>CM044887.1:32693562-35418074 GCA_024500025.1 Syzygium aromaticum | reverse complement strand
AAGAAGACGCGACTTCAACCATCCAGCCTGATCTCCCCACCGGCCGCGTCAAGAAGATCATGAAGCTCGACCGAGACATCGACAAGGTGAGCTAAGAAGGTCACCTGCTCCACGTAGCTCTTCCTAGAGTCCCTCGCCGAGAGATCCGCGCAGGTCACCGCCGAGAAGCAGCAAAGGACCATGGCACTGGTCGGGGTTGGACCGGTCACGACCGATCGTGATCAGAGCAATGCAGCACAGCGAGTTCATCCTCGGACCGCCATCGATGAAACCTAGCCCCCACGCCATTCCCTCGCATTACTTGTTTGCCATCGGTCTCTCGTCCATATTTAGCCTTGGACGAAATTTACCATCCAATTAAGGCTGCATTCCCAAACAACCCGACTCGCCAATAGTGCCTCATGATGCGACAAGATCCGGACACATCCACTTAAGGTATAGCAATATGACAAAGTTTTAGCATACAAATTTAGAGATGACATTGCACGATAAGCATATAAAATTTAGGACGACATTATACATTGAGCCAAATATGTGGCCAGCATTTTTCAGGTCACTAATCATGTTTGACATACGCCTTATATGTTGTTTACTCGAAAGGAAAATTTGGTTGCATTTTATGGAACCAAAGCCGAAAACGAGTCTGCCTGCCTCTGTTTGGTTCAATTTGGTTGAAAACAAGTCTGCCTGCCTCTGCGGTTTGACTGCCAAGCACTTTATATTTCTCCAAGTTGCCAGGATCATTACTTCTTCGCCTAATTGACATCCTTTTGAGCATGCCGATATCATGTATGCTCGGGGAATCTCAACATGTTCCTGATTATGCATGAACTCTGCTCCTTTATCATATGGTTGGAGAATTTCTACATTGACCGGTTCCACTGAATGAGACCGGACTGGAAAGTGATCACCAATATCTCTCTTAGTCTCCTCTGCGAATACATTCTTAAACATTTACTTCTCTCCAATCACATTTTAGCTTCTTTTTAATCCCCACGTGCACATGCGCGGGCTCATTTGTAGAAGACACATTCATATGAGGCCAGTCAAAAAACAAATCAATCCAATCCTTAAAGATAAAAGCCGAGGCTTGGAATGTTTTTCTGTAATTGCCTCGATAGGAGAGTTTGTTGATGAGATGGTGGCATGTGCCACTTTGATTTATCAAGTGTGCAGTAAGCATTTGATAGGATACACAACTAAGCATTTCATATCAATTTCAAGCAGGTGGGATGGAGGTCGTAGTTGCAGTCTTCACAAGACAATGCCCAGAACCTCCCTCCTCTCTTGCACAAGTCGCATACATACGCCTTCGCCATTCCCGGCTTCAGTACATGCTCGTGCCTCGCGTCCTTCACCTCCCTCCCCAGCTTCTCTCCTTCCTTCCTCAACACCTCTTCTATCTCTCTCCTCCTCTCCGCCGTGAACGGGAACCCCATTGCCCCGTACTCCGACACTATCTCTCTCCCCTCTCTGCTCACCGTCTTCCCATCTTGGCCAATGATTATCAATGCCGGGATCCTCCGGATGTCGAAGATTCTGCACAGATCTTTTCGGCTCTCATCCTCGTATGGAATGAACGGCCACGGCATGCTGCTAGTGTACGCATCGAATTCTTCCTTATTACCATCTGTCGAGATGAATATAACCTCGAAGCATTGATCTCTAGTGGCTGCTTTGAGCTCCGCGTAAGCTTCCATGAGTTGCTGAGTGAAATCGGAACATGGAGGACTCCAACTTGCCCCGAAGTAGAGCCCTATGGTCTTACCAATGAGATGGGATACCGACAGCTGAAAATAGGAGACGTGCGTTACTAATGCAGTAGAACCAACATGTGCAACAAAAAGAATAGCATCAGTGAACCATCAAACATACCCTTCCAGCTCCACCGTCGGAAAGGAAAAGATAGTCTCGACCTTCCCCTGCAAATAGGTGCTCCAAGTTTCCACCTTCGCGCCTGGAAACATCAAGAATCTTGAGTTCCTCCAGTCTTTTCTTCGTGAAAGGGAACGCTTCAGCTCCATAATCTTCTATCAAACCAACCAACTCATCATGACCCGGCATCTCTTCCGATGTCAAGGGAATAAGGGATGGAATGCGATGGACGCGGAAGTGTTTATTGAGTCGTCCGCGCAAGCTCGCATCGAAGGGGACAGCGAGCCAGGGCATGCACCGGAAGTGCTCATGGAAAGCATTCTCATCATGATCCAAGGAAACGAATAGGATCTCGAGTGGATGCTCACCAGCAGCATTTACAGTCTCATAAAGCTGCGCCAGCTGAGGAATGAAGGTTCTACAAGGCCTGCACCAATTTGCAGAGAAGAGGATGCAGATTGACTGGTTTTCAAGGGATGAGAGGGGAACCTGATGCGATGGCCCAAAAAAGAAGAGGAAAATAGTGCAATCAGCAAGGATGATCCATGACCAAAATGAAAGGATGATAGAGGGAATAGGGTACGAACCTGGCCATGAGAAGACAAGAGACAACTGACCCCATGAGAGGCCAAGACGTCGAGAGCACTTTGATCGGACATAGCGAGTGCAAAGTAGCGAGAGAGAGTCGTCGAGGGGAGGGGAGGGGAGGGAGTGCATATAAGTGTTGGGGGATGACACCAAGTGAAGTGGGGATAAGATCGAAATGAGATGCTTTGCTTGCTGCCAGGGATTGTGCTAAAAGTATATACCCTTTTGGTTGCACGAATGGCTCGGCACGTCAGGGCGGCGCTTACATTGCACTGATGGGGTCGTGGGGAGGAAGAAGTGGCGTGTAAAGAAGGTAAGCTACAGAGAGAGAAAGATGGGTAGGAGAGAACCAGAACCCCATTGCCATTGGGGGCGTTTGGGTGGAAGAATGAGATGCAGATGCCTGCAAATGCAGACATGGGCATGGGCCAGGGCCCTCAAAAAAGCCCATGTTCTGTCAAAAAGGAACAAATGAGAGGGGGACCATGATCATGCCGATGATTCATCGCCGACGACAGAGCCAGTGAAGGTCCGAGGAAGATGGCGGCGACGCTGAACGTGTTCGTATACGGGAGCCTTCTAGCCGACGACGTTGTCAGGGCCCTCCTCAATCGCGTCCCTCCTTCATCCCCGGCCCTCCTCCCTGAATTGTCCGTTCTTTCCCTCTGTTTCTTTCCTTCTTCCTCTGTTCTTTCCTTCGGTTCCCCAAATTCGATTCCATTCGGTTCGAAACCGAATCTCACTCTCACAGTCTCTGTCTCTGTCTGTCTGTGGGTGTTGCAAATGGCGAATTTGAACGCGAAAAAAAGAACAGTCACAGGTTCAGCATCAAGGGTCGGGTTTATCCTGCTATTCTCCCCCTCCCCAAACACACCGTCGCCGGCAAGGTCTGTGTCTCTCTCTCCCAATTTGTCGGGAATTATCATTGTGATCATTTCTCTTTGCCTCTTATTTGGTAGACATAGGATGTATCAACTCATTAGGATGAGGACTAGCATCTTCAATTATGAGTTTGCTGCTCCCCCGCTAAAAGTTGTCTTCTTGCTTCTTGCATGATTGCCCTTGTTCCCTTTTAATAGCTAGAGCCTGGATGTGCCTTCTCATGTGATATTATTCGACCTCTAAAAATTTCCACCTTGTGGTATGATCATGAGGAATGTATCCTCAGAGGTTTATGCATCCATAGTCAACTGTCTTCTACCAAGCAGTGAACCACCGCTCCTTTTCCTCATGGCTTCCTGCAATTTTTCCTCTTGCAGGTATTGATGGGAATCACTGTTGCTGAACTGGATGTCTTAGATGCATTTGAGGATGGCGAGTACGCAAGGACCACTGTACAGGTCACTTTGTTGGTTTGTTCCTTCACTCCTTTCGGTTCATTGCTTTTCTGGCTTCGCATGTCCCATCTTCATTTAAATTGTGCGGATTCTCCCTAGTTATCAAGAATTAAGATGCTCCCACTCCTCATGATGATTACTTCAGGCAAACCACATATTGTCTTCTCTGTAAATTTATGTCATCATTTTAGTGCATTTGATATTCCTTCTGCTTTCATCATGAAATGAATGAACACCTCAGATGTCTACATTATCTAAGGGATGATATTGAGGCCTTTGCAGGATGGTTCTGACAAATTGGAAGCTGAAGCTTATGTTTGGAGCAACAAACATGATCCAAACTTGTATGGAGACTGGGACTTTGAGGTACGTCGGTTTCCTTTTTCTTCATACTGTTAAGCTCTTCTTCTGTGCGGATGATTGTCATATAGGGTTAAGCTACAAAGTCTTGCATAATTTGAAGTTGCGGCACCTTCTTTCTGGCAATTGTGATTTTGAACTGTTTTCTACCAACTGAAGCTTTTCTCTTCTTTGTTGTTTTTTCTTTTTAAGTTATCTACTGTTATTGTAAATTTTAGTGATTATTATTATTTTTCTTCTGTTCGTTCAATATAAAATTCTTTTCTTCATGCTCTTCTAAAGGAATGGAAACAAGAACACATGGATTACTTTCTTAAGATGACCATGGATTTCATGGAGGAACTAGAGCGGCCTGAATCCAAGCCTAGGGTGGCGACCTATGAATCTCTCTATCGCCAGGATGCTGATAATTCCCCAGCGCCTTGATTTCTTCTCCACTAGTTATATTCTGAATTATTTTTACAAATTGCTGGTACAAATTGCTGTTATCATGATCCCGCATCATTTATCTCTGTGAGCAGCTACGTAAATTGTAGTTGCCAGGACATGTTTAATGCCATTGTACCGATGCTATCTATTCTTGGAAGTAGTAGATTTTTCACTGGGCTTTTTCCTGTTCTTCATGGTCTGATTCAATATATATTTTCTTTTGATGCAAGTAGAGAGATGACTTTTATATATAAGCTGGGTGTCCTCGTGTGTTTCCGTGCAGTTGTGTTCATGTCTTTTAGTTATTTTTTTTCGTTGCCCTTGTTTGGACAAGTTGTATGTAGGAGAAAGGCAAAATCACACACAGAGTTTGATGAGAAATGTCCTATAAGATGATGGTGATGTCCATTGGCTTGTGTATCAAGTCATCGCTGTTTACTGTCATAGTTCTTAGTCCAGGCTTTGTCTTGTGTTCAGAGTTCAAGGTATACAAATACGTTACATTCCCGTTTTACAATGAAGGCAAAGTATTTGTACCAACAGATTTCTTGCTGTGATTGTAAGCCCTGGATTTTCATTTAACATCAGTCATTGATATGATTCTTTTGAATGATGTAAACTCGGGTTTTCCTAAATCTTTGTCATCATTTATTTCCATGTTCACTGGGGTCATTGTGTCATGCATATTCATAGTGAGCAGATAATTAATGGTCATGTCATGTGTCTCCTTGAACAATGCGCACAAATTTGAGCAGACGACTTTCTCCAAGGCTAGATGTCTCCAGTCAGGCAGGTTCTCAAGATGGACCAATTTCAAGGCTCGTGGCATTAGCTCCTGAGTGGGTTCATTGCTTGATTGCCTTTTCCCTACTTTCCTGGTCTTAGCATGTTTGTTCATCTGGAAATTGATGAGGTGGAATCACTTTATAAGTGGTTTGTTCCAGAAGGCAAACCGATTATTGCCTATCAAGCTGGATGGTATTCATGACTATTGCTAAGTGGTCCTTGTTTTTAGAAGATATTTGGAAGGGCCTCCAAAGTTTGGAATAAGGCTTAATTCGACTCTTAGTTGTTTGTCTCTCTGTTTCTCAGTTGGTGGTGGCCAAGAGGAAGTCATCGGCTGTGGCAGCCTTGGGCTGATATCTTATCTAGTAGATTTGAATCATGCTATCCATTCAACTTACATATATATAAGTTGCAAACCTGCTACTGTATTTGTATTACAAGGACCAGATGTAATTCAGGTTGAGGTCCTTCTGTATGGAACATAGGGAAGAGTGACATCTTTCCAGTTTGAAAGTGGAAGGAGCCCTTCTGTGGCATTTTTGTCGGGATGGGCTGAAAGAGAGCATCGGCACATTAGTGAGAAAATACCAGCACTTCACCCATCCTCTCGTCCTGAACACTTGTGCAGGAAGCTGCTCTAATTGCAGACTATACCATCGGAACTCGGTGTCATAGTTATTCTTTGCTGAAGTATTTGGCCGAGCTGCTTTGTTTATTTGCAATCTGATCAGACCTTCCATATTAGAGTCTTGAACTCGCTAATGTCTTTATCTTGGTTATGACGGCGAACACAAGGTATATAGATGGTGGGATCCTTTTTCAGAATTTATCTGCTTCTATGTCATATTCTTTATGGCTTCTGCCCCATCATTCTACTTGGTCCCTCCATAAAGTTGTCCCCCAATAATACTAATGTAGGTCCCTGTAGTGAGCTCACTTCAGTTTCCTCTAGGACGGCTTCTCCTAATGAACTTGCTTTTCCTGTAGATCCTAACTCTCACCCCTTGGGTACAACGCTTGCCTGCCTGTCTTCATAAGTAAGAGCCCATTTCTGTGATTTTCATTGTTATTCTGTCGCTACAACTATTAACGGCAAACAATTAATGAAGAGCTATTAGAATCATAATGGATTTCAAAATGCCTAGATTGATGTTTTTCACGAGAGAACCCAACAACTTGACATCGACTGTCATTTTGTTCCTCAACATGTTCGACATGGTATTGTGCATCAGTTCCGGATTTCTTGCAAATCAACTTGCGGATATCTTAGTGGAATCTCATTCTCTTGGAAGATGCAGCTATCGATGGGTAGACATTGGTGGTGTGGTCAAGTAAGATTTAGGTGTTGCCTTGCATAATCTTTAAGCAATGCTATCTTAATGTACTTTGGTCATCCCATTGAACTTGCTCAACGAGGGACGCCAGACCCTCGTCGCGGCTTGGGCTCCTTCGCTTTGCAACACTAGCATTTCCTCCTCTTCTGCTTCTCTCTCTCCCAGTTAATGAGCTTGAGCTATTAAGTCGAGAGAGGTGGAATATATCGGGAATCTCCCTTTTGCATCATCTGCACTCACTACAGCGATGAAAGAGTTTGTACTCTTAAAGATATGTCACGGGCCTGTCGATTTAGAAACGTGGTCCTCCTCATTCATGGATTGATCCCTTGTGCGATGTCACCGAGCACTAGGACATCGAAATGGCGTTGTTTGGATTCCTTCCCATCGCAGGTACATTGCCCAAGTTTTGTCGGCTTCCACTTCATGCAAATGCTGATTCATCTTTCGTCTTTTGTAAAAGCCAGAAGCAAAGGACAGAGTATGACCATCAAATCAAATGCAGCAGTTGCTTCTCAATTATTTCGTGAAATGTTTGACAGTTTTCTTTCCAGCCATTGTTTCGGAATCTCTTTATTATATCAATCCTAAAAACAGAGATCTGATTCCAGATTCGATCGAGCTGTCAAGTCCGGTCAAAGTTAAGTAGTACATACAAACAAACTAAAACGAATGCTTTATGTATTCGACTCGACCTTTGTCCCTCTTTTTGACTGATCCGAAACGAGTGCGAAGAAGAAACAAATATAACATCTCTAAATTAATTCACTCTATGTATTGGCCACTTTGACTCGTTTTATATGAAGCCTCATGATTTTTTTTTTTTTGGTAAGGTATGAAGCCTCATGATTTTGTCCTTTGATATGTCTAAACGTTATCTTTACGTCAAAAAACATCATTTGAATTAATTTCAATTTCACATATATAATTCAAAAATGCTCTTCCGCCATTCAATGCACAATTTGATTCACACATACCCCCTTTTCCATCTTAGAAGTCTGTCAAGATTCAACTCCTTGTCATGGACCGGATTGTGACAACAAATATCTAGAGCTGAGGTGATTATGGGATTAAACCTCTCCTTGATTGAGTGAATATGATAATGGAAGTTCCAAATGTAAATGCTTCTTGGGTTTTCCATACAAGACTCTAGAATCGTGAACAGTAGTGAAATGAACTGAACAGACGTGTATCTCACTACACATAGTTATGGTGTTGACAACCTTTATCACTCTTCTGTTTTAGGACACCACGTAAACACCCCAAATTTGTGAAGGAAGAGCAACCTTCTCTCTTTTGTTATCCCTTTCTCCGTCCATAGAAATGGAATTGACGTGATTTGGCTTTACTGTTTTCTTCTGCTTTTCTTTGCGCCTTGTCAGACTCTCACTACACTGACTCTTGTCATTTTGGCCCCTCCCTTTCTCTCCAATTCCCCCAATACCCCTTTTAATATCTTACCTCAAATAAAGAAGGAGCCGGGGCAATTTCATTTAACGTTGGCCGTCCCCTATATATTGAAGACAGAAAAAATATGTAACTAAAATACATGTATTTGGAGGACCATGAGCGCTCCCTCTCTCTCGCTCGTTCCCTTTCCGCCTTCGCCACCTAATATTGCCCCTCTTCATCAACCTCTACTGCTATAACATCCCAAAGCATCCCGCGGGATGAGAATGGATGGAAGAGAGATCCTTATCAAGTTCACACGCTCCTCCTAATAGCCTCTACCTTGTATGGTCACTTCGAGCATTTTTTTTAGAGCTTGACCCACATTGATATAAGAGGAGGATCCCCTCAAGAAGATATTTGGTGTGTGGATGGACTAGGACCATACTTAGGTGGGAGAATCGGGGAAGAGGTGGCTCGGAAAAGGCGCGGCTTCAAGCAGATTTTTAGAAGGGTGAATGGGGCAAAAATGGACTGGACCACACATCAAATAGAGGGAGAATTATTGGGTGATACAGGTCAATATTAATGAGGACGTATACATTTCAAAATTCATGTTGGATGGGAGATACCTTATTAAAGGGAAAAATGCCAAAAAAGTCATAAACCTTTTGCATTAGTACCAATTTAGTCCTAAACCTTTTTTTGATGTCAATTGAGTTCTAAACCTTTTGCATTTGTGCCAATTTAGTCCTAAACTTTTTTTTGGTGCCAATTAAGTCCTAAACCTTTTAAATTGGTGTCAATTCAGTTCCAAACCTTTTGTTTTTGTGCCAATTTAGTCATTTCGGCCAATTTTGACCGGAAATTGCCGACGTGAAAACTGGCCGGCAACTGGTCATCGACGCCGACATGGCGCTAACGTGGATAAATTAAATAATTTTTTGAATTTTTATTTTTTTTCCTTTTTTTTCCTTTTTTTTTAATCTTCCCCTTCCTCTGGCCGGTCGCCGGTCCGGCTATCGGCCAGAGGCCAGAGGCTGGCGAGGTTGCCCTTGTCGGCCACTGGCGAGGGCGGCCTCGCCTTGGTCGGGCGAGGCTCGAGCCCTCGCCGGAGGCTGCGGCGAGAGCGAGCCTTGCCTAGCTGCAGGTGAGGCCCAACCTCACCAGATCCGGCGAGGTTGGGCCTCGCCCGACCATGGCGAGGCTCTCCCTCACCGCGGCCTCCAACGACGGCTCGAACCTTGCCATGGTCAGGCGAGGCTCGACCTCGCTGGATCTGGCGAGGTCGGGCCTCGCCGACGGCTGGGTGAGGCTCACCCTTGCTGTGGACTCCAGCAAGGGCTCGAGCCTCGCCCGACCAAGGCGAGGCTGCCCTTGCCAGTGGCCGGTGAGGTCACCCTTTGGCTTCTGGCCGGTCACCGAATTTAAAATTGGCTGAAATGACTAAATTTGCACAAAAACAAAAAGGTTTATGACTGAATTGACATCAATTTAAAATGTTTAGGATTTAATTGGCACAAAAAAAAGTTTATGACTAAATTGGCATTAATGCAAAAAGTTTAAGACTCAATTGGCATCAAAAAAAAATTTAAGACTAAATTTACACTAATGCAAAATGTGTAAGACTTTTTTCCCTTATTAAATGATATATAAGTTAAACCTCACTCTCGAGGAGAGACAAGGTTGAGTGGTGTGCAACGAGGCTGGCGAGGGTAGCCGCAAGGCCAAGCTAGGCGATGAGTGGCAAGGCTGGCAACATTCGACAAGGTTGATTGGCGTGGCCAGGCTGCCCCCTACAGCGATGAAGATAGAGTGAACAGAGAAAACATGAATTAGGCTTAGATTTAGGGTTCTTTGTTGCTGTGTAGAATATGAATAGCCATTGAATGGCCAGAAATGATGTAAATGACAGTCACATTTCTTAACTGCAGGATTAATATTGCAGGATGGCAGCACCAAACCTTTTCCCAAGAAAGAAGTATTTGAAATAACCAATTTGTATAGACAAACAGAATTCAACTCTATCAATGTACTCAATACATATATAGATAACCGAACACATGCAATGCATGCTTTGGCTAAGAGGTATCGATGTACCTAAACTATACAGTTTTGTGTCCACATCAAATCAATTCTACAGTATGTCGACTCTTGAATATCGGCAAGGTCTGCTATTTCTTGTTAAAGGAAAATGAAGGATCCATGTGAATAGCCAATTGACCTAAGTTTCTGAGTAAATATCCATATAGAAAGACTGTTGATCACCACTCTACAATGAAATCTATAAGCCTATCATATCATTTACTTCATTTACACTCTCCAGTAGAGAACTGAGTCTCCAGCCTCTCAGAATGTCCTTTGCATGTAAAAGTCCCTTGCTGGACGGGAGGACAAATTTACGTGCAAGACTTACTAAGAAGGAGCAATCCCATCCATGAAATTATAAGTTCCCTTTACCTTAAACTGCATGTCTACTTAAGATAGTAGAGCTGTATGTGAGAGCAAATCTAACAATCAAAGAGGGTAAAATGTTGGATATATGCGCGCGCAAAAAGAGGCTAAAATAAGGAGACAAATGACGTCATAAAGTTGCAAACCGCATTAGTGGCTCATCGTATCATCATTCAAGGATGCATCTTTTTGGTGAACAAGCATGGAAAGAGGGGTTTGCTTTTTTCATGCTGGTTTCGTGGCCCGTTGAATAGATGGTTCGAACAAGTCCACATTCATTCCTTCATAAGCTCAGGATAGACTAAAATATTTGCAGTTGGGTCATCTCTCTCACGTTTTTTGATAAGAGGGAAAGAGGGGGGAAAGCAAAGTTCACAGATCAGGTGAAGCAAAAGGAAGAAGAAAGAGAGTTGGAAGAGTGAGGGATGAATATGGAGTGGAGGAAATGGTACATGGACTTGATGCTTGTGCCCTTGGGGCTCCTGGTGATGATAGGCTACCATGTCTGGTTATGGCACCAAGTTCGCACCCAGCCTCTCTCCACCATTATTGGCACTAATGCTCGTGCCCGCCGCTTCTGGGTTTCCGCCATGATTAAGGCACGTACCTCTGATCTCTCCCTTCCAATCAATATTAATCGCGCTAAATCTCTCTATTATATTCTTAATTCGTCAAAACATATTGTTTATATCATTACAAAGTATATATCTACAAGCACTACTAGTCGATCGATTCCTAGCTAACTAGAGGTTGCATATATCAAACCTGCAGAAATTAGCTCCAGGTTAATCAATTCCTTGCTTTAGTCAGTGATTGGTTGGTTGGTTGGTTTGATGCTCATGAGAAAGAGCATTTGCGTTTTGACGCAAAACAAAAACCAGTAGAGATATCTAATGTAACCGATGAGACGTTATGCTCCTGAGAAGAAACTAAGCTTTTCCATCTGAAATTTAGCTCAACCTCCACTACAGACGTGGAATAAATTGCAAGAAGTCATACATGGCCTTGCTTGTGGAACATATACTAGGGTTTATCTGGAATCAGAAGGCCATCGCAAATTAGTGTTGCGATTAGATTAAACATAATCCGATGCTTGCTAATTGATTTATCTACAAGTAGAATCGCGTTTTTGTCAAGCACATATCTAACGAAGGACTCAAAGCATGAACGATGAACTAATTATAATTCAGATTCAGAGGATCGTTTTGTGCTTCAAAAATTACTCCTGAAAGAATGATGCTTTTTAGCTCATTTGGGTCTAATGACTGAGATGTCTCTCGTAGCTTTCCGTTTTCGTTCCTATCGTTCCTCCTCTTCCTAGCCAAAGCTATGCAAAACGTCGCGGCTGCCACCAATTGCCTTCTCAAGTCCGCTCTCTAAATCGAGGTTGGGATCCCCGATCTGAGGCTGTCGATCTTAGAGTTGGACAGAGAGAGAGAGAGAGATATTGGTTGATGCGGCTGGCGCTACTGATAGCGATTGGGATATTGGTGTTTCTGTGAGATAGCTATACCAACTACATTTGCTCATAAATGGGCGATTTTAGCAGCCCGCAAGCATGCGTATGGATCTTCCAACAGATGAGTTGCCGGGAAGATTCCTCTTATCCTTGCCTTCACCTCGTGGCCTTTTCCCAAAAGTCATCTTGTCTTATGATACATTTACAATCAATCGACTTCAACTACAACTGTTGGTTTTTTTCCAAGTAACCATAACTAGTTCTCACGTGCTCGCTATATATGCACGTGCATCATTGCTTTTCAGCAATTTGTACTATAATTCCTATTTGCTGTATAGATCAAACACTTACATAATGACAAATGGTCTCCCTACTTTTTCATCATGTAACCCACTAACTGATTTGGGTTGTGTTAATGCGTGCGTGCATATGCAAGCAGGACAATGAGAAGAAGAACATATTAGTGGTGCAGACACTCAGAAACACGATAATGGGATCGACTTTGATGGCGACGACATCGATACTTCTGAGCACGGGGCTGGCGGCGGTGATAAGCAGCACGTACAGTGTGAAGAAGCCTTTGAATGACACAGTGTACGGGGCACACGGGGAGTTCACGATGGCCCTCAAGTATGTCACTCTCCTCACCCTCTTCCTCTTCTCCTTCCTCTGCCACTCCCTCTCCATCTGCTTCATCAACCAGGTCGGCATCCTCATCAACTCCCCCCAGGACAGTGATGGGGTGGTGTCGCCGGAGTATCTAGTTGAGCTGCTAGAGAAGGGATTCGTGCTCAACACCGTCGGGAACCGCCTCTTCTACGCCGGCCTGCCGCTGCTGCTGTGGATATTTGGGCCGGTCCTCGTCTTCCTATTCTCTCTCACTCTCGTCCCCATCCTCTACAACCTCGATTTCGTCTTCCTCAAATCAGATCACTCCAAGCCCAAGCCCAAGCCCATATCCATCACCAGCACTAGCTGCCCAAACGTAACCATCACCAGCACCCACTTTGCATGACCCTACCTCTCCAACTAATCCTACTACATATGAAAAATCGGATTTATGTAGACATCGTGTGTATATGTAATACTAGCTCAGAACATGTCATCCTGCCCCCATTTTGAGTTGTATTGCCCACTTATCGAGCATATCAGAGCACAAATCCCCCCACTAAACTTATCTCCAGCTATATTTCTACACGCTTTTTTTAAGAAAGAAATACCATTAACGAGTCTTGAATTCACAAAGTTTGGGCTAAAAAAGCAAAAGGGATAAAAAAAAAAAAAATCTAACAACCCACTCCAGCAGATATGAAATTTAACACCCCATTTTCACGTGTAAATCGAATTGAGAATGACACATGAAATTGACTATTGGGAGCACACAACAAAAACTCAATACCTTTTGCTCAGAGAGATCATCAAGAGAAGCCTAAGTCCAAGTCTGTTGATATATCCAGTTGAATTCACTTTCATTCAAAAAGTTTAAACTAATGAGTGATGGGCCAACTAGCATATATTAATTACTTTACACCACACTAATTCTCCAATGTGAGATTTCTCTAACATAATTCACATGTGAATCTTAACATAGACGAATGAGGAATAAGACATATAGGAACCGCGCACAAAACGAAAGATCAAATGGGGCATGAAAATTTGTGTTTGGCTATAATATGAAATGACATTTTTTGAGAGTACTATACGGTTCTAAAAATTGAACTTGATTTAACTTTTAAATATTGTAACATTCACAATAGTAAGATTAAGAATTAATTTTGCTACAACATAACAAATGTGTCCCAACCAACTACTTTTGTCCGGAATGTAAGATTAAGAATTATGTTTGCTATAGCGTAACAAATATGTCTCAATTGACTACTTTTGTCCGGAATGTAAGATTAAGAATAATGTTTGCTATAAGGTAACAAATATGTCTCAATCGACTACTTTTGTCCTGGATGTAGATAGAGTAGATTTTCATGCTTGTAATCCAACTTAGAAGCCATTATTGCACTGATCGAGCGCATGGGGAAGTTCTAAGGTACAATTCTCACGGGATGATAGAAGCTCCCTAAAACGCACAATGTTCCCACTCAACAGTCCAAATACGAGAGAAATCCATGCCTCTTCAGCACTTGCAAGTTGAAAACCACTGTTTTCAAATCTGGACCGGAAGGCCGGTTCAATCGGTTGTACCAAGAAGGGGACCATGGTTCTATTTGGTCTGTCATCCTCCCAGACTGGTCAAACCCGGTCTTGACCCGATTTAGCTGGACACACCGGTTGGGCCGGATCTTTGTCCAAATTGTCAACTTGGTAAAGAAATTGAACGAGCTAAGAAGGCATGTGGGGATTAACCCCCAACCAATTGCCCGTCAAAGAACACGTGTGTTGAGACATTTAATTAGTGCGAATATATGTAAGTTAATTGTCCAATGGATGAATCATCGCATCAAACAACTTTTTCGACTTGTTCCTTGCACATAATGCGCATACTTGAAAACATTGGTTGGAACTCTCTTTCCTCTTCTTCCAATCTATGTCCAATGGATTCTTCATTTCTTCCACATTTTCGTGTCGAGACGTTGCCCATCAATGAGAAAAGGGAATGCTGAACTTGTTTGTTATTTTGGAACAATGGCCGCTGACAGTATGATTGCCCCGTTGGGCCTTGCTCGGCGTCTCCTTAATACGATTTAGCCCTAAATTCATTGTTTTTTCGGGCCCGTACCCACCATCATAGATTGGCTATGGTCCTGTTTTACGTGTGGATTCACCTCAACAGTACATGCTCATTGCGAATCATTCCCATACCGTGAGCAAAGAATCTGCGAAAGAAAACTACACAAACAGTTTTTAAATTTTTAATTTATTCAATGTGATTTATGAATTTTTAAATATTTTCATATAATTTAAGGACTGCATTGAATATTGAAATAAAGTTCATTGATTACATTAAATAAATTAGAAATCTAAAATGACGTTGCACATTGGGCAAAAATTCAGGGACTATATTGCACAAATTAAAAGTTTAGAGGTGACGTTGCACGTTAAACTAAAGTTTACGGATCATTTGTGCTATTTTTCCCAACTTACGAAGAATCCTCCAAGGCGGGTAGCGTGGCCGTGGATGAGGCTTCAATGTAGTGAGTGATGCAATTAAGCAAAGTTAGGTAACAAGTCACTACATCACAATCCCAAGATCAAGAAAATAAAGGAAAAAGGAGCCAACAAAGCTACAAAAAAAAGCCTCATAAGCTTTTGTAATTTGGCCAGACTTGAAAAAAGAGGCAAGAAAGCTGATGTTTTCTCATCCTTTTCTCTGAGTCTCTTTAGAAAAGTACTTATTAATCACTCTCTTTAAATAGCACACCAAAGCCAGGCATTAGCCTCCCCAACTTGGTTTGGTTTGGAGGGAGGGTCGGTGCCCGTCCAAATCAACTTCGGCTTTTTGCCTTTTGTCCTTTTATATTCTCCCCACTTTGCTGTTAGTCTGATAATTAACTTCCCTCTCCTGCCAACTAATCACACTCCTGGATTTCATTTGTTGAACTCAGTGAACGTGAAACAAGTAGATTAGTGGTTAAATTCCTCGAGCTCGAAAGATGAGGCCATGGCGTGAAACTTCAATTTCTTTTCATGTGTCTCCTTCTGCAAAAAGGGCGGGAACGATTGGTCATGCGGATACTTCCTCCTCGTCCTCCTCTTTCCTTCGCCTCTAAGTACCCTGCCATTACATCCACGTAGATAAGACTTTAATCGACTGTGCCAAGACCAAGAAAAGTAACTCTTTCTCATGCTTTGGAAAGAGTATTTCTAAAACCCAACGTGCCATCCACTTCCTCTCTATAAAGGCAGGAGTGAGAGCAGGGCTTTGAAACCTCCTAGCCCTCCTGGTACTACTTAACTGGTACTTCGGTCTGGATTGGAATTGGAGTAGGAAGTCCAAGAGAATTTAGAGAACATGGAGGAGGGAAAAGCAGGGGGAGGAGGAGCAGCTGAGAAGATGAAGAGAAGCGCATCAGAGTTGGCGCTGGACGAGCTGCTGCAGATCATGTTGATCGCCCCCCAGGACCATCCTCCTCTTCATGACTATTGTTATGACAGCCCTCATTCTACTATTACAAGCATCACAGATGCTCCTCCTCTCTCGCTTCACAATTGGGTCAGTCTCAGTCTTGACTCTTATCTAGTCCTACCAGCAGACTCGGACACTTAATCAAGAGCATTTGCATTTGCATTGCAGGAGATTAGTGGTCCTGGTAGTGATCATCAACATGACATGGCCCCAACAACCTCTCTCTGGTATCACAGTTTTACCCAGCACTCCCCTCCTGATTCTAACTCGTCCATTTTCGGTAAGAGTCGGACCTCGGTGGACATGCTCCCTTATACTTATGATGCTTGTCCCAATTACTCTTTTGTTGATGCGGACTATCTGATGTATAATTGGATGCAAATTGGTTTCAGTTGGAAGCTGTACATCATCGGCTAATAAGCCTAAATACAGAGATATCCAAGCAAGAGAAGCCACAAGTGGTTCATCCCGCCAACACTCGGATGAAGATGATGCTGCGACGGAGGCAGATCCATTCGAACAGACAGCAGATGCTATTGATCTCAAGCGCATTAAAAGGTACTGAAATTTTTGTGCCTCTGTTATCTGGATGTGAGATCATAATCATGCTCATGTTACAATTTTCTCAAATCGTCTTGTTGCAGGATGGCTTCCAACAGGGAATCTGCTAAAAAATCGCGTAAAAGGAAACAAGCACACCTAGCTGATCTTGAAATGCGGGTATATCGCACCCTATCGGCATCATCTAATTTTTTAGATAGGACATACAAGGCATCGCTAATGGCTACTCACAGTCAACCTTTCTTGTTTTGACTCATTTTTTAAGATACATACTTGTGCTTGCCGTTAGGATTTCTTACTTAAGCCATATTCCTGGGTTGCTCTCAGGTTGAGCAACTTAGAGGAGACAATTCTTCTTTGTTTAAGCAACTATCAGATGCTGTGCAGCACTACCGCCATGCTTCTACAAATAACCGAGTGCTGAAATCTGATGTGGAAGCATTAAGAGCTAAGGTAATCGACCTCTCTGTCTGTGTCACAAGACTCATGACAACCCCAGAAAGATGAAAATGATTTAGGTGGAATTTTCACTGATTTTCATTGTGCTAAAAGATTTTGACTGATCACCTAGCAAAACTTTCTGAGATTGGTAAAATGCACTTACTCTTTAGCATATTTGTGCCATATATCTAGGTGAAGCTGGCTGAAGATATGGTGGCTCGAGGCTCTTTTACTTGTAGCTTGAATCATATTTTGCAAACTTTGGATCCCCAACGTTCAATTAGTACTCGTGATCTCAGTGCTGTGGCAAATGTTTCTCCTACAATCACTGTCCAAGGGGATAATGACTCTTCAACTGGGTTGATAGTTCCCATGCCAAATTCTTGCCTAGGAGTTGAAAACAGCAATCCTAATAATAGCAACTTCACAAATGGAGTCATCCATGATTCTGTAAGCTGTGTGTCTGGGATTTGGTCCTAAAATTCTCACGCTCTGTTCTGTTTGAATTAGGTAAGTCTTTTATCCTGCCAGTCCTGATAGTCCTCTTAAAAGATTTGTCTTGGGTGGTTTCTTCTTGTACTCAGGCTGTCCCTTAAGTTTAAAACAAGCTCCAGGGAAGACTTGAGATGTCGGAAGACTGAAGGACAAGTTGGCATTTTTTCTGTCTGTCGTATCAATTAAGCGATGTGTTGTGACTATATGTTTTTAAAAAGCTCCAACTCATGTGATGTTAAACTGTTGTCTTTTTTGAACATTTGTAGTTTCTTTTCGCATTGATGTTACAAAATAGTTCTATTTCCAGGGCTAGACTCTGTAATAAACTTTTCATGCATTAGCAGCTTAATCTTAGCTGGGAACTGTCTCCAATATTTCTTGTACAAATGCAGTAGAAGCTTAGAAACTTCCGATCTGTTGCACTGTTTTCAACATCTGAAATTTCATAACTCAAATGTTGAGTTGAGACATGAGTAGGTACGGTATCAGATGAGTAAGAGAAATTTTGCTTACTGGGTCTATACCTTTGAAGGAACACCCAAGAGACAAGAATGCATTCGTGAGAACACATTAAAAAGTGATGATATTTGCCAATTTTTTGCTAATGACAAATTCATTGAGTCAAACACTAGTAGAGATAAGACGATCAAGGTAAAGGATTCTTGATTGGAGTTTTATGATAGGCATCATATTAACAGTTACAGGGACATCATCAATTCGAACTCACTAAAATCAACCTTACCATCGAAATTCAAATCAACGACCTGAACCATTTTCTCGATATCTCCCATATTCCAACCTCTGTCCAACCCAAGACATTCGAGGACCCTCTTCAGCTCAACTGCTTCTATGAACCCATTACCATCCTTGTCGAAAATCATGAAGGCTTCTCGCAGGAGCTCACTCCGTCCTGATGCATCCTTCAATCCACCCATGACATCTTCTGCATCAACTTCTTCCTTCAGGCCATCGCATGGATCAGGCCAGTTGGGACTATTCTCTTCAGCACCTGTCAAACCAAGTTTCTCGACAACTACACAAACCCTATCCGTCTTTATCTTCCCATTTGCTTCCATTCCAAAGACGGCAGTTAAGGCCTGAATGGTCAGGCCATCAAACAGGGGCGGTTTAGTAGTCTTGCAAGCTGGACCTGGATCGACTTTGGATGGTGGGAGTTCTGAGTTAACGAAGCCAAAAGCATGCCCCATGCTCATGAGAAGACATTGCCAAGCTCCCCTCACGCCCATCCCACGTTTACAAATACGAAGTAACTGCAGAAGTAGTGGCCAGGAGAATGGAAACACAGATGCACAATTTAAGTTGGAGCTAGGACCAAGATTGTTTTATATGTCATATGCAGAGAGCAATGAGATGTGGCACGGTTAGAGCATGCACTTCAGCTATTGATTTTTCTAATATTCCGTTGGAACAACAACTGATCGTAGACCTTAAAGTCAGCTGATCTGGCAGACAGCTTAGCTGCAAAATATTTTTGATAAGCAAAGTCTACAGTCGAATGCACCTTCAAATCGACTCGATACCTGTTTCTCGCAAGGAATAGCCACTCGTGTTGGACAGCTAGAATGACATATAGACGAATCAACAATTTGACAAATCATGCGTGTCCCTGCCATTATTGCATGATCCGAGGAATGCGAGTTTCTAGGCAAATGGGAAGATGGGTGATGGAGAGATGCAAAGCTGAAGATCTCTCTGGCTTTGATTAATATACAAGAATCAAGATCTGATGTAATGGGATTGGAAGCCACTAGACGGCATGTTCCAAGAAGCAGCGTGGGCGCTGAATCGTGTGGATTGCTACCAAAATAACAAAAGCAAGAGATAATCTCCAGCTATTTCCGGAAAAGAATTAAAAAGATTTGGGAGTGACAGACACCGTGTTTAATTTTGGCAAATCTCCATTCCTCTACCGCCTCGTTTCCCATGGACTAGTAGTTGACTTTTCGAAATAGAAATTGGAAATTTTTTATGTTTTTGAGGTTATTTTGTGCACTTGAGCGTGTATCTTCGTCATAGTTTACTTTATATCATTTTAACTTATCCTTGTGGGTTGCAGTCAACGTCATGCACCCATTTCTATCTCTATCGGTTAATTATTTCCATTGTAATGACAAAAAGCAGAACATTATTAGAATGCCAAACGTAAATGGACAAACTACTCTCTTAACTTATTTAGTACAAAGAATCATGAAACAAACTTCTTACTTTACCCAAAAAAAAAAAAAAGAATCATGAAACAAGGCAGAGAGAAATTTATTATAGTTTCTTCAAATGACCGCATGACGTTCCTATTTTCATATATCAGGTTGTACAATTTGCATGGGTAACTATAATGGTAGCGAGAGAGACACTAAGCACATGTCCTATTTTCATTTTCTGCACGTATTATGGAATTGACTGCTCATTATATTCTAACAACAAATAATAATTAATTGACTGAAATAACGTAGGAACTCACTCATATGTAATCATAGAATATAACGTACTGCTATCGTGTTAGGTTATAGCATATTTAATGAGTCAAATGATAACTAGCAATGTGACGTCACATCACGAATATAGGCCCGGATCACGCCACACCACGCAACCACACAGAATTCATGCACAACCATCGATACACAAGAAATTGCACGTATTTTATTAAGAGATTTCACCTTTGTTCTCTTATTAACCGAAATAAATAAGCAAGTAATTACTTATTATTTAACATATATCGTTTATCCGTTATGACCTCAATATTCACTACATATGTAAGGAAGAGAATTCGTGTATATATTGCAAACCTTTTTTCAGATACATATAGAAAAAGAGAGAATTTATGACTAGATCTGTAAAGGCCAAATTGATCAAAATCAAGTCTCCCACCAAAACCGCAAGTTATAACCTCTCCGGAGGGTACCACGCAATGACGGGCTCCATACCAGCATAGCAGCACCTTCCTCCTCTATGCACATTCTCTTTAGGTTTCAAGCGAATGCGCACCGCACCATAAATAACATCATTATACGATCCCATACTTTCAAAAAAGTTACAGATGCCCGACTGCATCATTCAAAAGTCAAATGTGTTTGATTTGCAATTTGCATTATTCATTATACAAAATCACCAACCATGTATACAGATACAGTTCGCTGGCCTCAGTTAATTAGAGGTCTCTCTATGTTGGACCCTCTGTCAGTTGGTGGGTCAAAGTCCTGTGGTAATGGAAGATCAAGCTCTGAACACACAAGTTCAATGATACTCCTGGTCGCAGCCCCAAATGACATCTTATTCACGGTCACGGCCATCGCAAACCGATTGTTGATGTCACAGAAACCTGTTGACCCACCCATCCCAGTGTGCCCAAAGCCAATGTAGGATCCCTCTTTCGATCTAGATCTCTTAAACCCAAGTCCAAACATCCCATCAGGCAGGGCCATATTTGCATAGTCACCATCACCCAAAAATGCATCAAAAATTCCTTTCCCAGAAAAAATCTTGTGATGATCACTGTTTTGACGCTTGTCAGCATTACCTCTGCTGCCAGAGGTATTGATACTGCAACTGCTGCTCCCGCAATCAAGCCCAGTGGTATTCTGTCCAGTAGCCGTTATACCACAATCACCATCTTGGGGATCATTGGAGCGGTTTGGTATCTGTAAATATGGGTTCCTCAGGAGAGACAGCACTCCCTTATTTCTGCGCCCTCTCTGCCTTCTGGAGACTTTTAGGGAGGGGAATTTGGGGATGTGGATGTGGCTACCGAGATTTGGTTGAAAGGAAGTTGAATGTGGTGGAGGGACCAAACCACCGTCAGCCAAAGCTGCATAGTAACGTGCCAGGGCCCTCGCAGAGCAATGTCCATTAGCAGCGGGTATAATTGCACGGCGGATATTAAGCATGTTAAATAGTGCCGGTAGGGTTACAATACTTTCCAGAATGGCTTCTGGCTGGAAAGAAGATGGTAAGTCAGGACGATTGCGGATCTGAGAAACCTTGGTCAGGTCATTCCGGTCTACAGTGAGTGTAGCAAGTCGAGATTCCACACCTGAAACAGAAAACCAAGCGATGGCAACAATTGAAGTTGGTTCAGTTATATATGGCCTTTTCAAGGACCAAAAAGAAAGAGTTTGTCGCCTGTTTAGTTTCCATAGTGCCCGTTAAGTAACATAGATAAAAGAACACAAGAAAACATTAGCTTGAGGCATGCCTGGAGGAACTCCAATATATAGTTCTCCTTCAATGTTGAGGGGGCGAATGAAAGCTTCTTCCAGAATCTCTTGGAATTTCTTTCCTGATGCATGCTACGTTCAACACATTGGCGATGATAAGTTGGGGTATAAAACTACTCAAACCTATCAGGGATCTTAAAGACAAGAGGCAACTGATTTCTATCAAGCAAATTATAATGACACGTTGAACTTCGAATCTGGGAAAATGCTAATGCAATGCATGGGAAAAGCAAATACATTGCTGATTGGAACATCTCAAAACTGCCAACTCCTGGCTATGCATGCCAGTTGCGCACAGACACCTGACACGTGCATACAAGCACACAAACAGATGTGCATGACTGAGAACCTGCTCACCAAAAACCCACACACGCGCATGCAGAGAGAGAGAGAGAGAGAGAGAGAGAGAGAGAGAGAGAGAGAGAGAGAGAGAGAGAGAGAGAGAGAGAGAGTTGACTGATGGATTCTTAGTGCAGGATCAAATAGCAGAGGACAAGGAGAGTTTAGCACAAAGGTTTTAAAGAGTTCGAAGAATGATAACACTGATAGCATAGAGAATAATCTAGAGGGATCCAAAATCATCACATCACACATGCAGCAGGATATCTCACAGACAAAGCAAAATGAACATCTTATGGAACCATCAGAAATCCTCTAAAGCATGACAACCAACAACTAATCTTCAGATATTATCCCCAGATCAGATAGGGAAAGAGCCAGTTAGTTTGAATTCCAAACAGTAACATGGCTAAATATTATCATACCTCAATAATTCCACCACATATCCAGCCAAATGATAGATAGTGATAAAGCTGGTTCTGACCAGGTTCAGTTTCTGGTACTGAAGCGGCAATGCGCTTCAAACATTCATTCCAGTCACATATTAACAAAGGATTTTCACTTCTGATTTCACTTAATGCATTATGCAGACCAGCTGTATGGTTAAGCACATGATGGACCTGAAATGAGCAGCAATAGCATCAATGAAATCAAGAATTTCAAAGGACAACAGATTATCATAAACAAACTTTGAAAACCTTAATAAGATCTTTTCCATTGCATCCAAATTCCGGCCAAATATTTGCTACGTTTTCATCTAGTCTGAGCTTTCTGCAAGATGATAAACAACTTTAGCAGTTTAGCACCCATTAGCACTGGGATGTCAAATCTCAGTGAGTAGACAGGAAAAGAGAGATAAAGATCCTATCATTATTAAATGTAATACATACACAGCTACGCTGCTTCATATTAAAGCAGTAGAGTCCCTTACCCCTTCTCAACCAACCAATGCGCCATCCCTGCGGTAACACCTTTTGTGACCGAAAAAACAGGAAACAGGCTATCGGGCTGCACTGGACGGGGATCATACTTTCCAAGCACTCCAGCCGCAGTATCAATTATAACCTCCCCATCTTTGTAGGCACAAACCTAAAAGCAGGGAAATTGATCTATCATTGATCTAAATTATGTATCCCCACAAATTGATATCATTTGAATGATATAAAGCAGCAAGTTCCTAAACCTCTTTACCATAGCTACCACCAAAAGAGTATCAGCCGGATTTTTGTGACACATTCAATGCTGCTAACAGGGTCAGAAATTCAACATTTCAAGAGCAGAAGCAAAGTCACAAAAATCATGGAAGCTAGTAACGCTCTTGAGAATAAACAAAGTATGCACCAACCTTGACAAAATCACTAATTTAACCAGTTACAGATAGCAAAGAACATTACTTGGTCTCATCCAAAGAAAAGAACAAAACTTTGACTGTTGGATGGGATAAAGAAAAGAAACATGAATGTAAATAAAGTAAAATCTACCTGGATCCCCAGTATTTTATCGTCATTTCCCAGATCAATCAAGAGCCGTCTCAGCTTGGCCTCCACAGCAGAAAGAATGGGTGTATCACAGACCCACTGGGCATTCACTGCAGGTGCCTTATAGATGGTTCTGACAATAAAATGCAGAGCTGATTAGAATTAAGGCAGACATGAGAGTGAAGGAGTGGTGGATTAGTGTTTAAGATGACTCACCCTTGCAAAACATGCTCTGCGAATGGTCTCATTATATCATGATATACTATGCGGACATTCATAGTTGAAGAAAGCCCTGGAGAAGTTATTTCATGTAAAGGTTAAGTACACAATCAACAAATTACAAAAGAGAGGTCTATAAGGAAGGGTTCTTATACAAACCTCTCAGAAGATTCAAAACCCGAGAGAAAATTACAATATCACCAGGAAATGCATCAACCTAAATGATAAAAAGACTGTTATTGCCAATTGACTATTCACAAGCATCTTTAAATAAATATAGTTCACAAGGGCAGCTTAACACCCCCTCTGTAATAAGGCAAAACATGGATAGCCCCCGTTCATGCCCCCCGAAAAGTCATTTCCTTCCCACAAATGACAAATGTTTGATGAAAAATATAAATGTGAACATTTTCATAAATATATGGCGACATTCAAAGTTTGACAAATAAGTTACACATAAACCCAGGGGTTGTTGGATCCATGTCACTGTCTTGTTATGGCGATCAACTTATGCGGTGTACCTACGTCATCATTATTATTCACAAAATGGATAATGAAAGGCAGCATCAACACTTACAGGATTAAAACGTTTAACTTCCTTTGGGTTGAGTTTCATCTTCTCTTGTATGACCTTCAGATTTTTTGTTCTCTGCTCATTCAGGGATTTCACATTCTCCTGATTAAAGCAAAGGTCCATGAGATAAAAGATCTTACTACAAAAGGTAATATAATACATGGGCACTGAAAACTCACAAAAGCTTCAGTTGCTGGTGTCGACGTGCGGAAAAATACAGTTGTGACCTCCATGGCCTGCTCTGGGATGTCTAGGCGCAATTTAAGTCCCATCTCTGCAAAAGCGGACAGCAACGCCACATGGTCCCCCTGAGAACAGGGCTTGTGATGTCAAATTGCTTCATAAAATTGCTTAACTTGTTAAGATAATCTATAATAATTGTACCACTTCTTGTCTAAAGTATTAAACTTAAAACACAAACCTCGGCAGATGCCAGAAACATTTTTGCTAACGCCTGCTTCATGGGAAACGACAGTGACTTTGTAAGCCCAAAGTCTAGCAAAATTGGGCGATGAGGGGCTTCTTTGCTCACCAGAAAATTTCCTGTAAAGTATCCAAAAACGACCATAAAAGAAAGTAAAGATTTTTATTAAATATATCCATACATGGTACTTTGAGCAGATTCATATTTTCAATTGTCGTTCCCTTAACAATTATACTACTAAAAAAATTATCAAAATGAGTAGAAGGGTTGAAAGAGAATACCGGGATGAGGATCACCATTGAAGAACCCATCAATATAGATTTGATGGGCATATGCACGTGTAATTTCCTCAACAATCTTTTGCTTGTTTACACCAAAAGAGTCCAATGATTCAAAGTCATTCAGGCGTATTCCATCCATGAACTCCAAAATCAGCACCTTTTCAGTTGACTTTCCTTGGAGGAAAACCAGATTCAATGTCATCGAAGGAACTGGAAAGGGAAGTTTCCCCATTCTAAGATAGCTTGGCATAATTTAAAGTATATTACAAGGAGAACATGAAATGAGGGAGTACAACTTTCTAAAACCAATATCACATTCATCCCCAAACGAGTGAAATTACAAATTCACAAAACAAAGGTCCATGGATATAAGTTTCTCAAGTGAATCAGCTATTTCGGAAAATTCTTAAACAAGAAATTTCCCCACTTGCAGAGGCAAATTTAAATGAGCTAATGTCAAAAGGATACTTTTCTTGACAGATTGCATCTCTCTCCAGCCAATAAACTAAAGTTAGCAAGTGCCTGAACATCCTCACCAGACAATATATAAAAGACGAAATTAAAACAAGATAATAACAGATTCTTTTAGATCTCAAATTTTGGGCTTGTAGTTATCAGTCAAAGCACTTCCAGATATTTACTTTATCATGGGAGTAAAGTCAGCACCGCACCTGAATAACTTCTGGAATCAATACTTCCACTCGATGGGACAATGTCCCATCACCATGTCTGTTTTTGCACCCAAGATTTGTAAACACCTTTCTTGTATTATCTACAGACACGTGTAAAAGAAAAGGAAACATACTCAGCAATGAAAGTACTACACAGCAAGATGTGCCTTTTTTTCATAAGATATCAAGGAGATCAATAAAATAGCTTTAAGAAACATGAACCGCTAAATTTCTTAAATAACCTACCCTCTAAGCCATCATGCCTTCTCCACTTTGACAGACGATAACCTAGTCGTTAATTCAGTTAACTTTTTATCTTCTATTAACAATCAACACGACTTACAACAATGCAAAATCTAAAATGAATAGGAATGACATGACAAGATTCATGTTCCTAATTCAAACTTCACATTGTCAATTCTTCTTGCCACCTTACAAATGTGTTCAATAAGCTTTCCTTAGGTCTGCTTTGGCGAAGGAGAAGAGAAATAGTTAAGGTGGGAACACCGAATGCAGGATAGTTAGGGAAACAAGATATAAGGCTATCACATGCCATTCAACATATTAAACCCAATTTAATTTCTAAAAGCATTTCAACAACTTTAACCAGCATAATGAGGAAGAAACGAGACCAGATTGCAGAGAGCACAAGTGAACCTGCAAACCAGAGATTCCTGTTTTTTTATTCTTTTTGGGAGAAGCGAGGAGTTGAGATTCAAATTAACATCTCTTAAACATTGGCACCTACATTAATGTACAATCTCGCTACCAGTCACATACCGGCTTCACGTTTGAAGTCAAGTTCCTTTGGAGCCTCTTTGCACCATTCATCTATCATGGGATTGAAGTCATATTGAGGCTCTGCCCATGCTATCCAGTCGACTATTGACTTGGCATTCTTCAAATCCTACCGCACATAAGAAAGGCATCATAGCTATGTTACAACTACATTATTTATTGAATTGCATTTCATGCAACAACCTAGAAAATCATGAGAAACCTCCAATATAATTGTTTTTATGCCCTCATGTTGAACTTTAACAACTACTTCCTGTCCGTCCATTAACGTTGCACGATGCACCTGTGCTATCTGCACGGACAAAATGCAAAGATTAGGAAATCCAGCATGCAATAGTCTCCAAATACCCCCACTGAGACCAACAGTTGATGTTTATCCCAGCAAGATTTAGATTTTATTTCACCAATATCAACTATACTTAACAGATGCTGTAGCCAAAGGGGATTCAACAAACTTAGAGAATAAGTCATCAATAGCTTGACCCAACTCCCTCTCTATAGTCCTGTGGACCTGCATAAGACATTGGAAGAACACTGATCAATTGCTAACTGAATTTTCAGACGAACAAGTTCACGGGAATATCAGAAAGGGAGCAGAGAGCAAATAGTGAAATAAAGTAACAAAAAAAATTAAGACACAACAAATACTCTGCAAGAGATAAAGATACAAACTTCATCCCACAAAGCACATCTGCACCACTAACAGATGGACCTTTTACCGCTCAGCTTACAAATGAAATGTAGAAATTATGCAAACAGAAACAAACATACATTAGGGTAACATAGCAACATTAGGGACAGAATCATGATTTTTGTGTACAGAAAGAATCCGCTAATCACAAGAGGTATCCAACAACATTAGGGTGGCAGCCACATTAGGTATTAACAGCTTAAAACCTCAACCTTAACAGGCTTTGTACATCTGCACCATTTTCCACATTAACTTAACATGCTCATGAGACAACATAATTTTCTCCATGCATATCAAGCCGTTACTTGGAGAACAGATTCCCACGAGGAAAACCTTTAGAGAAGTTGCTTTCATCCTGTGGAGAGAAAAGTGAGTATAGAAATAACAGTAACACAAGAGACATGATGTACTGAACCTCTTCTAAGGGACGAGGAGGAAGTGAGTCTTGTAATTGCTTGAGAAGGGTAATGTAAGCCTCAGGAAGCACATCAGCACGTGTAGAGAGGTACTGTCCAAGTTTAACCCACAAACCTTCTAACTCAATAATCAGATTGAGAACACGTCTTGCATTGCGCTGATGAGCCTTCTCCCACAAAGCAGAACCTTTAGATTTGCTAGCCCATTTTTCTCTTTGTTGCAGCGCCTATGCGATCAATATAATTATATATGAGAAAAAGCATAGAAAAAAATAATGTAAGAGATCCCACCATCATAAAACACAATAGATAAGAAAAAGGTAAGAAAGGGTGGCAAGCTGTACCTTGTAATCCAGATAAATTACCAAAGCAACAGAGAACACTTTCATTCGCCTTCTGTAAATGTTCCCCCATCCCATCAGTGGCAGCTAGAAGAAGGCTAAGGAAATATCACTGGAGTAGGGCAGTTTGGAAGCTAGAATCTAGACAGACCTACACATTGGAGAACGGTAACTGGGGTACTCAGTAAATTCACACACAGAAATAAGACATCAGCATATTACAATAAGGAATTTCGAATTCTACAGGGAGGCCCAAAGCATTTCTCTAAGTTATACACAAAAGAGGGAAATCTCTCGAGATATCATTTAACAAGTGAAGTGTGTTATCTTCGAATACGGAAAATAAACTCCGTACACTGAAGTTGGTTCTCCTCAAATTTTGATCCATAACTGTTCAACAGTCCATAAGAAAAAAATTCAATCAATCAAGTTCTTGGAATAGTCTTTTGACGTAGGGTTGCAAAACTGTAGTCCAATCTAAGCCCCATGCAACAATGAATGACTCCTACAATTTAATAGTTGTAATTACAACAGCGAGAGAATATTCACCTCTGATGTGGATCATTGCAATCATTAAATTACTTAATATTAAAAGAAAAGAAAAGAAAAGAAAAGAAAGGGTGCATTTCACCTATAACCAGACTTAGCCCCAGAAATCTCTTTCAGATGCATCACTATTATACACGCATATAAGAGAATTTGCTATACCTATAGCCATACTTGACGACTCAGTTATACTATCTCCATCCGAATGAGATCCTCTACGCTTCGTAAACACCATAATTAACGGCCTAAAACAGGCCATGTTCGGCAATCGAAAGCAGCAGCAGCTGAAAATGCATCTCCAATTCCCTCACTAACTGTACAAGCTCTCTCTCTGATACAATCTCATTCCTCTTCTCCGAATCAAACCTTCCCCAACTCTCTTCCGGCACGGGATTCCTCATCAAACCATGAACAGAAACCCTCTACGCTCCCCCTCCCCCCCCCCCCCCCCCCCCCCCCCCCCCCCCCCCCCGTGCACAGTAAATCACGCGCTCGAAAACGAATCACGCAGCAGACACAGCAAACGGAAATATCTCGATAACCGCGTCCGACAGACCAACACGAACACGACGCAAGAAGCAAGAAGCAAGAAGACGCGAGGGAATTCGGGGAGGGGGGAAACGAAGGACGTACGGGCACGGCGGAGAGAATCAACGCGACGACGAAAGGCAGAAACGAAATTTACCAAAAGAGAGAGAGGGAGGGACGAACGAACCGGGGAACGGAGAGGGCGGCGACGACCAGGGAATTCAACGCGATGAAATCTCCACCACCCAAAGAGAGAACGAAATGGCAAAGAAGTCGTCGTCGCAGCAGCGATCGCCTTGTGGTGTTGGGCGGCGTTCGTGGGTGACCGAAATTTCGCCGCGTGGGTTAAGAAAAACAAACAATTAAGGAAGGACGAGCGAGTTGACTCAGTGGCCGGTTTTGTTGGGTGAGGGAATTTTGCCTCCCCCGTCTTTCTCGTCTTCCCTTCCTTTCTTTTGCCCCAAAAAAAGCTCTAATATTACGTGTCGGGGTCCGTGGACGCGAGCCCGAGTCAGCGCTTACGTGGCCACCCACGGTTCGAAGTTTAGTTAGTTTTATTCCCGATGCTCCTCCATACCCTACCCACCGTCGCGCTAACAAAACCCCGCGCGCAAAAAGCATCCAACGGGTCGCGTGGAATCGCTGAATTTTGACGTCGTCCGTCCGATCGATCCGGCCGACCGTGTGGACAGCGGGGGGCCTCGCGAACGCCGTCCGTCCCTCCCAGTCTCGCGTTCCTCGTGTTTCCGTGGCCGCAACATTTCTTCTAGCCAGCCAACCCCTCCTCGGTTACTCCACCGCTCCATCTATCCAACCACCAACTGCCAAAATGGGGTCGCGTCGTTAAGGGGGACAAGCATTTGCTACCTCGCGTGGAGAGATTTTTTCTAAATTTCTGTTACGTCGGCAGAGCTTGGACGACGGGCCGCTCAATACATTTTGGAAAATGCGGATGGAGATTTCTTTTTAATTTCGATTGCGCCGGCGGAGCCGGGACGACCGGCAATTTAGTACATTTTCGAAGCGGGGACATACTAACGAACTCGATATTCATAAATGGAAAAGGGAAAGTGGAGCGTCCCCTCCGTTTCAGAGTGACCTGTTTCGAAAGGGATTGTTGGGATTTACTTGCGGGAAAAGCCTGCTACTACTTAGTTATTCCAGCTTTAATGGAAGACTGGGCCCCCCACCATCTTCGATCCTATTCGTGGAGCTCAAGGGAGGAATATCGTCAACTTGCTCAGCCTCCCCTTCTTTCTTTAGCTTTGATTGTCCCCTCGTAACCGTATCGTCCTTCTTGCTTTTACCCAATTGCAATTCCAAAAGGATTCTAAAGCCCAATAGGCCCACCTCAAATGGTATGCCAAAGGAAAGGTGGGCCGTAAAGATTTAGGCTTCGTTCGTTTCACGGAGTAAATTTTTTTTTCAAGAAATCATTTGAAAATGACAATATTTTTATTTTTCACTGTTCGACTGAAACTTGAAAATGAATTATGCCGTTTGGTATTGATGATTTTCCTCCGTACATTCATTTTAATAATATTTTATTTTTTTTATTTTTTGAAAAGTCCGAATTTTTAATTATTATTGTAATTATATTTTTTCTTTTTCTTTTCTTTCCTTTTTCTTTTTCCTTCTTCATCGGCCAGTCGCTGGCGACTGACCACTGGCGAGGGATGGTCGGTGAGCTCGTCGCTAGATGATCCGGCGAGACTCGAGCTCGCTAACCTCAGTTGATTTAATGAAATTAGAACGATATAATGAAATTAGCTTACCGCCTCGGGCAATCTAATGAAATTAGACTAGAGCTCGCCGAAATCGTGTCCTGGCCCAAAAGCCTAAAATACAACCTTATTTACTAAGGGAAACATTTTAGGTGTCTTTTCGAATAGATCCAATGAAATTAGAACGATATAACAAAAAACCTTCTAACTGTTTTACTAAAATTGAAATATGTAAAATCTGATAGTTGAAAGATTGAACCATGAGAAGATAAACGAACTTCCCAATCCCGGATCTGGTGCATGGGCGGCCAAGGGGGCACTGCCTCTCCCCGAGTCCATACATCTCCTGTGCTTCTATCCTCCTGGAGATCCAATCTACATAATGTCGAGCTTTTGAAAGGTTAAAATTAACGAGTTGGCAAGTTGACAACATTGATGCGTTGATGAATTATCAACTCAATGTTGGCTAACATTATCGCATGGGGCAGGAGTAATGCTATCTTATGCTGTGTTTAAAGGTTTGGATAGAAATTGTCTACATGGCCCAATAGGGAAATCCTAATGCATTGGGCCTTTCGATACAATTAAATAGAAAGCCTCAAGGGAGCCATATTCTAAGAGCCCAAACTATGTGATCCAATAAGTCTTCCACTATCTGTTGCAAGTTGAAGACTCCTTCCCTTTCCCCTTCTTCAAACTTCCATTCGTATTTTTATGGAGAAATCTCTTATCAACAATAGAGCAAGATCCATTTTGCATCATATCTAGAGGATTCATTGATTTGGGTCAAAGAAGCAATGTCACTCAATCATCATCAAACTGATTGTAATCTTTTTCCGCCCGTGAGGATCCCACCAGGGTGCCTTCCACTTCTAATGGGCCATGAACTAGATCAAAATCATTCTTCACTAGTCCATAAGAAAGTGATCTCATTTTTTTCATCGGATCCGGGTAGAGGGACCAAAGGTCTTGAGCGATTGATCTAGCAAAACAACTCAAAAGATAAAGAAGTTATATGTCCCTTTTATAGTTTGAAGGTATGGGCTGAGATTGCCCCAAGATTAAAAGTTTGTAATTTGGACATTTTATGTTAGAGAAAAGAAACGAAAAGCTAAGAAATAGAAAATCAAATTGGCCGGCCACGCCAGTCTCGTCTTGAATCCCATGGTGTCGCCAATACCCTCATAATTCAATAGGTGGCTGGGCCGCCATAGTTTGGGGGCCCATGGATTATAAGCTTGAAGAAATTCTGCCTTCCACACTCATATTGAAGCTTCAGATGACCCCGAGTTATTATTTTTTCATAATAAGTAATTTCGACTTAGATGAATTAAATACAAATCAATTAATGACTTAGATGAATTAAATAAAATACTTACATAGGAAGAAAAGGGCAGACGGATTCGGCCGTCTATTGTCACTAGGATAGGGTCAGACTATCCTCCTTGCAAGAAGGTATGCTTGGTATATCGAATTGTCGACAATCAATATAAGTACATGCCAAGGGGTGAGGTGCTTGGTAGCGCGACGGTACTTGTGTTGAGGTCCCATGTTTTAGTATCGAGATCCAAGGCGTAAGGGTGGGGGCATATAGTCTTGTAGTTACAAGGAATTTGTAGAAATGCGAATTAAGTGAAAGCTCTAACTTAGGAAAATTGTCCAAAAAATTTTAAATCTATTATATAGTAGCCAATTTAATTATAAACATTTCAATTGTGCCAATTTTTTTGGATCGAAATTGTGCTAATTTAGTTATAAGTCTTTTAATGATTTGTCAATAAAACTTAGCTGGAAATCACTGTGGATAATTTTTGCAATTTTTTAAACTTTTCTCTTTTTTTTTTTTATTCTTTTTCCTTTTCTTTAACTTTCGCTGTTGCCGGTACTTAGCCATGCGCGCGAGGGCGGCCCTCAACACCTAAAAGCAATGGCCTGCGTTATCAACCAAGCTTGTCACTTCGAAACAAAGATGGCTTCAAAGGTGAGGAGGTTCTTCTGCATGAACCAAGCTGATGCTGCTGTTGCTGCCTCCTCCACTAAATCTCATGCCGTCACGCTTCTCTCGGGTCCTCCTTCCCGGTCCTCTCTCTCTCTCTCTCTCTCTCTCTCTCTCTGGCACATACGCACACCAAACAGATGGTGGGCATTCTTGCTTTCCTTTTTTGTTTGGTCGATTTCTTGCTTTCCTTTCGGCTCAGTGGAGAATCGGATATCCAAGCATTGCAGTTCGATTCGCTGTACAGCAACAATGCTTCTGATGTTTCTCCGTTCTTTTTTCTTTCCTTTCTGGTGAATTTGGTTGCTGCAAATGATGTCGCAGTGGGAAAACTTCTTTGCTGTTCCAGTTCGATTCACTTTTACTTATTATTAGACTACAAGAATAGTAGAGAGAGAGAGAGAGAGAGAGAGAGAGAGAGAGAGAGAGAGAGAGAGGGGGGGGGGGGGGGGGGGGGGGGGGGGGGAGTACGATACCTTTGGTTCTGTATTGATTCAAGATAAGTCGAGGATGATGAAGTGGTTAAGAAGTATTTTGCGGCGTTTCATATGCACGAGTCGTTTACAGCTGCTGTTATCGTCGATGATTATGGCGAACTGTTTGATGGGAGGTATGCTCTTGTGTGATTGCCTTTGTCTGTTGCGTCGCTGAAAGTTTTCAATGCTCTCCTTCTCGTTGATTATGTCGATTGGCTCTCAAATACCATCCTTGTTAAGAAAAAGAATGGAAAATTGAGAGTTTGTTTTGATTTTTGAAATCTAAATGCAGCAACATAGAAACATAAGTACTAGATGCCAATAACCGACATGTTAGTCTTTAGAGTTAGGGAATGAAATTATGTATTTAATGGATGGGCACTCGGGATATAATCAGATCTTCCTAGCTGAAGAGGACATACCAAAGACGGCCTTTAAAAGCCAACGTGCTATTGGCACATTTATATGGATAGTCATGTCATTCAGATTGATGAATGCTAGAATAACATATCAAAGGGCGATGAACTTCATCTCCCATGACATAATAAGCAAATTCATGGAGGTCTTCGTCGATGTTGTCATCATCAAGTCATTTGGATTATCTTGAGCGTGCATTTATCAAGATGGAAAAATAACAATTGAAAACGAATCATCTTAAATGTGCTTTATGGATAAAGGCTGGTAATTTTATGAGATTTATGGTTAATCAAAGAGGGATAGAAATTAATAGGAATAAAGTCAAAGCAATCCTAGTATTGCCGGTGCCCACAACAATAAAACGGTTACCAATGGTGATAGGGAAGATAAATTCTTTTGTAGATCTATCGCCAATATATCTGGTAAAATAGAAGCTTGTTCTCTGTTACTTAAACTTAAAAATCATGAAGAATTTGTCTGGGGAAAAGAGCAGCAACTTGCCTTCGATAGGGTGGAGGATTATTTGTCGAATCCTCCTGTTTTGATGCCACATAAACCATGTAGGCAGTTGAAATTTTATTTGTCGGCCATCGATACGACCATAGGAAGTATGTCAGTACAAGAAAATGACGAAGGTAGGGAACACGCAGTGTATTACCATAGCAGGATGCTGAATGATGCGAAGAGGCGATACATTGCCATCGAGAATATTAGACTATCTTCATATTTTGCATGTACTAAGTTACGACACTATTTGTTGCCGACTACTATTCAAGTTATATATTACACATATGTAATCAAATATATGTTAATTAGGCCTATTGTTAAAAGTCGAGTTGCTAAATGAGCATTTGCTTTGTCCGAGATTGATTTGGTTTATGTATCTCTAAAAGCGGTCAAAGGGTAGGCAGTTCCCGATTTTATTGCTGAATATCCATTTTTGCGTATTGAAGAATATGAAAGTGAAAACTATGCGCAAGTAGTTGCATGGACTTTTTACTTCAACGGATCAAGTATTAGTCAATCTTTAGGCATTGGAATACTAGCAGTTTCCCTAAAGGGATATAAAATAATGTTCAAACTAGATTTAGAAAGTTCTACCAATCGAACAGAATATGAGGCATTAATTGTTGGCCTACATATCTTTGCCGATATGAATGTCCAATCTATCAAGGTGACAGGCAATTCTCAGTTGGTTGTTAAACAATTGAAACGGCAATATCATTGTCTGAACAAAAACATCATTGGATATTATGTTTTGGCAAAAGATTTATTAGACAAATTCATTGAATATGAATTAATTCACATCAAGAGATATCAGAATGCGGAGGCCAATGAGTTAGCGCAAATGACATCTAGGGATAAAATAGAAAGGGATTTGGCTCAAGTTATCATCATGAAAACAAGGATGTTGCCATTGATTGAAGTACAAATTGTGCAGTCGACGTTAATGTGGTCGATGATGAAATGACTAGCAAAAACCTTTTGTTGAATCCTAATTCCCAAAATAATAAATTTAAAGACAAGTATTTATATCACATTCCCTTATGCTTGGTCTGGTCTTTTTGCATAGTACTAAGCATGTACATTTTTCTTACAAAATCTCACATGATATCAAAACAAGAGATCCTGAATTAAAATCTTTCAGGTCCTTATTGGCTTCTCATTTTGCCTTTTTCCATGCTTTAGGCTAAGGCCAAAGTCTAGCCAGTGCGTGAGGAAAAGTGTTAAAATAATTAAATATTAAACAATGTATTTATCTAATAACTTAAGCTTTTAGAACAGTTGAAATTGATTTGACCAAAATATTATTGAAATATACAGAAAATTGTCCAATTCTATTTTCCGCATTATTATTTTTTATTTGTATCAATATAATTTGGAAGTTATTGGGAGTGCTTTTACAGTTCTATGTAAGCTCTTTAAACATTGTGAGAGATACACTAAGTCATCTTTGATTGCATTTAGTCGTTTGGATTTTTAGCTAAGATAGGACTATAAAGGACATGATATGAAATCTAAGAGATTTATTATATCCTATCTCCTATTTAGTGTATTGCAGTAACAAAGTTGGATATTTTCACATTTTACCATATCTTTTGTTTGCTAAGAATGTCATATCAGTATAAATGAATCAAAAATTGCATAAATGGAGATGATAAAAATCTCTCACGACACTCTTACTTAACTCATTTTTATTTGCTTATTTTTATTATTTTTTCCTCTCTTTTTAATTATTTAATTATTTTATATTTTTTCCCCTTCCATCATTCTCTAATAAAATTTTAGTAAATAGTAAATTATACTAATATACCTAAAATATGTAAGAAATATAAATGAAAAATGTATTTATATATATATGAAATTTATATCATAAGAAAGAAAAAAAATTGAATATATAAAAAGAATAAGAATAAATAAAAACAAACTTATTATTATTTTTTATTTTGAATTTTTTATGTTAAAATACAAATATTATTTATATTCACATATTATTTTACTTTTATTAATATAACAAGTTTGTTATTTGAGAAAAAAAATTATTATGAAAATTAGAAATTTTATCCCACCACCCCAATGGGATAATTATATCTGATCTATATCCCTTATATATCTGACTTTATTTTGTCCTGGGTAGACACCAAACACGCAATAAGATAAAATTTATTTTATCATGAATTTTATATTGACTACCAAACGTAGCCTTTGGGTATAACCGGGGATTGGGATTGCAAAATACATATAAATTCCAAGTTGATTTATCTAACGTTTTCATCGCCTCCTTTTTCTTTATGGACGTTGGTTACACGAACCAAATTGTATAAGCTCATGGTATTCATATTCATTCCCCCTTGGTTGTTTTATCAATGGCAAATTTGACCCTCCTTTTTTTTTCTCCGTGATAAAATAACAAATTAATAAGGAATTACGTTAACAATTTTAAAATAGAAGACATGAAGGAAAATGATTTTTTCACCTACAAGCCAGGCAAAACGTGTGGCAAAATGCTAAGTTGCTTCATAGATGCAGACTCGGCTGTCAAATGGGGTTGAGGTGACTCCAAACTCTTGCCAACGTGTCTTGATCGAAAGGCCTCTAATCTCGGAGTTGCAAGCTAGCACCAACGATGATTAATTCAACGATGCACTCCAAAACACTCACATAAATATCAGGATTAAAACTCGAAAAACAATCATGAAGTGTCGGTCCTAAAAATGATGTCGGCAATATCTGAATCCCAATCACGTAGGACTGTATGGACGTTTCTGATCGCGTAAGATTTCATCCACACGACTTGGGGTTCTAAATCGATCAAAAAGAAGGGAGGCAGAGTAATTAAATGCATCAAGAACAGAAAAATGAATTTGAGTAAAAGCCAGTCCCACCAAAAAGTTGGCCAGCACTTGATTCTTGAGCGTAGGTGGGGAAAAAAGGACAAAACGATAAAAAAAAGCACGGTTTTCTTATCAATTGAGTCAATTCGGCTAATTTTAACTGAAGATTGTTGACGTGGATGCCAGCCTATGTGGCATCGTGAGTGTTAACATGGACAATTTTTAATAATTTTTAATAATTTTTCTTTTATTTTTTTCTTTTTTATTTCTCCCTTCATCCCTAAAGGTGAGGGCCGACGAGGGCCACTGTCGAGGCCATGCCACACAGGACGGTCGGCAACTACGCCAGTGATGAACTCAATTGGCAAAACTTAAAAAATATTAAGAACTTAATTGACGCAATTATAAAATTTAAGATTAATTGGCAATAATCTAATAAGTTTAAGACTTTTTAGATAATTTTCTCAAATTTCATCCACACAACTTGGGGTTCTAGATAGATCAAGAGAAGGGAGGCAAAGTGATTAAATGCATCAATAACAGAAAATGGATTTGAGTAAAAGCCAAGTCCCACCAAAAAGTTGGGCAGAACTTGACTCTTGAGCATAGGTGGGGGACAAAAGGACAAAACGATAAGAAAAGCGTGGCTTTCTTACCAATTGAGTCTATTAAATTAATTTTATTGGAGATTACTGATATGGATATTAGTCGTCTTACATAGCGCCGCCGACACAAATATGGATAATTTTTAATAACATTTTAATATTTTTTTATATATTTTTTGTTTTATTTCTCTTCCTGTTTTTTTCCTCCCTTCTTCTCTAAAGGTGAGGGCCGACAAGTGCCACTGACGAGGGCGAGCTTTGCCAGAGGCTAGCAAGGTTGATTTCGTGGGGACCTTGCCTCTGGTTGGTCCTTGCCTAATGACTGACCAGAGAAAGCAGGGTAGAAAAAAAAGAAAAGATAAAGAAAGAAAAAAAAGGAAAAATACAAAATACAAGTCAAATATTAAAATATTATTAAAAATTATTCAAGACAACACCGGCCGGGCTATGTAGGACAGTTAGCATCCACGTCAACGATGAACTCATTTGGCAAAATTTAAAAAATATTTAGAACTCAATTGACACAATTACAAATTTATAGATAAAATGGCAATAATCTAATATATCTAAGGCTTTTTGGACAGTTTTCTCAAATTACATCCACAAGACATGTGGTTCTAGATAGATCAAAAGAAGGGAGGCAGAGTCATTTAATGCATCAAGAACAGAAAATTGGATTTGAGTAAAAGCCAAGTTCCACCAATTAGTTAGGCAGAACGTGATTCATGATCGTAAGGTGGGAAGATAAGGAAGACGACAATAAGAAAAGGAAGGTTTTCGTGCCATGTCGATTGTCTGTCAGAACGGTGTATCTATAAGCAGGAGGAGCCAGCAATGCTGTCCTTGCATTTCGGCTACAACCATCGGACAGAAAAGACAGGAGAAGAAAGAGCCAATTCACTGATCTGGTTCTTTCGTTTTCTTTTTCCTTTTTCGACGACATGATTAACCTATTAACACTTGCATGGCTTGACAATGGCAAGGATGCCGTGGAAAATGTTTCAAACGCTCTTCACATACTTATGGATCGGCATGTGCGCACCTAACGAGATGTTCCCATTAAAACTCAAGTAAGCGGCAAAATATTTCTTTTCAAAATTGAAGAATCTGATAATGCACGTCCTTTTATTGAAATCTACATGCCTTCTTTACCATTTACTAGCAATCGGAATTCACCCTTCTCCTCAAACTTCACAATCTGAGCCAATCGTCACCTATTATCCCCTCTCGAGTCGCTTATTAGATTTTTGTTCTTTGAGAAATGCTAAATTTAGTAAGATTGATCTACACTAATGAGTTGTACTCACTAAGTGATAACCCTAGCTATTGGCCCAACGACCTCGAAAAGAATGATTCCTCCCACTTGTAAATGTTTATCTCCCACTTTAAAAGGAACACCCATTCTAAAAGATAACTCATTCCGTAAATTAAAAAGATCAATTACTCAAACTCTTGATCTTGAAATTTCAATTGCACCCTCGCGTTTCTTACCCTACTTACTCCTTTTCAAAAATCAAATGTCCAAACTCTCCAATCAATCTATCTACATTATCAGTGGCCAATTACAACTGCAAACGTAACTTGTTCAAGTGCTCCGTCTCACGGCATCGGCAAGTTCCTCGTAACTTTTACCGGCCATGCTGTTTGACAGAAAAAGAGTACAAAGTTTAATAAACTTATATAGGACCAATCAAGTACAATAAAAGAATAGTTGCGGTGAAGATGATGCAGCTACTGACCTGATACAATCAAACTAAAGGACTCCCAAGTTTTGCCATGATGACACATGGATGCAAAAAGCCAACACCTTTAAATGCTGCCGCATCTACTCAGAGGACCCACTATATTAATTAAAAAATCCCATGGAGACAAGCAACATGATCGCCCTATGTGCACACCAAAAGCCCCTGAAGAAATAGATCCACTAATTGCAAAACCGTCATAGGCTATAGGAACCACCAAAATATATCGATTTGAAGAATAAGATTGCAGTAAAAAATCCAATTTTACAACCGACTGCTCGCAGTGCACTGTTGCAACAACAACAAAGAACATGGAATCTCAATCACCGGCGGACAAGCGGAAGCATTGATAAGAGAGCCAACCTTAAGGACCTTTTGGTTCGGCTTTTCAAATATTACTTGGGGGAATGTAAATATCTTTAGGTGAAAGTCATTTGGAAAAATACAAGTGGTGTTTGGTAAAAAAAAATTTATGAAGCTACATTGGCCTAAGTATTGTTTGACATTTTTTTTTACAGACGGTTTTGGCAATTTTTATTTTTAATATTCTGATTTTACCCATAATACTGTTCGTTTTCTTCACCGCGAAGGTGGCCGACGAAGGGCCGACGAGGGCGAATCTGGCCGGCGAAAGGCCGGTGAGGTCGCCCCACCCAGGCGATGGCTGCCTGCGGTTGGGCGACAGCTGCCTGGGGTCCAGGCGACCTCACCAGCCCTTCGCCGGCCACCCTCACGATGAAGAAGATGAATAGTAACTAGGGCAAAACAGGAATAAAAAAATTTGAGTGAGGGCAATTTGGGAAGGGAAAAATAGGCTTCAGCATTTGTGGAATGCTGAAAGCCTAAAACTAGTCCAAACCAGTTTTGGGCTTTCAGCATTCTAAATGCTAGTTTTCGGCTTTCCGTTTCCCCAATGCTGAACCAAACTGAACCAAATGGTTTAGGATTTTGGGAAGGGGCTTTCGAGGCTGAAAGCCCCTTTCCAAAGCTGAATCAAACGGGGCCTAAGATCATGTTTTGCTTTGATACCATGTTTCAATTGTGATCATTTATGAAAGAGAGATGAAAGAGGAGAAGAGAAACACCTAATGATTAATGTAGTTCCAACGATCAAGAGAATAATCCCTTAAAAGCTTACATCCATAGTGATAAATCTCCAATTCATCTTGTTTTCTTTGGGGATGATTCATTATCCTTCAATATAGAGTATTACAATGTATTACAGTAATTGATTTGGTAGCTACAACTATTTCACAATCCAGCCAAATCTCCTACTATATTGGGACTTGAGTAAAAGGAGGGAGACAGAGGAATCAAAATGCATCGAGAAGAAAAAGATGGATTTGAGTAAAAGCCAAATCCAACCAAAAAGTTGGGCAGAACGTGATTCTTGTGCGTCGGGAAAAACAGGACAAATAATAAGAAAAACAAGGTTTTCGTGCCAGGTTGATTATCTGTCAGAATGCTCTCTATAAGAAAGCTCCTGAGGAGCGGGTGATAGCTTCACAAAGGAAACAAGGGATAGAGAGAAGAAAATCGAAATGAGTAAGAGTGACCTGGTGGTCTTCTAGCAGTCTTTTGTTCATCCAAAAAATTCTTGTGAGCAAGTGATCAAAGTTTGAACGCCCACACACTACTCAGACTACAACAGTCCATTATCGGACCAAACTATGGCAACAGGAGCACTTCTCTCCCGAGCTGCAAGAAGGTATCCACATTCTAGGAGTAGATTGATTTTTGTGTAAAAGGTTCAACCAAAGTATACAACGTTTCCCACACGAATCCTCACTTGTGCTATTCCTTAACAAGCATGATTTAACATCATGGAAACTGCAAAACAATAGTGTGATTTTGCCTGGGCAGCATCAGACGAAGGCTAGTTGCCCCATTAAGCGAGACTTCCTAGCTCAGTTTCTTGGTAATCATAACTTTGTTCTCGATCGACAGAAAAACGATATGGACTTGCTAGCACAACTTAGACATTCACATATTGACATAGACATATAGATGAAGTTTGAGATGATTATTATGTTTTCTTTTTTTCAGACTTGAGGGAAAGGTGGCAGTCATCACTGGTGGGGCGGGCGGCATAGGAGAATCCACCGCAAGGCTCTTCTCGAAGCATGGGGCTAGAGTCATCATAGCCGACATTCGTGATGACTTGGGCAAGTTCGTATGTGAGGATCTAGGGCCAGAGACCACATCCTTTGTACATTGTGATGTATCAAGCGAATCCGACATAAAAAATGCCATTGCCACTGCAGTTGACAAGCATGGAAAGCTGGACATAATGGTGAACAATGCTGCAATCGTGGACCCAGGCAAAGCCAACATATTGGACAATGACAAGGCTGACTTTGAGAGAGTGGTTAGCGTGAACCTGACGGGTGTTTTCCTAGGGACAAAGCATGCGGCTCGAGCCATGATCCCGTCACAAAGAGGAAGCATCATCAATCTTGGAAGTGTCAGCTCGAGCGTGGGCGGGGTCGCAACCCATGCATACACTAGCTCCAAGCATGCTGTCGTGGGGCTCACAAGGAACGTGGCTGCAGAGCTCGGGCAATATGGAATTCGCGTGAACTGTCTCTCACCTTATTTCATTCTAACATCATTGACAAAGGGGTTCTTCCAAATCGACGAGAATGCAGGAGTCCGAGCGTATTCTAACATGGATGGGGTGACTCTACGGCAGGAAGATGTAGCGGAGGCTGCTCTGTTTTTGGGGAGTGATGAATCCAAGTTCATCAGTGGCCACAATCTGGCAGTGGATGGAGGCTTCACTACCATCAATCCCGCCTTTGGCTTGTTTGCTCGTGCTTAATGAATAATTCCTCTCCATACCCTTGTCATTACTCTGCATGTCTTTCCACTATGTACTCTTTGTCGAATAAAAAGTCTAGTGACTATCGTGTCGAAATTGAAAGGAAATAAATGTTACAAATTTTAAAAAAGCTAAAATCTGTAAGTTGGGTGGAAACCGACTCTGGAAGTTACACTGCCTTTTGGGTTTAGGTAAGTTAATGAGCAATCGAAAAGATCTTGGAGCATATCTAGGTTCAGTTATTTGTTCTCCCAACATTAATGGTACCAAGTACTTCTTGACGAGCTTCGTCATGATATGGTTAGTATGAGCAGCAATAAATCGCTTGAGAACCCAAACCTCCATTTCTCCTGCCCATACCCTCTTGCTTGGACCTTCCTCTAAGGGGCCGTTGTGTAACAAGTGTATAATGTCCACCATCATTGATGAACTAGTTTCATGATATCAAGTTTTCCTATTAGAGAAGGTTGTTCAAAAGCATCTTCCATAAAATATTCCTATTTTTTCCAAACATATTATGTTTTTGTCTGAATTTTCTCAGGGCAATGCATTGAGTCACATAAGCTTACGCATTAACAAATATTTTATCTAGCCTTTATTTCTCTATGTTGCCCAAGGAAAGTAACTACGTCTGTCGCATTTCATCAGGAGAAATTTATTTACAAGTTGGCTCTAATATTAATAGCCTTAATTGATCAAGTGCCGGTTCTAAAGCAAACCCAATTTCTAGGACTTTACCAACCTATATAATTCGTCTGTAAAATCATGTTTTATTGATTTATAAAGGCAGACAATCTACCGTTAGTTATTATATTTGATTAGCAATACCAATATAAACATACTATCATTATATTTGTATGCAAATTAGATAGATTTGGCCTAATAATATAATATAGTCAACTTATAAATTTATCGAGAATTTACTACCGACAAGTTTGATGATATTTTGTCCACCTATTAAGTCCTTAACTCTACAATAACAATTATCACGCCTTTATAATTTGAAAGACATAAGAACTACTGGTGAACACAATTTCAATATGGTGAAATGAGAGCTTAATACCATGACCTATGTTCACGAATCTTTGGAGAAATCACAGGTAATGGTGCGGAAAGACAAACTGATCCACATAAAAAAGTTACAAACTCATTGCAATATTTATCAATGCTTGCATGAATTGAAACTTATTATCGGTGATAATGGTTACTTATGCTATTGTCATAATACAGATTTTTTTTTTGTGCCAATCTTTTCACATTTCCTAACAATAGTTGAATCACAAGCACTAATTCCCATGTGGGGCTACTCTGCGTGGTATTTATTACCAACCCCTTCTAGAATTTATTAAAATAATTTGGTGTCCTGAAAAAAAAAGTGATCATTGGACAGGAAAAGAGGTAATTATTGGATATGAAAAAAAAGTGACTATTGATATGAATAGAAGTGATGTAATCATGAAAAGTGGTTCCGATAAGATACCTATTCACAAGATATGTGTTGTTTAGTTATCTATGAATAGAACCAAATCACACATTGTTCATAACAAGAACAATAGCTCTCTCCCTTCTTCACAACATTCTTTTCTTCACTTTTCACACACAAATTTGATAACAAATTCAAGGTGAAATCTCAAGAGGAAAATTGGGTAATTGCTAAACTCACTTCACTGTGACTTTAATATATATCCTGGAGGTTTTTTTTTTAACTATTAGCAATAATAATGGTGGCAAATAATATCTAAAGCACAGTGACCGTCATTATGCATCAAAGTACTATAAAATCATAAACTAATGCTATGTCTTCATCATTAATCAAATTTTCCCAACAAAATTACTATCTTTGAACAAATTTAACTTCTTCTGAATTATGTAACAAAGGTCCCTTTGAATAGCATGTACTTGTCTTTTTTAGTAGACTAGCCGCAAGTCGATCCATTTCTCTATCTCAGCCGTGCAACTATTGCGATCGCTGCTTCGCAGCCAAAGAAAAGAAAGAACAAAGAAAAATTTCATGAGCAACATATACTTACAAGAGAATGTAACATGTCCTCCACACTTGCTAACAACATCAATGGATGACAAAATTAATGAAGGTGGAAATCATGACATGGACCAGAAATAATGCTATCCCGTGGCACGTTTAAAGGTTTCGATCAAAATTGTCTACATGGGCACAAGAGTATATGTGTGCCCTTTTTCAGTTTGAACAAGGCGCTTAAAAACACTTATATTAGGATTAAAACTTGAAAGACGATTATTAGTGTCGATCCAAAAAATGATGTCGGCAATATTTTCTCCCAAGCATATTAGAATTGTACGTTCGTTGCTGATTGTGTAAGATTTCATTTAGACAACTTGTGGTTCTAAATGGATCAAAAGAAGGGATACAAAGGAATTATAAGGGGATAATTGTCCAAAAAGTCATGAACCCATTGTACGATGGCCAATTCAGTCCCAAATATTTTAATTGTGTTAATTTAGTTCTAAATCTTTTGACGATTTGTCAATTTAGCCCTAAACATTTTAATTATGTCAATTTAGTCCTAAAAATTTTCAAAATTTGCTAATTTAGTCTTAAATCTATTATATAGATAAGTGGCTAGACAGACTACACACTACAAAAAAAACTTGTTTTTTGTGACGAAATTTGCGACAGAAATTTCGGAAAAATCCGTCGCAAATCGAATTTGCGATGGATTTTGCGACGGAAAACATTCCGTTGCTACTCGGGCATCGCAAATTTTTGCGACGGAAAATTCAAAAATTCGTCGCAAATTTGCGACGAAAAAAATTCGTCGCAAAATTCGTTGCAAATTTGCGACCAATACAATCCGTTGCAAAATTCGTTGCAAATATTTCATTGCAAATTTGCGACGAACTCAATCCGTCGCAACATTCGTTGCAAAATCCGTCGCAAATATCGTCGCAAATTTGCGACGAACATAATCCGTCGCAAAATTCGTCGCAAAATTCCGTCGCAAATTCGTGGCAAATTTTGTCGCAAATTTGCGACGAACACAATCTGTCACACCTTACCAAAAAAAAAAAACACAATCTGTCGCAAACGTCCGTCGCAAATTCGTCGTAAATTTCGTCGCAAATTTGCGACGAACACAATCCGTCGTAAAATTCGTCGCGAAAATCCGTCGCAAATTTCGTCGCAAGTTTGCAACGAACTCGATCCGTCGCAAAATTCGTCGGAAAAATCCGTGGCGATGAAGTCGCAAAATTCGTTGCAAATTTCGTCGCAAAATCATCGGAAAATTCGTCATGAGTTTCGTCGAAAATTCGTCGTGAATATGATCGCAACTTAGCGACAAACTTTAATAACAGCAAAATTCGACTTAAAATATTCGTCATTATTTTTACATCATTTCAGCCATAAATTATTGTCCATATTAATCAAAGGAGACAATGATATATAATTGAAACAGCAAAACGAACAAACCATAAATGCTGACAAATCAGCCACAATGACATATAATTGAAACAAATAACAGAAGGAAAGTTATATAGTATGACATGATGTTATTTGATATTCAATCTTACAATACATTCAAAACATAAACTAAGAGACGGGACAAACATAGAAGACGCAAAAAAACCATACAAAAGAAGAGGCGGTTTTGGTACGATGGCAGGACACCAAAAGTAGTCACCTTTGTCAAGACCTGAGGAAATGTCGATACATAAATCAGTCCAGAATATAAAAACAGCGTTTTAGCATGGATGTAGAACTAGGTGTAAAATAACAAAAATACGTTTCAGGACAAACATAAATGTTCTTACATATGAATATGAGTGAGATTATGAAAAACCAAGATTATGAAGCAAGCTTACCCAAAATTTTAACTAGGGAGACTGGAGAAAATCATCATCATCATCATCATCATTATTAGCATCAGCATTCTCAGCATGAATGTGTTGGTCATCACCTATTGGATTGGCTGGAGGTACAGGAGGTCCGTCATTGCGTTAGAGGTTAAGGTGTTACATAACGATTCTCATTTGTTCTCCCAAGTTATATATTCGTTCATCTTTCCTAACAAGTAAATTTTTCAGACGACCCACTTCTTCGGTCAATTGCTCCTCTGTTCGTGACCTCCTTCGACTAGTCCCAGCGGATGATGAACTTCCAGGACTATTCGGCATAAACATCCTTGACAATAATCCCGGCCCAAATATTTTCCCTTTTTTCGCCCCACCCGTTGCCTCCATCCATAATGCCATATTATCAACTGGTGGCTTGGACTCAGGACAATCATCACTACCACTAGCACTGCTCATTAAAAGATCATCATATTTTTCCTACATTAACAATGTAGATGAAAATAAAATCACTATAAGCATTCACGGTTTTCATTATAGTTTACATATAAGCCAAAGTATAACCTTACATACCTTAATAGCTTTTGCTTGATCGCCAGTCCATGTCTTATCTTTCTTTTGAAATGTGCGTTTAAATGTAGCTGCAAATGTCGGTTCCATTCCCAATTCATGTGCCTACAAAATGTAAACTTGAGTAATTGAATTAAATTAACTTATAACTCATTTAACAGACTTACCAGTTGTTTGCGATGCTCCGCATTGTTGATAGAGCCCCCAGCATATGTGGCTGACCCATCACTAGAACTAGAAGATCGATTCTTCTTATTCTGCTCACAGAGTTGCCGACTCTGTTCAGATGCCCAAAATGTGTTAATTACCACCCAATTGTCAGCTGTAAAGAAAGACGGCTTCTCTTGCCTGCTCTTCGCTCTATTCATAACATTTCGCATAAAATCACTTATTTTCTTATCGAAAATTCTTCTCACTTCATTGTCTTCCGCTTCGTCCCACGTGAACTTCCGCTGCAATGAATAAAAACATAAATTGAAAATTATTATGATGATCACATATCCATAACCATGCACCAGACACATATAGACAGATTTTGTAAAGTTCATGTCGGGGAAAATATCTGGCTCTTTAGGTATCGAAAACTACAGAGTTGTTCTGGTCCCTTTACATCATTCTTGACTAACAATATACTACACCAAACTTCATATGGTGAGAAAATAAAATATGTAAAACTTACCTTAAACTCATTCCACCACATTTCTTTCACTTATTGTGGAACACTTCTGTAATTAATATACTCTCCCATCCAGAAGTTTCTTACTATTTTGTTCAAACCCCTCACAACAGACGTAGCATCCATGAATCTGCATTCATACGAATATTGTGCAACATGGATAATTCAGTTGACATCAATATCTAAAGCCCGTATGCATGACATATATTAAAATAAAAATGAAACACTTACGAATCTCCAAATGGGCATATGAAGAATCGGTTATCTTCTTGACCTCTGTTTCCATCAATATTCGATTGTTTTGTCGTATAATTAGGTGAAACGGAAGGAAAGGAAGCTACAGGAGATTGACCTGGAGAACGTTCAGTTCGGATGTGGTGAAGTCCCGTAACATGTTGTTGAGTGTCGGAGGAAGGGCCAACGTGCCCATATTGTGACGGATCATATTGTGATTGCGGATTAGATGTCGGGACAGGAGTAGAGGAAAGGGACAGGGACGAGGACGAGGACGAGGAAGAGTCTTGTCTTCTAAACACGTGACCTCCACGTTTAAACTGATAAGTAGGAAGGTTATGCGAATATGTAAAGAACTATTGACACGCAGGATGAACATATAATGATGTACATGACGAAATTTACCATTTTGATGGAAAGACTGAGAAAATGTTTCCTTGAAATGAGCCAATGTCGAGTGCTTATGACATGCAATTTCCTACAAACAAATATATTATGAATCCCATTCATTTTGATATGAAACATCAATGTATGAGCACGATATGGGTGGCCACAGGTATCAAACATCATTATATGAATTGCATGCATTTTCATTAAATTTTTTTTACCACGTACAAAAATTTAAATGTCACTAAAAGTGGGTGGCCATAAATATTCTAACTCATTCTGTAAAGTTTTGTAAGAAATAAATTATTATTATTGTTAAATTTTTTTTTAGTGCAAAAAAAAATTCCGTAAAAGTTGGTAGCCACCGATATTCTAAGACATTCTGTAAAGTTTTGAAATTTTAAAATTGTAAGAAATTTTAAATTATTACTTTTAATATAAAATTTTTTCCGTGAAAAAAAATTCCATACTAAAATTGGGTGGCCACAGGTAGTCTAAGCTATTAGGTAAAGTTTCCCAAATTTTAGTCATTCTTTATTTTAATAATTTTTAGAGCACGTTAAAAAAATTAAATATAACTAAAAGTGGGTGGCCACAGGTATTATAAGTCATTCCGTGAAATTTTGGAAATTTTTAAATTCTAATTTTTTTTGCCATCTAAAGAAATTTAAATTTCACTGCAAGTTGATGGCCACATGTTTTCTAAGCAATTTTGTGCGTTTTTTAAATTTTAAATTTTTGTAATTTTCCTTCACAAAAAAAAAAAAATTTCCCTCACAATGGGTGAGTGCATTTATGTTAATCCATTTTATCAGGTTATGGAAATTTTAAATTTTTTAATAATTTTTTCCCCGGAACATTAAGAAATCTAAATTTCACTGAAAATGGGTGGACACTATTAATTTTTACAAATTTGTGATATTATGAAATTTTAGTTTGTTAAAAATTTTAACAAACTTTTACAATCAAATTTCATATTTGTTGTTAGCATATACCATTTTTTAATTTTCCATAATTTTCGATGATTTTTTATAGAATTGTGTAATTTTCAAGTATTTTCTGTGAAAACGCTTAATCAATCAACCTATCCTATCGTCATTTAACACTTAATCATCCACATAATAAACAAATTAACCAGTCGACCATCGATCAAAACCACATGCAATCCTGAAATCGACCCGTAATTTAGCCAATGAAAAGTAATCCTAAATAATCCCTAACCAAATTTGACTAATTACCTAATTATACTAACTAGGGGTTAGAGAGTTGACTTACTTGGTTGAAAGACAACAAAAACAGGCGGAATGGACAATGGCGATCCCGGCACGGGCGTGGGTGACGGCGGCGGTGGCGGCGGTGATGGTGACAATGGCGTCGGTGGCGGCTGGCCGGCGGTGATGGTCACGACGGCGACAGCGGCGGCTGGCCGGGGCGATGGTCACGATAGCGGCGGCAGCTGGCCGGCGGGGCGGTGGTCACGGTGGCGGCTAGCCGGCGGCTATGGTCACGACGGCGGCCGCGGCGAGGGCGACGGGGGCGACGGCGGGGGGCGGGGCGAGGTGGGGGCAAGGGCGACGGCGGGGGGCGGGGCGAGGGGCGAGGGCATCGGGGACTCGCGGGGGCGGGGGCGGGACGAGGGTGCGACCGGCGAGGGGCGGGCGATAGGCGGGGGGGTGCGGGGCGGGGGGCGGCGCGGGGCTGAGGGCAGGCGACGGGCAGGGGCTTCGGGGGAGGTTGGCCTGCAACCGGCGACTGGCGGGGGGGCCTGCGGGGCTGCGCGGCGACGGGCGGGGGAGTTGCAACGGCGGTGGCGACGGGGGACGGCTGGGTGGCAACGGCGACGGCTCCGACGGCGACGGACTGCTCTGCAATTGTTTTTGGGCAGATCTGAGTCGAGTAGGGGCATCGGCGAAGAAACGGAGAAGACAACGGGTACAGATTTGCGACGGACCAAGAAATCCGTCGCAAATTTGCGACAGACACTCTTGATCCGTCGCAAATTTGCGACGGACCAAGAAATCCGTCGCAAATTTGCGACAGACACTCTTGATCCGTCGCAAATTTGCGACGGACATGCTAGGTCTGTCGCAAATTTTTGTTGGCAAAATATTTGCGACAGACCTAATTTCCGTCGCAAAATTTGTGATGGACATTGGAGTGCTGTCGCAAATTTGCGACGGCACTCCAATGTCCGTCGCAAATTTGACCAGGAAATTTTCCCGCTCGAACTTTGCGACGGACCAAGAAATCCGTCGCAAAGTTCGAGCGGGAAAATTTCCTGGTCAAATTTGCGACGGACATTAGAGTGCCGTCGCAAATTTGCGACAGCACTCTAATGTCTGTCGCAAATTTTGCGACGGACCTAGCATGTTCGTCGCAAATTTGTGACGGACGTTCAAGGTTCGTCGCAAATTTTCGATAAAATAAATTGCGACGGAAATAAAAAATTCGTCGCAAATCTACTTCGAGCGGGAAAATTCCCTCGTCAAATTTGCGACGGACAAGCACTTCCGTCGCAAATTAGGGTCTGTCGCAAATTTGCGACGGAAGTGCTTGTCTGTCGCAAATTTGCGACGGCACTCCAATGTCCGTTGCAAATTTTGCGACGGAAATTAGGTCTATCGCAAATATTTCGCCAACAAAAATTTGGGACGGACCTAGCATGTCCGTCACAAATTTACTATAAAAAAAATTGCGACGGAAATAGAAAATCCGCCGCAAAGTTCGAGCGGGAAAATTCCCTTGTCAAATTTGCGAAGGATACATTGTCTGTCACAATTTTGCGACGGTCAGGTTTGTGTTTTGCGACGGATAAAAATTTGCAAAATTTGCAACGGACAGGTCTGAGTCCGTCGCAAATTTCTACCGATAAATATTCCCTAGCAAAATTAGCATCTCATTGATTTGGGTCATAAATTTGCTACGTCTTTTTTTCAGTCCAAAATTATGGCATCTCAAATTTTGCAATGGAAATTAGAATATCAGAAATGTTACGGCACGTTAACAATATTTGACTTGTCGGCATTTAGGGACAAAATTTCGGACGATAAATTAAAATAGAAAGAATAATCGACAATAACAATAATAAAAAAGCACAATAACAATAACAACAAGAACAATAATGATAACAACAAAAATAGCACTTGTAGCATTAATAATAACACATTTGTAGTGTTGTGTGTCGCAAATTTTAATCTCCGTCTTCGTCTTCGTCTCCGTCTTCGTCTTCGTCTTCGTCTCCGTCTTCGTCTTCGTCTTCATCTTCGTCTTTGTCCTCGTTCTCGTCTTCGTCCTCGTCTTTATCATCTGTCTGAAAATCATATTCAGAACATTCTTGTACATTTAATTCGCAAATTTCATATGGATCCACATCTATCATTGCTCCACACGGATCTCATAAAGTTGGTATGTTATATTTCTCAATTTCAACTGTGTTACACACTTCCTCTTGTTGGTAGGCTCTATCCTTCCAGTGTTCCTCGATTTTCCTCCGTGCTTTGATTTTATATACAACCCACCAATCAGTTTTGTCACGTTTCAAACTAGGATATGATGCATAACATACTTGATTTGCTTGTTGTGCCAAGACAAATGGTTCATATTTCATATACCTTTTCTTGTGATTTATTTCAATCAAATTGAGTTTCGTATGCACCTTCATTCCTTTGACGGGGTCGAATCACGTGCACTTAAATAACACAACCCGCATCATTAATGGTCCAGGGTACTCTATCTCTATGATTTCATCCAACAAGCCATAAAAATCCTCTTTCCAACTGTCACCATTGGATGACTGAACAGACACACCACTATTCATTGTGGATTTTCCCATTCTGTATTCTTGAGTATGAAAATTATATCAATTTATGAAATATGCTGGCCAATTTCGACCTTGTAACTGTGGACCCCATGACAGATAATATAACAATCCTTGCCCTCCAATTTCATCACAATTATTGTGAACCTAAGGTTGCACATGCAAAGCCTACTATAAATATTTTACTAAATAATGTATATAATTTTAATAACTTGGTTTTGATACATAGGCAACTTACATATGTCTTGAACCACATTGCAAATTGTTCATCGCACAAACGGTTAAACTCATTTGGTTGTAGTCCAGACATTGAAGTTTGGAAAATCCTAATATTAAAAACCATATCATTATTAGCAAATATTTGACACACAAAACATATATTTGCAAATTGATACTTACTTGAAGTATGGCTCGACTTCTGGGCAGTTCAGTAAAATATAAGTATGGGCTGCATGAATTTCTTCGCCTGATAAGTAACGAAACTGACATGTGCCGCTTGGTCGACCCAGATAATTGAAAATAGAGAATGCCATGCAATTAGGATCCATAGGGCCCTCATCATTTCTGCCTGCTCTCCGGCTCTTGCACTGAACGTGCGGCTCAAAATAGTATGATGCAAATGTTGTCACTTCTTCCACAATATATGCATTACAAATTGAAACTTCAACACGTGCCTTATTCTTCATTTTTTTCTTCAAATAATATAAGAATCTAGTTGAAATAGAAAGAAGCATATTGGAACATATTATATGATAAACTAATTTGAACTGTATTTTAAAAAAAAACATTACCTCTCAAATTGATACATCCATCGAAATTGGACGGGACCTGCAACTTTGGCCTCATAAGGCAAGTGAACTAACGGATGCTCCATCGAATCAAAAAACGCTGGAGGAAATATCCTTTCTAAGTTGCAAAGAATAATTGGAATATCTCTCTCTAGTTTTTCCATGTGCGATGCTTTTAACACTGTCGAGCAAATATCATGGAGAAAATTGCTTAATTCTGTAATGGCGCCCCATACAAAGTTCGATAGAATTTCCTTCAAAGCTATTGGAATTAGTCTTTCCATCAGAATGTGACAATCATGACTCTTCAAACCTATCAACTTGCATTCATTCAAATCAACACATCTCCCGAGGTTCGAAGCATATCCATCAGGAAACCGCACAGATTTCAACCATTGACAAACAACTCGCCTCTGCTCCTTATCCAATGTATAAACTGCTTTCGGTTTTGGTCCTCTGTTGCTTGCATCAACAGTTAGTATTGGCCGATCGCAAATATCTCTCATATCTTTTCTTGCGTTCAAGTTGTCTTTTGTTTTTCCAGCGACATCCATCACAATATTTATGTCATTGTCAAAAACATTCTTTTCTATGTGCATAACGTCAAGATTATGATGAATAAGATGTGCCTTCCAATATGGTAGATCCCAAAATATACTGCATTTTGTCCACTTATGTGTACTTCCGTACGCAAAAGTCGTGCCGTGCGGGTTCTCAACAACGGTTGGAAAGTCCTGCACACGCTCCCAAATTTGATCGCCGGTCAACCTCAATGGTGGACGCGTTCTTTTTGTCCTATTCTTGATGAACTCTTTCTTATTCCTTCTGAAAGGATGACTTGACGGCAAAAATTGTCTGTGACAATCAAAATAGCTAGGCTTCTTTCCATGTTTTAATCTAAATGACTTTGACCTCTCCAAACGTATTGGACATCCTAAGATCCCAGCTGTACTCCATCCAGATAACATTCCGTAAGTTGGAAAGTCATTTATCGTCCAAAGAAGGGCAGCCTTCATTACAAATGTTTGATCGGTAAAAACGTCATACGTAAGGACACCTTCAACCCATAGCCGTCGTAACTCCTCAATCAATGGTTGCATATAAATATCTATCAACTTTTTCGGATTTTGCGGCCCTGTCACGATCAATGTCAAAAACATATAAGGTGTCTTCATGCACATACCAGGTGGAAGATTGTACGGCGTTAAGATGACTGGCCAGCATGAATAACTTTTTCATGTTTTCCCAAATGGAGCAAATCCATCCGCACATAGACCTAACCTAATGTTCCGAGGCTCCATTGCAAACTCAGGGTATGTTCTATCAAAATGTTGCCATGCTTCCGCATCTGAAGGATGACACATTAGACCTTCTTCTATTTCATGATTTGCATGCCAAGTCATGTGTTCAATAGTGGCTTTAGACGCATAAAGCCTTTGCAATATGGGGATTAAGGGCAGATAAAACATTTGCTTGCATGGTCTACGCTTCTTATTACGACCCGGCCTCCTGTTAATCTTGTATCTAGGTTGGCTACATAATTTGCAAGATTCTGCATTTTCATCATCTCTCTAATATATCATACAACCCCTACTACATACATCAATTCTTACAACCGGAAGACCTAAGTTATCTACTAGTTTTTTCATATCATAAAAATCACTTGGCATGTTGTTATCACGAGGCAATGATTCCCGCATTACTTCAACAAAAGAGTTGAAGCAATTCGCAGACACATTATGCTTTGCCTTGATATTTTATAGTCGGGCTGTCACCGATAACTTAGTGTGGTCCTTACAACCTGCCCATAGAGGTTCATCTGCTGCTTTCAACACATCCCAGAACTGATTAGATTGAAAAGTTTCATTATACACATTCTCCTCAAAACCCGTTACTCCTATATCTTCCAATTGTGAAGCATGACTAGTACCCACTTGTTCACGTGTAGGAGTTAAATTAGTACTTGCATGATTTGATTCTGGGACAAAATTATAACTAACTGCATCAATCACCATTCTCTCGTTTGGGTTCAATTGCTCATAATAGCCACATTCTTCCTTAACTGAAAATTGGTCACTTCTTTCATATCCTTCATCAGATATAAATAGTTCACCATGGGAAGTCCAATTATAATAGTTCGGAGTAAACCCAAATCTAGTAAGGTGTTCTCTAACTTGATCACACACAAGAAATTTATCATTACTGCACTTTTTACACGGGCACCTTAACTTATTTCTATCCATAAACTCATATTTACTACTAGCAAACTCTAAAAATAGTTCCAACCCAGTACGAAACTCATCTGTCAATCCTTGACGTCCAGGTAAGTTCTTATTATACATCCAAGCTCTTTCTCTTTGCATTGTGTCTGTATTAAAATAAAAAATTATGGTAAAATATTTAAAATATCATATCTATTGTTCTTAATTTCCAAAATTATAAAATTTTGGAAATTATAATTTTTGTTATTCACGCAACAATTAATATGAAATTGCAAAAATAGAAAAAATTACAATGTAAAGAAGACTTACCTAAATATTTGACTGAAATATTGGTAGGACAAAATGATCAATTTGATGAGAATTGCAAAGTCCACTTGGATTGCGAGACCTTCAATTAGGCACAAACCCAAAAAAGATTAATCACATAATAATCAATATTTTTTAATAATTTTTAATGTACGATGGAAACGGAATTCATCCCTCGCAAATTTGCGACGAATAAATGAAAATTCCGTCGTAAATTTGCGACGGAAACTAGGATCCGCCGCAAATTTGCAACGGAAATTGTTCTCCGTCGCAAATTTGCGACGGAAATGGGCATCCGTCGCAAAATGGGTATCCGTCGCAAATTTGCGACGGACTATAGTATCCGTCGCAAATTTGCGACGAAAATTATTATCCGTTGCAAATTTATGACGGAAATTTCATTTATTCGTCGCAAATTTGCGACGAAAAAACAATTTCGTCGCAAATTTGCTATGGATACCTCAATCCGTCGCAAAACGGCGTGGCCATTCTGCTCATCCGAAGGCCGGCGAGGTGTCACCGGTCGCCGGTCATTAAACCGGTGATGCAGATACGAAAAAATAACAAACATAAATATATATTAAAAAAAAAATTACAATGCAATGACGAATAGTCATGAAGCTAGCAATTTTGCACTTACCGGTACAAAAGCTTCACCTAGATTAATACGTGCGTGCGCGGATTTTGCAAATTTCACATATATGAAAGACAAAGAAAAGCGACAGAGATCGAGAGAGAGCGAGAGACAACAAGAGAGAGCGAGAGAGAGATAGTGATTGCGATGTCACGGGCTGATAAACTACGAATTTGCGACGGACGCGAGTTTTCGTCGCAAATTTCCGACGAACTGACAATGCCGTCGCAAATTTGCGATGGATTTTGCGACGGTATTATTATTTGTCGGAAATTTGGGACGAAATTTTTTCCGTCGCAGATTTGCGATGAAATTTGCGACGGATTATTTTTTCCGTTGCAAATTTGCGACGAAATTTTTTCTGTCGCCAATTTGCGACGGAATTTACGACGGAAATTTTTTCCGTCGCAAATTTCGTGTTTTTTTGTAGTGACATTAGCAAATTATTAAAAAGTTTAGGATTAAATTTAGTCCTAAAAATTTTCAAAATTTGCTAATTTAGTCCTAAATCTATTATATAGATAAGTGGCTAGACAGACTACATTAGCAAATTAATAAAAAGTTTAGGATTAAATTGGCAAATTCTCAAAGGTTTAGGACTAAATTGGCACAATTGAAATATTTAGAACTAAATTGGCAAATCGTTAAAATGTTTATGATTAAATTGGCAACCGTACAATAAATTTAGGATTTTTTCAAAAAAATTTCCGAATTTATATGAATCAAGAAGAAAAGATGGATTTGAGGAAAGCCAAGTTCAACCAAAAAGTTGCATAGAACGTGATTCTTGTCGTTAGGAAAAGACCAAAAAGAAAAACGAGGTTTTCGTGCCTTGGTGCTCTCTATAAGAAGGCTCCTCAAGACCACTGATGGCTTCACAATGGAGGCAAAGAAGAGACAAGAAAATTGGGAAAGGTACAAAAAAAATATTCTTAAATCTATTGCAATAGTATCAATTCAGTTCTAAACCCCTTACATTTGTGTCAATTGAGTTTATCCGGTCAATTGAGGCCAGAAATCATTAGTGTGAACGCCATCCATTCTATGTGGCATGGCTGGTATTGACGTGAAATTTTTATATAAGTTTTTAGAATTGTTTCATTTTTCTTTTCTTTTTCCTTGTTTTTTTTTTTTTTCTCTATGGCCAGTGAGGGTCGTGGCCATTGCCTAGCCTTGCCCAATTGTGGGCGAGGCGGAGGTAGGCATAGGCAAGGCTAGCTTCGCCAAAGCCTAGCCGGCCATGGGCGAAGGCGGCCATGGCCTCGCCCACGGCTAGCGAGGCCAAGGCTGCCTTCGCCAGCGGCCGACAAGGCTGGCCTCGCCTGCACTCACTTGGTGAAGGTCAGGGTGAGCTAGGTGAGTGCAAGCCGAGCCACCTTGCTAGGGCATCATTGGTTGATGGCGAAGGTAGCCTTGGCCTCGCTAGCCATGGGCAAGATCATGGATGCCTTTGCCTACAGTGAGCTAGGCCTTGGCAGGGCTGGCCTCGCCTGAGCCCACCTCTAGCTTGTCCACATTTGGGCGAGGTTGGGCAAGGAGTGCAACCCTTACGGTGGCCGACAAGGGCTTTGCAACCCTTGCCAGTGGCTAGTGAGGGATTGGCGAGCTTTGGCAACCCTTGCTTACCACAGACGAAAAAAGAAAAAGAAAACAAGGAAAGAGAAAAGAAAAATTAATAAAAAATAAAAATTTTAGGAAAAAATAAAATTTTTTAATAAATTTCCATGTCAGCATTGATCATGCCACGTAGGACGGCCGACATCCATGTTAGCAATTTCTAGCCTAAATTGGCTAGACGGACGCAATTGGTACAAATGCAAAAGTTTACGACTAAATTGGTTCAATTGAAATATTTATGACGAATTGGCACAAATACAATAAGTTTATGACTTTTTTTTGTTCTTTTCCCAAGAAAATTGAAATGAGTAAGGGTGAGCTTGTGTGTTAGGAACATGAAACATAGATGAGAAAAAATAGTGAAGACACGTAGAATTTTATGTGAAAAACTCTTTCAAAATCAAAAAAGGAAAAACCACAGTGTTGCACTAAGCCATTTCTTTATTATCTATATTAGTATCAATTTCGGAGTCACAACTCCAAAAGAGATTACCCAGTATGTGTCACGCCCCGTACCCCACTAGAACGCAACATCCCGTCATGGTCGATTATGGTGCAACGCTCCCAGGAAGCATTGCCGACCCAAAGCCCATTTAGAGATCACACACATGCAAAAGCAATGTATATAACCAAATGTATACACCCATACTATATAACACATAAGACCGAGGTAGAACAATCAAATAGCAGTCAAGCACCTCAGAAAATATATACACTGGTGTTACCAACGAAAACCTTTGTACAATACTCACTACAACAAAAAAGGAAACACCAACAGCTAGGAATAACCAAACAGTTACTTCTCCGCTCTGCTCCATCTCCCCCGGGGTGCATGCTCAACGACCGCTGGATAAAGTGCGGTATTCCAAAAAAAGGTGGTGACCTCGGCATCCTACTGCTGAGGGTCTGAAAATGTGGGTTATTACAACCGTGAAACGAATCTCAGCAAGTATAACCCTCTAAATCTAGGTTAGGCTAACATGCAATCTCCTGACTGACAGCACAAAACAATACTGCAATCCACCTCATAAATAAACTCCGATCTAGGCCCTCTGGCCTAGATCACTTACCTGGCTGACCCTGCAGGTTATTCACAATAATCATATAATCAAATCACATACCCAAGCACTCGATTCACGCGTACGTCAAATGCATGCTTATACTCAATAGTAATAATACCGCGTGTCATTCACTGAGTCCCGCATGCTCGCATTTTGACCCACGCATTCCTATGCATGCAAATGTCCACATTCATGTCTAGGCTCACTAGCCCACACTGGCACACTGGGACTTTCTCAATTTATCATTTAATATGATCTGCGTAAAACGCATCAGGTCTCTTTATTTAATCACAACACTTCGTGGCCCGCGTTAAAACGCATCAATTGGCCCAGTGTCTCTAGCCCGCGTCAAAACGCATCAGATGCAACACCGATCTCATCACGAACCAGAGCCCGCATAAAACGCATCAAGTTGGTTGTCTTCCGGACGTACCGGGCATCGTCCAGCATAACACACATCAGGACGGCACACCCCGTGTAACACGCATTAGGGCGAAATGTGATCACACGAATACATAGCCAATTATTATCTGAACCCCGCGTAACACGCATCAGGACATTTAGGTGATCACATGCTCATGGCAGGCACGCATTCTCGCACAATTCGTCACACGCCTCATTCCCGGCATTTACTTTGCGTGCCATGCAATGCAACATAATGCAACATGAGCATCAAATATAATTAGGCACTCAGTCAATTTCATGTCGCAACAAACGTTCACTGGCCAATTAATACCGTGCGGCCCAATTTCACAATAAATAATTCAACAATATTCAATAATCCAATCAAGCCATTGAATGGTCAATCACACTCCGCACGAGTCGGCCACGCAGTCACGCGACATGGCATTATTTAAATTTCCCAACAATTGGGTACATAAATCAACCAGTCAATCAGTCCGGGCACACCCGGCAGTCCAATCACATAATCCTCGATTAATCCATGCTAGCCCAATAATTATTTCTAATAATCCCACTAATTTTTTTTGAATTTATTCCACCCATTGGTTCTCAATCCAGTACGAATTTTATACCGATACCACTTAAACCAGTCCAGACTACACTGATAATACCTAGGCCAGTCCAGAAAAATGCACAATTAGTCCTAATCCGGGTTTAGGAAATATACTCACTTATTCTTGGACCATGAGGACAAGAAACGGCGGCCGATTATTGGTGAACAGTAGAACTGGCAGCACGTTTCCGGCGACGGCGTACGGCTCGGCATGAACAGTACCCACCCATACGGACGGGGTGAACAGTACTTCCGTACGTACTGTACGGACAGACGGGAATGGGTGGCCGGCGAGGCGTCGGTGACGGCGGAGACGTCCGTACGGTCCTGCGTGAACAGTGCCCATACGGACGGTGAACAGTACCGTACGGACACTGTACGCCCTGTGCTGGACGGCCGGGTGTCGATGGAACGGCGATCGGAGCTCTGGCGAAGCTCCGGCGTTACTGTTTGCAGATCGGGAAAGAGAACAAGAGAGAAACAAGGTTGTTTTGGACAAAAACCGGGGTTGTGGTGGCTGAACAGGTGAGAGGGAGGTCCAAGGATGCTGTGGTGACGGCTGGTGGGTGACCAGCAGCTCCGGCTGGTAATGTTCCGGCGTGAACAATACCAGAAAATGTAGAACCGGAATTGCAGAATAAGAAATGGAGAAGAAGAAGAAATTGCACGGGGGAAAAGACTGAATAGGCTGAGAGGAGAGAGATAGGATCTGGTCAAATAGGTCAAAGATGGTCTAAGTGGAATCCAAGTGTCAAAATCTTGGCCATTTGGACAATTTTGCCCTTGATCCAATGGCCAAGATTAATCCATATCCAATAATTTAGGGGTAAAATGGTCATTGGTCCTTAACCCAAGCTGACCAGACCTAGTTTAGCCTTAACCAACCTTGGTTAAACCCCTAATTAAGAATAATTTTCGGAATTACTCAAACATGGCCTAGGGGCATTTTCGTAATTTTTTGATCCCGAACTGAAGTTCCAATTTTTGTCCATACCGGTCCTATATATGCATGGCCAACCTAAAATGGTGTCGGAATCGCAAAATTCACTTTTTAAGCCCTCGAAAATCGACTGCGAAGTTCTGGGAATAAAATAATATTATTTTCCAATTTTTGTCAAAATTCCAATCTTTGTTCGTAACGACTCCCGGTAAGCGTGGCCACTCAAAAATGGTGTCAGCCTTGAAAAATAACCTCGTTTGGCCTCGGAAAGCGACGCTGGCATCCCTAGGGGCAAAATCATAATTTTTCACCCTCGAACCGAAATTCCAATTTTTACTCGTACTAACTCTAAATGTGTGTGGCCAGCGTAATATGACGTCGGATTCCCAAAATAGCCTCTTAATCTTTCGAAAATCGATATCGAAATCCGGGTCCAATTTCGTGAATAAAACTCGCTAAATTTTCAATTTCAGGGTCTCTCACTAACGGGCGGCTGTTTAGAAGTTACGTGTATCGACTTAGGGCTGTCCATGTCGTAATGGTCTCGATCATTGAGAGAATGAGAAATTATCACTAGTTCTAGAGGTCACGATCGTTCGGTTCAGGTTCAGGACTGGTTGGCCACGCGTACTTTCGGTCTTGCAGAATCACCCGTGTCCCTATTATACATCGTTAGCCTTGGCCAAACCCAATCCATTACCCTTTTCTACGATCGGCCCACGTTGGCCCAAAATATTCCCTCAGTGTCTCTTGCGATCGGTGTTCATTTCAAGATAGGATCCCTGGTCCACGTACCGTTTTCTAATTAGCCATACCCCATTAGTTAGTATCCCGAGAGTGATCAGCTCTGGGCGAGACTTACTAAAATGAAACGCGAATTAATATCAGTTTCATTGATCCCAGAGTTACATCGAAATTCGGACTGTTACAATTCTTCCCCCCTTACAAAAATTTCGTCCTCGAAATTTGCGATCTATCCTTATTTACTCAAACAACTGGGGGTATTGATGTCTCATAGCTTCTTCACTTTCCCACGTGGCACCTTCTGTTCCATGGTGTTCCCAGACAACTTTGACCATCGGGATCGTTTTATTCCTCAGCACCCGTTCTTTTCTATCCTCAATCTAGACTGGTCTTTCCACGTACGACACTTTGTCGTCCACTTCTATCTCCTCGTACTGCAAGACATGAGTCGGGACTGGTTCATACTTTCTTAACATCGACACGTGGAAAACATTATGTATTTGGGACAAATTGGGCGGCAAAGCAAGTCGGTAAGCCATATCTCCAATATTTTCCAAAATCTCAAATGGCCCGACATACCTAGGACTCAGTTTTCCCTTCTTGCTGAATCTAGATAATCCCTTCATAGGCGACACCTTAAGCGACACCTTAAGGAACACGTGATCTCCAACCTGAAACTCTAAAGGTTGTCATCTTCGATCGGCATAACTTTTCTGGCGATTTTGCGCCGTTCTGAGTCTGTCTCGAATGACCCCAACTGCCTCAACGGTCTGCTGTATTAACTCTGGACCTGTGATACTCCGTTCACCCACTTCATCCCAACACACTGGCGTCCTGCACGCCCTACCATATAAGGCCTCAAACGGTGCCATATGGATGCTCTGTTGATAGCTATTATTATAGGCAAACTTCACCAAGTGTAACTGTTCCTCCCATTTGCCTTGGAAATCTATCACACAAGCTCTCAGCATATCCTCCAGGGTTTGAATGGTCCTTTCAGATTGACCATCTGTCTGTGGATGGTATGCCGTACTGAACTGTAACTTCGTTCCCAGGGCTGTTTGTAGACTCTTCCAAAAGTTTGCCGTAAATCTCGGATCATGATCCGAAGTAATCGTCACCGATACACCATGAAGTCTGACGATTTGCTGCACATACAGTTCAGCATATCTTTCCAACTCGAAGTCCTTTCGCACTGCCAGGAAGTGCGCCGACTTAGTAAGCCGATCCACTATCACCCATATAGAGTCGTGTCCTCGCTGGCTTCTTGGTAATCCCGTTACGAAATCCATTGTAATGTGCTCCCATTTCCATTCAGGTATCTCTAACAGTCGTAGTAGTCCTCCGGGCTTACAATGTTGTGCCTTTACTTGTTGGCACGTCAAACACTTGGCTACATGCTTGGCCACATCAACCTTCATTCCGTTCCACCAAAAGTGTTGTCGAAGGTTTTGGTACATCTTAGTGCTACCCGGATGCATGCTGTACTTACTGTGGTGAGCTTCACTTAAAATTTCTTCCTCGAGCTCCAAATCATCGGATACACATAGTCGCCCACGGAACTTCAAAACTCCGTCCTCGGACACTTGAAAGTCCAACTTCCTCTTGGCAACGTCCATTTCAATCATTTTTTGAATTTCTGGATCTGTAGACTGCAATTCTCGGATCTTGGTTTGAATCTCAAGTTCTATCCTCAAAGCAACTAGTAAGTTTGATATGTGGTTCACTTCGAACTTGAACTCTGAATCTCTGAACCTCTCTAGTAAGGTCCATTCCTTTATCATCATGTACGCCATACTCGATTTACGACTCAACGCATCAGCGACTCGATTCGCCTTTTCCCGGGTGATACATGATATCACAGTCGTAGTCCTTCAACAGTTCCATCTATCGACGCTGCCTCATGTTCAACTCTTTCTGCGAGAACAAATACTTGAGGCTCTGATGATCCGTGTAGATCTGGAACTTCTCTCCACATAGATAGTGTCTCCAAATCTTGAGCGCAAATACAATCGCAGCCAATTCCAAATCATGTGTCGGATAATTTAGCTCATGCGGCCTCAATTGACGCGACGCATATGCTACTACCTTTCCATGCTGCATTAACACACACCCAAGCCTTCTCAATGACGCATCACTATACACTTCAAAACCTCCTGGTCCAGATGGAATAGTCAAAACTGGGGCTGTCGTCAACCTACGCTTTAGTTCTTGAAAACTTTTCTCGCACTTATCGTCCCATTCAAACTTGGCTTCCTTCTTTAATAACCGTGTCATCGGCATGGCTATCGACGATAATCCTTCCACGAAACGTCGATAATAGCCAGCCAAACCCAGAAAGCTTCGGATTTCTATCACAAAAGTTGGTCTTGGCCATTTCGTCACTGCTTCAATCTTCGTCGGATCCACAGAAATCCCATCTCCTAAAATTATATGACCAAGAAAGGCTACTCTGCTTAGCCAAAACTCGCACTTACTAAACTTAGCATAAAGTGCATGTTCCCTTAGCGTCCGTAGTACCTCTGTTAGATGCATTTCGTGCTCTTCTGGGCTCTTAGAATACACCAGGATATCGTCAATAAACACGATTACAAATTGATCCAAGAATTCCTTGAACACCCTGTTCATCAAGTCCATAAATGCAGCTGGGGCATTCGTCAGTCCAAAGGGCATAACTGTAAATTCATAATGCCCGTACCTAGTCCTAAAAGCAGTCTTAGGGATATCTTCTTTTTGGATTCTCAATTGATGATACCCAGTCCGTAGATCTATCTTGGAAAATATAGATGCTCCTTGCAGCTGGTTAAATAAGTCATCGATCCTTGGCAATGGATACTTATTTTTCACTGTCACTTGGTTCAATTGCCGGTAATCTATACACAACCTTAAAGTCCCATCTTTCTTCCTCACAAACAGGATTGGCGCTCCCCATGGGGACGCACTAGGACGAACGAAGCCCTTATCCAAGAGTTCTTGCATCTAAACCTTCGGTTCCTTTAACTCCGACAGCAACATCCTATATGGTGCCTTTGAAATGGGTTCAGTTCCCGGGGCCAATTCAATCACGAATTCTACTTCCCGCTCGGGTGGCAATCCTGGCAACTCTTGAGGAAAAACCTCAGGAAAATTGCACACTACGGGTATTTTTTCCAAATTGGGTCCCTCAATAGTCGGATCAACCACATTCACCAAATACGCTTCGCAACCATCATCCATTAATTTGGTCGCCTTGAGGGAAGCAATCCAAGGGATCGAGGTTCCTCCTCGATTACCCTGAAATTCATATTTAGGACGTCCAACCGGATTAAACTGGATCGTCTTGCTACCACAATCCATCAAGGCTTTCTGCCTTACTAGCCAATCCATTCTTATTATTACATCAAAATCAAATATGGCCAACACTGCCAAGTCGATATTCTCCTCAATACCACCAATCACTATTTTACAACCGGGACATCCAAATGAAACTAACATCCTATCATTCAAAGGCGTTGACACCCACAATATATTTTCAAGCATCACTGGTTCCAAACCAACTAATCGAACAAACTACTCCAAAATAAATGAATGGGTCGCCCCCGGATCAAATAACGCATATGCAGCATGATCACAGAGAGAAATCGTACCTGTGACCACGCCAGGCGCTACCTCTGCTTCTCTGCGCGCCATCGCATACACCCGTCCTTGTGCTAGCGGCCTCCCTTGATTAGCCGGTGGTGGATTTTCAACTTGATTCCCAGCCCGCGGCGGTGGCAACCTTGGCAGTCCAGAGGGTTGTTGCTGTGGGCAATTCCTGATCTGATGGTCTAAGCTCCCACATCTAAAACAAGCCCCAAAATGTCTTGGCTGTTGACTCGGCTTCCCAATATTTCGCCGAACTAGTGGGGCAAAACGTCTATTACTCGTCGTCGGTTTCTTTCCAAAGCAGCGGTTATCCCTGCTTTGAGCAAACTGTGAACCAGATGCGGCTGCTCTCTCTTGTTGATCTCGTTCGATAATCTGGGCCCACCTATACATTTCCCCATACTCCTTAATGTCACGCGACAAAATTTGACTTCGCAGATCCGGTTTCAGTCCATCACGGAATCTTCGGGCCCTATCTCGGGGATTTTCCACCATTGTTGGTGCAAACCTTGCCAACCTTGCAAATTCTGCCTCGTATTGGTCAACAGTCATCTGGCCTTGTCGCAATCTCATAAACTCTATCAATTTTTTTTTCCTGGGCATTTTCTGAAAAGTATTTCTCATAGAAGCTCTCAACAAAAGCCATCCAGGTCAGGGCTGTTCCCTCTGGGAATATTCTGCCCTCCGTGACCTTCCACCAATCATTTGCGCCCTTTTGCAACTGGTACACAGCTAACGTCACCTTCTCCTCGTCGGTGCACCCCAGCACCTTAAAAATCTTTTCCAATTCTTCCACCCATCGTGGTGCAATCTCGGGGTCACCTCGGCCATAGAATTTAGGCGGTGTCAGCTTAACAAACTGTTCCACTAACTGGGGCATCTGCCTAACCTCTGCTGGTTGAGCTAGTCCTTGCTGGGCTTGGTTTCCTCCAACACCAGCGATAGGCGCGGCCTAAGCAGCCTGTGCATACGCTGCGGCCCTTTCTTGCACCTGCAATCCCATAACACGCCCTATCTCCTGTAGGGTATTCATCACATCATCGAACCTGGGATCTCTAGCCTCACGGGCTCCCTCACTAGTCCCGACTTGGGGCTCCTTCCCCCTTCTCCTGTTTGGGGTCTGACTAATATCCTCTAATCGGCGGTCTCGGGCCTCTTAGCCTCCTGAACTCGACTGACCTTGGGATTCCTTTCCCTTTCTTCTATTCATCCTCACAACTCAGCTATATCCCTACCTGCTATAATTCCACCAAGGAATTAAAGACTTAAACCAATCTATCCTAGTCTAAGTCCTAGGCAGGTATTAAAATAACAATCAACAATCAGCATGCGGCCTAACAATTATCCAACACATCACCCAAGCGATTCGCATACTCACCTCGGGTCCTGCCGCACCTGCACTACAAGGGTCACACCAATACACACACAGTCAATACATAACTGTCAGGAGATGCATGTAGCACACGAGGTCACCCTACTGGCTACCCATAGTCTCATCGCTCCTTATCACTCAAGGCATCGACTAAATGGAATCGAGCTAACCTGGCTCTGATACCAATTCAAGAGGGGATGTCATGCCCCGTACCCCACTAGAATGCAACATCCTGTCATGGTCGATTATGGTGCAACGCTCCCAGGAAGCATTGCCGACCCAAAGCCCAATCAGAGATCACACACATGCGAAAGCAACGTATATAACTAAATATATACACCCGTACTATATAACACATAAGACCGAGGTAGAACAACCAAATAGCAGTCAAGCACCTCAGAAAATATATACACTGGTGTTACCAACGAAAACCTTTTTACAATACTCACTACAACCAAAAAGGAAACACCAATAGCTGGGAATAACCAAACAGTTGCTTCTCCGCTCTGCTCCATCTCCCCCGGGTGCATGCTCAATGACCGCTGGATAAAGTGCGGTATTCCAAAAAAAGGTGGTGACCTCGGCATCCTACTGCTGAGGGTCTGAAAATGTGGGTTATTACAACCGTGAAACGAATCTCAGCGAGTATAACCCCCTAAACATAGGTTAGGCTAACATGCAATCTCCTGACTGATAGCACAAAACAATATTGCAATCCAACTCATAAATAAACTCCGATCTAGGCCTTCTGGCCCAGATCACTTACCTGGCTGACTCTGCAGGTTATTCACAATAATCATATAATCAAATCACATACCCAAGCACTCGATTCACGCGTACGTCAAACGCATGCTCATACTCAATAGTAATAATACCGCGTGTCATTCACCGAGTCCCGCATGCTCGCATTCTGACCCACGCATTCCTATGCATGCAAATGTCCATATTCATGTCTCGGCTCATTAGCCCACACTGGCACACTGGGACTTTCTCAATTTATCATTTAATATGACCCACGTAAAACGCATCAGGTCTCTTTATTTAATCACAACACTTCGTGACCCGCGTTAAAACGCATCAATTGGCCCAGTGTCTCTAACCCGCGTCAAAAACGCATTAGGCGCAACACCGATCTCCTCACGAACCAGAGCCTGCGTAAAACGCATCAGGTTGGTTGTCTTCCGGACGTACCGGGCATCGTCCCGCGTAACACGCATCAGGGCGAAATGTGATCACACGAATACATAGCCAATTATTATCTGAACCCCGCGTAACACAAATCAGGGCATTTAGGTGATCACATGCTCATGGCAGGCACGCATTCTCGCACAATTCGTCACACGCCTCATTCCCGGCATTTACTTTGCGTGCCATGCAATGCAACATAATGCAACATGAGCATCAAATATAATTAGGCACTCAGTCAATTTCATGTCGCAACAAACGTTCACTGGCCAATTAATACCGTGCGACCCAATTTCACAATAAATAATTCAACAATATTCAATAATCCAATCAAGCCATTGAATGGTCAATCACACTCCGCACGAGTCGGCCACGCAGTCACGCGACATGGCATTATTTAAATTTCCCAACAATTGGGTACATAAATCAACCAGTCAATCAGTCCGGGCACACTCGGCAGTCCAATCACATAATCCTCGATTAATCCGTGCTAACCCAATAATTATTTCTAACAATCCCACTAATTTTTCTTGAATTTATTCCACCAATTGGTCCTTAATCCAGTACGAATTTTATACCGATACCACCTAAACCAGTCTAGACTACACTGATAATACCTAGGCTAGTCCAGAAAAACGCACAATTAGTCCTAATCTAGGTTTAGGAAATATACTCACTTAATCTTGGACCACGAGGACGAGAAATGACGGTCGATTACTGGTGAACAGTAGAATCGGCGGCACGTTTGCGGTGACGGCGTGCGGCTCGGCGTGAACAGTACCCACCTGTACAGACGGGGTAAGCAGTACTTCCGTATGTACTGTATGGACAGACGGGAACGGGTGGCCGGCGAGGCACCAGTGACGGTGGAGACGTCCGTACGGTCCGGCATGAACAGTGCCCGTATGGACGGTGAACAGTACCGTACGGACACTGTACGCCCTGTGCTAGACGGCAACGTTTGGAGGTGCTGGATGGCCGGGTGTCGATGGAATGGCGATCGAAGCTCCGGCGAAGCTCCGGCGTTACTGTTTGCAGACCGGGAAAGAGAACAAGAGAGAAACAAGGCTGTTTTGGACAAAAACCGGGGCTGTGGTGGCTGAACAGGTGAAAGAGAGGTCCAAGGGTGCTGTGGCGATGGCTGGTGGGTGACCAGCAGCTTCGGCTGGTACTGTTCCAGAAAATGAACAGTACCAGAAAATGCAGAATCGGAACTGCAGAACAAGAAACGGAGAAGAAGAAGAAATTGCATGAGGGAAAAGACTGAATAGGCTGAGAGGAGAGAGATAGGGTCTGGTCAAATAGGTCAAAGATGGTCTAAGTGGAATCCAAGTGTCAAAATCTTGGCCATTTGGACAATTTTGCCCTAGATCCAATGGCCAATATTAATCCATATCCAATAATTTAGGGGTAAAATGGTCATTGGTCCTTAACCCAAGCTGACCAGACCTGATTTAGCCTTAACCAACCTTGGTTAAACCCCTAATTAAGAATAATTTTCGGAATTACTCAAAAATGGCCTAGGGTCATTTTCGTAATTTTTCGATCTCGAACCGAAGTTCCAATTTTTGTCCATACCGGTCCTATATATGCATGGCCAACCTAAAATGGTGTCGGAATCACGAAATTCACTTTTTAAGCCCTTGAAAATCGACTGTGAAGTTCTGGGAATAAAATAATATTATTTTCCAATTTTTGTCAAAATTCCAATCTTTGTCCGTAACGACTCCCGGTAAGCGTGGCCACTCAAAAATGGTGTCGGCCTTGAAAAAAAAACCTCGTTTGGCCTCGGAAAGCGGCGTTGGCATCCCGAGGGGCAAAATCGTAATTTTTCACCCTCGGACCGAAATTCCAATTTTTACTCGTACTAACTCTAAATGTGTGTGGCCAGTGTAATATGACGTCGGATTCCAAAAATAGCCTCTTAATATTTCGAAAATCGACATCGAAATCTGGATCCAATTTCGTGAATAAAACTCGCTAAACTTTCAATTTCAGGGTCTCTCACCAACGGGCGGCTGTTTAGAAGTTACGCGTATCGACCTAGGGCTATCCATGTCGTAATGGTCTCGATCATTGAGAGAATGAGAAATTATCACTAGTTTCAGAGGTCACGATCGTTCGGTTCAGGTTTAGGACTGGTTGGCCACGTATACTTTCGGTCTTGCAGAATTACCCGCGTCCCTATTATACATCGTTGGCCTTGGCCAAACCCAATCCATTACCCTTTTCTACGATCGGCCCACATTGGCCCAAAATATTCCCTTAGCGTCTCTTGTGATCGGTGTCCGTTTCACGATAGGATCCCTGGTCCACGTACCGTTTTCTGATTAGCCATACCCCATTGGTTAGTATCCCGAGAGTGATCAGCTCTGGGCGAGACCTATTAAAATGAAACACGAATTAATATCAGTTTCATTGATCCTAAAGTTACATCGAAATTCGGGCTGTTACAGTATGAGTTTAGGAAATACAAAGTTAAGGTAAAAATTGCATGTACGGCCCTAATAGTAAAAATCATATCTACTTTAATAATAGTTTCCTCTATCATACTCCACAACTCCGTTAATCTCTCACTTGGAGATTGATCTTTAAAACGACAATAGCCTTTTATAGTCTTCTCCCATATTTGTAACTCAAATTGTCTTAGTACGACTGCCTCTTTGCCATTAATCATGGAGGCCGACTAAGGTAATTCATAACTATAGTTTCTCAGTGGTGACGACCATGGTTAACGTATTTATTGGATTCTTTACATGAAGGATCTTCTTCAGTGATAATGCATCTTCATCTATCAACTGATGAATATGATGACACTTCAACTCAATGCGCTTTATCCTAAATACCACATTTTTTGCAAGACAAATCGCAATCTGACTGTTAGTGAAAAGAACATGGTTGTCCTGCTCGTTGCCTATCTCAATTAGAAAATTTTCCACCAAATCATCTCCTTACAACTTCGGTGTTTGAGAGAGACACACACTTACAAAATCTAGAGATCCAACTAATGGCAGTGCAACCTAAGTTAAAAACATAACCCGATGTGCTCTTCCTATTATCCAAATCACCACCAGGATCCACATTAACAAAGCCTGGTAAAGATATGCTGTTCTTCTTAAAACAAAGCGCATACCTTAAGTGCCTCTTAAGTATTTCAAGGGAGGAATATTGTCAACTTGCTCAACCTCTCATCTTTTTTTCCTCTTCTTTAGCTTGATTGTCCCCTCGGATTGTGTCCTTCTTGCTTTACCCAATTGCAATTCGAAAGGATTGTAAAGCCCAATAGGTCCACCACAGTTGGCATCAAAGGAAAGGTGGGCTATGAACATTTGGACTTTGCTTTTTCATTCCTTGTATGTATGCTTTGGTAAGTCCCAAGGAGTGTTTGTGTGCAAATATACATTACAACTTTAGATCTTCTCAAAGTAAATACTCTTGATATTAAGCCTTCGCTCGTTTCGCGGAAGATGTGAAGTTTCTAAAAAATGCTTTTCAGGAAGCCATTTTCCAAGAAAATAACAATATTTTTTGATGTTTGGTTGAAACCTAGAAATGAACTGGAAAATATTTTTCACCGTTCAGTATCCGATTTGATTTTCTAGAAAAAATTACCAAAAAATTCAGAATTTATATTTATATTTATATTTTAATCTTTTTAATTTTTTTTTTCCTTCATTGTTGGCCAATCGCCGGCCATGGGGGCAATGAGGCTTAGGCGACCTCGGGCAAGGCTTTATACTTGCCTAGCTCGTCAGCCTCAAGCAAGCTCGCTTATGGCCGATCGCTGGCCCTATCGTGGCCGGCGACTAGCTAAGGAAGAAGAAAATAAAACGAAAAAATAAAAAAAAGAAAAAGAAAATTAATGAATAAACCGATTCTTTAAAAAAATAAACAAAAATAATAAAAAAAGGAAAATGTGTTATATGAAAGAAAATGAGGTGAAAGAAAATATTTTCCGCTTTTAAAAATATTTTATGCTTTCTAAAAAGCAAAAAACATTTGCCTCACTTTTGAACGTGTTTTTTCTATTGGTAGAAAATGTTTTCCATGACTAGTTTATTTTCCTTAAAATGAACATCAGAAAATCCAAAAAATATTCTTCTGGATGTTGCTTTCCATAAAACAAATGGAGCCTAACTTTCTCGATTTAGATTGACTAAAGTGTGGCAAAAAACACTATGTTATTAAAAAAGGGGGTTAAGTGAACTGGAAGTCTTAAAACTTGTCACGAAAGTGCAATTGAGTTTTAAAATTTACAAAAAGTGTAATCAAATCCTAAAACTTGTCAAATTGGCGCAATCGAGTCATTTTGTTAATTCCATTCAATTTGGCTAATGGAAAAAAAATGTCGATGTGGCTTTTTTTAATTATTTTCTCTCTTCTATGTGGCAATGACATGACTAAACATGAAACATAGGGCTAAAGCGACATCATTCTGGTCAAAATCAAATTTTTAATACAAACGCACATGGAGTGTATGGGCATTGCTGATTATGTAAATTTCATCCACACAACTTCGGATTCTAAGGGCATGCATGATAACTATTTGGTTTCTCTACTTTTATGTTTTTCTGTTCTTGGGAATATGTTTGGAACAGAAATCCGTTTGATAAAGCAATTTCATTTTTCTATTTTTAGAACAAATTTTGATTTCAGATATATGTTTGGAATAGAAAATGAGAAGAAAAAATTTTCTATTTTTCTATTTTTGGAATAAAAATGAAAAATAAAAACTCTTCTTATCACTCGCTCTCGCTACTAGCTGGCCGCCCACCCGCTGCCTGTCGTACGTCTCCCACCGCTAGCCGCCATTCATCGTTTGCCATCCTTCGATGCCACTCACCGCCATCTGCTGGCTACCTCCCACCACTATTCGTCGCTTGCTGTCTGCCACTGGTCACCATCTGTCGTCCTCCGCCACCGCCTAACACCAGCCACTTCCCATCGTTGCCCGCAATCCTTTGCCATCTGCTGTTGCCCATCCGCTGGTCGCCAATCACCTGAGAGAGAGAAATTTTGTGTCGTTATCAAACGAATTTTTATTTCGATAATATAAATTTTGTGTCGTTATCAAATACGTATTTTGGCTCAAAAACTTGTCCGGGAAATATGAATAGAAAATTTTATTTCTAACTAGAAATAGATTTATGAAATATAATAGTTATCATTAGCGCCCTAAATAAATCAAAAGAAGGGAGATAGAGGAATTCATTACATCAAGAACAAAAACATGGATTTCTGTAAAAGTTAAGTCCCACCAAAATGTTTGGTAGAACCTGATTCTTGAGCGTAGGGCGAAAAAAGGACAAAACGATAAGAAAAGCGAGGTTTTCTTACCAATTGAGTTCATTTTGCCAACTTTGGCTCGAATTATTGATGTGGATAACAGGCATCTGACGTGGCATCACCGGCACTAATATAGATAATTTTTAATAATATTTTGATATTTTTTCAAAAATTATATATTTTTTTATATTCTGTTTTTTTTTCTTTCTCTTCCTTTTTTTTCCTTCCTTTTTTTTCCTCCCTTCTTCCTTAGATGCGAGGGCCACTGGCGAGGATGAGCTTCGCTAGAGGTTGGCAAGGTTAACTTGGTGGGCCCTCGCCTTTGGTCGATTGCCGCCCAACGATCGACCAGAGGAAGAAGGATAGAAAAAAAAGAAAGAGAAAGAAAAGAAAGAAAAGGAAAAATAAAAAATACAAAAAAATATTAAACATTTATTAAAAATTATCTGTGTTAGCACCAGTCGTGCTACATAGAACAGTCAGCGTTCACATCAACAATTTTCGGTCAATTTTGGTTGGACGGACTCAATTATAGAACGTGAAAGGTTTATGACTCAATTTACATAATTAAAAATTTTAGGATGAATTGGCAACAATCTAATAGATTTAGAACTTTTTAGACAATTTTCTTAAATTTCATCCACACAACTTGGGGTTCTAAATAGATCAAAAGAAGGGAGACAGTGGAATTCGTTGCATCAAAAACAGAAACATGGATTTGAGTAAAAGCCATGTCCCAACAAAAAGTTGGCCTGAACGTGACTCTTGAGCGTAGGGGGAGGAAAAAAGGACAGAACGATAAGAAAAGCGAGGTTCTCGTGCCATGTCGATTATCTATCAGAATGCTGTCAATAACCAGCGCCAATAATGCTGTCCTCGCATTTCGGCTTCCACTTCCAGACAGAAACGACGAGAAAAGAAAGAGCCCATTCACTGATCTGGTTCTCTTGTTTTGTCTTTTTTTTTTTTTTGTTCCTTTTGTTTTTGGACGACATTGATTGAATATTAAACACTTCATGGCTTGGCAATGGCAAGGATGCCATGGAAAAATGTTTCAAAGACTCTTATCGTATGAAAATGGATAGAACTAGTTAAAAGCTGCCCCCACACATATCTATACATCGGCATGTGGGCACCCAACGGAGAAGTTCCTATTAAAACTCAAGTGAGCAGTAAAATATTTCTTTTCGGAGTTGAAGAATCTAATAATGCACGTCCTTTTATTGAATTCTACATGTCTTCTTTACCATTTACCAGCAATCGAAATTCATCCCTCTCCTCGAACTTCATAATCTGAGCCAATCGTCACCTTTTATCCCCTCTCAAGTCGCTTATTAGATTTATTTTCTTTGAGAAATGCTAGATTTAGTAAGATTGATCTACACTAGATGAAGCGTATTCACTAAGTGATAACCCTGGCTATTGGCCCAACGACCCCGAAAAGAATGATTCCTCCCTCTTGTAAATGTTTATCTCCCCCTTTAAAAGGAACACCCATTCTATATGATCACTCGTTCTGTAAATTAAAAAGCTTAATTACTCAGACTCTTGATCTCGAAATCTCAGTCTCACCCTCACTTTTCTTACCATACTTTCTCCTTTTCAAAAATCAAATGTCCCAACTCTCCAATCAATCTATTTACATTATTATTGGCGAATTACAAACGCAACGTAACTTTTTCGAGTGCTCCGCCTCCTTGTGTCGGTAAGTTCCTCATAAGTTGACCCCATGGGACTTATCATCAATGAATGCAACAAAATAATTAAAACCATCACGAGAGTCCATAGGAGCATTACCTCAAATATTAGAGTGTACTAATTCAAACAGTTCTTGTGAAACATGTGTGCTAGAAGTAAAAGACAGTTTATACTGCTTAGAATAATGTTAAGTTTCACAATGAGTTGAATTAAGAGAAAAAACGGAATTCTAATTATGCAACACATTATCTGAGGGGTGACCCACGCGTAAATGCAAGAGTTGTGAAGTAGTCTGCTTGTCCGTCCTTGCAACCGAAACCTCACTTGGAAAGCACATAGGGACCATGCTGAAATCGGCCTTCATCAATCGTCCTCCTAGAGACTCTGTGTTGAAGCACCACCTTTTGATGGAAAAACAACATTGCAGTCTAATTCTTTTGTAAGTTTATTGATAGATAAACATATTTGAAGACCCTTACCAAAAAAAAAAACATATTTGAAGACACATCACAAGAAAGCAGAAAAATAAATTAACGATGCCCTATCCTTTAATCGGAACCTGAGTTCCTTTGGCCACACTAATGGGACCATGAGAACCCTCAAGATGACACGAAAATCTAGTAAGTGCTGCGCAAATAATCAACAGAGCACAAATCAACAATAAAAGAATTTTTGGGAGACAAAGTCATAAGAGCCAGGGAATTACTAGATTGAGCCAGATTGCTAGAATCCGAAATGGAAAGTGTTGTGCCACTAAATTTGATAAGATGCTGCAATTGAGGAGCAATTTTGTTGGAGTTGGCGAATACTTCGGGGACCTTTGTTTTTCACACCTGGTACGCTCACGTGAGCTTAGGAAAACTGAAGTATTATCCGATGATATGTGACCCTTGCGTGCAGAATGCAGGGGTTCGGGGGTAGTGCTCCCGACACAGGTGCCCCGCTGCCCGGTCAGCGGGCGGGGTTTGGGAACAGTGCCCCCCGACGAGGGTTCCGCTGCCCGATCAACAGACGGCTGCCCCGTTCGCCGGTGAGCGGACAAGGGCTTGGGGGCAACGCCCTAGAAACCTCAACGGATTTGGGCTTTTTTTTAAGCTAGCCCGTATGGTGCGAGATTAAGAGATTTCATATAGGTTTAGGTTTTGGGTCCATTTAGGGCAAATATATATTTTGCTCGTTTTTTTTTATCATTGTAATGAGTTGAGTGGCTGTAAACCGAAAATATAGTGAAATCTCTTTACAAGACGTAACCCTAATTAGAGGGTGAACATGGGTAAATTCGTGCATTGTCTATTTTCTCTATTTTCTGCGTGATTGTTCTGTTTCGGTTCTCGATACATCCCTTCAATTGGTATCAAAGTCAGAGTTGTTCGAGGAATTAGGGTTTATTCGAGATGTTAGGAGGATCACGAATTGAGATAGAAAAATTTGATGGAGCGCGGTTTGATCCGTGGAAGATGAAGATAGAGGATCTTCTCTGTGATCGAGATCTTTGGTCGGCAATCGAAATGGAAAGGCCTGTTGCTGCGCAACCTGGTGTCATGATAGGCAAGGAAGCAGTGAAGGAAGTGGATTCAACTTCCAAACTGGCATATCCCAAGGAGATTGAAGACTGGGATCGGATTGATTAGAGAGCAAAGGGGTTGATTCGGCTTTGTCTCGCGGATTCAATTCTAACGAATGTAATGAGCGAACCTATAGCCAGAAATTTGTGGCAAAAATTGGAGTCGCTGTATCAAAGTAAGTCGTTGGTTAATAAGTTGTTTTTGAGGAAAAAGCTATATAATCTTCGGATGCATGAGGGCGACTCATTTTCTACACATCTATATAACTTTAACATATTGATTAGTCAACTCGTATCAATCGGTGTTAAGTTCCAGGATGATAATAAGGCAATAACACTGCTCTATTCACTGTCGGATTCATGGGATAATCTGATTGTGGTGATCGGTGGTGGGGATAAGGAATTGTCGTATGAAAGTGTGTGTTTTGCCTTGTTATCGGAGGAGACACGAAGAAAGGGATCAGGAAATTCCAGTAAAGAGGTATTGGCAGCTAGGGGAAGGCCAGCAGAGAAGACTCTGAATCAGAAAGGGCCCAGATCCAAATCTCATGGGCGATCGAAGAGTAGGGAGAGGAGGGTACAGTGCTGGAAATGTCAAGAGTGAAGCCATGTGAAGCAGGACTGTAAAAACAAGTCAGTTTTTCAAAAAGAAGCTAAATCATCCTCCGGTAAAAAAGAGGTTAATGCAGGAGATATGTATTTGGCTGCTGCGTGTATGGCGCAGTCAGACAAGGATATATGGTTGATTGATACTGGTGCTTCATACTACATGACGCCTCATAGACACTGGTTTTGTGAATATGAGCAATATAATGGTAGGGATGTCATGCTCGGAGATGATACTGCAATTCAAATTGTTAGTCGGTGCGGGGTGAAGCTGAGGATAAGTAATGGCTCGGTGAAGACTATTCTAGACATGATGCACATACCATTGATGAGTAGAAATTTGTTATCAGTCGGTGCAATAGCTGATTCGAGGGTTATTTTTAACTGTGATAAGGATTCGTGCAAGATGACTTGGGGTTCTATTGTGATTGCACAAGGAGTCCGTTATAAGACATTATTCAAGCTGCTCGGGAAAATAGTGACTATTGGTAGTGGGTTTGTTTCTGAAGAAGCCAAGGAAGATGAACATGATACATCCATGTTGTGGCATCAGAGGTTAGGGCATATCAGTGAAAAGGGACTGTCTACCTTAGCTTCAAGTCAAATGGTAGAAGGAGTTCCAAAATGCTCTATGGGTTTCGGGTTCTATGACCATTGTCTCCATGGAAAACAAAACCGAGTTAGCTTCCAACACACCGGTATAAGAGCAACCGAGGTTCTTGAGCTGTTTCACAGCGATGTTTTTGGACCTACTCCGACTCCATCTATTGGAGGATCCAGGTACTTTGTATCGTTCATAGATGATTTTTTGAGATATAGTTGGATTTATTTTATTAAAAGTAAATTAGATGTATTCGAGAAATTTCAAGAATTTAAGGTTTTGGTTGAAAACCAATTGGGTAGGAAAATCAAGGTTCTTCGTACAGATAATGGAGGTGAATTCTGTTCAGATAAGTTCGAGCAATTTTGTGTGGATAATGGTATTGCAAGGCAGAAGACGTCTCCATATACGCCTGAACAGAATGGGGTAGCCGAAAGATTAAATCGGTCACTCATAGAAAAGACAAGATGTATGCTGAATTGGTCAGGTTTGGGGCTAGAATTTTGCGCAGAAGCTGTAGCCACAGCCAGTTATTTGAAGAACCGGTCACCGACCTCATCAGTGAAGGATCGTACACCATATGAGGCAGTGTTTAGGAAGAAGCCGAATCTGTCGCATGTTCGGGTGTTCAGGTGTGACACATATGTTCATGCACCTAAAGAGAAGCAGGGTAAGCTTGACAACAAGTTTGAGAAGAACATATTTGTTGGATACAAGGAAGGGGTCAAGGGCTATAAGCTATGGAATCCAGAATCAAAGACCATTGTATATAAAAGGGATGCTGTCTTTTGTGAATCACAACCCCAGGTTGACACACAGAAAGGTGATGAACCTAAGAAAGTGGTAGTGATTGAAGAAAGTCCTAAAACTGAAACTGTGGAGATGGTTCCACAAGGCATGCTAGTAAAGTCTGATTTTGAATCGGACCAAGGGGACTTGATTAATGAAGTCGAGAATGTAGATTCAGATGAAGACCTGGATATAGATAGCATGCCGGCTCGCAGGAGATCGACGCGAGAAAGAAAGGTACCACTTCGATACTCACTTAGTGCTTTGAGTACGTTTCATGCTTTGAGCATTACTGGAGATGATCCTAATTCTGTAAAAGAGGTGAGATCTATGGATGATGCAAATCAGCGGGAGCTCGCAATGATAGATAAGATGCAGTCGCTTGATAAAAATGAAACATAGAGCTTATGTAAATTGCCTAAGGATAGAAAGGCAATTGGGTATAAATGGGTGTTCAAGCGAAAGCTGAAACCGAATGGGACTGTAGAGAAGTACAAGGCTAGGCTTGTAGCCAAGGGGTTCTCTTAGATTGAGGGAGTTGACTATGATGAGATTTTCTCTCCTGTGGTGAAGTTGACATCGATACGGTTTGTTCTGTCTATAGCAGCTGCATATGATCTTGAGGTAGAACAGATGCATGTAAAGACGGCATTCCTTCATGGGGACTTGGAGAAGGAGATATATATGAGGCAACCATAAGGCTTTGAAGTAAGAGGAAAGGAGAATTTGGTGTGCAAATTGAAAAAGTTTTTATATGGGCTGAAGTAGTCACCGAGGATGTGATACTAGAAGTTTGACACGTACATGCTCCAGCTTAATTTTGTGCATGCAAATTCTGACCATTGCATTTATGTGAAGAGAACGGGCGATCAGTTTGTCATTCTCACGCTATATATGGATGATATGTTGTTGATCGGGAATAGTGTGAAGATGGTGGATTTCATGAAGAGTTTGTTGGCCAAAAAGTTCGAAATGAAAGACTTGGGGCCTGCAAATTTTATTTTGGGCATGCAGATTAGGAGGGACCGTGAGAAACGGAAGCTGTGGCTAGGGCAGGAGAAATACATAAAAGAAATATTGAAGAAATTCAATATAATAGACTGCAAGCCTGTTGGTACCCCTATACCTTTAGAGACCAAGCTATCTGCAGAACAATGTCCAAAAACATATGAAGAAGCTGAAAAGATGGCCCGAGTTCCATACGCGCGTGCAGTGGGTAGCTTCATGTATGCTATGGTGTGCATGCATTCGGATATAGCCCAAGCAGTGAGAGTCTTGACTCGATACATGTCTAACTCAGGTAGAGAACACTAGAGTGTGATCAAAAAAGTTTTCAGGTATCTTCGTAGAACTTTGATTTTTTCTTTATGTTTTGAAGGTACAGGAAATGGAAACATACTTGATATCGTAGGCTACGTAGATGCTGATTGGGGTGGAGATATTGATAATAGACGGTCCACTAGTGGATATGTTTTCACATTGTTTGGTGCTGCATTGAGTTGGCTGAGCAAGAGGCAAAGCGTGGTAGTGCTTTCTTCTACGAAGGCTGAGTATATGGCTCTTACTCATGCTGGAAAAGAGGCCGTATGGTTACAGTGGTTATGCTTGGAGCTCGGTTTTGAGCAAGGTGCCATAGATGTGAGATGTGATAATCAAGGGGCTATTGATTTAGCTAAGAATCCTGCATTTCACTCACGCATAAAGCACATTGATATACAATATCATTTCATCTGAGAAAAGGTAGAGAAGAAAGAGGTTCAACTTGTAAAGGTTGACATAGTAGAAAATAGTTCTGGCTTCCTTACTAAAGCTGTCACAGGTGCGAAGTTTGAATGGTGCTCTACTGCGATTGGATTGAAGAAGAATGATATTGGAAAGGCCCTCATTTGCGTGAAGTATCCACCAAGTAGGATAATGTTGGAGTTGGCGAATACTTCGAAGACCCTTGTTTCTCACACCGGGTACGCCCACGTGAGCTTAGGGAAATTGAAGTGTTATCCGACGACATGTGACCCCTACGTGCGAAATGTGGGCGTTCGGGGGTAGCGCTCTTGACACTGGTGCTCCGCTGCCCGATCAGCGGGCCGGGGTTCGGGGGCAGCACTCCCTGATAGGAGTTTCGCTGCCCGGTTAGCGGACGGCTACCCCACTTGCTGGTGAGGGGGTGGGGGCTCGGGGGCAACGCTCCAAAAACCTCAATGAGTTTGGGCTTTTATTTAAACTAGCTCATATTGTGTGAGTTTAAGAGATTTCATATAGGTTTAGGTTTTGGGCCCGTTTTGGGCACATATATATTTTGCTCGTTTTTCTTATCATTGTAACGAGTTGAGTGGCTGTAAACTGAAAATATAGTGAAATCTCTTTGCAGGACATAGCCCTATTTAGAGGGTGAACCTGGGTAAATTTGTGTATTATCTATTTTCTCTATCTTCTGCGTGATTGTTTTGTTTCGGTTCTCGATACATCCCTTTAAATTTTACTTAGAGAGGCTTGAAAGTCAAATGTCAAGCCTTAAGTTTGAGTTGAACCTTGACATCTCCTCTTTATCCTTATTAGGCCGAAGGTGAGGATACAGCTCTCAACAACGGTACTTAGAGTGATTGTCCTTATCACAACAATCATAATAAAATTTATTATTGCGGCCTTTGCCTTTACCTTTACCAGAATTAGAGCAACCCCAATCAAAACTAAAGCAACCGCCATTACTAGTTTGATAGTTGTGATTAGTTTTAGCAACATGAGCATAACTCTCAATCGAATCTCCTTTTTTCTTGGAATCGGGAGTCATCACATGATGATGAGTTTCCTCCCTTTGAACAATAGCATAAACATAGGCAAAATTGGGAATAGTAGAACTCATTAGGGCTACCTCTTAAGGTCTTCATATTCAGGCCTAAAACTGGCTAGAAGTTGGAAAATCTTGTCTTGCTCTTCACGTTGGGCATAAATCTCAATAGTCTAGGCAGGTAGTCGATATTGTCTCGGTTTATCCCACTTTTTTTTTTCTAGATTACTAAGATGTTTAGTGAATTTTTGATTAAGTGCTTGCTCATCAAGCTCCTTTTGCAACTTAAAGACACATGATGCATTATCAACATTGCCATACATATCCTTCGAAAGAATCCCACATGGACTTGGTGTTGACACCTATTTTAATTTGCGCAAAATTAATTGCACAAAATTTAGGAATTAATTTTTTTAATTCCTAAAACAAAAAATATTTCTATTTAAATGCATTGCATATAGAAATTAGACACGTTTGTATTAATAAGGTCTATTAGAATATATATTTATATATAAATTTTAAAAAAATAATTAAAAAATTATTATTAAAAAAAATTTTGGGTTGGGCCGAGTCGAGGCCGATTTGACCCGGCCCTCTCCTTTTCTTTTTCTCTCGCATGGGCCCAGCCCACCCCTTTTCTTTTTCTTCTGCCCGAGCTGGCCCGGCCCAGCTTCTTCTCTTCTTCCTCCTCCCCGTCGGCCCCTCTCTCTCCTCTGTTTTCCCCTGCTTCTCCACCGTCTAATTGATGGACGATGGAGCGGCCATCCCCTATCCCCTCCAAGTAGAGGATGGATAGGGGAACACGGCAAGGGGACTGGCATTGATAGCCAGTCCCCTCCTTCCCCATTTCCTAGCCATCTCTCTCTCCTTCCCCCTTGTTTTCCGAATGTCAGAGTAGCTCCTGCATTGGCCTAAGAGGCCATAAAAGTCTTGAATAGGCATAGGCTGGTGTAGGTCATTAATGGAGGAGATGAGATCAGAGAGAGTGAGCCAGTCGTCGCCTATAAAAACCAGCGAGAGAGACAGAGAAGGGGTCAGTCATTTTGAGAGAAAAAAAACAGAGACAGAGAGAAAAGAGACCATACCGAGGTCTCGCCTGAGTAGGAAAGAGAACCAGCAACGTCGCCATCGCCGTCGCCGCCAAATCAACCGGAGACTCCTAGATGCGCCGTCGACCAGTGAGCCTCCCCCTGGTCCCTACTGCCCCTGTTTTGCCCTATTTTTGTGCGTGGTTTGGCTAGGACTCACGCTAACCATTTCGCGTGAATCCTGGCCCATTCCGTTGTCCCCCACCGTTCGTATGTTGTTGCCGAAGGTAAGTACAGGTTGTCGGAAGATGGCGAGGCCTCGGAATAGGTCGAAATGTCTCTATATTATTTGTGCATGCTAGGTGTTTGACAAAATGCCTCAATGAAGCTGGTTTTGATTTGGTCATTGGCCGGCAAGTAGGTGGTCGGACGGCGATCTAGGTGGGTGAGGAGACAGTGATGGTCCTCAGAGGTCGATTTTAGGCCGGCGTTGGCCTGGGTTGGCTTATGAGAGGCCAATTTTGGCTTTGTCGGCGTCCCTGCGTGCCTATGCACGTGAGGGTTGACTCGACTCGGTCAACGCCTTAGGTTGAATTCGTTGACCCGGGTCAGAGTCAACCGACCCGGATAAAACTAACCCGACCCGGGTTAACGCCCTGGGTCGGATCCGTTGACCCGAGTAGAATCTGCCAACCCGACTCTGCTTTAATATTATATTTATATTTATATTTATATTTTTTAAAAAAAATTTAAATTAGGATATAATTCTGGTATAAGTATTGTCTAATATTTTACTAAATTATGTGACATATCTAAATGTTTTGAATTGTTGCCGCATTATTGTTATACATGTTGTTTTTTAATTAAATTATAATTGTATAAATTGCCATGTTTAAATTAGATAAACTTATAGGGTTATATGGTAGTACTTTGCATGTTATTTTTACTATTGTTTTACTATTATTATGCATGTTTTTAATTAGAATATAATTGCACGAACCGTTATGTTTTGAATGTCATCACCTTAGTTAGCGTTAAAACCCTAGACTGCATATCCATTTTGATTGCTAATCGTTTATAATTATGCACTCGCTTGATCACCTCACATGTTAGAAGAAAAATCCTAAAATTAATCCAAATTGCCTGACAAATATTTTTAGAAATAAACATGGTATAAAGGTACCGAAAGGGCATTAGTTATTCAAGTAGTGTAACCAAGTCCTTGAACTCATTTAATCTCTGGTTCATAAGAATAGAGTGATTCTCCTATCACCTTATTTGGATTTCTAATCGACCTACTCCAAATTGATTAGTGGCAACTCCTTGATATAAACCACTTGCAGGTTAAAAACCTAAACCCTTTAGTCGTGATATGGTATAAGCTTGGGAGAGGTCGAGTTAATTTTCGAACCTAGACTTAGCGCATACCAGGCGAGACTTCTATTTTTATATATATTGAGAAAAATGGAAGTCGATCACAACAGACTGGCAACTTTGCTAAGGACTTGTTTTTTTTTTTGTGGATTTAAGCCAAAATTTTTTTATCCTATTTAAAAATAATTTTTGTTTGGCAGCGAGGACTCCAACTATGACCCTGACATTAAGGTGTTATTTGTTCTTGCAAATTCAAATTTATTGTTTATAAATTGTTGTGTATGCTTTTAATCATTTAGCATTACACTATTGTACACGCAACCATGTCGCCGAACTTGGGCCACGATAGGGCATTTTAGGATAGTGTTAAGAAAGATACAATCTCGAACATGAGCTTGCGATATGAAGGTTGCCTTTCTTTTTCCCGAAATTTATTTCTAAAAAAACCTTAAAGAAATATCTTTAGCCGCTATTCGTGTGACTATAAGATATTCCTTTTGATTTGGCCGAGGGTAAAAGGACTTGACACCAATGCGAGACTGCGACAGTCAGGCACCCTTTTGACTTCATTTTGCTGAATTAGTCTAGATAGAAATCGAATATCACTCCTCATGTGCATGTTGCTGTGATTGCCATGATTCAAGGAAATGTATATATTCTATCCCTTCTCATTTTATTACGCAGCCTACTGATTCATTTGATTTGTTACTATTAGGCCACTCGTTGATTGCATTCTATATACGATGGGAAAAGCCGATGTCCAATTCATCCCCACTCCTAAGAAAGAGCTTCTAGCATGGCGGGACCAACTCGATCAAAATGGCCAACAGTATGTCAAACCAAGAATTATTTGCCTACTTCCACTGCTCAAAATCAATGTCCATTTTGGCATGATGCAGGCATTATGGTGCCCATAAACATCCACTTTCATATTTGGTAAGTTTGAAATAACCATGACTTTGGAAGAATATAATATTGTCATTGGAAAGCCTTTAGGATTTGAGCTTATCAAACCACTTTTGGGTGTGTCCCCTCTACCCGAATTATCCCAATTTTTGCGAGTTGAGAGCACTATCGTAAAAAGAGTCGTTAAAGCTCACTGTAATGCATGCACTTGATTTTTCTTAAATGAATGCTTTGAAAATCAACTCATAAACCAAAAACCTAAGATTTTTATCCTTGCTTTTATCGGGTGTGTCATTTTCCCTCATCGTAAAAATGCATTGACTTGGGTTATGTTAATTTGGTTCTGGCAGAAACATTTTTGTCTCTTAACCGTTTTAAACAAAATGACGAGAAAATTATGCGGGCCACCCTAGAAATTTTGCAAATTTGGTTTTTATCCCACTTAAGAGGATTTGGGCACCTCATGCAGTTTTTTGAAATCGATGACCTTATGCATCCGATACAAAGATTTGAGGTCTTAAAAAGTAATTCTCTTGATAAGGATTACTCTATCTGGATAAAATTTTTGAAAGACCCCGATCCAAATGCATTCTTATGGCATGCTAAATGGTTCCATGACGGTCAAGCTCGTTATGCTCATAGGTTTCACAACCCTGTTTCATTACTCGGTTTATCTGGCGACATTTCATACTGCCCCTATTGAGTAGCCTGCCAGTATAGGGCCCCTTCAAGAGATCCCGCTACCTCTCAATACAGACCTGTTTCGAGTTCGATTCACTCACTCAAACTATAATTACGTTGGCAAAATTCGTGCCATCTAGGGGATGTAGTGTAACGTCCTGAATTCGACCCACTTTTGTGATCAATGAAATTGATATTTTTTCTCATTGCGTTTCAATAAGTCTCGCCCGGATCTAATCAATATCGAGATATTGACCAATAGGGAAAGGCTAACTAGGAAAAACGGTACGCAGACCCAAGAACTCGACTGTGAATTGAGTTCGATTCCGAGATATGATGAGAGGATATTTTGTGTCAATGTGGGTCGATCCAAGGAGAGTAATAGATTTTGTTCGATCGACGACGTACGATCGGATAGCAGGTGATTCCGCACGACCGAGATATACGCGCAGCAAACAATCTCGAATTTATTTCAAACGACCCCAACCCCAGGACTAGCAATAAATCTGCATGTTCCCTGGGAAATCGACATTATCATAACTCGAGTAGCCTTAGATCGATACACGTAACTCCTAAACAGCCGCCCGTTAGTAAGAGATATTAAAACTGCAAATTGACCGAAATCGATCGTAGAATTAAATTTGGACTTCGGTGTCGACTTCATGGATGTACGCGACTATTTTGCAGGGACAACGTCTTATAAGTGTGGCCAATTATGTTTGGGATCGGCATGGTCAAAAAATGGGATTTCGGCTCGGAACCGGAAAATTACCGTTTTGTCCCTGGACTCCTAAGCTTGGATTCCGAATTTTGGGATTATTTAGAGATTATTTTTGGGTTTTATATTGTTGTATCTTAGCCCAATAATGCTGGAAATTATGGTCTAAATTGCCCCCAAGATATTTTGGCTAGTTTAATCTAAGCCCTTGAAGTGAGGGCAAGATGGTCTTTTGTGCAAAGTTGGTCACCAACCCCACTAAGCCCATTTGTGCATAAACACTCTAGTCACTCTCTCTCCCTCATTTTTTCTTCTCCCCCAAGTCGGCAGCCCCTCACTCCATGCCTCTCTTCCTTTTTCCTCTTTGCATGGTCGTGAGGGGTCCTCGCCGGAGCAAGCCGCCGCCGCCGCACGCCGGTGTCGTCGCCGCCTGACACTGCCACCATCCCGACCACCCATTTTCTTCTCTACCTCGGTCCCTCCCCTGTTGGCCTTGAGGATCAGCCCACCTAGGCTCGCTGTCGCCATTAGCACCGCCGAGGGAGCTGTCGCTCGCCACCACCGTTCCGGCGCGGGACCGCCACTGCTCAGCCGCCCTTGCCACCTATCCAGCCTTCATTAGGAGCCTAGGAATTCAAGTGAGTACAACTCTAAACCCTAATTAGGCTAATGTGTGTTTCTAGATGAGTTTTAGGGGTTAATTAGGGTAATTTAGGGGTTAACGTGCAAAGGATGTTAAGGGCTGTTATTGTGGCTGATTTGGTGGTTTAGCGTGATAATTTTAATGAAGTTTAGCGGCTTAGAATGTGCTGTGTGATGGCTGGAAGTATTGGATTGAATCGGCCCGAGTCTGGCTAAGTTCGAGTTCAATTGTGGAATTAAGTGTGCCTCGCATTGTCCTCGTGGCGGCTAATTTAGGGAATTTCTTGGAGAGCCAAATGGAATATTTTGAGGATACTTATCGGCCTAGAGTGTCCGGTTCAATGGCTGTCTATGCCGAGGTTAAACTAGACTAGGCGCGATCAATTTAGGGGTTAAATTGTGGCGGGTGATAGGGATTGATATGGTAGCTATTTTATAAGCTTAGTGTGACATTCTAATTGAGGTTGTAGCCCATATAGTGTTGTGCAGTGGCTGTGCTTAGGCTCTTTGATTTGGGCGAGAATGTGAAATTGGCGGGTATGAATTAAGGATCGAGTGGTGGCTGTTTTCGTGGCGATTCTTGCGGTCTATTGTGGTGATTTGGTGGTGATTTGATGGCCCAAGATGGACTATTCATGGCTGATTAGGTATCGGGTCGATTCAAGACATATTTGGTTTATTGAGGTTTTAGGGCAAATTACTTAGGGAACGATAAACGGCCTCTGAGGTTGCTAAATTAAATGTGACTTGAATGTGGTTGTGTGATGCTTTGTGGTTTGCTTGGCATGGCCTATTTGTGCAATGCCTGGTAGGCAATTGGCATGTGAGGTTTTGGTGTTTAATTGCGTGAAATTGGGTGCTAAACTATATGTTGTGACTGATTTAGATTTAGCTGTTTCATTGGGCATATTGAGATGCAAATCAAGTATGTAACCAAATGATGTTGAGCGTCCAGTGTGGAATTCATGAATGCCAAGTATGACATTGTGGCCCTATGCGTGCATATTGAGTATGGGCATATCATGTGCATTATGCGTGAGTGCACGAACGGCATGAACATGTGATCACCTAAAATACCCTGATGCGTTTTATGCGGGGTTCAGATAATAACTAGTGTATGTGAATGTGTGATCACATAAAGCCTTGATGCGTTTTACGTGGGGCATTGAACCTGTCCTGAGGCGTGTTATGCCGTACGATGCTCGGACTACCGGAAGATGACCAACTTGATGCATGTTACACAGGTTTTGTGTCATGAGCCTGATGTATTTTACGTAGGCCAGAGATCGATCTCGAAGTGATGGACCTGATGCGTTCTACGCGGGTCGAACCTGATGCGTTTTACATGGGTCAAAGGAGAACTAGTAATTACAAGTGTGCGAAAGTGCATTGATGAGGCATGAGCATGAGTGTGAGCATATGCATATCATGCGTTGTGACCAAGTGACGTGTGCATGTGCCGTGATTGGGTTATGTGTTATTATTGTGAATTTTAAGTGTTTAACCTGCAGGGCCAGGGTAAGTATTGGATTTAGCCCCAAGGGCCTAAGTCATTTGTGGTTTGGATTATGTGTTATTTAGTGCTCGTCAGGAGGTACACGTTAGCCTAGTTTAGGTTTAGGGAACCTATTCGCTGAGATTTATTCTCACTATTGTAGAAACCCAATTTTTCAAATCCCCGGCCTTGAGATGTCCGCAGTGCCTATTCGTTTTAGGATCCCTTACCGGATAGACCAAGAAGAGATGGTGTACCTCGCAGGGAATGGAGATTTTTGGGTTAGATACTTGTCTACAGTTTGGGTTGATGCGGGTGAGTAGCTAGACCAGGCCTACAGATTTATAGCGTGGTGTATTAGGGACCATGCAGGGACTTACAGGCATTTTCGATCTTTTGAGGTTCCACTTAGCGATTCAGGGGATGTTGATCCTCGGTGTCCTGATGGGGAATTGGCGAGCCCGGAGCCGATGGATTTGGAGGATAAGGAGCCAGAGCCCATGAAGCAGGACATGGAGCAGGAGAATGAGGCCGAGCCGATGGATTCTGAGGAGGAGTCAACTAGGGCCAAGTCTGAGCGGGATTCCCTAGACTCTAAAACTGAGCTGTCTGATAGTTCTTCCGAGTCATCGGGATTCCACTCGGATTGGGTTCCGTAGGTCTAGCCTTAGTCTAGGGTAGATAGGGCTAACACATTTTTGACCGGAGCCCTTCTAGTTTTAGTAACCTTGATAGCTCGGGCCACTTACCCAATTTTATTTGTAGTGGCCATTGACCCGCTTTTGATTTTTGGAGCGTGAGCTGTAAATGGATGTTGTATATGGTTCCCAATATCAATGCAAATGTATATTTGTTCATGTTGTTGGTTGTGTGGCTATAATTGGTCATGTGTTATTATACTGTATGGGTGCTATAATACTTCCGCATGTGCTTTAATCTTTATCGTGTTGGGCGTTGGGTCGGTGATGCGTCCTGAGACGTCGCAATCGAATCGACCTCGATTGGGTTGTCGCATGTTGTGGGGTTCGAGGCGTAACATGTAAACTGAATGTCAGCTTGAGAATATTCTTGTGCCTGGACTATTGAAAGGGCAAGAAAGGGTCCGTCATGCCTCTCTATTCTACATTCAACATCATCAAATTCCGGCAACTCTACAGCCAAAGGTCCTAGATATGGCCAACAAGCCCAATCGCCAAGCACAAATTGACCATCTTGAAAGAACTATAGGGACGAGGGATACGCTTATTATAGAGCATGTCCGTGAAAATAAGCGGCTCCAAGAGACTGTAGCTTTCCTATCGTTTATAATTTGAGTGTCCGGGAAAGGCACATTTTTGTTAGAAGCCCCTGTCTTTTGTATTTCCTAGTATTTATGTTTAAGGGTTTTGGTTTTCTTCTTTAAAAGTGTTTATGGGTTGTACTAATGTTAATATAAGTCGGACCACTTTTTGTTAAATAAATAATATGTTTTGTGCTTTAATGACACTATCGTGGCCTTAACTCAGTGGTATCCGGGGATGAGCGAAAGCGGTCCGAGGCAACGGAGGTTCGAACTCCAGGGACATCGTTTGTAATGTTAATGTTAATAAAAACCTTTTTTTTTTCTTTTTTTCTTTGCAAATAAAGAAAATTTGTAATAAATAAATATAATATTATGACTAGGTCATGAAATGATTCTTTATTAGGCCTTATACTCATTCATTTTAACGTTTTTACAGGTAGTCACGAATTAAATGGCCAAGGAAAACGTGTCGATTCGTCTCAATAACATGGAAAACGAAATGAATATGGTTTTCAATGCACTCAAAATTCTTACCAAGCAAGTAGAATCTATCAATGGCAAGCTCACCCCCACGCCTGCAACAATCGAGGTGGTATTATCGCCATCGTCTACTGAAAAAGACGAAGCCTCCGCCAGCGATGGCAAAATGCCCCTGCTAGAGGACAATCCGCTTCCACTTGCCGTCAAGAAGACTGAACTTGAAAGTGCACCTATGACAAAACATCACAAACGCCTTGCAAAGGTCGAGGATGCTGAAACAGCTACAAGGCCCGCAACATGCTATCCCACTTGACCTTTCTGTATACAAATGAGTCAAGGTACCATAAAAGTTCAAGATGCTAACATTTGAGAAATATAATGGCACTTCATGCCCTATACACCATTTACATATGTATCATGTGCGGATGACTCAGTATGTTGATAATGAACTCCTTATGATTCAGACTTTTCAAGCAATTTTAACAGGACCAGCTTTAACATGGTATATGTCAAAAGATGTGGATGCTTTTAAATCTTGGGATGATATCACTGATGCATTCCTCAAGCAGTATCAATTTTACCTCGACATCACATTTTTCTCGTGACGACCTTGAACGCACTAAGAAGAAGAAGAGTGAGTTCTTCAAAGAATATGCCATCAGATGGAGAAACTTGGTCGCCCAGGTTACCCAGAACTTATTGATCTTAAACAAATGAAGTTGTTCATTAAGTCTCTTCCATACGAATACAAACACTGCCTGGTTGATGCCACTGCTGAATCCCTTAATCGTCTTATTCCTGTGGGTGAACGAATTGAAATGGGATTGCATGACGAGTGGTTCATAGACCCTATTTCTACAAGCAAGAGACTCAACACGAAAAAGAAGAAGGAGTCCTTGACATATGGGAACATCGCGTACACCCAGACTGTTTATCCTCCCCGGACAGTCCAGGTGAGCAATGAGCAGTAGCCGGCCTTAAGTCGCCAATCTCTAAAGCGATATAAGAAAAGACAATTCACTCTACTGCCTAGATCTTTTTCTCAAGTCCTGGCCATATTCCGAAAGAAAAACTTGCTTTCTACAGAGCCGAAGCGGCCCAACTCAGAAAACTTTTCGAACAACGATCCGTCTAAGAAATGTGACTATCACATGGGCGAGGTAGGACATTCAATAGACGACTGCTATACTCTCAAACACCGAGTCCAAAATTTACTCGACACCAAAGCCTTCTCGTTTCAAACATCCAAGCCAAATGTCCAAAACAATCCACTACCCGAACATGAAAGCAGAATTAATGCCATATTCACTTTCGACTCTGGCCGAATCAAGAATGTGAGGATATACACTATTGACGTTTATAACAGTCTAGTGAAAGCAGGGTACTATCCTACTAGTGAAGTACTGCCCTTGTCTCTAATGAAAAAAAGAGTTGCCAGCATGGCAAAAGCAGGTTTGATTGTGTATGCCGACTACACCGGCATAGTGGCCACCATCTCCGAGGTTATCATCAACTGGGACGAAGAACTCTCAGTATTGAATACTGAAACAAATGAATCCATCCCCACACTTGTGAACGAACCTTTGACTGACAACCCAGACGAGGAGGAGGAACTGACGATTGAAGTACCCCTAACCGAGGAGCATATAGTGATCGAGATACCTTAATCTTACCAGTACAATAATGACAAAGCAGTCCTATGGTTCTACGAACCGGATGTTAACCTAATCACCAAGTTAGGATGAACCTATGCCCAAGCTAACGAGCAACCTCCGAAGCTTGTCACCGACGAAGAAGCCAAGAAATTCCTAGCCATCATCAAAGCTAGTGAATACAATGTGGTCGATCAGCTACGCAAGTTGTCTGCCTAGATTTCTTTGCTAGAGCTACTTCAAATATCCGTGAAGCATTAGAAATCTCTTATGAAAGTGCTCAGCGAAGTAAATGTCCTAGAGACAATTGAGCATGACAAGTTAGAAGCATTTGTAGGGTCCATTCTGTTGAAGGACCAAATAACATTCTCGGAAGATGATTTTTCCGCTGAAGGTAGAGAGCATACCAAGGGTCTCTTCATCTCCGTTAAATGTAGAAACTCCCATGTGGCTTGAGTTCTGATAGACAATGGGTCTGCTTTCAATATTTGCCCATTGGTAACCTTGCGCCGTCTCAATGTAAACACGTTTAAGCTTCGTGCCTTCAAAACATCCGTCCGAACATTTGACGGGATGAAGAAAGACACTATTGGTGAGATCGACCTTGATGTCCAGATTGGCCCAACCATGTTTAACATTCTATTTCAGGTAATGGATATCCCCACTGCGTTTAGCTTTCTGTTGGGCCGTCCCTAGATTCACTTTGCTGGAGCCATACCTTCAAGCCTTCATCAAAGCGTGAAGTTTGTAGACCAAGGGAAGCTAATCACAGTCATTGAAGAAGAAGACCATCAAATCTATCAAGAAACTGCTATCTCGTATGTCAAACCAAGTGGCAAGGTGGAATCTAATTGTCAATCTATCAAGCTCGTGTCAATCGTGCACAGATATCGAGGAACTTCTCTCTTTATCCCTAATATGTCAAAAGCTGCAATCATGGTAAGGAAGGTTATGGTTGGGAATGGCTTCACCCCAGGTTGAGGACTTGGCAGAGGAGGCCGGGGCATCCGAGAGCCTATCCAAGCCGCTAGAATTCACCATACCACTGGTCTAGGGTATTGCGGAGGAAACCCACAGGCTAACAAAGGGCACGTAAGGGGTCAAGTTGGTTTGCTCCTTTCCCATATCCGGGAGACTTTCCTGACACCTGCTAAATTGTTGCAGGATGAAAAAATTTATCTTAATCTCTCAGGACAATTCGATGATGGGTTCAAGCATCCTGCCGAATGTTCAAGTCACGCGAGCTCCTCGACGCTTCCTGTAAATGTTGCTGTCAATTGATAGGAAAACTTGGACAAGCTACGGATTGAGAAAGATCGTGGACAAGAAGAAATGCTGGATAGTATGGTCACTCTATTTGACGATATCTTTGTAGGAGCCATACACGAAGACTTAATCCCAGAAACAAGTGTAAACCCATCTGATTTGTTTGCACGTTTGCAGTATCAGTTAGGTGAGCTACGAGATTTCCTCACATCCTTAATAGATATAATTAGCCAAATCTCGAACATCTCACTGCCGCTTCCCAATCAAGAAGAGGTGACCCAAGTAAATGGTCCCGAAGAAAACCCACATTCGGGAGTCCTTCCCAACATAACTTAGCAAGATATCCAACTCTTACAGTGATAGGGCAATATACGATGATACTCGCCAGTTCCGAAATCCATGAATGTGATATTTTCTGTCCTTTTGCAAAATGGGCTGATCACAAGGATGCTAAAATACCCTACTCTTGAGTACTTCATTAGCTATGATCCATTTAGATCTTGTGACTATCATTCGGGACAGATTGGACACTCGCTAGATGATTGTGATACTCTGAAGAATAGAATTCAAGACCTACTAGACGCCAGGGCATTCACCTTTTGTGCCTTATGGCTGTGTCATGATAGGAATGACCTCTTGGTGATACCTAGCATTCGTATTGCTGCCCCTGAGCTTTCTGATAAGGCACGTAAGGGGAAGGTAATTATGGATACCCTAGACGAGCCCAATGGTAAGTTTGACTATTATGTTGACTACCAAATGCCATCAGGTTTTATTAAAACCAGTAGGATAGCATTCCTAGTGGATGGGATGACATGGAAAGGTTGACACCAGCAAAGAGAGTAGAGGATGAGCTAGACTCTCGAAATGATACTTTCGAAGATTTCTTTGTCAATGCAATAGACGAGGGACCGGTGGAGGAAATGGGCGCAAGCCCGCTTGAGTAGAATTCCTTTCCTCTTTTCTGCATGAATCCCTGGAAAATGGGCTATCCTTATATTTTGTTTTTTTTGTTGTCATTTATGATGAAAGAAATGTCTTTTTGAACTCTCCCACTCCTGAGGTTGTAAATCCATGTGTTGTAAATAAATAATGTTTTGAGGGCATGAGGTAGTATCCTAAACTAGCATGTTAATGATATCCAGCCACGAAAAGGAAAGTATTCTGAGGTCCAGGCTATCTTATGCTTCCTCGTTTCTAAAAATTTTCGAAAATCAAAGACATTCCACTATTTCTTCAAAAAAAAAATGTTTTAAGAGGAAGGACAATGAAAAATCCATATCCCCATTTGTTTTTCTGATCAATTTACCCTACGTTCCAAGCATAATCTTGTGACTTGCGATGAAGTTAGTACGAGCCAGCCAGAGGCCATAGATGCCGACAACAGCGATTATGATGATTCAAGTGACGATCCCACTGAATTCCAAAGAAATTAGGAGTAATTTGAACGATTCAAGGCCCTTACAACCAAGAACACTGTTACCATCAATTTGAGTGGTACTCAAGATCTAAAAGAAGTAAAGATTGGGGCCAATCTTCCGAAAGAGAAAGCCATACGTCTGATCACTCTCCCAAAAAATTATCATGACGTCTTCGCATGGTCTTATTCTAATATACCAGGACTAGACCCTCAAATTGTTGAGCACAGTTTGCCTACCAATCCCGACATGTCTCCTAAGAAGCAAAGGTTATAAAAGACCAAATCCAAGCTGTCGAAATAAATCGAAGAAGAAGTGATGAAACTTTTGAAAGTAGGGTTCATCGAGGTTTCGCAATACCCTGATTGGGTAGCAAACATCATGCCAATGAAGAAGAAAGACGATCAAATTCAAGTTTGTGTTGATCACCGAGACTTGAATAAGGCCAGTCCAAAAGATAACTTTCCGCTCCCCCATATAAATGTCCTTGTGGATAGCACTGTTGGATTCGAATTATTTTTTTTTATGGATGAATTTTTTAGATACAATTAGATAAGGATGAACGACGAAGACGAGTAGAAGACGGCGTTCATCGCTTAACGAGGGACTTTTCACTACAGGGTTATGCCTTTTGGTTTGAAGAATGTTGGGCAACATACCAACATACTATGGTCACTCTCTTTCATGACCTAATGCATAAAGAAATTGAAGTCTATGTCGATGACATGATCGCCAAGACTAGATGCGGAGAGGACCACATTGAAGCCTTGAAGAAGCTATTTAGCTTGTTGCGCAAGTTCAAATTACACTTGAACCCTGCAAAGTGCGTGTTCGGGGCGACCTTTGATAATTTGCTCGGATTCATCGTGAGTAGCAAAGGGATCAAGGTCGACCCCTCGAAAGTCAAAGCAATATATGAACTGCAACCCCCAGCCACAGTGAGGGAGGTCAGAAGCCTTTTGGGAAGATTGAATTACATTGCTTGGTTTATCTCCCAACTCTCTGAAACTGCACAACCTTTCTTCAAACTACTCAGGAAAGATGCTAGATGAACTGGGATGAAGATTGTCGGGAAGCATTTGAAAGGCTGAAGTAGTATTTGATGAGTCTCCCGGTACTAGTTCCACCAGTCTTAGGACATCCTCTAACTCTCTATTTAACTATTCACAGTGAATCGTTAGGAACCTTGTTGGCCCAGAGCCACCCCGACAATGAAAAAGAGCTAGCTATCTATTATCTGAGTAAGAAATTCACCATTTCATAACAGAATTATTTTGAATCAGAAAAAACATGTGTCTCATTAGTGTGGGTATTGCATAGGCTATGACAATATACTTTGCACCACCAAACGTTCTTCGTAATTGAAAACAACCCCATCCAGTATTTGCTTAACCGACCGACATTAGTGGATAAATTAGCCAAATGGCAAATTCTAAATTCAGAATTTGACATCCAAACATCATCGCAGAAATTAGTGAAAGGTCGAGTGATCACTGATATGCTAGCTAAATGCCCTGGGGAAATACATGAGAATGATTTCCCAGTTGATCGCATTTTATCAATAGAGGAACACACATGGATTATGTTCTTTGATGGAGCAGTAAACCTGTCTGGCTTTGGCACCGGAGCAGTCTTGATATCCCCAGATGGGCAGCATTATCCTATAATCACGAAATTGGTATTTCCTTGCACCAACAATATAGCCGAGTATAAAGCATACTGTGGATGAATAGAAGATCGGGGATACTAAACTAGTACCCTATCATGATTATCTGGAAGAATTGGTAACAGAATTCAACGAGATCTCGTTTTATTACCTATCTAGATCTTATAACCAATTCGTTGATGCACTGGCTACTCTATCATCCATGTTGCAGGTTATCAATGGTTTGGAAATAGAACCTCTGAAGATTAAAGTCATGACCAGACTGGCCTATTGCATGGCCGTGACCGAGGAACCCGATGGTAAATCATGGTATTACGATATCATGAACTACATCAAGGAGCAGCAGTTCCCTGAAGGGATTAGCTCTGCAAATAGAAGGTACGTAATGAATATGGCAATTAAATTCTTCGTTAATGGTGAGAACTTGTACAAGAGGTCCTACGATTCTATTTTGCTAAGATGCGTGGATGCAATCAAAGCAACGTGAATTATGTAGAAATTGTATGAAGGAGTATGTGGTCCACACATGAATGGACACGTGTTGGCTAGGAAAATAATAAGATTGGGTTATTACTAGCTTTCCTTAGAAAGCGATTGCATCCAACACATTCGAAATTGTCACCGTTGTCAGATCCATGGAAACAAGATAAATGCCCTACCAACTGAATTACACTAGTTGTCAGAGTTATGACCATTTTCAATGTGAGGCATCGATGTGATCAGCCAAATTAATCCAAAAGCATCAAATGGACATCGTTTCATCTTGGTCGCAATTGATTATTTTTCCAAGTGGATCAAGGCCATGTCATATACCAATGTCACTACTCAGAATGTGATGAAATTCATCAGGCGAGATATAATCGCCCGTTATGGCGTCCCTGAAGCCATCGTTACAAATAACGGGACAAATTTGATAACAAGTTTGTTGATGATTTATTCAGTGAATTCAAAATCCGTCATTTGAATTCGTCTCCTTACCGTCCCTAAATGAACGGAGTTGTTGAGGATGCCAACAAAAACATCAAGAATATCTTGGCCAAAACTGTTGAAAACTACCGAAATTGGCATGAAAGATTGCTTTTTGCATTAATGGCATAGCGAACATCAATTCGGATATCTACCGGGGTAACCCCTTTTTCTTTAGTGTATGACATGGAAGCAGTCCTGTCTGTTGAAGTAGAAATCCCCTCGCTGGGGGTATTGTTTTAAGTGAAACTGTCTGATGCAGAATGGAAACAGTAAAGACTGGAGCGACTGAATGTGATTGATGAAAAGCGGCCAAAAGCTCTTTGTCATTGTCAATGCTATTAATAGAGGGTAGCCAGATCATTCAACCGAAAGGTGCACCCAAGACACTTCGAAGCAGGCGATCTTGTCCTGAGAAAGGTGCCACCACTAACTCCTAAGCTTGGAGGTAAGTTCGTTCTAAACAATAAAGGTCCTTATGTTGTAAAAAAGGCACTCCCTGGAAAGGCTTTTTTTCTAACCGAGATAGATGGACATCAATTCTCCAACCTTGTCAACTCTGATGCTATGAAGAAATACTACCCTTAAAATAACTTCGATATTCCTGTTGATTCAAGGTAATTGGCAGAAAAGTTATTGATAAGGACACTCCTGGTGACAAGTCTAACTGGAAATGACTTCACATATGACAAAATGGTGTCAAGGCCGAGCCTGACAACCACATAAATCTCGATGGTAGTTACACCCATATCCATCAAAGATCTTTAAAGCAGAAATTAGCTTTGCTGCAAAAATTCCCATGCAAGCAATTGCACATTACCTATGCAATCAGGAATCATATGATTCCCGAGAAACTCCCCGACGTACCGAAGTTGTATTGACATAACATGTGTCAAGAATATGTCTTTCTAATTGGGAGCACCCTTAGCTATAGATGATTTCATTTAAGCTTCAAGACCAATCATGAAAGGAGTTTTAAAAGAAAAGACTTTACTAGCTATGAAGGCAAAATGGAAGAAGGGTAATTTGTATCGTTTTCAATTTACCCTCATTCATCTCATTTCTATCATAAGCTCATGTTATTGTCAAAACGGAATTATCAACATCCGAGAAAAGCTCAAGGAGTCATTAACTTAATCTCAACTGAATGGAGTCACGAAGGGCAATGTTGTATTGTTCCCAATTCCTGTCCCTCAAAAAGCCGTTCATTAACACAATATTTCTCATTACCTTGTAGGCTTGCCTCGCCATTACAGCACAGGTAAGTATCTCTTTCCCTAAAAAAACTCTTCTCATAAGAATAGAAAGAAAGAAAGAAAGAACAAACATTTAAAGCAAATGGATGCTCTTTTCTTCCTCAAGTGCATCACATGGAAAGGAATTTTGCATGGTAATTTTACATGTTTAATTCACCAATTCCCTGTGAAAATTTTTATAATTCGACGAATGGTGTCGAACTGCTCCAATGTATTGAACGAGAAGTGTTAGGATGATGAGAGGCAATCCTTAGTCTATACACATTCTCACGTATCAAACCCTAGCAAGATGAGTGAAAAGGTTCTATTTCTGCAAGGTAAAGGGATTTCTTGCATAAGGTATGGTAACCAAAATGACGAGAGACAGTTCATTTCTCTGCCCCATACACTACCATTGATTCTTTACTTGACCATTTTGAGTTTATACATTCGGAGGTTCCTTTTAAATTACCTCTGTCAAAAACTACCCCACACTGGGGCAGCTTGAGATAAATCGGCATCATAGGGAGGATTCAAATTAAAAGGGAGTAAGAAGAGCGTCCCTCCCTTTCGATCATCGCCCCCGCGGCTTCAACCTTGTCGTTTTCACGAATCCAGTGGTCCTCGACAGGGTCCTCCAAGACAAGCACACCATTGACGGTCGGACGGTCGAAGCTAAAAGGGTTTTGTCATGAGAGGAGTAGTAAACTAACTAGAGCCTGTCCAAAATTCCAACATATAATTGATAATAGTGATATTTTCACTTAGGAATTGAACAAGATAAGAAGGATGAGGAGTTTATAATATCTAAAATTTTCTATGATCATCAACCGCAACAGCTCGCACAATGTGAAAAATATGAATAGAAATTTTCTTGTTCTCACTTACATAAATCTTTAAGTGTTATTGTTACAGATGAACTCTCGCGATAATTTAAGTGTCCTAGGAAGACGAAGTGCAATTCTTCTTCTATCCCATACACTTATATCCATTGCTAGCCCAATTGAGTCAGAAATTTCATTTTGTACGAACCCAGTTGATGATCATCCCCCACACCGGGGCAAGGCAAAAGTCATCACAGTTTGAGCATCATGGTCCAAAGTACCAAATGAAGATGAAGACTCCAAGAGCCTAATAATATTGTTCTGTTTAAACTTGTCTAGGCCAGTCCAGACAACATCAAAAGAACAACAAAAAATGATGAAATCAATAAAGATTAACGGCGTGAAAAAGTAGTGTACTTGGTAAAAACAAGGCCAATGCCCATGAAAAAAAAAAGGGAGAAGAAGAAAAATGATGAAAATAGAGCGAAAGAATTTGTATCCCCCAAACGAATTTGCAACTGTCGGGCAAAAGTCTGAGAAGCCAAAGCACGGGATTACCCAGAGTGTTTTCCAAGACGATCCTGACGGTGAAAAAGAAGACTGGTGACAATGCCAAGATGAACACCAATTCTCACCCTTATACACATTTTTGAGCCAAAGATCATTTCGTTCCTCAACTTGTGAACTAAGCCTACGTTACATCCCTTATGAAGTCTCTTTTGACTAGGACACTTGAATTAACGTGGAATTTCAAATGTTTATAAACAACACTTGAGAAAGTGCAAGCAAGACTACTTCTATATCGTTTTGCAGGGTTCTTGACTTGTAAATTTGGAGATGATTTCAGGATATTTTCTTTCATGGTCTTGACTCGGACAGTCTCCTTTGTTAAACCATTGACCAAGCCTGCATTACGACCCTGAAGAAGACCTCTCAGATTGGCAGCGTTGTACCGTTTGCGAGAAAACTCAGACCCTTGTTGATGTAATGATTGTTAGGATAAGTATTTTTTATATTCCTACATTAATGGTGGGGACAAGACAATCCTTTTCAATAAGAATGAGTGGAAAGTCCTTTTTGACTGGAGGTCCCTCATTCAGCATCTCGAGAAGTCCACTTTACGAGCAAAAATTGTCTTATTTGATAATTACCCTCGGTGGATGTTTGGTGATGCAAACATGGCAAAATCATCTTGCTTGAACTTTCAAATACACATTTTGGAATAGCCTAACTTGTCTATCCTTGATGAATGCATGCATGTTTGCGCTAATCATCTTTAACAGGTAAAATGTCATCAAAGACTCAAAGAACACATGACCTTTAGAGCGTCTCCAAAGATGTCCAAAAACAAAACTCTTCTGTTCCCCAAGTGGAATTGACATAGCATGCTTTTACAGCTCAGAGTTTTAATCCCTAGTGATAGGACACAAAAATTTTGGCACTAGAGAATCCCTCATTATCATCCCAAGAGAGATGTCCCAAAAAAGGTCGGGTATTCAGCAGATGATGCATCAAACCTATGGGTAAGAAACCCTGGATATTTCATTAGAATTTTTTTCAAACCACCTAGAAAGTAAACCAAGTGTTTCTTTTAAAAAGAAAAACATCTCTCATTGTGTGACTTGTAGACAAGATATTTTATACAATATACATTCTAGAATAACCTTAATTGTCTATTTCTCCGATGAATGCATGTGTTTTTTTCACAAAAACTTATCTAACATGAGACATATCCTTAAGAGGTAGGAATGTGCCCAGGTAAAGTATTTTCTACCCATGCCCAATTCTAAAAATCCATGTACCTACGATTGTTATGGTACCCCTCAAACATTGGATTGACCTCTCTGTTCACTGTATACCTATGACTATTATAGTACCCCTCATGAGCATGGGATCAAACCCTTCTATTCACATCAAGCCTTTTTCAGGTACCCCTCATGAGATGTAGGAAATTTGACAAAGTAAAACCACGTCGAGACAACCGAAGAAAGGTTCGGTTCCTAAACAAACGAACTCCAATCAAGGCGATCGAAGATAGGTTCGGGTTCTAGGTAAACGATTTCCCCTATCAAGGCGACTGAAGAAAGGTTCGGGTCCTAAACACACAAGATCCAGTCAAGACGACCGAAAATAGGTTTGGGTCCTAGACAAACGATTTCCCTCGTCGAAGCGACCGAAGATAGGTTCGAGTCATAGAGGAATGAAATACAGTCGAGGCAACCGAAGACAAGTTCGAGTCCTCGACAGATGATACCAACTATCTGGAATTACTCTACCCTAAGATAAGGTAAGTAGCCACAGTTATGTTTTTATTTACTTTAGTATGCATAATCTTATATCGCATCATAAAAAATGGGACTCACAGTCTCGCAAAAAAATAGTATTCGCAGAACATGCACGGACCAAATTTAGGTGTCATTTTAATCTTTGAATGCAACATTTGCAAGCTCAACCTCAGCGAGCTCACCTTCAAATAGGGATAGCTGTTGACACATATTTTAATTTACGCAAAATTAATTGCACAAAATTTAGGAGTTAATTTTCTTTAATTCCTAAAACAAAATATATTTCTATTTAAATGCATTACATGTAGAAATTAGGCACGTTTATATTAATAATGTTTATTAAAATATATATAATTTTTAAAAAAATTAATTAAAAAAAATTCAGTTTGGGCCGGGTCGGGGCCGATTCGACCCGGCCCTCTCCTTTTCTTTTTCTCTTGCACAGGCCCAGTCCACCCCTTTCTTTTTCTTCTTTTTCTCCCGCCCGAGCTGGGCCCGGCCTGGCCCAGCTTCTTCTCTTCTTCCTCCTCCTTGTTAGTCCCCTCTCTCCTCTGTTTTCCCTTGCTTCTCCACTGTCCAATTGATGGACGGTGGAGCGGCCATCCCCTGTCCCCTCCGAGCAAAGGATGGACATGGGAACATAGCAAGGGGATCGACATTGATAGCCAGTCCCCTCCTTCCCCATTTCTCGGCCATCTCTCTCTTTTTCCCTCCTATTTTCTGAATGTTAAAGCAGCTCCTGCACCGGCCTGAAAGGCCACAAAAGTCTTGAATAGGCGTAGGCCGGTGCAAGCCATTAATGGAGGAGATGAGATCAGAGAGAGTGAGCTGGTCATCACCTATAAAAACTGGCGAGAGAGACAAAGAAGGAGTCGGTCATTTTGAGAGAAAAAACCAGAGACAAAGAGAACAGAGAGAAAAGAGACCATACCGAGGTCACGCTGGAGCAAGAAAGAGAACTAGCAACGTTGCCGCCGCCCCCAGATCAGCCGGAGACCTTCAAACGCGCCGTCGACCGATGAGCCTCCTCCTGGTCCCAACTGCCCCTGTTTTGCCTTGTTTTTGCGCGTAGTTTGGCTGGGACTTGCGCCAGCCTTTTTGCGCGAATCCCGACCCATACCATTGTCCCTCACCATTCGTACGTCATCACCGAAGGTAAGTATAGGTTGCCGGAGGACGGCGAGGCCTTGGAATAGGTCGAAATGTCTCTGTATTAGTTGTCCACGTCGGGTGTTTGATGAAATGCTTCAATGAGGCCAATTTTGATTTGGTCGTCGGTCGGTGAATAGGTGATCGGACAACGATCTAGGTGGGTGAAGAGACTCGGTGATGGTCCTCAGAGGTCAATTTTAGGCCAGCATCGGCCTGGGTTAGCCGGCGAAAGGCCAATTTTGGCTCTGCCGGCGTCCTCGGGTGCCTGTGCACACGGGAGTTGACTAGGCCCGGATCAACTAACCCGACCCGGTCAACGCCCTGGGTCAGAGCCGACCAACCCGGATTTGCTGACCCGACCCGACCCGATTTTAATATTATATTAATATTTTTATTTAAAAATTTTAATTTTTTTTAAAAATTCGGATATAATTCAAGTATAAGTATTGTCTAATATTTTTCTAAATTTTGTGACATATCCGAATGTTTTGAATTGTTGTTGTATTATTATTATACATGTTGTTTTTTTAATTAAATTATAATTGCATAAATTGCCTTGTTTAAATTAGATAAACCTATAGGGTTATATAGTAGTACTATGCATATTATTTTTACTACTATTTTACTATTATTATGCATGTTTTTAATTAGAATATAATTGTATGAATTGTTATGCTTTGAATGTTGTCACCTTAGTTAGGGTCAGAAGCCTAGGCTACATATCTATTTTAACTGCTAATCGTTTATGATTATGTACTCACTTAATTACCTTACATGTTAGGAGAAAAGTCCTAAAATCAATTCAAATTGCCTGACAAATATTTTCAGAAATAAACAGGGTAAAAAGATACCGAAAGGGCATTAGTTATCCAACTAGTGTAACAAAGTTCCCGAACTCATTTAATCTCTATTTCGTAGGAATATGATGATTCTCCCATCACCTTATTTGGATTTCTAATCAACCCACCCCAAATCGATTAGTGACGACTCCTTGATATAAACTACTTGCAAGTTAAAAACCTAAATTCTAAGTCGCAATATGGTATGGGCTTGGGAGAGCCCGAGTTAAGTCCTGAACCTAAACTTAAGGCGTACCAGGCAAGACCCCCTTTTTTATATATGTTGAGAAAAACGAAGGTCAGTCGCGACACTTGGCAATCTTTGAATAAGTAAATATCTCATAGATTTGAGATTCCGTTAAATTTAACAACCAAGACATGACCATATTATCATTCGCTTGCCATTTACCGAATTTTGCATTTGTAGATAAAGGTGCTTTGATAAGACCATTTACTTGACCCAATTTTAATCTACTCCCAAGAGCTCTAGAGATAGCTCTAGATCAAGGCAAATAAATACGCCCATTTAACAAAATAGTTGTCAGTCTATTGGACATCTCATAAACATATTGACTATTACCAGCTATGATGCTAGACAGAAAAAGAGCACAAAGTTTAGTAAACTTAGCTGGGACCAATCAAGTCCAATGAAAGAGTAGGTGTGGCGAAGATAATGTAGCTACTGACTTGATACAATCAAACTAAAGGACACCCAAGTGCTGCCATGATAACACAAGGCTAAAAACCAACACCTTTAAATGCTGCCACATCTACTCAAAGGATGCACTATGCTAATTAAAAAATCCCCTGGAGACAAGCAACCACGATCGCCCTATGTGCAAACCAAAAGCCCCTGTAGAAATAGATCCATAAATAGCAGAACCGTCATAGGATATAGGTACCACCAAGAGAGATCAGTCCAAAGAATTAGTTTGCATAAAAAAAAAAACAACTCACAACTAGTTGCTGGCAGTACACTATTGCAACAACAACAAAGAAATCGGAATCTCAATCAACAACAGACAAGCGGAAGCATTGAAAATGGAGCCAACCTTAAAATCGTGTTTTGCTCTGAAACCATGTTTCAATGATGATCATTTATGAAAGAGAGATGAAAGAAGAGAAGAGGAACACCCAATGGTTAACATGGTTCAGATGACCAAGAGAATAATCCCTTAAAAGCTTACATCCATAGTGATAAATCTCCAATTCATCATGTTTTCTTTGGGGATGATTCATTATCCTTTAATACAGAGCAAAACAATCTATTACAGTAATTGATTTGGTAGCTACAACTATCTTGCAATCTAGCCAAATCTCCTACTACATTGGGATTAGGACAATTTGGCATCCTTATGGTTCCGAATCCATCAAACGGAGGGAGACAGAGGAATCAAAATGCATCAAGAAGAAAAAGAAGGATTTGAGTAAAAGCCAAATCCAACCAAAAAGTTGGGCAGAGCGTGATTCTTGTGCGTCGGGAAAAAAGAACAAATAATAAGAAAAACAAGGTTTTCGTGCCAGGTCGATTATCTATCAGAATGCTCTCTATAGGAAAGCTCCTAAGGAGCGAGTGCTAGCTTCACAAAGGAAACAAGGGATAGAGAGAAGAAAATCGAAATGAGTAAAGAGTGAGCTGGTGGTCTTATAGCAGTCTTTTGTTCATCGAAAAAATTCTTGAGAGCAAGTGATCAAAGTTTGAATACCCACACACTACTCAGACTACAACAGTCTAGTATCGGATCAAACTATGGCAACAGGAGCACTTCTCTCCCAAGCTGCAAGAAGGTATCCACATTTTAGGAGTTGATTGCTTTTTGTGTAAAAGGTTCAACCAAAGTATGCAACGTTTCCCACACGAATCGTCACTTGCGCTATTCCTTAATAGGCATGATTTAATATCGTGGAAACTGCAAAAGAATAGTTTGATTTTGCCTGGGCAGCATCAGACGAAGGGTAGTTGCCCCATTAAGCGAGACTTCCTAGCTCAGTTTCTTGGTAATCATAACTTTGTTCTCGATCGACAGAAAAACGATATGGAATTGCTAGCACAACTTAGACATTCACTTATTGACATAGACACATAGAGATGAAGTTTGAGATGATTATTATGTTTGTTTTTCAGACTTGAGGGAAAGGTGGCAGTCATCACTGGTGGGGCGGGTGGCATAGGAGAATCCACCTTGAGGCTCTTCTTGAAGCATGGGCCTAGAGTCATTATAGCCGACATTCGCGACGACTTGGGCAAGTTCGTATGTGGGGTTCTAGGGCCAGAGACCGCATCCTTTGTACATTGTGATGTATCAAGCGAATCCAACATCAAAAATGCCATTGCCACTGCAGTTGACAAGCATGGAAAGCTGGACATAATGGTGAACAATGCTGCAATCGTGGACCCAAGCAAAGCCAACATATTGGACAATGACAAGGCTGACTTTGAGAGAGTGGTTAGCGTGACCTGACGGTTGTTTTCCTAGGGACAAAGCATGCGGCTCAAGCCATGATCCCGTCACGAATAGGAAGCATCAATCTTGGAAACGTCAGCTCGAGGGTTGGCAGGGTCACATCCCATGCATACACTAGCTCCAAGCATGCTGTCGTGGGGCTCACAAGGAACGTGGCTGCGGAGCTCGGGCAATATGGAATTCGCGTGAACTGTCTCTCACCTTATTTCATTCTAATACCATTGACAAAGTGGATTTTCCAAATCGACGAGAATGCAGGAGTCCGAGTTTATTCTAACATGGATGGGGTGACTCTACGGCAGGAAGATGTAGCGGAGGCTGCTCTGTTTTTGGGGAGTGATGAATCCAAGTTCATCAGTGGCCACAATCTGGCAGTGGATGGAGGCTTCACCACCATCAATCCCGCCTTTGGCTTGTTTTGCTCGTGCTTAATGAATAATTCCTCTCCATACCCTTGTTATTACTCTGCATGTCTTTCCACTATGTACTTTTTGTCGAATAAAAAGTCTAGTAACTATCATGTCGAAATTGAAACGAAATTAAGGTGTCAAATTTCAAAACAACTCAAATCTAGAAGTTGGGTGGAGACCGACTCTGGAAGTTGCGCTGCTTTTTGGGTTTAGATAAGTTAATAGAGCAATCGAAAAGATTTTGGAGCATATCTAGGTTTAGGTATTTGTTCTCCCAACGTTAATGGTACCAAGTACTTCTTGACGAGCTTTGTCATGATATGGTTAGCACGAGCAGCAATAAATCCCTTGAGAACCCAAACCTCCATTTCTCCAGCCCATACCCCCCTTGCTTGGACCTTCCTCTAAGGGGCCGTTGTGTAGCAAGTGCATAATGTCCACCATCATTGATGAACTAGTTTCATCATATCAAGTTTTCCTATTAGAGAAGGTTGTTCAAAAGCATCTTCCATAAAATATTCCTATTTTTTCCAAACATATTATACTTTTGTCTGAATTTTCTCAAGGCAATGCATCGAGTCACATGAGCTTAACTACGTAATAATCTGTTACAGTAGTAACTAAAGTAATAACTACATCCGTTACAGTAATAACTATAGTAATAACTAATTGAGATAAGAATTGACTAATTCAAAATATTTTGAATTTGAATAAGTCATGTATTGTTATCCTTCAATAATCATCAAGTTGGGAGCCGTTGCATGACCTGGCCACATGCTTCGTTCCACAATTTGGGTTGGACGTAGAATAAACAAAGACTCTTCTTGCCTTGCGTGTGCGAAAGTTGACTCATTGATCAATTCGTTTTGTCTTTTTCTACTGGTGGAATCGTAGAGTCAGCAGCATTGCAGATGCTCGTCGTCAGATATGTCTTCGTCTTTTATCTAATTCGCATGCTCGGGCTGGGGCTGGGGCTCGGTCGGGCTGATGAATATTCTCCTATTCACAATGCTCTGTCACTGTATATTCACGTAGGAATCTTTCCAAGTACAGCAACGCGGACTCAGTCAACTTATCCGTCGTTATTCATCGTTCCCATCAACCAACGGGTCCAGGCCTGTAGCGGAAGTAATTGAATACAAAGGAAGCCATCATCTGCTTGAGGTCAATAGACGATAAAAATTCATTAAGAAACACATTCAGGTTCGCAATCGAAAGTCGTATACATGGTAGTCTCCAGGTAATCATTTTTAGTCCACAATTTCGAAGGTTTTGCCATCTACTATCGTACGTTGCCTTCAAGAGTCCTGTTCAGCAGGCCAAAAGTTAGCATTAATGAATTAATTAGCCATTGATTAACAAGTGTAACGGAGCTTAAGTAACCAAGGATCTCAATATTCAGACTCTTTTAGGAACTTGCGTTGACGGATAATTATTCAAAAAGTTATAAATTTATTGTATGACTGCCAATTCAGTTTTAAATTTTTTAAATTCGTTAATTTAATCCTAAACTTTCGACAATTTTTCAATATCGTCTTTGCTGCGGTTGGAAATTGCTCATGTTGACGATTTTTGCAGCCTTATTTTAAATTTTCCGATTTTTTTCTATTTTCTTTCCTTCTTCCTCTGTCAATCACCTGGCCTCAGCAATGGTTGACGAAGGTCACTAGCTAAGGCCACGAAGCCCTTGCCAACCACAAGCAAGGGTCACCCTCGCCCACCTCTAGTGAAGATTTGGGTGAGGGTGACCCTTGCCAAAGGCCAACAAAGGTGTCCTTCACCGTGGCCAGGGAGGGCATCTTAGCCCTTGTCAACCCTTGCCTATGGCTAGCGACCTTCATTGAGGCCCAGAGACTGGCAAAGGAAGAAGAAAAAAACGAAGAAATAAAATTAAAGGAAAAAAAAAGAAAACAAAATCAGAAAATAATAAAATTGCAAAAACTTTACACACTAGCACCTTATGATAGTCTAAATATTCATACCGTCGGTTAATTGAGCTCCGTTTCACATGTTAATCAATGGCTAATTAACTCATTAATGCTAACTTTTGGTTTAGGGTTTTTCAGCCGAGTGCCTTTTGATTTATCTAACGTAGCAATCTAGTCATCACCGATTATCCTACATATATCGGTGAGGCATGGCGTGGACTAACTTTAAACAAAGTGACCCTGATTTTGCTTAAATAGAAATTAGACGTCAAGCTCTATGTGAACATGTGGGAGATGTCCATCTATTCGCGGATGGGATAACTTGGTACGTTACCTCCTTAATTAATCTGCAAGAGTCATCTTTGACATAACCGATATTCGTTTCCATAGGCCGCGAAAGATGCTCGATGGGGGGATCAAACCAACTGATGGCGTGGAAAAAAGAAAGACCACTTGTTTTAGAGAAAACATCATTGGAGGATGGAGCCTAGGGGCATGTATCAGTTTATCTGGGAACCGGAACACTGCCTGCCTGATCTTATTATAGTCAATTGTAGAATCATGACTGAAACTAGGATGAAGCTTCTCTATGGTGCTTCTCTTTCTCACACACCATAATACGATATTGATGATTACGTGTTGTCTGGAATGATGTTCACACTAATGGTAGCCCCCTAATTTAGATTAAGCCTCCGCCCACCCCACAAAAGTCTATATAATGAGAAGGTTTGGGTTCGGTTGTGCTCAATAATCATACATAAACCCAGTTGCTAATAGCTGAAGCCATATTCGAAACAATCTGTATACCATGGCAACCAGAACACTCCTCTCCCAGGCAACACGAAGGTATGCCTTCCGTTTACTTTGGATGAGTTTATGCAACACCAAATTTTTTTTTTCATGAGTCCGATAACAAAAGAGCAATACCCCAGTGCTCATTGATGTGGCTTTGGCAATATGTGTGCGCAGTTTAATATTTGAAAAATTACAATCAAGAGTAAAGCTATGCTAATCAAAGCGAGTAATAATATTGATTTTAGTTGATTTTGTTCATGTCACACTAGATAGTGGGGACCTTATTAGCATAAGTTTTGCAGATTAGAGGGAAAGGTAGCAGTCATCACGGGTGGGGCCAGTGGCATAGGAGAATCTACCGCGAGGCTCTTCTCGAAGCATGGGGCTAGAGTCATTGTAGCCGACATTCGTGACGACTTGGGAAGTTCGTGCGCGAGGATCTGGGTCCAGAGACTGCATCCTTTGTACATTGTGATGTATCAAGCGAATCCGACGTCGAAAATGCCACTGCCACTGCAGTTGACAAGCACGGAAAGCTGGACATAATGGTGAACAACGCTGCAACCGCAGACCCAGTCAAAGCCAATGTATTGGACAATGACAAGGCCGACTTCGAGAGAGTGGTTAGCGTTAACTTGATAGGTGTTTTCTAAGGGACTAAACATGCGGCTCGAGCCATGATCCCGTCACAGAGAGGAAGCATCATCAATGTCGGAAGCGTCAGCTCAAGCGTGGGCGGAGTAGCAACCCATGCAGACACCAGCTCCAAGCATGCTGTCGTGGGACTCACAAGGAACGTGGCTGCGGAGCTCGGGCGATATGGAATCCGCGTGAACTGTCTGTCACCTTTTTTCATTCTATCACCATTGACAAAGGAGTTTTTAAATGTCGTCCAGAATGGAGGAGTGGGAGTGTATTCTAACTTGGATGGGGTGAGTCTTCAGCAAGAAGATGTAGCGGAGGCTGCTCTGTTTTTGGGAAGTGATGAGTCCAAGTACATCAGTGGCCACAATCTGGCAGTGGATGGAGGCTTCACCACCATCAATCCCGCCTTTGGCTTGTTTGCTTGTGCTTAACGAGTAACACTCTCTTCATACCATTATTATTGTACCCCACACGTCTTTCCATTTTGTACCTTGTGTCCAATATAAAATATCATGTCGAAATTGAAATGAAATCAAAAGGCAAAAGAACATTATAAGTGTTATAATTTGTGTACGGCGCTCACTTTAATGTCAAAAGTTTTCACCGACTCACTTAAATGCCAAATCGAAGGAAAAAAGATAACTTAAGTGCCAAAAGTTTTTTTTTTTTTTGGATCACTTCAGTGCTAAAATTTTTTAAAAACGATCACTTAAGTGCTAAAATTTTTGAAAAACAATCACTTAAGTACTAAATTTTTGAAAAACGATCACTTAAATGCCAATTTCCGGTGAGCCATATCAGCTTTAGAAATTAATAAAAAAAATATCACATTAGATTTTTGGTAAAAAATTGTGTACGGCACCGGAGTTGACATTTAAGTGATCGTTTTTCTAAAATTTTAGCACTTAAGTGATCGTTTTTCAAAAATTTTAATACCAAAGTGATAAAAAAAACTTATAGCACCAAAGTGAGCACTGTACACAAGTTATGGCACTTGTAGTGTTCCTTTGCCGAAATCAAAAGGTTTCAAATCTCAAGAGCTCCAATCTAGAAGTTGAGATGGAAACCTAGTTTTGGAAGTTGCACCAGTTTTTGGGTTTAGGTCAATTAATGGAGTTCACTCTCAACATTAACCCTAAAGTCTTAGACTAATTCTAAAAACATGTTACTTTTTAATTAGACTTATAATATTGACCCCGGATATAAGCCATACTTTCAATTTAAGTACACATGAAAAATTATCACTTTTTTCCCTCATAATGTAGCTTCTAAAGAGCAAAGATTATCTCCCAGAATACTCAAGGGATAAAGTTTCCCCAATTTACCTCTCTCACATATGTATGAAATATACTATTGGTATTGATATGTAAAATATTGAATTATATATCGAGTTTGAGCGGTTCACGGAATTCGAACTTATGCACTAAAAAGACAAAAGAGAGGGGCATACTTATTTGATATATTTATATTTATGGTCAACAAGTGGACTTTACCTTCTACATATGTGCGTACAAAAGAAAGACAAGTGCGGCCCAAGGGCAATTAGAAAAATAGAAAACAAAAGAGACATAGGGTCTTCTTTTTTTTTAGCCCTAGCCTAGCCCTGGGTCCTTCTCTTTGGAGGGGTGGCCGTACAAGATTGACGAGGGAAAGTCGTGGGTCTTCTTCTCTCTGCTCGTCAAGTCAAGTCACAAGTCAGGCTGAGGGAATAGTGACCGCATAATAACTCTTCTCTTAGAGCAGAACATGGATTTCAAAATGAGAGCACGGCAGCTCTTCTTGAGTGGCCGGCGCGCATAGAACGAAGTCACGAGGAAGAGCTCCTGTGGACGTGCTTTTGGACATAAAAATTTATGCCATGAGTCTTTTATATCCATTCAAATTATTTATTTATAAACACTTAGAGTTTGGATTTAATCTAAGTGCAAAAAACCCTCAAGCATGTGAGTGAACAATTATAACTTAAATTTTTTAATTATTAGTGAATTATTTGCTGTTGGTTCTCTCTGTGAATGTAGGTACCGATACATCAGACTGAACCACATAAATCTTGGGTGTCATTTATGTTTCTCATTATTCCTCTAGTAATTTCGCATTAGACTTAATTTGCAAGATCCATATTAGCTTCCGCATTAGTTAATATTGGCGGACAGTCTACCGTTAGTTATTATATTTAATTAGCAATGCCGATGTGAAATACTATCGACTTATTTGTTTACAGATTTGGGAAATTATAAATTTTTCGAGAAGTTACTGTCAATAGGTTTTGATGACATTATGTCCACATATTGAGTTACAATCTCATTGCAACAATAATTAAAAGGCCTTTAAAATTTGAAAGACGTAAATAATACTGATGACAACAATTTCTACTAATATGGAATGAGAGCTTTATACCATGACATACTCTATTATTTAAATTACCACTATAACGGTCAACTTGCCATTCTTTTGAGGAATTACTAGTATAATTCGAAGAGCATACTGATCCATATACCCTTGTTACAAACTCTTTGTAATATTTACCAATGCTTGTATGGCTTGAAACTTATTATCGGTGACAATAATTACCTAGATTATCATCATATTATTGTTAACTTACCATCTTTTGACACTAGTAGTTCAATCACATCTGCTCATTCACAACATTTACTAATCTATGGTACAGGCAATGATTAATAATGAAAAATGTTGAATTTAACAACTTAGGAAGTTTTTTATTGTTTCTTTTTAATATAGCATGCACTAATGCACTTTGTAAAAGAGAAATGTTAGGACTTGGGAGTACTAGAATCTACTTACTAAATAGTGTACCACGTTCATATTGTTGTTTAAATAAGAAGGTCCTATACATAAATGGATGGGTACATACATAGATGACGGTCCAACGGAATTCATCTTAGTTAAACACGACAGGTAAGTTCACTCAGAGCTTCGATCTCGTCTGGTCAAGCAACTTGGAGGACCGTGCAGGGAGCTGTAGATAATTCCAATCGTCGTCGCCATCCTCTAATGCTTTGAACAGCATATCCACCGTCTTTGCTTCGACTAACTCTAACTTCGGCGGCTCCCACTGTGTTCATCAAACTAAAATCAGGCTCAAGCTCGACACATGCATTAATTCATCCAATTTGTTAGATAAACAGTTCGTTTGAAAAGGTTAAACTATTAGGAAACAGACCAATAATGTATTTACAACACATAACTTTAGAAAATTCTAGCTTGCGTTATACCTTACCGACAATTATTGGATGTCAAAATTTTTGCAAGGCAATTATGATTCTCTCTTGAACTCATTGAGGTGAAGTATTTGGGTTTTCATTATTATGATAATATACAAGAGAATCCATAATTTGTTATTGCAACATGTATCCTTTCCCTCCTATCAATTAGTTAATAGAAACTATTGATTTTACCGTCTTAGTTTAGCCAAGTACCAATTATAAGGTTTGGACATAAAAAAAAAAATGGGCGAAAACTACTTAATCAATTCTAAACCTATTATATGGATGTTAATTCAATTATAAACTTTTCAATTTGCCAATGCAGTCATAAACTTTTCGCGCATAATTCCTATGTAATTCTTCCAACCAATTTTTGCCAGAAACCACTAACGTGGTGGTGTGCCACATAGCATAGCCGGTCATGACTGGACTATCACATTAGCGATTTCTGATGAAAATTAATCGGAATGACTACGTTAAAATTTCACACAAAAATTTAAAACTAAATTGGCAAAATTGAAAAGTTTAAAATTGAACTGATATCCATACAATAGATTTATGATTGATTGGACAATTTTCCTAAAAAAATATCTAAAGCATGATTTCATAACCATATTAAATGTCAAATAAACTAACATATTGTTGCTCTTACTAAATAAAGTTTCGGGATCCATCTAGACAAGTCAAATAGTTGGGTCTAGCGAAAAAAATAAAGTACATGTTCGCACCTTGGGCTTTTTGTCTTTATCGAATAAAATTGCCCTTGCACCCTGCACCGAAACGGATTCACCAATGCATTACACCAGTTGATGAAGAATATATATATATATGCATCGTTACATATCAGAACTAATATTTACATATTAGACGATTACTTAAATCTCTTACCCAGATCCTTGGACACTTATGGTATCAAAGCCAAGGGGTAGATAAAGATAATCTTTATAAATTCATCGGCAGTAAAGACGATTTCCTTCGTGGTAATCTTTTCTTGTGATATCTGGATGTGTTCCAGGCAGTAAAGCCCAGTGGGGTAGTAAGTCCATCGGTAAGCATCGCCGATATCTATAGAAAAGAACAAAGTAGTCTTTTGCAATGAATTTGTTAAGACGATCTGAGTCTTCTTCTAGTTCTTTATCAAGAATGTCCTCTGATCAAGGACCTATAAACAGAGAAGAAATTAATATAGAAGATTTTAATAGATCTATAGAAAATTGGTTCATTCCAAAAGTCAAACTTGACAAGATTTATGAACATTCAAAATTTAAACTCTTTGGGAACAATGACTATGTTATTGTTACCGAAGAAAGAGATGTTCCACTTTCTAACTCTTTTGCTTCAATACAACTTTTAAATAAAGACTCTATAAAAAAGCATTCCTTAAAATGGAACTATATGCATATAGGATTAGTCCAAGTAGGTGCAAAACCTCTCACTAAAGAAGGCCTTGACACCTCTCTACTTCTTGTTTTAAGAGATGCCAGACTTTTAAAATACGATGAATCTATTCTTGGAGCTGTTGAAACAAGTCTTTGCAGTGGACCAATTCATTTTGATAGTCATCCTGGTCTTACTGTCTCTCTTAAAGATAAAAATATTTTGAAATCTTTGACTCTTCAAATAAAAACTCATAATTATTCCAAAGCTGAAGGATCCATTCCCATAGCCCTCATCTACAGAGTCTATTACAAAGTCATGAATTCCGCATTTGGCAGTAAAGCTTTCAAATTAAATTCCAATAGAGAAACTCTTCTTTTACAAACTGATATTTCTAAAGCCAATGTTACGGTTCCAAGAATCATTCCCTGGAATCAAATAACCCTTCCAGAACAATGGGAATTAGAAAACAGGATTCCCCAGCAAATTATCCAAAATTCTGAACCTACAAACATCATTCAACATCCTGAAGGGAGAGTGACAATTCAATTTTCCAGAAGATCTGTTGATATTCCCAGAAGATCTTATGATATCAGATCTAATCCTTCTTGGCATTCCACTTCTTCTCGTAGGTCAGTTGATAATGTTCCCAATGTTCCTTTTGGTAACACTCCTTTTGTTAATACAGAAGAAGCATCTCCTAGTGCTCCTCCTCCTCCTAATATCAGCGGTATTGATAACAGGTCAGGAATTTCTAGACCAGTTTATCAAAATACTCTCGAATTCCCTGATCCAACTCCCTCTGAAATGGAAGATCCAGAAATCAATGTTTTAGAAATATCTTTTGAACCTGATAAAATACTTTTGAATAAAGAATTTAATTCCTTAAAAAACAAGCAAATAAGAGACTGGTTTTTTAAGAGCTTTCAAAACCAAGCTCTTAATATCAAAAAAGAGTATTATGAGTATATATATCAACATGAAATGCAAATATTCTTTTTTGATTGGTTTGAAAATATGTTCTTAAAAGAAAAACAAATTTTTGCTTTAGATCAGTTTTACAAATGGAAACTTGATGATGGCCACATCGTTGAATCAAATCATCCTCCTCTTAGAAAAATCAAAATTGATCACAGAGAAGTTGAAATTATTGCTTCTCCTTTCAAAACTTCTTCTGAAATAGATGGCATCGGCATCAAAAAAATTGTTGAACAAAATAACTTTTCCAATCAACATTTACATACTCTAGGAAGGCAATTGGACCGTATAGAAAATTCCGTCCAAAACAACATTTCTTCTTCATCCCTTTTTACACTAAAAAGAGAACTAAAACCTCCACTTTTTAAGAATTTTGAAATTCCAAAAACTCCTAGTTCTGAATTTACTAAGGCTCTCGAGGATAGAAGAAAACTTTTCAAAGGAAAAGCACCTTTAATCTCGAAAAATCCGATTATTTTGGATACTCCTTTAATACAAAATCTGAGTGTTAAAGACACTCCTGATCGTAGTGAGCCTTCCAATCAGATTAATCTTTTGGATAAATCTGATACTGACTCCATTCCTGAAATAAATCGCATCACCTGGAAAGATCCACAAAAACTCTATTACTCTAGAGCTACTCCTCCTAATATACTCACGAAAGAAAATTTTTCTAAAGTTCAAAATAAATACTCTTCGGATGCTATTTATGAATGGAACATCGATGGTGTTTCTGAGCAAAACCTTATAAATATTCTTACTCAAATGGTCATGCTTGCAAACACCTATAAAACTATTCCCGACACTTCAGATCATTCAGTTGCATATCTTCTTATAGCTGGTTTTACGGGTCAGCTCAAAGGATGGTGGGATAACTACCTGAATGAAGAGCAAAGATCCCAAATCCTGAATGCCTATAAACTCGATCCTTATGGTCAAAACATTCTAGATGATGAAGATCAACCCATTCAGGATGCCGTTAATACTTTGATATTTTCCATATCTCAACATTTTTTAGGAGATTCATCTCATATTCTTGATAAAAATCAAGATCTTTTATCAAACATGAAATGTCGTTCTCTAGGGGAATTTAGAGAATACAAGGAAATATTTCTCCAAAGGGTTCTTCAAAGAACAGATTGCAATAAGTCTTTTTGGAAACAAAAATTTCTTGCTGGTTTACCAAAACTTATAGGAGAACAAGTTCGAAGTAAGATAAGAGAAGAATATGGAAATCTTATTCCATATGATCATCTTTCTTATGGAGAATTAATCTCTTATATTTACAAAATTGGAACACAACTTTGTACCAATATTCGTCTTCAAAAACAAATAAAAAAGGAACAAAAACTTACTAAAAAAGGATTAGGAGAATTTAGTTCCCAATATGATCCATCTTTTGAGACTTTTCATAAAAAGAAATGTTCTGGAGATTACCCCACTAAAAGCATAAAGAAATTTTATAAAAAACCTTACAAGAAAAAATTTTATAAAAACCTTTCTGAAAAGAAAGAAAGTTCTGAAAAACCCAAGAAAAGAGATTTTAAAAATATTACTTGTTATAACTGTGGCAAGAAAGGCCATACTTCCCGTTTTTGCAAAATTAGTAAAAAAATTAATGAGTTAAATCTAGATGAAGAGACTTTGCATCAGCTCAACCAAATAATGATTGAGACTGACAGCAGCTCTTCGGAAGATTTTAGCTTTGAAAAGGGCTTACAAATTTGTGATTTAGAAACTTCTTCTTCCATTTCAGACAGTGAAAATGAAAAAGAATCCCAGTTTGAAATAAACGTTTTGACAAAAGAAGAAGAAATTCTTTTGCAAACTTTTGATCAGATTACTGATCCTGAAACAAAAGTAAAATTTCTTAATAATTTCCAAAACCCAAAATCAGTTTCTAAACCTGCTCTTCAAACAAACAATCCTTATAATATTTCTGAAATATTGGGAAAAACCAAAAGAACAATTTACAAACCTGCTTCTATATACGATCTTACTCGAGAAATCAATAAACAAAAACAAGAAATTCAGGAGCTTAAAGCCACCCAAATCATTCTGCAAAAGGATATTTTTGACATCAAGTCAAAAGATTTAAAAGGAAAACAAAAAGAAGAAGATTTTGAAGAAAACATCTCACAAACTTCTTCTCCTTCTAATACAGATTTTCTTTTAACACTTTCTGAAGTTACCACTAGAAAATGGATTATCAATATTTCTATAAAAATTCAAAGTTTTATTTTAAATACTACAGCCCTTTTTGATACAGGAGCAGACCTCAATTGTATCAAAGAAGGACTCATTCCGACAAAATATTTTGAAAAAACCTCTCAATCTCTCAGATCTGCATCCGGAGATAAATTAAATATTAGTTTCAAAATTCCTGAAGCAGAAATTATCAATAACGAAGTCTCTTTTAGGACTCCTTTTTTACTCGTAAAAGACATGAGACAGAATGTCATTCTAGGGTCTCCTTTTATTAATTTAATTTTTCCCTTCAAGGTCACTGAAAAAGGGATCGAAACAAAAACCCTCGGGAAAAGGTTATGTTTTGATTTCATTTCTAAAACTCAAATCAAAACCTTGAACTTTCTTCAAGAACATTCTATTTTTAATATTAATTATGTCATTCATAATAAGGAAACCCATCTTCAATTCTTAAAAGAAGATCTTGAATACAAAAGAATTGAAAAAAATCTTTCCGAACCAAGTCTTCAGAAAAAAAATTTTCTTCTCGAAAATCAAATTATAACCTCTATATGCTCTAATATTCCTAACGCTTTTTGGTCCCGCAAAAGCCATATTGTGAATCTACCTTATGAGCCAGGGTTTTCTGAAAAAGATATTCCTACTAAAGCCAGACCATCTCAAATGAACCATGAGGTCCTCAAATTTTGCCAAAAAGAAATACAAGAACTTCTTAAAAAGAAATTAATTAGAAAAAGTCAATCTCCTTGGAGTTGTTCTGCTTTCTATGTTAACAAAAATGCGGAGTTAGAAAGAGGAGTTCCAAGATTAGTCATTAATTACAAACCTTTAAATACTGCTTTAAAATGGATTAGGTATCCAATACCTAACAAAAAGGATTTGTTAAATAGACTTTATGATGCAAAAGTCTTTTCAAAATTTGATATGAAGTCAGGATTTTGGCAAATTCAAATCAGTGAAGAGGATAGATATAAAACAGCATTTACTGTCCCTTTTGGTCAATATGAATGGAATGTTATGCCTTTTGGTTTAAAAAATGCCCCATCTGAGTTTCAAAGAATAATGAATGACATTTTTAACCATTGTTCTGATTACATCATTGTCTATATAGATGACGTTTTGATATTTTCTATCTCCATAGAAAAACATTTCAAGCATATCAACCACTTTATAGACGTGGTAAAACAAAATGGATTGGTAGTTTCACCAACCAAATTATCTCTTTTTAAAACAAAAATTAGATTCCTTGGTCATTATATACATCAAGGAACTATTGTTCCTATGGAAAGATCCATTACCTTTTCTGAAAAATTCCATGATGAAATTAGAGATAAAAATCAATTGCAAAGATTTCTTGGAAGTCTAAACTATATTATTGATTTCTTTCCTCGTATCAATATAATCTGTAAACCACTCCATCAGAGGCTTAAAAAAGATCCTCCTCCTTGGACACAAACTCATACTGATATAATCAGACAGATTAAACGAACTGTCAAGGAAATCCCTTGCCTTCATCTTGCTGATCCAAATGCATTCAAAATTGTTAAAACTGATGCTTCTGATATTGGATATGGAGGAATTCTTAAGCAATCCAAAGACAACAAAGAACAAATTGTTCAGTTTGTCTCCAAACATTGGAACAATTGCCAAAAGAATTACTCTACTATCAAAAAAGAAATCCTTGCTATCGTACTTTCCATTTCTAAATTTCAAGGAGATTTATTAAACCAAAAATTTTTGTTAAGAATTGATTGCAAGTCTGCAAAAGACATCCTACAAAAAGATGTCTAGAATATTGCCTCTAAACAAATCTTTGCTAGATGGCAAGCCATTTTATCTGTCTTTGACTTTGATATAGAATTCATAAATGGTTCTTCTAATTCTCTACCAGATTTTCTTACGAGAGAATTTTTACAAGGACAATGCCTCCCAAACCTCCCAATAAGCCAACCAGAAGAGATAAAGGCAAGCAAGTTGCAGAACCCTCTTCTACAAAAAACCCCTCAGGATTAACCAATATACGGACCTGGCTTCAAGCCGCCCAACAACCTTTGAATATTTCTCCCAAAAAAGAATCACCCATTTATGAAGAAAAAAGAGAAGAAGCTTTAAAATTACTTCTCCAGTCTTTCAAACCAATTCTGCCTACACCTCCTGAAATTGCCAAACTTCCTCCTGAGGAAGCCTCTAAATATCTCCATAAAACCCTTTTTGACAGCCCACAAAAGGAAATAGCCCTACAACTCTTCCGATTAGCTTATGATATTGAATTACAACTCTCCAACACATTGGTCGAACCAGACCCCTCTCCTTTGGCTTCTCAAAAAGCAAAAGGAAAATTGATTTCTAGCGAGGTGGTGATTTCTGCAAACCAAACAGCCCCTCCAAAATCAAAATTTTTCCAAAAAACAAATTTCCAAAATATTTGCAATGTAGAAAGTGGATTTTATAATGAAAATCCATATGTTTTTGCAAAAAACATGTTTTCTGAAAAGTTTCTTTACATTCCTTATGATGTCTACAAAACCCCGGAATTTTATGAAAATATCCTGGAACAGACACAATCAGTAACTTTCCGGCATTTTTCTGATAAAGGACATGTGAATTACTCCACTGCCAGGATACACAAAGTCATCCATCCTTCGCAATGGAAACCTGATCCCTTATCCTTGATCAAATTCAATACCAAAACAAATGAAGCCCTTCCATACAGATCCTCATTTTCATATTTTGACTATAGACAAGCATGGTGGAATACTTTTTGGAGAAAAAATGCCAATAACTCCCATACTTGGCTATTCTTCTTTGATAATTTTGACATCAAAACCTGCCCTTACTGGTTCCTAAAATGGTGGGAACTGCTAGGGCCAACTGATGAACTCCTCCATCCCATGACAAGACCCAGTTACGAATTATTCCTCGAAAAATTCCAATCCCTTCCTTTTGAAAAGAACTTTCCCAAGCTAATGCTCTTTTTCTACTACTTCGGAGTTTCTTGGGTCCTTGGCTGGTATTTTGATTACAGAAAATCTCCTGACACTGGAATTCCTATTCTCATCAGGAGATTTAAAGTAAAATGGTGGGATGGCTTTAAATTTTTTAATAGAGTTTCCACCGAAGCCATCACCAAATGGCTTAAAGGACGACTTTTAATGTCTCCACCCCCTCCTGAAGAAATTACTCCATTTCTACATGATAAAGGGTTTGTCCTTTCCAGATTAGCATCTGCTCAATCACAGCAGCAGTTAACCGAATTACTCAAACAAGCCCTTTCTGATATTGAAGAAACTGGTTCTTCCCATTCCCATCATGATGGGAATTCAAATGAGGATGACTGCTACGGAATCCTGCCAAGGATCCCATGGGGAGATGTAGCAGATCAAGAAGAAGAAGAAGACGAAGAATCAGCTGTGGATCTGTCCAAACCATAATCCATGGCACCGAAAGACTCATCTAACTTTCATCATTTCAAAAAGAACAAAAGGAGGAATCTGTCAGTCAGTCTTTCTTTTAATAATTATGTCGAGATACTGTTCACTGTAAACACTGTGCACTTACCGCTACAGTAATACCCGTGAACAATTACTACAGTGATCCACTTGGTTATAAAAGAAGACCTCACTTCCCATAAGAGGCATCGGGTTCGAAAAGACCATTCATTCACCTTACTCTCAAACTCTCTTTCATCTCCTTTCTCCAGATCACCAACCACACACCACTTCAATACCATTTGAATAAGTAAGTTCAACTTACACTTCGAATCTTCTCTCAGATCTTAGTTTCCCTCAGAGAGATATAGTCGGCAAACATCTGCTAATACTATTCTCGGGAAACACAGAGTTCTATCTTGAACTTCATAAGATCTTCCACCTTTTATCTTCGCAGCACTTTATATCTTGCATATGATCTGAAGATTTTAAAGTTTCATTTTGCACTTGTACTTATATTTCAGTTGTAATCTTTAATACTGTTCCTGTAAATCTTTAACGTTGTTTATATATCAGTCTTCTTTTCATACCTCGCATTTAAATTCCAGCATTTACATCTACATACCCCACAAACGGCAGGTCGAACTGCCTATGGTTGGTCTGTAGTTTAAATCTCTGCAGTTGTTAAATCCTTACTTCTTTTACTGTTTTACCCCTATATTCTATATATATACCACCTACATGGTTGGTTTAGAAATACTTGCTGTTATTTTACTTGTTCTATATCTTGCTTACGGTATCTTCATTATTTATAATGCTCGCCATTTTAATTGAACTTTAGTAACTATATATATATATATATATATGGCCAAGGATTTGGGATAATAAAAGAGAAAAAAATAAATAGAAGAATATGAAATTAAGGACTTGGTTTGGGGATTTGTAATAGAAAGAAAAGAATAACAAAGAAGTATGTAATTTTTAATTGTCTTTCTAAATATTCAAAATATCTAATATATTGATTAAATTTATAAAGGATTTCGGATATATTCCTATTAAATAGAGATATAGCTATAGAAAATATATATTCTAGTATGAAATTACAGATCTCTACACAAAAAATTATTAAATTAATAAAATTAAATAAAAGCACGAACATTATAAATAATAAAGAAACCGCAAGCAATATATAAAACGGGAAGAAGAACTACTAGAACTTCTAAGCAATATATATTGCTGAATACTCCGGTTATAAAAATACGATATGGTCCATAAATCATTTGGACCTATAGACCCAAAACTCATCTCCACTGTTGATCATGTACGTACCAAAGTTGGACCCCTATAATCAATAGTGAAGATGATATTGATCTATGTGGACTCTAGTCCATGCAATTACTTCTCGCCTGTTAGGAAGTTGGTTACAAGGTGAAGTGACAAATTAAAACTCTAATTGGGCACTTGAATATATTCTTACATATTTAAATGTCCCTTTAGAATTTGTGACATCATTTTGTAAATGGAATTTCACAGAGAGTTGTTTATATGACATCCCCTATCATTACTCTTGCTTGAAGTACCTCGCGGAAGTCATTGGTAAACTTCCTTCGCGCGATGCTGCAAAAGATAGTGTAGTCACGAGCAAGACATTGTTCAATTGTCTGACCATGTCCTTCTCTTATCTGATCATCGAAATCGACAAGTTCTTTTGGTTATGGAGTAGAATATGCCATGCACCACGTAATGAAGGAGCTGGTTTTGCAAATTACCGATCTGAGAAAAATCTTTAGGCTGGTCGGACTGGCTGACTTCATACTTTTCAATGCACTAGCGATCCATTTTGTAACATCCCGAATTTCGACTCGTTTCCGGAATCAATAATATTGATATTATTTCTTATTTAATTTTAGTAAGTCTCGCCTGAAATTGAGCTCTCTCTCGATACTAACTGGTAGGGAATGGTTAATTAGAAAACGATACGTGGACCAGAGACCCGATCGCGGATTAGGCACAGATTTCGAGAAACTCCAAGGAAATTTTTTGGGCCAATGTGAGCCGATTTTAGGAAAGTGATGGATTTGATTTAACCGACGACGTATGATCGGATCGCGGATGATTCCGCATGACCAAGAGTACACGTGATGAACGAATCCTGAATTTGATCCGAACGATCGCGACCTCTAGAATTAGTGATAATTCCTCGCGTTCTCTCGAGAATCAAGACTATTGTGACATGGACAACCCTAGGTCAATACGCATAACCCCTAAACAACCACCCGTTAGCGAGAGGCCCTAAAATTTTAAAATAAGTGAATTTGATCGCGTAATTGGATAAGAATCTCGATGTCAAAATTTCATGGACGTTTATGATTATTTTGCTAGGCCGACATCATTTTAGAGTGGCCACTCATGTTTGGAGTGGGTATGGTCGAAAAATGGGATTTCGGCCTGAAAGTGAAAAATTACGGTTTTACCCCTCCAGATCTTGACGTTAATTTCTAACGTCGTATGTGACTATTTTTCATGGCCAATGTCGTTTTGGTGTGGCCACATACATTTTGGGTTAGTACAGTCGAAAATTGGAATTTTGATCGAAATCGGAAAAATTTACATTTTTGCCCCTAGACTTCGATGTCGCTTTTCAAGGACTTGTGCTACTAATTTCGCAATTCTAACGTCATATTATGTTGGCCACACTCATTTGAGGTAGGTACAGACAAAAAATTGAATTTCGACCCGGACCGGAAAAATGACCACTTTGCCCATAGGCCATTTTTAGTTCCGAATTTTGGGAAAATTTTGAGAATAATTATTTGGATAATTCAGCTCAATTATTAGACCTAATTACCATCTTGCCCCTCAATTTTTTGGATAAGATCAACAAAGACCGTTGGATCAAAGGCATTTTGGTCAAATCGCGTAGATCGGCGACACGTGTTCCCCACCAGCCCATATTTTTTACTTGCTTTGACCCATATCTCTCTCCTCCATCCTCATTCGGCCAGAACTTCTCTCTCTCTCTCTCTCTCTCTCTCTCTCTCTCTCTCTCTCTCTCTCTCCACGATTTCCTTCTTCGCCGATTCTCCATTCCTCGAACGTGAGCCTGTCATCACCAGAGGAAGCCACCACCGCCGGAGCTGCTGGTCATCGGCACCACCTGACCTCGCCTCACCCCCAGCTCGACTGCGAGTACGACGTCCGTACGCTGCCGTCCGTACCGCTAGAACGCCGCCGCTAATCTTGCCGTTCACCAATGATTGACCACCCGTTCCCGTCGACCTGAGTCAGATTATGCAAGTATGAAATCCCTAAATCCTAATTAGTCTAAGTTGTATTTCTAGTTAGGTGAATTTGGGGTTTAATTAGATTAGAAATTGATCTAATTGTGGATTTTTGAATACCCAATGATTAGGGGGTATAATCGGGGTTTAATGGACTAATTTGGACATGGATTAATGCCTTGAATGAGGCTGTTTCGTGGCTGCCCCTATTAGAACCGAATTTGATTAATTTGGTGAAGTTTGGGGTTTAGTTGAATTATGGACTTGGTTGCTTGATTTGTTGGTTCAATGGTTAATTGGTAATAATCGTGATCAAATGCATGAAGTCACGTGTATATTGGAAGGCCGCGAATGATTGGGTATAAGCGGGCCTTGGTTGTGCAAGTTGCGTGTATTAATCGCGTGATCGCCATGTCATGTTGAAATGTATTAAATGGCATAATTGAGCATGACGTGGCTGAATTGAACTGTTGAATTGATTGGATATATTAAATTGCACATTGATTTGGCCATTTGATGATTATGTGTTCTCGAGAAATTTGGCATTCATTGTGCATGACATATTACCTGAGTGCGAATAATTATGGTCAAGCATTCGCATGCTGAGAATGGGCATGAGGTTGAAATGTGTGCGAGTATGCCTATTTGATCGGAATACTTATTGGCCTTCGGGTCGGAATATTTATTAGCCTTCGGGTCGTGACCTTCGAGTTGGATTGCAATCGTTGGCCTTCAGGTCGGTATAATTGTAGCCTATGGGTCAATGTATAATTGCAAAGATGAATCGCATGCCAGAGTGTATTATTTAGTCAAATCATGAGCATGGCATTAGTGTGTTGAAGTGTGATGGCCATTGTGCGTATCAGTGATTCGTATGTAAGAATGGCATTTATGAGCATGAACATGCGATTGGCGTACGTGTAACTCGTGTGTACACGTATGTGCTGTGAATATTATTATAATTGTCTAACCTGCAGGGTCAATTGTATGCTCGATCTAGGCCCAAGGGCCTAGGTCAATTGTTTGCAATGTTGTATTGTCTGTTTTATTCGCCTATCAGGAAGTGCATGTTAACCTAATTTAGGTTTATGGGTTGTTACTTGCTGAGATTTATCTCACGATTGTTGGAAAATCGACATTTCAGAACCCCGGCCCTAAGGATGCCAGAGGTGCCAGTGCGTTGTGGGATTTTCCATCAGCTCGAGAAGATGATATTAGTTTACCCCTTAGGGAGCGGGGAAATGTATTTTAGATATTACACTTTAGTTTGGATAGACGTGGATGAGGCACATTTTGAGACCCATGATATTGTGGCCGTTGTTTTTTTTGTTTGCAGTTTGTTTTCTCTATAATGAATATTGTAAATATTTTATGGTAATGCAAAAGTTTGTTTTTAATCATAATGGTTTTCATTGTTGCGCTATCCGTGGTTGTTTTGTTTATTGTACGGGTGTATATATATTTATATACGTTCTTCCGCTTGTGTATTGATCTCTGTTTGCTGGGTGTTGGGTCAGCGACGCGTCCTGGGACGTCACAACAAATTCGACCTCGCGTGGGATGCTTGCGCTTCGTAGGTTACGGGGCGTGACATCCTCGTTTGAATTGGTATCAGAGCAAGGTCAGCTCGATCCAATTAGGTCGAAACCTGGAGTGATAAGGAGCGATGACCATAGGTAGCTAGTAGGGTGACCTTGCGTGCTATGTGTACCTCTTGACTATTTGTGATTGTATTGCTTGATTGGATTTGACTCGTATGATGCAGGTGCGGCAAGACCCGAGGTAAGTGTACTAATCCCTTGGGTGAAATTCTGTGCTGTTGAACTAGGCCGCATGCTGAGTGCTTGGTTGTTATTGTGTTAGATACCTGCCTAGGACTTAGACCGGTATAATTGGTTTAGGTCTCTAATTCCTGAGTGGAATTACAGCAGGTAGGAGAGTGGTAGGAAGCTGATATTATGAGTAGCGAAGGAAGAGGTGTAGGAAGAGTCCCAAGAAGGGGCGCAGGAAGAGGAACCAGAGGTCGAGGTTATGCTCGAGCTAAAGCGGTAGAAAACCCTGGAGTTAATGCTGGAGCTGTAGCGGACCCCAGAGTTGATATTAAACCTGTGGAAGATCTGCATATGGAAGGAGTTCTTAGGGTGTTAGAATGGATTGGGAATGTGATAGATAGGCAAGCTCAAGAGCGAGATAATGTGACCCCCCAGGCTGCAGCAGCTGCTGCTGCAAATGAGAATCAAGCTAATGTTGGGCAGCCTCAGGCGGATGCATTAGCTTGTAGAGCAATTCTTAAAGTTAAAACCGCCTAAGTTCACAGGTTGAGGTGACCCTGAAACCGCCCTACGCTGGGTGGAGGAATTAGAGAAGGCGTTTAATTTGCTGGGGTGCACCGAAACTGAGAAGATTGCTTTGGCAACATACCAATTACAGGACAATGCTAATGACTGGTGGAACGCCACCAAGGACCGAGTGTTTCCCGAGGGTGTAAACCAGACTTGGACTGCATTTGTTGAGAGTTTTTATGGGTAATACTTTTCGGAGAGTGCCCAATGGTGGAGTTCTTAAGACTTCGTCAGGGATCAATAATGGTAGTCCAGTATGAGGCAGAGTTTGCGAGACTATCAAGGTTTGCCCCGAAAATGGTGGAAAATCCACTAGACAAGGCTTGAAGATTCCGGGATGGTTTGAAACCAGATCTTCGTACTCAAATGCTCTTGCTGAACATTCGAGATTATAGAGAATTGTATGAACAAGCCCAAACGACAGAACGGGATCAGATGGAAAGAGCAACTACATCTGGGTCACAGTTTGCTCAAAACCGGGACAGTCGCTACTTTGGCAAGAAACCAATGATAGGTAATAGGCAATTTGTCCCACTGTCTAGAAGGAACATCGGGAAGCCTAATCAGCAATCGAACAGATTTGGGGCGTGCTTTAGATGTGGGAGTTTAGAGCATCAAATTAAGAACTGTCCCCAACAACGTTCCTCAGTACCATCAGGGCAATTGCAGCAGCCCCAAATAGGGAATCAAGTCGAGAATCCCCCACCAGCTAACCAGGGCAAACCGCCAGCCTAAGGACGAGTTTATGCCATAGCGCGTAAAGAGGCGGAGGACACGTCGGGCGTGGTCACAAGTACAATTTCTCTATGTGATCATACTGCATATGCGTTATTTGATCCCGGGGCGACCCATTCATCTATTTTAGAGCAATTTGTTTGGTTGGTTGGTATTGAACCGGTATTACTTGAGAATATACTCTGTGTGTTGACCCCTCTGCATGATAGGGTTTTAGTATCGTTGGGGTGTCTTGATTGTAAAATTGTAATAGGGAATAGGGAAGAAAGAATTGATTTGGCTGTATTGGCCATGTATGATTTTGATATGATCATCGGTATGGATTGGTTGATGAAAGAAAAAGCCGTTATGGATTATGGCAGTAGGATAATCCAATTTAACCCGATTGGACATCCTAGTTTTGAATTCCAAGGAAACCGAGGAGGAACCTCGATCCCTTGGATATCCTCACTAGAGGTGACTAAGTTGCTCAATGAAGATTGTGAGGAATATCTGGTGAACGTAATGGATCTGACAATGGCAAAACTTAAATTGGAAGAGATACCCGTAATGTGCAATTTTCCCGAGGTCTTTCCTCGGGAATTGTCGGGTTTACCGCCGGAACAAAAAGTGGAATTTGTAATAGAATTGGCCCTAGGTACTGAGCCAATCTCTAAGGCTCCATATCGGATGTCCCTATCAGAGTTGAAAGAGTTGAAGGTCCAGATGCAGGAGTTATTGGATAAGGGGTTTATTCATCCTAGTGCGTCTCCGTGGGGAGCACCGGTCCAATTTGTAAGGAAAAAGGATGGGACACTAAGACTATGTATAGATTATCGGCAACTAAATTAACTAACGGTGAAGAATAAATATCCACTACCGAGGATCGACGACCTATTCGATCAATTACAAGGAGCTTTAGTGTTCTCTAAGATAGACTTACGGACTGGGTATCATCAGTTGAGGATCCAGAAGGAAGATATACCCAAGACCGCTTTTAGGACAAGATACGGGCACTATGAGTTTATAGTTATGCCCTTTGGCTTAACGAATGCCCCTGCAACTTTCATGACCTGATGAATAGAGTATTTAAGGAATACCTGGACCAGATCGTCATAGTGTTTATTGACGACATATTGGTGTATTCGAAGAGCCCAGAGGAACATGAAGCGCATTTGACTGAGGTACTTAGGACCTTGAGGGAACATGCACTTTACGCTAAGTTTAGTAAGTGTGAATTTTGGCTTAGTAAAATAGCGTTCCTTGGACACATAGTTTTGGGAGACGGAATCTCTGTGGACCCGGCTAAGATTGAGGCAGTACTTAAGTGGCCTAGACCAACGTCCGTGACGGAGATCAGGAGTTTCTTGGGACTGGCCGGCTATTATCGACGTTTTGTGGAAAGATTCTCGTCGATAGCCATGCCGCTTACACGATTGCTTAAGAAGAAAGTCGAGTTTGAGTGGGATGACAAGTGTGAAAGAAGTTTTCAGGAACTGAAACTGAAACTCAAATTGACGACCGCTCCAGTATTGACTATTCCATCTAGACCTTGAGGATTTGAGGTCTACAGCGATGCTTCGCTAAGAGGACTCGGTTGTGTGCTAATGCAACACGGAAAAGTAGTCGCTATGCGTTGCGTCAGTTGAGACCACACGAGATGAATTACCCAACACACGACTTGGAACTGGCTACGATTGTGTTCGCACTTAAGATTCGGAGGCACTATTTGTGCGGGGAAAAGTTCCAGATTTATACGGATTATCAAAGTTTCAAGTATTTGTTCTCACAAAAGGAGTTGAATATGAGACAGCGCAAGTGGATGGAACTTTTGAAAGACTATGACTGCGACATCATGTACCATCCTGGAAAGACGAATCGAGTAGCCGATGCGCTAAGTCGCAAGTCTAGCATGGCGCACATGATGATCAAGGAATGGACCTTGTTGGAAAGACTCAGAGATTCTGAATTTAAGTTCGAGCTAAGCCATGTGTCGAACCTGTTGGCTATTTTGAGGATCGAACCGGAAATTCAAACCAAGATTAAAGCATTACAGTCCACGGATCAGGAAATCCAAAGGATTGTGGAAATGGATGCTGCTATGAGGAAGTCAGGTTTTCAAGTGTCTGACAATGGGATTTTGAAATTTCGAGGGCGTTAGTGTGTGCCCGATGATACCGAGCTCAAGCAAGAAATCCTAAGAGAAGCTCACCGCAGCAATTACAGTATCCACCCTGGTAGCACAAAAATGTACCAGAATTTGCGGCAGCATTATTGGTGGAATGGAATGAAGAAAGATGTGGCCAGGCATGTGGCCAAGTGTCTGACGTGCCAACAAGTGAAGGCATAACACTGTAAGCCTGGAGGACTGTTGCGACCATTAGAAATTCCAAAGTGGAAATGGGAGCACATCACCATGGATTTTGTAACCGGCTTGCCAAGAAGCCAGAGAGGGCATGATTCTATATGGGTGATAGTAGATTGACTTACTAAGTCAGCGCACTTCCTGGCAGTGCGAAAGGATTTAGAATTGGAAAGCTACGCTGAGCTATATGTACAACAGATCGTTCGTCTGCATGGAGTACCAGTGACGATCACTTTGGATCGCGACCTAAGATTTATGGCTAACTTTTGGAAGAGCTTGCAAACGGCTTTGGGAACGAAGGTACAATTCAGCACGACCTACCATCCGCAAACAAATGGTTAGTCAAAAAGGACAATCCAGACACTTGAGGATATGTTAAGAACTTGCGTGTTAGATTTTCAAGGCAAATGGGAGGAACAGTTGCATCTGGTAGAGTTTGTTTATAATAACAGCTACCAGTAGAGTATCCAGATGGCACCATTCGAGGCCTTGTATGGTAGAGCATGCATGACGCCAGTGTGCTGGGACGAAGTAGGTGAGCGAAGAATTACTGGCCCAGAGTTGGTGCAACAGACAGTAGAAGCTGTCGAAATTATTCGGGAAATGCTAAAGACAGCACTAAGTCGCTAGAAAAGCTACGCCGATCGGAGACAACGACCTTTGAAATTTCAAGTCAGAGATCACGTATTCCTCAAGGTGTCACCAATGAAAGGGTTATCCCGATTCGGTAAGAAGGGAAAGCTAAGTCCGAGGTTTATCAGACCGTTTGAAATTTTAGAGAAGATTGGCAATATGGCCTATCAGTTGGCATTGCCTCCCAACCTGTCTTTGGTACACAACGTTTTCCACATGTCTATATTGAGAAAGTACGAACCAAACCTGACCCACGTTCTAAGGTACAAGGAGATAGACATGGATGACAGAGTGTCATACGTGGAAAGACCAGTAAAGATTGAAGACAGAAAGAATCGCATGCTGAGGAATAAGACGATCCCGCTGGTCAAAGTTGTATGTGAGTACCATGGAACGGAAGGTGCTACGTAGGAAAGTGAAGAGGCCATGCGACGTCAATACCCCCACTTGTTTGAGGAGTAAGCGGAGATTGCAAATTTCGAGGACGAAATTTTTGTATGGGGGGAAGAGTTGTAACATCTCGAATTTCAACTTGTTTCCGGGATCAATAATATTGATATTATTTCTCATTTAATTTTAGTAAGTTTCGCCAGAAATTGAGTGCTCTCGGGATACTAACCGGTAGGGAATGGCTAATTAGGAAACGGCATGTGGACCAGGAACCCGATCGCGGATTGAGCACAGATTTCGAGAAACTCCGAGGAAATATTTTGGGTCAATGTAGGCCGATCTTAGGAAAGTGACGGATTTGATTTAGCTGACGACGTATAATCGGATCGTGGATAATTCCGCACAACCGAGAGTACACGTGGTGAACGAATCCTGAATCTGATCCGAACGATCGCGACCTCCGGAACTAGTGATAATTCATCGCGTTCTCTCAAGAATCGAGACCATTGCGACATGGACAACCCTAAGTCGATACGCGTAGCCCCTAAACAGCCGCTCGTTAATGAGAGGCCCTAAAATTTTAAAATGAGCGAATTTGATCGCGTAATTGGACCCGAATCTCGATGTCGAAATTTCGTGGACGTTTACAATTATTTTTGCTAGGCCGACGTCATTTTAGAGTGGCCATGCATGTTTGGAGTGAGTATGGTCAAAACATAGGATTTCGGCCCGGAAGTGAAAAATTACGGTTTTACCCCTCCAGACCTTGACGTTGATTTCTGATGTCATATGCGACTATTTTTCGTGGCCAATGTCGTTTGGTGTGGCCACATACATTCTGGGCTAGTACAGTCGAAAATTGGAATTTCGACTGAAATCAAAAAAATTTACATTTTTGCCACTGGACTTCGATGTCGTTTTCAAGGATTTGTGCGACTAATTTCGCAATTCTAACGTCATATTATGTTGGCCACACACATTTGGGGTAGGTACGAGTGAAAAATGGAATTTCAACCAGGGACCAGAAAAATGACCATTTTGCCCATAGGCCATTTTTAGTTTCGAATTTTGGGAAATTTTTGGGGATAATTATTTAGATAATTCGGCTCAATTATTGGACCTAATTACTATCTTGCCCCTCAATTATTTGGATAAGATCAACAAAGACCGTTGGATCAAGGGCATTTTGGTCAAATCGCGTAGATCGGCGACACGTGTCCCCCACCAGCCCATATTTTTTACTAGCTTTGACCCATATCTCTCTCCTCCTTCCTCATTTGGCCAGAACTCTCTCTCTCTCTCTCTCTCTCTCTCTCTCTCTCTCTCTCTCCACGATTTCCTTCTTCGCCGATTCTCCCTTCGTCGATCGTGAGCCCGCCATCGCCAGAGGAAGCCACCACCGCCGGAGCTGCTGGTCGCCAACACCACCTAACCTCGCCTCACCCCCAACTCGGCCGCAAGTACACCATCTGTACAACGTCCGTACGCCACCGTCCGTACCGCCGAAACGCCGCCGCCGATCTTGCTGTTCACCTGTGATTGGCCATCCGTTCCCATCGACCCGAGTCAGATTAGGCGAGTATTAAATCCCTAAACCCTAATTAGTCTAAGTTGCATTTCTAATTAGGTGAATTTGGGGTTTAATTATATTAGAAATTGATCTAATTGTGGATTTTTGAATACCCAATGATTAGGGGGTATAATTGGGTTTTAATGGACTAATTTGAAAGTGGATTAATGCCTTGAATGAGGCTGTTTTGTGGCTGCCTCTATTAGAACCGAATTTGATTAATTTGGTGAAGTTTGGGGTTTAGTTGAATTATGGATTTGGTTGCTTGATTTGTTGGTTCAATGATTGATTGGTAATAATCGTGATCACATGCATGAAGCCACATGTATATTGGAGGGCCGCGAATGATTCGGTATAGGCGGGCCTTGGTTGTGCAAATTGCATGTATTAATTGCGTGATTGCTATGTCATGTTGAAATATATTAAATGGCATAATTGAGCATGTCGTGGCTGAATTCAACTGTTGAATTGATTGGATATATCGAATTGCACGTTGATTTGGCCATTTGATGATTATGTGTTCTCGAGAAATTTGGCATTCATTGTGCATGGCATTTTACCTGAGTGCGAATAATTATGGTCAAGCATTCGCATGCTGAGAATGGGCATGAGGTTGAAATGTGCACGAGTATGCCTATTTGATCGAAATACTTATTGGCCTTCGGGTCAGAATATTTATTAGCCTTCAGGTCGTAACCTTCGAGTTGGATTGCAATCGTTGGCCTTCAGGTCGGTATAATTGTGGCCTACAGGTCGATGTATAATTGCAAAGATGAATCGCACGCCAGAGTGCATTGTTTAGTCAAATCATGAGCATGGCATTAATGTGTGGAAGTGTGATAGCCATTGTGCGTATCAGTGATTCATATGTGAGAATGGCATTTATGAGCATGAACATGCGATTGGCGTACGTGTGACTCGTGTGTACATGTATGTGTTGTGAATATTGTTATAAATGCCTAACATGCAAGGTCAATTATAAGCTCGATCTGGGCCCAAGGGCCTAGGTCAATTGTTTGCAATGTTGTATTGTCTGTTTTATTCGCCTGTCAGGAGATGCATGTTAATCTAGTTTAGATTTAGGGATTGTTACTTACTGAGATTTATCTCATGGTTGTTGGAAAACCGACATTTCAGAACCCCGGCCCTAAGGATGCCAAAGGTGCCAGTGCGTTGTGGGATTTTCCATCGACTCGAGAAGACGATATTAGTTTACCCCTTAGGGAGCGGGGAAATGTATTTAGATATTACACTTTAGTTTGGATAGACATGGATGAGGCACATTTTGAGACCCGTGATATTGTGGCCGTTGTTTTTTTTGTTTGCAGTTTATTTTCTCTATAATGAATATTGTAAATATTTTATGGTAATGCAAAAGTTTGTTTTTAATCATAATGGTTTTCATTGTTGCGCTATCCGTGGTTGTCTTGTTTATTGTATGGGTGTATATATATTTATATACGTTCTTCCGCATGTGTATTGATCTCTGTTTGCTGGGCCTTGGGTCGGCGACGCATCCTGGGACGTCGCAACAAATTCGACCTCGCGTGGGATGCTTGTGCTTCGTGGGGTATGGGGCGTGACACATTTCTCTGCCATGTTATCTTGTAACTCCTTTTCCTACACCGTTTAATTAGTCAACCGTGCAAGAATCACCCTTACTGCTTTGTCTTACCATGTCCTCTACAGTTTGTCCTGAGAAACATTTGTTTATACTCTTCAATCTATTCCATCAATGAAGATTGGTTTGAATTTTTCTGACTAGCTCTGATGATTAGATCATATACGACAGGTTGAAAGTGATATGCTAGAACAGAATATCAATAACCTCTTGTGGAGTTCTTCCTCTTTCGTATTGGATTTGTGCGCAAATTTGTTGATGATTGATAAAATATCTGATACGTTTGATGAATATACCAAAGAGAGCGTGTTCTAAAAGAGGAAGATCCTATTGAAAAAATAGAGGGTTGCTTGGATATATAAAAGACAAAATAAAATCATATTACGCATAAGAGTGCGCAAACCGCTACTAACTTGTTACCTTTGAAAAGACACAATGAGTTGCAAGGCCACATGCAAGCATTGTTACTCCATCCACCCGTGCTCCAGTTAACCCTAGATATTCTCTTGTTTGACATGACACCGCTCGTAAAATCTAAATGATAGTAAAATCTACTCTGCATATTGATTAACTGTTAATTAAAAACTCAGTGTAATAAACACATGCCGACAGGTTTAGTAAGGCACAAACACAAGGACAACAAATGAAAAGATTGATACAATGAAATTCTCTCCCTCATTAATTCCCTTCCTACAAAGGGCAATGTATATTCTGTGTCATCTGAAGTAAAAAAAAAAAAAAAAAAAAAAGAAAGCGCTGTTAAAAGTTACCAAAGTAACCAGGAAGCTTGGAGAGGAAATGAGATGCACAGACATCTGGAAAAAGTCCGATTGATGCTTCAGGCATTGCAAATACCAGCAACAACATGAATCATAACACTCTTCGGAAAATTCATTTTCTGCAGTGACAAGAATCTTATTATCAGATGTCTGAGAAGACATTATGATGAACAAAGCTCATATGCAATCATCATTCATGACCATAGAGTCCGTTTTCAAAAATTGCAGAAATTTATAGACAGGGACCATTTACCGTTTTCTCTGTGACAACCCTAAAGCTCCCGTTCATGGAGATTCCCGCGCCACCACCCATTACAACTCTGTTGATGAGGCATACCTTCAATATTATTCAATTGAAAAAAAATGTTCTGGTTGATTTAAAAGGTATCGGCTAACTTATTACGCATGTTGTATCGTTTGGTTCATCAGCCACGCAAGGATTGTATGACGAAAAAGAAAAACCCATAAATCTTACCGAAGGCTCTTTGTAGGTAGCTATCAAGTGATCCAAAGTGAGCTGTTTCTTGTAAAAGCTTGCTCCGAAGCTCCAACGTCCTGAAGGGTTTAAGTAATACCAGACGTCACCTCGATAGTAAGAGTAAGATATATTAACGAGTTTTCTTTGCTTGTGGAAGGCATTTGTAATCTTGATAAATAGGTGGAAACTGTAAAAGGTTATCCCCCAGAAAATTATTAATTACAGTGTCTACCCTGAACATACACATATAATATGCATGTATGTCTTGTCGTGACCGATTTCCATTTTTTATCGACATGCAAAAAAGGGGTTCTCACCTGATACGCGCTAAGTCTAGGTTCAAAACTTAACTCGAGCTCTCCCAAACCCATACCATATCATAACTTAGGATTTAGTTTTTTTACCTGCAAATGATTTATATCAAGAAGTTGTCACTAATTGATTTGGGGTGGATCGATTAGAAACCCAAATTGGGTGATGGGAGAATCATATTATTCCTAGGAACCAAAGATTAAATGAGTTCGGAGACTTGGTTACACTAATTGGATAACTAATACCCTTTTGGTACCTTTTTACCCTGTTCATTTCTGAAAATATTTATCAGGCAATTTGGATTGATTTTGAGACATTTCTCTTAACATATAAGGTTATCAAACAAGTGCATAATCATAAACGATTAGCAGTCAAAATAGATATGCAGTCTAGGGTTCTAGCCCTAACTAAGGCGACCAACATTTAAAATACAATAATTTATGCAATTAAAGTCTGAAAAACATGCATAATAATAATAATAAAACAGTAGTAAAGAAAACATGCAAAGTACTACCGCATAATCCCATAGATTTATCTAATTTAAACATGGCAATTTATGGAATTATAACAACATGCATAATAATACAACAATAAATTAAAACATTTAGATGTACCACGTAATTTAGAGAAGAAAGAAAGAAAAAATATTTTTTTTAATTTGTTAATAAAATAAAATAATAATATAATATAATATAATATTAAAACCGGGTTAGATTGCGGATCTCAGTCGGTTGGATCCGATCCAGGTCAATAGAATCCGACCCAAGGCGTTGACTCGGGTCAAGTCAATTGATCTGGGTCAAGTCGGGACCAACCCAGGTCAACGAATCTGACCTAGGGCATTGACCCGGGTCGGGTCGCAGATCTAGGTCAGTCGAATCCAACCCGGGTCAATAGATCCGACCCAGAGTGTTGACCCGAGTCAGGTCGGGACCAACCCAGGTCAACGGATCTGACTCAGAGCATTGACTAGGGTCTAGTCAGTTAATCCAAGTCAAAACTGACCCGAGTCAACGGATCCGACCTAGGACATTGACCCGGGTCGGGTCAATCCCGCATGTACAAACACACGGGGGCACCGGCGAAGCCAAAATTGGACTTCCGCTGGCCGACCCAGACTGGCTCCGTCCTAAATCCGGCTCCTTGGGATCACCACCAAGCTTCGCCTCCCGCCTAGGTCATCGTCCGACCGCCTGCTCGCCGACCGGCGACCAAATCAAAACTGGCCTCATTGAGGCATTTCGTCGAACACCTAGCGTGCAAAGACAAAAACGAAAGATTTTGACCTGTTCCGGTGACCTGTTCGGCTCCAGCGGCCTAGCTTATCTTTGGTGACGACACATGGGCAATGAGGAACGACAGTATAGGCTGGGATTCGCGCAGAACGGCCAGCGTGAGTCCCGGCCAAACCGAACACCAAAAACATGGCAAAACAGGGGCTTCGAGACCGGGGGGAAGGCTCACCGATCAAGGCTGCTTCGAGGTGGCTTTCTGGTTGCTCTGCGGACGACGATGAAGCTTTTAGCGTCTCCTGGTGACCCGTAAACACTCTGGGCTCACTCTAATCTCTCTCAATCTCTCCCTCTCTCTACGGTGCTCTGTTTTTTTTGTTTGTCCGAGAAAGACCAACCGGTTGGGAACGTCGACTCGAGGATCACCGGCTGCCCTGGCTCGCCGGGAGGGACTCCTATGGTTGTGCTCTTCTACCTGTAAGCCAAAAAAACGGAAAATTCGCACCCAATCTCTCCTTCTCTCTCAGTTTTTTTCTCTCTATTTCTCTCTCTCTCTTGTTTCTGTCTCAAAATGGCTGACCGGCCTCTCTCTCTCTCTCTCCGGCTTATATAGCCAACGACAACGGGCTCGCCTACTCCATTATGCATGCTGACGACGGCCTGCGCCGGCCTACCCTGTCCCGCGACTTTCCCGGCCGTTTAGGCCAATGTAAGGGAGGCCTATTTTGGTGCCATGAAGAAGAGATGGAGAAGGAAAGATACTGGGTTTTCAGGGTGGACGGAACTGGTAATCAATGCCAGTCCCATTGGCGTGCTCCTTCGGCCCTCCTCTAGCTGATGGGGACGATACGGGGGTGTTGGGCCGTTCGTCAAGTCGACGGCCCTAAACAAAGGCGAATAGAGTAAGTGGGAGGAGAGGGCTGGCATGAGAGGAGAAGAAGAAGAAGGAAGGAAGAAGGAGCTAGGCCGGGCCAGGCCCAATTTGCGTGAGGAGGAAAGAAAAAAGAGAAGGGCGGGCAGGACCCGCGCAGGCGAAGAAAAGAAAAAAGGAAAATGGCCAGGTCGACCTGGCCCCGACCCGGCCCAACTCGTTTTTTTTTAAATTTTTTTAATTGTTCTAATAGACCCTATTAATACAAATGTGTCTAATTTCCATATGCAATGCATTTAAATAGAAATATTTTTTTGTTTTAGGAATTAAAGAAAATTAACTCCTAAATTTTGTGCAATTAATTTTAGACAAATTAAAATATGTGTCAATAACTGGCCATCTTTGAAGGTGAGCTCGCAAAAGTTGAGCTCGTAGAGATTACGTTCAAAGATAAAATGACACTTAAATTTGGCCCATGCATGCTCAATGAATGTTGTTTTTAGCGAGACCGTGAGTCCCATTTTTATGATACGATAAGATAATGTATGCTAAAGCAAATAAAAACATAACTGAGGCTATTATCTTGCCAAAGGGTAAAGTAATACTAGATAGTTGGTATCATGTGTCGAGGACTCAAACCTATCTTCGGTCGCCTCAACTAAATTTCATTTGTCTAGGACTCAAACCTATCATTGATTGCCTTGACGAGAGAAATTGTTTGTCTAAGACTCGAACCTCTCTTCGGTCGCATCAACTGGATTTTATTTGTTTAAGACCCAAACCTTTCTTCAATCGCCTTGACTAGGAAAATCGCTTGCCTAGGACCCGAACTTATCTTCGGTCACCTTGACTGGATTTCGTTTGTTTAGGGCCCAAACCTTTCTTCGTTCTCCTTGATTGGATTTTGTTTTGCCAAAGTACCTGCATCTTATAAGGGGTACTTGAAAAGACTTGATGTGAACAAAGGGAGTAGTTAATCCTATGCTCAAAAGGGGTACCATAACAATTGTAAGTACATAGTGAACAAAGAGGTCAGTCCAATGTTCAGTTGGTGAACAGAGGGTTTAGTCCAATGTTCAAAGGGTACCATAACAATCATAGGTACATGGATTTTTGGAACTAGACATGGGTAGAATATACTTACCTGGGCACATTCCTGCCTCTTAAGGGCATGTTTCCTATCAGACAAGTTTTTTTGTGCAAAGACATGCATTCATCGGAGAAATAGACAACTAAGGCTATTCTAGAATATCGTATGAAGTATCTTGACCGCAAGTCAAGATGTTTTTCTTTTTCAAAGAAACACCTGATTTACCTTCTAGATAGTTTGAAAAGAATTCTAATGAAATATCTAGTGTTTCTTACCCGGAGGTTTGATGCATCATTTGCTGAATACCCAACCTTTTTCGAGGCATGTCTCTTGGGATGATAATGAAGGCTTCTCCGGCGCCCGAATTTTCGTGTCCTATCACTGGGGATTAAAACTCTGAGTTGTAAAAGTATGCTATGTCAATTCCACTCGGCGAACAAAAAATTTTTTTGTGGCATCTTTGGAGATGCTCCAAAGGTCATTTGTTCTATGAATCTTTGAGAACATTTTATCTATCAAATGCGATTAGTACAAACATGCATACATTCATCAAGGATAGACAAGTTAGGCTATTCCAGAATGTGCATTTGAGAGTTCATGCTAAATGCTTTTGCCATGTTTGCATCACCAAAGATCCACTGAGGGTAATTCTCAATCAAGACAATTTAAGCTCACAAGGTGGACTTCTCGAGATGCTGAACGAGGGACTTTCAGTTAAAAAGGACTTTCCACTCACTCTCATTGAAAAGGGTTGTTTGTCCGGTCCATTAAGGTGGAACATCGAAAACACTCAATCTGACCGTTATCACATCAATAAAGGTCTAAGTTTTCTCGTAAGCGGTACAACGCTATCAATCTGAGAAGTTTTCTTCAGGGTCGTAATGTAGGCTTGGTCATTGGCTTAACAAAAGAGACTGTCCGAGTTAAGGCCATGAAAGAAATATTTTGCAATCCCCTCCAGGTTTACAAATCAAGAACCTTGCAAAACGAGATAGAAGTAATCTTGCTCGCACTTTCTCGAGCATTGTTTATAAACATTTGAGTAATTGTTGAACTCATTTGTCTGTGAATTTAGTGTATATCCTGGAGGTATATTTGTTTTAAACCCGGCAGCAATAGTGAGGGCAAATAATACCTTAAGGATAGTGATCGTCATCACGCATCAAAGTATCAAAGCTCTATAAGCTACTGCTCTATCTTCATCAGCATTCAAATTTCCCTAACAATCTTAAGGTATTATTATTTTCAAGTATTCACAATCTTCACAGATAAGTATCAATGAGACTTTCCTTTCCGTCGATGTGCTTGAGTCATCTTCCTTGTGGCACAATAGATTATTTCATGTTAGCCATGGTACTTTGAAATTTATGAATAAAAGTGGTGTGATATCATGTGACAATCTTGATAAGAAAAAGGATGATGAAAGGAGGTGCCGAGGAAGAATTCTCAATACATTATCTGATCGTCTATATGAAATTTTTCGATCTTCCACATATCCTGGAGGCATTTGGAATGCCTTGGAGACTAAATACTATACTAACAAACAAGGTAAAGATAGATTTATCGCTCTGAAATATTTTGTAATATCATGATTAATAGAAAACTTATCTCTAAGCAAGTGGAGGAACTTCAAATACATATAGCCAAACTTAAAGACCTTATGATTGAAGTTTTTGAACCTCTTCAAGCTACTGCAATTATTTCAAATTTTCCTCCGACTTGGAATGATTATAGAAAGCAATTTCTCCACACAATTGAGAACCTAATTGTGGATAATTTGATAAAACACATCGCGACCTTCTAGCGGTGAGCCACCGAAGGAAAAGCTAATGGATTACTAAATCCAAAGACTTAGCGTGAACTCTTCCAACCCCATGCCAATTCTTCAAGATCAAATTTTTTATTATATGCACAACTCAAACAGGAAATTTCCTATTTGGAAAACGCCTAAAATCTCAAATCAAATCGTGTTAGAATCATATAACCACAATTTAGGCAATTGAATATTTGAATCAAACATAACTTAGAAAATTACCGGAATTGGATTACCGACTCAAACGATAAGAGGCGGGAACAACAACTTCAGGGACTGTGAAAATCACAATAGGATCTCTGGATCTCTGATGCTCTATTCCTTTGGTGAAGTTGAAGAAATAGGTGTCCTGGAGGTCTCTTCAAAATTTCAATCCATTCTGACTTAGAACGAATGCGTACTCACCGTCTTCGTGGGACCGCACATTGAGCTCTCCTGATCCACAAGTCCGACCGGTTTGGTTTTCTCCATCAAAGAAATACTTCCGCATATTTTCTCATCAATCCCATCGGACAAACTCAAAAACAATGTCTTACCGTACTCTCCACAGTAATTATTAAGTGTCGATCCTAAAAATGATGTCGGCAATAACTAACTCCCAAGCATATAGAATTTTACGGACGTTGCTGATTGTGTAAGCTTTCATCCACAAGACTTGAGGGTCTAAATGGATCGAAAGAAGGGAGACAGAGGAATCAAAATGCATCAAGAAGAATAAAATGGATTTGAGTAAAAGCCAAATCCAACCAAAAAGTTGGGCAGAACGTGATTCTCGTGCCTAGGGGAAACAAAGGACAAAATAATAAGAAAAGGGAGGGCTTCGTGCCAGGTCGATTATCTATCCGAATGCTCCCTATAAGAATGCTCCTCAGGAGCGAGTGATAGCTTCACAATGGAGACATGGGATAGAGAGAAGAAAACCGTAATGAGTAAAGAGTGAGCTATTGGTCTTGCAGCAGTCTTGATTTGCTCATCCAAAAAATTCTTGTGAGCAAGCGATCAAAGCCTGAATACCCACACACTACTCAGACCACAACAATTTAGTTTCGGAGCAAACTATGGCTACAGAAGCACTTCTTTCCCTAGCTGCAAGAAGGTATCCACATTTTTGGAGTTGATTGCTTTTCGTATAAAGGGTTCAAGCAAAGTATACAACTTTTCCCATACGAATCCTCACTTGGGCTATTCCTTAATAAGCACGGTTCAACATCATATAAACTGCAAAACAATAGTTTGATTTTGCTTGGGTAGCATCAGACGAAGGCTAGCTTGCCCCAGTAAGCGAGACTTCTTAGCTCAGTTTCTTTGTAAGCATAACGTTCTTCTCGATTGATCTTCCAAAAGAAAAACGATATGGAATTGCTAGCACAACTTAGACAATCACAGACAGACATAGACACAAATAGATGAAGTTTGAGATGATTTTGTTTTTTCAGACTAGAGGGAAAGGTAGCAGTCATCACCGGTGGGGCGGGTGGCATAGGAGAATCTACCGCGAGGCTCTTCTTGAAGCATGGGGCTAGAGTCATTATAGCCGACATTCGCGACAACTTGGGCAAGTTCGTGTGCGAGGATCTGGGGCCAGACACCGCATCCTTTGTACATTGCAATGTGTCAAGCGAATCCGACATTGAAAATGCCATTGCCACTGCAGTTGACAAGCACGGAAAGCTGGACATAATGGTTAACAACGCTGCGACTGTGGACCCAGTCAAAGCCAACATCTTGGACAATGACAAGGCCGACTTCGAGAGAGTGGTTAGCGTAAACCTGACTGGAGTTTTCTTAGGAACAAAGTGATGGGTTTTATTTGTGAAAAAAAAAAAAAAGGGCCGCCCATGATGGGCTAACCCAGCCCACGAAAGAAAGTAACTGCACTTAACAGTTATTGTCTTGAAATAATATGATGAGAACACACGTAAGTGTGAAAGTGTGAATGTTGCATTTTCCCATTAGAAAGTATTCTCACAAGAAGAAAAAGCAAGAGGATTTTGCTTTCAACAATCCAAGGATTGTTCTCTCTCGAGGCTGCGATAAGCGCATTTAATCTGTGGCAAAAGAGGTATGTTCGTTTTACGTGATATACTTCGAACGATCGGTAATTCAAGCGTAGAATGGGCACATTTTTCCGTAATTTTGTATGATATTTTAGGAATTTGTTTCAATCATTGGTATCAGAACATGTTTTCTTATTTCCTGATCTTTTGATATGTTCATAAAACGAATTTTTTGGCCGGAATTTGTGAAACGGCGCCGACGAACGTTCGGGTACGAAAAACCGACACCCGGCCGTACTGTTCGAAGTGGTTTCTCGTTTTCCGTGCATCAAAATTTATTTTTGAAAGTGTAGGGTTGTAATACTCGTCGAGACGAGCAAAACGACGGGTGACACGCCGCCGGGGGACGCCGGACGCGCCGCCGCAAGTGGTGGCTCCGTCGGCACGTGCGCAGCGGTTGCCGCGCGCGCGTGCGACGCACACGCCAACAGGGCGTGTGCGTGACGTAGCTGACGTCAGCCACGCGGGTTTCTACCGACTCGTTGACCCGACCCGACTCGCATGTTTTGACCCGGCCCGGAAGCCCGACCCGATCTGACTGTTGACCCGTTGACCCGACCCGGTCATCTGTTGACCGTTGACCGGCATTGACCACCGTTGACCGGCGAAAAAAAAAAAAAAAGGCTGAAGGGGGGCAAAATGTGTTTCTTGCAAGTACCATGAATTATGAATAATAATCATTCGATTTTTTCTGCATTTGTTGCAGGAAATATGGTAAGAAGATATCGAACCCCTATTATCCCTAGAACGGCGGCTTAAAAGGAAAAGCTTGAGAAACTCAAAATCAAGCTGGCTCTTTACCGGTGGGATGCTAATGATGACATGATGACACACATCATCAAGGTCAACCAAATGATACAAGATATCATTTGGAACGGTTTCCTAATGCCAGAGTATGTGATGGTCGGAGCCCTAAAATGCACAATTCCTGATGAGTTGGGAAGAATGATTGATAGGGTATGGGACACCTTAAAAGGTCCGAGCTATAAGATGATTGTGGAGAAATTCATGATAGAGTACATATGGGTGGGGGCAAGAAGAACGTCAACCCTTGCATTGTATTGGTCTCGAGGCAATACGTTGCTCAAATCTAGGGGTTTTTCAGGTACCTCCATTTGGATGCCAAAGGAAATAAAATTTCCTGAGGATTTTCATGAGTCATTTCCATTTTATAGAAAGAGGATCATCACCTGATTGTGTTTATCTATTTTTCGTAAACTCTTATGGATATGTTCACTATAGGTTGGTGTTAGATATCTTGGGAGGATATTTCTATGTTGGTGTTTATGTTTATTTCCTTTGATGGATTCATTCTTTATGTATAAAGTGTTAAGTAAATGAATGTTGATTGATATTCATGTTGTGAATGGTTTAAAGTACTATTTTGTTTTAATATTTATCTTGTTAGTATCATATGGAGTTGAGTGGGAGTTCTAAAAATTTTAGTAACTTTAAAGAACGTAATTTTACCTTAATGATTACATTAACGGTAATTTCACATTAAGATTTTTGATGATGATTGGGAACATAGTGAACTTTCAAATCTAAAACCTATGTGAAATTATTCGTTAATATAATCGATTTGTGTAAAATTAATGCATAAATAAGTGGCATTAACAATTCATGCTTGTCTGTCTGATATGTTCAGATTCAATGGCTTCAGCATCAAAGAATATAATTGCTGAACTGAACAAAGGAGAGAAGCTTAACGGTGATAACTATGAAATTTGGCATATGAAAATCCAATATGTGCTGGAAGAGCAAGAGGCTCTCGAAGCTCTTAACCTGGTTATGGAAGAGCCTGAAGATGGAAACACTGCACAACATAAGAGAGATAAGGATGTATTTGCTGTATGGAAAAGGAAGAACTCCCTTGCTCGCATCACGTTGTTGAGGAGCATGGAAAATGATGTCATGTGAGAGTTTAGGCATTTTGAAAATGCTAAGGAGATGTCAAGGAGCATTGGCAGCAAGGTTTGGTCATACATCTGTAACCAAGCTTAGACAGCTCACTATAAGATTTGACTCATATAAGAAGCCACATGGTCAGTCCATGAAACAACATTTAAGAAAAATGTCAAACATGATTAATGAGCCGAAGGATGCTGGCCATGTTCTGACTGATGAACAGCAAGTGCAAGCGGTGATTCGTTCTTTGCCTCAAAGTTGGGAGCATATGAAGTTGCACATAACTCACAATGAGAACATCAAAACCTTTAAGGATGCAGTGCGCCACTTAGAGCTAGAGGAGGACCGTCTCCTGGCGGATAAGCCGGTAATTGACATTTACTATGCAGGTTCTAGCTCACAAGGGCCTTCGAGCTCTAAGCGCAAGCGTCCTGATTCGTTCAGAAGGTGGAGAGGTAAGAGAGCGAGTTCTTCGGGAAAGAAACCAAGAGATGAACAACACCAAAGAGGAAAGCGTTCTCATGAGAAGAAGATGTCAAGAGTGAAGTGCTACAACTATAGCAAGAAAGGCCACTTTGCTCGCGATTGTCGTGAGCCAAAGAAGGTTAACTCATCTTATACTATTGAGAACTTTGTTTATGTATCAAGTTCTATATTTCTAACTGAATCAAATCCTTTGTGGACTGTAGATTCGGGAGCAACAAACCATGTGACGAAGGATAGAGAAGCCTTCGTAGAATTCCGACGAGTTCCAACAGGAACTAAATGGATTTATGTATGGAACAACTCCAGAGCTGAGGTTAAAGGAATTGGCACTTGCCAGTTGATGATGCGTGGTGGACGCACTCTGTTCCTACATGACGTACTATATGCTCCGGAGATTCGTCGGAATTTGGTGTCTGTTTTAATGTTGATTCGACTTGGTTTTAATTTGAACTTCCATAACAATGGTGTAGACTTATATTTAGGTATAAGTTATTATGGTTGTGGTTATTTTCTAGATGGTTTCATTGTACTAGATGTTGACTGTGGTAATGTTAACGTTTGTTATTCCCTATTTACATCTTCCAACTCTTATGAAAATGATGTGAATGTGTGGAATGCTAGATTTGGTCATATTAGTCAACAACGAATGCAAAGATTAGCTAAAGAGGGCTTATTAGGCAATATTGAAAAAGTTGATTTGCCTATTTGCGAGCAATGCCTAGCAAGGAAAACAACAAGGAAACCATTTGGAAAAGGAAAAAGAGCTGAATTTCCTTTGCAGTTAATCCATTCTGACATTTGTGGTCCAATGAATGTGAGGGCTAGACATGGGGCTGTTTATTTTATCACATTTATTGATAATTTTACTCGATTCGGATATGTCTATTTGATTTCTCATAAATCTGAGACTTTTAGTTGCTTCAAGATATTTATGAACTTGGTGGAAAATCAATTAGATAAGAAAATAAAAGCATTGAGATCCGATCGAGGTCGAGAATATCTATCTGATGAGTTCAGAAATTTATGTAATGAAAAAGGAATAGAAAGACAGTTATCTATTCCATATACTCCGCAACAAAATGGTGTTGCCGAGAGGAGAAATAGAACCCTATTGGAAATGGTTAGGTCTATGATGGCACAAACCAAGTTACCTATCACCTTCTGGGGTGATGCTTTGTTAACTGCTACCTATATACTTAACCGTGTGCCTTCTAAATCAGTTATTTCCACTCCATATGAGTTATGGACAGGAAAAAAACCCGATTTAAATTTTCTTAAGCCTTGGGGTTGTGTTGCCTATACTCACGAGTCCTCTCATAAATATGGGAAACTGGGTCCCAGAGGTAAGAAGAGTATTTTCATAAGATACTCAGAACACTCAAAAGGGTATGTGTTTATAGGTGAGCAAGAAAGTGGGAGTATAACTGAATTTGAATAACGAAATGTCACATTCTTAGAGAATGAGTATCCTAAGAAGGGCGAAATAGGTGAGGACTACTCACTATTTGAAACTTTGGATCCTGATAATGAAATCGATGAATTTCAACCAAGTGGGAGCAATGAGAATAATGATGAATTAAATTCGACTCAATCTCAATTGCAACCATTTGATGAGATAATACCGTCATTATCTAATCCAAGTGGGAGCGTAATGGAGAATAATATGCCACGTGTACAATCTCCCTTACGGCGAACAAGTCGCAAAAGTGTTCCCCAACAACGTTTTGACAGAGAAGGGGAAACTTTTATGATCGCTCCGCAAGATGAAGATGAGCCAAGGAATTTAAATGAGACTCTAAGTTGCCCTAATAAGGATAAATGGATGAATGCAATGGAAGAAGAATTGGAGTCAATGAAGTCAAACTATGTTTGGAAACTGGTTGATCTTCCTAAAGGACGCAAAGCTATTGGGAACAAATGGGTTCTCAAAATAAAGCGAAAAGCTGATGGCTCGATAGAAAGATATAAGGCTCGCCTTGTGGCGAAATGATATAATCAACATGAAGGAATTGATTATGAAGAAACTTTTTCTCCTGTAGTGAGATTTACCTCAATTCGCCTTATTTTGACAATAATGGCAAGTATGGATCTTGAATTACATCAAATGGATATAAAGACTGCTTTTCTAAATGGAGAATTAGAAGAAAAAATTTACATGGAGCAACCCGTTGGCTTCATTATGAAAGGCCAAGAACAAAAGGTATGTCGACTTCTAAGATCGATATATGGCCTTAAGCAGTCTTCGAGACAATAGTATATACGTTTTCATAATGCTATAATAGCATATGATTTTACAATGATTAATGAAGATCATTGCGTATATATCAAAAGATCCAAAGATCAATTTGTGATCTTATCATTATATGTTAATGACATACTGATTGCTGGAAACAATAAGGAGTTGGTTAATACTGTAAAGAATTGGTTGTCGTCCAATTTTGAAATGAAAGATATGGGTGAGGCTGCATATATTCTTGGAGTTAAGATTTCAAGAGATTGTTCCAATAGATTATTGTCTCTTTCGCAAGAGACTTATATAAACAAGGTTTTCGAACGATTTTATATGCAAGATTGCAAACCCATTGACACTCATATTGCAAAAGGTGAAGGATTGAGCCAAAGACTGTGTCCTAAGACTCCACAAGAGAAGGAGCAAATGAAACGTGTTCCTTATGCTAGTGCTATTGGGAGTTTAATGTACGCCATGAAGTGTACAAGACCTGACATATGTTTTGCAATTAGAATGGTAAGTAGATATCAATCCAATCTAGGTCAAGCACATTGGAAAGCCGTCAAAAGAATCATGAGGTATCTAAAGGGTACTGCTGATTATTCTTTGAGTTATCAAGGAAAGGATCTGCGACTTGAAGGCTACTCAGATGCTGACTGGGGAGGAGATTTAAACGAAAGGAAATCTACCTCAGGATTTGCATTCTTACTGAATAATGGCGTCATATCTTGGAGCAGTAAGAAACAAACATGTATAGCATTATCCACCATGGAAGCCGAGTTCGTGGCATTGTCAGCAGCAGTACAAGAATGAGTTTGGCTTAAGAGATTTTTGGATCATTTAGGTGTTGTTGAGCACGCTGCAAGCTCATTGTTAGTCAATTGTGATAGCCAAGCAGCGATAGCATACACCAAAGATCCGAAATATCATGGCAAGACCAAACATATAGATACCAAGTACAATTTTGTTAAAGATATGGTAGCACGAAAAGATGTGAACTTGCAGTACATATCTACGCATAAAATGATAGCAGATCCTATGACAAAGCCAATTCCTAGAGATGTTTTCAATGGTCATGTAAAATCTCTAGGACTGCGTAGATGTTGATGTACTGAATATTGTAATTTCCCTGAATGTTCACATTTGAATGAAATTGTTATATCATTGTTAATGCCTATGATATTTTTATTTATTTATGCATTTTAATACTTAGTGTATTATGTCAAATAAGTATGTCGGACAGATAAGATTAACTCACTCACACGAGTATCGCCTCTATTTGCTATGTGATAAGTAGAGATGAGACAATTTTTAGGCTTATTATCTAAGTGATAATCGAGAGCTCAAGCTTAAAATATAAATGTCGCCTTAATTAAGTGCTAAGATGAGGACATAATATTTAATTTGTCCGAAAGTAAAATAACCCACATATTTTACTTTTATCTGTCTTTGATGCCAGATGTGAATTCTGATGGATTCTTTAGAGGAGTAGATATGTGAACTCGAGTTTAGACATTGGGTATGTCTGAACAATCATCTGTACGGTATTGAATGTAAAGACATACGCTCCACGGGAAAGGAGTTAATACCATAATACGTATTTTATACTACGTATGCATGAGTCGACCAATAAGAGTGGCAAAAGTTTTTGATCTCAACTTTATGCCGTGTGAAACTCTTGAGAATATGAGTTCCTCATTTAGTGCCCTCAGGACTCTGACTTATTCTCAAAGTTTCTATTCAGTGTTCGCTATCTTAGAGTGTTGCCAATGGTTATGAATGATTCGATCTAATGGGACATTTCTAGAAAAATGTGCTGGACTGAAATAGAGAGGTTTAAGAAAGAGGAAGATCAATTTTTTTGATGATGTCACATCCTATTTTTGTATTCACAGGTCGACCAATTATGATTTTGAGTAAATCATAGTTATGAATACAATATATGAGATATTAAAAGAGATCGAATGAAATATAAATGTGACTGATTGATCTAGGGGACTGCATACTATGTCTACTCGGAAAACGTTGTACCCAATTTTGAGCTGCTATGTATTCCTAACAGATGCATCGCAACGAGCTCTCGAAGTATGCTGGTCGCACGGATTATTTGCTAGTATGAATATTACAAAGAAGAGAGAGAGTTAATGTTTAGCCCACCATGTGCGAGTGGGAGATTATGGGTTTTATTTGTGAAAAAAAAAAAAGGGCCGCCCATGATGGGTTAACCCAGCCCACGAAAGAAAATAACTGCAGTTGGCAGTTATTGTCTTGAAATAATATAATGAGAACACACGTAAGTGTGAAAGTGTGAATGTTGCATTTTCCCATTAGAAAGCATTCTCACAAGAAGAAAAAGCAAGAGAAGTTTGCTTTCAACAATTCAAGGATTGTTCTCTCTCGAGGCTGCGATAAGTGCATTTAATCTGTGGCAAAAGAGGTATGTTCGTTTTATGTGATATACTTCGAACGATCGGTGATTCAAGCGTAGAATGGGCACATTTTTCCGCAATTTTGTATTATATTTTAGGAATTTGTTTCTATCACAAAGCATGCGGCTCGAGCCATGATCCCATCACGAACAGGAAGCATCATCAATCTCGGAAGTGTCAGCTCGAGCGTGGGCGGGGTTGCAACCCATGCATACACCAGTTTGAAGCACGGCATCGTGGGTCTCACAAGGAATGTGGCTGCGGAGCTCAGGCGATACAGGATTCGCGTGAACTGTCTCTCACCTTATTTCATTCTATCACCGTTGTCAAAGGAATTTTTCAATGTCGTCCAGAATGGAAGAGTCGGAGTGTATTCTAACTTGGATGGGGCGAGTCTTCAGAAGAAGATGTAGCGGAGGCTGCTCTGTTTTTGGGAAGCGAGGAGTCCAAGTACATCAGTGGCCAAAATTTGGCAGTGGATGGAGGCTTCACCACCATCAATCCCGCCTTTGGCTTGTTTCCTCGTGCTTAAGGAACACACCTCTTCATGCCCCAATTATTGTACCGTTCATGTCTTTCCACTTTGTACCTTTTGTCGAATAAAAGTGTGAATATCATGTCGAAATTGAAAGGAATCGAAAGGTTCCTCTTCTGCATGTGTATGGAATAGTCTATGGGTATTAATATCTAAGAGATCTAATAGGTATATTTATCTCTGAATTGTGTGAAAAAGGAAAACCAGTATGGTTTCGGATTGCAATGTATTATTTTATGTTATGAAAGATTGAGGAATGATATCTATATGACTGCATTTGCTATTTCTTAATTTTATTTATATTGGGTTTTTCATCCGATTAAGATTTGATTTTTGAATAATGAAGACTTAAGAATTTCAATAACAAGACCTCGAGGCTAGGAAAGCGGCTCTGTTTCATCACTGTGGAAAAAGAGATTTTCTCTCTATTTTTAAAGCTATTTCTTTTTAACTTTACAGGAAACTAGATAAGGATTCATACAAGAAACTCCATCGGTGTAAAATATTTTTTACACAAAGGAAATGAAAACTCACTAATGAAATTACGTACACAATTGCTGAATGAAAAACCGTATACATATCATCGTTTGATCCAACTTGTGTAATGTTTAATTGAGATTGCTTGCTATGGTTATCTTTATATGATGTAAACACATGCTTTACTTTATTTAGTCTTTACTTTTATAAGGATGCTTTTGATTTACTGAAAATTTCACGATAAATAGAAAAATTTTCTAGGGAAATCATTTTTAAGGAAAACGGTAAGTTTTCATTTGTTTTGTGATTTAAGAAAAGTGTTTTCCTTCTTATCGGAAAGGGAAATCATTTTCCCCCAAATCTAAGCTTGTTGGTTTTAGGAAATGGAAAACGATTTCCATAGATTAATCAGTTTTGCGTTATCCAAATACCGAGAAGTTAGAAGATTATTTCTCGGAAACTATTTTTATTCAAACAAACAGACCCTAAGTTGCCAAAGGAAAGTGATGGTCTACGTCTTGCATCTCAACAAAGATACTTATTTACAAGTTGGCTCTAATATTAGCAGCCTTAAATGATCAAGTGCCGGTTTTGAAGCGAACCCAATTGCCTAACCTTTTGAATCGATTCCTTGAGAGTAACTTCCCATCTTTTCTAAAACTTTACCAACCTAGAATTCATCTATAAAATCGTAATATAAAGACTTATAACGGAATTGCCAATACCAATGTGAACATACTATTAGCATACTTGTATACATACTAGGGAGCTTTAGCCTTGACCATGTAATATAGTCTACCTATCAATGCAAAAGATTTCTCGTGCAACTCATTGAATGTATGGCCACCCAGGGATTAAATCAAATATAAAAAAAATTGTAAAATGAAAAAGTATTTGAAAAAGATTAAAGAAAAGATCCAGGGTTGGAATTTTTTTTAAAAAAAATAAAATTCGGTTAAAATAGGTCCGGGCATATGTTGGGCTTGCCTTTGGCACAGGGGTTAGCACGACGTGTTGGTGTGACCGGCCATGCGTGGACACACATGCCTCATTGGCCGTGCCTAGCCTAGCAAAGGCATTGGGCAAACATGCCCGAGTTAGTCCATTAGTCAGGCCCAGTAACTGAGCATCAGACCGCTATTGATCGTGGAATGTGATCGATTTAGTTAACAACTGACTTGCAGTCTAAAATAACATTTAGTATATCGATTTCATAAACCAGTCTCGATAAACCTAGCATTTTTCATGTGTGGTTGCATATAGTAAGATACTGGCCATTATTCACATCATTTCGTCTTTTAAGTGTAGTTTCGGGAGCTTTTAATGTATCAATATAGAATTTGGAAATTATTGAGAGTGCTTTTTATGATTCTTTGTGAGCTCTTTAAACATCGTAAGAGATACAATCAGCTTCGTTTTTTCTGCTCTCGTCGCATATATACAAACTCAGCTTTCGAATGGGGGTGAGGTGACTTCAAATTCTCATGTAGTCGTCCTCATAAGCAGAGAGATAGATATTAGCTGCCAACATGTCTTGATCAAAAGGCCTCTAGTCTTGGAGTGGCAAGCTAGCTCCAACGATGGTTAATTCAACGATGCACTCTAAAACACTTAAGAATATCAGGATTAAAACACGAACAATAATCATGAAGTGTCGGTCCTAAAATTGATGTCGGCAATATCTAACTCCCAAGCACATAGAATTGTACGGATGTTGCTGACTGTGTAAGATTTCATCCTCACAACTTGTAATTCTAAATAGATCAAAAGAAGGGAGGCAGAGTAATCAAATGCATCAAGAAGAAAAACATGGATGAGCAAAAGGCAAGTCCCACCAAAAAGTTTGTAAGGATGTCCTCTTTCTCCCTGGCTCCCGGGTTGGCAATTTTCAGGACAATGACCGGCACTTTCTAAAAAGGACATTTCAGGGTTTGCTTGGTTCTCCAAACACGGGGCTAAACTAAAGTTATAATAGCCGATATTCTTGAAAACTTAGGCAAGTTGGTGTGCAAAAGGACCTAGGACCAGGGAACCACGTTCTTCGCACGATGCGGACGTACCAAGCGAGTCCCACCTTGAAAATGCCAATAACCCTGCAGTGGACGAACACGGAAAGCTTTGATATAATGGTGTACGAATGCTGCTGTAGTCGAGAGAGTGATTTCAGGTACGTCGAAACCCCTCAAGGTGGGGGCAGTTACTGTCGTCCTCTCTCTTTCAGTCTCTCCTTCTCGAGCTTTCGATTTTATGGACACGTACTTATATAAGCAGTATATAATCTCGAAAAGGCCTAATGAGCAAACTTCAATTCATGTGATTCGGGCGGTATGGTACCACAGTAACAACTAAGTGAGGTTAATGGAGCAAGAGCAGCCACACATTCCATTTTACATGGAAAGGGCAACCGCATTCATAGTCATTCATCGAAGACAAAAACTAATTATGCTCTGCAAAGATAGTAGATTGTGGACTTTCCCTTATTTTGTTATGGTGTATTTACATACATAACTACATAAGTTCTTTTATTTTCACATTGAATTCAAATTAATCTTTCTTTCTAAAAAAGAAAAGTACCGATCTCATATAGTGTAGAATTTGATTGTAATCTGTTACATATTTATTTCGTTTGAAATAAAGATGATCAAAATGATTTTTTCTAATATTTTTCAAATGAAGGAATTCGTCTGATGATAACTGAATTGATAAAAGTTGTGTTATCTCAGACGTCAAGATAAATTATTCAATTGTAGATACCAGTAATCCATGGAAAGGATTGAGTTATTAGGACATATCAAATTTGCATCTACTTTTACCATGCAAACTATATGGGATGCAACTTCCTAACATGCAACTATATGATATGCACATGATATTTTTGGTATTTTTATTAAAACTCAAAATTAATAAATTCCCTAATTAAACTATCTAAAATGAATAGTCATCTAATCTATATTAGGGATTAATTTAACCTAAACCCTATCATATCGTAGATAACTATTTTAAATATGCAATGTTATCTAAAGTATCCTATCTGTTAAGGAAAATTCTATCTAGAATCTATTCTAATCTATTCTAAAATTATCTAAACACAAAATCCTTCTTTAAACTAGGCAATGTTATCTCGAAATTTTACTAAACCTAGCAAGTAATTATTTTGTATTTTCTAGATAAGGAAGACAATATGCTAATAAGCATTGAAATCAAACCAAGTATTATCCACCACCAATTAACTTGGCTGAGGTAATAGAGTTAAGCTAGGTTAATTGGTCAGGCTTTGATGTTCAACCTTTCCGGCCAATTAACTTGACTGAGTCGGGGCTCATTCTGGCCCATCTCCTTGATGATTTTTGGCCAGCCCTTTGTGTGCATGGACTTCGCCAAACTCCACTTCTTGTAGACTTAATTGATGATGGACTTGATCTATTTAGGGCCTATTATCATTAAACTCAAAACCTTTTAACTTTTTGGGCTAAACCCAACTCAATTAAAACTCAATATTCCTTATTTCTGAGCATCAAATTTCAGCCAATGTCCACTTAATGCTGGCTGAATTTTTGCTAAGTGTTGGCTCTAATCCACACAACTAATTCAAGTCCATTTACCAGTGCCGGTCCAATGCAAATGCAATTAATGAAATAACTATATGATCAATGTTCCTAAAATTATATGCTATGCAATTATAATATTTTTGTTTATGGGCTAAATATTAGCCCCAAATTTTCTATGCAATTAAACCCTAGATAATTAGCCAACAATTGTTGTACCTGCTAAGCTCGACAAGATTCAAGTTCAATCCTTTGACAGGTATGGATACAACAATATTTTTGCTTATCTATTATAGAGGATGTTTGAGAATCCTTGTATAGTAACCAAAAGTGCAAGTGGAATACTTTGGCGTTTGTTGAGGTCCATGATTATGATGAAGTTCAAGCACATATTGGACTTGTATTTTGATGTGACTTTGAATAATTTTTTCGAGAGAAATTGTGAAAACTAAACAGAGTGTAATTGGTGGGCAGAACACTAGAATGTTTGAATGACTCGAATATGGTTGTAATCTCCGGTGTATTACTTAATTTGTAGTTGAATCACATGCTACCTTTCCCTAAGTCAATACCAACTGAATCACATATAATTTCGGTGTCCGATTTATATCATTGTCCTGTTTATTAATTTTTGCAGTGTAGAAAGCAGGGAGCGATGAATTTGACTCATTTCATTAGATTTTTTTATGCTCATTTTACCGGTAATGATACTTATCTTATCAGTTTTCTTTGCATACCAGCGATATACAAGTGTATGGAGAGCTCTGCAAGACACAATACTAATACTACGCATCACAAAAAGAATATTCAAAGAGAAAAATTGTTTGATTCGCCATTATGATTAGAGGACTAAATCCATAAGAAGACATTTTCCAATAATTGATGGATGACGTTTTCCATAAGCTACATTATATTCAAGATAAGTTTTATCCAGTAGTACAACTAATTCGAAGCGTTGGGCACGTCGTTTGCCATTTCGACGTATTGGAATCTTCTAAACGAGAGAGAAACAAGGGGACCGCCTGTTTTGCCCCAACAGTTTCAAGTCGAGCTTACCACCACGATATCCACATTTGTTATAATTGGGGGGGTTGGTCGTTTTTCACTTTTTGGTTCATTTCATAGAGAGGTGGCTTTAGTCATAAAATTAGATTGTAAGATTAATAGCTATTGGACTATAGTAGAATAGAGTGGGAACACTTAATAGATTTTGTTTGAGGACTGAATAGTGAAGGATCGGGACTTGCCTTGGATGTCAAGTCACTGTAAATTCAATCTCCTATCCCGCCGCCGGCGCCGGCGCTCATGCCATCATCTAACATACCCCCAACACAATCCGTTCGTTTAATGCAGGATCGAAGTTGCAGTGATTGCTGATGGCAGTTCTACCCCACCAGCGTAGGCAGAGGGAGGAGAAAGGCGAGTGTTTTGAATACACGTGATATGTATTTATTCTACTCAAATTGCAAGAAACACGCGAAATCTATCGTGTAGGACGTCATTTTATAGATATTACAACTTCAATTGTAATATAGGGATAGGAACGTGAACAATGCCTGCCTGATCTTACTATAGTCAATCGTATAAAAATGACTGAAACTCGGAAGAGGCTTCTACGCGGCGCTTCTCTTTCTCGCAAACAACAATCCGACATTGATGACAAAGTCTGTTTGGTTTGATGTTCAGACCAAAAGGTGGCCCTCTACTTACGATTATCCCTGAAATTAAACGTAAATTCCTTTGCCTCAAATGAGTATAGATTAATCTCCACACTCCGAGGTCCATATAATGAGAAGTTTTAGGTTCGATTGTTGTCGCAAATCATACAAAAATCCTCTGAGCCTTATTTGAAACAATCTTTTAAACCATGGCAACCACAACACTCCTCTCCCAGGCAGCACGAAGGTATGCACTTCCATTCACACAGGATGAGTTTATGCAACTCAAGTTTGTTTGTTATTTTCTTCCTTTTTTTTTTTTTTTTTGTGAGTCCGATAAGTGGGAGAGCATAACCGCGTTTGCCCTGATGATGAGAAAATTGTCCATTCATGTGGCCTTGGCAATATGTGTTCGATTTGCCGTTTTGCAAATTACAGTTAAGAGTAAAGTCTTGCTCATCAAAGCGAGAAATACTCTCGTTTTAGTTTCTTTAGTTCATGTAAAACTAAATAGTGGAACTTATTAGCATAAGGTTTGCAGACTAGAGGGAAAGGTCGCAGTGATCACTGGTGGGGCGGGTGGAATAGGAGAATCTACCGCAAGGCTCTTCTCCAAGCACGTGGCTAAAGTCATTATAGCCGACATTCGTGACGACTTGGGTGAGTCAGTGTGCAAGGATCTGGGGCCGGAGATTGCATCCTTTGTACATTGCGATGTATCAATCCAATCGCGACGTTGAAAGAGCCATTAACACTGCCGTTGACCAGCATAATAAGCTGGACATAATGGTGAACAATGCCGCAGCCGGGGACCCAGTCAAAGCCAACATATTGGATAATGACAAGGCCGACTTCGAGAGAGTGATTAGTGTGAATCTGACGGGTGTTTTCTTGGGGACCAAGCACGCGGCTCGAGCCATGATCCCCTAACGAAGAGGAAGCATCATCAATGTCGGAAGCGTCAGCTTGAGCGTGGGTGGGGTTGCAACCCATGCAAACACCAGCTCCAAGCACGGTGTTGTGAGGCTCACAAGGAACGTGGCTGCGGAGCTCGGGCAATATAGCATTCGTGTGAACTGTCTCACACCTTATTTTATCCTATCACCATTGTCAAAGGAGTTTTTCAATGTCGTCCAGAATGGAGGAGGCGCAGTGTATTCTAACTTGGATGGGGTGAGTCTTCGACAAGAAGATGTAACGGAGGCTGCTCTGTTTTTGGGAAGTGATGAGTCCAAGTACATCAGTGGCCATAATCTGGCAGTGGATGGAGGCTTCACCACCATCAATCCCGCCTTTGGCTTATTTGCTCGTGCTTAACGAATAACACCTCTTCATTGTACCCTGCATGTCTTTCCACATTGTACCTTTTGTCGAATAAAAAGTCTGAATATCATGTCCAAATTGAAAGGAAATCAAAAGGTTTCACATTTCAAAAGTGCTCCAATCCAGAATTTGAGATGAGACTTGTTGGGTCTATCTCACGTTGGTTATGGAAGGAGTTAGTGATCAGTTTATAAGCATGAGAGAAACTCTCACCCTTTGAGCTAGTCTTGGAGGTGAGAGATGCCCAAGATCACCCAACGCATACTCTAGGAGTTGCACCCCGTGTTGGTAAATTAATAGCGTATACTCTCAATGTTAACCCTCTGTCTTAGACGTATCCTAAATTATGTTACTTATTAACTAGATTTATAATATTGGCCTAGGAGAAATGCCATATTTTCAATTAAAGTACACATGGAAAATTTAAAATCATATAATTGGTTATGCTAAATCAGATTCTCGAAATTAGTAGCTTTATATCGTCAAAGTTTCCGCTTTTTCCTTCATGATATAGCTTCCAAGGAGCATAGATTATCTCCCAAAATAATCAAGGGATAAAAGTTTCCCCATTTCGCTCTCTTACATGTGTATAAAATAGTCTATTGGTAGTAATATGTGAGGGATTTAATAGGTATACTTATCTCTCAAATGCGTAAAAAAGAAAAACCAGTGTGGTTTTGTATTGCAATATGTTAGTTTATGTTATGAAGGATTGAGGAGTGATATCTATATGACTTCATTTTTCTATTCCTTAATTTTATCTACGTTAGGTTTTTCATCTGATTATTAAGATTTCAGTTTTGATTTGAAATATCAATGAAAACATCTTCAGGCTAGGAAAGGGATTGAGTGTTTCATCATTTTGGAAAAATTCTCTCTTTTTTTTAAGCTATGTATTTCAAAGTTTTTTAAATTAGAAACTAAAAAAGGATATATACAAAGTGGAAGATTAGTGTAAATTATAATTTACACAAGCAAGCATGATATGGAAACTCTAACTATTATGGGGATTAAGTACATAGTTACTAATACTAAAAACAGTATACAGTTGCGTTCTATCCAAATGCAATAGATATTCGTTAAGAAAGACAGCTTGAGGAGTCTCGCCTCCAAGTTATTGCCCTTGGTGGCCCAAATCATTCATTGAAACTATAAATTCCAATCTCCTGTGCTAGAATACCATGCCATAGACTACAAGTTCGGGTGCACTAAAAGAATAAGTGGTTTTTGTCTTCTATACCATTCAAACAAAATTTACACTTAGTATCAATTGAAGACAACCATAGTGATATGGCTACTGCTATCGGTAGCCTATTTGTACAAACAAGCCGGCTGATAAAATTATGCTTGCTATTACCATTGGTCCAAATCCATTTATACCAATCCACGGCCAATCCATCCTGTCTGAATTCCTCGTATATCTCTTTGCAACAATATATTTGGCTAGAGATGGTAGGTGTTAGAGCAAGTCTTAGCTTGAAAATACATTGCCAACTCCAAGGCATATGTCCTTTATGTCGAGTTGCATAATGAAAGTACCTCTGCATTCAATTTGATGAACCCAAGTAATCCATAAGGATGAGGATGGATGATTGATGAGGCTCCAGAGCATGTGTTCCAGCAACACATTAGAGTTTCACATGGAGCAAGCATATTCCTCCTAATCCTCCCTCGTTTGTTAGTAAGCACATTACTTTCCATGTAACTTTGTTGGATTAGAAAGGTTGTAAGAGGTAGTGTATTACTCTAACAACATTGTAGGCCTTCTCAAGCAAACGTTTTATTGGCTACTGTAGGGAAGCATCCTTCCTCTATCTTCTCACATAACTAGACAATTTGTAGTGTTAGGGGATTCCCCTAAGCTTTTATAGCTCATCTAATTAATGATATTCACATATTTATACACAAAAAAAAAAAAACTCAAAACAGTATAAGTCTTACCATTTTAAACCCACTTGTAACAATACCTTATTACTCCCTCATTGTATCAAATAAAAATCCGTACAATAGAGGGAAAAAAAGTTTAAAATGGGGAGATAGTATCACCAAATGAGTGGGGCAGACATTTCAGTTCCTCATTGACTTCTCCAAATTGCACCAATACATAATGATATTACATATATTCCATGTAAGATGGTCACGTGAGATTGCTTGCTGTGTTTATCTTTGTTGCTGGGATACGAGGAGGTAGCTGGTTTTATTGATCCCAGATGACCATGTCAACGTCAATGTTGAGAGCCAATACAATGTGACTGCGCTTCCTGACAAATGTATCTGTCTATTAACTCTTGCCTCACATACTATGTTCCCTAGATTCCCATATGATGTATCCGAAGGCTTTTGGCTGACTATTGTTGGAATGAAAGTTTAACACCATGACATATGTATTATTCAAATCACTACCGTAATGGTCGACTTACAAGTTGAGATGAGAGAATTTTGTGTATATCACATGCTTGAATGAATTAGAACTACAAGGCCAAGTCCCTTCATATAGGGAAAAAATGAATAGTAATGAACAGTAAAATTAAATTATATATTATATCTAACATCCCCCTGCAAACTTAAGGTGAGTTGAAACAAGTCAACTGGAGTTTGGTGAGAAGATCTAAGAAGCGCTCAGGTGGATGTGTCTTTGTGAAGATATCAGTAATATGATCAGCTGATGAAGTAAAGACAAGTCATAGAGTGCCACGAAGAACATGAGAGCAGATGAAGTGACAATCTATCTCAATGCATTTGGTGCGTTCATGGAAAACATCACTATGTGTAATTTGGATAGCATTACAATTGTTGCAATGAAGGATTGTCCCGCTATGATGACGGACTCCCATATCTTCCAGTAGCCATCGTAACCATAATAACTCCAATGTGGTATCAGCAAGAGCTCAATATTTAGCTTTTGTACTAGAACGAGCAATAGCGGATTGTTTCTTATTACACCAGGAGATAAGTGAACTACCCAAGAAAAAACAGTAACCCATATTGGAGCGACGATCTTGAGGGTCACCACCCCAGTCAGCATCTGAATAGGCAATCAACTCCAATGTCAAATGAGTAGAAAAGTGAAGGCCATGAAATAACGTACCCTAGACATAGTGAAAAATACAAAGAACTGCAGCAAAGTGAGTTGTACGAGGCACTGTCATATACTGGCTGATAATATGAACAACATGAGTGATGTCAGGGTGAGTAACAGTGAGATATATAAAACCGTCAACTACCTGTTGATAGAGGGTAGGGTTTTGGAAAGGAGTCCCATCACCGGCATCAAATTTGGCATTGATCTCAAGAGGGCTCGTAACGACCTTGGTGTCTATGAGTCCTGCTCGAGAAAGAATATTAGTGGCATATTTGGCTTGCGAAAGATAATAATCGAATGCGTCTGAGGTAACCTCCAAGCCTAAAAAATAACTAAGTTGTCCAAGATCCTTAATCTCGAACTGTTGACTAAGATAATGCTTGAGTTTTGAAATTCCGAGACGATTATCTCCAGTAATAACCATATCATCGACATATAGGAGCAGCATAATAGACCCATGAGAAGTATGTCAAACAAAAAGAGCGTGGTCATGGGGACTAGATTTAAAGCCAAGAGATGCCATGGTGGAGCTAAACTTGGAATACCATGCATGAAGAAATTGTTTCAAACCATATAATGCACGACGTAATCGACACACATGGTGGGAAGAATGAGTGTAGCCAGGAGGAGGTACCATATAAACTTCCTCGATGAGATCGCTATTTAGGAATGTATTTTTGACATCCATCTGAAACGTAGGCCTACGCTTAACAGCGGCGACAGCAAGAAGACTGCGAACAAAAGTAAGACGTGCAACATGGGCAAAAGTCTCTTCATAGTCAATGCCATATTCTTAAGTGAAGCCTTTCGCAACGAGGCGAGCTTTATAGCAGTCCACAGTACCATTTGCTTTTGTCTTAATCTTGTACACCCATTTACAACCAACAGCAAACTTACCAGGAGGCAGAGCAACTAAATCCTAAGTATGAGATTTGTCTAAAACTTGTAACTCATCTACCATTGCCTTCTGCCAAAGAGGATCAATACTAGCTTCTCTATATGTGCAAGGTTCATGAAGGCAAGCTATCGTAGAATAACAGTGGTAATCTCGAAGCCAAACAGAAGGCTAACTTACTCTGGTGTCGGTTTTTGGAAAAAACACGGCGGAGGATGTCCAAAACATCACTGAATAGCGGTGAACAGTGGTGGGCTACCTAGGTCCGAGGCGCGGTGGCGCGTTGCGGTGCGTGCAGCGGCGTCCGGCAGCTATTGGCGATGAAATTTTAGGACGTGGGTTGTAACGCCCCCACCTCGGGGCCATTCACGTGACGTCCCGTTCATTATTATCTTTCATTATACACGAGCGGAAGCATTTCTTGGGACAATCACAATTAATTCACACAGTAGAAATAAAACAAAAAGCATTATGAGCAAACCTTATATTTACAGTGTATGCAAACATAATTTAACAAGTTCTTCAAGCCATAGCAAACAACACATATTTTCATAACTGACTATGATTAGCAAAACTTGACTTGGGTTATCCTATACCCACTATGGCTTCTCACTTCTCGCTTCTTCATCTTCATCCCTGTCCCGTCCGCCTGGCCATCTCACATCCCACCCGTGACTTTATCCTGGAGCAGGCCCGCCCGCATCGCCAAAGCACCGTTGAACCCATATAGGGATCCAACCCATTTTTCGTTCACATAGCGATACCACGCCGCGTATGGATGAGGCACTAAGTCCATTAGGCCCTCATCGAACATCACAAGTCTCGTGATTCGACGATAGGTGCAGTCTTTTTTGGTGAGCATTTCGGCTCTCTGCTCCATGAGATTGCCAACGCAGGCTGAGAGAGATGCCATCCTACGGACCTGAAAGGGAAAAACGGGGGATGAGTCAAGGAGACTCAGTAAGTGAAAACACTAATATCAAGTGAGGATATATCGATCGCCGTTAACATAAGTTGGCCCTTACCGCACCCGCATCGATGACAGATCAATAGTAAAGTTCAAACAAGAGAACATTACGCATGGCCACATCATGTACACTTTACCAACCAAGGCTCGGTTCTATCTTAAAACAACATCAAACATGAAACATAATTAAATCAAGGAAATGAACCAACTACGACCAACCAAACGACCGAGAAATAATCCAAGCAAATCACGTCACAACGTATGTCAACATCATTTCCCAGTATTAGGGAATTCACTTACACAACGACTAACAAAACTAGAGAACATGTTCGAAACGGGTGAGCTCGAGAAATTTCGGGCTTCCTTCTTGTGTGGCCGAGCAAACCTAGGCCTACAAGGACCAAACCGTAGGCTCTTAGGTGAAAACGAGGAGAAACATGAGCCGGTTCGGGACTTCTAGGGGGTGAGCTTTTCGGCTAAAATGTGAGAAAACTAGAAACAAAAGAAGAGGAAGATGGTGGATGGCGTGAGGATGAGGAGAGAGTAGCGTGAGAGAGCTTGAGGATGGCCAAGCCTATTTATAAGTAAGCCAAACTTACTCACCAAGTTGCTCTCCAACTTGCTCAAGAAGATACATGGCCATCATGACAATGCCTCCAAAGTCAAAACTCATGATGGCATGCATTAAATGTCATTAATGGACTAAGGCCAAAGAAAATGATGAAGGCCAAGCTTATTTGATCTCATTGGCTCTCTCTCTCTCTCTCTCTCTCTCTCTCTCTCTCTCTCTCTCTCGGTTTCTCTCTCTCTCTCCCTTGGCCGAATGGCCTTCTTTCTATTTGTAAATTTTCAAACTTGCTCCTCACTCAAGACTATTAATGTTTGTCATCATAAAGGGGGTCCCTAAAATCTTATAGCCATTAATTAGGCTTCTTGAACAAGCTTCATTCTTGGCCATTCATTTTCAAACTTGCGCTTCAAGTTTTGACTTCTCTAAAATCATCCAATTCTAAGCTTGCTTCTCTCTCTCAGTTTTCCCCTAGGCCGACCTCCAATCAAAGCCTAAAATATCTCATTTGAAAGCTCAGAACATATGCTTTAAATCATCAGAAGACATCAAGTCCAAATTCCAATGTTCTCGTATAGAAAAAGCTAAATCTTTCAAATCTGACAAAACCGGATAATTTTGCACTGTTCACGAAATCAGACTTGAAAACGTAGGAAATGGACTCCGAAAATTCTCAAATTTGAATATATCATAAACAAAGCCTTAACAAACATTTCTCATGAAGAAACAAATTCGGAATCTTTCTGTAAACACCATTTTTAGTAACTCAAAGACAGACTAAAAACAGCTCGTTGGAATAGAATTCTTATTTCTGAAAGTAAGCTCTATCTAGAATCCAAATCATGTCAAAAAATTCCCAAATTTATATATGTTATAGACAAGGAAGTTCTCAAAAACTTTTGTGAAGGAAACTTTTCCAAAATCGGCCCAGAAAAGCTTGTAGAAAATAAAGAAAGGGTGAACATCACCGAAATACCCATTCTGGACAGTTTTACATGGTTCGGAAATCAGGCCATCGTACCACTCATATCAACTTCAAAAACTCTGAAATAAAAGTGTGTAAAACTTCATGATTTTTGGAACAACTTTCAAGAAGAAAGTATTTGGAAATTCGGATCACAAAAGTCTCTCCAAAAATAACAAAATGAAGGGGTACAAAGGATCCAAAATTAGGTTTTCCAAAACAAAAGTAAAACTTGGTTCCGATTGGAAAACTACTAAACTTAAACCATAATTATTTTCCAGGGACTGAGATTGAGGATGTTACATGGGTCGTCTGAGGGTGGCGAGTCTACTAGTGGTCTCAGTTTTCCAAAATGAGCAGCGGAAGTATGCCGAGCAGTGAGGAAAAGCTTCAGTCTTATCGAAGAACCGGGGTGACGCAGCCGGTGTGGCTGGCGTCATGGCGGCCACGGTGTGGCAGGCTCGATGGGCACTCCTCAGGTAACAATGGTGCTCTAATACCAAGTTGAGATGAGAGAATTTTGTGTATATTACTTGCTTGAATGAATTAGAACTACAAGGCCAAGTCCCTTTATATAGGGAAAGAATGAACAGTAAACCTAAATTATATATTATCTAACATTACAAATCTTTCAAGAAATTCCTGGTGATAGTTCAGAAAAAATGTATCGATCCATATTCGGGAGTTATCAACTAATTGGAATACTTATCAAAGCTTGTATGGATTAAAACTTATTATCGGGGACAATGGTTTCTAAAATAATCGTCATACTATCTCATTTTATTTTTGGTCGAATCCCATTTCACCAATCTTTTGACACTTGCTACCAATAGTTCAATCCCATGTACTAATTCACATATGGAGTTACTAACTCCATGCAACATTTAGGATGCATTTGTTTGAGAAAAAGTGTTTTTCGAGAATTCGTTTTTTGGACTTTTACTCATTTGTATAAAAAAAATGATAAATCAACCGAAAATCCTTTCCGGTCAAGAAGACATTCAAGTATAAAATTAGGAAAGTAAATTCCCTAATCTAAAAAAGTGAAAACACTTTCCAAAATTACTCATCTTGAATTTGTCAATATTTTATTTTTCTTTTTTTCTTTTCTTTCTTTCTTTCTTTTCTTTTTCTTTTCTTTCTTTTTCTTTTTCCTTCTACCTACCTCCACCGATCATCGGCCTTTGTGACGGCCGACGACACCCAGCCTCAGGCGAGGCTGAGCTTTGCCAAATCTCGACAAGCTAGTGCCTCGCTAGCCTCGCCGCAACGACGTCGGGCCTTGCCCGAGGTCGGTAACCTCGAGTCTTGCCTAGATCTAGTGAGCTCAAGCTCGCTGGCATCAGGCGATGCCTGAAGTCGCCATGACCGGTGAGCTCGAGGCTCGGCCAATCCAAGCAAGTCAGAGCTTCGTCAAGACCGGCGAGCTCACAGCTCATTAGATCCAAGCAAACCCGAGCTTGCCGGCCTGTGGCCGTCACCAGCTAGTCGCGGTGGAGGAAGAAGGAAAAAGAAAATGAAAGAAAAGAAAAAAGAAGAAGACAAGAGAAAAAAGAAAATTGAAAAATAAATAAAAATTCGAATTTTTATAAAAAAAAAATAAAATTAAAAATAGAAATTAAAAAATTAAAAATAAAAATTCTGATTTTTTAAAATTATTCTAATTTAATAATTATTTAAAAATTCGAAATTTATTTTTTTGCTTAAAATAAAGTTATGAGATTGAAATCATTTTCCAATGAAATCTAAACATTAGAAAACGATTTCTATTAGTATCACCAAACAAAGAAAAACTAAGCATTTTCCTGAAAAATGCTTTTTGAGAAATCATTTTCCTTTATCATTGAGTTTTTCATTAAACAAATCTACTAACACCTTCTAAAATTATTGTCCATGGACAACTATTGACTTCTTTATTAATTATATCATAAACATTCCTTTGAATAGCACGTATTGGGCTTTTGTAGAGTAGCCGCTAGTTGATATTACTGAAAATTTTCATTTGGAAGGTAGAGTTTACTATGATGGAATATAAAATTTTATCACTGAGTATTGATAACTAATTTATGATATGGCTAAAAGTTAACGCCATGTGTTAATTAAACAACTTCGGAAATTTTTTTATTGTTTCTCTCAAAAGAGAGATATTGGAACTTAGGAGTACTTGCTAAATAGTGAGCCACGTTCATATTAGTTGTTTAAATGAGTAGGTCTCATACATAAATAGGTAAATTGATAGATGCATAAATGGCAGTCCAATTGCATTCATCTTTATTAAACACTTCATATAGGTTCATTCAAAGCTTCGATCTCGCATGGTCAAGCAAGTTGGAGGACCGTGCAGGGAGCTGGAGACATTGATGCCAATCGTCATCATCCTCCGGTGCTTTGAATGGCATATCTACCATCTCTGCTCCGACTAACTCTAGCTTTGGCGGCTCCCACTGTGTTCATCAGACTAAAATTAGGCCAAACTCAACCCCGTGTACTAATTCATCAACTATGTTGGAGTAACCGTTTATCCCTAAAGGTTGAGCTGTTGGAAAATGGACAAACAATGTACATGTAGTATATGGCTTAACACAATTCTAGCTCGCACTATACCTTACCAACGATTACAGGATTTCAAATCTATGCGAGTCTTTATTGATTCTCTCCTAAACTCATGGGGGTTAAGTCCATGGTTTTTCTATTGGGGTAATGTACATGAGACTCTATAATTTGTTATTGCGACATAAATCCTTTCCCTCCCGTTAATTAGTTAAGAGAAGTAAATGATTTGGACTGTCTTAGTCTAGCCAATATACAACTAATGACGGATATAGCCAACCACCAGTCAAAAGGTTTGGACATTTAAAAAAAAAGATGTCTAAAGCATGATGTCATAACCATATTAAATGTCAAATAAATCGACATATTTTTGCTCTTGCTTAACAAAGTTTCAAGATCCATCTCGACAAGTCAAACAGTAGGGTCACAGTATGTTGGCACCTTGGGCTTATTGTCTTCATCGAATAAAATGGCCCTTGAACCCTGCACTCAAACGGATTTACCAATGCAATACAAAGATTAATGAAGAGAACAACATATATGAAAAATGATAGAAATGCTTGTTGAATAATCTGATTATAAAAATATTGTATGGTCTGTAGATCATCTGGACCAAGTTCATCTCCACTATTGATCACAAGGCCCTCAAAGTTGGACCAACATAATCAATGGTTGAGATAGTATTGATCTATGTGGGTCTACATTCTAGGCAATAACTTCTTCACTATTAAGAAGTTGCATACAAAAGTGATGTGATAAATTAAAGCTCTAATTGGGTACTTGAATATGTCCTACATATTTAAATATCTATTTAGGGGTTCTAGCATCGATCAATTTGTATATGAAGTTTCACACAAAAGGTTGTTTATATGATACCCTATCACTACGGGAAAATTGCCAAAAAAGTCCTAAACCTTTTGCATTAATGCCAATTTAGTCCTAAACCTTTTTTTTGTATCAATTCAGTCATAAACCTTTTGCATTTGTGCCAATTTAGTCCTAAACATTTTTTTGTGCCAATTTAGTCCTAAACCTTTTAAATTGGTGTCAATTCAATTATAAGCCTTTTGTTTTCGTACCAATTTTGACTGGAATTTGCCGATATGGACGCCTGTGAGGCCGCCCTCGCCAGTGGTCGGCGAGGTCGAGCTCGTCGGCCTCTGGCCTCTAGCCAGTCACCGAACCGGCGACCGGCCAGAGGAAGAGGGAGAGATAAAAAAAAAAAGTGGAAAAAAAGGAAAAAAAATAAAAATTCAAACAAATATTAAAATATTATTAAAGTTATCCATGTCGATACCACATTAGTGCCGTTGACCAGCCACTGGCCGACAGGTATCCACGTCGGCAAATTCCGATCAAAATTGGCTAAAATGACTAAATTGACACAAAAACAAAAGATTTAGGACTGAATCGACATCAATTTAAAAGGTTTAGGAGTGAATTGACACTAAAAAAAGTTTTATGACTAAATTGGCATCAATGCAAAAGGTTTAGGATTGAATTGACATCAAAAAAAGGTTTAGAACTAAATTAGCACTAATACAACAGATTTAAGACTTTTTTGACATTTTTCCCCTATCACTACTCTTGGTTGAAGTACCTCATAGAAGTCATTGGTGATCTTCCTTCGCCCGATGTTGCAAAAGATGGTATACTCTCGAGCTAGATATTGTTCAGTCGCCTGACCACGTCCTTCTCTTATCTGATCATCAAAATCGATAAGTTATTTTGGTTGTTGAATGGAATATGCCATGTTCCTCGTAATGTTACACATAAATAATTGACAATGTCATGCAGGCAATACTGTACAGAACTGTAGGAATAAACATGTACATGCATGTGTGTATGCAAAGAGTTAGTTTTGTGTATTACCGATCTCAGAAATTATCTTTAGGCTAGTCAGACTAGCAGACTTCATATTTTTCACCGCATCGGCGATCCATTTCTCTGTTAAGTTATCTAATAACTCCTCCTCCTGCACCACATCATTATCTCAGCTGTGCAATTATCACGATCATCGGTTTGCAGCTGAAGAAGAAAAGAAAGAACAAGAAAAAAATCACAACAACATGTACTTACAAGAGAATGTAGTATTCCCTCCACAGTTTGTCTTGAAAAACATTTGTTTATACTCTTCAATCTATTCCAGTAGTGAAGACTGGTTGGAATTTATCTGACTTGCTCTGATGAAGAGATTCTATTCGACAGGAAGAGAATAAAATGCTAGAACAGAATAAGAGTCACCTTTTGTGGAAGTCTTCCTCTTTCGCATTGGATTGTGCGCATATTTGCTGATGACAGATAAAATTTCTGATGCATTTTGACAACTCCACCGAAGAGAGAGCATGCTCTAATAGAGGAAGATCCTATCGAGAAATAGAAGTCACCCATATAAAGAAAAGCCAAAATATAATCATTTAGATATTAAATACTTCCACTACTTCACAATTTTTCGATCTAACTTTTAAATTTAAAAAGTGCACAAGTGTTAGAATCGCTACTAACTAGTTACCTTTGAAAAGACAAAATGAGTTGCAAGGCCACATGCAAGCATTGTTGCTCCATCCAGCCGTGCTCCAGTTAGCCCTCGATGTTCACCTGCTCGAGGTAACACCACTTGTAAAATCTTCATAAAAGTAAAATCTACTCCATATATAAGATAGATTGATTAATTAATAAGTAAAAAGGTAGGTATAGTATACACACATTGACTGGTCAATTACAATCTGCAAACAAGGCACAAACACAAAAACGACGAATGAACAGATTGTTCAATGTCATTCTTTCCCTCTTCAACTCCCTTCCTCCAAAGAGAAGAAACCGCTGTTAAAAATTACCGAAGTAACCAGGAAGCTTGGACAGGAAATGAGATGCACCCACATCAGGAAAAAGTCCGATTGATGCTTCAGGCAGTGCAAATACCTGCAGCATCATGAATCGTCACACTCTTAACAGGACACAGTGTGATGAACAAAGCTCATATGACGACTATTTACCGTGTTCTCTGTCACAACTCTAAAGCTCGCGTGCATGGAGATTCTGGCGCCGCCACCCATCACAACTCCGTCGATGAGGCATACCTTCGATAGCATTCATATAAAAAAGATGTTCAAGTTGGTTTAGAAGGTATCGGTAACTTAATTACGGATGCTGTATCATTTAGTTCATCAGCCACGCAAGTACTGTATAAGAAGAAAAGCCTCCAAATCTTACCAAAGGTTTTTCATAGGTAGCTATCAAGTAATCCAACATGAGCTGTTTCTTGTAAAAGCATGCTCCGTAGCTCCAATGTCCTGAAAGGTTTAAGTAAATTTCTAAATAGGTGAAAACTGTCGACATTATACTAAATACGAATTATTAAATACAATTTCTACCTTGAACTCATATATACGGTATGTATATACGATGATTTACTATTCCCTTAGAACTGATTATTGTTTCGTGATGGTTGATTTTTGAAAAAGTTGCTAAGTGTCCAAAACAATTGGTAGAAACAAATAATTGATCACCAAATTTTTGATAATTTGTTGATACCTCACCAAGATTTTTATGAAATTACCAATTTTTTTACATTGCACAAATTGTCAATATTTTTTTAATTTTTTGCCAACTTTTATATGTTTTTCTCACCAACGCCTCAAGTTTACCAACTCTCTATAAATTTACCAATCTTTATATGAGTAACTTACCAACTTGTTCCAATCGAACTACCAATTAGTTTTAGACATCAACTCTCACTCAAAGTACTTAGTAATGTGAGAAAATTACCCAATCAACATTAAATCTATTGTATGGCTGTATATTCCATCATAAAATTTCGGCGTTGCTAAACTTTATGATTAGGCCAATGTAGTAATAAACATTTTAAAGATTTTTCAATCTAGTCCATCGGGCCAATTTAAGCTAGGAAATTCTAACATAGAGACTCAGTCAGTGCCGACTATCCTACGTAGCACAATTGAAGTTTGACATAGATAACCATAAGTGAAATGACGTAGTTTTGATTTTATTTTTTCAATCATTTTTTTTTTCTTTTTCTTTCTTTTCTTTCTTTTTTCTTTTCTTTTCTTATTCTTTCCTTCTCCTCTGCTGTTCACCTTGTTCCCTCCATCGTTCCTTCACCCTTCTTTGAGCCCAAAAAGCCATCTCTTTCAGCGAAATTTTTATCACCGTGCCCCATCCTCTGGTCATGCCCATCAGGCCCCCAAGGACTAGGATTCAAACTTTTGTTATTAATCTGTCTGAAATCCTATTGACTTGCCAAGTTTTTTTCTCGATTAAGTTACCAACTCTCATTTGATTTGATTGCCAATATTTATTTGTTGTTTTGAATAACTAATTTTTCTAATTGCATACCAACTTTCATGTGTTTTTCTTAATATATACATGCTGAATTCTAATAAAGACCATATGCAAGTATTTTAACCAATGGCTTATTAACACTTACTAGGACCCATTGAAATTCACCAGGACAGAAGATAAAATTCCATATGTTCTTTATTAGAACGCAGCATGTATATATGATTCCTTTGCATTTAAAATTAAAAGAGAGGAGATCCGAATTTGATCACCTGTTAAGACGGAGCACATATTTCCGATAGCATCACCCCCAGCGCAAAATGCTTTTCGTTTCCCCAATGAATATTTTAGGAAGAGGCGAAGCATAACATAAATGATAACATTCACCAAATGCATATCTCAAAGAATGTGGGCGTGCAATGAACGTTCATGTACTTAATTAAGTTAACTTAAGGCTTCGTTTATTACACGGAAAATAAACGATTTGGAAAATTATTTTTAATACACGATCGCTTGTATCGTTTACGAATATAGTTGAACAAAAAATATTTTTGTTATTAACAAAAATGTTTAGACATAAATTGCCATCAACAATGCAAATATTTTCTATCAACTAATCATTTCAAGTGGTCTTTTTTAGGAAAACCATTTCAAATTATTCATTTTCTGTAAAACAAATAAAACTTAAATTAAATCTAAACACTGCACAAGAACATAAAACACAAGAGGGTGTTTCCAAACTTTTTTTCTTCTAATTATGCGCTTCGCAATTTACACCCTTTCAATTCCCAAAAAATTGCATATTAGGCTTCGTTGTTTCGCGAAAAATAAATTATAAGTAAAGCCCATGTTTCCACTCATTATATATTAAACAATATACTTTTTAGCATGGATCCTTCACTGCCCCTCTTAGCCGAATATGGCTTCACAATCTTCGCCTGTACATTGCGGCAAGGTAAATAATATGGTCAAGAATAAAATAAATCACTTTCCTATTTTTCTTCCTCTATTCCTCTGCCCACACTGAACGAACCTACCCAAATGCAACCAAAAGATTTTCATGATATTATCTCAATATCTCATAATTTGATGTATCACGCGCACAATGCACATGTCAATCTCAACCACTTCAGAGAATAATGAGTTAGCCGAATCTTTAATTCGCACGAGCTTGATCCAATTAATTCCATTGAGTTCAAAACCTCTGCATTTGAGTCCATCCGCCGCCAATCTAATGCAAATGCAACTATATGAGCCTAAATACAAATTCAAATGCTTCTAATCTATATGCAATTTAACTAATTTTTTGTCTAGGGACTGGGATCGATCCCTAATTTTTTATGTAACGAACGACTGAATGGATCGTTAAAATTTAGATGTCAACACTCTTCCATAGTAGCAAAAACTTTTCTAGTCATGTCATGTCATGTCTTTGCCGGTTCTCCTGGGGTCTACCAACTAAAGGAGCATTCCTCCTTATGGAACTACATGTTAGGTGTCCCGGTTGCCCTTATAGATAGCATGATCTACTATCAAAGGGAGCACCCCTTTATGTAGAATGATCCCGCCGCAAGGGTCTTACTTTCCCACATAATAAGCACACTCCAATTTTCCAATATCACTCACCGCCTTGATACTTTCCACGTGTATTACAAGGGCTTTGAGTATTTTGGGTTTTCCCTGGTTAGTTACTACATCTTCGCTTACTGCTTCCACTTGCACGGATTTTTTATTTAAAGTCAGTGAACTTTGGCCTCTTTAGCCAATGAGCACCTTGTGTGTCACCCTACAAATTGTCATCTTCTACCCTGATCATTCGTTCCATGATACCGTTGTACGTTGTCAGTACACTAGGTGCGAGTTTAAAACAGATATTAGGTCGAAACCCTCTCTGGAAATGTTCGGCTCTCTCTTTCTCATTAACAAGATCTTTGCAAATCTACTTAACCGATTGTAGCGGCCCGTGTACTCCGCAACCGTAGAGTTACCCTGAGATAAATGCATAAGTCAAAGCTCATATTCATTTGGAATGACTCGGGAAAAATTGAGCGTCGAAGGCCTCTGGGAAATCTTTTCAAAAAACAATTGTACCTTTGTCTCCGAAGGTTGGTCTAGTCCCTTCTCACCAATATTCAGCTTTGCTTTCCAAATATTGGGTGGCAAAGTTGATATGTCGATTATCAGGAGCTCTCTCAACTCTGAAGATCTTCTCTATTTTTCTAATTCAACGCTCCGCCAAGAGACGATCTGGTTTCCATCATACGTGGGTGGGTTCGCTTATCTAAACCGCACAAATGTACATTCTCTATCATTTTCGGGCTCAACGACTCCACTTCCACCTAATTCTTTCATTTGATGATGAAATCCAGCACTACTTGAGAAGCTCTAGATAAATTGGCTCGGGTGATAGACTGACGGGATTTGTCATTCGCATCCTATGAGTCAAGACTCTTATCATACCGATCTTCTCGTCTCTTTTTTGCATCCGCGCCTCGAGAACCTTGAGGCATATCTCTAGTGTCAGAGACAATAACTCGCTTGCCTTCATTATTTTTACGAAGCTCTAGTGTCAAAATGCATGATTTCTTGGACCCAAAATGAAATATAACCTTAGCACCTAAAAGTATAATTAACACGTTAAAATCTCTCACAATGTACCATAAAATTCACATCCAAATTAATCATAACCTAAGCTTTGATATCAACAAATGTCACACCCCAACAAGTTGGGGTGTGACACTTAGGCAAGTCGGTATACAAGGACGTAGAACCAGGTACCACGTTCTTTGCACATTGCAATGTATAAAACGAGTACGACATGGCAAATGCCATTAAAGTTGCGGTTGACGAGCATGGATAGCTTGATATATTGGTGAACAATGCTGAGGTCGGTGATGAAGCCAAAGCCAGCATATGGGACAATAAGAAGGCCAATTTCGAAGGAGTGGTTAGTGTGACCTCATGGGTGTTTTCTTAGGGACCAAGCATGCATATCGAGCCACGATTCTATCACGAAGAGGAAGCATCATCAGTGGTGGAAGGTCAGCCCCGCGTGGTTGCATCCCATGCATGCACCAGCTCCAAGCACGCTACAGCGGGGCTCACAAGTGATGTGACCGTGGAGCTCGGACAACATGCAATTTGTGTGAATTGTATGTCACCTCATTTCATTCCAACACCATTCTCAAGGGACTTCTTCAAAATTGATGGGAATGGAAGATTCCGGATGTATTCAAACCCCTGGATGGGGTAGCCCTTCAAATAGAGGATAATAGCTCTCCGCTCTGTAGCTGTGGATCTCGATTTCTTTGCAGCAAGTAACATTCACAGTTAAGTCATTCTGTGGCATGTCATTACCACGAAGCTACACTAAATCTTGACTGACAAAGAGGAACGAACACATAACAATTGAACACAGCATTCAAACATTTATTCTGTCATCTTAATGCACCTGTTATCCAGAAAATGATAAGTAGACATTTAACTGCACAATCGAAGTGCTCTCTTCAATTAATTGGAATTTTCGATTTGACCAATACTTAATCTGCTATATTCAACTCTAATACTGAAGAAGATAAAATTCAAGGGGAATATCCACAAAACCGGCAGTTTTTCCACTGTGAGTAAGAACAAAACCTCATTATAAAGAAGAGATCGTGGCAGATTCAGCTTCCACAATTTCGCAGTTCTTCAGGATGTCGATCAGCTTGACAAGCCTTTTGTTACTTCCTTCCTTCTTTTTGTCTTCAATGTTCTTTCATTTTTCTTCTAGACTTTCTCTGTCTGCCAGACGAAATGATCTGAGTGCCATCTTGTCTAGGCATATTCCCAAACTTCAGGGGTACGATCTGCTGAATATATGATCTTCCAGGAAAGTGCCTTTTATCTTTTGGAAGCACATGCAGCTGAGGCAACCAAAATGCTACATGTTCTCCTTCAGGATCATAAGTTTTTGCCTGAGTAATATTTGAAGTTCTATTGAGTCAGAGATTTAGAATATAACTTCAGGTGAAAGAAGCTGCATTTACTTATACAGAGCCCCAACAATGCTAGGGCTCTTACAAGATTGCTTCCAAGTAGCCTACAATGAGCCACCTCTTGCGAGAAATAAATTAACCTCTCCAATCATCACATCCACCATTTAAGCCAAGCGGACATCACTGTTTAATAGTTACAAAGGCTTACTAACTTGTAGACTTAAAACTGAGAGACTGAATATCTACATTCTCTGTAAGCACATTTCTTCCTTCAAGAAAAGCAAACATTTGAAAGAAAAGCATACTTACTTGTTTAGGGATGCTGAAATAACGATCCTCCCTAGGGTCATTTCCAACTCCTGCGCACAAAAAAAAACACACAATAAAATGTTAACTCCAAATCTAGAGAGGTATTATGTCACAAGTAGGAGTTCTTTGCCTGTGCACCAGAAAGCTTAAATCTTTCAATGAATGATGATGATAAAACAAGCTAAACACAGACTAATTATTAACAAAAGGAAGAAAGTTCACTGAGTCAATCAATTTCAAGTGTATAATTCATCAGCATTTTCAAAGAAAAAGTTACCCTCCCTCATAATGCACCAATCTAACCTTTCTTGTGGTAGGTGACTGTACATGAGACTATCTTATAAGAATTGTAAAGTGCAGGATTTAGTCTCGACAATGGTTGGCTCGTTGACTCGTACGTAACAATTTTAGGCCTCCTGTACAATTCTAGGAAAATGATAATTTCAAGCACAAAGTATGATCGTTGATGAGATCTGAAGCCAAAAAAGAGAATGTGGATCGTGAGCAGCTATATATTTCTATTTATCAAAGATTAGTCTTCCCTACATACTTTGCTCATTTTCGGAATGCTCTTAAGAAAGGCCCTATGAAATATGCAGTACATTTTTCTGTTAGATTGGAACCAGTAGTTTATAATTGAAATCAAAAAACGAAATGCCATGTCTTCATCCTATTTCTGTAATATGAGGTAAACTATATATTTGTCAAGCAATATCCTCCCAGGAGGGTTTTATGCATCCTTTAGCTTCATAAAATGCTTTACAAGTCATATATCATCACTGAGCTGTGGGAAATCAAAATCTTTTCCATTTCCCCTCTAAATGTTATATGCAATGTAAGATAAAGAACTTTCAGAAGAAAGACTGACGAACATGCTAGTGTAATCCCATGATAGATTTGGAAACCATGCAAAAAGCATAAATGATGTTCTGAACTGGAAGCATAAAAATAAGTATCACCTGCACCATAAGTCCAATTTCCATAATTAGAGCAAGGATCATAATCAAGAAGACAGGTCTCAAACCATTCAGCTCCCATACGCCAGTCAAGACCCATATCACGAACAAGAAAAGAACATACAATCTGTTGAATAAACATCACATCCATGAGGTAAAAAACTAATTTTATCACAGACTAGATATCCAGAGAAGGCAATTTATTTCACAGAGGAAGGCGAAAAGCTTTACATTCATTTTTATTCTGAAAGTTCTGTGTACACTAAATTTTACATAAACATGCAGGCAACATATGACTGACACTGACCTGTCTTCCTCTGTTTGACATAAATCCAGTGGTTGATAGTTCCTTCATATTTGCATCTATTAGAGGATACCTAAGGAGTTAACAAGCTACATAAGGATTGAGACTGCTGAAGAGATTGGACAGAGAAATTAATAGAAGATTAAGCTACTTCAGCAAAACCAAAGTCTTTTTGAACCGAATGAGCTACGGACATTCATTTCCCAGGGCTTAACAGATGCAACTAAAAATTCTATTTTCTCCATGTGAGAGTACATTGGACGAGAGCAGAATAACAGAAATATGCTATACCCCGTACGGCCATCTTTCCAGCAGTCAAACCGCTTCTTGTCTTGGCTCCAGTTGCTCTTCACTTTCCTCGGACCACCTTAAAAGATTGAAATAGGTGATCAAATATTCCACAAACATATCTCTAGAGAAAGAGTAAACAAAACACATCCACTGAAACAAAATATGTGCTGCTATACTACTAACACAAGGTAGTGAAGCAGTTCTTTCCAATATGACACAATGTCGCCGTTTAAGTTATATTATGTTTCGGAAAGACCACATCTTAGCTCTTATTGTATAACCATAACACAACTTATTGCATCTTAATACCAAATTTGACTATGCTTTGTATGGTTTTCCTATCAAAAGTTCCTATTTCCTAAAGATAAAAGTATGATATCCATCTGATGGAATGTTCAGTGTTAATTGATGAACAAGATCAAGTGCTAACTGCATCGAAGCCCTTACCCAGATGGAAAATGGAATTCCCATATTTGATTGAAAGAAACCTGAAATAATCCCTCCAAATCAATTCAAACAAGACCCTGAAAGCATGGAAGTGATTGGGTAAGCAAAGGAAGGTAAGACCATGCTTGAGAGTTGAATTTTGCTCTTCTCAGTGGAAAGCTTTTTGCCGTGAGACAGAACTTCTGAGTGCCTAGCCAGACTTCCATGCCAAAGATTCATAATTTGATCAACTTTGAAGCTAAAATGGTGACTAACCAGCCTAAGGAGGAAAAAGTTGGATGTTTTCAACAGAATAACATGGATCAAACAGAGACAGGTCAATACATAGTTGTTGTTATGTTTGCCAAATATGTGAAAAGGCGTACACATTGGATTTGAGCATCAATACGCTCATCAGTATATGTGCCCATGCAGCTTGCGCAAAAAAGCAGACAGATGCATGAGAGAGACAGAGAGAGACAGAGAGAGAGACCAATATGTTGAATCATTTGCCACCCTTTCCTTCTCGTATCTTTTCACCTACAAGTCCGAAAGATAAATAGCTCTCATCAGAATCATCCTTCAATTTACTATGCATACAATAGAGAAGAAAGTCACAATTCTAGCTACCTCTTCACATATTAGGCGGGGAGAAAGGCATCCTGAAGCAAGCCATGGAGAAAGTTTAGTCGAGTAATCAGCCCCAACCATCCCATTCCGAGTCTTTTTGTAAGTACTTAACAGATCCTACATGAGAAGCACGAAAGCAACACTTAAATATATGACAGCTACTTTTTTTTTTTTTTTTGGTTGCGTTGTGACAGCTACTTCAATGATGACGGAAAATTTCATTTCTTTAGACAGATCTACTCAGAATCAAGAAAGGTAAGACCAATAGAGTAATCTAATCTAAGTAATATCTTACCTTTTTCCAGAAGTACTCATGCACTCTGCTCAATGCTGCATTTTCACCCCCGGAAAACTTCATCCCTAGTTGGACCTGCATAAAAAGGAAAAGTGGGTTTAGCATAGCTGAATCACTAAAACTGTATTACTGAATTCAAACTATGCACAGTTGACATAAAAAAATGTATATGCCAACAAAGTTCACGAAAGATTGAACTGATAACATGCCTGATCTATGGAAATCCCAAGCTGCTTGAGCGTAGGAACACAGCCCCAATCATTAGTAGAAGGTGCTGGCCCTAGATATTTCGGAACCTTTACGCAATCTCGGATCCTGCATTTAGATTCGACAGACTGCAATTATCGATTTCATTAGCGAGCATTTCTCTTTAAGTCTCTAGCGTAGGAATTGAAGATAGGATACATGCCTTACGGAATTGAGTATACACATCAGGTAAATGAGCAGCACCAAACGGAAGGTCGTCAATGTGGTACATAGTACTACCCCATATAAGATGTAGCTGCGGGCCCTTCTTGGAGCTGATGCCAGAGGCGTGCTGTGGTTTGGCATCAATCGAAGGATCCGCGCCACTGAGCTCGTTTGATGTAGATACTGACAATAATGCTTCTAGCTGCAGACCTTCGCAAACCCGTCTTTCAACACCCAGCTCCTCACTGCAAGTTTCTTTCTGGGCAAAAACCTGGCAAGCACAACAAACATGATGTCATTCTTGTTTAGGCGGATCAGAACTTATCGGGTACCTGCATAAACGCTAATGACTGGGAGAAGGACTCAACCGTATGTGCTCCGAATGTTTTGGCAATGGATGGAAGAATCTCTTCAGGCTTCCCTCGGTGGATAAGCAAGTCAAGACCCCGGTTCACCAAATTCCTTTTCAGGTCCTCCAAACACTCAATTAGAAACTGTGCTCTTAAAGCTGCCAAACACAGAAATAGCACAATGTTGATCTTTTACCAATCAGAATCACTTTGTCATCACTTATTGCTCCACGGAAGCAACAATAGCAAAAGAGTAAGCATGCATATTCGATTTGGTAAAAAATGCCGAGAGTGATCAATGACGGAGTCCATGAAGGGAATTAGAAGAAACATAAAAGACGACGATTTTTACCGCCAGTTTTGGGGAAGCCAAAGTAATGGGTGGTGGCGAAGTGGCGGGGATCAAGGCAATAAACGGGCAAGACGAGCTCAGAAGAACACCAGGCCCGGAACAAAACCTCGTTGTCCAACACCCTCAGGTCGTTCCTGAACCACACGATCACCGTTCCTCGGCCCTTCCTCTTCGCGTCGTTACAGCGGGAGTATCTGTCCATGGTCTTCTCCGCAATCTGCTCCATTTCGTTGGCGTTCAGCGCAGGGACGTGGAAAAGATTCGCCGACGCGTGCATAGAATCGTTGTGCTCAGAGGCAGAGGAAGAAGCCATTGCTATTGGGGAACGAAGGGAAAGCTTGGATCTTGATGTGCTAAGGAGGTGTGCAAGTCTGAGAGTCGGAGGGAGTGGCGAGCATGGCGATCGAAACAGGGCCATGACGTTTCCTCTTTCGCTCCACGTGCCCCCACTCCCCACCCACCAATAGCCCAGAGACAGAGAGAGATACGGACATTGACACGTAGGCGCGTATCTTGGTCGTGACGTGGTCTCTTTTTATCCACTAATGTTAACGGTTCGCGGTCGAGCGAGTGGAGGTCGTTACCTGCTGGCCGAAAAGAACCAACTGTTTTTCCTAGGGTGAACCGGACACAAAATGCAATAAAAACGCAAATATTAATTAATGTGAACTGGCCCTTTATTAAAAGAAGATGCTATATCTTTATTTTAGATTGGACTGCCTCTTGCACACGAAAAGGAACCACGTCGTCGGGCGACTCGAGCCTAACTATTTCCCGCGAACCGCTTCGGAAACCTATTTAAAATTCGAACACAATCAAAAGATTTCTCCAAACATTAACACATAACAAGTGATTGTGAACATTAACACATAACAAGTGATTGTGCGAAACAGAAACCAAGGGGATGTTTCCTGATCGAACATAGCTAGTTGTTCCATTATCTTTCACGACATATTACAAAAGTCAACTTGATCAGAATCCAAGTACATTATACATTCGGCTTTGTTAACCAGCAAGTGAGTCGCTGAATCTCTCTCAGAATTTGTCCTTAACATTGGCTGGGAAAGGCGAACAAAATAAGGCACGGAACGCAGATCTACAGCTCCATGCACTCTGTTAGAACATTTCTTTCTCTGTAAGAATGCTCCTGCAGAAGATGACCGTACACCTAAATTTGTGAGATTGCAGAGGTGCTGGTACGAAACTACAAGAAAGTTGTAGTAAACCACAGACAAGTTCAGCTTTAAGAATGGTGCATTACCTTAAGTCTATGGAAATTGACATAGATGTAAGAAATTAAGGATGCATAGGATGCACAGAGCATAAAAATTCCACTCCCCACATAAGTAGCAACTTCAGATACAAAGGTGGAATGGCTAGTGATGGTACTTTTGCCCCTTCAGGATTGTCCATGACCTGAAAACACAAGAAGAAAGCATTAATTGTTTATCTGAGCAACCAACATGGTCGGAGCATGATCAACATCCAGATGACAGCTTGCCTTTATGGTAACATTATAAGTGTGTAGATTGCAGGTGTCATTTACCCAAAAACCATGACTCCACCAACTGTTAGGGCCATAGGCATCAAGAACTCTTGAACTATCCTACTATTGCTAAAATGAAAGTAACAATAATTTCTGAATTCTTCGGATCCATGAGCAGCAGATCCATGAGCAACAAGTTAAGGCATATGATAGCTCCATATATAAAAGGTAACAGTTAGAGCATACAACACTACGAAAAAGATGCAGTAAATACACCTCAGCATGAATTTTATCATCAATCAGGTCAAATGACAGGTTAATTAGGTGAATTTGTCTGGGGACATTTGTTTTTAAATTTTACCATTATCCATTATTGGAAGAGCAATTGAGTAATGTGCGGTAGCCAAATAGCTGCTTTGTCTAATGCCGAACAACTCACTTTATGTTAATCTTTAAATACAGTTTGGTTTTGGTGCTACAACCTTGTGAACATTCCTTTGTCGATGAAATTCAGTAAGGCACCCTATGACAGACATTGATTTGAACTTTAATAGGGACGCTTAATCCTAAGGTCCAATAGCATATGGAAACATGAGTTGTTCTTGCAAATAACCTGTAGAGTTGTTCCATCAGCACAACAAGTGCAATTTGGTGATTCAAGACCAAGGAAGATAACTTGATCGATATGTTGGCACGTTCTCTCAATTTTGATCCATGACCATAAGGTCCACCAATGCAAAATGATAGCTTTGAAGCTCCCTAAAATATCAAAAGGAGAGATGAATCCAAGTAAGTTTCATTCATGCCAGAATCAAGCATACAAACATCTCTGTGATGATAATAATAATAATATAAAGCGAAAGAAAGAGCTCAGAAAGAATTAGCAAGAAAAATGCAACAGTCCTCCATGGGACTCTCTAATTCATAGCAATGCATGTCATGACATAGAAAACCCAAGGTACATAAGATACATACTACATATGAAGATGATTGATGGAATTTTCTACCATCTGTTCCAATTGGGACCGTATGATGACGGTAATATTCCTATTGAAAACTTGTGGATGCGAACTGGAGCAGGAATTCATACCTTATCCGCAGCACCACCGATCAACTCAGCCATCTCCTCTGACTCAATGTCTGTCCCGTGCTCATCCAACAGCACAACCTGAAAAGGAAAAGTATCGCACAAATTCTGCCTTTGACATTCATCATAATATTTTAATTTGATCAATGTTCCACTTGAATATCACTGATGGACTTTAACCACATAATGACCAATCACGATCAGTTATGTGCAGCCATAAGTAGTTGAATGCAGACATTTCACTATATACGTATCTTGTTGTTCTGACACATGACAAAAAATCACATACAATCTAAAACAAAATGAGCTGCTGTTCCCTTACAGAACACAGTATTAATGGGGGCTTCAGCCATTCCCACTTTAACAGAAAGATTAGGAACATGAATTAGCTCTGAGTTGAAATGAGAGCAATACCCAATCATCAGGTCTAATAAGATTCATAACTGCCATATCTTCATCGACAATTTGAGCCTCCTTCTCACTGCAAAAGGGCTAACTCTGTCAATGACTTAGAGTGCAGTGAACACCAATTCCAAAAGAAACTTCTTTTCTTCTCCGAGGTTGCGTTAACAGAAAATCAACAGCGACATGCAGGCAAGCAAAACACAACAGCAAAAGGAAAGAGCACGGCATGCGAAAAGCGGGAAGTGGGAAAGAGGGAGGAGAGATCACCACCGTGCATTTCTAGGGTTGGAGCGAACTTGGACATCCTCGACGGCGCAATAAGGCCGGAGCTTGGACGCGTACTCGTCCACTAATAGCTGCACCGCAGGGGATCTCTTCTTGCCCACAGTGAATACTCGTATTGGAAGTGCTCTCTGTTCCATACCAACCGATTTAAATCACTCAGCAATCGCTTCAAACTGCGCCCGCAGGAGCGGTTTGGTGGAACAAAAGCTGAGATAAGAGCGAAAAATTCACAATTCAGACAGAGAGAGAGACAGGGAGCGAGGGGGAAAGATTACCACAGACTGACCAGTGTATTTACATCTTCCAGTTCCCCCTAAAAGCCAGCCAGACAGGAGTTTCAATGCCGTTTCCAAATGGGGTCTCCTCAAAATGGTCACTTTATGTTCCAAAACGACAGGAACTCAGAGAGAGAGAGAGAGAGAGAGAGAGAGAGAGAGAGAGGAACCTGGGGAAGGGATGGAGTTCGTTGCGAAGAGAGAGACGGAAGGCGAGACAGCCATTTCCATATTCTAGGGAGAGACAGAGACAGAGAGTGGCATCATCATCGTCGCCGAAATACAGGAAATGAGCTAACATGACAACATGTTTCTTGAAGGGGGGAAAAGAACTGTCTTCCTCATCTTCGTCTCTGTCTCAGAATCCCCAGTACGCTTGATTGCTTTCTTACATCGGTTCTTCTCCAAATGGGCCTGGGCCCGAACGGGTCGGGCACGGCCCAGTGGCCATCACAGCTGGTGACACACATCCAGCTTACAGGTGTTGTGGGAGGACGAAGATGTCATCCTCGTGTGAGAATGAGAGATGGTTTGGGAGCTGAATGTGAAGGGGTTTGGTTCGGTGGGTGAATGTGATGGCATCTTTCAAAAGAAGAAGAAAGTCGTCAGATTTCTCATTCCATGTCGCCATGGCAGTTTTTTAAATCTTGACGCCCTCTGCTGGCTTTTCTGTTTTCACTTCTCTCCTGAATCTTTCACGCCAACTCAAATTATAGTATGTTCACCTATTACTTGAAGATGCTCAAGAGACCTTTTGCATATTCTTGGCTTGTACTGCTTTGTCGGTATGCCGCCTAAGCATATTACTACTCAAACGTATGACATCCATGTTCCTAATCATTCTGTTAAAAGTGGGAATGACTGAAGCCCCCAGCATTATTGTGTTCTATAAGGGAACAGCAGCTCATTTTGTTCTAGATTGTAATGTAATTTTTTTGTCGCGTGTCAGAACAGCGAGATACATATTTAGTAAGATACCTCTGTAATCTTTGATTCCTCCTAAGTTGCCAACATAACCATATGACAATGCGACAAACTCATTGTTGAAAACTCTACATTCCCAAAAAGTGGGATTGTTTAACTTACTAAACTATTAGCCATGACAAGTACTGGAAACTGGTCTCTCAAGTGCCTATTGGTTAGTATTCCGAGATCGTTTATGCATCTATGAAAGCTCCAACATCTTGACATTGAACATTTCAGAGATGACCTTTAATTACATAGGCTCCGCTGTTTCGCAAAAAATGTAATATTTCTACAAAATGTTTTTCAATAAATCATTTTCTAGGAAAATGACAATTTCATTTTTTAATATTGGTGTCTCCTTCTATTCGAAATTTTTTTTGGAAGCTCGACATGTCAACTATAGGTGCAGTCCTTTATTGACATATGAATAGGGTGAGGACAAGGACCCCAGCGTTTAATAAGGAAAATCGGATTTTTCTAAATAGGCATACACTATTTGGGTACTAGTGACTTGCACGTGAGAAGCTACAGAAACTTATAGGCTGGCTGATCAAATCAAACTAATCCTAAGAAACTCAGAGAAATTTCCCGGGTTTTTTACCCTCCTATTCTTCCCCGTTGTTTGTGCGTTTGGTCAATCTTCAACCGTAGGCTATCCTTCTCTAAGTTTTCTACCTTAGCCAATGCGTGCCAACCCTTGCCTGCAGCCTTTGATGACTAGCATATTTACCATTTGAAGTCAATGAACCATATCCAGAAGGATGTAATAATCTGCAAACTGCATCTTCATTTGCATATTCCATATCTATTGATTTCAAATGGTAAATATGTTAGGCATAAAACGATACACTTCTGCATTTGCTTCTTACTCCTTGGCAAATATTGACATACGCAACTTGATTCCTTAATGTCTTAACAGCATTTTTGCATAAAAGATTTTTCTATTAAGTCATAATGTAACTGGATCCTTAGCAATTGTGGGCATCTGGCACCAAGTCGCTCCCTTTGGGTTACGCTCTGATGTAAGTCTTCATTCACTATTCACCATATGAGAGGATAAGTACAAGACCTCAACAACAACACAATAAAAAGGAGCCGGAGATGAGATCATGTTACCTTTTAGGCCATAACAACAATAAGGAGAACAGAATTCTGCATACAGCCTTGTGACGTTTGTAGAAAGACAGTAAGTAAAGTGCATCCATATCTTTCTGGCCAAACAAAATGTTTATTGTTATCTTGCTGGGCAAAGAAAAAGTGCATCAATATCTTTCAAATATTTTCACCAATTTAACTTGCCAATAATTTATGCATGCAGTGCTTATGAATACAACATCGTATTATATGTTGCCTCGTGTTCCCTCTTGCATGGTCCCCAAGAGATTTCATCACAGCATGCAGGATTATAATGGAGACACCTGCTTTGAATTCTTCAATTGTTATCGGTGCCCTGGTGCTTTGATCAGATTTCGCAGGTCATTGACTGTATGAGACGTATTGATCTTGTCCTGATCAGAGGTGCCGCCTTTTGTGAATCAAACTTAGTTGATCAAAGCTTTTATCAGGTAAATCTGCAATATGCATAATTTATTGTGCACTGGTGTGATGCATTTCAGTTTAGTCAATCAATCATCTCAGCCACTTGATGGAGATTAGATTGATCTGCAACAAATGCAGGCCCTTGATCTTGCAAACTGAACACTTTGCCTTAGCCTTTGATGCTCTTACCTAATAATACTTACCTACAATTCTGCCATGTGCAACCCATATCTCAGCAAAAGGAAAGTCCAACCTACAATTCGTGCATGTATTTCGAGGGACCTTTTCCTTCACAAGAAAAATTAGTATCTCCGATGGCAACTCAATGATTATTCTATAGAGGTTGATGAACGTGCAACAAAGCAATACAATAATGTCCAACGGAGTAAACGTCCAACCAATAAATTGAAGTTGATATGCCCGGACACGCTTAAAAGTTTGAATTGGAGGAATTGAGAGCCTATAAATACCATTCCTTATCGAAGAAAACCCAACCGACAACTTTAGAAATTGTCATCGTCTCCTCAGTTTTAAAAAATCAGCTTTATCCTTTAAAAGCTTTTCGTGTCTCTCTCTCTCCCCCTCTGCGCTTCTCTTGATTAGATAGCCTTACTTGGTGTGATGGCAAAAACGAGCGTACCTCTTCAATCTCCAACTTATGGAAACCTAATCACGATTCTCAGCATTGATGGTGGAGGGATAAGAGGGACTGTTCCCGCTGCCATTCTAAGTTTCCTAGAGTCTGAACTTCAGGTATTGAACTAATGCTAATGCTGTATGCACAGTCGGTATCTATTTTGCATGTAATTCTAATTTTCTTATATATACCTGAATCAATTTTGTAGAACCTGGATGGTAAAGATGCAAGACTTGCGGATTATTTCGACGTGGTAGCAAGAACAAGCACAGGAGGTCATCTAACTGCCATGTTGACCAGCCCCAATGAAAAGAATCGACCCATGTTCTCTACCAAAGACATCAAGGACTTCTACCTTCAAAATGGTCCTAAATTCTTCCCTCAGGACAGGTCTAAATTCAGTTTCTTTTCTTTTCCTCATAATCATGTCAGAAGCTTCCTGTTTATGATTAATATTTCTTCATGGAGTCGAGATTCTAACTTGTCCTTTCAATGCTTAATCGAACGTATTACAGTTCTCCATTTGCTCGTGCTACAAAGATGATGAAGACTGTCACAGGACCAAAGTATGATGGCAAATACCTTCATGACCTTGTAAGGGAAAAACTAGGGGACACGAGGTTGCACCAGACGTCAACCAATGTTGTGATCCCAACTTTTGACATCAAGCGTCTCTGTCCAACCATCTTTTCTACCTACCAGGTGTGCATCCTGGCCCTGCTGCATAGCGCACACCCTCACCAATTAAATATACCCAATCGCCTTTCTGTATGTTCAACTTTGTTGGTATCATCTAACATATGCCAGTCTTGCATCGATTGTTTTGGACAGGTGAAGAACAAACCATCCATAGATGCGTTGCTCTCTGATATATGCATGGCGACTTCAGCTGCACCGACTTATCTCCCTGCCCATTATTTCAAAACTGAAGATCACTCAGGAGCAGTGAGAGAGTTCAATCTTATAGATGGTGGGTGGCTGCAAATAATCCGGTCAGTACCAAAAAGAAAGAAGTAACTCCTTTATGACGATAAATTATTTTGTGCAGGCAGCAACTTGCATGTTAATATATGAGACGGTGGTGACGGAAACTTCTTGTTAATTGCAATGAATGATATGCAGACTTTAGTTGCTATAAGTGAACTGACGAAAGTGATAAGCAAGGGTAGCCCAGACTTCTTTCCTATAAAGCCAATGGACTACGGTCGTTTTCTGGTGATATCTTTGGGAACCGGTTCGCAAAAATCCGAAGAGAGATACAATGCACGTGAAGCAGAAAAGTGGGGGATCATCGATTGGTTAACCCAGCGGAGGGTCCACCCCTCTAGTTGACGTCTTCACCCAAGCAAGTGCAGATATGGTTGATCTCCATCTCTCTGTTGTCTTCCAAGCTCTTCATTCGGCAAAAAGCTATCTCCGCATCCAGCTATATGTCAATACCAGTATGCATAGCGCATATGTACGCAAGAACACAGACGTGTGCATATACTTACCCACTTATTGTTCTTTTGTCTATTCATATATGATGTTGATATAAAATTCGGTGATTTGTGTAGGAAGACTAGTATCTTTGGTGGACATAGCCACAAAGAACAACATGAATGATCTGCTCAAAGTAGGGGAAGGACTACTGAAGAAGCCGGTGTCTAGGGCTATTCTGGACACCGGAATCTTTGAGCTGCTGAATCAAGAGACTAATGAAGAAGCTCTCAAAAGGTTCGCAAAGCTACTTTCTGAAGAGAAGGCTGCGCCTTGCTCGGTCTCCCCACGGCCATGCTCACTTCCCTGGCCTTCCCACTTCATCAACTGCAAGATCTTGATGTCTTTGGCTTTCTAAGTTCTACTAGCACCAAGCTAATACAACAACATATACCAGTCATAGTTAAGTAATAATCGATCAGACGCCATTATTCTTCATTATTCTGTGTACCTAGTACTATCCCTGAAACTTTGTGTTTGTGCATCCAACCCCTTATGTATCTGTTCAATTGGCAATACGACATTCACTCTTTCTGTAGTTTCCTATTTGTTGGAGGGGAAATTCCTCATGAATGGTGTGATGGATGATGTCAATTAGAGTGTGGGATCATTGTATTTTCTATTAGACCGAGTGTGGATCCATTGTTTCTTGATAAGTGATTTACATATTTAGTGAACTGATTAGATTTGAATAATAAATTTTCATTTCCACCATTTGCAAAATGCATGGTTGAAATCAAGCATAAAGACGGTTATTCCAGTAACTTCTTGCACTTCCCTCTTACATTTCTTCTGTATAGGGCTAATCGACGGGGCCGGCCTGAACAATGACCGGAAAGATGTCAAAAACGAGTGATAAGTTTGATAAGTCAATTAAGGAAACTTTAGACAAACACCCAAGTAAAATATAATTTCTCTACAAAGCACTATCGTCGCTTAAAAAAATGAACGAACGAAGAATATATTCATCGTCCCCAAAAATATTTACGCATAGATTGTCAACAGTAATGAAAACATTTTTATTTAATAATTATTTCAAGCGGTTATTTTTAGAAAAATATTTTTCAAATCATTTATTTTCCGTGAAAAGAAACGGAGCCTAAGGGTGTGTTTATTTCACTAAAAATTTAATGATAAAGAAAAATAATTTTCATGAAAATCATCTTCAAGGAAAATAGTTAATTTTCATTTGTTTGGTAGCTGAGGGAAAGTAATTTCCTTCTTGCCATAAGGAGAAGTCGTTTTCCCCCAATCTAAGTTTATTATTTTCAGTCCATGGAAATCGTTTTACATAAATCAATTAGTTTTTCGTTATCCAAACACCGAAAAGTCGAAAAAAAAATTCTCAAAAACAATTTTCCTTTAAATAAACGGATACTTAGTTGTAAAAGAATCTCTCCTGTTGGACCTCCCGACACTCGGTTTGCCCCAAGCCCTACATTTACAATGTCATCATCTTATGTTAGGACAATGACAAGGGCACTTGGTGCTGAAAACAAGTTCCAACGCTTGCACTTTTCATGACATAGGAATGATAACTGACATGTTTCGAAATTATATCGTGACGAGCAGTTCATCTCTACTAGTCAACACTGATTGAATCGGGATGTGTCTATGGTCTCTCCGTGAGTAGTTGAGAGTGTCCCTGAAAAGCATACGATATTCCTTCAGCAAGTAGGAAGGATAGCGAGAACCTCTCACTTGTTAAATCTTTTTGGTGACTTTGGTTAAATTAAAATATCGTTAAAAGAAGTCAATAGAATGTATTATTCTAGCCGAGCAATCTCTGTCGATTTCATATGTGTACTATCGATAGCTTGGGTCCTGACATCGAGAGAGGCCCCTCCATTGTAGAGCCATTCCATCTAATGATGGGCTGGACCCATTGTGTATCGGTTCCCGATTCCACTCAAAATACAAATGAGAAAAATCAATTTTATCTCGACGTAGTAGTATATCCGATTTGGTATCGCGCAATAAATAATCAATTTTATCTATAAACCCTTTTGTTTTAGTATCGCACGATGAGGGTACTAACTCATCCAAAAACACATATATCTATTACTGTTAATGGTCATTTTATTCAGGAATTATGTCCACGTTGGTTTCTTTAATCATCACCCGAATGTTATCTGCTACTAAGAAGACTATAAGGCTGCGCATGGCAACCATTTTATGCCCAAAATCAAATTCTGTGCAGAAATTATTCTTTTTTATTATATGTCCGGAAACAATTTTTAAGCATTTGAAGGTATTTGATAACTATCCAAAATTTTTGTTCTTCAAATAGAAAAGAACATGAATGTGTTTGGTAACTACACAAAATTTCTTTTTATTAATAATATTTAAAAATTTTTAATATTTATTTTTTTTCTTATTTTTTTCTTTCTTTCTCCTTCCTTTCTTGGCCATGGCCAGCCATCGACATCAGTGACCGGCCATAGGCCAAGGTCAGTGAGGGCATCGCGGCTCTCACTATCACCAACTCTAGCAACGGCGAGATCGAGCCTCACCCAACCAAGGCGAGGCCAGCCTCGCCGTCGCCACCTAGGCCCGTCGCCTAGGTGGCAATAGTGAGGCCGACCTCGCCTTGGCTGGGCAAGGCCGCGAGCCGCCCTTGCCGGCCACCAATGAGGGCCGCAACGCCCTTGCCAGCTTGTGGCCAATCGCCGGCAGCCTGTGGCCGGCGAATGGCGGAGCCGAAGAACAACAACCAAAAAAAAGAAAAAAATCAAGAAGAATCAGTTCTGAAAAAATTGTTCCAGAATCAAGAAGCGACTTTTTTTTTATTCTTGATTCTGTTCCAAAACTGATTCTGGGCATAATTTTGCAAAAAATTGTGCCCAAACACAAAAAATTTAACAAACGAATTTCTGTTCACAAACTGATTCTGAGAATAAAAGAACATAATCAATTACTATTTGGTAAGTTACCAAACAGGCCATAAATCTTTTTTTTCTTTCGCAAACATGACTATGCCTTCCTTCTTGTGTTTTCATCACACGATCAATCAAGATCAGACTCTTGCTTTGATGCTAACAGGATTTCTATATACCTTGACCAGTAGAAACTCTGTAACCCAACACGCAAGATTTACCAATTGTTTAAAATGGTGCTTATCTATGAGAAGACCTGTGCTAAGTACACTAAGGGTGCATTTGGTAACAATTCTGTTCTCGGAAATAATTTTTGTTCAAAAATATTTTTTTTTATTCCATTCCCAAAAATAATTTCTAAGCATTTGAAAACGTTTACTAACTGCCCAAATTTCTATTCGTGGAAATGAAAAAGAACATAAATGTGTTTGGTAACTGCACATAAATTTCTTTTTATTAATAATATTTTAAATTTTTTTCTCTCTTTTTTTCCTTTTTTTTTTCTTTTTTTCTTCTTCTCCTTCCTTAGCCCATGGCTAGGTCATCGACGCCGGCCACAAGCCAGGGCCGACAAGAGCTGGACCCTCGCCGCCGCCCTCACCGAATCTAGCAAGGGCAGCCCTTGCCAATGGCCGATGACCGGCGACTAGCCACAGGTCAGGAAAAGTGAAGAAGACCAACCAAGAAGAAGAAGAAGAAAAAAATTCTTTTCCATTTCTGATTCTTATTCCCAAAATTGATTATTAATTATGTTCCAAAACTGATTTTGAGAACAAATTTGTGCCCGGGAATAAAAAAATCTACCAAACGGATTTCTTTTTTTTTGTTTTGAGAAATAAAAGAATAGAATCAGATACTATTTAGCAAATTACCTAACAGCCCCTAAGTGTTTGCAAATCTAGGGCTCAAGAAGTGATCTGTAAGCCCAATGATGGGCTTTGAACTCCATCCTAATCGATGCATAATTTTTTTAATCTTTAATATCTCTACTGAACTCTTTGTAAATCTCCATGACTCACACTAGTCTGTGTACAAATTTAATTGAGTTACGGTGCATTTGGCAACCATTTTGTCCCTGAGAACTGATTCTGCTCAGAAATGATTCTTTTTATACCATGCCTGGGAACAATTTTTAAGCATTTGAAGACATTTGATAACTGTCCAAAATGTATATTATTGGAATAGAAAAAGAACATAAATGCATTTGGAAATTGCACAAAATTTCTTTTTATTAATAATGTTTTCTATTTTTATTTTTTCCTTTTTTTATTTTTTTTTCTTCTTATTCCCCTTCTTGGCGATGACCTCACCCAGATCTGGCGAGGCCGACCTCGCCGTCGTGACCTAGGCGAGGGAGATGGGTCATGACGGCAAGGTCGGCCTCGCCGTCGTGACGGCGAGGGCCACGATGCCTAGTCAGTGGCCGGCCAGGAAGAAGAAGAAGAATAAATCAAGAAGGAAGAAGAAAACTAAGAAGAATCAGAAATGAAAAAATTATTCCCAAAATCAAGAAGTAACTTTTTTTTGCTTCTTGATTCTGTTCCAAAACTAATTTTGGGAACAAATTTTTGCAAATTTGTGCCCAGGAACAAAAAATTTATCAAATGGATTTCTATTTCAATGCTGATTCTAGAAACAAAAGAATAGCAATTGTTACTTTACCAAATGCGCCCTTAGTGTCCTAGAGTCTAGTCTTCTATTATAAGAAAGAAAACACAAAAATCTCTCACATAGTTAAATAATAGGGTTAATTTATAATTGGTTCTATTTCACGCCAATAGTGTTGCATATAAGTTGCGTTTAATTAATTATAATAGCATACATGTCATTTAGATTCCATGTTAGTTTCTTAATGCATGATTAGATTAGAATTCATATAGTCGTAGCATTTAAATTGATCATGTTCGTGTTAAATAAGAAAAATCCAAAAGAAATAATTAGTGTTGGATAATTACATTTAGAAATCACGTCTAGGTCACGCATATATTGGATTATTGTTTGGCTTTTGGTTAACATCTTTGCAGAGTCCTTGTTGCATTGGATGATAATGGAATTTTGCTTTTGATTTGCTTAACACATCAAGATTGTTCCATCTTAAGTAATTTATTGTCACGCCCCGAACCCTAACAGGCCCGCAACACCCCTTGAGGGTTGTATCGAATGCAACGTCCCATAACGTGTCGCCGACCCAAATGAAATACTCACATGAATACATAAGTGGAAGCAAAATATTACAATCCAGACAATATGTAACATTCCGAATTTCGACCTACTTTTAAGATTTATAAAACGGGTATTTCGTCAGTGCGCTTATAATAAAATCTCGCCCAGAACTAATTACTCTTGGGTTATTTTTAAATTAGAGATTTCGCTAGAATCGCACTTAATTGAATTTGGCCGTTATTTAGAGCCCGAACTTTGGTATCGAATTTTTCGGAGTTTCGTGACAAATTTAATAGAACGGTGTCGATATTATTGTGGCCAACATTGACATTGCTCGGGATAAGTAAAAAGTAAAATTCGAACCGAGTGCGAATTTAAACTAGTAGACATCCCTCATAGTATGTTTTATTTAGTGTCTGTGGGCAAAATCCTAATTTATTAATTAAGATTTTTCGTGGACTATTAGATTGATTTTGAATCCAAACAATGACCGTCAGATTGCACTCGTGTGCATTGACATCGCACTCATGTGCATTGACCTCTCTCTCTCTCTCTCTCTCTCTCTCTCTCTCTCTCTCTCCCTGCACGCACATCCGTTCCCCTCTTGCCCACACAACATCCCCTCCCTCACTCTGTCTTCTTTTTTCTTTCTTTTCTTTTCTTCTTTCTTCTTCTTCTTCTTCTCTTCCGCGGAGCTGTTGCTTCCGCTCCCTCTCTTGCTGCTCACCGCCAAATGCCACTCTCCGCCCGCCCTGCACCACCGCTCACTCAACCAGCTGCCACCCCCTTCGTCGCCACTACTCGGCCACCGAATGCTGTCAACATCGTTGGCTCGCTCGCCCAGCAGCTCATCGCCACGAGCCCACCCACCTATTCACAGCTTGCCGGGCCAAACTTGTCGCCGCTCAATCGCCAAATGTCGTCGCTGTCGCCAGCCAACCCGACTGCATGCCAACTTGCCCGACCGCTGCGCCGTCCGACTTCGCCGTCCTCCGCCTTTCGCCCATCGCCACTGCCCTGCTCCCCCTCTGCTTATCGTCACCGCCAACCCCCAACAGCTCACCATCGCTGCCGCCGACCCCTAGCAGCTCGTTATCACCGCTGCCGACCCCCAACAGCTCGCCATCACCGCCGTAGGTCTTACCCAGCTAGCTCGCCTAGCAGTCGCTAGCCACCTGCCCAGCCAGGTGCCCAACCGTGGCCGAACATCCTAGGCCATACCCGCCGTCGCCCAGCCGCTCGCCGAATAGCCAGGCCACCAAACCATGGCCGAGCAGCCCAACTGCTGCTCAGGCCGTGGCCAAGTAGCTCGGCCACCCGCTCAACTTGCCAGCCGCTACCCTTGCCCGTGGCCGAGTCACCCAATCGTTGCCCAGCCATCGCCCGCCCGTCTAGGCCACTCGCCCGGCCGTGGCTAAGAGTCTTGAGCATGGCCGAGAGCTATGTTGAGCCATGGCCGACCACTGTACCTATCACGCCCTCGCACGCACCGAGCCGCCACTGTTCACCCTATTGACACCTAAATTTTACTAATCATTTAGTCGTAATTTGCATAGAAAATTAGGGATTAATTTTTAACCCCTAAACAAAAATATTTAAATTGCATAACATATAGTTTAGGTTCATTTTAATTTAATCGCATTTTGCATCGGACCGGTGATGGCGAACGAGCTTAAATTTCATCGAATGGGACTCGGTTCGCTCGGAAAGGTAAGGGCCGAAAATCACGAGTCAAATAGGTTTGGTCGTTTTAATTTGAGCTTAATTCAGCCCATTATGTTCAATTAAATTAAAACCCAAGTTAATCCAAGCCGCTTAGGAATTAAATAAAATAAGAAATTAGATTAAGGCCTAAGCCCAAGTCTAAGCCCATTAGGACTAGAGAGCCCATCTAATTGACCTAGGTTAGTATTATATAAGCATGTTTAGGTCAGAATTTTGAGGGGACCAACACATAATTCAGATCTGATTTTTAGAGAAAGGCAAATGTGAGAGAGAAAGTGACGTCGCGCACCACCACCGGGGGCACGCCGCACGCCGCCGCACCGCCGTCGTCGCGCCTCAACCGCCCGCCGACGTCGCTGCCTTCCGCTAACGCTGCTACCGATGATGTGATCAGCCGGTTCAAGCGGCTGAACCGACTGATCGGCGACTTCCTCCGGCGATCCAGAACTTGCGGCAACACTCCTTGGCGTTTTCACATCACTGTGGTCGGCCGAGCTTTCCGAGACTTCTCCGTGTTGTTTTTGATCTGAATACGGAGGCCGGATCGCTCGATTTCGTGCCGGAGTATCGTTAAACAAGGTAAGTGCACTTGGACTTTGTTCTGTAAAATCGTGTACATAGAAACCAGTATGCTTGAGATACCGATTTCAGCTTGTTAATGTCAAAATCTTGTGAAGTGATGAACTAAAGAATCGTAAAGCACGTCTTAAGCTTTGATTTGATATATCATATGCCTCAATCGGACCTGATTTGCTATGTCAAAACTATTTCGGAAATTAGGATCAAAATCTGGAATATGATGTTGAAGTCTGTTCTGATAATGTTCTGACTGATGTTGTGCTGTTCCGTGATTTTTATGATTTTCTATGATCATTTTTTGAAAAAACTTTCTTCACGAAAATTGTAGATCACGTCTTTATCTGTTCACCATAAAATTTTCATAAAATTCCAAGTATGTTAGCATGATACGATCTGCAACGTCATATATGCATGAATCTGATGACAGATCAGTTCCAGATTGACCTTCGTGTGTTCTTCAATTTTCATAAATTTGTGTGTTCGAAATCTGAAAAAGTTTTCTTCATGAAAGTTCATACTGAGATCGAGATCTTTCCATTGATACTAATTTCATCAAAATCGGAGGTCATTTGGATTTTCAAAAGGAATTTTCACAATCTAATCAGTATCTGTGTCCAGATATGATTTTCATTCCTTTAGAATTCAGAAGATGTTTCTCCGAAATTGATAAAGTTAGAGATTATCTGCAAATTAGGTGATTGAACATTATCCTATATTTTTCAGAATATTTAATTTTCTAATTTGCATGTTTTGAATATTTCATGAATATCATGTGGATATTTAGATATCTTAGGATAATGTTCGATATATCCGCAATATTTGAAAATATTCAAAATTAGGAATCGTTCTTAATTTAGCAACGTATCTGGACGACTATCTGACCTTATTCCTAAGGTACGATACGCGGCGATACGGAAAATTATTATCCTATCCATAATCACTTGGATACGATAATGATTTTTATCTGCTTTCCAAATTTAAACGATCAACTTTCCGTCAATATCTATAACCCTATAGATATGACCGATAGTTCGATTTTTGTACCTAATCCGAGTTTGAAACAAATTTGGCGGATCGCGTGAACGATTTGAATGTGGTTGCTATCATTGTCTTTTTTTATTATTTGCTTTCCTTTAAACAGAAAATTCAAAAAATATCAGTTAGGATTTGAATTTGAGTTTTGCATGTTTATGGAACCCTAAATGTATCTAGAAGATAGAGTAATTATTTAATTTAAATTAGGACTTGAGATAATCTATTTCCTAGTTTAAATTAAGCAATATTCTAATCTTATTAGATTATTTAGGTTATTTTTTAATTCTGAATTTTCATGAAAACCCCAAAAAAAGAATGAATTGCTTTATGGTAGATTATGATAAATTACATTCTTAATTTAAGTAATTTATTATTTCGAATTTTAACAAAAATCCCAAAAAATAAGTCATGTTAGGATATGTTAAGTCATCATAGGTTGCATGTTATTTTAGGCATATTTTTATTCCGAATTTCATTAGAAAATACCAAAAATAAATCATTTGCCTGCCATTAGAATTAGGTCACGTCGTCGCATGACATATAGTTTGCATGCTAGGTTGCATTAATTGCATGTCATTTTTGCACGTCATTGCATATAGATTAGATTTCATTTAAATAAGTGAAAATCAAAAGAGAAATTGAATGAATTGCTTGTTAATTAGAAATCATATTAGGATGTTAATATGATTTTCTAGCTAACAATGCAGATGCTTGCGTTGCTTCCAAGTAAGTAATTCTTCCAAACTTGCAATTTATTTAATACTTTCCTGGGTGTTAAATTGGTGGTTTGCGCACCCGCATGAACACCTCACATGTTAGTAATTAAGTTAAAATGGATCCAAACTGCCTGCCAAAATATTTTTGAAAAGAAAAGGTACCGAAAGGGCGTTAGACTAGATCTAGCGTAACCAAGTCCCCGAGTTTAGAATCTCTGGTTCGTAGGAATAAAACATATCTTCCTATGTTTTATTTAGGTTTCTAATCGACCTACCGTAAATTGATTAGTGGCGACTCCAAGTATAAAAATATTTGCATGTTAAAGACTTAAACCCTAAGTTGCGAATTGGTAGAGCTTGGGAGGGCCCGAGTTAAGATTAGTCTTAATAATCCATTAGCCCGAAAAATGAAAATTTTTTAGGTCGCGACACACCCGAGCCATTTTGGCCCATTGCCGGTTTTTCCATAGCCAAATTTAGGTAAGTGACTTCCTAAACCATACTTAGTATAATGGGTATTATTAAAACTTGTTTATGGTGTGATTAGTATCTGTTTAGTAGCTAAGTTTTGGAATGGGATTAATATGTGAATGTGATTAATTGGTAGATTAAATTATGGTGATAGTGTGGCTTAATCAGTGGTTGAATTATGTGGGTTCAATAACCGGATTGTCGTGACGTTTGCGGGTGAATCGGATATTTGAATGTGCCGACTTGAATGTCGAGTTTATAGGCTAATGTAGGGAATATGATTGAGTTTGGGGATTTTACGACGTGTTAGAATGGCTAATTGTGATATGGTTGTTTGGAAATGGTTGTGTGATATGTGATTATGTGAAAAACGTGAAAATTGATTGAATTATGTGGCGTGTGTGTTTGTTTGAACAAGCCCGAATCGATCAGAGAGCTGCCAACTCGTAGGGTGTTGACCCGGGTTGTAAGAAAAGACCTATAGGGTGTTGACCCGGGTTGTGATAAAGGTCCTGAGGCATGTTGACGTGGGACAAAGTCTGGATTGATCGGAAGGCCGACTTGAAGCGTGTTTATACGGGACATGAGAAAATGAAAAAAGACTTGTGGAGTGTTGATCCGGGTCGTGAAAAAGGTCATGAGATGTGTTGACACGGGACAAAACTCGGATTGATCGAAGGGCTAACCTGTAGGGTATTGACCCAGGTTGTGGAAAGTGGCAGAACATGCAAGCGATTTGTGCTTAATTGAATTGGGTGAATGTATTTATGTATGGCGCTTGAATGATAGTGATATATACATTGGGTGTTATTGCATTAATGTGAATTGACTAATACGCAGAGTTAGTGTATGATTTGAGGAGAGGGAAGTACGTCCATGTGGATATTATTTGTCGTTTGTTATATTGCATGTGGAGATTTGTCTAGGTACGCATTGGCCTATGTAGGGTTTAAGTAGTCTACTTATTGAGATTTATCTCATCCCCCGTTATTAAATATTTTTAGGTTTGGAGTGACGGATAGTTGTCACGTGCAGTTCAAAGACCGGGAGTGACCTTGGGCATTCGATGCTTCGTTTCATCTTTGGATACCCCCATTTCATATAATAAAGTAGGCTACCCAATCACTGTTCCCTTTTGATGTTGTATATTTGTGAATGTTGTAGTGTTACCTCTTGTCATTAACTATCGTCAAGGTTGCTTAAATTTCGCTTCCGTTTGCATATATCTTTGCGTGTTTCGTGTGGGTCAGTAACGCATCTTGGGACATCGCATTCAATACGGCCATCGAAGGGGTGTCGCGAGCCAGTTGAGGTTCGGGGTGTGACACAATAGACAATGACTGAGGGATAATAACAGCATAAAACAATAATTTCATAGCAATGGAAAATAATCACTTACAACATTCGGTCAGACAATCAGTCATTAGACTCCTAGGGTTAACATCCACCATTATCATAAAAAAAGGGGGGACAGGTGGTAAGGTAGACTAGCTAGTTATACAAAAGGGGCTTTACTAAAAGCTTCTAAGTCTAGTATCTAAATACTCCTACGGTGCCCAATCTAAATCAAATCCTGAAGACTCCGATTCCGTGTCAGAGTTGATCTCAATTGGCTCTTCCTCGTTATCTGGCTCCTCCTCGAGCTCGGACTCCATGGGCTCTGGCATAGGCTCGGGCTCTTCTTCAAGTTCGGACTCCTCAAATTCCTCTTCGAGCTCGAGATCTGCAGGCGCTACAGGTTCTGGCACGGGCTTGGGTTTGGGACTAGGGTTCTTCGGGGTCGAGAATCTCACCATTGGGAGCATACACGTCCCCGGGCTCCCAATCCACGGCATTCTCTTTGCCGTGCTGCTGCCCCTCAAAATCCCGGATTGGGCCAACTAACTACAACCCGTCACGATAAAACTAGGCCAAGTAAGTGTGACGCTGCAAGTCGTCTAGGCCTACATTTACCCATACTGTAGTGAGGTGCCAAATATAAGTCTGATGTGAACCTACTAGATACTTGGTCTCCTCATGCACCGTATGCATAGGGGCCCCAAACCCTGAGGTGAAGGCATGATCAAGGTCGGGGATTTAAAATAGATTATAATTCAACTATAAGAATAAATCTCAATAAGCAGACAACCGAAACCCCACATAAGCCAACGCGTACCCAGACGAGTCTAAGCATTCGCCACGACAACCAACAGACCAAAATTCACACTGACTTCCTTAATTGGCATCAAATCACGCATAGCCCCTACACATTAGCCAAATCACTATAATGCAATATCATCTCACCACACATCACATTCCACGCAACATCGTATACATACAAATTCACTCAAATCATCCACAACTCGCGTAACACGCATCAGGTCATTTCATTTAACTCGTGTCAACACACCTCAGGTTATCAACCCTCTGATCTATCCGGGTACTGTCCCACGTCAACACGCCTCAGGACCAATCAAGTCCAGCGTAAACACGCATCAAAGCATTTCAAATCACACACACCACATGACCCAACAATTCCTTATCATTCACATATTCAAACCACACTCAACTTACTTATTCGCCAATCACTTAATCAATCCGTTGAAACATCCAATTCACCACAATTTCCACAAAATGCACCATACTAAATCGAGCGCACAAAGGCCTCGATAGGCCATTGAAACCGGCCCCCCAACACAGCACATCCAACGCAATTTAGGCATAAAATCACACATGGGGAAAAATCACAAGTCAAACCGCCACTCAAACACACTCGCTTCAACAACGAACAACCAATGCAAATTGCCACTAATCGAACTTTAATTCACACATGAACTATCACACATTTAAGCCCCACTTCGAGCACCAATCGGTCCCACAAATCATCATACAAAATGGCCCTTGAACCGCCACAATTTAGCCCACGTTTGCACTACAAATCAGCCACCACACTCCACCACAAACAGCCACATTTGCACCACAATTCAGCCACCACATTCAGCCACAAACAGCCACACTCAGCCCACATTCAGCCACATTATTAGCCACTAAATTAGCACATAACAGCCCCTAATTCCACACTAATCAACCCCTAAACAAATCTAACAATACCCGATTGTCCTAGGTAGGGTTTAGGAAATCGCTTACTTGAGTCCAAAGTCAAGAGTGAGCCAAGCGAGGCAGCGAGTCGCCGGAACAGGGGAAACTGTGCAGAACAGGGGCGGAAGCAGCAGGGGATCGTCGCCGGAACAGTGGCAGTGCCGGCGGAGCTGCTGGAAGCTCGGCCAGCGTGTCATGACTCACGGCGGCGATGGACAAGGCGACGGCGAAGCAGAAGCAGCAGCGTTGTTGCCGGAGCAGCAAGGACAAACGGCAGTCGAAACAGGGGAAGGTGAGCCGAGATAAGTGAAGCGATGCAGGGGGTTTCGCCGGAACAGAAGCAGCGACAGCGGAGCTGCTGGGGGCTCGGCCGAGGTGCGGCGTCCCACGGCGGCAACGGGCTAGGCGGACGGAGGGCGGAGTAGCAGCTGCTCGGCCAAGGGGAGGTTCGGTTGGGCCGAACCGAAACAGGGGAAAGGAGAGCAGGGGAGCCAGCGAGGAAGCAGCAGCGGCACCGGCGGCTGGGCGCCCAGCGGCGGGCGGCTCCGACGATCGAGCGGACGGCAGCGTGCGGCGGGGCTCTGGATTGAAGGCACGCGCGCGGAGGGGGGCGAAGGAGAGAGAGCTCGGCCGAAGGAGAGACAAGAGAGAGGGAGAGAGAGAGAGAGAGAGAGAGATTATGACAACCCCACCTACCCCACTTAAGTTTGATCCAATGGCCACCAATGCATATTGATGGACAAGCTAGGATCAAGGCTCACAGAATTCCACACTTTCTAACTAATAGAAAAGGCTAAATGGCACAAAAGTAAACTAGCAAAGAGGAAAGGGTAAAATGGTCAATTTTCGCACCCGATCCAAATTTTACTTTTCCGATAAAACAAACAACCCGGAGGTTGGCCACATTTAATTCGACATCGTCTAATTAATTTCATCGTGAATCTCTAAGAAATTCGACACTCAAGTTCGGATTCAAATAACGATCAAATTCACTCAAATGCGACTTTAGGGCATCTTTTACTAACGGATGGCTTTAGGAGTTACGCATATCGATCTTCGGTTACCCGAGCCATGCCGACGTTGATTGTTAGGAATTTACGAGAGTCAATCGCTAGTTCCGAAAGATGCGACCCTTCGAATTAAATTTTGGGTCGTTCGCGATTCACACGATGGTCAAGCGGATGCACCCACGATCTAATCATATTTTATTAGCGACGAGCCCATTACCATTCTTGGGTCGATCTATAGTGACCCAAAATATTCTCCCGACAATCCTTATAATCGAAGTGTCATACCATGGTCAAGCTTTTTAGGTCCAGGTACATTTCCCCTACTTAGCCTTTTCCTATCGATTAATATTTCAAGAATAATTAGTTCTATGCAAGATTTAACTACAACGCATTGATGAATATACTCATGTCATTAATCCCAAAAGTGGGTCGAAATTTGGAATGTTACATTTATTTCTCACTTTGATTATTGAGCATTAAATTATTTGCCTACGTAGCCGAATGATCACTCATCACATGTTTGTAGGTCAGGATTAAAATTGACAAAAGACTACTTGCAAGACATTTTCGAAATAAAAGAGAAAAAGTACCGAAAGGGTGTTAGATTTATTTAGCGTAATTAAGTTCTTATATCCATCGCAGAAATAAAATATACTCCTACGTTTTATATGGGTGCCTAATCAACTCGTAATTGATTAGAAGCGGCTCCGAAATGAATTAAATTGCAAGTTTGAAAATGTTTAAATCAAAATTCCAAGTTGCGATTTATATGATCTTGTGATAGTCTGCATTAAGCGATGTGATTATCTCTTTAACATGTAACGTTTGTACCCACCTAATAATCCACTAACTTTTTCTTGGTGGTTCAAATTTGAGAAGGTCGTGACGATAGCCGTTGCCCCCTCACACTTGATTATGCAAAATAGTAATAACTTGAGAATGTTAGTTGCCATAATGATGGTTCTATTATCACTTAATTAGTATCATGTGACGTTGTACACACTAGAAATTTTCCATGCATCGAGGACAATAATATCAGCATAACATAATCGTTTGTGAGCATATATATACACATACTCCAACTAGCAATGATTTTAACCACTTGTTGCATCATTGACACAGCTCGAATGCCGGAGGACGGGTGGTTCACGAGAAGAGATCGAGTCAACGGTATATATCTGTATATGTGACTCGAGATCCTACGTTTGACTGGAAAATGAGATGTCTCATCCCAGGTCGGAGAATATCAAGAGCAGGAGCCCTAGAATCTGCGATGTGCTGGCTATCATGAGGTCAAATCCGATATATAAATAACATTTGAACAATTCGAGTAATGATTCTTCAATCCTTGATGGCAACACTTCAATAAGTGCGTGCATGTAGCCATCCATCCCATTTATGGCTTCAATTCATGCCCATTTATACGGCAACTAGAGCGAAGCAAATACACAACATTACGAAAGTGTAAGAAACATCTTATATCGAGCATCTGCCATTCTCTCGAATAGATAAACATTCGGGTCGTGCCTTAGTGCCTATCTTTCTAGGATATGGATTCCTGACCACAAAGATATTTAAGGAGAGTCCAAAACACGTGACTATAACCTCAAAACAATAGGACTAAAGGCGTAAGATGACAGTGAATTTTACATTGGTATTAGTATTGTTAACCTCCTCATCAATGAAATGATCCTATACAGCATCTGCTTTTCTATTCATCATGACACACGTTTTAAAGGAAGATGGGTGATGGAAGGTCCACTCGGAGTGGAAGCTTGTTACAGCAAGCGATTTTCAGAACAAAGGTTCCACTCTGATGATGCAGTTTTCGCACAAACAGACAAATTACCACTTTTCCCATGAATCTTGCTTCTTGCTAGAATTGCCTGTCGGTCATGTCCCACGTTCTTTCTTTTTCGTTGTTTTTCGTTTTCTTTTTTTTTTTCTTGTTCTGGGTATTAATTGCAGTATCTCTGCTTACTTTTTAATCCATGGTACCACAAGAGTACGTGGAGACAGCTCATCTGATCTGAAGTCCGTGATTAATATTCAGGGTTCTTTGTTTACTTTCGTGAAGACGAATATTGCATGCAAGTGTATAGTGAGCTAGGCATTTATGTAGAATGAGACAAAAAAGAGTATATATAGCACTATCACTCACAATTTTATTCAGAAGGGAAGCAGGTAACAAAGGACAATAGATGGAGAGCAAATCTCACTGGAAACCCTGAACTCTAAGCACACACAAATAAACCGAAGGAAAGACTGAGAATTTGACAAGAGAAATTACATATGAGCGTGGAAAGGGAAACATCTAAGACACATGATAATCAAAGCATGAGACCAACTCGAGATAGCACATGCACCCAGACACTGGACACATGAAGAGGGGCCTCGCGACGGATCAAGAGCGGTCTTGTACATGGAAGATGTTGGGATTATTGATGACAATGTTGTACATGTGGACGGTGCTGAACTTGGAGAAGTCCCGGGGGAGAGAGATAAGGTCATTGGAGTTGTGCTTGTGGAACTGTATGAGGTCGGCGTCTCCCCTGCCGTGGTACCTCTCCCATCCCAATCCTCTCAAAATTTGCTCCAATGAAGAGTAGGAAGATATCGCCTCCCCGCTTGGCAAGTGCACCAAGACCTTCCTACGGGGACTCGCCTGCCTCCCGTCCAACCCCTCGGCCTGCGGATTCTTGACCAAACGGTACACTCCGTTCTCAAACACCCAAACCCCCGACATTCTCCCGCCCCACAAGGTTTTTTTTTTCCTTTCTTTCTTTCTTTCTTTCCGGGGCGAAATAAGATGCTTTTCTTTAGATTGCAAGAGTGAGACTTATGTAGGACTGACTAGCTAGCTTCTTGCTGTACGTCGTAAATGGCGAGGGTGCAGGTGGGTTTATATAAGCATCGCAGGGCCACATAAAAACACACGATCTATTGCTCAATTGGAACTATAGAACTGTTTGTTTTTTTTCTATAGAATCAAGATATCGTGGGTCCAAATGGGTTCAAATCAATTGATACATAGCGGGGCACACTTATTATTCCTCGGTCGGGATTGGGAGAATCTCATGCCGTGCAACTTTTCTCTTGCTCTAGGGAATTATTCTAGGAAATCTTTTTGGGGGAGATAAAATAAATATATTAGTTAGGAAAAATGGGGAATTCACCCCCACCCCCCAAAAGATTGATAATGAAGATTAAATGACGTGGCGGGAGCACCCACTCACGTCACGAGAAGTCCACGTGAAGATATTTGAAGGGATTTTTTATTTTTTTTATTTTTTGGGGGAGGGGGAGGATATTTTGAGTTTTGTTTGGTAAAGTGCTCAATGGTTCGGGAAGTACAAGGGGGGCATCTCGTGGATTCTTCGTTGGCTTCCTCATCGTTGGACACTACATAAAATAACGACAAGAAAAGGACCTAAAAAATTAGAAGTGGCCATCGCTCGTTTTTGTTTGTTTGCTTTGTTTTCGGGGAAATAGAGAATGGCTTTGTCTCGGCGAGAGATTCCATGAAAGGACAGCATTGATCATAATGCGATAGGTTTTTACGAGCTTCTCTACCAACTAGGGTTATTCCTTGTAGGAAGCTCCTAGAGCCAAGAGAACCCGCTATCCTACGTGATATTTTATAGGGTCTGTACCGGTGATTGAATAAGTAATGCTAAATGCAATGGTAAAACTACTCTAAAATCGGTATTGCAGACTGTGTGTAAGCGTGTGAATACATAGATCGGATTTGCAACTTCATTAGGAATATGTCGCATCACTTAACATATCAATTCTTAAATCATTCTTAGAAACCTAGCACTAGGACTTAAGAAACAGATAGTTTTTCCAACAGTTTAAATTATTAATAAAGAATAACAGTAAAAGAGGATATGATGAGTTCAATCCTTGATTTGTATTCTGATATCGTGTCAAACAATTTTTTTATTCCAAAAGCTTAAACTATTAGGAAATTAGAGTGTAGTATATGATTATCACATCTATTGACGTTTGTTAAGAGTTTTGGAGAGTTCTGAAATGCATGCCCGTGCCATGCCGCCATCCGAAACTAACTTCTAGAGATGTACAATTTTTCTACTCTCTTTTACGCACGAGGGTTTCTTGGAGTAAAGCAAAACAACTCTTCCTATGGGATCTCTTGAGGATATAGATTCTCCTACTTTACTACATTTTTATTCTTAACTAAAGTAACAGAGGATACAAACGGATCTGTCCATGTTCTTAGCAGCTAATCAAGAAGAAAAGCTAATGTGAATACTCATACGCGGTCGCCATCAAGAAACTACATTCTGAAGCGTAGAGTCAAGTCCAAAAAGGAAGGGCATTCTCGGCAAGGACCACTCTTCACGTTGCAACGCCATTTCACACCTGTTTTATCCATTGTTCCCCGAGTTCAACAAGCTCCAGGCGTATGATACCCACGTGGGTCATTTGGTCCTCCACCTACAAACCTTCGAGCCATCATCGTTTTAGCCTACCCTCCTTCCATAGAGTATTATCCCCATGAATTAGGAGCTGAAAGCTTAGGTTCCATCTCATTTTTGTGGCGTGTGGTCCGTCGTACATGATCAGGGAAAAGAGACGCCACGCCCCCCCTCGTGCGGAGGAGTGACAGACGGCGTTCTTGCCTGGCCTTTAGCCATGCAGATGGGGCTCACCTTGCCAGGCCCTTGTTCCCTCTCAAGCCTGCATCATGGTCCTACACTCCTACACGCTTCTCTTGCAAGTTGATCTGTCCCTGTCGCGATCGCGCATCATGCACGTCCTCTCGTTTTGTGAACTTTCGAACTTCACTTGGACAACGACATGTTTTATGGCACCATCGAGATGGGAGAAACTTTCCATTTTTGTCTCAACTGTGATTTCTTCGTCCTTCCAGCGGATGGCATCCAGCAATCGCAATCGCCATTGTACCAAAGAAAGTATTTTCGTACATTGATTACAAATCCGATGTGGTATCATTGAGCCAATTCGCAATGCTATTGTATGAACTCCCAAATGGGGTTTAAGAAAGGTCATTTCGTTACATTGGGAGACTCGAGTGTCTCATATGTTCCAAGTAAAGACAAATGAGGACCCGAGAGACTGTGAATTTTCCCTTGATGAGATTTCATTAATAGAGATACATTCATACACAGTTTTAACCAATAAAAGTCAAGTGAAAACAACTCAAACAACTTAGATAACAAACAAAAATTAAATCAAATAAAGATAACTCAATATCAAATCAGTCATACGCGATTGTTATTGAAATCTTCTTATTTAGTTTCAGTATAGCCTGAGACTGAAATTGTGGGTAGCAAGAAGGGAACTGTTGGGCAAAACTGGCTAGCAAACATGTGCACATTTTGAGTTTAGTCGTCTCCCGCCCATGGGGCTTAGATCCCTTTCATGTGGAGATAGAGCAGGGGTTTCTTTTCCTTGAAGTTAATTTATGTACATATGTGGTTTTGATGCATTCTTTCTTTTCTTACCAAAATTTAACATTGTACGAATTCGAATGAATTTGCAACATTTTGTTCGCTTCGAATTCCACTTGAACAGTCAGATTTGGAGGTGCACAAGAGAGGTGGCCGATACAAGAGGTTTCATGAGAGAGAGAGAGAGAGAGAGAGAGAGAGAGAATGGGCCGAGTGCTAGGATTTATCCTTTTCTATTTACCTTGACCTATTTTGCTTCCGATTAAACCGATTCGTTCGTTCGCCAGGAGATCAATGGTTGAGATGGCATGAGATGGACGTACGCTTGTCCAAAATTGACCAATGAGAACCAAGTACATGGGTTGTTCTTCTTTCGGATTATAACGGCCGTCAATTCATATTATATAACAAAATCAACAGTTGCGAAATGGCCAGTCCCAAATGTGAATTAATTACTCGACTCAAATCTCAAAAAAAAAGGTCTCTGAGTCCGGGGAAATTCCTCTTGATTTCATTAAAATTAGGAAAAAGACCACCAAAAATTTCAAATTATGACACATGTGACAAATTTACCCTAAACTTTTTTTGTGACACGAAAAACCTTAAATTATGCTATTTGTGGTATATTTACCCCATAGTACTTTCTCTTTGGGCATTTTCATCTTTTTCCTTTTTCTTTTTCTTTTTCCTTTCCTATCTCTCTTCCCTCTGCCGACCATGGAGAAGGGAAGCCAGCAAGGGCAACCCTCACCTGATGAGGGCAACCCTCGTTGGGGTCAGGCGATGGTCGCCCTTGCCCGGGCAAGCTATGGCAGCCCTTGCCCGACTCAAGTGACCCTCGCCTGACGCCAGCGAGGGTCGCCATCGCCAAATCCGGCGAGGGTCGCCATTGCCAGATCCCGCGATGGCAACCCTCGCCCAACCCCAACGCAGGCGAGGGCGACCTCTCTCCACCATGGCCAGCGGAGACAAGAGAGAGAAGAAAAGAAAAAAAAAGGAAAAGGAAAAAGACAAAAATGCCCTAGGAAAAAGCATTAGGGGAGTAAATGTGTCACAAATGGCATAGTTTTGGATTTTTCGTGCCACAAAAAAAAGTTCATGGTAAATTTATCACAAGTAGTATAGTTTGGAGTTTTTGGTAATCTTTTCCCTTAAAATTAAGCATTAACAAAACTAGGGGCCATAAAACCCTTCGGGTCATTACAAGCTTGTATTCATATAAAAGCCAAATACATACATATTATCTACATATATATCCAATGCATACATGCGTGAGGGAATGTTTCATAAAAGCATGCGATATTTAATTAGGGGATCGTTTTGCGTGAGGAATCAAGGAGAAAGTAGGCAGTATAAATTGAAGGGCGGTCCGAGAATGTCTTTCTGGAGTCGCCAAAGCAAAGCTTAAAGGATAGATAACACCAAAGTAATTACTAATTAGCCTAAGGCAGTCGGATCCACGCTATCTTGGATTGCCACAAGAAACAACTTTTGCATGAGAAAAAAACTAATGCACCTCAACTTAGGGGGAATAATATCGCCAAAAGGGTTTCGAAAAGGCAACTTTGTGGGGATTGGGTATTACGCACTTAGCTAGATTTCCTTGCACATAATGATGATAATAATAATGCATGTTATATGCCATATTCCCATGCAAAAGGAGCACGTAAGTTTATGCTCATTGAGAATAGAAGCATCCGTGCGTGTATCGTTAATTACTCGCAATTCAATAATTGTGAGATTCCCCATCTTCCGTAAGGGAGGGAGACATTCGTGCAGATTGATGGATCCAACAATATGTCTCATTTTTTGGTCGGAATATTACTTTCCATGTCATACACTTAAAGACGAAGAACAACCCGAACGGGCTTAAGTAGGTGTGATGTTATGTACCTTAATGACGGCTAAAGTGTTCCTCCTCCACCCACGTTTCTAATTACGTAAGACGCTACAGAGGAGGAGTCTAGAAAAGGGTCGGGCTGGTTCTTTACGTGCTGTACACCGTTTTATCGAAAGCTTAGATTGAGATTACATGGCGATCGGATTGGATTAAGATAAGGGGGAGATACTCACCAACTAATAAAGTCGTTTCTTATTAAAATGGCTTTTCTAAGTAACGTGGGGAGTTTTAATTGTGTATTGAAATGAGTAGGATCCACGTGTTGAATCATCTGTTTTTCTTTGGTAAAATCCAATAGAAATATCTGCCACGACTTAATAAGGGACTTTTAATAAGATCTCTTAGCATATGTAGCATTTTCCATTTGGGAACAACTAATAACACTTGGGGATAATGGCACAGGTGGCCATGTACTTCTGTCCTTAAATCAAAATCGTTGTTCTACTTTTGTTTTCGAAAGCATCCCTCTATTTTTATTTTAAAAAAAATTCAAATTAGTCATATCGTTATACATTTTCTTTTATCGGTCCATTTTTGTTGACATAAATGATCAAATTGTTGAATTGGGCGTCAAAGTATGAACATTGCACTATGATTCGCCCAAAATTATTATATAACATCATATCAGGCAACATGAAATTAACACAAACAAAATTGAGAGAGAAAGAGAGAGAGAGGGGCTAGCATGGGCTCTCGAGCTTGTGGCCACAATGACAACTCGAGCTCTCAACTCATAGTCATGACTACCGGATTTTAAGGTTGTGGCATAGCTGCTCAAGATTTGAGCGCCCTAACACCATGATGGCTTAAGCTCTAAGCTATCTGTCATGATTGCTGCCAGATCAAGAGCTCATCATATCGGAGCTCACGGCTGCCATGGTCACGAGATCTCGAGCTCACATTCATGGCCAGGAATGTTGATCGTAAGTGAGTATTTACAAATAAGAGGTTTTATACTTTGCAAGTGTTCGACTTGGTGGATCTTCCATTAGGTTTGTCGGGGTTTTAAAAGAAGAAGGTAGAGAGAGAGAGAGAGAGAGAGAGAGAGAGAGAGAGATTGATTTCAGACAAGGACAAAAAGTCAAATCCTGATAAACAAATCATTAGACGTTAGCAAATTTTGTCGTAGAAACGAGAAAATATCAAGTACCTAAGTGAGTGATGCTATGTTGGCAAAATCATAGTCCATTCAGTGATGGACACGTGTCGCCTGGGCCCACCTGTGTCAGCCAAATTTTCAGCTCTTGACCCTCTCTTCTCCCTCTTCATGGTCTCTCTCTCTCTCTCTTTCGGGGGTGAAGAAAAAATACATTCTAATAGTGAAAAATCCACTATCTTGATCCACTAGCCGCCACCACTACCGGCCATGGTGAAGAGCACGCTCGGATGGTAGCGGGCTCGCCGCCGATGGATTCTTTTACCTTTGTTCACGTCACGATGGGGAACCTCACGCTGAAGATCCCCGTCGCCACCAAGCCCGCCCACTCCACCTCCACCTCCACCTGTCGTCCTTCCCCTACTTTTGCAAGATCAAGTTCAAGAGCTTCCCCCTCCGGACAGCCTCACAACCATGGTTGCCATATCTTGAGCTCAAGAACATGGTGGCCGCAAGCCTTGGGCTCAAGCTCCATGGCCAGGGATGGAGAAGACGTCGATAATGCCGATTTGGATGAGCCGTTGCAAGGCACATTGCCATCGTTCGATTTGGTGTCCATGGAGAAGATTACGTATTAACACCTATTTTTTAATTGCCCAATTAAATTACACAAAATTTAAGGGCTAATGTACTTAATTTCTAAATAAAAAATATATTTTTTATTCAATTGTATTGCATATAGACATAGGTACATTTTTCACTATTAACATGTATTTTTTCTTTTTTAAAAAATAAAAAACATTTAAAAAAATTTAAAAAAATTCAAAAAAAAAAATCAAATCGGGCCAAACCAAGGCCGACCTGACGCAACCCCCTCTCCTTCCCCTCGCCCGCGTGCAGCCCACAACTCTCTCTCTCTCTCTCGCACGCAACAAACGGCCACGAACCTTTCCCTTCCTCCTTCCCCGCTCAACCCAGCCTCTTTCTCTCTCCTCTTCCCCTCCCTGTTACCATGGAAACCGGGATGCAGAGGAGCAAAGCTTGCCTCCCTGCACCAGCTTAAAACGGCCACGAAAGTCAATGACGTAGAGTAGGCTAGTGCAGGCCATTCAATGGCGAGTTAATGGAACAGAAGCCGTGGTCGTCGGCCATAAAAGAACCAGAGAAGAGAGAGAGGCAGGCGGCCACAGATTGAAAAAAAAAAAAAACAGAGGAGAGGGGGCGTTCTGGTGAAGAGGAGACAGGTGGTGACGGAGCCCAATCCGGAGAGATTTTGAGCGAACCGAGTGATATGTCGAGTGCAACAAGGTCCCCAATGGCCACTATGCCAGAACCGTGACCGGCGAGCAGTCGTCGTGCCCATTTTCCGAAATCGAAGCCATGCATGCTATGTGTTTGTGAAAATGCTTGAGTGTGGAAAGGGAGCTCGATTTTGAGAGAGGAGCCGAGAGAGAGCAAGAATAGGGACGGATTGAGTGAGACAGAGAGAAAGGGATCTCCTCCGACGACAATTGCGCTTGTGCCATGACCAACAGCCACCGGACCTTGCCTCCAAGCCGTTGCCACGAGTCCCCTGTTACCTTGTTTTTCTTGGTCTCAGCCAAACGGGGCCGAGACTCGCGGACGTTCACTTACACTCGGTTTGAACGTCGGCAAGCCTTCCCTGGTTGTCCCGGCATGTCGTCGGTCCTTTTGAGTTCTTTCCTGGCGTGGATCCACTTCTTGAGCAGCCCAGATCTCTCTTCCAATAGGCGCGTATCACCCGTTTGATGAAATTCGGAGCAGGGCTAGGCGTGGGGTCTGGTCAGAAGTCTGTCGCTGGTCGGACTTAGGCCAAAGCGACGCCGGAGTAGGTGTGGCCATGCCGAGACGAACGTCTCGATCATTTCCGTTGAAGCCGCCGAGCAGTGAAACCTAGAGTGTCGCTGGGATCTGGTCAGGTTGGCTAAGAACCAAAGTCGTCGGGCCTGGCGTTGGCAGTTGTCTAGCCAGCGGCGACACAGGCGGAGGAGCGCTGGCGAGTTTGGATCACGGCGGCGAGGTGACAATGGCTCAAGCGTCAGCATATGGCCGCGGCAGGTGAAACACCGCAAGTGCGTAAGGCTGCGGAAGAAGAGAAAAACTGGGGAGTCGGGTCGCTGGGGAGGATTCGGGTCGAATTTGGGTTGGTCAGGAACCAAGTTGACCCCTGATCCAGTTTGAATTCGGGGATCTGACCCGAGTCAACGACTTTGGGTCAAATCTGTTGACCCAAGGCGATTCTAACCTAACCCTGATCTTCTGACCACACTCGTTTTAATATTATATTATTTTAAATAAAAAAAAATCGTTTTTTCATTTTCTTTTAAAATTAGAAAATAGTTTTTTTTGTTAAAAAATTAGGGAACAGTTTAGAAATTAGTATTTTTGAATATTTTTATAAATTATGTGAATTATTTTATTAATGATCTTGTTTAAATCGGATAATCCTGTACGGCTATACAGTAGGATTTTGGATATTATTTTTACTATTGTTGTATTATTATTATGCATGTTATTTCTAATTAGAATATAATTGTATAAATTGTCGTGTTTTGAGTATTGTCGTCTTAGTTAAGATTAAAACCTTAGGCTGCATTTTTATCTTGACTGCTAATCTTCAATGATTGTGCACTTGTTTGATCATTTCACTTGTTAGGAGATAGGTCTTAAAATCAATCCAAACTGCTTGATAAATATTTTCTGAAATTAACAGGATGAAAGGTACCGAAATGGCACTAGTTACTCAATTAGTGTAACAAAATTCTTAAACTCATTTAATTTCTGGTTTGTAGAATAAGGTGATTCTCCTATTATCTTATTTGGATTTCTAATTGATTTATCTCAAATTGATTAGTGGTAACTCCTAGATAAAATTCACTTATAAGTTAAAACCCTAAACTATAAATTACGATATGATATAAGCTTGAAAAGCTCAAGTTAAGGTCTAAACTTAGATTTAGCGCGTACTAGGCAACGCCGCATCTCCCCTTTCTGAGTAAAAATTCGGCGGGTCGCGACATGACAAATTGCAGAGGAAGTGGCAGAGAGAAAGTTAAGAGGGAGAAGAGAGGGACGAGAGCTGAAAATTTAGTTGACACAGCCACGGGTGGGGCCGGGCAACAGGTGTCCATCACTGAGCGGACTATGATTTAGCTGACAAAACATTACTTAGGTACCCAATATTTTTTTGAACGACCGATAACTTTCGTAATCATTATCGCCAGCCTCACGTACGGAATAGGGCTAAAAGATGTTTCGATTCAATATCACAAGTAAATATTTCCCTTTATCTTCACAAATTTTTTTTTGGGTGGGTTTCTTTCGTAGGCGATGTCTGCAAAGGTTGTCTGTTGTTTCACCATTTTGCAACATGTACTTTTCGTGTTATAAGCTACGGAATAGGCTTAAAGATACATGGGTTCGTTCCGTGATTACTCCCCCTCCTCTGATTCAACAGAAATCTTTGCACGCTAAATCCAATTCAAAGCATGTACGCTGCACTCGAAAATGGTCCGGGTCAACTCGGCCCGGATAATGGGTAGGTGGCCCAGTGTGGCCCACTTCTCGTGATGGGCCGCGTTGGGCCCGGCCCGCAACGGAAGCGACTAAACACCCCAGAACAAGGAAAACTCCGTCAGCTTTCCACGTGGGTCGGACGGCAAACGGGGCCCACAATATCGCCACGTGTCTTGGGCCCCACCCCACCCCACGCTGGAGAAATGATTCATTATCCACACTTTCCCATGAATTTATGACGTCACCGAAATAGAGAGCCACTCATTCCTACTCAAATCATTCTCCCTCCCTTTTTATTTCTTGCCAAAAAAAAATTAAATTAAATTAAATACCGCAAAATGCTTCAAATTATATCCACTGCCATATAAATATCCCCAATTTATTTATCAAAAACACTCCAAATCAGAACAAAAAAAATCTCGAACTTATATACTCTAAATAAAACTAAAAAGAAGAATATATACATAATAATATATGTAAGTTTGGATTTTTTCGTGATCTAAAAAGAGTTGGAGGTACTATTATCGCAGTGGACACTATTTAGGATTTTTGACAACCAAAAAATAATTTCGGATATTTATGTATCAGTTAACATATAGTTTCGAGTGGTTTTTTTCAAGTATTTACTAAAAAAAAAAAATCCATTAATTAAACCATTTTAAAATAGAATTAATTAAAATTGAAATTATTATGTGGCTGGGCTTTGTTTTTTACTTTGCTTCTCTTGTCTTCTCTTCTTCCCGTCGATTCTCCGTAAAACCGAATTTCGACATTGGGATCCGAATCTCTCCATCCATCGCAGCTCGCACACCGAGCCACAAGCTCCGCAAACCAGACCCCAAAATAATGGAGTTGACCTGCTGCTCCACCTCCGTCCGCGGCCCCTGCCGGCCTCCTCCCTACCCCGGACGGAGCTCTCGAGTCGCGTGTCGAAGCTCGGCTCCGCGCGTCTCCCGCCTCGCCGTGATCAGCAAAGCGGCCACGGTCGAACTGGACGGCGCCGCCGCCACGTCGCCGCGGGCCATTAGGAGGAGGAGCGGCGGCGGCGGCGGCGGCTCCTCTCTGCAGCTGGCCAAGTCCAGCGCCGCGATGGAGCAGCTGGACATCGAGCGCGGCGTTTGCGTGCCCTTCCGCAAGTACACTCCCGAGATGGTACTATTCTTTCGTCTTCGCTCTTTGTCTGATTCTACTGTCCCGGCTGCATAGAATTGTTGGTGTTGCTGATGTTGTTGCTGTCGGTGATGTTCATTCTAACTCGCTGTGCTTCTTATGGTATGGTAGTTCGGTGTCCTCTTTATGTGAGGTTGAAGCGTATGTTCGCTGCCCTGTGCAATTAGGTGAGGAGCAAGGTCTTGGAATCCAGGGGGGCTATCCTGTCGCTCGTCATGAGGGGAGTCGAAATCGTGTGGAACTTGGGCTTCTACTGGTCCACCCTCATGTACGATTGTTTTGTCGGACGCGACGAGGAGGTTGTTCCGTTTCGCGCCATGCAGCTTCGGAATCTCTTGTGCGACCTGGGGCCTTCCTTTATCAAAGCTGGTCAGGTTCGTCGTACTTCGGCTGCAATATATTTTCTTGATGATGCATAAGCGTTTTGGTGGTCTAATCCCCTTTTCCCTGAATTTCTGTTCCTTTTTCTACAGGTTCTTGCAAACAGACCAGATATTATTAGAGAAGACTACATGAACGAACTCTGCATTCTACAAGATGATGTCCCTTCCTTCCCGAATCAGGTGAATGGCATAATTCAACAGAGAAAGAGGCAAACTTATTTAAGAGTTCAATAAGCTTTTTCACACTACCTTGGATGTTTTCTGATGCGAATCGTGTCGACACGACAATTAGGTTGCCTTCAACATCATAGAGGAGGAGTTGGGGCGGCCTCTTGAAGCTGTGTTCAGCAAAATTTCATCTCGGACAATAGCAGCCGCAAGCTTGGGTCAAGTTTATAGAGCTACGTTACGTGATACTGGAGAGGATGTTGCAATTAAGGTTGTCTTCCATGCTGTGAACTGCTCTTGCCTCACTGACATCTACAGCTCTACATTATCGAAAAAAATTGAGACTTGCAGGCCCGTCTTGCTTTCACATTTCTGCTGTAGCAGATACTTAACTGATGAAGTTCTTGGGTTTTATTTCATTGCTTTAGGGGCAGTAGTCATGCAAAATAAATTTTTTTTTACTGCCCACGGCATCTTTACCAAAAAGTTATCTATATTTACTTTCCCGAGAAGCATACATGATGTAGCGTTTGTTTTGGGAGATGATATAACAAATTCAACATCTACCTCTATGAATACTGAACATTCTAGATTTTCCTTTCATACATTGTTCTCTTTTATGCAATAATGTCTATTACTTGTTGTTTTGAAAATTAGATAGTTACTTCTAACTGTTTGACCTTGTTAAACTTAACTATGCCATTAGCACTGAAGTTCGTTTGTTTTAGTTTATCTCATTTAAGAACTTCCGTATCACATTGCTTTGCCGCATATGATTGTCAGATTTTGATGATGAGTTTCATGTGATTGCAGGTGCAAAGGCCTGATATAGAACCCATTATATACCGAGATCTTTTCTTATTTCGTACTCTCGCTTCATTTTTGAATGGCATCAGTCTGCAGAAGCTGGGGTGCAATGCAGAGCTGATAGTTGATGAGTTTGGTGAAAAACTTCTGGAGGAGCTAGATTACACCTTGGTACCTTCCGCAACTGCCTCCTTGAACACAAGTACTATTGTTTACAAAATAAAAGTTTCCCAAACTGGGAAATTATTAATGCATGGGCATTTGTCTTCTTTCTGGAGTTTATTAATCATATCAATATCTTTTCTGGCTTTACCAGGAAGCCCGAAATGTTGAAGATTTTCTGGAGAACTTTAAGGATGATCCTACTGTTAAAATCCCACGCGTCTACAAGCAGCTTTCTGGTTCTCGTGTTCTGGTGATGGAGTGGATTGATGGTATTCGATGTACTAACCCACAGGTTTGAACTGTCACAAGATATAAACTTGTGTTGTCAAATATTAGCCCAGGCAGTAACCAAAATTTGTTAATTTTCCCATTTATGTCAGGCGATTAAGGATGCTGGCATTGATGTAAATGGATTTCTGACAGTTGGAGTAAGTGCCGCTTTACGGCAATTGCTAGAATTTGGGTTATTCCATGGTGATCCACATCCTGGAAACATTTTTGCCATGCGCGATGGACGTATTGCTTATGTAGACTTTGGCAATGTTGCTGTCCTCAGTCAGGTAATGTACAAAGGAAAAGAAGTACTGTGAGCGCATGTTCATGAATTAATCAAGGGGGAACCATGAGAATAGTCTAATGAAATAATGAGAGAAATCTGATAAGTACATCATAAAGGAATCAATAGGATGCAAAGTACAGCTTCTACTGAGACAGAGCAGTAGGCAAGTAGAATACGAAAATATATTTGAACTCAAAAAGAAGTCAGCATCTTTTAAATGGTTTTTTCTCCTCTTACACGAGGTTCCTCTTGATTCATTGTTGACAGCTTGCTAGTCAACTCTATTTCTTGACTGCACATAGATATTATTTTGGGTTATTTAGCTACCTCATTCATTGTTAAGAGCTTTAATTGCATGAAGTAAGAAGGGGCCTGTTTCCCCTTTTCCTTAAAAAAATCTGAATTAAGAAAAAACCAGAGAAAGAGGACCTCGTGCATGAAACATGGAAATAGTCACTGTTTAACCATATGGAAGGAAGTAAATAGAGAGGGAGATGATTACCCCAAACAAATAAAAGATGGTGATATGACTTGTTTGCTAGAATTAGTATTAATGGCGGAGTAATGAATAGCATTTTTTTCTCACTCGCACTCTTTGCTATGAAGTCTCGTTGATATCCTATCAACGATGTTTGAATTGAAAGAGAATCTACTTTGGAATTTTCAGCAAAATAAGCAGATTCTGATTGATGCTGTTGTCCATGCTGTAAATGAGGACTATGTGGAGATGGCAAATGATTTCACCAGGCTTGGTTTCTTGGCCAGTGGCACTGACGTCGCTCCAATTATTCCAGCTTTAGAAGCAATTTGGCAGAACTCTTCTGGAAAAGGACTCTCTGATTTTAACTTCCGAAGCGTTACTGGTAATTTCTTTTTCAACTTCTGTTGCACTCACTTCCCTTCACTAGGACAATATCATCTGGAAATTGTCGACTTCTTTTGTCCTTGGTGGATTTTCTCTCTTTGTAGATGATGGTCCTTTTCTTTCGTTACTCGTGGATGAAAATTTTTAAGGAACAGTTCATGTTTTAGATTTAACAGCCCAAGTCCCAGATGAAGGAGGAAAAATTTATAGTTCATACTATATTATACTTATTATGGAGGTCCACCAGCAAATTTAAACTCCCAATATCATTTTGTGGGCCCTGGTTCACATTGACTGGGCTTGTGTCTTCACAGCAGGGAAAACATTCCATGCAGCTAAACCCTATTGGACACGTTAAAAAGGGCATTAGTTTGACTTCTGTCAAGTGGACAGTACAAACTGTTTACACTCGACTTTAATCAACCTGCATATTTCTTGCTCGAGTTTGATTTGATGATATATCTGATCTATCGACATTGATTGAGCTAGAGTCTAGGCGATTATTAAGATCAAACTACTCATGGAACTCAAGTTCCAAGTCAAATCAAACTCAACATAGCGACAACGATTTAGAAGAAATTACACCCTTTCATAGAAACATGCTTCATTGTATCTGAAAAGCATGTTAAATCATCAATACAAATTACAAACTGCTCAAGTGAGCTTGGAAGTTACCATGAGCACTCAAGTCATGTATGAGCAAACACGAGCTCTCTAAATTGAAAAGAGTCATCTCAAGTTGCCATCTAGCTTGCAAGAAACTGGAACTTGTGCAGCCCATAAGGTTCTCTCCCCTCTCGAAGCCTAGATTCAAGAGTTATAATATTATGTCCTCCATTCAGTTTTAGGAGGCCTTTTCTAAGATTGATTATGTCTATCAGGTTAACCATGACGGAGAAATTATGCTTAGGCTTGATTTCTTGGTGCTAGTTTCTGCTAGTTTACTGGTGCTTGTTATGTTCATGCTCAACTTTGTATGTTTGGTCCAATGGGAAAGTTAAGTCTGCCACATGTCTTGAAAATATTCTTTAACATTTGTGGAGTAATCAAAAGGATAAGAACAAACAAATCTTGAAATCTGCTGGAGTTTTTGTGCCAAGTTGCCAACTGTCATATTACAAGAGAGAATTATTCCCAATGCATCTGGGGGGTCATATATATCCCATTGGCCAAGAAGCCAGTGTAAACGTTTCATTCTGCATCCATATCATTGTGTTTGATGGTCAGGGATGGCATGTCTTTAATTTTCATATTGCACATGTATGTTTCTTATGGGAATATTATCTTATGAGAGTAAGTCCTCGCAAGGACCTCAAGAAATTGTTTTATCCTTGAACATTAAGAGAGAGCAGTCTTTGCTTTTCAATTTCCTTATTCATGTGAGAAATAATGACATGGCAGCTGTCCTTTTCACCTTGTATGCTGCAGGGAAGTTTAACCAATTAGTTTATCAGTATCCCATCCGTATCCCTGAGAGGTTCTCACTGGTTATCCGTTCTTTGTTGACTCAAGAGGGGATCTGCTTCACTCTCAAGCCTGACTTCAAATTTCTGGAGGTGCAACTTAATTGCATGCTTTTCCTCTGTCTTTTTTTTTTCCCGCTAAGATGATTCATCAGTTTACCTTGCTTACAATGATTGAAAAGGATACTTCACTTTCATAAGATGTCTAGTAGATAATCAACTTTCAATTGTCAATACCTGTCGGTGATTTGAAAATCTTCCAATCTCATTATTACTCCTACTCGTGCTTAAATGTAATTAGAAATAATGAGATGATCACAATCTACTTTTATCTTTTTCCTTTTCTGTTCTTTTCTGGAGATGTCAATGTTCTTTAGTGTAAAAATCAACCATGCTTCCTATACAACTGCTTTAATGTAGGGGCAGCAAACTTGGAACTTTATCATTCCACAACATTTTTCATAGATTTCTTGTCTATTTCTGCAAGTCATCTGATATGTCATTTTATAGATTCGTCTCATTTATGTATTGCTAGGGATTAATAGAAGAAATCTAAACAGGGTATCAATTTCTAAAAGCATGACAAAATTTCAAGCTTCATGTGCTATTTTCTCATTCGTGTTGCATTGAGGAACTAAACTAGGCTTAAATGCTGTTGGCACAGATCAACTGCTTATACAGAGAACTGCATGGTTGCCTTTTCTAGTTAACCGTTAATTTTCAACTAATGATACGCGGATTAATATTTTCTTGCTTTGCTGACAACATTCACTCGCTAGGTTGCTTATCCATATGTGGCAAAACGTCTTCTGACAGACCCCAATCCTGCACTACGCGAGCGCCTGATACAGGTACAATCAGGCATATTCCATTTAATCATTCTTGTTGGGACATGAACTTCATTTTCCTTGAAGTTGCGGTTCTTGACAAAAAAAGTCTAATATCGGCATGCTTGTAATGTAGACACATCCATTTCTGTGGGCTTTAGACCTCTATCGCTTGGGCATTCTGATGCTTTCCAAAACCTATATTGACACTAAATGATCTAAGCTTTCAGCTCCAAGCAAGTGTAGTTCCAAAGATGGGGGCAAGCTGTGTAACTTCGTCTTCCCAACCCTAGTGGATGATATATATGCATTTCTGCAGTACTAAAAATAGCAATGGATGTTCTTGTAATTAAATCAAGATGCAGAGATTAAGATCCTTAACTCTTAGTATGTGTTGAGTTGTAGCTTTTAAGAAGCATTGTTAATCAGTTACTGTCTTAGTGCTTCTTTACGTCCATTCATGAATAGTGCTGTTTATTTTTTTGTTCACTTGGGAACAGATCATGTGTGCACACTTGTCTTTTGCAAGGCAATTTACCTGGAAGCAACTTGACCTTGCCTCTCTCTGATGAGCACTTTTGCGAATCTTGGCAGCAAAGCTAAAGCATGTTGCTTCTTTTTTTTTACCCTTCGTTACACAGTGCATCCAAATTGGCCTAGTGAAGCTCCTAAGATAACTGTTTACTGATTGGTGATGCACAGCACCACTTGGGGAATGACTTGCAAACGGGAAAGTCACACTGAGGGTGCAACTCATGAAAGTTCTCATCTTATTACAGGTTTTATTTAAAGATGGCATCTTCCAGTGGAAACGGCTCGAAAACCTTATTGTCCTTGCCAAGGAAAATGTGGCTAAGATGAGCAGCAACCCTGCATTGCGGGGAAAGGACATGTATGTATCTTGTTGCCGGCTAGATTTTCTCTTATATGGTAATCATGGTATGTGAGCATGACTGGGGTGATCCTGTTTCTACAGGCAAAGGTCAAGAGACTGGCAAGTTGAGAGGAAACTGGACCTTAAAGATACCATCAAGGATGGAGCTCGCCTTTTCCTTGTTGATGAAGGGATTCGAAGACAGCTCCTCCTTGCTTTGACAGAAGATTCAAAGCTTCACATTCAGGAGGTATGTGTCTGAAGCTTTACATTCTCAACTCTAATTAATGTGAATTCTGAGTTGTGGTGCTTGATTTTGCAGCTCGTGGATGTTTACAGACTAGTTGAAGACCAAATAGATATACCCTCAATAGCTTTGGAAGTAGTACGAGGTAAAACTTTAACCATGTTCAAAGGATAATTAAGCACTTCCAAACATGAAAACAAGTTCATTTGCCCCAGTTCTACATCCTTTCTTAAAATTCACGTGCTTTCCATTTTGCAGACTTACCAACAGTTGCTCGGGATCTTATGCTTTCATGGAGTGAATCTGTCCTGTCTCAAAGATGATAAAGAACACTTAGGAGCACCCTGAAGAGAGGTCAATTTGAGGTAAACAAAAGCACTATTGAGTTGCTGCAGATGCCTGCGATGACTTTTTTGCTGCTTTACTGATTTGAAGCTCTTCCAGTATATTTAAACCACAGTATTTGTTCTGGTTCCAATTGCCAAAGAGATGTATATAATTTGTCAAAATATGAATTGTAGTGAGTTTTTTGAATTAACTTTATAGGTCCTTGGACGCCTCAACTGCAACAGCATGAGATTATTGAATATATCTACGCATGTATCTCCTCCTTTCAAATGGTTCTCTCTCTAATTGGATTGTCTTTTTTTGCTGTGCGTTTTGCATATAGACGTGTTGTTTGTCTATGAGTGAAGAATTTGTGTACTCATCAGTAGTGCAGAGAGCTTCAGAGAAGGGACCAATCTTGCATTGTTGAGAAGTGGAAGGTTTAGGAAATTAGGAAGATTGAAGAATTATTTGGCAATCTATTCTTCAATACTAGAATTAAAAAAGCGAAATTTGTAGCTGGCCAATGGGTTTCCCCCCTTATAAGGTTTTGGTCAAATTGAGTTTGATTTTTGTTGTATGATTTGATTAGATAAGATTAGATTGGTTAATACTAAAAGGACTTGATTTGTGAGCTATATGTGTATATGAAATTTATCAAAACCATAAAAAAAGGTATGATACACACCAGAAAGGTAATCTACAACAACCGAAGGTAAGCTACAAACATAAACGTAAGTTAAGAACTAGATGCGAATGTGAGAATGTAATGTTACACAAATACGAGGTATTTTACACATAGGATAAGTAATGTATAGACATAATTGTCAATTACTAATTATCTCAATGTCACATGATATCTAAAGGTGGTGACCCTTATTATAGTCATGAACATGACCTGTGAGTACAAGCACAACTCCAATGACCAAGTTTAAGAATCAAACGAGTGAAATTATGGTTATTTGACAATTGGGATGGATTACCTCAATTTACACCAAATGAATCCACAGTCCATTTATCTATCCCATTTACATACTATCAAATATCTTTTCTTTACTGAACTACCTTCTTTTGTTCTGCGGAAATTGGATTATATATACGTGTAGAAATGTCCAATTGGTCGTAAATAAATTTATTGAAGTGGTGGTACATGCAATGAGCATGCACTAGGCCTATCCATGCCCGTGTCGTAAAGAGAATGAACTCATTTTTGGCTGACCTAAATCAAAGTGGTATATAATAGTTTCTCCTAAATGGCTAGAGCCGACATCTTAGCTATCTCAGCAAACATGTGTCCTATCATACTGCTCAAACAACCATATTCATGTCGAAAATGCAAGCATCCAGTCATCACTTATCCATACATCTACGATCAGGAGAAGAATTCAACAAGATCCAATCATTTGTGTATCTCATTTCTAATCCGTTCGATCATGCACATGGAAGCCGGGGCACACGAATTGCCCGCTTACTCGAATAATCGAGCAGATCAGCCTCCTCTACGCACCGAGTATTTACTTACCTCTTGCCTCGACTCCTATCGAAGTCACAACTTGGATGCAAGAAGTAATTCAACCATTTGTGACACAAGTTCGAGCATCGAGATGGGCACGTGATCTTTTCACCGAGGATAACCCTGGCAAGATGTACAAGCTCTTGGCCGAAAGGATGACGCGCCTAAAAGTGCTTATTGATGTACTGAACATCCAACTCGTGCACTGAACTTTCTGAAGTAACGGATTCCACGTTTTGAAGTGGATTCGACGGTCCTCTTTATTTTTTTCGATTGAATCCAACGGTCCACACGAGTTGCAAGACCGATCTTGTAAATGCAGCCGCATAACCTTAGAACTTTCCTATTTAAAATATGAATTAATATCACGAAAAACTCTAAATTGATATATCTCTGATAAATTTACACTAAACTAATTTTTTGATCACTAAAAATCTTAAATTTGTACATTTGTGATAAATTTACCTCCCGTTAAATTAAATTAGGGTTAATACCACAAAAAATTCTAAATTGATACACTTATGATAATTTTATCCCGAATTATATTTTTTATCACCAAAAACCCTAAACTGATTGACGAATTTATTCTGCACTACTTTTTTGACAATAAAAAATTTCAAATTGGTACATTCGTGATAATTTTATCTTTGACTAATTTTTTGATCAACAAAAAGTCCAAATTAGTATAAACGGGCAATTTGTGATTTTTTGTAGGCGCCGATATATCAATTTGAAATTTTTCGTTGGATTAATTCATAAAAAAAAAAGAGAAAAAAAGCATATTTTATGCACATTTTTTTCTGTTTCTGGCCACAATCAACATCAGCATAAAATCATATCAAGAGCTAGGTACAAAAATATAAGAAGGAGATCTCTTGAAATCCTTCTTCGTAAGCAATCACCTTCGAGAGAGAGAGAGAGAGAAGGAAGGACGAAGAAGAAGAAGAAGAAGAAGAGGTTGTGCGGTGCGGTAGAGACTCTCCGTCGGTCTGCATTCGCCTCGGCGAAGAGGTTAGGCATCCTCCATCTCGTCCCGTCCCGTCCCGTCCCGTCTCGTCTTCCGCTCCGATTATGCCTTGCGAGGTCAGTGATTTCGTGCTCTCGCGCAAGTTCCTCTCCTCTTTGCTTTTTTGCTCAAGAATCAATGCGATCGAGAATCCCGGAATCTCTTCGCCGCTGCTCTTCTCGTCCAGCTCCAAACACAGGGGCGGCGGATGCATAGCTTAATCGGCTGAGAGTTTTTCGCTTTGCCCCCTTCTGCGTTTTGGCAGCACGGCTTCGTGTGCGTGGGGAGGGGCTAAGTAGGTGTGGGAGCGCAAGAAACGACTTCCGATGCGATTGTGAGAAAGTCTTGAAACGAAGTTCCTGGGTAATTTTTTGCTGTCTGCCCTTGTTCTGGTCTGAGTTTCGTTTCTTGATATCTCAATGCAGTTTCGTTCCCTTTTTTTGGGCAGGAAGATGCCGCGCAAAGTTAATTACGGCTTTGATTACGACGATAACTACGATGACGACTACGACGACTACGATATCGATTATGATGTAGAAGATAATGGTGAGCATTTTTCTCTTCAATGCAGAGTCCTTTTTAGATGAAACCTGGCGAGAATTTCCTTGTCTCTCTCTTTTCTTGCCAAGAAAATGGCCGCTTTTTGTTTAGGGTTCTTGATAGGACCCAGTGCTGAAATTGTCTAGACCACTTGGGACATAAGTCGTAACCGCATGAATTGGCTATTTTTAGGCTCATTTTCTTTCCTTTCCTTAATCCCATTTGTCGGTGTACCCCACTCTTCCGTTGCCTTGCCTAGACGAGAGATTCAGGTTTTAGAAATAATAGCGAGACTGCTGCCATCTTATCTGAAAGCTTAAGTTGTTAGATAGACGGAGGCACGGTTTAAAATGCTTTCACCGATGTGAAATTACGTAACACGGTTTGTAGTTTTGTATTTCATTTGCAAAACTATCTATTTGTTCGGACGTAGTTTACTGTATTTGCCAAGCTCCGCCTCACATGACTGTGGTGGTGAAATTCTTTTCTGGTGTCGCTTCTTGAAGCTTTTTCTGTTGTAAACAGGCAATTCACCTAAGCCAAACCAAGAGACCGCCAGGTCTGGTGTTTGGCGTTGCTCTATTTGTACCTATGATAATGAACAGAGCATGACCTCGTGTGATATTTGTGGGGTTCTTCGAAATCCTCTGCCTCCGAGTGGCATCAGCAATGGCAATGACCTAAAAACAGGTTTGTAATTTTTTTTGGAGTGGCATGCCATTCTGAGTAGTTAGCTATTGCATGGTTTGCTTCGGCTTTTTAATCCTTTGTTGGGAACGGTGCACCTTGTCTTATCCCTGTTGACGCTTTTCATGTGTCTTTTGGTGCATTTCGTGTCGTGTACTTTGGCCTTTAAGACCATGTTGTGATTGAGTTGAAGTTGTGGTGCGAATTCAGAGGGCCTCTTTAGATTTGCACCAACTGCTATTGTTTGTGGTGTTTTGTTTCCAGTTAATTGTGCCTTTATAGCATAGATCTCTTTCATGCAGTGTGTAAACATTCTGGAGCATCCAAAATGGCCAGGTCTCTATTTGAATCATTGCCCCATCAGACACCTAAAAGGGCTGCATTAATTCAACAGCAAAATGATGATCTCTTGACAGGACAGCGCACCATCTTACATGAGTCTGCTGATGTGCATGGGAACTTCGATAAGCTACACGAGGCATTTAACACTCATGCCCATAAAACTGTCAATATAGGTCTGCATGTGTTTTGATTTGGAGACTTAGCACCTTTTCTTGTTTTTGGATTGTCTAGTAACGTTGCTAAAAGTTTAGAACTGAAACCTCTATATTTATCTGTATTGATTCTTTTTCTGGAGTCTTGTCTAGTTTTCTTTTCTTTTTGGAGCACTCGTATGGTAGAGCACCACACTGTACACTCTAATCTTTCTCTTATATGTTTACAGTGCCTTTTAAATTTGATGTCCCATCCCCAGATGATATTGTCACTAATGGATTGCGTTCCTCCAAAATGGGTGCAAAAGGTATTCATTAAATTGCAGGCCTAAATAGTTTTTCCTTCTACTTTGAGTAAAAGATCATTGGCGATCTTCTTTTTGAGGTGGGAAAGAACTGAAGTTGCTCCAGAACATTAGCATCTGTTGTATTTTTAAGAGAATGACTTATTATTTTTGGCCTAGAAAGAATGCTTTTTCTTTGTTCAATGAATGTGATCCTTCCTGGTGAAAGTGTTCTCTGAACTTTTTATATTTGCATTGTTTCTACTTTAGAGGTTATACTTCTCCTGCATTTATGGAGAAATTGAATTGTATAATGATTGTCATGGTAAGTTTGACTACATTGTTTACCAATTTGATGGTCTTCTAGAACATTGCTGTACCAAATGCGATGTAAACCTAATTTGGTGGTCTTCTAGAACATTACTGTACCAGAGGGAATGAGTTGATTACATTGTTTATCTTTATCATACTAAAATTCTCCCTATTGGCTAGAGAAAGATAAATAGCAATTTGTTAATACTTAAATTGACCCAATTTGATGGTCTTCTAGTACCAAATGCAGTGATGGTGACTTGGTAAGTCGGTATGTAATGGGTAGACCGGTTGAAAAGAAAATGTAATTATGTTATGGCCAAAGTTTAGTCAGCGGAATTACATTTACGCCTCATTACCCTGCCTTTAGTTGCCTGGTGGAATGGAATGAATAACTTAAGTCAGAGACCCTGTGAAGTTTCTGATGTTGTGGGACACAGATTTATGAAGTGAACGAGTGGGCATAATCTTCATTTGTGCACTTATGTGCTTATTTTGTTATACTTGGTTTCTTTTATGTTTGATAAATTCTTGGAAACTCTGATTTGGTTTTAGCAAGTGCAACCACCATAAGGAAGGATAATATGTCAGCTCCAATGAGCACAAGATTGTCAAGTAGCTCATCTCTTATGATGTCAAAGGGCAGAAATGTCACTGGTAATGAGAACAATCAATTAAAAGATGAAGAGCGTAATCTAAGATCAAGAGCAAAAAATCCAGGTAGTTTTTCCTTTGCGAAACATTCTTGGTTATTTGGACATTAGCAACTCATCTACCCACGTAAACCAAAATCTAAAGATGAAATGGCAGGCGCCTCATCAAGCTATCAAGAGGGTGGGATTGAGTACACTTTATCAATGGATGAGATCAAGCCGCAAAGTCTTGTGCGTAGTTTAGACAGTGTCTCTGTTAATGATAGAGGTAGAAATTCCAATAGTGATGGCACTGGAAAAGCTACTTCTCAGGGGCAGTATAAACCTGAAAAATGGATGCTCCCTGAAGCAGAAGATGGCTTATTGAGTCAACTGAATCTCGCCATTGTGAGTCAGCACTCTTATTTAATTCTCATGATACAGACTCCAATAAGCTCATCCTAAGTTTATAAAAAAATTTCAATGCCATCATTCTATTAAAATCCCTCTGTAGGTGGGGCATGTTGATTCTGGAAAATCAACACTTTCAGGTAGACTTCTACATCTGTTGGGACGAATATCTCAGAAGGAGATGCACAAGCATGAAAAGGAGGCCAAACTACAGGTATCTTCACTTCCATATATTTAGAATGCTTCCATTTACACATGTGATTACCGGTCAGTCTCACATCTAGTGTCTTTTGCTTCTAATTTCCCTGTTAGGGCAAGGGGTCCTTTGCTTATGCTTGGGCATTGGATGAGAGCCCAGAGGAAAGGGAAAGGGGAATAACCATGACAGTGGCTGTTGCTTATTTCGATACCAAAAGATATCGTGTTGTTGTGCTGGACTCCCCAGGGCACAAGGATTTTGTTCCAAATATGATATCAGGAGCCACACAAGCTGATGCCGCATTGCTTGTTATTGATGCGTCCATTGGTTCTTTTGAAGCTGGCATGGACGGTAGTAAGGGCCAAACTAAAGAGCATGCACAGCTTATCAGAAGCTTTGGAGTAGATCAACTTATTGTTGCAGTTAATAAAATGGACGTCTTGGAGTACTCAAAGGATAGATTTGATTTGATCAAAAAGCAACTTGGAACATTTCTCCGGTCTAGTGGTTTTAGGGACTCATCAGTCTTATGGATTCCTCTGAGTGCCATGGAAAATCAAAATCTGGTCTCAGCTCCTTCAGATGTTCGTTTGTTATCCTGGTTAGTATCCTTGTTCTGGTTCTTGACATCTTACAGTTGTAGCATGGGCTGGGGAGGCAATCAATTTTGGTGACTCTGACGCTGAAAGAAAACAGATATCTGGTTCAGAGAGTTAATACGTGGTGAATGAAGGTCCATATGCCAAAATTGGTCCAGTTTGACCAAGAACAAAACTTGGTCCAGTCCTGTTTTGCTGTATGGACCTGGTTTGACCCAGTCCAATTGATAATCTTCATTAACCTTGGATTGGCCGTTTAGACGCTACTTCTCGCAGCAAGTTTTTCCTTTTCTCTGAGCTTGGACCAGATGATTCAGGCTGACTTTTCTTTTTGTACTTTTTTGCGGCATTCATATATGTTGGGGAAATTTACCCACCGCTGCTTCAGCAATAACCATTATGCAATCCTCGACGGCTAGATTTCTATGAGTTTGTTTGCTGAATCTGGCCGTTCCCCCTTCTGTTTATCTTATGACATTGGTTAACTCAAAGCCTCAGGGAACCAAGCATCCAACATGGCAGGGGATGTTCAATGGTGCTGTCCTATTTGAAGTCATATCATAGTTGAGTTACTAACTATGAAATTTCTGGTTTGGTGGTATGCAGGTATAAGGGACCACACTTGTTGGATGCTATTGACTCCCTCCAATCTCCAACCAGGGACGTTTCGAAACCTCTAGTCATGCCCATATGTGATGTTATTAAATCACCTACGATGGGGCAGGTCTCTGCTTGTGGGAAATTGGAAGCTGGAGCTCTTCGAAGTGGAGTGAAGGTACACAACAGGAGTTTAACAAATTGAGATGAAAGTACAGGCGAAGCTGTAAAGCATCTTAGTACTGGTGAAAGCCTTAAGATCAGCTTGAGGTTTAGATCTTAAGTAGTCAATGCAGAGGTTTTTTATAGTAGTCATGACTACCAACATCATTTTGCTGCTCCATCTGGACAGTGTTAGAGGTTGTCATCAAGTTGGATAATAGATTTCTAGATGTAACGGACCAGGTGGAGTAGTTGTACATCCCTGGAATTGCAAGCCCTAACCTAACTTTGTGTTAAATACCAGGTTCTTGTCATGCCATCAGGGGATATGGGGACAGTCAGGTCTTTGGAACGTGACTCTCGGCCATGTGCAATCGCAAGAACTGGGGATAATGTTGCTGTGGTTCTTCAGGGAATTGATACGAGCCAAGTGATATCCGGCGGGGTCCTTTGTCACCCCAATTTCCCAATTACCATTACCAAGCATCTGGAGCTGAAAGTGCTCGTCTTGGATGGTGCTTCCCCCATTCTAATCGGTTCTCAGGTAACTTTATGGTAGTTGCAAGTTTTGGCTTTGGTCTTTCTGCGAATATTGGTGCTGAAACTCTTATCATATTCTTGTTCGGCATGGGAAGTTGGAATTTCATATTCACCATGCAAAAGAAGCGGCCAGAGTTGATAAAATGGTGTCATTGCTCGATCCTAAGACTGGCAAGGTGATGAAGAAAGCACCGCGGTGTCTCCTTGCAAAGCAGAGCGCAATTATTGAGGTGAAATTGGATTACTACAGTTTTCGTCTATACTTCAAAATTTTGACCCATTGGTAGCTGAACAATATGCTCCGAGGTCTTATAAACATATCTTTTTCTAATTATCTGTACATTCAGGTGGTTTTGCAAGGACCAGTTTGTGCAGAAGAGTTTTCAAGCTGTAAAGCTCTTGGAAGGGTCTCCTTAAGAGCATTGGGGAGAACTCTAGCCGTAGGAATTGTTACTCAAGTAATTGAGAAAGAGCCATAGCATTTTCAGAAGTAAATAATTTGTATTCTTCGGCAAATTTTACACTTGAGTAACGACAATGGTGTTGAGTAACACAGCAGTTTTAATGTATGATAGTGGGAAGTTGCAAAATATAGATAATACAGAGAAGCAGTAACTTGATGGGAGACGATAGAGACGCTCACAGTATCTAAAAGAGGATTGGCCATTGCGTGTGGAGGCAATGAGGACCTGGAATGTGTTATGGTGTAGAGCCCAATCCTAATGTAACATGTAGTATTTATTCATTCTTTAAAATATTATTGAGGGAAGAAATCATCTATTATTTCAAGTTGTCATTCGTACAGTTTTCAAGTCTTTGTCAAGTCGAAATATGTGGGAAAACTTCTATGGACTATTGTTGAAATCAGTGATAATGAGAAGTCGGAACTGATGTGTTGCGATGGAGATGACTGTTGTTGTCTGTGACAAGAAAGGAAAGGGTGTGTAAGAACAGGACCCAATTTTAGAACTGATTCCCTATCTCAGTCATGGTACATGTAACTCAGTTGAAGTTTTGCTTGTGCCAAATATTGTATGATCTCCACAGACATGTCGGACTTTCAGTTGCAACTTCGTTTAGTCTTATATCATGTGAACTGTATAGAACACGGTATAGCGCAATCGTCATGGTTTGTTGTCAAGATATACATAACGAGGCCTTAAACCAACTCAAACCGAGTTGGACGGGACACAGAACCAGTCCTAAGTCTCCAGCCCTGTTAAACTGAGTTTGGCAGCATGAGCGGTGCAATCTGGCTCGACGTTTTCCCTTGAGTTGTTCGTTGTTGCGGTCCTTCTTGCTTGCTTCAGGCAGTCAGTAGATATATAAAGCATATTCACTTCTCTCCATTACCATCGGATGTGATGTCCAGTTTATACAATATCATAGAAGTACGAATTCTGTTTTATCTAGTCAGACAAGAAAATCAAAGCCACCTTTCTGCATTTGGTGTAGCTATCAGACCCAGCCAATCCAAAGTTTAACCGAGCGACACTACCCGATCACACTGCTAAATATCACTACCATTCTTATGCAACACGACTGATCAGCACATATATTGCTCTTTAGCATCACAAGTTAAAAAGAAAGATCATATTGGTCGCAGCATTATATTCATCCAAGTGTCCTCGTTCATCCAAGTACAAGAAGCTCTATAAGAGCAACAGAGTTGAAACAGCCTTGAAAATCAGATACTGCTCAATGTCGTATTAAGAAATAAAGATCCTTTTGCACCAAAAGGCAGAAAGCCTGATTTCTTAAGGGAAATTTACATACTTGGGTATACTAGGCCATGAAAAACATGACAGATATACAAAATCCCCTTTCCTAATACAGAACATTTTTCGGCAGATTTCTTATGACATTACTCTTCATCCCGATTTTGGTGCGCATAGCCTCCACTCCTGATCGATTCATCGCTCTCATCACCTTCAGCCTGACCATCTGTTCTCTTGACTGTACAGTTGTAGCTAATCCCATACTCCTGTACCTGAACATCAGGGATAGCATACCACCATGAGTCTTTATTTAAAATTTTCTCGTTTCTCAGCCAACATCAAGAATTTCAAAAGCAAGTATGGAGAGTGTGCTTGTGTGGTAGAGACAGAATGGGAGGATGGGTTGGGATAAACCTCGAGGCCAGTGCAGCAGTAACTGCCGCATCATTCCCAGTCGATGGACGGGGTTTCTGGCGGTAGTATCGCAAATATTCCCGTGAGCCAAGTGTTTTGGTTGCAGCTCCACCGTCTGATCTTCTGGTAATGACGAGTTCAGATCCACCACTTCCAAGTTCTACAGAATTTCCCACATCACCTGAGGCAACCAGTTGTTTCCCATCCTCATCCACATAGCTGTAGATAGAGTGGAAACACAACAGAAACAGACAGATTAATGGAGAGATATGAGAACTACCATAATATAATCATCTATAAAAAGCCTTCACAATAATAAGTCAAGGCCTTCACAATTATATGTCAAGGCACCTCTCCGAAAAAGTGATCGACTGTCAACATATGACATAGAAGTAGAGATCCATGAGGGAATACAACCTGCTGCTATAATCATAGAACTCTTCTAACTCTGCTTCCTCATCATCACCACCATCTCCATAGTGAACTTTGCAATGACTTTTTGCTGCCATGTGTTTCCTAACTGCCTCTAAGCTGCTGAAGGGATGACGCCTCTCATCACAGTACAAACACATTAAATCCCTTTTCACCTGTTTATGGGTGAAGAACAAAATGGATAAGAAATGAGCCAAAAATTTTAAGAAACAGAACTACGTGGAGCAGCATGCTTTTCACAATTTTTGGAGATCATACCTTAAGGATGAGGTATGTAAGAAGTCCTTCTGGTTCCTTCAAATACTCAACATCAGGGATGAAGAACCCATGTTGCTTGTGCATGTGAACCATACACAATTCTACGCTATTATGCTCGAGATCACACATGAAGCAGCATGATGGATCCACTTCGTAGAAATCATCACCATCATCACCATTTTCCATTATATGGTCGGTGGACAGCTCATTCACATTCAGTTCATGCAAAGAGTTTGCAGCTTCCCCAACCAAGTCATCCTCCGAATCCACTTCTTCCCACTCTTCTTCACTATCTTCACTTTCTGCAATACCCGACTCTTTTTGTGGAGTGGGCCTGTTCTGAACACGAGGTGGTAGTGGTCTAACAACTGCCTTTTCCCCATCTTCAAGGTTCACCCCTTGCGAAACCCTCAGGATATGGCTTCGCGACTGGAGATGTTGAGCATGTGCTTTATCACTTCTATATCCTTTGCCACAAATGCCACAGCTATAGAGCATTGGAGTATGACTGGACTTATTTTTCTCTTGTGCCAGTGCAGCTTGCCTAGCCAAAAATAAAGCCTCCGTCACTCCTGGAACCCCAGCAACCTGACAAATTCAACACATCAGGTCGTGTTTGATTCAAAGCTATTCATGCAGGTAGGAATAGTTTGTCGCGAATCTCAACCTACTGTTATATGACTTTTCGATCAAAAAGGTATTATAGAAAGGACTCGAAAGATGGTACAGAATCACAAGTATCAAGAGATCTGTGATAAGCCAGACATCACATAAACTAAGGAAGCACTGGTTCAAATGACACTTTTAAATAGCCCAGCAGGAAATGGCAAAGCAGAAACCTCTAACAGCATTTTTATATAGGCAACGGCTCTCAAGTGAAGATCATTCCCATGTCCCATTCGCCTCGCACCGAAGCTGCTGAGGTCGGTACTCGTAAGAATGAGACGCTAGAAAACGAACTTCGCTCTCTTTCGAACAAACGGAACGCAAAGAATGGCATATGCAAATAGTTCAAACAACATACTCCCTTAAGCCAGATGTCATTGTTCTTCACACAGGGAAACAAAGTCCAGCTAACGAACAGGGGGGATCACCGACCCGATTTCCCTCTGCGGCTATCAATATTGAAATTAGATAAAGGGATCCTGCTTAACCACGAAACACCCAAAGAAACAGATGCCCCTGTCATCTTCTCCAAACAATACAAATTCACATATTGGGTTGAGAAAAACTCCAAACCCGAAGCCACCCAGAAAGGCATCAGGTACCGGGAGTCATTCCTTCGAACGACAAGGCCGTCGAGACGGATGACCAAGATTCGAGCTTAAAGCACGCTGCCTTTTAGCTGAAATCAAGAAGAAGACATCTCCATGCTCCTCCATAACAAAGTAAGGACGGCGAGGGGAGATCGAAGATGGATATAGAGAGAGAGGGAGGGACCTTCCGTTTGAGATTGTAGCGATGCCACTCGGACTTGTAATGGAGCTTCTGGTCGGCATCGTCTTGGAATTCCTTGTTACAGGAGTTGCAGATCAGGCCCGGCATATTTTTCCCGCCTCTGCGATACGCCCTCTCGCCAAAGGAAACAAGATTGCTCGAACCCTAGGCTCTTCTTGTATTTATGGTTTCGTTTGTGCGGGGTGCGGAGAAGGGAGAGCGAGACGACGGCGGATTGCCGGTCGGTGACGGCGGCGGCGATGGTTGGCGCAGCACGCACCGCGTGACGTGCTCCGGCCCACTTCTCATCTTCCCTTCCTGGGCCGCCGCTGAGCCCATCTCGAGTTATCCTAAAAGATTGATGGCCTTTGTCCCGACTCTAGACTTGTGGGTGAGTGTTAAGCCGATTTCTTAACTCATATTTAAGAGGTCGGATTGTTATCTGGATTAAATATATCCGGTGAAAAGGTCATAAATAGATTTAGAATGTGTATTAAATAATTTACAACTTAGTTAAACCCAATCTATCTTTCATATAGCTTTCTCTTCAGTTAATTTTGTGTTTGCTCACTTTTCGTACTCTCACCTTAATTTTGATAAGTGTTATAGCAATATGAATAGAGTCGAATATGGATCACGAGATTTGTATTCTATGAAAATCAGTCAAAACGGGGTTAAAATGAACTAGTTTGGGCCGAGCTATTTTCGATCCGGCTCAGCTCATCCTTTTATCAGGTCTAATCATGTCCCAACACCAACTAAACAACTAAGCACATTACTTTATAATCTAAAGTTGTACACCAAACTTAGCATCGATCATGCTATAAAGCACACCTGCGCACGCACCATGTTTGCATCGGTGTCGGGTCTGCACAAGAAGGAAGGGGTCGGGGTCCGATCTATTAGGACGAGAGGCATAATATTCGAGGTGCGCCTTTCACATTTTGCACGTGAACGGGACATCGTGGAATGTCAAGCAGGACGTGCTATAAAGGGGGGTTTTAATATATTCTTCGGATAACATAATGTTGCTGTTGCTGTTGCTGTCGTAGCTGTGGTCGGTGGTCATTGATTGAGGGGGAATAGAAGAGCATGAGTTTTGGTTTTTTTTTTTTTTTTTTGTGCATTCAATTTCGCAGAGAATCGAATTTCAGTTCGAACCGCTACAAAATCGGGAACGTGCGTGGCGGCACCACAATAACCATTCTTCCCCACCCCTGTTTCCCCTCTCTCCCACACAATCGCAACACACTCCTCCACCAAACAGAGGAGGAAAGAGAGAGAGAGAGAGAGAGAGAGAGAGAGAGGGAGGCAGGAGAAGCTCCGCGACGGACATGGCCTCCATCCCCAGATCTCGCGGCGGATCCGGCGGCAAGGTCCTCCGCCCCCGGCGTTCCCGCCGCTCCGCCACCCCCTACGACCGCCCCGCCCCCGTCACCGACCCCGACCCCGACTCGCCCCCTCGAAACCCTAACTGGCTTTCCAAGCTCATTCTCTCCCCCACTCGCCTCATTGCCTCCGGCGCCGGCAAGGTCATCTCCTCCGTCTTCGGCCCCGAGTCCTCCTCCTCCTCCTCCTCCTCCGGCGCTGCCTCCGATTCTGGTATGCCCCCACTTTCCTGCGAATGGGGAAGGGATTATTGCATTATTGCTTGTTTTTACGATATGGGAGGATTGGATTTTTTTTTTCCTTCTTTTGTAAAAGATGGGGACGTTAGGGAAGGTCTCTTTATTTGCGCCGATGCCAAAACTTAAGCATGCGTATTAGTTGAGCATCCTTGTATGCTCGTATTCTGATGAGTGCGCTGGATGTATGCCTTCTACATGTACGTAATGGGGATACGCTGCTTGTACGCCTGGTTCTTTGGTAGCTTGTTACTGCACCACATCCTCTTGAGTTTGATTAAGCGGGTCATTTTCTTTTTCGGTGCAGATGATGATATTGAGTCTAACGACAATGACCTTGGCGCCTCTTCCCTTGGGGCCGTCGAATTGCATAAGGTCACTATTCAATCTTTTTTCTTCACCATAGCATGCTCGACAGTTTGGAAAATTAAAGTTGAAAGAAATCTCCTTAGAAATAATTATTGGATCTTTGCATAGATATATGTTTTGCTGCCGCATGTATCCTTACTTTCCCTGTCAACGACGAAGCTCGCGTTTCTGAACTTGTGAACATTTGGACCTTAGTTTAGGTTTATGGTGCATTTTTTACTTGCCTATCTATTCAAGAGTAAATGAAGCATGGGGTAAAGCATGTACCCACACCCTATTGACAATATGTCATCTTACAGTTTTTGATAGAATCTTGTTGGCAGACTCTCTGTCATTCTAAGGGAAGGGTAATTAGAGCTTTATTTGATGTACCATTTAGAGGTCCTGGTTTGCTAAACGCAGCGAAATTTTCTTGTTGCCGCTCACATTGATGCAACATATTAATTTGTTTGTCCATCATGAGAGTGTTTATAGGCACGCTTTTATTGGTCCTGTATTATTTCTTTCACAACTTAAAGCTCAACTTGGCTAAGCCTATTGAAATTGGGTTTACCCGGTTCAACCGATCAACCTGTTTCTATTAAATCTGGACCATTTTGAAATTAACATCTAAGTTGAAATGGCGATCATGGGACTTGTGACACCTAGGAAAGCATCTCATGGTCGAGACCACTAGGTCAAGCTTCCCTTTTCGTACAAGCTCTTAAGAATGGTGGCTCATCTCTTAATATCTCAAAAAGTTTTTGCGAAAAATATTTATTTTGTGGAACTCGTGTTAGAGTTTGAATCCCAACACTCCCTGATACCGTTATTCGATAGTTTTCCTAATATTGTGTTCTAGTGCCTTGTTATCTCATGGATATGGTGCTGTCCTTATCCTCTCTTTCATTTGTAAGTTCTAGTTTTCATGCAAGGATTGTTTAATTATATGCTTGATATGCATCATGGGCACAATTCCTAACAATGCAAGTATTTTTGGAGAACGGTTGTTCAACACAAGCATATGCATTTGCATGTCAAACAATTTGTTTATTACTTGTATTTGAGCTTTACTTCCATTAAAATGCACTAGTTGGTGGCAAGGGAGACACAATTATGCAACCTCATGGAATTTAAGAATGCTTCCCTGCCATTTTGCCTTGGCATGGTTGGTATCACTTGTTATAGTTACGCTTATATCTTTTACGTTGTCCAATTTTTATAAATAAGTTGGCATGTTTAATCGTTTGAACGGCACCCTGGAAGCATGACTGGTTCTTTTGCCAGTATGATTCTAAAACATTGTTCATGGCTTGGTGTTCTTTAGCATAGCCATCCATTTCAAAGTTACAATGTACAATACTGATTGCATGACTGGTCCTTTTACATTATACATTCAATAATTCTTCTCATAGAATATGTCGTTTTTCTATTTATCTTTTTTATGGAAAAGGTTGAGCCATAATGGGATTAATACTGATTGTTGCTTTTCCTAGGAGAATCTGTCATCGGAAATGATAGAACCAAGGACGGAGGCCCCAGTAAATGTGGGAAAGGTTGGAGCAAAATACTTAATTGAGAAGTTAATTTTGCAGGAGACTTTCTCTCGGTAATTGAAGGATTTGTTTTTGTCCATTTTTTAAGTCTAGTATTTAGTGTGTTGCATCCACCTCACAGAGGTTTTACTCTCTCTCCATGTTTCTTCGTGAGCAATACTTTCAGAAACTATTCCTTTTTCAGTTAAATTGGTGTTTCTCAACACCAAGTGCTAGGACTAATAAGGAATCAATACCATCTAGTATACGTGTGAATTCCATTAAGTTCATGTTCCTTTTGGAGCGCTAATTTAATTAGCTCACTAATGGAAAGTATTTTTTTTAACGATATTTGTGCACAGTGCAATGATACAGTGTAGATAATGCTTATGCTCCTCACTGTCCAGTTTCTGATCCTACTCTCACCATGTTTTAGCCTCATAGTGTACTTATAAGTTTGTGGAGGGAGAGAGAGAGAGGGCGGTGGGTTTGAACCAGAATAATACAGCACATGTTGAGGAAAGAATTTAGTCAGTTATTTACAGGCAACATACAAAGGGCAGTGCCATCTTGCTACTGTTTTTAATGAAATCTCTTCATTTATCAAGTAAAGAAAAGAAATTTTATCTTCTCAATGAGGAAGTATAAACACATTCGCAATTCGCCCCATATTCCTAGGGAAGACTAGTGATTAGATCTGGTAGATGTTCCTAGGCTTTAAGTTTTTAACCACTTTTGAACTTTCCAGTATTGTTTTGATTTATTTTGAAAATAAATTGTTCTTCATGCTATGTAGGGTTTATCCATAATACTGAGATTGATGATTCCTTTACAGGGAAGAATATGACAGATTAACTAGCATCATCAAATCTAGAGTAGTGGAAGCTCCCATCAGCTTAGATGGAGAGGGTAGGCAGATGAGTGTTCACGACAGAGCAAACTCTGGAGGTACTGCCATTTTAGGATGTTTGGAGACCCAACAGGAGGATGATTGTTAACCTGGTGAAAACATGCAGTTTGATTTATATTTTTTGTGTTTTTGGTTTCAGATGTAGGCATGCCTTATCTATGCAGTACAGCTGTTGTGGAAGCAAAGAAATGGTTGCAGGAGAGGAAATTGGGATCAAATTCAGAGTTGGATCTGGATAATGCAACCCCCAGTGTAAACCCTAGTTGGTCACCACATGTTGGTGATCCTTTCATCCAGTTCTTTTTCTTTCAGATAGAGTATCTTCATGTACTGAGCTTTTCTGTTTGGTAAACATTGTGTAAACATCATGCGATGTTTGTGGTTTCACGCAGCAAGATATAATCTGCAGGGTTGTTTTAGTCTCTCAAAATGTGTTGATGTGCTTGAACCACGTGGTTTCGTTTTTGGTTAAAGTATTTTCTTCTCTTTATTTCTCTTTCTCATGAATGAGTTTGTAGTTTCTACCTTAAATGTGACAGAAGTTCACATGATTCTTTTCGCTGGACGGTTTCACCTCTCTAACTGCATCTTTTCCCCTAAGCCCTAGTGAAATGCCGGTTGATGCCCATCATGATGTGACCTTGCTTTTATGCATCATAGAGTGGACTTCTTCCTTATTTACACACCACATGAGGATATAAAGACTAAGCCTCATTAGAGTTTCATAGAAATTGCCATCCAAGGGAGTAGAATTCTCAATGAGATCTTTCTTACATTTGAACAAGGAAATAAGCATATAAATGAGTTCACTCTGGTGTCTTTGAATCATGAATTTTTTGTTATCAACGATAGCATTCTCACGTGCCACTGTATGTCAATCTTGTTGTCAACAATATCATTCTCGTGTGCCAGTGTATGTAACGTGTTGTTTACAATATCATTCTCATGTGCCACTATATTGTTAACTACCTTTTTTAAGTTCTCAGCTACTTGTCATGCGACTTGAATGGGGTGTTACATTTGAAATTTGTCTTTTGGTCCAGGTTATTGAAGGCGAAACTGGCTCACCAGTGGATGTAGCCAAGTCATACATGAGTGCACGTCCTCCATGGGCCTCTCCATGCTTTAATACTGCTGAGCAAAGATGTGCCTCGCCAGTGAGGATGCAGCTTTCCAAGGAAGATACACTGTTTTCAATAGGTGGAAACTCCTTATCCCCATCAAAGCTTCAGGTTAGGGATCTGTGTCCTGGGGCAATATTTTAGCTTGCTCTTTTTCAGAGGTTGAAAGGACACTGCTGTATGTTCTTTGTTGACATTGTTAATTAGTGTATTAGGCCTTATTATGAGGAATATGTGTGAGAGTTGCCTAATGAATGAACCAATGAATACTGGAGGGCAATTTTTTGATAGAGCTCTTTTGAACTGTTTAATCTTTTTAAACAGTGGCGATAGGACTTGTCTAATGGTTTACTCTCTTTTAATTTTTGAAATTGCATCAACTAATTTTAGGACATGTAGTTGAAGAAGAAGCAAGTATTATAAGTTAACTTTAAAATGGCATATACCATCACTTTAACAAAGTTCCAGTTATTAGAACAGCTATTATGCAGCAAAGCATTGATAACTGAAATAAAGGAAGGATTTAACACTCTCTCACTTTTGTTGTTTTATACTTGGTTGTCAGTTTCTTATAGAGGAGGCAACTTGGATTTGGTTTGTCACATATATGTATGAAAAGGACTTGTAAATACGTGAAAAGGCTCTTGTTTTTCTTCTGCACTGTGGTGTGATATGGGTGTTCTTTTCTTGACTGCATTGTAATCACTGACACTTTTTTTTCCAACTTAAATGCAGCTGAAAAGGGATTCACCTATCAGTGGATCATGGAACATTTCAGAGGAAATAAGGAAGGTGCGATCAAAGGCAACAGAAGAATTGCTAAAGGCTTCATCTTCCAAAAGAGTTGATTTTGGATCCACTCTGAGGGAAACATCCTTGACAAAAATTGATTGGTCTGGATCTGGACATGAAAGCATTCATAGCTCATTTTTGGGCAGTAACCTAGCAGATGTCGTGGGAGAGAGAATGTCTGGCTCTGCATTATTGGTTGATGCATCTTTGGAGCTGCCTGACCCACAAGCTGCTTGTCAGCCATCAGGTATAAAGGCTTGTGAACATCAAGCTTTTCAATTATAATTTATTCAAATAGAGACCATTTTATGGTATTGTTTCTGTTTCAATCTCAGCAACAGCACAAGATGATCTGCAAGAGAGAGTGTCACCTTCTCCTCCTGCTTTAATTTCTGAACAGATTAAGGTACTTTGTGTGTTTTGTGTGAGGAATAAAGAGTTTTCCTTTTCCTAAATTATATGTAACATAAGTTGCTTAATATATGGATCTTTCCAATGGTGCAAAGTGACTTACTGCATGTTGGATGTTTTGCTTGCTTGATGCTTTGAAGGATTTGGAAGGAGATCTGGCCATGACTGAAGGAAAAGGAGGTTCTGTCTTAAATCTCATCTACTTGTTTTTGTATTATTATGCTATATTCGTGCTATTGCAGCATGCCTGGTTGCATATATCTTTTCAACAATCTTTACGAGAACTGTGGTTTGTTTGCATCTGCAGCTATCATCTGGCCTTTTCTTTTCTGTGCCCTTTTAAAATTTAGTACTCATGTAAGTAAGTGTGTGTATTACCACCAACTAGTATTAACTGCATATAGTTTTTAATTTAGGTCTGCAGGACCGCTCAAGAGATACTGAGACTGTTCTAGATAGGTAATCTCTTTCTGTTTGGTCGTTGTCTCAACATTTTACTTTTAGCCTCTCCATCTAGTCGTCCTTCTCTGATTGCCTCTTTATTCTTGTTGCTTCAATTTTGAATAGTTTAATGTGTGTCAACCACTGTGTGGACATATTTTTAAACAGAAAAAGCTGAAAAGGTGCAGCTCATGTCTACTATTCTGTTTAATGAATAGTTATTACTCGCAGTAGCATTTTGTTTTGCGTTCGAACTTTATTTCGTGAGAGCTTGAGGAAGTCATCATTCTGTCATTCCTCTTGCTTATAGAAGCTTCTATGTCAGATGCTTTCTGCATGATACTATTCTGTTTGTGGGAAAATCTTCCAGTAGCTCATGCTTTCTATTACATTGACGAAGGGCCATTTGAGAATTGTGGAATGACATCTGGACTACCTCATTGTTAAATTTTTTCTGTGAAAAAATGGAGTGAAAGGTAGATTGCTCCTGTTTTGGCTCGATAAGCTTTAGTATAAGCGGTTTTCATGCTTGTGTTGAGCTATGGTGCAACTTGCAAGTATTTGTTGTATGCTTGTAGGCATGAAGTGCATAGCTCCATGTGCACTCTGGTGTAATTCCATCATGTATTTTTAACTGATGAGAAGTTACATTGTCATCACCTAACTATATGTGTTTAAGGAGGATCTCATCTTCTAGTCAGTCCTCGTTCATATTCTCTTTATTATTCTTATCTGCATGTTATTTTGTTCACAGTGGTGCTGGTTGTACTGGTGTTCATGATGGTCCCAAGGACATCAATGGATTTAGTCAGCAAGATGGTGGTTCAATGAGGATGAGCATACCTGGTATGTCCATTCATGTGGTCTGAACGAATTATTATGCATAAGTTTGGTTGGGTGAGCTACTTAGTTCTTTGAACTTTTTGTGATTGCACATGAGTAATTTAGTGAAATGTTAACTTGAGGTTGTCTACTTGCAGCAGAATCAATTCTGCATCTTTACAGGGATTTTTGTCAAGCATTTTACTTCCAATAAATTTATCAAAATTGCAACTATCATTTAGTGGGTTTGCACATTGTGATTACGCTTCATCTCATGTCCTACCGTTCGTTTCAATAGTGACTGGGTATAAAACTTGTACTCTAAAAGATGCAAAATGACTTAAAAATTGGAGTTATTGGGAATCAATGTCATGATATTGATTGCAAGCATTTTCAAAGAGCTTGATTAAGGGTTACCTTTATTCAGAATTAGTTTCATGCTGTTCTATTGTGGGAGGAAAAGGAGTTCCAACCGACAGTCTCGTCTTTACTTCTCAGTTAGAAAGTAGAGGACTAATCAGAGTAAATGCCTGAGCTCTGTTCAAGATTTTTTGCATTAGGCTTTTAGCTCATAGATGGCTTTTTAGCTTGACCCGTACAGATCATTGAGTTGCATCTGCTTCAGGATGTTCCGTTGTCGTTTTGGGAATTTCAGATGGTTTATTTTGAGTGTTGCCTCCTTTTTCGGTTCCCGGTTGTTGGCTTAGTGTGGATCTGTCTAGTTTATTTGAATGTGATCCCAGTTTGTGAAGTCTGTGCTTATGAAGAATAAAAACTTTCCTGAAAGTTTTAGCTCCTCACTCCACATGAAGACCAATGAAAATCTTGACCTGTTAATGTCTCTTCAATGTTTACAGAAGTTGCTCAAACTGGAGGTTCAGTGGATGCAAATGGTTTCCCTGCTTCTGGAGCAAGGTGAGCCCCTACCTGACCTTTCTTTTTGGCAATGCATATATCGGGTCAGTATGACTGAAATTTTATGCCTCCCTTGGTAGCTTGTCAGCTGGGTTGGAACCAGAACATGAAAATCATAGGTTGTACGATGAGGAGATTACACCTGTTGGACCGAGCATTCCTACCTCTCCCCATGCGGAGGAGACGTGTGAGCTCCTCAGCGAAACTTCTATTGAGGTCCCAAATGTAAACGAGAGTTGCGAGACTGATGGTGTTGCCACTGGCTCCCAAAACAATGCTAACATGCAGTATGAGGAATTCTCTCAGGACCTTACTCAACCACATGAAAAATACAGTGGCACAGGTAAGAGACGCATTGTGAATGAGAAACAAGAAGGAAGGAAGCAACCCAGATACAGCAGGAGGGGCAGAGGACGGGGAAAACAAAATTAAGTCGTGAACTTGTATTTAGCTTTTTTTATTGTTGTAATTTAGATTAAGGGCACTGAATGGTAGGATAGGATAATACCGGGCAGCCCTTTTCCTAGTTGTCTGCTCTGTGAGCAGATCTTTGTGATCTTTTTCTATTTTTAGTCCGTATTTTGTCCCTGTTGGGGCTCTCCAAATTGGTCTGTTTCTTTTTTCGCTGCCGCTGGGTAGAGAGGTTCAGCAGGGAGAAATGTTTCCACTTCATAAATTTTATAGAAGAGGCGTTGCAAAATGTTAATGTTTCGTCTACTCCAAAAAAATTGACACGTGCTTGAGTGCTTCAACTACTGATAAATCGGCCTTTCAAATGCTACAAGGAATAGGTGGTGGATAGGAAAAGGAAGTTTTCCTATTCCTCTGGAGATGATAATTGTTTACGAATGGAAGGAAAGATGATGGTGAATGATTTGCTGTTCATAACATATTGGGACTTTTTATTGTATGCCCGAAAAGCATTTGCACATAAATAATTCTTCGATGAATCAATCAGTCCATTTTTCTTCTACTTTATGTTAGCTCGCCTGTAATGTCAATACTTAATCGTCCACATTGAAAATCGAGGATGCTTTGGGTGGGAGAGTGCTCTCCCGAGAGCAGCTGGAATTTTGCTAAATTGTCTTGTGGACAAATTGGTATCACTCACACGGCAGGCGAGTATATCAGTTTACTAGCATTATAGCAGTAGTTTCTGTGAGAGAGAGAGAGAGAGAGAGAGAGAGTAGCATCCAAAGAGATTTGCAATTTCAAATATATAGACCAAATCAAGTATCCCTCATCACACAAGTAAAAATGAGCCATAACGGTCGGTCAGGCCACCCTTTTTGGCAGACATTGGCAGCATTGAATGCCCCTACTTTAAACCAAAGAGGATGGCTGGCTAGAGGGGAGACTCCAACCTAGGCAGAAAACATATATGTTGAAGCCCAGCTTTGGGGGCTCTGTAAAACTACAAAGACTGTTGATACAAAATCTATGGGATTTTTAGGAAACAAATCGGAGCACTGCAACCAACTGCCACAGGAATGTCGACAGTCCCTTCAAGCCCTCACCTTTGAGCTTCGTAATAACTGTCAAGAACTAGGATCAAATGAGAACTTCAAAATAACAATACATCCACAGCTTCACTCTTTCATCGTCCCCCATTCTTAATAGATCTCAATTCAGCATCCTCTGAGAAAGACATGAAAAACGATATTGAGTCCAGACTTATCAAATCTGTATACTACTAGGACAAAGTATCAGCAGTACAAATAATTTATATAAACGATATAGTTTTGCACTTTAGGCGTTTTGCTAATTATGCTACATGAAATTATAAAAGTTCAACTCCCTCGACTTCTCCTCCTTATCTATCATGCCCCTGTCAGGTCATACAACCTACAATGCAATTAGTTGCTCCCTGTAAGACCTTGTTTCACTTGTCATCACCTCATTCCACTGTCTTGATTTGGCAGTAAAGAACAATTGCATAGTGAAATAACAAGAATAACATAAATCCAATATAAATTCCACAGAAGGCAAAGGAGCTCTTAAGTTTTCATTCAAACAGACAAACAATGCAGCCAAGAAAAAAGTCGAAAAAAATCTATGCAGACTTTACGGACCAAAAAAGAAATGCCTCAAAAAAATTTAAGAATGTTAAAACTGCTATCAATAATTAATGGACCCGACAATGTAAAACTGAAAAGAAGAAAAGACCAAGTGGGTGGCATAGCAGTGTCGTGAAACAAGAACAACGATGTCTTTTACCCATTGAAAATATAAACAGCAGAACTTGGCCTCACTGAGCAATTTGGACTGCTGGATATACTGATCGGTTGGAAATGAAACAGGTGAATATCATGAGGATGTTCCCATTAATTTTTCGCTTTTCACTATTATCATAGTGCAAAAATAACCAATAAAGAAAATTAATACAATTTCAAAAACACAATTGCAACTAATTCCCGGAACTTCCAAAATGAATTTAGCAAAGTTGAAAGTTAAGAAGAAGTGATATTTTTAGCAAAACAATGACGAGCACGTTTTAAACCAAGCTTAGTGACAAGAAATTTTTCCTTTCCTGATAGTTACGATGTATACCGCAGAATAAGGGTAGAAAACGAAGACAAACAAGCAGAAGTTGGACGTGAGTACCTCAGATATTGCTGTTACATTGTACAGTTTGGACCCTTGTTGAATCCAAATTACTAAGAGATGCATCTTTGCTGATATAATTGCTGGAGAGCTGGTGGCAAATTTAATACAATTTCTGCAAATGCTGAACATGGGAGAGAGAAAGCAAAATTAGAGGCCCTCAAATAAATCACGAGAGAGCAGCACATAGACAGGATTCCTCCAATTCGTCAGTTGGCTTAAATTAAGTTATACCCATGTGAAGTTTTCACATAAATTATAAGTTTCAAGCTCATGGTGCCTATTTATGGAGAAGAGGACAAGACAACAAAGCCCTCCGTCACTCCAATGTTGTATGTTAGATCCGCTATATATTTAAAACTTATTCCTTCATTCCTCAAATTTGTTCATCTCAGATAGTCTAGTACGGACTCAATCTAAGATAATGACATACCACAAAAATTTTTATTAAAAAAATTGCAAAATCCAGCAAAACCTTATCCTTCACATATATAGCATGTGGAGTTGGCCAGGAATTTGATTGGCAGTTCAGTGCATCAGATAAAAAATTCAACCTGCCAAAAGCCTTGACAGAATTTGACATCCTTTCTTTTTATAAGTGAAAGTTTGACATCCTTACCTGAAAACTGGACAAGAGCCTCAGAAATTATATAAGCAGGGAAAAATACCTTCTGGCAAGCTCATACTTCGCAAGGCCTCCTCAGCATAAGAAAGGCGAGCTGGACTAGGGTGACTTCCGGAAACTCCATTTCCCCTTCGGTTCATGGAGACTGGACTGGTACTGTTTTTCCTTGGCCATGCCAGGACTCTTATACGAGTTGGGAGTACGCAACTGAGGTCTTCATACCTCAGAGTAACTGTTACCTTGCTGCAAAAGAAACCGTCACAATGTCATCTATTCGGGGACTTCTTAAAAGTTGGATATTCAAACACAGGACCTCCTACACTGAGATTATGCATAATTAGCGAGAGCACCACGCCGATTCATCGAGAAATTCAAGTTGATAGATGAAAGTGGCATAATATTTAAATACTCCCACAATGAAGAATAGCAAGATTAGTTTCACTGCGACAAAAACTTTCTAATAGCACTATATATGCAGATGAAACAGTTTTATTTGACAAAAGAAGACAAGCTGCAAGACTGGCTTAACCATTAAAACCAATCAACATCAAAATCAACATAGAGAAGGTACATCAGAGCATGAGATCACATTATCAATATGTTGTCAGAATGGAAAGCTATCCATGAAAAGTCCCTATACACATGAATAGATTAAAGAAATTTCACCAACCACTCAAAATCATCAAGTACAAATTCGACCATGTTGAACGGAAGACTGTGATACAGCTCTCCTATTTGGTTTCCATACAACTCTTTAATAAGGCGGACCTGCATAGACGAGCAACGTAGATAAGAAAAGAATCCAATTTGAGGTTTGCAGTTACATGTTAATGACTCGAAGCAACCAAAACATTAGAAAAGACCAGAGATGTAGTAAACAAGAAGTAGGCTTTCCACATAATGACATACCTGTTCACGTCTATCCACATAAGCCTGCAGAAGTTCTCCAACACGATCTATAAATTTCTGTATATAAATCATTGTGATGAGAAAAGACCTAACATAGAAAGCCCAAGTCCCAAAGGATTCAGGCAGGAGACCTCACCATTGCATTTGAAGAAAGGAGATCATTTTCCGTATCACGTACTGGTATAAAGAATGGAATTGTATGTTCCAGGACGGTCATCTTTTCCAAAAATGATTTACTCTCAAGAACCATGTGGTATAATTCACATGGCTCTCCTGCAAAGGTTAAAAAAAACACAGATGATACGTGAATTTTTTCCCCAAAACTATTTGTGAATTACAAGGGTCAAGAGAATATAGGGTAAACTGTTGTCTTTACACCTTCCACTTGGGCCAGCATGTGTCTATGCCTAGATAAGCTCAAGATACTGATTAAGGAAACGCAACATTTGGTACAACAGTCATGCAAATAGGAATAAGGAAAACCCTAAATTCATGGACAAAAATTGCTGTTAAAGACTGTCAAAATATCGATAATTTACATGCTAATAGATAAGGCCTTTGACAAAAAAAATTTCATCAGCCAAACCCAATTATAATGAAAAAAATTAGTCAATGACGTAATTCCATTGGAGGTTGTGCACACCCATGTCATCAGACATCAATTTCATCAGAAAAAAAAGTCATTCATATTCTCAAATAAGGAAAAGAAAATAGGTCCAGACAATTTTCCAAATTCACTTTCAAATCATCATAACGTAGGTAATATTTGCTTGTAACAAATTGTTGCATTGTGATCTATCTGGAATAGCAGCTTCAACTGCACGAATTGACTTGGCAATCACGTGTATGGTAACTAAAAAAGAAAAGGTAGGATCATTGGAAAAAACATCTCTCATGACTCTTGAGCCACTTATGGTGAACAATGCAGAGCATATCTGACTATATTAATAGAAAATATGATGGACAAAAGCCGCATAACACTTTATTCAGTGCTAGTCTACAAATCCTACGTCAGCACAGCCTGCTAGAGGATCATGTTTCTAACTCTGTGTGTGTGTGTGTGTGTCTGTCTGTCTGTCTGTTTCTCTCTCTCTCTCTCTCTCTCTCCCTCCAATCCCCTAGTGCACTCACTAAATTGGTACCTAACATTTATCGACCAATAGACATGTTACTGTAAGTGAAGCATGTTCAACTTGTCTGATCAAGTACACAATAGCCATTTTCGCCAATACAAGAATTAGATTCCATAGGAACAAGCAAAGCCCTCTATGAAAAATATGGTACGTAAACCAGATAGACAATTTATACTCCAGCTAACTAACAACAAATTACCAGCAAAAAAAGTTTCATACTGTATGCCAATTCTTGCGCCTTCCAAACAACAAATCACCTGTTCACAAAAATTAACACAAGATCAAGCCTTTATTTGCATGTAAAGTGCCAATCAACACAAAACCCAAGATTTTACTTGCAAATAGAGGGGAATGCCAATCGGTTTTCACAATTATGCCCGATCCTGGCATACGATGATACTAAAGCCGAAGTACAAATTCCGTGAAGAGTTTTACATATTTAGCTTCCCAAGTTCCATTAATCAAGCAAGCACCACAAATTCAAATCTTACAATAAAACCTACAGCACTGTGTATCCATGTTTTCTGCGAGATACTTCAGTATGTGTGGTTCTGTTGTGTACTTTATAACAAGCCACAGACTAGAGCATCTCAAAACTGTGGTTATACAATCATCAATAGAAGTTCAGGTATCCAAACAACACAGCATAAGAATATCAAAAGCTTACCTTGTTTCCAACTTTATAAGTAATTTTTTCCTGAATATAAGTGCCAGAAGAGATAGTTGTGTCTCCTGCCATAGCCTTCCTGTCTGCCTCCATGTGAACCTTATAAGATAGGAGACAGGTTCTCAATTAAATTTCAATCGAGTAATTACTAGTAATAGCAAGAGCTACTAGAATACAAAGAGAATTTTATTCATCAGAACCAAACATTAGTAAGGAGGAGAGAACTTAGCAGACAATTGGAAGTAATCAGCAGAAAAGTACCCGCTCTCTTATGGTTGCTAAGAGGCCATCATTCCATTCTTCACCATCCAAGTGAATCTCTGAAAAGTATTTCATGTGTTTACTTTATTAAAGCAGCAAATTAAGCAGATTGCTAAGGTGTAATTACAAAGTACACAGCAGCAAGCAAAATGGTGTACTTATAATGAGAGTCCAAACATTATATGCCGCAGTAAGTCATCTACATCACAGCTGACTAGCCTAGTAATTCTGTCACACACAGGTTACATAACTAATGTACAGCACAATCTAACAACCTCACGAGAGGAAAAACCATTCACTTCATGAAATATAATTGAAATGGTCAACAAGTTCAATTAATGGACACAAAAGCACGAAAAGACCTTAGCTAACATGAAAAACCTTGAAATAAAAAACGCTTGAAGAGTTGATCTCTGCAGTTGTAAGTGACATCACCGACTCAACCAAGTCCTTCTCCCCCCTCCCCCCCCCCCCCCAAAAAAAAAAAAACAAAAACAACCCAAAACAAAAAGAAAAAATCCCAAAGGAAATAAAAAAACCTAATTCAAAGTCAGAAGCATAATCCTAAAAAAAGCTTCTTTGGCAACTTGAAATCAGGGCAGGTCTGGGACGAGCCTCAGCTTAGCTCTATAAGCATCTGTCACACAAAAATGTGGCCGATGATCAGGCCAGCTTTTATAGCCCAGGTCCACTGCAATAGGCATATAAAGACAGGCCAACCCAGCACTCAATTGTTTTTTCCACCTAAGACTGAACATTTTACTGTTACAAATTGGAGATTTCAGAAGGCAATTGTGATGGAATGATTTACTACCAGAAGTGACCCAAAATTAGGATCCAGAAGGCAAATGCTGTTTGAAGGAATAAAAAGTTAATCATGATTGGAAAATATTGTATCAATGCAAGAGATACCTTGACTTTGGGAAGCACGTGCACTGTCAAATTCTTTCTGTAGCCGCTCAAAAACAGATTTGTCCGAGTCCCTGCAACTTCACATCAGTCTAGCCTCAATGCCTAAGTCTATTAGAGTCAAATCTGTCTCAATCGTCAGATATTAGATCCATATTCACCGAGGCAAAAACTAGACACTGAAATAAAAAGCATTTAATAGCACTACAACCATGAGCACCACTTGAGGTTATGTGAAAAGAACACCGTCATTACTCTTGCGCGTAACCATAGACAATTGAATACCATTTGGCCAGACAGCATGTAGCCTGTAAGAACTATAAAATGTAATTGTACACCCGCAGATATATAAAGAGAGTATTCCCTCCAATACCTATATTTACTATATACCAAATCTTTGTTTTCTGATCGGGTACAGCAGTTGCTTGAGCTGTGACTATAATGTAAACAAATGATCAGCTTAATGAGAATCAAATCTGAATCAAGTTATTAATATGTCAACAGTAAGGATCAAGAACTTTCTATTAAAAATATAGAAATTTGAAAGATATGAGACCTAGTATAAGGCCTGACGCATTCATCGACATAAAAGGAGAAAGAATTGAAGGGCAACACAGATAGGGCATCTTCAAGGACCAAGAGATAATTACTGACTAGCTGATCTTATGTACAAAACCTTCGGATTCCTGATTAGGATTATCTTGTTTTCTCTAAACAACTTAATTTACTCATTTAATTTCATAAGTTGTCAATGGAAATCACGTCCACCATGGACACAGGTGTAAAAAACTTATGTCAATGTCATCGAGGCAGATGACGTCAGAACAAATGTACGAAATCATAGAGCATGGCCACACAAACGTGCCCGAGGTTCACTATAGAGTAATCTTGGAACTTAATCTTGCCACAGGATTAGCAGATAGCTCTATTATGAACACAATAAATGGATATTTAGGTCACAGCTTGGGGAGCAATCACAAATAGATTTCGACTAATAATCAAAGACTAGGGAACTTTCGTGGCCCGCACATACGGATATCGAGAGTCCAACGACTCCACGACAGCAACATTAGAGAAGCCACGGAATCCGTACGAGGAGCGATCGACAAACGAAGGATGAGGGAGAGGTACCTGGAAAGACGCTCGGACAATTCCGCATGCTTTTTGAGGACTTTCGAAACTGCCAAAACACGATCGACCACATAAATCCTCCAACAACAAATGCAACGACAAGAAGCAAGATTTAAGGAAAAGGGGAGAGATAGTTACATCTGGATCGAGTAGCCTCCAATCTGAAATCATCCTCAGGCAGAAAGCTCTGGGGCGAATTCCAAGTTGTGGGTACGGCGAGCAAGGACAATTAAAGAAGAAAGGAAGGATTTTGGGGGGGTGGGGGTGTCATTATGAAGAAGGAAGGAAGGAAGGAAGGAGAAGAGGGCATGAAGAGTACCGTTTCCGCCATAGCTGTAGCTGGGACTCGTCAGGGAACACAAACTGATCGGACCCAAATGACGTATTAGCAGATTCCAGAGATGGGTTTCTCCCAGTGCTCCTAAAGTTTTCACCTTGATTGTTAATCTCAAAGGATGGAGAGCGAGAGCGAGAGAGAGAGAGAGAGAGAGAGAGTGTACCGTCGCTTCGCCTCGGCGAAACAATCTGGAAATCAACGAGGAGGAGGAGGCAGGAGGTAGGAGCAGTTGCAGCAGTTTGAAGTGGCGTTGGTTCAAGAACAATATATATCATTCGTGTCGTGTGGCCCTGCACCGGACCAGACCGGACCGACCTCAGCGGGTCTCCATGGTTTTTCAAATAGACCCGACCCGACCCGTAAAGCCCATGGCACTAGGCCCTTTTAGGCTGCATGGGTGACCCGAATTGACACGATCCGGTTGTGTTCGGGGTTTTTGGTTCACGCTTTGTTTGAAGTGTTTTTTTTTTCTAGATTTTGTGTTTTGGAATTTCATTCGTGTTGTATCAAGATACCAAGGAAAATGGAAAAACGATTGAAGCATGCATTTTTTTTTATTGAACATAAAGAGAGGCAAAGGAAAAAAAAAAGGACAAAGTGATCGAGTGCTTAAAACGAATATTCGAACGGCTATGGCCATATTATAATTATTTCAAAAAGCTATTATGTTGTAAAGATGTTGTAAATATAAGAAGTTTGTCAAACACCTTGTATAAACCATAACAACCTTCTTGACAATTTTATCGTTGCGAAAAAAAGCCGAGAATATTATTATCTACTTAAAAGACAACTAAATCATTAACAGCTTTAAATATCACATTGTTTTTTTTTTTTGAGGAAGTTATGGCTCTTGAATTATATATTGCATCATTATAGTCCGTGTTTATCTCGAGTTTATCTTGCCTCACTCTCATAGTTCTGAGTCGGAAGCATTCAACCCCTCATTAACTCTCTAATTCTCGATTTCGAAACACGAAAAATTTTCATCATCTTACCACTATGTTATATCATAACTAATGAAAAGAATAGCTCACAAGAAACACTAATTAAAATGACATCGATCATCATTCATTTGATGCAGACAAATTGGTGTATGATTAGTTATTTTGATTAGGGATTATCATAATCACCGTTATCGAAGACACGTTTCAATAGATTCACTTGCACCAACAAAAGAAAGACACTACGATGAGTATACATTCACTCAGTCATGAATGTGTAGAACCTAAAAATGTGTAAGTGGTGTTGGCAAGAAGCTCATATGAAATAACGCAATTAGGAGTGGACAATTTATTAGGGTTTTGCTCCTGTACGAGATGGGTTTTGGTAACCGGGTAGGAGAAGAAACGGGTCGGGTGGTCCGGATAGATGGATGGATGAATCCGATCCGATCCAGGGACAATTTACACGAAGTCGGCGCGAGGCGAGCCGAGTCACGCACGCGACTCGTCGCGCGAGCCGAGAGATCCCACAGCCGATCCCCCGCCGACCATTTTGACGCACGAGCGAATCGAGAGCGAAGAGAGAGGGAGAGGGAGAGAGAGACCAGCCCCAGCCAAAACAAGTCTCTTTTGCTCTCTTTCCTTCTTCTTCTTCTGCTGCTGCTTCTTCTTCTTCGTCTTCTTCGTCTGCAAAAATTCCGCCATTGCCGTCCCCCCCGCTCGAGCTTTCTCGTATCAAGCACTTGGTCTGCACTCGGAGCTACAATGCGCTCGCACTCGAAACCCCACCCAGTTCTCGCATGAAGTCCACGACGGAGACGAGACCGCTGAAGCCGCGATATTCGAACCCCCACCCACCACCTCCCGCCCCTGCAAATTCGCGAGGTCAGAATTCAATCCGCCCGGGCTTTCGCCCTCAGCTTCCGTTCTCCGCCCCCTCAATTCGAGTTCTTTCTTTCTTTCTCTTCTCTTCCCTTTCCTTTTGGTTGCTGCTGCTGCTGCAGCTGCTGCACCGCATTCGCTGTTTCCAGCTCCACCTTCGTTCCGCTCGCCCGTCCCGGTTTTTTGAGTTTGCAATTTTGCTTTCTCGAGTGCGCTGCTCTTCAATTGCGCGCGAGAATGGTCGTTTCCTCTGGTGGGCTGATTTGATTTGTCGTTCGTGCAGTTCGTGGAAGCACCGAGCTTGGTGTCTCGGAACTTAGGGTTTTTCGTATTCGTCTCCGCTCTTGATCAATTGGGGAGCTCCATTTTGGTTGTCTGCGAATTCTCTCCGCAGACATTCTGATCCTAGGGTTTTTTGGGGTTCCCGAGAGTTTGTATTTGCCTTGGCGCCCCCCTCGCCCTGGACATGTGGCTGCCTGAATACTTCGCTTGGAAACAGCAATAGCAGCAGTGGGTGGGTGTTTCGATGGGGTTCTGGTGCGTATGAAGATATGGTTTACTAGCCCTGCTGGTATGCGCCGAGCTTGAGAATTTATCTGCATCTGATGGTCGTAAATCAGGTATTGCAGGTCATTTGTGGTTGGAATTAACGGCAGTTTTGTGGCTGGAGCTGTTGATTTGGACATTCGTGGGTCTGTGCTTGGTGCATGAACCTATTTTTCAAGAAATGCAACCACAGCAGAGCTTCAGAATCGATTTGGGTGACTTGAGAGCTCAAATTGTGAAGAGGATTGGAGTGGACAGATCGAAACGGTACTTTTATTATCTGAACCAGTTTTTGAGCCAAAAGCTCAGTAAGGGCGATTTCAACAAGCTATGCTGTCGAGTGCTTGGAAGGGAGAATCTCCCATTGCACAATCAGTTCATAAGATCGATATTGAAGAATGCATGCCAAGCCAAAACACCGCCGCCAGTTTATGAAGCTGATCCTGCAAAATCTGTCTCACGAACTGCCAAACTTTCACCTAGCGTAGAAGACTGGCCCGACCAAAATGGGTCGCTTGTTCAAAATCAGAACCAGAGTTCCTCTATTTGGTCAAATGGAGTTCCTCAAGTCTCTCTCCGAAAGAGCAGGTCTGGAATTCGTGAAAGGAAGCTCAAGGATAGGCCAAGTCCACTGGGGCCAAATGGAAACCATTCAACTGCCACGGAAGATAGTGGTAGCAAGATCATGACTGAGAATGGGCTTTTGAGTCCATGTGATTACCGAAGATCATTGCAGAAGTATCAATCTGTTCCTGGGCTGCTTGAGAAGGATAGAGGTCTTATTCCGGGACCCGCAGATAAATCTGGAGCACACAGTAAAAATGAGGCTGTGATGGCCATAGTGGAAGATGGGGAAGAGGTGGACCAGGTAACTCTCTCTAGTTTCTCTAAAATTCCTTTGCATGCGCCGCTTGGAGTTCCATGTTGTCCTGCTAGTGTAGGTGGTGGCCGCAAAGCTATGTCGGTGGGGAACTCTGATGATTTTGTTAGTTATCATGACACTGGGGAATTGTCTGACACGGAATCTCTGAGGAGACGTATGCAGCATATGGCGGCTGCACAAGGAATTGGAGGAGTCTCAGTTGAGTGTGCTAATATATTAAACATGATGTTGGATATCTACTTGAAGCGGCTGATTAAGTCTTGTATCGAGCTGGTTGGAGCAAGGTCCACACCTGAGCCACAGAGTCATCTTGGCCAGAAGCATCGGATTTCAGACAAGGTCCTTAATGGCACGTGGCCTGCTATTAATCACTTGCATATGCGAAATAATGTAATTGGAGGGATGCCCGAGAAGAAATTCCCAATTTCCTTATCTATGTTTGATTTTAAGCTTGCAATGGAGCTGAATCCACAGCAACTTGGAGACGACTGGCCATTGCTACTTGAAAAGATTTCTTTGAGTTCATTTGAGAAATAAACGTGATGGATATGCCTTGATCATGCCAAATGTGTGTCCATTCTGGTTTAAAAGTTCCAGAAAGATGTCGTTGGCAATCGGCATTTGATTGCCATCTCGTCTTGATACCATGAGGAGTCCGGTGGATGATGCAGAAAACCAGTTGAAATACATGGTCTCAGCGCAGTGTGCATTCTTCAGCTTGCACTGCGTGGGGCACAATTTGGAGTACTAGCAACCACACGTTGGGAACTTGCAATGATAACGCATCATCGATTGATCTATTACAGATATGCAAGTTCAAAATCTTTGTAATCCTCTTCCATCAACGTGCAACACAAGCTTTTCCTATTATTTATGGCTGATGAGGATGATTTCAAGGATGTTTTGCAGGATAACTGGATGTAACTTGATTTAAGGTATAATCGCTTATGTAAGAGCTGCGGTACTCCAGTGTATGTAACTTTAGAACCTCGTGATTGTTTGAAATCCAATATGAATAACTCATTGATTTCAATTTATTTCTCCATTTTTCTGTACTTGGGTATCTCGGGTAAATGAAATTTTGAGGGTTTATACTTAGATCATTTGCCTTTTCATTGGGCTATCATCAATAAGAATACATGGTACTCACGAGTATGTGTTCACAGAGAAGTCAAACACATACTTTCTTGCCTAAATTTACAGATACTATTGGCATGATGCTGCAATGATTGATTTCGTTAAACTTCTACTGAAAATGAGAACGTGCCTTTGCAAACTTGAGTTTACAGCTGATCCTGACATTTAGGCAAATGGAATTTCCGAAACCATTCTGCACAACTACGTTGTGCATTCCCATTACCTGGCTGCAGTTTTAGTTATATGAGAAATTGGTAAGCAAGTTTTACTGAATTTAGTTGACTCTGTGTTCAGTGTCATTGGTCTGATAATTGGTATGCAATAAATTGCAGAATTTGGATAAGTATGTTGGAAAAGATAGATGCGTTTTAGACATCTCTAGATCTGTAAATTAACAACATTCAAATAAATTGCGATGCAGACCGTTGCATATTTTGCTTATATTATTATTGGTATTGGGAGAAATCCTTTGAGTTTTGAAAGATTAATGCTTGTTGAGCTTCATCTGGAAAACATGCTGAAGAAGGCGTGCAACGATGGTAAATACATGTCCTAGATTTTTCCTTATGTGGTACAATCTAATATTTCAGAGGACCAGATATAGTCTCATTATGTTAATATCTTTCTTGATCGCACTTGGGGTCCAGCTCGGGTGTCAATTATATGCCTCTGTCATTAGCTTGGTCATATCTGCAGGCTGACACACTCTTTTGAGATGTCTGGCCCACGTGGATTTGAGCATGTCTTGAGACAAAGTAGTATCTAAGTTGTAAAGGCTTGTGGTATGGCATATCGTGTTGAGTGCATCTGGGTCTGGCAGGACAGTGGCTTGAGAAGATGGTAGCTAGTTTGATAGGCGGGCATCAGGAATCCACAATGCTTCGGTCATTTGTCTGACGCATAGGCAATTGCGTGGAAGACAGCTACATTGGTGTGGCTTCGTATACAACATTCCAAATTTCACATGGAATAAGAAAAGAAGTGCGTTTACAGATAAGAGAGGCTCATCCTCTAAAGCCGACACTTTCGTTTCATTTTGAAGGTTTTGTCTGCAAGGGTTCAAGTATGAGTTGTGATGGAGTCAACATTTTGTTTGTCCTAAGTGCCAGCTAAATTTGGTAGTAGAACATCTGGCAACCTGGAATTGGATCCTGGGTTTATCAAATGTGGATGAGGAAGAGAAGGTGAAGTTAGCCTCTGTCGTGCAAATGAACTGTCGGAGTTTATTATTCATTAGATCTTCAATGCTTGCACATGGATTATATACAAAAGAAGCATGTACAATCATCACACTGATTCTATAAATTTTTCTTGGCACTTAATTGTATCATCCATGAGTCTTAATTCCTTCTATTGCTTTAGAATGATGCATCTGTTCATTGCTTTTCCTTTTGATAGTTCTTCTGTGAAAGGCATAGGAAGATATCTTGATTTACCAATTGGTATCAGCTTTGCAGTTGGTATCAATTGTTCAATCTTTCATTCACTTGGAGCAAAAATTCCCAGAGCCCTTGAAGCATGAGGTAGAGTGATCTCTCACTTGTTTCTACTGAAGCATAAGGAGGTAATGGTCATATCATTTAGCAAGTCTTACTTTCGTCGGAACAAAGTGTTTGAGAAAACCTCATGGGTGCTGCTTATGGCTCTGCTATATGAACTATTTCTAGAACTTGGAAATTTCTAAACTAATTCAGCATGGTGCTGCATCTGAAGCATGTTGTGTAAGAGAGGACTGAGGAGGAACAGCTGATCTCCATTCATTGGTGCATCAGATTTGTGATTACTTATGTGCACCAGAAAGATATACAGAAACAGAGTGTAACCCCGATATCTCTCTGATTGTAACTGCTGTTTCTATTACTGTGGATTAAATTGGATAAGACGGGTAAGTTTTTTTTTAATTTATTTTGTTTTTCTTTAGGCTTCGAGAAATATATATTCACACTATACATGGGTTTGCCTGTGTCTTGATGAGGTCTGCGTCTGCTTATTTGAAGTATTCAGTGACTTTTGGTAGGTAGGCTGAGGCTATCCAGCTTCTCTTACGAACAACCACAGTCTTTTTGAAGTGAAATTGTGTTTTTACCTTCATTTAACTTTTTTAATTTGTTTGATGGAGCAGACTGAAACTGCTGAAGTAAATTCAGCAGGAGTCTGAGGAGAAACTAATTGCTGACTGCCGATGCCCCACTTTTTCAAGAGGTTAGGCATTTGAACTTTCTCTCTCTTGCAAATGCTACAGATTATTTCCTGAAAGATGAAATATTTTCTGAAGGTAATGCTCACATTCTCAAGCTCAGTGATGTGTGGGCCAATATTCCTTTAGAGATGTGTTGGAACTCGGAAGGTTTGTTTTTTTTTTGGTAAAGAACTCGGAAGGTTTGTTTGCTATAACTATTTTTAAGAATCTACGTCTAGAGACATACTCCACCAGGTCATTAACTTGTCTTAACTACATTTTTTTATTGGTATGTAAGTGATGATGTCATCACAAAGTTCACCTAAATCATGTGCCACTACTGCTGCATTATGTCGAGTCTCATAAATATGAGGTGCACGATGCTTCATGGAGAATCTTGGCAATATTACTGAAGTTGAAAGTCAAACTGGACGAGTCTTCTTATCTCCCATGTGCCAATGTCACTGGATCTATCTTTGAATATTACACATTGTTTTTGGAGGAATGCAATTTGTATGCTGTCATAAACAGATTTTGGTTCTGCAAAGACACAACCCATGGAAGTGGCAGTGCATTAGAGATGCTCATGCTAGAGCAATTGGTAGATTAGGTATGCTCTTCTTAAGTTACGATGCAGCACCGGTCAAGCTTCGGTCAAGGAGAGCGTCCAGGGATAAACTCGCTCCAAGAAGGCTAAGAATGATGCTCGGATGTAAGTACTAGTCTAAAATAGATGGGTTCTTTTTGAGAGCTTGTGAGGCCAGAGTCTATCTTATTCGACTTTACAAAGGTCCACTCTTCACTAGCAAGTTTCAACTCGAGCTATTGATTCTTTTCTTTTCTTTTCTTTTATCTTTTGGTTCGGGGGTTAGTTTTTCATCCAACATTCTTCTTTCAGTTTCTATGCGAAGGTGATGGTGAATAGTACTAAAGTCATCCTTTGAGCTCTGTCCTTTTACCGATCACTAACAGCGAATCTACACTTCTTCCTAAAGTCACTATCTGTTTATGTGGCTTTCATGGTCTGCAAAGTGAAACGTCAGAGAGGAGTTATCCTCTGGTAATTTTTTACTATATCCATTACTTTTCACTTCTGTTGATATTGTTAAGTTGAAGCTCCAAACGATTCCTGCATGGTATTGATGATCTTTGGTTTGTCGTGGATATATGCCATAATTGTACGCTACTCAGGATGAACTCCAACAATTCTTGGTTAGATGATAAGAATGACACTGAGTGTAGCCTACTAATAGTTTATTGTCATCAAGATTTGAGAACTCTTTGATTTGTCTATCTAAAGAAAGTGAATGGCTCGGAACCAAGACGAAGTCCTTGCTCTACAGAGATTGTATGAAGTCTCGTGTAGAGCGTCCTCATGTCTACTGAAATCAAATCATGCTTATCAAGAAAAGGGTGGGAAGCAGCACAGCTGAATGCACCACAGCACCATCGCATCCAGAGAATCTCATAGACAAGGAAACTATAAGGGCAAATGCCTTTGATGTGGAAGTTTGGAGATTTGAGATAGTAACTGCTGTCATGATACGACATTGCTTCGTTGGACGAGGAGAGATAAACAAGTTAATTATTTGCATGAATAATCTAAAAAAGAACAACATACTCTATTGCAACGAAGGATTAAGGAAACCCAGGCATTGTACGATCATTTCAATTGTGCTGATTATCTTATCGATGGCCATCATGCCATCACCTTTGTATTTTCGACATGAATTCTTCTTCTGCTGCTGCTTCATCTTCGCTTTTAGATATTGAATCCAGCGACTGTTCTTATTAGACCAAAACCGCCTACACCTTACACTGTTGCAAGCACAAGTAGGAGTGACCCTCCTTAAGTGCCTTGTTAGCCCCAACCATTTTAATCTGCACATAAATTTTTTCTTCATCGAGTGAAGTGTTTTCTGTCGGCTTAGAGCGTCAAATCTCCATAGGGTAGGTGCAGCAATCAACTGATCCCTTGACTTGCAATGGAATTTCCCAATGAGGACAAGCAAGGTGTAATAAAATACTGACAGCAACAGCTACTTCTTATGCACCTCTGATGTCTCAGTTGGAACTGGACAAAGAAGCAAGCCTTGGAATCCAAGCCCGTCGACACATTTAATTACGCCGTGGACAATGGGACTAACCTTCCTTTCGCGCTTTATTTCAACTTATGCTGCTTGTTAGCTAGTGCCATCGCGCGCTAGTTCAATTGTTCTCCAATTGATTGAGACGGTTTAACCAAAAACAGCATGCTGCACCTGAAAAAGCGGGCTCATGATTTCAAATCACGACAAATATATTCTTTTCTAGAGCTGCTCTCAAGGGTTTCATTCCCTGAAAATTACCCGATTGCGGTGTATTGGGAGGATAGCATTATGACTTCCAAAGCTTACTCATGTCACTCGCGTGGATACACGTCAAGAGAAATTTCAGGGACTGCCCTTGGTTTGACTTGACTTAGAGCATTGCTCTTGACGACTAAAGTTTCGATATGGGTTAAGCATTGCTCGTCTTCTGTTTTGGTTAGAATATAGGTGTTAAGCTGTTGAACAGACATATGAATCCGTCACTTTTAATATGAACGATAACGATAGTTTTTTTATAGAAAATGTGCTGAGTATCTTCCCTTCAAGAGAATTTCTCTATAATATAATTGTCAATCATAAAAAACGCAGTCCCACCATCCCAATCCATGAGCTCCTTTTCGCTATCATTCCATGGTATAATTGCATTTGATTGACAATGACAACCTTTCATAAATTTCTCATCTAAAGTTAAAACACACACTCAGAAACACCCCAAGTATGTATGCTTATGGATTAGCATTTTGGGCAGATCATATGGTTAAAACATTGCAAGGCTCTATAGAAAAACAGAGCATGCTAATTCGTCCGAGGGTACGTAAATAGCCCCAAAGAAGCCTATTTTTCCATGCCAAGTCAACCCCAAAATTTTTGTGATTAAATTCTCTGTGCCCTCCATGGATATCATCATCATCATCACCATTACCATTTTCATATAATCACGGGGGCGATCAGTATAATAGAAAGCTAAGATATTTGTAAGTTGTGCATTCAAGTGCTCGATCTGATTCGGAACTTCTCAGATTGCAGCCTGCAGCCTTCAGTACAGCCTTGCAAGCTGAGAGAAGCGAAGTACCTTGTTTTTTTTTTGAGAACCAGTAACACAAGAATTGGATTTTCCTATGACAAACATCTGTTGGTTTTTATGACTTTTGCCTTATTCACTTCATTCTTGAAGTGCCCTCTCTTGCCCTTTCTATTTGTCTTCCCCCTCCAAGGTTGAAGTTTTTGTCTTCTTTTCTTTGCTTAGCTTTTGATGAGCCTTAGAATGAACCCAAATTTATGCAAAAGAATGAGTGGCAGCTGACAACATCTTAATCGTTATTATACATACACTGGCCGAGTTATTAGCAACATTGATTTTTTTTTTTTCTGTATCTGTAGTTATCTTGCTTGCTTGTCCTGAATTTTTCGAAAGGAAGAAGTTTTGGAAATGGTAGTGGAGCCAGCTAAAAAGGGAAAAACCATATTTGGCCGAATTAACAACTGAATTGGTTATCATTACCCATCTGCGAATTAGCATGTCCTTTATCTTCTTCACTGCGCTCTTCAAGTTCCTTCCCAGAGCACGAGCATGCTTCTTTGTCATTTAAATAGAAATAGAAGCATTAGTTATATACTGTATCGGTTGATGCACTGTGATGAACACTAAATGTTGAGACTATCACTTGGCCTTTATTCCAACCTCATCTCCATGCAGGAGTTACTCTTTGAACTTTCACAGATCAAAAGATGAAGTTTCCACAACAGTCATTGATCATTTGTGTCCCAATCGCTACTGGCTCTTTCCCTTACGTATGTGGCTTGTTATTGTAGTTGAAGAGACAAGATCATGTTGATATTAGGGCGGTAATAGCAATTACCTATCTTGTCCACTTCACTTTGCCCCGTTTCTTATCTGATATGCTACCTCGTTTGGCTCATCACTTGGTATTGAATAAGGAAAATTTACTTAATGTAAAACTTTCATTGTGTGAATACAAAACAAACAAAAAATAGACGTATGCCACTCAAATTAGGGAAAAAATGCAATGTTATTTTCTAGGTCTCTATCGATAAAGTCCTAGTTTTGTAAAATCAATTCAATTTAGTCCTCGATGCATCTAATATAGTGTTCGAAGGATAAGGTGATGTGTCAAGGACTCAAAAGCAAAAAAAGAAAAAAAAACTTTCTCTACTAGCTAAAGGAACTTCCTCAAGGAGCTCTGCTATGGACTAGTCTCAGATAATTTATGAAGGATTAAATTAAATTTATTTTAGAAAATTAGAGCCCTTTCGAAAGAAACTTATTTATGAGATTAAATTTGACAAGTACTGCCTACAAGAAGAAATTCTCACAATAGATGGCAACTTATTATCACTTTTTATTGGGCTTTGAAATTTGATAAGAAATTGGCATCATTCAGGTAGATGCATTATCAAGCATATCCTCATTACATGAAAAAGATAGCATTTCTCCTCTTCATACCTTTATGGTCATCTACTAATTCAACGACTTGAATGAATCTATGAGTATATAAAGATGGATTTGTTCATCTCAACACATCACTGCACTAGCTCACAAAGTTGTCAAGACTCATTGAGAGAGAGAGAGAGAGAGAGAGAGAGAGAGAGAGAGAGAGAGGGGCCTAACAATAGCCATGGAGATAATAGCATCCAAGAGAATGGAGTCAATGATGCTTGTGGCGGCTCTTATACTATGGTTGTCCATTGGCGCCGATGCGGCATCCTTGGCATGCAAGGTGAAGTGTGTAGTGTTGTGTGCTGAAGACCCCTTGCCATATCTATGCAGCGTTAACTGCATCAAAAATTGCCCTGATAAGTCTTTGATGTCCCCGGCATCAGAGCACTGCAATGCCGGCTGTTTCTTGTCTACTTGTCTTGGCTACCATCCGGGTAATAATCTCTGCATCTAGATCGAAGATATTTCTTGTTAGTGTTTCATTGTTTTATTTCAATTATGAGAGAATGGTTGGGCACTAAATCATTTCATTTCCTTAGACTTTGATATATGCTCTTCCTAAAAAAATTCAATTTCAATTTTATGTGAGTAACTTTTTTAATTTCTTGTTTCATATTTGAACTCATGTAGACACCAAGAAAATTGGAGTGGACGTGAAGAAGGTCGGAGCTTGTGCGGATTCATGCTCTAAGGGTTGCCAGAAGACCTATCCATTGCACTAAAGTTTGGAAATTTTCGTCTTTTATAATTAAACAAAGGCAATTGAGTTGTGTAATGCCATTGTGGTTTGATACCACAACTAATAAATAGTGCCTTTTTAATTATATGCTTGACGATGAGTGAAGTACATCTCTACGGTATTTCAATTGCGATAAAATGAGTGTGCTCTCTATTATACGAATTTAGATTATGAGATATAAATACAAAAGAAAAGGCAACCTTCATAATAAATCGCAGTTGGCTTTGTCTGGATTATGTGTTCACACAATCAAAGTTTTACAATGTGCAGAAAAATGTCAATCTCTGACACGACATAACGTGAGAGCACGACTCAGTGGAGTTGCAAACTAAATGATCGAAAGTTAATTTATGAGTATGTATATATACGAAAAAAAAGAACCGTATATACCATTCACCAAAAGTTAACTTTGAGGAATATGAACGGATGGCAATTGCAGTATGACACAATATCGAATATTTTATGATCACGCTAATTTAGATATAGCCTAAAACAAGGCAAAAAAAAAATCGCTCCTCATAAAAGCAATGTTGTCCATTCTATTAAACAAATTATGCACTTTTGTTGACCCTTTACGAGTCATAACACCAAGTCAGATGTTGAGGGAACAAAACTTGTTCTCATCCCACGAGACTATACAACATTCCGTTGTCTTCTTTATAGCTAGCTAACCATTTAATGACTTAAAAATAACAATAAATCTTTGACTCCGCACGCACGTAAGCTATATATATTTTTTCCCCACTTCGGAAACACACACCAGAGCACAAGATTAACGTTCTGACCTAGAAAGAACACAAACTCACCGAGACATCCGAGGAATGTAAGAAAAGATGTGATCGTGCTCGTGAGATTCCCATTTTGTTGTGGATTTGTTACGGCCTTGTGTGCGAGGGTGTCATGATGGCAAATCATCTGTCCCGTCGGTGCTTGAGCAATACAATCATGGCTGTGTGGTGTCCGAGTGCTTCGTTCGCCATCTAGGTATAGCTTCTGCCCCATCTTACATCAAGATCCTTGCTTGAACTAACCCTAAATTTTCATTTCTGAAATAATGAAACTCTCTAAAAAGAATGTTTGGACAGGATAAAGCATGTTTTACGTTTAAATTCATTGAATTTTCTCGCAAATAACACCCCCCCCCCCCCCCCCCCCCCCCCCAACTTTTTTTTTTTTTTCTGGTTAATGCATGTTTTGATACCGTGAAGGTTGCAAGCAGACTCCAAAAAAGTCGAAGCGCGCGTGGGTTCGTGTTCGCAAGATTGCCGAGTCTTATTCACCGCCCCATGGTTTTCGAAAATAGCTTAGTTAAATAAATATGGGAAGCAAATTAAAACGTCCAATTTTGTTGTTGTTGTTTGAAGCTAGAAACATGTGAAAAAAAAAAATGGTCCACCCTTTTGACAAAATGATGGTTATGGACTCGATAAGTATGGATAAAAGGCAACGAATTAAACTCCTCTGCTAACTTATTGTCCATCAATTAGAAGAAGCACCATAAGTCCCTAACGAGGCCCGGGGGAAAATGATTTCTCATCGGGCTGACTCTCACCACCACTTGAAAATGACCTCCGGTGATGGAGACGTCGCTAAAGCAAAAATCTCGTTCCTCTCTTTTATTTCATCAGGGATGGGGGCCAACCATTCACCCCACACTCTTATTGGGGACGGCTACGATGTTAGGATACGTACAAACACAACGAAATAGAAAGTAAACACGAGAAAAAGAAATCATGACATAAAATTTTATTCCGATTTACTTTTAAATTATGGCTACAACTAGTAAAGGATATATCACAATTCATTAGGGATGGGGCCAGCCCAATCACCCCATGCTTTATATGTTCCTTGAAATGAATCAAAGTTTATGCAGAGAAAGAAGAGAAAAAATCGTAGGGGACAGCAAGGTGTCATATGAAAAGATAATTGCCCAACCAGTATTACTGGGTTGCGTGTCAGCAACAGTAAAACAGCGTTTAGACTTTGCGGCTAGGTACCCGGCTGTTGTAGCAATTGCCTTGAAGTCCCAGTGAAACTCTGGACAAGCTTACAAGTTCAGGCCCATCGGTTAATTTATTTAAAAAGAATCGTCAAAGAACCTCACCATTTGGTAATACCCATGACGTGATATGATACATTCGAACTTGACCAGACTATTATTATTATTCAGCTACTTTGTGTGCTCAAATTGAGCTGTCAATCTCACGAATGACATAGATTTTACGCTTCTGGTTTTGTTAGCAATGCACTTGACTTGAGGCCTCTTCCTTGAAAGCTAAGTCTTGAAGTATTTGGTTAAGCCAGACAGACGGTGGGAGCTGAGCTGCATGTCCCAGTAAGTTCAAATCTCATTTTCTTGGTCTTAAATAAGCATTTTGTGTATTCGCATACCACTTCTTTTTAGGACAGACTTCTATGAAGTTGAAATTTATCGACATTCATCAGAAAAGAATCCCTCTATTTGGCATGGTGATCAACCAGATACTCTTCTTCTCTCATTTCCATTTTCATGGAAGTCTGCATTCTCAATTGAAAAGCTATGTGTTTTCAACAAGACACTAAATTATTTGGGGGCAGAACACCATATATTTGGGTAGATCTCCTTGAAAGAGATGTGCCAGGGATGATATATCCGCCAATTGCGTGAATTGCAGAAATAGCACACAAATACAACTAGTGCACAAAAGCTCCAACCTGCTAAAGCTCTCACTCCCTGCACTGCCATCCTCTAAGTTAAAACCTTATCATCTATACAAAAAGAAGAGTACAGGGAACTGACTAGCAAGATCTTGACAATGTTATGCGATCAAAATTAAGAGCAAGCAGGCACATGCTCATGATGTTGCTGGTGATCATCCAAATGTGAATTTCCATCACCAATCATGGTTTCATGATCTATAAAGTTAAACATCAGAGAGAGTTATCCTTCAGTAACTTTTTTCACTTTTGTTGATACTTATGTCAAAGCTCCAGATGGTTCCTGCACGGTTCTGTTGATCTTTGGTTTGTCGCAGATATATGCCATAGTTGTACTCAAACTCAATTGGGATGGATTCCGACAATTATTGGATAGATCATAAAAGTGACACTGAGTGTAGCCTAGTAATAGTTCATTGTTATAGAGATTCGAGATGTCTTGGACTATCTATCCAAAGAAAAGGGGATGCCTTGAAAGCAAGACCAAGTCCTTGCTCTAGTGTCGGGTGTCCTCATGCCCACTGAAATAAAATCGGGCAAATCAAAATAAGGGTGGGAAGAAAGCGGCTGAATCACCGCAACACCATTGCACCCAGAGACTCTCGAAGACAATTTAAATGGAAATTAGAAGGGCAAGTTCCTGGGATGTGTACTGTAGAGATTTGAGATGGAACTTCATTCTCATGAATTGATATGACATTGCTTCTTTGGATAAGTGAACAACAGGCTCTATTGGAACAATTGAGTGAGGGAAACAAAACATTCTATAGTCGAATGAATTGTTCTGATTATGTAAACGATATTCATCACGACACCACCTTCGTGCTTTGTACAAGAATTCTTCTGCTGCTGCTGCTTCTTCTTATTCTCCTTCTCCTTCCTCTTTGCCTTTAGATCTTGAATCCAACGGTGCAGTGGAGTACGACTCTTCTTAGTAGACCATGACCACCTACGCCATACATTGGCGCGAGTACCAGTAAGAATGACCCTCCTCAAGTGCCTTGTTAGCTCCAACCATTTTGATCTGCCCAAAAAACTTTTCTTCATTGAGTGAAGTGTTTTCTCTCAAGCTTAGAGCATCGAATCTACAAAGGGTTAATTTTATAGGGCCAGAAATCAACTGATCCCGTGACTTGCAATTAGAATTCCCTCAGTAAAGTCAAGCAAGAACGCGTTAGGAAATAGGAAACGTTTGTTCACCTCCGATGTCTCAGTCGGAAGTGGACAGACGAAGCAGCTAGGAACTCACGCCCTGTGGATACACTAAGAATGCCGTGGACAATGGGATGACCTTTTCTTTTGGCGCTTTTCATCCTTCAACTTTCATTTAAACCAATGCACCACACCAAACGCCCCTCAGAAAGCGATGTCATTGTTTTGAATCATGACAAGACACTCTTTTTTGGAGCTATGCTCGAGGGTCGCGTTCCCCGAATTACTCCATTGCGGTGTAACGAGGGGGGATTATGACTTCCAAATCATATTTCTATCACTCATGTGGACACAAATTTAGAGAAATTTTCAAGACTGCACTTGACTTGACTTGGAGCATTGCTCTTGATGACTATAGTTTTGATATCGGTTAAGCTAGTTTCTTTTTCTTTTTCTTTTCTTTGTTAGAATATAGGTGTGAAGCCGCTGAACTAGACAAATTTATGCATTATTTTTTTTTCGTGAATGATAGTTTTTGATGGGAGATGCCCTGAATATCCCTTCAAGAGAATTTCTCTATGATATGTTATCAAACAGGACGCATTTCCACCGCATCAACTCATGAGCTCCTTTTACTTTTATTCCACGGTATCATCGCATTTGATTGACAATGACAACCTGTCTGATAACTTCTCGTCTAAAGTTAAAATACACACAGAAACACCCCCAAGTAGTTTGCTCATGGATTAGCATTTCGGGCAGATCATGGTTGAACTATTGCGAGGGTTGAATTGAAAAGAGAGCATGCTAAAAACGATTCTGTACGTGAAAGAGCGCCAAAGAAGCTCGTCTTTCCATGCCAAGTTAGTCGACCCGGAAATTTTGCGATAAAGCCTCTGCCCCTCCCATGGAAATCATATAACCATCATGATCATCTTCATATTCATCGCCGGGGCAATCAGTACAATAGAAAGCTAAGTGCTCGATGTGATTCCAAACTTCTCGGGTTCCAATCTGCATTCTTCAGTACAGCCTTGCGAGCCCGGAGAAGTGAAGCACGCTCTCTTTTGAAAACCAGGAAGACATGAATTTGGATATGCCTATGACAAACATCCGCTCATAATGATTTTTGCCTTATTGACTTCGTTCTTCAAGTGCCCTATTCTGCCCTTCACGTTTTTCCTCCCCCTTCAAAGAGAATCTTTGTTTTGTTTTTTTTTCTTTTTGCTTAGCTTTTGATGGGCCTTAGAATGAACCGAAATTTATGGAAAAGAATGAGTGGCAGCTGAGAGCATCTTAATCGTGTGTTCATTCATAGGGCTGGTATAGCACCTGAGATTACTGAAGAACAAAACTGGAAACAAATAAGCGACACAAGGCCAAATTATCAACAATATTTTGTCGGTCCACCCATAATGAATGTGTCCAAGGGATACCATTTGCTCTAATTATGAGTGTGTCTGATAGACACATTTTAAAGAGGTGTGAAGGGAGTTTCTTAAGGGAAGTTAAGGTAACTTTCTCAATATGAAAATAAAATAAGAGATAAGCAAGTTCTGAAGAACATAACTCTCTCTCTCTCTCTCTCTCTCTCTCTTCATCAAAGAACGACACATATGGATTATGTATCTACTTCGAGAAGACAATCGGCATTACTGTTGTGGAATAAGAATACTTCCCTTGTGATTGTATTCGGACCAACGTGAAGTAGATTCGTCCATCGTTCACTGGTGATTCAACGTACTATCCTGGAAAATTTGTTTTGGAGTGCATCGAACATGTTAGTCGATTCTCCCAACACTCACTTTCGACATTGGTATCAGAGCAAGATTATGATCTCTGCCTTGACATTGGTATCAGAGCAAGATTATGATCTCTGCTTTGTTTTTCTGTCGAATTTTTTCGCTTGTTATTTGATATGGGAATCAAGAAGATGAACTTCATATTGTCTAGATGTTCATTACTCGGAAATTGCAACATGAATCGTCGAAAATGAAATCGGACGCAACGAACGGGTTTGGAGGATGAACACCGTTTTGTTTGGCCCTGTATCGAATATTTATTTTAAGTAAAAATGAGATATTATTATACAGAGTTGAAGAACTCATCGAGATGAGCAAAACAGCGGTCGAACGCCACCAAAAACTGGAGGACATGCCGCCACGTGCGGCCAAAATCCACAATGTCGCCGGCAACACACCCCACACGCGACCACGCGCTGGGAATGCCAGCACGTGAGCACCATGCACGCCAACTAGCGCTTGGGAGCTGACATCATCGATGACATTAGCAAATGGTCATAACCAACCCGATGACGTCATCGATGACGTCATCGCCGAATCGGTGAACTAACCCTCTGGTGACTCGACCCGGCCGAAAACCCGACCTAGTAACCGACTCGAACTGTTGACCGGTCAAAGGTCATTCGATCAGACCAGTCAACGATCAACCGGTTGGACCGGTCAACGGTTGAATCGGTCGGACCAGTCGAACTGACTTAGAAGCCCGAATTGGGCAAGCACGTGCGCTACACGCGCTGCGTACTTAGGCGACGCGTGTAGGTGCGTAGGAGGTCCGTTTAGAGCGTGCTTGGTCTCATTGTGTTTGTACCGACGTCCTCTACACTGTAAAATAATTATTTTATTTGTTTGAAGCTTGTAATGATATAAAGTGGTGTACGGAATCCTATATAGACATATTTTGGGGGTATATTTGCATTGTTTATTCGTTATAACCTGTATTTCACTATGGATTTGGAAATACAATAGTTAGCCTATTTGAAAATGACCACATATATGTTGTGTAGAGCTTGGTTTAGTGATAACATGTATATGGTTTGACGGTTTGCAATTTCCTAATTCTGAGCATACTAAAACAATGGCTAGAGATCTTTATGTCTCGAATTTCGCATATGATTGTATTTGATGTAATGAATTATTTGTTAGTTAGTGATAATTACGTGAGGTCACATAATCATCTTTTCTAGTGGGAGTTCATAGGTTGGTAGTATGAACTTAAAATTTGTGCAAATTAAACAAGTTAATGATAGTAAAACAATTGTAAGTTGAAGCTAATTGGGAATATAGTGAACTTTCATTTTGATATCTTTTGTTGAATTATCATTAATTTAGTTTGTCTTTACTGTAAATTAAAATGAGTGTTTATGTGGAATATGTGCTAGTATTGATTTTGTGTCTATTATGTCAATGTGTAGTAGAAATTGATTATGGCTTCGGCATCCAAGACCATTGTGGCTGACCTCAACAAGGGTGAGAAGCTGAACGGTAACAATTATGATATTTAGCATAAAAAAATTCAGTATATCTTTGAGGAGCAAAAGGTTTTGAAAACCCTCAACCACACCATAGATGAGCTTGAGCATGGAGCTTCTGCTCAACACAGAAGAGATCAAGAAACTTATCAAGTTTGGAAAAAGAAAAATAGCATTACTCGCATCACGTTGCTGAGTTGTATGCAAGAAGATCTCATGTGTGAGTTTGAAAGTTAGGACAAAGCTCAAGTAATGTGAGTTGCTTTAAAAAATAAGTTTGGGGGTATGTCTGCCACTAAATTGAGGAGGCTCATTATCAAATTTGACACATACCGAAAGCGTTCAAATCTAACGATGAGGCAGCATCTTCGAGAGATGTCAAACATGATATGTAAACTGAAGTTGGCAAGTCATACCCTAACTGATGAACAGCAAGTTTAGGTTGTTATAAGGTCTCTTCTTGATAGCTGGGAACATATGAAAATCAATATGATGCACAATGAGAATATCGTCACTTTTGACGATATTGCACGTCATTTGGAATTAAAAGATGAGGGCCTAAAGGCTGCAAAGTCCTCTACCTATGCTTATGTTGCTAAATCAGGTTCAAACAAAGTTTCGAGCTTTAAGCGCAAGAGGAACTATAAATTCAACAACAAAGAGAAAGAGACTAATTAGGCACCCAAGAGAGCCAATACCTTTCGACGTACGAAGCGCGGTAGGAAGAAGGATAAGGCCAAGATGAAGTGCTACAATTGTGGTAAATTGGACCACTTCGCTAGTGAATACACTAAGTCGAAAAAGGTATCACATTACTCCATTACTTTGAGTAATGCTTTTGTTTCTAACACTGTAATGCTTGTTGAATCTCATCTAATGTGGATTGTAGATTCAGAAGCAATAGACCACGTAGCTAGAGATCGAGGAGCATTTGTGGAGTATCGTCGAATATAGCCTGGAAGAAGATAGATATATGTTGGAAATAACTCAAGAGTTAAAGTGAAGGGTATCGGCACATGTAAATTAACCTTTCGTAGTGGTCGAAACCTACTCCTACATGATGTCCTCTATGCTCCAGATATTCTGCGAAACTTGATCTCTATAGTTGTTCTTCTTGGCTTAAGTTATGTATTTAATTTTCATGGTAATTGTGTTGAGATCTTGTTTGGAACAGTTTATTACGGTTTTAGTCATGTATTGAATGGTTTTATAGTGTTAAACATTGACTATGATGTGTACAAAGTTAATGTTGATGATTGTGTCTTTGATTGCATCTTCTAGTAATATGAAGATTGATGCAAGTACTTGTCATGCTAGACTGGGTCATATTGGGTTACAAAGAATGAAACAATTAGCAAGAGAAGGCCTTTTGGGGTCACTCGCTAATGTTGAACTACCCGTATGTGAACAATGTCTATCCGAAAAAATAACTAGAAAACCATTTGGTAAAGGAACCAAAGCTGAACTTCCATTGCAACTCATACATTATGACATTTGTGATCCATTAAATGCGAGGACAAGGATGGAGCCATATATTTCATCACTTTTATAGATGACTTCAAATGTTTTAGTTATGTTTTTCTGATCTCCCATAATTCCGAAGCATTGAATAGTTTAAATGGTTTATAGCTTTGATAGAGAATCAGTTGAACAAAACAATAAAGGCATTGAGAACCAATCACGGACGTGAGTATCTATTTGAGCAATTCAAGGCTTTTTGTGATGAAAAGGGAATTATAAGACAATTAACTACTCCTGGTACTTCGCAACAAAATGGGATTGCAGAAAGAAGGAATAGAACTCTATTGGAAATGGTTAAGTCTATAATGGCGCAAGCAAATTTACCTGTCTCATATTGGAGAGATGCATTATTGACTGCTGCCTATATACTTAATCGTGTGCTCTCTAAGTCAATTGCTTCCACCCTTATTAATTATGGATTGGTAGGAAATCAGACTTAAGTAATTTACAACATTGGGGATGTGCAACATATGTTCATGATTCTTCCTATAAATATGGCAAATTAAGCCTTAGAAGGAAGAAGTGTATCTTTATTAAATACTTTGAACACTCCAAATGATACGTGTTCATAGGTAAACAAGCTGATGGAAATGTGACTGAAATGGAGTCAAGAGACGTCACGTTCTTAGAGAACGATTTTCCTAGTAGAGGTAAGATCGATAAAATCTTCCAATTATATGAGATGGAAGATCCAGATAACACACCCACTAATGTTATTGAGGGAAATACAGATTTACCTCAATATACAAGACATAGTGGGAGTGTAGTATCGCCTGACAAACTGAATTCTCAAGAAGTTCAGTTGAGTAAAAGTAACCATAAAAATATTCCATGTTGTCGATTTGAGATTGAAAGTAAAGCATTTATGATTGCTCCACAAGACGATGCGAAGCTTAAAATAGTTCAAAAGGCTCTCTTATCTCCTGACAAGGAAGAATGGAGAAAAGCTTTAGAAGAAGAAATGGACTTTACGAGGACAAATCACGTTTGGGATTTGGTTGATTTACCACCCAATCGCAAGGCTATTAGAAACAAATGGGTTTTAAAGATTAAGTGAAAGGCGGATGAATCCATTAAAAAGTATAAGGCTTACCTTGTGGCAAAAGGCTATACTCAACAAGAGAGTGTAGATTATGAGGAAACTTTTTCACCAGTTGTAAGGTTTGCCTCCATGCGCCTTATCCTAACCATTGTTGCACATTTGGACCTAGAATTACATTAAATGGATATAAAGACATCATTTCTCAATGAAGAACTAGATAAAGAAATCTACATGAAGCAATCGATAGGTTTCATTTCTAAAGGTCATGAGCGTAAAGTTTGCAAACTTCATCGCTCAATATATGGCCTTAAGCAATCATCTAGATAGTGGTATTTTCGTTTTCATCGAGTCATAACTTCTTTTGGGTTCACGATGATCGAAGAGGATCATTGTGTGTATATCAAACGATCCGAGGATAAATTTATGATTTTATCTCTTTATGTGGACGATATTCTATTGGCTGGAAATGATAAGGATTTGGTTATAACCATAAAAGAATTGTTATCCTCTAATTTTGAAACGAAGGACATGGGAGAAGTTGCATATATATTAGGAGTTAAGATTGAAAGAGATCTGTCAAAGAAACTCCCTGCTATGTCACAAGAGTCTTATATAATGAAGATTATTAAACTCTTCAATATGCAGTACTGTAATCCCATTAATACCTCTGTCATGCAAGGCGAAGGCTTGAGTACTAAAATGTATCCTAAGACTCCAAAAGAAAAGAAAGAAATTGTAACTATTCCTTATGCTAGTGCTGTCAGAAGTTTGATGTATGCTATGATGTATACTCGACCCGACATATGTCATGCTATGGGGTTAGTGAGCCGATATCAATCAAATCTTGGTCAAGCACATTGGAAAGCAATTAAGAGGATCATGAGATACTTGAAAGGCACTATAAACTATCGACTTTACTATCAAGAGAGTGATTTACGCTTATTATGATACTCTGATGCTGATTGGGGATGAGACTTAGATGAGCATAAATCGATGTCTGGATATATGTTCTTACTTAATAATTGTGCAATTTCTTGGAATAGCAAGAAACAGACATGCACAACTTTATCTACGATGGAGGCAGAATTTATTGCCTGTTCTATTGCAGTGCAAGAAGCAGTATGACTAAAACGTTTCTTGGAAAATTTAGTTATTGTCACTGATGTCCCAAGACTATTGACAGTATATTGCAACAGTCAAGTAGCCATTGCCTATGTGAAAAATCCCAAGTACCATGGTAGGATAAAGCACATTGACATAAATAATAACTTCATCAGAGATATAATAGCATAGAATAAAGTAGTCCTGCAATATATTTCAATCAACAGGATGGTTGTTGATCCATTCACAAAGGCTGTTCCTAGATATGTGTTCTTGACCCATAGGATGTTTCTAAGGTTACATAAAATGTGATATGTAATATTGTTGAAGATCACTAGATTATGTGTGTATATGTATTGTACTTGTTTGTTAATGAATTGATATTTTATCAATTAGTACAATATTATTAGACTAGCACAAACACACATATATTGTTGAAAGGTATGTCACTAGGTAATGATTGGCTTACTCACACGAGCAATCACCTCAAATGCTATAGTAAACGGGTTGAGATGACATGATATGTATTATAAATGCTGGAAGAGCAATTTGGTACATAAAACGATTTAATGTCGCCTTGATTGGAATCAAGATGAGGCTTGTTATTTGTATGTGATAAGACCGAACATGATAGTCCCACAATCACGTATGCCTGAAGGTAGTCGGATGCGAGTATTAAATTGGGCACTGTGGAAAGCGAGCTGATATAGTACTCGGGCTAAACATGAGTACATGAAAAGCACGTTACTATATTTAGGCTAAGATCCGTATAATAGATATGATTAATAAATGACATATGCTCTTATAGAAAGAGAAATCCATTATAGCATGTAATTCATACTACATGTGGTTTATTCAACCAATAAGGGAGATAAGTATAATTATTCCTATTTATTCATCGTGTGAGTCCTTGAGGTAATTTATAATTTACCTTACTTTGTACCCTATGTTACTTCTAACTATATTCTCAAAGTAGAAGATCAATGTTGCTACTTTAGCATGTTATCGGCGATCATGAATAAATATGCCTTTATGGGACATATCTATGAAAGCAGTTGTTCTGAAATGGAAAGAGACATGAGTGCGAAAGAAGACTATTGTTATTTTACATCTATCACATGTATTTACCAGTTGATCAATTATTTCATCTTTGATGGCTTTGTAAATAATTGTAAATACATGATGTTCTTGAGAAAAGTCAAGTATAGCCTTGAAGGGATAGGTATACTTGAACTGATATAACAAAATATGTCTGGGGCACTGAGAGACATCAATTGTTTATTTCTTTTTAGGGTTGCAGCCATTATGTTGTCCCTAACAAGTGCATAATTAGAGCTCCAAAGTGCAGGTGTACTCACTGATCGCATGGCTTTCTTGCCAGTATGAATTGTTTTTAAGGTAGATGAATGTTGAATGCCTTATGTTCTTTATAGAGTATCATCAAGCCCATCATATGTGAGTAGAAGATATTATATTTCGTCGGTCCGCCCAATGTAAGTGTGTCCAAAGGGCACCATTTGCTCTAATTATAAGTATGTCTTATAGACACCTTTTGAAGATGTGTGATGGGAGTTTCTTAAGGGAAGTTAAGGTAACTTCCTCAGTATGAAAATAAAATAAGAGATAAATAAGTTTTGAAGAATATAACTCTCTCTCTCTCTCTCTCTCTCTCTCTCTCTCTCTCTTCATCAAAGAACGACGCATAAGGACCCCGCATCTATTTCGAGAAAACAATCGGCATTAATGTTGTGGAACGAGAATACTTTGCTTGTGATTGTATTTGGACCAACGTGAAGTAGATTCGTCTATCGTTCAGTGGTGATTCAACGTACGATCTTGAAAAATTTATCTTGGAGTGTATCGAATAGGTTAGTCAATTCTCCCGATACTCGCTTCCTACACTTCAAGTGCCCTATTCTGCCCTTCACGCTTTTCCTCCGCCTTCAAAGAGAATCTTTTGTTTTGTTTTTTTTTTCTTTTTGCTTAGCTTTTGATGGGCCTTAGAATGAACCGAAATTTATGGAAAAGAACGAGTGGCAGCTGAGAGCATCTTAATCGTGTGTTCATTCATAGGGCTGGTATAGCACCTGAGATTACTGAAGAACAAAACTGGAAACATATAAGCAAGTGACGCAAGGCCGAATTATCAGCAATATTGAGTTTTTTTCTTCATCTCTAGTTATCTTGCTTCCTTGTTATGATTCTTTCGAAAGAAAGAAGTTTTGGAAATGGAAGTGGAGTTTGCAAAAGTTGGAAAAGTAAACATGTGTCAAAGTTTCATGTTTAGATCAATCTTTAGGAGTCTCTTGATTACTGATAGAGCCACGGCCCTTAGGCAAATAAGTCAGTTGGGCTTTGGATGCAGACTTCAATAGATTCGATTCAACCTCATTAACAATTTGACATTGTTGGTAAGCACAGCGCCATGTCCTTCGCATGGAATGACGATTTTCTTAATTCTTGAAGAAAATGAAAGCATATCCGAAGCTGTAAAAGTCTAAGAGATATGCCTTTAATGTGACACTAATGCCTTCTTTGACACGAATATGCCTCCTTATCTTCATGAACTGACACCCATCAAAACAACTATAGTAGCTTCACTATGGGCTCTCTATCAGGATGCTTCAAACTCAGAACTCGAAGGAAAAAATTTAAATTAGTCTCGATGCTGATTGTCAAAAACATTCAGACTCGAACATGCAGAAACCATAAAATTAAAAAGGAGCACAATTAATCCTGTATTTTGAACTTCACAGAAACTATTCCCTCATGAGTAGCGTAGCTCCAAAGAATCCTGCCTTTCCATCTGAAGTCGACGCCGGAAATTTGCAATAAAATTCTCTGCCCTCCCATCAATATCGTCCTCTTCGCAATCATATTCATATGGATTGTTGTGACCGATCACATCGCAATGGAAAGTTACCATCTTTGCACGTTTAAGTGCTCCACCTGATTCTGAATTACACTGATTCCAATCTGCCTCTTCAATGCGGTGTCGCCTGCCCAGTGAAGTACGACTCCACCGCCACCAATGCCTTTTATGAGCACCGCTAACAACAGAATTGGTTATTCTTCGCCATCTGCGAATAAGCATGCCGTTTATCTTCTTTACTGCACTCTTCAAGTTCCTTCGTAGCACCCACCACTTGGATGATGATGTGCCCATTATATGTTCCTTCCTCCTTCAAATAAAGCTTTTGCTTTTAATAGGCCCGTGAAATGAATCAAAGTTTATGCAGCGAAAAAAGAGAATGAATGGTAGGGGAGAGCAGGTGTCGTAGGTGTTTTTATAGGGCTTAGAGATCACGTCACATGAAAAGAGAATTGGACAACAAGTTCACTCGGTTGCGTATCAGCAACAGTAACAGCGTTTGGACTTGACATTTAGGAAGCGATACCTGATTGTAATAGCAATTGCCTTGAAGTCTCTGTAAAACTCTGGATGGAGAAACCACGAATGCTACAAGTTCAGGCCCATTAGTTAATTTATTAAAACGAATTGTCAAAGAACTTTACATTTTATATATATCCATGACATGATACTTTATGTGCTCAGCTACTTTATGTGCTCAAATGGAGCTGTCAATCTCACGAATGACATTGACGTCACGCTTCTAGTTTTGTTAGAAATGCGCTTGACTTGAGGCCTTTTCCTTGGGAGCCAAGTCTTGATGTATTGGCTAAGCCAGCGGACGGTGTGAACTTAGCTGCATGTCCAAGTAAGTTCGATTCTCATTTACTTGACCTTAAATGGCCGGTGAATCTGATCATTGTATATTCGCATACCACTTCTTTTTAGGACATAGTTATATAAAGTTGGAACTTATTGAGGTTTATCAGAAAAGAATCCCTCTATTTTTGACCTGGTTGATAGATAAACCAAACACTCTTATTTTCTTATTTCCATTTTTATTAAAAGTCTGCATTCTCAATTGACAAGCTATGTGTTTTCAACAAGATACTAAATTATATCGGGCAGTACAATATTTGGGTAGATCTCTTTGGGGTAGATGTGCCAGAGATGATATATCCGCCAATTGCATTAATTGCAAAAATAGCAAACAAATACACCCAGTTCACAAAGACTCCGACGTGCTAAGGCCCCCACTCCCCGTACAGCCATCCTCTAAGTTGAAACCTTATCATCTATACAGAAAGAAGAAATAGGGAACTGACTAGCAAGATCTTGACAGTGTTATCCGATCAAAATTAAGAGTGAGCAACCACATGCTCATGAGGTCGCTGGTGATCATCCATATGCAAATGTCCATCACCAATCCTGGCCGATTATTTTTATGATATGCAAAGTGAAACATCGGAGAGAGTTATCCTTTGGTAATCTTTTACTATGTTTATTGTTTTTCACTTATGTTGATATTGTTAAGTTGAAGCTCCAAATGATTCCTGCATGGTTCTGTTGATCCTTGGTCTGTCATGGATATGTGCCATAATTGTATGCGAACTCAATCGGGATGGATTCGAACAATTCTTGGATAGATCATAAGAATGACACTGAGCGTAGACCAGTAATAGCTCATCGTTATCAAGGCTTGAGAACTCTTTGACTATCCATCTAAAAGAAAGAGAATTGCTTGGAACCAAGATGAAGTCCTCGCTCTACAGATATTGCAGAAAGTCTCGCGTAGGGCATCCTCGTGTCTACTGAAATCAAATCACGCATATCAAGAAAAGGGTGGGAAGAAGCAGCTGAATGCACCGCAACACCATTGCATCTACAGGTTCTCAAAGATAAATTAAAATTAGAAGGGCAAATGCCAATGATGTGCAAGTGTGGAGATTTGGGATGGAACTCCACTCGCATCTCATGATATGACATTGCTTCTTTGGATGAGGTGGAGATAAACAAGGTAGTTGTTCACGCGAACAATTTCAAAGTGAAGAGCAAGCTGTTGGATATGTTTGTTTGTAAAACAAATATTTAAGGCACTTTCCTTGTCCCACATAGAAAAGAAAGGAATATTTTGGTCACTTTATCAGTGAAAAGTGGATTAAACTATTTTGAAATAAGAAAATGGTTTAATGGGCTAGACCCCACTATACCCACGTGCGGGTGCGCGAGTAATTACGCGTTTTTGACTCGTTTAGCACTTTGCGCGCCGTGGACCAAATTAGCCTTAATCAACAATTCAATTATTATTTTCATTTTCGAAATTATCTTTTAATTTATTTATTTTTACTCATTTTAGCTTGTGACTGGTCGGACATAATTTTCATTTGTGACTGTTCGAAAAGAAAAAAAAAACCGTCTGTTTTATGACACGAAAATGTGTGTCCGAATTGCAAGTTCCGAACGTGAATGGTCATGTTAGAACGACGGTTATCACAAACGAAGAGTCATGTTCGAAGTTCAATTTTCGGACATGAACAGGTGTGTCCGATTCGACATGTTAGACACCAAAAGGTGTGGTTCACTTGTCGTATATATATTTTTAGAGAGCATTTTTTCCATTTACCGGTTTTCTTCAAGAAAAAACACAGCCTTCTCTCTAATTGTTTCTTTTGAGAGTTTAAGGAGATTTTCTGGAATTGCTATCCAAAAATTCTCACGTGACTTTGTTGTATCCTGAAGGGAATTTGCCAGAAGCCTGTAGCAATTTTGTGGGGCAAATTGATCCTAAAAGAAAGTGATTACACGCCTCAAAGTCCGATTAAATTTCGATTCCATTTCTTCCCCGTACAATATTTTCCCAACACAAGCTCTGTTACAACACTGAGATGGGGAAAACACAGCATTCCACAATCTCTTCAATTGTGCCAATTATGCGAATGATGGCCATCATGTCATCAACTTCGAGCTTTGGAAATGAATTCTTCTTCTTCTGCTGCTGTTTATTTTTCTTCTCCTCCTTTTTCTTCGCTTCTAGATCTTGAATCCAGCAGTGCAGTGGAGATTGACTGTTCTTATTAGCTTTTGATGGGCCTTAGGATGAACCGAAGTTTATGGAAAAGAATGAGTGGCCGCCAAGAGCATCTTAATCGTGTATTTATTCACAGGGCTGGTACAGCACCTGAGATAACTGAAAAAGGGAAACTATAAACAACTGAACAAGTGATGCAAGGCCAAATTGTCAGCAACAGTGAGTTTTTTCTTCATCTGCAGTTATCTTCCTTCCTTGTTATAATTCCTTTGAAAGAAAGAAGTTTTGGAAATGATAGCAAAAACGAAAAGCATACGTGTCCTAGTTTCATCTTTGGATCAATCTTCTGGAGTCCTGTCTTTCCAATTTAACAGAAACTATTCCGTCGTGAGTAGCGTAGCTCCGAAGAAACCTGCCTTTCCATCTGAAGTTGATGACGGAAATTTGCGATGAAATTCTCCGCCCTCACATTGATATCATCCTCTTCGCAATCGTGTTCATATGCATCATTGTGACCGATACCATCATTACGGAAAGTTGCCATTAGTGTACGTTCTAGTGCTCCATCTGATTTTGAACTACTCTCATTCCCATCTGCCTCATCAATGGGGTGTTGCAAGCCCAGTGAAGTATGACTATGCCGCCACCAATGCCTTTTATTAGCACCGCTAACAACTGAATTGGTTATTCTTCGCCATCTGCAAATTAGCATGTCCTGCATCTTCTTCACTGCACTCTTCAAGTTCCTTCGGAGCACCCACCACTTAAATGATGATGTGCCCATTATATGTTCCTTCCTCCTTCAAGTAAAGCTTTTGCTTTTACTAGGCCTTTGAAATGAATCGAAGTTTATGCAGCGAAAGAAGAGAATGAGTCGTAGGGGAGAGCAGGTGTCATATGGGTATTTATAGGGCTCAGAGATCAACTGATATGAGATGAGAATTGCCCAACAAGACACTGGCTTCTCTACTCGGTTGCGTGTCAGCAATAGTAACAGCGTTCAGACTAGAAAGCTAGGAAGCAATTGCCATGTCTCAGTGAAACAACGCTGGACAATACTGCGAGTACAGGCAGGCCCATTGGTTTAACTTTTTATAAAAAATTGTCAAAAATACCAGAACATTTCATATGCCCATAACCTGATGCATTCGAACTTGACCAGATTATCATCCTCATTCAACTACTTTATGTGCACCAATTGAGCTGTCAACTTCACGAATGACATTGATATCACGCTTCGAGTTTTTGTCAGAAACGCACATGATGCGAGGCCTTTTCCTTCGAACCAAAGTCTTGATACATTGGTTAAGCTAGACATACGGTATGAGCTGAGCTGCATGTCCAAGTAAATTTGAATCTCATTTACTTGACCCTCAGTGGCCGGTGAATCTCATCATTGTATATTCGCATACCACTCCATGTTAGGACAGACTAATATGAAGCTGAAACTTAGTGACGTTTATCAGAAAAGGACCGTTCTATTTGACCTGGCTGATAGATTCTCAACAAGATACTAAATTCTTTGGGGGAGTACAACTAACTTTTCGGCACGTCTCTTTTGGAGTAGATACCGAACCAAACTGCTCACGAGGTTGCTGGTGATCATCCACATGCGAATGTCCATCACCAATAAAATCTGCCTCCTGAGTTCCCTACAAAGCTCAACACAATACTCTGCTCGATCCCACCACCAGAGCCCGACCAATCAGCCGCATGATCCCTCTTTCCCGAAACAGGAAAGACGAACCTGTCATTCCTACAGAGGATGCTGCGTATGAGATTTCGGCCCACGAGAACTTTGACAACTGGAATTGCAATGACCACGCATTGCTCGACGACTTAACATGTGGGCTTATTTATGTCCAGTTAATAAAATTTCAAATGGTGGGTCAGTCCGATTAAGGTCGCGACTTTGACTAGTGTTCTGCCGTTGTTGGCCCGCCCTCCATCCCTGAAAAAAACTGAGGGCACTTTCACAAGAAATGGAGGGGGCCTCCTCCCACTTTCAATTATTAAAAGTGGAAACAAGTTGCGTCTCCAATTGGATGTCCTCACCACCCCCACCCCCCCCAACACACACACACACTGCTCACAGATCAGATCTGATCGGATCTGGCTCTCGGCCTCCTTTGTGCTTTTCTGGGTTTGGCGTAAGGTTTGCCCGGTGTCTTCCACGCGTGTCTTTGTTGTCTCAGATTGTCGCAGGTATCCGAGGACGTCGCTTTACTTTGCGGCGCCTCAAATTCCTCGAATCACACAACCTACTCTGCTTTTTTTCTCCAGCAAATCATTCGTTCTCTCTTCCCCAAAATTCCGGCTTCCAGATCCCATAGCCATACGAGTATACCCGCACAACCCAAAACCCATCAAACAATTCCAACTCCTTTTGACTACCCGATCATCCCGAGCTATAAAAACCATCACCTACTCGGCTCATCATTCTCATCCACTCTCTCTGTTTTCCATTTCAAGAATGCCAATTCTGAGACCCCATGAACCAGCTGCGAATTCCCCACCTCCCAAGCCTCTCATCCCGGGGCTACCCGACGACATAGCAGAGTTGTGTCTCCTTCACCTGCCCTACCCATACCAAGCTCTGGCTCGCTCCGTGTCTTCTTCCTGGAACAGAGTCCTCCAAGACCCCACCTTCCTCCTCTCCAAGACATCCCTCTCCCTCTCCCTCCCTTACCTCTTCGTCTTCGCCTTCCACAAGTCCACATCCAGGATCCAGTGGCAAGCCCTCGACCCCCGTTCCGGGCGCTGGTTCGTCCTCCCCCCCATGCCCTGCCCCAAGCCCGCCTGCCCACCCGCCTTCGCCTGCGCTTCCATGCCCCGCCAGGGCAAGCTGTTCGTCCTCGGCGGCATGCGCACCGACACCGAGTCCCCCATGCGGACCGCCGTCGTCTACCACGCCTCCACCAACCAGTGGTCCCCCCTGTCCCCGATGCGGACCCCGCGGGCTTTCTTCGCAGCCGCGGTTGTCGGTGAAGGCGGCGGGAGCATCGTGGTCGCCGGCGGGAGCGGCCCCGACCTGTCCAGCTCGACGGCGGCCGTGGAGCGCTACGACCCCAGGGAGGACGCGTGGCGGGAGGCGGCGGGGATGGGAGGGAATGGGATGGTGAGGTACGACTCGGCGGTGGTGGGGGGGAGGATGTACGTGACGGAGGGATGGACGTGGCCGTTCATGTTCACGCCGAGAGGGGCGGCGTACGAAGCGGATGGGGACACGTGGCGGGAGATGGGACGGGGGATGAGGGAAGGGTGGACGGGGCTGAGCGTGGTGGTCGGAGAGAGGCTGTTCGTGATATCGGAGCACGGGGACCATCAGTTGAAGGTGTACGACCCGGAAGAGGACACGTGGAGGTACGTGGGAGGGGATAGGTTCCCCTGCGAGGAGGTGCACAAGCCTTTCGCCGCGAGCGCGGCGGAGGAGGGGGCGGAGGAGGAGGCGGCGGTGATCTACGTGGTGGGGAGCGGGCTCCGGGTCGGGGTCGGGAGGGTCCGGGTCGGCAAAGACGGTGGGTTTTGGGTGGAGTGGCGAGTGCTGGCTGCTCCTAAAGCTTTTCAGGATCTGTCTCCTTGTAATTGTCAGGTGCTTTATGCCTGAACCCGAGATTTTGAAGTAATAAAACTGGTTTAAACTTATACATGTTAGGTGTTGCCGCTCGTGATCAATAATTTAAAGCCAGGTGGGTGCCTCTCTGTTTTGTTTCTCCTTTTCTTACTTTTATATAAGAAGAGTGATCCACAAGTTCCATCTATTACAGCACCAGCCCCATAGCCACGCGAGCATACGAAAAAGAAAATAACTCAATAGGCACATGTGTTCTCTGCTGATTGCTCTAATGTATACAGCAGCGATAGTAGATAAATAAATTCACGCACAGATCTGACATGAAATCCTTCAAATACAAGGAAGAGCTGCAACAGTAAATCCCGGTGCATTATTCGTAATCATGAAATCAACATTCAGCTGTTGCGCTTTCTTCCTGTCCATATGGTTTATCAGAAAATCTGGCTATCACCATCCATAAAGGCAAAAACATAACTAGAAATGCAAGCACGGGGAGTGATGTGCTTGGTGTTGGTATGTCAAGTGATGATTATGGGAGGGTGGCGTCGAGAAAGCTAGAGCACACCAATGTGTACCATCTATAAGGCGGAGACAATGCAGGTTGTGCTTTCCGCTTGGTTGGTCCAGAACCAAGAAGATGAGGAGGCACACCTGCAGCAGGTGCTCCAGACCTCTCGGCATTAAACAAAGGAAAACTATAGATCTCCAAGGCTGAAGTAGCCGGCTTGTAGCAACACAGATAGACAGAGCGACAGAGTGAACGAATATGACAATTCTTCTAGTAATAAATTGCACGACACAAAGGAGGGGATATAAACATCTCACCATGATGCAGACAAGATGTAAAAGTACAAATCTTTCGCACGTAGTTGTCAGATCAATGTCTACATATCCAGCTAAAGTTCAAACACTGATCTTAATAGGGACAAGTAACAAGATTCCCAGCTGTCCTTTAATGCAATGCCTTTGATTCCCCCAAAAATTTGCTTGAGGGAAACAAGAAAGAATCTGTCATGCTTGAGAAAATGTCACTCCCGCTCACTTGCAAAGCTTCAACTTCTTGAAGTATGAAGATATAACGGATTTGGGATAAGGCTTTGTGGAAAGGCAGGTAGGAATGTTCTCAGGTTGTTCTATCCAAAGCTTATGCGCAATGTCACCAGCTTTGAGCTTCTCTGCCAAATTCAAGATCTGGGGTTCTCCCCTTACCTCAAGAGTTACCTACAAGTAAAAGCAATTACACAACTTAGGGGAAAAAATGAAGGAGCGCAAAGGAGTTTTTGCTTGAATGCCATTCCTTGTATTGCGGAAAGCTATAAGACAACTAGGTAAGCAGCTAAAGTGAAAACGGGTACTGCGGAGAAGCTTTTCATCAAACAGTTGGTGCTTCTCCCTGTCATCAGTAACAGCTAACTTGACAGACAACAACAGATCGAGCTTCATAAAACGACGAGCAAAGCAGAACGCGTAATTCCTCGAACAGAACAGCTCCTATTTAGTAAGACAAATGAACCCAATAGGCATCATCACACCTGAGAAGATCAGCATCACATTGGTCTGTGTAATCACGATGGTAAACGAATTCTTGCTGCTTAAAATCAGGCATCAGGACTGAGCAAAACAAGAAAGTTGGGATCAATCTATTAGTACCCCTTTGAGTCCTGAAAACTTGTTAGCTTGTTAGCTTTCCATTCATTCTCGAAACCCATGATCCCCATCAATCGGCAATTACATTTTTTGTGCAGACACAGAGTGAATCATGCGGAAAATACTAGAGGCGAAAGGAGAAGGGAGATTGGAAACCTTGTGCATGGAATCAAGATTATCGGGGCTGCAGTACTGGATGGTGAGGGGGTCGTCCCGGTGAGACCAGATGGCGGCGACGGAGGCATGACAGCCCTGGGTCACCACGCTCCCCAGCGGCCACGCGTCGATGAGGTCCCGCCTGAGCACCACGTACTGCACAATCACGTCCTCGGCGGCAGCGGAATCCGACGAAGCCTGACTCATGGAGCTCCAACCGAGTCGACTCCGGGCAGCGATTGCGAATCCGACACGGCGAGGCGTAGGGAAGAAGCTGAAACGACAGGGGGAAAGAAGAGCAACCGGCGATGCCATCTTCGGCTCGACCCCTGTGGAAATGAATTCGGCCTTCCATTTTTGGGCCATGATGCAGCTTGAACTGAAGCTGCTTTAGATGGGCCTTGGACTCGAGAGCGAAGTCAAAGAGTTGTATGGACTTGGGATTGGGTGCAACTGTAGCTAAAGCACCTCATCATGATCCTCCTCCATCTTCTTGTCAGAGGAAGAGAGTCTTCCACAAAGAAGCCAAGCAAACCCAATGACCCATACCTTCTCCCCTTCAACTTCTCCGTGCAAAAGGCAAGGAACACCATTCCTCTCCACCCTCTGAGATCATCCCACCAACACCACCACCATTTCCCTGTAACAGCGAAATGATCACTACCCAGTAACCATACGTACCTTCTGTTTGTTTAACCTACTACTTTCTTTCATGTAATGAGAACAGAGAGAGTGGATCATGGGGTAAGAACCTTGCCTGTCATCTCTTGCAGAACCCTTTCGGATTAGGATTTTACGAGCTTTAAACTTACGAAATTGGTATTTTTCTGACTTTAGCTTGAAAGCATATTGATTATTTACTCTTTAGCGCGTCAGATAGATATAGGACACCACAACCGGGTTACACGAAGTAGACAGTAAGCTTTTTTATTTTTTTGTCTTGAAACTAATAGCGATTTCTATGAGATTAAACAATCATTCTGATCGAAATTCATGAAGAAGCTATATTGGCAACTAGACCGGTTGATTGCCCCACTGCCAATGGATGTATTGGTGATGTTTTAGACAGAAAAGGTCGGCCCAAATCGGGCCATCATCAGCTCGTTCAGACTAGAAACCATTAGCTCCCCACACAATGCCGTAACAAACTAAAAATACAAACTAAACAAACCTAAATTTATGACCAAAAAAAGCAAACCTAAATTAATTGATGGAAAAAGAGGAGACTCACAAGTTTTATTTTGGTCCTCAAGTTGCTGAAATGACTCAGCTTAGTGGATTTAAGATGGGAAGTTTGCCTGTAAAGTATGTGGACTTCCTCTAGTTCCTGGGAAACTTTCTGAGATAGACCGCAAGCCTCTAACAAAGAGAATGTCCAGTCGGGTGAAGAGTTGGAGTGTCAGACATCTGTATTTTGCTAGCAGACTTCAGCTTTACAATGTTATTCATACTGGTGCAGAGTTTTTGTTTTGCCGGAAGAGGTTACAGAAGTTGTTGTAATGCTGCCTCCTTCCTGGTTCTGATGGAAAGGCCAAGGGAGTAATGGTTAAATGGACTGCTATATGTTTAGCCAAAAAAAAAAACAAGAAGGTGGTTTGTGTTTAAAGCAAGTCTATCATTGGAATGACGATGCAATCATGAGGCTTATATGGCTTTTGCTTGTTGGCTCTGGCTCTTTGTTGAGATGAGGACTTATCTGATAAAGCGGCAACCTTTTTGGCCATTAACTTCTTCTGCTCATACATTTGGAGAAAACTTCTAAAGTTGAGGAGTGATTTAAAGCCCATAGTTCAGTTTGTTATTGGGGATGGTAGGAAATCCTTTTCATGAATGGACCCCTATCATCCATTGGGAACTTTGCTGGGTAAAATTTTCCTTTCGTGTGGTTTATAATACTGTCAATACTCTTGATGCTAAGGTGGCTGATGTGATAGAAAATGGCTCATGGCTCTGGCCAACTGCTAGATCAGAAGCTTTCGTTCAAATTCAAGCTGCATTATGTGGAGATGTTACTCCTAATATAGAGCAGGCAGATGAGATCCTGTGGGCTGCTTCTTCTTCAGGGCAATTCACTGTACATAGTGCATGGAGTAAGATTCGAGCCTCAGCTGGAAAAGTTTGTTTGACATAAGATAGTTTGGTTTTATTCCATCATTCCCAAACACAGTTTCATCAGTTGGTTAACCATCTTGAATTAACTTCCCACGAGGGAAAGATCAAAGAAGTGGAATCCTGGTTTGGATGATGTCTGTCTCCTTGGAGGTTCTTTCACTGAATCTAGGAACCATTTATTTGTTGATTGGGCAATCTCATAATAGGTATAGAGAATGATTGACAGTATATGTGGAGTGAAGAGAGCGCTGCAGAGCTGGGATAATGGTTTGCTTTGGTTTTGAGCCACTTGAAAAGTAAAAGCTGTTGCTAGTGAAGTCTTTATGATAGCTTGGTGTGCTGCCATTTATCATATTATGCTTGTGAGGATAAGAAGCTGCATAATATCATTGTTTGTACTAGTTCTATTTTTCTGTAAACTTGTAGTTCCATTGTTCAAGATCAATGTAGAGAAATCTGTAGAAGGTGGAGAATGGTAGGATAAGTGTGATGTTCAGTTGCTATCTGGTTTGTTGTTAGTAGCAGTTGTTCTGCCAAGTCTTTGGAACTGATTCCACCGCTTGTTTTATTAATAAAACTCAGCTCGTTTTATAAGAGAGGGTTGTTGGGGAAAATGAATTAAAATAAAGGGATAATGACATAAATAATCTTTGAAATTTTGCCCAATATGTAATGTGGTCCCTGAAATTTAGCACAATGTACAATATATTCTCTAAACTTTTAATTTGTTTAATGTAATCCCTGAACTTTTTAATATATGTTCAATTTAGTCCTTCGACCATATGAAAATATTTAATGTTGACCTTTTATGGACTAATTGAATATGAAAAGTTTATATCACATTGAACAATTTAAAAATTCAATGACAACATTACATGTTGTGCTAAAATTCATGAATCAAATTGAATAAATTAAAAATTCAGGAACCACACTGCACATGATTCGCAATATTTTCTTTCACTTGAACAAAGACACCGTAAATCACTGTTCTAAATAAAAGATAACTCAAAGAAAAGATTAAATGAATTGTCGATACAAACCGAAGAAAATAATTAAAGGAGGGCTGGAGTGAGTGAGACGTGTCCAACCCCAAAACCCTCCTTTCATCTTTTGTTTTTCGTATAAATTTCTTGACAGCATGTGATGTCGGATGATAAAAGTTTATGTTCCTGCTTTTTGTCAAACCCATCCGGTCGAGTAGGTCTGCTGGCAAGACGAAGCCCACCACCTCTCGATTGGGAGTGATCAACGGAGGGAACCCTTCAAAAGATTGTCTAATCTTCCTCCTCCTTTTTTCCCAATCATATAAGCCCGAAAGAAATGGAGATGATGACCTAATCTTAACGTATCTCGAGCTGGAGAGATACTTTTATCTTGGTTTTTACCTAAAGTTAAGAGGGCCATCTTTCGTTTGTATCTCAAATTTTCGTGTGCGAACAACACCCACCGTCGCCTCCTGCCTTTGGTTGCAATCCCGGCCATGTCAAAGTATTCAATAGCTCTCAGCTTCGTCTTCATTACCAATCTCTTTTTGCTCTCTTCCGTCCTCATCGCGTTGTCCGACAATTGTCTTTGCCTTTCTCGTTTCGAAGCGTGCATCTAATCTCATTCAGTTGGATTGCGTGTTCTCTCCATATCCTACTAAGGTTACAACTCCCACCAATCCTTCAATACTTGAGGCTACACCCCCAACGTGGCGATGATTCAAGTTCATTCTCATTCACTCCCTCTTGTCCTTTCCATCTCTCCGAATTGTTTTTTCACGGGATGCTCCATCTCACTCGGAGACAAACACTAAAAGGGAGGACAGCGCACGCAATCCTGCGTTTTAAACTAGTGTTGTCAATTCCCCCAATTTCCCTCCGTGCATTCCAAAGTAAAGGCCCGATTGTCAAAATTGGTTTTACCAATCATGCTGGCTGGAGCCAGAGTCCGGTCCAAGCTTCCAACTCCCTCCTTTGGTTTCGCGACGTCGACAGCTTCCCAACTTAATATTGAATACCATCATGAGGCTTTACTATAATGGCATGAGATCGATGCCTCCCCATTATTAAATGTTTCATCGTAATACAAAAAATTAAAGCTCCCCCCAGGGCCCCCACTGACCACACCTTTGACTAACATCCTAGATATCATCATCGCCCCTGGTCTTGTCCTTATCATTTCCCATTTATTAAACAAACACGTAAAAGTGGCAGACAAAGACAAAACTCTCGGACCCCAAAAAGTAAACGAATTAGATTAAATTGAATCTTTGGGAACAGAGCTAGTCAAGTTTGAAAATGTTGTGCAATTTCCGTTTCTTTAATACAAAGTTGGGGAAAAAAAAAAAAGAGTTACATCCGCTAAAATTTTAAAAGGAAAACCCTACTCCTCCTCCCGCTTTGACTTGTTGCCCCCGCCTCCCCCACCTCAGGTTGACTTGAACAGCAGGTTCATCGCCCCGGCGGGCACGATCTCCTGCGACGCGGCCTGGGAGTGACGGTGCTCCCCCTCGTACGTGACGATCAGCATCGTCGGATCGTCGGGGGCCCTCTCCACGTGCTTCCTCGCCGGGCACCCTCTCATGGTGCTGCACTTGTAGTACCCTCTGCACCCACACAAATTAAAAAAATTAACAAAAAGAGGAATAAAGGGCAAAGAGATGGCCGCGTAAAAAACCCTGGACCGTGCGATTCGGAAAATCCACGGCCGGCAGGGGGCGGAGAGTTACCGTGGGTAAGGAGACCCTTTGATCGGCTTTTGCCCGTACTTCCTCCAGGAGAACTCGTCGGCCGGAATGTCCGCGATCTTGTTGCTGATCGCCGGCACTCTCATCACTTTCTTCACTCTGTTTTTCCTGTCAGAAAACAAGAATCGCCACGTTTATCACCCAGACCAAGACGAACGAAAGCAGAGCAGAAACCTGCGGTTCCAGAGCAAATTCCGCTCTTTCTCCATCGTTGTTATACAATTAATATCCCACAGCAGAACACGACAAATTCTGCTGCTTGGCAAAGCGTGAACCTTGGATACCCAAATTTGACTAAACTGAACCGACTTGATGAAAACTTTTGACGTTACGGACCAAAAGAATATAAAATATTGAAAAACTTTGACGTTTTAATTTAATGCTATTTGTCCTTCGTCACGCGTTCTGGCTGTGTGAGGAGGGTAAAGGTGAGTGACTAGCTCCATTAATGGCCAACTGTTCCTTCCCTAACTCACTCGTTGACCCCTAGACCGAGTCAACTCGGTCGAATCGGTTTGCTTTCCCTGGGTCATCTTCCTATGAATATTTGCAGACATACCCAGTTGCTCGTGTTCAATCAGATCAATTTTCGACTCATATTATTAACTTGACGAGGGCTAGAAATCGGTCAGCTAATGCAGAACTTGGGCTTAAATTGCGATGGAAACGCTTCATACCTTCTCTTGGAGCAGTGGCACTTGCCGCTGCCTGAGCCGGAGTGCTTGCCGGAGATGTTATCGGAGTGGTCGTGCTCGTGGCACCGCTTCTTGTACGGCACGCTCGAGATCGGGGGCTTCCCGGCGGACGAAGCCTGGCCGGACGCCGGAGCTATGAACATCGAGGTCCCCAGCTTTCCGTTCGAGACGCTCCCGTCGCCGGTGATCGCCGACGACATGAAGGAAGAGTTCGACGACACGCTGAAGCTGTCCTTCGTGAACTCGATCTCGGAGACGCCCTTGGGGTTGGAGCCCAAGATGCTTGGCCTCGTGAAATCAAGAGTCAAACTCTGCTTGGCCTGCGCGTGGAGGAAGCTCGCCGGAGACGGCTGCGAGCTCGACGGAGCCGGGACGGGCGTCGTCACTAGAGCTTGGCTCCGAGACTGAACCGGGGGTATAGGGGAAGCGATGGGGATGGACTTGGAAGAGGAGGAGGAGGAGGAGTAGACCGGAGCGCGCCTGAACCGGGCGTGGCCGGTGCGGTCCAGGAGGGAAATGACTTTCCTGAACTTGGAGACGGTCTGATCGGTGAGGTCGGTGCAGTCAACGGCGGTGGGGTGGTGGTTCTGGCGAGAGAGGAGGCCGATCAGGTGCTCCATGGTCTTCAGCCCCTGCGACGCAGCTTCCTGTATCGCCGTGTGATCCTCCACCTTGGGGAAGCCCAGCAGCTCGATCGCCATCGGATGGACCCGAAAGAGATGGCGGAGGAGGGCGGACGGACGGGTGGCGGGGCTGCGGCGGCGACGGCGGTGGCGGCAAGGCCCTCAATCTCTCAAAAGCTTTAATGGAGACCAAAAGAATTTGTGAGGATGAAGGGGAAGACTAATGGCGGAGGAGAGACTTCGGGGGTGATGGATATAAGGGGGATCGAGTGACCGGTTTACCCGGTGACAGCTCAAAGAGGGAAACAGTGTGGTCAAAGGAGGTTACCTTGATGGACGGCTGAGATGGGGCGTGAGGTTTCTAGAGGGGAGGAGGGAGAGCGTACACTGCCAGTAATAGGGTAAGAAAATAAAAATGGGTGGGGCCCCCGGGGTTGAGAAAGTGGAACAAACTCGGGGGAAAGCTGGTCAAAGTCAAAACGGTGGAGTTCTCGCTCTTTGAATTTTCCGGGATTAGGAATATGTTAGGACAAATTTTGGGGTTTGGTTGACCGGTCCACAGGTTGGAAAAAAGAGGGATGAAATGGAACCCGATGTCACATTTTGGTGACTCATGTGACCCGCAAATCCATATATTCCGGTTGCTCATTGATTGATAAATAGCAATGATGGCGATATTAATTATGATGCATAAAAATCGGAGTGGGAAATGACAGATTTACATTATCTAAGTTTTTATTCCTGTGATTTGCTGATGTTCATCATCATATACATATTGATCACAGTGTTCATTAATCATTTCAGTCGACAAAATTACACGAGAGTTTAGACGCGTTATCTCGATAAAAAGAAATGCACAGCTCGAATTACGACATTTTGTTATGGAAAAGGGCGCAAATATTTATTTTTATCGCATCGCCCTCGACATATCTAATCTGAGTAAACCCCAATCTCAAGTCGGACATGTTCAGTGATGCACTCCAAAGGCGAGACTAGCCATGAGTAAATGAAAAGCAGATGTGTTCATTCACTTACTCCAGAGTCATTCCTTTCATCACCTTATAAATTAAGCTTTGACATTCAAACATTGCCTTTAGCGAGTGGAAAATATAAAAATTCCATCCCCTACTATTAAACTCGTCACTTCGTTAGGTGCTCCGAACCATTTCTGTGAATCGCCACCCTCCTAAGGCTGTTGACTTTCCACCCATTTGACCTTTTTTTTGCAAATGGGCACTACCCTAGCGAGCACGTCATCTCCCTCCACGGTAATGGAGCTTGTATTCAAAGGCGTCGTTTCGAATTTCTTTCTTTAAATAGCCTTCGTTTCTAGAAACCCTCCACCAAATTAAATTAAATTAAACAAAAAATCGATTCCAATTCCACCGAAAATAATAAATAAATAAAAAAATCAGGGGAGGCATCGGAATTCATCGCCGATGAATGCGAATCCGAACATAAATTAGGGAAAATCGTCGAGGATGTGATAGCGCACACGTACCCAATTGGAAGCTGACTTCAAATAGAGGCATCGCATGAAGTTATTGGGGGGGTGTTCTTTCTTTATTAAAAGCTCGCAACTGTTGACCCACTTCTCAGTTGATTCGCTGCTGGCGGCCCCTCCGACCGTTGGATCGGTTCCGGTTGATCCGACGGCTGGTATGCCCCTGAAGCGGAGGGTTGACTTTGTGCAATTTTTTTTTAAAATTTTTTTGTTTTCTCTCTCGAAATACGCCCCCGGACAAGCACTGACAACCTGGGGTATTGTCGTCGTATACGGTGGACATACGATTACGATGGAAGCAGAAATTCCCAGGCATGTAATTAAGTGAATGCACAGGAGCTTAACTAATGATTTTCTTTGCCATGGAAAGCAGTGTCATGTTCATTTGATTGATATTTGAATGATAGGCTCTAATGCTATAAAAGTCGAGATATCATTTATTTTTTAATCTTTAGGATAAGGTCTCCATGCACATCAATAATTTAAAATTTTTGCCAACAAGTAAGGAAAATTGACACATCATATTGATTTTTATATTATATTTGGGGAATTTACTAAAAAAAGTTATAAGCCTATTACGTTTGTACCAATTCATTCATAAACTTTTTAATTTGGTCAATTTAGTCCTAAAACTTTTAATAATTTGTCAATTTAGTCATTCAAACTAATTTTGAATTGAAATCTCTAATGTGAACGCCGACCGTCCGACGTGGCACACTAATGCTTATGTGGACAATTTTAAAAAACATATGAATTTTTTTATATATTTTTTCCTTCTCATTTTTCTTTTCACTTTTCTTTTTCTTCTTTTTCCTTTTTTTTACTTCGAAGCCCAGCAAGGGTCGTGGCCCTCACCCGGTGGCCTTCAAGGCAAGGGTCGGGACCCTTGCTGGACTTCACAAAAAAAGAAAAAAAAATTCGGAAAATTTATAAAAAAAATTATAAAATTTGTCCATGTTAGTGTCAACAATGAACATGGCACTCATTACTTTAAAGTTTGTCCGTTTGCTGCCCTGATTTTCGAGGATCTATATTGGCATACTAAAATTGTCTTTGATACCAAATGAGAGGAAAAAAATTACAAAACATGTCTTTTCTTTTCTTTTCTTTATAAATCTGCAAATATCCATTGTTATTGCTATTCAAAGATTAAGATTAAATTAGTAGTAAGAAGCATATCGCTCATAAAAAAGGAGCCTTCAGTGATGACACAATCTATAGTAATTATACGACAAGAAAGAAGCAATTTAGATGGAATTTATTAACAAATATGCTAATGAATTTAAAATCTTTCTTTGACGTTTGCTTTGTACAAGTCTATCGCACAAATATATTAATATAACCAATTAGGCCAGCTAATAGAAAGAGAATGGTTAAAAGGCTTAGAAGTGAATTGCGAGATTCATGATAAGCACAAGGAGTCATGTTAAGATCGTCTTATTGAAATGGAAGTTTCCCTTAGGGAATAAACCCAAAAAAATTAAGGAAAAAGCACATGTCGATTAAGGGTTTGGGAAGTTAATCAAGAAACACTTGTATATGTTTGACAAGGCATTTATTGTCGTTAAGATTCCTAACCCCTCTTACCCTTAAAGTTGCATTTGGTCATCCGAATTTCTAAATAGAATAGGACTGGATATAATAAAATGAAAAATTCTAATATTTCTTTATATTCTGTCTACTGTTTGGTGGACTACGGATTTAAAGTCGGATAGGATAATTTTTATTTTATTTTTTTTGCTATTCACGAGTCCGGAGCAGTCGGTGAAGGAAAAAAACCCAAGAAATTTTTTTGGTGAAAGCGTACAAGATGTGGGGATGAAAATGATGGCGAGTGGAGCGCAGGATTTTTGAAAAAATAGGCATTAGAAATCATATCCGGATCTATTCCTCTATCACCCCTTGGATATTTTTATTCAAGCTATATCCGACCTTATCTTATCATGGACCACCACCAAACACAGAATAGGATAAAACATATCTTATTCTGGCTTTTGTCCAATTGACCAAACGCAGTAAGCGTACAAGAAGCGGAGGTCCCCCACTCTTCACAATATAATGAATAGTCCCTTTCTACTTACACGGAATAAGTGCGATTAAACCCTTTTAAGTCGCTATCGGGATTCCCCCGACTCAAGGCACTCGCTAGCCAGTTACTTAATCAAAAGAGAGGAAGAAAGCGTGGAGCACCCAATTTGTCACGTTTCGATATCTTTTTTTTGGGTAAGATCTCTTTCGAATGGTTAGAACTTAGAACGAGGACTATGTCCATTCAACAGGAGAAACAAACAAGGAAAGAAAGACGAAGCTAGTTTCACATGCTTAACGTATCAGAAGGGCTGGGAATCAAACCCTTCAACAGCAGCCAATGCATGAGCTTCGAACTGAAGAAGACCACCGCGTGGTCCGACGCATTAGATGGTGTCAATACAGAGGGGTGGACTGGAACGATATTCACAGGAAGAATCAACGCTTGACTTGGTCGTCCGGTCTGACGGCATTTCTATTTCTCAAGGACTTGAAAGGGTCGCTGTTCGTGGCAATGAATGGGGGGAAAGCTCTTGCCGACTTGAAGTTGGAAAATTACCAACAAAAGCTCTCACTGAGATGAGACGATTGCACATACGTTGAATTGGTCTCTGGACTGGACGTGTGCTTTTCTTTTGCTTTGGAACGCGTGCTCCCGCGGAAGACATGTTGAAGTTGATTTGTTGTCCCTCTCCCAAACTAGTATGATTTGTCGACAGATGTAACGACGTGTTTATTAAGATGAAAGAACTTTGTAAATTTTCGCGCATTTGGTCTACTGAATATGAATAATCAACGGAAAACCATTCGTGGTCAAAGAAAAAATGCACACTTAAAGTTAGAAAATAAATTTCTTAATCTGAATTTCGCGGAAATCATTTTCCCTTATTATGAAGTTTTCCCGAACGCACCTTAAATTTAGATGTATTAGGTGTTGGCTTGTTCATCATCTCAAGTATGTTGCTGTATATATTATCAAATGGTTAAACGCAGACAACATCCGACTATTGCTTCTTCATTTTGTTGGGGAGTTACCTTGTCTGGCAAAAGCAATTCTATCTCTCTGGTTAATATGGTAAAGGGACGATTCTATTGTTCGGGTTTTTTCTGTACAGCTAAATTTTTTATTAGCAGTTCACATGATCTTTAATAATTTGTTGGTGACTTACCCGGCACTTTTATGAAATTGTCAACTCCTTTTGAAGATCGGCAAATTACGGGCTCGCCTTATCTTTTACCAACTTTCATTTGTCTTTCTTACCGACACCATTAAATTTGGGAAAATTATCCAAAAAGTCCTAAATGTATTGTACGGATTCTAATTCACTTATAAACTTTTCAATTTAACCAATGTAGTCCTAAATCTATTAACAAATTTTCAACTATTCAATCAATTTAGATCGGAAATCACCCAAATGATTGACCTTTTGCAGAAGTGCTTACCTGTATGCCAAGAGACAAAGCCATAAGTTTTAGTATGAGATGGGGCAAAGTAGAAAATACCTTAATTGAGTTAATCTAGAGGTGTCATAATATGATATTAGAGTCCGAAAGATGTGTGGTATGTGGTTGAACCATGTGGAAGCAAGTTAACAACTAGGTCCGATGAAGGCAGGGATTGATCGCTAGGGCTAGAGAGACTGGCAATGAGCGGCTCTTGGCAAGGTTCTAAAATAATGAAGGAGGCATAAATGTATTAAATTGTGCACTGAACAAGGGGAGAGTATTTTTGGAATACACATGTGAAACTTGAATTAATTCACAAGAGACGCCTTTTAACGTAATGATAATGTCTAGCATTATAACTCCAATATTAAGCATATTCAAGTGAAAGCATTACCGGGATGAGTGATTTTTTGAGAGAATGCCTACCTATATGCCAAGGGACAAAGCCTAGGAACAAAGCCGTGATGCTCGGTATGGGACAGGCCAACATGGACAATATCTCGAGTGACTTAATATAAAGGTATCATTCAAAGAAGATAAACATGAACATTACCAAGGAAAGAAAAGAAAAAAAAATCAAAAATTAGAAAAACATCATTTTGTTTAAAACTGTTTACTTTCGATGTTAACTGTGCCATGTAAGATAGTTAGCGATGACTAAACGCCATGTTAATGATTTCTTTTCTATCAAAATTAGCTGGATGAATTTCATTGGAAAATTATTAAAAAGTTCAGGACTGTATTGGTTCAATTAGAAAGTTAGGATTGAATTGACGACCATACAATGGATTTATGAATTTTTAGACAAGTTCCCCCCTTATATCTACCGGTTATCATATGAATTTGCCAAAAACTATTTGCTTATCATACCAACTTCGTTCTAGTTAAATTACCAACTAATTTCCGATTACCAACTCTAATTTGAGTTACTTTTAAATGATATTTACCTATTTTTTTATTTATCTTTCTTACAATTTCCTTAAATTGATCAATTCTTATATGAATTACCAATGCTTATTCGTGTGACTTAGAAGCTTTTCTCACGTTAGGTTACCAACTTATTTTGATTTACCAAGCCTTATTTAGTTGTCACTGATGATTATTTGTTTTTTAAAATTTATCGACTTTTCTATTCACTTACCAACTTTTATTTGTCTCGGTTAGCAACATTTTTTTTAGGGAATTACCAACTTTTCTCCGGTTAAGTTAGTTTTACGTCATCAACTTTTACTTAAGTTAGTTGCCAACATTTTCTCGATTTTTTTGATTTAGCAACTCAATTCGTTTTATCTCTGACACGAAAATCTTCTCTCATCTTTTACAAACTTTTAATTACCTTTCTTGTCAATGTTTTAAATTTTATCAACTTCTATATGAAATTGCCAACTTTCATTGAGTGACTTGCAAATTTTCTCCAATTAAGTTACTAATTAGTTTTGGGCACCAACTCTTTTGCTTATGAACATTAACTATTTTAGTTCACAGACTTTTCTATAGAGTTATCATTTCAATTTGCCTTACTTGTAAACTTGTAAAATTTAGTAATCATTTTTTGAATTTACCAACCTTAATTATAGTGATTACTAACTTTTCTTCAATTGAATGACCAACTAGTTTTGCGTTACCATTACCAATTCTTATTTGAGTTAATTGCTAAAATTTATTTATTTATTTTATTACAAACCTCTCTTTCTATGACAAAAAAGAATTTTTCTTTTCATCTACCAACTTTTGTTTCTTGTCAAATAAAAGTTTGTAAATCAAACATATTTCTATAAGTAACTCAAATAAAAGTTGGGAACCCAATAATATGTGGTAATTTGATGGGAGAAAAGTTTGTCAGTTACATTAGATTGATATTCTTTAAGAGAAATTGGTTAATGTTAGGGATTACTAATCAAAACAAGTAAAAGTTGGTAACTCCATAAGAAAATTCATAAAACAGAAAAACAATTCAAAGTTGGTAAGTAAATTAAACGAGAATTGTTAATCAAAAAATAGTTGGTAATCTAATATAATTAGGATTGGAAAGTCCCTCTGATTTAGATTTGGTAATTCACGTAATAGTTAGTAAATTCGAAAGTTAAGTAATTGAAAATTGGTAAATTGATACAAAAAATGTTCATTTGCAGATTATGAAAAAAAGTTGATAATTAACAAAAGTGTCGGTAAATTACCAGAAAGTTGCCTGAAAGTGAAGTCACCAGCCATTTTCTTTATCAATAATTCTCCAACACTTATCGATCAACACTGATGGAATCTACTAGCAAGGGAAACATCCATATCTTTAGGTACGAAACAATACAAATATGCTTGGTAAAGATTCCAACTAAAACGCAATCAAATCCATATGTAAAATATGTACCGACGGCTATCTTGTGGTTGACCATACACACAACCCCGAAAGAAAGCAAATACGAAAGAACAAACGATACAAAGATGGCCGATCTTCATTATTCTACTCAGTCATCTCTCTAAAATCAATATCTAAATTTGGAAGAATCTCAATTCAATAATACCCAAAATCAGCAGTTCTTACGAAAAGACATAGCTCTAGGTTAACACACCCTTCGTCTTGCCCACTCATGAAAACCTTGTCATTAACAACTTGTCACATTAGTTGACTTTTCTTTCGATGGTCCATATGCAAAGTAGTTTATTGCTTGCAAGGAGATTTGGGCAGAGATTTGATTCTATCGCTTCTCTTAAATACTCGGGAAAGATAAGGAGGAAGAGATACGATTCAGATCATTCGACCACCTTATCGATTATCATCACTTTATAGTTTTGGTAGTGTCCAATGGAACTTTAATTGCAGCAAAACATAGTTGACCAAAAAAAGCTTGTGAACTGAGCTGTGGCACGCACTCTTGGAACTTGGGGCAACTTTCGTTCACTAAATTATTGAGAAAGACAGCGAATAGGGCGATTTTTATTGGGCGAAGACAAAAGGTCACATCACATATTTGCAGATTGAGGAAGATAAAACAGCCTTTTGGGTCCTCGTGCATGCGGAATCTTACATGATCGGTACTTCAATATACACACTTGCAAAGTAGGAGCGGAAGCTCATTTTCATCCCGGTTTTAGAAGCGCAACAGGATCGAACCAGGGGAATTGGATCGAGTAATTTCTCTATTTAGTTTTTACTTTGCATCTTGCATTCCTGTTATTGCCACTTTTGCCTCTGATTTAAGTCTCTCACTATCTACATTTTAATTGTAATTATTATTTATCTTGAGAGGACGTTTTATTAAAGTTTATTCTTTCGAAGAATAAAAATAAAAAAGGAATTAGACGGTTCTCGAGAAAACCTTAAAGTCGGACCGGACCGTCAAATGGTAGGTTTCGAGTTTTAAAATTGAAAATTAATTCCTAGAAAGATGCTACCTATCCTGAATTCCGAAACTAAAGATGGCAAAGGTCAACTATATTTTTGTTGAGTAGAAAGTGGCCTGCTAATCGACCACTCAGAGACGATGGTGGTAACTTTTCTCTTTTGACCACCTCGAGGATAGTAGTGTTATCTTCTCCTTTTCTTTATTCTATACAAAAGAGATAGATCCATAATCGGGTAAAAGTCGATCCTCTGATAAATGGAGTTCCTAAAGGGACAGTTTAGGATGCTAGCTTTCTATTTAATGTAAAGATGTGCATGTCCTACAATCACGAATTTTCCTAATCGACCAAAGATCATTGTTGGATGCTCTTTCAATCTTCCTTTACTCCTCTTCCCTTTCCAATGTAGCGACTTCTTTCTCCATGATACGACTGGTCAACATTTTTGATTTCTCTTCTTGGAGCCAAAGCCCTTTGAGAAGTTTTTAAAGCTTTGCACTATTTGAACACCATATCTATTTCACTTTCTATTTTGTCTTTGCACACTTTCAATCCTTGTTTGAAAACTGGCAAAATCAAGGGGAAAAGAAAGGAAAATTATAGCATAGTACACAATCAATACACTGAAAGTTTTTCCACATACGGCCTTATTTACCATCTATTGTCAGGTGTAACTATTCACTCACTCACTCATAACTATTGAATATAGGGTAAGGAAGGCCGTTTGTGACAAATTTTCTTTATACTGGCAATGCACATTATATGTAGTCACTCAAAGAGAAAGAAAACCTCGTCCAAGTTACAGCAAAAATCAGCAAATGCGAACGGTCGGGTGTGCTTGGCTATTGGGCCGCTAGCTATGAGATTAACTTTCTTATAGAGGAAACAAATGGAGCGATTCACTTCTTATGAAGCCGAACGCTGGATTCTATCAATTTAGGGGTATATTGAGAGAGTCAATTTGCTCGAGATTAAGCTCCATTAGATCGTGATCATGCCATATTTTAGTATGATACGTCATATGAGACCCAAAAAAATAAAAAGCGATCCAACTTCAATCCCGCCTCTAACTATATGGGTGATAAGATGGGTTCCAAGATCATTAAATTTGAGGAACAATTGATAAATAGTCGCAGCCCATCACATGTTCTTCACTGAAACGAGACCATATTGGTTCTAGGCCTGGCCCAAAGCCAATTCACAAGTGTTGTGTCTCTCTGGTTCATCACCCTCGGACTTTATTGTCTCGAGAAACGAGACAGCTTCAATCTCAAGCATTGCAATTCGTCCGTGGGCACCAGCACGAGTGCGTGCGGACAACATTGGGCCGACCAAATGAGTTCGAGGGTAAACACGTCGACTGACGTTTCCGTTCCGTTACTTGCGGATTTTTTCGTTGCTCTGTTTCGCGCCTCAATGTGTCTCGGTGATTGGTTCGCGGCATGCCAAAAGATCCATGGAGGAATGCATAATCTTGGGTCAATTGAGTTTGTCGATCTCCCTCCCGCCTAGCATCGCGCAGTCGCGGTCCATTTGCGCTCAGTTTAACGTGCCTGTTCGTCTTCAAGTTGGAGAGACTGCACCGAAAAGGATGCAGACTCTCGCCTCCCCTTAGCTTTCTCACTGATTGGGGGCAAGACATGATTGTTGAGGCAGACAAAACCCTTGTGCTGTAGAGTTTTCTTGACTGGATAGACGATTTTCCGCATGGATTGTTTGAGTTATCTTGTTAATTTTAGTCGCTTAATGGAAAACGATAAGTGGGTTCGTTCGCCCCAGTTTTGGTCTGCCATTTGGTTTTGACATTGCGAATTCCTCACCTAGTAGCGGGAAATTGAACTGGACACGTTCTAGGGACGAGGAGGCTTGCTGGGGTCCGTACCCTTTTCTTAGTTCTCCGAGTGTGGATTTGATTGCCTGTTGACATGTTAACTGGTTTAGTTGGGGGGAGACACACAACACTAAAACACAATCTATTCATCACTCGATCGAAGGCACTACTAGCAGCGGACAGCGCCCAAAATTGAAAGATCGAGGCTTGTTTTAGTCAGACAAGGACGTTGGTGACGATCCTGTGACTGCGTTCTAATGCCTAAATGAATGCCGACATCTCAAAGTGTGGTGATGGAGCATGTGCTGCGTTACTTTTTTGAGTTATGACTGCATTTGTTACCGTGTCAAAGAGTCTTTTGTCACATATGGCACGATGAGAGTCCTTTACTGGTGCCTCATTCGTCTAGCATATTTCAAGGGTATATGCTCTTGAAAAGCATTAAGTGATCCTACACATTCTGTAGAAGCCTACCCCGATCAAAGACATACTACACAAGTACATCCTGCATTCTTCTTGTTGAATTATATACTAGGGTACAGCAATCCAAACTATAGTTAACCTCGGGGTCAACATCTGAGCATTCTTGGAGGAGGTCTAACTATTGACCGCTAGTTATGGCTTGGTGCTGTCACCTCAGTTATTCTGCGCATACTTTAGTCTTTTGCCATAGTTAAAATGCAGAGTTCAAATCTGGGAGAGAGTCCTCCATCCAGAAGTCGTCCTAGTTAGTTCTTTATAACAGGCTTCCATAGTGAAAGGGTTTGATTCTTCTCCTGATGCTTACGCTTTTGTTAATCAGTTGTAAAGAGTACAGTGGTGTCGCGTGCAAATTTGGATTTTGCAGTAGGCCCTCATACGTTACTTCATGGTGGCCATGCAGGAATCTGATGGTTGAAACAATTTAGAAACTTTGGAATGGTCTTGTTGCGTATTGGAGATTAAACCTGCTTTTGTAATAAAAAGAAACCTAGAGGAGATATTTTGAATGCTAAACTTTGGGAATACCCTTTGAATTATGCTGATTAAGATTTTTTTTTGTCAAACTCACTAACATATTCTCCATCGGAAGAATTGTCTGGTCGTAACAAGTAATCTTTTGATTACAGTGCAAGGAATGTCCTTTCTAAAAACCTAAAGCTATTGAAGATGGTCAAAAGGACTTTAAGCGCAGAGTTGAGTAAACATCCCAAGTGGTACGAGAGAGCTTGCAGCTTAAAGTAACAAGCTGTAGTTGCTGCATTCAAAGGCTCAGGTTTGTTTTTTTTTTTTTTGGTAAGGAAGGCTCAGGTTTGTTTATATCATGCATTTTCAATCTTCTGGCTATGAATTTTTAAAACAGGTTAAAGTGATAAAGGAGGGAAATTGGAGCAGATATCCATAGATCAGTGACAGAATTAGAAGATGGGCTTCGGGTTTCTGACTGATAGTCTAGCTGCTAAGCTTTTATTTATTGCTTCTATGGATTTGCATCTACCCTTTTATTTATTGTGTGATTGTTACTAACGTCCAGATATGTGATTGACACTTGTGATTTTTGTACTTCCTGTTGATGCCAGAAACTGGGCTTTGATTTCAGCACTTGTGAGGAGCAGGAGCATATATGACTCTTAAAAAGCAGAAGAATGATGTTAATTTCAGGAGGTGGTGTGGCAGGCAGTAATTCACCTCAATTTTCTAATACCGTAAGTGCAACGTGCTTCACCATTTTGGCACATCTGTATGCATTTCTTAGTATTGACTTATTCTTTCATACAGTCATACAACAGTGACGAATGCTCAACTTGCATGAGCTATTGACATAGTGGGACGCCAATTCTTCATTCGTTTGTTGACTTTGCAGATCAGGTTGGTTTCAATAAAAGTCCCTACTGGATGAGCACAAATGATTGTTATCTTATCTCTCAGTAGTCTCTTTTTGAGCGTTGTCTAGGGGAGGTATGCTAATGTGTGTCCAATTAGCTTGGCCGTTATTTTCTTTGCACATGGTGAGTGTAATGTGAAAGATTACTGATGACTCGAACAATTCCTCTCTTCAAAAGAACGAAGCATGCGGAAGAGATTTTTCTTTTCTGTCCAAAATACATAATAGATCATACACAATAGAGGATGAATTGCTACTAAATTAACATACAATTCATTCTTCTGCCAATCGAAGAGTAAATGGAATCACACGATGCAATAGGTCCTAGTAAACATGTGCAAAGAAAATAAATGGGCACGAACTAGCATACCTCACCAGGACAGCACTCAAAAGTGCTCACTCAGAGGGGACTCTTAATGAAACCAACCTGATCTGCAAATTCTTTTATATTCCCTTTTGGATGCTCGTCAAACCTTCCTATTCTAAAATGCTTGAGCCCCACCCCATCTGCACTCCCAGTGAGCACAAGGTCTGCCAGTATCCTCCCTATAACCGGGGACATCTTGAATCCATGACCGGAAAATCCACCACCTATCACCACATCTTCCCCGAACTCCCCGCCCAAGAAATCCAACACAAAATCCTCGTCTGGTGTCATTGAATACATGCAGGATTGTGTAAACGCAGGCTTGCTACAATCCAGCAATCCTAGGAATCTTCCTTCCATCCATTCTTTCAATGAATCTATGTCCCTTCTGGGCATCCATGGTCTTTTGTCCGGGTCGCACAGGCATCCACCATGCACTGCAACCTTGATCAGGCCCGGGAACTCCAGAGACGGGGTCCCATATATGTAAGGCTGTCCATAACTTGCGAATGTCGGGAAATCGCCTCCAATGGAAAACTTCTCCTCGTGCCCCTCCTTGATTCTCCAATACCAAACTGTAGTTTCCAGGGGATGAATTGGCAATTCGTGGCCAGTAACTGAATGGACCAACTTTTTTGTCCAAGCCCCAGCGGTGACCACACATTTCCTACCCCAAAACTTGTCACCCCTGGTTGTGTAGACCACTATGCCTCCTCTGACTTCATCTCTTTTAATATCTTTCACCTCCATTTTGTCCTTCAATACTGCACCCCTTCCAAATGCTAGCGCTTGGAACATGGACACTGCCTTAGTGGGCTTAATGACACCCCCGAGCTCGGTATACACCGCAATCCAATCCTCTGGTATGCTGAGACTGCCGGAGAATTTATTGGTGACTTCACGGTGGTCAAGTATCTGAAACGGGAAGGAATTCTTTTGACAGCTTGCTATGACAGCCTTGAGACTAGCATCATTAGCCGGTCCCATATCAAGATGGGGAGTGCTGGTGTAGACTTTGTATCCGGCCTCTGACTCGGCCTCTCTCCATAGCTTGGAAGCTTTGAGGACCATGTCGGTGTAGTAGTCCTCGGGGTAAGTTGCACGTATGGTGCGAGACTCGCCATGTGAGGAGCCGAGGTGGTGCAAGAAGTCGAATTGCTCAAGTAAGAGTGTCTTGCAGCCTCTTTTGGCCGTTTGGTAAGCGGTGGAGCTGCCCATGATGCCTCCACCGATTACTATTATGTCGAACTCGTCGGTGCTGGAACCCATCTCTCCGTGTGTGTTTGTGTATGTGCGAAGAACTTGGCGAGTGCTTGGTGGTTGGTTTGCGGCTAGAGCTGGATAGGAGAGCTATAGATATATGGTGGGAAGTAAGAAAAGTAGCCACCGGAAGACTCAAAATTGCGTCAGTGCCACTTCAACAATTCAAAATCATTACGCATCTAACCATTTTTTACTCAAGAATTGTCAGAAGCTTGGGTTCATGTATTTTTTTCAACCGTACATTAGATCATGCAGTTCGCCACGCATCCGCACTTGATTGCAATAACATGGGTTATATCAGGAAATTGAAGAAACTTCACATTTTACCATGTTTCGTCACGAGTCATGACGATGCATTTTATACGAAACAACCGTTGTACCGTAGAAATTTCTTTGCGCTATTTTCTTAAATTTTCATCCGATTTCAAGATGATTTGAAAGAAATGTCTCCACTAGTTGCGTGTTAACATAAGGAACTTCGTAAATTTAGATCGCTACAAAGAGTGATGAACTTGTTTTGGCCAATACTCATATAGGCTCGGAGGAGGCGATGAATGAACTAGATCCTGAAACTTGACCACATTCAAGAAGTTGATTCTTTCATCATGAAAAAAATCGGAGATAAGGAACATCAATGCTGAGTTGCTCCATCGATATACTCGAGAATTCTGTCAGAACGTTCAACTTGAGCATTCATTGGGCAAGATAGTTTAGGTCGATTACTTTGCCCTTTCTCTCTATGCACGTGATTAAGAATTAAGTAGTCAAGATTCCGTGTCAAGTTTGAATTTGAATTCGGCCCGTTTGGTTCGGCATTTGAAATGAGCACGGAGGTCTAAAGTCCCTTGGCCAAATGCGAATGGCATTTGATAATTTTTTTAGAGCACTTTGGGGAAACGCAATTGCATTTCCAAAGGACTTTAAAAGCCTTTGGCTTAAAGCAAGTTCGAAGGTATTTTGGCAAGTTGAACTTTTAGAATGTAAGATTACTGTTCATCGTAGCACTGTTTATCTTCTCAAAGCAGCAAGTCTGGCGGTTGGCGATCGTAGCCTAAGGGGTAGCATGACTTCGGCGACCGCCGCCCGGGGAGGCTGATCTCAGGTTGCCTTGCTTGAAGTCAGGTGAGGCTGGCCGGTGACCAATGGCTGAGCTCCACCTCAAACGTTTTTTTTTAAATATTAACAAAAGTCATTTACAAAATATAATTTTTACCAAACGGTATTTAGGCCAAAACTGCTTTCAAATGTGATTTTAAAATACACTTACCAAACACTATTTGCATTTCGAAAAATCCTTTTAGCCCAAAGGCCTTTACATTTTGCCAAAGGTATTCCCTCAAAGCCGAACTGAACGGGCTCTTTGTCTAGAAAATGAAATATTCTTGTATGCATCCGCAATCCATTTATTCTCAGTCATCAAATGCTGTGCACCCTACTTGATTTATCAATCGAATTAGAATGAGTTGACATAAATCAGGTGCGTGCAAAACTTGCACATAAAAACTAAGTCCAGCCAAAGTTATTTTCTATATCTCATGTTAATTCAAGGGCTCACGCTTTTTTAGACACCTCAAATCACATTAATTGTACCATATTATCCCCTGCAGGTCCCTTTTTTTTTTTTTATTTCCCTTCTTCCTCTTTCCTTGTTCCTACTTGGAACTCTTCATCGGCTCCATGAGCTGCGGTTTGGCGATTGGTCACTTCATTTGGTCGCGGACTCCGCTGGAATCCGTCGAGATTCTGTGCCGTCAGCAATTCATCTCAATTGCCCGATATCAACAGCGCGAGAATTCACTCCGTCTCCAAACTCGAAGGATGGCTCAGGAACTCGTGGCGAAAGTCCCTCGAGCAAGTTTGAGAAGAAGGAACCGGTGCGGATTGGTAATCTGTCAAGCCCGAGTTGATCTATTGCTGGTGATGCTGATATGGAGGCTCGTGACTGTGATTCATAATAGCATGATGATGATGATGTTGTTGAAGATCAAGTTTCATCTCAGAAAATTGTTGAAAAAAATCTGATTCTCCCTCCAGAGCTAAAAAATCTTCGGCCATCTCAATTTTCCTAAAGAGTTGCGATGCGATACTTCATTAGATTTTGCGAAAGCACAAAAAAAAACAAGTGCCACTTTTTTCACTTCTCCTTTGGCTTAGACACTTTTTTATTTGTATTATGACCATATTATCTCTTGTAAAGCCCACCATTTACGTTAAACTTTACAAAAGTGATCCCTTTTTTTATTATTTGATCAGCTCCTTTTATTTTGTTTCTTTTTTTTTTCCTTACGGGTCTTACTTTCCTTCTTCTTTTTTTCCACGACGTCATTTCTTGCAAATCGGCTTTGTGTTTTCTCTCTTGCAAGCCATTCTCTTCTTTCTATGCCTCTCACTCCTTTTTTCTTTCTTCTCTCACAAGTCTCTCCTACATCTGCAATCCCTAAAAGAATTGCTTATTTCAACAGTCCGCTACCTCCTCATTCGTTGTCATCGGAAGTACGATTTTGACGAAAGCTTGTTTTTTCCCTCTTTAGTTTCTTGGTCTTGAATCATGCTCAGTCGCTATTGAGTGTTTCTTGATGTCTTTTGTTAAAAGTGAATGAGTTTTGGATCGTGGAAATGCTTAATCTTGTGTTTCATTCCTGTGTTTAGAGCATAGAGTGCATCAAAATAATGCTTATGGATTAACCGTGCAATTGCTTTGTAGTCTGTAGCATACTTGCATCTTATAAACTTTTGCTCCCTCTAGGTTCAATTTCTTAATATGGTATCCATAATTTGTTTTCATTATAATGATGCAGGATATGCTTAATTTGGTTGTTTGATCTCAAGGGGAATTGAGTAATCTATTTTCTTTGATGATGGAGGCCAAATTTTTTTCGCTTTCTCAAGATTGTAGATGGTGGGTTTAAATCTAGAGTGGAGGCTAAAGGACGCCTCTTGTACCTAAAATTAGGCTACGTTCGAGGTAGATTTGCCTGCTCCTCCAACATTGCATGTCTTTTGCTTTAAGAACAAATGCGGTCTACTGTACCGAATCGACAACAATGTGGTCTACTATTTCGCCGCCTACATGCGGCGAAGAAAAATGGCTTGTTGGGGAGGTCACCAATGAGCTCAATGTCCGTGCCAGTGAAAGTGTGGAGAACAACGGGGTTGGCATCATAGATAGAAAATAGAGCTCGATGGGTTTGGGGAAGAAGAAGAAAGAGGAGTGGGAGATGTAGAAATGAGTTGTCAAAGGCGTGAAAAAAAAAAGAAAGAAGAAGGAAAGTGAGACCTGTATGGAAAAAAAAAAGAAATAGAATAAAAAGAGTTGACCGAATAATGCAAAATAAATCACTTTTGTAGAGTTATACCAGAAGTGGTAGGCCTCACAATAAATAGAATGGTCAAAACACAAGAAAATGGAATGTCTAAACCAAAGAAGGAGCGAAAAAAGTGCAGTCCAAAAAGGGTAGAATAGTTTGCCGGGGAAGTAATTCTAAGGAGAAGCATTCACCGTGGGTAAACATCCTCTTCGTTTTGCTCTCTCTCCGGATCAAACCTCAAAAATATATTTGTTGTTCATTTAGCTTTGTGTCGGCTAAAAGCATTGTGCGGTACAAGGTGTCGTTGCTGTCGGAGCAAAAGAGAGTCAGGGCAAGCGAATCAGCTTGCTTCGAGGGCAAGTTCTAATGAATTCAAGGAAGAAGAAGAAGGAAAGGGGAAGAGAAGAAGTGAAACCAAACAAAAAAAAGGCACTGGCAAGGATAATACGGTAAAATAAAGTTGATAGGGGTATTAGAAGTAAAAAGTGGGGTGGAAAAAGTATGAGGAAAATTACAAAAAATAGTTAAACCTATTATATGTATGCCAATTCAACCATAAACTTTTTAATTTGGCCAATTCAATCATAAACCTTTTGATAATTTACCAATGTAGTTCTCTGGCTAATTTTGGTTAGATTATGCTGATGTGGCGGTTCAGTAAGTGTTGACCTTCTTATATGGCATAACTGACGCAGATATGGATAATTTTTATAATCTTTTATGTTTTTTTTCCTTTTTATTTTAGTTTTTTTTTTCCTGTTTCCCTCCACCAACCGCCGCACCTCAGCAATGGCTAGTGACCTTCGCCAACCATAAGCAAGGGTCGCTCTCGCCAACTTCTAGCAAGCGTCAATCTCGCTAAACCCTCGCCTATGGCCAGCGACCTCCGTTGGCCATTGTCAAGGCCCCGGCGACTAGTGGTGGGAAATAGAAAAAAATAAAAAGGGAAAGGAAAGAAAAGAAAATGAAAAAAATTACAAAAAAAATATATGAAAATTGTCCATATTAGATCCGCCAACCTACATAGTATAGTCAACATTCACATCTATGATTTTCGGTCAAAATTGGCTAAAAAGACTATATTGGTAAATTGTCAAAAGGCTTAGAATTAAATTGGTTAAATTAAAAAATTTAAGACTAAATTGACATTCGTACAATTGGATTAGGGTTTTTTTTTTTTGGTAATTTTCTCAAAAAGCGTGAGGCTTCAAGTGTTATTTTATGTCTCTTGATTCTGTTAGACAAAGATATTACTAAGTTTAAGCCTCCTTGAGAGTGTGTGAGAGTTCTTTGTGAGACTAGAAAAAATATTTCTTGAAAACTCAGGTAAATTAGATGGTTTGTGAGTTATTTGACTGTAACAGGAGTTTGAGAGGTACCGGGAGTTATTGAGCAATCGATGGGAAAAATTACCTAATTAGTTCTAAACCTATTGTACAGATGTCGATTTAGTTTTAAATTTTTTATTTTGATAATTTAGTTCTAAACCTTTGTACGAAATTTAAATATAGTCCCTCCAGTTAATTTCTGTTGGAAATCGCTGACATGACACGCTGCCACGTTAGCAATTTTAAGCAAAAATTGGCCGGAATGACTATATTGAAATATCAGGCAAAGGTTTAGGACTAAATTGGTAAATTGAAAAGTTTATTGTTGAATTGGCATTCGTATATTAATTTTAGGACTGATTGGACAATTTCCCCGGTGATCGATTATACCTTCATTAGGCTAAACCTGAATTTATAGTGAAATTTTCTGCCGCTCTCCTTATGGATGAATCGAGTAAAATTATGGTGCGGCTTAGTTCAAGTTTCCTGTTTATCATGTTTGATCGACGTGGTTTCACAACAAGTATGTTGTATAAAGTTTATACAATGCTAGCTCCGTGAGGGCTGCCATAACATAAGAATCAACATGTCATTGAACATGTCTAAGACAACAAATTTATTATCACTGACCAAGGAGGAGCTTCACACTCCAAATAGGTCGAGAGGGAATGAATGGGCTTATAATATTTGTCCAGATATATTTTGATGATTCTTTACTTCCCTTTTTCATAATATGCTAAAGATTTCCATTGTCGAGGTATACTTTATGGAAAGCCAGTAAAATAATACTTATAGTAATATATAAAATGTGCATGATATGATATTCCTTTATACGTTAAGAGATTCTCCACTCCCCTTTGTTCTTTAAATGCTAAAGATTTCCCGTTGAAGTCAGAATATTCTTGTCCTTTATTCTGTCGCATGCTTTGGCCAAGACAGAAAGAGTTTTGGTTGTAGGTGAGACGAAAACGAAGCCGTGGTTTTAAAGGTTTTCAGCACAACTTTTCTTAACTATGAGAAGGAGTTCTTCGGTTTCTATAAGGTTTTGACAAATTTCTCATAGGTGCAATGTCCCGTTACAACGCCATCTACGGCTCCTAGAAGTTGCTCTACCAAGTTTCAAGACGCTACAGCTTTAAAAGGTGTGTTAACAAATGATGTTAAACAATTATACGATGGCTATTACTTACCACACTCTTAATTTTACATAAGCAATGGTGTTAAATTGAGTCATTCTTGAACACTCATCTGGATGGTTTGCAATCAGCAGTGCTGTTGAAACAGATATCGTCTCACGGGGTGTTCACAGGAATTGCTCGGGCATTCGTTATGTTTAGGATCAGATTTTGGTTGTGAAGCTCTCTTGATCTCCCTTGGCATGCGAGTACTTGATGACCCATACACACTAATTTGATTTTACGCTAGCAATGCACGGATGAGTCCAATGACAAGACACATAAAACCATCGAAGGGAATCGTTTTTTTTGAAGGTTTGATCTACGTAAGACCCGTCGGGTTGAGAATCAGACAAGAACGCAACAACAGGAGTCTCTTTTGCTTCTTTTTCGAAAAGAGCGAATCTCTCCTCAATCTGTGAGCTGGGGACCGCATTCCGAAATGCGTAATGACAGCGATTGTTTGTCCTTATAAATGACTTTGATGCGACAGTGACTCCACCACGTGACTGGTCCAGTCTTGCAGTACTTAGCCGTTTGGTGCTTTGGGAATCTGTGTGTGAACATTCTTTTGTTTAATCGTCACCGGTCAGATTCTCAGCACTTTCCTCGAAGATCAACTGGAATTTTGAAAACTCTTTTCTTGCACGGATGTCCATCGCAGTAAACTTCCTCGAAACAATCTAGCTCAAGAGAAGACAGAGAGTTTATTATTACCTTAATCTTTAACAGGATCCTCAGTAATCTTACATGAGATGTAAGTCAAGCTCACAAAGATCAGGTTGATATAGATAGGAAATATTATAACGCCAAAGATTAATCAACTTAGAAAAAGATGTACGTAATGTAATCAGCGCTGCGTCTTTATAGGAACCGTAGATGTGACATGCAGAGTGCAATCATCCTTTGACACCTTTCCAGTGTTTTACTTAACCGTGTCCAATCCTTCAAGAGCCACGGGTCTTTTGACTAATGAAAAAGCATAGGATTTGTCTTAGGCTGGTGTGGTTGTCATTCGTGTTAGGTCTCTGTACGTGTAGATGTTTGCATCACACACCTAAAGAAAAGAGAAAGAAAAATTTGAATGGTTCAGCGATATCTTTCATCCTGGTCCAGAACAAGAGGCCAAGACCAGCATGAGAATCACGCGGGAGAGACAATTGGTGGGGTTTCCATCCCAGAATTCTAAACAAGATAGTGGACTAATGAGCTAGCATCACCATCTTTGTGACAAGCGATTAGGTCCCATCTTCTCACAACCTTTTCAAGATGGGATGGAAAGGTATCCTGTCGAGGTGCTTTCGTTTCTTGTCATCAAGAGCGCAAGTGCTCTTGCGCTCAAACCTATATTGGTTAAAGATGTCACTACCAATATTGGTGCGGACACTTGTGTATCTCAAGAATTATTTGTACAATCTATTAAGTATTTGTTTCTAGTTTTCAGGAGTGTGAAAGACTGACATGTATCCATGGATGTGCCGATTGATTAGATGGTTCATAATTTGACTAAGAACCTCGCCATTAGTAAAGAAAGAGTTCTCTACAACATTCCTGCATATGCACTTCGTATCTGATTTCTTTGCAGTGCATGCAATCGTGTGTGTCAACCGAGATAAGAAAATATTATGTATATACTGATGAAAGTTTGTCATTTGTCACTGTCGCTTCAATGAATTATCTTATATTAATGGATTGAGATTGGTTTAGAGTAAATGTATAGTTCATCACAACAAGAGTTTGAATCTCCACACTCTCTCTTCTTGTTATCTTGCTTTTGCTTTTCTAGATGTGCCTGCCTTCACGTGTAAGGCGTGAATAGGTGAGAGGGAGAAATGAAAATGCTTAATATGGTTTCCGAGTTGGTTTGCGCTAGTTAATTGAACTTTAGGGGAAAGATGATTGTCCAAACACTTGGAATGGTCCTAATAATCTTTCGAGGTGCACCAATCTTCGTTACCAGAACCCACACTGACAATGTTTCAATGCTACTCCAGTCCTATACTCAAACACGACGAATGTGCAAACACATTGAGATTACGTCTCGAGTTAGAGCTCAATTGGTGAAGATCCGACTTGACTTGTTGCTGGGAATGGCCTGAATTGTGAATTGAAAAGTTGCAGGACCAAGACAGGCATATAGAGGATTGGATTTGGATGCTTGGAAGGCGTCCGGTGGCTAGACAACTAGGGTCGGGCATTCGGTGGTGGCCCTAGGCGTCCAGCTAGGTCTGGTTGGCCGCTCGGTTGGCCTCTGACCAAGCCCGACCCAAAAAAAGAAGACAACAAAAGCCTGAAAAAAGAGTAGATAAGAGGCATTATCATTCAAGAAATAAGGCCTAAAGATGTACATACTCCTTTCAAGATACGATACGAAAGATCGCGGCGAGGTGGTCTGCCTATTGCATAAGGTGAAGGGATCATCCTCTCTTATGGCTTTCCAGTTCGAACCTGCTTGAGACAGTAGTCCTTTTGATGCTTATATGTCACAAGCATTCCAATGGCACTACTATGAACAGGCCTGCTTATCTAGTGTCTAGGCTCTTGGGGTTCTCTCTTATGGTCTAGACCTTGTGGCCAATTTTCATGGTTCAAATTAGATACTTCGTAATGTAATGACACTCACGGAAGAGTCGCCAACATTGGTTTCTCAATTCTGTCATTCTGTTCTATCAAAAGAAAAAATCAAGCACTAGAGACATTATCGTATTTTTTCCCTTCATATATAGTTATAAACAACCAAAGACAATCGCTAAGCCTAACATGAGAGGTATATGAATTAGCAGATAGGCCCAAAAGAGGATATGCGCAAGCATAACTTTTCACCAGTTAATGCTATAATCAAGATTTACATCTTTGAGATTGAGAGCAATGTGTTGAGAGTTTGGAAGCGCACGGCAAAATTGGACTTTCTCCTGTAATGTGGCTGCTGGTATATACTGGAAGTTTATTCATTTGATACCGCAAAATCATCGAAACACAATGCTGTTTGTCAGGTTTACCACATCTACTGCACTAACAGAGTAAGTTGCATCTTGGCTGCTGACGCTGAAAGTCGTCTCCACCACTAGTCGATTGTACTAATGAGACAAAATACAATGCCTCAAAACAGCTTCTTCCCAATTCCTCATGACATATTCGACCAAAAAATATTCCTTACGACATAGACCAAGTTTAAAAGAAGGAAATATTTCCTCTCTGCCACATCAAATAATTCACAAAATTGAATCTAAAACATGTCTGCAATTACCAGACTGCAAGATTTTTCCAATTTTGGAGCTGAATCACTACATTGTAGAATGGTTTCTACATTTATCTCTGCATAAAGCCGACATTTTCAGGAACTTGGTTAGTCGAAATTGTGCTAACATTGTTCATTTATAACCCCAAATCTGAAAATCGTCAGGATGTTATTTTGAATTCCATAATCCATTATTTTTCACGCAACGGCAGTGCCTCATCGCGAGTTAATCTCATGGTTATCCATTGCATTGGTAGCAAATAAAGCTCTGTTATGCTGACGGATCCGAGAGAGATTATGGTTCATCGTGAACTCCTTAAGGCCTGCGTGACCCTCTGTCATTGGAAAACACTAATTCCTTCTTGTTATTTGGAAGTGCAACATTGTAATCATTTACAATGATGAGCGCAATCCACGTCAACTATGCGACTTGCTGCATGATCTTCATTTATAAATAAGCCCTCCCTCTTCATTCCTTCAGACCATCACTGGAAGTAACACTCAATAGTCTTCAGTTGCTCAATTTGGCATCTCAGCTAAGACATTCTCGATATCGACCTATAGAGCCAATGGCACCACGAGTGACAGACCTGGTTTTGTCTCTCATGGCATTCTTATGGTTCACTTCAATCTTGCTCCTTAGAGTCTCTGCTCGGAGTAATGGGATTGCTACCTTTTACACCCCACCATACAAGCGTAAGGCATTCGTCGTGTTTGTTCCTACTGTTAAGGTATCTTGTGCAACTGGACTGATGTGAGAAGGTGTTCTTTTCTATGTGTTGAAATAATGCAGCCTCCGCTTTGTATGGATTTGAAGATCAAGGGGTGATGATAGCAGCAGCCAGCGAAGCAAATTTGGAACGGTGGTGCTGCTTGTGGCCAGTACTACCAAGTCACGTGCCTCAGTGGGATGAACCTAGGTGTCCCAAAGCCATGCCATGGAAGCACTTCGGTCGTGGTGAAGATTGTGGATCGCTGCCCTGCCAATGCGTGCCGAGGAACTATTGATTTGTCACAAGAGGCATTTGCATCTATAGCTGATACAAACTCCGGAGCTATTAACATAAATTATCAACAGTACGTGAACATTGTTCCCTATAATTTGCTGAGCTATTGTTATACAATCAGTGCCATTATAAAAATCTGAACTGGTTCAATTGATGTCATGCAGGGTCTGAATTTGGAAACCGGAAGATCCTTTGCAAGAGTAACTTCTCATGGGATGGAAACATACCCCAAATAATGAAACGCAACAAAAGTCTAGCATCAACTCCTTTCAGAGTGCTTTTTTCCCTTCAATGCTCTTGCAAATGTAATTGTAAGCATAGAGAGTCTCGAAATAAGTTGTGTCTGGGTGACTTATGTGTTTTCGCCTTTTCTTCTCCTTGAGTGAGCTTTGTCTATCCTTTAAGCATAGATTGTCAAGTGACACTTCATAGTAATGGGTGGATTGTATTTGGTACTTGTCTATGAGTTTGGTCAAATACTCGACATGACTAAACATATCGGTCGGGTCAGGAAACAGCTCAAAAGCATTCGATGTTAACCTTTCCTACTCGTTTCTTGTCATTACGTCCATTGGCTCTGTCACTAATGATCTTTTGCTTTTCACCTCAAAATTGGACTGAGATTTCTAGCCATTGAGTGCCAAGGATGATGCACTGTTATTACAGTTCTTTAGCTGAGTAAAACGAGGGACAGTGATCGCTTATCTAGCATTAATAGTATCAAACATTCAGTAAACTTGGCTCAGTGAAGGTGCTTGGTCATCCAAGAAAAAGCAGAAAACAATAGCAGATGTTGCACACATACAACTCACGTATACATCTAGCTGTATATGTTTATGGGACGTGATTGAGGCAATAAATCATTAGAAACCAAATGACCAAATCACTGATTATTGGTCGAACATAGAGAACTGGCTTTTGTTCCTTCACTGGGGATTCTCTTCAAACCTTCCAATCCTAAAATGCTTGAGCTCCACCCCATCTGCATGCCCAGTGAGCGCAAGGTCCGCCAGTATCTTCCCCACCAGTGGAGCCATCTTGAACCCGTGACCCGAAAACCCACCACCTATCACCACATTCTCCCCGAGCTCCCCTCCCAAGAAATCCATCACATAATCCTCGTCAGGTGTCATCGAGTACATACAGGATTGCATGGACACGGGTGCGCAGCCATCCACCAGCCCCAGAAACCTCCCTTCGATCCACTCTTTCAGCGAATCCAAGTCCAGCTCGGGCCTCCACTTCCTTTTATCCGGATCGCACTGGCATCCGTGGTCCAGTATAATCTTGATCAGCCCCGGGAATTCCAAGGATGGGGTCCCATATATCTTCACATCTCCATAGCTCGAGAACGTCGGGAAATCACCTCCAATGGCATATTTCTCCTCGTGACCCTCCTTGATCTTCCAATAACACACTGTGATGTCCACGGGTTGAACTGGCAATTCAACCCCAGCAATTGAACCAACCAGCTTCCTGGTCCAAGCCCCAGCAGTGACCACACATTTCCTGCACCAGAACTTGTCGCCCTTGGTGGTACAGACCACTATGCCTCCTCTCACTTCATCTCTCCTAATATCCTTCACTTCCATGTTGTCCCTCAACACAGCTCCCTTTTGAAATGCGAGTGCTTGGAACATGGACACCGCTTTAGTTGGCTTAATGACACCACCAAGCTCGGTATACAGTGCAATCCAATCCTCCGGTATGCTGACCCTTCCGGAGAATTTGTCGGTGAATTGGCTGTGGTCGAGAATCTGATAAGGTAAGAAATTCTTTTCACAGCTTGCTATGACTGTTTTGAGACTAGCACTACCCACTGGCCCCATGTCAAGATGGTCGGTGCCGGTATAGACGCTGTAGCCAGCCTCCGTTTCAGCCTCTCTCCACAGTTTCGAAGACTCTACGGCCATCTTGGTGTAGTAGTCCTTCTTGTATGTGGCGCGCATGGTGCGAGACTCGCCGTGCGAAGAGCCACGGTGGTGCAAAAAGTCAAACTGCTCGAGCAAGAGTGTCTTGTGACCTCTCTTGGCAGTTTGGTAGGCAGTGGAACTGCCCATGATGCCTCCACCGATCACTATCACATTGAACTCATTGCTACAAGAAGAATCCATAGCTCTGTACTGTGTGTATGTGTATCTCTCTCTCTCTCTCTGAAACTGATGGAGCTAAGTCACACTGGTTGGGTTTGAACATACAAGCAAAAAACAAGACTAACTACTCCTGGACTACGATGGCCTAGCCGCCGACGTGGCCCCCAAGCACCAGATTTGATGCTATTATCACCAAGGAAAGCTAGACGAAATTTCTCATTGGACCATTGTCGGATTATTGCGACATATCAAACGTGCAGCAATAAAACAAAAGCAAAACTGATGAACATTCGCTGTCCTTTAGGCAATGTGTAGTAATTTTAAAAATAAATTTGACTCAAATGATTTGTTTGTTGCCAAGACGTAATTGACTTTGCAAGCTTCTTTCATTGAAGAGGAGTTGCGAGGAAAGTTGCTTCTCCATCTGAACGTGGGCCCCTTTTGAATTGACATGGGTTTTCTTTTTGGTCTTTTCAGATTCGCATAAACTTCACCTCGTAAGTGAATCACCCTCTTTGTCAATTTTTTTGAGTTACTCGCGCCAGTAACCTAGCTCATTGTGTGACATTTTTTGATTAACTCACTCGAAATATTATTTAGTTTAGTCTGTCATATTCTGAGCCCACGATTTTGTAGTGGTCTAACCTAAGTACGCTTAATTTTAGAATTTCAAAGCAACATATATATATATATATCATAATTGCTTTATCATTATTTGATGTATTGTTCGGTTCATTCATATCCCCTTTACTATCTTAAAAGCCTATTAGGAGTCGATCTTTAGTTAGGCCTTTTGGTCCCGATGATCACTCCCCGTCCTTGTCGAACCTGGTTGTTACACGTTGGACAATCTTAGTAATATAATCAATTACATCAGTAAACAATGATAGAGGCTTGGATGTAGATATGCATTTTTAACTCAACCCAAGAGTAGCAAAGCGGGCTTTTTCTTCTGCCCCGAAACTCTGGTCTAAGTGAAAGCTTAGTGCTACCTAATCTAATCAGCAAGAATCAACCACTTCATTGTACTCTTTCAAAGAACATGATTTGGATTAGAAGAAAATTTGATGATTGACTGGGATAGATAGTGACATGTTTGTTTAGGGAACAACAAAATATTTCTCCAGCCCACCTGCTTCCATCGCTATTATTTATGCAAAAGATGGCTTCTCTACATAAAATCACGCCCTTTCTTATTATATCATAGTACTACTACTACCATTGGATAATGATAATGCGTTACTTATTTATTGAGAATAATTTCTAAATCCAGTGATCACTGCCATTCATATTAAAATTTGCTATCTTTTGTAGTGATGTTAAAGTTATCTCGAACTTGCTTGCTTACCGGATTTATCACAACCTTATGTAGGTTTACTTCCTCCACCTGGTACTTTTGTACGCTTTTCAATTGCATTCTTTAATGCAGTAGGTAACACTTTTATGTCCTGTTATACATCTACTTTTGTTAAAAGTCGTCGACGCACCACTTCTTTTAAGAAGTTTATCATTGTCTAAAAACAATCAAAAAGAAGGCTGGGCCTGATGCACCTGACCTAAAAATCTTGACCCAGATCAACCCATAATTAAATTCCAATAATTTACTCTATAGACCAATCGGGCTTAATCGGGCCCAACGGGCCGCTAGGCTAATGATCGTCTTCATTGTGATCGAATGTGCATAGTACTTCTTTTACCTAATAACTTTAGCTTTAGATTGGTTCATCTAACAAGCAAGAATTCATTATCATAGTTTAGGAAAATTTGGGATCTACATTCACTAATTTCTAAGAGTCAGTAACTTTCTCACCCAAAAGTTACCAATATAATAGTTTACAATTAAAGAAAGTCTTTTTTATGCCTGTGTCAATACTTGTTTGAATGCTGCTCCAAGTGCCATTACCAAGATTCGTACATCACTTCGAGAGCAATCATGGCGTAACATTAATTTTGAGTTTCTTCTGTCATATAGTTAGGTGCTAGCCTTTTTGTGGAAGTACATGATTAGCTGAATATGACAGTGCATGCCTACTGCTTTTTCCATGGCTCCCCGTGAATTTTACTCTTCAAGAGGTGAAACATACAGTAAAATGTTTTTCCTCTTTGACAAAGAGAGAAGTTATAGTTAGGACAACTTTCACGATGCCCATTAGGATTTTGCTAGACATGCCACTGGACATTTCTTAAGCAACCGAATAAGAAAATTGTACAATTTCTTAAAAGAATTGTAAGCGAATAATTTGCAAATTGAATGTTTCTTTAGTAAGTATTCTTAACAAGTGTCTGTAAGCACTATCTCGTGAATGCTCGTTAACATAATCTAGAATCCTCATTTTGATTTTTATTTACTTTAAATTACAATCACCACTCAGTAAGACGGAATGGGTACCTTCTACCTTTCACCGTACGAGTGTAAGCATTCACTTTTATATATTGATTTGGTTCTACTTGTTCTTTTAATTTTGTCGAGAGCATACCGAGTGATGTGAATCAGTCTGTGCATCTCGTGTGCAGTTCGATTCGAATACAACCGCCGCCGCTACTTGGTTTAGCTGTGAAGACCCGGGGTAATGATAGTGGCAGTGATGAGTAACAGAACTTTGGGACAACGACGGCGCTTGTGGCCAATACTACCAAGTCATGTGCATCGGAAGTGGGATGGTGGTGGTGAAGATTGTGGACGTCTGCTTGCTCAGCTCGCGTCAAGGAACTATTGATATGACGCCAGAAGCGTATCAATCAACAGTAGATCGTAGCAATCCGCCGCTCAACACCGACATATAGTACCAACAGTACGTGATCTTTCTCATCCCTCATGTTTCACCTTCGCTCCAATGTCTATATTCAGCGGGCAGAAGGACTCCAATGTCCGTCTCAAAGTTCCGACATCTCTTCATTTGCTTCAGTCTTGCTTTTACTCGGTTGTACTTGTTCATAGTGAGAGTTGGAAATTTTAAGATGCAGTATGTTCATGTAGCTGGTCCTTGTTCTGGAGAGCTCCTTTGCTCCTCCATGGACTGTTATCGAAAAACGAAGATCTAATTGAACGAATTGGAAGTTGAAGAAATCGTTCGCCCGAACAATAAAAGTTGAAGGGGTCAAAAGCATCAAATTCCAAATAAAGTATTCAACACACCCCGGCGGCCTACGCGCTCAAATTAAGTTACAATAATTTTTCGATTGCGTTTAAGATATCTTCTGGTGCAATGCTAGAACGACGCTTATCCCCATTCGTGAGCGGTATCCGATTGAACCATCGACGCCCACTTTTAGCTTTTTCGATTTTTCAAAGCAAGAGGTCTTATTTATCTAGACGTGACAAGACTGTTGATTTATTTCAACCTGCTCGCGGACCTAAGTGAGGTGGCAATCATTGACACGGCACGAATTAATCACTCGTACGTGGCATCAATTAATAGAGAGAAATTTGACTCTCGTCCAACACAGAACGCGATTAATTCATAATTAACACGAATTGACATGTATGCTCTGCTTGATTCACGAGAAAAGCAAATGATTTGGGAAAGCATTTCTCCCGAGAAAGATCGCTCGTACCATTCCCAGAAATGGAAATGATCGGTCGCCATAAATCGATGGAAAACAATAATTTATGTTTGTGGACCGTGAATATATCTTTCGTTTATTTATTTTTATAAATGATATATACGATATTTTTTAAGAAATACTCTTTTTAAATTATTTATTTTTTCGCCGCGATACGAGGAGAGGAAAAAGAAAATTAGCAATAGAAAGACCGGCTCACTTGGAGAGAAGCGTGCTTTGCACACTGTCACGCCAGTCTCTCTCTTCTTCTTCTGCTTCTTCTTCTTCTTCTTCCCCCCCTCGATCATTCCCAATTTACACTTCAACTTCAACTTCAACTTCGCTCCGCACGGAAAAGCCCTCGAGCTTCCCGATCCAGGAAACCCTAGAAAGTTCTCACGCTCCTTCCATTCGGAATCGTTTCGCGCTCCAATCCTGAAGGTTTTCCCTCTTCCCCCCCCCCCCCCCGTGATCTCTTCTTCTCTGGACTCCATCGATTCTGCATTCTCGAATTCTTCGCCGCCGCCGCCGGTGGCGGTGTTTCGTGCTCCGTGGTTGGCGAGGTTTGTCGATCCCGTGAAATCCGCGAGCGCACGTTCGGCGTGGATTTCCATGGGGGGAATCGGCCGTCATCGAGGCGTCCGAACGCTTTGATTCGTCTCGAAGATAAGGCGCATTGCGTGCTCTCCTAGCCTCCGCCATGGATAATCGTGGCGACGCCGACGCAACTCCATTCTTAAGGTGGGTGTGTGTGTGTGTGTCTTTCTCTCTCTCTCTCTCTATCTCTCTCGTGTAAATCTGAAACTTCATTCGGCCGATCGATCTGTTGCGTCCTTTGGAATGAATCGAGCGATGCATTTGACCTCCGGATCGTGTTCGCATCTGTTAAGAATTTACTCCGATGAAGAAATCTCCTATTCGATTCGCCCCATGCTGCTTCTGTCGTGGTGCTGCATTTTGCGGTGTTGCCTTTATTCACGGGGCTTTTTTCTTTTTTTATTTCTTTTTATAGAATTGAGCTGTGTCGGCTTTTCGACTGTTGGTTTTGTTTTAATGATGATGCCGCCTGTTCGTTGCATTGAGCGATGTTTCCTTCGCAATTGCTTGTTTTGCACTGGGAGTTTTGAGCCGTGATAGAAATGATTTCTCGAACTACTTTTCTGCTTGCGTGTCCTTGTAAATCTTGTAATTTAAGTTGGAGTGATCATCCGGCATTGCTGATCTTCCATGACCCGAAATCATTTCCTGAAAAAAAAGTAGTTCAGTATTTTTGTCAGCTGTCTCCAGTTTTTGGTACCTTTGAGCGATGTCTTACGTTAGCTCCTTTGTGAATATGTCGATGCAGTCTTTTTGCTGCATTCTCCTATGGGATTGCTTCGATGGCCATGGTCTTCATTAACAAGGCAGTTATTATGCAGTACGTGCACTCGATGACCCTTCTTACTTTACAGGTAGGTAATGCCTGAAAGGGAGTTTGAGCACATTTGTAATTTCCATTTGTTATGGACAATGTTGTAACTTTTCTAATTTGTGGTGCCTCAGCAATTGGCTACAACATTGCTTATTCACTTAGGGAGAGTCACGGGATACACAAAAGCACGACCAGTGAACTTGGAAACTGCCAAAAAGCTCCTCCTGGTGTCACTGTTTTACAATGCAAATGTTGCATTTGCTCTAGCAAGTTTAAAAGGAGTTAATATCCCTATGTATATTGCAATAAAGAGGCTCACACCACTCGCTGTACTGTTAGCTGGATTTTTCCGGGGAAAGGGAACACCAACTACACAGGTGTGGTTTTTCAGTTTTTGGCTTGAACATTTTGGCATTGGCCTTTTCAACCTATATTTAAGTGATTTAACGGGGCCTCTTGTGTCATAATTCAGGTTACTCTCTCTGTTCTTTTGATTGCTGCTGGATGTCTCATTGCAGCCATCGGAGACTTTTCTTTTGATCTTTATGGATATAGCATGGCTTTTACTTCTGTGTTTTTTCAGGTTTGAGCTCGAGTTTCCATCTTTCTATGGCTATTTCGATACTCATATTTTGCTTTAAATCTCAGAATTGGAAGAAAGATAATGTTCAATTTTGATAAAGATGTGTTTGAATACATTCATAAGATTTTGAGCCCATTAATAACAACTTGCATTTAATGCAGACTATGTACCTTGTGTTAGTGGAGAGGTCTGGTGCAGAAGATGGACTTTCATCTGTCGAGATAATGTTTTACAACAGTTTTCTCTCTCTTCCAGTCCTGCTTTTTCTTATCATTGCCACTGGGGAGTTTCCAAATTCTCTATCATTGTTGATTGCAAAGGTTAGGATCTTCCTCGTTTCTTTCTCTTTGCCTTTTCCTTGCGTCGCTCTTTTATCTGTTTACAGTTTGGATGGTGGAATTCAATTTATTTTAGCAGAATATGGCTGTATCCTGAATTGGCTTAGCTCCATTTTGAGTCTGACTAATTGGAAGTAATCAAGGTTCTGGACACACTCTCAATAGCCTTCTAATGTGCAAGACTTTAATTTGCATAGTTCACAAATCCTTAATGTTTACATTCCAATTTTGAATTTCAATCTCCTTCATCATGCAATGTTTTAAATTTATTTCCTAAACTATTTTGAATCTGTGAACGTTCTCTCTCCACAATTTGTTTTTCACATACACATGCATGTGGTCTTTAGCTAGATGTGAGAAAACAAACATGTGTAATGAAGACATTATGTGAAGCAAGACTCAAAAGCACGTGGAAGGAAAATGAGGAACAAGTCTTGGAAAGACTCACAACAAAAATGAAGAGTGAAATCTTCTTCAGTGTATTTTAGATATGTTGATGAAACTAAAATTTCATTTCCATTTATCACTAATGAGATGGTTATCTCGGTGAGTTGATGGGAACTACCTCTATTGAGGATTGGACAGGTATCTTTCAGTATATCTAAATGATTGCTTTGACTAATGGAACTATTTGTCTTACAAACAGAGCAATTCGCTATCCTTTTTGATGCTGCTCGTTCTTTCACTTATCATGGGGATTGTTCTCAACTTCACTATGTTCTTGTGTACCATTGTCAACTCTGCCCTCACAACAACAATAGTTGGGGTCCTCAAAGGGGTTGGTTCCACGGTATGTAGAACACCTTTAGTTCCAATGATATTATTTGATGGAAAGAGATTCTTCATTTTAACACTTTCTTCCTTCCAATTAATATTTGCTTACCCCTGAGATACTTTCACTTATGCATGACATAAAGAATTTGCTTTATCGTGCAGACTCTTGGTTTTTTCTTGCTGGGTGGTGTGCAAGTACATGCCCTAAATGTGACTGGCTTGATGATTAACACTGCTGGGGGTGTGTGGTACTCCCACGCAAAATATCAGCAAAAGAAGAGCAAGCAACTGAAGATGATGACAGATCTTGAGGCCCACAAAAAGTAAAAATGAAGGAAAAAGAGATGTCTCGTCTGGAAGTCTGCAGCCAGACATCAACTTCTGCGTCCAGTGTCAACCTATGGATCCTTTTTCATGGTGTGCTTTTAGTATAGGAAGTCCAACTAGCAATTGAATGTATTTGTCACCGTGCTGTTCCTTTGCAGAATGGACCTGGGAGCTTGCACACGCAACGCGGTTAGTGGCATCTATTACGCCTTGTCATTCTGCTTAGGTTCAATTCCAGAGCACCCATGTGAGTCAGTCTAGGCTGCTGATTATTATTTTTTATTTTGAATTTTCTTGATATGCAGAGGTCTTGCTTTTGTTGTTCAATATTGTTAGTCTTGAAGCATCCATTTTATAGGAAATGGGTTAGGGTACCCTAAGTTTTTTCTTTTTTTTTGGTCAGAAGGGTACCCTAAGTTGAATGAACGCTTTATACATAGATAATCAGTTGGCTAGTGTAACTGGGTGTGAAAGCTCTCCTGGAGAAGGCACTTACACGAGGCATGTCATGTAGCCTGTTTGTGCTTATTGCGATCGATCAAAGCTTAATCTGAATGTAAGATCAAGGATTCTGGTCTGCGTCAAATGTTGAAGCTCAGTTCATGCGCAGCTCGACAGTCATAAATTTTCCTTGAGGCAGATGATGAGCTTGACATTAGCTTGATGCTTAGCCGTAAGTATGTAAATGCAATGCTTAACTGGACTCTGTTTTATTACTGCATATTCGGAAAGGGTGAAGTTAGCGATGCATGTGCCTCGCAAGTAGAGGCGTTGATTTTTTATTTAGTTATAAAAACACATCGACAGGGACGGCAGAATAAAAAAAATGGCACTGGCGTGAGGCAACACAGAAAATGAGTGATTTGTGCCCAAATTGCGCCCCGCGGACCCATTAAACGAAAACGAGCTAGCTCGGCCTACCAAGGCATGAAAGGAGCAATCCGGCCATGATTCGGTCAGTTCAGACCCGCTAAGGGCAAAGGACAAGCCAGCTCAGCCCACACAACATCAAAAACAGTAGTATGGGTTGGCTCATGTTGGCCCAACAAGCCGAAAAGATATAAAGGCCCAGCTTTAAAATGCCCGAAAGCAGCACATGCCCCGGAAGATGGACATATAGCCCTACCAATCCCAAAAGGCCCAAATGAGATTTGGGTGCTTAATGGTCTCAAGAAGGCCCAATTAAGCCCCAAAAAAAGCTCGCCCAGACCACTAATCCCAATAGCAATTTGGGCCCAAATGGGCCTTCTTAGGCCCACTAAGCCCAGATGGCCCAGCCCAGCTAGGACCAAGAATAAAGAGTTGGGCTTAATGGGTTCAGCAGTCAAGCCTACTTTGGGTCCCAAACTTGGGCTTCTATGGGCCCATTGTAAAGCCCAGAGTTTTGGTAGAAGGTTGAGTTCTTTGCCATGGATGGGCCTCGAATGGGCTCTAATCTGGGCCTCGGTTTGGGCTTATTTGGGCCCATCTTGGAGCTTTACTGGGTCTAACTTGGCAAGCCCAAATTTGGGCCCATTGCTGGGCCTCAAAGGCCCTATCTTGGCCATCGTTTGGGCTTATCTAGGCCCAGGTTGGGATTGATCTGAGCTGCATCTGGGCCTGAACTTCAGCCCTTTTATCCAGAGGGCCTAAGGTCTACTTTTCTGCGACACTACTGGGCCTCAATTGGGCCCTATCTGGGCCTATATTTGGTCATATCTAGGCCCAGGTTAGGACTGATCTGGGCAAGATGTTGGGCCTTTGACGGATTTGGAAATGGGCTTTACCTGGGTGGGCCCATTTTTCATGCAGGCCTTTGGTCGAGTTCTGTACCACGATGGGCCTCAAATGGGCCCTAATCTGGGCCCAGGTTTGGGTTTATCTAGGTCCAGGTTGAGGTTGATCTGGGCAAAGATGTTGGGCCTTTGCAGGGTTTAAGAAATGGGCCTTACCAGGCGTTGGTTTGTGCTGATCTGGGCCCGATCTTGGGCCTCAATGGGCCCATTTAAAGCCCAAAATTTGGGCCGAATGTTGAGCTTCGGTTCCATGGCCGGTCTTAAAATGTGCCCAATCTGGGCCTCGGTTTAGGCATATGTGAGCCCATGTCCGACCTTGTTAGGCCCAAAATTAGAAAGTGAACTAAGACCAAGATCTCTATGATGAAAAAATACGAATCCCTCACCAAGGCCGAGAAGCAGCAACCAAAACAGAGAACATGTAGGCCCACTAAACCAGAAGACATGGTAGCTCAACCAACAAAGCCCAATAAGAATCAGGTTGGCCTTGAACGGGGGCGTTTCTCGCTCCGATGCCCAGATGCATGCTGCCCAGCCAACCTAGGCCCCTACTATAAGATATTTGAGACCGAAATGGGCTATGATTAACCCACAAAACCGAACGACATGATAATTCAGGATACGAAGGCCCGACAAGTGGCTGTTGCGGGCAGACCGATACCTTCCTTACCGTCGTGCCCATGGTTGATCCACACCCTGAAGACCCCATTCCAAAACTTGCGCATGGCCTATTAAAGATGGCACACCCAACGACAGAAAACCAATGCATACGACCAGATCGATACACGACACAGAGACAGAATCAGTGAATCGCAGCTACTAGTATTGACCCGGGGGGAGTGAAGAATGAATTGCCTGTGATTGTCAAGCCACTAGAAGACGACATTCACTTCCATGAGTGAACTAAAAATGACAGTAAAAAACCCGAGATTTTCGAAAATAATAAAATCCCGGAAATGAAAAAAAAAGAACACCCAACTTCCTTTTTCCATGAAGTCGGGGAAAGACAAACTAGCTTACAAGTGGGAACACCAAAACCTGATTTTGACGGGGAACCATTGGCAATTTATTTTTTTCTTCCAATTCCTTCAGGACTGGACTCAAGCCATTTCGCCATTGCTCGTATGGTCCTCTCGGTATCTACTTATACCGCTAGAACATTCAGCTGTCAGATTGTTGCCAAGATCAGCACAAGAAACTACTCGTAAATCCTTATGTCCGTTGCAATACACAGTACCATCCTTTGCAATGGATGGCCCTGACTCCAGATTTACCATATCCCCGTCTCCATCTTCCCCAGTAGCATTACAATTGTTTGCAGTAGATGGCCCGTTTTCTGAACTGGAGATCTTCGGACTGTATAAAGGTATCTTAAGGCTGATCTCATCTGGATCCTCAACAGCCCCATGGGTCACGGATCTCCCCTTCTGGCCAACCAACGACTCTATCTCACCGTTCGGAATTTTCGGTGAAACAGAACTTGTCTCAACATCAATATCCATCAGCTCTGCTCCAGCATCTTGAGAACCCTCTCTAGTGGATAACGCTTCACAACTAGAATGTCCAGAAATTGAATTGCCATCCACAGATGTAAAACCATCAGATTGATCTTGAGAGCAACATGCTATTTCCCTGCCTGCCTTTCGATGATTCTCCTCTGCTGAGATTTCAGCAGTCATCAGACATGAGGGTCGGGGAGAAACCCTGCCATGCAGACAAGACATGCAACCCAATTTAGAGAGTCGTACACTTATGTCCTAGAAGATATTGTGCATCGACTTGCATGCACGAACAGTTTTAGACACGAGTTACAAAGGCCACCCAAATGGTATGTTTCTATGTAAATGACTTAATTACTGTATGTAAAAGATAATTTTTGTCTAGTGCCGCACATAAAAGAGCTTGAAAGTGGACATGTGACTACTTCTGGAAACTACAGAACAAAGAACACAGCAAGGAAATAATTGATATGAGATTATTAGACCGAAGTCAAATCCTTAATCGACATAGGTTCCACCACTCTCATTCATCACTTGATAAATAGATGCAAGAAAGATCTCCTCAATTACAGCTTTCATAACGCTCTCTGTTATAAGGAGTGCTGGCCATTAGCCTATCAAGAACATCTAAAAGATGAAAATAGCTACTCGGGAACAAATTATCAGGCATAAACAAGCAGAGTATCTAGATATTACTCTTCCATTCTAAAATCTGACGGTATCACTGCAGAATATGCCACTCAATTAGGGTAACTGCTCAATCTAGGATAATCAACCCCACTGATTGGGAGGAATCACTCTAATGACCAGAAAATGATTCACAGGTGTGATTTTGCTAAAGAGAGGCCTACCGACTGTATAAGAGCATATATGCACCCTGTGAAAGCACCTCGTCAAATCCAACGCTCGTAACCTGCCAAAGTTGCAGAGTTAAAACCAAAATAAATTTGAATATATTATCAGGTAGGGGAGCTTGCAATAGGTAAATTGGCCCAGTGTTGAGCAACGGCCCTTCCACTCAGCACCGTCAAATCACTCTTTTGCAATTAGTTTTGCTACAGCACCCGCTGCTCTAGCTAATTGTCCACCCTTTCCAAGTGTGATTTCTATGTTATGTATGGCCGTGCCTAAGGGCATGAAGACGATTTCTATAGTACATCATCTACACGATTATATTGAGAAAGCGCAATTCATTGAACAGCATTTCACCAAGTAAATGTGTAGCAGAAGGACGACAATTTTAAATTTATCATGTTACAAGCCTTTAGCCATTTGATAGAACCCAAGAAATCAGCGAAATTTGGAACTAAAATCATATCTGTCCAGAAAAACTTGTTGGCTTTGAGTGATGAGATGATTGGGCAGTGACTCAAAAATCTTCCTGTAAAATTTCTTAGCATAACTAAGAAAAAGGGAGAGAGAGAGAGAGAGAGAGAGAGAGAGAGAGAGAGAGATGTCCCCACCTTACAGTCATCAATTCTATACCAATTTCCAGAAAAATCCTTTGTGTAGCAAATATAGTGACCAAAGAAGGACGCATTCAGCATATCCACGTGGACAACAACCGCATAAAGCTTGTAGACATCAGTGCCATCTCCTCCTTCACTCATGTAAGGGCTAAGATCTAGAGTCTCAGGGAAGTTCACTTTCTTATTGAGTTTCCCAAACCTACCACTCTGCATAAGTTCACCAACAACTTTAATATCACAGGTAAGGCTTGCTAATCTAACTAAAGAACCGAAAAGAATAAGCATATTTCAGTCACATAAGTTCTCAACAATCTTCTCATCAAACTCCAAAAGATAACTATCCAGAAACTTTTAATATCTAGTCCATATAAAATCTTTAAAAACACTAAAGTGGAGCACCAAGAGAGAAGGTCCAGGCGTGCACCAGAATTCATCACATGTCGTTTTGTGATTGGTCCATTTGGTCCTATGTGGGCCACGTTTGGAAGATTGCAATAATAAAAGGAAATTTCTCTATTTAGAAAATATAATGGACACGGTGGCCATTAAGTGCAATATGTGTTTCACTTAGGTATTTACTTAAATTATGTCAATGGCTAAAATGAAGTTACTCAACTTTAATTTGTGCATTTTGATATCAACACAAAGTTGTTCACTCCCGGTAATTACAACATAAAAATTCCTCTCAACAGAACTATTAAAAAAGTGAAAATTATCGAAAGTCCTGTATTTTCAAATTGCTCAACATATCATTTCATAGATTAATAGGTGGAAGCAACTTATATGAATTTTCAAAAAACTACAACAAGTTGCATGATTACCTATTGTATGCCATTGAAAAATTTAATTTTGTACTTGGTTGCAACTAGATTCTTTAAACTCCATTTTAATTTGGATTTCAAACCTCATAGCTTAAGATAGACTTTTGGTTGATTAAAAGTATTGCCCATCTTTTACCGTAATTAGTCGTTCAGTTATACTGATACATACAATTTTACAATAAGAGAACATAATTATCCTCAAACAAGCATGCAAAAGGGATGATCCTTATTTGAAATTTTATACAATCCATTTCTGGCATTAGAACAAATCGATTTATAGAAGAATAAAATCTTTGTTCAGCATTACGGGAAACAAATATAGACAAGAGCCTGCATGAAGCAGGTTTAAGCAACAAGACTTTAAATGCGTGACATGAAAGTTTCAACAGATAAACCGAGCCAAGAACCATAACATTACATGCAAACTATTTGAAACTAGGAATGTGTTTGTCAAATCCCAGACGGCACATTTCTGAGAGACAATTTGAATGCCGCATGTAAGTATGACCCTTTAAATTTTGCATTTAGTGCATCATGACATGCAGAAATGTAATCTCTGTCTTCAGCTAGCTGAAAAAGAAACCTTTGCGTATAAATTATGAGGACCAAAACAATGGTCAACTAAAAATCTGGGGAGAAAAACCATGAGAACCACTTAAAATTTTATCTGGAATAAAATAAATTTATCACTAGCATCCCCTCGTTCCCCATATCTTCTGATCAATATTTGTCAAAATTCAAAAAATCACTCGAGGTGGAAATCGATGTTAGCAACTTTCCGTAACCTAAGAAACACATTATAACTGAATGGGTAATGCCCAAGGAAATCATGTAAACATATAAGAAATTCAGCTAAGATGTCCATGCTAAACAATGTAAACATTATATACTCGAGCCTGCATAGTTGAACAAGAAGTAACAATACAGACCTGAAATCTTTTTAAGGCAATTGTTAGAATGTTTGGAGCATGTCGTACAGTTAGACGCTTCCACGCCTTCACATAGTCATTACATCTGCGAAATGGAGAGGTATAATCAGCCAATGAAAGGCCTCAACAGGTTACCATAGAGAGAAGAATAGCCCGTAAAAGCCACTAATCTCCTCCTCTTAATTCAATTCGTACATGAACTTATATGGAAATAATTGGCAGGACAGAAAGTATCTGAGAAGACAGAAAACAACCATACCCATCACATTTATACATATTATCCCCATGGAGCCATTCTTTGACAGTAAATTGCTCTAGGCATTCTTCCAAAGACCCAGCATCGCCGTGAATTTCAACGGTTAAATCCATCATATTCTCATACTGGTTTGAGACTTTATTGCAGTTTGCGCAGATAACCTGGAAATAAACAATGACAACACAAAGTCAAACAATCAGACCTAAGTTATACATCAGTCTCATTTTGAGAAATATAAAGGGATTTAATTCTGTGTAAGACAGGTAGCTGGGATAAAAGCATCAGAATGATTAGGAAGTAGATGCCACCAAGACAAACGTCTTCGGCAATTAAATGGCAACTAGATCTGTCAAAATAGTTCATAAACCCATTTCTTAACTCATATCTGATAGGTTAAATTGTTATATGGGTTAGTTATATTCAGTAAATATGTAATAATGGGTTTAGAATAGTAAAGCCCAAAATAATATGAGTGTTAAATGGCTTTACAACTTACTCGGACCAAATCCACCTCTATGACTCTTTACTCTCTCTCGCCCTTGCGCTCCCTCCCTCCATGCTCTCACCTCAGTTTGTCTATGAGTTTTTCCTAGATTGGGTTAAACACGAAAGTGTTCTAGCATTATGAGTCAGATCGGGTATGGGCTGGGTATGGGCCAGGTCAAGAATGGATCGCAAGATTTGTATTGCATGAAAATGGGTCAATTTGGGTCGGACCATTTTCGGCCCGGCCCGACCCACCCATTTGACGGGTCCAATGGCAACTCTTAGCATGAACGAAAAAATCAGCTTACTTAGGACCTGGACCAAATTAAAATATACTTACAGTATCAAGCAAGAAGAAACAAAACAGCCTGGATTGGATTTAAATGCATTACCTGAGATTGCAGGTGACCGCCAAACATATGCTGGATAATGGTTGTTTCTTGAGCACTTGGATGGACAACTCTTTCACCACCGAATTCATCTAGGCAGACTGACTGCATTGTATCAATGGCAAACCTGCATAAAGAGGGTAAACTTTTACCATAGCTAAGAATCAGATGTACCAATGATGCTGAGAGGTAATGTGTCTCTCATGTACTCATTGGTTAAAACCACAAAATAAAATTAAATTGAAGTAACATTGCAGGAAACCTCATAAATTCATGAGCATCCTCCTGCCTTCCATAACCAAGATTACCACCAATATTCGGCAACCGTGACAAAATGTTGGTTGGTGAAAAAGGATGAAGACTCTGGCTGGCTCTTTCAAGATGGCTCTGCAATTCGCATAGGAAGCACCAATCATTACGTCGGCCTGACAAGTACCAGCAATCGTGACATCAACAATTGACCTCGGCTAAAATACTGTAAACAGAGAATATATCACCAATCAAATTCAGGAACCTACATTCTTTCCTGTGGCCCTTATTCAAAAGGTAGGCAACAAGCGGCCGTGTGGATGCAAGACATTGTAGAACCACATTAGCAAAGCAACTGCACAAGGATAGTTTGAGGATAATTAGTATAGCACAGGCACAAATTATTTTTTTGTTTTATGGATGCTGGTTGGTAAAATTAAATATCTTGGATTTAAAGCTCTAACAAAGTGAAATCACATGCCATATGTGAACCTGTTTCCACAATTTAACAGCCCACATGGAGGAAATCCTGCTTTTTTGGAGTTGTAAAGATCCACAAATTCCTTATATGGGAAGAGAATCTGAAATCAAAGAGCCAATCAGAACTGTTTAGTCAAAAAGGAATAATCTTTCTTGCAGAGGCACGAATTAAAAAGTGAATACGAACAAGTCACCTTTTTTAACCGTTTAAATGGCTTGGGAGTTCCATTCTGGGTGACCGGGGAAGCATCTGCAGAAACTACCTTAGACGATGCCTGGAAAACTTTGCACTTTGACTTATGCTCACTTTTCCAATGAGCTGTTTGGCATCTTTGGGAGCTGCATGAAGAGTATTTTTTAAACCGTTTGAATCATCTCAATGCCATTAGTATCAAAGACCATCCAACAAACCCAGCACTAACAAATTTGGCAACAATCGAATATAAGATATAGGCATCCTAAGATCCATTTTAAACCTATATACACAAAGGCCCACCCATAATAATGTACAAATATGGAACGAAAGCTTGGAGCACACCAGATATGGGCATTCAATCATTGGCTCCTCCATGCACCGACTTGATGAATTTGGACGTCCCACCCATTAATCTCTTTACGATGGCAAAATTGATTAAGCTCGATATAGTCAACAAGTACCTAAAACTAGCACGGCAATTTTGAGTAAACAAGGATAATATCTTGATTAACTATGAGTCCCCAGCATCAAAATACCGACTCGATTGGAATCTTAACGAAGAAACGAGGATTTGCAGGAACAAATAACCCATAAATAATACACCAACTAGCAGTCGTACTGTCGTTCTACTCATACAAGGACTGCAGCAACCAAAAAAAAGAAAAAGAAAGAAGAAACAAACAGTTTGCTATTAGTATTGCCAATCAATTCCACAAATCCATGGATACCTAAAAACACGTACGACCTGTAACACGCTTTATATGCACATTGCAATCTCACAAACTGATACAAAAAGAAAAATTGAATCTTTACGGACAAAAATCCCTACTTAGAAGACTTCGATTCGAATTGCAACCGCAGCATAAGGAGGAGGACAGTATTTGGAAACGAGCAAGACCCCCCCTATCCAACGCAAATTACATTCGAAACCAAAACCGGGCCGTGGGGGGGATGGGGAACAACTCACCAATACCGAACGGCCTTGCAGCGGGAGCACTTCTTGGGGCCGTCGTCGCCGCAGACGACGCAGCGGGCGGCCTCGAGGGGGGCGCCGGGCATGGTCCTCGCGCGGTCGGCGTGGAAACTCGTCGGGGGGGCGCCCTCGAAACCGGCCTCGACTTCGAAGTACTTGGAGGCGGTGCTCTTGAGGAGCTGGATCAGCCCGAAGGAGATGAGGAAGGCGGTGAAGATGAGCTGGAGGAACCAATACAGATCCAGCGTGAATCCCAATACATGCATGCTATGCGACGAATCTCGCCCCGGCCTTCGGGTTTTTCATCGATCACGGCCGGGGGGGTTGGGGTGCGGCGGGTGTGGAGAGCGCGCGCGTCGGGGGCGGAGGAGGATTCCGCGGCGGGGGGGGGGGGCGGGAGGATTCGGAATAGGGAAACGCCGGGGAATCAGCCGCGTCGAACGGAATCGACCATGGAGATGGAGGTGGGGAGAAAGAGGGGATTAGGGTTAATCGGAGATGAAATTGGGGAAGAAGAAAGGGGTTTCTTTATCGAAGCAAAACAACAACTACTTTGGTGGGGGGGAGGGTGATTTCAATTGCGCTTGTGCACTTTCCTCTCTTGTTGTTGTGCGTTATCTTTCGTTTTTCTCTTCACTTCTTTTTTTTTTTTTTTTATTTTAATTTTGGGTTTTTCTTTTCTTTGTTTTTTCAAAATTCAGAAGGGAGTTTTCCACGAAAAGCCGGGGCGGAGGGGAGGAAGATAGCGTGAGGGTTGCCTTCTGCGGCTTTCTCTAGAAGAGGCAATAGTGTCGTGCGGGTGTGTGTGTCTTTCCCTTTTTTTCTTTTCTTTGTGTTCTTTCTTTCTTTTTTTGGGAGATTTTTCTTTTCTTGCTTTTCGGTGAAATTAGCAAGTCCTTTTTCCTTTTATTTATTGAAGGACTCCATGGGGCAGTATTATAATGTGTTGCTTCTATTATAAGTATTTGGATAAGATATTTCTGTAGTGAAAAGTAATACCGTTACACGTGTTATGAAAACAACGGGTTATCAAAATTGGTCTTTGCTTTTTCACTCAAGGTTCGCTTGTATGCGAAGATATGAAATAGTTATCCAAGTCTTTCCTTCATGCGCATTCCCATTCACGTCGATTTGGATCGTATCCTGATTTATGAAAATGTCATTTTCCTTTCAAAATTGCCCACCCCACAAACCCTAAATTCTCTCTCTCTCGCCCAACACGCTCGAGAGTCGAAACCAACTAATAATGTTAGAACGCGTCACGAGGAGGGGAATTTGGTTTTTCTTGACGCGAGGCTCTGTTTAGATGTTTGTGATGGCACATGTAAAGATAGAAGCCCGTAAATAGTTAGCAGGTCAAAAGCGATAAGTAAGCAAATTGATATAATATAGTGCAAAAGTTTGCCATCGCCCGGAAAATTAGGAGCTTCTTTTATATAAGCAAGAAGGGCAGGTAGATCAACCGAGAGTTACACGAAAGGTGGCCCGAATATCACTTTTATAGCTAAAAGCGAAAAAAGGGGATGCCGTAATAACAATGCAAAGGCCATAAGGTAAGTACAATGACCAATAGCGAAAGATGGACATGCCAAAGTTCAAAATATCAGATCATCGATGGGTTTCCAACAAAGGGTGGGATAATGCTTGTTGCAGTACTATCGTTGATGCTGATGTGCTTCTACCTATGACGTTATCATCAAGATCAGAAAGAGATTTGTAGACGAAATCCTATCAAGTCTGTTAAACTTCACTGTGGTAAAGATGTCCGTCTTTCTTTCTTTTTTTAGCCCTTTTGGTGTTAATCTGTGGAACTCATGATTGCCTGGGGAGGGGAATCAAAAGGAGGTTTCGCGTTGCCGAGGAGCATGTCCGGAATCGTGTTGAACGGAGCGAGAGTCAGAGTGAAATTTAAGGTTGAGCGAATCGGGGAAGGTGGTGGTGGGGTGGGGGGAATAACGAAAGGCATATTATTTGCTTCTAAACTTGTGACTCTAGAAACTGCGGCTTCCACTCTCTCTTTTGCTTTTTTAATCGAGAGTTACACATTGATCGTGCGATCTATTGATTTGACGGATAGATTTTTATCGATGGAAGGAATGAGTAACCGGAAGAATCACGCAAGGGCTCTTTACGTAAAATTCCCTTAATATAGACCATATTAACAAATGCTTTAGTCTAATTTTCACGAAGTTATGTCATTGAATTCAATCACGACAAACCCTTTTCTTCTTTTCTATGGTTTGGTTGGATTTAATAAGACTTTTCTCTTGTGTGTGTTTTGAGTTAGTCTCCTTGTCGGTAACCAAATGAACTGGAATGGGAAAGTTGAGTCGCGTGCATTTTTGTTTAGCCTTTTGCCATTTATATTTTAAGCGGCTTCGATTTTCATTTTCATTATTTGATTTATCGTGACTCGTATCGCGTTTTTGTTGTGATAGTAGACTAGCAGTGCTCTTCATGAGCTATTACAAGTTTGTCTAGGTTAATGAGTACAACAATGGAAAGGAGAGATTGGTCTCGGTTGAATTGAAATCGAATGAAGTGGACAAGAAAGGATGAGTTTGGCTGAGTTTTACGTTATACTTCGATTAAGTTTGATTATACTTTTCATCGAAAATCATGTCCAGGCAATTTCCATTCACTTTATTTACAACGGGTTGGTTCAATTCGATTCTTTTCGGGTCGGTTTAATTCATGCATTCCTATGGAATAATACATGGTTTGCCCATGAAATTTTCCAAATTCTTAACTGGGCTCGGCCGAGCCCAGGATCTATTTCCTTAGATCTTTGTCCCCACTAAAATCCTAGTTGAAGAAAACAATAGGGAGAGTGTTGATACGATGATGTGTCCCGTTGACAATGAGACATTGACCTTTGTGGCCCAACATTAACATTAGCACACGCCCGAGGGCCGTTGTTAGAAGCTCTGTCTTTTAGCCCAAGCCGAGATGTTAGAATCTGGAGGCTGCTCATCTCTACGGTCATCATGGGCCTGCATGACCACCGCAATTTTACCGAGTTCCTCATAGAGAGTTGTCTCGCGCCCCGCCTGCTTCTCACGTCCCCGTGAATAGCCGGCACGTCTCTCAATTTGAATGCGATGAGGCAGGCCTTGAAAATTTGTTATGAACTGAAGTCCTTGCCTATGATTGGTCCATTGTGAGTATCGACCCAGTGATTTGAGCCATTGGTTTTGGCAGGTACCCATATGGACTGCACATCTTATGGCCGATCACTCGTTCTATGGTAGATCTTGTCTAGGCAAAAACAAGCCATTGATCAAGGCAAAGAAAGAAACAATTACGGGTTTTTGTTTTTACAATTGCCATTGCTTGAGTGATTTCTTTATTTATAGAGATGTGCTATGCTCTCTAATGCACTCACTATGAATTTGAAAAGGAAGACACATCAATAGAAATGCTTAGATATTAGTAAATTTGGGAAAATTGTCCAAAAATTCATAAACCTATTTTACGGTAGCCAATTTAGTCCTAAACCTTTCAATTGTGCTAATTTAGTTCTAAACATTTTGATAACTTGCCAATTTTGTCATAAACCTTTCATTTGTGCCAATTTAGTGATAAGCATTTTGATAATTTGTCAATTTAGTCTTAAATTTTTTGACGACTTACTAGTTTAGTCATTTTGGTCAATTTTGACCAGAAATCGCTAACATATATGCTGGTCAACGACCGGTTATCTTACGTGACATGGCCGATGCTAACATGGACAAATTTTGCATTTCTTTAAATCTTTTCCCATTTTTTTTTCCTTTTATTTCCCTTCCCTGCCACAGGTGAGGGTCATGTGAGGGTGTCATGGCTCTTGCCAAATCTAATAAGGGCTCAATTCTCATAGCTTGGGCGAGGGCTACTCTCGCCAAATTTGGTGACTCGCCAGATTTGGTGAGGGCTCGACCCTCGGCAAAGGCCACAAGGGCGGCCCTCGCCTAGGTTGCGAGAGTCGAGACCTCGCAAAATTTGACAAGAGGGACCCTCGCTTGTGGCCGGTCACTAACCAAGGCTGAGTACTAGCCACGGGCTAAAGGGAAAGAAAAAAAAATTAAAAATTATCAATGTCAGTGCCTGCCACATCATGTAGGATGGTTAGCTACTAACCGGCGTCCACATTAGCGATTTCAAGTCAAGATTGGTTGGAACAACTGAATTGGCAAGTGGTCAAGATGTTAGGACCAAATTGATAAATCGTCAAAAGGTTTAGAATTAAATTGACACAATTGAAAAGTTTATAACTAAATTAGTTATCCAAAGGTTTGGGACTAAATTTACGCAATTAAAATGTTTAAGACTGAATTGGCTACAATACAATAGATTTAAGATTTTTTGCACAATCATCACTTATAAATTTTATTCACGTAATGAATACCTTTGAAATAAGTTTTAAATACGGTATATCCAACCTTTTTTTGCAATGATTATCCAGCCCTATTCTTAACTTACATGTGTCTTATTGTGGAAAAAAGTATGCCCATGGTGCATAAGGTTGTTGCATCTTTTCGAGTTCATTATTATTTGGTCATCTTTACCTAATTCTTTCATTTAGAGGAACATGCAACATTATTGTTTTTGATTCCTACCAGTCTTTTTATGTTCAAAGCACTTGGAAAGGCAAAAGCGCATCCCACTCTCACTTCTTTCTTCACATGCTAAGCTGTTATACTATAAGTTGACACACCATGTTTGTAGTGCTCTTCAAAAGCAGCTAATACTCAAATGCTAACTGTCCATACCCATCTGTAAAGGCGAATTGCAGAGCAATTAGTTTTTCCTCAAGTGGATTCATATGACATTTTAATATGTGGGTGTTGATGGTTCATCAACAAACATCATTGCTTCACCTTTTAAGGATAAATTTTTTGTCTAAGGTAAGGAAGAATCTATCGACCAAATGGCACATGCTCTCTCTCTCTGTCTGTCATAGGCTACAGATTCACTCCACGAAGACCACAGAATTCCCTTTGCTCTATGCTTCTCTGTCCCGCCCGAATTAGACAAGTATTTGCCCTCGATCAGTTCTATTTTAGCTGTGTATTTTGACAACCTGAATGTAGAAGGCACCATCAGTTTTGCTTTTCGAGAAGGAAGAACGAAAAGGCTGCCATCAAATCATGATTGATTACGATTAGAATATGCAACACAGTGCGATGCCATGCTAATAATAGTGATCGTGAATCAGCCAATCTCTTAGTGGGATGAGCTGAAGTTTCTGTTAGACCTAGGGAAAGTCGAGTTGCTGTCCTTTACGTTTTACTAGGAAACGAAAGCGACCTGTGAGGTGGTGAAAATGACTTGCATCTTTTTTGTCCGGATCAATAATTAGCGTACCTTATATTATATTAGTACTGACGCGTTTCCAAAATAGAGGAGGCCGAGGTGGCCAAAAGAGGTCGATGGTAATGAGCAAGAAAACACGGAGGGATGTTACCCACTGCCCTCTTTGTTTATCTTTTCTTTCTCGTCTCTTTCAGAAAACAAGAACTGATCGACGTTTCACTGTTGATGGGATGCACACCTCAAGCAAGAGAAACAAATCTGTGGACCGGTTTTGGCCATTTATGTATCTTGTCAAGCCATCTTCTGCATATGGGAGTGTCCAAGAGAAACAATCAGCGAACTCTTAGGCTATAAAACAAAATGCTGTTCATATTTATGTAAGAGTAATGCGAATGAGATTTGATTACAGAATACACGAGGCCACAGGGTATCAAACTCTTGAATTTGAAACACTAGTCCTCCTGTCATGTGTGTTGTGGAAACAAGCATTCCAATAATAAAATTTTCAGAATAAGAAAAATAAGTCGGACAATCGATTTACGTGGTTTGGTCGGATGACCTATATCCTCGGGGAGAGCAACAAAGTATTATACTATAAATCAAGCGATATAATGAAAATTATAATCACACTTGAGCCACTCAAATACTCTCAGTGTTTCCCAATGCTTAATTTCACCCAATAACAAAGTGTTTAGCTCCACAATTCCTCACAAAATAATCTCTCAAACTTACAAAAGAATTTACAAATCTTACTCACAAGATTTAGTTGGCCTCTAACACTGTGGATCTCCTCTTTGGTACCATGAACAAAGAACACCCACTTTTTAAATATATGCAATAATTGGATCTAAAATAGAAAACTTTCTTCAACTATGAAACCATTCAAGTATGTTTCCTTCAACTAGGTAGGAAACCTATTTAAATTAGGAAACTTTCCTTTTTCAGGCTCAAACTCGAGACATACTTTCAACGATCACCATTTTGGCTCGACATTTGAGCTAAGTGGCAATCGCTTTTCTAGATTTTGAACTTCACTACTACTCTTCCACAACCCTCAATGGGTTCAATTGCCACAAACATCTTCCAAGTCCAACCCTCGCTTGAACTTCATCATAACTGTAGACTTTGTCTGAACACCAACTTCACTTACATTTAACTACTCAACTAGGATTTGCAGACACAGCCTTATCAACCACAAATAAAGGAAAACTATCGTTAGACCATATCTGTCAGGAGATAGATATACACACATTATCAGACTCAGTAGTTACAACAATCATTAGCTCTACAGACTCTACCTTGCTACAAATATCATATGTGTCAATTACTTCACTAGTATCCCCTACCTCAAGAGTCTCTAGTTGCAACTCAACATCGAGCTGAATACCGTCCAAATCTATATGAACACTGCCATAACACTCTTACCCATAAATACTAGAGATTTATCAAATGTCACTTCTCTGTTAATAACAAGTGAATTTAAATCTGAGCGCCACAACCCATAACTCCACTTACCACTTACCTTACCCAAAACAAAAAAAACCTCATAACTCCACTCACCTTATATCTAACCTAAGAACATGCACTTTATTGCCCTTCTATCGAGCTTGCCATCACATTCAATCGCAATCGATGGGGATTTATAAAGTACCTCCACCTGCTAGAAATCTTCTAGCAATACCAGCACTAGAGAACATTTTATGGATTGTCTCTAATAATGTTCTGCCCATGAACTCTGTAATATGTCGCGGTTCACTAGCATTAGTGCGGTGTCTTCATATGCCTTCCTTCATGCATAATTCATTTAATAGCTCCAAGGAAAACTCTATGCTACTATCAGTTTGCATATGCTTAATCATTTTACTAATCTCATTTTCAATCAAAGCTCTTAACTACCTAATCCTGACAATAACATCAAACTTGTGCTTTAGCGCAAGCACTCAAGTCTTCTTCTAGTAGTTATAAAAAACTGTTACCATAAATTTGGCACTTTTCTTTAAAGGAAAACGCGACAACCTATGAACATTTAAGTAAATTAACTCTAATTCCCTTACCTTTCTCGTTCTTCAACTTATGGTACTCGTTTCTTCCTCTGCCTTCATCTACTGAAGCAGCATATATAGGTCCACCAGATTCTCTCCTATGGATTTCCTCACTTAGAATTAAATCTCAAACACATTGGTAGTATTCCAACTATCAAGAAATAAAGATAATAGAATTAAATCACGTGCCTCATTTTCAAAGTCAATCTCAACTGAACTCAAATGTCAAGCTTATGGGATTATTGCAAACTGTTTTAAAAGTTTAAACTATTAAATAAATGTGCGGTTTAATATTTAATTATTCTATCACTCCCCATCACGCTTAGTCTAGTCTTTTTGTCTAACACTGAGTATGGCAAATAGGCGTTTAGCAATATTTGAACTTGGGATTCCTTGCTCTGATATCATTTAAGATTTGATGAGAATATTACTAATTGTTTCAAACGTTTAGGTTGTTAGATGAAGGTACGATTTAATATTTAAGTATTCTATTGGGGAAATTATATTGCTTGGCATGTAGATCGTTGCCAAAATGTACGAGCGAGAGGTTAACAAGGTTCTAGCATATACCTTGCAAGATCAGGAAGGATCTTCAACCCTAAGGAAATGGGAACGAGGCGCATACCGCGCGTAAGAGCAAGTGCAGAAGGTGGCCAATCACTGATTCACTGTGAGCAGGCAAGAAGCGACATCAGAATGAACAGTCGAAGGCACTAATTAAAAACTACGTTGAGAAGAGAGACGGAGAGGACTCGAGTGGGGGGCGACGTTTGGGTCCATATACATTTTGTCACCATGCTGTCCCTTTGGTGCTTCCGGTGTTTCTGGGAACGATGTTGGGTCTTTAAACTTTTGTGGTTAAAACAATCCTCCGATCTTAGTGCCCCCCTTCAGCGCATCCATGCTTGTACGGACCCTCTCCTTGTTTCCACTTTGGCAACAGTATTCTCCAACTACGGCGAATTAACAGTACATCAAACGAAGTTTTTGCTATCCTTCCCTTGATCAACACTTGGCATACGGTGGCTATATATTCAAAACCTAACTTAAAGGAAAGCTCTAAAGAGCATAAACATCATTGGCGAACCCCGTTTTCCAATTTGTACCGTCTACGTAAATTGCACTTAGGGTTGCATTTATTTCTGATGTATATATGAAGCTGAAACATGGCTATTCTTTCTAAACATGGATTGTGGTCTACATGCTGGATTGGAGATCTCGATCCTCTACATGCAATTGTGTCGCATGCACATCCTGCCGATGTCGTTCATCATTAACTTTCTTTCAACAGTTAATTAAACAAAAAAAAAAAATACTTGGCTTATCTCATATGGGAAGATATAAGCAGAAACATACGTTCGGTCTCACTTTACTAGAGTATCTCCCAAAAATGAACTTATTAGGACAGAGTAGCTAATTGCGTAAAAGGTTGTACACAAACATGTCATAGTGGCACATTAACTTATATAATATATCTTAAAGACTCTCTACACATCCCAATTTCCACCTACTTATGGCCTTTGAGAAAGCTAACACAGATACGAGGAAACTAATCCAACCATGTTGTTATCATACTTTCACATTTTGAGAAGTCAAGGGATTGATTGCGGAAGCACACCTGCCTATAAATCAGTATTTACTTCTTTACAAAAGTAAAATTAGCTTTATGAATGCATCAAACTGGCTTTTGAGCACTAGGGAATCAAAAATTTCCAGGTCAGTTATGGTTAGTTAACCAACAAGGAAATAAAGCAGGAATAAATTGTACGTGCTTTGGAAATTAAGATCAATCATAATTCTGGACCTGGTCACGCTTTGCTACTCTCTCATCAAGAAAGCACACGTAGCCCTTTTGTTCACCTCATTACACATACACAGAATCGTTTCGTTGACCTCCATATATTTATATTATAATATGTGGACATATATAGGTTTTGCGTTGCTGTCCATAGAAATAACGAGATTTCTTCTTCTTTTAAATTTTTTTAATGCATAGTTCTTCTTGTTATATAGTGTCGAGTAAAGGCTTATTTGATATAGCAGAATATTAATTGTTGAAAAATTAAGCACTGAATTTTAAATGTCGAAATAGAGTAAACAAATTGTTTGATGATAATTGAATTGCAACGGGTGAATTTTATTGATTTCCAACTGAAGATATTGCAATGACAATTATCGATAGATTTTTAGTTGTGTAGAAAATCGAAATGTTTGTTTACAAGACATGTTTAACAAGTACAAATTGGAAGAGATATACGCATGATAGCCCTAATCAATTTCATACTTAGAAAAGATTAAGGAAAAGGGAAGTAATTACAACATTCCCATGCATGATTTCGGGTTTCGATGATTGAGGGATGATGATTAGATTGAGCTGTACTAGGAAAGGCGGTGGCGCAATCGGGACCCACCATCAACCTCAGCCCCCGCCGACCTATAAACTTTCTGAGTCGTGTCATATAGCTAGTGTGTCAGGACACTCCCCAACCCAACTTCTACATCGATCTGATAGATAATACAATATCAGGGTTCCCTAATCCTAAGCGAGATCTTCAAAAACTTCATCTCGAATTTTGTTTGACCTTGGAATTTTTTGAAATGTAAAATTTTGAGAGAATATTTCCTTTTATTGGAGAAGATAAATATACATAAGAAACTTAGGGAGGTAAAGCATGCGGACACCGATACGTTAAAAAAAGAATATATGCAAACAAATACATTGTGAAGGCCTCTTTTGGGAGCTTCGGCTCCATTCCTTTAACGAGGTAATAGTTTTAACCACACCAATAGGTTAGATTTTAGCATGTTTAGTTTAATTTAGATGACATTTCATCATTGAAACTGCGTATGAAGATTCATTCATCGTCATTTTACAATTGGGCTGTTTAGGCAAAATGCTACTCTCAAATGCACGTTTAGCGCTGCAAATTTAGCTCATAGATTAAGTAATGCATCACATTGTCTCAACAAATCTATCGGTGCCAAGTGTGGAAAATGCATCGGGAATAAGAAATAGGGGTCGAATCAGGTTACCCTCTAGGAAAAGGGACTTAAATGCGTACACACACAAAAACATATTATACATTACATTATATTATATAGTTTTGGAGCAATTATATGGAGTACATAGAATAATGGGCAAGAGGGTTTGGAGACGCAACTGTGGCTGATAGATTCCTCCCCACTAACTTTCGTACCCCAATCCAGCGGAAGTAGAGGAGATCCTCGTTCCCTATTCGACACACTGTAAAGGCCAACCTGGGCCAATTTCTTATGATGTAGTCAATTCGTTGATCATGTAGGAGAGAGTCCATTGAAGCTGTCCCCATCGAAAACCTAGTTATAAGGGGGAGTGCATCACATTCACCGATGATACTTAAGCCCTGCAAAACCGTGTATTAGGGAAGCTGTCTGCCCTATCATATCCATCTCTTGCCATTAATGAAAGTTTCCCAAAATATTCATTTTTCTAGATGTCCCATCTTTCTGTCCCTTCGACCCAAGTCATTTGTTTATACGGGTAAGAAGGGGAAAGGTTTTACTTTAAGGTGTGGCTTTCTGGTCGCTCGAGGTGGGTTTACTTCATCCACCATGTGTTGGATGCGCAACGTGGGGGGAGGGATAGATAATCAAGATTAATGGATTGATTAAAGTAATTAGCTTTCTGGTTATGAGGAATCCCAAAGTGCAAAAGCCGACGAAAGTGCATCTTTAAAAAATTGCGCCTTTCTGCAAGATAAAACTATTGTGTTGAGCCAGAAGTTGGGTTATCATTAGGAAACCTTTTTCTCAGCTCTCTAATACTTATGCACTGGCCACAGCTTGTGTCTACCTAATTAACTATCTGAATTTTGAGTTATGAGCTTTTCCTAGTCCATAATTGGGGAAAATTGTCAAAAAAATTCCAAACCTATTTTACGATGGCCAATTCGATATTAGCCAATATAGTCCTTTCGGCCAAGCCAGCCATCATACATGCCATGGCCAGCATTGACTTAAATTATTTTTAATATTTTTTTTTATAAAATTTTCTGAATTTTTTCCCTTTCTTTCAGTTTTCTTTACTTTTCCTTTTTGCCCTATTTCCCTCCGCTAATCGCCAGGCCTCAGCAATGGTTGAGATGCCCTCGCCGGCCTCAGGTGAAGGCTAGTGAGGTCTGGTGAGGGTTGCCCTCTCTAGATCTAGTGATGCTTGTCCTCGCCTAGGCGAAAGCGTTCAGGCCCTCGCCAGTGGAGGGAAATAGGGAAAAAAAGATAAAAAGAAATTCATAAAATTTTAAAGATTTTGCAAAAATTATTCATGTCAACACGGACCGTACCACATAAGACAGCCGACTAGACTGTCACTTTAGCAATTTTCTTCTAAAATTAGCTGGAATGACTATATTGACAAATTGTTAAAAAGTTTAAGACTAAATTGGAATAATTAGAAGTTTAGGACCGAATCGGCCGCTGTGTAATAGGTTTAGGGCTTTTTTGGGACAATTATCCTCGTATCCAATTCCAATTTTAAGAAGAACGATTGGGAAGAAAAATATAATTAAGATTAGATGTCAATTTTTGATGAGTCGTGTGGTTTATCAAAACGTGACATAATTGTGTAATCGTGATGAAGTGTAGCATCGAAAGAGCATCAGGTTTAGTCTTATAGACTCAAGGCCTCATTGACGCGAGCCGTCACATCCGACCGCTCGCGCAACTCGCATCTGGTTACAAAAGACAGCCTTGCTAGCGTTGAGATGACATCGTCGTCTGGGTGTGGCTTGATCCTTTTGTTAAGCAGCAGCATTGATATACACCATTAGAATCAATACAACATACAGTCCCATCTCCTTATAATTAAACAATACCTTATCCTCGATTTCTGTTTATTTATCAATTTATTCTCTTTCCTTAGAGTTGACCCCAATCATGTTGATTGTTGAAGCATCGGAAAATTATATTGTTTGAGCCAAACGCATATCCTGTTATTTTCCATGTTTTTCTTAATCTTATTTATGCTTGATGAATACGTTTACGAGCACAATTGGAAACTTGGTACATACGTATAAAAGTTCTGCCTATCACTTCTCAATGATTGGTGCTTCTCAATGGTAATTTGAACATAGATGTCATTGAAAAAAAGTGGAATTTCATCTAAAATGGGCTGATAAGAGAAGGGAAAAGTACCAAAAAAGTTAAAAACTATTTGTGTTAATACAGTTCTAAACTTTTTCACATTTTATCAACTGAGTCTATCCAGTTAGTTTTGGTTAGAAATTGCCGACGTGAACACTGATCATGCTACGTGGCATGATCAATGTTGATATATATAATTTTTACAATTTTAAAAAAATTGAATTTTTTTTTTATTATTTTCTTCCTTTATTTCTTTCTTTTCCTTTCATTTTGGGCGGAAAGAGCTAGCTAGCCCTCGCTAATTGCTAGCGAGGGTTGCGGCTCTCGCAAGATTTGGGCAAGGCCACGACCGAGGGCATGAAGGCCCTCGCCCAGTTCTCGTCAACCAAAATGAGAGGAAAAAAATGAAAGAAAATAAGAAAAGAAAATAACAAAAAATTATTAAAATACCATTAAAAAATGTTCATGCTAGCAGGATGACTGGCATCCATGTCAGCGATTTTCAGCCAAAATTGACTAGGTGGACTCAATTGGCAAAATGTGAAAATATTTAGAGCTAAATTGGCGTAATTGAAAGGTTTATAACTGAATTGACACAGTTGCAATTGATTTAAGACTATTTTGATACTTTTCCCAATAAGAGAATAACATTGGAAGTACTCAAACTCATGTTACTTTGCCACATCAACCTCCGGACATTTAGCTCTTCTCCGTCGTACGAGCAAATCTTTCATGAAAGTCATATGTACGGGTGAGCTCAATTCACGTGCACCATCAAATCATGTGAAGCCCACCTGTTACAACGATACACGCGAAATACATTCGCGTGCATCGGGAGCAGTCAAGAACTTTTCCTCCTCTATCGCATTGCCTTACAAATTCTTTCCATCAACTGTGCTGTTCACCCTACCTACTATAATTGGTCAATATGTAAATATAGCAATTAACTTCACCAAAGAGTATCTTCTTTACAGGTTAAAGTGCCGATGAATATACAGGTCACTCACCACAACTTATTTGACTTGTAATGTATCTAATCCCATTCAATTGGGTTTAGACATGAACAGACATTTTGACACACTTATTAAAGAAAGTATTGGCGATTCGGAAGTGACACAAATTGAGTGAGACGAATTGAAAGCACACAATTAATTAGCTAGTGCAATATTTTCGCAATGACGTGACTTCGACTCGAATTATAATTTGAATTCGGCAATGAACATGAAGTGCCAACCTTTTGAAATGAGTTGCAACAAACCAGGGAATAATGATAAAATCACAAAGTGAGGAATTACAAGGACTTTTCTTTTAGACAAAAATGCCTTGTTCCGACCTTTGGAAAAATCAAGTACCGGCCGACCATCGAGGTCAATCTCTTATCGAAGATTGACTTGGTCACTTTAGGCTATTATTTGAAACAATAACCACTTTATACTCTCTATTTAGAAAAAGGCTCATCTTCAGATCCTTAATTGAAATTTTCTCTTAATATTAGTGGTTGCATCTCATATCATTAAATTGATGTTAACATTTATAATTTGATTTTCTTTTTGAATAATCATACTTACGGAATCTTTTTGTGGCTTATTATTCTTTTTTTTTAGGACATATTGCCCATAACTTAATCACAAGAGAAGTCTATAGTCATGTTGTAATTGTGTATGCGTCTTTTGTTGGTATAGACATAGATGACTGACTCATTGTGATACATTCATGATATATATTATGTTCCCAACTCTAGCTTTCAAGCTACTTGCCCATTAAACTAGCTTAACTTTTGTGCTAGTCAACTTTGAGTTGAGTGTAGTTTAAATGTCAAGTTAGAGCTTGATTTTAGCTGCTTAACCTCACGTTTGCAAAGTAGATTCAAATAATCCACTTTAGTTCGATTTGAGTAAATGCATGTACAAACTACATACGGTAGATAGAGAACTATAAATTCCAAGGGGGAGACAATACTTTCAGCTCTATTATTATAATTCTTATAAGCATATAAGTTTGTTCAGAAAATTTTAGTTAATACCAAAGAGAACTTTGGAACTTGAGGTCGGTGGGATGTTAAATCATCCATATATTAATATACGCTTTCATCTAACATTATAAATTCTTAGGATAATTAACTGCGATCTCACAAATTATACATAATATTAGAGTAAAAAGTCCTGAGTTCATATTTTTTCGAAGCCCCTTATTTGCTTCCCTGCCATCAAACGTTTACATATTAAACAATGCCTTAATCTAACATATTATATTTTTAGAACAGTTGATTGTAGTTCCACATAATTTTACACGAGATCACTGGGAGTCTCGAGATCATGTGTTGCACATATGCATGATGTATGCATAAATACATTCAGGTATATTATTATTTAGAGGAACTTAAGTCAATTATTGATTATTGACAAGTTGTCCCCTCAAGTTGAGTTTGAATTGTCATTATATTATAGTCCTAATACTAATTCAAACAGAGATAAGTTCTCAATGATTATTTGGAATGGTTTAGTTAGCATTAAATAATGAAATGTACGAATTCCCACGACTTAAGTCAAATAGCCCACATCATCTTATGTGGCAAAGGATTATGAGACACAGAATTCTCTCGAATTTTCACATCCTTTGCAATTGCATCTGCTTTATGTTATTTCGGTCTTCTTAATTTCACAAATTGGCTCCTTTTACTCTTCACCTTTCACTAATAAATTCCATTTTCGAGCTTGTTAGTTTCATATTCAAAAATGGAAAATGTTGAAAAGTGCCCCTAAAATACTTGTTAAATCTTATTTATGGGGAGTTCATATTTTTCTCGCAACAAACATGCAACTTAGCTAATTCTATCGAGAGTCGTGTACTCTAAGTATATGATGTCTTGATTCATTGAAAAAAAAAAGCGTATTATAAGAACTTATTTCGACTATCAGTGGGCTACAAATAATCGATTCCACTAGATTTCAATACGTCTTTAACCCCACGTCACTTGGATCTAGATTGTTACACCGGTAGAGTAGTCTAGCGCGGCTTCAAAATAGCACAACGTGTTTTCCAACTGTCCGGGCACAAACGACCTGCGACCCAAAGAGTATAATATCGCCGCAATAGCGAGCCCCGACCGGGGGCAACATGCCCCCAGCGATATATCACAAGTAAAGCGGGGATGTTGGATTTCAGATATATTTTCAATCACGAATCCGAACCTTTGCGCCAGTGACGTCATGTACCATTCTGTGCACAGTCACGTCTTGCCTAAACCATGGTCCATGATTAACTCAAGCTCAACCATCGGTTAATCTCGTCCAGTTAAACTAATTAGTCACTTAAAAATTTAATTGATGTGTCCGCGGCTAGTTTACTTATAAATAAGATCCTTTCACCACCTTTCCTTTGCTTTCCTCAAATGCAGGATTCACTCCTTCACGAAACTCCTTACAGAAAGAAAAAACAGGTGCAGAGAATCAGTAGCAACACGGCAGGCAGTGACAAACTCACTCTTCCCCTCCGCGCCGCTCGCGCACGCGTCGTCCCAACACGTCACCTTGGTAATGGCGGGGACTTCTTTAAAAAACACTCCTAAATAACTCTCTTTCTGCGTCTCTGTCGTTCTCTCTGTCTCTGCCCCAAGAAGGGAAAGAGAAAAAGATGGAAAAAGATGGGAGGGACGGGGGTGGTTGAACCCCTGTTTTCGTTTAGAGAGGAGATCAAGAAACACAGTGTGTGTGAATGAAGGAACAGGGCAAGCTACGTCTGCTTGCGTAGGTGGAGATTGAAGTCTTCCTTTTTCACTTTTGTTCGTTTGTGTTGGTAACAGAAGAAAGCTGAGAGGAAACAAACGAAGACACCGAGAGATGTAGCGAGGAACGTGATTTAAATAAACTTGACCCTGTTTTTATGTGTAGACTTGGTTACAAGAACCGCCCAAGAATTCTCTAATATTTTTGACCTCCAAGCGCACATGGCTTCTTGGGCCTCTCCTCTCTCAGCTTTCATTGTTTTTTCCTCTTCTGGTTTTCTTTTTTTCCCCTCACATGCTCTCCTCCTTCCATCTCTCTCTCTCTCTCTCTCTCTCTCTCTCTAAAAGTTCATTGCTCCACTCTTACTTATAGTTATTCATTTTCATTGCATTTGATTATTCTTGAACTGGGCACGTTTCAGATCTAAAGTGCAAGGCTTTTTGCTGATTCCAACCCCAATTCTCACTTGGGAGGCCGCTTCTTTGGCGGAAGGCTCAAACTCCATTGTGGAAAGGTCCGCTTCTTGATAGCCTCTTCTGCTGCATTCTGTCATTTTCTCTACTCTGAATTTTGGGAAGCAAGTCATGATGTTGAATCAAGCACTGATGGAGCCTGGTTGGTGAGTGGTGACCAATTTGACTTTTGCCCATCTTTCAATCGTTTGGCAGATCAATGTCAGCTGAATTTCACGCTTTGTTCATCAATCTGCATGATCTGGTTTAAGTTTTCTACTTGTCAATGAATTGCTCAACATATTGCCTCGGTCAATATCTTCCTTTTAGTCAGCATAAGGGATGAATATAAAAGATGAGTTCCTTTTCAAGCTGTGTGTAACCAAGATTACTTTTCTGTTGGTGTAAAAAGTACATAACATGCTTCATCGTTTATTTTCTCTGGCACAAGTCTGATTTTGATTTGAACAGGCCATAATTGAGAATCTGTTCGTCTCATTATTGACATCCAAATAACATCTGTAGCTCTGTTATTTTACAAGTAATAATATACACGGCATCTGATATTGGTGCCAGTATCCTTCAACATCATAGTTCCGGGAAACTTTTTAGTTATAAGCAGTATCTATTCCTTGCCTGATAAGCTGCCATGAAGAGAACAAAAGAAAATTGTGAACAGGGTTGCCTTCAAAATTCTGAATTTGGGTCTAATTTGATTTTACAGATTCATACTGTGCATCATGTGAAGCAGTCATACGGCACTGCTTTTCTCTAGGAAGTTTGACTGTATATCAGGAGCTTCAGTATTGGATAAGCCTACTTATCAATCCAGGGGTTCTCATTGAGAATGTTTAGACAGGAAAGACTATGTAGGGCTCCATGCTTTTCATCCCACAATGAGGAAACAGAAGCTTTTACAGTGTTCACCACCTTGTCACACATGAATTTTGTCTGGGACCTCGTAGTAGATATATCAAGGTGGATATTAGGACCGGGAGAGCTATTGTCAATTGGGAGATACCAGTTTTGAACTAGGATTTGTCCTGCATAATGTTCTCTATTTGTATTTCCCTATCAGAATATAACATCGCTAAGTTTCCTTTAGGTTTTTGCTATTCTAGAGACAAACTCATACCTTATATATTTCGACTTATGGTTGTCTTGCAGGTCGATTGACCCTTCTTAGCCCCTTACCCTGGTTTTAAATTCATTCAACAATATTGCTTATCATTGACCAAGTTAAATGTAAGAGCTTGATTGAACTGGATGCAGAGACTGAAGCAAGGTATTCAAGCTCATACATCGGTGACATTTTTAACTCACATGTGAAGAGCCACGATGGTGTGTGAGATGGAAAAAGATCCTATCGAAGAAATGGACATCGAAGTTCTGCCTTCGATGTGGCCTGAAGATATTGGAGATGATGCTGGAAAGCAGTTCAACATCGAAGAGCCTGGAGGGGATGAAGATATGTTGAAGGAGGTCACAATTCCAGAGGAGCCAAAGATAATTGATTTTAAGCGGCTTTTAGAGCTAACCAACTACACAGACCAGGGTGCTTCTCAGTTGGCAAACCTTGTAAAGCAGTGGGAGTACAGGCAGGCCAATGCAGCACGCCTTCTAAAAGAGGAACTTGACATCCTGAGCAGACAGAGGCAGGAGGTTGAGCTGAAGAAATTGGAGATACTCGAGGAGCATCGTTTTGAGGAAGAACGATATGGTGGTGACAAGCGCCCAATATCTATACTTGATGATGCCTACGATATATGGCAAGATGTTCCTCGAAGGAAAAGCGATGTAGTTATCCAAAATAAGAGGGTTGAGATTGATGCTGAGTATGATACTGTCATTTACTGGAAGCAGCGTGCCATGCACTTAGAGAAATTGTTGGAGGCGAGTATCCACAGAGAGCAGGCGCTCATGGAAAAATTGCAGGAAAGCATAAACAATCTGGAAAATCAGTCCTCTCCGGTGGAAGAGCTATCTCAGATTCTAAAAAGAGCTGACAACTTTTTGCATTTTATACTTCAGAATGCACCTGTTGTGATTGGGCACCAGGTGAGAAAATAATTGCTTCTGCTTCATGACTCACAAAGATGCCTTTACACTGGAATTGTGCTACATCCTCAGGCTAGAGCTTGTTTCTTGTTTGGCCAGGCAAAGAATACAAGCACCAAGAGTGCATGGGTTATATTTAGATTATTTTACATCCTCAAGTAGATAGTTCACAGAAACTACTAGAGTTAGCCATGAATAATTACAGCTAGAGAAGTAGCTGTATAGCTTTAAATCCCCATTCATTAACCAAGCCGGTGTATTACTTCAGTGCAACTTAGGGATGGACTGGAGCTTGTTTAACTATATGTGGCATGCGTGACGAAGAGATATTTTACAGCCACATATATGCAACTAGAAAGAATATCGAGATCTCACATTCCAGACAAACGTGAACTACTTTATCTTTATTTGATGGGTCAATTTGTAAAGAAGTTTGGTATATTCTGCTTTTTTTGCTTCCATCTTTTTTCCCAAACTTCAATGGAAGTTATGGAACTTTTGATGCTTCAAATCAGTTGGTTACTTAGGAAGGATGTTCCAGGATACTTAGCCTCTTTCTCTCTTTTGCCTTTCTTTCCAGGATAAAGAGCTGCGATATCGCTTCATCTACAATCCTTATCCTACTTTGAATGAGCAGGTGAGATCATTTCCACGAAGTTACTCTTTTCATAAAATTGCAGCAAATTTCTGTTTTTGCACGTATCTGGTACCGGTTAATCTATATGACTGACTAGTCAAGTATTTACCTGCAATATTTTTTTCTGTACTTTTTATCATTTCATTGATTTCCAAAGAGCAAAGAAGAAGTCTCAAGTTGTCCAATAATATGTCAGGACGTTATAGGAAAAACAGATGTCGATATCTTCACTGGTGCTGGTGTGAAGGAGTCTCAAGAATTTAAGAGGGAAGTTCTGGAGAAAGGTTTACCTGCAAAGAGAGAAATTACATTCGATACAGAATTATTTGGTGCAAAAACGTTTCTGATCCACGTCGCACCTGTTTTTAGCAAGGCTGGGGATACAATTGGAATTAACTATATGGGAATGGATGTTACCGATCAGGTGAGTTAGGTAGGATTATCTCATTGACTCGTAATAGGTCTTTCTACAATCAATGGAAATGGTGATAGTGCTTCTGATTTCTTGTTAGGTAAGAATAAGAGAGAAAATGGCAAAACTTCGAGAGGAGATGGCGGTACGGAATGCCAAGGAAACCGAGATGAATAAAACCATGTATATAACAGGTTAACTTACTTTGTTCACTTCTGATTGTTTCAGGCGGTTTTATATAGCTTCGGCATTATCCATGTTCCAATACTTATGAACCCTTTAATCTTGCAGAGGAGACAATGCGAGCAAAACAAATGCTTGCAACAATGTCACATGAGATAAGGTCTCCCCTCACTGGGGTCGTTAGCATGGCTGAGATTCTGGCACAAACTAGACTTGATCGGGAGCAGCGGCAATTGTTAGATGTCATGCTTTCCTCGGGAGATTTGGTCCTTCAACTAATAAATGACATTCTTGACCTTTCGAAGGTTGAGTCAGGTATGGCATCAATCTTATATACATAAAGAAACGGTAGTGTTTCATTCTTACCATTGTCAGACTTTCCTCCTCATAACTGAAAGTAGCCACACAAACACATTCCGTTCATTCTTGTATAGGGGTAATGAAGCTGGAAGCTACAAAATTCCGGCCAAGGGAGGTAGTAAAGCACGTGTTGCAGACCGCTGCGGCATCATTACGGAAGATATTAACATTGGAAGGACATGTAGCAGATGATGTTCCTATTGAGGTCAGTCTGTTAAAATAATGATATATTGTCTTCCTATATTATGTTTCTCTCTCGCTTATGTTAGGATGCTACATCTCTCCTGATACTTCACATAATTTGTTTAATTCTGTTTGACCATAATCTAAGTTTTTTGGTCCTATTTAACTTGTTCGATGGGTGAAATCTGTCATTTGATTCTTTTAATAGTATATCAATGTGGGTTATCATTTCTAAATGCTAGATGAGCTGTTTGTCAAAGTCTTGATACGTGGATTATAGTGATGGTTCAGTTGATTGCATTTTGTTTCTTAAACTGATGTTGCTGAAGAACGGGGTCATCACTAATTCATATTGACTGTCAAATTGATTAATCCAAGTATTCTCCAACCTTTTCAGGTCACTGGAGATGTTCTGAGAATTAGACAAATTCTCACCAACTTGATCAGGTACCAGTTGTACTGTGTTGATATTGTTATTCTAGATACGTAGCTCTATATTTCTGGTAAAAGCAATACTAAGTAAATGGTGTGAAGGCCTAGTGGAATGTATGTTAGAGAGGTGGATTACCAATCATTCTAGCACACTGTCAAGGCATTCTTTCCTGTTAAGCATTTTCCTAGAGTTCCATCTCCCATGACTGCATATCTAAAGAAACTTTTCTAAGGTAGTGAGCTCTTTCAGCTTAATATTTGTGCTCGACATGCTGTAACCCTTTTATATTTCAGGGCTCATGATAGATTTATCGATTGGGAGGCAAGTTCCAGAGAGTCACATGCCAAGCGGCACACGTTGATATGATTTATAAAATATTTAGAGCTTAATCCTGTACATTGTATCTGTAGAAGAATTCGATTAGCATGCATTCAAAGAAATGACAAGACAGTTAGAAGGGAGATGCGATTGCCATCATGAAAAATGGGATGATCCCAGTAAACTTGGAGATGATATCAAAAGAATTTAAATTTTAATATGTGCTGCACAGAATGGTTAGAATAAATCTACTTTATGCAATCTGTAGCGGCCTTATGCTTTCCATTATCTGCTACAGCAATGCCATCAAATTTACACATGAAGGGAAGGTTGGCATAAATCTATATGTGGTTCCAGAACCATCTCTCGAGAAAATAGAAGAGTGTCCTCAGAAGTCACAAGCAGATCAGTCAACCACACGGGAGAACAGAATGAAGGAAGAGAAAAGTTCTTTAAAATCTCAAGCAAGTTGTGACCAACAACCTGTTCAAGTGAAGAGTCAGAATGGCCATTTCTGCCAAAATCATGCTCTGCATGATAAAACTCGAATCACGTGCGAAAGCAAAGCATCTGTAGATAGAGATAAGGAGGAAGAGCACACCCCTGAGACAACAGTATGGATCTGTTGTGATGTGTATGACACAGGAATTGGAATCCCAGGTTCCAGTTAATCTGATTTATTTTTCTAGCTTCTGTTATTATCAAATCCTTTAGGAATATCATTGATGTCCTTTAACAACTAATGCTGATCATAGCCTCTGATATCATCTAACAGAGAACGCTTTGCCTACTTTATTTAAAAAGTACATGCAAGTCAGTGCTGATCATGCTCGAAAGTATGGTGGGACGGGACTTGGCCTAGCCATATGCAAACAACTGGTGAATCTTCGAGCTATGCCTTTTTTTTTTTAATAATTTTTGTGAAGATCCACAACTTGCTATGGAACAAAGAGAGAAACAGCTATTTCTGGTTTCTGCTATTAGGAAGTCTAAAACGTTTGCCTTTCTGTCTGATGGAGAACCTCCAAAGATATTTCAATCACTCCTTTTTCCATGAATTGCAACCAGTTACTGAGTAATATTTTCTGCCAGATTACATTCGAAACTTTCAATCGCTCTTGTTACTGCTAGCTTCACAAGAGCTCTCTAACAGGTTTCTTTGCATTGACATAGGTTGAGTTAATGGGAGGCCGCCTCACTGTGTCTAGTCGAGAGCATATTGGATCTACATTCACATTTGTGCTACCTTACAAAGTCTCACCGATATGTGATAACTCCGATGATTCCGAAGATCTTGCAATTATGGCTAATCATGATTCTGCTGTTGATGACATCACCGATGGCTTTTTCCAATTCCAGCCACGCACTTTGGGTTCTCTCTTCTCTTCAAATGGTTCCATCAGGACACAGAAACTATTATCACATAATGTTGGATACACTAGTATAAATAAGCTCAACAGGGTTGCAGAGGATTCTTATGCATTTCCAACTAACAACCTCAGACTGAAAGAGTTAGCTTCACCCGAGGACGCCTGTTCTACAGTTGACGCTGCTGAGACCTCATCAGAAACAGAATGCTCAGTGATTCCCAGTTTACATTATGAGCACGAGGTTGATGTGAAGATTGGCAAAGTGAATCAACAGGGTACGGAACGCAGATCACAAAGTTCGAGCTCAAATGTTTCTCATCTTGAAGAGGAAAAAGGACAAGTAGATAAGCTTACCATAAGTGAACCCCCTAGGTCATGTCACAGGTTGGAGAAATCTTGTGCAAGTTCAGAGAGCACGTCCAGTGGCATTGTGGAAGAACCAAAACCCAAACCAAAGCCTAACATCCTTCTGGTGGAAGATAACAAGATCAATGTCATGGTGACTCAATCCATGATGAAGCAGCTAGGGCATGATATGGATGTTGTGAACAATGGAGTCGAAGCTGTCCGTGCCGTTCAGCAACATACTTATGATCTCATTCTGATGGTAATGCACATATACTTGAACCTTCCTTTTTCTTTTGTGGCCGTAGCTTTCTACTGATGCTTGTAACTTCTACTCATTTTCATTTCTGTGGCAAGACAAAAACGTACCCCCAGCATTCTATATTCCATCTACATGCAGTCTACATTAGCTTTTTATTGCATCTCAACTTTTCCTGCTTATTCGTAAAATAGCATGTCACTTGGTACTTGTTTTGTGACTTTGATGATGTCCTGGCAAATGCATACTTCATTTTCAGGATGTCTGCATGCCTGTCATGGATGGCCTTCAAGCAACCAGAATAATCCGATCCTTCGAGGAGACAGGAAACTGGGATGCTGCAGTAAGAGCAGGGATAGAGCATGTCTCTTCAGACTTATCATGCAATGGTCACAGTTCTACAGGATCAAGAGAACGAGTTCCCATTATTGCGGTTAGCACTTGCATCAGAGTTGCACTCGTGCATTTTACTAATGTCCTCTTGCTTTCCCTTCATATGATGCTTAAATAATAGCGAATTCAAAGCTTGTCTAGTTAATAACTTAATACTCTTATAATGGTTTCGGTTAGAGGCATCGAGTTGATTTAACTGCTAAAATGAGAGTTGGAGAGCCTGCGAAAATCCTTTAATGATTTCTCGTGAAAAACTAGCTGAAAGTCTGCTGCCTAGAGCATCAGATTGTACAAGTTACAAGAACATAACTGGTTTGGTACCAGATAACAGTATATAAAAAATATTGGGCAATTTGGGTGATTTTGCTTGCTTTTTCTGATTATGTAACTTTTTTCAAATTGGCAGATGACAGCAAATGCATTGGCAGAGAGCGCGGATGAATGTTTTGCAAATGGTATGGACTCATTCGTGTCGAAACCTGTCACTTTTCAGAAGCTAAAACAGTGTCTCGAGCAGTATTTGATGTAATTCCCCTGTATAGTATCCCTCTGAATGTACGACTCACATGTAGGAAAGTTTTGAAATCAATGTAAAGTATTCCTCGGCCAATTGTAGAGTAGAATCATTCCTTTGCTCTTCTTTTCCCATTCCAAGAAAGATTGGACAGTTTTGAAATCAATGTAAAGTATTCCTGGGCCAATTGTAGAGTAGGATCATTCCTTTCCTCTTCTTTTCCCATTCTAAGACAGATTGGACAGGGCAATACGTAGAACCATAAGTCCCTTACTAATCCATGATGATGCCGGAGCATAGTGATTTCGCAATACACCTGAGAGAGAGAGAGAGAGAGAGGACGATCTTTATTTATCATGTTGAACCAATATAATATCTAGTGGCAGCGTTAAGAAACTTTCCTAGAAAAGTGTTTTGTATCCATCTTCCTTGAAGAACAGATAAGCATGCATTTTCTCTACTGTTCATCCAATTGCATTTGCACTATGTAGCCCACTACAGGACGTTTCCCCCCTTAAATGCCAAAACCAAAACGTGCATATGTTTGAGGAAGCAGATAGAGGATATCATGTATATTGGAAGTGAAATATATCCATTTCAACCTTCAAGTTACTGGAATTGATTCGGGGATATTAGCGCTAAACAAAGAGAAATATCGAAATTTCTACAAAAGACGAGATTTTGAGAATATGATGAGACAAAGATGGTCTCTCCTAATTAACTATAATGGGAAAACAGCTATTCAAGCGGGAGTTACTACAAGAAACACTAGCCATCTCGGCAATACTCCACAACGCTACAGACTTGGGAAAGGCTTTCAAGTAAACTTTCTTTCCTTCTCTTGATCAAGAGATTTTTCTCCAACATGATATCCTTCATTCATCTCTCAAGGCAGTGACCTATATAGGTGAAGCATTCCTAGTGCTCCACATTGCAACCATACAGCTCAACCCTCAATAATGTCATCTCGTCCGTCATTCCTCGCCACTAGAAGGTATAAAAAAGGCAAAAGAAGAGAGAAGTGATGCTGGAAAAATCACAAGGATGGTGCATATTAGGTACAGATTAACATCCGTATTGGTGAGTAGCACAGGCATTTCCAGGCACTTGAAGTGAAAATTGTTAAGACTTTTTAGCCAAATGATACTTCAAACCTCGAAAAGCTTAATGCCCTCATGCACAACTTTTGACAAATCCTCCATCATCACAATTAGCTGTTTATCCTAAAGTAAGATGAGATTATAATCAAATTGAAAGAGTTAGATGCTGCAGACACAAGGATATATTAGAACCTGCTGCTCCTTAACCCATTCATCTTTAACAATTGTTGCCTGAGTCGCCTTGCACAGCCGGTTTTAGGATAGGATGTCTGATTAGTCAGATCAACATCCAAAGATTCAAAACCAAAGACTTCCAAAAGGAAAGTGTTAATGGGTTCCTGAAAATTAGAGTACAGTGGACAGTGTGGACTTGATCAATAAAATTAACTTTAACTTTGTGGAATCGCAGTCTCTGTCTTCATTATCAAACATCAGAACTCAAAGCCACCCCATGAACCGTTCTTTCTTTATTTTTCTTTTGTTGACAAGACCACCATGAACCTTCCTTATCTTCGCAATTCGTTTGGTAAAATAATCATCATCTGGACTTGAACACAGCTCTCTAGCCATCAGGACAAGGAGACTTGTGTTGTCTCCATTGCGCCGGGAACGTTTCTTCTAACTTCTTTTGCAGGGAGAGAAGTTTCACAAGTACTCTTTGTTGAGCTTCATTAACTCGTGACTTTAGTAATCTGTCTCAGCTCTGCTAGCTCACAACCCCAAACATTTGGATCTCTACCCTCCTCAGTAGCTTCTTGTGAAAAGCTGCAGGTTCATCTGGGACACCTTAGTGCTTCTCAAATCTCAAACCACCATCAGAGAACAACACTCCCACAGATTTCCCAGATTCTCCTATCTTTAACTAGTCATATCACCAATGAAAGAAACCATCATCTTGATCTCTCTATTGCAACCGATTGATTAGTGGGGTCTGCAGGTGTCCCAACTGACAAATCTACGGCTATTCCACAAAAGAGACCTCTTTTCTAGGATTTGGGTTATTTGGCTATTGTACGACCCTCTACTAATCGAGAAATTTAAAAAAAGTACACTCAACTCAACTTCTTAATTGTGATTGTGCGTGCCTCAAGCGCTACAATAATGAAAAAGCTTATACAAGAATAGGAAAAAGTGCAAGGGAACATAAGCTCTCCTTATATCATGCATTGTGACACAAATTTCCAGCACCCATCTGGTTGTTTATTAGAAAAGGATTTGGCCAAGCTTGAGTGCTATATCCACTATTAGTTCTTTTTCATGTCTCTTCCATAATCCAGCTTCTCTATGATTGAAATGCGTGATGTTGCCGTCAGATCAAACAATCCCCATAATGATGCAATTAAGATATTATTCCTTTCTTGCTCCTCCCTTTGTCCCCTCGCCTCCCCCCCCCCCCCCACACACACACACACAAAGAAGCACAGTGGATCGACTAGAGTGCCTCTTAAACACGGTGTGCGGAGGAATTCATGCATCAGAATTATAAAGGGGCAAGCATATGAGTGAGAGGATGATTTACAAAGCTCCAATTGTCTATGTTTCTTTTTCTTTTTTCAAAGAAATCTAAATTTTAGCCGAGATATCTCTTTAATAAAAGTAGAAACGCACCTATCTTTTGATGTTAAAATCTACGGGACGCCGCCGCGAATCACGAGGACCAACTGGTCGATCGCGCATCTGGTTCTTTGTTTTTTTCCGGATACGAAACCGAAAACCTCAACTTTGGTGAACTTCGTTTGCATATTTTTTTAGAAAATTAGCATTCTAAAGTCTTATAATGACTTGACAATGATGAGAGGGCCATTACCGGGCAAAGAATTTGCGCAGATTGGATTCGACACATGGGGCGAAATTGATGGGATTTATTCTAAATAGAATTAGAATAATCATACAGATAATAGAATAATTGACACACTAATTTAACTAGGTTCACTTCTAAATAGAGCTACGTCTTGCAAAGATATTCTACTATGATATTTATATTTACAACCACAATCACTCGTTACCATGATATCTCATACGAGTACAATATATATGATTTAAAATGGGCCTAAAGCCCAAGTCTATTTGAATCCATTTAATCACATAGCAAACGAGCCAGCAAATCTGATGTTGTTTAGAGGGCATTGTCCTTAAGCTCCGGTCCGCTCATTGGGGAGCGGAACCCTTGCCCGTTGTTCGAGCAGCGGAACCTTTGATATTCCGTGTGTAGAGATCACATGTCATTGATTTATATTTCGATTTTTCTAAATTCACGTTAACATATCTAGTATAAGAAATAAGGATCTCTAAAGTATTCGCTAACTCGAAGAGAAACCACCATGATCAGAAATCTTATTGAAAGAAGACTGATGGGACCTAGGTAGAAACAAAGAGACGTGGGTGAATTTCAGCTCCTAGTGGCTCTATGGCCTACGCAAAGCGAAGCAGAACAGTGCGGACACTAGCAAACTTCAATTAGCATCTAAATCTTAATGGACGTAAAGGTCCAGCACAGTTCTCATCATGATTGAAGAAACTTTGGGTGCTCATATCTATAAAGCAAAAAGCAAAAACATCAGGCTCTTTAAGAAAATAAAGAAAAATGACAATTAGATGAGGAAAAAAAGATTGTTCTTTTCGACAAAAAGGATCGATTTTGGCATATCAGCTCGTGAATAGAATCAGAAAGTGTGAACCAATGGGTCGATGAGGAGTAAAATAACAAAGAAAAGAAATGGAAGAAGCCGGAAGGGCAAATGGTCTCAGCACAAGGGACATCTGTGACAGACCAATGTTATATCATGTTCGCAGCACGAAAGATAATATAGGAGTTATCGAATAATGACGTTGGCGCAACATAGGAAGGATGTAGCGCACTAACGTAGGTGGTTTTCTTAGTCACGACCCACGACTGCTTGTTCCCAAAAGATCTCTCTCTCTCTCTCTCTCTGTACATAATGTGGAGCTTGCTAGAGAGCTCATGGTAGTACAATCGCCCGTGATGTGCGACATCTCGTTGGAGGGTGATGAATGTTTTGGAACTCGTTTATGTGGAAGCACTCTCCATGAAGAAAGACTATTACATTGTTTTAATGCAAAGGGTACTTATTAAAAGTCATTTGTCAAGCAAAAGAAAAAAAAATATAAAATGGATATTTGAGGAAGGTCAGGAGATCTATATTCAAAGATTGAATGATTAAGGGTCTCGTTAGTGATTGCCGGTAACTAAAAAAGCTGTTGTTTGGACTCATTCTATCATATTATAAAAAAAAACTATACAGGACCTAATATATTGGAAAGCATTTAACAATATAATTTCTCGTGCGACGTGATTGATAGTTCCATTTATTGCATTACGTATGGAGCGATTCGTACTCATGTTTTAGTGCCTGCTTTTATTGTCAGTTATGTAAGTTTCCGAAAGACGATGATTTGTTCACTTGACCCACCACGAGCTATTGTCGAAATGTGATCGATTTATATGTTCAGATATGTAAAACATTTGTAGATTAAGATAGTGATGGATATTGTATATAATGGGCCGCCCATGATGAGCTAACCCAACTCATAAAAGAGAATAATCACATTTAGCAGTTATTCTCTGAAAACAAAAAGTGAGAACTGTAAAAACATACGTGAGTGGGTGGTGTGTGTGCTGTGTGTGCAATTGATTCAACATCAGAAACTTTCATTCTCACAAAAGGACAAAGAAGAAAGAGACTTTGTTCTACAATCGAAAAATTGTTCTCTCTCAAGGCTGTAATAGGTGCATTTAATCTGTGAAAAAGAGGTATGTTCGTTTTTGTAGCATACTTCGTACGATCAGTGATTCAAGTGTAGAATGGGCTCATTTTTCCACGTTTTGCATTATATTCAGGAATTTGTTTCCTTCAGACAGCACATTAGGATAAATGGTTAATCTCAAAATATTCACAATGAAAGAGGGCGAGAGTTATCTGAATGGAGATATATATGACTGCAATTTATGCTTGTGATAAAATGAAGATTGACTTGGACGCGAGGTCAAATGTTGCAGCAGTTGAAAAATACCTGCATTGCCTGTGAAGATTTAGACGCGAGACTTCTTTCACCTACGGCTCAACTACGTTTTCAGGGTGCAGGTATCCCCTTCCATAGCTCTTGCAATTTGTGGTCGAGCTACAATTCATTTGAATGTGAATCCACATTCACCTAGATTCACACAAGTTGCAGAAAGCTCCTAACATGTTGGCATCTAACCCAAGATTCGTCAAACCCTATTTTATGTACAGTGAAGGTAGTAATTATGGACATCTTCCGATCACTTGTACAATGTACTTTCCTTAGAAAGGTTGCCAGAAGGGAGAGGACAATGGGAATCCTACAGAACAAGGAATGTAACAGTCTTCCTTATCAAGCTCGACCAAAGTCAACATCAGATTCCTGTCCATTTGGACGATTTGGGTGGGAATAATAATACGGCTCTTGACATCGCTCGAGAGCTACGGTAAATACATGCGCCTTGAAAACGACAAGACGAACAGGCTGACAATCCAAGCTTTACCAGAAGGGTTCTCGCAAGAGAGTGGTCGCGTGGATTCAAAGGCGCAAGCGAAAAACCCTAATTCGACTCTGTTCTTGTTCGGTTCATGACTTGCATGGTTTGGGTTTTTAATCCATCAAGAATCAATATGATGCAGAATGATTGGCATGTGATTATCTTGACAAACGTGATCACCAGAAATCGACGCGAATTGGCCATGACTGATGTCGAAATATTTTCGAGATTAGTTGAATAATTTTAGATTTCCAGAATTCTTATTCATTGTGATTTGTCTTCTAAGAATTTATTAAGATCTCTATTTTCCAAACTTAGATGGTTGTTCCTTATTTGCCTATAAAAGGATACTACGATGAATGAGATGTACACGACTATCAATTGAATTTCAGAATTACTTTGGAAAGCTTTTTCCAGTTATAACTTACCTTGTGTCATTTGGTATTGAGCAAGGTTTCTCCCTGCGACGATGTCTCATAACGTGAATCGAAACACCTCCGTAGCTGAGGGCGCTAAGCCTGTTACACGTGAGGAATTTATCCAGTTTGCCAAGGAAACTTGACAAGCTCTGCGAGACCACCAACGGACGATGCAAGAATTACTTGCTGCCATCCAACGATTGTCTGCAAACCCTAACCCTAACCCTGGTGATCTTCCAGTCGAGCGTATTCCTGTCACTCGAATTCCCGAAATAGCTATGGAATGAAGGGCGAATCTTCGATAAAGGCATCAAGACTATGTTGAGGATTCTAAAGAAGAAGTTGAAGAGGATTTCCAGGACATGCATATTCGTGAAAGTCACCGTTATGGAAGATTTCAAGGAGAGCATGTTTGTGGGGGTCATCAACATGGAGGATATCGGCGAGAACACAAACAGTATCAATTGAAAGTCGACCTTCCTACCTTCAATGGCAACTTAAACATCGAAGACTTTCTGGATTGGCTCTGGGAGGTTGAGAAGTTCTTCGATGCCATGGAGATCGAAGAGGACCGGCAAGTAAAGCTCGTGGCGTATGAAGGGCGGCGCCTCAGCTTGGTGGGAGCAAACACAACTTTCCCGACGTCGACAAGGGAAAGCACCTATCTGAACTTGGAATCATATGAAGCAATTGTTGAAGCTTCGAGTCCTTCCTGTTGACTTTATGCAAGTTTTGTTCCAGCAATTTCAGGCTTACAAACAAGGAAGTTGGACGGTTCAAGCTTACACGGATGAATTTCTTCAACTTTAGACCCGCAATAATCTTGCCGAATCTGAAGCGCAACAAACTGCCAAGTATATCGATAGTCTACGTTTGAATATTCAAGATCGTGTTTCGTTGCATCGTTTATACTTTGTTGAGGATGCACAAGAGATGGCCAAGACAGTGGAATTGCAGTTGGAACGAAAAAATTACTCAAGCAGAACGGGAAATTATGCTCCTCAAGGGCAATTCGGACGAGGAAAATCGCAGAAGGGTGCTGAGTCCTCTAATCGACAATTCAACATTACAAACCAAAATTCAGGGAGTAATGTTGAGGCGCCCAAACCTTCTGAATCCCCTGCGTCGAAGGCTCGTGATGTTGTTCCGAATCCTTATGCAAAGCCCTATCCAGGAAAGTGCTTTAACTGTAATGAACTTGGGCACCATTCGAGTGATTGTCCGCGGCAGAAGATGGCGAATCTAGTCGAACTTGAAGATGAGCTTTATGAGGAGGCTTGGAGGAACGAAGAAGAGATAGTTGACGAAGAAGGAGAACATGTTAATTGCGTGGTTAGACAACTGTTGTTAGCCCCACGAAAGGAAGATTCGTAGCGGAACAACCTTTTCCGCACCCGTTGCACTATTAGAGGAAAGGTTTGCGATGTCATCAACGACAGCAGAAGTTGTGAGAATATCATATCACAGGCGCTTGTCGATCATCTCCAACTAAAGACTGAAGTTCATCCCTCACCCTATATGATTGGCTGGATTTGTAAGGGACCGGAATTAAAGGTAACTCAGATTTGTCGTTTACCTATTTCTACTGTAAAAACGTACAAAAATACGATAATCTATGATGTTGTTGAGATGGATGCATGCCATGTCTTGCTGGGACGACCATGGCAGTATGATGTTGACGTTAGTCACCGAGCGCGTGAGAATGTTTATTCGTTTGTGTGGGATAGGACAAAGATTACCCTTCGTCCCTTGGATGAAGCTACTTGTGTTCCGCAAACTACTCAAAAACAGGACAAGGACAGGGCTGGTGTTTTACTTAATGTTTGCAATAAGAATGGTATGTACTTGATCGTGGATAGTGGATCTAAGCAGGAAATCATCGAAATTCCAGAAGCACTTCAACCATTACTGAAAGCTTTTTCTAGTTTTATTCCTGAGGATCTACCAGATGGACTACCACCGATGCGAGACATTTAGCACCAAATTGATTTCTTACTGGGTGCTAGTCTTCCAAATTTGCCCCACTACCGCATGACCCCAAAAGAGAATCATATATTATAGGAAAAGGTGGAAGAACTTCTTCGAAAGGGATTTATACAAGAGAGCATGAGCCCTTATGCAGTTCCTGCTTTACTTACACCAAAGAAAGATGGGAGCATGCGAATGTGCATGGAAAGTCAAGCAATCAATAAAATTACTGTGAGGTACCACTTCTCTATTCCTCGTTTGGATGATATGCTTGACAGGTTGTTTGGATCAAAGATCTTTTCGAAGATCGATTTGCGGAGTGGGTACCATCAGATTCTTATGAGGCCTGGGGATGAATGGAAGACGGCGTTCAAAACTAGCGAAAGACTTTATAAGTGGTTAGTCATGCCCTTTGAATTTACCAATGCTCCTAGGACTTTTATGCGCTTGATGACGCAAGTTCTTAAACCTTCCTTGGAAAAGTTCGTGGTGGTTTATTTCAATGATATACTTGTCTATAGCCTCGATAAGCAGCAACATGTAGACCACCTTCAAGATGTTTTGCAGGTTTTGGAGAACAATCAACTCTATATCAACTTGCCTTAATGCAATTTTATGACAAGTGAATTGCTATTTTTGGGATACATTGTTAGTGCATATGGTCTTCGAGTTGATGAGGCGAAGGTTGCCACAATTCAAGAGTGGCCTACACCCAAGACTATTGGGGAGGTGTGGAGTTTTCATGGACTGGTGACATTCTATCGCAGGTTCATTCATAATTTCAGCACTATCTTAGCACCTATCATAGAATGTTTGAAGAAGGGGCAATTTCGCTGGGATGATGCAGCCAAGGCAAGCTTTGCCTTGATAAAAGAGAAATTGTCTACTACTCTTGTTCTAACTTTGCCGAATTTCGATAAATTGTTCGAGCTAGATTAATATGCTTCGGGAGTCGAAATTGGCGCAGTACTCTTGCAAGAGGGTAAACCGGTTGCTTATTTCAGTGAAAAATTGAATGAAGCTCGATGCCAATGGTCTACTTATAAGCAAGAATTTTACGCTGTGGTTCGAGCTATTAAGAATTGGCAGCCTTATCTCTATCAGCGTGAGTTTATACTCAATATTGATCACCAAGCGCTCAAAAACATCAAGGGCCAAAAGCATTTAAATACGATGCATGAGCGTCGGGTTTCTTTCTTGGAGCATAATTTTGTGCTTCAACATAGGGCAAGTCATCTGAACAAAGTGGTGGATGCTTTAAGCCGCCGAGTTGCATTACTGGTTACCATGAAGAATGAAGTAGTGGGTTTTGAGTTTTTATGCGATCTTTATCCAAATGATGAGGATTTTCGAGACACTTGGGCAAAGTGTTAAGTTGCTGGGTCTGCTGGTGATATGATTATATGCGATAAATTCTTGTTTTATGGCAATAGGTTGTGTATTACCCGAAGTTCTCTTCGAGAGAAATTGATTCGAGAGCTACATGGAGGAAGTCTTGGGGGACATCTTGGCCGTGATAAGTCCATCACCTTGGTGGAGGAACGATATTTTTTGCCACAATTGAAGCGGGACGTTGGGCGTTTCGTGCAAAAGTGTCCTGTCTGTCAAGTTGCAAAAGGACATTCACAGAATACTGGCCTTTATATGCCATTGCCAATTCCAACTGGACCTTGGGTAGATATATCCATGGATTTTGTTTTGGGACTTCCGCAAACTCAACAAGGTATGGATTTTATCTTTGTGACAGTGGATCGATTTACAAAAATGTCACACTTTATAACTTGTAAGAAGACGTCCGATGTTTCTCATGTTACTGGCCTTTTCTTTTGTGAAGTAGTTCGATTACATGGTGTTCCAAAGACGATTACTTCTAATCGAGATACTAAGTTCCTCAATCACTTCTGGAGGACTCTATGGAAGTTGTTTGGAACTAATTTGCAGTATAGTAGTTCCTTCCATCCTCAAACTAATGGGCAAACCAAAGTGGTTAATCAGAAAATGGCGGACATCATCTGTGCAGTGACACGCCAAAACAGTGGGATCGATATCTTGCCCTGGCAGAATTTGCTTTCAATAATACGGTTAATCAATCCACTGAGAAGTCTCCATTTGAAGTTATTTATGGTTGTGTGCCTCAACATACACTTGATATGGTCCCTCTGCCTAAGTTCTTGGTTATAGTGTAGTAACAGAAAATTTGGCAACAAAAATTATGGAGGTTCAAGCTGATGTTGCACACCAACTTGCTAAGTCCAATGCCAAGTATAAGGATCATGCTGACAAGCAACGTCATTCCAAAACTTTTGAAGTAGGCAATGAAGTCATGGTCTTTTAATGCAAGGAGCGATTTCCCGCTAGTATATATAATAAGTTGAAGAACAAGAAGATTGGTCCTTGCCAAATTATCACAAAGATCAACGACAATGCCTATATTATTGATCTTCCTAGTGATCTTAACATCTCCCCAACATTCAACGTGGCAGACCTATTCGAGTATCACTCTCCAAACATTCCGCTTTATCCTGATGATAACTCGAGAGCGAGTTCTTCTAAAGAATGAGAGAATGATGCAGAACGATTGGCATGTGAATGTCTTGACAAACATGATCGCCATAAATCGATGCGATTTGGCCGTGACTGATGTCGAAATATTTTCAAGAGTAGTTAAATAATTTCAGATTTCCAGAATCCTTATTAATCATGATTTTTCTTTTAGAAATCTATTAAGATCTCTATTTTCCAAACTTGGATGGTTGTTCCTTATTCGCCTATAAAAGGATACTACAATGAATGAAATATACACAATTATCAATTGAATTTCAGAATTACTTTGGAAAGCTTTTTCCAGTTATAACTAAGCCTGCGTCACAATATCAACCGAAATGGGGTTCCTCGTAATCATCAAATTAGACAAATGAAACGAAAAAACGGATGTAAAAAGCATAAACCCGTATATTGCTGAGGCTTATTATGGGATGACGCGGAAAGGGAACACCTTGAGGGTTAAATTCGAAAGGACGAATGTTGAAGTTCGCAATGAAAGATGGAACGCGCGTCTTTCCCACTTTACCCGAAATACTATTCCTTTCGTTTTCATGCTTCATCTGTCAATGGCGATGATGGTGACGATGGTGTCATTCTACTTGCGGGTGCTAGTGCGCCATAGCTGATTGATTAGCCAAGCGCTGCCTCCCCCAAGAATATTACCTTTGCTATTTTGGATAGAGTTTTTAACGTATGAAGAGAGAGAATCGCTGCAGATCTTGAAGTTCTATGGTTAGATGCATAAGCTTATTGGTGCAAGTTTTGGCTCACAAAGCACCAAATCCTCCTTTGGATGATTTGATCCCACCATCTGCGTGCATCTCAACTGGGCTATGCATCAACTCTCTGTTGCTTTTTACCTCCCTAGGTCCACATCATCTCAAGCTTGTTCTAGGATGAGAATATCGCACAAATATCTTAACCAACAAGCTATGCCCCCGATCTAATCTAGATGAGGTCCAAGGATTGCAGCTATATTTAGTAACGGACTGTTTCTCAATCGCCCGTTTAGTTTAGATTAGGATATTCTTGATAACTCTGTCTATAAGTCCCCTTGCCTCGTGGCCATGAAGTAGTTCTTTGTAAATCGCATCTCCACCACTCACGTGTTTTGCGAAGGGAGACGTTTAGGGGCGTAATAATCTGACCGCCCTCTTCAACTTGGTGGAGATTTTGTATAGACTTGAATTCGATGGTGATAGCGAAAATCATCAGCTAGGCGGGACGCTCGGCCGGAAGGCAAAATTGGTGGGTTTGGGTAAGTATGTTGCAGAGAAAAACTTGACTCGCCATCACTTTGCTTGTACCCGGCGCATTTAGGATTTTTTCCCTAGCTACCATTTTGGTAGCAAAGTTAGGTAGTCTATAATCTGAGCTCAACCCTAAATCGCAGCTTGTCTGATTGGTCATCCCTAGTTATAGCTTCGACAAACGGGCCAAGACAAAAAGATTTGCTCAATCGGTCAGATCTAGAGAGTGAAATCTAGAGACCTTCACTTGTGAATTCTCTAGGTTCTTTAGGCAATTACCGAGCTACAAATGGTCTCTTAAGCCCGTGCATTCCCAAATTCTTTTTGCCTAAATGTTTGTTCAGGTTCAATCTAAGCTTGCTCTTTTTGAATCCATTGACATGTTTCAACCATGATCTCAAACGTAAAACTCATCGAAATATCGCAAAACTTTTTAGGCACGCTCACCTCTATTGTTCAAAATCTAGTTTTGAATCACCTTTATTGTGGGTCTTCTTAAAGTCACCCCTAGAACTATTACCTGACTTGGCTACTCTAATTTTCATCTAATGTACATGAGATAGGCGACTACCACGTCTCTTTGGGATAAGATTAAATGCCTCCATCGTTATGAAAAGGATAAAGATTTGCATCTCTCAATTGTCAACGTCATGATTTGAGGGATAAATTCCTAAACTGGAGGATTCACGTCTGCATACTCCACCAGGGCAAGAAGCAGTGCGAAAGGATCGAAGCAAGGAAAATATGAAAACGCAAGAATGAAGCTCTCGGTGCTGATGTCGTCATCCTCCTGTTGGGTATAACTCGCAACCAAACCTGTGACCCCACCAACGTTAAAGCATAGACAATTGCAGAACACCTCTCTCTCTCTCTCTCGTCCCCCACTATATATACAGGGGCACACAGTTGGCACTCTGCATTCCTCCAAGTTCAAGTTCCTTACCTCCTCTTCTTCTCCTACCTCACACCCACTGCAAAATCAAAACTTTAAACCGGAAAAAAGGACGAAGAACGCAAGAGAGATGAGAACCCTCGCGGACACAACTTACGCACCCCTGTCGACGGCGACGGTCTCGACCCCGCCTGCGGTGCCGACGGCGTCGCAGCGGTCGCCGTGGCACTCCCCTGTGCCGTACCTGTTCGGAGGCCTGGCGGCGATGCTGGGGCTCATAGGCTTCGCTCTCTTGATCCTGGCCTGTTCCTACTGGAGGCTCTCCGGCAGTTCGAGCGGCGCCCAGGGAGACGAAGAGAACGGGGGCGAAGCAAAGACGGTCGAGGGAGAAGGGAACAACAAGGCCGTGAAGGTGTACGAAGAGAAGCTAGTGGTGATCATGGCCGGCGACGAGAAGCCCACCTTCCTCGCCACGCCGATGTGCAGCAGAGGCCCTTCTTTCGGCGATTCCCAAGGCAAGAGCAATGGCGACCATGGGGAGAGCTTCGATGCGAAGAAGGAGAAGGAAGAGAATTGCGACAAGACCAAGGAGACTACTAACATCAACAACGATGACGTTGGAGGTCACGTTGGTCATGGTCATAATTCAGCAGCTGCTGAAGAAAACAGAGAAGCAGCAGAGGATCAAACCCAGCAACAGGATTAGCAAGCAGTCTGTGATTGCTTGTGGCGAGAGCGAGAAAAACCAAGTTTTGTTTCGATTTTGGCTTTGAGGCCTTCTTCTTTCTTTCTTTTTCCCCCTTTTCTTCCCTTTTGATGGCTAATCGGGAAATGTAAATCATTTTTGGAGAGGAATTGAGGTGAGAACGGGTTCTCTTCATTTCCAGATAATCGATCAATCACCGCCAAGCCTGGAACCACCACCATCAGACCTACTAATCAATTTCTCAGCTAAAACCTTGCGGGCTCTGAATAACCCAGTTGATCAACATGCAAATTAAAGATGAGGGAATCGTTTCCGTTGCTCCTAGATTGAAAAAGAAAGGAAAGAAAAGGAAAAAAGCAGAACCAAAGCAGGAGAAGGAAAGCTAAAGATTAGTGGGAGCGACCCTTTTGGCGCAACGAGACATTGTTAATTCAGTTTTGAGTGGGAGAATAAAGCAGACAAGTCGATGGATGGATCGCACATGTTCGCCCCACTCATGTTCTCCTCCGGCGGTGGTGGCCGGCGAGATGTCGCCGCCGGCCACTCTGCGTGGTGGGCCCCCCCCTTTATCCAGACGTGATAGGAGAGGAGAGGGGACCCGTGTCGGAGCTTATCGGATTCTGACAGGTTGTCTGAAGCCGCGTGTTAAGATATCTGCAGTAGGTTTGTCCGCCTCGCGTGGCGACTCGAAACCGCTTTTATCTTCTAAAAGGGAGAAGAAAGCACGGACGGGCGCGGGGGGGGAGGCAGCTTCGTAATTGACGAGGACAGGGCTCTTGTTCCAAAGCACGACGTGGGAGCAGCTTCACTTGGCACTCCTTTCAATGTTGTTCACACGTAGTACCACAATACCTAGTATTAATGTCGTGATTATGAGGATTTCATTGAGTTTAATTACACGACATAATGTCGTTGCCTCTTCTAAAATTTAGGGGTGATCGGTTCTCGATTCGGTCCGGTCCCATTCAAGAACCGAGAACCGGATCGAGAGGACCGGTTCCCAATTTTTAGGACCGTGGACTGAACCAACTAGTCTTGGAACTGGAGACCGGACCGGACCGACCGGTCCGGTCCGGTTCAAATGAATCAAATACTTGTAAAAAAAATATATATGTCCCATATGGGCTTCCAAAAATATACATCCCCTAATTTAAACACGTGTTATTAGAGAGGCAAAAAAAAAAAAGAGTAAAACCCCATATCAACAAAAGTTCAATACACACTTCTGCCATTGTTCAATACTATCCATTGGAAGTCAAAAATTACATTTATTTAAGTGTTGAAGTTCAACATTCAATCTGGCCATAGATGAAGTGCCGCGGCAAATTATAGTTTCCGAAACAAACTTTACCTGTGGGTGGCAACCTATGTCATCCTTAATTGCCATGAAAATCCCATCCTAGATAGATAATGGCTTCCCTGCATCAGAAATGCCATTAATTTATCAAGCCTCCCCTGCACCATCTAATGGTAGTGCACTGCACACCAAGCAAGAACCATACGTTGAAGGATCAAAAACAACCAGTTTCGATCGGTCCGGTCGATCCGGTTCTCACCATGGAACCAGGAACCGGACTGACCGTCCACCGGTTCCAAAAATGAGAACCAGGGACCGGACCAACACCCCCTAGGCCCGCCCAGAACCGACCGGTCCGGTCCGGTCCCGGTCCGGGTGGTTCCCGTTGCACATCCCTAGTAAAATTTCTTGTGCTGCGGATTAATATTTCGAGGTTGGTATTATAACCGTCTTCAATGCGTTTGAAATGATCAAAACACTGACCGTTTTAAACTTCAACTCGTGTAATTCGAAATCGATATCGTCTAATCCGTTTTTTTTATCAGATGTGTCATGTCGACCCAATTAATGAGCTGATCTAAGTCGACCTATTTAATCTATATTAGCTATATTCGTTTTCACTTGTTATTACTTATTGACATAAATATTGTGACACCATAACAAGTTCGTTATTTTATATTTTTTATTATTTATGAGTGTGAAAAATCGCAACATTGCAAACCGTTATAAGAAAGGAGTTTTGATTTTTATGTTATGTTGTTCTTGCTACAACGGACAGTCAAAAACCTTTATAGTAATTTAATTTATAAGTTAGAAAAAAGAATTCAATTTTAAGATGTTTTGTTCAAGGTTACGAGAGGGACTAACCTATACATTTGTAAATCTTCTCAAGAAATAGAATTTTAGTTTTACGATGATTTATTCATAGTAACGATACACTGTCGCAAATCTTTGCCAATCGTTGCAAGCAAAAAATTAATATTACGACATATTCTTAGTTACAACAGATCATCGTAAATCTTTGTAAATCATCATAAGAAAAATAATTTGGTTTTACGACATCTTGTTCTTGGTTAGGACGGATCTCCATAAGCATTTGTAACTCGTCGTAAGAAAAACAATTTGCTTTTCCCATGTGCCTCCCTCACCAAGACCTAAATAATGGGGATTGAGTGTGTACTAAAAATAACTAATAATACATGAAAACAAGGTGTTACTTAGCCAAGAAAGGAAAAGAGGCATAAGAAACAAAAGCGCTCTGTTTGGTGTTCTTCTCCTCATTTTTCATATAGACGTAGCAAGAACCCCCTATAACTTTCATTTTTGTCAAACGGCACAAATTTTAACCAAAATTTGTGTCCACTAAACCAAAATGACCACCGTTGGATGTCATTTAACGAAAATGAAAGTTACATTGAGTTTCTGCTACATCTATATGAAGAAGGAGGAACAGAAAACCAAGCAGAACATCAAGGAGGGTGTGTTGTCGGATCTCCTTCTCCACCTGACTCCATCCATTTGCCACATGCTCATCTGCACGGTTGGGATATACTTCATCCAACAAGCCTCCAGCATCGACTTCATACTACTCTATAGCCCCGCATTTTCAAGAAGGCCAGCATCACCTCCCTTGACAAAAATCTCCTCGCAAACATGGCAGTCAACTTCGTAAAGACAATGTTCATCCTCGTCGCCACCTTTCTCCTTGACCGGGTCGAACGGCGGCCATTGCTACTGAATAGCATCGGCGGGATCAGATGATCTTCTCGCTAACCAGATTATGGTTACACCCACATCTAACAATAGCCTAGACGTGGTCGGGCCATGCCCTCGTCGTGGACGGGCCCATGGCCTCATTGTGGCCTTGTCGTGGCGTAAGCATGGCCCTGGGGCCTTGTCTGCAAGGCCAGCAATCGAGCTTGGCCCGGTAGGTCCACACCCAAGGCCGGGCTATAGATCATTCTTTACGAAAATTACCCAGGTACCCCTTGACTCGAAATGAACAAAATACCCTTTATACTTAAAATTGTCTAATATGCCCTCCAAGACTTAAGATAATAACTGAAATGCCCCTTAACCTCAACTTTGTGCATGCGGATTCTACACTAATGTTGAAACACGAAATGAGATGCACGACTAAAATATATTTATACGAAATAGATTCCAGTTTCTCAAAATATGCAATAATGACTTTAGAGCAAAAAATTTAGGTGTCAATGCTTAGTTTCAACAACCCATCATAAACCTTCTCAAATTGTTATAAGACAAAGATATCAATGTTATGACAAACAGTCATAAACAGTGGTGAGTAATCGTAAATAAAAAGATTTCATCTCTGGCATCCCGTTTTGTAGCGCATCGGATGTCCAAAGCTTTCCGGAGGTGGGTAATAGGGCAAAACTTTTATTTTGAATTAACTGAAGGATACATGATGGGATGCATCGCACGAAACAATGTTTAGCCAAAGTTTGGGAATTTGATCACGAGTACTCTGCAATGTGTTCTTCTGGTCTGAGTTTATCTCATGCAAAAACGAATCTTTTCACGCCATTCCTCGATCAAACAAATAAGGTTCCCTCTGAATGAGGATCAAGTGGCGTGTATTTTGAAGGTCTCGCTCTTTATGGGCCTAAGATCATACTGAATGCTTAAGCCCATCTCTTTTTGGTTGCAAACGAAGATATCATCAAGAATGAAACTATTGTGTGACGCAGCAGCTGCTTCTGTCAGAAGCATCTTTGGCAGTGTCATAGGCCTAGGCAACGATCCTCGTTATTCAGCCCAAAAGAACTTTACAGTTCTCGTGCCATTACAGATTGTCACGTGATAATCTGCCGCTAAATGCGCTTCCGTTATACATGAAGGGGTCACGGATTTCATGACATACACGGTGCCACCTTGGAGAATCCAGAGTTACAGTCTTGTAAGGAATGCCTCACGAGTATAGATATGCATCAAGACTCAGTACTCTCACGAACCAACCCTTGAAGATGAAGATGAAGATGAAGAGCGTGCCTTGTTTTACTCTCCTCTCTGTCCTCACGGTTGCTTTGCCGGTATTCTCATGTGGGTATATGATCATCTTTCCTTATTTCTTTCTGGGAATGTTCCTTGCGCTTCTGTCTACTACCATTTTTTTTTAAGTATGTCATTTCATCAATGTACAAATGCTTAAAAAAATTGCAGGGGTGAGGATAGGGGAGGCACAGAAATGTGAGTACCCCACCATTCGTGTCCCGAACTGCTCGAAGCAGAATTGTGTGGAAACCTGCGTCGAGAAGTATGGGCAAAGCATTAATGGCGGATGCATCGACACAAACAGCTGTTGCTGCCATATTACAGGGGCTCCATCTTGATCCATGTTCCCATTGCCCCATATGTAGTCCTCTCGAAGAATAATAACTTTCTTGTGTTTGAGTATTCTTTCTTGAACTAACTTAAGAATTCTGCACTTTTCGTTTTAGAGTTCCTCAAGAAAATGAGCAAGGACATGTTTGAATTGGGTTTCAGTACATTTCGCATTTACTCATTAATTCATCCAAAAGACTTGGAGCAAATATCTATTGAATACTCCTATATTGGTTCACGGTTGAAGCCGATCGACATGTTTCAGTTTTCTCAATCACCTGTATTAGCTAAAATGGACAAAACTTTCCAGTCGGAGGTGTTCTGCGTGCTCTTCTTTGTGCAGATCCTTAGTTTTATCTTCAACAAAGACATGGAGGAGGAAAAAGGATTGGTGATTCCAAACTGTTTTTCTTTCAAGTAAAATTATTTGTTCTATACTCAGCAGTGCGTCCATACACAGGAAGGACAGTGGTGATAAGCAGATTTAGGGCCGTTTGGCAATTTGCTAAACTATGAAAATTTCTGTTCTTTTATTTTCAAAATCAGTTTGAGAAGAAAAATCCGTTTATTAAATTTTTTGTGCCTTTGCAAAAAATTATTCTCAAAATCAGTTTTGGAACATAATTAATAAGCAAAAAAAAGTAGCTTCTTGATTTTAGAACAATTTTTCCATTTCTGATTCTTCTTATTTTCTTCTTTTTTCTTGGTTTATTGTTCTTCTTCTTCCCGGCCTACTGCCACCTGCCTCCGGTTGGCCACAGGCCGCCACCACCTACCATCGGCCACAGGCCAGGGCCGGCAAGGGTGGCTCGCAGCAATGACGGCAAAGCTTGACCTCGCAGGATCTGGGCGAGGCTCGACCTCGCCGGATTTGAGTGAGGTTAGCCTCGCCTTGGCTGGGTGAGGCCGATCTCATCATCGTGACCGACGAGGCCGGCGGCAAGGGTGGCGGCAAGAGTCACGACGCCCTCGCCAGCACTGGCCTATGGCCGATCGCTGGCGCCGGTGATGGTGACCGGCCATGGCCAAGGAAGGAAAGAAAAAAAAAAGAAAAAAAGAAAGAAATATTAAAAAATTCAAAATATTATTAAAATATTGTTAATAAAAAGAAATTTTGTATAGTTATCAAACGTATTTTTATTTTTCTTCTTTTCTAAGAATGAAAATTTTGGGCAATTACCAAACGCCTTTAAATGCTTAAAAATTATTTCTAGGTATAGAATAAAAAAAAATCATTTAGGAAATCGAGATTCGGATCCCATTGATCCAACGGAAGCAACGGCTAGGGCATGGACAATAATAGATCCTTTTCCATAGCCGGGCCCGCGAGCTTTTAAGTAAGGTAAATTCATCGTTTTTCGGTCATCTTTCATGCGTGCCTGTATGAATTGCACAAGTCATTTTGTTTTGGCGGTGGAGAAGTACAGAAGTGAACAGTGTGTTAGTATTTAGTTGTGCGAAGCCTTGTTGGCAAGACTTTCTCAACTCACTGCTTTCGCCTGCTTCCGGTGACAACTACCATTCTCTTATGAATGGGAGGGCAGAGTATCAAGACATAGGGGTTGGCCAGTGAAGGCAGTTTATTGAGTATCCGGACACAGAATGGTTGCCATACGCAACCTTAACTGCAGTGATTGTAAATGTTGTTGCAAATTACACCAGAGAATTTGATGTAATGCCTTGGCATGTTAAGTAGTTCACAAGTTAATCACGTTGATGAGATTGAGGATACAAATAACCGTGCGCATTATTGCTATTGTTTCACAAGCTCATGTGTTTATGGGATTTTTAACAACATTCCAAAGGGGAATGCATCATGGAGCATTGGAACGCAGTGGATACTAAGATAGCATGACAGAACTCTGCGTGTTAAAAATGTGGAACGCGGCATCTTCACTTCTAAGCGAAAACCTTGTGAATTTCACTAATGACACCGTATTGTGTTATAAGAAAAGGGAAATCATTCAGCAAGATAAATGGAATTCCCTATTGACCTAACTCAAGTACAAATGCCTATCCTCTTGTTGTGTTTGATGATAATATCAACTGAAAACTCAAGACTCACTCGAAGCCTATACATTTCTTTTTTCTTTGTTTTTTTCTTGTTTTGGTCAGAGAAGCCTATACATTTCATTTTGTGGAAGATTGTGGGCTCAATTTTGCCCAAGTCCTCATGGAGACCCTTGGCAAAGCATGTCTGAATCCTGATGCCTCTGAACTAGCGGGTCAGATGGCCAGGAAAGAGTCCTCTTAAGTCCTAATCATGACTAGTTCTTGGTAATGTGTACTATTTTAAGGGCAACTTTGTCCTTAAGCTATTCAAACTTCTCTTTCATTGGCTGATTGGTCAAATATTTTATCCTCGCAAGTCTTGCGGAGTTTTAAAATCGTTTTCTTTTTCCCCATTTTTGTAGTGTTTTGTCCCAACAAATGCATGTGCGTCATCTAACTCTCAGATAGAATAATTCGAAAGCCTTGGAGAGCAAGGCAGAAAGTATGCGGACCAACTTGGCCTTTTCTATTATTCTGACCGTGATAAACACGGATGACATTGTCATTCGGCATTATAAAGAGGCTCAGACTCGAGCTCAAGAAACATCATTCGCTTGCCTCTTCCAATTGCAGAGGAAGGCAACATGAGCCCCCGTCTTTCTATCCTTGCTGAAACTCTGCAAGCGTTGACCTGCCAAGTGTAGTAGTCTTGCTTCCTGCACGATACCTTCTTCTTCTTTTTTGTCAAATCTGCACAATACTTCACCCTTTGCATTTTAGTACATTTTTCTTTTTTGTTCATGTGGAGGAGGATGATGACGACAATCTTTTGTTCGCTCGTCGTTCGTAATGGCGTGATTGCCTTGCCGACGAAACATCATTATATTTATCCGAGTCCTCTCTCTCACACACATATTCGAAATCTTCTTCTGTATTATCCTGTTTGAACTTCGCTAAGTTTTGCCTTTTTTCCCTTTTTTTGGGAGAAGCTTGAACTTGGCTTAGTGGCAGCACAGTCCATCCCCAGCCACAGCCAATCCATTTCTCATTACCGGTTTGTGCTTGAGGTAATGATGAGACTTATTTGCAATTGCATTTTCTGTTATTGCATCCGAAACAACTCCTCAATGAACACAGGAAAACAGGTATATTGGCAGACATGTTTAGCTGTTTAAAGCATGAAAATGTGGCGTGGGCAACAAATTAGAGGTTTCTTTCAGGTAATTTATCTACTTTAGTCACTGTATGAAAGAAGACCAATGTGGTACAAGGTCATAGTTATTCCAGAACCAAATACAACTCCACTCTAGCACAGGAATTAGATGGATGATGATAATTGAGGTAACCAAAAGAAGAATTGGCATGGAAGAAGCTTGTTTCATTCTATTAACTCAACGAGGGTTGTCTACCACTTTATGAATCAGTCGAGATATACAAATCCAGTAAGTCTCTGGTGCTTTTTGACTTGAATGAACATATAAAGTAGATAGCATGTCTGAAATGAATGTACGAAACTCCAGCTTTGATACCATTCGAAGAAACATGGCCGACCACACTTCTGGGGCCATATTCACTGCTTGACGGAGAGATCGGAATCCAAGAGCTACCCTTGCGAGCATAGCCTGAGCCTGCAATTACAGATATCAAGAATTGGTTAGCCGTTTCACATGAAGATCATACCACTTGTTCTCTCTCTTTTCTCTCTCTCTCTCCCAAACACCGAAACACTTTTCACAAACCTCAGAGACTGAATTTTGTAGATCTTCAACCTCCTCAAATGACGATGTGCAACCTCCTACTTGATTCAGCATAAAGGTATCTGCTGCTTTAATTATGTCCCGAAGGAGGAAAATGCGCACCCTCAGACCCTTTTCAGACAGGATGAATAGCAAAAGATCCTCAGTAGCAGCAACAACAGCACGCATGTCAAAAGATTTCCAGCCCAGAGGGTTTGAACTTTCTCCGGGGCTCTTGGAGTCCTCCGCAGACTCAGATCCCTGTTCAGATATTGCTACAATCTGGAACAAGAGAAAGAAGCCATTCATATTTCAGCACGCTGGGCAGTAATTAGCAATTTATGCAGGTGAGGATTCATAAAACAATGACACAAGATGACAGAATCGAGGAGTATATAATTGACCCAGACAGCTTCAACAATATCTTGTACATGACAGAGACCATGTGCAGCACATTACCTCAGAAATTAAAACCGATTCACCAGATGAACATTCAGTTACAGGTGATATTTCAGGTTCCAAATTGATCATAAAATTGCAAATAGAGACGCATTTATGAAAGAGGCAAAGAATGCAACAATGTGCATCTCGCTATAGTAACTAAGAGAATAAGCTAAGCTACAGCAGCCAGGCCAGCATGTAGGTCCAAGTATTCATTTTCCCAATAAAAGATACATCGAGCGATACAAATACCATAGAAAAATTTCACATTCAGATGCAACTGGAGAAGAAGTATGCATTTCCAACAGTATGCAATCATGTCCTAAATTGATCTTGCAAGATAAAAGAAGGGACAAGGCAAAATGGCTCACCAGTCGCTCCAACCGATTCCACCTTATAGATCCATCATTCCGAATGACAAGTTGCCGCAAAATTCTTCTCATATCAGGATTGGGGTCTGCCAGAAGCCTCCCAATGACAAAAGGGTAAGCACTCTCAACAACTTTAAAATCAGGGTCTAGAAGTTTCGCGGTTCCTTCTAGTGATCCTAGAGCTCTCATCACCAAGGCATAGTCTGGTGGGAGTGAAAAGTTAAATTCATACATGACATCGTACAGCTGATTCATTATTCCCTGCCATCCAAAACAACAACAGTAATTCCCAGTTTAGTTTCATCCATATTATACACCAAGGTTCCACAACGTCTATGCAATACTTTTGTTCAGATCCCACAAGATTAATGCGAGATAAAAAGCCAAAGGAATTGATCAGCAGCTTCAACAAATTTCATTCACATCTCAATCAGAAACTACACTTGACAGTAAACATACACAATTGGATCTTTCATGATTTCCTCTCATTTCACAATACACAAAAATGAGCATGAAATACTTCCTCCTGCGCCCGCAGAAGCACACATGAGCATTCTGCTCCACTTCTTGACACGAGGCCATAACCAGAGGGATGTCAATATGGACAGGAAAAGCATCGATCAAATTCTAGTTGACACACGGCAATCATCAAAGAATCACCCGTTATCAAATGAATGAACCACCAGGAGCAAATTACATCAGATGCTTAGTGGCATTCATCAATTGTGCACAATTTATCAGCGCATTACGTTCTGTTCAGAGGAAGAAAAGATATTCCTTGCTCACCACTAGACACATGTTCACAAAACTTATGCGTGGGTAACAGTTTCCATTTCATATCTTAGGAAAAAGCTGTTTTGCTGCATTTGGTCCTATCCTGCTCTAGGAATATTTTAGGGATAGGTTTTATAGGAACAAGACGAACCAATTTGGTCAGATACCTAGCACCAAGCTCCTATTGTTTCTTTCGTTGCAGTATTTTTGAGCAAGTTTCTAAAAAACAAAACCTAGATGCTGTCTCCCGGATGCAGAAACAGATCAAATGACTTGGCTATTTAAAAAGGAAGACTTGTAGCAGCTTATAGAGAAAACCTGAAAATCTTGAGATAGTCTGGTACCCTCACCACCAAAGGATGCTTTTAATGCATCTGCAACTGCTTGTATATCAACCCCTTCAGGAATGAATCCCAAAGAAAGAAAGTCATTTGCTAGACCCAAAGAGTCACGATTAATGAAGTGCACAAGCTGAAAAGGAGAGAAACTGATCAACAAGTTGAATCAGCATATTACAAATGACTGCACTTAGGTAAAATGATGCAGGTGCTCACAACTGCTATATGGGCAATTTTTTTTTAAAATGATGCATGTGAATATGAAGATCATATGATTCCAGCCATGGAGCCTGATTGTAACTTTTCTTTATTCTTTTTCTTTTTAACTTCTTTTTGTGCAAGGGTGGGGGGTGTTGTTGTCATTTTATGGGATCCATTCTAGGAAAAACCGGAATTACCACATTCTGGGGGCATTGTGCATATTCAAGTCTCGACTGATAAATCTTTCCAATACTTTCAAAATAGTTCAGTAGATAAACTTGCATTACCTTGATATGAAAAGAGAAAATGCTAAATTGCATGTGCGGTAAGGCCATGCTCATACCATTTGAATTAGTCCAATGCGATAATGGCGAGGAATGTCTCCCATCATGCCAAAATCAAAATAGGCGAGAGAACCATTGGAAGATGCAACAAGATTCCCGGGATGCGGGTCAGCATGAAAAAATCCAACTTCAAGCAACTGTCTTAATGAGCAGTATAATCCCTATAAAGCACAATACAAATCAGGTAACTTTCAGGACACATACAATGAGCTCAAGTAAAAAGTTGGCATTATCTTTCCACTCGATGTGAATAACAACAATATCTAGATGATGGTACTGAATAGACATGCATAAAAAGTTGGACTATGGCTCCATAAAAAATGACAAGGGATTCTTTTTCCACCTGATCAATGAGTTTTCTTCTGTTTAAACGGGCTTCCTTCAGGCTAGCTTCATCTGTGAGTTTAATTGCATCTATCCATTCCATTGTCAGAACAGCTTTGCGAGTATAATCCCAATATATTTTTGGAACCTTGACCAAGTTAGTATTCTTGAATTTGGTATCTCTAACTGCAGCTTTTGATTGCATGTTCTGGTCATCAACTACCATGAAAAAGCTCTAATCAGCACACCAACAGAAGATTGTCCATAGCTCACAAACACTATACCACATCAGATACATGCATATGGCCATCCATTATTATACAGAGAGAGAGAGAGAGAGAGAGAGAGAGAGAGAGAGAGAGAGAGAGAGAGAGATGGAATTGCTTTTCTCAATGGAAAGTGGTATTTATTTTGTAAAAGCCCCATTGTCTGGCAAAGGCTACTGCAAAGAACACTTCTAGTATGGCTATCACACACTTCAAGAATAAATATCCAAAATTTGAAAGAATGACCCTATTGTAATAGTCAAATTAGTACTATTTTTTAAAAGACACATTATGAAACTATAGAAGAATAACATTGTGCGACTATAAACAATGAAGAAATTGACGGATCCAATCATAATCATCCTGAAATGAGCTATGATTGAACTATAGACATACATGTATCAGAAAATATTCTTGGGATACTTTAAAGTACATATCCTACGGCTCCAGGAAACTTCTTGCATATTAATTATATGGCATATAAACTCACATGGGATGGAACCATAGAGAGAAGCAAAGCGTTCTGCATTTTTCCCTTCCAGAACATAATCAATTTCATCGAACATGTGTCTAACCTGTCAATAAGTAGAGAATACACCTTGTCCTTGTTAAAATATAACACAAACCGGAATCCATACGTAGAGAAATAAATGGCCAAGAAAAGTACATGCTTCCAAATTTGAATTTGACATCAGTATTTTGCACACTGTAACATGGCCGAGCCACCAATAAAATAAAACCATATAAGCTGTAAAAGAACCTCACCAAAATAATAGACAGTAATGCCCTAAATATGATGCTCTTGCACTCAGAATACGTGATGATACAAGTAAAAGTTGCACTACTTCTAGAAATACTGCATATTTTATAAACATAAGCTTGGACTGCCTCTGTAGATACTGAAGAGGCTTCTGATCCTACATATTAAGAACTCGGTTTGGTTTCATGAAGTACGATTCAAATGCTTCCCTCAAGGGGCTTCCACCTTGATAGTTACCCAGTTGTGATGGGGCAGTGGTACCAACATGACCCAATGAATTAGTTTGAAGCTCCAAGAAACCTGGAGACTTCAAAAAGAGAAAAGCAATTGCTTCCTCTAAGAGTACCTCTGCCATATTCAATCGGTAGATGCTAATCTTGGAGCATCGAAAGTATCAATTGCACCCAAAGTATTTGATGCATAATATTTTCCCCAAGTCTGAATCTCTTGTAAATATGACCAAATATAAGGCACGAAGTATCCCACCAAGCAGGAACGGCTGCATCCACCATGTAAAAGCTTACATATAAACATGTTCATTGACATATTTTCCTTTTGTCCACTGGATATTCTAACTGGACAGCTGGTACTGAACTCGTAAGAAACTAACCATCTCTTATTTCATGGTTGAATCAATGTGCTCTGTTATAAAGAAAGGGTATCCTTGCCTTCATGTCTTGTGTCCAATGCTATAAGAAATACTTATCTTTTCATGTCATCGTGTTGTATGAATTAGAATTTGCACTGAACAAATGAACAAGAAAAGGCTTGCCCCAGAATATGTGAAACAACTAATGCAATAGCAAGCACGCTCACGAAGAGCTGTAGATATATAACTCAGTCCAAATAAGCAAACCAGAAATTTCATATCATGTAACCTTTGCTAGTGTATGAAAGGGAGTAGGGATTAGCATTCATCAGAATAGTCAAAAAGTAAGATTTCCAACTTCAGACATTGACATAAAATTTCACTAAGAAGATAATGAAGAAGCTCAGCTATGAGCGCTCTATTGGACCTGTAATAATTGTCTCATAGAAAAGTTTGAGTCTGTCCAAGGAGAAGATGCACCCGACTGGGTTCACCCCAGTCCATGCAGAAAGAAACTACTCAATGAATATATTTACCCCTGCTTAGAAGTTCTACTCAGTGTAGATGAGCTACTCCCATAATCCCACCAAACCTTGAAATTAATATTTGCCTCCCCCACTGAACATATGCGCAGCCTGCCCTTCCCCAATGAACACTAATAGCAAAAAAGTTTTTCCTGGACACTAGAGAAAATAAAGTCAGACCACATTTTGGTATCAAACAGCTGGTGGGGAGATCCAGGAAGTCAGGCAGTGCTGCAGAGTTCGATTGTACATTTCCAGACTAACCTTGAAACTGTATTCTAAACGACGACCGACTCTCACAATGTTGGACATCCAGCATTATTATGTCGAGTAAAGAAACAGAAACTAGCAAGAAAGTCAGAAAGAATTTTCAGAGGTTTGCAGGAAAAAGCTCACCATTTCATTAACTGCTCCTAAAAGATCTTTGCGTGCCTTTGCAAACCTCTTCAACTGACCACCAATCATATTGAATAGAAGAGCATCAAGAGTCAATGAAAGCGTCATCCCAGGCCTTTGTACTTTAACAGCTACCAGCTCTCCAGAAGGAAGGTGAGCTGCAGGACTTGGCACAACAAAAAGAGCCGGTAATGTTATGAGTCCAGTTCGCAGAAAGATCGCCAGGCAACAGATAAGCAGATATATAATCTTTCCACTCGTAGAAGAGATTCTCTGACCTTTGTACACCTGCCCTAAAGATGCTGCTGCAATTGGGTCTGGACTGATGTCAACAAAAATCTTTGAAATAGGAGCTCCCAACTGGGTCTCAATAGATTTGATAGCAACAGAAGTTGAAAAGGGTGGTATTTGATCCTAGCACAAGAGAAAATTTCAGCTGTAGTATGATCAGTTTCTAATGAATCATCAAAATCTGGAACAGTTTCCTCAGTTAACAATTAGACAGAAATTTATAATAAAAAAATACTTACCTGCAACTTAGCTAGCTCCTGACAATATATCGTGGGTAAAATATCTGGTCTCGTGCTCAGAGCTTGACCAAGCTGTACAAGGTTAAATGTATGATTTTAGCCAATCACAAGTCCCAAAATTGTGACTTGTGAGAACCAATTCTACCCAGACAAGCACGGAGTTCGGGTGGAAAAGACTTGCCTTGACATAAAATGGACCCAAGCGTATAAGAGTTTCACGAAACTGCAGGAATCACATATAATTTCCATAAAAATCGGATACAATTAGGAAGAGAGCAAAGAACTTCAGACAATACAGTGTCATTATTATCTTAAAGATCCAAAGCTTTGTCAATTACCATGTAAAAACCCCAGCTCATGGAAAGTAAACTTACTCTAAGCATGATGGCATCAGCATAGCAAACATGCAGAAATCTATAGTGCAGATTAGCAAAAATAAAACATCTTAAGATTTTAAATTCAATGCGAAAAGACCATATTGAATAACAAAAATGTCCAATTTGCCTCACAGTAGGGCCTAAGCATGGCGTTAAGTGATGGTGACAATACCATAACAGCTCGTTTCTTCACATCTTGGACAAAAAACTGCCAAATGGTTAACTGCAACACATGGAATGAAATAATTCCTGCTCTGTACAAGGCTAAAAAGGGACCAAATCGATAAACCGTAGAAAAGCTTCTGGAGCTATACGTCCCAAGAGCATGGCCGAATTCACTTTCTAATGATTCCTTCCTCAATTTTGCATACTCAGCAGATGGCCTTTCACCATGCACGCTGGTAAATCCAGCAGAGGACCTTCACAGACATCATTGTGATAGGTGTGAGCGATACATTTTGAAGGGCATATGATCATTATCAATTTAAAGCCCAAATGCTAGAGATAAACATTCTACTCACGAATATGGCCGTGACAACAACTGCAGAAAGCAGATATCTTGTCTGGTTGAAATTCCAATGTCCTTTGCGCTACCAATTAATATAAGGTTTCCCACCAGGCTCTCAGTCCCATTATGACGGCATAAACCTGCTAGGCAATTGCCAAATGCAAGGAAATAATGTTATTTCCCCGTAGGATGAGACGATTAATACAAGCAGTAATATACATACATGCCAAAAATTAACTTCACTGAAAGCACCAGAATAATTACTCTTTCTCCAAGACAATAGCATGTGGAACACTACCAGCGGTAATACAGTTGTCAAAATGCAAATCCCTTGAAATAAAACCATTTCAATTTGATTATCTTGATCCCATTGGAATGAGACATCAATTTCTCAAGTGCCATTTGTCAGGGGGCGGTGTGCCCATTGGAATATACATAACCACTTCTCGTCTAATGGTGAACAAGTGAGACATGAACTTCTCCACCGGCAGCCTATCAAACGAATGTCTCAGAACTAAGCCAGTTCAAGCCATCAACATCCCCTCTTGCGGAGAGACTTCCACTAAAAAGATATGATCACATAAGCAAACTAAGCGAAGCAATACGAGGACGATCATACATTTCACGGATACGCGCATGTCTTCTTATAAACGAAACGCCCCTAGTGATGAAAATCCATAAGACAACAGCGGACCAACATGATCAAACCGCTACTGCACAATACGTAATCGCAATAAAGCGTTCCAAGGGACAAGCAGGTCAAGCTAAAACCACAAAACTCCTGATCCCGAACGTCTACCACCGGCACATCGGAGACACCGATTGAGCTCCGGCGCGTGGTTGGAAGCGAGCGGAGGGACGCGAGAGCGGAGAGCAGGAGATTACCCCTGGAGAGAAGTGCGACATTGCGGCGGCGGCCGCCGACGCGGGCAAAGACGGCGCTCATGAGCTCGATGCCGGAGGAGAAGCCATTGGAGTGTGTTTCGAAAGTTCGTTGCGCGCGCAGCACTTGTTCGATGAATTGCCGCAGTGAATAGGGATGTGTGAAGCGCCACGCTTCGTAGAGAGAGAGAGATCTGATTGAGAACGAGAAAACTGCCACGTGTCACGATCTCAGTCTACCTGGCACCTCACGGGGTGACCGAGCCGCCTTCCCTCACCGGCGTCGATTTGCTTGCTCCGGCGTGCGTGCTCAGGAGAGAAATCTGCGTTTTCTTTTTTGATAATTGATGAAGAGATTTAGATACACGCGTGCATAATATTCACATTTTCTGGAAAAAAGAATTTTTTGGTCATACACATTTTCTGAAAATTGAAAAATAGCAAATGCGATTTGAGCTTTTCACTTGTTTTCAAAATGAGATAAGGAGAAGATTTGAGATTTTATGAATTTAATTGACTATTTTCATTGATTTTCAATACACGAATTGTGTGTCTTGACCGACACTCCGTGGAAAAGTTTTCGAAAAGATTGAAATTAGGTAGAAAATGAAATTGACTTCTAAAAGAAATCCGTAGAAAATTAAAAAAAAGTGATCCTAACTCATTTTTATTTTCTCTTGTATGGCAAACTAATTAAACAACATTATATCACTATTTTAATTTGTGACGCATATTAAAAATGGCTATAATAAGACTAGAAAAAATTACATGTATATTCAAATAATTGGAACTCGTCCATAAAGTATTTGTCTACCAACCTATCTAATATTATCCATAAAGAAAATTAAATAACATGTTTTAGAAAACTATCGGCCAATTAAGAAAATAAAAAGAAAAAAGTAACACAAATTATTCCTGAATTATGGCTAATTGTGCAACGTTATCTCTAAACTTTTAATTTGTTCAATGTGATCTTTAAATTTTATTGCATGTTCAAATTTAATTCATAAACTATATATAAATATTCAATGTTATTTCTAAATTTGAATTGATAGAAAGAACATTAGATATTTTCATAGACTAAAGTCAACATTTATCAAAATTTCATGAAGTATATTAAATAAATTAAAAGTTCAGAAATCATATTACATATTAAGATAAAGTTTAAGGATCACGTTGAACAAATGAAATGATCAGGGGTTACACTGTACAGTTGGCCAAAATTCGGGGACTATTTGCATAATTATAAAAAGAAAAGTAAAAAGTAAAAGAAAAAGGAGCTAATGCTCCATCGGGTACAGCACCCACGGCGACTCACCACCAGCTGTAGAGCTCGAATACCGTTCTTCCCGCCGAGAGCAGATCCCGGCGACCGCACCTCTCTTCGCCGTTATCGGCAATCCCTCGGCCGGCGAAGCCGGTTGGTATCCGTGGAAACCCTAGAGCGAATTCGGAGGTTCGATTTGCCGGAGCTTCGTCTGCTTCCAATGGCGAACCAGCAAGCATCTTCAAGGCCGTGGCTCATTGAAGCAGCGCCTTACTTGGTGGTTCTCCTCATCGCTGCTCATGTCTTCGCTTTGGTATACTGGATATACAGATTGGCTACGGAGAAGCAGCCTCAGAGAAGGAAGGCTCACTGAAGAACCTGTCGATTTGCTAATGATGTGGCGAAGGTTTGTCGAAAACCCTGATTTGGGATGGAACCTGTTCTCGTCACGATTTCGCGGCGTTCGCCATCATATAGTCCATGTTTTTTTGTTGATATTGTTGGAAGTGTTGAAAAGAAGTCCTAGAAGGAAGGTTTAGGACGTTGCTGTTGTTGCCATTGTTTGGAGTTGTTAGAAGTTGAGAGGGGAATGTAACCCTGCCCTGTTGACGATTGTTTGTTTCGGTCAGTGAAAGCAATTTCTACTACTAGTTCATGTGGACAGGCATTTGGTCGGATCAATAAGCTTATCATGTGGAGAATCTTATACTCACTGTTGCGAATCTGCAGTGATCTTCCTATTGTACTATAACACACTAAAAATGCCTGAGTGGTTTTGAGAAGGCACTTCTGAGGATCACATTAGAGGCAAGGGGTTATTATTATCCGGCTAAAAGTCATAAGAGTGCGAAGGTTGGATATTGCACATTAGGAATTGCATCAAACATCTGGGAAATGGGGTTGTGATATTTCATGAAGAGTTGCACAAGGTTTTATAGGTGCCTAGGTGTTTTTGAGAAGGCACATCTGAGGGTCGACAACAGAATCGTTGGATTATGATTCTTTGTGGAAAATGGGAAGAGTGCCCAAGTTGGTGATTGCACATTCAGAATTTCATCAAACACTTGGAAGCAAGGGGCCAGGAATGCCCGCCAACCCTGAGGGTCCACTGCTTCCTATTTTAGTGATAATTTTTGTTTATGTTAAGTATATTATAGTAGGAAGGGCATTTTTTGCAGATACAATTTTATTGGTTGTGAGTCTAGGCAAATCTGTTTATTTTCTTTTTGGTTTGAAGATAAAGTAGAAGATAAGCCTCATGAGGAAAAATCTCATCTTAATTACCTGCTCTAAAGGCCATAGTATTGCTAGGTAAGTTATGAGTGGGTGTAGTTGCCCATTCTTGTTTGAATTGATTTGAAGTAGCTTTGGTTCAGGTGAAAGTCACAGGGGAATACGGTGATTATGGTGGGAAGGAATCAGTCACATGCTCGATTAGTATCCTTTAAATATGCTGTAACAAATGCAGTTCTCAGTCTCATTGGCTTTGTATTGATGCAAAATGCTTAGAGGCCTGGTAGCATTGCTTCCTTCAACAGTCAAGAAATCACCTGCTTGTTCTCGAGGGAGGAGAAGACAGGGAAAAGCCTCTGTTTTTGTAGTCCTTATTGATAGTGAAAAGTCTCTTTCCCCCTGTTTTTGGGGTGATTATAGGGAACTGTGCAAGCTGCTGGGAGATTGATTTCAATCACTTTCTCCTTTTCTTGAATACCAATTTGTTGATTCTCATTTTTTCTCCTCTTGTAATATAACTAGCATAGTCATTCCAGAGGACATTTTCTGTTGATTCTCTATGCGTGTGAACTTCTTTTGCCTTGTTTTACTGCAGAATAATAGATACTTACAAGGAGAATGCTTCCTCAGTCTCATAAATTCAACCGGCCTTTTTCTTTTTCTCCTATGTGCAGAACTTTGCCCGATTTGTTTAGCTGTAGTGTTTCCAATCACACTCTGAATATTTAAATTCCATCAGGCTAGTGACTTCCTGAACTCTTTATCTGTACATCTAGGAATTTGAACCTTTTGGTCTTGAAGGTGGATATAGTGTGTCTCAAAAGAGTGCTTATGTTGTGCTATTTGCACATAATAGACTGTTCAGGGGAGTTGTCTGCGTTATCTACAGCCTTAGCATAGTGGATCTTTGCATCACGTGCTTGCTGTCTTTTTATTTCTTTTCCTAGATATGTCTTGCTGCTTTACCTTCATAGTTAACACGGTGGTTAGCGATCCATATGACAAGATGATCTGAATATACTTAGGTTTGTGTAGACCTGTCAAAATGGGTCATAAATCCATTTTTTAACCCATTTATTAGTAAGTGGATCATAAATAGGTTAGTTATATTCAGCATGGAAGTGTTAAATATGGAAGTGTTTTAGCAATATGGGTCGGGCCGGATCGGGTATGGGTCAAGAAAATTACATTGCACATAAATGGGTCGTAAACGGGTTAATGGATCAATTTGGGTTGGACCATTTGTGACCCGACCCACCCATTTGACACGTCTAGGTTTGTGTCTCTGAGTAGCTCGAAATGAATTTTTAAGATTTACTTTTAGCTTTCTGATCCGAGTGGATACATTTTGGGAGATGATGGTTACTTCTGTGCTTTTTCAGTATGCTCACACTGGTGTCTTTTATCATATTCAAAACAGATAGACTGTCTCCTTGCAGTAATGAGGAAACTAATGGTATCTAATTATACCGCAGGAAGTTTACAGCTCAAGGATGATCCATCTTGGGGAAAATTCAAAAGATGGATTGCTAGATATACGGGGCGAGAACTTTTCACGCATGTTTTCTTACATCATACCTTCTCTTTACGTTCAAAGTCATTGCTCTTACTTTGTACAGATAATTTTGGAAGTCTTGTGTTTAGTAGATGTTTAATGAGTGGTTGGTGTGTTGGATTTGATTTGTCCGGTGTCATTCTGTTAACCTATGCTACCGACCATCCAGTTGACATTGCGTACCGTTTTCTGAGTGAATGAAGTTTTCCTTCGGGGTACCAACTTTCGCATTAGGCCGCCTCAAGCTGTTGGTTGGATGTTGAAAATGTTGTATGTTGAAAATGTTTGTGTTGGTAGGATGCTGACTCGTATGAACTATGCTCACTAAAGTGATTTTGACAAATTACCGTTATCTTGTCTGCACATTTAGTTGATCTAAATGAAAGTAGAGAAATGCTATTTCACCTGGCAAGGATATTTCTTTTTGTTTTTCCTTACAATTAAGGGCTTGGGAAAACTCTATAGTGGAGGAATAGTCCTTGCCAGCAATGTGGTCCACCTTTCCACATTAGCAGTGCAAGGTGACCTTTTCGTGAAGCTTAATGGTGGAAGGGATGGAAAGTCCAGCAATGTGGTCCACCTTTCCACATTAGCAGAGCAAAGTGACCTTCTTTGTGAAGTTTAGTGGTGGAAGGGAGGGAAAGTCCATTTGCTAGGCATGCTTTTCTCCCTCCCCATCCTTGGCCTTTAAGAAAAATCAACATGGTGGCAAACGCTGCCCCTTCTCTCTTGCACTTCATTCCAAGCATGGGCATTGACTCACTCCGTGAAATTGACACAACCCATTAAGAAGATTGAAAAGATAAAACGAGAAACGGCATGTAACTTAAAAAATATTTATGTCCTTTCACGTTCCTATTTGCGTTACTTATTAAGCTGACAACATCTGTGAATGAATTACGTGTTCTAATTTAGGCTTCGGCAGTCGTCGTTCCCTCAGTTGTCTCCAGAGGCAGCGCTTACGGGGAGGTTTTCTGCCAACACCACAGCCCAAATTTGCAAAGCGGGGCGGGTCGACGCCGACGGATGACGCGATGGTGGGCTCTTCTTCCCCCATAGGTTTGGGTTAAACAAAAAATTGCGGATTCATTCGGTCTTTTATGTCTTTATTCTGCTTCGTGTCCCCATCTTGATCGTCAACATCGATGGAGTCAACAAGTACGTGAAAAAGGTGTCGTCGTCAACCCGTTTCGTTTCCGCTTGCTCGACCCCCCAGCTCAAGCTGGACGTGTTTGCCATTCCTTCGTTGGAGAATCTACGTTATTTGCCACTCCATCGACGGGGACGAGCGGTATTATATTATGCACTAAGGGATAGACAAAGTTTTTGCATAATCAGTGCCTTTTTCATTAGTTTGGCTTCAGCACGCCATGTACGACTCCTCCTCTATGGTTGACACTTTGACACATAGCACTAGCACACATCACCCAATGTGATGGCAAATCCGAGGTCAAAAGAGTGAGTTTTGATCCCGCGCTACCATTGCAGAAAGAAGGCCTTGCTCTCAAGGGAAGGGATATTACTTTAATGGGGTTGGAGCTTGTCCTTGATACCTAATAATTTATATTGATAGATCGTTGCATGTTGAGAGCAAAAGTGGCATGTTCTTGAATTTTGGGTCCCTTTTCTCTTTTGCAACAAACAAAAGACCAATCTTGATTATAACACTTACATTGTTTGCACAAAAAAGAAAATGATCAAATCGTTGTAATCGACAAACGGTGACATTCGCTGGGTTAATCAAGAGTTTGGTTAAAAAGTGACTCAAAGGACATTGGTAAATCGACAACTACATAATAAGGTAATCGATAGCCGGTGAAGGAGATCGACAAGCATCGTCATACGAATTCAAAAGAGTATTTTCTTGGTCACATGCTACAACCGCAAAAGGAAGGCCTAGCTCTTAAGGGAAGCGATGTGTTCTAGGGATAACGAAATAAATAGCTGATAAACTTTAACTCAATATATAATGTAGTATGTAATGTCGTCTCTGTATTTTTAATTTGTTCAACGTGATCTCCGAACTTTTAAAATATGTATGAAAACATTCGATATTATCCTTTTATCAATTCAAGTTTAGAAATTATTTCTAAACATTTTCAAATAGTTTAAAAATTAAATTGAGTATATATCAAAAAATCCATAGACTACACATTGAGCAAATTAAAAGTTTGAGGACGACATTACACATCGAGATAAAGTTCAGAGACCATTTTTGTCCTTATCTCCCAAATGAAATGTACGAGGTGTCAATAGGAAGGGGCAATTTCGCAGTTTTGTTGAAAAGCGAGGGGGTGTCTCCCCCGTGCCCGCAACGATGCATCACCAAACCCCCAGTCCCTGTCCCTAGCCACGCCTCACTATCCACTCCCCACTCCGATTCCCACGCCTTCGTTCCCCTCTCTTTTATTACACACACTTCCCTAATTCTCCAGCTTTGAGGAGGAGGGGACCGTAGACGAGCTAGAGAGAGAGAGAGAATGCGCACCACCAAGCACCACCGCCGGAGCTCCGGCCCCGACCCGGACCGCTCCGCCGAATGCTCCCGATCCGAGTCCCCCGACCCCTCCTGGATCGCCGAGTCCATCCACGGCGGCTCCCTCCGCCGCGTCGACCTCCACGCTGGCGCCAACGGCTGGGCCACCCCGCCCGGCGACCTCTTCTCCCTCCGCTCCAAGACCTACCTCCGCAACCGCCACAAGGCCCCCTCCGGCGACTACCTCCTCTCCCCCGCCGGCATGGACTGGCTCCGATCCCCCGCCAGGCTGGACAACGTCCTCGCCCGCCCCGACAACCGCGTCGCGCAGGCCCTCCGCACGGCCCAGGCGCGCGGCCGCTCCCTCAAGTCCTTCATCTTCGCCGTCAACCTCCAGGTCCCCGGGAAGGACCAGCACAGCGCCGTGTTCTACTTCGCCGCCGAGGAACCCATCCCCCCCGGCTCGCTCCTCTACCGGTTCGTCAACGAGGACGACGGCTTCCGCAACGGCCGGTTCAAGATCGTGAACCGGATCGTCAAGGGGCCCTGGATCGTGAAGAAGGCGGTCGGCAACTACAGCGCGTGCCTGCTGGGCAAGGCCTTGACGTGTAGCTACTACCGAGGAGAGAACTACTTCGAGATCGACGTCGACATCGCGAGCTCCAAGATCGCGAGCGCCATCCTGCACCTCGCATTGGGGTACGTGACGAGCGTGACCATCGACATGGGCTTCGTGGTGGAGGCCCAGGCGGAGGACGAGCTGCCGGAGAAGCTGATCGGCGCCGTCAGGGTGTGCCAGATGGAAATGTCGTCGGCGCACGCGGTGGACACGCCCCACCCGCCGCCGCAGCCGCACCTGCGCGGGCACGGGTTCGCTAGGGTGAACCACCATACTCCCGGGGACGACGAGGACGATGGCGATGACGATGACCATTGATTGATTCGGAAGGCACGAAGAGGACTGCAGAGGTGAAACCCTTTTTTCGTTCTAATGACTCTCCTCAATTCACTTTGCGTTCAAAGTAAATCGTCCCCTGCAGCTGATTTGATGCTAAAACAAGAAAATTACAGGGAATTATGTGAAATTGGATTGACTCTTTTGATGGGGGGCACTGATATCTGTAGATAGTTCATCTCATTCTTATTGCGAAAAATAACAATGCCCAGTTCTGCTTCTGGAAAAACTCACTTGTTCCTGGCATCTTTGTTTTAGATGATGTAACACCTTTTGTTTGGTTAACGCTTATCATCAAATAATCTAGAGAAAACGAGGAAGGGGTAAGAAGAGAAGAGAGTATATGTCTTTTGACAAGATTGATGTTTCTGGGTGAGGTCGGTCGTGTACTATGTACTGGGTGGGACAGCCCAGATTTTGGTAGCTGGGGTTGCTGGGTTCCTTTTCCTTAGCAATGGAATAGCATGATTGATGGTGTCTGCTCATTTGAGTCGCATGCCGTTTCTTGATGTCCCCAAAAGCACCGTGCTTGATTTGTAGATAGTGGGTTTCGTGAAATTGGGAATCGGAAATAACTAGGAACTAAAGGGGCGTTGAAAGTGTGCTGGCGAGGTTGTACATTTTGGTGTCCATGGACCTCCCTTATTTCCTGAAATCATTGTACTGCTTTTCGACAGTTTCTTGTCTCCTTCTTGGTACATGGCGTGGGGCATTGCATGATTAGACAATGACCCTCAGCTATCCAACATACACTCAGTAACTGTAACTCCTGTTTAAAACAACTCCTGGAGTCCCCTTAGTCACATCCCAGTGTCGACTTAAGCATTAGAGGGCAAATCCGGGCGCAAAGCACGGATGCCCCGATCGGTTTGTCGTGGTCCAGGCTCCGGCTGAGTTTGCAGCTCCCATTTTGAGCTTTAACGTTAGAGATCAAGGCGTGAGAAAGTTAGTAATGCGCTCTCTATCATCATATTTTGTGATTTCGGACTAACTAGAATTATTGGGGGTTTCATTTTTGGAGTATTTTAACTCCAAGGAACATGGTGGTGGTTCGCTGATCACTTGTCCGTCAGTTGAATATTTTAAGGGGAGTAGGTATCTTTGGAACCGTTCCATAACGTTCACTTATCTGGCGGATCGAACTGTTTCCGTAACACAGTTAGTTTACCTTTCCTTAGAACATGGTTAAGTGTACAAATCGATTCTGATAAAAGAGTGTTATCATGTTTCACGTTGATTGATTCATGAATACAAAAGGACTCTCAGTACCCCATTCTAGGAGTGTGTGCCAACTTGAGGTACTGCGGAAGCGGTAGGGTTCACAAGTTGATAAGGCACTGCTAGTGCTGTAGTGCCTCAAAGGATCATGGGTCGGGCCCCCCACTATTGATTTACGGCTCATTCTTGGTTCATGTGTTGTCGAACACGGTTCAAATAAAAAAGGCGACACCTATCCGTCGCATGAGAGCCAAAGTTGCACGCGGTACGCATATGAGGGAATAGCTTTCATTTTCCTTCTCTTTTCCATAATCATTCTGTTTGCTCTGTTCATCAAATGTAACACGGTAGCTTTCAAGAAATCTTACTAATTCTCGATAAGCCAATTGTACGAACTCAGATGATTGATCCTCCCCAACTCAAGTGCGATGGCCACTTTTGTCTGTGGGCTCACATGACAAATCCGTAGGCAAACCTAATATTATTCTTATAATGACAATCATGTTTGGCATTGCGATATCGATTCGCTTTTTCTGAGTTCTCTCCATGTTATCATGTGGTTGGCAATATTCAGATGCATCGTGCACACGCCCCATCACCGGGCGAAAAGGCTTAGACCAGATTTTGCAAGATCTCCATGTTCTTTCACTTTGCTTTCGCCCCCTACTTTGAATAGGAATCCATAATAAATGCGTGGAGAGCATTTTTATTCCTCGAGAAAGTTGTATTATTCCCATGACAGTCAAGAAGCAGGAGCCGCAGGTGAAGAAAAGAATTGAGTCAGAAAGATCAATAGTCGTCGTCCTTTTCCGCATATAAAAAGAGCGACTTTTGTAGCGCCACGTGCTGCTATTGCTACACGCAGAAAGTCATCATGTGTGGTGCACATGAATCGGCCTAGCAAAGAATAGGGTTCCAAGCCTTTATCCCCGTGTACTGCTTTTACCCGGGGATTCGTCAAGTCCTGATCGATGAACCGTTTTCGAAGGATTGCAAAGTGATAAGTCGGGTTTAGCTTGCTGTGATCTAAAACTGCCGAGCGGAAAACTACAGCATTGTATGTCCACTCGGTCTAGAGTTTGAATTACGTCGACAGTTCGATCTGAATCTGCTAAACATTCAATTCAGTAAGTACCATGATATCAGGAGATATGTTTCCAGGAGCTTGACTTAGTCCCATCTCAACAAGTGACAACTCAAGAAAGCCCGCAACAAAACGAGGCGAATGCACCTTAACTTCAAGCCCACATGAATGTGAGGTGAAGTTTGCCTCAATAGAGCCGAATTGGGCTATCTGCACGATTCAACCGGTATCGGTCCATTTTACTTGTGGGTTTTGTGTTTGCCACTGACTTGTTGTAACTACATCTCTTATTTGTGGGGCCTAATTCTCTAAAAAAACCATCAACTTTTTTTTTTTGTTCAAATCCCAAATCTGTTCTGAACTTTTTTTTGTCTCATAAAAAATCAAAAACTTTAAGTCTAGTCCCAAATTTGCCCCAAATTTTGTTTTGTGTAAAAAAAATCACCAAAATTCAATTTATTTTCAAAAATATACTCCCGCGATCTAGTTTCAACTTGACGTGACATTTTCATGTCAATAACAAATCCATATGAACAAAGTAATGAGGCTCTTTTTTAGACAAAGAAAAGTTTGGGGCAAATTTGGACTGAACCTAAAAATTGAGCTTTTTTTTTAATTTAAAAAAGTTTTTTGGGATGGATTTGTTATCGTTCCTAATTTTCATATCCTAGAACGGTTTTATTTTAGAGAATTTTAACAATTTTTATTGGGTTGGATTTGTTATCGAAATGAAAATGCGTCTTCGGTCTGTACCTATCGCCCCATTACTTTGCCAATGTGAATTTGTTATCGACATGGAAGTGTCACGTTAAGTTGGGACTAGATCAAGAGAGTATATTTTTTAAAATGAATTGAAATCTGCTGATTTTTTTGCATAAAACAAATTTTGGGACAAATTTGGGATTGAATTTAAAGTTTGAGGTTTTTTCTAAGACAAAAAAAGGTTCGGGGCAAATTTGAAACTAGAACTAAAGTTTGAGATTTTTTCTGAGACAAAAAAAAGTTCGGGATAGATTTGGTACTTAACCTAAAGTTGAGGAATTTTTAGGGAATTCACCCTTATTTGTTGTGTTGTAAAGAAGACCGATTCTGCAGCGAAAAAGCCACCAGAAGTGGGCGAAGAAGTGAATCGTGGGACTTTCCATAGTGGCCATAAAAGCACATGCTGTGTAAGACTAAGAAAGTGGGCGGGCCTCACCATTTCTTTGTTCTCCAAAATATGAATGTTTGCACTAACTTGGTTCCTTTGAAAAGCCCAACTCAACTCAAATCTGCAGTGTCGTTCTCAATCAGTGACACTCAATGGTCGGTGCAAAACAATGTCAGATTTTAGCTTTCAGCGACCATGCGCGCGTGAGCATACAAGTAGCTAGTGGTGACTAGTGGGTGTTACTGTCCTCGCCGGCTATGAGTCATCTTCTCATCATGCTAACGTCCACTCTCTGCAGCCCAAAACAAGATAGTAGTTTTTTTTTTTTGGTCGAAAAAACAAGATGTAGTTCAGTGGGAGAGATTTTGTCGTGTTTCAAGTAATTTAATTTGACCGAAAACTGGAGCTGTTGATTTGTTTGTAACACGTTCTGAATCTCAGAATTACTAGCTAAACTATCAGGAGTCCATCCACTTGGAAGTTTCTCGTTTTCACGAAGCCGAGCGGAACGAATTTGATAACTTCCATGATCGACGGTGAATAAATCCTTCATCATCACGGTTTCATTTGATAGATTTTAAGTCAAGACGTGGCAGGGTCGATTAAGATGGTGCCATTCACGGATTGCCCCCTTGTTTTAACTGCACATCATTTTCTTTTCATTTTCCACTTCATTCTATATGTATGCGCGTCGTTTTCACAAAAGAATTCAAATTTAACCGACTGATATGGACATCCTCTGTCCACTCGTGGCCTTCCACATCGATAATGGCCCATTCATGAGGACTAATGGGCAAGAAAAAGGGCATCAACATGACATCAAATGCCTATAAAATTGGCAAAACTACTTTGGGGGCTGCTCTTTCTGTATCGACCACTGATTTTGAGGCAGCTGGTACGCTATCTCTTCGCAAGTGCCTTTCACACATGAAAACAACTTGCTCTGAGAATGATCTGTTAGCCCTTGGTTCAGATTGGTAACAAGAACACCTGAGTAGAAAATTCCAACAAACAACCACCACAAAATGACCAAATTCAGAAGAGGACTTATGCCCGTCTATAGTCCAACACCAGAGAGGAGAAATAAGATGGGCAGTCATAGCACAAAGCTTCAGCTTTCTGATTTATGTAAATCTTAAAGCTGTGAGGCTCATCATATTGATCATTAACAGTGTCTTACATAGCAATCAAATTGATTGTAACAGTGTCTTCCTATCACTCATTTTCTTCTATTTGCTTTTACACTAGATAGTCTTGATTGCACCAAAATATATATATATATATATGGAAGCCAAACCAGATTCCCAGCTTACAACAACAATCTGTAGACCGCATTCTTTTGGCGCTCGGATCATTATTCTAAAATCTTACTCTCCTACCTTTGTAAGTATCAGTAAACATCAAGAGCTAGTGCACGGTTTTTCCCCATCACTAGCTCATTTTTAGGCACAACCCTTTGGACTGAACCCAAGCTTCAATCCAGCGACATCGTACACCACCTCGAAACTCTGCTGCTGCACATTCCCATATATCAGAACGTCCGTGTCGTCCCCATTCCCAGCAAATGCCAGGCAGACCTGTGACGCACTCGCAGCATACAATATTCCTGAAGGTTCCAAGTCAACGTTGGTCTTACCGTTAAAATAGAAGCTGACTTTCGGTATTGACACAGTGCTATACTTGCTGAGGTCATAGCAGGTGTCTAGGATCGAAAGAGCAGATGCTGTCGGATATTTTCTCATCATTTTCTTGAAAGCGCTAGAGAGTGCACTATACACAGTAGGCGGCAAGCGAGTGATCACGGTGCCCGAGTCTATGATTCCAGGGGCGTTCAAGAAAATACTTGAGGAGATTGGTAGTTTAGTCCCGGCTACGCTTATTCCTTCTATGTTGATACCATAAAAATTATCACCTTGCGAGATTGTAGCCAAGGGTGTGAATTTTACAGAACTAGATGCTCCACTGCCTTTGCCAAAGGTCAAGTGTCCAGTGGAGCTAGATGATGACGGTAGGCAATACGAAAAATACTTGCCGTACTTGCTTGCGGTTTGTTGCACTAGAGAAAGTTTGTCTCGGCCGAGTCCAAGCAGCCCCGCGGAGCCACCGAAGAGGCCACGGTTGTTCTGGCCACAACCAAATAAAAAATTGTCAAATGCATCTGTGGATGTCAATGTCAATTTCTCTTTTCCGAAGAACCCGACCGAGTACGAGGAGTCTCCATATTGTATGCTGTAGACACATGTGGATGCCGAGCACCCCGGAGTGTTTCCTGCATACAAACATGTAGAAGCAAAGTTATTAAAATTCATCGGAGAGATTGCAGTCCTAAACTTGTTCTAAGTCTTGCAGAATTCTGTTAAGATTTTGAGGCCTAAGATCATTGTCTAAGCTTTCACTCCAGCGATGCGAGCTCGTTTATTAACCACGTTCTTGTCTCATGCTGACAAATTTGTTCCTTTTCCTGTTAACCTTCAGGACAGTTGAATTTTCTCTGATCACCAAATTTTCATTTGATTGTAAAAAACGTTACCTGTGGCAGAAATGAGGGCAGAGCAAAGTGAGGAGGAACAAGTGATGTTTGTATAGGATGCGGACAGTGAAGGGTTAAAAGTTGGCTCCTTTTGCTTGTAGCAGTATCTCGCGCACGGCAAGCACTGGGTCCAAGTGATGTCGCTACCCGTGTCGAAAATGAGGGACAGTTCCTTCTTCGGCGTGCCAAGGCCCACGGTCACAATGTAATTGCCCGCACCAACCGTGCTGCCCGACTGCACTGGAAGATCTGCCTTTGAGTCCCTCACGCGATTGGTCTTACTGGTACTGGCACTGGCACTAGCGATTTTGGAGAACCTTGATTGAATTGACTTGACCCTTGATTGATCTCGGAGGAGGATTTGATCATGGGTTGGTGCATTTGCTTTGTCCTGAACCAGTTGTGAGCATGGGCCATGCTTGTGGACCACTCTTAGCGATGATCTTTTGTCATCAACTGAGAAAAAAAATGAGCACATACAATGAACAAACACATGGAGGGAGGAAGCTTCCGATTGTGATTAAAGTTAAATGAATGCCAGACAGCCTAAACATGATGACCTATTGGACTTCTTGTTAGCGGGACACAGATGATGGAGAATCCAGCAGAACGCGATTCTCTAAAGATACACACCGACCTTTTCAATTCGCATTACGTTGGGAAGTCATCGATTATCGGTTCTCGATAATCAAGTCAGCCGTCTGTGAAGCATTTTTCCTCCACTAACGGTTAGTGAACTCGAACCATAAGAAGCTTCATCACAGAAAAAGAATGAGGCTTGTTCATGGATTTCCATCCACAGCCTGAAAAACTTTCGTTCTTTTCCTAGTCAAATGAGCTTGGTCACGCAGTGCAGTGAATTCTTCATCAGATGTGAGAATTCTCTTCAAAATAAGTGGGAGAAGTTTCTTTGTGATTTCAATTGGTAATGCAGGTGTTTCTCTCTTCTTCTTTCTGCTCTTGTTCATTCATTTTCAAACTGACAATGAAAGGCCTTTTGGGCTTAAACGTGGGAACATCACATGTGAACTTGTTTTGGAAGATTATTAGGTAACAAGAGTAATACGATTCCTCCAAGAAATCATTTAGCTACAGTGTTTCTGCATCTGTTCAAGAAAACTATTGTTTACTCACATGAATATTTTGCTTTGTGAAAAGGACAGTAATCAATTGAATACTTGGAAAATCTTTATCTAGATCACCTTTTGAAAACTTCTTTCATGTGAGGAGATCCCCTGTCCGTGCATGTACCTATCGAATAGCATTGAGATTGCCCTAAACTTTGATTGTTTCGTAATGAAAGGAGCAAAACAAGAATCATATCGGATCAAATCAATCTATATAATGACGATCGCTATAAGTACTCAAGATGTCCACCCCGCATATGGTCGGCAAAATGTCCAAAGCTAAACATAAATTCAGTTTCCTTGCACTTGTGATTCAACTTCATATTCAACATGAATGTGCAAGCACTGTCTTTTCTCATCCATTTTTTGAGCAAACAGAAATTGATCTTGAAGGGTGGGGATGCTCTAAACCTGCTGACGTGATGCACATGTAATCTGTGATTTCACTGCGAATTTCTTTCGTATGAATTTAGTGACTAACTACTGCGGCTGGTGCGGTCAACATTGAATTTCCCTAGCTTTACCAACGAAAATTTGGAAGTAGTAGGCGCTTGACGAGTTCTACAGGCAGCAGACTTCGTTTACTGAGGCTGACCACAGAAAGTAGGCACCGAACCAGTCCAACCGTAGAAGTGAGTGCGCACTAAAGACCAATTGGCCAAGAAAAATTAGCAAATAATTGAAGGATTTGGTAATTGATTTAGCATGCTCTTTATCCTCCTATCCAGGAATCGATTTAAAACTAATAAAAAACTTCATAATCCACTTTTTGAACCATGGAGAACCGACTGCTTTTAGGGGTGAGTTAAAAAGACAATCGAAAGTTTTTCTTTTTTTTTTCCTTCCAAATTTAGATGAACTATAGTTGCTTCGGCTATTAGGATTGACACCAAAGTGCTCATTCCTTTTCCTGGGAAGTTGGTAGGACAATTTATAATTCTCGAAATTGAAAAATTCCTAATAAATATGTCATTAATAACTACACTAACCCAACATGAAATAGTAGTGAATAAAGGGTAAGAAAGTCATATATTACATTTAACATGCTAAATTGTCACACATAGGAAACTTCTCATCAAATGATGCGATGACGGGCATTATCACTCTTATAGACACGTAATTTTCACAATTTAAAATTTTGTTGACTAGTTCTTGGGCTCTGTCTTCCTCCTGTGAACTAAGTAACAAATTTGCCATGGACTCTATGTGATGGTAGCTGGTTACTTGGATTGCCACTCAGCACCCTCTCTAACATCAACTCTGTGGAGCGTGATATCTCGATAATAAAGCACGGATAAAGCAAGCAATTCCTAGAATCTCCCATCACTTCACCCAAGAAAAGCTGTAAAAAGCTAATTACTGCACAAACTGAGAGAGAGAGAGAGAGAGAGAGAGAGAGAGAGAGAGACCTTGTTGAGGGGTGAGGGAGGTTTTGCAAGTAGACTCTGGCAGGAGAGAGCTGACTTGAATGGTGTGATGAGTGTCATCGAGAGAAGAGCAGAGGCAGCTGAGCCAAAGAGAGCTCAGCACAGCCACGCAACTCAGAAAATTAATGGACATCGAATGATGCAACACCACAGTCGCCATCTTTCTTGCTTGCTTGCTCTCTGCTGTGCTGCTCTCTCTTACCCAGTTCAAAGCCCAGATTCTGATCAGATGTGGTATCTTGGTTTGCCTCTTTATAAGCTTTTTAAGGAGGCCACGTCCCTACAGCCCGACCGACTAATTGCATGGTTAGTATTCGCTCCACACACGTCACCTCCATCATTGGCAGCTTCTGCTTTCTTTTCCCCACACATTGCTATATACTGTAATTGTTAGTATTATCATCTTTTCTTGTTAAACCTGCATTTCATCCCTACCATACCGTGTCTATTATATTCTTTTCATGGCTCCATTCTTTGGATCGAACAGGACTTGACATGCTTGCATTAATCAAGTAAGCTAGCCCCACCATGATCATTTTGGTTCCATTAGGAGAAGGGTCAATGTTATTAAATTCCATGCATTACCTGACCTGCATAGATAACTTAAGTTTTAGCAACTTAAAGTGCGTTTGTATATCGCAGAAAATAAATGATTTGAAAAAAAATTTTCAATAAATGATTGCCCATAAATGTTTTTCAAATTTTTTATTTTTTACGAAACAAACGCACCCTTAATTGATCTCCGTATATGGCATTGCAACATGCATGATAAACATTAGTGTTCTTAACCTAACATTCTTGTCTTCTTAATTGCTCTAAAATAATGGATCAATGGTGGTTCCAATATATATATATATAAAAGTGGACTACGAGACAACATAGCCTTTGGCTTTGTAAAGTTACTTTTCCCGCTACCATAATGCTTCGCTAGCATGATACAGCTAATGTATGTTCGTACGATCCGTGTTGGAATTGGGTCCACTTTACATAGTTCAAATTGATACCATAAGCCAAAAAAGAAAGAAGAAGACGATAAGGAGATAAGCCTCTGGAATGTGCATGACGTGTAGCAAACAACACTAGCACTCAACTATAAGCCGCGACAAAGTAGGATTTTGAGGTTTCATCTAACATTTGTAGCTTCCATGCTCTTTGTTCAAGAAGCAAACATAGTCCCGAATGATCTCACTAAGTGCCTAACCATATGTGAATTGACCGTTGTTTCATGTTCTACAATAATCCCTGAAATGAACCTAAAACCTTTTTCATTGCTTGTGTTCTAGCCGAGAAATTATCAAAAAAATCTTAAACTTATTGCAATTGTGTAAATTCAGTCCTAAACATTTTGCATGTGTACCAACTCAATCCGTCGAGCCAATTCAATTGAATTATTCAAGATAACCTTGTTATGAAGAATTCTTCTTCCGATGGATCTTCTCCATACTATTAATATACAATTCCAAGACGTACCAAATACTTGTGTTTTTTCTGCAGATGATGCACAGATATCAGTTTAGAATAGGGCTATAGATTAAAGAGATGGTTACGTTTGCTTGTATCAAATGTCAAGTGCGTTCAAATTCTGGGGCTAATGTCTCGCCAAAACGGAGGCCATTCTAAGGCATGGATGGGACAACCCACAAGTGGCTCCTGCCCGGGAAAGCTGAAACAAGATTCTCCAATCTCTACAGATCAGATTTTACAAGCTCCTAATGGAAATTTGAAGTCGCCCAAAGATTTAGGGAAAATTATCCAAAAAATCATAAATCTATTGTACGAAAGTTAATTTAGTTCTAAATCTTTCAATTATATCAATTTAATTCTAAACCTTTTGACGATTTATCAATTTTGGTAAGAAACCTTTCAATTGTGCCAATTTAGTTGTAAATATTTAGATGATTTGCCAATTTAGTCCTAATCATTTTGATGATTTGCTAATTTAGTCTTAAACCTTTTGACAATTTGTCAATATAATCATTCTAGCCAAATATCCAAATAATAGATTTAATACTAAATTGGCAAATCTTCAAAAGTTTTAGGACCAATTTGATATAATTGAAAGTTTTAGGACTAAATTAGTAAATCGTTAAAAGATTTAGGACTGAATTGATTACCGTATAATAGGTTTAGGACTTCTTGGACAATTATCCCAAGGATTCCACATCCTTTATCCAATCACAAAGAAGATTCATGCTCAACAGATTTGCTGTTAAACATTATTGAAATCGCAAATACAGAGCACAAAACGATTTCATTGGCTCCACACAAGACCAATGTGGGGAAAACAATTATTGGAAGTGGGAGTGGCCTTGAACCAACCTCATGTATTTTGGTCGTCCATTAGGCATGATTGTACCAGGACGACTTTCCTAGAATTTCGTTGATGCAATGCCACTGTTCCCACTTGAAGTCTATAAGTGCAAGGGATATCTTTCTCCATTATGTAAGTCTGAAAATGGCTTATAGCATAAAAACGAAAACAAGGCACGGAATCTTCAACCTCCCAATCATTTGTCATTGCCGGCTAAAGCCAGCAAACTTCACTCCTAAGTCGGGCTTAGTGGTGGACCTTCCAAGCATTTCATGTTGCTCTAGAATCTTATTCTCGTGTGGACCCATGCGAGTCATTCCTTCTGGAATTAAAGATGGCCAGAGCCTGGAATCTGTGTGTGTGTGTGTGTGTGTGTGTGCGCGAGAGAGAGAGAGAAGATTCTTGTTTATCTTTATGGGCAGAGACCTAACTTGTGCAGCCCAATCAAGTAGGTGGTGGAGAAAAGCTGGAATCAATCGAAAGGAGGGAGATGGCAGAGAATTGATAGGTTAACAGCCTCCCAAATTGATATGAGTTTGAACATGTTCACACTTAAATAAAGAATGAAAAAACAAGAGAAAACTGAAAAGAGGTTCGCTTTCTTTTCCCATGGTCCCTGTTTCTCTTTTTAATTCACTCAATCATGCTTTGATTGAGTGACCTACAAAGATCAATCGAATGGGATTAGGTGGTAGGTTCACATCATGGGAATCAGCTCTTCTTTTGTTTGTTCTTGTAGTACTGTTCTGACTCTAAGAAGTACTCGACAACAGTCAATACAACTAGAAGGATTAGATAGATTTTTCAAGACCCTCCTAGAATAGAATACCATTCCTTTAAAAAGGAGAGACAGGTGAAGACACGTTCAATTGGCAGCTATCAAGTTTTCTTCCTTCTTTTTCTAAAGCTTGCTCGAGGACATTCACATACTATAGTCTTCTAAAGCCCGGTATCTTTTACTTCAGACATATCTTTCTCCTTGTTCACACTTTAAGGTCTCTTTCATGCATTATTTTAAGCTCCATTATTACTACCACGAGATGGAAAACTCCTGGAAAGAAATCATGTCTCGTGAAGTTGTGGATTAGACTACTTCTGTTGAGGCAAGGACATAATTGGCATACGAAGTCACTGTAATTAGTTTACTTCGTCAAACTGGAGATGAGCTGAGCCATCGGATGTTCATGCCCTCACGCCGAATCATGGCGGATGACCTGATTGTGTTTAACAGCTGCAAGTCAAACCTGTCATTCATTTAAAGAAAACTTGTTATGTCTAGCTCTGACGGATAGAGCTACCTTTAAGATGAACATGGAAAAAAATTTTTTTGAAGAGGAACCTTATCTTTGGATAGGATGCAAGAGAAATCACAGAGTAGACTCCCTGAAGGAAGAATTAGACAGTAGGACCTGGCAGAGATTAAAGGTGGTCAGCTTGATTTTGGAGGAGAAACTCCATTTTCAGCTTGTATATCTCTTGATTCACGTTTCTTACTATGTAAACTTTAGTTGACCTTTGGAGTTGGACTAGTTTACAAGAGCATTGCATCTGTAAATGTGCAGTTCAGCACAGTTTGGGAATTCTTCCTCGTCCGATGTTGAAAAGCAACAAGATGTGGAATGACTTTCTGGACCCTTAAGAAAGCAGTTTGCTCTCTCTATCACACAAGAACTAGATTTTTGGAGGACGAGATGATGATGGTGAAAACTAATGGGGAAAGGGAAAGGAAGAGTTCTGCCTTGATATGATTGATCTCACGTTGGAGATGCAAGGAACTTTACATTCTAATTTCTTCTGGGAACTTGATGAGATAAAGAATGTCACTGATATGTCATTCTGGCAATTACTTGTTACATCGCAAGGGCTCCCATATCGTTGTCATGCGTTTTTGTGACAGTAGCGTGTTATCGTTATGGAATAGATGAGAGAGTGGAAGACGTAGGAGCCAGAGGTTCTAAGTTGAGTTTCTGAGTATGGTGTTACTCTTATGGAATAGATGGGTTTCAACCATCAATGAAGCTGATTATTTGACGTTTTAACTGACGTCACTAACATGGATGGATACGAGAGAAAGACTCACATCTTTCATTTGCAGACTTTTGAGGAATTTATAATTTCACTCCTAAACGAAGCCATTCGCTCTTCACATGCAGAGGAGGACTAGAGTTGTAGTACAGATGTTTTTTTATAAAATTCCAGCGTCAGCTTACTTCTTCAATAGTTAAATCACCTTCTACCAAGTGAGAGACTAAAAGAAAATAACGGCAGATAATACCAAGCACACTTGAAACTTCTGAAAAGCAAGATCCTTTGGCGATACAAACTTCCTGGCAACTGACACTGCGAATAATAGGACTATCTCCAAGCGACAGCAGCTCTAGACAGAGGACAATGAGGAATTACATTTTTCTTGATTTCTTTCTGAGAAAGTGAAAGAAAAAAATCTTGAAAACCTTTCAATTTCATCCGTTAATGACTGAGCAAGATTGTCTCACCTCCCCCGCATTGCCTGTTTTTACTTCAACTGCACTGAGCTTCAAGAATGACTGAGCCCAACATGCAAAGAAACTGTCCTGGTCATTCGCGAAATTCTCTACTTGCCCCCTTGTTCTGTTATCGTTTATCAATACAGAATCCGACTGAAATAGCCCCTTGTGCAACAAGAGATTTCGGTAGTACTGATTGTCAAATGACAGGGATGTATCAGGGTCGTTGTTAACTGTAATGGAAGGACTAGCACCTGCAGGGCAATGTGTCATGAGTTCCTCTGCATAAGTCTTGTCGAGGGATGAGTCAATTAGCAAGAGCTTCCCCTTGGAGTCTGCTTGAAACCTGTCGCTGAATGCACTGCAGTGAGCAGCTCCTATGGTATGTGCTCCTGTCACCTCAAAGCACATAACGTTATCAACTTTGGACCACGGAGGCTCCAATGGTCTTGTCTGTAAAACTAAACCTTACTTCCACTATTTAGTGAACTAGCAACTAGGATATGCCCAATCCTAAATTTTTCATTTACCTATCAATCACATAATTTCCCACTGACTCGAAAGAGTTTTCTTTTCCGATGATCAGGGGGATGCAAGAACCAGGGAATATTTTATTCGTGTGATTCCAACTATAAGGAGAAAAGTCTTTCGCATTGTTGTTATGCTTCCATTAAAAAACATGGCAAAAAATTCATCATTTCGTTAACAACTACTCTTAGGGACATTTTCCAAACTCGATGCCTGTACTACTAACCGATCTCAACCATGTTTTGCTTTTTGGAGCTGATATATTCCAGTTATACCTGACAGAGTGACAAGGTCAATCAAGGACAGCCCCTTAGACGAGAAGAGTTTAATCATCTCGTTGATTGTAAAACTCGTATCCACGATGTTGGGTCTTACATTTGAAGCTGCAGAAACTCTCCCATCTTTCCTACCTGTTGGAATCAGAACTGCAGGCCCTCCAGTCTGCATTGAAGCATGCATAATTAAGTGCAAGTGTTTTGTACTTGAAAAATTGGAAAGGAAAAAAGTAGTATTGAGAATCTGCGTTACCAGTTCAACAGCATCTCTGGCAGCTAATGCAATTATATCGGCGCAAGAAACAGTTCCTGGACAGAATAATTCTAAAACCCTTTTAGCTGAGTCTATGACAGAAAATCCTCCAAGTGATGTATTAGCTGGATCGCTTTGCTCCGTTCCATTTCCTCGTATAAGCACGGATGCATCGCAACCCTACCACCATATCATATTAATCTGTCAATTTGATTTGAAATTACAGGCGTAATTTCTTGGCTCATGTTAGGAGACAGACTCAAGAGAAGTCATGAAGTGTCAGCAAGACCGCATATAGGAAAATTTACTAGTCAATAATTTCATCTACGATGATGGAAGGAGAGACTTTGCATTTAGGAATCTAGATTGCTTGGAGAAACTAAACTTTCACTATTTGAAATGACTGTCACTATTTTCATAATTTCCATGAATAATTAAGCCATTATGACCTCAGAAAGATTTCTAACTTCTTCAGGACTTCCAACAAAGTCCATGAGATCTTTTTCCTTGGCCTAACAATAGAAGAAAAGGAAAATATGAGTCGCTATCTTGAGCTTTTAAATTCCTATTACTAAAAAGGAACTCCACGGATTCAACAGATGTGTGTCGAACTAGGCTTAAATTTCCTTCGGCAGGAACCCAATAAAGTTCCCAGTTCAGTCCTACTGAGAAAGATTATGCGAAGCGGTCCATTTGATACAAGGAGGCATGAAGTACATTCCTTGCACTAGTTTCAAGATTACAAAAATCTGTCTCTTTCTAAAGTGAGCAATAAAGAGAAGAAGACTAACCTCCACGAAGCAGTCATGAAAGAGCAAACGAAGGAGCTTCCCAGGGATTGTGGGATCACTGGAAGAAGCTGATCTCACTGTGTTCCTGACTATGAATTCAGCACTAGGGCATGAAGCTGCATAGAACCCAAAAGACAGCTGAGCGGAAGAAGCAACCACATGAGCTAGGAAGATGACCAGAAAAATGAGCGGATTCAAAATGAAAACTCTCGTCTCCATGAAGCTTACAGGTGAATCCTGCACAGAAAGTATCACTGATAAGGGCTGCTGAAAACAACTTATTCGGAGTGAGAGAGGATTTTGATTTTTATCATCATTTAAAGCAACATTTAATAAATTGGGTGATGTCAGAAGGTAGATGGTTCTTCTCGTCATCGTGCATTAACAGCTTATAGAAAGATGAACATGTGAGCCTACCATGGAATCCAAATTTGCACCTTGGAGAAAAGAGGACGACTCTGCGAGCATTAAGACACTCCATCTGCCTCTACAACATTATGAAGCACGCCTAGGTTGTGGATGATCGTGTGCCATTTGCATTTTCTTTCTCCACCTTTATCTACTCCCTTTAGTAAAGAGCTCTGACAACATCAGAGGGCAAGTAATGCGCTCTCAGTCTCACTGTCCAAGATTGCCTGTGCTTTTCCGTAGAGTCCTTTCGGATTCAATTGAATGGCTGGTTGCACTTGCAAGACAGCTTTAACGAATCTACCAGTTCAGTGAAAATTCTAGTGCTTAACTCAAGAAGGTATGCTGCCAAGACTAATTTGGATAAATCCATTGCAAGACATCACAGAATGACTGAAAATGGATGCAAAAATCATTACGCTTTGTTTGTTCCTGAAAAAGTTCTACCCACTACAGGGCGCACAGAATTAAGAATCCGGAGGGCATATATGAGTAGGACTCGTTATTCTGAGTGATAAATGCAAACCGTTGCCAGCCTACAGGCACAATTCAACGGCCAAAATGCAACTGTGAAGCCTCCTTCGTTGCCTCTTCACCATTGTCTTTCCTTCTGGTTTTACTTTCATTTTTATCTTTTCCCTCACCTATATTGGCTTCATTAACAACTGCGCAGGTTTGTCATCTACGGGACACTTTCCAACAAATTCCTTATTCAACAAATTCGTCATCACATAATCAGTTTCAATGAGCCACGTTTGCATGCATTTGGAAGATATGGTTTCTGATCTGGCAAAGGGGCCCATGGTAGTAACACAACCCAGGCTCATTTATTGTCTTGTGTTGTGTGCTCTTCCCCATGACTTCATTAAATGGTTGAGTAGAGACCTCAATCAAAATGAAGTACAGCACTTCTGGGGTTTTGGCTCCATAAAGTTCGCATCCTGAAGAGGCTTTTCAGGTTTAATGAATTCCTTTCTCACTGGATCTGTCCCCTACTCATTTGCATGACAATTATAAAGAGCTGTGTCTCTCCCTTCTGGCGGGAATAAACACACATCATCGGTAAACATTGTAAAGATGGCAAAAGAAGTTTCCTCGGTCAATTGAAAGTACTTCCTTTCTCGTATTCAAATTCAAAAACTTTAAAACATTGGAAGTTCTTAGGGTAACTTCCCGACATCAAATTGAAACATAGTTAGTATATGTACATCAGTGTTTATCATGAACATTTGCTGGTAAAAATAGGAATTGTTGATAAGAAATTAACTATGAACATTGATATGCAGCAAATGTCAAGTTGTCAACGTACATAAAATGGGCCCTCTCATGATATATTTTTCCCTTTCTTGACCGACATGTATAGAAAGAACCGCAGCTTATGACCCATTACTGTAGATATGCAGATGCCAAGCAAGAGGAGGCCAGCAGTAAACTACTTAAATTAGCAGATACTCATGATCATCCTGACTATTCATCCTCAGTTTCCACATTATCTTCTGCAAGCTCTTCGAATTCATCAATATCATCAATAGGAATTTCTTCACTATCAGCGCCCAAAGAACCTATGACATGTAAACAACTCAATTAGATTTATTGAGAGTCGCAAAACGGTGGGGCCTAGCTTATGTACACTGAGACCAAGTAGATAATATTTACAATATCTCTCTCCGGGCGAAGAGAGCAATCAATGGTATAAACACATAAGCTAACAGCATGCTCACCTTGGTAGATCATTGAAGCGGGACTACTGATTGGATCCCTTGATTCTGATGTGAGATCAAGAAGGTAAGGAAGTTCCAGTAGTTGCAACAATGATTCCGTCTGAGGGTTTCGAGGCAATGCTGGAGTAGAATGTACATGTAATCATGCCAAGGGTCAGGATAATTTATGAAAGCTCAATCACTTTTACTTGGTTACCATAACTTAAATACCCCTTAGTCGGTGGTGATTGTGGACAACAGTAGACTACAGGTCTGAACAGGGTTTATTCACAGAAGGAAATACAGCTCCAATACAACCAAATAAATAGCATAGATAAAGCAATGTGTCTTTTATGTAATACAGACTACAGTGCGGCAGACAAAAGCCTTGGGCATTTGTAAAATGTGACAATCACTGCCAAAATTCTCAGCCATTGTACTTGGTATATATAGAGCAGGATGCCCTTGAATTCTCATGGAGACATCTTGCTGAAGAATAAGGCATTCCTTAACTTTCAGAAGAAACTACTGTGGCTCTGCAATCAAAGTGTCCTGAACCAAGCATATCTCCATGAAAGAATCGTATATTGATGATAACAGCTCAACTCAAGAAGTCCAAAGTAACTCTGAATATAACAGACCATTTTTAATCAAGCTGCATTAACTCAAGGGTTTCAATGTCAACTCATAAGCCAATATAGCACTGCTAAATATATTTTGTCCAGGCAATTATCCACACAATGCGATTGCATTCAAGATCAAGCAACAATATAAAAACGCACGGATGTATTCTTGGTGTCCAAAAAGAAGTTGAGAAATCAAAGAGGAGTAATACTGGTGACATCAAAACTCCTACCTTGTGAACCATTAGAAGAGGATTGAGAGGGATTATGACATGGAACTGTTCTTTCAAATTCAAAAGGTCGAGCACCTCTTTCTTGAAGTCTGCTCCTGACCCATTGTCGACAATCTTGCATGTCAAGTTGAACAGCCCTGTTATAATGATTCACCAGCTAGTCATTACATACAAACAACGATGCTTGCCCACATGGATGGGCTATGCAAAGAAATTGCAAGACATGCACATTTACAAACCCAAAATCTGCACTTTTGGTGGTCAAAGGAAAGACAGAATGAAACTTCCGAGTTATTGACAGCCATTCCTCGTCATATAAAATCTCATGTGGTCCAGGCTCTGACTCAATATCAACGATCTAATAGCAAAGCAACATCAGCTTCCACTGCAGAACTCGATAAAATTGATCAAAAACTAGATCATACCTGTAAAAACTTGCGGCCTGGCAGGCACTTATCAAGAGCAAGAAAATTGGTAACAGGACCACCTTCACCGTGTTGAACAGAAGCAGCAAATTGGCAATGTAGATGGGCAGAAAACCAGTAAGTGGGCTTTAGCTCCTCCAGCAGTTGAGCAGCAGCCTTATTTCCAAGAGTCTTTTGATAGATCTGGAAAGCAATCCTCAAGCATGAATTAAGCAATTCTCCAGGGAGAGAGAGAGAGAGAGAGAGAGAGAGAGAGTAATCTTCAAGCCTTGTTAAATCATAGTGGCATCACTATCAAATATTCTTGTTACCTCTTTCTTGAAAAATGGCTTCTGCTGAATGAGTTTCTTAGAGTTTCCACAATCAGGGATGCCAAGAGGCCAATCATGGGAAAGAAAAATATCGATTTGTTCCTCAACTTGCATAAGTTTGTGCACGTCATATTCACGAACATGGTAAACAGACCTGATGGTGTTCTCGTTATAAGGAGGCCTCTCATAGTGTCCTGTCCACAAAACGCTAACTTAGTTCAATTGTAAAGGGCATCCAGATGTATATGGGCACTGCCACATACTATATGCAACATTAATCAAACTCTGCAGTTAAGGGCCTACTTCATTTGGACAGCAGATGCAGTGCATGTACCAAGATCACTTGCATGAGTGAACAAGTGCTGCACCAATCTGTCATCTGGTTTCAATAGAATTGATCGAAGAAAAACTAACCTAAACGATAATGGCGTGCGTTATAGATTCCGGAGAGTCCACCGATACGGATGTTCCCAAACTTGACCACCCCAGCAAACCCCAAGAAGTATATGTTAGGTGCTGCCCATCCTCCATAGTACCTAGAACAACAAAAAATCCACTAAGAATAATAGCCTGAAAGTGAAGAAGTGAAACCATCCAGCCAACCGGCGACATATAAAATCAGCCATACACTTAAAGTTAAATAAAGACAAGATTGAAGGCCTCCAAATGTAGGAAAGACCATATATGTCGGTACGGGTGCCACTTTTAGTTGCACATGTAATTAGACAGACAGAGCAATTAAACAAATTCTAAGGGGAACTGCTGCTTCACAACACGCCACACATTGCCAACTTCAAGACATTAACAACGAAAGATTCGAGGGGTAAAAAGAGGGAAGACACCAAAAATGTTCTAAGAGTCCGGAAATTCGAGGATAGAATCCACTCACAATTCCCACAAGTAATTGGAAGCTTCATGATTCCCGCCAATGAATATAGTCGGAACAGGCGCAACCTCCTCCCCGGAGAAGTACTTCCAAAACGAGTTCATTGCCCGATACTTCCTGGGCACATTCAAGCTCTCCAAATCACTCTCGTTCCTCACAGCCTGAATACCCATCATCGATATGACATCACGTTAATCATCTCTTCAGCTAAACATAAAATTCAAATACTTACATCTTCAAGAACAAGACTTGTCTACGCTAAAAAGAAGCCAATTTCCCACGGAGCTCAAGCAGAGTGGGATGTTTCAACTGAACTCCGGAATCGGGCGTCAAACCGACATTCCGACAGGACACAAACCGACAATGCTCGTCGAAATCGAAGCTACCTGAAAGTCGCCGCAACAGAGGAGGAGGTCGACCTTGATGTTGCGCTGGCGCTCGACGTACTGCAGGGTCTTGTAGACGTTGTCGAGGTCTCCATGCATACAACCTTCGACGGCTATCTTCATCGAGGATTTCCGACGTCACCGGGATTCACAGGCGAGTGGGGGTCTAGGGTTTAAGCTTGGAGCCACCAAGTCACCGTCGTCGGTGGGCGGGTTTCGGAGGACGGAAGAAGGATCTGTTGCCCGCCCGGTGGGAGGCGAAACGGCGGACGAAAGCGAGCTTCGTCTTGTTGCCTGATTGGGCTTTACAACCTTCTTGAGGGACCGATACAAAGGCCCAAAATGAATTCAAACACATTCTTTTACACAAGATATCGATTCCGGGATGAGTCGGTTCTCGTCAAGCAATCGGGAACCAGACCAGAAGAGTCGGTTCCTCATTTATGGAATCGGGAACCGGTCAACCTGGCTCTAGACCACCCGGGAACTAGACAATCCAGTTTATGAGTGGATCTAAGAATTGACTATATGTTTATTTCTTTTTCTTATTCCCTGCAAGATACAAGTGTTGTTGGATAGTTTAAACTGCTATACGAGTGATGTTAATAGAACAAGCTCGTGATAAGTTAAGCATGACGATCAAAACAACAAGAAGTATAAATGATGAGTCGAAGTTACTTTTAAATTGGATTACTAGAAATCAAACTCAAATAATTGATGGAATATCTCACAAAAAAAGTTGGTCCAATTGGGATGGATCCACACATGAAACTGGAAATTTGACCGATATTTACCGGTTCCAAATTTTAGTAACCGAGAATCGCCCAAAAGTGGTTTGCTCGTTTTTATTCTTTTGCTTATCCCTATTCTTTTCTGTCTTCTTTTCCATTGCAATGTTAATTTGACACCATCCAGTTTTCTTGTTTGATAGTTCGTTTGGTGTAGCATTGTTGGTAGATTTGGACAAGTGAATGTATCAAGACTTTTTGTCCGCATCAATTCCGTTGTCCCTTTGCTTGAGTTCAAAAGAGGAACCCGCAATCACCGCGAATTGGGTTAACAAAATCTCCTTTCTTATGTTAAATTGAGCGCCAAGTCAATAAGTCTCGAAATGACAAATTAAAGAACTCATTACAGTTGTCTTCCATAAAACTTTTAATCATTCATGGAATTCTATGTGATCTCAAACTCCCTACAGAAGCAATGACATTTCGTCTTTCATTATAATTTTCATTTACTCAGAAATTTTGGTGTTTTTGTAAATAATTACCTTGTATTATCGTTTGAAAAAATAATATAAATAATCAATGAACTCTGGCTCAATAAGTATTATGATCTCAAAATTTTTAATTTGTTCAATGTCGTCCCGAAATTTTAACTCAATATGCAATATGATTTTCGAATTTTTAATTTATTTAATGTAATATCTGAAATTATACATGCGATCAACGTTCCTGATTTATTTGTTTAATTATTCCTATCATTTTTGGTAATGCACTTCTCGAAGAAAACAGGAGGTCACAAAGAGACAACGCTTGGGGCCTAGCAGCAGGTGACGAAAATTTGTGTGGAGGAGAGAAGTGCAACGATCCTCCAAGCAAACAGACCGTCGACCTTTCCCTTCCTTGCACTCCCTCCCCACCTAGCCTCTCTCTCCTCTACTTCTCCTTCTCCATGGCTTCTTCTCCTTCTTCTCCTTCTTCACTCCTTCCCCGCCATGCTTTCTCTCTCCACCGCTCCTTCACTCTCCCATCTCCACTCCACGTCCATGCCCATGTCGCTCCTCCACTTCCACCCCTTACGGTTCCACTCATCCGCCGCCGCCTCCTCTCTCCCCAAGCTCTCTCTCCCCCCGCCAGCACCACCTCTCAAGTCCATTCCTTCAAGACCCACCACCTCGAGCTTCAGACTGCGCGCGGTCTCGACAGGCTTCAGGGACGCTGCTGCTGCTGCTGCCTCGGTTGAGGACGACGATGCGAAGGTCCTTGTGGGTCCCGCCAGCGAGGAGGAGGGGCGGGGGGAGCGAGTCGTGGCGGACTACGACTGGACGGAGGAGTGGTACCCTCTCTACCTCACCAGCGACATCCCTGACGACGCCCCGTTGGGCCTCACCGTGTTCGACAAGCAGCTCGTCCTCTACAGGGACGGCGACGGCTTTCTCTGGTGTTACGAAGATCGCTGTCCCCACAGGTAACGCCGTCTTTTTCAGGGCCTGGTCGCATGTTGTTTGTGTGGGTGTTTGTCATTGTCTGAGCTTGATTGATGGTTATAATAAAGTTTATGGATTTGGTCTCTCGGGCTTTACAACAGACTCCTCCAGTCACAGGACAGTGGACACGACTTCATTTTGTGTTGAATGAGATGATCTCTTCTCTTTTTCTTATCTTCTTCTATGCTAGCTGAGCAACTAGCTAAAAAGGAGATGACTTCGAGCCTTCTCTCCTTCATATCATGAGAAGGAGCAATGAACGATGATCATCCATGAGTGGTGTAGCTAGTTTGAAGCATTTAAGTTACTGAGCTAACTCGGATATTCTAGCTACACTGTGGTTCTTAAAGTGCAAAGAGTTTGGGAAGTGAACTGTTTTAGTGTTGGTCGAGGCCTTGCTGTCTCATCTGCTTCGCCTCACGATATAGGGCTTTAGTTATTTAGTCGGGAACAAGCTCCTGTATTTCCTATCTTGACAATCTATCTAAGCTGGATTTATAGATCGCTTGAATGTTCATTACAGTCCAAGGAAAGTGTTTCGGGTCTAACAGGCTTAAGTGTCAACTTACATCTCTTTGCGAGGATGACAGTTTTCACTTAACTTACATGGTAGTTGGTGTTTAAACCTTTTGATTGGAAATTCCTTCCTCAGGTTGGCAAAGCTATCTGAAGGTCAGCTGATTGATGGGAGGTTGGAATGTCTGTACCATGGTTGGCAATTCGAGGGCGAGGGAAAATGTGTCAAGATACCTCAGGTTTGTCCTTGCTTATGTTGACCTATTTCTTTTGTTCCAAGAAATGGATTGCTAGCACACTCTAGACTGATGGAAACTGAAAGTAATGTTTCTTTATTAATGATACAGCTGCCAGCGGATGCGAAAATTCCGCGATCAGCTTGTGTTAAGACATATGAGGTGAGGGATTCTCAAGGAGTTGTGTGGGTGTGGATGTCTCGGAAGACACCACCAAACTTCAGCAGGATACCTTGGTTCGAGAATTTTGCGAGGCCAGGCTTTCAAGACACTTCGACTACCCACGAGCTTCCGTACGATCATTCCATACTTCTGGAGAACCTAATGGATCCAGCCCATATCCCAATTTCGCATGATAGAACAGATTGGACAGCAAAAAGGGAAGATGCCCAACCCCTATGTTTCCAAGTAACTGAAAGGACTGACCGAGGATTTGCAGGATTGTGGGGTAAAGAGAAAGATGAGTCATTGCCCAACTTTTTGCGCTTTGAAGCACCATGTGTTCTTCAAAACAATAGAGAATTTGTCGACAAGAATGGAGTAAAACACTACTTCACTGGTCTATTCCTCTGTAGACCAACTGGACAAGGGAAGTCCATGCTTATAGTGAGGTTTGGAGGGACGATGAGATCTCCTTTGGCTAACGTGTTCCCTAAATGGTATTTCCACCAGAATGCAAGTAAAGTATTCGAGCAAGATATGGGATTTCTTTCATCGCAAAATGAAGTTTTGATAAGAGAGAAAGTTCCCACAAAGCAGCTCTACCTTAACTTGAGGTCCTCGGACACGTGGGTAGCCGAGTACAGGAAGTGGATGGACAAAGTAGGGCATGGAATGCCTTATCATTTTGGGCACAACACCATTTCCTTGCCGAAGGAGCCTGCTGTAGTGGAACATGCACCCGCTGGTTTGGTCGCCAGAGCCTCCGCGTCGTCACCTGCCAAGGGAGGTGTTGGGACAATGCACGCTCCTAATTTGGCCAACAGATACTTCAGGCATGTGATTCATTGCAAAGGATGCAGAGATATTGTGAAGGCGTTTGAAGCTTGGAAAAATGGGCTCTTTGCTTTGGCTGCTGCATTGACTGTATTGGCTATTTTAGCATCTGCTAGACAGTGGAAGGTGATACTCTTGGCGACGGCATCGGCATGCTTTGGTGGAGTTTATGTGTGTTCAGCAGCCATTGCTATGAATACTACAAACTTTGTCAGGACTCACCGGAGATTGTGAGTCCTTGATCGTTGCACATTGTGTCTCCAGTTATTTTAGGATGACAGGAAGTACTTTCACATAATATGCAATTGGTGTAGCAAATTTGTATTTAGTCACTTGAATATGACTGCGATGCTCTTCCTTTGACAATGATACTTGGCAATTGCTTGATTTTCTGTTCGATACCGTTATGGTCTTCCATTCGACTCTAATCTGGACCCATCTTCCTTTAGCGACAGTAAATTCGTTGAAGTTGCTTTAGGTGAAGATTATGCAATGGCATGTCTCCTTTTTCCAAGTTCTAGGGATGAAAGTTGGGAAGTTTAAAGAGAATACCACTACGACAGGAGCGAAAAGGGTGTGCAAGTTTTAGGGTGGATAGATATTTCGAAGTTTTTAAAACCTAGTTGGTTCCAAAAGTTCTAGCGTGCCATGTACTAACTGTATTCAAAAATATCAATTGAATAAAACATTATCAAAATTCTAGTTATTAACACATTGAACAGTCAACACAAAACATGTGGATTACATTTCAATATACATGTTCATGTCTGATTGTACTATAATCCTATATAGATAATAACATCGAAAATAAAAAATAAAGAATCAAATCAACTTTCAGCCATTGATAAAATTTGTTAGTTTTACATGAAAGCATATTCCACTTTACAGAGAGTATGAACTAAAATGAATTGCCAGAAGCATAACCAACGGAGACACCTTGCACAAAGTACATGGCACAGGATAGGGGTGGATACAGGTTGACATGACTCCAAATCCTGAAACCTACCCTGTCCTCATCAATTCTGAATCTCCGGATCTCAGAATCTATTCTGTGAGCTCTAATATCCTCTCGGAACATACTCGACCTCTACCGGATCCACAGATTGTACAGGTTCTCTCGCAGGATTGTATAACTATACCATTCAACAGTAGCCAGATCAAGCATCTCGTCAATTTTTCCACTGCAGAGAAAGGTGTATACTCATCTAATCATTGGTTTGATGAACATACTAGAATAAATCATTTTCAACAGGGGAAAAGATAGCCCCTCCTTCGTACATGAATACAAGCACCATGGCCAACCTTCAAATCTACATCTAAGAGAGCATATTACAAAAGTAATAAACAAGAACACGATATCTAATATCAAAACTTTAGCCATTTCTTTTCTTTCTCCTTGGACATGATCGCATGAGATGCAGAAGCGTGAGCTGCCTCGGTCTCAGCCAAAGCTCTGCGCGTTTCAGCCAATTTCCTCATGGCCGCCTCACACACTACCTTGTCGTTCTTGTTCCGAACGACCATCTCTTCAAGCTTCTCCACTCGCATTCGCAATTCCTTCACCTTGTCATCGTAAGCAACAAGAGCCTGCCTATCTGTTTTCTTCTCCCCAGAATCTTTAAGTTGCTGCTTCATTGCAGACTTGCCGTTCAACGCCTCCCCATGCATTGCAAGTTGGGTATTAATCAGACTAAAGACATCTGGTCTCCTTTCTTCTGCATCTTTTGCCGCCCGAGCTGCCGCAGCAAACTTCTTCTCACGTTTCCTTTTTCCACCTCTGCTGCGCTTCTTTGCTTGAGTCTCATGATCTTTGTCTTGTTCATTAGACTTTACGGCATCGTCTAGTGATTGTTTTGGTGGAAGGACTTTCACGGGAATGGGTTCAACCATTCCTTGCCCTGATCTGCCTAAGCCCATCCCTTCCCGATAGCCCATGTTGGCCATCATCTTGGATGCCATGCCACGTGTGTGATTCTCCCACTTAGCAAAAATGGCAGTTTCTGTCTGGACGCCCCTCTGTTTTGCAGTGCTGTCAAGAAATCCTAGACCCTGAGGGTCCTCTTCTTCATAGTCACTAGAGTCAGATTGCTCCGAGCTTGAATCACTCTCTTCTTCATCGCTGATTTCCGCATACTCAGATAGCGCTATAAAATCAATGCCAAGTTTTGCAGAGCTTCCATCATCCCGGAAAACAACTTGTCCAAGACCACATTCATCATCCCATGATTCAAGCTCAGCTTCTCTCCATACACCAGCTTTACTATCTGACGTTGCCCATATACTGGACCCCACCAATGACTGCTCCCAACTTGTTGGGACAAATTTCTTTAAGGATGACAATGGAACATCTACTCCTGAGACATACATGAATGTCAGGTAGGAGAAGCTATAAAAAAAGATGCAATAAAATATCAGGATTTAGATTGGTATCATATTTGGGACAAGATAAAGCTACAAGGTAGAAAAAAGGAATTATATATCTTGCCAAAAAAGCAACATGGAAAAACTGTCAGACAAATGCAGATGACTATGGTGACAAGAATCTGTAGTGATAACATGGGAAATTTATAATTTTGCCAGACACTTTGCAGGTTGTGTTCGTTCTTTTAGTTGCAACATACCATGTGATAAGCGGCAGCTAGTACCAAACCGACATCGTTGCTGCAGAAAGAACTTGCATATCTGCACTTTGGTGGTCTAGCATTAGTGGTCTCATAATAACTAGTCAAATTTCACACCATAATCGAGAGCTTTTGATCCACTATGTGACACTAATCACGGTTGAGAAAATATGAAGAATTGTTCTTTTGGCACATCCACAAAGAACACGCAAATATTTCATCCGAGAGCCGTATAGATAGGTCAAAGGAAAACTTATAGAGAAGACACCTAAAAGAGAGAATCATTAACGCAGTTATTAGAATAGTGTCAGGTCCAATAAAAAGACATGTATATGCCCAATCAGAACTTAAAGATGGGTGTTAATAGAATCTACAACCAGTGCCTAACATCATAATCTTCGCAATGAACAGGAAAGGTTATTCAAAAAGCCTCAGAAAAGTTGAGAAGCACTTTAGACATTTCAGCAGGACTGCGAATTGACCCATATTCTCATTCAAATTAACATACTTTTTTAATGTTTAGGATGTGAAGTGGGCATTTTATTCCATTTACCTAACTAGTTTGATTCAAAGTACAACCTGATCCAGACAATACAGGACACAAAAGCACAACAAATTGTGGAGACCCTCACGATAAATGGTAAAGAAGAGATAGGCCAGAATTCCTTTTCTTTCCGCTGAAACACTACCCAGAGTGGCTGATACTTGCATTTGCACATAGATTGAAAAAAACAGCAGCAAACTTTCATGCATTGTAGGAATGAACAAAATCTACAAATAAAAAATTGTGTATCCCAAAGATTATACAGGTTGTGCAAGAGCTTCAATGTATGGTTCATGCTCTCTGTCTTATTTATCCTATTTGCTCATATGGAAGTTTGCTTCGCTTTATTCATCACAATCAATTAGTTGGTTTCACGTATCTATATAAGAATAACATTTTGGCGAACACTTGCTCAAGAACTTTCCACACAAGATACTCAGAGGCTAGGTTAAGAATCCCCCATTGCTTTCATACTGTGGCCAGCAATAGCAGTTAATCAGCTTAAATTATCTTAAAACAGAAGCACCTACAATGTCCTTCTAACAGCCTACTAGTCCACATTAGGGCAATGGCAGACTGACCAAGCTAAAATTACTATCAGGATCTCAATCAAGGACTTAAATAGTGACATGAACTACTAATCGTATTTTCTTTAGTTGTCCTAAGTTGATTTTGCCGAAACGAACATAATACATAAGCCTATGCTTATAGTAGTGGGGGAGAAAAGAAAGAAAGCTGCACTGACCAGCATATTTTCAGTTGTCGGCGTGAGGAAAGAGATTTTAGCCAACTGTGAGCCCTCCAATCCAACTATCTGACCATTATACCAGTGACCATCCCTGTGGCGAAATCGACATTTTGACCCAATGGAGTACCTTTGCTCCTCCAGAGGCTCAGCTTCAATGTCATTTGGATCCAAAGACTCCACCTTAACATTATCAACAGCAGGATCCGACTTCTGTACCACCGAATCAACTTCCCGTAACAAACGTGCACGCTTAAGGTGAAAAAGCCCTTCCTCTGCATCTCTTATTGCCGAAACCAGCTCTTCATGAACCTGGGGAAGCAGAGTATAGTAAAACCCAAAGGAAAAGAAAACACAACTAGCACCCTCTTTCCATGCATGAGGACCTTACACACATTAACTTTCATCCTGCAAATAGAGTTCATCTTAAAGCATCGACCACTAACCAGGATTCACTGATGCAGCGCACAAAAACTAGAGCCAACAAGTATCTTTATCCAATATAAACATAACTCAAAATGCATACTCCCTCAGTAACTCGCAACTAGAAATAAGCTGATCATAATTATGCCCAACACAATAGTACCTCTAACATAATACAATCTCTCCCTGATTGCTCTTGGGTTTCTTGAGCATTTATCAAAAAAATGTTCAAAGGTGTTACTTGCGGTTCTCAAACAGCTTTCACTGAGCTCAGCACCATTCATACATTATAAGCAAAGCAATAGAGCATACAAAACAAGCAGGCCCGGATGAAAAGCAACTTGCCAAGACGCATATCATCCAATGAAAATCAAACACAAACAAGAAGTAAGCTTTCAAAAACCCAAAAGAGATAAGCTTTCAAAAACCCAAAAGAGATCAACTCCAAGGACCCAAGAAATGGTGCCCAGAAAGGAAAAAACCAAAACCAAAACCAAAACCAAGAAGATGAAGGAGGGAGAAGAGGGGCGCACGGCGAGGATCTCGGGGTTGGCCGGGTCAGAGGCAAGGGCTTCGTTGAGCGAAGAAAGAGAGTCTCGCTGCTCCTCCAATTGAAGCTCCAGCTGAAGCTCCAGAACTCTCTCTTCTTCTTCGTCGCTCGCCATTTTGCTCTTCTTGCCTTTGCTTGCTCACGGCGGATGCGATGAATTCAACGCCGGCGCGGAGATCGCCAGGTTGGAGGAGAAGGGAACGAAACGACGGGCCGTCTAAGTTTAGTGGGCTCTGGGATCCGTACACCACGTAATTAAACAGTTTTAATATGATTAACGTTTTTCCAAATAACACGAAACATCTATGAACTTTGACTCATTAGATAATAAAATCCTTAAACTTTTTTTTTATCATACAGTATAGAGCCGTTGAACAAAGTAAAAGTTCATGAACAACATACATATCGGGTTAAAATTTATGGATCACATTGAATAAATTTAAAATTCATAGATCACAATACACATTAAGCATAAATTCAACATTATCCCTTTTCTCGTTTTACGGCCATATGGATTTTCAATAATTTTACAATTTTTGTTTTCTTTCATGGTATAGAAAATATGGAACGGCCAAGCCAAATTAAACCTAACATTTAGAGAAAAAAAAAATTGGAGTTTAGCAATGATTTTCTTTAGGGAATTTATGATTATATTCGTAATCAAGAACAACCAAGGCCCAACGTGATATTTAGCGAATCAAATTGGCCGAACTTCGAATTCCATAATCAGCTGGGAACGATATTTAGACATTGATTCGCTAATTGCATACCGAAATGATATTTATTTGCTTGTCTATGTTTAGGGAAACAAGTGAGTAACTGACCCGCGAAAGAAATTGATTCATCCCGAGTGCATCCACCTTTCTTACAGCTGGTTTTTACGACCTCATTACAAGGCATCGTAACAGTGCTGGTACCATAGAAGTGCCGCAATTGTCTATCGTCTCTTCGAATTCTCAAGATTTGATATCATAACTTGACGATATATAGAATCTACACAGATACAACTATAAGGCAGTGTCGAAGATAGATTACATAAATCATCCTGCATGTGTATCGATTCAGAGCCCATTCCCTTCGTGATCTCAGGCTCCTAAAAGTCAGAGGTGATGCTTCTCACTCGGATTCAAATTCAGAGCGATATGAAGTGATCCCTCCAGACCAACTCTGGATCTAGATTACCTTATAGGCTGCACGACCCAGTCCGACACGAGGTCCTGGCTTACGCATCCCGACCTCGCAATTTCAAGTCTACAGGAGATTCCTCTACATGAATTCAGAAATCATGTGAAGCCGGCACATGATCCATCCCATAAAGCTAGATAACACAATGCCCTTCGTTCAGAATTTCGATCCTATGGGCAATATGAGCACTTTCACTTGAGAGGCTCCAAACTCTAGTACACAGATTTTCAGTTTCAATCTCCAAGACAAATTTTTTTAGGCCGTTCACCGGCAACAATGAATACACTGAGAAAGAATAATACATCTGATTTTATAAGATATCTTACAGGATACACATCTGTGTGAAACCTGACACGGATGATGTGCTCTTGAAACAACGAAACTGTGTCCTAACTCTCTGATTTTAGACTGGGAAAAGGGAAAAGAGAACAGCTAAAATGGTAAAGCTGAGGTAGTTTACAAAGCCATGGTACATTCGCCAAGTAGTACGTCACTACTTCGAAGTGGTAGGCTCTCCCAACCACTTGGCTCGAAACCCCGTCCCCTTACAGTCTGAGCAGCATGTTGAACCCTACAAAATTCATGAGCACACCCTTAAGAACTGCATTTGACTGTCCCTCTTTGATATTGCATGAACTAGATTCTGTAACATTAGCATTCTTTTAATTGAGCCATACACTAACCTTTCCAGCACATATGACGCAGCTTGTGTTTCTTGAAGGGACTTGGCAGAGCATGTTGTCTCCGAGGATGAAGAAACCCGTACCTCCACACCATTTGCATTCTACATGCCCCATCGAGTTGCAAGAGGAACAAGCCACCGGCCTAGGTTGCTGCATGCATTATTGAAACAAAATTATAAGATCTGAAGGTCACATAGTCCTTTTAACAATTAAGAAATGCCATAACCCCGTTTAGCTGCATTTGTTCAGACAAACCATCAAATCCTCTAACCTCCAAAGAACGAGAAAAGCTTTAAGCACATTTTCTTACATATAGCAAACTTTCTTACAGATAACTTGTTTCTAATATGCTTCGCAAGTTATGGAGTACTAGTCTTCTTTAACAGAAATGCATCATAGGGGACTCCGGGACTCTCTTGCCTCTCACCAATAAAATTGTTCCCCCAAGAACCCGATGTTCAATCAAGTTTATAACATTCTTACAGCATGTAGTGTCCAACAGCAGCAAGTTCAGCCTATGATATATTTAATCCAAAATAAGGGCTTCAATGAAGCTGAAAGAGTAGAAAGTACAGTCCCATAAGTCACAGGAAGCATAATCAAATGTCATAACCCTGGAGTGCAAATACCAATCTCAAGCAATTAACGGATGCACAATTAACTGGTGCAACAAACAGGAGACAGGAACTATGATCTTGTTAATATATAAATTGAGGGCTATTCAAAGTTAGATTAGAAGACCACTCTCTTCTATCATAAAATGTTTGTATGAGTCATGGCTATATGTATCGTGTAGTGCTGCAACAGCTGTAAAAAGATGGTGTTCGAGAACCATTAAACAGTTCTTCAAGCATTCTTGCCCAGCAACTGCTAACTTACAAAGTGAACAAAGAGCTTGTCATAGCAGGACCAAGGAGGAGTGAGAATACAAGGAGTTTTTGGTCTTCTATTGAGGAGATTTCTGCTCAAGCAAAGCAAGACGTGGTTTCTTGGCAAGGGTAATTCGATGCCGATCTTGCAGCTCTCTCTCCAGGACATCGACATGAATGAACAATCTGAGAATTGTTCATGCTAAATGCTAATACAGTGTCGCCCGTGCAATTCAAGGGAAGATAAGACCACTTACATGTTCAATAACCCTCAGCAAACTAGACACCACATACACGTCCAGAGACCTCAGCAATACTCCAGTATAAGAGTTCCACATTTACACAACTCAGACTACCCACTAAGCAATAATAACAACAACAATTCGAGCAGACTCGATACTCGATTCACCCCACTCGTTCAGTCAATTCAATTCATCGTCGCAGCATGCCCGTGTGGAAATTATCTCGATTCAACATAAGGGATCCCTTATCACTCTAAACTCTTCCAGGAAATGTGCAGTGCAAAGAAATTACCCCTCAATTATAACATCCAAAACGATTGAGCAAGCATAGAAAAAATGAGATATATTCTGTTCAACGAATTCAATCTTACACCGAAGGCCCATAGTTAACATGCTCAATCACTCTTGAAACTCAAACGGTACATGTAAAAAGATCATACACAGAGACATACAGGCACACAAGAAACCTCAATCAATGCATACAAAACCAAAGGGTACCTGAGAAATCAACCAGGCCTGCTCCATACGCTTAACGAAATCGGAGGAGCTCTCATACGAATCCACCGTTGAAGCTCTCACGCCAACGAACCTAGACCTCTTGCCCCTCGCCGTCGCACCGTGAGGTGAAATTACACAGACGGCATTTCGACGGGCTTGCGACCTCCCGCAATCTACGGATGATTTGGGCACAATCAAGGGTCTGCAACTACAACGGCAGGCGCAGCTCATCATGTGGGTCTCTGAAAAATCTGAAGAATTTGCTCGAAGAAGCCGATTTATAGCAGAGAAGAACAGAAAGATCAAAACTTTCTTGGTGATTTGCTTGCACGATTCCCGTGGGCGAACGGAGGCGGAATCCTAACGAATGTTCGCTGGTTTTTTTCTTGCGAAGAAGAGAAGATTTAACTGTGAGCGGACGCAAACGTTGTCCTCGGGAGCAATTTTGTTCCGACCTCCGAGAAAAATCAAAGCTTTTGGGATGACGATGACGATTTTTCTTTTCCCCAATTTGGGCTGCGGTGATCGGTTTTAAAGCGGGCCGGTTCTCAATTTCATGGTCTGAATCCATCAGGAACCATTCCAGTTGGGTCGAAAAACCGGCCCTGTCTTCTTCTGTTTTTTTCTTATTCCCTACAAGACTGCAAATATTGTTGCACAGTATAAACTACTACACGAGTAATATGAATTAAACAAGCTCGTGATAAGCTAAACATAATGATCATCTACACAAGCAAAGCTATAATGATCATCGAGAACCAAATCCGAGAGGCATCGAGCCGCGAGGGAGGCGCGAGCACTGCACGACCAAGACTGAGAGAAGCGAGAGTGAAAGACGTGAGCGATGAGCAAACCTAAATGAGCTCGAGCGAGAAAAGAATGAAAATTTGAGTTTTGAAGATTTGGAATAGTAAGGATTAAAAAAGTGGTGCAGGTGAGAGTGGTCCACACTGGAGTTGGGAATCGGACCAATGTTCACCGGTTCTAGATTTTTGAAACCAAACCGGTTCTCTCGGGAATTGCCCAAAATCGGTCAATTCGAGCATGTTCTTTTGCCCATTCCTAATTTGGGCTTTGCCAGGGAAGTTGGAAGTCGAAGAGCTCGAGACTCAACATAACATGGTGGGTTCATGGTTCGCATTTTCACATCTCATGGGCTTCTTCAACTTGGGCCTTGAGATTAGATTTGCTCGATGCCTGTTACGGTGTCCTACCAAAATATCCAAGCTAGGATTTTTTGGTTCTTGCACAATCTGATGCCACGAGAGAGTAGTCACGCCGGTCCCTCTTTCCACCCCGTAAAAATCTACACACATGGTGTTAGATGCATGGCATATATCGTGTATGATTGCGAAAGTTGTTGCTGATGACATATGTCTTGAATTCATGCAATTTGTATAGAATTTTTATCACATAAATTGTGCGTCCGATAAAATTTTGTCAAATTATTTTATGGAAAGTGACTCCATGCAAATACCGTAGGCTTGTGTGCTTCTAATTTAAGCAACGCGAAATATATTTTGATGATAATATCCAATCTTTGTCAAGGATTTGGGATATATTAGGGATGGAGAGTGCGATGAAGGACAAATCCACCTTCCAAGTGAGGGCTCTGGAGTCAACGCCCGACCCTGAGTGGGTTTGGATTATGGATTCAAGCCCAGTATTATTTCATATCTTCGTCGAGATTGTAAAGTGCAAAAGGGAATAGGAGAGTGGAAATGCAGACCCACTCACTTTGGAGAGGTCCAAATTCACTCGAGGACATCATTCATGGAAACTTTGGCAAGTGCCCCCAACAACTAACTCTACCCGCATAAAATTTTAGCAAAAAGAAAATCTCTATGTATTGATAATAAAACTTGTCAAAATGGTTAATAAATTTATTTCTTAACTCATAATTGATGGACTGAATTATTATATAAGTTAGTTATATTTAGCAAATAAGTTATAAATGGATTTAAGACGGTAAAGCAAAAAGAAATAAGGTTTCAAATGAATACTTAACTTACTTAGACCTAACTCACCTCTATGACTTTCTTGCATCCCCACTCAATCTTGCGCTGGCTTACTTTGTGCTCTTATCTCAGTTTGAGTATAAATTTTTCTAAATTTGGTAAAATACGAAAGTGTTTTAGCATTGTGAGTCGAGTCGGGATATGGATCGATCGAGTATGAGTATGGGTCACTAAATTTGTATTGCGTGAAAATAGGTTGAAATGGGTCAATTTGGATCGGACTATTTTCGATTTGACCCATATGTTTGACTGGTCGATTGATAATATTTAAAAAACGACTTTGACTCTTCATATGTAACATATTCTAAAATGTGGCAATTGAGCTCATTTCATCGAAATAAGGCCTGTCAATCTCTAGATTACGACATTTGCCTAATCCCTTTTTCGAGCGAACAAAAGCGAAAGGATCGTCTCAATTACTTGCCTTCATTAACTTACATTTTACCTTTCTCTGCATTATTCTTGAGGGGGGAAAATACTAAAACAAGCGAGAAACGTGGTTCTGAGTCTCGGTCTATTCTCTCTTGGCATGCAAAGAAAGATCACTCTTTCTAAGCATAGCTATGAAAACGAGGGTCACAACCTAAGACCTTTTTGGACGGTGGATAAGAGGCCAAATTCCGTTTGAACATGGGATGGACGGCGAGTCTTCCCATTCTAGATTTTCAAATACCCCATGAAAAGAAAGTCACAGTCCATGGCATGTGTACCACATGCTCTGCTCAGTGCACCATCATCTTCTAAGAAAAGAGATGGGTCCAAAAGCAAGACCAGTATGACCACGACCGGAGAAGAGTCGAACTAATGCTGATTGGTTCTTATGATCTTTCCTAATATTTGAGTCTTAGGGTGCATTTGGGAATGACTTTCGGAAGGCAACTTAGAACCTGCTGCCTTGGACTTTTAGCTTTCTCAACATGCAACACTCTCTCCCGAATAAGTAAAAAATATTTCTTCCAAAACTACCCTCATCTATTTTTTGATTTTTCAGTTTTGCCCTCGTTTATCACTGTTCATTGTCTTCTCCGCTTAACTCGGCGGCATGGTTGTGAGGGGATGGCAACGGCCCGGAGAGGGGCTGGCATGGTCACACAACCCAGTGACCATCGCCTGGGGTTGCATGACTACCATGATGGGTCACGCGACTTAGGCAAGGGCTGCCTACGGTCACACAACCTAGACGGCCCTCGCCGGGAACTCGCACGACCTCAGAGAGGCATTGCGTGATTCAAGCGAGAGGTCATGCTACCCAGACGACTCTCGAGGCCTGCCGACGACTCAGATCTGGCACGACGCGGTGCCAGATCTGGGTCGTAGGCGGGCCTCGCCTGGATTTTGCGGCCCTCATCGAGGGTCGCTCGACCCTAGGCAGCCCTCATCGATGGTCGCTAGGGATTGCCTAAGGTTGTTCAACCTCAGACGACTGCCGCCGGCACCAAGTCCGGGTTGTCGGCTGCCGCCTACCATTCACCAACTTCGGCCGCCTACCCTTCATTGGCTCCGGTAAAGGGTTTGAACTTTTCTTTTATTAAAAAAGGAAAAAATCACATTGCGAAAATAATTTTCCAAATGCTATTTTATCGAAAGTTACTTTGTAATGGACTTTTAAGTTACAACTTATCGAATACAATTTGCATTTTGAAAAATTCCTTCAACTTAAAATCTTTTATATTTTTTCAAAGACTTTCCTCCAAAGTGTTTCCAAACACAACCTTAGGCCTGCTGAAGTAGATGAGAATGAGATTCTCTCTAGTCAAAATTTAAAAGCCAAAAGAATAGATGCTTAAAAGAACCGAGGATACATCAAATCACCTTTAGTTATGTCACTTATTATTCTCGGAACTTACCTTTTACCTAACAAAGACATACCTTTCACATGGACACCCCACGGAAAAAAAAAATCAATAAAGTACCGCGAATTGGTAAGCTTGAGCAAGATTATCTCATGTTGCTTGTTTATTTGATCGTTGATATTGGTGTGATCCTCATCTAGCTACCGACTTTATGTTGAAAGGAAATACATAATGCAAGAGGATCTGCATTTATATCGAGCTTGGAGCAGATTTTCTTCCTCTCACTTTGCATCTAAATGAGTTGGGCTTGCAAGATCATCTTTCAAACTCGAGTTGAGTTCAAAGTTCAGCTCATGGGGGTCCAATCGATTTGAATTAATTTCTCGACCGAAACTTATCACCATCCAAGCGATCTGGTTGTTGCAAAAATTTAGTAGCAAGGTCGTTTGAATGCAAAATTCCAAATGAAAGCCAGAATAGAAAGTTGGCAAAGCTACTTTTCCTTTCCCTTTGAACTTCTTGACGGAAAGTCACACTTCCTTCATTGCGAGCGAGATGTTTAAGAGCATTGCATTCATTCATCTCCAAAGCTCGTCCCCCCGTTGTCGGTTCACTTTCAGACAACATAAATTGCACCACCTTCGATCAAACACGAGAAACATTTCGCGTTGTTCATCATCTTCGTCTTCATCATCGTCAGAGTGACAGGAGGAGCTGGTGTCCGATGTGGCGCGCACCCATTTGCTCCCACGGCCGAGACGAGACGGTGGTGGCTCCACCACACCAAATTCAGACACAAGTTTTGAATGGCTCAAAACACTACCGGCCAAACACAACCAAACCCAATCCATTATGATTCGGCCCGCTCTTTGCTCTTTGCTCTTTGTGCCTCGGTTGCTCCTCCACCTCCCGCTTAAATAAAGCTATTTTTTTTCTCTTCAATTCCTACTCTCTCTCTCTCTCCTTCCCTAAATCCTCTCTTTGTGGTTACCAACCCCTCGCTGGATTTTCTTTCGTACTGTCATTTCACGCTCTTCTTGCATGCCCAGTTATAAAAACCCTTCCTTTCGCTTGACCCTCTTCTCTTTCGGTCTCCACCGCGCTTCCACTCTGTTTCTCCGTGCCTCTGGCTAATACCCATTTGGTAAAGACCACCATGGACTGATTAACCCAGGTGAAAAAGCAACTATTTTGACACCCTTTGGATCGCTGAAAAGACGGACCATGAATCACCCTTCGACGGTGCATCAAGAACCCGGTGTTCTCTCTGATTTGGTGTCCCGATTGGGTCACTTCGCGCTCAACTCAAACTCGCGCCCTTTAAATTCTGATGGGTACTCTTCGTTTTTGTCTAACTATCTCTACTTCGACGGTTCGATCGGTTTTGAGAGGCCAAAGATTTGTTCTTCCTTGAGTTCGAGCACCAGAGGCAGTGCTTCGGGCACCAGAGGCAGTGCTTCGAGCATTCGCCGGTTCCTGAGCGACTTCAATAAGGCTATTAGGTTCCATTGTGAGAGAATACCAATTGGGTTCGCTTCGGTTCAGGTTGATTCAGGCAACGGTAATGGTGATTGTAGTCATAATAATGGGGATAGTGATAATGGGTTAAGATATGATGGCTGTGGTGTTTTGGTGGATGATGGGGTACATGTCAACGGTGTCGAGGCTGATACCCCAAAGAAAGTTCTCATTTTAATGAGCGATACTGGCGGTGGCCATCGGGCTTCTGCAGAGGCTATCAAGGCTGCTTTTCATGAAGAATTTGGCGATGATTATCAGGTCAGTATTGGTGGATTAACTTTTAGGACTTGCTTTCATTATTCAGATTTTGTTTGGTTGCCAAGGGATCATGAACAATGCCTTGCCTGATCGACTTCTAGTTTGTCCTGAATAAACGGGTCGGGTCAGTATTGGTGGATTAACTCACAGGACTTAGTTTCGCTATTCAGATTTTGTTTGGTTGCCGAAGGATCACGAATAATGCCTTGCCTGATCGACTTCTTGCTTGTCCTGAATAAGTGGGTGTAAAGCTAATGCACTCATCTGGCTAATACTGTCCTAAGTCCGTGAGAGGAAAAAGGTTACACCATGTCAAGTTTATTCCTGTTAATGTTAAAATTAATTCTACTTGCAATGATTGTCTAATTTTAAATGGATTAAGTTATTACATGGAAGTGTTGATAAATATGAATGGCTAATAAACCGTGGGAGTTTAGCATACACATGAGATTCATTTTATTGGAGTATGGTAGTTGCTGAAGGAGTGTAAAGTAAGGTTGACTTGATTCTAGATTGTTGAGTCTTCAAGTATGAGGTCCAAAATCAACTACAGACTTGGCCAATGCTCAACAGGGTGGCAGGCACTTCGTATGTCTGATGGAAACAAAAGAAATGAATATCCTTTTGTGACAACAAAAGCTGCACGTGGGATTAAAGTCAAAAGTGGACAAAAGTTTTTATGTGATTCTCCTCTCTTCATATCCACAATCTTTCACTGGCTTGCAAATTCGCTGGCCAAAATGATTTTTAGGGAAAATGATGTGTGTCGCAAATGGCAGATTAGTCGAGCAAATTTGTTCTGTAGTAAAGAGTTCTCATTGCAGGTATTTGTTACTGATTTGTGGTCAGACCATACGCCTTGGCCATTTAACCAGTTGCCTAGGAGCTATAACTTCTTGGTGAAACATGGGCCCTTGTGGAAGATGACCTATTATGCAAGTGCTCCAAGAATTATTCATCAATCGAACTTTGCTGCAACTTCAACCTTTATAGCTCGGTGAGCTTCTGTCATAGGCATGTGCTGCCAATCTTCCCCGCATCAACTTTATATCGCATAATCTCTTTCATATATGCTAACACTTACTCTTGCTGAGCCTTTGGTCCCACTATTACTAGGCATCTGCAGATATTGTTCATACTCAGTGGAAGGCCAAACCTTGATGGACTAGGAGTAGAACTAGTAACTACAGCCTTGCAGGCTTTTGCTTTTACAGAAGTACCTCAAGTTTCTGTTGGTGTATTTTCTGCAACTGTGGTAGCTAATATGTATACCACATTGAATTCATGTATAGGCACACTGTGATATATAAATGGCATGACTTAGTAGAATATGTTTTGTCATTAATTCTCCTAGTCCTACTCTTTTGCTTCATGGAAGTAAGGTATCGTAGTTCTCCTATATCATCTTCTCTCCAATTTCATCTGAGTTGGGATAAAATCTTTCCTACTCTTGCTGATAAACGAGTACTAGTTTATTTGGGTAACTTCGCGAGATAATCCATGTTGTATAATTATATTTGAAAATAAGAGGTTGATCTCCTTGCTTCTCTCATGATACAATCCTCTTCCCGCTGAGCCCTTTTTGTCGTCAATACAGCCCTTGTAGCAGCACTTTCTAGCTGTAGAACAAGTTCCTCTATGGACAGTAGCAGGATAAGTATCCTCATTCCCACTGAAAGTCACAGCCCTGGGATAATAATAAGTCCTACTGTAAGCCATTGGCCAGCCTGTTGGAGTTGCGTTGGACAATGGGAGGATCCTCTTTATTTGATCTATTAATTTTGACCATCTTTCTTTGAAGATTTGCAATGAGTTACTTCAGCCAATGGTCGAGCTCTTCACTATCCTTTAAATCTGATTCTTCGGGTTTGAAGAATTAAAGATGACAAGATTATTTACTTTTAGAGCATGTCCTGTCAGCTAATAGAATCATTTGCTGCCAGTTAACTTCAATTTGTGGCTGAATTAAGGAAACCAAAGGCAGATCTCCAAATCACTCCTTACAAATGAGGATTCCTATTTGGCTGGGAATGTCAAGGGAAACTGTTCAAACTCACTTGAATAAGAGAAGAACAATAATCAGATGTGCTTGGTGATCAAGCAGCTATGTTTTACAACAAAACATTTGTTTTATACGCTTAATGTTAGAAAAGTGTTTCTATTGATTTAATTATATGGTCTTTTGTGGCAATGTCGTGACAATGATGAACACTTATCTTATCCTGTTGCTTATTTGCAGAGAGGTTGCCAAAGGACTAATGAAGTACCAGCCTGATGTTATTATTAGTGTACATCCACTTATGCAACATGTTCCGCTTCGTATTCTAAGGGCGAAGGGTCTTCTAAAGAAGATAGTTTTTACCACAGTTATCACAGATTTAAGCACTTGCCATCCTACATGGTCTGTCAATGTTGTTGCTCTTGTTAATACAGATTCTCATTGTGGTTCTGATTTGGATTTCTCTATGCCCAGGTTTCATAAGCTCGTGACTAGATGTTACTGCCCTTCAGCAGAGGTAGCAAAGAGGGCCTTGAAAGCTGGATTGCAGCCTTCACAAATTAAGGTGTATGGCCTTCCTGTGAGACCTTCATTCGTTAAGCCTGTCCGGCCTAAGGTTGGTGACTTGGTTTCATATGTTAAGCTATCTTATCTCCTTGACAGATATGTAATATTTTTAGCTGTTTCTGTAATAATATTCTGGATCTGGATTATGTGCTAGAAATTTATGTTGGCTTTTAAATATATTAGGAACATTAATTTATGAATGTGCCCCAGCATTTTTTTGACAGTAGAATGGAGTCTTGAACTTTAATTATATTCTAATTGTTCTTTTAAGCTATGACTTATCAATTGAAATTGGGTTGAGTACGTGCTTTTTTTTATTAAACCGCTTCACTGTAACTTTGATTCCTGTAGAAGATCCATGTACCTTAAGCTCGATTTTTCATTTCTAATGATAGGAAGAACTAAGGAGAGAACTGGGTATGGATGAGGATCTTCCGGCTGTCTTGTTGATGGGAGGTGGAGAAGGAATGGGACCAATTGAAGCCACTGCTCGTGCACTAGGGGATGCATTGTATGATGAGGATCTTATGAAGCCAATTGGTCAGATCCTTGTTATTTGTGGCCGCAACAAGAAGCTCGCCAATAGATTGCTTTCAATCGATTGGAAGACTCCTGTGCAGGTAGTTGATGGGTCTATTCTTTAAGTCACTACCACAGCCTGCATCACATCTGCCTTTGTCAATGTGTTGCTTACTGTGTACAATTGAATGGAAAATACTAGCATAGCATAGTTTTACCACCACTTTTCATGCTTGTAGACATACTTCTATCTGGCAAATGAACCTCGCATGCTATGAGAGCTGCGCCTTGATTGTTTTTAACTTTTTATGTCTAATTTTTTAAATGAAGGAGAACTGGTTTTGATTTTTTAATAACGTTCCTTGGATTTGACCTATTTCTGTGTCCTTCTGCAAGCTTAATTTTACATTTATCATACCCTTTCCCTTTTTGTATGCTACCAGTGGATGCTTTTCTTCGCTGTCAAAATGACTTTAAAGATTGCAATGCTTAATGCAGAAAGTCAAGTAATAAGATTGCTCAAAATGAGAGAAACGTGAATTAACTGGCGTGCTTCTGTTCTTCCATGATTTTATGCATTATGTGTTGAAGAAATTGCTCAATTATCCAGGTGAAGGGATTTGTCACCAAAATGGAGGAATGCATGGGCGCTTGTGATTGCATCATTACAAAGGTAAACCTATCAGGACCATTGAATGTATGATTCTCTTGTCGAATGTTAACTGTCTACTGATAAGTCTCTTTTCAGGCGGGCCCTGGGACCATTGCAGAGGCGATGATTCGAGGTCTCCCTATCATTCTTAATGATTACATTGCAGGGCAGGTAATTCTTGGTTTGAAGTAAAATGTTCTTTTTCCCCTTTCAGTTCAGTTTCTTTTCAAAGAATCCTCATTTTTGGAATTTATTTGCGTGCATCTTGTTGGTGATACAAGTCATACCCAATTGTCCTGTCGAAGGAACCTCACTTCACAGCATAGGTGTAGCATTTCTATGTAGACAAATGAATCAGGAAAGTGAATGCTGAAACTTTCTTACAAAAAATTCGCGGTTCTTTAGATATTATTTAAGTTTTCTAAATATGTGCAAGGATCTCCCGAGTTTGTTATGTTGTTTGTGGATATTCGACGTAATTATGAATAAACGACTGGAGGTTGTGAAGTGGTATAGATGATCATTGTACAACATGAACTATAGATTACATTCAGATGTCATCTTTTGTACCTCTTTTCTAGAGCGACTAAGCTGAGTTGACCACCTTTGAGATAGAAAATTATGCTTTACAGAGTTGAATATCAAGTGCTCAAGGAAAGCTATCTTCAGAAGATTAGTGCAGCTAAAACCAAACTGTTGTGATTTTCATCTGATGACGAAGATGAGAATATTGTCTGTGAGTGAAGGAACTACTGAAAAATGAATGCATTCGTACTTCCTACTGCCTAGGGAATTGAAAGTAGCTCCAACTGGGAATTGATTGATACGGCACACTAGGTAGTTGTCATTGGCAAGGGAACAACTGAGAAGCGCTCATGAAAATGGTTGGTCATTGTTGGACGACCAAATGGTCTTGATGATCCGAAGGCTACTTTGAAATGAGCTGAGTCCTCGTTTTCCATGAAAACTGGCTTATCTGTTTCCTTTTTAGAAAATGTGAATTTTCTTTCATCCATTTCCCTCCATTTATGGGAGTGTATCTCCATGGCACTTTCCTAATGGTTTCTGGCTGAATTCTGAAATCCCTCTCCAACCAATTTTTACTTTGCCAATGACAGGAAGTGGGAAATGTGCCGTACGTGGTGGAAAACGGATTTGGAAAGTTCTCAAAATCACCAAAAGAGATAGCCAACATCGTTGCAGAATGGTTCGGCCCAAAAGCAGATGAGCTCAAGGCCATGTCACGAAATGCATTGAAGCTGGCTAGGCCTGATGCCGTGTTTAAGATTGTTCACGATCTCCACGAGTTGGTCAAGCAAAGAAGCTTGGTACCTCAGTACAACACGACGTAGCTTGATCTCCTGGACCAACTTTTTGGGCGGGATGGTTTGATGGAAACATGGGTGAGAGGCATTTTTATATTGTAGATTTTTCCCACAACACTATGCTGATTCATTGTAACAGTAGTAGTTGCATATTCATCGCTGAATCATACGTTACGTAGGCCCTGTAACCCTTTAGGGAGGAGTGAGTTATCCTCCTGTCAATAAAAAGCGAAAAGCATTGGATAGATGCAATTTACCATGCAGCAAGGACCTGATTTTACTGCCAAGTTTGTTCGAAATAGTGCATTTCTGTCTTCACTGTCGGCAGATTTTTCACTCAATGCTGAAGAACCAAATGAGAAGAAGCATGAAAATCTTTGTCTTGACTAGGTGAACATTTCGACTCTTTTGAGGTTTGTTCTGGTATTAGACCCTTCATGGTCATCCTATCATGCCTGGGAAATAATGGCTTACAAAGAGGCCGGCCTCTTGGCTTTCATGTCTCTTGTCTTTCACCTGAGAAATCGATTCTAACCTCTTGCACACAAATCTCACAAAATGTCATCATTGAAGTACACATCAGATACTTTAAGAAAGACCAAATTAATAATTCTAATGATTTCTCAGCATCATCTTTGAATACCCTTCTATTTGTTAGGAAAAAAAAAACAGAGAGGAAATTGTGTAATTAGGAAAACAATTCTCCAATTCCGAGTTGATTATACTTCACGCCTTAAGCTGAAAGACATTATTTAAATAATAATAAAAAGAGAGAACTTGATTTTACTTTGATACTTATCTCCTTCGCTTGGCGACTACACAGAGAAATTGTCTTAGAGACACTATCTTTTGTTAAAAACTCGGGTAACAATTGATGTGATGGCATAATTTTGTTTAGATGTTCCGCGAATTTCATTAAGGTATCTGGTTCAAGCCTAAATCATCAATTAGCAAATCTGTGTTGTTATTACTATGCCCAATATTTTCCTAAAAAATATAAGTAAAGGAACGGAGTTCTGTCCGAAAGGAACCTCAATCTTTTTGGTCAATTCTAGTGGAGGATATCTCAATTTCCACAATATTATCCGTACAAAACACAAAAAAATTGGCAAAAATTTCCAAATTTTCCTTTGTATGATTGCTTAACGAGAATATCCAAGTAACTCCCTAGTAAAATACTTTTTTTCTTCTTAAAATAATGAAGAGATAAAGTACATTGGAAGTCCTAAAACTTATTGAAAAATTACAACTACATCTTAAAACTTTTAAAAAGTGTAGTTGAGTTTTAAAAATTGCCACAAAAGTGCCATCGAGTTCTAAATCTTTCAAAAAATGCAATTAAATCCTAAAACTTGTGATGAAAATCCAATCGAATTCTAAAATTTTCAAAAAGTGCGATCAACGGAATGACTTGATTGCTTTTTTTGCAAGTTTTAGGACCCAGTTGTATTTTTATGATAATTTTTAGAACTTAATTACACTTTTTGTAAGATTTAAGACTCAATTGTACTTTTATAATAAGTTTTATAAAGGAGAGATAGAAAGGAGACGCTGGTACTGGGCCGTAAAAAGGCCGTAACGACTTCTGCAACCGTCGTCTCCGCTCGGCCCACCGAGAACAGCAGCAAGGCCTGCGAGGACGGAGCGGAAGAGGAGAAGAGGAAGAGGCAGAAGACGAAGACGACGAAGAAGACCAACACCAGATCACGGCAGAGATATCGATACAGAGAAGCGACCGAGGCCGGCGGCGAGCGCGAAGCAGATGGAGAAGGGCAAGGGAGTGATGGGGATGGGGAGGCGGTGGGCGGTCGATTTCACCGACAACTCAACCTCTCCGGCCTCCCGCGATATCCCCGATCCTCTCGGTTTCTCTCGCGCCTCCCTCGATCAGGTAGCTCGTCGATTTGAGCTCGCGTGTTCTCGAATCGTTCTGGGTCGGGCATCGAATTCGTGTGCGTGCGTTTCTTTTTTTTTTTTTCCTCAATCGGATTCCCCTTTTTGGCCTCTTGTGTTTGCAGGATGATTCTGCGGTCACTCGACAGAAGAAGGACGCTGAGGCTAATTGGAAATCTCAGGTACTCCTCCTCCTTCCCACTTCGAGAACAGCTGTTACTAGTCTTGCGTGGATCTTCGGATCTGAAACTGTGTACGTTTGAGCGGAACGTGGCGAAGAATATGGAAGAATGTCAGTTTTGACCGCTATGTCCTGTGTGAGTGTTGAGATTCAGTTCTAACGACTATATACTTATGTAGAAAACACCGTATTTCGGAAAAATTAAGTCGGTGTAGTTTTTTGTCTTGAACAATTTAATCAAACAAAACGTTGGTTTTTTTTTTTTGGGGGTAATTCGATGTGGTGGAAGAGTTTCGATCCAAGCTTCGATGAGATAAGCTGTGAATTGTGCTCCCTGTGGTTTGTAAACAGAAAGCGTGGGAGGTGGCGCAAGGCCCGTTCAAGAATTTGATGATGATGGGGTTCATGATGTGGATGTCTGGAAGCACTGTCCATCTCTTTAGCATCGGTATCACGTTTTCGGCCCTATGGCAGCCGATAAGTGCTCTTCAGGGAGTTGGGAAGGGTAAGCTACTTACTGATCATGAATGATTCACTTCTTGTTGATTAGCTTGAGGCATGCTCTTAGGTCTAGATTATGACATTGTTTCTTCATTTATCTTAAAGAAGAATACTGCTAATCCAACAGGAAATTGAGACACCGCTGGTATTAATCCGATGTTTATGTCCTCTTCTTATTCCTTTTTTTTTTTAGTTTCCATGTATGTGAATCCAGTTGGTACATGTCAGGTAGATAGCTTGGCTTGGCCTTTTGTTTTTGAGTGGCTTCCGGTTAGTAACTCTGTTACATTTGCAACTACGATCTGTTGTCTTTGTGGAAAGAAGTACTAAATGTGCACAAATCTCAAGTAACAGATTGGCGTACACATTTGTTTGTTCACATTGACCTGGAGATGCATTGACTATTGAACATGATTAACTTATGCCCTAACATCTGAATGGGTTGGCAGGATGTGCAAGTAATGAATATTTCATAAATTCTGCTTTACTCTTTTCTTTTCTTTTTAGCTTGTCTCAAACTTGTACTGTCTGCTTGAATATGCGTTTGGTATTTGGTCAAAAATACAACAACAGCCTCCAAAATGAGTGTATAAGGTTTCAATCGCATGTTAAGTTAGAGATACGACAGCATCACAAAGGTCAACTTCTTGCGAGTTGCTAATGTGGTTTTCTGACTACTAAATGTTTGCAATTATATCCTGGCTATGCTATCATCGCTGAATTAAGTGGAGCTCTGGATAATATTGTTACAAGACATGATGGAAATCAGTGGTAGTGAGTCAGGTTCCTGAGAACATCTGGTGAGGCTTATCTACCCTTGTATCGATATTGTGAAGTGAAGTGCCTCTTTAGTCAGAAAAATTGAGGACAGAGCTCCCCTTCCTATCTGTGATTTTGGGTGCTTTTATGGGGTTGCGAATGGTTGCCAGATGGGCATGAATCCAATAGCAGGTGAATCAGTAGCAATAAAAGGTCAAGCTACTAAAAGCATGGGTATCAAATTGCCACTTATGGATATTTGTTTGAGGGTTGCTGCTTGAGTACATCAATAAAGGTCCATGAATAACTTGTGCAACTATTTTGAAAGTGGATTGTTGGATGGACCATTTACAGAGGACCTCAATGTTCTTTACTTATTTAGCTTGTTGTATTGTATTTTAGTCGGTTGTCATACTCAGGAAAGTTCTTTTTCTGTCACATGGCAGTTTTTGAGCCATACAAGGACAATAGGGTTGAACTTCTTGCGCCAAAGTTACTCTATATAGCCCTTAATCTGGGAGGTTTAGCACTTGGTGTTTGGAAGGTGAGATGCTTACATTAGGGACTTCTTACCCCTGCCCGCAGAAGCATTTATTGAGGAGGGTCCTCTCTCTTGGCCCTGCAGATCTGGGGCATGTTTCCTTGTGCTAATATGTTTCTTCTTGGCAGCTTAATACACTTGGCCTACTTCCTACACATGCATCAGATTGGGTCTCATCCTTACCTCCAGCACAGGTTTAATTCTACTTTTTCTGAAATCTGCACTTGCTTAGGAAACCGTGACTAAAAATTTCATTTTGGATGAATTGCAACCTTTCTACTGTATTGTATGTTCAACTAGGGTGTATTGCTCAAAGGAAGTCAGGGGCAGATATTGGTATGAATCATAGGAGTTTGAAACAGTTTAGCTTATAATTGATTTCCTTCCTGTAAGGAATTTTGCATAACATTAATTGTTGTATACCAGTGTAGTAGCAATCGTAGGATCATATAGGCAACCTCTCTAGGAGCATGTTTGCTACGGTTTTCTAACTGCAGTTGTAGCTGCAAAAAGAGGTGTTGGGCAAACTTCTCACAGCTGCTTTAGCTTACGTACGTTTTTAGGAAGCTGTGTTGCTCTGCCTTGAGATATTGCAATTTTAGAACATGTCTCACCATACATACAACTTATGTCAATTCGTGGCATTACTTCAGTCTACCACAACCATAGCTATACCAAGTAGACCCTTAGTAGGATATGACTTGGGTTTTTTTTTTCCCCAGAAATGTTGGGGCTTGAATATCCAGAAAATTGGCTTTTTGCAAACTTAGCTTGTTAATCTATTGTATTTATGTTACCATGAAAATATTACTCAACATAGATGGTCAAAGGGCATGTAAATTTTCTGCACGATATGCCTTCTCTTTTTGGCCACTACATGTTATTAGTCTTTGATGAACAGCTAACCTAAAAAAGGTTTTGCGTATTTCAGGAGGTGGAATACTCAGGTGGGGGCATGCCTTTACATTAACGCAACAGTGTCTACAATTTCAAGACCGATCTCCAAGTACGAGAGGAAGTGCTGGAATGAATTTTCCCCCGTTGCCCATTTCGTTATCCTTGGATCCGTCGCTGGTGGCGGAGTGGTTCAGTCTCGGTTGATCATCTACCAAGGTCTTGTCAGCATCGCTGTAGTTGTCGAGTAAATTAGTTGGATGGTTACTGATGCTAAATTTAGTTCCCTAGTCGATGCTACTCTTGCATTAAGAAGGCACCATCTGAAAATGATGGTTCATCAACTGTTTCATCTATTATCATCACTCTTAAGACTGCTTTTCTGTCAGAATGGTTGAACTCTGATCGGGACTTGTGCCATTACTGTAGTTTCTTAAGCGTCCAGCAGATTCTGATTTTCTAATATGACAGGTGATTGATCTTATAGTAAGCACGATATATGGGCTAAGCCAAAGCAAATACCAGTAACAGTAAGTATGCACTTGTGAGTGGATTTTGGCGGATGCTGATCATGATGGCTTATGAGTTCTGGCAATAAAATTCCTATAAAGCCCGGATTAGGTGCGCAAACAGTTACAACGTAAATTTGTACGCTTGGTGCTCTCATAAATCAGTGTGTTGGAATGGAAAAAAATTAAAGAAAAATAAAGTGGGAGGTTTTTCTTTATGTGAAAAAGTGTGAAATCTGATTTTACATGGGCTGAATCATAAGAAAAGTTAACAAAATTTGGTAATCGATCGATCTTTGCAATGGGCCTGGATATAGTTCTTTTATCTTTTTTGGTCAAAAGCCAAGATATAGGTTTTTTCTTGTCGAATAAAAGCAGAGATATAGTTCGAATGATTTGATTGCTTAATGTCGTCTCTGAAATATTAATTTGCTTAATGTCGTTCATGGACTATACGAAAATATTCAAAGTACATGTATCGAATATTGATTTAATAATCTAATGGCTAAATCGAATATGTATCAAATATTTATAAATTATATTGAATAAATTAAAAATTTGTGAATAGCAACGAATATAAAATAAAAATCCAACAATTATATTGGATCAAAGTTTTTAGGTAAGTTATGTGATTTACCCAAACTCAATGAGTTTTCACGTGGCTATGCTTTTGAGTTTTGACCGATCGATATGACAAGGGAGGGTACGCTCATGATCACGTCCGATCCGTTTTGTCTTGCTGTGGGCCCCAATTTCATTATATTATTGGGACGCGACAAATCCAAGCAATCTCTCTCTCTCTCTCTCTCTCTCTCTCTCCTCGCAGAACCAGAGTCGCACCTACACCTGCCACCCCCAAAGCCATACCCACATCATCCTCATCCTCATCATCAGCATCATCATCAGGGTCGAGCCATGGAGTTCACGCCGGGCGAGTTGATCCAGTTCAACGGCACGGACCCCTCGAAGCCCATCTACGTTGCCATCAAGGGCCGGGTCTTCGACGTCACCGCCGGCAAGTCCTTCTATGGCCCCGGCGGGGCGTACGCCATGTTCGCCGGCAAGGACGCGAGCCGGGCCCTCGCCAAGATGAGCAAGAACGACGAGGACGTCACCCCTTCCCTCGACGGCCTCTCCGACAAGGAGATCGGCGTCCTCACCGACTGGGAGAAGAAGTTCGAAGCTAAGTACCCTGTCGTCGGTCGCGTCGCCTCTTGAGTCTTTGGATCTTTTGATCGATTGGTTAATGCTCGTTATGTGTTCCCTTGTCTTGTTATTACTGGGAGTTTTACCCGTGTGGTCTAATAAGGATGTTGTGTCCTTTGATGGTGGAACATGTCTCGAGACATTAAGTGGATATGATGGATGGATGTTGGATATGGATTGTAATAATCTTGGGCTTTTGATTGTTAAGTAAGATTTTGTGCCAGTTGGAAATTAAAGAAGACGTTGTATGGTAGACAGTCCTCTGCACTGGTCTAGTTTTTTCTCCTTGTATGATTGTCTGATTGTGCCCGAGTGTTCTATGCTTTCGCCGTGTGTCGGTAGGCGTGTGAATCGTGATTTTTGTTGGTGGTGGAAGGGATTCTGGTTGTCTCGTTATGAAGGCACTAATGGTGTAACTCGAGATGAATGAATTTTGTTGTGTTTTGAAAGAGTTGAAGGCCTTTTATGTGGTCTGTGGCTATAAGATAGATTGTTGTTGCTATATGTCGTATGATGCTTGTCTATCGGTAGCAGAATTGGCTGCTTATGTCGTAGAGAAGCTATCAAGTACATTGATGAGTTCTATTGCACCACGCTTGTTCAAGCGTGTGTCATCCAGGGGTTGCCGCTCGCAGGGTTCCCCAGCGAAGGGCAACCCCCGGATGACAAGATAAATTTGCATGAGTATGGTAGGAGTGCTCTTGCTTTTAACTACTGTCAGTGTTAAAGTCTGCTGTAGAGAATGATTCTATTCATTCAGAGGAACTTCGATTGTACTCTTCGTCTTCCCTCATCTCCTTTTAAAAGCAATGATCGGCTAACGGTGTCACCTAGATGTAAGCAGACCGACCATGGTCGGTTCCTTTATCCTTTTTGGGGAGAGAACTCTTAGATGTCCACACACCTCCAAAGTCGTGTCAGTTAGTCGCTCACTGGCCATTAACCTCATTTTTGCATTTTTTGCAATTATAGAGGAATGGAAAATCCAGAAAAGGGAGGAGCGTGACAGAGATCTCTAAAGTGTGGGGAAGTTCATAGTTACCCCTCACAAGCTGGACAACCAATGACAGTTATCTTGATAGAATAGGTATGTGCCACATGCATGTAAAGGTATTGCTGTGATCAAGGAGTGTTAAGAGCTTGATAGAATCTTCATGTAGATCATCTAGATATTAGATCTTACTCTTAATGAGGCACAAAAGGATTATCAAACGTCCCTGTTACTATACGGCCAAAGCATATGTTTTGGTAAACTCATCCTAATGAATGTGCGCCTGTCTGAGATTCCTCCCCACGACTGAGAGAATCCGGACATCTGGTTTTTCAACCAAGATTTCTCCCCAAGATCTAGTTTAGATGATATCTTGTTCTAAGCTAAAATCAGCTTAGGCCCAAAAAGTAAATTTGCCATGACAGGTGCAACTATGCGGAGGGTTTCAATTGTGGATAGGATGTAAGCTAGATGTCCAATTGAATTTGATTGTCCTAAAGTGGAGTCAATGTCTTGACTTGTTTGGATCTGTCATTGACTTGTTTGGATCTGTCACAGCATTTTTTAATTCTTGAGTTGGTAACCAAAACCGCACCAGATTAGTATTTTTTTTTTTTAGCTGATTCAGTTCAATTATTTGGAAGGAAGCAATGACATGTCCGAACGTTACAGTATATTCTTGTGATGGATGAGTCAGCAACCTCACCCTGGGATGTACTCTTACGTACTGTTCACTATTTGTGACTTTACCATCCAAGGACTGTTTGGAATTGGATTTCGGAGATCTCCCGTGACTTTTATTCAATTTTCACACTCACTGATCAAGCGAGCAATAATCCTGTATCTTAAGTTTTGACGTTAGCTGCCCTCACGCGGGTCCGCCTGTACAGACGATAGATGCCTATTTCTGGCTATTTTTGTTCATTTTCTGTTCTTCAGTTTGCTGCTTTACGCAGAGATGCATCATTTTTCGCTGAATATGCGCATCTTCTGAGACCAGTCAAGCGGCGAATGTTTCGGTTTGCCTCATCCGCCAGTGCATGTGTGTCTATATCAATGTTGAGATGCGGCGCGTGACTTTGGATTGGCCATCTTGGTGCAAAATTGTCAAATATCACTACACTGTCATGCCATCTCCAACGTCTTCCCGCACTGAGGCATATGAACTTCATCGATTCTGTCGGCCATAGCTGACTTAAAGAAGATACTGCTTGATTTCTGCTTTTTCAGCAGCTAGTTTCTCATATTTTCATGTTGAGACATCATGATTGTATAGCTTTAATGTTGTCTCGGAGCTTTTTGGGAACCAACATCTCACGAGGAGGATCTTTACTTTTGCCTCAATTACCATAAGCTTGAGAGAGACTCGCCATTGCCAAACCCTTGCCTTTTCTAGAGATTTTGTTCTCCAGATCGGTTTTCATCTGATGGATTATGTTGCAACAGCACGTCTCCGTTCATCGCCATTGCTCACATCCAGTATGTTACGAGCATTTGGCAATGCTTCACAAACCGCGACTCAAAATGCATTTTGTACGGTACATTATATCATCGATACAAAGTACTCCAATAGTGATATCTAGTTGAGCGTAAGGTGATGAATTGGCAAGAGAAACAGTAGGGATGAGCTCTAAAGTTTCTTTCCAATGGAACTTTCGGAATCTATAGCCCATTAGTTTAATATATCAAAGCACTTCGATAATTAGATATAATTATGTTGTAGAAACAATCAAATTATTTCGAGTGGATAGCATCCAACCCCGAAACCAAATCAGATATCTGGCATAAATTCGTTCTCTTTCACCAACATCCTACGTAAAAAGGGTATTTAGCAGTCTTGTAATTGCCCTCTCGTTCTTGCACACAACGAGCTTAGCACTTGGTGTTTACATACTATTGTCTCAAATTGGATTATCTTGCATAGATCAACATGCATGCTGTGCTGATTTATATTGGATCTAAATACCCAAAATGATCCTCCACACGAGACATCTAACTCATTCCAGAGACGATCTCTAGGGCGACCAATTTGACGAAATAATCGGTGCAAGAAAGAAAACTCCAAGATCCATGAATTGAAATTCTCTTTTTAATATAATCTCATGCCGATGACTTTAGTTGGTGATTTTCTAGCTTTGTGGAAAGCGGGCGTGGGTACGAGGCATATTTTTAGACGTTGTGGTGGGGAGAAAAAGAAGGGAAAGCCAAAAGGGCCGGGCTGCTCCATCCAGCACTGTGGAGGCAGTGGAAAATTTTTCCAAGTCGGTCTTCCAATCGCAAAAGGAGAACCTTCTTCTCCTCCTCGCTAAGTCATTCCCATACAGTTGATGAAATCTCTCCCTCTCTCTCTCTCTCCAAACAGACGGAACCTCCGGTTCTAATTCAATCCATTCCTGTTCGACTCTCCCTGTCCATTTCGGATCATTCTTTCTTGGTTTCGTTTCGATCGCCTAAGTGTGGTTTTTCTGTCCACTGTCGAACTTCATTACCGCCCGCCGATCACACCTCCAAGATACCCTTTTTTTCTCTCTCCCTTTTTCCGATCAATCTGCGCGTACCCATCTCGTGAACGGCTCTGATTCGGATCTCTACCTATCCATGGACCACCTTTGCTCAGTCAAAGCTCGATGCTCTGTCCCCAAACCCTGCTGTCACTTGGCTGATTACAAGCTCAAATACGGTCTGACTGGCTATGATTCCCTCCGGGACAGCTTTGTGGCTGGCCCAAATGGGAGAACGATTGTCCGTACGCCCGATAGGAAGATGCCCAGATGCTTTTGCTGCGATGGGTATCGGGAAAGACTTTACCTTTGCTTAATTTGCTCTTCGGTCTCTTGCCTGGATCACACCCTCCTGCACGCCCGATCTGATTCCGGACACGACATAGCTGTCGACGTCAAAAGATCCGAGCTTTACTGTGGGATATGTCGTGATCAGGTCTATGATCCTGATTTTGACGCTGCTGTGATCAGTAAGAATATAAAGGACCTGATGATAGTTCACAGAAATGCTCTTGAGAGTGTTGGGGAGAGATCGAGTAAGAGGAGGAGATTGAGTTCTGCGATTGATTTGGATTTGAAGAAGTGGAAGGAGCTACCTTGTGTGAGAGATCAGAGGGCGAAGTCTTGTTATCCGATTGGTTTGAGAGGATTGAATAATTTGGGGAACACCTGTTTCATGAATTCCGTGTTGCAAGCATTGGTACATGCCCCTCCGTTGAGGAATTACTTCCTTAGTGAGAGGCATAACCGTGGAACTTGCCAGAGGAGATCGTTAGATGGATTCTGTTTGCTCTGTGACATTCACATTATCTTCTCGGCCATGTTTTCGGGTGATCGGAGCCCATATAGTCCAGCTCAATTTCTTTACAGGTGTGTACTTGTTATCTGCAAGTGATATCCTTTGAATTTAGCTCAATTTTCCAGCTCATAGAGAGTCAGTCTTGTCTTTGAAGAGTGATCTGCCATTCGTGTTCATGTGTGTGATTATGATATCATCATTTGTGCCTCGAATTAGTACTCTTGGTTGTGTCTCATCGGATTAATTAACTTAATCAAACATAAAAGCCGAAAATCAGCTATTCTGATGAAGCATGGATTGTGTGCAGCATTCTGAGAAGATTTAGTTCCCTGATTGAATGAAATGTGGTGGTGCCATTTTGTGGTTGGAAGGGTTTGAATGTAAATACATCAGTTCAACTTTGGTTTAGAACGATTGATTGTAGCGTTTCGAATGTGTTCCTCATCAGATTCCACAGCTTATGTATAGTGTCTTTTTCTTTTATAAACTGATATAATTATGACATTGTTTACTGTTTTATGACTGGTTCTGTTGTATTGAAGCTGGTGGCAGCATTCAGCAAATCTAGCTAGTTACGAGCAGCAAGATGCCCATGAGTTTTTCATCTCGCTGTTGGATGGTATCCATGAGAAGGAGAACAATCTAAGGGACATGAGCAAAGGTATCGTAGCTTTGAGCACTCATGCTTGATTGGTCATGCCATCTGTTATTCAACGGTGCATAATGCTAATTCATGCCAGTTGCAGTAGAGTTTGGGAGCATCAATACAGAGTGTTATTCTCAGTTAACAATTCTCTAATTTTGTGCAATCTCTCGTGAGGGCAATATAAAATATTTCTGATTAATATGCTTCGAGTTTGCTTTTTGCTCTGAGCTGGGTGATGTGTATGTATGTGAATTCCATATGGACATTGTCTTACGTACGTGCTTACATGCATCCCTGGATCCGCAATAATTAGCATGATGTCATGGACTGCACTATGAAGTTCTCTGTCATATTTTGCGTATTACAAGTGGCAAGCAGACCTAAAGGTTGGTCTAATGGTCTGAAGATAAATCAGCACTGTCATGAAGTTGCCAAGGTATTATGCCTTGTGTACTAACGATATTTTCCTTTTTCTCAGATGCTGGAGATTGCCCATGTATAGCTCACAGGGTATTTTCTGGACTGTTGAGATCAGATGTAACTTGTCTGACTTGTGGATTCACTTCCACGACCCATGACCCATTTATGGACATTTCACTTCACTTGGATCCGAGTCATTGTTTTTCAATAGAGACAACTAATAAAGGTTCTAAATTGAATGGATGCACGAGCATATCTACATCCACCCTTGTTGGGTGTTTGGATCTTTTCACAAAACCGGAAAAGTTGGGATCAGACCAGAAACTTCACTGCCAGAATTGTCAAGAAAGGCAAGATTCTTCGAAACAACTGTCCATTGGGAGGCTTCCTTTGGCACTGTGTCTTCAGGTAAAAAGGTTTGAGCACTCATTGATAAGGAAAACATCAAGGAAAATAGATTGGCATTTACAGTTCCCTTTCTCTTTGGACATGAGTCCCTACTTGTCCTCCTCGATTATCAGAAAGAGGCTTGGGAATAGAATCCTTTCTTTTGAGGGCGACGAATCTGATGTCTCAGCTGAATATGAGATTTTTGCTGTTGTTACACATTCTGGCATGCTGGAATCTGGACACTATGTGACTTATCTGCGCTTAAGAAACCAATGGTATAGATGTGATGATGCTTGGATAACCGAGGTCGATGAGGCGACCGTCCGAGCTTCACAATGTTACATGATCTTCTACGTGCAGAAGATGCTGTACCACAAAGCCAATGACGAAATTGGTTGCGTACCAACATCCTCACGGAGGGATTCGCATATGTCAGCAGTAGGTTGCTGCTAGAGAAGAACCATGTTGATGGGTGTTTTCATAGGGTGGTTATGAAGATCACCGCAAATTGCATGTGATGGTTGACAGAAGGATGGACGGACGGAGGTTTATGTAGATCCCTCTTCAATAAAGTGATCGGGGTGAACCCCAAAATGGGAAAAAAGACGCAAGGATAATTTTAGAGCACCCCCTGCTTGGACAGTGATCATCAGTATGATCAGACTCACTGTCAAGTGCTAAGTATTCTTTTATGGGATTCATTCATGTATAGTGTACTCTGTCCTAACTACTAATACACAGCAGCATTATGAAAAAGTCCATTTGGCTTCAATGTTTCATCCGCTTTCTTTCAGATTGTTGATGTATCGAAGATCTCCATCTCTCTCTCTCTCTCTCTCTCTCTCTCTCTCTCTCTCTCGCAGATGGTTGTGGATACATATGGCACAGTTTCGTGCTTTTGCTTCCGCGCCTTCCAACCTGAGCCACAGCATCAAGGTCCGTGGAGTGTTGATTTTATTTACCTCAGCAATGAAAACTTCGATGCCGCTTCGGGCCAAACGAAACGACCATCCTAAGCCTTCAAAGCAACACATGTAGCATCTCGCTTGCTTTTAACTAGTTCCGCTTCTCTTTGACATATGCTTGGGGCATTACATATAGCAAACTAAAAGCACATCTTTCTACATATTTTCCCAAAATGAGTCGGGCAAATGGCCTTACCACGGGGGCATGTAACTAATTTACAGACATGGGTCAAAATCCGAGATCTTTGTTCGGTTTGGTTTCCAAAATTCAAGCCATTGATGGGTTTTTCAGCTTCAAAAAGGTGAAATAGACTGTGAACAGGACAGAACAGAGTATGAAATATGGAATGACAGACACATGCTCCATGTTGGGCTTCAGGCCCAGCATTGTTTCAATACCCTAGAGACTGAAATTTGTCTTCCTTTGGGATAGCTAAGAGAGAGAGAGAGAGATTGCGTCTGTAACCAAACACTTGTTGACGGGGTGTTATTCCGGATTAGGGTTAACTCTTCTTCGCTTTCGCAGATTTCCTTTAGGCGCCAAACTCCAACAGAAGTGCCACTCACCAATCACCACCTCCTCCTCCGCTTCCTCCTCCTCCTTCCACTGTATCACAAACAGGTAAAGAAAACAGAACAAATTCACGAAGCTTCACGTGTATGCCATTGCATGTCTGAGTATATTCAACGTTTGCCAATCCCGTGTGTGAAAAAATCCAATCTTTCTTGATACCCTATACAGAAAAGATTGATTCTTCCAATGGGTAACGCTCCTATCAGCGTCGGAGTTTTTGTCCAGCAGAATCTTCATTTATTTCCTTTGTTCTCCGTGTTAATTCCGTGACGGTACTACAATGTAAAATATGACTGTCTCGCAAGATGGGTTGGTGTGGTTCTGGTGTTTCGCGAATTCAATGTGGTCTCCGAGGAGGTTGGCAGTCGACTCGGTTGTATTTTCCTAAACCATATGCTTCTGAATGGAGTTAGTGCGCCTGCTCCGATGACAGGACCAGAATAAGATTCTTGGCTTGCTCAAAATGTTGTTGGACATTCTTCTATGGTATTATTTCCTGAGGCATCTCGGTGTCTTGTATTCATACAGTGGCTACACTGTTATCATTTGAAAAATCTATGTTAAGGTTGCCTTCAAGAGAGCTTAACGCAGAAGAGATTTATTACAGCGAACTCGTTTGCTATAGTCTCCTTTATGCTTGTTTTTAATATTTATGAGTCAATTTAAAATGCCTGTGTGCCTCTCTCTGCTTCTAATAAGGTTTCTCATTGTCTGTCCAATATCTAGGGAGATAAATGGACAGTCAAATCCCTGTGAGCAATGATCGTTCGAGGACATATTGGACACCTACAATGGAACGATATTTTATTGATCTTATTTTAGAGCAAATGCACAGAGGAAACCGGATTGGCCATACTTTTAATAAGCAAGCCTGGACAGACATGCTTGCCGTATTTAACGCGAAATTTGGATCTCAATATGATAAAGATGTTTTCAAACTTCGTTATACAAATCTCTGGAGGCAATTCAACGATGTAAAGAATCTTTTGGGTCAGAATGGATTTTCTTGGGATGAAACTCGAGAGATGGTGATTGCTGATGACTACGTTTGGGACACTTATATTAAGGTGAGTTACCTCGGCTACTTCTCAGTAAGGGTCTATGCATTGATTTGAAACTTTATTCAAATGATGCAGGTTCACCCACAAGCGCGCACTTTCAAGACAAAAACAGTACTGAACTTTAATGACTTATGTTTAATTTATGGATATACATCCGCCGATGGAAGATACAGCAGGTCAAGCCATGATGTGGACTTTGAAGATGAAATCCAGAGAATAAATATGGGTTAGTTATTTTTCGCCTCGTGATTATGGTCAAATTAACTCATACAGCATCCTTCAGTGTGTAGGAGCAACAATGGTTTATGTTGTGATTTACTTTCAGAAGGGGTAAACTGTAATCAACATTAAAAAGAAACTTTGGATGCCTCAGACTGGTTATTTTTTGATTTGGACAAAGGCTTAATATTGAATAACATGTACTTTTGTTTTAAATTTTTAGTTTGCAGTCGACGGACTAAATTACAGGTGTCTCATACTTTAACTAAGCAAATACCGAACATCTCTTGGTTAAGAGATGGCCGTGTCAATGTGATGTTTATTTTCTCAGAGAAACCTTGTTTCAACTAGTTGAATATGTCAAACTCATACTAAGTTTTGAAATCTCAATCTTTAGGTGATGGAACAGGCAGTCATGTGCCATCAAATAATGAACGTCCAAGGACAGACTGGACCCCATCAATGGACCAATACTTTCTTGAGCTTATGCTGGACGAAGTAGGGAGAGGCAATAAGTCCGGTGATACATTTACCAAGCAGGCATGGACGGATATGCTTCATTTGTTCAATGAAAAATTTGGTCCTCAGTATGGAAAGAGGGTTTTGAGGCATAGATACAAGAAATTGTGGAAGTACTTCTCCGATGCCACCCTTCTTCTCAAAGAAGATGGATTTTCATGGGATAAAACACGCCAAATGATCACTGCTGATAATGATGTCTGGGATGCCTACATCAAGGTATGTGCTCATCAAGATTAGTACAGGGTTCAGTCTCCTTACTTCACTGTTTCTTGTGTTCCCTTCTTTTTCAAAAAATTCATGTTCATACAATGACTACAGGTGAACCCACATGCACGAACATATAGGACCAAGGTCCTGCCCAACTACGATGATCTGGTCCTAATTTACGGCAGTGCATGTGATAATGGGACTCAAAGCCAACTTGATCAGCAAAAGAACCCTGAAGATGACAACACGGGAAGAAAGTCTGGTGAGATGGATTATCTTTTTCTAATTAGTTTCTCTCATCTCCCAGAGTAATTATGACGTTTGGTCTTTGGTCCATATGAAGACTCAAGGATACACTTATCTTATCTTGTCTTCTTTTACGCTTGCTTTTTTCCTCATACGTCCATTTCATTTTCTAGTTTCGACTGCAAATGTGTTGCACCTAACCTCATTGATATTCCCTGTCTGTAGTTCATACATATCAAAATGCTCGAAATATCTGGTTGATGTGTACATGGTTTCTTTTGTAACTAGTAGAACGTCTATATGACCCGTCTTCCGATTTTTTGGTGAAGGGAAAGCTAGGGACAAATCCTGTACTAGTGACCGCACAAGGACATACTGGACACCACTTATGGACCGCCATGTCATTGACTTGCTACTGGATCAGACTCTCAGAGGAAATAAGCTTGGTCAGACGTTTATAACACAGGCTTGGACCGTCATGGTTGCACATTTTAATGCAAATTTCCAATCTAACTATGAGAAAGATGTTCTGAAGAACCGGTACAAATACTTGAGGAAGCAATTCAATGAAATAAGAAATATTCTCAAACAGGATGGCTTTTCATGGGATGAAGCAAAGGAAATGATAACAGCTGATGACCAGTTGTGGGATGCTTATATCAAGGTGAATTTAATCCTCATCTTATCAGATTGTCTTTTTTTGTTATGCGGTCTCTTATGTGCATAATTATAGGAGCACCCTGATGCTCGACCTTATAGAGTCAGAACAGTCCCGAGCTATCACAAACTGTGCGTGATTTTTGGAGAAGAGAGTTTTGATGGAAGATACAACCGTGTGGCTCATAGTATAGATCCCAGCTGTGAAATACCCATCTTGATGACTGGTATGTAATTCTTGGGAATTTGGAATGGGTTCACCGTTGATGTTTTATTAATGATGAGAATAATCACAACATGACTTGCATTTCACTCATCCGATTTTCTAAAGGATGCCTCTTTTGTTCTTTGTAGGTGATGAGCTTAATGATTTATACTCTCCGAGGAATGAATCCTCACCGGTAGAGTGGACAGAACAAATGGATCGTAATTTTACTGACCTTTTAATAGAGATGGTGCATGAAGGGTATAAGAATGGTTCAACGTTGGATGATGTAGCATGGATTCAGATGATTACATCTTTCAATAAACAATTTGGACTTCAATGTGGCAGATCTGATTTAGAAAGTCGCTATATCTTCTTGATGAAGCAGCATGATGAGATCAGCAAACTTCTTAGTCATGGTGGGTTTGCATGGGATGAAATGCAGCACATGGTAATTGCAGATGGTGAGATTTGGGAAGCTTATATGAAGGTAAATATCCTTTTATGAGTGTATTGGTTTCTTTTTTTTTTAATCACTTGACTTCCCTTTCCAGCATTCGGCCATGATGCAGCTTTACTTACATCTCTCTCTTAGCTAATCTTGGCCCAGTTCTTCGCATGATCTCATGGTAAAAATCTCTGGAATGTAATACAGAAGATTGAAATGTATTTGTCTTTTGGCAAAGGTTTCTATTCAGGAACTATGGGGAGCGTTTCTAATCATTCCTACTCAGATTAGAATAGCATGTTTCACTTGTGGAAATTGAAATCTTTGTCAGTCTGGCCAAAATGAATTAATAACAGAGAAAACTTCTTCAGAAATTTGCACTTGAGGTATTGAATTAGGGTTCTCCTTTTTGAACCATTAATTGTGAGCTACTTAATTGTGAGTTGTGAAATTTTGCAGGTTGATCCAGATGCTTGTACATACAGAGATAAAGTTTTATGTTACTATGATGATTTACGCAAGATTTTTTCTAACATGGTGGATGGAAACTTCATCAGTGAGGATCCTGGAACATGTGGTATACACGATGCGCAAAATCTGGAGGGAGATGCGGGATGTATGGATGCTCAATCTCCGTCCGTGGATTATCGCATTTCTCATCCACTGAGAAAACGACCAGGCATGCCATCCCATGAAACTGGTCCTGATAGGAAACTGCAGAGAACCAAGGAGATGCAGGTAGTTCTCACAGGCCATAGCATTGAAGGTGCTACGGGGGACGAAATTCCTATCTCTGTGGGCCGGAGTGAGCCAAAGAGCTATACCATTGAAGGTGCTATTAGTGCACTTCAGAAGATACCAGACATAGAGGACAACGTCCTGTTGGATGCTTGCGATCTTTTGGAGGATGAGAGAAAAGCCAGGACATTCTTGGCACTCAATGCTCCACTGCGGAAGAAATGGTTGTTAAGAAAGCTGCGGCCCTAGTCCTTGCTCTTCAATTCTGAGTGTTGTAGATGGTTCATGGTCCTGAACTAGGGAGATGAAGGCGGAAATGTTTGAGACTCGAAATTCTTTTGGAGGTGACTTTTGCTAGGAACAGGATCCTGGAATGTTAATAGATAGGAAACTCATACTAACCACTGTTGCCTCCAGTTTGTAAAGAATGATGTCAGCCTATGTTTGGGGGAAAAAACAGAAGTGTCAAAAGTTATATACAGTGCTTATTTTAGTGCAAAAATTTTTTTAGATCGCTTCAGTGGCAAATTTTTTTAAAAACGATCATTTCAGTGCTAATTTCGATTTGTTTGGCCGGAAATCTGATGTGGCCTCTTTTTATTAGTTTCTTAAGCCGACATGGCTCACCGGAGAGTCCAGTCAACATTTAATCCCTAAAACAATGCCGTTTAGTACTCTTTCCCTCAAATAAGAGCTCTAAATCCCCAAATTGAAAGAAAATTCCCCAATTTGCAATCCTAATCGGCTATCGAACCCCCAATTGAAACCCTATTTAGATTCGCTTCCAAAGTTACGAGCTAAATTTTGCAAATGGAGAGTAGGAGCTTCAGCAGCGACTCAAATTCATTTCAACGAAGCGAATAAGAGGGTGAATGTTATTGTTTTTTGCGGGTTACCAAGTCTAATAACAACATCTTGGTCTCAATTGAATCCCGAAAAAAGATTTAATGGTTGTGTCAAGTATAGAAAAGGCTCGAAGTGCAAATATTTCAAATGGGTCAATGCGACATTCTCCAATCAAGCGACAGAGGTGATCTTGGAGCTACTTAAAGAACACCATCAACCTCCACCTACATTAATGGATGAATTGGAGGATGTCGACTCAATGCAAGTTAAAATGAAGGCTTTAGCATCTCTAGCCAACCATTTAAAAAATGAAGTTTCAAGGATGAAAATTGAAATGACATGTTATCGAGCATTGATTATGTTGTTGTTCTGCTGTGTAGCCTAGTTTGTGGTCAAATGTAAAGTGAGTGATGAGAAGAAATTTCTCAGTCTGCCATAGTTGAAGATGAGTGGATTATGTACCTGTATTGGGTAATTTGTAAGTATAGTTGTATTATGCTATTTTTGTATGAAACAAAAGTTTATTGCAATCTATGGTAAAAATGGAAGGTTGAAATTCATTGGTTGTGAGCACTTACAAGTTCTCTTACTTAGTTGTGTATTTTCAAAGTTGATTTGCTTAGTTTTGCTTCATATGTTTGGATTGTTTCAATAGTTTGCTAGTAAATGTTTGTTGTAGTGTTTGCTAGTAATGGGATGCTAGTTTGCTGTAATTGTTGCTACAAACGCTTGTCAAATGAAGGAGTGGTAAAATTTCGCAAGTCATTATTTCAATGTCATATATTGTAAATAGCGATTGTTTGAATGTCAAGTTTTGTTGAAACTGATCACTTATATGCCAGTTATGATAAAAAATAATCACTTAAGTGCCAATTGTTATTAAAAAGTAATTGCTTAAATACTAATTGTTGATCTGTTCATTTCACTTGTACTGCACCAGCAACCAACACATAATTAGTGTGCTTGCTTGCACCAGCTATGTGTTGGTACAGAGCGTGCATCTTGTACTTGCACCAATACATAACTGGTGCAAGCATAAGATGATATAGCCTATGTGCTGCACCAACACATAACTGGTGGATTAGCACTAGTAGCTTGCACCTTGCAACTTGCACTAGCATATATAACTGCTAGTGCAAGCCTTGCACCAGCATCAAGTACCATCGGCACCAAGCCTTGTATCAGCTAAACACCAACAACACCTGTACTAGCACAACCACTAGTACCAGCACAAAGCCCTGCATCAGCCAAGCGTTGTCAACACCTTCACCAAGCCTTACACCAGTCAAGTATCACCAATACCACTGTACCACCACAACCACTACACCACCATCATGATCTACACCAACCAAGCACCACCACCATCACAACCTACACCAGCCAAGCACCTCCACCACCATTATGACCTACACCAACCAAGCAGTACCACCACTACCACAACCTACACCAGCCAAGCACCACCACAACCACTACACTACCACCATGACCTACACCAAGCACCACCACCACCATACTGCCCTCACATACACCAACAAGCACCACCACCACCAGTGTACCACCACAACCGCTACTGCACTAGTGCAACTACTGCACCACCACTACCACTTACACCAGCCAAGCACCACCACCACTGCACCAGCACAACACCACCACCACAACCACCTACACCAGCAAAACTAGCACACCAACAGCACAACTAGCATAACCAATAGCAAAATATGAAGATTTCAAAAGCATAGATAAAATAAATATCAGTCATTTAACACTCTCCTATCAGTCAATATGCATAACCCCCTAGTTCCTTTTCCTTTAAATGGACGTTTGGCTTGATTCATAATCCTTGCACTCTTTCTAATGGCATGTGCAAGTTCTTCAATTGGCCTTCCAGTCCCATATACCTTCTTCTTAACAGTAGCCATTTTCTTTATAGGCTGTGTCATTTGATGAGAGCTCTCTGTAGGGTCATTGTTGGTGCTAGATTACTTGATTAAGATGCAACTGGAGTTGGGTTCCTTGTTGGTGACTATTTTGGAGCTACAACATTGTCCCCCATGCCCATGCTGCACCGAAAGAAAAAAAAATTAGCTTTTGGGACCACAACCCACAAAAACCAACAACTTCACATGGAGGTCCTCACAAAAGCAACTAAATGATTAAACAAATTGCAATTGTCGAAATAAAATAACTTCAGTCATTGTCATTTAGTAGAAACGAAGCAACATAGCTAGCACCAGCGTCCCCACAATCAGAACTTGAGGTCTCTACAATCACTATTTTGCGATTCCTTCTTTACTACCGCCGTGCCCATAGCTGCACTAATATTCCTAATTTTTCTTTCCCCCCAAGCCCTAGTTTGGCCCTTGGAGCCCTAATTTTTCGATCCAATTAAATCATGGAGAGAATATGACAAACCTGAATGACTGAGGGTAAGAGACGACACATGAACAATGGCGACTGAGCGAGTGACTACAAGTGACCATTACTGAACAACGACAACTTCCTTCGCTTGAACGACGACTAGACCACCACTAATTTGATCCTCCTTCTTGTCACATCGTTTTGTTAACTAGGGGAAACGACATAGCATTGGACATTCGAGCCACGTAGGCGATGCGACATCGTTTTTGAAATTCATGTGGACTATATCTTTTAAAAATTTTGTCAAATCATTTACAAGATTTAATCAAAAAAGCCACGTATTAATTTTGGCCAGAATATCTCGTTGTTAGCACTTAAGTGATCGTTTTTTCTCCAATTTGACACTTAAGTGAGCCGGTGAAAACTTTTTGTACTAAAACGAGCGCTATACACAATTTTTGGCACTTATGCTATTCTTCTCCCCTTACGTTTGGAAGCTGGAGCTTTTTGAAACTTAGGTAAAATAAAAAGAATATTTGCTCTTTGGAAATCTCTTCTTCTTTCACATTAACTTACCAAGTTGAGCCTGTGCAATGCAAAGAACATGGCAAGCAACGATAAATGTAATAACCTAAGTACCACTTGCAAAATATTATCTGCTTTGGACACTAAGTCCTCATGATTTTGTTTCTCTGAAAGCAACCCATACTACTCCCAGAAAAGGCCTCTTGCAAGTTAAGGCTTTCCAAGCCTTTATAAGTTGCCCAAGACTCTCCCCCTCAAGCGATGTGGGACAAGAGAGACGTGCCCCCTTCACTATCCTAGAAACCTGTTAAGAGCCCTCATCGGACTGGGTTGTCACGCTCTCCCCTCCTTCAAGCACAACGTTTTCGCTATGGCCCCACACACAGTCGGGAGTCGACTCTGATAACACCTGTAATGACTTGAGTCCCACTTGCAAGATATTGTTCGCTTTGGACACTAAATTCTCACGATTTTGTTCCTCCAAGAGCAGCCCATACTACTCCTAGAAAAAGCCTCTTGCAAGTTAAGACTTCATAAGCCTTTATAAGTTGTTCAGGACTCCCCTCCTCAAGTAATGTGGAACAAGAGAGACTGCCCCTTTCGCCATCCTAGAAGCCTGCCAGGAGCCGCTCCTTGTCCAAGTCCTTGGACCCCGGCGACCACTCCTCGCCCTCATCGGACCGGGTTGTCACAATAAATCAATTAGTTAATTACAACATCTCTAAAATGCACGTAAAACATACAAATAGAAACAATCAAGAAATAAACTGTTTTTCTTGTTAGGATCAATATTATTCAATATATTTGATATTATTTGACTCCAAATTGATTTCTAAATCAAGCAAAACAAAAGCAATTGAAAATGGAATCATTTGGATCGCATGTACACATCCATTTCGCTCATATTATTTTACACTTGAATGAATTAGTTATACAATTAATTGAGATCTAATGATCATTTTAAGATCGATTTCTAAAAAAAAAAAATTCTTGAGAACCCAATGATTAGAGAACAACGGCATTTCTTGACCTCACATCATTCAAATTGTTAAAGATAGCCCTAAGTAAGATGGGGTTTACTAAGTATGAGGTTAATTGAGGATTATAATAATTTTTTATCAATTTTTTGGAAATAAAGTAAACTGTCCATTGCTTAGACTGTCCACAATGCTGCTTGTATTTTCGAACTCAAGAACCGACCTTCCACCCTTTGTAGCTGTAGACAATATTGCCCGAGTACATGCTTACAAGAGTACCCATAAGGCTACCGTTCCGCTCCCGATCCTGCATAGATTTCCCGCATCAAGTACACGATGTGTCGACCAGGAAAGAAGGGGTTTCAAAATTGGGGTTTCGATTTACGACCGGACTATTTCCTTCTCACGTTTCGGATTCTCTTATCGGGATCAAAAGCAGTAATAAGGATGAGGTGTTAGGCGATTCTACCGAAAAAGGAATCCTTACAATTCATAAGGAGGGAAGACAGAACATCCGAAGTCCACATTACACAAAAATTTGACTCGATTCACTAAATCGTGCTCTTTAGTAAATGTCGATAATCTCATCACAGGGCTACACCAGGATTTTCAATGGCAAATCATCCTTCGTCAAACAAACCACTGCAGAGAAAAAGACTGAATATTTTCCTCGTACATAGACCAGATATGCCTAAAATGAGAATGCAGTCCTATATCTGCTTTGCTTGGATTCTGCATACCAGCTTTGTGACAGAAATTTAACCCCCCCGTCATTAATAGCCAAGCTGTCGCTCTTCAGTCCATCCATAAGTCACCACTTGATCACGTCCGTCTCCTCCTATCACGCTCTCTCTCTCTACCTCTATCCTTGTCGTGATCATCCCTTTCTCTGCTGCCACTCTTCTCACGGTCTCTCTCACGATCTCTGCTTCTTTCGCTCTCTAAGTTATGAGTCCTACCATCTCTGTCAAGGTTTGATGATCTTCGTGGTGGACTAGCGCTATGACTTCGGCTGCGATGACGTTTTCTGGATGAATCACGGAAGTCGTCTCTTCTGTCCTTCCTCTCTGATGAAGATCTCCCTGACGTTAACAAGGCAGGACAACCTTAGATGGGGACAGAGAAGTAGCTCTTCCAAAATTAAAGGAGTTACAATTAACAACACTTTGCAATAAGGATTTTATTAAAGATTACCAAACACTTGTTAAGCAACCAATTAATAAAACTTTACTGTTGATTTTCCTAGTGTGATGCATAATCAGTGCCCAAAAAAAAACTAAATTATTCCAAATAAAGTATATTCAACAAATGCCCCGGGGAACTCATTAACAATACCCTTACAAAAATTCTCTCCAATAGAACAATGACAAGTAGAGTAAGAACATAAAGCAAAGGAGAAGGAAAGCATGCATGTTAAGGGCTAATTGACAGTTCAGAGGATAAAACAAAAAAATCAACATTATGACTTACTGTTCCCAGAAACATCATCACTAAAGCCTGATAACCCATATTCCACCTCCAGCCGTTTCCTGTGCAAGGCAACTTTCTTCTCAATTTCTTCCACATTCTTGATTCCACGATCTTCCAGAGATTCTCGATACTCTATCGAAGCAACCTCGAGACGCCTCAATTTTTGTCTGTAATAGGAGAAGTCAATCAACCAATACAAAATGGATCAAAGCAAGGTATGTAAATGTAACCAAGACCTATCTAGAGCAATGCACCATAGTACCCAAAACAAATCCACCTAGTTTCTTCTCTAAGCATCATACAGCAAATCCTAAATCTTAATTGTGAATGCACGCCTTCTCCTTGCCAGAGGAAAAAATAGGTGGTAGTAAAAGAAATTAACTAGAGAAGTTAACGCTGCTGTCTACAATCAACGGTTAGAGGACCCTTAGAGTAAGACTTTTCAAGCTAACATAAAAGAGCAAGTTCTCCAAAAGAAGATATAAATGGAACCTCAAACCTAGTTAAGGTGAGAGATAACCTTTGCTCTTCACTCATTCCGCTGTCTGACTGAGAGGGCATGCTTGAATCAGCCGCCAACTCAATCCCATCAGCATCACCAGGAGCATCCCCAGCATTCTCGCTTCCAGATGATGAATAGCCTAACCCTAGGCCTCTAGAACCTCTTTCCTGTTCATCATCGCTTTCATCATTTTCTCGAGCCCACTTTGAAGATGGCAAAACAGGATCATTTTTTTCTTTTCTCGTGAAGGCTTTCAGCTCAGGCGGTGGAATTGGGATGGTTGAAGCCAATGTAACAGATTCTTCTCCATTTGCAGCCATCTCATCATCTTCAAAACGATTCCATCCTGATAATCCTCCTGGCCCAGCATCAACATTAGCATCTCTTTGACCACTTGAATGCCTCCCGGAGCTTGTGCTACTCTGTTTAAATTTCAAGTCCTCATCTAACTCATAGCCCCTCTGTCTCTCTGCCTCTTCAAGACTTAACAACCTCGCAACCATCATTTCTCTACCACCAACAAGAGATAATCCATTATGCCTGCAGCGTCTTTCAAGCTCAGCAAGGGGAAGAGACATTAACTCTTGCATAGCAGCTCCTCTGCCCATTGCTAAAGCAGCATCTTGGTTGACCTTAACCCCATCACCTGACTCTTCTGAGTTTGCTTTCTTTTCTATTTCAGGTGTATCACCACATAAAGAGTGAAAAGGGACCACACCAGAATTACTCAAGCGCAGAAAAGTAGCTCGTAATCCATTCACATAAGCATCAGAAAACAGAAACCAGTCTGACCATACTTGCAAAACCTTCAGGACTCGTTCCTGCAGATTTCAAAAAGGAATCACAAAGGCAAAACACCCAAAGAAACACATCAAGAGAATTGTTCAACAATTTCCTCAAAAACAAGTTTAAAGCAACCAATAGCAATTACCTTAAGTGCCTCAGCAGTGATCCTTCCAGTTATACTTCGATACAAATCATTAAAACTCTCCATTATGTCAGGTAGTGTTGCTTCAAATTTAGTGCGGTATGCAGAAGCATTCTTCACAGGAGCACTACTATTATGGAGGACATCGGAAACCAGCATAAGCCTCGCAACCTTAGTTGGGATAGGTGTCTCTTTAAGCGTTAAAGATTCTGTTAAAACCTCAACAACCTGCATTCCAAAAATCATCATAGGCGAGTCCAAATGTGTATTCATAAAATACTCCACACTAGGTAGGATGCATATCTAACTCCATTTTAGGTCATACACGAGTATAAACAGAGGTAAGTAGTAAGTTCAAAACGACAGGTAGCAAAAAGTAACGTGTAAAATATGAACACAATAATAGTATGCTCACAAGAGACGACGTGAAAAACTAACAGATTATCATTTGAACAGGTATTAATACTTAATAGCATTTTTGTAATGAGCAAAGACCTTTGAAGGCACTTGTACACCACAATAGTGATAACCAATTAGTCCTTATCCCACTAATTAGTTAGGAAGAGAATTAAAGCAAAAAAAGAAAGAAATATAAATCACTTAGTGGACGTCAAAAATATGTATCACCTCTCCTGCAGCGTCAGCATTGTCCAAAGCAAAACCCATTGCCTCCTTTATCAAGTTTCTCTCCAATGTTAATGCACGCAGCATGTCCTCAAATTCATCCCTCTGCGAATCAGTTAGCGTACGTTCTGGCTCCACACGCTGCAAAGAGCAGAAAATGACAATAAGCAATTTCAGATTTAGAACTAATTTCGAATGCCAGAACATGGACAGACTCCACCAATTCCAGGTATCTTTCAATGAATTCAGACACAAGCATAAGCAGGAGGCAGTTTGCATATACATGACCAACCTAAGGCATGCTGCACACTCAATAGCACTAAATGCATGGAAACAAAACAAAGCCAGAGAGAGAGAAGGATTGGAGACCCAAGAGAGAGAGACGATACCCTGCTTCTCCCAGCAGCAAAAGTTGTGCCAGATTCTTTTTCATGTTCAGGACTTCGGGCAGTAGGCAAGGGTGGAGGTATCCATCTAGGGAATAAGACAAATGATGTGATCAAATTCCAGGATGTCCATAACTCTCAAACAACCAAAATATGCCAGGCAGTGATGTGGCACCATGTACTAGCGCAACTTATGGCAGTTTTACCTTCCACTACCAGTAATCATGATGAAAGGTTCTGTTCGCCATCTTTGAAGAGTGTCGCCCTGCAACAGAACAAGACAGAATATGACTATAGTTCTACGAATGGGAAGAAAAGTGAAGCCTAACTTATGCCCCTCAATTCAACACCGGATTAATATGCCAACTAAACTATATCAAGAGGTTTCACCTGAGCAAAAGAATAAAGCCTCCAGATATAATAGGTATGCTCCTTAGACCCAAGCTCAAACAAGAAACTGAAAAGTTGCTTCCCACGACCTCTCTCCATAATAGCCTGTTCAAACGCACATCCGCCATCCAATACGTATAAGGCCATTGTGTCAATCACATGCCGGAGATGATCATCCTCTGGTGGAATAACAGTTATATCGGGTATATTAGGAGTCAAAACCTGCAGTGAAACCAAGGTGTCAAAAAATACTTTAAGTCTATCCAGCTTTCATCAACTCAGAAGAGGAAGCACGATAAGAAAATGGTTATGAGAAGGATAAAACGAAAAAGTCAAGGGCATGCACAAAATTAGCAACATGGTTCCTCAGCACTAAGCAAATCCACCTTCATACAAAAGAGACCACAAATATGAAGTGCCAACAAAAGCAAATTACACCACAAAAAGAGATTTAAATTGGCCATTGGTCTATTTACTGGAGGGGAGGAAAAAAGATGTAATCAATCACATGAAAGAGGTTCATAGGAGATGAGGCACTTTCATATGTTAAAAGTACGAAAACACCAGAAGGCTCAAATAAGAATATAAAAGAGCAGTTCCCTACATGACCTACGCGACTGCTGCAAATGATTTAACTGCACCAAAGAACAGGATAATGAAGGCATACCAACTCGGAGTTCTGAGCAGGGACTGTGGTAACTGGTGGACCAGATGGACCAGACAAAATCACTGTAGCGCCCTGTAAAACATGAAATAGAATCGTTAATTATTCCCAGCCTTCATCAACTAGTTCAGCTATGAGGCTACTCAGTAGTGCAATTTCAAAAATTCTGTCAAGGAAAATGTTGGCTGCAAGTACAAGCTCAAAGAGGAATATCAGCACCAAACCTACATCAAGCATATCAACCAGTTTGCTTTTAAAGCAAAAGTAAGAAAGCAGACCTCCTTACTCCTTATGGCCATGTGCCCTGGTGGAGGAGCAGGAAGAGCTTGTGATGGGAGAGCCACAGATTTGCCCCATCCAATCTTCAATTCATACTCATAAACAACGACACCTGCACAAGAATTTGTTATTATAGGTTAGCAAACAGAAAAAAATATGAAGCTCAACCTGTCTTCTCCCATGCATACTATGACCAACTCAAATATGAACATGCCTTCAGGCTCTTTAAAAGAATATAATACGTCATGAAGCTGCTGGAGCTTTAACAGTTTGTTGTAGCTGCCAATAGTACATTAGGTTTGCTTTATAGCCTTCGGGTTGATAGAAATAGAAACCACACTCATTTATTTAAGTCCATTTGTATAGTCGCAATAAAACATAAAGATGAGGGAGCAAAGAACTATATGATGGAAGAAGTCATATTTTAAGAAAGAGGTCAGCATCTAAATGAGAGAAGCTTGACAAATTCGTGGTGTGACAGAACCAAGCTCGTCCAGGAAGTTGCCCGTGGCCGCTTGGATCACCCTTGCATAGCTCTTTAAACTGCCATGAGGTTCTATTTTGCCAAATAAAATTCACAAAAGGGGACAGAACAGATAGAAGAGCACCAAAATGTCCTCCTTAGCACACTAACCACTGCAATAATTACACCAATCACAAGCAAGAATTACAAATTTCGGACCTTGCATTTCGTCCTTTGCAGCCTGTGCATCAGCTCTGTTCATGAAAGCCACAAATCCACAATTTCTCTGTCGTCTTCTCTCTTCTTCTGTCCGAGGCCACATTATCTTTACACTTGCTATGGGACCAAATCTTCCGAAAGTCCGTAAAAGGAAGTTCTCATCAACCTATCACAACATTTTAAGTTAAATCACTAATAGCTTTGGTCAAATGTAGCACAGAATATCAGAGAAAGTTCAAGCAACTCGTCTCATGACGATATATCATACCTGAGGTGAAAGGTTACCAACATAGAGATTTGTTGTCTGTGGATCGCCATCATCAAATGATCCAGGAAACCTTCCACTTGGATCAAGATCATCAGGCAGTTCATCAAATCTGCTTGATGGCTGTAAAGAGAAAGAGAATGGCCACATAAGCTATATAAAAAATGAAGAATCTGAGAGCGATGCAAAATTTTTTCATCCCTCTTTCATGCACCCACTCCATTCTGATAAATGAACTGTAGCAGCTAAAGAACACCAGAAAGTGGGTCCAAAATTAAAGGCACATACAGCAGAATTTTCACTGTGGCGGCCATCGCGCCAATTTTCACGCTCTTGATTCCGTCTCTCCCTCATCTCTTGCTCATGCTTCAGCTCCTCCATGAAATGATCTATGTTTCGTGACTTCCCTTTCTCTCTCTCTTTTGCCTTCTCCTCGTCTTTCTAATATGTTTAGTGTAAAACTATTAGATATTAATAAATAATATTTAAATCAAGTCCATTAAACAACACAATCAAGAAAAACGAAAAGAGTCTCCATAATAGATACCTTCTTTTCAGTTTCTTTTCCTTTGGATGAAAGAGGGGGTGGTATGAAAGAAGGAACATACCTGAGAAGAAGGATATATCAATACCTATGTCCACTAAAAAATTTCTGTCACATTATTAGAACAATTGCAGAAGAGAAGAACAGAAGATCACAATAACATCATTTGCGAGGAGTTGGTGGGACCGACAGTTAAAACTATAATTTTGAGGAAATTTCTCGATGTGTACTACATCAGCTAGAATTGGCTTTTGAAAATATAAAACGAAACATCAGCAGAATAGCAAAGCAACTTGAAAGAAGAGACCATCATTTGCATTTGAACTTGATGCATCTAAAAAGGACCAGAGAGTAATGCCTCCTTTCTTTGTGCTTCCTTTTTTGGCTAAACATGAGTAATACCCACATAAACCCTTCCCAGGAAAGTAGTGCCAGTATGTTCAACAACCGCATGATTAAGAAAGAGCAAACTAAACACATAATATGCATTTTCTAATGATCAACTCCATCAAATTATCAGTTCATCACATAAACCTAGATAAGAAGGCATGCACCTACCATGAAGAGAATGGAGAAAGACATAGGTTACCCAAAGCTAAAAGAAATTCTTATTAAACACAGGAATTATTCTTTCATCAAACAAAAAAGGAAGAATATTTTCCATCCCATACCGTTTGCATAGTTACACCTTGCATACTATGTGATTCCAACCATTTCAGCGTTCCTAAGCCTGCTCATGACTATATCTAAAATTATTCACAAAACTTGATAGAAAAGAGAATGCAAAGCAAAGATTGCAGTCACTTTTTTCCAAAACACCCTCTTATATTTGAAAATGAAGCCATACACAAAACCTACACTGCCATCCACCTACCCAGAGTAACGGACTATTTTCGAATTTACATGCTCAATGGCAGTTCTAAAATGAAATCAAGCATTTGGAAATATCTGACCAGCATATGAAGTCATCTGAAGCACTATGCAAAAAAAAATACACCAATCATTCAACTATTAGAAGTAAACACATGGAACCAGAGCAACATTAACTTACAAAGAGATTCCCTAAAAGCTTTGTCGCATCAAAAACTAAGTTAATATTGGTCCAAACCTTATGCCATTTTACCAACTTTCAACAGCTAGAGCATAGATTGCTTTAATTGAGGAAATCAAATGCAAGCATAAACTATAATCTCTCGTGTAAACTACAGCAGAAAAGGAAGGCTCTGAGGGATTATTTTAATGGATATCTACAATTTTTACGTATGTGTAGTGTTGCCAACAGCCTAAGGCATTCCACTTCTGCACCAAAAGACAAATAAACCCAGCTTCAAGGTTTAGCAACCTCCCAGATCGAAAAAAAAGCAATAGAAACAAAGCTCTAATAATTTGAACCCCATTAAAAATGTCTAAACCATTAGTTTCCTAGCATTGGCTATTCAAAAAACTGGACATGGTAAAGAGTAAAATTAGGAAACGATTCTAAATCATGTCAGATTTGAATGGAAAAAAAAAAGCAGATGGAAATAGTTTTTAAGCTCAGTAGTCTCGCGAATCTATCCAGTTTTTGGCCCAAATAAGTTTCTTCCCTATGCACAGATTTTCCTCAAAATTCGAGTATTTGTTTAAACCATGCCAGTAACCATTGAGACTATGTAGCACAACCCCAATGACCCAGGAACACATTCCCCATCGATACAGCACCAAAGACCAGTATAGATACTGCAAAGAGTATAGATATCTTAGATATGCTCATGCACACTTAAAGATGTTCTAGTCTCATCTGTGGTTAAGAGATAATGTAATGGCAATTTCAATGTTGATATTACTGACCCAATGATTCTGCAATGCCAGTACCCAACAAAATTAACCTCCATCTTTTAAATGCCGATACCCAATCAGATCACAGTCATGGGAATTGACCATAGCAATCCAATGTCCCTCAAGAATGACAAACACGATAGGTAGAGCTGGTCAAGCACACACGCAACAACCAAATAAAGTAGAACTTATATCGTAAACGCTGAGGGATCAACCTAATTGCACCTTGAGATATATGACTTAATAACAGCGAAAGCAAAAAGCAATTGGCATAGAAAAGGGGAGCACAAAAATACATATCAGTGGAAATAACATCAACTAAGCCACTCACAAATACCCTTACACTTGAGGACCTAAACATTACAAAAGGCAGACATGACAATGTCATCTCCATGGGTCTTTCCTACTTATGATGCCTTCAAACAACAGAGGATCGTAGCACGGTTCAGTTAAAAAGCACTTGTTTACCTACTTCCCTTCTTTGGAACAGGCATCCCATCTTTGGACTTTTCACCTGCCATCCGTGAATGAATGAAAAAGGCCCATACTTTTATTAATTTGTCCCCAGATTAGATGATAAAAATTCACTCATTTACTTCTACATCGCATGGATAAGTAATGAATGAAAACGACATTTGAACACTGGTTCTCCTGTAAACTAGAATGTGAAAAACCAGATTGGACTGCCAAGCTAACCTTCGGAATCGGGCCTCGCCCGCTCGTTCGGATTGATCATTCCTCCCCGAACAAAAGCCTTCGACCCGGGCGCATTATCCCCTTGAAACGACTCCACGAATTCGGCGTAAAGGCGAGCCGTCTCATCTTCCGCCCTCTGCAGAAATCATCCGATGAAAATTAGGAATCCGGCGAACAACACGAGATTGCCGACGGAACCGACCGCGTCAACGGGGAAACGACTCGAAAGAGTTGACAGACTTCAGTATAGAAAGAGAGAGAGAGAGACAGAGACAGAGAGAGGGAGGGGGTCACCTTCTTCTTCGCCTCTTCCTCCTCCCGGTGCTTCTGGAAGGGCGTCTTCTTGCGGGTTATGGAGAACGAACTCATCCTTGCTTAGGAAATTGCAGAAATCGCGTATCACTGCGGGGCAAGATGGATGCTGCGCAGGCGAAGCGAGGGTTTCCGAAATCGTGGGCCAAATCCCGATCGCCGGACGATGCGGCGGTTCTCGAGAGGCTCGACTGGTGAAGGAAGGAGAAGGAGAAGGAGAAGGAGAAGAAGAAACAAAGAGGAGGAACGGTAGACAAACTCTGATTCGAAACCCTAGAGCCAGCTGAAGGGGAAGAGGAAGAAGAACTTCACACGTGTTTCGCTCTTCCCCTGTTTCCAGATTTTAAAGCTTTGTTATCGAAAAAGGCTGGGCCTCTTTTTTTTTCCTTAATTAACACCAGTCTGCATAAGAATTCAAAATTTTGCTTATTTAAATTTCATTTGCGGATATATAAAATGATGAAACAGTAGAACATACATAAAATTAGAAAGCCATAAAAATTTATGAGTATTATCGACCATTAAATCATTATTTCATCTTTGGATTAGAATCGCAAGAGCCTCTTCGGTGGCGACACTGCCGATATTGCCCATTGCCAAGGGGTCTGGTGGAGGCTGTCGGCCCTAGGTCAGGCCGGCTGGCTTGGCTTAAATCTGGGCAAGCCTAGCCAATGTCGGCATTCGCCTAGGGCCTGACAATCTTCCCCGACCTAGTGAGGTTGTTAGCCCTCACCCAAAGCTAGCGAGAGTCGCCGACCCAAACAAAGGTCAATGTTGCCAAAGGCGAGGGTGGTCGGCTCAGGGGCTAGGCCGAGCCGGTGAGCTCTGCTAGCCCATCCATTGATGGGGGCGATGGCGGCACCCACCGCCTTTGATTTTTTCTTTTTCCACTTTTGTTTTGTTTTTCAAGTAAAATTTTAGCTTTTTCTTAGTTTTTAATCTAATAAAAATATGATTTGGAGAAGAAAATAATAAAAATGACAAATAGGAGGGAGAAAATAATTTAGAAAATGTCACGTTAGATTTTTTTCGTTAGCCAAATTAACTATAAAAGAACTTAATTGCACCAATTTGACAAGTGTTAGGATTTAATTATATCTTTTGAAAATTTTAAGACTCAACTACACTTTGGTGACGAGTTTTAGGATTTTTAGTGCACTTATCTCTAAAAATGAGGCTTTTCATTTCGAGCAATTTAAGTCATGAATTTTTTTTTTGGTGGCTTACTAATATTATAAATTTAGCACTCCTTTTAACCTTCAATTATCTCCTAAAATTGATGATTATCTTCTTTTGGGTCTAATTTTTATTTCATAATCGAGTAATAAATTTCATGTTTCTTTCGGTATCCTTTTCAATTGCCAAACGAATATGGGCAAAGGTTTCGAACTCATTTTGTTTAGTTGAAAATTCGATACCCATGAAAAATATTTGGGAGATTTCATTTTTCGAGAAAATATTAATAATTTATATTTTCATTTTACAAGTGGATTTTCCTTCCCAAACGAGTCTCGCACATGGGCTGAAGGGGGCTTGAAATCTTAAGATGGGCCTTAAGATGTTGTCGCTTTTCTTGGTCCAAATCACAATTTTTCTTTTTGGTCCAAATCACAATTCACTTCCAAGAAAAAACATGGTTTATGTCGATTCTTTACATCACCAAGTTCGAACTTCCCGCATTTGGTCAAGGTCGACCAAAGATGGAGGCACGTTCTTCTCATTTATGTTGGCCATTGGGCATCATTTGGCAAAGGATGAATCTTTAAGACCTGAAATCCTGTCCCGTGAATTCAAGACTAGAGGTCTCCCATCCCCGATCTAGGACGCCCGAGGCAAGACTAGAGGCCCTCCTCAACCCCTTGCCTTGGATCTCGATACTCGAGCATGGGATGTCGGCATAAGCCTCGTTATCTTACCAAGGACCTTGATGGCTGCACCACATAGCACGTACTTATATTAATCGCCAGCAAATCGATATACCAATTATCGGGTTGTTTATATATTTTATTTAAGTATTGTAGTTATCAATAGGTTCTGGAGTTATAGTTTGTTGAGTAATTAACGTTACTAGTACCTGACCAAAAAAAGAAATTAACGTTACTAATAAGGTTCAATATGATCATGAAAGGCAAAATTTCTTGACCTCACAATCAACGACGTCTCGCGTTCCTTACAATCATTTCTCAAAATTACGATGTGAAGTCAAATCACCAAATACGAAAACTAAGAAAGGAAATTTGAGAGAGAGAGCGCATTTTTGGGTAGCCCAACAATGATTCACCGTGACAAAGAGGCAGCTAATAATATTCTTTTGAATAGAAACTCAAATCGATGTTAGCTCCTTTATGTTTGTCCTCTGTGATATTTTGCTTGGCTAGGAGAGTTTGAACAGACAGCTCCCTTTTTCTAGATGAATTTCTTGTCTGTAGGTTCCTAATCTAATCTTTGGACTTGCCATCCTCCCTTTTTTTATAGTTCCACCGCAGTGGCAGCAAATCTATGGGTGTGTTTTGAAGGGCAATGCTCATAATCTACATAATTCATTCGCTGAAAATTTGGATAACACGTGTTTTGAAGAGCCACGAGATCATGCAGGGAGGTTTAATGCCTTAAAAAACTTCCAATTTTAGCTTTTATCCCAATTTTATATTATTTCATAAAAATCTTCAACTTTAGGTGTAGTCTCAATTCTACGATAAACTTTTTTTTGTCCCACAAAAAACTTTTAACTTTAGGTTATATCCCAATTCTACCATAAACTTTTTTTGGTCATGTGAAAAACCACTAACTAGGTCTTGTCCCAATTTTACTGTCCAATCCCAATTTTAACCAAAAAGTTTTATAGTTTCATAAAAAATCACAAATTTTTACTTGAGTCACAAATCTATTCCTATTAACCCTCTATCCAAAATTTCTCATTGACAATCAAGAGATGAAAAACTTTCCGAACACGAGCTGTTCAAGCATCCCCAGCTTGAGCTCTCTAATTACGAGAGATTGAACATTCCCAAGCACGACATATCGATGAATGCAAAATCACTAAGATCAATTTTGATGGACAGTTAATAGAGAGCAAATTTGGAACTCAAGTAAAAGTCGGTAATCTTTTATTAGACAAAAAATTAGAGTGAAATTGAAAATGAACTTAAAGCTGGGATTTTATATGAAACAAAAAAAAAATTTATAGTAGAATTGGAACTTGACCTAAAGTTGAGGTTTTTTAGGAAACAAAAAAAAGTTAATGGTAGAATTGAGAAATGACCTAAAGTTTGAATTATTTTATAAGATAAAAGGTATAATTGGGATAAAAGCTAAAATTGGAGGCTTTTTAGAAGATATATGAGATTTTCACAAAGTCCAAATGTTTTAGGTCAATACATTGGCATTTAAAGGTAGCTAGTGATAACTTGGCAGACAAACTCTGAGATTGATTTCTCGAATCCCCTTGTAAAGGAAGCATGTCCTATCAACTTGAACTTCTCGGCTCTTTGCTTGTAGTGCCGCGAGTTTCTGGACAACCTTAGTGTAAATCAGTCACCCCACCACCACCCAGGATATCTTGTTTTGGAAACAAGTGAGTGTAAGTGGGACATCGGACACCCATTAGTTTCTGCCTGTTTAACATTCTTAATCCATCAAGATGTTTTGCCAATAAAGCAGGTAATTCATAAAGAACCAGAGAAACAGAATATCCTTGCAACTATATCAAAAGGCAGAGATCGCGATTCTACGGCGTGCAAGATGGTTTAGCCCTAAAGCAGTTTTGAATCGTATACTCTTGTTTAGCCCTAAAGCAGTTTTGAATCATATACTCTAGGCACGAGACAGTATTTTGTGATTTAGTATTTCAGTCGTAAACCTATTATAATATTCAATCCTAAATTTATTCACAATTTTTCAATAGAATCATTTTGTCCAATTTTAACTAGAAATTACTAACGTCAACGCCAGGCCTCCTACATGACACAATTAGTACTGACATGGATGATTTTTATAATTTTTAAAAAAAATTTCATTCTTTCATAATGGTGCGAGGTAGAGGATGATTGTGGAAATCCAAATGCTCAAGACTAGAGAGCTCATGGAAAATAAAGTTCATGTGATTCCTGCGCACAAATTTGGTCATAGGCATAAAGATATATTGTGTCTCACTCATTTTTATAAGAGCGGTACTACTTGTTTTTCACGTGACCATAGTTGCCTTTTGTAGTCAAGACCAACTAGCTCATAATTACGCGCTCTAGTGCCGCTGGGAGGAAATGCAGCAGCCCTGCACAAAATCACCTGTCACAAATTTGAATCATGGAGGTTACGATGAGCTATATATCGATTTTAGCAATAATAGCAAAAGAAATAGGCCGTTTTTTGCCTTACAAGCAGACTTCATATTGAATACATTTACATTTATGGATATAACTTTTCTGTCCGACATCTTATTGACTCGATTTTTGTCCCTACAGAAAGCTTACGACAGATGTTTTCAATTCATTAAATTGAGCAAAATTTTGAAGAATCATATTCACGTTATTTTTTTACACAAATTTGGTCAAACTTTGACCAAGTATAACATCTCCGTCCAAAGTCTCATTAACTCGATTTTTTAGCTACGAAAAGGTTGTCACTTGACGTGAGCGAGGGACTTGGCGAGAAGAGGGTGGAGATATAATGATCGAAAAAAGGTGATTATATTGGGTCCATCTCCCACAATTATAGACATCTCTCCACTCAACATCAAGGGCTCAATGCCATGAATCTATTTTCTAAAATAGACATTCTTTTTTAAAGTCTATTTGGAGTGGCAAGAGAAATATGAGATCCCTTTACTCGGCTTTGGGAAGGCGATTTTCTCCTTACACGATCTAGCCTGCGAAAAAGACTTCATATTAAATGTATTTACATTTATGGATATAACTTTTTTGTCTGACATCTCATTGATTCAATTTTTGCCCTTACGAGAAAGCCATGATGGATATTTTCAATTCATTAAATTGAGAAAATTTTGAAAAATCATATTCACGTGATTCTTTTACACAAATTTGATCAAACTTTGACCGGGCATACAACTCCGTCCAAAGTTCCATTAATTCAATTTTTGTAGTTACAAAAAGGCGATCCAAAGTTCCATTAATTCAATTTTTATAGTTACAAAAAGGCGATCACTCAATGTGAGTGACTTGGGGAAAAGAGGGGTGGAGGTATGATGGTAAAAAAATAATAATAATACAAAAAATCCACAAAACCTACATAGAGCTAAAGGCCTTTCACATTCTCCTTTTATGAAATTCTCGTTTTTGTCCTTTTATTTCTAGCGAACTCATTTTTAAATGATTTTCATTTTGTCCTAATTTAAAATTTTTGCCATAGGGCTCTAAAAATACTTATTTTCCAAGTGCTTGATACTTATTTTTGTAAACATTACCTATTGCTCTGAGGATTGCAATTAAAAAAAAGAAAGGTAGATCATATGATAACCTTGAATGGTGTAAAAGGGTAATGTTTTCAACTATCATTGAATTATTTCTCGCACGTTCAAAGAGTTGAATATTTTCATGAATAATTCGTCATCAATATCAATTACTTGCACACAAACATCTAGTTCACTTGATTGGACTGAAGCTCAAGATAAATGCGAAAGTGATCTCAAAATATTACCTCGTAATCTCTATTTCGACACTAAGAATAGTGAATTTGGTCATGTGTCTTAACATGCTAGATGGTTTAGCCCTAAAAGGAAGGCCGATAATAAAACCATGCTTAAAATCACCAGAGATTTTGATAAAAAAAAATCACCAGAGATGGCCATGGCTTTATGAAGCAGCGGCATTTCCTAAATCTCTGCACAATGTAGAGTCAAACAAGTTTAGGCGGGATTTCCTAAATCTCTGCACAATGTGGAGTCAAACAAGTTTAGGTGTGAGACAAAAAAACCCTTGAGACAAACACGAACATCGCATGGAGAAGGAGGAGGGCTATGATTAAATTTTTCCAATTTGATGGATTGAATATTTTCACATTTATGGGTTTAACTTTTCCGTTTGACATCCTATTGACTCGATTTTTGCTCCTATGGAAAGCCCGATCTTTTCAATTCATCAAATTGGTCAAAATTTTGAAAAATTATGTTCACATGAATTTTTACACAAATTTGCTCAAACTGTGATCGGCCATAACATCTCCATTCCACGTCCAATCAAAGGCCAGGACTAAAGATGTCTATTTGGGTTAGTTTATATCTTTGGCTAGTTTTGTAAGTCTTTGTCAGAAAAAGCAAAGTCTTGATAAATTTTTTTTTTTTCTGTGGACGAGTGTAAATAGAAAACCGAAGGCCAGGATCGAAGCTGTTCATTTGGGTGGGTTCTATCTTAGGTCTTGCTTTATATATTTTGTTTAACCAACAGTTTGCGGTGGCATTACTCTGATGACTTGTTCTCATAGGAAAAGAAACCACCAGAAAGTGAGAATTATAACGATATGGCCGGAGGGATACTTCAGTTGGGGCCAGATTGTTGGATTGGTCAAGTAGATTTGGATAGCTTTGCATATCATGTTGACTTTACGTTTCCCTTTTTTTTCTTTTTGAGACTTTTATGTTTCTTTTTTTATAAGCACAAATTGAGAGACAAATGAATAAGAGACAAATTGTAACCGGTTGATATATGAAGGAACAAATCAAAGTAATATTCAAACAATAAGAAACAAATCAAAGTGATAATATTTAAAAAAGTTATCCGTATGAAATGATATTATTTTGTTTTGAAATAAAATACCTTTTTATAAATTTATTTTTAATCTGTATGAAATGATATAGGTTTAGGTATCTCATGGTCATGTGAATATTCTCAATGAAGCCTATTATATTAGGTAAAATTTATAAAAAAATCTATCGAAAATCATTTTTTTTACTCTAGCATTGACTCATGTGATCCTAAGATTGATTTTGTAATGTTTTAGGTCCCAACACATCTTCTACGAGATTTTGATCAATAGGGTAAAAAAAATTTTCTCTACTAATTCATTTTTCTTATTTTGACATTTTCTTTACTTCATTTGTTTTATGCATAATTGATATCACTCGTCTTAATTTTAGGTTATCAGAGAGTCCTAGAGCAATTTGATTTGAGTGAAAGGAATAAGAAGTCATTATTTTGCACAATGATTTTGTTGTTAGTTGCATAGCGAATGTTTCAAGTGTTTTTCATCTTTCAAATTTAATAGATCTATATAATAACATTAACGATTTCTTTTTGGTAAATGATAATATTTTTCTACTTGTAATTATTTATATTTCGGTATCTAATTTATTTTTTCCTTCTTCATATTCAAGAAAATTGATTATGTGGGCCCTCTTATGATTTTGTCTATCAATTTGAACTTGCAATAAAGAAATATGTAAATAAATAAATAAATAGAAACATAGAAACAAAAATGAAACCGGTTGAGGAAGTGTGTGGTTTCCTCAAAAAAGTCATGTGGCTGAAGTTCGATTGTCACTCCGTCATTCTACAGAGGATGGTCACGCTAGCCACGTCCTTTCAAAAAAAGATGTTCTATTTTATTCTATTTTAAAGTCTATTTGGAGTGGCAAGAGAAATATGAAGTCCCTTTACTCAAAAGCTTTGCTTTGGAAGAGTGATTTTCTCGACCCAGCCTTCGAAATTCAATCTTAGTAATCTGCTAAATAAAGTTAAAATATAACCTTGAGATAATTCTTAAATCATAGTTTATTTGTTAATAGAAAATGATCAAAATTCTACGTAAATATAGTTTTCACCAAACAGAAGTTTCTTTCAAATGGGCTTGGAAATACTATTTCCTCAGCTACTTCAAAACTCCTCCTTTAGTCTTTCCAAATGTCAAAGCATTACCAAACTCACCTTATTCCCTAGCTTGGTGCACACTGGGCTAATAAATAATTTGCATTGAATATGACGGATGCAGTTCATATTTTTGAGTTTCAACATTGATTTTGGGCCAATTTTCATCATATATTTTCTGGGTATAGGTTTTTTTTTCATGAAACTTCAATTTTAGTGAATTTTACTGTAGATTCTGTAAGGAAGATCCTGTTTACTCAACAGGGAAGCTCTTATCATCAACTCAATCTAAAGAAGCTCCCTCATGCTGAGATTTACCTAGTCAACGGAGGTTGATTGCTTCTAATTTATTGTTGTTTGGAGTTTGATTTCTTGTCTCCCTTGCGATGAGTTCATCGTGTTTCTCGAGTCATTTCACTGTCCAAAAGCATATATAGACCGAACCAACTTACATATTGAATACTTGCAATCAGGAGTATCCTGACACTAATTACTCTTGGTATAAAGTCCTTGAGGTTGCTTTTTCCATTAAATGTAGATTACATTTCTTTATATTTTTATAACTGTTATGAGTTTATGGACGAGTGCTCTTGAAGTAATTGCTCTTGCTTTGAACCTATATGCCTTCATACGTGCTGAATTTCTCCCCAGCTGTTCTGACATGTCAATGTTAGTTTCTAAGCTGGTACGGAATGCTGGCATTCAAAATTGATACCCGTGGTGACTTGAACACTCACGTAGAGAGAAAACTCGATCAGCTGGTTCTAGAAAAGTACTAAGCTCATTAATCTATGATGTGCTAGAATTATTAAGGTTTCTAATTGTTATTGCAATTTGTTTTTGATGGGTTTTGCGATTAATGGGCCACTCATGATGGGCTAAACCAGCCCATGAAAAAAAATAACCGCATTTGATAGTTATTTTCTGGACACAAAAGTGAGAAGAAGAAAGATACGTGTGTTAAAAGAGTGTGTATTGTGTGTGCATTGTGTGTGCATCATTTGATTATCAAAAACACTTTCTCTCACTTCAAGACAAAGCAAAAAGAGACTTTGTTCTTACCAAAAAAAAAAAGAGACTTTGTTTGACAATCGAATGATTGTTTTCTCTCGACGCTGCAATAGGTGCATTTAATTTGTGGAAAAGTGGTATGTTCATTTACGTAATATATTTTGTACGATCGGCGATTTAAGTGTAGAATGGACACGTTTTTCCGCGTTTTTGTATTATATTTAGGAATCTATTTCCTTTCATTGATTGCAGAGCATGTGTTCTTGTTTCCTGATTGCTTAATATGTTTATAAAATGGATTATTGGCCGGAATTCGTGAAATGGCGCCGATGAACGCTCGGATACAAAAAATCGACATCCGACCGTACTGCTCAAGGTCGTTTCTCGATTTTCGTGCGTCAAAATTTATTTTTGAAAGTGTAGGGTCGTAGTGCTCATCGAGACGAGCAAAACGACGGATGGCACGTCGCCGGGGGACACTGGACGCGCCACCACATGCTGCCGCAATCGGCGGCTTCACCGGCACGTGCGCAGCGGTTGCCGCGCACACGTGTGACGCACGTGCCATGTGTGCGCGTGTGCGGCGTGGCTAACGTCAACCACGCCGGTTGTTATTTTTTTGGGCCGAATGGCCCAACCCGAAAAACCCAACCCGGTTCGACCCGACCCGGATTCTAACCCATGACCCGACTCTGTTGACCCGTTGACCTGACCCGGTCATCTGTTGACCGTTGACCGACGTTGACCATTGAAAAAAATAAAAATAAAAAATGAAAGGGGGCAAAATGTGTTTATTACAAGTATCATGAATTAATAATAATAATCATTTGATTTTTTCTGCATTTGTTGTAGGAAAGATGGGTCGAAGATTTCGAACCCCTATTATGGCAATAACGCCTGAACAAAAGGAAAGACTTGCAACGTTGAGAACTGAATTAGATGTTTATCGATGGGAAAATTGTGATTTGGCTAATTACGTGGTCAATGTCAATAAGATGATACAGGACATCATCTGAAAAGGTTACTGTATGCCGGACTTTGAAAAGATAAATGTTCTTATTAACACACTTTCATATGAATAGAAAAAGGTGTTGCATCGTCTATGGGAGGTCAACGTGGTCCCAGACTATAAAAAACTTGCTGTGGCTTTTGTGGGAGAACATTATAGGATTGAGGCAACAAAGATTTCGACCCTAGGGATGAATACAACTTAGCGAAGAATGAATACGACATGAAAAAAGCCTAAGGGATATCCGATAGTCTTTTCTTGGTTACCAAAGAAGAAGATTGGTTTTTCTTAGAATTTTTATGAATCTTTCCCTGTCTATAGGAAATTGATAGACGGTTGATTTTTTTTTTTTTTAGTTTGGTTTTAGATATCCTAGGTAGATATTATTACTTATATTGGTATTCTTGTTTCTTTCCTGTGATGGATTTATTCCTCATGTAAATAGTTTTAATGAATATATGTCGATGGATATTTTTCTGTTATGAATAGTTTATGGTGTTATTATATTATAATATCTGTCTTATTAATATCATGTGGTTTAGTTGGAGTTCTAAAAAGTTTTTTTTATAACTTTAAAGAACGTAATTTTACCTTAATGATTATATTAACGATAATTTCACATTAGGATTTTAGATGATGATTGGGAACATAGTAAACTTTCGAATCTAAAAATTATGTGAAATTATTCATTAATATATTCAGTTTGTGTAAAATTGATGCATAAATGAGTGGCATTAATAAGTCGTGCTATATGTCTGAAATGTTCAGATTCCATGACTTCAGTAACTAAGAATATAGTAGCTGAATTGAATAAATGAGAGAAATTGAACGGTGAAAATTATGAAATATGGAACATGAAAATTCAATATGTGTTGGAAGAACAAGAAGTACCATAAACTCTTAACCAACTTATGGAAGAACCTGAAGATGGGAACACTACATAGCATAAGAGAGAAAAAGATGCATTTGCTGCATGGAAGAAGAAGAGCTCGATTGCTCGCATCACGTTGCTAACTCGATTGCTCGCATCACGTTGCTAACTCGATTGCTCGCATCATGTTACTGAGTAGCATGGAGAATGATATCATGCAAGAGTTCAGGCGTTTTGAGAATGCCAAGGAAATGTGGGAAGCATTGGCAGCAAGATTGGTCATACGTCAGTGACCAAGCTGAGATAGCTCACTATAAGGTTTGATTCATATAAGAAATCTCATGGTCAATCCATCAAACAACACCTGAGAAAGATAAACCTGAGAAAGATGTCAAACATGATCATTGAACTGAAAGATGCTGGACACATTTTGACTGATGAATAGCAAGTGCAAGCAGTGATCCGTTCATTGCCTCAAAGTTGGAAGTACATAAAGGTACACCTGACCCATAATTAAAACATCAAGACCTTTGAAGATGACATGCGCCATCTTGAGTTAGAAGAGGATCGCCTCATGGCGACGAAATCAGAAACCGATATCTATTATGCTGGTTCTAGCTCACATGAGACTTCGGGCTCCAAGCGCAAGTGCGTCAAAAGGTTCATGAAGTGAAAAGGCAAAGAAGCAAGTTCTTCGGGTAAGAAACCTAAATTTAATCAACATGATAAAGGAAAGCGTTAGAAGATGTCGAGGGTGAAATGCTACAACTGTAGCAAGAAAGGCCACTTCTCTCGCAATTGCGGCGAGCCAAAGAAGGTAAACTCCCATTACATTTTTTAGAACTTTGTCTATGTGCCGAGTTCTGTATTTTTAACTGAGTCTAATCATTTGTGGACTGTAAATTCGGGAGCAACAGACCATATAACGAAGGATAGAGATGCCTTCGTGGAGTTCCGACGAATTCTGACTGAAACAAAATGGATCTATATAGGGAACAACTCTAAAGTTGAAGTTAAAGAGATTGACACCTACCAGTTGATGATGCGTAGTGGACGCACTTTGTTCCTACATAACGTATTATATGCTCCGGAGATTCGTCGGAATTTGATGTCTATATTGGTGTTGATTAAACTTGATTTTAATTTGAACTTCCATAACGATGGTGTTGATTTGTATTTGAATACAAATTACTATGGTTGTGGATACTTTTGGAAGGTTTTATTGTATTAAATGTTAACTGTGGTGATATTAACGTTTGTTATTCCCTATTTGCATCTTCAAATTCCTATGAAAATGATGTGAATGTGTGGCATACTAGACTTGGTCATATTAGCCAATAACGAATGCAAAGATTAGCCAAAGAGGGCTTATTAGGCAATATTGGAAAAGTTGACTTGCCTATTTACGAGCATTGCCTGACCGGAAAAACAACAAGGAAACCATTTGGAAATGGTACAAGAGCTGAATTTCCTTTGCAACTAATCCATTCTGACATCTGTGGTCCAATGAATGTAAGAGCAAGGCATGGGGCTGTATATTTCATCACATTCATAAATGATTATACTCGATTTGGATATGTCTATTTGATTTCCCATAAATTCAAGGCATTAAGTTGCTTTAAGAAATTTATGAACTTGGTAGAAAATCAATTAGATAAAAAAATAAAAATGTTTAGATCCGATCAAGGTCGAAAATATTTATCTAACGAGTTCAGAAATTTATATTATGAAAAAGGAATAGAAAGACAGTTGTCTATTTTATACACTCCTCAACAAAATAGTGTTGCTGAGAGGAGAAATAGAACCCTATTGAAAATTGTTAGGTCTATGATGGCACAAGCTAACTTACCTATCACTTTTTGGGGTGATGCTTTGTTAACTGCTGCCTATATATTTAACCATGTGCCTTCTAAATCAGTTATTTCCACTCCGTATGAGTTATGGACAGGTAGAAAACCCGATTTAATTTTCTTAAGCCTTGGGGTTGTGCTGCATATACTCATGAACCCTCTTATAAATATGGAAAACTGGATCCCAGAGGCAAGAAGAGTATTTTCATAAGATACTCAGAGCACTCAAAAGGGTATGTATTTATAGGTGAGCAAGAAAGTAGGACTATAACTGAATTTGAATTACGAAATGTCACATTCTTAGAGAATGAGTTTCCTAAGAAGGGCGAAATTGGTGAGGACTACTCGCTATTTGAAATCTTGGATCCTGATAATAAAATCGATAAAGTTCATCCAAGTAGGAGCAATATGAGCAATGAGGAATTAAATTCGACTCAATCTCAATTGCAACTATTTGATGAGATAATACTATCATTATCTAATATAAGCGGAAGCATAATGGAGAATGATGTACCACGTGTACAATCTCCCGTACGGCGAACAAGTCACAAAAGTATTTCCCAACGACGTTTTGACATTGAAGGGGAAACTTTTGTGATCGCTCCACAAGATGAAGATGAGCCAAGGAATATAAATGAGGCTCTAAGTTGCCATAATAAGGAAAAATGGATAGATACAATGGAAGAAGAAATAGAGTCAATGAAGTTAAACCATGTTTAGGAATTAGTTGATCTTCCAAAAGGACGCAAAGTTATTGAGAACAAATGAGTTCTCAAAATAAAGTGAAAAGCTGATGGCTCAATAAAAAGATATAAAGCTCGCCTTGTGGCGAAATGGTATAATCAGCAGAAAAGAATTGATTATGATGAAACTTTTTCTCCTGTAGTAAGATTTACCTCAATTCGCCTTATTCTGGCAATAGTGGCAAGTATGGATCTTGAATTACATCAAATGGATGTAAAGACTGCTTTTCTAAATGGAAAATTAGAAAAAGAAATTTACATGGAGCAACCCGTTGGCTACATTATGAAAGGCCAATAACAAAAAATATGTCGACTTTTGAGATCGATATATGGCCTTAAGCAGTCTTCAAGACAATAGTATACGCGTTTTCATAATGCCATCGTGGCCTATGGTTTTACAATGATTGATGAAAATCATTGCGTATATATTAAAGGATCCAAATATCAATTTGTGATTTTATCATTATATGTTGATGACATACTGATTACTGGAAGTAATATGGAGTTGGTTAACACTGTTAAGAGTTGGTTATCGTTCAGTTTTGAGATGAAAGATATGGGTGAAGCTGCATACATTCTTGGAGTTAAGATTTCAAGAAATCGTTCCAAGAGATTATTGTCTCTTTCGCAAGAGACTTATATCAACAAAGTTCTTGAACAATTTTGTATGCATGACTATAAACCCATGGATACTCCTATTGCAAAAGGTGAAGGATTGAGCCGTAGATTGTATCCTAAGACTCCACAAGAGAAGGAACAAATGAAATGTGTTCCTTATGCTTGTGCTGTTGGAGTTTAATGTACGCTATGATGTGTACAAAATCTGACATATGTTTTGCAGTTGGAATGGTAAGTAGATACCAATCCAATCTAGATCAAACACATTGGAAAACCGTCAAAAGAATCATAAGGTATCTAAAGGGTACTGCTGATTATTCTTTGAGTTATCAAGGAAAGAATCTGCGACTTGAAGGCTACTCAGATGCTGACTAGGGAGGAGATTTAGACGAAAGGAAATCTACCTCTGGATTTGCATTTTTACTGAATAATGGCGTCATATCTTGAAACAATAAGAAACAAACATATATAGCATTATCCACCATGGAAGCTGAATTCGTGGCATTGTCGGCAGCAATACAAAAAGGAGTTGGCTTAAGAGATTTTTGGATCATTTAGGTGTTGTTGAGCATGCTACAAGCTCATTGTTGTTAGTCAATTGTAATAGCAAAGTAGCAATAGTATACACTAAGGATTTGAAATATCATGGCAAGACTAAATATATAGATATCATGTACAATTTTGTTAAAGATATGGTAGCATGAAAAGATGTGAACCTGCAATACATATCTACGCATAGAATGATAGCAGATCCTATGACGAAACTAATTCCTAAAGATGTTATCATTGGTCATGTAAAATCTCTAAGACTGCGTAAATGCTAATGTACTGAATATTGTAATTTTCCTGAATATTCACATTTAAATGAAATTGTTATATCATTGTTAATGCCTATGAATTTGTTTTTGATATTTATGCATCTTAATACTTTGTGTATTATATCAAGAAAGTATGTCGGACAGATAAGATTAACTCACTCACACGAGTAATCGCCTCTTTTTATTGTGTGATAAATAGAGATGAGATAATTTTTAGGCTTATTATCTATGTGATAATCGAGAGCTCAAGCTTAAAAAATAAATGTTGCCTTAGCTAAGTGCTAAGATGAGGACATAATATTTCCTATGTCCGAAAGTAAAATAGTCAACTTATTTTACTTTATCTATCTTTGATGCCAAATATGAGTTCTAATGGATTCTTTAGAAGAGTAGATACGTGAACTCAAGTTTAGACATTGAGTATGTCTAAACTATCATATGTACGGTAATGCATGAAAAGACATATGCTCAATGGGAAAGGAGTTAATACCATAATACGTATTTCATACTACGTATGCATAAGTCAACCAATAAGAATAGCAAAAGTTTTTTATCTCAACTTTATGCGGTTTGAGACTCTTGAGGATATGAGTTCCTCATTTAGTGCCCTCACAACTCTAATTTATTCTTAAAGTTTCTATTTAGTATTCGCTATCTTAGGGTGTTGCCAATGGTCATGAATGATTCGATCTAATGGAACATTTCTAGAAAAACGTGCTGAACTGAAATAGAGAGGTTTAAAGAAAGAGGAAGATCAATTTACTTATGATGTCACATCCTATTTTTTGTATTCATAGATCGACCAATTATGATTTTGAGTAAATCATAGTTGTGAATACAATATACGAGATACTAAGAGAGATCGAAAGAGATGTAAACGTGACTGATTGATCTAGGGTACTACATACTATATCTACTCGAAAATGTTATGCCCAATTTGAGCTACCATGTATTCCTAACGGATGCATGACAACAAGCTCTCGTAGTATGCTGGTCGCACGGATTATTTGCTAGTATGAATATTGTAAAGAAGAGATAGTTAATGTTTAGCCCACCATGTGCGAGTGGGAGATGATGGATTTTGTGATTAATGGGCCGCTCATGATGGGCTAACCCAGTGCATGAAAGAAAATAACTGCATTTGGCAGTTATTTTCTGGACACAAAAGTGAGAAGAAGAAATATACGTGTGTTAAAAGAGTGTGTATTGTGTGTGCATTGTGTGTGCATCATTTGATCATCAAAAACACTGTCTCTCACTTCAAGACAAAGCAAAAAGAGACTTTGTTCGACAATCGAATGATTGTTTTCTCTCGACGCTGCAATAGGTGCATTTAATCTGTGAAAAAGCGGTATGTTCGTTTACGTAATATACTTTATACGATCAGCGATTTAAGTGTAGAATGGGCACGTTTTTCCGTGTTTTTGTATTATATTTAGGAATCAGTTTCCTTTCAGTTTTGCGTATGATTTGCTTATAAAGCTTTCTTTTATTCTCAGGTATGGCACCGAGTTCTATATGCTTCACCGTTGTCCTTTAGCTGTTAGGCCATTCTACACCATGCCATGCTGGGATGATCCTACAGTAATTCATTTGATGTTTTAGCCTTCCAGTTGGTTTGAAATCGTTTGAAACGCATGTTCAAATTGTTCCAAAAGAAACATAGGGAGTAAACTGGATGGAAGGGGAAGGCTTGAAATCTTAAGAGATGTATTGTTCCGTTGAGTTTTATATGCCATGAATTCTTATGTGGGGCAATATCTTCCACTTCTCCCGGATAATTTAGAACTTCTTCAACATATTCTCAGGCTTCTCGTTTCTCTTTTGCATGGCTTCTATCATAAGATTGCAATCTCGAGGCCCTTTACCAACACCTAGTAAATCTCATGTATCTCCTCACATGATTGTGCTGTGGGTGCCCATTTGGGTCTCTTTTCACCGACAAACCTTGCATTCAACTCATGTTCAACTGCAAACTTCTGATTTGTACCACTGTCTCAGGCGAGGAGATCAATCAGGAGGTCAGCGTATCCATGTTCCTGAGCTTCTTACCAAGCGTGCAGAGGCATGTGGAATTGATGTGAAGACGATCGAAACATACATTGACGCTATTAGGTAATCCGGTTTGGTCATTCATGTTCTTCTTAAAACAATCAATGTCTCTTGCTATTATTGATTATATGATTGCCAAATTCAGTGCTTGGTCATCGAGTTAGATCAACACGAACATGATTATACCTCTCCTTTATGATGAGGCATTGTGATGGTGATTTTGTGCAGGTATGGTGCACGCCTCCACACGGGGCTTCGGAGCAGGATTGGAGTGGCTAGTTATGCACTGCTACGGTCTCAACAATATTAGGAAATTAGGGACACTTATGACGATGATGCTTAATTCGGTACTAAGTACAATGTTTAGTAATGTGATTCTTATGAGCTTCGCGAATTCCAGCGCTTTCTATTTCTGCCGAACATCTTGCTAATAGGGTTTTTCATATGTTTTATGATTAAGGGTGGGCCTGGCAGTGGATCTTGATTAAAACTCGTTGATATGTTGGCATGGAATTTCAAGACTGAAACCAATGAAAATTTATTACAAGGGTTACCATACACTTGCGTAGGACACAGAGAGGGAGGTGTATGGGAATTTCACAAATGTAATGGGGTTTCGATTCGAGTATAAAGGGTGTGCAAAGGATTAACCCTCTCTCGTTTTCGCACATGAGACTGATAATAGATAGGTGATCAGAAAAGAAGATCAGCGATGTCATTTCAGCTAATCCCGCTTCATTATTTCCAGAAGGATCGCTTCGCGACATAATTATAATTAGTCGGTCTGTAAATTCCGGATGTTCAAGTTGTTCTTGAGTCAAAAGTGCTATGAAGGATACAGTTGCAGGTGCTTCTAGCAGACGAGGCAAACTCACAGGAGATGCGATCATCCAAAAACACCCACGAGTCAGCGGACTAGGTGCCTTCTTACTGCAAGATCAGCTTCACGCTACTCCACTCACCAGCTGAGGCCATTCGTTCCTCTCAGCATGTGGACAAGCTTATAACCTGGAACACCACCCGCAAATTTTGCTCGGCAACTCCCACACTGGATCAACTGGCAAACCGCATTTTGCATCAGTAATGCCAAGCACACATTTTGCATCAGTAATGCCAAGCGTCTGGTTCAATAACTATCTCGATATACATACAAATGAAGTTTTCCAGAAAGAGAGAGAGAGAGAGCCGTATTCTCACAACAGCATATAGTTTAGTAACACGAGTTTACAATCTTCAGATCCAAGGTCTAACTCCTCAGGTAACTGGAGCACCTTGTTACAGAATAATCAGAAACCAGATCTCACAACTTGCTATTCTTGAGTATAAACCATCGAAAAGGAAATGGGGATTGGGGCTCGAGATCAGCCATACATCTTCACGATAAAAAGGCAGTCAAAACACTTTTCCATGAACTTCATGCAGATACCGTCTCTGCTGAAGCCAAATTCTACATATTACACAGACGATTTACCAAATATTGCTTTGCAAATAGGAGTACGCCTCTCATCGTGCCATCTTCTTTAGGTGTTGAAAGGTGCGTTGTTTAATCCACTCTCTGTCATAGGGCAGATATGCCTGGATATTATGATCGTACCTGCAGGTTCAAATAAAAAGGCAAGAGCATTGGTAGTATGACAAAAGAATAAGGCCTCATCGCATAGAATCATAGGATTATCATGACATCTACTGTTCCTGTCTGATGCAGTCTGGTAATAAAAGAGGTTGAGTAATAAAAATTCACAGAACCCTCTTTGCATTCCTTTCTGTAAACATATGGAAGAAATTTTTTAGGATGTATTCTGCCAGTAAACACTTCACCTAGTTTAGCAAAAGTTCAGAATTTACTGGTGGCCAGCACTTCAGCAAGTCTTCGGATATAATGATGTAAAGAAAATCTAAGAAAACAATTTCAAGATAAATTCATGAAATAGAAGAAGCATTGTTCTACTTAGAGATAAGAGGCAGAATGTTAAATCTGAAACATAGATAAAATGCAGAAAGCAAGCCAAATCAAATTAAACCAAACACTTCTATTGCAGAGCTCATAGTCAATGTACACAATTAAAGGTTCTTCTTGTTTTAAAAAGAAAGCCCGTCTCTAGATTAATGAGATGAAAACTTAAAACAAGGAGAAACAATATCGTAATAGCTAAAACTCTTCTATTGCTCCATGCAAAACCTAGAACTTCTTTCCAGCAACAGAAGTAGTATTTTCAATCCTTTGTTAGGCAGATGTGAAAGCATACTGCATGGTGCATAAAGCATGAGATCAGTAGAGCATGAGAGAGAGAGAGAGAGAGAGAGAGAGAGAGAGAGAGAGAGATACACTAGAGCACTCAAGTCCGTAAGACCATCCATGAAATTGTAAAGATCTGCAATATCGTAAGTGATGTTTCTGATGGCTGGATTTAGCTCCTTGAGCTTTCTTTCATATAATCCACATAAACCTGCACAAAAATGCATACGATGAAAGTATTTAACTATACAATAACCCTCTAATATCTCTGATATCCACTCAAGTAATCCATCAACATAATCACTTTTTTGAGCACCAAAATAGCCAGTCGTGAATTGTTCTCAATTTTCTTTTTCCTGTTGGGAGGGGGGTTGGGAGAAAATAGAGGAATTGGCCCTTTCCTTGAGCACGCCTGTGTGAGTTTAAACTATATATTTCCACTGACTATGAACTCAGTGCGTTACTATTAAAGTGGAAGCCTATTTAACATAGCTCCATCACGGATGCTGACACTATGCATTGCTTTCAGGTGTGTTTGCATTTCTTTTGGTTGCAACAAATACTGAGGCAGGCCATGCTAGACAACAACCATTTGATCAAACTTGACTACCCTTCTTTCAATCGGGTATCCGCCAGTCTTATGCTTGTCACTCAAGAGGGTGAAATTCACCCATTTACCCACTTAGAAAAGTGAAGTACACAAAACCTGAAATCATACTACTCTAATAAGCATCTTTCAGCCTAATCTTTCAGACTCGAACGAGAAATGTGTATCGTTTTGATGCGCCGTCGACTTGCTGGAAGATGATCTGTTTGCTAGAAGTTTCAACAAACTCACAGCTCTACTTATAATCGCAGATACATACTCTCGGCATGATAAACATTCCATGTATAAACATAAGATATTTCCAAGTCTCAGAACTTCTCTTTCTTAAATCAGTTGCCAATGAATGAATGATGACAAATGAAGCCATGATACAAATAAACCAGGACTAGCAAAAGTAAAGCCAATGCATTCTCCTATCCTAGGACAAGCAAAATCAAATTCTTGTATCTTATCCCTTCCATGTGCTTTCCTCATAAAGGGATTGCAGAAGAAAATCCACAACTATGCTGTTAAGATAAAGTAGCGTCTCTGATGATGCTAATGCAAAATATACAGAAAAAACTTGTAGAAAGCTACTCACTTTTCTTCATCTAATAAAGGACGAGCAGTGGCGGTTAGAACCATCAAGAAATATCAGCACGATATCTAGCATACATACCATCCATAGCTTGACTCACTGAACCGTAGTCCATGAAAGTCCTGCTTGCTCTGTTTTGAGAAGTCTGCATGAGAATGATGGTGTGCCTGTTCGCCTACATGGGAAAAGCACGGAGAGGTAAGCATCAGCAATTCAGCATGCCCAATGCATATTCAGGAAATTGCATAATAACATCAACGAAACGCCCTCAATGCCAACTCTTCTACACATTCATATTTAATATAGAAAGAGCAGCCATTTCCTTTGGATTGCAGGACTCTCTCCTATCCGATAAACCGATCAGGGCATTAAAATCGCGCTTGAGAGCTGTCGATCGACCTTAGGTTCCAAAATCCGAGCATTCAAAGTACAGATTTCGAAAGTGTGTACGAACTGCAAACCCGACAACCACGCCGACAGAAGACAAATTTCCTAGGAAATGTTTTCCGAGCGGCCGCAGAGAATCGTTAAAGAGGGGACTATCCCTTTCATTGCAACACCAAGCATCTAAGTTAACTCCTTCAAACACATCAAGCTCGCGATTTTCAGTCGAGCGTTGTCACACGGCATCAAAAGCTACTCAAGCGAACCAACAGACGCGAAAATCGAGCTCGCCGTGTGGCGGCGTATATTTACCATGATATCTCACTGCTCCGGAAGTCCAAAACTCCCCAACCGAGGCAAAGGCCGAACGCGAACGGGATCACAGAGCAACCGGGGAGCTCTACAGCAGGGGGCACCGGAACCGCTCGTTCGGCCGCGATCGCCGGCGATCTGGACCCCGCCGGACTGCGGCGTTGTTCTCAAGCGATCCCTGTCGGAGAGGAAGACGAAGAGGAAGGACGATGAAGGAAGACGAGGTGGAAGAGGAACTGGATTCGGAACCCTAGCTGGCTGGCTGGCTGGAGGGAGACGAAGAAGACCTCTCGGGGGTTTGGGGGGTGTGGTGATTCCCTTCCTTTTGCGCTTTCGGATACGTTTTGAAGCGTAACGCGGAATTTATTCTTCTTTTTTTATTCGGGGAATGTGGCTGGGCCTCCTTCTGCGAAACCTGAGAGCTCTTTTCCTCTCTTTCATTTTGACTCCGAGTCAACAAGAGTTGTCTCTTTTCAAACGCGCAATATTTCTGTGTCATTTTCATTTTACGAACATCAAACGCCCGTTGTCGGGTAAGGACGAAATTGCTAATAAAATCACCATGTTATTTCTCGGGGATTTTGTTCTTTCGGAAATATTGGAATAGCGTATATTTTTTGAAACGCTCCAGCAATAATTTAAGGAGAAATTCTAAATAAGGATCAGAAATGCTCTTATTTTCTCAAATAATGACCTAAAGTGGACATTGTATCAAATAAGAGCACGAAGTAGCATGATAGTCTTAAATAAAAACCTGAAGTGACTATGATAGTCTCAAATAAGGGCCTAAAATGACCATTATAATTTTAAATAAGGGCCTAACCTAGCCAGCCGCCATCCAACGAAATATTCTGATCGGTCAAGGGCATTTTTCGTCTAATATAATTTTAATTTTAAATTATTTTTTTCTTTTTTCCTTTCTTTTCTTTTTTCCTTTTTCTAGTTTTCTATTTGTGCTTTGTCAATGGCCAATTCCAAGCCACCGGCGAAACTTGGGAGGGGTTAAGCGAGGGTCGCCCTCACCCGTTCTAGCAAGGGCGACCTTGCTTAGATTTAGCGAGGCCAACCCTTGCTTATGAATTTCGAGAGTAGGCTTGCCTAGGGCAAGGGTCGCCTCGCCAAGGCTGTCCCTCGTCTATTGCCAACAAGGGCGACCCTCACTTAGCCCCTTTGGGGCTTCGTCAGTGGTCGATTGGCCACCAAAACCGGCCACCGGCGAAGTACAAATAGAAAACCAAAAAAAGAAAAAAGACGAACATGCCCTTACCATTCGAAAAGTCGGGCCTTTGTTTGAAATAGATATAACCACTTCAAGCCTTTATTTGAAACAAAATCCACTTCAAGCTCTTATTTGACACAAAGTCCATTTCAGACCCTTATTTGAGAAAATGATGGCACTTTATACCCTATTTGAAACTTTCCCATAATTTAATAATATGAGCTTACATATCGCTAGAAATGTTAAAATGGGTCATAAACCCATTTCTTAACCCATATATGGTAAATGAGTCATAAATGGGTTAGATATATTAAGTAAATTGGTCATAAATGAGTTAGTTATATTAAATAAATTGATCATAAATTGGTTAGTTATATCAAGTAAATTGGTCATAAATAGGTATAAACAAAATATGGGTATTAAATGGGTCGTAAATGGGTAATAAATAGGTTTACAACTTACTTAAATCTAACTCATCTCTTTTACCCGCACTCAATTTCGCACTTACTCACTTCACACTCTCATCTTAGTTTAGGTACGAATTTTCGTAAATTAAATTAAATATAAAAGTGTTTTAATAATATGGATTGGGTTGGGTATGAGTTTGATATGAATTGAGTTGGGTATAAATCATTAAATTTGCATTACATGAAAATGAGTCAAAATAGATTGAATGAATTTATTTGGATCGAACCATTTTCAATCCGACCCACCCATTTAACAGGTTTACGTACTGCTTTAACGGGCGAACAGCCTAGTATTTGAAACATACTATAGTCTTGGGTGGCAAAGAGCCGGTATCGTGAGGAAGATTAACCTGTTATCCCTAGAGTAACTTTTATCCTTAGACTCATTTTTATCCCTGTAAGCAATGGCCTTCCACTCGGCACCATCGAATTATTAAGGCCCACTTTCGTCCTTGCTTAATGAGGGGGTCGTGCGGTCAAACTCATTTCTGTTTTTGCACTAGAGGGCTAATCTCCATCTAGCTCAAGAAAACTTGTGCACGCCTCCGTTACCTTTTGGGAGGCCTAGCCCCGTAGAAACTATACAACTGAGACTATCCCATGGCCTATACGTCCTAACACAAGGTTAAAATTCTAGAAAATGATGTTAAATCAATGGAGAACTCTATATTAACTTAAGTTATTTTTAATAAAAGAATGACTTAAGAAGCAAATTTCAAGACGCAATAGAAGGCAAACTTAGTTGATAATGACTGGCCCCTTCTCGTAATTAGAATATGGGAAAATTATCAAAGTAATCATACACCTATTGTAATTATGTCAATTCAATTCTCAACCTCTTTTTGTGCCAATTTAATTTATTCGGCCAAATTTAGCTGGGCAGTGCTGACGCAAACGTCGATCGGTGCCGGCCGTCTGACCAATGCTAATGTGGCAATTATTTAATTTTTTAAATTCTCTTCTTTTCTTTTCTTTTTCTCTTTTTTTTCCTCCCTTCATCTTCAACTCTATCGAGGCTCGACCTCGCCATTGCTGGAGGAGGTTGACCTTGCCAATTGCCGTCGAGTTTGCGCCTCGCCAAATTTGATGAGACTTGTCCTCATTGGCGTTGGCAAGGTTTGGCTTGGCCCGCAAGCCTAGCCTCTAGCGAGATTGATCTCGCCAGTTGTCGATGAGTCCAACCTCGCTGTCGCTCATGAGGTCGAGCATCACTTGCCTTGGCAAGGCTCAAACTCATCGCCCACTGGTGACATTGACCTCACCTGTAAGCCTAGCCATTACCGAGGACGAGCCTCACCATGCCTAGGCGAGGCTCGAACTTGCTGGACATTAGCGAGATCGCTAGCGCCGACGCAAATTTGGCAACGCTTGAACTCGATGACAACTGGTGAGGTCAACCTCTTCAGCTCTCGCCTTTAACTGGTCACCAGTTCAACGATTGGCTAGATGTTGAAGACAAAGGGAGAAAAAGAAAGGGAAAAAGAAAATAATAAAAAAAGAATTAAAAAAATTGCCACGTCAGCGTTGGCCGGACTTCTGGCGTCCACATTAGCACTGGGCAACCAAAATTAGTCGGATGAATTGAATTAACATAAATATAAAAAATTTAGGACTGAATTGACACAATTGCAATAGGTTTAGAATTGTTTTGGAAATTTTCCCTTCAAATATATATAACCTATCTCGGCCAGGTTCGGTCCGATCTAATATGGAACAAACTTATAATCAAGGAATTTACTGGATCATCATATTATAAATTCATAACTCTAGCCCATTTCCATTTCCATTTCGGGCGGAGTAGGTCTACTAATTTTTTTTTATTCCAGTTAGTAAGAGGGATCTAAAGCTAAGAAATATATTGTATAAGCTGAAAAATGTAGTCTGAACAATGGTAATAAACGGGCTCATTTATATTCCTGTTATATAATCCATAATAGAAAATACTTTGTATTTATATATACACAAAGCCCAGCCCATTGGCCATCACATAGCCCAAACCTCAAAAGGTTGAGCCATCTCTCCTCATACTGACAATACTGATAATAACAATAATAATAGAACTCGAGAGACTGGAGATCGAGGTTTCGCTCTCGGGGAGGCACGGCGGCCGCGGCGGCCTCCGGCCGGCGGTTGCCCCTCTCCGATCGGCGGTTGCCCTTCTCCGATCGGCGCTGAAAAGCACGATCTCTCTCTGTCTCTCTGTCTCTCTCTCTGGGGGAATCATATTGGCCAAAGTCTTCTCTGTCTCTGTACATACAGACATACATACACACATACACACAAACTCGCAGCAGCAGCAACTGCGATGCAGGGGAAACCAGAAACATTTGCTCGATCGTCGAGACAAATCGCCCCCCCAAGCTTCAATGGCAGAAAGGTAAAGTTGATTATGAGGCGATGAGGAATGAGTTACGGGGTGTTCAGGCTTTTTTCCTTTGGAGAACCGTCCGTATCTTGGCATGGCGATCCTGGGGGGCGTGTCGCAGCCATGGCGGGGTTCCGATTCTTGTGCGGTTGTTGCCTGATAATATATAGAAACTCTCATCTGAGCCTCCAAGATCTGCTCTTTTTCTTGCATCAAAAAATTCAAAAGTGGCGTCTTTATGTGGTTTTCTTGGCCAAAATCTTGTTCTTGTTTATACTTTCTGTTTGGTCACGAAGAGTGAGATCTCAAGATTGCCATCTGATCTGTTTCGCCAATGGGATCTTCTTGTTGTGGCATCTTGGAACGGCGGTCAGGATCTTGAGAATTCATCCGTCTTTTCCATTTTTGTGTTGGGTCGGGACATTCATTTCTTTCGAGAGTTAGATTCTCGTACTTTCCAACAAATTTTTCCTTCATTTTCCATAAAAAAAGTAATTAATTTTCTTGTTTTGAAGTAGACCCCGATCGTAAATGCATACCGGGGTTCCGGTGGGGGACACAGAGTTACAGACAACCTTGAAAATAAAAGGAGCTCACTGGTTTTGAGGTTGTCGTGGCAGTCACTTCATACGCAACGTTTCGAAATTACAATAAGTTTACCACTGTACGATCATCTCAAAAGAAACGCCAAACTGAACTTCACCAAAATACCCTCCGTAGCTGGGGGCTGTTCTCGTAATTTCTGGTACAGTGATTTGGGAACTCAAAATGGGTAAACGCCGAGCATCGGAACAGAGAGAGAGAGAGAGTCTTGCTACGAAACTGAAGGCTTCGAGAAAGCTGAAGCAGATTCGGCTTTGCTCTCGGAGAGGCGCGGCGCGGCCTCCGGCCGGAGGTTGCCCCTTCTCCGGTCGGCAGCGAAGTCGACGATCTCTTCCCTTCGCTCTCGATCGCTCAAACACACCCGCACTCTCTGTTTTTCTCGGGAAAATGTTGGACCAGGCTCGGAGCCCGTTTGGTTCTTGAAAAGCGTTTTCAGCTTTCGTTTTCACGAAAGCGATGCACTTCGCTGGCCTTCTTCGCTGGCTTTTACATGCATATGCATATATATATATTGTTAGACAGAGAGACAGATATGTTTCTCTGGTGGACACATTCTTCTGCTCCAACCCATGATAGTAAAAAAAAAGGTAAGCTGCGTGAGGCGATGAAGATTTCACTGGAAAGAGAAAACCGAAAAGGGAACGAACATTCAGGCGTCAGAGAACCGTCCGTATCTTGGCATGGCGACCGCAATCCGGAGCTCGCGCGTCGCAGCCATGGCGGGGTTCCAAGTTCCTTCCTTGTGCCTGATAAAGAAGCGGTATATCCACATCTGAGCCTCACTCATCTAATCAAAAATCATCCCCCCCAATTCTGGGTTTTTCTGGCCGTCCGAGTCTCTTTGGTGTTAGGGTTACCCAAAGGAATGATGAAAGTGTTCGACTTTTTTCTCTTTCCCTGGTTTTACGCAGTGCCATTATTGCTCTGCACTGTGTTTGGAAGGTAGTGCGAGGAAGATGATGATGATGGTGCACTCGCCTTCTACTGTCTCGAGGGAGGAAAAAAAAAATCTCAAAAAGCTAAAATTTTATGGTTCTTTAATGCATAATGACTTTCATGTTTCCCAAAAATTAGTATCTTGAAAAGACGTATGTGCCCCTGGACGGCAGGTGTAGGTCCGGTCTAAATCAGTCTCACCGGTTTCGATGCGCCTCTGATCAAAATCAAATCGTTTCGCTGTAAAACAGAGCATTGTACAAAGTACTGTTGAAGGTTTCGATGTAATGTACGCAGCAAAAGTCGGTCAAAAAGGTCAAAGTTTGGGCGACCGAACATGACGGCATTGCCCCCATGATTCCGTTCCATCCAGTTTCGCCTCAATGTCCAGCAAACGGTGCCGTCCGTAAGGGGCAAAAGAGGGATAGAAGCCTCTCCATCCTCCACGGTTCTGCATATAGAAAAAATGCAAAAGCTTTCACTGATTCGTGTGGGGAGGAGGCTTTGCCCCCGGAGAGGGTCCTGGGTGGCCCGCCGTCGGCGGTGGTCGCCCCCTCACCTGTCCGGTCGACGGCGGAGCCGATGATTTCCACCACCCTCGGATGCCGTCCTACGTCGTCATCGTCGGCTTCTGGCTGAACGTCCAAGTGTACTACGTATGGGTGTGTGTCTGTAATGTATCTGTATCTATATCTATGTATGTACATGCTTCGCTTCAAGAAAAGGAAAAGGAAGAGAAGAAGAGGAGAAGCCGAGGCCGAGAAAGGTAGAAATGATCATTGGAAATGCTTCTGCTTCTTGCTTCTGCTTCGCTTTCATTTTCCTGGCAAAAACATCATCTTCTTCCTGGACAACTTCCCAGAACTTCCAAACCCAATATCCTCCTCCTCCTCCTCCTCCTCCGCCGTCAATGGTTGCGGATTCCGCCATGAAAAAGAACGAGAACGCGTGAAAAAAACTTGGGAGAAAAGGCTGTGATGATTCGCAAGAATACGGAGGAGAGAGGAAATGAAACCGGGCAGGCACCGAGAACCGGCCGTATCTTGGCGGGGCGGCCAGAACCGGTCGCAGCCATGGCGGGGTTCCTTTCAGTTGCCTGATCTAAGGCGAATCTGAGCCTCGCTATCTTCCAACACCCCCGATTTCTTCTTTTTTTCCCCCTGTTTCCCTGTTGTGATTATACGAGTTGTTCTTGTGTTTCACTGTGTCAAAAAGGTGGGGTTCTTTCACGGCCCTTTTCTTGTATGAGCTGCAGTTGTCTTTTGATTTTGCAACTGCGAAAATTCAGGGTTCGTTTCTCTGACCTAGCGATAAGATAAGCGATGATTTTTCAAAATCATCTCTGAGTTTCTTGAGTTGTGTTTGGGTTTTGGGTTTCTACATCGACAAGAAGGGACCAAGGTCCGTCCCTTTTCTTCTTTCTCTGCTCCTTCCAGGAGCGGCGTTCTGTTTGCTGCTCTGATTTTGTGATACCAAGTATGCCTTTGCACGTCGAAATTTCTGGCTTCATTTGACAAAAACTACCACAGATGGGTTTCCAGATTGATCGAGTCTGAAGAGCTCGCCGGAGTCGGAAAAAAGAGAGGACTCGGTTTGATGTTTTTCGCCGGAGCCGGTTAACTGTTGCATGAATTTGGATGTTCATTGTGGATTAGAAATCTTGGGCAAAGATGATCCAAAAAGAGTAAAGGGATCATATATCTGATCATTTACAGCAAACGGTAAAGCAGGTCAAACAAGATGTGAGATGATTTCGAAGTAGTCATACTTTGTTATATGTTAATCGAATGTTAAGAATGATTTTGGGAGAGAAAAGAACTATCTTATCCAATATGAGCCCCACTAAAGTCCTTAGTCCTTTAGCGAAGTTCGATAACTAGAAGCCATCAAAAAGGGGTCGTGTTTTCCCTTCTAACGAGAGATAAGAATGATAAGCGGGTAACCAAACTTACGTGTCAGTTAAAAATTATTTCCTGTCTAGTAATTACGTGATTGTAGCAATTTAAGGTTTTAGAGTTCGATTGAACTTTTCGATAAGAGTTTAAAATTTGATTGGATCAATTCAATCATCTAGAATTGCATTCCATATAAGTTAGGTTTAGCACTTTTAATGCACTATTTGCGAAAGATTAAATAACTTATATTATAGTTTTCGAAATTCTTATTTTGGGTTCGCATGGTTTCTTGATAGTCTTTCATTTATCAAATTATTTCCTATGGTAACGATATCCTCATTGGGAAAAAGGAATGGTTCGGCAAAGAAAGAAATTCTCCATACTTGAACGGTCCTAGTTAAGACATGTCCCACCCATATCAATCATCTCGTGATATGTGTCAATTCTTTTGAACAGAATTGGCCGTAGGCATATTTGATGGAAGTACATCCATGGAACTAGATAAGATGGGTCCGTACTTATACATGATAAATTGTCCAAAATCTTTTCAGTACGTATTCACCAAGTAACTTCTATCTCGTGTGTAAACATAATAATTTCGCACGTTACTGATTCAAAAATACAGAAATTTACAATAACCTCATTCGGAAGGAGCGAGGTATATAAATTTTATTGGGAATATCAAAAACAGAACACACGCACTTCCTTCAATCCAATTCCACTCTCCTCGCACGAATTTAAAAAGATGATGAACTCGCCTTTTTGCTCTGCCGGCCATCCACCCTCCAAGGCCTTGTGCAATCGAGCAAATAATACAATCGGTAAGGGGCGAAAGAGTAATAACAACCTCCAGCCAGCCCCACAGCTCTGCACATAGAAAATGCAGATAGCCTTCTCACGCTTTTCAGTGGTTAGTTTAAAGAGGCTTTGCCCCCAGAGAGGGTTCTGGGTGACGCGCCGTCGGCGACGGTCGCCCCCCTCTCCGGTCGACGGCGGAGCCGATGATTTCACCGCCCGCCAAACGACGACCTTCTCGCTGAACGTACCTGTGTACATATGTGTATGCATGTATCTGTATATATATATATATCTGCGAACCCAAAACAAAGCCAAAAAAAAAAAAAAAGAGGAAAAGAGGAAGACGAAGAAGCCGAGGCCGAGAAAGGTAAAAAGATCATTGGAAATGCTTCTGCTTCTGGCTTCTGCTTCGCTTTCGTTTTCCTCGCAAACAAGATCATCATCATCATCATCATCTTCATCGACCACTTCCCCAAAAATTCAACAACCATCTCCTCCTCCTCCTCCTCCTCCTCCTCCTCCACCTATGACTGCGGATTCCGCCGCGGTTAAAGAGAAAAAGATGAGGCTGTGATGATTCGCCAGCGTAAGGAGGAGAGATAACGAAACGGGCAGGCACCGAGAACCGGCCGTATCTTGGCGGGGCGGCCAGAACCGGCCGCAGCCATGGCGGGGTTCCTCTCAGTTGTCTGATCAAGGGTGATTCTGAGCCTCCTTATCTGCTTCTTTCTTCCCCATTTTCTACCCAGATCTGCTAATCTTGTTTAATGAAGAGCTCTTCTTGTGTTTTGCTGCGACAAAAAGGTGGGTTCTTTCTCGGCCCTTTTCGCCAGAACCTGATCTTTTCACTTCTTCTTTCCTTTCTCTCTGGGTAGTTTTTGCCCTCTGTTTTCTCTCGTGACAATGGCTGGTTTCTTTTGCCTTTTTATGTTTCGAACTGTGGTTGCCTTGATTTTGCGTTACGAGATCCTGGGTTCTCTTCTCTGCACAGTTTTTCAAGTAGTCTTTGGTTTCTTTTCAGTTTTGTTTTGAGTTCTGGTCCTTTACATCGACAAAGAAAGGCCGTCTATCTTCCGTCTCTGCTCCTGCAGAAAAAGAGAACGTACTTTTTTATCATTTGCTTTAAGGGAGTTTTCAAGATTTTCTTCACTTGCAGATGTCTCGGTTTTTTAGGCGGCGACGATGTATTCGCCGGAGATGGTGAACTGTTGTTTCATTAAATTTGATGTTCACCGGAGTCGGAGCTCTCTGTTGCGGCGATATTAGGGGGGGATCAGAAATTTGGGGAAAGATGTTGCAAAAAATGAGTAAAGTTATCATGTCAGAGGACATTTACACTGTGCAAGGCGAGTCTTGTCTGACCTTACCTGATTAAAAAGTAATCGCGTTCAACGTATTGGAAAATGGTTAAGTGTAATGACGTCGCTTTTGCATGAACCGAGATAGAGAAATGGAAAAATAGAAGAGATTGTTTCCCATATTTAGATTGAATGGTTAAGAAGGGAATTTGACCTTAAAAAAACATATATAGGCCCCATTTGCTTTAGTATTTCGAAGTCCATTAGCCAAATATTGAATTCAATTTTTTTATCCCAAAATTGTCATTACTTATTTTGGTTTTGCCCTTTCTATTACCGTTCATCTTCTTCGAGAGGCGGCCGATACCGGATCAGGTCGGCGATGGAGGCTGACACTAGATCAGGCCGGCAAGGTCGCACTACCCAGGCAACGATCACCTGATGTTGCGCAACCGCCCAGGCGCGTGAACTTGGGTCGCGTGAGGCCGTCTACAGCTTGGATCGCGTGACTCTAGCAGCCGTCGCTTGGGTCGCGCAACCCAAGCAACGACTGCTTAAGGTCCAGCGTCCCAGTCACCAATCGCCTGAGTGGCACAACCTAGGCAACAGTCGCTTAGGTCACTTGGCCTTGGGCAACGGTAGATTTGGCTTGCTGGTGGTTGCCCGATCTCGGGCGATGGCCACCGGCGCCAGATTTAGCTTGCTAGCAACCATAGGCTTTTCGTTAGCTTTGGTGAAGGGTAGATTACGTTTTTTTTAATAAAAAAGATAATTTCTAAAGCCTTTTTGCAAAAAAAAAATTTGTTAAATATTATTTGGACTAAAGTAGTTTTATAAATGATTTTTTATCAAATGTCATTTGCATTTTTTCAAGGAATTTTAATCTACCGGTATTTGTATTCCCCAAGTAGTATTTAGAAAGTTAAATCAAACGGACCCATTGTCTTGTCCGATGCGATTACTTGAAATTCTTAGTTTTCTAATGGCATATTCAATGGTTAGATGCCATAAAATTTAGATAAGGGTCATGTTTTCTTCTGTTCGTATGATATTTATTAAAAAATTTGGTCATCCGCTTATCATTCCTATATTTTCTGAGTGCCCTATTATAAATTTCTGCCCGTGTCATTGTCATTTTCATCTGCAAATTTCAATCGACGAAAGCAAAACTACATCACTCAGAAGAAAAGATGATATAAGAGACTCGAAGCAAGTTTTACTTATTTGCTACTTTTTGGTTTGTTTTCTTCTTCTTTTCACATATTCATTGGAGAGCAAGGGTGACGGTTTAAGTCAAAATCGCACTGCAAGTCCTAAACCTTTGTATAGAAATACAATTGGCTCCTAAGCCTTATTATTTCAATTAATTAAGCCCTGAACCTTTCTAAAAATGTGTAATCAAGTCACTTTGACAAACATTGAACAATATTTAAAGTATTTTATGTGTCACTAAAAATGTTGGTTACACGGTATCCTTGAAATGCAATATCTTACATAAATTCTGGAACTTAATTGCATTTCTCAATAGATTTTCATGATTTAGTAGTGTCAATTAAAAGTTTTAGGATTCGATTGCATTTCTTAATAAATGTTTAGAACTTGATTGTATCGATTAAAATGTTTACGACTTGATTATTTTGTACCCGAGGCTTAGAACTTCCAGCACTTTTCCTGGTGGATTAAATATCTCGCATTGTAGTTATCGAAGTACTATATTTTGAGTTCACTTTACCGAATCATTACTCGAATTATTGCCGAATTCAGTTGGTTTTCTTGTCATTTATTAATATTATGATAGAATATTGTCCGCACTACCATTAAGCTTCTACAATGACATACATCCTTTTAAAAATGTTTCGGCCTTTTGTTACATGGATTTTACTGGTGTTCAATATTGTAAAGATAAAATACATATACTTTCTAGTAGGATCAAAAAATTGTCCAAAAAATCTTAAAGCTATTGTATTTTGTCAATTGAGTTTATCTAGTTGATTTTGGTAAAAAATCGTTGACGTGGATGCCGATTGTTCTATGTGGCACGGTTGGTGCTGACTATGGACGAATCTCAAACTTTTTCTCAATAGGGGCCAACACGAACTATGATTTCAAAGAAATCGTGTACTTTGCTTTGGAAATTAAAAAAAAAAAAAGAGAGGTTTTGTATGCCTAAAAACTCCGATAAAAGCTAATGTTTTGTTTATCTATATTTTAGCATTGTTTACCAACTTTTTTATGGATTAGTGAAGGCGATTTATCCTTAATATGACTTATTTACGCTTTCTCTTTCGAAAAATTTAATGAAGTAACACTCAATCTCAAGTTTAAAATAGCGTGGAGTTACTTTTTAAAATAAAACATAAGTCCATCCATTCATATACGGAATTACTTGTATTCGTTAGTATGTTAACCACACATAAGTTTATCCCATAAGCTCTGAACAACTTAATGATTGACACAAATACATAGTCCTTAAGTATGCATTTATTCTTAATTGATAATTATGATAACATATTTTTGTCTCTCTCCATAACGCGCGGACGACATTCAACTTGAATCCGAAAAATAAAGTACCAAATAAAAAAAAAGAAAAGGAAAATTGAATAGAATTAGGTAGCGTTGATGGAGGGAACGAGCAACGTACCCGATTCTCTGTCTACCTCCTTCCTCCTTCCTCCTCTCTTCCCCTCTAGCCATCGTTTCGCTGTCGGTGCACGCAATCGCTTCCCGTCGATCCTCTCCTCTCCGTCGCCGCCGACGAGCTGTCCTCGCTCCGATCGATCGATCGGACCGATCCCGATTCCGACAAGCTTTCGCCGGAGCCGCGGGAGAAGATGAAGGTCACGGCCCTGCTGGTTCTGAAATGCGACCCCGGCGGCTCCGATCCGGTGATCCTCGCCAACGCCACCGACGTCAGCCACTTCGGCTACTTCCAGCGCTCCAGTGTCAAGGAGTTCATCGTCTTCGTCGGCCGCACCGTCGCCAGGCGCACGCCCCCGGGCCAGCGCCAATCCGTGCAGCACGAAGGTCGGTTTCTCGGTTCCCCCCATTTCTCGCCCGCGCTCGCGATTCGAGGCCCTGCTTTCTATTCCCGATGCGGGGCTGTTTCTAACTTGTGCGGAATTTTGATTAGCGTCTGTCTGCATCGGAGCTCGCTCTTGCTCTTTGTGTGTGTGTGTGCGCGTGTGTGTGGATGTCGATTGATGGATGTTCGATTGCGTGGCGTGAGACGAGGCGCATGTTTGCCCGTTTAATCTGCGAGGTTCAATTTGCGTAGCAGGCGAACTTGAATTGTTAAATTGCGATTGTAAGCCCTGTAGACTTCTCGTAGGTCGTGTAATTTGGTCATGACTCGTGTTGTTGTTGCCCTACCTGGACAAAGAGACTACTAAAATTTGTGTCTGTCCTCTCCTGAGTCCTTGGCCTATAATTCTGTGGGAAGTAGCGCCACCAGAACCCGGTTAGATTTCATTGTCACATGTTGATGTTATAGAGCAAAAGTGTTTACAGGCTGTGTGCAAGTTGTGCGAGTAGCGAACTGAATTCATCTGTTTGGTTATCTTTTCTTTCTTGTCCCTCAGAGTACAAGGTGCACGCTTACAATAGAAATGGCCTTTGTGCGTTGGGATTCATGGACGATCATTATCCGGTTCGAAGTGCATTTTCTCTATTGAATCAGGTAGAAACCCACAATTTGTTGCCTATGCAGGCCTTTCCGGCTTGTGTACATGTTAATCGTTACTGATTTGCTGATAGATTGAGATCCTATTCCAAGTTTGGTAACCGAAAGGTTGAATTAGCTTTGCACCACTTCGATTGGTATATTCTTTAGTTACGTGATGATATGCTCTTTGAACCTGCAAATTTGTTGCGTCTGTATGTTGAAAATTTTTCTAATACGAACAGTCCATTGAAATGGATAGGTTGCTGGATGCCATTGTGAGAAAGTAGTACATCGTATGTACAGATAGGAGGCTTCTTATAGACTCTTAGAACTCCGGACTGGTCTTATTAGTGCCATCAAGAATTTAAGTGGTTTCTTAAGACAATTACTTTAGCTGATGACTCGAGACAACAGTAAGATTTATAAAGATTCCTGGTTTGGTGATGCATATTAATCCTTAGGTTTAGTAGGAACAGAAGTACCAAAAGCCTCCTTTTAAATAACTAGTTTTAGAAATGAATCTTTTCAAAATAACTAAGTTGACAAATTAAAACTTAATTCTTTACCGACCTTCCAGATTATTGAGAAATTTTAAAGGACACTTGGCTACATTGAATCTTGAAGAAATCGAGGGAGAATGAGCTTAAGAACACACTTATAGATCACAATGTCATTTGGTTTCAAGCTCTTACGCTGTAGCCTTATAAAAATTTGCACATCCTTATATTTTTGCATTTCTAAAGTTTGAAACTTATGGATTATGTATGGTTTTATTGTGGACAGGTGCTGGATGAGTATCAGAAGAATTTTGGTGATTCTTGGAGGAGTGTAAACTCGGATAACACTCAACCATGGCCATATTTGAACGAAGCTCTAACTAAATTTCAGGTTCTGTCCAGTCTCTCGTCACATTAAGTGATATTGCATTTTAGGTTTATTTTATGCCCTGGGTTATTGACTGGAGCTTTAAGACAAAGTCCTCTTTTTTTTATTATGTTTGTTTCTTCTATGAATCTATAGGATCCAGCTGAGGCTGATAAACTGTTGAAAATTCAGAGGGAGTTGGACGAAACAAAAATTATTCTGGTAAGTCATATGCATTTTGTCCCCCTTTTCTTCATGCATATCTCAATCTACATTTCTGGGGTGGCAATTTTAACATGGAAAATGTGAAAGCACGGATGCAAATGCAGCATTAGCACGAGAGAAACTATGGACAGATATTTGAGTCTCATATTGCAGGAGCACAATTAAATTGTCATGTTTTGACCCCTTTTTTTGTGAGGATCATCTTTGCATTATATTGTTGTTCAAAATTCAAGCGAGCAAGTGACCTAAAGCAACAATGCTCATTGACATGAACACAACGACACAAGTATGAATTGTTATCCTGATGCATTCTCGTAATTATGCATGCATGTTTTCGCTCGAGAAGTTCCCCTTATGGTAATCATAAGTCTGCTAAGAAATTTTTAATATCAATCATATGGAATATATAAGTGATATCTGCCTATCTGAGCCTCCAAGATACTCTTCTACGACCATAAGCTTTTGTTTGGTCATGTAGTTGCTTAGTTTTTTGGACAATGTACTGAATTCAAAACGATGTTTCTGTGGACACCAGAAAAGAAAAGAAACGAAGAAAGAAGGAAAGTTGGGAGTTTGGGACTTTCTTTTGCACCAGTGATTTTGTCTGTGCTACGGTTCATCTGTCGATAGCAATATCTCTGCAGCAAGTTAATGTTGAAGACAAATATCTGAATATTCATTTTGGTGCACGTGAAGAAACCGGCATTAGACCTTACCAAAAAAAAAGAAACCGGCATTAGACTCGATTAGTAACATAGTAGTGGAAATCTGAAGTGGGATCTTTCAATTCCATCCATGAGAATACGCAGTATTGTTACATTTACTTGTAGAGCTAAAGTAGGGATACCTAGTATTCAGAGAAGTTTTTGTTAGATATGTTTCCTGTATTGTTTGTGGCCCTTGGGAAAAATGAAGCATGTGTCTAAATGTCATTGCCTAGTATTAGTGTTCAAGCACAGATCCTTGATGGAGCTGTCCTGTTCTTAGATTGCTGCCTCGTAGAACATGTGCTTAAAGGATGTAATGTTTTTTATTAGCGACACAGGACAGGTTTTGGCTTTTTCCTTTTGCCTTCCACTTTTCTTTTGTCTCTTACACGCTTTTCTCTTTGATACAGCACAAAACTATCGATAGTGTGCTCGAACGAGGTGAGAAGTTGGACAGTTTGGTTGAGAAGAGTTCAGATCTCAGTGCATCATCACAGGTACTATGTATGATTGAAAGGGGAAAACTAATAATTTGGCAACTAATTGTCTCTCTGCCACTAGTAATCTGCATTGAGCACAGGTTCATAAGTTTCAATTTCCTTGTTTCATTCTGTCCACTTCCAGTGTCCCAGACCTGTCTCAACATGCATATCTACTGGCAACTTGCTGTCCCTTTGAGGCAGGTTTTCTGTTAATTATCTTCTGTGACATTCAAACGGATGTCATTTTCTACTGGATTTCATCAAAATATCTTGAACTTGAATGCTTAAAGTTCAAAGAATCCACAGTGTAACTCTTCCGCACCAAATCTGGCAGTTTTTATGACCTCAAACGTAGCCGCTGCTTTTGACTTGATTCTTGATTGATTATATTCAGCATGGAGTTTATCCTTCACACAATATATGCAAATCTTGAACGTTATTCTTTCTCCTCGAACATTGTTTCGTTTGGAGACAATTACTTTTGTTGTGTTAGATTATATCTCGGACAGATTAAAGAAAGGTAGGAGTCAATATTTGCTGTATCAATAATATAACAAAAGTTTATTGGAGTATTATGCAACTGATTTTTGAACTGAGTTTTGTTGAGCCTTGAATACGAGGTGAAAGACCTACTCATCGCTACTGTTTCTGCTTGATTTGTGTTGGAACCTTCACTTAGTTGCTGACACAGTAACCTCTTCTTGTCTCCTGGAACAGTTGTTTTACAAGCAAGCCAAGAAAACCAACCAGTGCTGCACCATACTGTAACGTTTTGAGGAGACTAAAGAGAAGATACGCTGTGTAAACACGTAACTTGGTTCCAATCGTGGTCATTCCGTCTGGCGAATACAGAGCAGATGGCATAATATATACCATCATGGTGATATACCTTCTTTCTGCTGCTTTGATAAGTGCAAACTTGCGGTTCGTGGTTTTTGGCTGAATCTGTCTTAGTTATGTATAAAAGCTGTTTAGCATCGACAGTTGATTGTCCACTGTCCTTTGATTTTCTTTCTAATTGTTCAACTGAAACAATGATTTGTTCACGATGAGCAGTCCAGCTGGTTTGTTTTTGTTTCTACTCATTTTATTTTTCTTTCGGTCATGTTCTTGAACTTTACTCCTCCAGTTTTCATAGATATGGTCTCTACCTTGTCTGAGATCAATCTCTTAGAGTCGCATCATCTTGCACTCCTAACTTCACAATCGACGAAAACTGGTAGTTAATGCTAATGAACAGAAGATAGAAACTTTGCAAGCCAAGAATTTCTGTGTGATTCTTTGTTCTCCAAATTCCGACTTTGAAATTGTTTTGAACTTTTGAGTCTTCTTTTGCATAATATATGTTGGATTCAAATTTTGCTGACGGGTCCTTGTTGTGTCGTATAGTAGTGTGGTGCCAGCCCGGGCAGCCATTAGTTCCACTGCTTTCACAAGAAGGATAGGAGATGGATCAGAATCTTCAGTGGTGGTCTAGTTCGTTAGAACATGCTCATTCGACATGTATCAAAAATGATGGCAGGCTGAGATTAGTGATCAGAATACGGAGTCTCGGATAGCCATCTTTTATTCACATGTCTCGTACACTAATTGAATATTTGCAAGATCACAGCAACTTTACGCGACTCGATCTATAATCGCACGATTCTCACATCACTCACAACACGATAAAAACACAGGGTTATCTCTTTTTATTTCCGGGGAATATTTGAGACCCCGCTTTCGCTGATCGCGTCCTATTTTCCAATAAGGGACTTGAGCCACCAGGTGCCTTTGTCTTGGGGACCTCCTTCAGGTGGACGGTCGCTCTGTGGAGTCTTGCGGAGTTTACTTGAGTCATAACCTTCGTTCTTAGCCTTCTGAACCAGCATCTCATGGATCTCATCTTCCAGCTGAGTCTTCCTACATAAAATCTGAAACATGAAGACAAACATTGGGAAAACTCGGAAACTTATCAGAAGTGAGCTCGCACATCCGCACACGAGCATGTCCTGCTTTTGTGAACCTAGGAACGACAAATAACAGCGAAACAGAAATGGAAGAGAGCTCGACATACCCAGAGGTACTTTCTGGTGGGCTCTCCAATGAGAGCATACTGATAATCATTGTCGAGGTACAACACCCAGTAGTTCCCAACGATGGGAATGATGGGCAAGAACGGAGGGACATAGAACTTGACCTTGAGTTTGGCCTCGTCGCTCTTCGGGTCTGCCTTATATGCCGTGCCCTCGATGGCCACTCTCATGCCGCCGCTCCAGGTCTCGTTGAGCACATGCACCGTCCCATCTTGGTTAAGAGTGTACGTCGCCCTTGTGTCCACGCCGCTCTTCGGCACGAAGAAGGATGGGATCGACGCTATCTCGTACCATCTTCCCATGTACCTCTCCAAGTCCACGCCCTTCACAACGTCCAAATCTTTCTTCACCATTTTTTCTTTTGGTCTTTTGAATGGGGAGGAGAGATGTGGGGAGGAATTGAATTGTGTCAGAGGTCTCTTGGAAGAAGATCTTCCTCACTCAATGTCTTTTCTTGTTGGGTTAGGTTTTCTTTTTTTTTTAATGTCGGATATAACGGGAGACGAGCTTGGCGGCACGAGATATTATTGAAGGCGACGGGGCTACGTATGGAGGAATTAGGACCTTATGTTCGTGTGATTGTGAAATGTGAAAGAGAGGTTAGGATAAGGGGACCTTCTAGAGTCGTATTGTTTATGGTCATCGCACTAAGCAACTCTTAAATTCCACGGAGGCAGGTGATTTCGATCAAATTCATTAATGATGTTCACACGAGAGGGGAGGCCGTGAGGAGAGCTTTTTGCGTGAGAGAAAGGGACCCGGACCTGAAGGCACAACTTGGCCAGTTAAGCCCATGAAATTATCGATGTTCGACGCTACGAGCCGTCGATCAGTGGACACTGTTGGGCAGGATCGGTGACCCAAACCGCGGTTCAACATTGAGGGAACCTTTCCTCTCTTTGATCTTCGACATTCTTGTTTGAATAGCAACACAACATCGAACTCCCTTGAAGGCGGGATAAAAAGATTAGGAGACGTACGAGCAAAAAGGGCGATTCTTCTGCTATGACAATCACTAGTTTAATCAATGACTTTGGTTCATGTGGGAGCTACGATGTATATGCAAAGACAGAGAAAGTGCGTAAAGCTTTATTAGAGTTGTGGAATTGCTCAAGACCTCACGTGTTTCTCAATTTGGTTCACTAATTGCAAACTACTAATACCATAATGAATTTACCAACACAAATTACCTACTTCTTCAAAATTTATAAAATTATCAGGATTTTACAAATGTGTCCAATGTGCCATTAAATAACTTACCATCACTATGATAAATTTTTCGATATCATAATGCATTTTCATACTAACGGTTTATCGCCAATGTGTGCATACGCAAAATTCGGTAGATGGGTAACGCGACGCATGGTCACGTTGCGCATATCGACAAATTCAAAGGAGGGGAAAGGGCGAAAAGGAGAAAAGTTCCGAGTGGAAGACGAAGATCGGGGTTCATCATCTCCATCGTCTAAAGAGGCACACACATCAAGGTACAAGTACTGTTTATATGATCCGGACTTACAATAGCACATGCGGAATTATTGAGCAAACTAAAATGGTCACGGCATCACCAACCCAGAGACCACCTGAACATGCATGATGCTTGGATCTTCACGGTGTTCTAGCAGGCTCGGTTGTATACACCGCAATTGGGGCGTCTCGAGCTCGGTCTGGGAGTGCATGGTTTGTAAGGTTGGCCTCTTATGACTCTCCCGCACCCGGCCGGTGTGTTCGGGTTGCCTGTTGGTCTGGTCACGCTAGAATAATCCACCAGAATGCGGCGCGTAATGTGCGGGGAATCGATTAGATACTCCAGCCCCAAGTCATCTGCGATGAGGCAGCTCCTGGTGAGGCCGCCGCGGCTGTGGTTGCATGGCAAGAAGGTGGCGTTGGCGGCAGCGGCAGCGGCGCTGATGTCGCTTGAATGTGACGACGAAGCCATGGAGGCCAAGAGGAGTACCCCCACGAGCAGCGAGGAGAACGAGAGAGAGAAACTCTTGTCGCCCATAGCTAGATGATCTTCCTTTCCGATGAAGATGATGCTCAGCATTTGCCAAGCCCTCATCATGTCTTAGGACCTGCTTATGTATACGACCAAGAGAGACAAGTTGGTGAGAGTTAGTAAGAGTGGTGTGGTCATCGCCCCTCTTGCTCCATTATTGCAATTTGTGCTCCTATGGTGAAAGTGACTTCCGCTAACACGACATTTTCATAAGATGTCCAATAAATATGTGATGAAATAGAAATTAATATTTTCTTTGCAGAACAATCGAAGGATTATTTGTATTCTTTCGAAACAAAACACATGGACTGAAAAATGACTCTTTCCAAAGGTACGAGGACCACAAGACAGTTTTTTTCTCGTGAACATGCACCAGCTAGACGCCACGTGATGACTGGTGATGGTCGACCTACCATATGCCGTCCACATCTGGATGGACGATCGAAGTTTTGCCTCGAAATTTTGTCGGTAATAAGACGGAAGTCTAAATAGAACGAAATACAGTAGAAGGAATTACAAAAAAAAATTGAATCGAGGGCGATACATGAGGACAATTTTGTAATTTCACCGAATCGAAAAAAAAAGAAGAAGAAGAGCAGATCAAGAGTTCCCAAGCCCTTGTTTGATTTATGACTTTGGTTCGTTCGGGAGCTATGCTAAGGCTTAATTAGAGTTTTGGAATTTGCTCAAAAGCTCGCGTACGTGTTTCTCAGCTCCCTTCTAACTTTGCTTGCATGTATCATTCGAGGTGAGATCTTCCTCAATTTGTTCCCTATTTGCAAAACGAGCCCAAGGTATCCTTGGTGCTTCCATGTCCATTGTAGTCGATGCATTTGCACATGTTGCTTCGCTAAATCTTACACAAAACAAGAGCTTTCCGCGATCAGGCCTTGCCTTATGTGTTGGTCGGTTTCTGAAGTTTGCCGGTAATTTTTCTTTACTGTTGGTGAACAAAATTTGACCGGCCACTCGCTTGTTAGGGGAAAATTGTCAAAAAAAGTCATAAACCTTTTGTACTTTTACCAATTGAGTCCTAAACTTTTTAACTTTGTCGATTGAGTCGTAAACCTTTTCACGTTGTGCCAATTGTGTCCATCCGGTCAATTTTGACCGGCCACTCACTTGTCAGGAGAAAATTGTCTAAAAAAGTCATAAATCTATTGCACTTTTGCTAATTTAATCCTAAACTTCACTACAAAAAAACATGAATTTTGCGACGGAAATTTTTCGTCGCTAATTTGCGACAAACTTTGTGACGGATTTCTAATTCCGTCGCCAATTAGTGACGAAAAATTTCCGTCGCGAATTTGCAACGAATTTTGCGACGGATTTATTTTCTGTCGCAAATTCTGTAGCGAATTTGCGACGGAAAATAAATCCGTCGCAAAATTTGTCGCAAATTAGCGACGGAAAATTTTCGTCACTAATTTTGTCGCAAATTAGTGACGACTAATTTTCCGTCGCAAATTTGCGACGAATTTTGAGATGGATTTATTTTTCGTCATTAATTTGTGCAATGAAATTTACCATTTTGCGACGAAAGTAGAGACGAATTGGATGATTGTCACAAGTTCAAATTCAAAAGAGATTGGACAATTTGCTACACGTCCAATTCTAAGAGAGATTAGATATTACAAATTCAAATTAGATAAGAAGATTTATTATAAACTCAAGATATTAGATAATCTCTTAAAATGTTCTCGTCCCAAATAAGCTTTTTTAGATTCGATAGGTGCAAATTTTATCTTCTTTTTTTTCAAGACTTAGATATAGATAACACGGATATCTATTTAGTTGAATATGGCAATTTCCTCCGCACGTAGCTCTTAAGCATGAGTAAATTTATGGGTAAATAAATTATAGCAATTTTCAAATAGATCGGAATCGGATGGATGTATGAAATGTAAAGTCAATGTATCTATATGGGGGTATCTATAGGAGATTATATAAAAAAGATATTCTTATTTAGATATAACCAATTTGATCTAACCAATTAGATGAATTATTCCTAAAGGGTTACGTCCGAATGATGAGTGAATAGAGGGCATGCATTCTATTAAATAATCTTTAATCGAGGCTGTGTTTCATTAGTAATTTCTCTTTTCACCCTTCCTGAATTGTGATGATCAACATTTTTTCCTTCTAATCTTGACTGCTTGCGTTTGTATGAGTTGGCTTTGACTGTGTTGAAATTGAATTAGACAACTAGACTTGCATCCACCTTTTTAAGAGTTCTATTGTTTGTTTGAACCATCATCTCAACATGGCTTTTGCTTGACAGTGTTGCTTGGCTGATTGGTTGGGCGCTGATACTGGAATACACAATTGGTGGCTCAGCTGTAGCTCGTGCCATATCTCCTAACCTGGTCAGGATTTTGCCATGAATCAATGAGTTTTGCAGGATTTCCTAGCAAGTTCAGATTGGGTTGTTTTGTGTCCTTTTTCGTTCATAGTTTAGACTGCTTTACTTCTGAGATGAGGTTTATTTTCTTTTAAGATTTTGTGGTGTTGGTAGCTTGATGGATTCCACTTTGGATAGTTAAGGATTACGAGTTATTTTAGCACATTCCAGCATTGTATTTTGCTAGCCGCAAAGTACTTCCATAAGGAAAGATTTCTTGGTTTTTATTTTTAAATGTCGGTGCTTTTATATTTGACTTTGAGATCGATTTTTTCTAGGCATTGCACTTTGGTGGAGGGGACAGTCTTCCTGCGTTTTTAGCTCGTCAGTACATCCCTGGGCTTGATATAGTGGTAGACCCATGTGCTGCAGTTCTAGTAATTGTCGTTACTGGGCTGTTATGTGTGGGAATTAGGGAGGTAATCCCTCTTGTAGATTTATTTGATGCGGAAAGTGCCTTTGCGAGCTAGTATCTATTGCGATTGTTGGTCTTGTGCCTTACTTTGCAAATCTCCTCTGCATTTGCAAGCCATGGGATGCATTGGGCAGTGTAAGTGTACAATTTGTATCAAAGTGGTTGTGGTAGCTTCTCCTGTTGTTGGGGATGACGGATGTGAGCTCAGAATTTTGTTTGTGATGCTTGCTTATTTCGTTGTAGGTACATAATCACAGCTGGAGCTATTACTGCTCTCTGGTCCACACTGATGTGCTTTGTAAGTGCAATCCATTTAATTTTGGATGTGATATTTTGGCAATGTAGGCATATCACTTTCTTCTCTGAGTTTGTGGGACTTTGAGTTTTCCTTGCTTTTGGGAATTTTATGGCTTTAATTAAGAACATTAAACAGTAGATATATTTTGTTTGGCAGCCAGGTTAGTTATTATGTGTTGATGTGCGGAGGGGGAGATTTGCCTAGGATGGTCTGATTCAGTATTGCATTGTATGTTAACAAGTGAATGTCACTTCTTTGGAGGAGGTGATGAAGCACTTCATGCAAACCTTATAGGAGAAAGCAGACCAGGCGTAAGATTGGAAGGATCTTTTCATATCTATCGGGGATAAGCTTTGCTTCAGCTTCTTCTGTGCCAGAAGTGCAGTTGACACAATATTTTCCTGCCCTGGAAAGAATTGCCACCTTGAGGTTTTTCAAGTAGGTGCTTTAATATGCAAGATTATTTATTCTCTCATTATGTGTGCTATAAAGAAAAATATTTTTCATTTTTGTAGAAAATGTAGATGAATGTATTTCATTTTCATATTATTATAATATTTTGATGTTATTAAGTGCTTAATCAATGTTAAATATAAAATCTAGAAATTAATTTTGCTGTTAATAGATTTAAAATCCAAATCGTCCCTAAATAATATTTGTCATAGAGTTCGTCACTAAAAAATTAATAAAAATTTGCTGCTAAATTCATTTCGGAACAATGTTTATGGCAAAAGTCAAAATTTTTTGCGGCAAATTAATGACGAATTTTGCCACGAATAAGTTCGTTGCAAATTATTGACAAAAAAAAAAATTCATGGTAAATTAGCGATGAATTTTGCCACGAATAATTAGCGACAAATTTGGCCACGAATAATTAGCGATAAATTTTGTGACGAATACAGCTCGTGGCAAATTAGCCACGAATAATTAGTGACGAATTTTGCGACGAATTTTTTTCGTCGCAATTTAGCAACAAAAATTAAAATTTTTCGTCGCAAAATTCATTTAGCGACGAATTTTGCCCAATTTTTTGTGGCAAAATTCGTCGCTAAAATCAACTTTTTTTGTAGTGGAATTTTGCGATGAATTTTTTGCGATGAATTTTGCGAAGAATTTTTTGCGACGAATTTTGTGACGGATAGTGTTCATGGCAAATTTGCGACGGATAGTGATCGTGGCTAATTTGCGACGAATTTTTTTCCGTTGCAAATTTGCGATGGAAATTGAAATTTTCGTCGCAAAATTTTGCGACGACCTAATAGCAACGGAATTTTTTTTGTCGCTAAATTCGTCGCAAATTCAATTTACGACTAATTTTTACAAATTTTTCGTTGCAAAATTCGTCGCAAAAATCATGTTTTTTTGTAATGCTTTTTAATTTTGCCAATTGAGTTCTAAACCTTTTAATGTTTTGCCAATTGAGTGCATCAGCCAATTTTGGTTGGAAACTGATGACGTGGACGCCGGTAATCTTAAGTGACACGATCGGCATTGATGTAGACATTTTTCAATTAATATTTTAATAATTTTCAATATTTTTTTAATTTTTTTTCTTTTGTTTGTTTTCTTTTACACCTCTGGCCAGCGAGGACTGCGAGCCCCTTGCATGTGGCCAGCGAGAGCGTCGCGGCCCTCGCCTCGCCCATGGCGGGTGAGGGTCGGTGGCCCTCGCCTGTGGCCGGCAACCTCATCGGCTAGAGGTGTAAAAAAACAAACAAAACAAAAGAAAAGAAAAGAAAAGAAAGTATAAAAAATCAGTAATTTTTTTAAAAAATATTCAAAAATTATTATTAATGTCCACGTCAACATTGACCGGGTTACGTTGAACGGTCGGCGTCCACATCATCAATTTCTGACCAAAATTAATCGGATGGATTCAATTGGCAAAACATAAAAAGGTTAATGACTCAATTGGTAAAATTAAAAAGGTTTATGACTAAATTAGCAAAAGTGCAATAAGTTTATGACATTTTGGACAGTTTTCCCCACTTGTTAGAGAACTTGTAACTGAGTTACCAACATTATTAGAATTTATCAACGTAAAAACGATTTAACACATTACCATATCCTCTGAAATTTTACAAGTATTGTTTGTGAGGTTTTGATGAATTATTACCAACCGTTCTAAAAGTTTAAGTTGACTTTCCCTCATGCTTGGTTTGGTTTTTTGTCTAGAATCAAATGTGGTAATATGTAATTTGAGAGACAAATAGGGGTCCGAAAAGATTTGAACTTATAATCTCATGCTTTGATACCACATGAGATTTGGTGGCTATAAACAATTTATTCTTTCGAACACATTATTAATAATTTATTTACATTCCACTAAATTGGTTGCTAATAAACTCTTGTGAAAGTTTATAACCCTGATTAGCAAAATAGTAGCCCTATAAAGAATTTACCAGCCTTCCAATTAATTACTAAGTTTCTAACTCCTTTCAAATTTTGAAAGCGTGAACTCGTAAACTACTAATACTGTAATGAATTTACCAACATAAATTACCTACTTCTTCAAAATTACTAAAATTATTAGGGTTTTGCAAACAGCCAATATACCACTAGTAGCTTAAGGCGCGAATAATAAAATTTCTCTTCCCCAGCTCTATTTCTGGCTAGAGAAATCTATTTCTATTCATCGGATGATTTTTTGAGCAAAAAGTAGCTTTTGATAATAATACAAAGTTTCTGTTCCCAGAATAAAAATTCTTTTGATAGATTATTCTCAAATTTTTTTTCTTGGCAGTCAGCGATAGGCGGAGGCAGACGGTCGGCGAACGACTGATAAGCGGCGGCGGTGGCAGACGGCTAACAAGCAGACGACGACGGACGGCTGGCAAGCGGTGGCGAACGGTCGGTGAGCGGGCATCAGTGGGCGGCTAGCGGGGGATGGCCGGTGGCGGGTGGGCAATAAGAACGAGCAATAAAAGAGAGTTGTTATTTCCGTTTTTGTTTTTGTTTCAGAAATAGAAAAGTAAAAAATTTTAACTTCTCATTTATATTCCAAACCTAGTTTTTAGCTAAAAGTTTATCCCGAAAATAGAAAAATGAAATTATTTTACCAAACGGATTTCTATTCGTAACCTATTCCTGAAAAGAAAAATATAGAAAAATAGAGAAGTAAAATGATTATCATTCGTGCCCTTATCATCACTATAATAAAAATATCCGTCTACCAATTATGAATTTTCTTTCTCAGATTTTCCCTTTACTGAACCGTAGAGTCGTCCGAAACTCATCCACAACACTAGCTAGCTCCACATAACAACTAGAGAGTCGAATCCTGATATAACTCTATTGTTGCATGGAAGTCCTCCATCCTCATTTTCTACTCCATGAGACGGTAAATGTCGTATCGGAGCATCCGAGCTACGTTGATGCGATATGAGAAGGAATAGGACCGCCGACGTTGCCGTTGCTCGTGGCAGATTACGATAGGATGGTTTGAGGCGAGAGAGATGGGTGATCACTAGGCCTCGACATGGAGCACCGCCGATGCGTGCAGATGCAAAAATCGATAGATAGCATAACACGACGCAACATTTTTTCGCATTGCACATATTGACTAATTCAGAGGAGGAGAAAGGGCGAAAAGAGAAAAGTTCCAGGAGGAAGACGAAGATCGGGGTTCGTCTTCTCCACCGTCTAAAGAGGCACACAACAAGGGTAACAAGTACTGTCATATGATCCGGACTTACATAGCACGGGCTTGGATTTATTGAGCAAACTAAAATGGTCGCGGCATCACCAACCCTGAGATCACCTGAACGGGCATGATGCTTGGATCTTCATGGTGATTAGCAGGCCCGGTTGTATATACCGCAATTGGGGGGTCTCGGGTTCTGTCCGGGAGTGCATGGTCCGTAAGGTTTGCCTGTTGCGGTTCTCCCGCACCCGGCTGGATTGTTCCGGTTGGCTGTGCCCGCAGTCACGCTAGAAGAACTTGCTAGAATACGGCTCGGAATGTGCGGAGAATCGATCAGATACTCCAGCCCCAAGTCATCCACGATGAGGCAGCTGCTGGTGAGGCTGCCACGGCTGTGGTTGCACGGCAAGAAGGCGGTGGCGGGAGAGGCAGTGATGTTGCTTGAATGTGATGGCGAAGCCATGGAGGCCAAGAGGAGTACCACTACGAGGAGTGAGGAGAATGAGAGAGAGAAACCATTGTCGCCCATGGCTAGATAATCTTCCATTACGATGAAGATGATGCTCAGCATTTGCCAAGACTTCATCGTGTCTCAGGACCTGTTTATGTATGAGCAAGAGACCAAGTTGATGAGAGTTAGTGGAAGGGGTGTGGTGTGTCCTAGCTCCATTATTATTGCAATTGGTCCTCCTATGGTGAGAGTAATTTTCCACTAACACGACATTTTCATGAGGTCCTCAAAATATATATATACATATATATATATATGTGTGTGTGTGTGTGTGATGAAATAGAAATTATATTTTCCGTTTCAGAATAATCTAGGGACTAGTTTTATTTTATTTTTTACAACAAAGCACTTGGACTAAAAATGAACATTTCTTTTTAGAATCCAATTTATTTTTCTTTTATCAAGAATTTCATCTATCCATATCCCACTCTCCGTAATAAAAACGAGTTTTCACCTTTACTCTTGTTTGATGTACATAATCATTAAAAATTGAATTCTGGCAAATAAGAAAAACATTAGAGGTCGAATCAAATTCTTGGATACCTACCGCGACCGTGGGGTCCATAAGATAAGAGGTCCACAATCGTCACCAAGCACTAACATCACGATTTTAGGACTCAAGAGAGTCCTTGAATTTTAGGTTTTTCCCAACGAGAGTTGATAGTGCCTAAAAGTCGAGTTCTGCTGCTGCTTTTGTGGAGGGAAAATGTGCAATTCTATTAGGTAGCGTGGCCATCAAATGAATGTACCAACACCCCCCGTCAATTAGTAAGTGACCTACTACTTCGAAATTACCGATATTATCAAGATTTTACGAATGTCCAAATGTACATGTGTCATTAGTAACTTACCCGCACTTTTGTAAATTTAATAACGTTCCACCAAATTAGTAACTTCCCAATTTCTTAGAAATTCTACAACTGTTGTTAATAAGATACTAATCCTAATGAACAGTATCCCAATGAAATAGTAGTAGGTTACCAATTTGTTTCGAATTTTGAGAGTCATTGTGACGAATTCACTAATATCCTAATAATTTCGTAAATTATCAACTTCTTCGAAATTTTAAAAGTTCATTAAGTAAATAGTTAATATCACGAAAAACTCCAAACTGGTACCCTACGATAATTTCATCCCAAACTAATTTTTTGATAAAGAAAAACTCCAAATTAGTACACTTGTGATAAATTTACCATAAATTAATTGTTTGACCATCAAAAATCTCAAATTGGTACATTTGTGATAAATTTACTCTCAATTAATTTTCATTAAATTGAATTAATACCACAAAAAATCATAAATTGGTATGCTTGTGACAAATGGATAGTAAAACATAAAATTGGTATATCAATCACTTGCCGAGTGTCATTTAATGAAGTAATTTAACAGCAAAATTTAACGGAAATAAACTAAGGGTAAATTTGTCACAAGTGTACCGGTTTGGAATTTTCACAATCAAAAAATTAGTTTTTGGTGAAATTGTCACAAGTGTACTAATTTGAGGTTTTTCGCGGTATTAACCCTTTAGTAAATTATCAACGTTAATGTATTCAACACTCTGAAAGAAGTTGGTAATCTACTGATTCATTGAGATGTTGGTAAATTCCTTTTAGTTTCCATAGTTTACCAACCGCACTTGTAAAATTTCAAAAAAGTTATTGACTTACTAATTTGTTGGTTTATTGGTAAATTTCATGGTTCGGTTGGTATTTTACTAAATTTTCAAAAGAGTTGGTAATCTACTAATTTAATGGTATGTTCTAAATACCTCATTATACTTATATTTTACTAAAAGCGCTTGTAAACTTTAAAAAGAAATTGGTAATTTACTAATTTATATGGATGTTGGTAAATTCCTCATATGGTCGATATATTACTAACTACACTTGCAATAATTCAAAGAAGTTGGTAACTTACTATTTATTAGAATGTTGGTAAATTTATAGTGGGAAAATGATTCAATCAATGCAAAATCTATTGTACAAATGCCAATTTAATCATGAACTTTTTTCAATTTTTTTAATTTAGTCCTAAAACTTCATGCGGAATTTTAATGTAGTCATTTCAGTCAACTTTTACTAAAAATCATTGGCGTGACGATCCAGTCATCGCTAGCTGTCCTACGTAGTACATTGACATAATAGCGATTCCAGACAAAATTGACAGAAATGACAACATTGGAATTTCGCGTAAAGTTTTAGGACTCTAAATTGACAAAATTAAAAGTTTAGATTTGAATTGGCAACCGTACAATAAGTGTGTGATTCATTTGACAATTTCTCCATTTATATTAGTATCTGTATTGTTTTAGTGAGTTACGATTATTGACACCTAAATTTTAGCGACCATTTAGTCGTAATTTGTATAGAAAATTAGGGATTAAATTTTTAACCCCTAAACAAAAATATTTAGGTTGCATAACATATAGTTTAAGTTTATATAGATTAACTGCATTCCACATCGAACCGACGGTGGCAAGTGAACTGAAAATCCATCGCGCAAATCAAGCTCAAGCACTAAATGAAACTCGGCTCGCTCGGAAGACGGGGGCCGAAAATCACGAGTCTAAAAGGCCTTGGTTGTCTTAATTTGAGCTTAAATCAGCCCATTGAGTTTAATTAAAGAAAAGTCCAAATTAATTCAGTCAATTTGAAATTAAATAAAAAGCCTGAGCCAAAGCCCATTAGGACTAGGAAGCCCGGTTAGTTAACCTAGGGTTGCAATATAAATACATGTTTATGCTTCAAAATTAAGGGGCTCACAAAAAATTTTCAGAACACACAACATTCACGGACACCATTGAGAGAGAAATCGAGAGAAGGAAGAGAAGGCTCCGCTGAGTCCTTCGGGACCGAACTCCACTCCCTCACGACCAGACCTGTGACCAAGCCTCTGAGACTCGCTACTACCCCTATCTGCTGAGCTTGCTGTCTCAACGAGCTCCTTCATCAGCTGCGATATCAGTCGCTGTTCCGCATCAAGACTAGCGAACCAAGTGTCCAGTGGCTGTCCAATAGGTTCTAGCGAATCTTCAAGCAATTTCAGCGAGCATCTTCACCTCAACGAACATTCACCGAGCTGTTGTGTCGCGACCTAAAAAATTTTTATTTTTCGGGCTAATGGATTATTAAGACTAAGCTTAACTCGAGCCCTCCCAAGCCCTACCAATTCGCAACTTAGGGTTTAAGTTTTTAACATGCAAATGTCTTCATGCTTGGAGTCGCCACTAATCATTTTGTGGTAAGTCGATTAGAAACCTAAATAAAACATAGGGAGATATGTTTTATTCCTACGAACCAGAGATTCTAAGCTCGGGGACTTGATTACGCTAGATCTAGTCTAACGCCCTTTCGGTACCTTTTCTTTTCAAAAATATTTTGGCATGCAGTTTGGATCCATTTCAACTTAATTACTAACATGTGAAGTGTTTATGCGGGTGCGCAAATCACCAATTTAACACTCAATAATTGAATATTAAATTGCAAGATTGGAAGAATTACTTACCTGGAAGCAACGCAAGCATCTGCATTGTTAGCTAGAAAATCACATCAATCAACCCTAATATGATTTCTAATTAACAAGCATTCACTCAATATTTTTGGATTTTCTCTTATTTAAATGAGGGCTAGTCTACATGCAATGACGTGCAAAATTGACATGCGAATTAATGCAACCTAACATGCAAATTATATGTCATGCGACGACGTGACCTAACTCTAATGACAGGCAAATGATTTATTTTTGGTATTTTTCTCATTGAAATTCGGAATAAAAATATGCTTAAAATAACATGCAACCTATGATGACTTAACATATCCTAACATGACTTATTTTTGAGATTTTTGTTAAAATTCGAAATAATAAATTACTTAAATTAAGAATGCAATCTATCCTAATCTACCATAAAACAATTTATTATTCTTTTTTTTTTTTTTTGGGTTTTCATGAAAATTCGGAATTAAAAAATAACCTAAATAATCTAATAAGATTAGAATATTGCTTAATTTAAACTAGGAAATAGATTATCTCAAGTCCTAATTTAAATTAAATAATTACTCTATCTTCTAGATACATTTAGGGTTCCCTAAACATGCAAAACTCAAATTCAAATCCTAACTGATATTTTTTTGAATTTTCTGTTTAAAGGAAAACAAATAATAAAAAAAAAGACAAGGATAGCAACCACATTCAAATCGTCCACGCGATCCGCCAAATTTGTTTTAAACTCGGATTAGGCACAAAAATCGAACTATCGATCATATCTATAGGGTTATAGATATTGACGGAGAGTCGATCATTCAAATTTGGAAAGCAGATAAAGATCATTATCGTATCCAAGTGATTATGGATAAGAAAATAATTTTCCGTATCGCCACGTATCGTACCTTAGGAATAAGGTCAGATAGTCGTCCAGATACGTTGCTAAATTAGGAACGATTCCTAATTTTGAATATTTTCAAATATTGCGGATATATCGAACATTATCCTAAGATATCTAAATATCCACATGATATTCATGAAATATTCAAAACATGCAAATTAGGAAATTAAGCATTCTGAAAAATATAGGATAATATTCAATCACCTAATTTGCAGATAATCTCCAACTTTATCAATTTCGGAGAAACATCTTCTGAATTCTAAAGGAATGAAAATCAGATCTGGACACAGATACTGATCAGATTGTGAAAATTCCTTTTGAAAATCCAAATGACCTCCGATTTTGATGAAATTAGTATCAATGGAAAGATCTCGATCTTAGTATGAACTTTCATGAAGAAAACTTTTTCAGATTTCGAACACACAAATTTATGAAAATTGAAAAACACACGAAAGTCAATCTGGAATTGATCTGTCATCAGATTCATGCATATATGACGTTGCAGATCGTATCATGCTAACACGCTTGGAATTTTATGAAAATTTTATGGTGAACAGACAAAGATGTGATCTACAATTTTCGTGAAGAAAGGTTTTTCAAAAAATGATCATAGAAAATCATAAAAATCACGGAACAGCACAACATCAATCAGAACATTATCAAAACAGACTTCAACATCATATTCCAGATTCTGATCCTAACTTCCGAAATAGTTTTGACATAGCAAATCAGGTCCGATTGAGGCATATGATATATCAAATCAAAGCTTAAGACGTGCTTTACGATTCTCTAGTTCATCACTTCACAAGATTTTGATATTAACGAGCTGAAATCGGCATCTCAAGCATACTGATTTCTATGTACACGATTTTACAGAACAAAGTCCAAGTGCACTTACCTTGTTTAACGATGCTCCGGCACGAAATCGAGCGATCCGGCCTCCGTATTCAGATCAAAAACAACACGGAGAAGTCTCGGAAAGCTCGGCCGACCACAGTGATGTGAAAACGCCAAGGAGTGTTGCCGCAAGTTCTGGATCGCCGGAGGAAGTCGCCGATCAGTCGGTTCAGCCGCTTGAACCGGCTGATCACATCATCGGCAGCAGCATTAGCGGAAGGCAGCGACGTCGGCGGGCGGTTGAGGCGCGACGACGGCGGTGCGGCGGCGTGCGGCGTGCCCCCGGTGGTGGTGCGCGACGTCACTTTCTCTCTCACACTTGCCTTTCTCTCACATCATTATGTGGACAAGGGTCCGAGTATTCTCGCAAGCGGTACGACCCTACCAATCTGAGAGGTCTTTGCTAGGAATGTAACATGGCTTGGTCAATGGCTTAGCAAAAGGAACTCTTCGAGTCAAGGCTATTGAAAGAATATCCTTCGTAATCGTCTCCGGGCTTACAAGTCAAGAACCCTGCAAAATGAGATAGAAACGGACTTGCTCGCACTTCTTCGAGCTAAGCTTATAAGCATCCGAAACACTACGTTAGTTCAAGTGCCATAATCTGAAGAGACTTTGTAAGGGACGTAACGTAGGCTAGGCTCATGGGTTGAGAAATGAATGGATCATTAGGCTCAAAATGTGTATAATTGGGGTGAATAAGTTGGTGATCATCTTGGCATTGTCACCAGTCTTCTTCTTCACCAGGGATTATCTCCTCGGTAAATGTTCCATTAGCTTTGAGAGTTTATCACTTGATTCCTTTGAGACTTGTAGGATTGCTGCTCTACTGGGGATGATTTTGATATGTCATATCCTGACACATTTTTGTTGGGCATTGGCTTTGCTTTTATCAGGCACACTGCTTTTTCTTGCCCTTCCTTCTCTCTTTTTTTTTTTGACATCTGACTGATTGACTTGCTGCTTGAACTCAGAAGCTCCTCGTCTTTTGTCTTCTATCGATACTTCGGATATGCTGTGTAGACAATGACGACTTTTGCCTTGCCCCAGTGTGGGGGATGATCACCAACTGGGTTTAAGAAATGAAATTGTAGGCTCAATTGGGCTTAGCAAAGGATAAAATGTGTATAGGATAGAGAAAGAAATGCTTTTCGTCATCCTAAGGCACTTGAACTTTCGTGTGAATTCATCTGAAAAAGCAACACTTGAAGATTGATGCAAGTGAGAGCAAGAAAATTTCAATTCATTTTTCACCTTATGATACTGATTTACCTCCAGTTTGCCCCAATGTGGGGTGGTTCTTGACAGGGGTAATTTGAATGAATTTCTCCAAGTGTTTAGGCTCAAAGTGGTGAAACAATGGATAAACTGTAGTGTTTGAGATAGAGAAATGAAATGCCTCTTGTCATTTCGGTCGTCGTACCTTTTGCGAGATAACTCTTTACCTTGCAGACATGGAATTTTTTCAACTCAATTTACTGGGGATTAATGCATGGGACTGTGTATAGGATATTGCTTGCCTTTCATCATCCCAATGTACCTCATTCAACACATTCAATTTATTACACATGAGTTATCAGATTGTTTAAACAGACTTCCCCTTTAAAGCTAATGATACAGACCGACAAAACCATGCAGAAATTAAAGCCAATGCAAACATCGTAGCTTGAAATTGATCGAAATCATTTATTCATCAATGAAATGTTTGCAATTCGGAAGTATAAAACCAAACACTGGAAAACTTTTGCTGCAGAATGTCAGGTTTTATCAAGGATAATACATCTTTACAGCATCAGAATTAACAGGGTTGGAGAACTCACGACCATCCATTTCTGCGAGAATCAGGGCACCTCCGGGAAGTACCTTCTTAACCACATATGGACCGATGTAGTTTGGAGCAAATTTTCCTCTACTCATGCGGCAACTGGATTGGGCATTTCGTCTCACTCTCAGGAAGAATTGCCCATATTTTTACCTCTTTAGTTTCTCCGGAGTCACTCAGGTTAACAATGATAGTTTGGTCTGATGTAAGGACTTTGGGTCTTTCATGCCGCTTTAGATCGCGCTGAATATCTGAGGAATCATCGAGTTCGTCTATGTCATTAGGATCAAGCTCGGTTGCACATAATTCATGAGATTGTACCGTTCCCATACTCTCACGTGCTACAAGATTGGCCTCTTGTGGGCCAGTGCCCATTCCCTCTAACGGTCCTTCTTCGATAGCTCCAATGAAGACATCATCGAATAGGGCAGTAATTTCTTCCATTGTATCATCAGAATCTCCTGTCATTTGAGGTGTTGGATCATCCATACCTCCCCATCCGTCGGGGACAATGTCACGGGGATCAACATAGAAACTCGGAGGTGCTGAGTACTTCACATAATAGTCGAACTTGCCGCTCGGTTGCCCCAAAGTGTCGATCACCTCCTTCTCTTTATGCATCATTCTTGCAGGGCCTGGGAATGTAGTGCGAATGTGTGGAGGCAACCTACCATGCCCACATTCTCCATCATTCGGCCCTTCATTGGATTGCTGTCTATTTTGCTCAACTCCTTGACCTTGACCTCGACCATATCCACGTCTCTTATTGTTCGGCACAGTTGATCCCTGGTACCCTAATCTAGAAGTACGGGGTCTTTGAGAGGCTTCGACCGGTCGGCGGATACCTTGACCATCTCTGCCAAGGCCTTCGCCCGGGATGAAGCCCTGAGATACCATTACTCTTCCAACCATTACTGTAGCATTTGACACCTCAGGAACTGGCGGCGATGATCCTCTAGACGTATGAATGGTCGATACGAGCTCAAGCGACTGATAGCTCGATTCAATTTTGCAGTCCAACTCGACATAAGGGATGGCCGTTGCATGATAAATTGGGTGCTCTTCTTCACCGTGTACTGTGACTAATTTTCTCTCCACCACGAACTTCACTTTCTGATGTAGACTGGATGGCACAGCTCCAGCAGTATGAATCCATGGACGACCCAGCAGAAAGTTGAATGCAGTGGGAATGTCCATGACTTGAAATAGGACGTTGAACACTGTTGGCCCTATCTGTATGTCGAGGTGGATTTCCCCCATCACTTCTTTCTTCGTTCCGTCAAAGGCTCGTACGGAGGTCTTCGCAGCATTTATCCTAGAAGGATCTATCTTGAGGCGGTGTAAAGTTGCCAAAGGACAAATGTTCAAGGCCGAACCGTTATCAATGAGTACCCGAGCTACGTGCGAGGCCTTGTATTTGACAGAAATATACAATGCTTTAGTATGTCCTCTGCCTTCTAGAGGGAATTCCTCATCCGAGAAGGCTATGAGGTCTTTGAGGAGTATGGAACCCACAAATTCCTCTAGTCTCTCATGATCGATCGTCTCAGGCACGTGGACTTCACTTAGCACTTTCATCAGGGCCTTTTGATGTTTGACAGACGTCTGGAGTAGCTCAAGTAGAGAGATTTGCGCGGGCATCTTGCGCAACTGCTCAACTATGTTGTATTCACTAGCCTTGATAACGGCCAGGAATTCTTTAGCTTCTTCATCAGTGACAGGCTTTGCAGGTTGAGCATTTGCTTGGCCATAGGCACGTCCAGATCTGGTGACTAAGTCAACATCGAGACTGTAGGACCAAGGGACTGTCTTATCATCCGAGTATTCATACGGTTGAGGTATCTCGATCACTATCCCTTCATCAGCTGCGGGCGTGTTTATTATGATTCCTTCATCATGAGTCGCGTCTTCGAGCGGAGGCATGTCTTCCGGCAAAGGGTCGAGCTTGTCCTTCCCGGTGTTCAGCGTAGCAAACTCTTCATCCCAGTTAATGACGAGCTCGGAGATAGTAGAGACGATGCCGGTGTGGTCAGCATAAACGATTAACCCAGCCCGTACCATCCCTGAGATTCTTTCTCTCATGATGGCCAAGGAAAGAACTTCATTAGTCGGGTAATAACCAGCTTTCACCAACTCGCCGTAGACCTCAGCGGTGTATACCTTGACGTTCTTGATTCGACCAGCATCGAAACAGAATATGGCATTTACATTGCTCGCGTGATCAGGGAGCGGGTTGCTCTGAACATTCGGCTTAGCGGGTTGGAACGAGAAAGCCTTCGTGTTCAGGAGGTTCTGGATTCGATGCTTGAGGATAGAGCAATTGTCGGTTGAGTGTCTCGGTTCGCCCATGTGATAATCGCATTTCTTTGATGGGTCGTAGTTATAAAACTGCTCAGGATTAGGCCGTTTTAGCTCGGCAGAGAGCAAGCCTTTCTTCCGGAGCACTGCCAATACTTGAGACAACGACCCAGGGAGGGGGGTGAATTGCCTCTTGTTGTTCCTTCTCTGAAAAGGTTGACGACCCGGATTTTGGTGCTGAGCTTCTGCTATTTGGATTGCCGGGGCTGGGTTAGTATTCCGCCGGGTTGGTTGGTTATAAGTCACATTCACTTCAGCTGCCGGTTCCTTCTCTTTCCTCGCACTAAATCTTTTGGTCGACGAGGACGGCTCGACAAACCACCCATCTTTCAGCCCTATCTCGATCTGTTCGCCTATGGGAATGAGTTGGTTGAAGTTGTCAGCCGGAATGGCCACCATTCGATTACGGTACTCGAACGGGAGAGTCTTGATGAACATCCTCTTCAGCTCACTGTCAATAGGTTCTGGGACAACCTGAGCGGCTAGATTCCTCCATCTGATAGCATAGTCTTTGAAGGACTCAGTCTTTTTCATCTGAGCACGCTCGAGGTCATCGCGGGTTGGAGTGATGTCCGTTATAAACCTGTATTGCTTCAGGAAGGCCTCACTAGCTTCCTTCCAAGTTTTGAGGCAATTTATCTTCTTCATGAGGTACCAGTTCAGAGCAGGGCCGGTCAAGCTCGCTTGGAATGCATGGATCATCAGGAGCTCGTTGTCAACGTACGAGGTCATTTGCACGTGATAGAGCTGCAAGTGGGCTTTTGGGCATGTGGTGCCATTGTACTTGTCAAAGTCTGGCATCTTGAACTTCTTTGGGATTTTGATCTGTGAGTACAGGGACAGATCAATCGATGGTGAATCCTGTGAACCCTCCAGCTGCTTCACTCTCTCTTCGAGTTTGTTGACTCGTTCATTTGGTTTGTCTTTGTTGACGATGATCTGGACGGGGTCATCTTTCAATTCAGGCATATTATCATCTTCCTCAAGATCAACATTCTTTCCACCTTTATGCTTTGGAGCTAATGCCTCGAGGGATGTTGGAACGGGGATCGACCGAAGAGTCTTGATTTCAGCGGACATTTGCTGCATTGCGATGACGAGTTGCTTCATCTGGTCTTCCATACCAACAACACGCTCTTGCAAATTGGTTTGATCGGCCATTCTGGCTCTCGACCGTGTACGAATAGGCGATCGTGATCAGTCCGTAATTACCTGATTTGCATGAAACAGACATACATAAGTGTTAAGCGAAATCGCACACCAATCCATGACATTGGACTAACCGTTCTGAATTGAAAAGTCCTCTTTATTGAAATGATGAAAATTTTACAACGACTGATGACTCAAAATCAAACTGAATTAAAGACAAATGACTCAATTCCTAAACAAATTTAAAACTGAAACTAAAATGAAAAAAACAACTTCAAGCTTTTTATTTAGCTTGATCTATAGACATATGGGAGGCGACTTCCTTCTTCAACTGCTCATAAGCCCGAGCTATCTTAGATGTCTTTTCTTCAGCTTCCTCGGCCTTCCTTTTGAGGCGGTTATTCTCTGAGCGATTGGCGGTCTTGAGAGGCACCTTAGGTATCTTCGGGAGTAACTCCTGCGGGATCTTGTGCCGTCGAATGTATCTGGTCGTGGTGAAATAGGATTTCTGCTCCCCCTTGAGCTCTTCTTCGGGTCGAGCTATCTTTAACGCACGACATTTCTTCCACATCTTCGTGAGTTGAGCTACGGTCCCTTTGTGGTCTTCACCCTCGTCGGAGAAATCGACATGGAGGAGCTCGGGTTGTAACGCCGGAGGGAGCCCTTGGAGAATCTGGTATTGCCGGGATACTCTGGCGGGATAGTATTCAATTGCACCAATGAAGCCTAAAAGTGGCACCGGTCCAACACCATTACACGTAAGCCGAGCTTCCTCGACATTGAACCAGTTAGCATGCCATTGGAAACCTTGGGGTCTAGCGTTTTTCATGAAAATGATCCATTCGGAATAATGATAGTCAGGTGCATTCGCTTGTTTTTCTTTGTAGCTTAAGACGGGATGACTGGAATCACTGAGTTCGGATATTTTGAGTAAATCGCCACATCCCTTTATGTGAGACAAAAACCAAATTTGCAATAGTTCAAGGAGTGCATGAAATGTTTTGTCATCATTTTGCTTGAATTTAGTGAGAGAAATGAAAGTTTCGGCTAGAACGGTGTTGACAAAATTCTTTTCAAGACAGACTTGTTGGACCAACCATGCAATTGACGGATTACATGCATTCTTGCAGTGAGGGAGAATGACGAACCCGAAAAATGCTAGTAGAAAGATTCTGCCCTTCTGAAAAGGTGTGGCTTTTTCAAAAGATTGACTTATGAATGAAAAAGGACATGTTCCACGATTTGCTTTTAAAACTTTTGCCAGTTCATCTTTTCCGACATTCAAAAATTCTGACAACATTAATGTCGAATCAATTCCCAAAGGTGGTGTGATTAACTCCGATTCTAAAGGTTTTCCAATGAGCACACTATACTCTTCCAAAGTCGGGGTAAGTTCATGCTTACCGAATATAAAGGTGGATGTCTTGGGGCACCAGAAGTGGGCTAATGCTCGAACGAGACCGGTACGGACTTTGACTTCCAGTAGGGGGAGCAGCCTTCCGATGTAGCCCTCAACTAGCTTGCGGTTGGTCGGACTGAGTAGATTCCACCAGGCACGGAGCTCGTCCTTAGGAGCATCAAGAATCCGGATATCTGCCCCTCCCATAGTGTATAGACCAAGACGCACGACGGACCTAATGTCATGGACCGACCAAAGAAAAAGGACGAAATGTAAATAGATTGCGAGATAAAGGTTGAAGAAAACTTACTTCACCGGGTAGGGAAATGGCAATCACATAGACATGCGCATGAAATGTGAGGTTCGATTTCTACCTAGACTCTGGCTTGCAAAATGGAGACGTGAGGATTACCGAGCTAAACCAGTCATGGTGGTGGTTAGGCTGGGATTCCCCTGACTCCGGCTTAGTCAGAGAGCCGACCCGGGTTGCAAAGGGCGCAACCGTGGTGGGTATTCAATGACACCATGAAAGAAAATTTCGGGACCGAGGAGGGCGACCCGTACCACATGATTTTGGTCGGGGTATCCACTACCTCAGTACCATCCTAAACCTATACCGCCCAGGTCCGGCAGCGGGTAGTGTGTGCGGTGTAGTGTAAATGTAAGGCATGCACAGCAGGTTATATCAAATAGCGCTTCGTGCATAAATTAAACCATACATCCGAACACCTCCCTGCAAAACAAGGGTTAACAATCACGCCTCCCCTTATACCTCCCATTCTGCAAGAACATTTAACACCTTAAATGTTAGGGACGTACCTAGGATCCTCGCTGCCAAACAAAAATTATTTTTGAAATGAAAAATTGGCCTAAGTCCACTAAGAGTTTTAACTCTTGTCCCCAGCGGAGTCGCCAAGCTGTCGCGACCTAAAAATTTTTTATTTTTCGGGCTAATGGATTATTAAGACTAAGCTTAACTCGAGCCCTTCCAAGCCCTACCAATTCGTAACTTAGGATTTAAGTTTTTAACATGCAAATGTCTTCATGCTTGGAGTCGCCACTAATCATTTTGTGGTAGGTCGATTAGAAACCTAAATAAAATATAGGGAGATATGTTTTATTCCTACGAACCAGAGATTCTAAGCTCGGGGACTTGATTACGCTAGATCTAGTCTAATGCCCTTTCGGTACCTTTTCTTTTCAAAAATATTTTGGCATGCAGTTTGGATCCATTTCAACTTAATTACTAACATGTGAGGTGTTTATGCGGGTGCGCAAATCACCAATTTAACACTCAATAATTGAATATTAAATTGCAAGATTGGAAGAATTACTTACCTGGAAGCAACGCAAGCATCTGTATTGTTAGCTAGAAAATCACATCAATCAACCCTAATATGATTTCTAATTAACAAGTAATTCACTCAATATTTTTGGATTTTCTCTTATTTAAATGAGGGCTAGTCTACATGCAATGACATGCAAAATTGACATGCGAATTAATGCAACCTAACATGCAAATTATATGTCATGCGACGACGTGACCTAACTCTAATGACAGGCAAATGATTTATTTTTGGTATTTTTCTCATTGAAATTCGGAATAAAAATATGCTTAAAATAACATGCAACCTATGATGACTTAACATATCCTAACATGACTTATTTTTGAGATTTTTGTTAAAATTCGAAATAATAAATTACTTAAATTAAGAATGCAATATATCCTAATCTACCATAAAACAATTTATTATTCTTTTTTTTTTTTTGGGTTTTCATGAAAATTCGGAATTAAAAAATAACCTAAATAATCTAATAAGATTAGAATATTGCTTAATTTAAACTAGGAAATAGATTATCTCAAGTCCTAATTTAAATTAAATAATTACTCTATCTTCTAGATACATTTAGGGTTCCCTAAACATGCAAAACTCAAATTCAAATCCTAACTGATATTTTTTTGAATTTTCTGTTTAAAGGAAAATAAATAATAAAAAAAAAGACAAGGATAGCAACCACATTCAAATCGTCCACGCGATCCGCCAAATTTGTTTTAAACTCGGATTAGGCACAAAAATCGAACTATCGATCATATCTATAGGGTTATAGATATTGACGGAGAGTCAATCATTCAAATTTGGAAAGCAGATAAAGATCATTATCGTATCCAAGTGATTATGGATAAGATAATAATTTTCCGTATCGCCACGTATCGTACCTTAGGAATAAGGTCAGATAGTCGTCCAGATACGTTGCTAAATTAGGAACGATTCCTAATTTTGAATATTTTCAAATATTGCGGATATATCGAACATTATCCTAAGATATCTAAATATCCACATGATATTCATGAAATATTCAAAACATGCAAATTAGGAAATTAAGCATTCTGAAAAATATAGGATAATATTCAATCACCTAATTTGCAGATAATCTCCAACTTTATCAATTTCGGAGAAACATCTTCTGAATTCTAAAGGAATGAAAATCAGATCTGGACACAGATACTGATCAGATTGTGAAAATTCCTTTTGAAAATCCAAATGACCTCCGATTTTGATGAAATTAGTATCAATGGAAAGATCTCGATCTTAGTATGAACTTTCATGAAGAAAACTTTTTCAGATTTCGAACACACAAATTTATGAAAATTGAAAAACACACGAAAGTCAATCTGGAACTGATCTGTCATCAGATTCATGCATATATGACGTTGCAGATCGTATCATGCTAACACGCTTGGAATTTTATGAAAATTTTATGGTGAACAGACAAAGATGTGATCTACAATTTTCGTGAAGAAAGTTTTTTCAAAAAATGATCATAGAAAATCATAAAAATCACGGAACAGCACAACATCAATCAGAACATTATCAAAACAGACTTCAACATCATATTCCAGATTCTGATCCTAACTTCCGAAATAATTTTGACATAGCAAATCAGGTCCGATTGAGGCATATGATATATCAAATCAAAGCTTAAGACGTGCTTTACGATTCTCTAGTTCATCACTTCACAAGATTTTGATATTAACGAGCTGAAATCGGCATCTCAAGCATACTGGTTTCTATGTACACGATTTTACAGAACAAAGTCCAAGTGCACTTACCTTGTTTAACGATGCTCCGGCACGAAATCGAGCGATCCGGCCTCCGTGTTCAGATCAAAAACAATACGGAGAAGTCTCGGAAAGCTCGGCCGACCACAGTAATGTGAAAACGCCAAGGAGTGTTGCCGCAAGTTCTGGATCGCCGGAGGAAGTCGCCGATCAGTCGGTTCAGCCGCTTGAACCGGCTGATCACATCATCGGCAGCAGCATTAGCGGAAGGCAGCGACGTCGGCGGGCGGTTGAGGCGCGACGACGGCGGTGCGGCGGCGTGCGGCGTGCCCCCGGTGGTGGTGCGCGACGTCACTTTCTCTCTCACACTTGCCTTTCTCTAAAAATCAGGTCTGAATTATGTGTTGTTCCCCCAAAATTCTGACCTAAACATGCTTATATAATACTAACCTAGGTCAATTAGATGAGCTCTCTAGTCCTAATGGGCTTAGACTTGGGCTTAGGTCTTAATCTAATTTCTGATTTTATTTAATTCCTAAACGGGCTGAATTAACTTGGGTTTTAATTTAATTGAACATAATGGACTGAATTAAGCTCAAATTAAAACGACCAAACCTATTTGACTCGTAATTTTCGGCCCTTGCCTTTCCGAGCGAACCGAGTCCCATTCGATGAAATTAAGCTCGTTCGCCATCACCGATCCGATGCAAAATGCGATTAAATTAAAATGAACCTAAACTATATGTTATGCAATTTAAATATTTTTGTTTAGGGCTTAAAAATTAATCCCTAATTTTCTATGCAAATTACGACTAAATGATTAGTAAAATTTAGGTGTCAACATGTTGCAATCAGTTGTTGTCAGTCCAGCATTGAAACTTGTCTTCTATTGCATGGTGAAGTGCTCGTGAATTCTTGAGAAGGAAACAAAAGTTCTGACTGTTGGTGGCGATTATTTGGTCAAACTAAAAGACCAAACAAAAATACTTCACTATGATCTCCTTTTGCGAGCCACCACAATCACTGTCGGATCACCAAGATCACGTCATGAGTGAGCTACCGTTGTCCGTGAACCCACCAAACACCCCCTCCGAACTGAAAGTCCACACGGTCCAGCAAGTTCGTGAACTATACCGCCGTGCCGGACGCCACTGTGAGCCGCGTCGCTCGTCGCCCGAGTCCGATCCCGATCCGCAAACTCGATCCTGAGTCAGTTCAAATTTGGAGATTATCTGCAAATTAGGTATTTGAACATTATCTTATATTTTTTCAGAATATTTAATTTCCTAATTTGCATGTTTTGAATATTTCATGAATATCATGTGGATATTTAGATATCTTAGGATAATATTTGATATATCCGCAATATTTGAAAATATTCAAAATTAGGAAAATTTTCTAATTTAGCAACGTATCTGGACGACTATCTGACCTTATCCCTAAGGTACGTTACGTGGCGATACGGAAAATTATTATCCTATCCATAATCACTTGGATACGATAATGATCTTTATCTGCTTTCCAAATTTAAACGATCAACTTTGTGTCAATATCTATAACCCTATAGATATGACCGATAGTTCAATTTTTGTGCCTAATCCGAGTTTGAAACAAATTTGGCGGATCGCATGGGCGATTTGAATGTGGTTGCTATTCTTGTCTTTTTTTTTATTATTTTCTTTCCTTTAAACAGAAAATTCAAAAAATATCAGTTATGATTTGAATTTGAGTTTTGCATGTTTAGGAAACCCTAAATGTATCTAGAAGATAGTGTAATTATTTAATTTAAATTAGGACTTGAGATAATCTATTTCCTAGTTTAAATTAAGTAACATTCTAATCTTAATAGATTATTTAGGTTATTTTCTAATTCCGAATTTTCATGAAAACCCAAAAAAAAAAAAAGAATGAATTGCTTTATGGTAGATTAGGATAGATTGCATTCTTAATTTAAGTAATTTATTATTTTGAATTTTAACAAAAATCCCAAAAATAAGTCATGTTAGGGTATGTTAAGTCATCATAGGTTGCATGTTAATTTAGGCATATTTTTATTCCGAATTTCATTAGAAAATACCAAAAAATAAATTATTTGTCCATCATTAAAATTAGGTCACGTCGTCGCATGACATATAGTTCGCATGCGTGTCATTTTTGCACAGCATTGCATATGGGTTAGTTTGCATTTTAATAAAGCGCAAACCCTAATGAACACATTGAGTGCCTTGCTTTGTTAATTAGAAATCATATTAGGATTGTCTGTATGATTTTCTATTAACAAATGCAGATGCTTGCGTGGCTTTGAGGTATGTTATCCTCTATTTATTTACTGTTTTCTTGGGTGTTAAATTGGTGGTTTGCGCACTCGCATGAACACCTCACATGTTAGTAATTATGTAATAAAATGGATCCAGACTGCATGCATAAATATTCTTTTTGAAAAGAAAAGGTACTGAAATGGCGTTAGATTAGATCTAGCGTAATCAAGTCCCCGAGCTTAGAATCTCTGGTTCGTAGGAATAAAATATATCTCTCTATGTTTTATTTAGGTTTCTAATCGACTTACCACAAATTGATTAGTGGCGACTCCGAGCATGAAAACATTTATATGTTAAAGATTTAAATCCTAAGTTGCGAATTGGTAGGGTTTGAGAGGGCCTGAGTTAAGCTTAGTCTTAATAATTCATTAGCCTCAATTTTTTTTTTTTTGAGGTCGCGACAACGATTAACGGGGTTACTTGACACTCAAATTAGCGATGACACTCTCTTTACCGATGGTGTTTCAAATTTACCCATAACTTTGGAATCGAACCAATTACGAAAAGTTTTCCCGATTCTCCCTTGATGGGACCGAAGACTCGTCTGAAACTCATCCAGCACCTATAGCTATTCACAGAAGAACTCAAAAGTCAGCTGGATGGGCTGACGCGACGCTTTTTCACACCGCACGTATCAACCGATTTAGAGCAGTAGCGGCGTGAAAAAAAACATGAAAATTTCCAGGAGGATAAGATGAAGATTGGGTTCATCGCTCCACGGTCTAAAGAGGCACACATCAAGATACAAGTACTATCATATGATCCGGACTTGCATAGCACAGGCAGATTCATCAATCCTGAGACCACCCAAATGTGCATGATGCTTGGATCTTCATGTTCAATTGCAGCTCCGGTCGTATACACTTTTGCAAATGGGTTCCGGATTCTTCTTGGGAAGGCAGGGTCTGTATGGTTTTCCTTTCTGGGGTGGTCTCCCGCATCCAGCCGGCTGGCCTTGGACGATCGTGGCATAGGTCACGGGAGGATTGCCCGCGAGGATACGGGCCCGAACGTGCAGAGAATCAACCAGATACTCCAGCCCCATGTCATCCGCGATGAGGCCGCTGCCGGTGAGGCTGTGGCTGTGGTTGGATGGTAAGGTGGCGGCAGCGGCAGCACAGGCGCCGATGTTGCTCGAATGCGATGGTGAAGCCCTGGAAGCCAGGAGGAGGAGGAGTACTACGAGTAGTGAGGAGAATGTTAGAGAGCGAGTATTGTCGCCTATAGCGAGATCTTCCATGGCGATGAATATGATGTTTTAGGATTTGCCAAACCTTCTCAGACGGCTCGCCTCTTGTCTTAGGACTTTGTTTTTGGCGCACGCACATTGCTTATGTATGTGCAAGAGACTAGTGCATTAAGAGTAGTGGAAGTGGCGTGTCATGCTGCATAGTGAAAGCAATTTCCATTAACACGACATTTTCAAATGTAAGGACAAGGTTTTTTTTCCTTTTTTCAAGAAAGTACATGGACTTAAAAGTGGATATTTCTGAAAGTATGATAGGAAATCGGATTTTTCCCTTGAAATTTTTGTGGAAGATAAGCAATAGGAGTATAAATTGAACGAAGTATGGTGCAAGAACCAAAATCGAGTCCGGGGCAATATATGAGGAAATTTTTGTAATTTCCCCTTAAAGAAATCAAGAAAATTAGGAAAAGAACAGATCACGATTTCCTGCACAACCAGCCGACCACCACGAGCTGAATGCCTAATCCTGTTCTCTCTATCTCAACGGGTTTTTCGTTTTTCTTCTTCTTCTTCTCTTTTCCAAGAAACTTAACCTAATTGAACTTAAATGCGTAGAAAATGGCATATTCTAAATACATCGAGACTCATATCCACTAATTTTTTCACTTTTTAAAATCAAGTTTATCTTCTTCTTTTTTTTATCAAGGATTCTATCCTTCCATACCACTGGGATCATAAAGATAGAGGTCCACAATTGTCATGAAGCACTAACACCACGATATAATAGGACTCAAGAGAGTCCTTGAATTTTAGGTTCTTGGGCATGAGAGTTGATAGTGCCCTAGAATCAAAGCTTTGCTGCCGCTCGTAGTGGGAAGATCATGCGCAGTCGCATTCGGCAGTGTGCTCCTCAGATGAAGGGGGTGTGGTGGAGCGGGTCACTCGAAGTCTAATGTGTGCGAGAATGTTGGTGTTGAAAGAGAGAGAGAGAGACAGCACAAGCTTAGTGCTCTAACTTTTCAAATGAAATATTCTATGAACATTATGACATTAGTTCGACCTAACTTTTAGTGTCAATGTTAATACGGATGCGGATCCTCCGTCGCTTGCCGGACACTCCACGTGCCGGCATGTGTCAGCCGTCGATGTGCTTTTTCTTCAACTAGTGTCATGTGTGTCTCTCTCTCTCCCTCTGCTCACCCTCATTGGCCATCCTAGGTGCCAAGATCCGCTTGCCCGCTGCCACCGCCACATCGGCCCACCACCCTGACCGGACACAATCCACCTCTGTTGCCGTCACCATCGACTTGCCGCTCCAACTCTCTCGCTCAGCCAGTCCATCCAGCAATGTCCCTCCTCCTGCTCTTTCCCTTGTTCCATTTCTGCTTGTCCTCCCCTTGATTTGGATGAGGCCTCGGTGCCCCCGTCCAGCCACTTTGAGATCCGGCCATCACCTTTGCGATCCAAAATGTGGGATCTAGAGGAGAGGGGCATCCAAATCTAGAGGCCACTCTCTTGAATCTCGTCTCATTTGGGTGCCGGCTCAATATTATCCACTCCTGCGCTCACATGGCTTTAAAATACGTCGTGCCAGTTTAAGATCACACAATATTTATTTACCTTTATTTAGGCGATGTAGAATCAGATATATCTGAAACTCAAGATCCCCACCCCTGATACCATCATAGGCAGCCAGCCCCACTCAGGGGCCAACATGACTTTGAAATATGTCGTGATAGTTTAAAGTTACACGAGACTTATTATGGGTGAATGTTAAAGAAGAAACGCCGTATGGGTTGGTGCCGTAGACCTAAACAAGCTCAACCTTTACAAAGCAGTGGATGTGGGACATTGAGAAGACGAAAACATAACAAATAATTGTCCCCCGTTGCTCATGTAGACATATAAAGTAAGACTTACTAGCAGAGAGGTTGTTCTTTGGTCTTTCCCGATAACTAAGATTTCATTTGTTTCGCGGAAAATAAATAATTTATAAAATAATTTTTTAAAAATGAGCGATTATAAAAATGAACGAACAAAAAATATTTTTATCGCTTGCGAAAATAATTAGATATAAATTGTCATTGGTAATGAAAGTATTTTTCATCGACTAATTATTTCAAGTAACACAAGCTATCATTTTCAGAAAAAATATTTTTCAAATTATTTATTTTTTGCGAAATAAATGGAGCTTAAAAGGAATAAATAAATGTACATTTTCTCTTAACTATGGCCTGTTCTTTCTTTTTTTTTTTTTTTTTTTTGAAAACATATTCACCAAATTGGTCCAAATGTCCAAAAACGGTATATTCTAAGTGCATTAAGACTCGTATCCAGTAGGGTTCACTTTTTAAAATCAATTTGATCTTCTTTAATAAGGATTGCATTCATGGACGACATTATAAAATCGGCTTATAAAACGGGTGCTCGGTTCATTTTACCACCTCTACTCTACTCACATGTTTTTTTTTTTTTTGGGTAAGGACTCTACTCACATGTTTGATAGACGTGAACATTAAAAAAAAAAAAATCGAACTCCGACGAACAAGAAAAAATCAATAAAAATTGAACCAAATTCTTGGATACCTACCCCGACCATGGGGACCATTAGATAGAGGCCATCAATATCATCTTGGAGCACTAACATCACGATTTGGGGCTTCAGAGTGCCCTTGAATTTGAGGTTTTTCATGAGTTGATAAGTGTCATAAATCAAGCTGTGTCGCTGATTTTGGTATTGAAAGGAGATGTGGAAAGAGAGGGACAAACAAAAGCTTAGTGCTCCCACGTTTGGAAAAGTCTGGTAAACATTATTCTGACGTAACTTTTAATCAATTTTTTTCTTCCATTTTCGATCAAGATTGACTAGATAATTCCAGTGGAATTTAATTTTCAACTATGAAATATACATACACTCAAATTATTGGAATAAAAGATAGGTTATAATTGTGCATGCTTAAACTGTCATAAATATCAGATCAAAAAAAAAAATTTCTAATTTTCTATATAATTTTTGTGATTAAAAATATGAGATCATAAATTAAAATTAATAATCTTCTTTGATAACAGGACGTAGGATAAGATGATAACTTGTTGGGGGTGTAATGGGTCAAAGAGAGATGATAGAAATACAGTGACTTTTGTTGCTTAGCCACACAATATACTGAAGAGAGAGAAAAGGGTATTTTGGTCAATTAACTAAAAAAAAAAAAGAGTGTTTTAGCTTAAATGAGGGTGAAAATAGCGCCACCCCATGAAAAAAAGGTCCAAGAACGAATCATCATCACGTTGTAGATCCGCTGTTGAAGACCTACGACATCTATTGGTGGATCTTTGCTGTGGCCGAGCCAAGTCGTCATTGTGATCGACTCGTCACCGGACGATCACTTCCGTCATTGGAATTTGTCTCTCTGAGTGTTTGTGTGCGTGTGCGGAGAATAAATTGGTTTTACATGAGAAATTCATAGAATAAGACTCGTAAACTGTAATAAACAAAAGTTATACAAAAGTTAAGTTTAATGAAGAAATTTCATCCATGGTCAATGGCATTTAATAGATTTTGTGATTAGATTCCTCAATTTTGAAATGAACTTTCAATTTATATTGCAATTGATGCACCTTTTGGAACTCACCAATTTTCCTGCAAAATGTCAACAGGAAACTCACGTGATAATGACGTGTCATCCGAAAAATTCGTGACACGTCCATCGCATCGGTAATGCATCAAATAATCCGCTTTTGAAATTGTAATGCATAAGGTATAATTGCGATCAAAATTCAATAATTTGACGTTAAACCATGAAAAGAATTTAATAGTTTATTTTAGTGAAAGCTGATAAGTTAATATTTTTATCGAAGGCCCTGGCCATATAAACTGGCAACAAGAAGTGGGCATAAGCAGGATCTATGGAGATGACTCGGAAAGCTGGGTCCTGAAATGGGTTAATAAGCTGCAATAAAAATGGGCTTGAAATTGGTATGTGCCCAATCCAATATTACCCATACATAGTTCGGCATTTTATTTGTTGGGCCCATTCGAACCCGTTTTTGAAATTTTTTTGGGCAACCCATTTGCAATCCGACCTATAAAATATGAGGTAAAAAGAATGAATTTTACACCCAAATTACCACTTGTATTCGAGACAAACCCCAATCTCAAGTATTCTGAATAACATGCTCCACTTTAGCCCGCTTTTGGAAATTTTTCCTTATTTTGTTTACCTCTCATGTTCTATGGAAGATCACTCAGGAGCATGCTTTTCCCCAGTCAAGAATGATTCAAGAATTGTATGCTAAAGAGATCTCCACTGTTAAGGATAATAATGCATAATTCGTTCAAATTCAAAATATTTTGAATTAATCCATTCTTATCTCATGTAATTACTGTAACAGTTAGAAGACAAACTCTACAAATACAAACGCTATCTTATAATTGAAGAATAAACGAAACTCAAGCTCAAACTTAGAGTATAATTCTTACATGGTATCAAATGACCAATAGGATCCTTAGAAATACCTATGCTATTTCTTCTTTTTCTTCCATTTTTTTGACCTCTACTATTCACGATATCATCTTCCACATCCACTCCGGCCGTGCAACACCACTTTAGCCTCAAACTTTCCAGCGATTACTTTATATTGTGGAAAACCCAGCTGTTTCCGTTGCTTCGTAGCCAGTCCTTAATGGGATATCTTGACAGCAGCATTATATGTCCTCCTCCAACTATCACCCTGACGGGCTCCACTACTGCTACACCAGACTCTGCATGTGATGAATGGATTCGAAAAGATCAACTTGTTCCTAGTTGGATAATATCTTCTCTTTCACCTAATGTCCTACTCTATGTGGTTGGATTAGCTACTGCTGCTGGTGTTTAGAAGGCTCCACAAACTATTTTTGAATCTCTATCACATATAAGCATTTTTCAGCTTCATACATCCAAAGGTGACAAGTCTGTCTCAATTTATCTCTGCGAGGTAACGTACATTTCGGATCAATTGGCTGCTGCCAATTGCCCTCTAGGGAATGAAGAATTAAATGTCATTGTCTTTCATAATCTTGGTTCTGATTTTTTTGACATTATTGATGCTTTGGCTACAAAACCTGATCCGATAACCTTTCCTAAACTCCATCGATTGCTTCTCAATCATGAGCTTCAAATGAAATTTGTTACGGTACCTATAGAGGCAAATGTTATCACTTACACCTCTCCATCATCCACCTCTGCTAATCAATCGCAATCGATTTTCAATTTCCAACTATCTACCACCCAAAACCCTCATTACCGTTGGCAAGGCAACCAGCGCAATTATGGAAACTCAGGCAATCAATCTAAAAATAGGAAAGACCGATGCCAAATTTATTAGAAATATAACCATACAGCTACAAGATGTTATTTCAAGTATTCGCAGTCTAACAATAGTACACCTCAACCTATTGCTAATATGGCTAGGATCCTTCCTACCCCATCATAGGAAGACTGATTTTCGGATTCTACAGCTACTTATCATGTGACACCTAACATCGCAAATATGTAGATCTCTGCACCACATAACGATAACGAATCTCTTCGTGTAGGTAATAGAGCAGGTTTAGACATTGTTAATGTCGGTTCTTCTATTAACAAATCTTTCCATTTCTCCAACATCCTTCATGTCCCTACCATTACACATAATTTGCTTTATGTACATAATTTTACACGTGATAACAACTGCTTCTTTGAGTTTCATCCATTTCACTTTGTTGTGAAGGATTTGCAGACCAAAACACAGCTACTCCAAGGTTCGTTTAAGGATGGACTATACCGGCTGCCGAGTCTTTCTACCACATCTCTATTTGCCAACACAATTTCACTTGATACTTTCACCAGTACCGTTACTTGGCATGCTCGAATGGGCTATTCCCAATAAAGCAAAGTTCGCTCTTTGATTCATTCAAATAATTTGCCATGTTCTACATTTGATTTCAATAAATGTGCTTCCTATTTGTTAGGCAAATCTCATAAAACACCCCTACCCTCCACTCATAGTATTAGTAAAGCACCTCTCGATTTAATTTTTACTGATATATGGGGACCTGCTTTAATTAATTTTGTTTTTAGTTGTAAGTATTTTGTTCTATTTGTTGATGATTTTTCCAAATATACCTGGTACTATCCTATTCAAAATCGATCTATGATCCCTTCCATTTTCAAAAAATTCAAAATCATGGCTGAGAAACAATTTGAAAAATCCATCAAAGCCGTCCAGTCTGATTGAGGTGGGGAATACATAACCGTGAATAATTTTTTTTCAGACAATGGAATTCTCCATTGTGTAGTATGTCCACACACTCATGAGCAGAATGGAGCAGCCGGACAAAAAATTCGTTATACTGTCGATACCGGCCTTACATTGTTGGCACACACATCTCTTCCACTTAAGTATTGGCCTTATGCTTTTGAAACTACAATTTACCTTATTAACATATTACCTACACCACTCTTAAATAATATCTCGCCTTTTCAAACACTTTTTCATCAAAAACCGGATTACATGTTTTTAAAAATATTTGGTTGTGCTGTTTTCCCTTTATTAAGACCATACAATTCACATAAGTTTTCACTCCGTTATACTCAATGTGTATTCTTAGGATATAGTTCATTGCAGGTTGATTATCGTTGTTTAGATTACAAAACTGGACACATTTATATTGTAAGACATGCTCATTTTATTGAAAATATTTTTCCATTCGCCATACTTGGTTCCCACCTTTCTGAAATACTCTCACCATCACATTCTTGGTTGACGATCTCTATAGCTAGTATGTCCTCCTAGGCAAACCATGGTGTTGATAGTAATATTCTACCTTTTACCCCACCCTCTAACACTTCTCCACCCTCCTTTGAAGAACCATCATCAATATTATCAAATACTAAAATTGCTTCAACATCTAACACGTTGGTTTCTAGTCTGTTTAATACCAGTATAGGTTCTAATGAGGCACTTTTAGATGTCTCCCCACAACAAGTTTTTGTGATACCTTCACAATTGGTTTATCAAAAATCAAGAACCCATTCAATGCAGCTATGTCAAAACCCGAGGCCTAGCACTAAATATCTATTGCCAGATGTGAACTTGACTAAAATAAGCTCTAAGGAAGAGCCACAATATTTCACCGAAGCTAATAAAGATGAAAAATGAAGAGACGCGATGCTTCAAGAATTTAATGCTTTGTTGCATAATGGAATATGGGTTTTTGTTCCATTGAATCCCAAAGCAAATGTCATGGGTTCCAAATGGGTTTATCGAGTCAAAACACGTGCATATAGTTCAATAGATCGATAAAAAGCCTGCCTCGTGGCCAAAGGTTATAATCAGCAGGATGGTATTGACTACACAGAAACATTTAGTGTCGTTGTTAAAGCAATCATTGTCCGTACAGTTATGTCATTAGCTGTGACAAAGAATTGGAAACTCCGACAATTGGATGTTAGCAATGTATTTTTAAATGGTAACTTGACTAAAGAAGTCTTCATGGCTCAGCCCTAGGGCTTCATTGATAAAGAAAGGCTAAACTGTATATGCAAGCTACAAAAATCCTTATATGGATTGAAACAAGCACCGCGAGCTTGGTTCCATTGGTTGAGCATCTTTGTAGAATCACTGGGATTTATTGGATAAAAAATCAATACTTCCCTCTTTATACTACATCGGCCCAATTTCTCCATTTACATGCTCATCTATGTTAATGACATTGCTATTACAGGGTCCAACACGGCATTTATTCAAGACACTGTCGATTGCTTAAACAATGAGTTCTCTATAAGGGACTTGGGTGAATTTAATTATTTCCTGGGAATTGGGGTGATCAAACATCCATCAAGTCTCCTTCTATCACAACAGAAGTATGTTACATATCTCTTCCATTGAACCTAAACGGGTGGTGTTAAACCGGTTCACACGCCCACAGCTACAAATACCAATTTAATTAATCAAGGTAAGCCACTTGAAGATGCTACTTTGTACAGGTGTACAGTAGGAGCTCTTCAATATATCACCCTGACTCAACTAGATATCTTTTATGCGGTAAACAAAGTCTGCCAGTTCTTGAAAGAGCCAACAGAAGACCATTGGAGTGCGGTAAAGCAGAACCTATGCTACTTAAAGGAAACCGTTTCGCATGGATTGTTCATTAGCTCCCACTCCACCATAGAACTCCATGCATATAGTGATGCGGAATGGGCCGATTGTCCCACTAATAGGTGCTCAACAGGAGGTTATGCAATTTATATGGGTCAAAATCTAATTTCTTGGTTAGCCAAAAAGCAGCATACCATTGCACGTTCCTCAACCGAATCTAAGTATCAGGCATTGGCAAACGCCACCGCAAAAGTGGCATGGTTGCAATCACTGTTATAAGAATTTGGCATCTCTCAATCAAAATCTCCTATCCTTTGGTGCGACAACCTAGGGACAACGTATCATACAGTGAATCCACTTTTTCATGCTCGAACAAAGCATATTAAGGTAGACTTTCACTTCGTCCGCCATTTAGTGTCACAATGCAAACTTGAGGTTCACTTCATATCCACAAGTGATCAAATAGCGAATATCTTCATTAAACCTCTTACAAGGTGTCGTCATGATATGTGAAGATCTGAGTTGAAGATCATCAAGAAGACCACCTTGAACTTGCGGGGGCTTATTAAGGATAACGATGTATGACTTGTTCAAACTCAAAATATTTTGAATTATTCCATTCTTATCTCAATTAGTTATTACTATAGTTATTACTGTGGATGTAGTTATTACTCTAGTTACTATATTTTGAATTAGTCCATTCTTATCTCATATAATCACTGTAATAGTTAGAAGACAAACTCTATAAATACAAACGCTATCCTAGAGTTGAAGGATAAGCGAAACTTAAGCTCAAACTTAAAGCATAATTCTTACATCCACGAATGAGGGGGATCGACACTTTCCCAAATTAGCAAGTAATAAGGAGAAAGCTTTCCTGCCATTAATCGAATTTCACTTTCTGTGAACAAGGGGTTGACTAAGACATTGTCTAACTAAGAAGCGAGGTAGTAATCGACATTGAAGATTTCTCGATGAGGATGTAACTAGTTTAAGAAAATGTTCATGCCCTCGTTAATGACACAGATGAATTCCTTTTCTGTACTAAAATAGATAAAGAGTTGCCATTTTCATATCTAAAATTGCTTGATCGTCCTTAATTCATGGCAACTCCTCTGACTAAATTGTTTAGCTCCGGTCGGCATAAAACGCGTAGTTCAATTTGGCTCTGCCAATATATGCTTACAAAATCATCGATCTGAAAGATTACTCAGATGGTAATCAAAGCAAACTGATAAAGCTAAACCTCTCATCCAAAAAATATATCGATTTCTCGTATTCCTAAAGACAAATTATTTCGAGGTCGATATGCTATTGTGCATTCGATAAATGGCAATCTTAATATCTAAATAATCTGAGTTTAGTTCTTCACAGATAAATATGTCAGCCCAATCAACAACTTTCCATCATTTCATTCAATTTCCAAATCTAAGACTACATGATTTCGTGAACGAATTATCAATCTACACCTAAGTATCTGTTATTAAAATTGTAAAGGTGGTTGATGAGTTTTGATTTTGTTTGGGAGATATCAAACTCAATTTTATCAAACCTAAAGATTGAATGTTTTCGTATAGTTTGGTTCGATCTATCGGTTTTTTCTACAACGCACCTAGGTTTCGTACTTTTCTCACAATCAACCCCCGATGTTCTTGTATTTAGGGCAACAAGTTTCAATGTAATTGCACATGCTACCCCACCAGATTTTCAGGTGATACACAGTGATTGACTTTATCCATGGAGTTATTCTATACGACGTGTTGAAACAAATCATGTCATTTTCACGAGGGCAATCACAAAGTTCCTGATGCAGGTGGCCTTCACTAAGACTTGGCTTCTTCCCTCAAAAGAACGCGGTTTCTCATACTTCAATTTCTTTTCAACGTCCATGTGCTCAGACAGCGCACTGAAAACAGCAATCAACATATAAAATATACATATATCCTTCAATCACGGGCATTAAACTATTGAATATATAAATTCATTGTAGATCTAAGCCAAGCTGCATTGAGACTGGATCTTTCGGTATCCAAAACAGGTCACAGGAATGCAGCTTGTCTTTGCCTCTTTCGGATCTGATAACATTGGAGTCTCCAAATAGGTTGACATTTTTGTTAAACCCGTTATTGTTCTTCCTGAGAGGCTCCCCAGAGCTAAATTTCAGGAGTTGCCAAAATCGGGAGCAGAGTCACTGAGAAATGAAATTTTACTAGCGAGTGTGGGCCGTTGCTAAGTATGGAAAGTCCAAGAAACAAGAAGAGAGGATACGAACATGGGGCTGGTGTTTTGGAAGATGACGCGTTCATTGTTGGTGAATCGAAGAAGCGGAAATTACCCACTTTGGGAAGGTCTGTTCTGCACCACTTCTGAGTAATCTGATGTTTCTCCGACGATGGGTATTTGTTAGATTTCGATTTCTCATTCATTCCTGGTGATATCAAGTTAGTGACTTTAGCGGTGCAGAGATTTGCATGAGCACTTGTGAGTTGTGGTGAGTAATATGGTCCCAAGTGATTTCAGTTACTTCTGATTAGTAATACTGACTCCTCAACTTGTTTGGAAGTGAGCTCCTTCTAATGAAATCCAGTTTCTAGTTTTTTAGTAGAAGATGATATGCAGAGTCCTATTAAAAAGGAGAAAAAAGTAGAAATTGTGCCGGATCAATCTATAAGGTGAAAGCCTTTTGAGATACTTGAGAATGGCATTGGCATATGGTTGGGCAGACATTACAATAAAGAGAGAGTGCCATTATGAACGCAGATCAATCAATTCGACAATATACTTCAACATATCGACATGCTTCTGTTTGTGCCTCATGTGATGGTAGAACATTACCTAGAAACACTGCCAAAATCTGTTAACTTGCATTTTGTTGGCAGAAGCCTTGAGGTTCAGGCTTGTCGAATGACCTTATTGTGTAGCTTAAAGAATATGTGCACTTTAAGGTGGAGGCAGTTTGAGATAATCGAGAGTATGGTTTGTGCAGCATTGTCGTGGAAGCCTTGAAGGTGGACAGTTTGCAAAGGTTTTGCTCATCGCTGGAGCCTCTCCTGCGAAGAATTGTGAGTCATCACCTCTTCGTTTAGACAATAAACACATTGAGAAATGGTCTCTTTCATGATATGCGGGTTGTCTTGGCATGTCTTTCACATGCTCTAATGTTAAAAAATATTTGTCGTTTAATTGTACTAGTTCATTGAGCACGCCAATTGTTAAAAAGGAGGTAAACATCACTCACTTCAGCATTTATTCTATCTCCTGGTTATAAAACAGGTGAGCGAAGAAGTAGAGAGGGCATTGACGAGGTTAAGCCATGCTAGGCTGGCTGAAAGGTATGTCGCTAAGTTAAATGACCCCAGTTACTAACACTGGCATGTGGTAGTAACTGAACAAACAGAAACAGAGATATCCATGCTCACAGAGAGAACTAATCGTGCGTGTGCTCAGCATAATGCAAGTAGAGTTTGTGATGGGATGAAATAATGACCAGTTATACTCTCATTGCTGAAAGGAGCATCCTGAATATGTTTATTACTATCCTTTGAAAGATTATGTTAAATCAGAGTGCTTGTGAATGCTGCAACTACTCTCTACTGCTGGAAGAGCACAGTAGCGGAAGCATCAGAGGAAATGCACCTTGTTTTTTGGTGGTATGCGAGGAGGAAGGCTTTGCTTGATGGCATAGAAGTTGTTTTGTTCTGCTTAGATCCCATAAAAAGGCTTAGCATGCTCCATCGCAAGCAATTCTTCTAACTGCTGTCAAATTGTTTCTGTGAAATTCTGTAATGCAATTTACTCTAGTTAATGTGCAATTCTGGTTTGTATAAAACTTCAATCTCCATGATTAAAATCAATTCTCTAACATCCAATATCATGTTGAAATTAGATACCAGAAGTGCAAAACATTGAAACTGTCGATACGACCCAATGAGCAAACTTCTCAGCTATGGTCATTTTATTACAGTATGGATTCACAGATTCCCCTTTACAGGTCAGCCCCACCTAGAATACAAAATCCAGAAGTGAAAGGTATGCAGCTTCAATTTATGACCAGAATGCCGCCCCACCTATTCACTGGTGGGAGGATCGAGGGCGAACAGGGTGCAGCTATTCATGTCATGTTGATAGACCGAGCCACTGGCCTTGTAGTGCAAGAGGGGTCTTCATCGAATGCCAAGCTATATGTTGTGGTGCTTGAAGGAGACTTCAATGACGAACCTGAAGCTGATTGGAGCGAGGAGCACTTTGAGACTCTTGAAGTGAAGGAGCGGGAGGGCAAAAGGCCGCTTCTCATGGGGGATCTCCAGGTTATACTGAAGGAAGGGGTTGGAACTCTTGGGGAACTTAGTTTCACTGACAATTCCAGCTGGACAAGAAGCAGGAAGTTCAGGCTCGGTGTGAAGGTCGCTGCCGGATCTTGTGAAGGGGTCCGTGTTCGTGAGGCTAAAACCGAGGCATTTGCTGTTAAAGATCATAGGGGAGAATGTGAGTTCACAGCTGATTTTTCTCTAGACCATGCACTTCACAAGTTCAGATAGAGATGCTACAGCTGCAAAATTCCTGCAGTCCTAGTGAGAAACTTCTTAGATAACAAGTTACAGTTTATAGTCACATGGATGATCTGCGTCCCTTTGAATTAATGATAAGATCATTAAGTCTAATGGAAAAACATAAGGATCTTAAATTAGTAAGACAAGAATCGTAGACAAGTGTGATGATCCACTTGATGGTCCTTTCCGTTCTGCTATATCATTATTGCCCTCTGATGCAGGTTCAGATTTAGTTATAATGACATGGATTGCATTTTTCAGTGTATAAAAAACATTACCCACCCGCTTTGCATGACGAGGTGTGGAGATTGGACAGAATAGCAAAGGATGGAGCTCTGCATAAGAAGCTAATTAATGCTGAAATCGTAACAGTCGAAGATTTTCTACAGCTTCTTGTCAGGGACCCTCAGAAATTAAGAAAAGTAAGGACTTCCTTAGTATGTTAATTGGTATTTCTTTGATCTTTTCTTTGATCTGCTTACACTATGACTATTCTGTGTGCGTACTGATAATCACGACAAAACTATAGATTCTAGGGAGCGGAATGTCAAACAGAATGTGGGAGAACACAGTCGAGCATGCGAAGACGTGCATCATGGGTGGGAAGGTGTACATATACTACACTGACACGAATCATAATACTGGCGTGGTCTTCAACGATATATATGAGCTCAGAGGCTTTCTTACTGATGGGCAGTTCTTCTCTCTGGAAAATCTGACCCACAAGCAAAAGGTCAGTTCTTCTCTGCTATTGAAAAGTTTTGCTCGAGTAATCGATTTTTTTTTTGTCTTCTTGAAATGTTGTTCCCCCCACTTCCATCACACGTGTGCTGAGAAGGTTTTAGTCAACTTAATGATCATGATAAAGAATCCTTTTTTTATATGCAACTCATCTTTTCCTTGTTTCTCTCTACAGATCTCAGTGGATTCCTTGGTGAAGAGAGCCTATGAGAACTGGAACCAAGTTGTAGAATATGACAGCAAAGTTCTAAGCTCCATCTCCGGTACAAGAAAAGGAACAACATCCTCAGTTTTCCCGGAGGCTGTAACCGAGAATGCTAGCGTGCGATATCAGCACTACTCATCGACCACACAATACTCGCAGCAACACACATCACAATGTGAACAAAGAGACCCGCAGTGCCAAGTTCAGAATATCTGCCCACCGGTTTCTCCGCTCATGGAACTTCCAATTGTTAGACTTCATCAAACTGCAACTCAAGTTCTAGATGCTCCACAAGCAGCATTTCCCAGTGTTGGTACAGATTTCTTGTCCGCTGCAACTCCGGGGATTGGGGGGACTAATTATTCCGCAGACTTGTTTGCGAAGGATATTCGGCTTAGGAGCACAGAGATGCTGCAGGGTGATGATATGCAGAGACTGCTGAGGTCATTCGGTACAGGACCCAGCTTCGACTATTCGAATGAGGATAGTTTCACTTATCCGTATGACAATAGGACGGATTGCCAGCTACAGCAGACGTGCAGCCAGAGCTCGGGCAAGGCCGTCGTCGGCTGGCTTAAGCTGAAGGCTGCATTGAGATGGGGCATATTCATTAGGAAGAAAGCTGCAGAGAGAAGAGCTCAGCTTGTAGAGCTTGATGACTCCTAGACCCTCTTTCTTTGTTTCTCTGTCTATTTGTTTCTCTGCCTCTCCCCGTTACCCACTGTTGGATACTCGAGCACTTTCAAAATGGCGATATCTTTGGTTAACATTAAAATGGCTATATCTTTGGTTAACATTAAAATGGCGATATCTTAGCATAATAAAACAGCTTGAACGCTCTCTAACTTCTCCTTTTTCCGGCTTTCTTTTTTTTTTGCGCTTTTAATTTCACTTGCAATTTGGCATTTCAAAGTCAAGAAACAGTTTTGCTCCATAAAAAGAATTGAGAAGCATAGCAGATATCCGAGCGGTCAAATTTTAAGCAGTTGATCAGATTCTCAGCAAGCATATTGCGATTTTTTCAGTAGGCTCCATAAGGACTTGGAAATTGTCAAGTTATCAAATGAAAAGAGACTATAAATGATATTAAAAACCAATCCACATGACCGACCCTGATTTGTCAAGCAAAATAGATTCAAGAACAAGCATAAGCAAAAATATGACTCAATGCCAAATTAAACTTCCATTATGTACATTGTCTCGATCTATCAGCAAAGAAATGTAAAGGAGAATGATCATTTGGAAACAGAACATTGCAAATTTCTTGCGCCATTATTATCGGTTTGAGCAGAGATCAAACAATATGAACAAAGCAGAACTGCGATTAGCAGAACTCATAACAGACATCTAGACAATGAAGACTCAGAAGAAAAAAACTATACTCAGGTAAAAAAAAAAATAACTAAATTACAGCACGATGCGAACTCTTCAGAAAACTAGCAGTGGAGAATTCTTAAATGCACGACCCAAGTGGATAGGGGTCAAATCCCAAATCCGCATCTATCAGCGGCATTCCATTATGTTCCTGCATAAAGACACAAAATTCCAATTCCAGAAAACCAAAAAATTTGCAGAAACCTTCCATTCAAGTAGTCAAAAAGCGAGGGAAAGAGGAAGAGAGGAGAAAGAAACACGACGATTCCCTAGTATATCAAACTTGCAAGGTAATAAAACTATGTATACCAAGACCAGGTAATTACATATAAGGTGAAGATACTCCGTTTTGTCAAGTTCTGTTTATCAGGAAATATGTGAATCCGAATTGAAAGAGCAATTATCAGAGACCCAAAGTGCACAGATCTCCCTATTTTTCGTTTATGAAAATCGTAGACTACTTGCTAGTTATGACTCATTAGGGCCAAGGTAGAGCAAATGGATATAGAATCAAACATGGTACCAGTGTCAACAATGACCTTCAGATGCTCTCAGAAGACGTGATGAGTTATGTTCTACCACCAAGATGTAACTAACACTCAGCAAAGCCAATAAGTGCGAAATTCAATCCAAGTATTCAACAGCACATCAGTAAACCAGAGCTATGTACTTCTCATCAGAACAAAAAAGATCTAAACAGAGAGACTGTCACTGCCCAAGCGGTGCATTTGACTGATGAAGCTGTCTAGCTGTTTGGCCAAAGAGAGAATATCACAAGCTACATGTCTATGCCTAAAGCCCAACATGACAAATGTAACAACAATCATGGTAATAAGCTGAAAAGATTCTTAATTAATAATGCATCTTAAGATGTGATACTCACACGCTTGATGGCATTCATTAGCTCATCCAAGGACTCGTAACTAGTTTCAAAGATACAATCCTGCACCTTCGTTTGCTCAAAGGGGTTGTTTTCACCAGATGTTATGATTGAGTCCATAGAAGATATATCAACTTCAGCATGGCAAACGGCAGACGGAGCTCCTGAATTTAGTAGGCTAGGCAGAGAAACTTCAGCATTTGGACCACAGTGTGCATTAGTTTGCCCCATAATATGGCTGGCGGAACCAGCAGAACCACTGTTTTGACTCAGACTTTGTTTGTAATTCTGGGATTGTTCTTCCCATCTTTGGACTTGTCCAAAATTCACATTCTGAACAGTATTAACCAACCCCGCATCACACTGAATGTCACCTCTATATTCATCCATATTTCCCAGCATTGCGCCAGTTGATGAGAAGTCAATCCGGCCTTCACAAAATTGCGGGCTGGCCGACAAAGTACCAATTGACCTTTGATCGAGATTCATTGTTCCCGTCAGTGGCTGAGGATTTGAAGAAGGAAAACTAGACAACTGCATGGAAGCATGCCACGTATCATTTGACCTACTTTTATCAACAAAACTGGGTCCGGATACAAAATCTCCAATGTCTTGGGTTTGTACTTGATTCCCCTGCAAGAATACCTGAATGCTTCTTGGTGTGTATAGAGAATTGCTCGAGACACCAGTCACCGCTTGGGTATCTGAGAGGTTAGTTGCAACACTAGCATTCGTTCTTTCGATATTGAACTCTCCCACATGGGCCTTTACATTTGCCTGCTGCAACTGGTTAAGCTCCAAACATGTCGGAGTTCTTTCAAATGGATTGTCAGTTCGAGCCCCCACAGCATTGACCGAGCTGCTAAATTTTTGCATATGGTCTGTCCGATACACTCCGGAGGATGTGATCCCCCGCAACCCTAAACTAGCTCGTGTGCTTAGCCTACCTAGCATCCCGCCTGCATGATAAGAGGATAGAGATGTGCTAGAAAGCCTTCCTGATCCAGCTAATGCATGAAAATCTCCAAATGCTGCCTGGCTTGCCCCGTTGTTAGTGAATTTTTTCAGGTAAAGCCGATATTTCTGTATCAAAGCAACAGCATCAGACCATAGATCGTTTCGGTTATACATTATGTACCCTAGAAGACCCTATAAGTCATGAAAAGGGGCCTAGCTCATAGCAGTAGTCATTATAGAAGAATCTCCGTGTGTACTAAGCAAAGATTCCTAGCATATTTGGAGATGGACGACCAGCCTTCCATTTAAAGCATCATTTAGGAAATAAAATGATGCCTCCACATAACCTATGTTGTAAAATAATAGTCCCGTCATAGGAAATGAAAGATGATACAGGTCGAGAGAATCTGTGATATACTGTCGGATTGTTGAAAGAATGAATAGCTATATAAAAGCATTATCAAGGACCCCACAACGTCTCAATCAAGAAAATAGTAATGAAAAATCCTTTATAGTGACAAAGAAAATACAAAAGAGGGCAAAGAGCAGGGGCTTGACCTGTAGGTGACTGGCCACATTTTCCCTTGTAATGCCTTCAACATTCATCAAGTCCAGGATTTTCTTAGGGACAGCCTCTGCATCAACATTAACAACAAATGGTGGTTCACTCAAAGGAGAAGATTTCTGCAAGAATTAGCATAAATAAGAATGAACAACCAAACTACGTTGCAGTCACGAAGAACTCACTCTCATAGCCTAATTGTTTAACAGCCGAAACAAACTTGCGATGCAGATCAACAGACCAAACAACTCGAGGCTTTTTTTGGGTCGACTGGTCATCGTTCACGTGTCCGTTCTCTTCACTGTCTTCTTCCTCGTCTTCTGTCTGGTCCTTCCTTTTCTTGTTAGGCTTTCCATTCGGATCAACATTACTCGGTGACACAGGTCCATCCTCTCCAGCCCCAGATCCATCGGAAGACATGACTACATTGGCAAATTTGCTTCTTTCCTTTGGTTCTAACTTTTTTCTCCTCACTATGTGTTGCCATATGTTCTTGAGCTCCTCCATTCTGGCGGGTTTCAACAAATAGTCACAAGCGCCATGACTGATCCCCTTCATCACAAGTTCGGTATCACCATGCCCAGACAACACTGCAAACAATCAAATGGACCTAAATTACATCGAGACCAACGAAGTTATCTCAAGGAAAGAGACAATAAATAGAATTCATAAGAAACAGGGGATTTCGGCTTACTGATGACAGGCAGATCCATTTCAAGACCCACAAGCTCTAGAAGCTTAAAACCATCCATGTCAGGCATGTTCACATCGCTAATCACCAGGTCAAACTTGTTCCTTTTATCCCTTAGCATTTTCAGTGCCACGATTGCCTCATTGGTTGTAGTAACTACAAAGGATCAAAGAATTAAACAAGAACGAGATGCAACTGAGATAAAACTCGAGATCCATTTCAAATTAAAGACCAGAACATCACAACTTGCAAACATCATTTCAATGAATGAATTCCACAAAACATATCCTTAAAGGCAGATAAACAATATCCAACGCCCCAAAACTGCCTAGCAATTCTAAATTAAAGCCAAAATCCAAAACTCTGTACCACAATTTCACCGATCTAACGCTATTCAACGACACAAAGAATTAACACTAAAAATTTACCAACACTTGCAAGAAAGCAAGTAAGCCGCCAGTGTGATAGGCCCATACACACACGACAAACGTAAAAATCACCAACACAAACAGACATCCTCAAATACACTAGAAAGGCACATAAACAAGGGCGTCGGACATATCCATTGCAGTCAAAATTAAAGACACTAATCCAACCTTGATATCTGCACTTCCGAAGCATGCCCTCCAACACTTTGAGGCAAGACGCATCATCATCAACGGCCAGAACTCGCATACCGACCGGAAACGGGTCCTTCCCGTCTTCGTTTGCGGAACCACTCTTCTTGTCCTCAACAGCCATTGCCTCTCTCGCAATTTAAGGACGCCCGGAAGACGCAAAAGAAAAAACACACCCACCAAGAACAGAGCCACAAATTTCAAACTTTGAGTGTGAAAACTCAAAACCCGGTTCTTGAAAGCTAGAAAGAACCAATAAAACAGAGATCTTTTCTTGTGTTCTAGTGAAGCCAGCCCTTTCAAAGCTTTTTAGCTTCTCTCGTATTATAAAATCCCTCGAAAGCCTTTGCCCTTTTTATAAATGCTTTTGCCTCTCGAAGCTCAATTCGATTCTTTTATGGTAATCACACACTTTCCCTCGTTGGGTTTCAGTGTGGAGGGAATTTTTCAAGAAACAGAGTGTCTGGCTTTTCAACGTTTCTCTGTTTTCCTTGCCTAATCAGACCCTTTTTCAATACTTTTCCATCTGGGATTCATCCATCTTGACCGTCCATTTCCCCCATGGATTTCTGACTTGGTGAGCTAATCATGGTCTCTTCCTTGCCTTGGTAAAATTGATTAACATACTTCCAATGTAAGCACGCTTTATTCTGTATCCTACTTTGTCAAAGTTACCTTTCTCATGACAAAAGCTAAAAAGAAAAAGTTACCTTTTTATGGAATTTATGGTTCATACCAATAAAGAAGAAGTTACCTTTTTATGGGTTCGTGGCATTTTTTTGAATTCTTGGATGGATTCCTCAGAATTAATAAATCCAGTTCATCATACTTACCTACTATGATACATATGATGTAAAGAAAGAAGACCACTTTTAGGGAGAATGAGCCCTTCTATATTCTCAAATATGACCTTGGTTAGACAAATTTGAAGTATGACAAAAACCAAACTTTACAACTAAATTTAAACTTCTAATCCAATCCATCCTCCATGAATCTTAGCACAGCTTAATTGTGTTATGGATATCTTTGAGAAATTCGCGTTTAGATATTCTATTGCTATATTTCGTGAAATCCATGGCTGTTGTTTTAACACACTGTGTATGTAAATACTCTTCGGATTTTGTGTGATGGCAAAATCTATTTCCACTTATAGTTTGCGAAACATGTAAATCTAAAAACTGACAATCCATTCCTCACTCATACAGGTGCACACATCACATGATCAGAGTTATTCACATAAATACTAAATACTTCTATTTGCATTATATGTTCTGGTAATGCTACATTCCATTAAAATAAATTAGCGATGTACGGCTCTTTCAAATACTTTGACGAACGTTACAATTTATTTATCTACGTGTCCTGAATAGTAAAGATCGACCTTTTTTTATACTTGAAATTGGTATTTCGTGAAAACTTAAACATTTGTCTCGAATGTTTATATCGAGTCTTGTATAATGCAGTTTTATCGACTTGTGTCAATTTTGATCCGCTTATGTTTCCTTATAAATAGAAAAAAAGAATTTAAATCCCACCATAATGCTTATCAAACCGCAAATTTGTGCCTCATTTAGCATTATTTCCTTAAGTTGAATGGATAATTTATGCTGTAAATCTCTATTTTTTCGCTCATGGTCGCTTTTGTATCTGTTTTTTTTTTCTTTATCTGTCTCTTTTTCCTTCGCCTAAGGCTTCGCGGTATGTCTTCATTATCTTGACCAAGAAAAGTCAGAAAAACGTACGGCGCGGAGACTGCAGAAGCAGCAGGAATGATGAACTGTTGGCCCCCATCGTACGGCTCAAAAGAGACAGACAAATTTTTTTGCCCTTTTGGCTGTCATTGTCAAAGGGTTTAATTATTTTGTTATCATAAGTTTCTAGTTTGGACATTATCGATCCAGAATCTGGAAATTATTTTGGCCATAAATGCTAATGATATTCCAATCTGGCAATTTTTCATTGAGAAAAGATTTAATCCTTCCAGCCCCCCAAAATTTAGTCATCTTTTTCTAAGAATGGCCCGTGATTTTGGGTCATTAATTTATCTTCGAATTTGGAGGGCCATATTGCCCAAATTTATCCTGCACAGCTGGAACAAATTGATTTTAAATTTTTTTATTTTTATTTCTGTCGAATGGTGTATTTTTTGGTGATTGCCTAAATTGAGAAAAATAATAATTATGGTGGGGAAATTACAGACTGCATTGCTTTATTTGGAATTTAAGGGGAAAAAGGGTTTATCTGGGTAAATTAGTTAATGTTTTTTAACGACCCTATTTATTGTATTCAGCGTGGAACAAACCAAAAATGGTCCTTTCTTTATTAGCAAATGAACCGAAGATGTTCGCATCATCTACATCTTCCTAAACTTCTCATCGAAGATTTTATGAAGGGAAAGCGTTCTTTCATTATTACTTCACATTGGGAGAATTTGTAATATGGAATTTGTGCTATGAAACATCAACATACAACGTATTTTGTCGACATTCTTTTTCTTCTAAATGTTCTTGTATGAGAGAACGATGGACATGACCTGCTTGGATGACATTTATATAATATTAAGGTAAAATCCGAATTATATATGATATCACATGATATGGTTAACTTTATATATCAACATAAAAAAAGATGGGTTTCCTCGTAATCCTATTTTTTGGCACGTAGAAGCGGAATGAAGATATTCTAGGCCGACATGAAATTGTAAGCACGATCATGACATGTTAACACGAATTGTCAAAGCTATTTAGAGCCACATTGAACCATTCCCAAAAAATGGTATCAATGTATATAGGCCAAGGAAAAAGGAATTCTACCATGCAGAATAAAATTATAATAACATCATCTTCAATGTGGAATTGAGAGTAGAGTGCTATTAATCTTTTTTCAGTTGAAACTCAATGTACACAAGCCAGCTTAACATTTCAAATTGATTCGGAGCTTAGTCTATACGCAAGGAACACACACATTAAATGGAGTTGTAAAGGCACGAAGGGTTATTTGCAAGTTTGCAAAAATTTGAAGCCTATGTTTGCAATGATTTAAGGGGAAACATATATTTGCCATAAAGTCCATGGATTCGGGGTATTTGCATTAAATGGGATTGAAAGTCATGAGGACAAATGAAAATGTGGACGATGATATTTGCCTAAATCGACAAAGGTTTAGAGAGTCAAATTTGAGGATGGAGGGTGTCTAGGTTAAGAGCCTTAGCAATTACAATCAAAACTTTCAACACAAACTTACACGGGACCAAGCAATTGCCCACGAAAACCCAACGATTAATCGAGCCGTAAGAACGGTTGGGATTTTGCATCTTGCATCTCAAGAAATGCAAGGTCGTGTCAAGTTCGGTTCTTACTGCCATTGGGGTTAGGCCACACGAAATAAAAGAGAAAATTACTAAAAAAGTCATAAACTTATTGCAATCATGCCAATTCACCCATGAACTTTTATTTTTATTTTTTATTTTATTTTATTTTTTTTTGATAACCCAGGGAACCCCCGCACGGCCGACAGCCGGGGAGTAAACCCTGGAGGCGACACGTGCTAGCCACCACACACGTGCCACCGGTTAAGTCACCCTGCGGCGCCCGGGATTCGAACACTCAACCTTTTGCGAGAGAGGAAGAGTGCGCGTTCCAGCAGCGCCACCCAGACAGGTGGTAACTTTTATTTTGTATCAATTTAATCTAAACATTTTGTATTTGTGCCAATTCAATCCATCTGGTGTTAACGTGGATGTTGGCTAGCATTGGCCATTTGGCAGGTGCTGATATGATAATTTTTAAATATTTTTTTTTATTAATTTTTAATATTTTATTTTCTTTTTCTTTTTCTTCCTTCTTTTCTTTTTTTCCTCACAGTGGTCGGCGAGTCCTGCTAGCTGCCAATGATGGTTAAGGCCCTCGTCATGGCCTCTCTTGAGGGCGGCGTGGCCATGACGAGAGCCTCAACCCTCATTGGCAGCTGATAGGGCTTGTCGGCCACTGTGTGGCCTCCCTTGTGGTTGGTGAGGTCATGGCCACCTTTTCTTGTGGCCAACGAGGCCTTGGTGATACGGATAAAGGTGGCCATGGCCTCGTCCAAATCTAGGCAAGGGCTGCGATTCTTGCTAGTGGCCAGTGAGGGCTTTGTGGCCCTCACCGGCCACTAAGGAAAAAAAAAGGAGAAGGAAGAAAAGGATAAAGAAAAAGAAAAGAAATTAATAAAAAATAAAAAATCTGTTACGTTAGCGTCGGCTGGACTGTCGATCCATGTCGGCTGGACTGTCGGTTAAAATTGGTCGGATGGACTGAATTGATATGGATGCAAAATATTTAGAACTTAATTGGTAAAAAAATATTTGTAACTAAATTGACATAATTATAATATGTTTATGATCTTTTTTGATAATTTTTCCGAAAATAAAGTAATTCCTTGCCAACCTCGGGTTCTCACGTGGGATGGTCAGCCTTCGAGGAGAAGATGTGGGGGCCCTAAGAAGGGGGCCATTTGGATACTGGGACCCACTCGAGTCGAGGACACTTCAGTCCTGTAGGTCATCATCTGGCCTCCGTCAAAGATTTCTTCATTCATATATCCTGCAGAAAAAACACACACAGCCCATTTCACGAACGAGACAAAATCACACGATCGAAGCCCAAATATTCGCGCACAATCTTCGGACACATTGATGTAATGCAGGGATCCACACTTGAAACAAGTGGAAGACAAAAAGATAAGGGGCAAGTAATCAAGAACCGCATAATTGAAATCTTTGGCTGATTATTCCATGATTTGTGTAGGCTTAACCACTGACTAATCCCACTGAAGTTCAACGGGTTCTGATTACATTATTCTGTCTTACCAACTGTTTTGTCCGGATTATGATAATCTCCAGGAAGTGGAAACAAAGCAAAAGCAGCCCAGAGAAGAAGAAAAGAAACCCTCGTCATCATTCCAAGTTTCGTGGAAAGTTGCTGGTCTACGAGTCAAGGATCGACCTAACCACATTCCAATGGCTTCCAAGGATCCATCCATGGAGAAAGTAGGACTTTCTCAACCGGGATTCATCATGATTTTCTTGGTTATGTGAACATTGCGTTTCGTTACAGGAAGGTGACATAAATGGTTCCCTGAACTTTAATCCAATGTGTAATATCGTCTATGGATTTTTAAATTATTTAATATAGTCCTTCAACTTTTGGTACATATTCAATTTAGTTTCCGTACTATGTGAAAATATTCAATGTTGTCCCTGAACTTGAATAAATGCAAGGGAAATATTGAACATTTTCATATAATTTAAAGACTAAATTGAACATGTATCAAAAGTTCAATGATTACTTTGAACATTAAGGTATGGTTTAGTAATCATATCGAATAATTTAAAAGTTCAGAAACCACATTACATGTTAGGTCAAAGTTTAGAAATCATTTATGTCATTTATCCTTTTCATGAGTGATGCATGTTAAGCGATTATGTGAATTTTGTCGTCCCGATGTAGTTGGTCTTCCCATAGTCTATGTATTGTATTATACTGCATGGTGCTTTTAGACTTCAGTGGAATATGCCCAAACGCTTTTAGGGGATCATGGACTCGATGGGCTGATCGGACCTGCAAAGCCCTGAACTACAAACATAAGCCCAAGAAGAGTAGTTGGAAAGATTGTCCCCCGTTTGGTGTCAATATACTTCTGAATCATCATCATCATCATCATTATTTCCTTACCAATTCTACAACCACCGCCCTCCACCACCCCTGCCAACGCCACCATAAAGACGTAGCCTGCTGTTATCCACCATTGAGATCTCGATGTCATGGTTGACTCGTCAAGACCTTGTTGAGATCTGACCATCGATAATGAGAGCCCAATATATGGATGGGCACGGGGAGGGAATGAGATGGGGCGGGCAAGCCTTACAGGTGTTGTGCCCTTTGTGTTGAAAATAGGGAAAATGCCACCAAAAACTTAAAATTATATCACTTATGATAAATTTATCATGAATTTTTTTTGTAACACTAAAAATCCTAAACTATGCTATTTGTGATACATTTATCTCATTGTACTTTAATCCATTGGCATTTTTTTTTTTTTTTACATTTTTTTTTTTTCCTTTTTGGTGAGAATGGCCCTCGCCAGATTCAGTGAGGGCCCACCCTCACCGGCGTTGGGTGAGGGAAGCCTCACTTGGGCAAGCCAGGGCACCTCTTGCTCGACTCAGGTGAGGGTGGCCCTCGCCGGCGTTGGGCGAGAGTGGGTGAGGCCAGGGCAGCCCTCGCCGGATCTAGCGAGGGCAACCCTCGCCGGCGTCGGGCGATCCTCGCCGGCGTCAAGCGAGGGTCGCTCTCGCCGAAATCGGGCGAGAGCCGCCCTCGCTCACTTAGGCAAGGCAACTATTGCCCGACTTAGGTGAGGGAGGCCCTCGCCCGACGTTGGCGAGGGTCGCTCTCGCCAGATCCAACGAGAGCTGCCCTTGCCTAATTGTAGGGCGAGGGTCACCCTCACCTGAGTCGGGTGAGGGCTGCCCTCGCTCGCTCAGGCGAGGTGACCCTTGCCCGATGCCGGCGAGGCCGTCCTAGCCCAAAAGGAAAAAAAAAAAACACAAAAATGCCCATGGACTAAAGTATAATGGGATAAATGTGTCACAAATAGCATAGTTTGGGATTTTTAGTGTCATAAAAAAAAAGTTCAGGGTAAATATGTCACAGGTGGCATAGTTTGGGATTTTTGGTGGTTTTTTCCCTTGAAAATAATTCAATAAAGTTTCAAATTATATATTTGACATGTACAATTGTTAAAATTTTGATAAAATATCTACGTTCTAAAATTGTTGAAAGCATCATTGCTCAACTTTATCTATTATATTTATTTGTTCGTATTGTTAACTTAATAACATATTAAGTTTTACATTAATTTTAAATTTAGAAGATAATTAATTAGATGGGTTTTATGATAATTAATATAAAATTTTCAAAATATATTAGCTACTAAGCAGTAAAGCAGTGTAATCAAGACTCTATACATCTTATATCTAACATCGTTTGAATGGGTTTTTTTTTTCACTCTTAATAAGTAACCTATTACTCATTTCATCGGTGGAGGATGCGAGATGTCTAATTAAAGTAACACGGTCCATGTAAATAAGATTAATCCTATCGTAGAAGCATTCTACTTTTCGTCTATATACTTTAATGCTTTTTCTAATTACATCCTCATATTTAGAATTATTCTAATCAAGTCGTTCTTCTGGCACATATCATCTGATCAATCTCTCCGGCACTAAATCCGACCAAATCAAGCTAACAAGGCGGTTGGATGATGGCGGAGGATGACATGGATAATATTTTTCTAGGTCAAAACCCAGGAGAGAGAGAGAGAGAGAGTAGAAGAAGAAGATTCTTTTTCCTTTTTCTTTTTTTTTTCCCACGGTAATGTCCACGACAATAAAATGTTATTCGTGTCACATCCTGTCACACTTAGGTGGTGCTAACAGCCATGTCGGCTGGATTCGATAGAATATAGTGTTGGATGAAATCAATTAAATGATCTACACCAGTAGATGGACTTGATTAAAAAAGAGAAAAGTACAGGGACTTGATTGAAAAAAGTTTGAAATTACAAGGACGGCGGGTAAATTTTTTGTTATAATTCATGACGTGGTCCCTTGTTGAGTTTTGAAAGGTCGAAAGAAAAAAAGAACGCTACATCCCCATCATCCCTTTATATCCGCACCTTTTGAACCTTTTGCTCGTCTCCTTTCCATATCATGAATTTTACTCAAGGCAAGGTGCCAGACACAAGGAGCCACTTACTACCGATCAGAGGCTTACGTACATTCACGAGCTGTAAACTTGAACATACCATTTAGCTGATATTCAAGACTTGAATATTTCCAGATCTTTCTGTATTCATCTGGTCATTCAGTTCCTCAGGACTAATTGTGGAAGCATTGTGCTACCATGTCTAGTTTTATATCGATTTTGTTCTCTAGCACCCGGAACTACAGTTGCTCAGTCCACTCACGCATAAGTGTTTTTCAACTGTAGATTAAATTCAGACCCATAAGAACTAATCGCAAGAGAGGAGTTTTCTCACACTCTCAGCTATCTTGGGTGACAGCTCACATTGCTCTCTGTGTCCCTCACAAGTTTTCGCACATATTAAACAAACTGACTATGCACACAAGACCAGGCTAATTAATGACAACATATAAACATGCAAAATTACTATGAGCTCTTCTTCGATGTCAACATGGACTTATCTTCAATGAGGAAAATAAGTCTCGTGAAAAATTAATTTTCCAATTTTTTGTTATAATTCATAACGTGGTCCTTGTTGAGTTTTAAATTTTAATAGGTCAAGAGAAAAAAAAAAAACAAAAGAACACTACGTCAACATCATCCCTTTGTCATTGCACCATTTGAACCTTTTGCTCGTCTCCTTTCCATATCATGAATTTTACTCAAGGCAAGGTGCCAGACACAAAGCGCCACTCACTACCGGTCAGAGGCTTACGTACATTCGCGAGCTGTTAACTTAAACAAACCATTTAGCTGATTTTCAGACTCGAATATTTTCAGATATTATTGTATTCATCTCATCGTTCAGTTCCTCAGGATTAATTGTGGAATCATTGTGCTATTATGGTTAATTTTATATCGATTTTGTTGTCTTGCACCACGAACTACAATCGCTCGGTCCACTCACTCATAAGTGTTTTTCAATCGGAGACTAATAGACTAAACTCGAACCCATAAGAATGAATTGCAAAAATGGGGTTTTCTCACACTCTCAACAATAGCTTACATTGCTCTCTTTGCCTCACACAAGTTTTCGCACATATCAAAGAAGCTCACCATGCACACAAGGCCAGACTTAACAGCATACTTACATGCGAAAACACTATGAGCCCTTATCCGACATCAACGTGGACTTCATCTTCAATGAGGAATAAAAGGCTTATGAGAAATTAATTTTCCCTTTTATCACCACCCACAATCCTATTGGCAAGAGTTCAATTTGAACTTTCCTAGTGTGGCCTGGGTTTCCTTATAATTCAATTATGGGTCGCATTTCAAATCAATCGAGATTAACTTTGAGCCATAATCAACAAATCTTCACCTTGGCAAGAAGTCCAACTCCATCCTTATCGATCCTTGTCTATCCCGAGCCCATTTGGGCTCCTCACCCTCTACAGATGCTCGCGTAATCTGAACAATTTCGGCACTTGCTCAATAGGATACGAATTGTTAACATGTATCACATATTATCTACCTTATTCACTTTCTCAACGGATGTGGTTTTCTCTGACATAATATTTCGAATAAAGTGATGTTTGACATCAATGTGTTTTGTCCAGTCGTGACACATCCGATTAAAATCAAATGTATTGCACTTTTTTTTTGGGTAAAGAAAATGTATTGCACTTTGATTGTTGCAATATCCAACAATCTTCTCCTGTTGCAATTCCATATCACTGAGTAAACCTTTGAGCCAAAATGACTTCCTTGATTGCCCCGTCTACTTTGCTTCACTCCTTGACAAAGCAACTACCGACTGCAATTGCACTTTTCACTGATTGCACAACTTGCAAACTGGACACTTAATTTGTTAAGGACCTCGGTCCATCCAAGTCATTGACAAAATCTGAATACGCGTAACCTGTTACACCTCTTGGAGTCAATCTCTTCGAAAAAGTCAAACCGCCGTCTACTGTCCCTCTCAAATTCGTTGGAATCCATTTCCTAGTGTTTCTTTCCAAGATTACTCTATACCTGCTCATAGAGAACACGAGACATATACTTTCTTATCCTCCGACAGTGGTCCAAGGACAACTGAAAGCTTCAAATGCGTAGTTCATAGGGTACTCACCGTTTGGCGTTATGCATGCCAAACCGTCTTAGCACTTCACTCATGTAATTACCATGTGATTGCTAAAGCATCCTTGTAGACCTATCCCTCTAAATCTCCATATCGAGTATCTTTTTTGCTACACCTAAGTCTCATCTTGAACTCACTACTCAATTACCATTGTAGCTCATCAAATTCAGACATGTTCTTAGCTTCTATCAACACATCATCATCATACAACAAATAAATGTAGCCAACATTCGACAAACAAAAAAATTGTATCTAACATTCTCTAACTTTCTACAATACACACAATTATCATGAGCACTCCTACTATACTGCTGGCAAGTAACGAAGGAGTCGAACAGTTTGTATCACTATCTAGGATATTGCTTAAAGTCATAGAGGGATCATTTAAGCAACCATAACTTGCCTTCTTGGGCCAAAAAGTGACATAACCTTCCGGTTGTTGCATGTATCTACTCCTCCAACGTCGTGTAGAAAAGTGTCTTAACATCCACATGCTCCAACTCCAAAATGTCTGTTGCAACCAATCCCATCAACACCCTAATCAAGTCATGCATTAGCACAAGTGATAATAACTTACTGTAGTCAACACTATCATATCGTGTGGATCCCTTCGCCACAAGGCATGCATTATATTTGGTCGCCGCTAAACCAAGATTGCCAAGCTTCTTCTTGAAGAACCGATTGTATCCCACCATCTTCTACCCCTTTGGAGGCGGTACTATTACCTGTCATGTTTGATTCAGTTGAAGAGACTCTTATTTTCTAGCCCAGAGCATCAATCTACTATAGGGTATCTACACCTCATGCCCCCTCTTGGTATGAGAGGGGTTCCTGTGTCTCCTCTGCAATAGATAAGGATAAACAACGCTATCAGAAGTAATGTAAACTATAGAACCATTCATTTGTGATTCTCTAATATCTCTATTCTTGTCTTGCATTTTCACTTTTTCCTCATACGGTTTCCTCTCTCCAAGCCGCTTGCCCCTTCTTTGAAGATCGTTCATGAAGGATATCGGGAAAATTACCAAAACGGTTCTAAACCTATTGCAATTGTGCTAATTTAGTCATGTTGACACATGATTTTTAGCTCGTTTTTCAGATTTTCTCAAAAAATCACAAAATTAGAATTAGAAACCATGGCCAAGCTTAGGAACCTATTTCTAAAGCAAAAAATATATTTTTTAAAAAAATTACCTGAATTTCTCCTTAATTTCTTTTGATCAAAATAAAGGTGAAAAGCAAGAAAAATAGCAAATGAAATCCAAAAATTCCATAAGAATAGTCATTATTCTTATTTTAAATCCAATTTCATTAGTACAATGTCAATTTCAATTGGGAATGTGTTTTTCCCAAAATTGGTAAAAAACAAGTCCATGTGAATAAAAAATTCAATTAATTCATTTCGAGTCATTTTTCGATCGTAGTGTCTTCACAACAAATGATCTTGGAACCTTGAATTATATAATGGTCAGTCAAATTGCACAATTTACCAAATAAATCAAAAGGCCCCAAAATCCGATTGAAAATTAGGGATTTTTAGCCCAAATTGGGGATCATAACCAATTAGAAATTTTTGAACCTCGAGACTATCATTTCTAAGGTTAATTAGGTATGGGTAATCCAATTTTGGCACCAATTTTGCCCAATCAGGTCATCTAGATATTGAATTGAACAAAAACCCTAATGATCTGAGTTTGCAATTTGAGAATTTTGGGTTTAATTGTGATAAAATTAGGGCAAATCACATATTCGGGTGAGAAATGTGATGAAGAATTCAATTTTGGGGTTAAATTTGAAAAATTAGGTTAAAATCGAGTTTAATTTGTGAATTTAAACCAACTTAGGTCTGCCAGGTCGACCCTGTCGACTCGACTCGACTCGGGATAGTCTCCTTCTTCGTCCGACTCGCCCAAGGCCTACTAAACCTAGAAAAATTAGCTCGTGCCCACCTCTTTGCTGACTTAATCCAACCAATTGAGCACCTTTTAAATTCCAATTCCAGTTGGAGAATCTCTAGCTAGTATCGGAGATTCGATCCAATCGACCCTAAGTCGGTGATAACCAACTTTGGGCGGGAAAATCTAGCTAGAAAAATTGAAGAAACATTACCAAAAGGCATAAAACTTGCTCGAGAAAATTCTAGAGAGAAGAGAGCGAGAGAACTAGAGAGAGAAAGAGAGGAAAATCAAAGAAAGAGAAGGGAGTTGAAGTCCCCTGATCGAGTGATCGGCACCGATTGATTGAACGGCGCCGGCGAATTGATCGTTCAAGGCGAACGTCCTCCTTAGGCAATCGGTGTAAAGCTAATTGCCGAGGTCTAAAAATTGATCTTGGCCGGTTGATCTAGGAATTTCCCAGCGAGGCGGCAGTCGCAAACTTGAAGAACAAACTTCAAAGAATCATCCTAAAGCTTCATCTAGCTCGGAATTTCCAGTTTGAACCTCATCGGATAAGGTAAAGTTGACAAATGATCATGGTTTTACAAATATCCAGAACATGTGTTTGAGCTATATCATACTTCATCATGCGATTTTCTTCATGATTTTCAATTTCTTAATGTTCAAAACATGTTTCTGAACATATTTTTCATTGTTTGATTTATGTTGGATCGGATTTATGTGAAATCTTGAGTCAACCATCCATGAACTCCATAGCCAGAACTCTCAAACCTCGCCGAAATGCTTCTCGACGGCCAATGGCCGTTCTGAGTTAGTTGATTCCACTCCCTGATTGTTTTGATTGTTGTCTTGATCGTTAGAAATGGCTAGGGCGCATGATTTATGATTTGGATGTTAGTTAAACTAGGTTAGAGCAGTTCTGAGTTAGTATTTTTAGATATGATTTTCACCGGCCGATGGTGTTCTAGCAGCAAACTGGCAGGGTTAGGCAGTTAGAGGATGGTATGGAGTTGGTGTAGAACTTGAAATCAACGTTGAAAAACCACTAGAAGGCCATCGGTGCTTGGTCTGAAGTTGCAGTCTTGAAAATGCAAAATAAGAAATCATACTCACCACCTGCTTGGCAAAATGCCGAAGAAAAGATAAGCCAAACAGTGCCGTTTTGGTATCGTGCTTGTCGGGGCGATGGTCGTCGCCAGTGCCGGCTGGTCCAACTTGGTCGAACCGGTCCAAACCAGTCCGGTTCGATTCAATCCCTCGGCAGGAAAATTTAGGAAAAAAATTAAATAAAAAATTTTAAAAAATATATAAAAAATCAGAAAATTCTAAAAAAATTCAAAAAATCAGAAAATTTTAGAAATTCATAAAAAAATCTAAAAAAAGAAAATTCAAATTTTTTTTTAGAAATTTGGAAAATTAGAAAAAATTCCATAAAGGTTCAGAAAATCTAGAAAAACAAATGAAAAATGTGAAAATTAATAAAAAAATAAAAAAATTGAAAATTTCAAACATTGATTAAAAAAAATAAAAAAATTCTCATAAACATAAAAACAAACTCTCAGAAAGGACAATTCTCAAAAAATTATTTTCCAAAAAAAAAAATTCAAAATATCACAGATTGACATAAAAACATTATGGCCAACCTTTGTAAGTCAAATTAGAATTTTAAGAGGTGCCTAAATGGTATTTTTAGAAAATCCTTAGTTTATGGGATTTTTACTCCTAAAAAATCTTAAACCCTAAAAATATCACACATCATTGAATGAATAAGCCTTTAGAGCTTTACTAAGATTTTGGTATTTTGAATTGATTTTCATTTTAGAGACTTAAATTAGACTTGTTTTGTTTGATTGCAATTAGGTGTACTGCTTATATTGATTGATTGATTTCCGTCATTTATAATGGTTAGTAATAGTGGATAGACCTCGAAAACTTGTGTGGCACATTAGACACATGATATCGTTTTAGGTACCGAAAGGGTATTAGGAATCTCGATTCGAGATTATTAGCGTAACTAAGTCCTCGCATTCAGAATTTTTGATTCGCAGAATCGTAATATTTTTCCCGTACCCCGATTAGGTTTCTAGTTAACCTATCAATAATGACTAGTGGCGATTTCAAATCAAAAACTTAGATCGAATAGAATAATAAGAAAATTACAACCCGCTATCACGTAAGGTATGGTCTGTAAGAAACCCTTCGTTTGTCTAGCCATGGGATGTCTATGGGACATCTTGATGAAATATCCACATTGGACCTTTGTAGCCCGTTCGGGGACAGTTTCCTCATTTGTGACAAATGGAAGTACCTCCTTAGAATGCCCGAAAAGGCGTGGCGCGACAAGTCATAAACAGTTTTTTTATGCCAATTCAGTTCTAAACTTTTTGCATTTGTGCCAATTCAATTCATCCGGTTAATTTTGGCTGGCCAGCGTTGACGTGGACGTCGGTTAGCTGGCCAACGCTGACATGACAATTTTTTAATATTATTTTTATTTTTTTGAATTTTTTTCTTTTTTCCTTTCCTTTTCTTTTTCCCTTTCTTTTTTTTTTCTCCCTTCATCTTCATCTTCAACTTTTGGCCGATCACCAGTCTGGCAACCGACCAAAGGTGGGGGTTGGCAAGGTCTTCCCCACTAGTTGTTGGTCGAGCCTCGCCTTGCTGGCGTTGGGAGAGGCCGACCTCGCCAGTTACTGGCGAGTTCGAGCCTTGCCAAATCTAATGAGGGCTCAACCAGTTGTTGGCGAGTTCGAGCCCTTGCCCCCGCCTGCCCTAGTGAGACTCGACCTTGCTATTATTGTGCAAGGCCGACCTTACTAGTTATCGGCGAGTTCGAACTCGCCAAATCTAGCAAGGTCGACCTCACCTAGCAACGGCCGACCTCGCCATTGAGTCCTCGCTAGTAGCCGGCGGGGTTAACCTTGCTAGCCCTCGCCTTTGGCCAGTCGCAGGTTAAAGATAAAGATAAAGGGGAAAAAAAAAGAAGAAAGGGAAAAAGAAAAGAAAAAAATACAAAAATAAATTCGAAAAAATAAAAATAATATTTAAAAATTGCTATGTTAGTGTTGACCGGTTGGCCGACGTCCACATTAGCGCCTTTCGATCAAAATTGATTGGATGGATTGAATTGGCATAAATACAAAATATTTAGGATTGAATTGGCAAAAAAAAAGGTTTGGGACTAAATTTACACAATTGCAATATGTTTAGGACTGTTTTAGTAATTTTCCCAAGGAGTTCTCTCCCTCTCCCTCTCCATCTCCCTATCTCTTCTTCTTCAAGAATCCTTCAAGACTTCTTCGGTGATTTCGTGGACGTTGTTCTCGACTTCCTCCACGAAAGTGGAGAGTTTTGTCCTAGTGAACTCTTAAAATCGAAGTGTAAGCGCCTTGGAAGAATCTACTTGCTCACTTTGGCTCTAGTTGTTTGCTCCAAAAAGTCGAGTGCTCCACAAGTCTCTAAAGCTCCTTTCTCATTGTGTTCAACAGTGAGCTTATATGAAATTATTTTTGTGATCAACTGGTATCTATTTTGCAATTTTTCTTTCTCGATTTAGAGTTAGATTTGTATTTGAATGCTCTTCTATCTCGATTTAGATATAGATTTGGGATTTGCATGACATTATCGGTGCTCTTTCAATCTATTGGTATTGTTGTTGTCTCTATGATGGTGCTGGGGACACTGAACCTAGGCGTGCACCGTTTTTTGACAAAGCCGTAGCTACTAGAGAGGAAACTTTTGGCTGTGCTCATCACTAATAATAATGCGAGTTTCGATAATTGGCGGCCGATTGTGCTATGGTACTATGATAAATTCGTTCTTGTGGAATAAGCAAGTCTCTTAAACTATAGCAAGTCAGTCGAGTTTTTAGACTTATACTGGATTGTAAAGCTTTGTGATTGGATTTGTCTTGAAGTTATGTCCTTTTATGTGAAATGAAAATTTCCTTCTGACAAAAAAAAAATCTCTCTATTCTCGATCAGTCGCTATGGAATACCGCGTCTTGGTGAGCTCCTCCTCACCACCGACACCAACCTCCGTCGTGGGTTGACTCGTGCCGCCCTCATTGGCACTTGGCTCGGGACCTCTATCCTCACTATCTATCCTTGTTATCCATTGGGCCTCCACTCGAGTGATTGTCAGTTGTAAAGTTCAATGAACGAACATAGGAGGACCGCACAAACACCAACGCAAGTGGTGGACCGTCGCCATCAACGAAACGCCATCATCACTGGAAAAAAGATATCTGAAGAGAACTAGATACTGGCCTAAATGTCCGCACAAAGACTTCGCAATTGCCTAACATGCTTCTGGAGCAATATTTCGCCTGATCAATCGGGTCAAATATTCAAAACAAACGTGATTTGGTCAGCCGTGCATGATCTCGCACGTGGTTGCGTAACGTAAACAACTCGTGAAAGTCAACGAGCAATCTGCGGTTTTTGATCCTTCGAGTGTCGACTCCGGTATGCACCCGCTTTCCAGATTGCAAGCCAAGTCAAATGTGCAATTAGGTACTAAGCAACATCAATCGCACAGACCAATTTCCTTCGTGTTCGAGTTTGACCTCAAGGCTCAAGCTCATTTAACTCTCGAGTCGATGGCTACGAAATCGTTGACTTATTCCTATCGACAAGGTAAAGTCAACCTTGCCCCCCATTCGATGTTCCAGAAGAGTAACGGTACAATCTTCGAAACTGCATGCTCAAAATTAACCCAGACTATAACACAAATGGCCCATGACGGTGTTCGAAAGTACTTGGAGTAATTCACCAGTTCCACTCAATTACGCACATCAAACAGTAATTCATTATGACGGCATTGAGTTCAACTCACGAATATGAATGGCCTCTGCCCATTTGATTTGTGAATTGTGGGATGAGTATGATGCCAACCAGCTTAGCTCCAAACATAATGGACAAGCCAATTCGGGCTACATAATGGAGTGGGTCAAGAAAGGCAGCCCTTTAGATATATTTCCAATTTCATAATTTAATGCTCTTTCACCAGTAAAGAAAGCGATTCTCAACTATAATCAAAACCACCATTCACTAACATTTTCTTCATTCGTAATCATCTAGAACATGCTTCCAACATCACGCAACTTATGGAAAAAATCATCCATATCTGCGGTCCCAACAATTTTCTATCCAAGAATCCGATCTGAATAATACCTAGGACAAATTGGATTCATATATATAGATACATAGGCTCTATCCCTTTTACTTGTACACATGCTTCAGCCATTTCGAACCCTTTTCCGGCAAAGCATGGCGAACTTCAGCTCCTTGAATTTGCTCTTCGTAGTTCTTTTCTCTATAGCAGCTGCGGAAGGTGCTGTCGGGGCTTCGACTCCGGCGGCAGCGGTTAAAGGCGCTTATTATCCTTCATGGCTCTTGAGTTCTTTGCCTCCGTCGTCCATAGAGACGAAGCTCTTCACTCACATCCTCTACGCTTTCCTTTCGCCGAGCAATTTGACTTACAAGTTCGAAATCTCGGACTCCACGGCCCCGCTGCTCTCGAACTTCACTGCTGCCCTCCGCGGGAAGGACCCGCCCGTGAAGACCCTCATATCTATCGGCGGCGCGAGCGATGGCCCGACTCTCTTCGCCACCATTGCCGCGAGCGCTTCGACGCGGAAGCTCTTCATAGACTCCTCCATCGAGGTCGCGAGGAAGTACGGTTTTGACGGGCTTGATCTCGACTGGGAAATGCCCGAGAACCCGAAACAGATGGTGGACTTGGGTTTGCTGTTCCAAGAGTGGCGAAGCGCAATGAAGAGGGAGGCCAAGGCCACAGGTCGGCCCCCGCTGCTTCTCACGGCCGCCGTGTACTTTGCCGTGGACTTCTTCCTCTCGGGAACGTACCGTATGTACCCCGTGGCTTCAATTGACAAGAACTTGGACTGGATCAACGTGATGTGCTACGACTATCACGGCTCGTGGGACACTTCGGCCACCGGGGCCCAAGCCGCATTCTTCGACCCGAATAGCAACATAAGCTCCAGCTATGGGCTCGGGTCATGGATCCGGGCCGGGTTGCAGAGGAAGAAGGTGGTCATGGGCTTGCCACTTTACGGAAGGACTTGGAAGCTCAAGGATCCGAATGTTCACGGCATCGGGGCGCCGGCCGTCGGGCTTGGCCCGGGAAACGATGGCGTGCTTACCTATTCCCAAGTGGAAACGTTTAACAAGGAGAACAACGCCACCGTGAAGTACGACACGACCACCGTGTCAACCTACTCTTTTCGGGGGACGTCGTGGGTGGGATACGACGATGTTGTCTCGACGGCCGTTAAGGTTCGGCTAGCTCGGGCTCTTGGGCTAAGGGGGTACTTCTTTTGGGCTCTCAGTTATGACAAAGAATGGAGGATATCGACCCAAGGTAATTTACTCAGTCTGAGTAGCTGACCACAATCGAAAGTTTATTGGTGAAAACGCTCTACAAAAATATGCTAATATCATTCGATTTTTGTATCTTGCAGCTTATAGAGCCTGGACCTATGGAAAATGAATTGGACATTGAAAGACAGTGTGGGGGCCTCACCGGAGCTTTGGAGATTTTAATGTCTAGTGGGAGCTCAACATATGACAGAACTTTCCTATCATAATGCGTACAGAATCATTAATTAAGTCTTAGGTAATGTTTTTTTTTTTGTTTGGTCGAAAATTAGGTAATGTTGATTATGTCTATTTAAATCCTTATTGCAACACTAGTGGATAGAGAGGATGAAATAAAATTGATTTGAAGATCATTCTGAGGTCATTATGACTACGAGAGTGCACTTGCAAGGATGGCTATCATTCCGATATTAGGACAAATGTGCGAAACAAAGTATTGATCGAGCAGTGGAACCGATATGTTAAATGATTTGTTGATGCTCATGACGATCGATTAAAAGTTTCGCGTTTCAACACGAGATATACATGCCGACTTATCCTGTCATTTAGTAAACCAACTTTCAGTTAATACATGGCATTTCTTTGTATTGCGTATTCATATCTTGTAAAAAAGATGGTATGGGCTTCGGAACGAGACTTACCAATATCGATCGCGGTCCATATAACCTGCCAATACACATTGTAGTCCATCAATTGCCACTACCCCATGTAGTTGAAGCTGAAAATATGAAACACGATCCAAGTTTCACAACAATATAAAATGGCAAGGCAAATAATTATACTCTACATGATGAGAAAGAAGTTGTCCGATTGTTTTATTTGAGTTCTTTGGCAGCATTAATCTCGGTTCCGCAAAGTTACGCTTGCTAATTCGAAATAGTAAGTATGAATGAAGATGAATTGAACCTTGAGAAATAAGAAAATTGTTTAAAAAGTTTTAAACTTATTGCATTTTTATCAATTCAATCCAAACTTTTTAATTTTGCCAATTGAATTCTCAATTTTTTCAAGTCTTGTCAATTGAGTTCATCCGGCTAATTTTGGCCCGAAATTGCTGACGCAGACATCAACCGTCCTATGTGGCAGGACAACTTGCTCTGATGTGGACAAATTGTAATAGTTTTTAATCATTTTTCGAATTTATTTTATCTTATTTTATTTTCTTTCTTTTTCTTTTTTGTTTCTTTTTTTGTTCAAAGGATCGGTAGCCCGCTGAGGGCTCACAACCTCTGTCGACCATTGACCAAGGCCCGGTGACCCTCGCCGGCCCCTAGGCAAGGGCCATGAAGCCCTCACCGATCGCGAGTAAGCTAGCGACCTCCGCTGACCATTGATTGAGGGCTAGTGACCCTTGACAGCCCTTGGGCGAGGGCCACTTAGCCCTTGCCGATCTTGAGCAAGGGGCTAAGGCCAAAGACGGTGTTGTGACCCTTGCCCTCCCTCGCCGACCACAGCGACGACTTGGAAGCCCTTGCCAGATCCAGCAAAGGTTGTGACCTTGCCCCCAGCTGGCAAGGGCTAGGGGGGAGGGATTCATGGCCCTTACCTAGGGGTCAACGAGGGTAGCAGCCCCTTGTTGAGGCCGGCAAGGGTGTTGCAACCCTTGCCCGCCCTTGTTGGCCACAGCGAGGGCTCATAACCCCTTGCTAGATCTGAGAAGGACCATGACCTCGCCCCTAGTTGGCAAGGGCTAGGGGGGAGGGCTTCATGGCCCTCACCCAGGGGTTGATGGGGGTCGTCAGCACTTTGAGCCAAAAAAGAAAAAAATAATAAATAATAAATTGAAAAAAATTAAGAAATTATTAAAATTTGTCCATGTTAACACTGATCTTATCACGTAGGACGGCAAGCGTTCATATCAGCGAATTTAGTCTAAAATTGGCCGGATGAACTCAATTGGCAAAATGTGAAAATGTTTAACATTCAATTGGTAAAATTAAAAGGTTTATGATTAAATTAATAAAACTGTAATAGATTTAAGATTTTTTGGATAACTTTTCTATAAAATAAATTTGGTGCACTATACTAATTACCTGTCTGAAAGAGGGTCCAATCCTGGCCATCATACCCAAGTGCCCACAAAAAGTAGCCACCAAGACTCTGTTCCTTAGCAAACTTGACCTTATTCTCTATTGCAGTTGGCCCATTATGTCCACTCCAGCTAGTTCCAGCGTAGGAACAGGTGGACTCAGTCTAAGGATAATACACCACAGTGGAACTATTCTGCTCATTAAACCCCACAATCTCAACCATATGTCGTGACCCTATCTTTGCCGGGGCCAACCAAACAGCAGAAGCTCCAATCCCGTTCTCACTTGGGTCTTTCAATGTCCATGTCCGCCCATACGTTGGAAGCCCCATCACCAGGTTCTTTGGAGGCACTCTAGAGTCGACCCATGTTGATATCCCGTTGCTCGTGCTTATGTTGCTCGCCCTATCGTAGAGCAGCACGTCCTCGGCCGTGGCCGTTGTGTCCCAGCTCCCGTGGTAGTCAAAGCATAACATGTTCACGAAGTCCAAAAAATCCCTCTTCGCGTCACCTGGGTAAAACGTTGTCAGGTCATTGGATAAGAAGAATTCGGCGGAGAAGTACACGGCAGCCATCAAGAGGAGCTTTTGCCTGCCTGAAGCTATGTGCTCCGTCTCTAGGGAGACTCGCAGCTCCTCCAAGAGGTGGAATAGGATCGACATGTTTTATGGGCTGGTGGGGAATTCCCAATCGATGCCACCAAAGCCGTAGTCCCGAGCCACACCAATGAAGGACCTAAGGAAGTGGCCCCCTTAATTCTCGAAATTCCCGGCTAGGGCGGCAAATACGCTTGAGTTTGAAGCGATGCTGCCGACCAACAGGAGGGCCTTTACTGGCGGATTCTGGGCGTGAAGAGTGGCAGTGAAGTTTTTCATCCATTTCTTATCCACGTCCGACTTTGTAGCTTGACGGGTTGAGCTGGATGAAGGCGTAGAAGATGCGAGTGAAGTGGGAAGTTTGAATTGCTGAGGGCGGTAAATCCTTGTCCTGGGAAGAAAGTCAATGCCCACCTTTGATTCCTTGGGATGGAGGCAAAATAGGAGATGCCATTGGTGATGGAGGTGGAGAGGGGCCATTTGGTGGCTTTGGCCTAGGCAAAATTGGCCTAAAAACTGAAGAAGGCGTTGAGGTTTGTCCAACTGCGAAACCGCTAGGAAGGCATTGGAGTTTGGTAACAATAGAGCACAAGCCAAAAAACTGGCCAGCCAAAAGATGGACACCGCACTGCAAGAAGCCATTTGGAGCAAGTTTCTGAGCTAGAACTGAAGAAGAAGAAGAAGAGACTATGTACAAGTCATTTACATACGGAGGAAGTTTGCAAAAATAATTATTTGGATATTTAGGTTATAAGAATTTCTTTGGTTACATTGAGGTGATCTATATATAAATTACATTGAGGTTACAAGGCATTGGAGTTTGTTAACTGTTCAGATTATTCCTTGAGGCCAGCATTTTGTTTGGATAATGGATTGTTGTACTTGGATTTGACATCTTGTCAGCTTTTTTTAGTTTGATCCTTCATTGATTCGACATGGAAAGACAAGTTTCCCTATGGGTTAAGAACTGTGAGTTAATATGGTTAAAAGGAAAAAAAAAATGTCAATTTGCCTTTCTGATACTTCAGTTCGCGTCGATTGAACTTCCAATCAATCAATTGTCCTCTAGTTTACTCCATATGACACAAGTAGTGCATCAATTTTCATTCAAATCCATTGGCTAATCCGTCTTAAAGAAGATTAAAGTCTCTTAACTTGTATTTTTTCCAATCAAGTCCTCAAATAATCGAATCGTCTAACTTGCGTAACTTTTTCTAATCATGTATTTCGGCTTCACATCCGATCAATTGGAGCTACATGCAAAATCGAATGTCAAGTCACCCACCAACAAAATTCTTTGTAAGTTCAAGGGTTTGAATCGATGTATTAAAATCTCGAGGACTTGATCAAATAATGTATAGATTCAAAGACCAACATTGAAATTTTAACATTAAAGAATAGACTAATGCTAGAGGTATATATACACTAAACTCCACTTTGGATTGATTAATTACATAAAAGAGTGAGTTGAACAAGGTGAATATAGTTTTTTTATTCATACTGATGACTTATCACATCATTCAAAAAATAAAAACGGAAAGGTACCTTTTATTAAGAAAACAAAGTACTAAAGCTCCTCCATTTCGAAGATTACCACTTTCCATGTTGGAAAATGACACACACAATCCACAAACAGTCCATAAACTCAAATGACACACACAATCCACAAACAGTCCATAAACTCTAATTCAATATGCAATTTGATCCTTAAACTTTTAATTTGTTCAATATAGTCAATGAATTTTAACCTAATGTTCAATATGATCCATGAACTTTTAATTTGTTAAAGGGATAAGTGCATTCAAAGTCCTAAAACTTGTCACGAAAATGCAATTAAGTCCTAAAACTTTCAAAAAGTGCAAATAAGTCCTAAAACTTATCACAAAAGTGCACTTGAGTCCTAAAACTTTAAAAAAATGCAAACAAATCCTGAAACTTGTCACGAAAATACAAACAAGTCATAAAACTTGTCAAATTAGTTCAATCAAATCCTTTCATTGATTGTACTTTTTGAAAGTTTTAAGACTTATTTGTACTTTCGTGACAAGTTTCAGTTCTTATTTGCATTTTCGTGACAAGTTTTATGACTTATTTGCACTTTTTGAAAGTTTTAGGACTCAAGTGCATTTTCGTAATAAGTTTTATGATTTGTTTGCACTTTTTGAAAATTTTAGGACTCAATTACACTTCTGTGACAAGTTTTAAGACTTCTAGTGCACATATCCCTTTGTTAAATGTGATCTCTGAACTTTTTGTACATATTCAATATAGTCCCTGAACTTTATAAAAATATTTAATGTAGTCCTTCCGTTAATTCAAGTTCAGGGACTATATTGTATATTTTCATATAGTTCATGGACTAAATTAAACATTTACCAAAAGTTCAGGGACCAAGTTGAATAAATTGAAAGTTGACGGATCACATTGAATATTGGGTTAAAGTTCATGGACTACATTAAACAAATTAAAAGTTTAGGGACTAAATTACATATTGAGTTAAAGTTTAGGGACTGTTTGTGTCATTATCCCTTACATGTTAAAAAAAAAACCAAATTGCCCTTCATTCTTCCGAGATCAATAAACAAAAAGAAAAGGAAAGAACCTACGCGACCTCAAGGTCAGTTGTAGCATTATGACTTCCAATATGAGGTTGTTATATCTCTAGCTAGCCGATCACGACGAGGTCTCCCTTGGCAATTCAGTTATCGTCGACCGTCTTTTGTGGTGTACTACCACGTTAGCAATATTAGGGGAATATTGATCAGAAGGATTGCACAGAAATTTCGTACAAAAGTTTACGATTAAATTGACAAAATTTGAAGTTTCAAGCTCAACTGACATTCGTAAATATGGTTTAGTACTGACACGTGCAATTTCTCCCTTCTCGTTGTCCTTGGATAAGCTAGGCTATTTGTTGTTTCCTTGAATACACATCCTCTGAAGGGGTTTGGCTATCACGCCATTTTTGCGATTACTTGATCTGGTCCACTTAAACCGACTACCTGAAAGGAACACTTAATCAGCCATTTGGTGGTGACCATTTGAGGACGAATCTTATTTATGAATTACTCAAAAAGGTTTCTCTCATCAAATGTTGAACTTGGGATGTCACGATGTCCATAAATAGCAAATACAATGGGGGGCAAAAGTAGGTTTATAACGATCATATAATGATCTTATTTTGTCTGAGAATTGTGAACTCAATGCCGCAATCGCTGAATTGTCATTCCAAAAGACATAAGCTCATATTATATTACTTTCACGGAAAAATGACACAAACAGTCCCTGAACTTTGGCTAAATATGTAATTTGATTCTTAAACTTTTAATTTGTTCAATATAGTTCATGAACTTTAATTTAGTGTTCAATGTGATTCTTGAACTTTTAATTTGTTTAATGTAGTCCCTGAACTTTTGATACATGTTTAATTTAGTTACTGAATTATATGAAAATGTTTAATGTAGTTCTTTCATTAATTCAAGTTCATGGACTATATTAAACAATTTCATATAGTTCAAGAGCTAAATAAAACATGTACAAAAAATACAATGATCACATTGAACAAATTAAAATTCAGGGACTATATTGAACATTAGGCTAAAGTTCATGGACTATTTGTGTCAGTATCCCTCCTTTCACTCATATTTCATGATGCACGAATCATTATAAGGATTTCTTTATCATGCAAAAACCACTTTAAATAGGTAAATTTATTAATAACCTTGCTAGCAAGAGCATGGAGTCCAAGGGGGCGTGTGATAATCTTTTGCATACTAAATTATCACCTCCCAACAATTGTCAAAACTTCATGGAACATCTGAAATTAGCCATGAAAATGACATCCAACAGTTTGACCGCAGACTTTGGTACGCCACAACAGGAAAAACTGTTGTCCTAGCGTCTCTTTCTCTCTCTCTCTCTCAAAGTATACTATAAAGAGACCACAGCCCTGAAGCTGAGCTCCTCCCTGTCGTTCTTCAAAGGAACCGATACAACAAACCTCACACATCCTCGAGCCTCTCTCCTCGTCCTTCTTTGGAGGAAGAGGAGGCTTACAAAATAGAGGAACTTTGATACAGCTACTCCTTTCTTTTTTCTTCTATGCTCCATCTCTTCCACGATGGCCTCTGGCGACATCTCCTTCGAACAAATCAAGAGCGAAAACGTCGACCTTGTAAGCGTTTCTTGGTTACAAAGAATGTCTCCACATGGACATGTGAAATGATGGTTCATTCTTGCATTCCAAGGCAACTTCACATTGAGCATCGTTTTCTAGTCTAGACCTTCTTAACCTTTTCTTTCTGTTTTCACATTCATATGTCTCATGCATTTCTAACATTAAACACACTGTTGGCCATAACTGTCTGCAAATTTTCTGTTTTGTGTCTATAGGAGCGGATTCCCGTGGAGGAAGTGTTCAAACAGCTAAAATGTACAAGAGAGGGTTTGTCGAATGCAGAGGGCGAGAAGCGGCTTCAAATTTTTGGCCTGAATAAGCTTGAAGAGAAAAAGGTAAAGATTAACATGTCATTGCATTACTTTTTATTTTTCCCCTTTGATATTCATGGAATTCTTTTACTGTGAATTTCACATATAGTAACATTGATTTGCATAATATGACAGGATGGCAAGTTTCTCAAGTTTTTGGGTTTTATGTGGAACCCTCTATCATGGGTCATGGAGGCTGCTGCAATCATGGCCATTGCTTTGGCTAATGGAGGGGTAATCACATCTCTCTCTCTCTCTCTCTCTCTCTCTCTCTCTCTCTCTCTCATAAGGAAAAGATACATGAAAATTACAGGGAAAGCCACCAGATTGGCAAGACTTTGTCGGCATTGTGACATTGTTGATCATCAATTCAACTATTAGCTTTATCGAGGAGAACAACGCCGGCAATGCCGCGGCTGCTTTGATGGCCGGTCTAGCCCCCAAAACCAAGGTGTCTTCCACTGGTTCTATGTTTATAAAAATTTGACACGCAAATTGCGTTATTATCTAAAGTTCTTTTAACTTAAGTTCGTAAATTAATGAAGGTATTGAGAGATGGTAGGTGGAATGAGCAAGAGGCCGCAATCCTAGTACCTGGAGATGTCATTAGCATCAAGTTAGGAGACATCGTTCCCGCTGACGCTCGTCTCTTGGAAGGAGATCCCCTCAAGATCGATCAGTCTGCCCTCACAGGTGAGTCGTTGCCCGTGACAAAGAACCCGGGTGACGAAGTGTTTTCAGGTTCCACTTGCAAGCAAGGTGAGATCGAGGCTATTGTTATCGCCACCGGCGTCCATACCTTCTTTGGCAAGGCAGCCCACCTTGTTGACAGTACCAACCAAGTTGGTCACTTCCAAAAGGTATCGATTATGTGACATTCCATTGATTCAATACTTTGAATGGTTGTCCATAACTGAAAGTTAACATTGAGATTATGCTAATTTGAGTGCGCGATTCTTTTCTAATTGTCCGATTAGGTGTTGACAGCTATCGGGAACTTCTGCATTTGCTCGATTGCGTTGGGCATGCTAGTTGAAGTAGCTGTGATGTACCCGATCCAACATAGGAGGTATAGAGATGGTATCGACAACTTGTTGGTCCTTCTCATCGGAGGGATCCCAATCGCAATGCCCACGGTTTTGTCTGTCACAATGGCCATCGGGTCTCACCGACTCTCAGAACAAGGCGCCATCACCAAGAGGATGACTGCCATTGAGGAAATGGCCGGGATGGATGTGCTTTGCAGCGACAAGACTGGTACTCTCACCCTCAACAAGCTCACTGTGGACAAGAGCTTGATCGAGGTCAGTAAACAGGCTCTAAATTCCGGTGATTGCAATAAAAGCCTTCCTCACTGCGTTAGTCGTAAAGTAAATGTCGTAGTAGAATTTCAATGTTTTTAGGGGTCTACATTACAGGTGTTTCCAAAGGATGCAGACAAGGACACTGTCATGTTGCTTGCTGCCAGGGCATCCAGGGTTGAGAACCAGGATGCAATTGATGCTTCAATTGTCGGAACGTTGGCCGACCCCAAAGAGGTGGTTAACATGCCGAGCGTTTTCATTCATGTTGCATCAATATTTATGTTGCAAACTTCATCATAATGAATGGAGGCAAATTTTAATTTGGGACGTCCTTCTACAGGCAAGGGCTGGAATTACAGAGGTGCATTTCCTACCTTTCAACCCGGTGGACAAGCGCACTGCAATCACCTACGTCGACGGTAATGACAATTGGCATCGATGCAGCAAGGGTGCTCCAGAACAGGTGGTCAATGCGTACTTAGAATTACTCCTAATTTTTCTCAGTCATCTTTTGTAACTTCGGTACTTGTATGCTAGATAATGGACCTTTGCAAGCTTCGTGGGGATGCAATGAAAAAAGCCCATTTGTTCATCGACAATTTCGCCGCACGCGGCCTCCGTTCGCTCGCTGTTGCTCGACAGGTTTGTAAGCTTCCTAAGCCAATAATCAGATATTTCTTTGCATTTCTACGTAATACTCTGTCTAGAGTCATCACATTGTCTGGCCACTCACCAGACGGTTCCTGAGAAGACCAAAGAGAGTGAAGGTGGGCCATGGGAGTTCGTTGGTCTCTTGTCTCTATTTGATCCTCCGAGGCATGATAGTGCAGAGACCATCCGCCGTGCCCTCAACCTTGGTGTCAACGTGAAGATGATCACTGGTGATCAACTCGCAATTGGCAAAGAGACAGGCCGTAGGCTTGGCATGGGTACCAATATGTATCCATCATCTTCTCTTCTTGGCGAGTGTAAGGACGAGTCAATTGCATCGATTCCCGTCAACGAGCTCATTGAAAAAGCCGACGGATTTGCTGGTGTCTTCCCCGGTAATAATTAGTTCCATCCGACAATTCCCCCCTTTTAAGTACAAGATAGACTAATACATATGTTGAACATGCAGAGCACAAGTATGAAATTGTTAAGAAGCTCCAGGAGATGAAGCACATTTGTGGAATGACAGGAGATGGTGTCAACGACGCGCCCGCACTTAAAAAAGCAGATATCGGCATTGCGGTGGCGGATGCGACCGATGCAGCTCGAAGTGCGTCGGACATTGTCTTGACGGAGCCGGGACTGAGTGTAATAGTAAGTGCCGTGTTGACAAGCAGGGCCATATTCCAAAGGATGAAGAACTACACCATCTACGCCGTCTCCATCACAATCCGTATCGTGCTGGGTTTCCTGCTCGTGGCTCTAATTTGGAAGTTCGATTTTTCGCCTTTCATGGTTCTCATCATTGCCATCCTAAACGACGGGACCATCATGACCATCTCTAAGGACAGAGTGAAACCTTCTCCAGTCCCTGACTCGTGGAAGCTCAAGGAGATCTTTGCCACCGGCATTGTTCTCGGAACCTATCTTGCTCTAATGACAGTGCTCTTCTTCTGGCTTGCGCATGATACCAACTTCTTCCCCGTAAGCCAAAGTCAATTTTATGATAATACACATCGCAAAGAAAGTTACTCATACTATTATTTTTGCAGGATACTTTCGGGGTGAGGCCGATCAGAGGAAGTGAAGATGAGCTAACTGCGGCCCTTTATCTCCAAGTCAGCATCATTAGTCAGGCACTCATCTTTGTAACCCGATCACGAAGCTGGTCCTTTGTCGAGCGCCCTGGACTCTTGCTTGTTGGTGCCTTCATCGCTGCACAATTGGTACGTAACTTTCATGCGTTTGATTCTCTGCACACACTAAATCATCTGCCAAATATCCCGTCTCATGTTATGATTTCTTGTTAAGGTGGCAACGCTCATTGCCGTGTATGCAACCTGGGGCTTTGCTAGGGTTCAAGGCATCGGATGGGGTTGGGCCGGAGTGATCTGGATCTTCAGCATCATCACGTACTTCCCACTCGACATCATCAAGTTCTGTATCCGCTACGCGTTGAGCGGCAAGGCTTGGGACAATCTGTACCAGAGCAAGGTTCTCTCATCATCTTTTTAACATCAATTCCTTGAACGAAAATGCATGTTTTCCTACTTTTGCTTTTATAGCTCACTATAATAATGCTATTTTAACTACTAATATTGATAGACCGCGTTCACAACCAAGAAGGATTATGGCAAGGGTGAGAGGGAGGCGCAATGGGCTTTGGCTGAGAGGACGCTCCACGGTCTTCAGCCCCCACAGGCACTGTTCAATGACAAGAGCAGCTACCGGGAGTTGTCTGAGATCGCTGATCAGGCCAGGAGACGTGCCGAAATCGCGAGGTGACAAGCTTCATTTGTCTCTTAAATCAAGTTATGAATGGCCTAAAGCCAAATCAACTCATTTTTTCCAACTTATTTTCTTGTTGGAAATTTTTGACAGGCTAAGAGAGCTCCACACACTCAAGGGACATGTTGACTCGGTGGTGAAGTTGAAGGGGCTGGACATTGAAACCATTCAACAACACTACACAGTTTAATTTATTAAGTTGATGTCTTAAACAAAGGAGGTCCAAGTTTTGTTGTGAAATGTAGGGAGAGAAGAAGAAAGCAGACAGAAGAAAGGTTTTGTTTTCTTCTGCAATTTTTTTTTCATTTTCATTTATTTGGGTACCTTTTGTATTAGAATGCTAGGAGGTTAAGATTTCTTATTGCCAGAGATTTGTTGTATTTCACCTTTGGAAATGCAGAAATCTGTTTGGACCATCTGTGAACGAGCCATAGATCATATGAAGTAACATCTATGAGCTTTTACTTTAATGTTCTACGTCATGAAACAACGAAGTTGATTATGACATTGACACAACTGGGGAGAAACTATGGCAAGATAAATTTCAGCATTGATGTCCCAACCTCCAATCAACCACCGAGTCACTGAGTACTTGAAAATACTTGTGATATCTGTGTGGCCTTATTTATGGAAAAAGAAAATGGCGAAATGTCAGTTAACTCAACTTATCAGCACCTCAAAAGTCTAGCTACGGCGCAACGCAGAAGCTGGTCAAGCATGTAACCACTTGTCATGGAATTATCATAATCTGAGAAGATAACATGAAAGACTGAAAGTTTTTGAAAATGCTGTTGTCACTGCAAGTATGTTCTGCATGGAAGAAGAAATCTTTTTTGCTCTCATAATTTTCTTACGAGTAGAATTTCCAGAGTGCTGCTGGGGTTGTCATGCTTTCTTTTCCCCTTATGAAGTATTGCTTGAACTGATAATTAGAGAATAGTCATGGCCATATCGACGTAATGTGTAGAACAACAAAGGCTGCCCATTCACACTGGTTCATCTACGTAATGTTCATCTACGAAAACCAGTTCTGAGATCAATGTGCTACCTGAAACTATATTACAACTTAGCATGTGAAGTAACAGTGATCTTCAATTATCAATTACAATCCAATCAAACAAAAACTACTTTAAACCAGTCCCACACCATGAAGTTGATTTAAAATATATATGTGTGAGAGTCGAACAAAAGCAAATCAATGCAGAATGTCTTCTCTTTCTAACGGAGGGGACAGAGCATTAAGTTGATTCACGAGAGATGATTGCAACGTTTCATGCAAGCATCAGCGATGAGCAACACTTTACACCTCAACTGGACCCCAAGAAATCCTGCAAGGAGGTTCTTCCGCTTTAAAACATGGAGGGTAAGTAATTTATCATCAGTCATCATCTTGAAATTTTTACAATTTGTTGTTTTTAATGACTTCTGGATAAGCAATGTATCATCAACATGGAGGGTAAGTAGTGACTTCCGGGCATTTGGGTGTTTGAACTTCCAAGAGCGGTGTCGAGGCTTAGAACTTTGACCCTGGAAAAAAAATTGCTAAGGTTGTTTGTAGGGCATCATAACCTTTTTGATGTAGTCATGCAGGCAATAGTCATGAGGCATTCATATGTATGTGGAGCTTTCAAGTTTAACACTCGGTTTCCATACCTGAAGTACATGTAGTGAACTAAGAAAATATAGAGGGAGATGAGAAGAGAACTGAGGTTGACAAGAAGGATTAAGATTTAGATAAGAAGAGAACAGATGAGACGAAGAAGAAGAGGTAGTGAGTTGAGAGAGAATATATATTGTTCTGTATGTCATTTGTTAAGGAAAATACCAAAAGAGATGAGCTTGTATATGCTCTTACAACTTATGCCACTCACGTTACAATGGTATAATAGGAAATCGACCTAAAGTAAACCACCACATAGTAATTTTCTTACTACTAATTATAACTAACAGCCATATGACAATCATCATCCTGTAATCTACCCTCTCATATGATGAATATTATCATCAACTTTAGCAATTTTGAAAAATGTTGCGATTATAAACCTGTTGAAAAATCTATTATTTTGTTTTGATAGGTTGACGATAGTGAGGATTTTTTTTTTTTTTTTCAATTGATTGAACATGAGCTGACAATGCAAGAGAAAGAAGTGATCTTCCAACTGATGAATGATAATGAGACCTGGAAGGTGAGGCTGCAAAATTGTGGAGAATCAATCGAACAATGGCTTACAGAATGAAATTGCAAGGATGCCAGTGAAGGACAAGACGTATGTCAGAGTTATAATTGTATAGATAGGAGCTTTGATTGTGTTAATGAGGTGTAAGGTTCATACGAGGGTGCAACATTGCTTGCCGTAATTCTGAATTTTGTAACATCGAAGGAAAGCTCGAGACTTGAGATGAGATGGAGATGAAATTGGGTAGGTCTTCTGCTTTAAAGATGATGTAGGACATTTCGTAGCAAGGGTTGGCCACAGCTAGTAGGCTGGAATTGCAAAGAAGGCTGAAGCTTTGGTTGTATGGGCTGGGGTTTTCGAATTACTTGTTTCTAATGTTGGTGAAAGGCCTCTTTGAGTTGTATTCCTTGCTGATGAGAGAGAGAGAGAGAGAGAGAGAGAGAGAGAGAGAGAGAGAGAGCCATGTGGCTCTTTAGAAAAACAAAACAAGTAATATCAACACAAAAATTATCCTATCAACAAGGAAAGGACTATCAGCACGGCACAATTTCTGGGCTCAGTGATCGCACAACACAGATTCTGTGCTGACCAAAGCACAACATGACACAACACAGTGTTACGTATGGACTTGTTAGACAGAGAGAGATAGCCCTGAAGCTCTTTGAAACACCAAAAAAGGAATATAAGCACAAGATTTATCCCATCAACGAGGAATATCAGCACAACACAAAAACTTTGGTTAGAGAGCGCACAGCACAGCACAGGAGGCACAAGTCAGCACATCACTGCAGGCACCACTCAAAAGAATGCAAAGCAGACTAAATAGCATTAGACAAACTTAAACTGATCCACATCGTTTGATGCAAAAGACAAACATCCCAAAACAACAAACCTTCCCAACACAGCAGGCACAACTCAACACAGGGCACACAGCCAAAACATCCCAAATGCTAAACTACATTGCCAAATCCCCAAACACATCGTACACAGTCAAATCCACTTACAAACAACATAAAAACTAGCCGTTTTCAGTCTACAACTGAACATCCTCATCTAACAACAGGCACTGAACATCCACTAGTATTTTCCGGTCCACAACTTCACTGTCCACCATCAATTGCAGATTCTTCCGTGCATGGAGATTCTGTGGTATCAATTGAAGCCTGGCTTGGTGAAATTTGAACAGTCCTCAATCTTGTTTGTCTCTTGGAGTTGGATGGACCTCCAACGTCAATAACTCTATCACTGCTAGGCATCTGCAGTTAAAAAAAATCAACATATCAACTTGTTTTTCCTTTCGATACACATATAAAACATTAGACAAAGAGATTACCCTTTTCCTTCTGTAAGGTGGGGGTTTAATTGGCTCACCACTGACTTTGGGCCACATTTTTTTTCCATTCATGGCTGGGAAGGGAAATCGGTAACATCTTTCATAAGCATCTTTCTTAAAGCAGTCATCGACATAATCATCGATATCCAACTTCATGAGAGTAATGCAAGATATGGCATGTCTACATGGTATTCCAGAGATACCCCATTCCCTACAAGCACAGGTTTTCCCAGCCAAGTCAACCACAAATCTATCATCATCCAGTTCAACCTCAAATTTATTCCCCATAGCTGCGCTAGCAATACAATTCCTGGACTCCAATTTAGTCTTCTCCAACTTCATTCTAATCCTCGGGCAAATTGGATCTGTTTGATCAACCATTAACTGACTTCTCTCTACCATCCTCTTCATCAACTTAATTCTTATCCCTTCAAGCATCTCAAGTATGGGTCTTTCTCTTGGTAGCCAAAAGCACTCATTGAAGGTCTTACATAAGTTATTAACAACCAAATCACAATTGGTACCTATCTTGATGAAAGCCCTACAGAAGTGCTTAGGACCTTGCCTCATGAAGTTTTCATAACCTTCAGGGCACTCCATCTTCAAATCCGCCATTGTTAGGTAAAAATCAGCTTCAAATGTACACCGCACAGCTCTCAAAAAGAGATTCTTAAGAGAATCCCCTTTGTACAATTTTTCCCATTTAGCAAATATGTGCGTTGCACAATTTCGATGCTCTGCAAGTGGAGATAGCCTTGAAATTGCATTCATTAGTCCCTACAACCAAAATCGGCCAATAAAAAACATACAAATCACATCAAATGATTGCATTAGTGCAGTGTAATAACTTTTAAAGACAAAAAGTGAGACATTACCTTTTGCTGGTCACTGATGAAAGTCCAATCCTCACCTCTGCCCACCCTCAGGTCAGTGAATAATAGGGTGAGAAACCAACTCCAAGATGCCTCAGACTCAGTGTCCACAACTGCCCAAGCAATTGGAAATATTTGATTGTTTCCATCTTGTCCAACAGCACACAACAACATACCCTTCAATCCAGTCTTAAGGAAGCATCCATCCAATCCTATGACACGCTTACATCCTGCTAAAAACCCCCTTCTCAACTCATCAAACCCTACATAAAACCTCTCAAATTCTTTGGTTGCTGGGTTGACTTCCATTCTAAATGTTCCATACTCACTAACTCTCTTGAGCTCCTCCAAATAAGATCTTAGCATCTCATATTGCTCCTCCATCGGTTCCTTTATATGACTATGAACTTTCCATATGGCTCTGTAATGTTCTTTTTCATTAAGGGTCAGGGCAAAACTTTCTCTTGCATCTACCTGCATATCTTCACCTGAGTAAATGAGTCTGGCTCTTATCTTAAGCATGTACTCACGAGCAAGCCATGTAACAATCACTATTGCATTTACGTGGATCTCCAACTATCTTTATGACAAAAGTTTTCTCTTCCGATATCTAGCTGCAATACAACCTCTAATTACAATGTGGATCTCCACCAAGTCACTCCCTTAAATATCACAATTGGCTTAATATATATCTCCAGATGAGGATTTTCCGTCTGCAATTTGAAGTGGCGAACGACTGTAGTTAAAAGCAAAAGTTGGTTAACTGCTTAACTCAAACAAAAGATGTCTCTGGAACTCCATCAAGATTAGTCTTTTAAACGCCTCAGGAAAAGCAAACTAGCTAGAAAATGCCAAAGGAAACACAAAAATCATGAAGACCATATGATGGTCAACAGGCCCAAGCACGGCTAAGTGCGGGGGGTTTCCACTTACAGGGATGGCAATCATGATATGCCCAAGTAGATCTAAGCACGTGCAGTGCTACATACGTAGCTGTACACAATCACCATACATTTTTGCAAATCGGTCTCATCTTAATTCCCAAGAAAAGGGCACATTCCGCAGCAAATCGGACTCATCTTAATTCGCCCTCACTTTACGCACCCCACGATTCTCTCTCTCTAGCACTGTAATGGAACTGAACGCAACAAAATGGAGAATATCGCACGGTAAAATTCCATCAAACAGAAAGCACGACACTTGTCCAACGAACGACACTTTCACCACACATCACGAAGCTCTTTCTCTCTCTCTCGCAGCTCACAAACTCAGGCCAACCCAACGCAAAGAAACAACACGGGGACTTAGACGGCGGAAATGATCATCGGTGCAGTTAACGCGCAAATGTCGAGCCCGTTGACCGCGCCGCGACGAGAGTCGGAAGCAGGACCTCCGGACCATCGGGTGAGCCAAAAAGAGGACGACCCACTAGACAGCATACGCGGGCGAAGGCGAGAAGAAAACCTGTAAACAGTCCCGAGCTCGGTGGAGGATGAAGCGACGCGAGCAGCACCTCCACACGCACGCACGCACGCACGCACGCACGCCCGCACCCGCAGAGAAACGCCTTCCTCTTCTTCTTCCGGAGCGAGGGGAAGAAGAGAAAGACGGGGTTCGATGGAAGAAATTGGCGCGAACTCCGAGAGGGAACCGAGCGCAGGTGCGTGCGACGCATGCAGAAGAACCGGGCCTGCAAGAAAGTACATGGGCCGACAGTGGATTCTGCGGAAGCCCATTAACACAGAATCTTATAAAAAAAATTAAGATTAATACAATGAAAAATTACCAAACTGGTACGCTCCGGACAAATATATGTCAAATCAAAAATCCCAAACCGGTACACTTCTCACGAAAAATTTACCTTCTATTAGTTTTCGTTAAATTTTATCGTCAAATTGCTGAGTTGAATAACATGTGGCAGTTGGCGGATGCATTGGTTTAGAGTTTTACTCTCTGTTTTGTTGCCAATTTGTGATTTTTTGTGATATTAATATTATTTAACAGAAACTATGGTAAATTTGTTGGGGATTTTTATGTTCAAAAAATTAGTTTGGAGCAAATTTATAAAATATGTATCGGTTTAGGATTTTTCGTGATATTAACCATAAAAATTAAGACATCCATATATAATTTGATCCAAAAAAAATTCGAGTCAAAAAATCAGTTTTGTGAGCCCTTTTTGTCCATTTTCCTTCCAAGTTGATTTGCGCTTACTCTTGATTCTTGGCCTTTCTTTGATTTGTATAGATTGTTAACCCAATGCTTCATTCTTGGTCATTTGATACAAACACTAGCAACTTTCTTACTTCCTCTTCTTTTGTTAATTGATGAATCTGGTTACTATTGAGCTATGCACCTACCAAGATCACTTGCAAGTTCACAAGTCACTCTGCATATTGTGCCCTTTAACCGAGATATCTCAATTTTAAGTGATCATGTATCTTCTCCATTTTTTGCTAATCAATCCAAACACTACTACTACAAGGATTACATCCCAAGAAAGTTCTACTAACAGAATAATTATGCATATTGAATACTCCGACAACTTATAATCATAACATGCTGATTGCAACCGGGCATCGCCCGGGTTGAAGACTAATTTAATGTATAAATGAAAGTCAGCATAAACATTTTCTCGTCGACCAAGGAGAACTGGAAGCAATGATAGGTCGATTTTGGGTTTGGTTCTTTTAGTTGCATCGGTTTTTTACTAATTCAATTGAGGAAGCTATTTCATTGCATTCGAGTCCGAAGAAATTTTTCAAACAGTAGTAGAATTTCCACTTTGTTACTTAAATGTATTACAGAGTGTGTTTCTCTCTACTTTCACATCTCCGTTAGTCTAACAAGACAGTCATCAACAATTTGTGCAGGCCATAAAGGGCATGGATGGAGTGTCTTCTATAATATTGGAAACTAGAAAGCTTCCAAGGATCACAAGGGTGACCAAGGCGCGCACCTTTCAATTTCTGAACAGTTAGTCCCAATGTCTTGCAAATCAAATGTTTCTTCCCTTTCTTCTAACATGTTCTGATAAACACACGTTAATACCTTCATTGGCAAACACAAAACGCACTTTTAGTCTCCGCCCACCACCATCTCCAAATGTTCCTCAATTCAGCAAGTAAGACGGTGGTTTGCTACCAAAGTGCACTTCGCAATGAGAAGGACTGGCAATGAATAACTTGGAGCCTCCTAATAGTATTTACCAACGTCATATGAGTACAAGACAAGATTTTGGCATTGAACCAATTCGACGAACATCTTATCGTGGTGAATCTCACGGTTGTTCCTTCATGTGCTGGCCTAAGGTCCTCATAAATTCCCAAAGATACATATATGGAATCCTCAAGCTCCAAAGTGTAAAGCTGAGTCAGGTGTCAGACGATTTAGCCGGACAGTCCCAAGAATGTACTCAGGCAACTCACTCTCTTCCTTGGCCTGCAAAGAAAGTAGCTACTATTAATCAAGAACAGTACACAAACATAAATTTAGCCTGAACATAGTACTTCGCTAAAAACCAGAATAAACCCACCAAACTATGATGGTACTTGTCAAAGTTAACCAGTGTGCTAGAAATAGTTTCTACCCTCAAAAGGCTCTCGCCATAGAACTCTATCGTCTAGTCTACCCTCCACACAACCAGCATGTTAATGAAAGGACGCTATCTAAACTCATTCCTACAGATCCCGCCCTTGTTCCAACTTAAATTGAGTCGACCACCAAGATAAAATTTTATCAAGATGGACAGCTTGTAATCAGGAAAACATCGAAGTTGATAGACATGGACAGTAAGACACTATCCAAAAAAGAGATTTCAATTTGTCGGCAAGAATCATTAACCAGAATAGGAATCCAGCAAAGAACAAACTCATCTATTCTCTATTGGATCACGAACCAATTAATGAGCTAAACAGATCGAATGATAGTGCATAAACCTAATAATTGTCTGGAAAACTCTGTAACTAATCTTTCCTGTGCAAAGGCAAGTGGAGACCCCAACCACCCCACCCCTCTTCCCCCTCTTCACCAAAAAAGAAAAGAAAAGAAAAACCCTCCAACATGCTACGCAGACATTGTGATACTAACTAGCCTATCAACAATGAAGCATGAAAAAAATTATAATACTACGTAAATACTCAATTGCATGATAGAACACCATGATAAGTGAAGTCCAAACACCTCCCCCGTAACATGACTACAAATCCTACCAGTAGCTATGCTTGAATAAAAAGAAAACCACCCATTTGCATCACAAACTCAACAAGAAATTAACTTGTCAATAGACATCCAAATCAATGGAACAGCTTCTCAGAAACAGATAAGAATGAGCAGCTATTTATCCAATATACAAACCTCTACCAAAATTGCGAGATCAACAACAATGCTAGTGACGTATCCGAGTACAAGACCAATGACACTTCTTGCTACAGAAGATGATCCAATATCCACATCAATCTGCATATAGGAAATTTGCTTGTCAAGGAATGAGACTCTATACAGCAAATCCAATAAAAAAATTAAAAACAATGTGATATGGACATTAAGTTCACAGCATCAATAGACTGCTAACATGCATCATACTTTCTAATTAATGAATTGCAATAGTAGATAGAACTTGTGCGATCTATTGCTCCATTAAGGGACCCCATAATGAGCCTCACAAATACGCACAGGAGGCCTTCCTATGTGTTCTCTAATAGGAGAACACGACGAAGAAATCAAGCAGGTAACACATTGACGCTTGTTGAAGAATTATCCCACATCGATTGACAACGGATCCTAAATGCTCTTTATATTCACATGGTCTCCCTCCACCTAATAGCTTAAACTTTTGGGTTGGACTTTCTTACAAGGTATCAGAGCCTAAGTTGTCAACAAGTCTAGACCCAACATTACATGGAAGAGCTATGGGTAGTTGCGGCTCCGATCCGAGCCTGATGTGTGAAGGAGAGATTGTTGAGGTTGTCCCACATCGATTGTGGAAGAGCCTAATGGTCAGTTTATAAGTGTGAGGAAAATCCTCATCCTTTGATCTAGCTTTTGAAGTGAGAGAGGCCCAAGACCACCTAACACTAGTATCAGAGCTGAAGGCTTAAGTTTAAATCTTTCCAGACCCCATTTGCCTCTCCAATTAAATATATCCACGCTTAGTACTAGGCAAAAATATCAAACTAAGCATGAGGGAGAGTGTTAGAATAATTAAATCATAGCTTAAGCTTTTAGAATAGTTGGTTGTGGTCTCACAAAATCTCTCATGGTATCAGAGCCAATGTTATCCCTTTCGCAAATGCGCGTGGTAAAAATTCCATGTGAATGTGTGATGTCAAAATTTCACGTGCTGCTCGTAATCCGGCTTGCACGTGAGTTGGGGTACTGAAGAATTATGCCACATCGATTGACAACAGGTCCTAAATGCTCTTTATATTCACGTGGTCTCCCTCCATCTAATAGCTTAAGCTTTTGGGTTGGACTTTTTAACAATGCTGACATTTCGTTGGACCAGAACAAGGTTGCATGCCAGTGTAAAAATAGTTAACAAGGCTTGATATCTGGCTATAAGTTTTAATTTGATGATTGATAGGTTCTGTTTCAATTTCTGAAACACCACTGTTTAACATAAAGTTAACTCACCACTGCAAAACCCTACGGCTGAGGTATTCCTCCTCCGGTAAAGGAACATCAAAACTGCGTTGCACTGCTGAGATTTGCCTAAATCTTACGTTTACTAGTACAATTTCATATACCTAGAATTTAATTGATATTAATAAGAGAGAAACCCCTCTCATTTCAGTGATATTTCCAGTAACTCTAGATCCCGCTAAAGCAAGATACAAAAACCACTTTTTATAATTTTTGGATAGCATGGAAAGGGACGAACAGGAGAGCTCAGAGGAGGTTAGAATTACTCTTTCTTTTTGAAAGAACATATGGTTTCATAATTTTTGCTTTCAAGTTAAGTAGCTGCAGGTGATGATTAATTTATGAATTGTGAAAGGGTTGGTACCCCAGTGGTTGCCCCTGATAGTGAAATCTATACCTTAAGGATGCAACAGTCAACAGTTTGTGCTGACGTCAACTCATCGATAATTTTACCAAGGATGGCCAAAAAAAAAGATCCAAATACTTACTTCCAAAAAGTTGTCCTGTCTGAGATACTGGCATGTAACAGCTTTCCCCAATAGACAAGCTTTTGTGCCCACCGCACGCTTGACCATCCAATATCCCTACATGTGTTGAAGTGATTAAGCTCAGCACAAAAGGAATTACCCTTTAAACAAAGCAATCCCATAACATTCTATTCAAGTGTTTCTACCTCAACAATACTTGGAATCAACTTAAATCTGGAGTCCCTGAAAGCATCACTTCCATCCACAAATTTACCCAACAAAGAATCCTTCTTTACAGGCCTATCACTGGCATAGTAAGTAACCAAGCTATAATTTGGTTTCGCTGGAATCTGACAAGAACAGCAAAACAGAGGCCTTCAAAATGTATCTGAATGTATGAGAGAATTCATTCCTTAAAATAAATAGGAGAAACAAAATAAAAGAAAACAGCCTGATGGTATCAGCGTATACAAACCACGTACGCATGTCTTTGTTCACTTAAACAAAATAGTTCATGTAATTTATTTGAGACTTGATGCTTCTAGAGAATACAACAATTACAAATCTACCACAAAATAATGTTGGTTCTCCTAATACATGCTTGCTACAATTTTAACAGGAAAAAATTACTTGAAGGATATGGCAATGTCAAACTTTAATCAATATGTATGGACAATCAGTCTATGGGTATTCCATTCGCCTATAGTATAATATATAGTGTAGGAAGATGAAAGAACACAGACATACCTGGAGATTAACGACAAGGATGAAAGGAAGCTTTTTACCAGCTTCTGACTGAATAGACAGAGAAACCTTTATCAGTCACTCTAATCATTCAAAAGTATTAAAGAAGTCCAATTCATCATTGATTTTTCTGCTGTTGAAAAGTTTTCCTTGCTGTGATCAGACAAAATTACAGTAGAACAATATGGAGGTTTCTTAACATCTCTACCAATAGACACAGGATAGATGAACTTCCTTGGCTTAAGCATAGTGCGAGAAATATCAGTGAAATCTTAACCAGTGTTTATACCCTAGATTTAAGAGCAAGTATAATGCAAGTGATAGTGAAAAAGTGGATAGCAGCAAAGAAATTTCAACCCTGTATATTTCATGCATGATGCTACTGAGCATTCTAGTAGCTACTTGAGCCAAAGAAGCAGGCAAAACATGTTATCATTTGTCAGTTATGAGATAAATTTTAGTACAGCTTGCTAGCTACCAGACAAAAGGGCTATAGCAATATGTCAGCAATATGTCAGAATGACTCCTGATAAAACAGATGAAGGTGAATATGGAAATGTCCAACCAATGCCCCCAAGCAAAATTTCTCAAATAAATGAAAAAAAAAGGCCTGCTCTAGCAAATTTTCGAGTATAGTTAGCTTACAGTAAATGGCTCATTTATTTCCACAACTTGTATTATACTGCTCATTTATTAAATTTGTTCCAGTTTGCCTTAATTTTCTCCACTGCACTTTCTTCCTTTTACTTCCTTTTTTCAGCTCTTGATGCACAGTGGCTTTCAAAGTCAAAGGAAATCTACTTTGTACCAATCCCAACCACCAGAGGTGAGTGCACCAAAGTGTCCTGCTCAAGCAAAATCTTACCAAATACTTGCATTTTCACCTACATACATGAAGCTTTATGCTCCGTTTTACTCGAAATTAGAGTATTAAATGGCTAAAGAAGACAGTGTGTAAATACCTGAACAAGACAATTAGGATGCAGGGCAATCCTATCGATCTTTTCATCCACTTTGAGCCAATCAACTGCTAAGAGCTTGAGAAGCGGGTCACCCCCTATCACCTGAAAAATGATTCAACAATAACACCTATGAGCTTGAAAAACACTGCTAAACGTAAACCCTTCACCGGCAGCTGAGAAAGCCAATCTTTAAAATGGAACTTCAGTTTCTCTGGCATTTCCTAAATATAATGAAAGTAAATTAAATGCCAAATTAAGTTTACTCATAAATAATGATCCAGTGGGTATAACTATTTGTGATGGCAAGTCATTATGCTCTTTTCTTTATCGTTTTGGTCTTTTTACCTGAATTTAAATCTCCATAGGTTGCCCTCCTTTGTGCTCTTAAATGAAGCTATTTTTGTTTATGAAATTAAAACAAAACAAAACTTGAAGAATAAAATATCCACTTGAACGATAATCTTCTAATGCCAGCACTTTTTTTTTTTTTGGTAAGGGATTCTAATGCCAGCACTTTGTACCCAGCTAAGGAAAGGAAATGGAAGAAAGAGAATAGCTGCTATGAATGAGAAGCTGTGTTCTTTTAAAAACACTAATATTTCAGCAGATATCTAGGTTGGACAGAAGATTCATATTGGCTTATCTACATTGAACTATTTTTGCAAAAAGCAAATACATCATATGAGAAGGTAATTCAGAGAAATAACAAGATCCAATTGCATCTGGGATTTTAAAGCATCAGATGTTTAAAGATGTGGTTTGTGCTCAACATAAGATGCTCTAGAAGAGCAACACACACCTTAGTGTTATCTTTAAGGTAGTTCTTTCCTCTGATCATGAAGCCAGCACCACTCGGAGATGCCCAACAGTTTGTATCAGAATCGTCCTTACCCTTGCGTAGGGAACCAGGAAAATTGCTCGGATCAACAGTGGCAGGAGCTACATTGTGGTCTAAATCCTTATTTGCGCCTACAACTACATCCAAATGGTCAAGTGCTTCAATACTGGGTACAACACCATCTATAATGAAAGACCAATAGAAGACAAAAGTATAGTATTTATTAAGCTGCAATTGAAAATAGAAAATTCAGTAAAAAATTTTTACTAGGAACCTCTACTTATGGAACCACACACTTGTGGTACCTCATGACCAATAGTCACTGTAAATTTAGATATAATAGCTCATTCAACTTAATGGTATTCATTAGATGTAGCATAACCAAGACTAAAGAACATATCACTTTGCATCTTTGACCTTAGTTGGAAGAATTGATACTCTTTCTTAATCTCAGGATGCATTGATTGTGTTTTATCGTTTAGGAGCTTTCTCTCTTGTTTTAGACATATTTTGTTATGGACACCTTATTGCTTTATAATGCTAGACATTCCTTAAATTACAAAAGAAATGAATTGTTATAAATTCATCGAGGACTCAGTTCTCCAGAAGCAATCAAAACATCAAGAATTAAGTTAGTTTATTCAGCAGACGCTCAAATTCTACATTTTATTTTAAGCTTGACACAATAGCAGATTGAATACTATGAATATTGCTCTCTATATGGTGACATATCTTGTGGGAGAGAGCAAACCAACAAAGATGTGCATTCTGATATTTCATAGTTAACATTAAGAGCAAACAAGCACAAGACCGACTACCAATTACCATTACACGATGATCCTACTCATCTATATTTGGACAAAAATTCAATAAACATCTAACCCAAGCTTTTCTTCGAAGCCAAGCTTGCAATGGCCCAGGAGACATTCTTCAGCCTCACTTTTGCCTACAAATAAAATTCCATAATCAGGATTCAGTTCACGCTCTTCTTGAAATAATTGAAATCCGATAATCCACAAAGTCTTAACTAAGATCTAACAAAATCGTGTCAAAGTAAATGACCAAACCTTATGATTAGGTTCTTCATCATCACTCTCTTCCTCTTCTGATGATGAATCAGCCGAAATTGCATCATAGAACTCATCCCGCACGTCTTTCTCCTCATACTCGCTGTTGGAAATCGAAACATCAGAAACTTTTGATTGAACGACTGCCATAGAAGACTGCACCTTTAGTGATGGATTTGCTTCTATATATTCCTTCAGACCTGGAAACAAATGAACTAAGAAAGATAAATTCGCTAAACGATAACAAATGTTCAAACAAACAAATGTACAGATTATTAAATTATGTCTTGATTTTGATCCCGTGTACGAAACCCTACCCAAATTGGAGGATGTAGATCTGTCCGTAATATATAAATGATTTTGGATGTGTGACATTTACTAGAAGTCGTCTAAGTTGGTCAGAATATTTTTACCAACTCTGTGAGAATGAAAAAGAAAATTTTCTCTCTTTAAGGCCTCACATAAATGGCAGTTTATGTTTTCTAATGCTTCCCAACATGTGAAGTCTGACTCTTATCCTCTGAATATGTCGGTCCTCTTATCCCAAAAGGTTGCTTTGCTCATCTCCATATCTCACCATACATATACATGAATGGCTAATTACAGAACACAACCTCTGTAATTCTCCAACTGATTAGAAGATTCTTTGCAGCTGGCTCTCTTAGTGGAGTAGTTATTGACACTAACACCGAACCACGTAAATCTCTAATGTTTTTTATTAGTCCTTGATTTTTCTAGTAATTTCATTCTCTCACAGTTGACTTTGGAAGATCCGTTAGCTTCAAAGCATTAATTTACAACACAGATAATAGAACTTTGATGAAAGTGCCTCTGAGTTTAGTGCATAAAAGGAAAATAGGTAGCTATGGGGACAAGTTTCTCAAGAATACAAAAACATTCTACATTGGAGGAAAGATCAAAGCTCCGGTAAACATTAAAGTTGCAAATAGGTCAAATCAAATACAGGTAAGCAAGAGGGGTCAAGGGCTATAATGGTCTTGTTTGACTGACTATGTTGTCCTTTTAGGTATCTAGGACTAAAATATAACAAGGAAATCTAGTAGCGGAACAACTCTCATAGCCTTGGGGACAATAATTGGACTACTCGAAGCTTAAAAGAAATTTTCAGGTAATTAACTTGAATTCAAGTGATAAATATTGACCATGGACAAACAGTTGTGCATGTAATTAGAAAGTGAAAATGAATGTATTGCAGCATTTCCAGTAAAAGAGGAAAAGGAAGAGAATAGAATACTGCACCTGACACCTGGCACATTAAAGCGTAGGGTATAGTCTTCTCAAACTTTGAGCAATGATTGTTCTTCCATCTCGTCCATCCTACTTCATATATCTCCAATGTTTGTGTCACAAGACATTTTGCTATATTTGTACCCATTGGTGCATTTATACTTCTGATTTCCCATGTTGATGCTACAGAATTAAATAAGACAGAGCAACCAGTAAGTAGAAAGTATATTTGCTCTGTGGGAATCCTAGAGTTTGTGAATGAAATTCTCAACTAAAGACAGAAGAAATAATTAAAAAGCTGGCAAGTTTCTCACCAACCCATCACCATTATCAAACAATCATCATTTTGTAGCTAAAAGTTTCTATTAACATCCCAAGGTACACTTGCAAAGTGCAAAAAACACTATCATATCCGGGGAAAAAATTGACTGAGCCGAAAGTTATCAACTTTCCTAACTTCTAAGCAGATTGACCACCCAAAAACTGTTTCAAGCTCCTACTGAAAGTAAACAATATCTCGATCTAAGAAAAAATTGTGGTCCATTGGCCTGATGATTCTTCATCCTATCAGGACAGCTGACTGCGTAGGTATGGTTCCATAAGATCTTTTCTATTGTAGGCATGACCTTTGGAATCAGTAGAAGCTGAGAAAACTTTCGGAATCCTGCTTATGATTCAGCTTAAGGGGAGTTCAAGAATTAACACGCTAATCCTACTTATTAGTGCTATTAACAGCCGCTTCAAACTCAGAGACTCTCATTGGGATAAAAATTCCTGCTCACTGTCCATCCTGAAAAAGATTGACCATTTTAGTTTCGGATTCAATTTGTTACTGGGCCAACTATTTCCAACAAAAACTTAAAAGATTGACCCACTTCATTCAGCCCAACAAATTCACTCATGAGAGACTCTTCTGCAATCCTCACTTTTTCTGTTCTACCACAATCGTGCTCCCATGTTCTATGGGCTTCAGGCAACTTTCTGATTAGAGCATCTTTATTTGATGATAATAAATGATCTTTTTACAACAAACAGTTTAAATACTTCAGAAACATACAAGGACAAAAAACAAAAATATAATATCAGAAGACAACTATATGGAATCAGAACATAATGACCAAAACCAATTAAAAGAGTACAACACAGAAACAACTGGAGATTCGAAACAAAAAAAATCTTTAGTTGCATCATTCAAGCATCTTTATGACCCTTCTTCCTTGTTTTTCACTAAATTTAAGATGGCTTTCTGTTTTCAGCAAGCCATCATGATTGACTCTCAATACATTGATAATCCCTTATTCCACTCAGCTGATCTGCCCTCTTAAACATCTGTCCTACATACCAACCTCCTGTCCTCACTCAAATAAAACCAGAACATAGCCATTTGATACCTAATATCATTTTTGGGAACAATGATTTCAACCCACCTACTCCTATTGGCAATTTGGTATAACAGCAAAACCATGATATATATTGTCAAGCTTCCAACACTTCCTTACTGAAGTTTATTAAAAAAGGCAAAGCATCTTGCTGAAACCACTCTCTTTCAGATGGAACTGGCATGCTAGCCTCTTTCTCTCTCCACTTCTTGCTCCCCAGATGTTCAGCATATGCACAAAAGATGTTTTCCAAGGGGCATCATAGAAATGATGGCTTCAAACAATTTGAATGGAACTCCATGTTCTCATGATTAGGGGTTAATTGCAAAACACGTCAACTGATGTGTCTGTAGCAGAAACCCTCACATCCTTTGCATCATCATTAGCACACATATTACCATTCAAATCATTGCAAATACACCATCACCATTATCTTAATGCTATTTTCTCCACTCATCATAAGAAATGCCCCACATGGGCTAAGAGAAATTCTGAATATCGAGAATAGCCATTGGAAATGATCACATGGAGAAGTTGCATTCTGCAGATTGACTACCAATGTCCTATGCATTCATTTTATCAAACTATATTGTTGTGAAATTACATGCTTATACATAACAATTAGGACATAATCATTTCAGAATAGATGAGAACTGAAAATGCTTTAGATGTTACACAGAGCAAAGAAGTCAGAGAAGCAAAATCTCACGATTAAGTGTTGTACGCCGATATCCAGATTTTGGAGGTCGCTTTTTATCGGCAACTGGAAGTTGCAGGATTGCTGCAAGCATAAAACCACATTTAGCATGCAAGCATAGCATCTCGAATTGCCCCAAGCAATTATAACAGAAATGCAGAGCACTGATTACTTAGCATTAGGAGATATTTTGTTCTTCCCCAGAAAGCATAAAGGCACAACATAAAGCAATGTAACCAGGACAAGGTTCAAAACACAAGATTTTTTGCAAGAAGCAAAATGGCTTTGACGATTTTATGTGACAAGAAACACATTATGAGGTTTATGGACTCTTAAAACTTCATTGAATTTGCACATTCTGGAGACGTCTCATATACTTGACCAAAAAGGAATGCCACTCGTGTTCAGACAATGAAATTGATTACACTTAGACAAGGAGGACATCATTTATGGCCTGGAAAAGAAAGTCACTTTATGGATAGCTTAATCCTGAATGTCATATAATTGATAGTATTTGGGGCTATGATGTATGGAGCAGAGCAGATGATCTCGATGATGGTGTTTAAATTGGTTTCAAGGTGCATATTCCTCATTTGTAGCTAAAGGTGTATTGCTCTTTTTTAACTCAAGGTGATGATTAAATCTCCATTCAAGTGTTTATACCATGCCTTAGGACTTGCATTTAACAAAAATATGGAGACAATCAGTATCAAATACTTAGTTGACTATGCATATTTGATAAGGCATGAGAAGCACTATTAGTGGGTACAGAGGGCTGCACTAGTGCTTGTTGAAGTGGTCATATCTTTGACTAATTGGTTGTGCCATTATGTGGAAACCTGACATTGGGAAACAACCGCATAGGACAAGGTTTGGAACTTCAATTAGAAAGCAATTTCAGCTTTCGTTAAAAAAGAAAGAAATGAAGTACATCTGTTGCTCAGACAATAAGTTCAAAGCAAGAGAAGCAATCTCAGAAGAAAATAATATTCTTAAATGGCACATGCACTGCTTAATTTTGGCTGATGTGATCAAATATGAGCCAAACAGCCTTGAGCTCTCAACAATCTAATTAAAATCCAATTGTGTGCAAATCAATTTTATTATATATCTAATCGGAGCATTGATTTTTAGTTAGACAAACTCATATCAAGTAATTTCTAACCCAACGTACTTTGCAATACAACTAGAGACAAAAATTGTCATTTTCTCCAAAGGCATTCTTCATTGGAAACAACTTGAAAACTTCAATCATCCGCCAAAACCTTGAAAAAGATAGCACATAGGACTTTGTTGTCATATGGCAATCTATAGAGTTTCCCATTATATAGTATATTTCATGTACCTTGCAAATATCTATGTCTACTATAACTGCCTTTGAACTTTTAGTGATAGAAATACTTGTAGAAAATCTTCTGCACACATTGGCCAAGGATTCACAAAATAAGGAGCAGATTTCACTTGACATTTATTCAATAATAAGATTCACAACATATGACGCAAAAAAAAAGAAAATTCCAACATATCTTAAGAATATCCCTTACTATATGTTCCATCTTGGGCATGGAACCACTGTCTGGAGAAAACAAAATCTCTCTTAGACTGCCACCTGAAAAACATATATTGTCGGAATATAAGCTAATGAAGCGACTAATGAAGAAGCAAAACTGAAAGAACGGAATAGATCAAATGCAACTTTACAATGCAAAGAAGGTGAGACATCAAGAACATTCAAATAAATTCAAGAAAACTTAGAAGTCATTGAAGCGTTTTACAAAGAGAGCAATTTGCTACAAATCAACAACTGCAAACAACTAAAGGGCAGGAATATATACACAAAGAGGATAAGCAATATCCACGGCACACCCTATATTCCTCCTAATCTGCTCCTCGAACATAAGTCTCAGGAAGAGGCCACTTTAGCATTGACTTATCTATGCCTCCAACCTGATGGACAAGAAGCCAACCCCTTTTATGAACAGAAATCTATAACCATCTAACTTTTTCAAGCAATAACTATTAATCATTTTTGCTAAACCAAGAAGGATGGAGAGGGCGACGAGCAGTGACTACTCTCATGAGGGTTACCATAAGGGTCCCGCACCCGTCATGGAATGTTCAGCATTGACCAAACCAAATCATAGGTTACTGATGCAAGCAAGGTTCGATCCTATGACTTGGTGATGGGAACATCAGCGTGAGACCAACTAGGACCCCACCACCAGTGGTAATACCTATTAATCAATAAACAAAAATTGCTCAATTTTATGAACCATGAAGAATGCAGAAGATACAGCTACAGCTTTGTATGATATCGTCTTTGCAAAGTCAGTAAGGATCATATTACTCAAGCAGCTTTCTGTACACTAAACACTAAAAGCCCAAAGGAATTCTGACAATTTTCCATCCAAATTATTTTCTCCAGGAATATAGCAGAGGTTCAACCTAACCCATGCTTGCCATGAAACCAAATAATTTGATAGCAACATGCTAGTCTTGGGAAAACCCACACACTGATTTGTACTTTCAATGTATGCAGGGTTGTTTTATGCAATCTTGTGAGATATTAGATATTGTCTCAGCTGCCAAAAACCAAGCAAATTTCAGAAAACTTTAGCCAATCTTCCTTCCTTGGTGTGTGAATGTTTATATTCATGTAATCATGTTCTTTGAATATTACAAGAAAGTAAAAGTAGCAGAGGAACAATCTGCCTGACTACACAAGATAATATGAAACTTTGTCTTATGTTTCCCACTTAGCCTGCTTAGAATCTGATAGGCAAGAACTATAACTAGCAGCTAGTCAAAAACTATAGACCAAAACACAAAGAAACTGAAATATTATATTTCGGCTATCAAACAAATAACAAAAGCTGTCCCCTTCAAGCGCGATATACAAGTCTTAGCAAATTCTTGTTCCTAGTTCTGTGTTCTTAAATGAAAGACCACAACCAGAGAATTCCAGATAATTACAGCATCCATTAACAAAAGCCAAATAAGGAACAAGACAAGGCAAAAGTTCTAAAGACTCGAACAAAAGAAGCCAATGCCGCATAGGCTTTTAATTATACAGTTGTTCCACCGGAAGAAATCAATGGCTAATTTCCACTGATCTCAAAAGTCTACACAGTCAACTATAAACCATCATCACTATTTAACAGTAACTTAAATAAGTCAATAGATGGGAGCGCCATAAGACTAAATATTGAGGAAACAAATGGCAATTACAGAAGCATATTAGACGGAATGGAGCTAGTCAATTTCCACCAGAACTTTGGTAGACTACGACATCCACATTGGCCAGTCTCTGTCTCTCTTACATGCAAGAACACAGAAGTGCCCGCACGTGCACAAGCACAAGCACAAGCACATGTAAGGACATCATTGCACAATCTTACAGCACTTCCTGTGTAGGTCCTGTTACTTATTTTCATAAATCCAGGCTGAAACTACCCAAAAATGAACAAAAGGTTTATATCTTTCAATCCAGCAGCTCACTGTTTTAGCTCAGCACTGCACATTTATTCTTCTTCAAGTGTTAAAACAGAAAAACAATTTGACAATAGGCACATGTTTGCAAACATATACTTCACAGTACTATGTACAGCCAAGAACTAGATGTATGAAAGGAGTTTCTCGATGTGGCATAAGTTTCTTCTATCACTGCAGGAGTACCAAAACATATAAGATCTTTTCAGTCTTGGCTGATCAATTAGTAAAATGTGAAACACGGACATGGTATAAACTGTAAGAGCAGGACACTCTAATTTTAAAATGGCAAAAAGATTATGTTTGAGATTTAAAACTTCAGAAAGATCAAACTGGAAAGACAATAGAAGTATGGACATGAGCCTTTGATCAAATAAGATTTCAAGAATTACAGGGTACGAATTAAGCGAACATTGTCATAAATCACTCAGTCCAGAGAATTTTATCTAAAAAAAGTTTCTACACCGTTTCCTCAACAGCAACACAAAAGGTAATTATTAAGACAATTGTATCACTCCAGTTGCATGTGCTTAAACACAAATACGAATAAATGATAGGGATATAAGATCTTTGGAATCACAATGCCATGACACTGCTCAGTGATAAAGAAAACGAAGACAGATCTATCTTGTATCTTCCTTACCTGGTGAGGTATTTTGGATCATATGTCCCATAAACAACATCATAGTGTCCATCATAAGATTCTACCAACTCCAGATCACTAGTGAATGGGTCCCACCTGCGGATATAATAGATGAGCTGAGCCATATATAAGGCAATGGCACTATACAGAAAAATTATGAAGCTTACTCATATCTCCACTGGCGCTCAAGGTTTAAAAGCACTTCAAATACAGTGTCTGCACAGGCATCAACAACACCAACAGACTTCACAAGAACACCTTTTCTCATCTGCAAAGCACAGCAAGCACTGTGACTGTTTGGTACCAATTTGGCAGCAAAATTTACATCTCCGGCTTGGATTCATCAAGCAAGTTTGATTACTCTTACCAAAACGTTCGGTCTCTTAAGAGAAGCAAATTTTATAATGTGACAACATAAACACTGGCAAATATGCTGATTATACTTTTTACCAGAAGAGGCATCTTCTAATCCTGATCAAGTAAAAAAGCCCTTCAACTTATCATTTCAAAAGTCTCTTCCTATCATATATCTAAACGACCACACCGACACATGCACAGCAAACATCATCCCTATATCTTAAAGTGAAATTGTCTTGCACAGGAAAATGAATGAGGCCTTGATATGTTTTTTCATGTATTATCCCGATATGTTTTTTTTTTCTTTTACTAGCACAATTCCTATTAAATTATTTTGTTCTGAGATAGTTTAATGTAACAGCAAAATGTTACCTGGGAATTCTGATATGATGAGTCATATATAGTACAGTACCTGCTTATAGAGAATTATCCTTCTACTTTAAATTGACCAGGGAGGTATTCTACTTGAGTCACTAACAAAGCAAACATATTCATTATTTGGCACCCAAATATAAACTCAATAGGATAAGTTATGACTTACTAATGGAGTGCAAATTCTGTCAAACATGCGGGAACATCATCTTATGGAACTTATATGGAGCCACATGATACCATGCACCGCACAGGTCTCTTTTTTATTGTTATTCTCAAGATAGAATTTCATTTTTTTCGAGGACAAAGCCGGAGGCAAGTAAAGCCGGGGTGAGAATTTCTTCCGAAAAATATATATTCTAAAAAAAAACGGCCGTACAAAATTTTGTGTGAAAAAAGCCTCGGTAAAAGCTATAATCCAGCTCTGATTAGTGAAACAAAGAACAGCATGGGAAAAGCTGTACAGCAAGTTCTACGGAAACATAAGAGACATATGAGAAACAATGACAGAATAAGAAAGCACAAGGCTTGCATATATACCTTGGACTCAGCAACATCCTCAAAGATTCTAATACCTGAAATCACAAACAAAACAACATTGTAGAGACTCGACAATACTTAAAAGTTTGCATGCTTATTGCCAGGGAAATCAATTCTCAACATGCAAACAATTCTTTACAGGAAATCTTTATTCAGAGTTTCAACAGGAAGAAACCAAAGCTAAGGAATTACTCCACAATATAGACGATCGCTAGTATGAAAATGAACAGCACTATATTGAGAATGACAGGTGAAGCCTCTACAAAACCTCAGTATCCTGTCACGTGATCCACACCGTAGGATTCTGAAAACCCCAAAAGGAGCAGCTTTTAACATCTTATGCTAATCACTCCAGTGCAAATCCCAAGAGCAAAAGCACTCTCTAGATTCGTTACCATTAGTTCAAGGCTTTTTAGTATAACTCAGTCAGGCAAGATCTGTGTTTCATTTTCATTGGTCTAGAGTGAACCTGTCTAACTTTAACAGATTTAAACAGTTGAGAAATGTTCTAATAATTACCGCTCACAATTATATGTTTGAAACAATCCAAGTCTTCAGCCAACTCAGTTCACAGCTCTGTTCAAGTTCATTCTTTAGATCAGTAATTTGCATATTAGAGCTTATGCTTGCCCCAACCCCATTTTGTCGTATGCATGTCAATGCTGACTGGATAAATGAAAGAATAGACTTTCTCATAAACATAAAATGTTCGCCAATCTCTAAAACTTAATGCTTCACTACTATATGGACATACATGTCCCCTCACCATTTTTTAAATTTTTGGATGAGCTAGCCATTTTCTTACTCCTTGAATTTTGTAGTTGACAGAGTCAAGTTAAAATGAGAAAGAGAGAAAAATGAGCCAAAATGCATATCAAATCAAAGCATAACCTCACAGAACAACAATAAATCATAACTATATACCAAGGCTCACATTTTTTTCCAAAAAGAATTACCATATAAAAAAGGACTTTGAAGATTTAAACATCATTGTTGGCCGTGAACCATTACTTAAGCTAAGATAGAGTACCATTCATTGTACGAATACATTTCCACTCATTAGCTTCTATTGCATCTCCAACATCCCTGCCAATGTTTCCACCTGCTCTGATACCCAAGCTTGATGATTTACTTAGGAGCATCTCAGGACCTGTTAAAACGGAGACAATGGTGCAAAACATAGGATATGAGAATTCAAGGTCCATGATCATGCATTTTTTTGGGTGAGCATTGTTTTAGTATTTGTACTTCTCGGTATTAGTATGCGTTGAGTGTACAGTGGCATACTTGTATCTAGTCATTGTCATTTTACTATAAAAAAATATTAAGTACTCAGATCACCCCAACCATTCAGTCACAAATCTCTTTCCAGTCATTTACTTTCACAAGGGTCACGAAGAGCCCGAATCAAACAATGTACAGTATGACAAATCAATTATGCAACATGTTGATTGTAAGATACAAACAGTACCAAGATAATGGATAAAGATGACCCCCTATCATGGTTAATGACAAATTCGATGAATATTTAAAATTATTAATGCATTGTGCATACCTTATATTCCAATTGTGTGTTAGAACAAAACCAGAAGCAGCAATTAGATTTTTAGTTGAAATTTCTTACTCGCTTCAATGCTCCAGGTTCATCAGACACCAGTAGAGTAAGTTGCTGATAATTTAGCAAGAAGCAGTATGTTCCAGTGTCTATCATCTATATATTTCGCTGTAGTAGAATAAATTTCTTCAGTAAAATTTGAATCTCTTCTTGACAGTATCAGAATATTTCAACTAGATACCTTGTTAGACCAACTGCTCTTGCTCAACCATAGAGAAAAGCTTCCCTATGGAGTTGACTTATCTGAAGTGGAGAACAGCAGGCAATGTTAAGCAACTGCTATGATCAATTATTGCTTTCTTTAGGATGCATGCACAAGCCAGTTCTGGGATTCTTTAATGTATTACAAAAGTGATTCTTCAATAACATCCTGTCCATTACTGAATACCAATTTAATTAGTGCTGACTGAATCTTCTTAACTTACTTAAACATAAATGGCTTACATCAAAAGGTCAAACTTATAAGTTACACCAGTGACTTATAATACATGAGATCACATGAATTACATATGTAGCATTTGCTCATCACTAATTAAACCAGACCTTCATAAGTAGCATTTAGCATGCGTGAAAGTTGAAAATTTTCATAGTTTTCTCTGTGAACAACATTCCTAAGACAATGAAAATAGTTATGATTTTCAATCATAATGCACTCCCACATCGTGAACAAGTTGACAGTGTTAACTATGAAATACAGAAGGTGTCTTTGCGAATGTCACCTTGATAGAGAAAAAGAAGGTGCTGGCCATAGTATATTTGAACAAAAGTATTGGTTGTCACCAGACATCTTGATTCGGGAGCCTTTCATCCAGTTACAATCCTTACTTTCTTTTGATGTTCCAAAAATTTTTAAATCCAATTCTTTTCACTCTTGACCTATCATCCCCACTTACAAAAATAAAATTATCTTTCCCATCAATTACTTGTAGCGGAACAATGAAAATTGATAATAAGCTCTTTAACTGTTCTTAGCCCACCAAATTTATATGATATCAATTGACCTTTTTCCTAACTCCTTCAGTTCAAACATTTGCCTTAATCCATGAATTGATTGAAGTGCAATTCTCCATATTCTAACCTAATTTTCACATGACATACCTAATAGGTAAGTATTCTCATCTTTGATTAGTATCAACGTTATCCAGAAAAAGGATTTTAATATACATTTCCATATGCATTCATTCATATTAAATGGTAAAGGAAAGAACTATGAGCAATGAAAGGCATGAAGCATAATACCAATTTGAGGACGTACTTTGAACCTAAGGCCAAACATCAATGCACAGAGAATATCAAACTTATCAAATGTAATGGGAGGACACTCTATTAAGCCTCCCTAGTATAAGCTCCATTACAATATAACTTCAGCAGAAGCCAAACTATTCAAACAACTTCTCTTGCAGATAGTGTGTGTGCGTGTATTAAGAAAGCACCAATCAATAATGTCTCTAAATATATGTACGCATATTGTTCTCAGTTGTCATAGGCATCACAGCTCTTAGTCTAACTAGGACCCCCCCTCTATCAAGACATCATTAAACCGATACAAATCTCAGCCAAGTCATGCTACAGAGAGAATAAAATACAACTCATAGAGCAGACACAAAAATAGAAGATGAATATTCTACCCAAGATGGCTTTAATTCACATATAACAATCTCGAAAAGTGCATCTAGGCAGAGAATGCTTATTTTTTCCTCATTTTACCAGATCGATGCCATATAGTACATAGAATTTCAGTTAGAATAGAAAGAGAGAACAATCACAAAGATAATATAATCAAGCACTCCATGCTTCACACAGGAGCTTTTCATATTCTGATTTTGTACATTAACATTTTTTCTTCATTGTCACAACAATAGATCAACAAACATGCTATAAAAAGACTGATGGCAGTTGGCTAATACATATCTTTCTTTATTACTCACCTTTAGCAATCAAAAGATACCAAGTACAAAAGATAAAAGAATATGTAGCCTTAGAAACAATGGTATTCTAAGTTTTTGTGCTACTGTAATGGATTATAAAAAGCCAACGGTGATTGTTGAAGGAAGAAAATTTTACTATATATTTTCCTCATTAATTCTATTCATTGGTTATTGGGAGACGTTTATCCCTTCAAAAGGTTTTTTGCATTTGTTGTGCTTTGTTTAAGCAAAAGACATGTATCATTGGTGGATATCATTAATGGTTGGATACGAGTTTATAATAATATATGTAAATTTAACCAACCTTGTCCAATTCTAATAAGCTTCTTCAATTCATTGGCATAACGCCTTACTCTGTGTCGGTGGCCCTCTAGAGTGATCCTACAGAATATAAGAATTCAGAAAATGTTAGCATAGCACACTCACATGCACATCCTCCACACACCCAAGAAAGCATGTGCAGCCGCGGGCATGCAGAGAGAGAGAGAGCATATTTATCAAAATTGATGTAAACGCATCATTAGTTAATGGAAGTGTATTATGAACCACAAGTAAAAGCATACTCTGTCTCCATACTCAATTTGTTCCTGGCACTGCCGCCTCTTGACAGCTCATACTCAGCCTGTGTAAAAAAAAAAAGTTGGTGAAAATATACATGAATTTCATTTTGCTCTACTGCCTCTTGTCTATTCAGCTCTTCAAAATCAAGGCCTTACCAATGTAGGACTATAATTCACAATGAAAATCCTAAAACTGAAGATGGAGTGCAAAGGAAAATAAAAGACATGGAACAACTTTTTTATGCCAAATGCCATTACTCGTGTGATACTTTTGAACCTGTTGCTTGGCAAGGTCAAAAGCCTCCATCCACTTCTGCACTTCCCCAGCACTGGCACAAGCAATCTTGAAGCAAAGAAGCAGTCAATCGTCATTCATTTATGCAGAGTTAAAAGGAAGTACACTTCTACAAGACAGGACACAATTTAGACATGAGAGTTGAAGCAAAAGAAAAATCACAAAGAAAATTTACCCAGCATATACTGTTTTCCCAAATAAAGCCACACAGGCTACTTCTATATTTCTTGCCTCCTCAAAAGAACCTAATAATATGATAGTCCATTCATTTTCTTGAAGTCAGGATTTGAGTACAGTAATATGATGCTTCAAAGTTAGATTATTTAAACAAGAATGTGTAATTTCTTAATGTATTTTCTATCTTTTTTTATCAACAAGGATCTGCATTGATCTGTCTCTCATTCATATACCATCAAAATCCTTTCCAGATTGCGGAAAGGACAATCATTTTCTGGTCATATTCATTGGCATTAGGAACATGAGCCTTCTTCTCAAAGGAACTGCCATACGTTTCTCCAAAAAAAAAATAAATAAAGCAACGAAGGTATCAGCTCCCCCACCAAGTGCAAGTTCCGTGTGACAAATTCATTCTTTGCAATTGCAACATATTCAAAATGGGAAACATGCCACTGGAGGCACTATAAGACCGTTCTACATAAGCAACTTCTCTTTTTAGATTACTTTATGGGATGTAGTGATAAAATTATTATTGTTGGCTATAAGACATATTTTGTAAGAAAATACAAGGGAGTCACAATTAAGCTGGTTTCAAGTTCTACGGCAATGCTACATTGGCATGTTCCAATCTTAGTGCGACTATTGGTACTCCCTGACCTAATAGAAGAAAGAGAACAGGTTATGAGTGTCCCATATCGCTTGTCTATGACTTTCAATGGACCTTATGTTTATGTAGCCTCCCTTCACCTATCAACTTATGCCTTTGGGTGGGACATTCTAATATGGAAACAGAGCCGAATTTCACAGCAGATTTATTTTGCAGGTGAAGCTCCCCATTCGTCAGTTCCATAAGCCATTTTTAGTTCGATTGGCATGTGAGAGGGAGTGTTACAATATCCCACATCACTTGTCTTTGAGGTTTCCATTGCCTTATAATTCATATAGTTTCCCTCCAACTATCAGCTTAAACTTTTGGTTTAGACATTCTAACAACTTGACATAAAGGATACCTAATAATTGCAAGCTTATTGGCTCATTTCAGTTTTGCTCTACCATCCCATCCCTATGCTCTAAACCTTCTCTTCCTAGCACCTATTCTTCTCCAGTCTTTTCACAATTTCTGTAATTATTGCTCCATTCATATTGTTATCATGACCCAGGTCCGCTTGTTAGCCCCACTTTGCCTTGGTCCAGACCACATGTGATAATTCAACTCAATTAGCCTATCCAAGTCCTTGTTCCACCTTCGTAATTTATTTATTTGCAAAAGTGAAGTACCTTTCATGGCATGACTTATAGAATGTTACCATGACACATGGAGTTCGTTAATTTTAGCTTGAACTTTTAACGTGCAGGCCCTGCTTGTCACCCAATTCAACAAATATTATGGGCACCCAATTGAGATTTTTTAGTGAGGGTTATGGCGGAGCCAGCGCAGTGCACATTAGTTTCAGCGTTCAGCATTCTCTTCCAGGGTTTAAGTATTAATATTCACTTCGTCTATTTTAATGGGTGTGAGAAATATCGGCTTTAAGTGGGACTAGGGTTTTGAGAGTTTGCTTTTTGGTTGTGGTCCAAATTCTAATCAGTGAATTTCTTCTCCTCTTTTGCCTGTGCATGTAGGCCAATGGCCAAACCATGTAAATCTTATTCTTCCACTCTCTCAATTCTATTTTCTATTACATTGGCACTTTTGCTTAACAACGAAGCATACTAGGATGAGAACTTGAGCAAGCTTATTAAGTACAGAATCAGAAAAAAACCGATTGCCAGTTCAAAAGTACTCCAACAAAAATTAATTATCTACAAAATACCATCTTCAAGTTTCATGTCAATCACCGGTAAGAACAGCACGAGAAAGAAACGAGAAACTAACCTCTCCTTTCTTTGTCTCATCCAGCCTACTATAAAACCGCAGAACATAAAGATCCTGCCACAAAAGAAGAAATCCCCTTAAAGAAGAATCTGAAGTTACATCAACTTCTCACCTGGAGGATGTAAGTGTGCTTTTGGAGGTTACAGAACAATTCTGATGTTTTATATCCATGGAACTGCTGACAAGATATAGGGGAAAGAAAACTCACCCCATGGTTGACCTTCCGACGCCCTAGATCCTCCACCATAAGTGAGAGCCCTACAACACCCCTTCTGATAGGTTGCTGTGCCAAGGGAAGCAATTAGGGCCGAAAGTATGGATGCATTCAGTGTTCTCGTACATGCAAATGATAGCATGAAGATAAATCCAAAAACAATCAAGTGGATAGATCTAGATGATGGAAAATCCTTTTGGCTAAACTATGGTGAGAAAGAGACTGCAAAATAGTTTTGCATACAGCATTCGGTAATCTTTTTCCTAAATTATACTTATAATGACAAAAGGTAAAGGAGCAAGAAGATGCATTTGACCTGGTCCGCGCATTTAATTAGGAGAAAGGACAATGACAATCAAATATCAAACAATGTAGAAAAAGGGATCATGATGCAACAATAGTTCATGAAGAAATTAAGCAACAGTCATTAAACCTATCGGTTCGCTGGGGAAGTCAATTTTGGCATTGGGGCATCAAAACCATTGCTAATTGATCGTCAATCTTTCTCACTACTCTTTGAATTATTGAGTGTCTGATCCTGAGGAAGTTTAAGGAGCCCAAGCAATGTTGCACAACTTTGAAATTGTTAAAAGAATGTCCAGTAGGTACTCATACTAGCTTTTAGATATTAGAGACATGTCTTATTACTCGGCCATAATCCAGAAAGAGCTTATCACTCACCGAAACAGGGCCTGTTTGAAAACTCCAGTAAGTGTTGAAAATTTATGTATTCAGCACTTAATAAAATTAAGCACATTCGATAACCATAACTAGCTTTTACCTAATCAAGTCAAAAACATCACTTAGTTAGCTAAGAATGGGGTTACTTTTGTTCCCAAAAAAAAAAAGTATAAACAATATTTTACTTTCATTTTCAGCACTTACAATGGCCAACACTTCAAATTCAGTATTCAAACTTTTGGCACTAAAGTTTCAGTTTTACCAAACAGAAGGCTTGATAAAGAACTTGTCTCATTGGCTAGTGGAAAATGATTATCACTTGAATGGGGTTACCAAAAAAGGTAAAACAAGTCTTTTTGATAAACCAGATTGTAACTGAGGACTGATTAGGTTCATAAAACCTTAGCCAATTTTCAGTTTCTGCACGTTACAGTGCCCTTCAAGTCCAATTGCAGAAAGTTCCCCATCTCCATTCAAAAGACTTCCCTGCATTGATGCCATCTATTTGACTTGCCTGCTAAATTGAGGACAAAACCACAGCTCGCAGCAATTCCCAGTTCTAATTTTCCACAAGTAAGCAGGAAGGTGATAAAAAATTAATATGACAGTGGATCGTCATTTTGGCACCCAAAACACCTGCCAAACTTCATTGGTCCAGTATGAAATTACATAGTATCATCTCTTCAAACCACACCCTTTCCCATTCAAGCTTTTGTCTTGCTCTACTATGAAAAAGAATTGCTGAGAGAGGGAGAGAAGCGTGAGCAATCAAAGGTATCCGAAGGATATGTAAGATTTTCGACTGAAAGTTGTCTCGGATGGCCTCAATGTATGACAATAAACTTGGGAGAAAAATGCTACTCGCACTCAGTTTACGAATACTGGCAGATGATAGTAATCACAGCCGGTTACAAGGCTGCTGTTAGCCGCTATTGAACGAGCCAAAAGAAAACCAAGTACTAAACAGCTACTACTACCGGCATAGCACTGAAAGAAGCCATTACTTATTAACTCGGAGCACTGTACAGTTGGCAATTAGCGATACAATGACTCCAATACATAATATTATAATGAAGAGTCACCTGCCAGACTAATTATCAAGAATTGAACAACAGCGGCTCAATGGAACTCTTTCTGATAATTGCAGATTACAGAGCAGCTCATTCATGCAAGTAGGGCATTCAAATCATCGATGACAATTCACAGTCAAAATCCTCTGCCCCATTAGCTGATTCCCTACTCCCACCATCCAAAGCTGCTCGCAGTTGCTCTCCCAAATCAATAAACAGAACCCACAAGACCATTTGAGCTAACATAGCACTTGTCGTCAGGCCAAGACCCAAAAACAAAACTCAACCCGGAAGTCAAAATCGCGAAACCTGCGGAAAATGCGAGCGCAAGGGGAAAAAAACAGAGACACGGCCACGCAGACATCAAGAGAAACAAGAAAACAAGGAAAACATCCTCGGGTCCCAAACGCTTACAATGCCGGGGCTTTCGTGAGGATCGCGCTTGTACATCTCCACGTACTTGCCCCGGATGAACAGGAACCTCAGGTGGCAATACTCGTGCCCGATCGAGTTCACCCCCAGATGATAAACCCACCCGAAGAACTCGAACACCTCCCTCTTCCCTCCTTCCCGGTCGCTCTCCGACCCCTCCCTCTCCATCGACGATCTGTCGCTGCCGCTGCCGACGCTGCCCGCTTTCTTGTGCATCGCCGCCGCCGCCGCCGCCACCGTCACCGTCGTCGTCGTCGTCGTCGTCGTCGTCTCCATCTCCAGACCCAACAACTCCCCAAGGATTCGACCTTCTTGGAGCTACAGGAAAAGCCAAGAAAGCAACGGGAAAGCTCAAGAAACCAATGCGGGTATGGAGAGAAGAGAGAGGGAGAGAGATCTTTCTGGGGGAGGGAAAGCGGAAGAGGAAGGTGGCGATACAACAGGCGACAGGACACGCATTAACGCCTGTTTGTTTGACGTCAGTTGAAACAGGAAACGAAAGCTCGAGCCTTTGCGCTTTTTCCTGCGGTAGATTTGGTGGAGTGTAATCGCCGAGGAGGCGTTCTTCCGCTTTCGTGGCATCGCGGCCGTCCACGTCATCGCACCGGGGGGGTCCGCTAAGGCGTAAAGGTCGTGGGGTCTGCGGAGCGATCGACGGTCAACGCGCTGGTGGGACAGGACGGGGCCTAAATGTCAAACATCATAAGACCTTTGGCCGACCTCGAGGGGATAACCTAACCGAGTCGATATCCGGCCAAACTCGAACTCGGCTCGGCTCGACTCCATCGCAATCTATATGGTTTGGAATGCCCGACTCGAGCTCGAGATTAGTAAAATTAGAATGCCCAGCAATTTATATGTTTCAAAAAAAGATTAATGTAAAGAAAAGTATCAAAAGTGGTATATTTGTGACAAAATTACCCCAAATTATTATATATGTGATAAATTTACCATTCGTTAATTTTCGTTAAATTTTATTATTAAATAATTAAGTTAGATAACAAGTGGCAATTAACGGGTATATCGGTTTGGGATTTTACCCTCCATTTGTCACAACTAGTTCATGGTTTTTCATGGGTATAATCCAATTTAACGGAAATTAATTAAGAGTAAACTTGTCATAAGTGTATTAGTTTGGAGTTATTGATGATCAAAATATTGCATTTTAGTAAATTTATCGCGTGTGTACCAATTTAGAGTTATTGGGAATCAAAATATTAGTTTTGGATAAATTTGTAATATTAATCCTTTAAAATATAAAAAATGGGCGAAAACTTGATTAAGCCCGGAGCTTATCGAGCTAAACATTAACAAATTCTAGCTTGACCATATAAGATAGATACCCCATTAACTCGAATACAAGTTCAACTCGAAAGCAAGGGGAGCCAGATTTGAAATCGGAAGAGTCGATCTCGAGCCGTCATCAAACCGAACCGAACCACGCGGAAAGTGGCTCCCCACTCGATGTCCGTCGCGGTCCATTGTCGTCCTTTTCTTTTTCAATTGTCGATGAATATCTTTTACAGCGATTGGACGCACGTGGAAAGAGATTTGGGACACGAAAAGATGAAGCGGGGGTGGGAGAATCTGGAACCGACCATATGTCGGCAAAAGCAACTTTTTCTCCATATTCCTCGTTTATGAAGACGAGTGACGAGAGATGAGGCATCAAATGCCAACAAGCCACCCACTTCTTCTTCTTCTTCTTCTTCTTCTTCTTCTTCTTGGTGGCCAACCACATGGCAATTCCGACGAACATTATGCAGGACTTTCGCACGGTCCCACGTTTACTGTCACTGTCGTGGCCCCGGTATAAATTATTGCGCATGCGATTTTCAATTCATATGCGAACGCGCTCGTGCTTTGCATCCGACGGTCCAGAAGATTTATAGGAACCCCGAGCGGTTCTTCGGATCTTATTGTGGACTAGATCCCCATGTTGTGATCAGTGACTGATGGCTCCTCTTAATTTTTTCGTGATTCTTGTGCAAAATGTTGTGATAACGAAACTTTAAAAGTTTTACGATCCATGGGTATGATTTACTTTTTCTTTAGTTTGTTGGTCATCAAGGGATCGGGAATCCATCCCCAAGCAATCCTTATACACGTTTCATGATATATCGGATTCGAAAGTTCTTGTCCAAACCCAATGCAATCTTGAGTTTTAGTTTTATCGGGATCATTTCAAACAAAAAAAAAAAACATGAATGCACCCAAAGCCAATTTCGGGAAATGCTCAATTAAAATCACCCGAAGAGGTGGGCTAGTTAAACTACATAAATGTTAGCTTAAATCAATCTACTCTCTAGAAAAAAAAAAAAAAACTTTTGCCCATTTACTTTCACTACTTTGCTAATTCTATTCAGGTACTTTCAATTTTCCAATAAAGTTTTCTTATTTACATAACATGTCTAACCAAGTTCTTTTGACACCAAACTGCGCTAAATTCAACTAACGTCGCTGTTGGAGGTCCCCCATACCACGACATGGATTAAAAATTGCTTAGTGAATGTAGGGTGAACAAGAAACAATAATAAAAAAATACAAGGAGCGAAGCTTTGAACGGCCTTTTCGACGACGGGGGTGGCTGCCCACGTAAGCAATTTTTAATCCACGTCACACCGAGGTGTCCACATACAGTTGGATTTTTCCAAATTTGATGTTAGCGGGACTTGAATAGACATTTTACGTACCTAGACAACATGATAACAAACATTAAGAGTATGAAAACTCGATTAGAAAAAAAACAGAATGACAAAGAAAAGAAGAACTTGAAACCAAGTTATATTTTCGTTTTCAAGATAATTAAATATAGTTTTTCCATAAAATTGATCCAAGCACTTCAAAACTTTGTCGAGCCACCCATGATCGAATCTCTTTTGCTACAGCATATATATATATATATATATATATATATGCTTTTTTTTTTCTTTTATCACAAATAAGATTAAAACTTGTGCAGTCTGATTTCCGAGTAGAACCGGCACTCCGAAAAGTCCAAAAAACCCGGTGTTCGAACCCGTCTTGCCCAGTCGGGTTCCCAAGGTCTTCACCTACGAACCTACCCGGTCCTCGCGAGAACTGGCCTGGGCCTTAATGTAGGCCCACAAATCAAAACCAAGAAAAAAGCCCAACAATGAAAGCCCATGGGCCCAAAAGGGCCTGGGCCCATATGGTGGCCCTTTTCCCCTCCTCCAATGGCGGTTTCCAAAATCCAACTCAGAAAATCATGGAACATATAAATACCCACTTCAATCTAACCAAGCGAATCAAACAAGATCTCCTACTCCTCCTCCTGCCGCCAGACATGGCCGCCGCCATCCTCCGGCGAAACCCTAACCCTCGCTGCCTGTCCGATCCCGACCGCGGCCGCCCCCGCCGGCGGAAGCGCAGCCCCGAATCGATCGGCGCCCGCCCTGGGGCCGCCCCCGCGTCGAAGAGCCTCGTGATGGGCCAGGTCAAGATCCTGAAGCGCGGCGATCCCTTGACCGCCTTCGCCGCGGCCAGCCACGGATCTCTCGGCCTCGCTGCGGCGGCGAAGGGGAAGATCAAGAAAGGAGATCCCGACCTCGCGCTTGGGTCTACCGACCGGATCGGGCCCGACCCGGAGACCGTGCAGCGGCAAATCCTGGTCGGGGAGCTGCCCGGCGTCTACGCGGGTCCGGGGATGTGCGTCTCGTCCCCGCCGCCGAGTTCCGTCCCCGTGCCGTGTTTCTTGGGCAAGAACGACCTGGCGACGTGCAGTTTGAGGCGGCTATTGGGGCTCCACTTGTCGTGAATTTGAGGGAAAATTCGCGTGTCGCGGCAGATGTGGCGGTGCGCCTGTGAATTCCGCGAATCTGATGGATGTGTTCCGCCGGAGATTTGCTTGTTCGAGAGTCAAAAGGGCTCTCCTTTATCTTTTCAGGAGGAAGGGGCTTTTGATTGCAAGCGAAAAGGAAGTTTTTGAAGATGGAAGTTTGGTAGTCTTTATGTCGAGGAAATTCGAGATGGTTGATCCGGGAACTTGAACGGGTTTCTTCTAGGGGTGTTAAGTTATGTTTAGTTTAGATGCGTGTACGTGGATCTAATACGTAGTATTTATTGTAGCCCGTGTGGTCTATAAATCTAAGTATTGGTCTGCAGAGTATGCATTAGTATGCCACTTTAGAAAGAAATATTGGCTAACTTATGGTTCTATGTCGGCGAGAGTTTCTGGTTTTTATAGATTGGTCTGATGCACTAAGTATCTGTTGCTTCTATGTAATACATCAGTATGCTGGAATAAATATTATGATGATGATGATTTATTATGTTGCTGTTTGATTGCCTAATGAGCCAGTTTCATATCGATGTGCAAATGGAATTCGATTATCGTTGGTTAGAAATCCCAACTTTCAAGTTTTCACTAAAGAACGGCCGAGAGAAGTGTGGTAGGTATCACAAACTATACCTACATTGTTGATGAGGTGTGATTTGAAGCAGTGGGTCTGGTGAAGACTTTATGTTGTGCAGCAGCAAATCAGCTTCTCTGCGTCCTGGTTGCTAGGGGTTTTTTCTAGTTCGATTCTGGGATGTGGTTTGGTATAGTGTAAGCCGTTAAGCAGAAATTCCCGAGTTCTAGCAGCCTCAGTTTAGCAGATGTATATGAGTGCAGCTTCACAGGCCATCTTCCTCCAGGCATATTGATCCAAGTGACGGCTTGGGTTTGTGTCGTGGGGAACGGAGATAATGTTGGTTACTTTGGTTGGCATGAGCTACACTGATTGATTGAACCCTGCTCTGCCTGCAAATGCATTTGATCTTGCATCTGATATGCATAATCTCAGGGGAACTAAAATGCCCATGGGTTGATGATCCGACTGAATATCTGTATTGGGTCTTGATATGCTTCGAGGCAAGTCTCTTGTGCTCCTAATATATTTAAGCTTCTTTCTATAATCCTTTCCGGATGCATCTCGGTTGTCTTAAGTTGCCCTCGAAAAGTTCGTGGCATTGTATGATCACCCATAAAAACACTACTTTCGAGTGCACGCCCGCATTGGACAGTTGAGACTCAAAGACGCAACTGTTTGCTTTTCTTATTTTGGCTACTACAGCTACATGCTTTAAAACGCACCTTTGATGTTGTTAGTCTGTTAGGTAGCGAGAAAAAAATGCATGTCTGCTGGGCAGAAAAAATTGCATAACCTTCGCTATTTAGTAGTTTCTCCTCTGTTTTTGGCGTCTGGGGTCCCCAAGCGCATTGGTTTTCAATGCAAAATGGGTGACGGTGTGTGCTCGTTAGGTTGGATTGAGATGGCATCTTCGATTTTGCTTATCAGCAATAGATAGTTGGCAAAATAGTACGGGGTGTGTGATCCCCTCATCCTTCAGAGGATTATTGGCTTGTTTAGATGTATCAGGGGGAAAGAACTTTAAGATCTGTCCGCTCCAACCATGGCCACCTATTTCGGAGAATATATTCCATAAGTTGTCTTCTTCTACTTTGCCCTGTAAATGGGATTATATACATTGGCAAGCAAGACAACTGAATCATGCCAGCATCTGGAATCCTGGCCCTATCTTTGAACTTATGCCGAAGCAGCCATTAAATTCGTGACATTGTGATTGACAAACACTATTCCTCCATTATAACCGGAGTCACACTAACCAAAAGCAAAAGGTAACAAAATAAAACGTTCTTATTTGAGATTGCGGTCGCCGACTAGCTTATGTAACACACAATCCTAAGTCGGCGACAGATTCTCTTGAAAAGCAAGCACAGGCAAGTTTAGTGTAACATATGATCACCTCGCACCCATCTCCATGGAGTTGCTTTCTCTGCCATTACTTTCATCAAGTTCCGGACAAGCAGGCACTATCCTCTTCCAGAACCAGTGCTTTCTCCACTGGAATATCATCTCTTCTATCGGGACTCCCTTGGTTTCAGGTAGGAACACGTAGACGAAGACGGTCATGATCGTGATCCAGCCGGCAAAGAAGAGGAAGATCCCGAACTTGAATGTGCAGAGGAGGGAAAGAAAAGACTGCCCGATTATGAAGGTGAAGAGAAGGTTCACGGCCACGGTTATGCTCTGCCCAGCTGATCGGGTCTCCAGGGGGAATATCTCACTCGGGACGGTCCAGCCAAGAGGGCCCCATGACCACCCAAAAGCCACCACGAACAAGCAGATCACGGTCACAACCAGTATTGAGAAGCCCTTTGATAGCTCTTGGTTGTCGCCGAACTTGATTCCCAATATCACCGCCACTACGCACTGTATCAGAGGCAAAAGGAACATGTTTAATTCTGTTAGACACAACTAGAGTGTTCGTCTGTGTGCATCTGACCGCCTCCACAGCAATATGGATGAGCATCATTTTTGTGATAGTTTCAATTTTTTGTTGTGAAATTACAAAGCGAATGTGCTGTATCATGTAATCTACTTCATACAAATCGATACACCTTGTTTTGGTGGGCATTTGGTTTGGATTTGGGTGATTTTCACACATATTGGAGATGAACTTTTCTTGTCTTTAAGTGCAGAATGTGCAAAAGAGAAAAGAAATTCTTTTTACCTGGCATACAACCATCTGAATTCCTCCGCTAATAAGTAGAGCCCTTCGACCCCATTTGTCAACTGTTGCAATGGAAATAAACGTGGATGAAGCAAGCACCGCTCCTGTCAAAGCAGAGGAGTAAAGGGACGCGCTTCCTCCGAACCCCATGCTCTGAAACAGCACCGGAGCGTAGAAAAGAATTGAATTTATGCCTGTGAGGATTTGGAAAGTGGGCATGAAAATAGCCATAACTAACTGAGGCCTGTTTCTTTTCTCAAGAATATTTCGGAACGGATGCTTGATCGAATTTGCTAATTCACTGGCATCGACAATGTCCTGAAACTCTGCATTGACATTCTTGGTTCCTCTAATCTTTTCTAGGATTCTTCTTCCTTCCTCGTTATTTCCACGTTCAACTAGGCTGTTGGGCGTCTCTGGTAGGAATAGTCCTCCAACTGTCATCAACAGAGCTGGCGCTGCAGCCAGGCCTAGAGAGAGCCTCCATCCCCAAGGCCTGAGCTTCTCGGTTCCATAGTTTATCATGTTCGCTGTGAATATGCCCAGAGTTGTAGCCAGCTGAAACATGATGTTCAATGCTCCTCGAAGATGGGCAGGTGCCATCTCTGACAAATATAGCAGAACAGCCTTCAGAGAGCAAAAGAGGCGAATGAGTTTCACTTGGGTAAGGCTGAACATGAGTAGAATATTTCTAAAACTTTCCCTTCTCATTCGATTCAATGCAACCGTGTCCCTCACTCCTGTAACTCCTAATAATCCTACAAGACATTTATTTTTGATACATCATCCCGAGAATACTATCTTTCTGCTATCCTATTATTGTAGTGCTCAGTCGCAAAGCATTAATACTCATTCAACAGATTCGCGTAGATCACCTCTCGACAGATGCTTCCTAAGTTACTGCTTTTATGCTACAAGATAAATAGAGAAGAGGACATACCTGATTTCCAAAGCCAATGCCAACGCCAAGCATAATCCGACCCAAGAGAAGCATTGCAAGATTTTGAGCTGAAGCATTTAAAGTTGCTCCAATAAGAAAGCTGACTCCGCCACTAACAATACTTGCTCTACGTCCATAGTTTCTTGTGATGGGAGAGGCGACCAGAGAGGAGACCAACCCAGCAAGGTAAAGAGAAGACGTAAATGAGGCAAGGACTTGGTTGTTGTACTTGCAGTAGTTGTTTTCATGTGCATGCTGCTTGTTTCTGTAAACTTCAGGGAAGAATTTCCTAAGAAATCCATCCATTGAGGTCACTCCTCCTGCAAAAGAAGGCAAAACGTTATAGCACAGCTCTGCAGAAAGACACTCTGCATTCGGTCAAATTTAATTTCTAAGTTGGGTCGTTAAAGAATCGATTGCACAAACTGAGAAAATCACCTGAAATTCCAATGTCATAGCCGAAGATCGAACCGCCGACTGCAGCGATGAGGCATGTTACGACCACATAACCGGTAACCCTCCCTTGGTACTGCTCCGCTCTCTCCTTCGCCACGCCAGTCGGACCGACAGACCCTCCCGCCATCTCTCGACTCACCTTCTTCTCTTCCCACCTCTTAGAGTTCACTCCCACAAGCTGCCTGAGCACAAAACCGGACTCTATACATATAGTCAGTCACCAGGGAATTCGCTAACAAGCAAGCCCCAGTTGACGCACCAAGAAAGAACCTCCCACCTGCTTAACCAGGAGAGGAAAAAGGATTAACAGACTGCATGAGGTAAGCCATGATAAGGGCCAAGATGGGCTCTGGCTCTATTGTATTCTATTCATCACCCTCTTCACCCACAAACACATGGAACTGCGCATATGAGGAAAGAAATATTGGGATAGACTTGGTCCTGACGATCATGTGGTCGACAGGGAGTCCATCGTCTCTTGATATTTGACTGGCTTGGTATAGTAGATGAAGCCAGACAAGCAGTAATAGCGGGGTTTCATCAATTACGGCATTGAAAGGCAATTTCCATCCTCTCTTTCTCTCTCGCTCTTATCTGACTCACTCACGGTTACTTTCCACTGGGAGGGCGGGTTCAGATGAAAGAGCCGCGTGGGTTCGAATGAATGCTTGATTCGCAGATTCTCAAAATCTTTTGTCTTGATTCAGATCTCTCTCTCTCTCTCCCTCCTACCATTCTTGTCAAGAAGCCAAGCACCTACTTGAGACTTTTTCCACGTAACATAAAAGCAACTGAAGCACGGGAAGATAGAATTTCAAGAAAGCACGATGAAAATGATCATATGACATTTCCTTTTCAAAGATTTGTAATCCATGAGCACATCACGATTTATTGAACTAATTGACCATGCTTTTACGGTCGGTATTTTTAATGAAGAAATAGATTTTCTTACTCTCTGATTTTACCGAATGACTTTTAATTTGTCACGTGGCGCCAGCACGTTAACCACGAACTAATCATCAAGCAATTCTCAAGAGGGCACGTCACTTTATTGCCAATTCATGGACATCTCATCATTATTCAAATTCATTTTATGCTTTCTAATGTTATAGTGTTTTTAGGATAGGTGAAAAGTAATCAAGTATTTGTAATCAATTCGTGAAAAATGAAAAAAAGAATATGATAAAGAGGCCACGTCCGCAGTTCCTATCCACCACTCTTATACTTTAAGGTCACGTTTGATAATCAGGATAAAATTCATGATAAGATAAAATTCATCTTATTTTGTATTTGATTCATGTCCAAGATATGATAAAGTCGAAAAATAATAGGGATATAGACCGGATAAAAATATCTCATGGGGAGGTGACATTAAAGTGGATATGATGTTTAATATTCATAATATAAAAGTTATTTTTCTTGAATAACAAACTTCTTAAATTAATAAAATTAAAATAATAATTGAATTCTAATATAAAAAAATTCAAAATAATAAAATGACAATAGTTTCGTTTTTATTTATTTATATTTTCGAATTTCTTAATATCTTATAATATATATATTCAATATATATAAATAAATATATTTATTATTTATATGTATTATGTATTACATATTTTAGATAATTTAGGATAGGCTACTATTTCATAAAATTTTATTAGAGAATAATGGAAGGGGAAAAAAGAAATAAAAAAGAGGGAAACTAATAAAAAAAAATAAGCAAATAAAAATGAAGTAGGTAAGAGTATTGAGAGAGATTCTTACCATCTTCGTTTGGGCAACTTTTAGATTTATTTACATTGATATGTAGTTCATACGAAACAAGAAAATATCCAATTCTATTATTATGATTCACCAAAAGGTGGATATGGCGTAGCAAAATTTTCAGATTTTATATTTCATTCTATCCAATCCCGTTTTGGCTAAAATTTCAGATGATCAGACGCATCCTAATATGGCAGCAAAATCTACAATAATAATAATTAAATCGTCAGAAAAGAATTAAAGAAATTACATAAAAAAAGAAGAAGAGATTATTAGCGTGGAGACGTTATCTACCAAGCGTTTATTGTATGGTCAAAAGGCGACATCATAAGTTGTACTTTGTTGAATGGTCATGATCTCCATCACCCGGTTTGAAACTGGAAGTGAAACGACAGTTGGTCCGAGGCTTGGTGTGTACGTGGAATTGTGCGTCCACGACCCCCTTTTTTCCACGACTTTGCAGCCACGAATGGAGAGTTGCAGGTTGGGACATTTATGGAAGACGATGGTGATGGCTTGTGGGTGATCCACATTTCTTGAAATCAGAGGGTGCTAAATGTAGAATTTTTAAAAATTTGAGGGAACGAAACGAAGATGTAAAATTTGGAGGGCGAGCGCGATCGAGGATGAAACTTAATCACGGGTTTTTTAGTTTTTGCTCCATGAGAATATATAAATTTCGAGCATACTTAGTATGTGTCATCAAGGAATTGCCTAATTTTGTTGTTCCTTAAAGAAAGCCATGGTTGATTTTATATGGTGAATCAAATAAATTATATTAAGTGTTATATCATGATGGTGGATGATGGCATACCGGGTGGGACCAGATATTTCGGATTCAGCCTTTCTACCTATCATTTGCTTCTTGATGCAATGGCCATTCGTTTTATTAAATTGAAAATGGACTTTAGTTTGGAATGTGAATTGGGAATCAAAAGCATCTCTTGGGACCACTTGATTAGGACATTGACATGACTTGCTTTTAAGGATTGATGGTCTTTGCGTCCGCTCTCGATTTACACGGTAACCACTTATAGACCCAAATAGTATTAATATTAGAATGTGCCCAAATAGCCGGTTTCGATAGAACCCGCATGAAATCTACATAGAATAAATCTTTTTAACATTCCAAATTCATTTAGATACACGCACTAGGTTCATGTAAAGATACCTCGATCGAACCAATGCAACTTTTTGTTATTATGTTTATCCATGTTAAGATATTTTATTCAAGCAGCAAGCTAGTATTTTATTTTTTTTTTTTTTGGGTCTTTTACCGTAGGAAGGCAAGTCGAAAACTTTTGAATCTAGTGCCAAAAAAAAAAATTTGATCCAGAATATCATCTGATCAATATATAGGAAAAATTTCCATCCGAACTATGGCATCCGTAGATCATTTAGTTGACATTTTCCAACTCTGTGACAGCAAATTCTCATTATCTTGCTGTCATTCTTATTTTATAATTCTACTGCTTTGAAATTTCTTGGGTAAATAAATGGAAGCATAAAATAAAAAATAAAAAAATCCAACCTCCTCTCCTCTATGGTCTGCATGGTTGACTACAAACATCAAATTGGGATATAGCATGCACCCATCACAGCTTGGGATTTGGGTCAGATACATAATTTATAGTCAATAGAGTTTAAAATGAGAACTCTCTCTATGCATAGCTCATCCACTTGGAATTTGTGTATTGATAGATCAGCACGGAACCAGCTGAAGTCTAATGTACACTACTTGAAAAAAAGACAGATTGTGGGTTGACTTCGAGCAGAGATACTGATAATTTAATAAGATATTTTCCGGTTCTTTGGCAATGGAAGCTGGAAGCATTTAGCTGCCATCAACCTCCAGCCTGTAGACCGATTCAACAGGCAAATGGCGTTGACCACTTTGGATGGGTGAGTGGTTTTTGTGGGTGACAAATTGCAGCAAGATTCGTGTTGCTAAACATATAAAGTTCAGAATGGAAATAATATCTGGTGCAATTCCCTTAGGTCGGCCAAGATGGTGAACGATATGTTATAGATATTTAGATATCTTCTACAGATACTTAGGATATTTTCTTTGATTTTTTATATCTATTTTGATTATTCATATCCGATTTGATTTCCTTTGATTTAGTCTTCATGTACTCTTTTGAGTTTTTTCTATATATCGAAATATACAGAAAATTCTCAAATTAATTCTTCCGCTTCATTATTCTCAATTGCGATCGAGGCCTTGTTATTCACGAAAAGTATGAAATATTATATTCGAGTGATTTCTACTTGGCACCACATGCAATGCGGTTCATGCCTCAACAAGAAATCCCCTTCTTGAGCCCAACTTGTCCATCTCGACCCTTAGAGACCCAATCGATTCTATATAAGAACATTTGAAAAGTTTACTTAATCATGTATGGATTTGAGTAAGAGTCTTTTTAATCATGGTCCACACCACTAAACTGCCAGGGATTGGTAGGTAAGTATTCACACTTAAAAACAAATTTGGTCTTTTATGCAGTCGAATGCAACACAAAATAAAAGATGGTTCATGTTAAACGAATTTAATAATTTAGAATGGAGTTAGAATAATTGCATCATTTCCCTCTACTTTAGAATATACAAGAATGTCATGTTTATACAAAGTAAACACCTCTCGATAGGCAATATAAATAAATAAAAAGGATGTCAAGGCAAGAATCATGCACATTTCCTCTTTGTTCTGTCGTGTCCTCACCTTAAGTTATGGGTCTCCAAGTTGCGCGAATAATGCCATATGATTGAAGCCTATTCTTGAGCTTCACATCTTCTACATTACTTTGAACAGATTCCTTCACCCTATATGTGTTGCCTGATATAAACACCATTTACCATGTGCCATTATAGATATATGATTGATAAAAATGAAGTCCCACTGCTTGAGATTATCATAGCACCACTTCAATGTCATAAATTCGAGCCAAATTAGCGGTTAGATATCAATTTCTACCTGGGTTTATTGGGTTTGGGCTCACTTGGAGAATGCCCCCGATTAATGTGAGATCAATGCATGTAAGCTATTAGATCTTGCACATCTCACATTGTTTTCTAAAATTCAACGGTTAACATGCAATAGATTCACATGAATTGGGTTACGATAATGCTATCGTAACCATTCAGGATTGACGTGATTGATTGGAGTGTTTAGGGGTTTCTTGCTCGGGAATTCGGGGGACATTCAATTGAATCCCATTATGTTCATGCAATTTGCTTTAGATCCGGACCACCTGCATAAACGAAATCTCTTAATTTAACTATTTTTTACGACTTGTGAGATATTTTATAGACTTTCAATTAGTTAAGTCTTCACGCTCCTCCAACCCATTAATTATAATAGCAAAGGCGTTAGTGTGAGATTTCCATCCACCCTTAGAACACTTGTACAGAGCATGTAAGAGTCGTGTGGTGGGGTCGCGCGTGTCTCTGTCTTCCTTTCACATCTGAGGAATGACGGGCAGATGTAAAGTTGTTGCCATGGTCGATGCGTCCTTCCAAATTAGATACTTTATAGCACTTGCTTTACTTCCTTTATTTCCGTGTGGATAACTTTATAACTTTTGCGTTAAATCACCGCCTACCTGTCAAAGAGAAAAATCACACTGGCATCGCCAGTTGATGGGCATGTCTGGACACTCCTGCACTACAGTACTCTTTGACAAACAGGTCGATTAACTATCAAATCTCAACCGATGGACGACGACAACACACAAAATTGTACCTTTTAGAAATTTCCGTAGCGGTACAACTTTTCAAGTAGAGGACGAATGTCAAATCGCCAACCTGCATAAGATTGTATTTTTGATTTGTTTGGATCGAATTGATTAAACTGGACATAGACTCGAAAGCTACTGTCACTGGCCGACATGCCACAATCGAATCTCACAAGTCCTACATGCCTTTCCGCATGTAGCACTCGGCTTTTGTTCGACCAATGTTGACTTCAAGCGAAAAAATTACTCGGACATGGCATGACTGAATGGATACGCATATGTAAGTCAGCAAAGAATCTAAACTGCCTTCAATTGAGCATCCTCTCTACTTGACAATTACCGGTCGCGATGCTGAAGCGGCACTCATATGACAGCATCAAGCTCTATTACTCACAGTATCCATACGTCGAATGGAAGGATCAATTCACATTTAACTATACTAAATTGACTTTCTTTTGTGATGGTCTATGACTGCATCTCAAGTAAGACCAACTCACAATTGCAGAACCTTCATGCTAAATAACACTAAAGGCACAAACGGTACATTTGTTTCATTAACATAACACAAGACTTGGAATTTCCACAAATTTCCGCATTGATGCTTCTCGCGAATAGGTTAAAACAAGGCCAAGTTGTCTGCATTGCTTATGCATCTTTCCAACAGTATACATTTTGCAAAGGTTATTCTGAGGCATCGATCCGAGTTTCTTGGCTATACAATAAAGTAATCCCCTGACAACTTAAACAGAGAAATCTTCCGGTAACTTATTCGAAAGAGTGCATGAGCAAATGTGACAAGCTTTTATGCCGATATTACATGATACCGGCATAACAAATTCCACCCAACTTAAGACAGATTTAGAATAATTGTCACTAGGATATTTACAATCATAATCTTGACTGCAAAGTAGAATAACTTACTAAGCAGCTGCTTGCTGAGGTTGGAGACAGATATATCTTAACCAGTGGCACCCAATCCTCGAGATTTCGGGAGTCTGACAGCAGCCAAGGGGTTGACTATGCCCTGTGAATCCTTTCCCAAACCCATACCTTCAACAAATCCCATCTTCGCCATCATTCTGGATCCAAACCCTTTGGTATGCCTTTCAAAAGCTCCGACACTTTGAGGCGTTCTTCTCACAGATCCTCCTCTGCCACTTTGCTTTGACTTAGCACTTTCAGATTCTGACTCCCTGTTTCTTTCTGGTTCTTCGCCAGATTCGGGGAAGCTCATCCCTAATCCAAGAGATTTAGGACGCTTAATCACTTCGATGGGCGCCGCCATACCGGTGCCTCCCTTTCCCAACCCTTGGCCTTCTATGAATCCCATTTTCGCCATCATTTTTGACCCAAAGCCTCTCGTGTGTACCTCAAATGCACCAAAGTTCTCAGAAGTGACCAGAGTCACGTGCTCCTCACTGATTTCACTGGCCCTGGGTAGATTCATGGGGCTGATCTCTGTCGTTTCAGATGGCATTACACCACTTGACACGAAAGACACAGGTTGACTGGCCAATGACACCTTTCCACTGGAACGGTTAACTGAGTTCTTTAATGACTTGCTTCTGCTAGATTTTTTAGCTTCTTGAGGACTTACCCGATTTCGACCTCCACTTGTCGTCCTCGCATGTGGGACATCAATTACCGAGAAATCAGCATCATCAACAGGTCCAATCAGCTGTGATTAGCACAACAACAATTGATTGTAGTATTTCCAGATATGCAAAGAGACAACTGACCTAACTTTGTGAAACACAGAAAAAGGCAGATTTAACAATCCTGAATGAAAACACACAGCACTGATATGCATAAAGTTTCCACTAATCAGATTTAATACCTTTTCCAGTATAAGTTTATCAGTTGAAGATGGCATGCAAGTCTGTGGAGTTCGCACAACCGTCACAAATCTGGAGAAACAAGATGATAATTAGAACGTCAAAAGCTTAAAGCCTAGAAAGGGTGAAGATAGAGGAAACATAATGCCCATTAACCTTTTCTTGCCCGATCCTTGGGAGCCACTTCGCAACCGATAAATTCTTGCCAATCGTTGAACCTTATCATACAGAAAAGTTGTTATAAGTAAAAAGAGTTCTGACTTACAGAAGCAGACAGAATCTACTACTGGAGCAAACATCACTTCCATGGAACATTAGAGTAGAAATCCTTAAGGAGCGAACACGAAGATGTGTTCAAACCACAATCAAGTTTATTGAAGACAAAGGAAAAATCAATGAAATCTGAGAATCAGGAAATTGGCAAACCAGAACATGCACCTCTGCAGCTGAATAAAATCAGAGAAAACTGGGTTGGTCATGTGACCAAGGCCAAAAAGAAAACCAATACCTAGCGTTCGACAGGATTGCTGGATGCATATGCAATTATTCAAATCATCTTTAGTGACACTAAGCCTTGGGAAGGCACATATCAGTACTTGCATTAGTTTGACAGAAGTAAGAACACTGAGGTTGATGCGTATTATGATACAAAAGATACAGTGATAAACCCATGAGTGTGGAGCAAAGCCAGAACTTTTTGATGCACAATAAGAGATCAAGGATAAGCAGATTTACGAGACTTCCAATTAGGATTATCAGAAAAAGAAAACTTTCAATTAACAAATCCTGAATATGGTCATCTGGCATAATATAAAAGATACTTATAGCTGCAGACTTATCAATGATTGATGTAGCCTAACACAAATTTCTGACTATAAGACCACTCCATTACAATCTCTTTTACATGTGCTTGGATGTTCTGCATAAGTAAAACTAAGCATGTTATTGTCTGCATCATTACAGGTCTAATTCACAGGGATAAGATAAGCTTGTTAAGGTACTTGCCATAATACATAGTAACATTAAAATCAACCATGAGTTCTCGAATTTTTTGAGGTGTGAGCAATAGGTATTTTAACAATTGAATGGGGCAAAGGAAGCTCTCTCTATCTTAAAGGGTCCTCCTATGAATGAGGCAGTACATCATAATGCAAAAGTGAGCATAAGCAGGAAAGATGAAAGATTGGCAAGGAGTCGCAACCTTTGGCCACTAGAGAGAGAGAATAATGATAAAACATACCTGGGAACAATCCCGAGAATGCATAGGTTGAAAAGAATGCATGTCAACTCCATCGAGAACAATCTGCTCCAGCTTCTAAAAAAATTAAACCAGGAAGAGCATTAAGATATGGTCCCAATAATCAATTCTAAATACCACACAAAGGATAATATGCCCATCCCTAATTAAACAACATGGGAGTAGAAAGGCCGGATTGGGTGCGACATTAATAATTCAAGCATTATAGGAAGAACGGGGACACAGGTTGAAGAACTTCACGCCTAACAAAGTTGACTTCTATATATGCCAAAGACCTTCAGGCCAAAAAGATAATTTATATTATATCAACTTCAATGCTTAAAATCTGACAACAAAAGAACAGTTCAATGCACGAAGCATGAGAAGAGAGAGCGATCATAGGATCCATGAAGCAGAAGTGAGGCTCCTCAGCTAGGCAAAAGTAACGCAGTTAAATTTGGCTCAGACAATGATCAAATTCAGCTGACACAGCAAAATGAAGGGAATGTACCCAGATATTAATGCAATTGCTTGTTAATTGTACATCTAATCACAAGGACCGTTTATACTTAAGGAGAAGAGGGAAGAATGCCTTTGCAACTTCTGAATACTTTTACCCTTACCTTATTTATTCTCTCAAGGTCAACGCCCCTACGAATCATTCTGTCCCGGCGTTTAGCAGCAATCAATTCTTTGCAATGTTTCTTCTTTTCACCTGTGCATCAATTCTATTTGAATTTTAAAAAAAGCACAAAAAACTAGAGAAACATTATCCTATGAAGCGCCTTCAGACAATCCAAATTGTTCTTCATCCCCCAAGGAAAACATAATAATTGCTCATTGTTTCCCAAGACACATAGAAGGAGAACTCCATAAATTGAAAAGTAACAGTAAACATCTGAAAGAGAGGTATCCGTGTGTGCCTCGCATGTGCTTCTTTCTCGGGAGGTCAAAAACATAAAGACCCTCCAATCATGTCATCCAAACACATCGATCTCCTTAGTTCTCCATTTTAGTAATTAATACTTGAGACTTAACTATTAGTTCATGGATCAAATAGAAAAGCCAAGATTTATTATTAATTGATCGATATTTCGATTTACTTTCAAATCCCAATATACACTACTAAACTAGTTTTCCATTGAGCATGACATCTTTCTCATCCCCCCGCAGGAAGGGGCTGGGTGGGCCGGGCCAGGGAGGGAGAGAGAGAGTGAGTTAAGTTAATTAATGCATATACAAAGTTTACCAGGATATCTTCTCGATCTTGCACTCTTCTGAGACTCCAGTGACCGAGATAGAGGCACTCTTGTACCACGATTCTTCTTGGCTGAAAGAGTCCTCACATCTCTTACCAAGATAAAATCATCTGCAGCTGACGACCAATTATCTCTCACTGTCCCATGACCTTGATGTTTTGATTGAGGCTTCCTCTGCATACCATACTCCGTGGAAGCATCCTGGAGAGCAATTCCACCCAATTTTTCCAACGTTTCATCCAAATCGCTACTAGAAGAATCGTCTGAATCATCTGACGAATAAGGAACCTGCTGTAACAATAATTTTCCATCTAAAAGAGAATCACTCCCACCAATTCCTTCCAAATAATCTTGAGCAATGTCATCATCAACATCCGAACCACTATCAGACATATCCCCGGAGTCATCACTTTCAGAAGAATCTGTTGCTCCATCTTGCTCAGCTGACTCTGCCTCCGAGTCTTCCTCATCACTATATTCGGAAACATCATCCTTGCCATCTTCCTCATTAGATAAATCTTCCGTATATAATTTTAATCCCCCAATTGATACGAACCCAGAATTTTTCTTTGAAGATGTCTTCTTTGACAAAAGCTGAGCCCTCTTTTCAGGTGCTCCACAGTCAAAGTTCTCACAATCATTGACTTCCTGTTCAGGCGATGACATAGGACTCTCCGACTCTTCTTGATTTTCCATTTTCCCTGAGGATGCTTCAATTCCAGTTGGAGCTGCATCGTTTTCATTAAAATAACCCAATCCTGCGTGTGGGCTATCACCCAGAACAAAATCTGAATGATACTCATAACTGACATTTGCTTGATCCATTGATGATGGCCCTTCGTCTACATAAGCAATAATTTGGTTCTCCTTCGAACCACACACAATGAAAGGCTGAGAAAAATCCATTTTATTTTCTCCATTTGTATCTCCAAAGGTCGACACTGGATGCAAACCATCCTGTTAAAAAATTCAACTAACCTAAATCAACACAAGTGAGAGACTGAGATCAAGGCCGATCCACAAGAAGTTCTCTCAAATCAAGACAGCTACAAAGACAAAAAAAAACCATAATCTAAGCATCAAGGGTATTAACCAAGACCAACTCTAAAAATTACTTTCTATTAGGTTCAAGGCTTCAGCTGTATTATGAGTCTTCATATAGAGAACTCAACGGGTGTGAAATCCAAGAGACAGTAATGACTATTTTCAATGACTCATGAACTTTTCGCACGCAGGAGGGTGACTATCAGCACAAGATTCCAAACGAAACAGCGGATTCCAAAGAAAGCCGCCGACAACCTACAACGTGGAGCCTCAAAATCAAACAGATTTTTACCTCAAGGTCAAGCGACGGATACCGGTATCCGAAAGCATTTGACTTCGAACTTTGCGGCAAGCTTTTAGAACCGGAACCTCTACCTCGACCGGAGCTTCCAGCTTTAGACGCATCCGAGTTTTGATTCGGTCCTACAAAATGGAAAACAAGCAGACCAAACACACACTCTTATGCTCAGATGAACATCCTTCTCACAGAATCAATCGAGATAACTGCATTTTCAGTCTCCATTCGAGCTCCATTTCCTCGGAACCCAAACCGGGATCCGATCGATCGATCGTCATCCACCAGTCCCGACATTCATCAAAGAAAAAGCGCGAGCGGAAACCGAGAGAAATGGACCTCGCCGAGGGGCCGGAGACGGGGTCTTGAGCTGCCACTCCGACAAGACGCCACCTTCCACGAAGAGGCCGGCCCTGACCGACGCCGGAGCGCTGAATCCTCCTCGTCCCCTTCTTCTGTCGTCCCTGCGGTCGGATTTGCCGTTCCTCCGATTGAAGTTGCGGCCGCCGCCGCCGCCGCCGTTGCTGCCGCCGCCGCCGCCGCCGCCGCCGCCGCCGGTGTTCTTCCTCGAAGAATTCGATCTCCTCTTGCCTCCGGCCATGTTCAAACTCGCAGTGAAGGGAAAGGAACGGAACGGAACTTCGACTGAATTTTCTGATCAGATCGATCGATCGATTTGGGGGGTGATGACGAGCGGACCGTCGAAGGATCTCCTCTTCCTCCTCCGGCTGCGTGTGGTTTCCTGCCTTGGGGGCTACGGTCGCATCTGGGCCGTTGGTGATCGCCGTGGGCCGCACGGAGACGCGTGGACGGCTATGATGCGGTGCGGCCTATTTCCTCTCTGTGGGGAATATGCGAAGAATCAATGCCCATCACCGGTCGCTCTTGCGTGGATCCGGATCCGGATCCGGGTCCACGACCCTAAACAAATCATAGTATTGATTATCACATGATCCGGGTCCATGACCCTATACAAATCATACTATTGATTATGTGATGCTCATATGATTAACGATCATGGTCAACTCGATCCATGTGGACTTGAGTTTGGATATGAATTGAATTCGTCGCGATGGTCATTGAGTAGTTAGTATACCTATCAAATAAGTGAGTCGAATAAAAAATGGTCCAACCTAAATTGATCAATTTATTCCGTTTTAACTCATTTTCATGCAATACAAATTTGGTGACTCATAGCTAACCCGACCCGCCTGGCAGGTCATATATTTAACTTAGAAAAATGTATAGGTAAAAGCCTCCTTTGCCAACTTTAGTGGACATGTTCAGAGACAATAATATCTGGACAAAAATAATTTGATAAACATGTATATGGGAGACTAAATAATAATTAAAAAGAACATAATCATGCTAGTTGATCCAAATCGACAAAAATAGGTCCGGTTCGCAAGTTAGACCAGGATCGATGCACACCCCTACTTCAGGCTGCATCACAAAGGAGTAGAATTTAAAAAGCTTCTTTGAAAGGCTGAAATAGCAACTAAGGTATGTGATTTTGACTTGAGAATGGAAGAGCTGAAGGCAATTGATGAGAAAGTTCATAATTGGTTGTCCTGGACGCCTCCAGTGCAGTGGAGCAAGTCCTATTTCAAGACAAGCTCAAAATGTAACATTTCCTTGAATAGCTGGTGTGAAAGCTTTAAGACATTGCAATATTGCTGCAGATACAAACTCATTCACTCTCTCCAGAAACATTGTAGTCAAACAGATTGTAATCATCCCATGAATTGGTAAAACGCAATAATATTAAGCACACAATAGTATGAATCTAGAGGGAAAACCGTAAAAAAAAAAAATTAATATAAGGGATAACCTGAACAATCGGCGAATTATCGTTGACTTCACAAATTCATTCACTCCCTTCAGGACATTGTAGTTAAACAGATTGTAATAATCCTACGAATTGATAAAACGTAATAATATGAAGGCACACAACAATACGAATAGAGAGGGAAAATCATAAAAAAAAAAATTGATAAAAGGGATAACCTGAACAATCAGCGATCCATCGTTAGTTCATAATATAAATTATTGGGAGGTTCATAGTTCTCCGGCAATGCACCGGCAGATATCTACATTGGACTGAAAATTCTTAATGCAGATACTTGCCAATCCAAATAAGCTTTGAAGAACACTCTGGACAAGAAAAGGTCAACTTGTGGATGCGGGTATCAAGTTCCGTCGTCAAGGAGGGAGATCACTGAGCCAAGAACGTCAGCGGAGATCGAAGAGAATCACGAAATTGGAGCATCGAAGCCCACGATTACACGTAAGTGTCTGGCTATCGCAATGCCGCTACGGAGGTGTGCCTTGCTCGAGCATCGTCGTCTTCTTTGGAAAGAAAAGAAGAATGGGAAACAAAGGATTGGGAAATGCTCCACGAATGGTGAAGAAGGAAGGAAGAAGCAAGGTTTTATTATTATTTTTTCAGGGTTTGTGATTTTTTACCCAGTGGACAAAAAGGCCCCTATTCCAACTGCTGGTAATATCACATGCTTGCCAGCCGGCGAACATTTGGCTGGCCGGTAAGTTTAGGCCCTTGTTTGACATTGTTTTAATCACTTCGGACTCTTATTTGAAACAATATCTATTTTAAGCCTTTTTGGAAAAATTGGTAGGGGTGAGCATGATCCAGATTGGGCCGGTCCAGCATCTAACCCAAGGACCAACCTGCACAGTATCGGTCCCTAATTTTTGGGACCCAGAACCATCCCTAGTAAGCAAGGGGCCGAGGACTGGACCAACCCCATGGTTCTTGTTCGGTTCCAAGGTTAACCCGGGACCAACCGATTATTTTTTTGATTCATTTTTTATATTCCTTAAAAGGACAAATATACTATTTCAAATTACATAACCATCAACAATGTGATATTGAGTAATCAAATTATGAACACCAGTATATATCAAACATCAATATAACCATGAAAACGAACACATGAAATACAATTAAACCATAAAGAGTTCAAAATACGTAATATAAATCATGAATTATACAACTTCATATCTTTTTTAAATTCTTAAATGATTGCTTGACTTTTGAACAGTTGAAAACAAAACAAACAACACACATAATTAATACTTAACAAAGTACATTTGTCCAGCTGAGCTGTGCTCGTAAAGCGAGCGAGGAGAGGCCAAAGGCAAGTGAGGTGAGTGGCGAGGTGAGTGAACAGAGGCGAGCAAGGCAAGCAAAGATAGGTGAGTGGCGAGCGAACAGAGCAAGGTGAGCGAAGAGGGTTTCTATTTTTTTTTTTTTTTTGGGTTAAATTAGTGCTGGGTTTCTTTCTACTTTCTAAATTACATGGCAAATTGAACTACATAAGAAAGAAGAGAACGGAGAAGGAAGTGCAAGGGTTTAGAGTAGACAAGCACAGAACAGATAGTATCTAATATATATATTATACATAGTATATACAGGGTTGGTACGGGTTAGATTAACCCTACACTCTCAGAACTGAGGACCAACCAACACAGCGTAGGGTCTAAGGGTTTTAGGACTAGGGACCGATCCAAACCCACTGAGAACTGGTCCAAGACTGGTCAGGTTGGGCAGGTTCAGGGTTGACCCTAGACTGATGCTCAGCCCAAAAAAATGGCTTCACTTTGAGCCCTTATTTAAATTCTACATTTATTATAATAAAGAGTGTTTCCCACGGTTTTTTTGTTATATGAATTTGCTAGAAATTGGCCATCGGAGAAACTCTTTTATAGCTCCCCCTTATCATTCATGTCTATTCTATTCAAACGAGGCGTTCATTAACCCTTGCAACAAATACTTTTGTACCAATGATTTTGCAAACTACCAAATCACGTTATGTCTTTTCTAGCAAGTGAAGAAAAGTTTGTCTTTTACTAGTACCATTATTGTACAAAATATCTAAATTTTCTTGGCATTGTACCATAACATCTTTCGGCATACCATAATCATCGGTGACATCCATGTTTGTGCCCCGTCAATCATAGTTAAGACTGAAGAAGTTAAAAGCTTTTCAACGTGAGTTCATATACATCACACGTGACAAATTTCTTCGAGAATTTACCGAGGAAGTGCTAGCACGTGGGGAGTGAATTGATTTTCATTGTTGTCATCTACCAATTTGAAAATGTTAAAATGGACAGCCATGAAATGAGAAACCATAATTTCCCTTCAAGAAATGGGAATCAACGGCGATGCTAGAAATATCCCTTAACCGTGAAGAGATGTGTCGAGAACTGAAACAAAACAATTACGCAGAAGACAGAGAAAATAAACGATGCACGAATTTATTCAGGTTCACCCTCGAAATAAGGCTGCGTCCTGCAAAGAGATTTTACTATATTTTCAGTTTATAGCCACTTAACTCATTACAATGATCAGAAAAAATAAGCAAAATATATATGTGCTCCAAACGGGTTCAAAACGTAAACCTATACAAAAATTTCTTAATCTCGCACCATACGGGCTAGCTTAAATAAAAGCCTAAACCTGTTGAGGTTTTGGGGGCGCTGCCCCCGAGCCCTCGCTTGCTTATCAGCAAGCAGGGCAGCCGTCCACTGACCAAGTAGCGGAACCCCCGTCAGGGGGCGCTGCCCTCGAACCCCCGCCCGTTGACCAAGCAACGGGGCACCCGTGTCGGGGGCGCTACCCTCGAACTCTCGCATTTCGCACGCAGGAGTCACATGTCATCGGATAACACTTTAGTTTTCCTAAGCTTACGTGAGCGTACTCGGTGTAAGAAACAAGGGTTCCCAAAGTATTCGCCAACTCCAACAAATGGAACCAAAAGATGTGTGACACTCCAATGATATGGCTTTCACTTGCGAAACTTCCTAGGAAGATCTTGTTTCTAACTCCACTTCCATTGCTCTCCTAATCTTTTATGACTAATAATATATTCTTAAATTCTCCGAAATAGAAGCTACCAAGAGACCCCACAATTGATGCTCATGGTCTACGACCACCCCACCAGATTCGGCCTCTCCAATGTTTTCTCCGCATAACGAGCTTTGACGACCAAAACCCAAATTCGTTCCCTCCTTCTTGGACTATTTATGAACAGCACGACCATTTCTTCAAAGGTGCCACCAATGCCCACAAAGGGTTTCAAGAACACATCTCGAGTGGTGGCGTTGGTGGTGCACTTTTCTTTAGGGAGGTGCTAAAAAAAAACAAACAAAGATTGATTAAATGGCGGCGACCGGCGGTTCAGAGGGCTTGTTCCGCCCCCTCTACGAGGGGTGTCTCTCCGGGTGTGATGGCGGGATTGAGAGGAGGCCGTACCACCGCAACTGCGGCTGCGCGCTCCACAAGTTGCGCCAGAACTGCTCCCACGGGAACCTGAAGAGCATGAGCCTGTCGTACCCGATGCGAAAGTCGTGGAGCGAGGGCAACTTGGCGTTGATGGCCTCTGCACACACATCTCCTTCTTCCTCGCCGGTGACGGCGCCGCGGAGTCGGCTTGGCTCTTGCAATCACGAGGTCTAGCGTTTCCTGTAAGTTTTGAGGGCTTGAATTTGTACCTCCTTTTCCTCTTGGTTTGTCTGAATAAGTCAGCGGTATTTTCTCGAGACATGAGTGGATTAAGACTCTTGAAAATAACTTGATTGAAAGGGTGAGTGATGCGTGCGATGCCATTTTTTGGTCCAAGGCTCATGTAGATCATGTTCATGCAGTCCTTGATCGACTTAGATTGCCTGGAAAAAATGGCTGTCTTGTGTACTCAAACTTTTTATCTCTGGTTAATTCATACGTGGTGTGCTGGATGAACTTGTGTATAGAATTTAATCATTCGTTTTGAGTTACATGATGGCGCCAAGGACATTTGTATTCCTTCTGTTGGGTTGACTATAAACAATAGCATTCATCAGAAATTTCTTCCTAACATAATAAATGTCCGTGCCATTTCAATATTTGGGTTCATCTTTCCCTCCGAAGCAACCTCTCTTAGAAGCTGGATCACAAGGAAATCAGTCAGATGGCCTACTTTTAACCCAATCGGGTGGACTTAATCAGGTGCGCCGAGCCGGCCCGGGATAGTATCTGACAGTTATAACAGAAAAAGAAGTCAATTTAAATACTTGTAGGAGTATTCCTTTTATGCTTATTTTACAAAAAAAAAAAGACTAGTCATGGTGTTGCTTGCATTTAAGTACAAATGAAGACGGCCGGGTGTCAGAAAAATGCAAAGATTGATCAGATATTTGTTGCACTCTCGCTTTATTTGATGCCGGGGTTTTATCTAACTTTCGATAAAAACAGGCTTACTTGCAAGATAAAGCCTCCGTAGATCTTTCCAAGAGAAATTGCAGAAGGTTTTCTCCTCAGAAGCAAGAAAACTCTTAGTCAATCAATATCTATTCAACATATACAAACTAATCATTAGCCAAGATCATCCAAAAGCCCACTTACTTGAGCAAGACATAGATTATAAACTTGGGTGGTCAAAAAATTAGGCAAGACATGGGACGTTAGGTGATTTGGCCTCCAAGAGATTACGCGTGATATCCATCTTGAGCAAAACAATTTTTAGCCGCGGCTTCTAATGTTATGAAGTCTAACACAATTTCATGATTGTTCTGTTGCGTCATGTTTGATCCGTTACATGTTTATATTGCCAAAACTCGAAATTCTTTGATAAAATACGTGCAATGACTCGATAGACTTTGACACGAATAAGGCATGAAGCATGTAATATCACGTTTCCTCTCAAAGTCTCAAGTGCCTTGGAACTTCACTTCCGTCTCTTGTGCATCAATACTCATCTTGGTTTTTCATCATTAAACTCTATTTATAATTTATTATTATGCTGCTGCTGCCATACACGGTTTTAACCTAATTTTCAGCAAGTCCTTCAAGGTTGACCGATGATATAAGTCAAAGGTAGGCGACCTGTGACTGATTTCTTGTAAGCAATATATTTACAAGACCGCAAGATCATTAATCAATTTTCATCAGGAAAATTCACGAGACATGTCACTATATAACAAAGCAAATTTAAAAGAGGTTTCAACCTCAAAGTTTGCTCAATAAAATGTCATGAAGAGTCCCGAGTGAATTTACGATGGTGTAAGTAAATCGAGGGGCAAAAGTGAGATTTACACTTCAAATCACGATTTGATAAGCTCAATCTTCCTAATAATCATAAAAAATTGAATTCATCGTCCAAATTTAAAAATATATATTTATAAGCTTATTTTCCTCAACATATTTAATCCTATACATTAGTTTAACAGAGAAAGCGTGTGCTCTTTTTAATTCAGCCTCTTTGGTCCCTTGTTAAGAACAAGGGAAGGACAGCTGCCAACAGATGTGCAAATAGGGCATGGTGTTGAACAGTGCTTGGGACAAAATCGAGCATAAGAAATGCAGGGTCTTCCTTCATCTTGGGACATGGTGAACATAGCCATGATTGAATGATTTTAATATTGAATCGCCCGTCATTTACCTAAGCTTCTAGATGAACTTATAAATCTACTTATTCGAGAAAATAAAGAATTTTAAATTCCACGCCCTGCTACACATTGTAATTAGAGACAGTATACCTGAGCTTGATGAGTGTCAAGTGTTGTTCAAACGTGAAAGTAACATGGTTTTAAGACATATTTGAACACAACCATGAAGATTTTGGTAGCGCGTGAGGTGTTGTTCAAAGTTTGTATTTTGTTTAGATGAGGACATATTTGATGTTGTGGTGGGTTGAATTTGGACCATCCTAGTTAGTTTTCATCAATTCGAGGTCTATTTTTGGGAAAATTGTCAAAAAAAAAATCTTAAACTTATCGTATCACAATCAATTTAGTCGTAAATTATCAATTGTCTTAATTCAGCCCTAAAAATTTTAATAATTTGCCAATCTAGTCCTTTTGGTCAATTTTGGCCAAAAATGGTTGCCATGAATACCAATCATCCCTAGTGGTATGGCCAACACTAAGGTGAGCAATTTTTATAATTTTTCTAAGTTTTATTAATCTATATTTTTTTATTCTTATTTTTAATGCGAACGCCAGCCATCCTACGCTAACCATCCACTCTTGGTAGGTAAAATATGTGTAATATCCTAAAGAATATATAATTTATGCAATGTCGCGGGGTGTCACTTTTTCACTGGAAGGTAAAGTTATATATTATCCGGATAAAAGTCAGACCTTTATTTGAATAATTATGTTATTGTGTTTTCTTTATTGATGAAAACAACATAATACAAGGTATAATATACGCTTTTTTATGATACTCTTTATGCAATAAGATCTATTATGATTTTTAGTCATTCATATGTTTGATATTGCTAATTAATTTAATTATCGGGATCGTGAGTTGTTGGGAAGGTTTGCTTCAAAGGTTCCTACTTATTGTGGAAGGGTCAACGTGGAGTAGCGGTAACACCGTAAGCAGGATGAAGTAGATAGAGCTTGAGAGGAGGACATCTAACCCATTTTCTCATTAAGTGAAGGGTGTGAAAGATTGATTTTTCGATCAAAAGTACTATGTGAGTGAAATCTTCAATTTTTTCCTCTTTCTCTATCCCTATCATGTAGGAACAGCCTTTGAATCAATAGAGAACCTTTTCTTATGTATCTTTATGAATTGATATTATTACATTCCAATTCCTTCTCGATACCTCCTAAGGAAAATCCCGAATTGGATTCCAAATTGATAGGCAACACATGTCGAGTTGCTTATTGTGGAGTATTTCTCAATGGTTCGCTGCCGAAGTCCCCCAAAATTTGAATATGCCAAGGTCAACAAAGGTGCTAAAGTCTAGCAGTTCCAAAGTCCAAAAGTCATGTTAAATGAGTTAAATGCGGGAGCATTTACAGGGAGTGAATAAAAAAGATTGGTTTATAGGATTATTCCATGAGGCAATCCTGGCGAAGGAATCGACGGTAGATAGGTAGCCATGTATCAGGGGGACATCGGCCAATAGGGGGCTGTCACATGTCAGGAGGACAAGGACCGACGCTAAACCCACTAGAAAGGTCATTTTGTAGACTGAGCATCCTTTTAAATCAAAACTCTCTAAAACATCTCAAACGAAAAAAAAAAAAAAAACATATGATCATGTCACATATCCCAAGTCATTTGTTGTATTGAGCAATGCTAGCATGAGTAAACCTGTAACGAGTCAATTTGTAAACTGACCATCCTTAACGAGTCGCGTTTCTAGTTCACTAGGTCAAAACTCGCTAAAACATCTTAAACGAACAAAAAAAACATAAGATCATGTCACCTATCCCAGGTCATTCTTGCATTGAGCAATGCTAACATGAGTAAATCTGTAACGAGTCAGTTTGTAGATTAACCGTCCCTTACGAGTCATGTTTCGAGTTTATTAAGTCAAAACTCTCTAAAACATCTCAAACTAACAAAAATAACAAAAGATCATGTCACCTATACCAAGTCATTCTTGCATTGAGCAATGATAACATGAGTAAACCTATAACAAATTCCCGATGATGACATTTGTTAATCAATTCGGAAAATTGTATAAACAAACAACATACATACTTCCATAAATATGAAAAGACAAAATTATACGTCAACAAGCGTTTTCAAATTTCTATTTGTTCTTTTATCACATCCTGTCGAGCATACAAGTTTTGCAGTTATTTAAAAATTATCGTCGGTTTGCGAGCAATTTATAAAATTTCCATTTTTTTGCATGTTAAAGATATTATCTTGTAAACATTTCCATACTTCAAATATGACCGATTTTTCGAAATAAAAAAGGTCAACCCGATTTGAATAGGTCATAAATGTATAGATCAAAGCTCGGCATTTTCGTGGGTTTTTAGTTTGCTAGATATAACTAAGCATGCTACCTGGAAGTAACAATTTCAAAACAAAAAAAGAGATTTCAGATAATTTAAATGTCATTATTTATGATTTTAGGTGCATGATTTTCTTTGATCATGGTTAGAAAAAACAGGTATATTCGGAAGTTTAGAAGGGGAACCACAATATTTCCAAACTTTAGCAATATGAAATTCAGGTTGACGGACAAAATATAGAGGCTCAAAGGAAGAAAACAGAGGCGGCACGTAACGTTTTGATCAAGATCCTGGTTGTCCTAGACAGCATCGTCGATGTACCACTACAACAAGAAAAGTTTAGCTAGAAAGATTCAGCTTAACGAATTCTCTCTCTCTCTCTCTCTCTTTCTCTCTGTCTTGAATGACTGACTTGTCTGGACAGCAAATGACCAAAACCCTAATTCCAAACCTCTAAGTTAAAGCCAATAACTCGTCTCACTCTCTCTCTCCCAAGGAAGCTTCACATTCAAGACTGCCCGAGATAGAGAGAGAGAGAGTGACGTTCCTCATGAAAACACGTTTAGTTATCACATTTTGCTCAAACACGTCTCGAAAATCACATTGTTTTCTCCAATTCATCCAACCAAGAAGATAAACTCCCTACACTTCACGTTCCTATGACTTGTATTACTATCTATACATAACTACCCCAATAAAGCCCGCACAATTTTCCGACCCAACAATAGCCACCTAATCAACTATACACAGTAAATTCGCCAGCACAAGCATACCCTCACCTACTTACCGGGACACACCTAAGGCGAGAGAGAGGGAGAGAGAGAGGGAGAGAGAGAGGGAGGGAGGGAGAGAGGATGGCCACTGTGGCAGCTTCCCAGGTGTTGCTCTGGTGCGCCATTCATGGCAGCTTGTCGCTCAACAATGTGGAAGTCGAGCGCCGCCCGTACCACCGGAACTGCGGTTGCGCCCTACACAAGGTCAAAGGCGGCGGCAGTTGCCCTGATGCTTGCCCGAACAGCCGCAAGGTGTCTTTCCCAAGGAAGGAGTTGTGCTCGGATTGCTTGTTGTCCCTCTCGTCTTCCCATGCCTCTTCTCGACCTTCTCTTCTCTCGGTCGATAGCATGTCTTCTTTCCCAAGGACAGAGGATACAACAGGATGAGGGGCCTCTGCAAACAGATGCATAGTCGTGGCGAATGAGATTATTTTTCACTCAATACATGACCATTTTTTTAAATTATGCTTCAGCTACTAGAAATAGTTTACAGAAATAGTTTAAAAGGTGAAATCGCAAATTCTCGCCAGATAAGTTTGTCGTATTACTTGATAAACGAATTTTGTAAACCCGTTTTAGCGCTTCTAAGCATTATTGGTCTTTGTTCTAGTGTGTGGAAAACCTGTTGTTTGTACCTTTTCTCTGGTCGCTTTAATTCTAAGGAAGCAAAAGAGGAGGTGTCTAGGTAAAACCCCACCTCTCTCAACTTAAATGATGATATCAACCATGGGCGTTTGCATGAGGAAACGGCAATATATGATCATTTGCTCTCCATCTCAAGTCAAAGGGCTGTGAAGTGTGTAACGTGATATATATTTTGCAAATGTTTGAATATGTATTCAAATTCTACAAACAGGCCTTGTATAGACAACACATCGTTTCCAGCGGCAAGCCATGTAAATATTTTGATACTTGTGCATGCTTAATTAGTTTTGATCAGTACTTCATTTTCCCTTGTCCAAAGGTTACTCATACCTACTTTCTATATAGTTTGTGTGCATAACGGTGAAGCAAAATACAAACAACCAAGGATCGGGAAACATAGCATTATCAGCCACCAGAACCGGCCGATGAGACATGTCGAAGAGGACACACTTGTGGACATGAAATGAAACTTGACCGATGTCTCATGTATGTCATTGCACAGAGTCCACAACGAAGGTTGATAGAGAAACTTAGGTAAGAGTTTGGCTTTAGGGTTTGCGGGCAATTTGAGGGGTTAATGTATTTTTGTACTATTTTTTAAGAGGGGGTATTCTAATAAGATGTCAGTTTTAGGATTTGAGATGCAAAGTCGTAATAAAAATACGTTATGCAAAACGAAAGAGAGCAATAGTGGATGGTTTTGGTTAGCGCCTCATGATTATTCTGCAGCAAGCTTGGCTATCGTCCAAATCGATTGTAATTTGTAACATAAGCTGGGGTGGCTGAACTGTTATCATTAGCAACCAAGCGATGGAAAGGATAGCGTCAAGTAAAAATTGCTTGATCGTGATAGGAATTGTTGGTTCCTGGACATTAATTGTAATAGATTCGTCAGGTTAGAGGTAGAGGCGGCAAAATGGATTATGACCCATTTCGACACAAATAATTAATTTGGTCCCAGTGGTGATTGTATCAAACTTTTTGTTATATTTGACCCAAATTGTCTTCCTTAGTCTTATTGTTGGATGTGAGTGCTTTCTTTAAGTGGCTTTTTCTAAGCATATATGGCATTAGACAAGAGTTTATCAAAGAAGGAATTGAAAATAAAGTAGCATCGACAGTTTCCAAGGATATTTGACACCAGAGAAATATGCGTTCTTGATGCATTTTTTCACACTCATATAAAATATAATGGTTGTTCAGGTAAAAAAAAAAAAACAAATGACCTTTTAACATTCGATTTCTCCATTCGACTCGAGTGACTCCTAAAACTCATTCCACCCCTTCATTTCCTTTTAAACTAAGGGTGAGCCTGTTTGAGTGAAAAAAATTTTAACCAAATTTGTATTCTAGGCTTTTACGCGTTTGATTCGCTAAAAATGATTGGTTAACGGAAAATCATTTACGGTCAAATAAAATATGGATGCTTGAACTTAAGAAAATGAATTCCCTAACCTGAAAAGGAAAAAATATTTTCTTGAAAAATGATTTCCTGGAAAGCATTTTTCTTTATCATGAAATTTTTCCCAAACAAACACATCTTAAGATTAATTGATAAATCATGCCTATGCAAAAGAAAGTACGCATTTAGTTTGGATTATCGAAGATGGCGAATATTGAAGGCACCGATTTATCAATCGATGTGGCTATCAAAAAGATAATAACGAAAGACAGAACAAAGAGAGAAGAATTAATCCGAAGATGTCTATCAAAATCACGAGCAGATTTTTGGAGATATTTTAAAGTCAAGAAATTAAAAGGTTTTGTAACATGAAGATCTTTTCATTTACCACTTCCTTCGGTGTATTATTTTCTCATGAAGTATAATGCTTTCTACGGTGAAAATCGTCTCAACAATGCTACGTTGAAATCACGAACCAAATGCACATTAACTTGTTGTCCTAGCCTTCTTCCCCTTGTTTTTTTCCCATGATGTTGATGAGCAAGAGTGGTTTATGTTGACTTTTCCATGGTCAAATAGCTAACCAACCTATAACAGTAAAAACTGTGGCATTGCGCCATTCTTCGTCACCCAATAAGATATTTAGACTTTGAAGGCCCCACTTTCCTTTCTCCCCTGACAACCAAATCTATTATCCTCCTCTCCTCCAACCAAAATGAAAACAATGTCCAACTCCATCAACCCATCACCACCTCCATGATCAAATCCTTCCCCACCACCCCTCCCCTCCCCCTCCCCCTCCCCCTCCCCCACCCGCCTCTCCACCTCACCCGCCGCTCCTTCCTCCTCTCCACCGCCGCCACCGCCACCGCCACCGCCACCTCCCTCCCGGCCGCCTCCCTCCCCCTTCCCCCGCCACCGCCCGACACCACCATCACCGACCGCGTGTTCATGGACTTCTCCATCTGCCCCAACTACTTCCGCCCCGACCGCGCCATCTCCGACGACCTCGCCTCCCTCTGCGCCGACTCCGTCCCCCTCGGCCGCCTCGTCCTCGGCCTCTACGGCCGCCTCGTCCCCCTCACCGTCGCCAACTTCAAGTCCATGTGCACCGCCCCCGGCAGCTCCTACCGCTACACCCTCGTCAACAAGATCCTCCCCGGCCAGTACTTCCTCGCCGGCCGGCAGGGCCGGCGGGACAAGGGCGAGGTGAGGCCGCCACTGTCGGAGCTGGCGCGCAACACCGAGACGGTGGACTCGCGGGCCTTCCTCCTCCAGCACTCGAGGGCCGGGTTGCTCTCGCTGAGCTTGTCGGAGAACGACGACGACGACAATATCAAGATGGACCCCGAGTACAGGAACGTGGAGTTCTTGATCACCACAGGGCCTGGTCCGTGTCCCCAATTGGATAGCAAGAACATTGTGTTTGGCACAGTGCTTGAAGGTGAGTGAGTCCATGTGATGATTATTATGTGATATGCAATGATATTTTCTTGATTGTTCATGTTTGGTATATGAATGCTAGAGTTCGATTTTGTGGCGTGTGAATGGATTCCAATCTATAAGAATTGCTGAAACTGTTACTTAAAGTGTAGAATATGTACTTCCCACGAATGTTTAAGAGTCTCACCATATGTTACGAGCATTTGCATTTAGCTGAACAATATCGCCGCCAGATTGGACATTACCAATTCATTCTTGATCTGACATAACATGAGTAGATCACATTCTTTATGCTGATCTGGGCATTTGCATTATCAATCCTTGAGATTCTTGTGAATTGTTCATGTTGCTGCTACTGATGCTGGTCTTGTTCACCAAGTAGAAGTCACTCTCTTCTGTCATTGCGTTGCAATTTATCATTCTCAGTACAGTTGGATCCCTTGATCATAATCTTCACACTGTCACACAGCGAACTTGCTTTCGGGGTCATTTAAACAAGTGCCCTAGATGTCATCTGTTTTTCAAATCCTGATACTGAAAGTACATTTCTTTGGGTAATCATCCTCTAGTATACAACTATTATCCAATCAAAGTGGCATTCTCAAATTCATTACAAACACTTGATTCGACATGGCATGAGTCTCCGTCATAATAGTCGTTCAACAGTAGAGTTGCTATTCCCCAAGATATAATCTGTGAATTCAGCGAAATTGAACCCCGAAAATTGCGGCGATATTGACATTTTATTCATGGACAACCTTTGGGGGCTGAGTATATATTTTCCTGTCCGACCTTTCATTTTCTCTATGGCACTCGCAGTCTTATCAACTGCAAAATGCAGACAATTCAAATCGCATGGTTTATTAAACTGATCGATTACTTCAAAAAGAAAAAGGTCATCATGGTTCAAAGTAATTCTTTTAATTCTTGAAGACAATTGTCCAGAATTTGTTTGAACGAAATTTTGACTCCTTCCTTGCATTTTACATGCTTACTGTTATATGACAGAACACTTAGAATGTTCCTCTGTATGTTATCCTTCTCTCATGTTGTTCACATCTTGGTTACGTTTGAGTTCCAGGCTTGGATGTTGTAACAGCAATCGCTTCCATTCCTACTTACAAACCTGCCGAAAGAATTCGCCAACTCAACGCTTTGGCTGAGTTTTTTGGCGACGATAGAGCGCAAAATGCTCGCGCAATGTGGAATAAGCCTCTCAAGACTGTTTACATCAGTGATTGCGGAGAGCTCAAAGTGGCGAAGCCTACCCTGACTCCAACTTTACCTTAATTCCATCAGCATATTGAATTGGGTTATGTTCGTTGTACATTCCGTATGCTGTTCGACTCAATGTGAAACTCAGCATTTCCACCAAAATTTTGTACTCGGAGAAGAGTGGCAGTGAGAAAAACAAAAGGGATTCTTGTCACTTGTATTACCTCGTGATATGCAAAAGAAATTGTGTTAAAGAGCTCGCAGCGCAACCATGGGAGTTAAGGCACTTATATTATGATGAAATAGGATTTGTTAGGAAGATGTTGATTATCGAAGTAATGCCCACTGCAACATACAAAATGAATATCTTACGTACTTCAGTAAACAAAATGATGCACAGTGATCACATGAATTTCGTGTTTCCAAAATGGATTTTAATCCCAGTCTCAGTGTCGCTAGGCCTCAATTCTGCTACAGAGTTTGACAAGCACAGAAATCAAGCAAACTTTTTCAATGCAAGACTAATTTATTGCATGGCAAGCAACCGATGGGAACTTCTGATGCCAATACTGTAGCCGAAGAAAGAACTGATATGCAGCATGTGAAGTGATTGCTACATGTAGCATCAGTCAGTAGGGAGCTTCAAGTTTCACTGTGTTTGATCAGCATATGCTGAGAGCCACCGGAGCATGAGTCTGTAGCTGGTCGATCATGTTTCGACCAGCCCAACGTGTAAGCAAGCGTCAAACTATGGAACTTACCATCATCAGATGATTCTTATAAATTGATTTAAAAAGTGGTTGATCGATACATTAATTGGGTCGATACCGTTCCTCCAAAGAATTAAATCTTTCGAGAGTATGTCGTCTATGGTCGAAGGAGAGAGAGGTGGGGCAAGGGCCGATAGAGAGATTCGATGACGATGTTGATGCTTGAATCATTTTTGCTTAAGAAAATGTAGATCTTTACCCTCAATTTAAGCTCCAATCATGCTCCTTATACAGATTGTAATTGGCTTTAGTTCGTGAAAAAGATTTGCACATGTACGTAGCTAAAAGTTCATAAATTGAAGCAGCATCCAAGTTGCTGTCAAAGTTACAGAGAAGAAAAGTTCTGTCCTCCTCTTTGAACTGCTTTCTCTGTTGTTCAATATCTATCTCAATCGAGCATGTTCCTCTTTATTTGTTGACGTGTAACTCCACCTTCGGTGAAGGCCCGGGAACCATAAAAGACCGACGTTCGAGCAATGCCATTGATCGTCATACACAATTATATTCGACTTCATCAATGGTTGCTCTTCTCCGCAGAGTCAATCTTGAGGCGAAGCTCCTTAAGGGGAACTGTTCATCGACCTGTCGTCAAAGTTCCACGCGTAGCTCGTTGGGTCGTACCTGAAATCGGCCGATGAGTTCCTCCAGTGGCTGTGCCTCCCAAAGCGCGACATGAGAGAATGCTTGCACTTGACCTTGGTTTCAGGAACTTCAAATGCACGGTGCGATGGCTTCGGCTGCATAGTATAAGCCTATGGCACCGACATGGATGGTGGCGGCATTGGTGGTGGAGGATGCAACAGATGAGGGAATTTGTCGGTTCCAGTCCTGTCAACGGTGTTCAGATGGTGAGTCACTGATGAAGAAGGTGAGAAAGAGAGTTTGTAGAAGGGTGGCAACAGAAAATGAGAAAATATGATGCCGAGTTTCCTTCTTTTATGCAAAATCTGGGAGATTCAAATCTGATTTTTCATGGACTCTTTCTCCCTCAAACTGCGATCGGTAGCTTTTAATTTATAAACGAAAAGATTGGCGAAACCTGTCACAAATTAAAGAATTGCTAACTAGCTGTTCTCTCGGGAAAGTTAGCCCTTGCCACACGGCGAAAAACATTGCGAAACACATTATTATCTTTTAAAGAATATGCCAAAATGATGCAATATTTTCATGTCGACCCCTGTGGTTATATGAACCGTATTTTTCCGTTCGAGTATTCAAGCAAAGCCGCATGAATCGAGTGAGGCGTATGCACCATTGAACTGAGGTACTACGTAGGAACACGGGCTGCACATTCGAATTATGCTAATCATCCAATGACGAGCGTGCAAAAAATTTGTTACGGTGACAGTGGATCTAATAATTATCCAATATTAAGAGACGCGTTATTACCTTCCCCCCAATAGAGAGCGAACAGAGTCTGACACAACTCCTATAAACTAAATGATCTTCAGAGACCAACAACATTGTACCTCATAACGTGCATTCGGTTTGATATCGCAGTAAACTGTAAAAACTCTCAATCACCTTGTTCATCCACGTGCGCTTGTACAAAAGTTTCCCTAATTACAGTCATGAATTTGGTAGTTGGTCCACTGAATTAGCTATGGACGGCAACTGATCAGAGATCCAATGAGTTTGATCAGGCGCCGCTAAAGTTAGAGGATGGTACTGCGTTTATTAAAGCATTTGATCACACATGGCCATTTACTTTTTCCTCAATTTGTTTACAATCACTCGTATAGACATATCCACATCATCACATCGGCTGGCCATTAATAGTTATAGCACCTTTCCTCTCTCATTCACCTAGACTTCAATGCAAACGCCTCTCTCATCGGTCACTAACTTACTCGTACCCTAATTTCTCATGCCATCAACAACTTATCATATAAAAGATACATTAAGTCATATTAACCACCATTCAAGCCTTACAGCATTTGATTTTCCTTGTATCTAAATTATTTGGGAAACAGATTGCCCCATTTTGTTTCTTTTGCTATACGACCGTCATTCATCATAACCCATGTACACATTGTCCTATACTCACCCTACAAAGCATATCAGCATTTGATTTTCCTCCCTGCTGATGAATACAGAGAAGTGAAACTGAATTGCTGGACTTCATAATCATGGAAATACTGGAGATTCTCCTTCTACTTGCACAGATTACAGATCATTCATTTAGATTAAGAGAAGTAAATCCACGGCTGCCCAAGAAAAATGATACAAATCTGGTCCTACTATACTCCAGGGGATTCCAACCACCATCCTATCGTTCAATAACAGAAAATGCCCAGCAATAAGCTTGATCAACAAGAGAGATAACTCATCAATTCAAAATCTCTCTTACTTCAAGATAAAATCCCAACCCAAATGTATTTCGAACACAAGGATTTACTCTTGTCGACTAAAATTTCACTTGCAACCAAGACACATAATCTCTACATCAATAACAGGAGACCATCTGGAGTCTGGATGGTTGTTCACCTCCGAACAGGTGGAACAACCCCTCTACCTGGTGGTGCTCCTCTTCCAGCAGCTTGAGCCTGTAATATGATTAGGATCACTCATATGCCCAAGCAATATGTATATCTGAGATTGCAAGTAGAGGAGAGGACACAAAACCCAATACAATAACCATCTGCAGTACTTTGCTCATGCAGTGAACCTTTTAGACAAGGTCATCACACATATGCAATCCATCCAAAACATCACAGCAGTGTATGACATCATTCATCAACATAGACACCAAATAATCGAATCTACTAGTATTATGACTATCCTTCCAAATCCAAAGGCCCCTGAAGAAGAAGAACAAGAACAAGAACAAGAACTAGAGGTACAAAGAAGTCTAGCACTTACTCTAGCTCGCATGGCAACAGCTCTTCCCCTGCCAACTCCCAGTGCTGAGCTTTTACCCTACAAGAATTAAGAGGCAATTTGTAAGGGAGAAGGAAACATCTATTTAGTTGACTGCATCTGCTACTTGTCAACTAAAGCAGAACCTTGATCCTGGACTCCAGGCGCTTGAACATCGGAGCGTTCTTCAGCATGTCTGGTATTACCATGAACCTATGAAAATCATGACATTGACATATGGGATGTCAGCATCTATGAAATACATTCCTAGCAACCTAAAGCTAGAATCAGATGAATTAAGCAATTACCTGACTTTACTTCCGCGAATAAATACATGCTCAAGCTGTGAGACTTTTCCATCCTGTAGGAGAACAAGGAAGAAAAGCTTACAAACATCCTGAAAGATATATTTCTGATTCTGCAGGAACACTCAAGTGATGGACAAACATGTATATCACCATCCCGCGCATCAAGAATTTAGTTAAGAATTAAAAAAAGGGACAGTTCTAAAGAAACTGAAAATACCGGACCACCCCCAGCTGCCTGGGTTGAGGGGTGTGCCCATGAGGTAGTAGAAAGTCTCTACAGGCCCTAAGGGTGTGATGCCATTAGACATATTTTGAGGCTTGAATAACTATAGTATACTGAGTATCTACAGCCATAAAAACAATCTCCAGCCTTTACCCAACGAAAAAAAAAAAACAATCTCCAGCCTTTATCTGTTCAAAAGGGTCAAACAACACACCTCAGTTCTAAAGAGCACCTTTTTAATTCAATTGAGGGGAAAGCAACAGCTGATCAAGATACGCTCATGCCGAAAGTACTTGATAAGGCTAACTGCTAAAATTACTATTATAACCAACGTACTACAGCTGCTTGGCATGGGTTTGAAAGGCCAAAGTTTTCAGTACTCATTATCACCCTGCTTATTCCGTACTAGTGCTCGCTGAATCCTATCACTGATGGACCAACTAAATCAACAACATAAAGTACTTTGTGAGCATGAATAATTACTAAATCAAGATTGAAAAGGCCAACTAAGACCCATCAGACCTCCAGTCAAAACAATTATCCGAAAGTAATGCCTAATTAAACTGTTTTTCACCAACTCTGTGTAGAAAGTATGCTACAATCAAATTACACATCAAATACAGAACAGGCAGCTGGACAAGCTAATTCCTGGAGCGGAATTTTCCAGTCTTGGGAGTTTCATATGAAAAAAGCGGGCTACCATGAGAAGGGAACCATTCCTCTTAGGATTATGTCTCTTTAAGTTCTCTTTTCCGTTCAAACTTGTGATTTCTACATTAAATAAGATGGTTATATTGTGGCTCAAAAGCATTACCTATCTCTGTCTCTGTAAGTATTATTAAGTAGATTTAAAAGTAGTTTCAACCTAAACTTATGCTGTTAAATTCTATGAAAGCCCAACTCTGTTTTTATGACGATATCAACGTGACATTTAATATTTCAAACACTTTGCAAATCCAAATTCAGATATTTATCATCTGATGAGTCCTAAATAGATTGAGTGTTCAAACATTATTCTTTTATGATCAAACTTATTTAACTTTAGTTTCTTCCAATTACAACCCACATACTCTTGTTCTGGTCATAAGTAAGCATAACTAAAGATAAATATAAAGTTGCGCATGTGTTATTATAACCAAGTTTGGTTCAAAGCCTAGTGAAGCCTACCTGGATAAATAAAAACCTAGAGCACTCCCACCAATGTGAAATATGATACTACTATAACTCTACCATAACTTCGTGGTTATTCAATTTGATTCATTCGATTGAATTTTTCTGAACTTTCCAAGTAACTTTTCCGTGTGTTATAGCCAATATAAAGAAATTTCCATGCATTTACAGTGTACCTTACATTGCAAATGGGTAAAATATATCAACTCACATCAATTTTAAATTTAGTCAGCGTCATGTTCGAGCAACTTTTTCTCGTGACATATCAAGAATTGCCATCCCAAGTGCAAACCAAACTAGATTTGTGTCTAGTCATATTTCAATGTATACAATACATCATTACTCATTGGGCGTAAACTAATCTAACTTTTCCATTTGTTTGCTTGGAAAGTCATTTAATTATACAATACATCAAACTGTCATGTGACGTTAGATTGTGTTACTCCATTGAGCCCAAAACTATCAGATCAACATGAAATGCTCACAAGTCCCACGCGGTTGAATCACTCTTTTCTAAACATCTAAAAGCACTGCCCCCGGAAATTTTTAGTTGCCAGGATTTTGCCACTCATAGCATTGTTGATACACAGGCACGCAACAGGAGAAAAGATCAGCAAATTGAGAAACACGATATGAGGCTATGCCCTCGAAAAGTTTTGGTTTTCCTGATTTAAAACAGCAGGGCCTTCTAAAAAAAAAGGAACAGAGTGGTAAAGAGATATGAATTTTGACTCCCAATCATGAGAGTTCAGACCCGGGCACGCATGGGAAACACGAATGGAACTCAGCCGACCATATCTAGGCTAAGCGCCGCAAGAGTCCAGTAAATGAAAGAACATCTCTAGTAACCAATGACAGGTGCAGGGAGGCAGACAAGAAGGATCACTCATCAACAAACCATTCTCTCAGCTATAGATAACGTTCTGTAAATACTTCCATCCAATATGAGGACCATTATCACCCTCCTTCGCCAAACACAAGACCACCTCGTTAAAAAGAAACTAAGGTAGCTTCCAAAAGAACACGGAATGCGCACATCGAATGGGTCAATTTGGCCAGGTCAAGCTCTCTGGTTTCCTTTTCTGCCGCACAAACCCAAGTACTCTACTTCTTCTTTTTTACCCAAAACAATCGCAACAGCGCAACCAGCGAAACGAGCGGCGGCGACGACGAGTGAGCTACCTTCCACAGCAGACGAACCAACAAAATCCAGGCTTTTTCGAAAAGAACGAGCAGCCGGACTGATCTAGCAATGTATTGCGACGCGGGAAAGCCGCTCCATAGGCAAGAAATGATAGGGGAGGGGAGGGGAAGGTAACCTTGGCGGTGTAGGTGATGTTCTCGAGCTGGCAATTCCAGTTGTCCTCGCACTCGAGCATGCTCCCCCGGTAGAGCTCCCCGCTCTTGAGCTCCACCGTGACGATGTGGCCCGACGCCTCGTGCAGCAGCTTCACCGGGATCCCCAAGCTCCTGCTCATGGCTCCTGTCTCTCTCTCTCCCTCCCTCTCGCTCAAAAACCCTAACACAGCAAGAAGACGAAGAAGCAGCAGCAGCAGCTCGTGACTGAACCCTAAGCTTCGTGTAGAGGTGACTAATTTCAATTGGAGGTCATCATTGGACGGGTCGGAGCCCCGAGCCCGAGCCCGAGCCCGCTCATTTTCTCTCGGGCTTTTATAATCTATAAATATTCAAAAAGGGAAAAATGACACACGAATACTCTATGAATTTTGGCCTAATGTGTATCGTGACTCCCGAACTTTTAATTTATTTAATATAATTTCTCAACTTTAACTAAATGTACACTGTGAATCAGTATACAACTAGTATTTAGAGCCCTTTCGTTTTCTCTTGGGCTTTGGCGGGCTTAAATAATCTATAAATAATCACGGAATAAGTAAAGAAACAAATTGGAAGTACAGGAGAAGTATTGTTTGAGATATATACTACCCAAGATAAAAACACTTGATTTTTATTATTAATTTGATAATATATATATCCGGATGTTATTGGATAACATGTTGAATGTTTGTTTTAGATACAAAATTTTGTGGCATTTCATCGAATCAATAATGAATATACAAATCATCTGTTGATCTCTTAATATACTGCACAATAAAAATAGGAATGAATTTCACTTACTGAAGTACCGACACCTTTTCAACCAAAAAAAAAAATGTATCAATACCTTATTTTATTTTATTATTTTATTTTTTTGTGGTTGATTAGAGTAGATAAGCATATCATTCTCGTATCTTTTTGCAATTTTTTTTTCAAAACATATGTTCGGTGAAATCATGCTAACATCTTCTGTTTTTTTTTTATAACTCCCATCACATTTACATCACATTTTTAGGCAACGACTATATATACCCCTTTTTATCCTGTACCTTATTATTTCTATCTCGTATTTTATTAACAAGAGTATTTTTTTTTTATCTGTTATATTTTTAACTCTCCTCATTCTGAGATTTTTCTTGTCTCTTATAGAGTGTAGGAGTCAAATCCTGTACCTGTGCAACTAACGTCCTTATCCCCCCTCCTTTCCAATCTCTTGATCAGAATGGCCACATGTCTATTGGCAATAAGAATTAATTTTAAGAGCATTGGCAAAACGAAATGGATTTACAAAAGAAAGAAAGAAGCTTTTTTTTTTTTTGGTAAGGAAGAAAGAAGCTTTTTACGTTGTGTTTTGGCATTAAGGGTTGTCTTCAGACATGATAGTCCGGACAAGAAATGCTAGATATACTAAAGTTTTCCTACTAAATGAAGTGTCGGGCCTGATTGGACATTGATCATTCCGTACATGGGTACCACTTGCTTCAATACCCAGTAAAAAAGGGACACATCAGTTAATATGAGAGTTCTAGTAAAATTTCTTAATATGTCTAGCATTGCTCATGTTTGAGCATAGCTTGAATTATGGTGATCGATTTTAAGGTGGGCTAGTTCTTACCCTGGAATCAGGAACTGAAAATCAGCTCAGCTCACCCGGATCTAGACCCGGCTGTATCTCCCTAAGCCATTTTTTTCCTTTTTATTGCAAGACCGTAAGTGTTGTTGCGTAGTCTCAACTACTACACAAGTAATGTTAATAAAACAAGCTTGTAATAAGCTCAACATATTGATAATCTCCACGAACAAAACTATAACAATCATCAAAAACCAAGTTTGAGAGGTGTTGAGTAGCGAGGGAGATGCGAGCACTGTGTGACTGAGACCAAGAGAAGTGAAAATGAGAGGCATGAGCAACGAGTGTGTTAACTAAGTCTGAGTGACAAGAAAATGGAAATGAGGATTTTGGAAATTTGGAATAATAAGAATTAAAAAAAATTGGTCCGGTCCGATCCGGGTGGGTAGGCCCACATTTGGAATCAGGAATTGGATTGATTTTCTTTGGTTCCAAATTTGAGAAATCTAGAACCGCCTGATTTGATCCAATTCTCAATTCGGTCCAATTCTTTTGCTCACCCCTAGCCTAAATAAAGTTCAAATATAATTATCCCTTCTAAGAGGTGGGAAAAATGTCGGATAGGATTTTTCCTATTCGAAAAAATAATCGAAATTTTCTTTAAAAGTAGAAGAATAAGAGGAGAGTGAACCATGGAAGGGTTGATGAACTGAGCACTGGTCGTCAATCCCATGCAACAATTGTGCAAGGACGACATTGAACCAAATTCAAAAAATTCAACGATTAAGTTGATTAAAATCAAAATTTAGAAATTACAATAAACACTGAACAAAAGTTCATGAATTACCAATGGCATTACCCATATTTGTTATGTTGGCTTCTGGGGAAGCCATGAAAGCTAATTCAATTGCACTTGCATCATATGATAAGGTAATAATCTCGACTAATAGGAAATAAATCGGGAAGGTCCAACTTCGACAGTTAATGAGTCCATTAATTGTATTTAAAGAAGCCCGTTATAGTTTTAAAGCTACAGTTGATTTGACATGTCAAGGAGAATAAGTCAATACAGGAATTACGTCGGATGCTGGTAACATCGATCGACAGCACTTCTAGTTCTCGTCGAATTAACCTTTACTTTCTTGAAATTAACTAACTTTTTTGGTTATCATTCCATAATCCAGTGCAATTCTTTTCGTTCCAAGGTCTTCCAAATGTAATCACCATATTCCTCATACCGTTCATTCCCCCATAACGCCACCAAACAAAAGAATCATCAGCAAAATAAGAAAAGTTTCAATTTATTAAAGAAAAGAAATATTCAAGTTTGAAAAACACAAGGCTTTTAAGAAATCGCGATTTCAAATTCGATGTATTTCGGAATTCACAATTTGGTTATCTGCTTAATATGGTTCCATCATAATTTACCACAAACTCGTAATGAAAATTGTCGGAATCTGATTTTACTCTCACTGTAACGTATGGCGACATGCAGATCAATCGTAATGAGTGATTTCAAAATTCAAATATCGCGTTAGATAAAAATCATATTACATGAATATAGTGATTGACTAATCACAAGACATTAATCTCATGGTGGTAAGGATTGCGGGAGAGGGGAGAGAGACCCATAGGCGAAGTCACTTGGCCGGACCTAGCAGGGGGATGCGCCGGCTGCGTGGTCTGGCCGGGCTTTGGTGGCGGCGGTGGACCGACGGCTGTTGGAAGGTGCGCTGGTGGTTTCTTGTGACCTGCCGCGAAACTTCCCCGTCTCTTCTTCTCTCCTTCTCTCTTTCTTTCTCTTTCGCTCTCTTGTTCACACTATAACAATCACAGAGCATCCGAAAGGAAAATGATTGAATCCTCCTGTCGGCCACTTGCCCCCAACATCTTCTTGCTCCTTTGACAGATTTGTGCGTGAGAGGCGCCCTCGCAACGTCTTGATTGCTACTTGCAACCTCCCCATCTTCTCTGTTGAAAGATCTATGGTCTTTCTTTGGGTTCAGTCCCTCCTCTGTTTTCTTCCTTAGATCTGAGGAATTCCCGTGTGAGCCTGCACCCTTTTGGGGGACGCGTGTGATTCTTTCTTTCACCACCCTGCTTCCTTTTTCTTTGGTTTCTTGTCCTACTTTCTTGATTTCTTGCGAGCAGAGCCCAAAAGAAACAAGAAATCAGGGAAGCAGTCGGTTGAAAAATGGCCGGAATGCTTCCTGGAGTCGAATTTGCCCGGAGGAGGAGGCTCCACCAGAGCGGAGGGGCTTGGTCAGATCCGCCGCCCACGGCGGCTTACGGCTCGGTCAGGCGGTGTTCTATGTCCCTGTATTCAAGAAGCCACGAGCCTCACCATCACAGCTCAAGCTCCTTTTTTGTAATGACCCCTTTTGAGAGTGTTCTGTTTTGTCTCCTGTCCTCGTGTTTGCTTCAGTCACTCTGATTCATTGGGCTGTCGCGTGCAAATTCAACAGAGGGGCGCGATGAACCGCGGCTGCGAAGATGAGAAGCTTGGAGGAGTGGCGAGAGAGGCTAAGGAGAGGCTAGATGAGAAGCTCAGGACGCAGAGGACCAAATCAGAGTGCAGAAGGTGAGAAAGGTGGATTATCCTCCATCCTATGCACGCCCGCAAATTTGCTTCTTTGAGTTTTAGCGAACTGAAAAGCCCGAATCGGTTTGGTTCTTTTGTGGGTTTCTTGATGGATTTTGGTCACGTAAAAATGTAAAAGAATTTAAGGTTTTGGACAGATACACCTCGGCAAAATTGAAGTTTTCTAGTAATTCTCAAAGTTCCGTGTTCATGGGAGTTAGCCTAACTATGAGGAAAAACTTCCCATTTCTTGAATCAGCTTTCATCGCCCAATTTTTGGGCAGCCCCTCAAATGTTCTATTCATTGATCCTTGTTCAGTTTCTAATCCTATGGTCGTTGTGTCTGGCGTGCGGGAATTGCCAGATCAAATGCTGCAGATGGTATAAGGACCAGAGCACAGGAGGGAGATACTCAGTTGAGAAGAGAGGTGGTCCCTGGGAATGGACTGAAGAAGGGTGGTGGGACAAAGAGGTTCAGCTGGGGCAAGCTGAGCTGGAAGGACACGGACCAGGAGGAGTGCGCCGTCTGCCTGGACTCGTTCAGGGCCGGCGAGACCCTGATACACCTACCGTGCACTCACCGGTTCCACACCAGGTGCTTGGTCCCTTGGCTTGAGAGCCACTCTCATTGCCCTTGTTGCAGAATGGCAGTCTCTTCATGACACCATTGAAGCGACCCGCCCCAGAAGAGGGGCCCGTGAGAGATATGATAGATGTGTACTTACTTTGCTGGACACAATTGCTGCGTGTGCTCAGAAAAGCATTGCTGAATCTGTTTTACCGGATGATATTGGCATGTAATCATGGGTGAACTTTATGATGGATTTGTTTGCAGAGTGGCACAAAGCTGAGATGATGTTGTATATACTTCACAAAAAGTAGAATCAACTAGAATTGCGCGTGATACTATCGTATGCATCAGTTTTGTTACTACACAAGGATAATAAAAGCCGCCTGCCTCCTGCCCGCCACCACCATCTTCGCCGCTGCATCACCGTCGGATCACCACTTTCTCTGCCGTCGTCGCTACCACCATCATCTCCACCACTTTTTTACTGTCGCCCCCTAGCATCTATTTGCATCGGAGGGTGGCAAAGGCGACGGTGGCGGGTTGGCGGTAAAGGTGATATGGGGTTGGTTAATTTATACTAATTGCTGGATTAAGTTTATCACATCACAATAATAAACGATGGAGATGATAACTTTGATAATGTGGGCAATCTAGCCACCATGGTATAAATCAAAATGCATGTATTTTGGCACTCGAAATTTACAACCGCGCGAAAACCATTGAGGTGCGCCCATGAGCTTAGATAGCAGGGGGAGCCATTGTATGTTCACGGACACTAATATTTGAGTTTGTAGTGAGAAGAAATCTCCTTCCTTGACGCATAAAAATTTTAACTTAACGTACAAGATACCGTTCATTCATGATGACCAATTCATCAAAATGTTTTCTACGCATCTGCCCAATCAATGCGTTTTTCCATAAACGAAACAACAGAATGGAGGGCATGTCTAATCCACATCTCATCTCGAAGGTACAGAAGAGTGCGCGATTGTCAATTACATAGTGGATGGGGTCACTCGTTTCTGATACCTGCTGCACGATGACGAGTTCTCGTGTATTCTCCCCTTTCACTGAGGAATCTTTTCCCTCGTACGATGTTTTGTTCCCCGCGGAGAAAAGATTCCTCGTCTTTTGTTGCCCTCTCGCTAAGGAATCGAGAGAAAGTCGAGAATGGAGTGAGTTTGTGGCGATGTTGACGCACCATGCTGACCGGGTCCCGCAGAAAGCAATTGTTTTCTGGACCCTGCTAATCGTGTTCGTATTCAACATCCAATACGTTGGAAAAAGTTCAAGGAAAAATTATCGATAAAATTTTAAATCAATTACATATATTTTTTAATTCGGTTATAAACATTTTAATTGTGTCGATTGAGTAATAAACTTTTTAATAATTTGTTAATTTATTCCTTCCAACCAATTTTGACAGGAAATTAATGATGTGGACGCTGATCGTCCTATGTGTGTCCACGTCCGGCGTTAACATGGACAATTTTTATAATCTAAAAAAAATAAAAAATTTTAATTATTTTTAAATTTAATTTAATTTTCTTTCTTTTCTTTTTCCTCCTTCCCCACTAATCGCCGAGCCTCTGCGATGGCCAGCGATTGACCATAGAAAAGGATCAAGGGATCTGGCGAGCTCGAGCCCCCGGCGAGGTCGACCCTCGCCCGAGGCTCAATCCTACAAATGGAGAGCAAGAGCACAACGAGTGGCTCAAATTTGTTTCAACGAGCCCTAATTTTTCCCTCCAACTCTAATTTTCCCAGCCAATTAAGCGAGTGAGAGAGGATGACAAACCTCGAGTGAGTGATTAAGTGAGAGCAAGAGAGATGGTATGCGAGCGAGCGAGCGAGCAACGGCGGCGGCGGTGACTGAACGATAGTGAGAGGGAGAGAGGACAAAACGCAAGCTTCTCAGCGCGACAATATTTAGAGAAGCTGGTGCAACGTCGTTTTTTGTCCTGGGCTTCGTGTGATATTGTTTTAAAGCTAGCCGGTCATGTCCCTTTGTGCAACATCGTTTAGTCGGTCCACGTGAACTTGTTTTTAATATAAAAACGCTAAGTCAAATTAAACTTTTTATTTTTTGCCAGAATTTCTTGCCGGAGACACTTACCCGATCGTTTTTTCTCTGATTTGTCATTTAATGAGCCGGTAAAAACTTTTGACACTAAAGTAAGCGCCATACGAAATTTTTGACATTTCTAATATCGTTATGGCATTCGAAGAACTTAAAGCAGGCCAAATTCACTCACTACATTAACAGCAGGCGCCTGTACTTGTTCTCACCCGAAGAAGTTAAGAGTCTTGGCTTCATTTGATTACAAAGGTCAAATTGAATGACTAGTTTTTGTTTGCCTAGTCCCTAAGCGATAAGGGCGTTTGTCAATCACGCCACTTTTGTAGCCTATTACGCTCGGTAACATTTTATATACAATATTTTGGTGGATCCTCCATCAACGACTAACGGGGATGTGGTGTTGAACTTAAAAAGAACGGTTGTTCGCTCGATAAAAGCTAAGTAACTCGTGTAGGATTGCGATCGATCATATAAAACGAAATCGCGGTCTTATGTACATGGCTAAAGTTTGTAGAAGGGCTACGTACAGATGTCAAGTGAATCTTCGAATAATTAGTCTACCCTAATCGATTTGTGTACCCAAGGAAGGAATGATTATGCATGGGAGATGGTTGCACCTATTATAATACACCCTCATGTCTAGTCTCTGCCCAAATAAAGAATTGGACGTAATGGGCGGGAACGATTTCCTTCTTCTCCATAATATCATATCCTATCAAATCCGCAATGACGTGACGAAACCTCAAACGTTTCCTACAATCAGTTCATCAAATGTCGCTGTCGGATTACTAAGGCGCTTACCAAGTGCGGGTTCGATTTCGGGCCCCCCTATCTTCCAGACCTAAATGGAGAGAGGACCACCAAGGACTAAGCTTTTTATCACAAGATAAGGATGTTGCCTTAGATGGGTCTTTCCGATAACATGGAAGAGCCCCCCAAGAAAAGAAAATCTCAACAAGAGCAAAGCACTAAGCAGCAGAATGATTGGAAGAGAACGTCATTGTCCTTCCCTAAACCTACATCACTACCGTGGTGGCGCTCCTTTCTGCGAGGCCCAATTATTGGAGAAAAGCAGGTTTTGCGCACCAAGGTCTCGAGCCAATCTCCTTCTAACTCGTCCTCTCATAATTGAAGTCTTTGAGGTTTGAAATCATAGCTACGTTCCACCTTCCACTCTCCACCGTTCCTAGCTAACCCAGCGATAACTTCAGACAGTGAAATCGCACTTTGTCTTTACGTTTCTTTCGCCTTTATCGCCATCTTTTTCCATCACCCAAGTGCGGGTGGGACAGGGGGAAAACTCTCGTCTTGCCAGGTTATCTGTAACGTCGCCATACATCACGCTAACTTCGATCAAAGCTAGAGTACAAGAGTCATCATTTGGCTTTCCTTACCTTTCACGTTCCTCCATGGCGATGCCAGGGCTACCAAAAACACCATAGCACTAACTCAGAAATGAGCGCTCAATACGCATCTCCCGGCCAAGATCCAAATCCAGCACGACACGAGCACGGCTAACCTGAAACTGACACAACTATACTTGACGGTCTGACTCATTTTCATAGCTTGATATCATGAAGCAATACATCCCCTACATTAGGTCCAATGCTCCAGGAACATCTAACAACTATCCATTGTATCAAGGTCAAATCTTGACATCCCAAAAAACATCAAAAATCTGAACGAGCAACTGTGTTTTATTTTTCTGTGTAAAATCCACGGACAGCGCTATCACTTCTAGTAACCTGTAACTCTAAGATACCATTTACTCTATACATCATAACCATGTTAACATACCTAAATAAAAAAGAAACACTCTTCACCCTCTTCGTAAACATCCAATTTTGACCAACCTAGGAACAGACCCGGGAAATGCCATTTTCCGCGAAATCATAAGATATCATCAGCATTTGCAAGAAGCAATGGTTATTTAGTCGAGTCACATTGGCCTACATGTTCAGGCACAAAGCAGACAGTGCCCAAACTTGTGTGGCTGCATTCCCATCATAATACTCATGTTCAGACCCAATCTCCAAAGCAGCAAGAGCATTGCCTTGTAAACCTGACGACAGTTTAAAAATCTTCCACCGGCACCAAAGAAAAATTTAGTGCTTCCTTTTTTTTTTTTTTCACATGAAAGTGACTCAATCAATTCACAGTTTTTTTTTTGGGCAATTCACAGTAGTTTTCAGGCCAAAGGGGGAAAGAAAATCTGAAATCCAAGTAGAATTATTCAGAAAAGAGGAATAAGCTCCTCTCAAGTTCAAGCTTCTTACCTGGAATGCTATCAGCATGCACAGCATAACCCTCAAATATTTTGTAAGATATTAGGAACTTGCTTCAAGTCAGTATATCCATGCCCCCAGTGCCATAGCACCTAGAAGTCAGGTAATTTCCTTGAAGCAACATTAATTCATTTGCCAACTTTACAGACGACGCCCCACCAAAATGACAATTCCACTTACGATGGATTTGCTTCAACAGACATCAAAAGTCTTTGGGGTCAGCTGATGTTTGACTTACATGAGCTCAGAGTAACAATGTAAATACTAGATTAACACCAACTACAGAATTGCTTCATCATCAGCAAAGCTGCATCGCAGCGAAACCATGGTACTTGCATGATTTGATCTTTCCATCTATTTGCTAAATATAGATTTCAGATATATAAAAGTAAGATATAGATGATTTTATAAGCTGTAAAGACATTTTATGAGTAGATGGTGACCCCTATTTACATTCATGTGTATTTACAAAGACCATTAAAGGGAAGATATTTCAGCATTGGACATGGGACATTCACTGAAACCTTCACGAACATCACCTCGACAAAGTGGGCATATTCTGGAGAGAACCAAAAAAAAAAACACAAGAAAAAGACAAGAGTCAGATGAATCAAAATCGTGACAAAGATATTGTTGATGAAACAACAATTCTCCATTTCATCTATAGAAAAATAATCCAGAGAGTTAATAGATAAAGGAGAGAGCATCTGAAAAAAATAATGGTAGCACAATACCCATGTATCTCTTTTAGCCATTTATCAACGCATGCCACATGATACTCATGGTGGCATGGAAGAACCCTGATCTTGTCTCCTTCCTCATACTCAGCCAAGCAAATATAGCACCTATCAGCATACAAATTTCAATTAATAGCATTCCACACCAAGTATATTCAAAAGTATGGGTTGGATCCACTGAATGTGTATTCTAGCTAACATTTGCATCCTCTATTCAAGTTCACGACCCCTTAATGCCTAAATGCTATTGTGACCGAGGAAGCAATTTCTCTCACGAGGGTCTTGTAAACTATTCCCCATGGAACATTTGTTAACCATACTCAAAAAGGAAATATTTTGATTTCTAATACACTGATCACACACAACATAAGCCAGACATCATTGCATTGGAAATAGCAAACTGTTCTTAATTTGATACTTAACTAGTTCCCCAGGACACCCATTAACAAAATCTCTCATATAAATATCGATTGTATTAAACAAAACCAGCTGATTCTCTATCTCTCCCTCTCTCTCTCTCTCTCTCTCTCTCTCTCTCTCTCTCTCTCTCTCTCTCTCTCTCTCTCTGAAAAGCCTTTTTTGTGATTTCTCTTTGTTCCTCTGATCCACAGATGATTTCAAGTGTCCAGCATGCTAGTATACGTGCATAAAATGCAATTTAATGGTTAAACTAATGGAGAAAGTACTATTATTTGCTACTGAGTAACTGCAATTTTTCAAACACGGTACACAAATTATGATCATGCTTATAGTATGGGATGCAAAGAGTAATTTTCCCATGACCCACGCTTTCTAATTGCAGATGCACAGATTTTTGCAAATCCTTTCAGCTGTTGCACTTTGGCTGTTTGCTAGACAACTTCCACAGAAAACTTCTGTGCCTAATTATACGGTAATTTCTCTTTTTGAGTTTGTCCAACATGTGGTGTTGAGTGCAATTGTCTAGGGGGAAATGAGAGAATTGTGCCCTCCCTGCTAGAGCAAGTCAGAGGATGCTGACACCTCACCACATTCTTGGCGCCCCAACTCTGGTTCAGGGATGTGGCTAACAATTGCAATTTTCTCTTTTTGAGTTTGTCCAGCATGTGGTGTTGAGTGCAATTGTCTAGGGGGAAATGAGAGGATCGTGCCCTCCCTGCTAGAGCAAGTCAGAGGTGTGGCGCCCCAACTCTGGTACAGGGATCTGACTAACAATTGCAACCCTCCCTCCCTCCCTCCCTCCCTCCCATAAAAACCCTGAGGGCAATTTACTCCACAAAAATGCAACATCAACCCATCTCACTATTAACTTGACTGTTTTTGTCACATTGATTAGCTAATTACTCTAGGCTACCCATAATCAGCATGAAAGTGCACATATCAATATAAGCAGACAAATATGTGAAACATATAGCAGACTTAGTTGCTAGTAACATACCCTGAGGGCAATTTACTCCACAAAAATGCAACACCAACTCATCTCACTATTAACTTGACTGTTTCTGTCACATTGATTAGCTAATTACTCTGGGCTACCCATAATCAGCATGAAAGTGCACATATCAATATAAGCAGACAATTATGTGAAACATATAGCAGACTTAGTCGACAGTAACATACTGTTCAGCATTCTCTCCTTCCTCAGCATTGGTGATTCTTTTGTAATTTTTGAGTGGAAAAGAGTCAACAACTGATTCTGGGGCTGGCGGTGAGGTCACTGACAAGGAAAGGGGTATTGGTTGGCGATGAATTTCGTCCAATACCTGTAAGCCAGGAATATAAGTGAGATATTAAACTAGAATCAAATCTTCAAAACATTTGCAAAGACTACCCAGCTGGAGAAAACATTGACCAAGACTAGAGTCACCAATCATACCATTGTGCAACAATAAGCAAAAATGTTAATTTACAACTCTCAAAAAAAAAAGAAGACATAACATCTTGCCTACAATGTACACAGTTCGAACAGAATAATCACATCCAAATCCACAAAGTAGACGAGCAAAAGGGAAACGGTAGTACTTTTGTTCAGCAAATTAGGCAGAACTACTGTTTCCCATAGTCACATTGTAAAGTAACTTCGGTGCTCTAATTGTACCATCCAGTGTAAAGAAACCATCAACATAAACAAGTGCTGCCCAATGAAGAGAAAATAAAGCACATCAAGCTGTATAAGCAGGTGCTTTTCTAAATGATCAATGGATGCATGCATCACAACTTTTAACATTTAGCATCATAAGGCCATCTGAATAGACAATTTGACTGAACTGGTGTTATTGAAAGAGCCAAATAAGCAGTTCAAAGAACTATTACAGGTAGAATAAGACATAGCTATCAGACAAACGCAACCATGTGGAATTATAATGCAAACGAAAAGATATCACCAGGTTGAATACTAGCGAGCGTTATATCTTTGCCTGATCTGCTATCAATTTCTATGATCAATCTTCTGTTATTATTTGTTGCAGTCTGTAGACCTTCCTATCACGAACAGTTAGGATAAAATACTAAACCACATTTTCCCCATGAAACAGTGAGTAAAATGCTAAACAAGAAGTACAGAAAATTAAACTGAAGCAAAAACAAAAGTAATTTTGCTGTAAATCTAGTACAGAATAGAGCACATATAAGTGAAATAAAGGAAAACTGATTTGACATAGAACCTCGAATAAAGCTTCTGCAAGCATGACTATGCGTGATATGCTTGAATGAGTACTCGACTCAGACACAGAAAATGAATCACATGAGCACATTCCATCAGGATGGAGCCCTGAAGGGCAGAAAGCAGTTCGCCCACCATTCTCACTGAGGCCATAACGAAGTCTGTCCCAGATCTGCAAATAGTTGACAAAAAGATGAGGACACTTACCCTTATGAGTTCAAGCAACTTATTTACGAAGAAATAAGATACTGCATCATAACACAAAAAGCCCACGAGGCTGCAATTATTAAACTTAAGAAGCAGCAAAACAATCAGCAGAGTTACCAAAGAAACCTCATACAATGGACTTATGAAAGGTAAATGATGCTCATCTACCAATGCACAAAGCCAGAAGCTCAATCCTACTTACGATATACAATACTCAATGTTCTTGAAAATAATGGACAAAAGCATGACACAACACTCACAAAAAATGTGAATCAATTACCTCAGATCTTGGGCGACGACGTCGATGATGTGACCTGTGAATTCTACCCGCAAGATATCGTGAATCACCCTCAAAGAAATGATCAGACAAATCACCTCTAAAACCACCCATCCATCTTTCATGAAATTCAAGATAATCAGGATCATCTCGTGACAATGCAGTACTAGAAGAATCACTGCGCCCTACAGAACTGTCTCTTGAAAAAACATCCCAAAATAATCTTCTGCTACTCCTTCTGGTGTCCCAATCACCTGTATCATTCCTACTGTCAGACAATGCACTGGAGGATATATTCACAATACCAACGTGAATTATGCCTTCAGTTTCTTGGCCTTGTTCTCCAGCAGACAGAAGGAATTCAAAGGCTGAAGGTGTCATTTGCATACGAGACTCATCTCCTTGTGAGTTGAAAGCCCAGGGAAAATCAGAAGCGGGTGACACGGAGTCATGAGTATGGGCATCTGCAAGTTCGCTCGCTTGATTCTCAATAGCCTCGGTGTGGCGATGCTCATCTTGGAGTCTTTCATGAGATGACCCACTAGCATGTGTAACCTCAGGTAGGATCTCTGATACACCCTCCATCACTGGATTATTAATATCACCGACTGCATCCTTGTTAGATGATACACTTACAGAGACCGTGTCTGAAGATTGTTGTTCCATAAATGAAGTACTAGAGGCAGTACTAGTTTTGTCACTACTAAAATCGTCAGCACTAGATCCACTTACCCGACAAGAAGGAATAATTTCCTTGCTTTCAAACAGGCAATTATCCTCACTTTTTGGTCCAACACCTAGTCCTTCTACTTCATCCAATGTTTCTTCACTTGTGGGCATGGCTCTGGGTCCAGTAGCAGAGTGCAGTGGTTGTATTTCTCCAACGGAGACCATGTACCCTTCATTGGGTTCCTGAAACTTGGTAACACTGGAATCGCAAAGTTCTGCAGAATTAACCAAACATTCATTTGGATAATCTTCCATCTACAGGGAAAGAGCACATGAATCAGTTGCTCCTTAGATTCCATCAAGGCATCAAGACAAGCTTGAGAACCCATATGCAGTATAACATAGTTCCATGACCATTTACAAAACATACTACCAAACACTGTCAATTGTAAAGTTAAGTAAGAAAAGCTTCTTATCATGAACGCCATGCTAGATCTTCTGCTTGGTGACTTACATATTTACCAGCATTCCCTGCTATAATATGGGTTGAGATTGCTGCAACTAGTCATCTGAGTCGTGACATGACACTTAGACTTCAGCAGACATCTAACTAAACAATAGGTTCTCATATCTCAAAACACCAACGAGACCCAACACCATAGTAAAGCGCCCCAACTCTCCAAACCAGTGCACACCCTCCAAACCAATGATTGATCCTAATGCTCTTTTCTTTAACAAATGGATAGCAAGTAAAATAACACAACCACCCGTATAAGAGCAAGGCAAACTCACATGAGTATCACATGTGGCTGTTTGGGCTTATCGCATTTTGCTCAGTATGTGGTGGGAAACAGAACTTAAGGAAGATGCTACTGTTGCAAGTACTAAAAAGCTGGAGCTTTAAGATATGAACGCTTGCCCGATAATTACATTGAATGTAAACTTCTATCATACTTGAGTTGATTAGCCCCATGTGAGCTTCCTGTTTGACTTAATTCTCTTAATGTCTCCTCCATGCACAAGTCTATCTCCACCATTCATCAAGATAGCAAGGGAGGAGGAGCACCGATAGGTTCCACTTGGCCTCTTATTTGTAGCATAAAGAGAAGGAACTATACTACTCGTGTGGCCTAACAGTTCAGACATCTAGGTAGATCCTTTTGACACCGTTATGAGCTTAGCAGAGCTCGAATCCGTGCCTATGGAACATCAGCTTCTTTTTTCCCCTCTTCGTAAGAGACGTAAAAAAGGCTCCTTTTAGGTTTCTCACGATGCTCAAATCTGCATCTACCGGTCAATTTCTTACTTGCAAAGCCGCGCAACCGATACGGTACTATCCAGCACAAAATCGACAAAACGAAAATCGAACCGGGTAACCTAATTTCTCGGAAAGCAAAGAAACGGGTTTTCAGAGCTCAACGATCCGACCGATTTCATCGACCTCTAGCAGTCCCAAAATCGCGCGATTCGGAAACTCGAACACAGAACCGATCATCAGCGAAGAGAAACGATGGACAAAACAAGCGACCAGCGACAGCTAAAAAGAAAGGGGGGGAAGGCCGATCGCGATTACCTCCACGGGAGCGTGGGAAGGGGAGCAGCCACAGACGAGGGACGAGAGCTTCCTCCGCCCCGCGCGGCGGCCGACCTGCGGCCGCTGCTGCGGCTGCGGCGACGACGGCGAGCGGCCGGAACTCGCCCGGCTGCTGCTCGCACCCATTTCCGCTTCGCCTAGAGAGAGAGAGAGAGAGAGAAGAGATGGAGAGAGAGTGAAAGGGAAGACCCTGTCGTCTTCGTCGTATATAGACGAGAGAAATGAGGGACCTTGTTGACTTTAGGACAACTTTTCTTTTCGTCTTTGGACATATAAACTATGAGTCGTTGGGAGGACTCGGTTCCATTGCTTTCGTCATCTTTAAGGAAAGAATTATTAAACGCCCTTAAAATGCGAAAAAAAAAATATAATTCGAGAAAAAAATATATAATTAAAAAGGCGTCTCGAAATTTGGTATCGGAGCTGAGGGTCCCGATCGCTCGCCTATCGCCCGTTTTGCAGACTTTTTCTATCTCAATATGTCGTTTTTGATTTTGATCGGTTCTTCGAGAATGTCAAAATTATAAATCAATGGCCTGACGTGACCGGCACACTTTCGCGGGGGAGTGTCATTTTTTCGGTTTGAATTTGCGGTGTGTCTCGCTCGCTTAACGACGATGTGCTTTTGTTGAAATTCTTCCGAATATTTTCTACGCCATTTGTCAATGTGTTACACTTACTATGTGCATGGCGAAAGTCCGGACCCTTCTATTCCTTGCTTGCCAATCACCAATCTATGGCTCTTCACTTTTCCATGTGTCGTGAATCCCAATAATTCTTTTCACCGGTAGAAAGTTAGAATTCAAAAGAACTTACATTTCTAGAATAAACGGTTGCTCACTCGGTAAGTTAGAATGGAAAACTTAATGTATGTTAGTATTTGCCCGTGGCGATACTTTGTATCGAACCGCACCGGAGCTAGAAATGGACAGAAAATGAAATGTTTCTTTTGAACCATACAATGCAAAACCGAAAATTGACAGAAGTAAGTAACATCAACGTAAATGTAGAAGTTGAATACACACGTTGAAGATCGCTGCCTTGTTTTCTTAGCCAATACTTAATTTTTTAGGTCCAGCGACTTTTGTCCGTATGAACACTAGGAAGTGAAGGCTTCGTTTTCAGATACAACAGCAGCAACAAGCTGGTCGTCAGCTTCAACCAAGCACTCTTCATGTCTGTCTGGGCGCCGCATCTCTTCTGGAACAGCCTCTTCGGTGATCATAACGCGACCCCAAACACGATGATCAGAAAAGACTCACCAATGATGAAGAAGGACATCGACGAGGGCATCAACATGGCGCGGATAAATCTTGTTCCTCGTATTAAAAGCTTTCGGTGACGACGGGGACGCAGGAGATATGCAGGTTTTGGTGGAAAGGGAAAACCTTTGGAGGATACCGTGATCAAGAATGCCAAAGACTGATCACAGATCTGAAAGATCCTCTAGTCTGAGCTAAACATAGTCCCTTGGAATCTGAGGATGTATTTCTCTCAGAAGTGAGCAATGAAAAAGGCTCGAAGATAGTCGCATCCGTCGGTATTTCGCACTACGTAAGTGTGCAGAAAGATGCGACTGGAATTAGCAAAGAAAGCTCAACCATTCTTGACAGCTTCTGGGAAGTCCAGAGGCAAGACGCTCATCAGGCTCGTCGGCTCTTGCATTTAAAGCGGCAGCCCGCTCGATGCCCTTCGACTTGTAAGGAGCTATGTTGCGGGTGACAAGCAGGAGAGGAGAATCAGTAAACCAGTTTCAATGCATTCGTGCCTGTAAGGACCTTCTAAATGAACAAAGCCCTATATAAGGATCGAATAACTCACAGTTTTCTACGAGGCGTGTCAGTAACAACCGATGGATTGGTGTGCATACTTACATCCATAACTTGTTTGGGCTTTTTCCTCTCGAAAAATGGTATGATTGGTTAAGGTTCAAGTTAAAACCCACCTCGAAATTGTTAGCATTTAAGTATCCCTTTTGAAGATTCGTCCATATGTTTTTCTCCTTGTAAACCTTTGATCCTATTGATTCGAACGATAGCGAATCGTGTTTATTCCTTTTAGGATCATAAGTATAAGCTCCCCTTTATTCCACGACAGTATTTGTGATTTTATCCGCGAGAAAAGAATGTGCAAAAAATACGGTAACTTTACACTAGTATATGTAGTTCTAACATTTCTTGATGTGGTTGAGATAGGGACAATCACTTCCGCCAATAGAGACCACTAATCTTGCACGTGTCATTTCTCTTTTTGTGGGAAAAAAAAGTGACAATTAAAGGAAAAAATGTAAGAAAAATAAAGCAAAAAGAGAGAGCAGGAAATGGAAAGAAAAAAAAAAGGGACCAGTAATCTTTTAACAATTTGCATAAAAATAACATATGATAAAGGCTATGCAGGAATTATTTAGATGCTAAAAGAGCTCTAGGTATTTCATGTAGTGCAAAAATCAAAAGTGTATACTAAAGGCAAACCGGAAAAAGAGAAAAAAAAAAACGATTTGAGGATAAAGAGGAAAGGAGAAAAGATGGACCGCTAATTCTTGGGACGGTTTGACAATATAAATGAGTAGGTGACCCCAAAAAGATTTGGGGGCAACGGTATTCAGATGGTCCACATCCTATACGAATCCATTTCCACGCAATCAGGTCAAAATTAAATTTTTTGACTCATAATATTTGAATTTTCGACTAGCTTAACGAAATCACCATAAATAAGGATAACGACATAAATGATCAATGAATTTTGACCTAATGTGTAATATAGTCACAACACTTTTAATTTGTTTAATGTGGTGATCCATAAACTTTACCTCAATATGCGATGTAGTCCTTGAACTTTTAATTTGTTCAATATAATCCTTGAATTTTTGGTATATGTTCAATTTAGTTCATCAATTGTATGAAAATATTTAATATTATCATTTTATTAATTCAAGTTCAAGGATAGTATTGAATATTTCATATAATCTAGGGACTAAATTGAACATGGTATAGTGATTGTATTTAATAAATTAAAAGTTTAGGAACAACATCGTACATTGGGACAAAGTTCAGAGATCACACTGAATAAATTAAAAGCTCATAAATCACATTGCATATTTAATCAAAGTTCATAGACCATTTATGTTATTCTCCTCGAGAAATACTCAACGGAGCATTGACCAGTCGATGAAGCATTGACCAGTCGATGAAGAACCGTGACAAAGGATACGACGCAACAAAGACATATGCGACGTACCCAACAATGGCTTGTGATGCACTCCCAATTAGTTTCACTGTCCTATCCTTAAGGACAAGCATAGCCACATAAACAGAACGTGAAATGGAGGGAAAATCAATGAAAAGGATTTCTAATTGTCATGTGCGATCGATGAAATATGCACGGTCCAGCCTTTTTTTTTTTCCACAAAAGAAGGGTCTATTTTATTTTTATGTAATATATAATTTTACTATATCCACGCATTTTTTTTTTTTTTGGGTACAAGAGAAAGTATCTACCAATAATTGATGTTGTTCCATTCTTGCTGCCTCCACACTATAAATTCTCAACCCTCTTCAGTTGCCTTAGCCACACCAAGAATACCAAAACCAACCGCATGAGGGAAAACTCGAAAGAAGAGATAGCCCCCATGCATCCCCCCACACGACCCTCATCACCCTCACCCCGGTCCTGCTGGCCCACCGCCCCTGCACGCGCCGCCTCCGGGGCCTCCCCACCATGGGCCGGGACCCCTGCAAGCGCCACTGCCGCCGGGGCCGCCTCTGGCTCATCAGCCGCCCCATCTCCCTCCGGGGCCACCTCAGCCTCACCACCACCACCACCGCAGTTGGACTCGTGGGCCAGAAGCTCGTACTCTAATTCAGTCCATAACTCCAGATGCTTAAGTCTATGTTCTACGAGTCCGCTTAGTCGTACCGGCAAAGTGGAATCTCACTTTGGCTCTTTGGTTCCGTGTGTATTCTAAATAAATCACAATGAACCTCCCAATAAGTTTGTGTCTCAAATCTTTGCTACTTCTTGATTTAAAAAACTGTGCTTGTGATGACAATCTTCGCGCTTACTCAATTGGGAAGGGAAAAGAAAAGATACACAAGTTTTCCAAATTCTTATCATTTCAATAATCCTGATAATTATAATAAACAGGTTATTGAGTTGATCGAGACTCCACACTGAACTGCGCTTGAGGAAGCTCAATTGCACGTTCATGTCCCGGTGAAGGTAATTAATTTTAGGCCACTCGGACACTTTCTAGCCTTTGATTACCATAAAAACAGGGATATGTCGTGATCCGACAAAATTAGTCGGATATTCTAAAATGTCGATGTGAATAAGTAAAATGATTATACAATAAGAAGAAGGGAGAAAGAGGAAGAGATGGGGAATTTTGATTGTTACCAGCTCACTATCGCTGTCCTTTCACCGGAGAACGTTCATGCTTTCTTGGTGCACAAGAATGGAAAAGTTTATGATATAATCGTTATCGGTTAATTTCATAATTTTCTCGAATTACATTTCTGAATTTATGTTTCTCGTCTTGACATCGTTTTTTAAACCTTTGATCCTATTGATTTGGAACGGATTTAGTCCTTCGAGGAACTTTTAAGTATAAACCCACGGCTAATCTATGATTGTATTTGTGATTTTTAATTACATCCTAAATTATATAAGGACGAAATTTCGTAGCAATTGTTTTCACGTACGATCGCAAGAAAAATACATAAAAAGAGGACCACTAATCCTTTAACACTTGGCATAAAAAATAACATGCGAAGACACTAGTAGGAATTATTTGGATGCTAAAGGAGCTCAAGATTTATCATATGGTATGCAAATAAAAACTGACCATCAAAGAGAAACCGGAAAAAAACCGATTTGAAGACAGACAGGAAAAGAGAAAGGTGAACCGCTAATCCCAGTCCTGCCGGTCTGCCACCGCCGCTGCATGCACCGCCTCTGGGGCCTCCCCACCACGGATCGGGACCCCTACACGCACCTCCGCCGGGTCCTCCACCGCACCAGCCGCCCCATCACCCTCCGGGGGTAGCTCAGCCTCACCACCACCACGACCACCACCACTCTCATGGGCCGGAAGTTTTTACTCTAATTCAGTCTATGACTCCATATGCTTAACTATTATGTGTGTCTTACGAATCCGCTTCGTCAAACCGACTAGGTAGAATCTCACTTTGGCTCTTGCTTCTGTGTGCATTCCAAACAAAATCATAACGAAATCATAACGAACTCCCAATAAGTTCTGAGTTCTAAATCATTTTTTTTTTTGGTAAGGAAAGCTTGGCGTTGAAAATCATTTCACTTCTCAAAACATCATCGAAGTGAGTTCTAAATCTTTGCTACTTCTTGATTTCAAAAAACGTACTTGCCACGAGAATCTTCGTGATTATTCGACTGGGAAGGGAAAAGAAAAGATACACATGTTTCTCCAATTTCATATCAGTTCAGTAATTATCGTTGAACTGGGGTTTAGAAAGCACGATTGCACATTCATGTCCTGGTGAAGGTAATTATCTTTATGCCACTCGGACACTTTCTAGCCCTTGTAGGGATGTGTCGGAATCTGAAAGCAATTAGTCCGATATTCTAAGACGGTCGACATGAAAGAAGTAATATGATTCTATGCACAGAACGGCGAAAAAACTGTAAACCAACTGCAATTAGGAAAAACAGGAGATTTTAGTTCGGCGAAAAGCCTTGTCTGGTTTTTATGTTTAGATTTTATCTGTCGACTTAACACATCCTCAAACAGCCTAATTAAAAGACAGGGGTGTACCTGCAAAGAGAGAAAGAAGAAAATGATAGCATGGAAAGAAATTGATATTCATAGTGAGGAGAGTGTGTTCACTTAGCTATACAGATTGTACAAGCATTTTCCCCTCCATCAGACGAAATAAGTATTTGCATCTAACTTAAGATTGAAAGCAACACTGCGAAAAATTGACAGAGAGGGGGCAAGAAATGTGATATGAAATTTGCTTGAACTGTTTCCGCGGTCAGTCATATACAATATAGCTTCCACCTTTCTAGATGTTGGATTCTAACAAACCTTTTCGACAGTCGTATCATCTCCTCCCCCAGAATAAGTAATGCGGCAAAGTGTAATGCACACTTGTACCTTGGAACCATCACAAAGTCCATCAATCGCTCTGTTATGAACCCATTTCAAGCACAAAAATGCAAGACCATGTACAAAGTAATCTGTTAAACCATGAGCTCCCCCGAACAGTCTTCAGCGAGTATCCAGGACAGTCAGTCCTTCAGCACCATGAACCGGTCTTGCAAGTATGAATATCCATCTAAACCTAAGTTAAGGTGGTAACAGTTCTACTGCAGGACAATTCTGCCGCATGGAACCCAAACACAACACTTGGATCTTGACGGTGTTACTATCTTGTTCCAGGTTGGATATCTGATCCGAGAAAGCCCTAAAAGATTTGTGAGCACTATGCTTCTTCCTAATGCTTCTATTTCTGCTTGTATATATTTACTTTCACTGATGATTCCTGATCAACTACCCATTGGAAATACAATGCCGGAAATTGCTGGACCACTTGCATAGTTCCCACAGAAAATGCTGTACCAGATATATGGAACAAGTATTCGTATCAAGGATGCCTTGAAGAATTGCTATGCACTTGTGTAGGTCTCAAGTGCGATTGATCCTGCAGTTCAGATGAATGGAACATCATCAAATGAGAAAACAATTTAAAGTAGTTTTCACAATGTATTTCACAAAGGAAATATCCTCTACCGGCGAACTGCGATTAAAAGTTGACGGAGTTCGGTAATCAACTTGTCCCTGTATAAATTAAAGCCTGATCAAAGGAAATTCCACAGCCCTGTAATTTTAAATTAATGATGCCCATATATCTTGGCAATGTTACTCCAGTAACAATATCATACCAGCAAGTGCATGGCCGGTTGGGTCCCGAAAAATCCGTCATGGCTGGGTGCCAGTGAGCTCAGCTGCCCCTACATGTACACCAACTGACAACAATTAGAGCAAAGAGTGCCTACCACAAAGATAATTTTGCTTCTGCATGAAAGAAAAATAAATGGATGGACGCCACTTCAGCACAACTTACCAGCCCCTGAATGCTTGGTTGACTAACATAATATGCATCATGTGGTGGCTCCATTAAGTTTAATTGTACCTGAAAATCCATACCTCTGAAGAATCATTAAATTTGCTAAAATAAATCAGTCTTAACTTTCTTCAAATGCATAAAAGCTATCCCATGTTACCAGTCCCTGCACATTCTGTTGGGCGCCATAATAACCATTTAGAGTGATTCCATCTGTGTTTAAGTTTTCCTGCAATTAGGAGAGGATTGAATTATGATCTCTATAATGGTACATGCAGGAAAAGGTAAGATATATATATATATATATCAAACCAAAGCGGAAATTCTATGTAACTTTCTCCAGGAATTTGAAAAGGCCAAAGACAAACCATTTCATGCAAGCTGTCTTGCGCCTCAGCAAGTAGAACATCCGACTCTTCTTGCACCTGAAACAGTGAGGGGTATTCATCAATAATAATCAGTGGAAGCCTCATTTCAAGCACTGCTCAACAGCTGCCAGCCTATTACCTTTCTCTTCTTATTTGTGTTTCTTTTTTTACTCGTTTTATTTGCGGTGACTCCCTGATTCTCTGACTCCATTTCGCGAAGACCACAAATGCTAGTACTGCATTCTGCCATGCTGTTATTAGAATTGTTCACATCCACACAATTCTTCAGAGCCTCCACAAGGGCACGAAAAGCAATGGTGTAATTTTCTTCAGATATTGATCCCTCTTCACTCAATTCAATAGCTCGCTGGCACAAGTAATTATAACGTTGCACCCTTGTCTGCATCGTTTTGGTTCCTTCAACTGGTGAGTGCCTGCTCTTTGCATCTTTTGTCCACCTCTTCATGATATATCGAGATGGGATGCTGGGAAAACCACTGATCTGAAGAACAACCATTGCATGTCTACAAAGAAATCCATGATACTCGAACAGATGACAGAAGCAACAGACCTCTGACTCCACTTCATTCCACGTTACCATGAAGTATTCATTTTTCTCAAAATCCTCAACCCTGTAAATTACAGTCCCTCCATCTACTTTCTCCTTTCTGGGATGGCATGCAACTACACCTAAAACTTCAACTTGAAATTTCCTAAAAATTGCATGAGTGTAGACTGTTGAAAGTTGCTTTTCCCATGGCGAAGGTGATTTGAGAGCAGGCTGCTTGTGCCACGTATCAAAATCAGCTATTGCCTCCTCTTCATACCTATTCTGGAGAATAATACTATACTGTCTCAAGAATTCCTTAACAGTTATTTTCTTGTGAATGTATTTGTCAAAGAAGGAGTTCATGCTATCCACACGTTGAGCTGTAGACATTCCAGCAAGAAAACTCTCCCCCACGAAAGCAGGAACCCATTTCTTCCGTTCCAAATAGAGCATCTGAACCCATTCGTCTTCTTGAAGTTCAAATCTTGTCACCATTTTCCACCATCTCATATCAAACTGTTCATCTGCCCACGATTTAAAGATACATTTGTTGAATTTTGACAGAAAATTCTCATGATTGGTTATCACATGAGAAAGATTTTCATGGACTTTTTCCAATATATGCCAAAGAAGATAGCAATGACGGGTTTGTGGTAAGACTTCTTTAATGGCTTCCTCCAGGCATTTGTCTTGATAAGTGAGTATCACAGAAGGAGAGTTTCCACCCATTGCCCGAAGCCATGTCTTCAGTAACCAAACAAATGTTGATCTAGTTTTATCTGCAATCAATGCACACCCAAGCAGCATAGTCTGAGAATGATGGTTTACCCCAACAAACGGCACAAATGGAAACTTATCATTGCTTTTGACATAAGACGTATCAAGAGATACAACATCATTAAAGCTGGCATAATCATTCCGACTTTTAGCATCAACCCAGAACAAGTTTCTCAGACGCTGTTCCTCATTCAAGTCAATTGAATAGAAAAAGCTTGGATTCTCTTTCTGAATGTGTTTAAAGTACTCAAGTATGATTTGACCATCCCCATCATCTAATGTCAAGCTTCGCCCTTTATCAGGTTGATGGTTAATTTTGTCATGAAGAGCACAAACATGCGGATGCCCGGCAGACTGCCTAGACATCTCAACATACATCTTTCTTGTCCGTTCACTAACAGCATGTAAGATGTCAATGTTATTTTTCTCAGCCAATTTTATGTTTCGATGAATTCGAAAATGATAAGCCAGTGCTGGTAAAAGTTCGTGGTTATGATCTTTGACAAATTCATGAATAATCCACTTCCCATCTGCCCTTCTCTTTACATGCATGCTGGCCTTGCAGTCAGTCTTTTTCACGCTGGGCCGCCGACTACTACCACTTTCTGACTCTGGTGTGACCCCATATCTAGAACATGCAAATTTGGCGTCTATAAATTCTTTCGACTTCTTTGAACGTCGACTGTTCTTTATTGAGGTGGTAAATCCCATAGACTTGGCATATTCCTGGTAAGATGAATAAGCTGCTTCATGCGAGTCAAACTCTATACCATTGCGCGGTTCAAAATCAATATCACCTTCAAACCCTATAACAGCCGTTTCAGAGGTAGTCAAGTCACTACCTCTGTTCTGCAGTTCATCCGTGCCACTGACCAAATTTTCCCCTGCACCACTTTGCACACCATCTCTTGTATCCATTGTATATTAAGCGGCAGGGCTTCATCCCAATCAAAAGAAAATTTCCAACAGACTATCATGATGATAACTTGCCATTTGCAAATATTCCTAAAGGATGGCACCTGAAAAATGCATACAAAAAGCTGTCAGAACTGGAGGACTTAGATATAGCATAACCTCAGAAAGTTCTTAAACATCATGCAATATACAAAACTATATTGGGCTTCCTTTTCTTTGTAATAACAAATTTGACCGACAAAGCAACGAGGAGGTGCCAGTCCAAATACAAAATTCATTTACAAACAAAGATTTCATTATCTCTAGCATGTCATCCACGTAAATTCCCTTTTTCATAAAGATATCCACACGAGGTCTTGTGCCACATGGAAACATGAATTTTCCAGTGAAAGACCAGCCAATTCCATTTATCGACAGATTTTTCCCCCCATTCCATGCCTTTGCATTTCTCCCTCCAGACTTTACATAATGAAGATAGAGGGACCATGCACAGAAGTTTCTTCTTTCTGTACAAAAACAAAAAAACCTTCCAGAGCTTGCACTTCATTCTCCATTGACAACCAACTTATATCCCACGACAAAGAGAAAGGATCATCATGATTTAGAAACTCTGCTGCCTGAGAAGAATGAAAACCAACTGTTTCAGCCACTCATCAGCTTGAGGTTAAAAAAAGCCGACCAAAAAGAGAGCAGCTAATGGCATCATGAGAAGCTTGCTTCTACAGATAGCAGCTCCCAAGTAGAACCCTAGCGAGTAGCGGTTGGCATTAGTGCCGAAAGTACTAAACGCGAATAGGGTAAAATCTGCGAAAAAGGATTTACGCTACAGCAACCCCTACTAAAACTTCATACCATGCTTCCCATCAATAGTTTCTGTCAATACAAGCGAAGATCCAAACTTTCCTCTACCTCAAACTACAAAAAGCCAAACCAGTCATCGACAAATGTATCCTCCTGCATCCACTCCGATTCCCAATTAGGGACGGCGAAGGGGGCAGGGTTGGGGATCGCAATCCCGTCCGAGTCCCGCGGTTCTCTTTACTTTGCCCAATCCCCCGCCTCACGCCCCCACGCGGGGCCAAAAAACCATCGCCCCCGCAGTTCCAATCCTCGCCGCCGCATCATAAACCGAGAGTTTTCGCGAGAAAACCCAAGTGTTTTCCTTTCTCGCTATACTGAACTGGGCGAAATCAGCGGATCAAACAACAACAAGAGCAAATATCTACAGCAAAGCTGCAGGGATACAGCAGCCGCAGCTCGCAAATGCCACAAGATTTGCTTCGCCGCTGGCGAAAATTTCAACGAGAAATGGAAACCTCGACGCTAGGGAGACGAATACAGAGCCGGCGATTTCTCTCGGGTTGAGAGCAAATCGCCGGAGTTGGGTGGAAGGTAGGGAGAGAGAGAGAGGAACCTCCAGCCTTGCCGCGGAAACGCCGCGAAAGGAGCTCCGGTCTGCCGCCGGCGAGCTTGAAAACCACCGCGAGCTGGGAAGAGAGAGAAAACTGAGCCTGATGGAAGGGGGGTTAGGGTTCTAAATTTTGAAAAAAACAAGAAAAGAAAATGGGCGTTATGTAATATTTTCAAGACATGGGGGGTAAAATTTGTAAAAAAGTACATGGATTTCCAGTAAATCCTTGCCCCCACGATCATTCTAATGTCATCTAATACTAACTCTTGTTGTTAGCACACTTGTAATAATGTCTTTTTTCTCATATTACAAAGCCCTGGATTACCAAAATCTAAAGATGCATAATAAAAGGAAGTTGATGTTTCATTACAACTTGATTGTCTCGATCAAATAGCATACCTCCTAATTTTCTTTTTATGGTTTGTAATCACGTCTATTGATTACAGTGATAAGAAAAATGAAGGAAGAAGGTCTGTAATTAGATCAAGGAAGAGATGTAATCGGAAGCCTTGGCATGAGTAGGCCTATTTCTATTGCTGAACTTCACTTTAGATGATGTTTCGAAAGACATTATGAAGAGAATTATCTCGTATGGGCCAACTTGGTAAACTTTCAAAACTAAGTTATGAAAATGTATTGAATTCTTAGTGTTCTATGATAATTAACATTGGTAGCCAAATATTAGTAATCTCTTACTGAACATAAAAATAAGACAATTATCGATAGTTTCTATCATTGTATTTAGTAAGATTTTAATTACTGTCAATTATTTTCTATTAAACGAACTAAATAACCCCACCTTATTTACCGAATTTAGTCGATTTTTTTTTACTTAATTGAATAATTTAAGTCAATCCTAAGGTTATTAAAAAACATTTCCTTACGGAAGAATCCCTATGATTTCCCAATATTACGAAAATACCTAAAACCCTTCCACCGTTTTGTACCCTCACTTCACTTGCCTCTTCCATCTCTCTCTCTCTCCGCAGCTCCCCAGCTCCGCCCGTCTCGTCTTTCTGCAGCTCGCCGCCCCCTTCGCCGCCGCCGCCGCCGCCGCCGCCGCCCTTCGCCGCCGGCGGACCTAGCCCGTAGATTCGCCGTCCGAACCGAGGTGAGCCTCGTTCACCCCTGCCCCCTTCCTCTGCGTCGCGCTCGTCAAATCGCGACGAGCGGGAGATACACAGGCTTGGTTTCTGCTGAACTTCTCGATGGCGAGGCAGATTGTCGTCGTGCTTATCCGTTTGGTTTGTCGATACTGATTCGAGATGTGACTTGCTTCATTGCTTTTGTTTCGAAGAGCAGGTGCGCGATGGACGATAGCTTGTACGACGAGTTCGGGAACTACATCGGGCCCGAAATCGAATCTGACCTAGAGTCCGGAAGCGAGGATGAAGACGAGGACCTCCCGGACAAGCGCAGCGAGGAGCCGGCTGACTCCGACGGCGAGGACGCGGCCGCCGGGGCGAACGGGTGGATCACCGCCGCCAACGACGTCGACATGGAGAACCAGATCGTTCTCGCCGAGGACAAGAAGTATTACCCCACGGCCGAGGAAGTTTACGGCGAAGACGTCGAGACGCTGGTTATGGACGAGGACGAGCAGCCTCTCGAGCAGCCGATAATCAAGCCTGTTCGGAATGTAAAGTTCGAGGTTGGTGTGAAGGATTCTTCTACTTATGTGTCGACCCAGTTCCTTATAGGCCTCATGTCGAACCCGGCTTTAGTCCGGAACGTCGCGCTTGTGGGCCACTTGCATCACGGGAAGACGGTGTTCATGGACATGTTGGTTGAGCAAACGCACCACATCTCTACATTTGATGTCAACAATGAGAAGCACATGAGGTACACGGATACTAGGATTGATGAGCAGGAGAGGAGGATATCGATTAAAGCCATTCCGATGTCTCTTGTGCTCGAGGATAGTAACTCAAAATCATACCTTTGTAACGTCATGGACACGCCTGGACATGCCAATTTCTCTGACGAAATGACTGCTGCCCTTAGGCTCGCTGATGGAGCTGTGCTAATTGTGGATGCTGCTGAAGGGGTTATGGTAATAACTCTGTCCTTTCTTCTTATTGTGGCTTCTCTACACTGGAATCAGACATATATCTTGGATATTGAGTCATACTTAGCATTGTGTCTGAACAAACTTTTGCACGAAATAGGTTCTGGAGTTCTCCTAGTGGGTTTTTATTGATGGTTATTGTGCCCAGGTTCCTGATTTTCTTGGATGTACGGTTTAGTGGATATCGTCTTGTCCTATATGATCATTGCATTAATCTGATATGAATTTAAATTGATGGGTATTGGTGAAGTATGTTAGTTCTTACCATGTCAGATGTCTAGTCATGCCCGTATGATATAGTCAAGATATCTACCTCTCCAAAGAAAAAATCTGACGAACACGTTTGACATTTTCTCATCGACAGGTAAATACAGAACGGGCCATCCGCCATGCTATCCAAGAGCGCCTTCCCATTGTTGTTGTGATTAACAAAGTAAGTGTATTGCAGTTAAAAGGTATTCTGTGATAATTTGACGGGTGCTATTATTCACAGAACATTTTTGTTTCAGGTTGACAGACTGATAACAGAGCTTAAGTTGCCACCGAAGGATGCTTATCACAAGCTAAGGCATACCATTGAAATAATTAACAACCACATTTCTGCTGCCTCTTCGATTGCTGGAGGTGTCCAGGTAATAGATCCGGTTGCTGGAAATGTTTGTTTTGCAAGTGCTACAGCAGGATGGTCCTTCACTTTGCAGTCGTTTGCTAAACTATATGTCAAACTCCACGGTATCCCTTTTGATGCCGATAAGTTTGCTTCCCGTCTTTGGGGAGATTACTACTATCATCCAGATGCCAGGGTGTTTAGGAAAAAAGCTCCAGTTAGTGGAGGGGAGAGGTCGTTTGTCCAATTTGTGCTTGAGCCCCTGTACAAGATATACAGTCAAGTAATTGGGGAGCATAAGAAAAGCGTGGAGGCAACTCTTGCAGAATTAGGGGTCACTCTCAGCAATGCCGCTTACAAGTTGAATGTGAGACCTTTGCTTCGGCTAGCTTGCAGTTCAGTTTTTGGTTCAGCGTCAGGTTTTACAGATATGCTGGTTAAACATATTCCATCAGCCAAAGATGCTGCCAGCAGGAAGGTTGAACATATTTACACTGGTCCTGAAGATTCAATGATCTACAAGGCTATGGAGAAATGTGATCCCTCCGGCCCACTAATGGTTAATGTCACTAAGTTATATCCCAAGTCTGATTGCAGCGTGTTTGATGCATTCGGTAGAGTCTATAGTGGTGAAATTCAGACAGGTCAGACCTTACGTGTTCTTGGAGAAGGCTATTCCCCGGATGACGAAGAGGATATGACGGTGAAAGAAGTAACAAAACTGTGGATCTATCAAGCTCGATATCGGATACCCATAGCCAAGGCCCCTCCTGGTACATGGGTCTTAATTGAAGGAGTTGATGCTTCAATCATGAAAACTGCCACCCTTTGTAATGTTGACTATGATGAGGATGTCTACATATTCCGGCCTCTTCAGTTCAATACACTTCCTGTTGTTAAAACAGCTACTGAGCCTCTAAATCCTAGTGAGCTTCCAAAAATGGTGGAGGGTCTCAGGAAGATAAGCAAGAGCTATCCTCTGGCCATCACGAAAGTTGAGGAGTCCGGTGAGCACACTATTTTAGGTACTGGAGAATTGTATCTGGATTCAATTATGAAGGATCTGAGAGAGCTCTACTCCGAAGTGGAAGTCAAGGTGCCATATCTTTCAAGCTTCTCTATGTTTCAGCTTCAGTTGAACGATATTTTATCTTTTCCCTTTTTCACTTTTTCTTTGGAGTGCACTCTTATTTTCATGTTCTTATTTGCGCAGGTGGCTGATCCTGTTGTTTCATTCTCCGAAACAGTGGTTGAGTCTTCATCTATGAGATGCTTTGCTGAGACACCCAACAAAAAGAATAAGATAACAATGGTGACTTTGCCTTTTGATTCTGCTTTTGCTCCAAGTGTTGTTGGATCATTCCTACATATAATAAATAAGTTAGATCGGGATTGTTTAGATACTTCCTTCTGGTTCAGGTTGCAGAGCCATTGGAAAAAGGACTTGCTGAGGATATTGAAAATGGAGTTGTTAGTATCGACTGGAAAAAGAAGGAACTTGGCGAATTCTTTCAGAAAAAATATGACTGGGATCTGCTTGCCGCACGGTCCATATGGGCCTTTGGACCTGATAAGCAGGTGAACTAGCAGCTGATCATGTTAACATGAGAAGTTTAGACGACAAATGTTTAATTATTTTATCCATAGTCATGACTATGTCTGGATTTTCCAATTTAAGAATTATGAGTGGACATATTCGACTTCATAAATTGTTTTCAGATACATGGATGCCGAATAATGTGATAATGGCCATTTCTTGCAGGGACCCAATATTTTGTTGGATGACACATTATCCAGTGAAGTGGATAAGAGCTTGCTGAATGCTGTCAAAGATTCTATTGTTCAGGGGTAATGTGCTTCTACCTGCTCATCTCAGTCTTGTCTGTCTCCCCCTGCCCCCTCCATGGGTGAGAGGATCTGTGGGTGGGGGGCTTGTCTCTATTTGGAGTTCCCTGCCATACTCATTTATGGTGATTCTGGACAGATTTCAATGGGGCGCTAGGGAAGGGCCTTTGTGTGATGAACCCATCAGAAATGTGAAGTTCAAAATTGTTGATGCGCGGATAGCACCTGAACCATTACATCGCGGATCAGGGCAGATCATTCCTACTGCTCGCCGTGTGGCTTACTCATCATTTCTCATGGCAACTCCTCGTCTCATGGAGCCAGTATATTATGTGGAGGTTAGCACTTGCCATTGGGTTTGTTTCTCCACAAAGACCGACTGACTGCTATGTTTTGCCTGGCAATATCATCCAATAAGTTGTTGCCTCATCAGCTTCTTCTTTCTTGATGAACACGAAAGCCTCAATGCAGAACTTAACTGTATTGGTCACTTTAACTTGAAAGTGCCTTTTGGCATCGCAGAATAATTTTTGGTTCAAAGTGATTTCATTTGATGTTGAAGTTGATATGACTGTTAGAATTAGTTATGATTGCTTTTAGTGGACAATCAACGATTCTCGAGTAAAATTACAATGGAGGGTTTGCATAATTTGTTCCCCTTTTTAGAGTGATCTTAGATGCTATGTGATGCATTTGATGAGGATTAGAATCAAAAGGTAGTATGAGGGCAAATGGTGGAAGTTGGGATACTGGGGCTTTATCTTGTGCCTTTTGCTGTGGTTGAACTATGGCCTTCAACTTGCCACAAAGCTTCCTATGTTTGTGCGCAAGATTGTAGAGCCCATTTGAATTTAGGTTCTCAAGTGTTGAGTGTAAAGTTGAACTCTTTCAATTTTTACTTTTAAATTTATCAAATTCAAGGAGTATCTGGATTTTCAAATTTATGTCTCAAATTGGTAATTGGGATCATCAAATTGAGGGTAATTAAGTCCTGATTCTTTTATTTATCTTTGTCATGTGCATTATCTCTCCACATTATTAGATAGGTTGGGCGAGACCTAACTACAGTAACTTATTTCCAGATACAAACACCAATAGACTGTGTCTCTGCAATCTACACGGTGTTATCTCGAAGGCGTGGACATGTGACAGCTGATGTACCCCAGCCAGGGACCCCAAGTTACACCGTCAAGGTTTGAATCTTGGCTTGCTTTGTATTTGCAAATATGCTTTCATTAATGGTTAGATGATCCGCAAAGATAACTCTCACGACTGGCTAAGATGATCCCTAGAAGGCTAGAAATCCCTTATCAACTTGGTAACAGGCTAACAGCTTCATTGCTAGCTAATAAATTGGATGATTGTGTTCTAATGACGTATGGTTCCGCTCAATAGAATGAGAGTGACAATTGTGCAGGGAGTTAGACTTCGGGAGATAATTCTCTAGACTGTTGCATAAGATGCTGACCTAGATAACTGCCACATAATAAGAGGACATCCACAAATGGTCGATTAGAAGGGTTAGCTTTAATATCTGCCTATATACCAATTGAATGAAATCTCTTGTTGGTTTCAGGCATTTTTACCCGTGATAGAATCATTTGGTTTTGAGACAGACTTGAGATATCATACTCAAGGACAAGCATTTTGCCTCTCGGTCTTTGACCACTGGGCAATAGTTCCTGGTGATCCTCTTGACAAGAGCATAGTTTTGCGGCCTCTGGAGCCTGCCCCAATTCAGCACCTTGCGCGAGAATTCATGGTGAAGACCAGGCGCAGAAAGGTAAAGATTATGTTTTTGTCAAATCTAGTTTCTTCGACACACTAGAGCACCTGCATATGAATACTCAGCTAGGATTTAGAGAATCACAGGTTAAGATCATGATTGAACTAATTTTTTCATAAGAGGCAATAAAGCTTCCAGGAGGATGGTATCTGTTGGTTCTACTAGATTAGGATGGAGTCTTGAGATCACTTCTGCATGATTCTCAACCCCATTCTGGCAAAGAAACACATAGAAAGGGCATTGTCAGTAGGATAAAGGGAAAGGAAAATATAATTCGAGCGAGATACGTGCACCAATAGAATGAAACATCCCTCCTTTATTGTCTCTGTGTCTACACATGGCAAGCTGCACTATGAAAGTTTTCCTCCTCCATCAGTTAGGAGTGCAACATGTTCTTGTATTTGCCGTTAATATAGTCTGGCAATGTGATGGAATGATGCTGGAAACATCGGCGGAAATTGTTTGCAAGCTTTTGCTCTTGGGACACGTTTACTTCTCATCTGTCTTGACGAAAGATAACAGAAGTACCTTGTGCCTTGTTTAATTCAGGGTATGAGTGAAGATGTCAGTATTAACAAATTCTTTGACGAGGCAATGATGGTGGAATTAGCTCAGCATGCAGCCGATCATCAATATCAAATGATTTAAAACTCACAAGGATTTCCTCACTGCCACAGAAGATGGAGGCCATATGAGCATTTTGCCTCGAAAGTCACCTGGGGCAACGCATTGGGAATCTCTTGGCACCTGCCCATGTAATTACGTGACATCGCACTTGTTTATTAGCTGAGCTTTTACTGCAAAAGATCTCTGTATAATTGCTCCTCTAGGGCAACTGTAAGGAGGGGTTTTTGTTTTGTCATTTCCTTGAGTACCATCCTCTTCTAACTAGCTTAAACATCTGTAGCACAACGTAGCTGCCTTAGCACTGTTGTATCAGTTCTTTTTATTGATTCAAGTTGAGAGTGGACTGCCGGAATTGTTTCTGGTTATGTACGTTTTCCTGGTGAATCTTGACGAGAAGTTTCGGTATATTCTTTCTGTAATCGCTAGGGGTGTCAAACAGGTAGGTCGGATTGGGTCGGGTTTGGGTCGGATCATAAACAGAGCTTTCATTTGCGAATTAGGTCTCCTTTTCTTTTCGTCTGATGATTTCGAGGGAAAGGCAAAGGCATCATAAGGCGTGTTTGTCTATATTATTTGTTCTTTTTGGGCAATGTGGTTGTATGTATAGGCGTAGCTAGTAGCACGTATAGTCGAACGTTCATGTACGAGCTCTTCTTCGTATCACATGAAAGACCGTGAATGTCCAAAAAGCCCTCACCCAATAGTCAACGTAGGTAATTGTGGGGAGGAAAAAAATCCGACCATAAGGAAAGTAAAATCCTCATGAAGTTTTTGTCCATTTGCTCTTTCAAAATCATTTGTTTAAGTAACAAAATTGAAAATTCTCAATCGTAACAAAAGAGTAAGTGAATCAAACGATTCTCCGAAAATCATAGATGCTTAAATCCTTTCTTCCCCGTTTTACTGTGAATTTCATTTCATCCTTTGAATTTTGTACAACTTTCTTATTTCAATCGAAGTGATTCAGGTTCTCATAATTTATGCGTATTTGATATATTCGCACCTTTTTGAGATTTTGACCTCCGATGTATGGTTAATAGATCACGTGATAAAAAAGTAAAATTGTACATTTGTTTAGTGAGATAACGAGATAATGTCAAGTCCAATTCAAGTAGTCAAAATATTTTAAGCATCCTTATATGGACTCGGAGTATGCGTGATAATAAGTCACTGGGTTGAGATTTAAAAAAAAAACGAATTGATAATGAATATAAAATTAATTTTTTTAAAGAATTTTGTTAATAACTGATATGATGAGTCGACACGACGATATAAACATGCATAATAAATGAAACGTAAAATTGAGCACTGATTTTCCTAAATGGATTGCAACTGCAGACGCATCAATATTCGAAGTCCAATGCTCGATTGGTGATAGAGAAATCCTGAAATTAACAAATGACAGATTGAAGAAATTCTGAATGCTCTCTCCCCTCTCTCTCTCTCTCTCTCTCTCTCTCTCTCTCTCTCTAGCTTTGAGTAATTGGTAGGAACTCATCGACTTTTCGTGGACTTCAAACCGGGTACCTGAAATACCAGACAGAAACCGAGAGGAGAGCAACTTCGGAAGAAACCGGGTACCTGAAATACCAGACAGAAACCGAGAGGAGAGCAACTTCGGAAGAAGCCTCGTCCTCCTCTCTTGCTGCAAAAAACTTGGGCGGTTCTTCCCTTCTTCTGTCGATCATCCGATGATGCTGAATCGCTCTTGCCAACTCAAGATCGTCTTGTCCTAATCTCTTTCTACGTGCTCGACGAATCCACGGTATCAATTTCGAGCTTCAATCCGCAGAGATTGTTACTTCCTGATCTTCTCATTTTCTTTGACTTTCTTGGGTTCCCCTTCTCTCGAATGATTCACCCTGCAAAACTCGGGATCCTGATGCTGCCGGGTCCTTGATTCGGCGACTTCAAGAACCGGGCTTCATGCGAAAGTCTCGGTTTTTGGGATCAAGAACCTTGGACAAAATCTTGAATTCGTCCATTGACCGGAGAAAATGCAGCCCAGTTCCCGAACCCTAGCACCCATCGTAGTTCTAATCCCAACCCTTAAACCCCCTCACAAAACCCTGCTTTTCCACCAAATCTGTGTCTTGGTCCTCACGTTCTTGGCCTATGCCTCATTCCATGCCTCTAGAAAGCCCCCCAGCATTGTCAAGAGCGTGCTTGGGCCCAATGTTCAATCCAATTTCACCGAATCTCGATCTAGTTCGACCCGAGATTCGTTGGATTCAAACGGGACGGATTCCGGGTGGGAACCATTCAATGGTCCTCAGGGCACCCATCGGCTCGGCGAGCTCGATCTTGCGTTCCTTGGTTCTTATGCTGTTGGCATGTACTTTGCGGGTCACATCGGCGATCGAATTGATTTGAGGTTGTTTCTTGTGTTTGGAATGATGGGTAGTGGTTTGCTGACTATTGTTTTTGGTCTAGGCTATTGGTTAGATGTGCATTTGTTAGGGTACTTTGTGGGGGTGCAGATTGCTTGTGGGTTGTTTCAGTCTATTGGATGGCCTTGTGTGGTGGCAGTTGTGGGGAATTGGTTTGGAAAAGCTAAGAGAGGGTTGATTATGGGTGTATGGAATTCACATACATCTGTAGGTAACATTATTGGATCGGTGGTGGCATCTGGGGTGTTGGAGTATGGTTGGGGTTGGTCTTTTGTATTGCCTGGGATTTTGGTTATTTTGATTGGTTTCTTAATTTTTCTCTCTCTAGTTGTGGCACCTGAGGATCTTGGATTTGAGTCACCAGGGGGGGAGCTTGAGATGAATGTGGGGGCGGCGGACATTGAAACTTTGGAAAAACCAGAATCTGAAGAAGTGGGTTTGCTTCGCACAAGTAATGTGAAGGATGTTGGGTCTTCAGATGCAATAGGCTTCTTGGAGGCGTGGAGATTGCCTGGTGTGGCACCATTTGCATTCTGCCTCTTCTTCTCCAAGCTTGTTGCTTATACGTTTCTGTATTGGTTGCCCTTCTATATAAGGCACACAGGTAGTTCTTCAGGTTTTTTTAAGAATGATAATTTGCTTAGTTTTGCATTGATTCCTCATGCCTAGTTTACGAGTCATTCAATCATGTGCATGCATTATTTTATGTGGACATGCATCATCCGATTCTACACTGAACAGCCTCTTTGGACTGACTGTGTGGATTGTTCTTCAAAATCTGTGTTTTGGAACTTTGCCTTTGGATTGTTTTTCATGTTAAAGAGTGATTTTGTGTGTATGAGTTCAAGTGCTTTTTAAACCGTAGCCTGGGTTGTAACTTGCACAGTTTTTGAAGAATGGCTACACATTGTAGTGATGTGAAATTCTGTTTTAATTGGTGTGCTTGACTTGTCAGTTGCTCATTGTGAAATTTGCTGGAAATACAGCTGTTGCTGGCGTGCATTTGTCACACAAAACTGCAGGCATACTTTCAACAGTATTTGACATTGGAGGAGTTCTGGGTGGAATTCTAGCGGGATTTATTTCTGATAAAATTGAAGCTCGAGCTGTTACTTCAATTGGATTTTTGTTCCTATCCATGCCCACCCTTGTTTTATACCGAACATACGGAAGCATATCTATGTTGGCTAACGTCAGCTTGATGTTTGTTTCTGGTATGCTCGTTAATGGGCCGTACTCATTGATTACGACGGCTGTCGCTGCTGATCTTGGTACACAGAGCACGGTTAAAGGAAATTCCCGGGCATTAGCTACTGTCACCGCAATTATAGATGGTACAGGTTCTGTGGGAGCGGCTCTTGGCCCACTTTTGGCAGGGTATTTTTCTACTAGAGGATGGAACAGTGTATTTTTTATGCTTATTATTTCTATTTCTTTCGCAGCAGTGTTCTTGATACGCCTTGCTAGAACTGAAATCAAAGAGAAGTTGAGCGAGAGGAAATGGTTTGCATACGGCATAGTGGCACAATAGCTTGTGGTTTTATTCTGTCTTACTCCTGTCTGTACATTTTGTATCAATAACAGAGGGTTCATGGAGAATCACACAATAGTCATACTTTTGTGTTCTCTTTTTTTTCTGTAATTTTGTGCCCTATATTTTCTATCAACTTTCAGGCTAGTTATATTGGTGTTACATCTCAGTTTGCACCTTTCAAGTTCCGTTTTGGCGTCTGGTCTGCATTGCACTTTTTCTATGCCACTGTTTAAAGGTTTACTGTCTCTTGAAAGAGTTGTTTCTCCCATTTCATGAACGGTACTATTCAGCCGCCGAATACCTTTTCCTCTTTGTATATACACCGCTTTATATCATTGTAGTTTAAAAAGAAGCTTTGGTGCTCTTGCTTGCTTAGATGAAATTGTCCTTGGTTCGGAGGTTTTCCATGCACGAACTACCATGAATGATCCAAGAAGAAAAGGGACCCTCAAATCTTCTAATTATTTTTGGATTATTTTTGTATCCACTCCAGAAGATTTCTAAAGATGTTCCCTACAATATTCCCAAGGGAGGGCAATACGGTAAATGTAGATAAAGTGGTAGATCTCTACCATTAGATGGAATGAGCAATCAACGGCTCCAGTTCAAGCCGTACTTGTGTAAATATGGGCCTCCTCTCCTCATTTGAATCATCTCACAAAGTTATAAAATATGCAAAGCTTCTTTCTCCTTTTACGATCCTTTGCGAGTGTGAGCGAGCAAGGGCCTTACCCTAATCAATTGGCTTTTCAATAACTTCCATCAGCACCAATGACAAATTTCCCACATGTATCCGACAATAGCACACATTGACATAGACCTTGGCGGAAAATACAGCTCTCTCCCAGTGGCAAAATAAACAGGGAACACAGCAAGAAGCAAGGTAAAAAATTCGAAAAAATAACCCTATCCTGCGTGTGCATGTGCAATCCAAAAAAGAAACTTTTCTCTAGGCAACGACGGAAATCAATTAGAAAGGCAGTAGAATACTTACGTTCTACAAAACAAATTGTAGCACAAAATGTTAGTGAAGGTTTGGAAAGTAGATTTGGAAAGCATCTGCATGGAAGTGTTCTCATCGAGTAATATGTGGTAGTGTGATAGCCTTCTAGTGCCCTACATCATATAAACGCATGTTACAATAGACATGGTAATTTACATATTAGAGAGTTTATCGGTAACATTTATAGGTGCGTTTCGCCTAACATAAGGGATATGGGTGTCACCCGAATCCCAACATGGCTATTGAGGTAAAATCGAATTTGGTGGAGTGGCAAATGCAAGTAAAAATCGAATTTAGTAGGGTGACAAATGCGAGCGTCAACAATAGTACCTAATCAAACGTACTAAAAATTTAAGTACTTGAAAAGCTAACTCATTGCAGTAAACTAACAACAAAATTGAAGAGGTATCATACCAAGTAGTATATTGCCGCTCTTGTCCATTGAATCGTGTTTGTTATAATTTTCAAGGAAGAAAGTGTGTGGTGCTTCTTTTGCACTACGATGAAAGTAAATGGTGGCAGATAATCGGGTTCAAGTGAGCCACAAACCTATGGCAACACCGACCGAAGTTATAACTAGAAAAATGACTCTTAGATCTAAAGGAAAGATGAACGAATATTCTATGGACCTATTCCCCGCTGAAGTACCTTGCGAATTGCATTCATTTCCTAGAGAAGAACTTGAGAGAATCGATTGTCATTGATTCGTGATAATCGAACTTCAATGGCAATGACACACAAAGCTATCTGACAATAATAAAGTACAACACCTATAAAATATTTCAACAATACTTTTTGTGCACAAGTGTAAAAAAATAAAGGAGTTTAGCGGAAACATTTATAGGTGCATTGGGCCTAACATAAAGGATATGGGTGTTACCTAAATCCCAACATGGCTATTGAGGTAAAAATCGAATTCGGTGGGGTGGCAGATGCGAGTGTCAACAATAGTTTCTAATCAAAGGTACCAAAATTTAATTACTTGAAAAGCTTACTCACTACACTAAACTAACAAGAAAATCAAAGAGGTATCATACCAAGTAGTATATTGCCGCTCTTGTCCATTGAATTGCTTCTGTTATAATTTTCAAGAAAGAAAGTGTGTGGTGCTTCCTCTGCACCACAATGAAGGTAAATGGTGGCAGATAATCAGGTTCAAGTGAGCCACAAGCCTATGGCAACACCAACTCAAGCTATAACTAGAAAAATGACTCGTAGATCTAAAGGAAATATGAGCAAATATTCTGTGGACCTATTCCCCAGATAAGTACCTTGCGAATCGCATTCATTTCCTACAGAAGATTTTGAGAGAATTGATCGTCACTAATTCGTAATAATCGAACTTCAATGGCGATGACAGGCAAAGCTATGTAATTTAGCACAACAATAAAGTACAACACCTATAAAATATTTTGGGTAAGTATAACATAAGTGCCATAACTTTTGTACGGATGACACTTAAGTGCCATAACTTTTTTTTGGCTCACTTAAGTGCCATAACTTCAAAAAAATAGATCACTTAAGTGCCACTTACGAGCTGGTTGTGAGGGCCCAAAATCGCATTTTTCCGGTCGAACGGTGACCTTCTTGGCTAGGTGAGCACCACTAGCTTGAAGAGGGGGTGTCGGTAAATCATTTTATGGCTTCCGTTCGTCTCAAAATTTCCGTTTTAACCTCTGTTGACGAAGATAAATATGCTTCGTAGTCACACAATTTATCGAGCCGATTTGTGTGACTACAAAACATTTTTACCTTCGCCAACGGAGGTTAAAACGGAAATTTCGAGACGAACGGAGGCTATGGAATGATTCACTGACACCCCATCTTCAAGTTGGTGGTGCTTGCCTCGCTAGGAAAGTCACCGTTCGACCGGAAAAGCCGCGGTTTCAGGCCCTCACGACTAGCTTGTCAGAGGGGTTGGTCGTGAGGGCCTGAAACCGTGGCTTTTCCAGCCGATAAATGTTTGATTTTGCCATAAAGCAGATATTAGCATACTCTCGTTCACATTCATCATCATCTGAGTCGCTCCACGTTTCAGCTTTGAAAGCCTTCTTATATCATTCATACTTCCCTTTGTTCTTTTTGAGAAGAGGACAATTGGGCTTTATGTGTCAGTTTTTTTTGCAGTGAAAACATATCACATCCTTGTTTTCTTCATTTTTGGCACTCGATTTCTGCTGAAGGTTTAGCTTATTGGCTTTTGATGGCTCAGAATTCTTGAATTGCTTCTTTGACTTATTCATCTTTGCCTTCTTTGTCATTTTTTTTTTTTTTCAGTTTCTTAACCATTTTAGCCAACTCTTCATCTTCATCCTCATCTTCTTCTAAATCCGTATCATCAGAATCAATGTTAGTTTTCAAAGATATGGATTTCTTACCTTTGGGTTCTTCAGTTTCTTTGAACTTTTCAGTTTCATAGGATTGAAAAGTTCTGATAAGTTCGTCCACTGTGAATGGTCTGATTCCCTGAATTTCTCGAATAGAGACTTTGATGTTGTTCCACTCTTTTGAAAGAGCTCTCAGCAGCTTGTTCACCTTCATAGGTTCTGGAACGAGATTATTTTGGAATTCAAGCCCATTTACTATCTCAGTGAATCTGCTCTGCATCTCAAATATTGTTTCATTATGAATCTGTGCGGAAGATGATCGTTCTACGAAGATTTGTGAGTTACGAATTGCTGACCTCGACCCCCAATCGAACCTGTGATTGGTAATCTTGGTATGAACGCGACCTGTTGATGAACCTGTGTCAACCAATCCACGCTATAATGCCACGAAAAAGAGAATTCGCGATCTTGCTCGATAAGTTGAATTCGATCGCTATAAGAGAGCCTTGATAAGATCTAGTTCTCAAGAGAAGTCAAGAAAAAAACTTCTTTATATAAAAATTTGCCCTCTTAGAAATCTATAAGCAACCTTATATAGGGTGCTAACCCTAATCCTAATCTTGCTAGGATTAAAATTACAAAATAATCTTAATTACTAAAAATTCATCCAAAAATGGAAAAAAAAAAAAAGCCTAAAAGTTCATTTAAACGACTCCAAATCGCTAAAAAAACGTCATCTCTCACTACTAAAGTAGTGAATATTGATCAGTAGCCCATTTCCAAGCATCCATCCAAATTTAAGTTAATTCTGAGTTCGTCAATTTTAAGCTCCTTTGAAATTTGCTGGATCAAGAGTAATCATGTTGTGCCAATGAGCTTTAGAATCTTCAAGTTTCGAATCCAGATTGTCTCCATTCCAAATATCTTGAACCATGATGCTAACAGCTTGTTTGAATTCCTTCGTTCTCGCTCGAGTGATCAGGCCTAGCGGATAGAATAACGGGTCCCTAGCACTTTCTCCTCGATAGGGTTCAATGGTCCACATCAATTTTTGAGTGAAGGACTCGTACTGCCCAAGGAGAATATTGAGATTTGTCTCCTTGACTCTTTCTGTTCCTTCATGAGATGATCCCAAATTTCTTTGGCAGTTTTGAGATTTGTAATTCGTTTGTATTCAACACTTGCTAGACCATTGTATATGGCCGTTCTAATCTTTGCATCCAGATGGATTCTTCTGGAAATTTCCTTGGTCGAGAGAGGCAAAGCTTGAGGTCTAATTTCCTCTCTAACTCCTTCAGAAGAAGGTGTCTCAAATTACCCTTTTGAAATTTCTGGGGATTTTGTTTCATTTGGAATGATTCCATGTTCAACGATATCCCACATGTCTTGGTCTATTCCCAAGATGAATGTCTTCATCTTGTTTTACCAAATACTGTATTCAGTTCCATTGAAGTAAGGCGGCCTATTGTTGTGACCTGACTCAGCATTGCTAGCCATCGAGAATTGTTATTTTAGAAGTAAAATAACACTTTAAGGAAGAATGAGCCCTAGACTCTGATACCAATTGTTAAAGCTAGTGCTATCACTTAGAGGGGGTGAATAGGTGATTTTATCAAATTTGATAAATTAAAATTGCGGAATGAATATAGTCAAGATTAACAACTTAAACTCGCAATATTAGATGTCTGCGTTTGATAAACTTATATAAAAATTTTCGTCAGATGGATGCGTTTGATGATAAATTGACGTCAGGTGATTACATCTGATGACTACGATAATGTTCTGATGAACTTGTTTGAAAGATATGTATGCAGTATGATGTTAATAATGATAAATGAGAGTTTAGGGATAGATAATACTGCACACTGATCTTTATAGTGGTTCGGCCTTGTCAAGCCTACGTCCACTCTCCACGCTGACAACCTATTGACTGTGTTTCACTATTAAATCACCAAGAGATTACAAGAGTAATGCTTTTCAGATGATAGATAAAACTATCAAGTACACTTTTCACTCAAGTAATTTTCTTTCTAAAAACACAACGTGGAAAACAGTAATCACAAGTGTGTAACATCAAAGCTCTATTCAAACTTTGGAATTCTCAATTCTGGTTCTCTTATTTCTTGTATGACGTTTGCACTCCTTTTATACTCATCCACTTTCAATCTATCCGTTAGACAGTTTTCAGAGGATTTATCTCCAAATTAACCCGTTGGAGAAACTTCCCAAAAGAAGATGCGTAGCCGTTAGAAAAAGAATCATTATCTCCAAGTGATTTAATCACCCATACAATCAAATCTTGATTTCCATAAGTGTAGTTCTTCGTGTTTAAGAAATAATCTCATGATTGCAAAAGAAAGAATATCTTGAGTATCAATTTGATCGACCTGCATAAACCTGCCAAAAATAACGCTTATTGAATCTGATGAGAAATTCTGAGTCTAATGACAAAGTCTTTTCATCGACTAAGTCTAATGACTCAATCTTTGAGTCTGATGACTCAGTATTTGGTAGCATCAAATAACTTAAGCATAATTTTGGTCAAAAAGGATTGTTTTGTCATTCTTCAAAACTAATTAGGGATTTTTCTCAACAATTTCCCCTTTTTTTATGATGACAAAACTATCCATATGCTTTAAAAACATTTATGTAAACAAATACTCTATTAAGAGGATATGACATTTAAAGCATGTAAAGCAGTGTATAGCATTTTCTGTGTAGCATTCACATTCTCCCCCTTTTTGACATCAGCAAAAATGATTAGTAGCATGATAACAGCATAGTTAATAAGAGTCCAATATGAAAGTTTAACATCTAGATTGGAATCACGGTTTGTGTCCTTTTCTTTGAATCCAATAATCTGCATATCAAACCAAATCATATATGCATATATGTGTTGATATAATAACTTGCATGTTAGACCATATCTGCATATTTGAGCATATCAAAGCATATCATATCTACATATTTCTCCACCTTTTTGTTAGCATCACAAAAAGATATATGCATAAACATTCCATAATGATCTTACCAATAGATGGAAGTATAATCACAGCTCAATATTGTATATCAAGTAAATATAATTAACTAGTAAGCACATATGCATATTTACATTCTCTCCCCTTTTTGTCATAATCAAAAAATGATAGTAATGAAAAGGGTATCATGTAGAGAATATAAATTCAACTCATCTTCACATACTATCTTCAAAATATACTGGCATGAAACACAACCTTCAAAAATATCATCTTTCGTGAACGTAACATATATTCAATATAGCTCATGTTCTAAAGAATCATATATCATATCAACGAACACGTTTGCACATAATAAATTTCACAATCTTTTTGTTATAATAAACAATTATATAACTAAGAGATTTGTTAATGACAAAAAGTAAGGGAAATATAAGAAATACTAACCTGGATTATGTAGAACTTCGCATGTTCTAACATACATTACTTTTTCTTCCATAGTAATTAAGAGCGGCTAAAAATTAAATCAACATTATCAGGTTTTCCCATACTTGATCTATGCTCCTCCTCAAATTGATGCTATTTTGAGGTGATAATGATTCTCCTCCTTTCTTTTGCATTTTTCACTTTTTGCTCTTTGCCTCTTTGTTTTTCTCCCCCTATCGTCAAGATAGCTTTTGCAAATAACTTTCATTGCGGCTTGTGCACATTGAACAGAATGTTATTCCTCTATTTTCTTTGTAGCAGCAATATCGGCCACATTTGTTTGCAATAAATTCAAGAAAGAAATTTGTTTTCTTCAATCACGCTCTTCTCAAATTCAATCTGCATAAAAATATATAAAAGTATCAAAGTAACTTATCCATAATATAATGTATCAAAGTAACTTATCCAAAAAGAAATTTTCTTTTTGCATGATTTTGTGGTTAAAAATATAATGTATCACATAATATAAAATGCCCTTTCTTTCGAATAAATAAATTGAATAGGATATATAAAAGTATCAAAAATTTCGTTCCGAAGCAACTTATCCTTTCATATGACGCATTAAGCATTTGCTCATAGTTTTTTGACATGCCTCCAATAATTTGTCAGAAAATTGCGCAAAGTGGAATTTTCTTTATTCTTCAAAAATAGTGCAGAATCTCCATGATTTTTAGAACAAACTTTCCAAATTTCTCATGGAAAGATTCCTTTATGACTTGCAAATTCTTGTAGAAGAGACAATAATCTTTGCAAAAAATAAGGAGTTTATCACGTACATACCTTCCTTCAATTTGCGGATCAAACTTGCCAATTAAAATAAATCTTCTAAGAATATAGCAAGTGCAAAAAGTATGCAATAATATCTTTCAAGATTGTAGGAATTTTCTTAAGCATGAATCTCGAATGCATAAAGATAATATGACATTAACGAATTTCGCAAAAGGAACAGTATATATTTCTACCACGTGCCAAGTCATGTAATAAATATGCACCATGCCAAAAGATGTTTGCAATATAAATCATACATAAGTCATAAGCAATCACCATGATAAATTCGGGTAGAAATTTGGAAGGCAAGATGATAAATATGAATTTTTTTTTATTCTCTTACCCAAGGCATATGTTTGAAATATACTGCCGATTTAAAGATGATCCTTCTCAATTTTCGCTTGAGATAATCCTTTGATTGCACCATGATTTGCGTAGATTTGTAATCAGGCTTCCTTCGTATAATTGTTTGCAATAAACTTATTTCCTTTATGGTATCCACATATGTGAATCCTATCCTTTTGTTAGACGCAAAATAGGAAAAACTTTATCACCAAATATTCTTTCCAAACTCAAATTAATTAACCATTTGAAGAATATTATGCATAATAGTATCTCGTAAAAGAAATTCTCACTTAGCAAAACAAGATAAGATTAAAGAGAATAATATCATTGAGTAGATATTCAATCGATCGAATTATCTCTAAATTGAAAGTAAAATATCAATCAATCACGTATATATTATTGATCTCGATTCTTTGAAAAAGCATCACACCAAAATGAATTTGACTTTTATATCAGAAAGACATTTCCACACAAGTCAACGTTGAGAAATTATAGAACATGCCAAAAGAATATCGAATACAATGGGAATTTGTAGATATGTAAAGTATGTTTTCAAAACAAATTAAAAAGACAACAACATACCTTTACTTACCCATTTTTCTTTCTCTTTTTCCTATTCCCTGCAAAAAGAGCAATCTCATCTATTCTTCGGTACCCAAATTTTCTTGGGTCCATTTTGGTTAGGATCAAACATTCTCAGAATGTTTCTCTGAACGGGTCTCCAAACCTAAGGACATTTATTCTTATAGTGATTTGTATCACAACAATTTGAGCACTTAAAGGAAGTTTGACCATAGGATTTCACAAACTGCTTTTGAAAGTGCTTTTGATATGTAAATCTGGGGGTCTTTTTCTTAGTCTTTCTTTGACATTGGAAAAATCATTTTTCAATTCAGAATTCTTCTCAAAACCCAAACCTGATTTATTGAAATAGGGATCTTGAATTGATAAAATATGTTGACGATTTTTCGAACCCATTGAAAATTTCTTGGTAATATTTGAAATCTCATTTTTCAAAAGGTCGTTTTCTTTAGAAATACGATCAAAACTTTCTTTTTCTAGAGAAATGTTTTTCAAATCAGAAATTCCGTTTTTTAATAAATCATTTTCCTTTTTAAGAAATTCTTTATTCTCCTTGACAAGATTGAATTCTTTTTGCAAAAAATCGATCTTATCTTTTTGCGAAATATCTTGCTGTATTAAGAAATTGTTTTCCTTTTTTAAACAATCATTTTCATTAGCAACACCTTTTAGAGAAGAAATCTCTTTCTTCAATTCAAAAATGTTTTTGAAAGTAGTTTTATTGATAGAAACTAACTCATCAATATAATTTACAACCTTCGGGAATTTTGGAATTACTTACCTCGTCTTCTTCATCAGAACTTGATTCAGAGTTTGAATTTTGCCATAAAGCAGATATTAGCATACTCTTGTTTGCATTCATCATCACCTGAATCGCTTCATGTTTCAGCTTTGAAAGCTTTCTTATATCGTTCATGCTTCCCTTTGTTCTTTTTGAGAAGAGGACATTTGGGCTTTATGTGTCCGTTCTTTTTGTAGTAGAAACATATCACGTCCTTGTTTTCTTCATTTTCAGCACTCGATTTCTGCTGAAGGTTTAGCTTATTGGCTTTTGATGGCTCAGAATTCTTGAATTGCTTCTTTGACTTATTCATCTTTGCCTTCTTTGCCATCTTTTTCAATTTCTTAACCATTTGAGCCAGCTGTTCATCTTCATCCTCATCTTCTTCTGAATCTGTATCATCAGAATCAATATTAGTTTTCAAAGCTATGGATTTCTTACCTTTGGGTTCTTTAGTTTTTATGAACTTTTTAGTTTCATATGATTGAAGAGTTCCGATAAGTTTGTCCACTATGAGTGGTATGATTCCCTGAGTTTCTCGAATAGAGACTTTAATGTTGTTCCACTCATTTGAAACAGCTCTTAGAAGCTTGTTCACCTTCATAGGTTCTAGGACGGGATTATTTTGGAATTCAAGCCCATTTACTATCTCAGTGAATTTGCTCTGCATCTCAGATATTGTTTCATTTGATTTCTGAGTAAAGGACTCGTACTGCCCAAGGAGAATATTAAGATTTGTCCCCTTGACTCTTTCTGTTCCTTCATGAGCAAGCTTGAGATGATCCCAAATTTTTTGGCAGTTTTGAGATTTGTAATTCGTTTGTATTCAACATTTGCTAGACCATTGTATATGGCCGTTCTGTTCTTTGCATCCAGATGGATTCTTCTGGAAATTTCCTTGGCCGAGAGAGGTAAAGTTTGAGGTCTAATTTGCTCTCTAACTCCTTTAGAAGAAGGTGTCTCAATTTGCCCTTTTGAAGTTTCTAGGGATTTTGTTTCATTTGGAATGATTCCATGTTCAATGATATCCTATATGTCTTGGTCTATTCCCAAGATGAATGTCTTCATTTTGTTTTCCCAGACATTATATTCAGTTCCATTGAAGTAAGGCGGCCTGTTGTTGTGACCTGACTCAGCATTGCTAGCCATCAAGAATCGTTAGCTCAGAAGTACAATAACACTTTAAGGAGGAATGAGCACTAGGCTCTGATACCAATTGTTAGAGCTAGTGCTATCACCTAGAAGGGGGTGAATAGGTGATTTTATCAAATTTGATAAATTAAAATTGCGGAATGAATATAGTCAAGATTAACAACTTAAACTCGCATTATTAGATGTTTGCGTTTGATATACTTATATAAAAATTTTCGTCAGATGGATGCGTTTGATGATAAATTGACGTCAGGTGATTACATCTGATGACTACGATGATGTTCTGATGAACTCGTTTGAAAGATATGTATGCAGTATGATGTTAATAATGATAAATGAGAGTTTAGGGATAGATAATACTGCACACTGATCTTTATAGTGGTTCGGCCTTGTCAAGCCTACGTCCACTCTCCACGCTGGCAGCCTATTGACTGTGTTTCACTATTAAATCACCAAGAGATTACAAGAGTAGTGCTTCTCAGATGATAGATAAAACTATCAAGTACACTCTTCACTCAAGTAATTTTCTTTCTAAAAACACAACGTGGAAAACAGTAATCACAAGTGTGTAACATCGAAGCTCTATTCAAACTTTGGAATTCTCAATTCTGGTTCTCTTATTTCTTGTATGACTTTTGCACTCCTTTTATACTCCTCCACTTTCAATCTATCCGTTGGACAGTTTTCAGAGGATTTATCTCCAAATTAACCCGTTGGAGAAACTTCCCAAAAGAAGATGCGTAGCTGTTAGAAAAAGAATCATTATCTCCAAGTGATTTAATCACCCATACAATCAAATCTTGATTTCCATAAGTGTAGTTCTTCGTGTTTAAGAAATAATCTCATGATTGCAAAAGAAAGAATATCTTGAGATATCAATTTGATCGACCTGCATAAACTTGCCAAAAATAATGCTTATTGAATTTGATGAGAAATTCAGAGTCTGATGACAAAGTTCTTTCATCGACTAAGTCTAATGACTCAATATTTGCCTACATCAAATAGCTTAAGCATAATTTTGGTCAGAATGGATTGTTTTGTCATTCTTCAAAACTAATTAGGGATTTTCCTCAACAGTATGTTTGACCATGCTTAATTTACGGGATAAATGAAGTTATCTTTACATGTGTACATCATCCAATCTTGCATCTGTCTAAATAGTACTAATTCACTCTATGTGATTTTCTCGAGCTGTAGACGTGTCGGCTAGAGCTTTCTATGAGCCAATTCTTGTTACCGTGTTTGTTACAAAACACTTAAACCGCAGAGATTTGTCCAAGCCATTATCTTATTAGTACCGTATTATTGTACAACCTTTTATAATTGCAAATGAAGCTCATACTGATTTAGTTGATAGCAATGCCTTGCTTCTGCAATGCGGTAGCTTTAGAGATTATAATGTAATCTTAGAGAACAGAAGTTATCAAGATCTTGTTCTCTACTCTATGGTTTGTAGAAGAGATTTCTTGCCTATTTAGGCAAAAGTCCGTCTATAATGCATTTCAAGTATGGAATATATGCAGCTAATTCAGTTGACTGAGACATTTGATGCTTGGATTAAATTATGTTTGATGGGGTTCAAGCAATCTATCACAAGTATCATTTTCAGTATTTGTAATTATGCAAACTTTATTTGTTGAAGTCGTAAACAAGAACAGCTTTGAGTATCTGGGAGTGCATATACATTGTGTAAAGAGAAAAAAAGGCAAACATAAGTACATATCTACGAAATCTATGAAAACTGAAAAGGTATTTATTTTATCCATATTATCCATATATGTGTGGGTTTCTATCGCTGAGCATGTGTGTTTCGGGTGGTGGGAGATGGGTATTTCTGTTTAATTTCTCTTTGGATGGTTATTTGGCATTGGTTTTTTTTATGCGAGCGAGTTACGAAAATCTCTCATTTTAGACATTGCCCTTGCCCTTTTTGGGATCTCAGGTTAAGAAGGCTATGAGAGAAATTAAGGTGGAAACAACCCATTTGGGTTGTCGGAGAATTTACAAGATAACTAGATTGTCAGATAAGCCAATGAGCCATACCACGTGAGGACTCCTTTTCTTTTGCATTGCTCTTTCTGGTGCTACCCTAGTTTATAATGCATGCGTTGTAGCGCACAGTTTATTTTGCATTTGGGAAAGAATATGTTGGAGATCCTATCGTTTGATTTTTTGTTGCATTGATATATAAGGAATGAAACGCGATACCTTTAGATATTCATGTGCCTCTCTTGTGGCAAAAATTACTGTGCAGGAATGCTTCATATGCATTTGAAAAGTAGTCTCCATGTTGGATGAGTTACCATTAAGTTATGTGTTTCCACTTTCTCTTCTGGCAAGGTAAATGTTTTTTGACCAACTCCCTCATTTCCCTATTGTCAATGGCCAATTTTATGAAAGTTTCTTTTCAAGAAAACTTTGACGTGACTTATCTTGTAAAAAAGAAAAGAAGGAAACATTGATGTGAGACGATGGCTAGTAAGAGCTGTTTTGACTTGTTTTACTTTTGAGATATTTAGGACTTGTTGCCTATGATGCATGCTCCTTTTTCATTTTGGTAAGCTGGAACTGAAGGTATTCTTTGACATGATTGTTTTAGCATTCATTTAATCCTCCCTAAATTTAGTACCCGTTATTGTAATATTCTGTTATAATTGTGACCTAGAGAAATTGTGTAACCTACTTTTTCAATTCTCATCCTAAGTTTTGTGTTTTACAAAATGTTCATGATGGGTATTTGGTCAATTAGGTTAAATGATGAAATCGAATGAGGGATATACATTGTGGACTACTTCAGGGAGCGTTACAAGATCTTGTTGACATATCAATCAATGCCCGCTCTCCAAGTTAGCAATGATACAAGGCCTACTTATTTGCCACTAGAGGCTTTGTTTGACGTGACGAGATTGTTCATTTCTTCATATTCTCTTTTTGGAAATCTGGCGTTTTTTGCTCTAATCTTGAAAGATCTAGATTCTCTTTTTACAACTTTGTAGGATTGCTGGTGGGCAAAGGTATACTGAGAGATTGAATGAATAGCAAGTAACAACTTTGTAGTATGGAACTCTGGGGAAATTAGCTTTTGAGTAGACTTATCAAAATGGGTCGTAAACCAATTTCTTTGCCCTTATATTAGTAAATAGATCATAAATGGTTTATTTATATTTAGTAAATGGATCATAAATTTGTATAAGCATAATATGGGTGTTAAATGGATCATAAATGAGGTGATTATATTTTCACAACTACAACTCATCGTATATTTTATCATGCTTAATTTACAGGATTAATGAAGTATGGGACCTTGAGGAAATTATCTTTGGAGTAGACTTATCAAAATAGTTCATAAACCAATTTCTTAATCCATATATCAGTAAATTGGTTATAAATGAATTAGTTATATTTAGTAAATTAATCATAAATTGGTATAAGCATAATATGGGTGTTAAACGAGATAATTATCATATACTTTACTGTGCTTAATTTACTTGATAAATGAAGTATGGGGCTCCGGGAACATTACCTTTGAAGTAGACCTGTCAAAATGGGTCATAAACTCATTTCTTAACCCATATATCAATAAATGTGTTAGTTATATTTAGTAAATGGATTATAAATGGGTATAAGCATAATATAAGTGCTAAATATGTCATAAATGAGGTAATTATTTTTTCACAACTACAGTTCATCGTATGCTTTACCACGCTTAATTTACGCGAAAAATTAAATATGAGGCTCTGGGGAAATTACCTTTGGAATTGATCCGTCAAAATGGGCCATAAACCCATTTCTTAACCCATATAGTAGTAAATGGGTTATAAATGGGTTATTTATGTTTAATAAATGAATCATAAAATTGGTATAAACATAATATGGGTATTAAATGTGTCATAAATGAGGTAATTATCTTTTCACAATTACTGCTCATCGTATATTTTATAATGCTTAATTTACGGGATAAATGAAGTATGGGATTTTGAGGAAATTATATTTAGAGTGGACCTATAAAAATGGGTCGTAAACCCATTTTTTAACCCATATATCAGTAAATGGTCAAGAATTGATTAGTAATATTTAATAAATGGATCATAAATTAGCATAAGCATAATTTGGGTGTTAACTTTTCACAACTACAACTCATCGTATGTTTTTCCATGCTTAATTTACGGGATAAATGAATTAAGTGATTTCGAGGAAATTACCTTTGGAGTTGACCTTTCAAAATGGGTTATAAACCTATTTCTTAACTCATATATTAGTCAATGGGTTATAAATAGATTAGTTATATTTAGAGAATAGATCATAAATGGGTATGAGCATATATGAGTGTTAAATGAGTCATAAATGAGGTAATTATCTTACCATGCTTAATTTACGGTATAAATAAAGTATGGGGCTTCAAAAAAATTACTTTTGGAGTAAACCGATCAAAATGAGTTATAAATAAATAAATTATTTTTTTGTAAATGCACCATCCTTCTTTTGTTTACTCTACAAAGCTAAGCTCTCAACCTTACATCTCTCTTCAACTTTTGCCAACAATTTTTCCTTACGATAGAACAATCCAACCTGATGACCACATTACTTTTTTCATTTCTCTAATGATAATTTGCAGCATCGTCCTTCTGTGTGCTCTACGATGCCAACTCCTCAACCTCACATGTCCTATCAACTTTTGCGAACAACTTTTTCTTAGAATCGAGTTTAAACTTCTTTTTTACCCATCATGTTCCCATTTTCACAAAAGAAATTTCCTCTCTCTCTTCTTTTTCTTCCTTAATAATCTCATATTTGTTGGCCTTGGATTTGTCTATAAATAGTTTCTCTTGATTTTGATTTGATTTCTCTCTCCCTCTCTTAATGAACACTGGATGAATTTCAATAGTGTATTTTGTAGGTAGAACCAAATTAGAAGACCATGCTTTTATGTGAAACTAAACTAAACAAAATGCCCTGTCGGATTCCATCATGCATTTACTACCGGGGTTGTCTTCAAAAACATGAAAAACAAATAATAATCATGAAAAATGAAGAAAATCTTGCTTTACTTTTGGCAATTGAAGGAAAAAAAATGTTGAATAATGAGAATCAACTCTTGAAAGAAATGAGTATCTCAATCCAACAAAATATATCATCGTTGTCTTAAACAAAAAAATTCAACAACTTCCTCTGTCTAGTCCAGAGCTCATGATAACTAGCGAGAGAGATTCCAAATTATTAATTTTTTTATCTTATGTTGTTGAGAGCAAATTGAATTTTTGTCATCTGCAAAAAGCGTATTTGTACTTTTGATTTCTATTTTTTTTTTGGGCGGATAATTCTTGGCAAACATTATAATGGAAATAATTTTTGAACCTTGGTTTTATTTGAGGCATAAAGTTTGTAACTTCTACAAATAAGCGGATAAACACATGCATATGCACATGTGATAAATGGCCTCCATGGCCGCAATGGCCGCCAAATTTTTTAACTGAATCAAAATTGTTTATTTTCATTCTAGACTTCTCTTCCATAAGATATTTTTTGTAGCCTATTTACTCAATTACCCGTGTATGAATATAATGTGATTTTAATATTGTTTATTTTGATTTTAGATCCCTTTTTTGGGTTACATCGAGTTTCTTTTTGTCTGTTTTCTTTTCTTTTGTCTAGCATTTAATGCGCGCTACTCAACAATAAATATCCAGAGAATAGAAATGTAATAAAGAGAGATAAAAGATGGGTGAGAAAGAGAGAGGGACAATTATTTGGAGGGTCATATTTAGTGTTGAGAATTCCATGTTAGCGTACTCTGCTCGTGCATGAAGTCGTATTGCCCTCTGCAACACGATGTTGATATGACACCAAGCTTAATTATTATTACGTGACCCACGAAGGGCTTGAAAGCATCCTAACTCCACCATGGTGAACGGCGACTTTACTTTCCAATTGATCTTGACTTTACTCAATTTGATTTGATTGGATCTCAGCAAAAGAGAAGAATTTCGATGCAAAAATAGCGAAAAGCAATACATAGAGACAACAAAATAGAACTGAAGCGTCCTCAACTCAAGCAGGAAGTACAGCTGGACGGATTGCGGGCGTGTTAGATTGAGCACATTTACCGAAGCAAACGAAAGCACAGATGCTTTGCTCGAAAACTCTTCTCTACAAACTGGTCCTTGAAAACTATTACACAATTGGCTTTAATACGTGACCAATCACAATCCAAATATGAAAAAGCCTAAAGGAAAAGCGAGTCAAAGTTAAAAAATGTTTATATACGAAATCCAGTTTCCAGGTTAACGGTATCATGGGTTTATCCAATTCTTGAGTTTATATAATTGGGCCAAGTTAAGGTCTGTGTCCTTCCCGATTAATTTGATATGTGTGCATTAACGAAGCACTAATTCAAGTATTGTGTTAGATCCATGGGAGCATAGGTATCATATGCTCTAACACTTACAATTTGATATGCACAACTTTATTCAAGGAATGCATTAATCTTTCGAATTATTATTTGAATCGCCGTCTCTTATGACGATCATTCTAACATTTTGAGAAGTAAGCATTTCGCCAATCGACCTTACATTTTTCTTATCACGCAAGCTATGTCCATGAATATAAGCATTCTAATAGGGACATTATATATGATATTTAGTTCATGTGTACAATTGTTATTTGTGCCAAAGTCTTTTCGTGTAATCGAATGTTCTTGGACATTACATCAACCCTAACTTGTTGAAATCAACAAATATCATATGTAATGACTATTGATGAATTAGAACCCATAAAGTTGAAGGATTTACGAATCCAAAGGGTAATTTACGACCCATATTCATTATTTACGATTCTTTAAAGAATATAGTCGCATGAAATTTACTGAGAGAGAGGAGCAGGCAAGAAGAATACGAAAATATATTTTAACTCGTAAATGAACGACACCCTCTTGCGAGCTTCATCATTTTCAAGGGCTTCCTCTGTCTCGTGCAGATCAAAACCGCCACTCCACTCAAAGTGCCTCATCGAAGTCGATCATGCATTTACTACTGGAGTCGTCTTCGAAAACAAGAATAAATAAATAATAATAATGGAAAACGAAGAAAATCTTGTTTTACTTTTGGCAATTGAAGGAAAATTTGTTGAAAGGTGAGAATCAACTCTAGAAAGAAATGAGTATCTCAACCCAACAAAATATATCCCCGTTGCCTTAGACAATTTCAGCGCTAGCTCTAATCAGGAACCTTCAAAAAAGTTCGGCCATAAGAGACAAGGAAATTCTTACCAAGTTTAGCAAAGATGACTCTGTGTCGAAGAGAGAATGCTCACCATTATCTTCTACATCATAATCAATATCTTAGTCGTCTCATAGTCATCGTAGTCTTCGTCATAATCAAGGCCATAATTAACTTAGCTAAGGGGACTTGTGTTGAATAGAACTGGTTGGAGCTAACTACCTTCCTTATTGATGTAAAAATCCCAGAACTCAAGCATAACTTAAAAGAAACAAAGGATAATTTGGAAAAATCATCGCCCATCCTCTCTCCCCGTAATTCAAAATCAAGACAACTACAGCTCGATCAGTAAAAAGGCAAAGAAACCAGCCATTGACACCAGATAGTTTTTCTTAGGAGATAATCGTGCCGTGCCATATTTCGGATTGTAATTTCAAAACGTGACTCCCTGCCCATTTCCGCTGAGCATATTTAAAAATAATGTGATGAATGTGGATCGAACGTTCAAAGAAACCGACGATAATATGTGCGGGTCTCTTTGCTTCGCAATTGAAATTTGCAACATAAATTATCTGCTTGAACGGGTTATAATAGCAAGTCTTTTTTAGCTTCTCTACCATGATATGTTACTATTGATTAATTTGGTACCGTAAAAGTGTCGATTAATGTACAACCTCTTTCTTCTTTTTTAGTGAGTGACATCGGCATGCATCTATCTTGGCTTTACTTAATTTACCTAAATGGTAATAACTGAATTACGTCTTTAAAAATAGAAACTTTAGATTTGTCGTGATAAGAATGCGCGTTATAAAGAAAAAAAAAATAAGAAGACCGCATTCTTATTTCTTCTTTATTTATAATGGACGTTTTTCGAAAAAGGGTCTCAAAAGGGGATACAATCTTGATTATTTTTAGGGATAAGTTTATTTGAAATTCTAAAACTTGTTATGAAAGTGCAATTGAGTTTTAAAACTTTCAAACAATACAATAAAATTCTAAAACTTGTTATGAAAATACAATTGAGTCATAAAACTTTCAAAAAGTGCAATTAAATCCTAAAACTTGATAAGTTATAGGATTTGATTGCACTTTTTGAAAATTTTAGGACTTAATTGCACTTTCGTGATAAGTTTTAAGATTTATAGTGTACTTGTCCCTTATTTTAATATTCACGAAAGACAAATTTTGGTGTCAACTTCAATGATCATGAAGAATTCTCAAAATAGAGCTCTATCATGCCCATCATTTTTTTGAGAGCGAAGAAGTGTAGCACTCTCTCTAGCAAACCTAGAGGTTTGAGAACTGAGTGTAAGCAATCTTCCTCTATCTCTCTCGCCCACCGTTTTTAATTACGGAGGTGGGTATACGAGCGTCCCATCTCTATCTCTCTTTGTTACATTTCTATTACACTCGGTGAGCATTGAAGCTCCACTACTTCATCACATCCTCCTCCTCGTCCATCTATGACTGCGGATTCCGCTGTGGAAAAGAACGAGTTACCTCATTTTGCAATGCCAAACAACTAGTAGCAACTTGTAGCAAATGTAAAACAAGCCAATGTATAAGCAACTAGCGAGGGCATGCTATATATAAATAAAGAGCATCCGAGGGACACTAAAGTTATTGGGTAAACGTACTTACTTTGAAGATGAAAAATGCAATTTTCTACATATTCAATTATTCTATTTATATTTCAGAGCATTGTATTTTGTCAACTTCAATCTAAGAAAAAATTATCTTTCATTCATCATAATGCTTTAAGCGGCATTATGATTTTGTCCTTAATCCACTTTTATGTTTTGGTGGTAAGCGCCCCAATTAGGACATCCCATAAAGCGCCTTCCCTTAATTACCAACTAATTTAGATCTTTATGAACTTCAATAAGTTTGTCAGCAATCGGTTGTTCACTATTGGGTTGAAGAAAAAATTGAAGGACTTCATATTTGTTTAATCCTAGTAATCTCTCTTTTCTTGGGCCAATTTTTATCATTGTTTTATATTTTCTTTAGTTTCAAATGAAGGCTTGGTCTTATGTTTTGGCTCTGCCTCCAGGACACACTCTATTGGAATTAATCCCAAGTTCATTAAGAGCGGGAGAGAGAAATCAAATCAAAATCAAGAGAAAGCTGTTTACCAATGAAGAAAGCGAGAGGGTGGGTTTTATAATTAGGTGGTGGAAAGCCCAATACAACTCGTGCCACAATTATTACAGCAAATGATTAGTGCACAATAGACTATGTTATCTCAATCCATCGAGCATGTAACGTTATATTAGCCAACCAATGTTAGAGTGGTGGTTTGGATGGAGAAGAACACATGAATCAACCAATAGTTTTAGTATAGGTTGCTTCTCTCGTTAGCATTTGTTGTATATACTTAGAATAAGAGAGTTAGTCATCCCATGGACCAGCTTATATCTCGGTCATTATGCACGTTTTTTTTTTTTGGTGGCTAAGATTCGAACTCAAAAGAAAATTAATATGAATCTGCGTATTAAAGAAATCCTTGGTCGATCAACTTAGTTAAGCCTTTTTTTAATAGGTTTCGCTTGATGACTCATGTAGATCTGGTAATTAATTGGCGATTGCAATAGTGTTGTATCTACATAATAAGCATATTTACCATACAAAAGACCTGTTTGTTTGGACTTGTTTAGAATATCTTGTAGATACCGTGTAATCTCATATAATCCCAATGGAAAGCATTGTGATAATTAGGAGTGAGCATCGGTCCAGGGTTGACCCTGGACCGACCCTGGGCCGGCCCAACCTAGCCAGTCCTAGTTTGGTTCCCAAGGGGACTAGACCGGTCCTTGGTCCTGTAACCCCTTGACCCCGTACTATGCGAATTGGTCCTCGGTCTTAGGACTTTAGGGTTAATCAAACCCGAACCAACCATGTTTATATTATATATAAATAATATATTATGTGTTTTTGTTTACTTTTAATCCTACCCTAGCAACTGTGCCTCTGTTCTTTTTGTTTCCTATACAGTTCTGCCGTGTAGAATTGTGAATTGGAAAGTAAAAACCCACTTTTTTTAGTCAAATTAAACCCACTTAACCGATTAACCCAGTCTTGATTTGATCGAAAAAAAATGAGAACCCTCCTCTTCCTCGCCTGTCGCCTCACTTTGGTTGCTCACTATTGCTCGGCTCGTGCCGCTTGCCTCTGTTCGCTCGTCTTGCTCTCAGCTCTGGTCGCTCACCACTCGGCTCCTCGCTTGCCTCACTCTATTTGCTCGCCTTAGCCCCACTGTCATGTGTTCGGTTTTTATGGTTTGTTGCTTTTAGCAAATGGAGATTTTTGTTGTCATCTTATCTTAGATTTATGTTTGATACGTAACGGTATTCATAGTTTGATTGTTCAATGTCGCGTTGTTGATGGATATAAACTTTGGAAGAGTATGTTTGTACTTTCAAGGAATATAAAAAATGAACCAGAAAAACAATCAGTTGGTCCCGGGTTGACTTTGGAATTGAACCCACCCATAGGGTCGGTCTGATCCTCGGTCCCAGGCTCAACAAGGTTGGTTCTTGGTCCCAAAAATTGAGGACAAATACTGTACAAGTTCATTCCAAGGTTGGGTGGAGGACCGGCCCAACCTGGATAGGACTATGCTCACCTCTAGTGATAATCATTGGACAATGGTTTAAGAAATTTCCTTTCTTATCTGGCATCGTATTATTCATGGGATTATAAACCCACTTGTGCATCATCATCATATGCGATGTTTGAGTAATGACAAATTATAAACCCCAAATCCTTCATTCGGCATACTCCAAAATATCCCTACGGAGTATTTGCTCGATCGTGGCCTGGAAGGAGCCGAGGTCGTAAATTCTCCAGGAGGCCCTGGCTCCCAGATTACTGTCTAGAATATTCTCTAGGAGGCCTGCGAGCGATAGGAAGCTGAAATCTGCCCCCGAAGCAGAAGATCGCAAATCAGACTGACCTTGGCGATTACTGCCTCTAGAGGCGCAAGCTGTTCGAGGAAGAGGCCAAAGAGTAAAGGAAGCTCTCCATCCCCACGGCTCTACAACTAAGAGGAACCCCGCCATGGATCTGGTGATGAAGGAGCTTTAGTGCTCACTTGAAAGTCCTAGAACAGTAAAGAAAATGGGGAAGGTAGGAGCATGGAGGTAGAAAAGATACATCACATCAAAAGAAAGATGGGGAGGTGTTGCGTCTAAGATTTGTGAAGGCAGGGTACAGTTATTCATGGGGTGGGGGATGACGACGCATCATCATCGGTTTCTGATAATGTCACCGGCCCTCGCCTGTGATTTTCGAGGATGGCCTCGCCCGGCCCTCTCCATGCGTATTTATCAATTAATTTCGTCATATAATATGGTATTTATCAATTAATTTCACAATTATCTCGATTTTTAATTTAAAATTACATTTATCTCGTCTTTATCATCATCTGAATATATATTATAAACCGATTGATATATTTAAAATGTCTTTCTATCCTTGGAGTTTCTACGTATTTATTTTCTCCTTTTATTTTCCTATGAATCGCCCTTAATCTTCTCTTACTGGATTTCTTTCTTAAATCGATTTATTTTTTTAGTCATTTATTTTTATCCACACGCATTTAACTTGTTTTCCCCACATGCACAATTGCACATGCATGCACCTGTTAGTGTTTACTTGTTTGTATAAAATATACTTTACTCAAATGACGCAAACCATAGTTTTATATTAATGCTAGAATATTGACTATGGGAAAAGTAAGTAAATTGGCATTTATTTTTATTTCGAAAAATAAATTCTTTTAGTTTATATAAAATAATAACAAGGGCATGCTTTCATTAAAAAAGAAGAAGAAAAGAAAAAAACAACATATTTTATGCACTTTTTCCTTTTCCGAAATTAACTAACATCAACATGAAATCATATTAATGCCAGGTAAAAAAATCAATGAAGGAGATCTGGAAAATCCTTTCTTGGAACAATATCTATGAAGGAGGTTTGCTATCCTCTTGAAAGAATTGCTTCTCACATTTCATGCGCGACCCTTCTGCTGAGTTTGTTCCAAAATGTGATACTTTTGCATCATTTGCCCGTTAGGGTGCAATCCTAAACTTTGCTTTTATATTTACTTTCCACCTCAAAAACAGAGTTTGTCTTGAGAGATTTCGGTCCCTCATTCCGGCAGATGTTTCGTAACATTAAGTAAAGCAGCATTAACAATCCGATTTGGCAGAAACCGATTCTTCCGCTGTAGATCCTCCTTTTATCTCGAGGAAATCTACGCTCTACAGGAGAAAACGAATTGAATCTCGTCATATATAAGGCGCGTCATGTCTTTTTAGTTTAAATTGAAGTGATACAAAATTGAAGTGATGATGCTCTTACCTGCCCAGACGAAAGGGTTTGTCGAATGTCACGTCATGGGTTACGGCTTACATGGTTCCACATAACATACGTTAAAAATCTCAAACCATTCGGTCTATTGGCAGCAGTGCGCTAAGTTTCAGAAGATGATCGAAACCGAGCCATAATGCCAATTTCGGACTAATCATCTCTTCTTGTGGTCGATTCATTTTCTCAATAACTTCACCAGCACCTTGTTTGTTCAAAATCTTCATTCAGTCCCATAGCTTACAAATCACTGGCTTGAGCATAGCAAACAAGAAAAAGAAATATCGCTTTCACGTTCCTGTATGTATCCAACAATATTTTTACAGGTTTTCATCAAGTTGCTCCCAAAGACAGCACACGATGAGACAGAAAAGAAAAGAAAAGAAAATCCAAGCTATCTCATGAGACCAAAAGAATTCTTAGGACACTGTCACAGCTCACCTTATCATCACGCTTTCACTCTGGGATTGTGCAAGCATACATATGAAAAAAGGAAAGTGTTTGACAAATGAATACACAGCAGAAAATGCTGCTGTCTCTCTCCCCAGAAATCTCTATGCTTTCCTGCTCGCAGAAGAAAAAGAACAAGGCTCATTACACTGACATTATGTGAATCACGTCACCAAGCTAATGAAGAAACTGCATAGCTGGTTCTCTCGCATCCAAACTCTATGCTGTCGCGTCATCATAAATCACTCTCTCTGCATCATGAAAGTCAATATGGTCATTTTATAACAATCAAATAACTTGCATATAACGTAAGAATTGAAGTGGTAAATTTCATTTTTCTCAAAAGCATAGTACTTCATTCTCATTTCAATTTTCTTAGTGCCCAGGGAATGAATGATCAGAGTAACACAATCCGCCAAAATGGGCTCCGGCTTAGCAAATTCAAAGCTTATTGTGAGAAATATTATTACCATGTCAAAGCTTTTTACCTTCATATTTGAAAAGAAAAGATAAATCACACTGTAATAGGCTGTGCCTTTTTTTCTGTGACCAAGGTTTTGCTCAGACACAAGCCTGACAGCATAGGAAAAAAAATGCCTTCAAGACTTCCGAAAGATAGAGCTAAACAATCCTTTCTGGTGCGAAGCATGCACCCAATATGTCCAACTTAAAATGGATTTTTATTTCCTAGTGTCAGTTGATGTCCAAGTTTGGGAATTGGAGCAACCCTTACAAGATGAACACGGATCAGTGGTTCGCGGATGCTAAAAAACAAATATGAGCACTAGCAATGTGTTTTGCAGATCACAGAGAATGACAATGTCGATTCTGAGTATACGTATCATCAGGAGCTTTCCCTGATTGACTCCCTTTTAGCTCTTTTAATTATGCTGAAAATCATGGTTTCGGGGATGACAAGTTCGTGTAGTACCCAGCTAATAACAAAACCTTCAGTGTTACATCATTTTACTCCAAGGGAATCTCTCCTCGCTAGCGAATCGATCTTGTTCTTCTTGTTCTAATTCAGTATAGCCTTGAGATGTTTTTCTTTCATTTATTGGCTTCTCTCTCTCTGTCTTTGGACATTTCTTATGCACTAAAATTTCTCAATTAATAAGATCCTCCATATCCATGAGAGAGAGAGAGAGAGAGAGAGAGAGAGAGAGAGAGAGAGAGAGAGAGAGACCCTAATTAAAATAGCCAGATCAGTTTCGAAGCTTGTCATTCTGCTAATTAGGCTATTTTAACTCTCTCTCTCTCTCTGAGTGTTTTTTCTTTGTGTTCGCACCTTGCATGCATGCACATATATCCAAAATAGAAAATAGCAGTCTCGTACCTTTTGACGCTTTGTGTTGGGAGGAGACTGGTCAAGATCATTCCGCCCACGTGATGTCCCCATATCAGAGCTCTCAGCCTGCAAAAACAACTTGTTTCCAGTACCTTTTCCTTTCGATAGTACTTTTGCAATGAACATAACAAAGCACATCATCATGATCACAAGTTCACCGTCATCCTCGTTCTCATATAAATTTTCTTTCATCACACCCAGTAAACAAATATCTGGGGTAAATGAAATAGTAGAGTTTCTTGCACCTTCCGTAATAATTTGCCATTATGTGCAACTATAAGCACATGTGAGCAAGCAACTGGTGGAAAATGCTCACCTCAGGCTGAGTGGATGAACCTTGAGCTGTTCTGCATGCTGTAATGTTTGATTCTTCACCGCTCATTGGATTTGACCCAGCAACTGCATGTTCAGATATGAAGGGCATGATCTGGTGAAGCAAATTCGATAGAAATATTCCGTCATCACTTGCTCTATTTTCCGATTCTGGAGCATTCATGGCACCAGCTGATGTCCCCGCATCCTGAGAGGCAGATCCTATCACCGTCCCATCGATGCTGGAACCCTCTACATGAATGTCACCACCAGGAAATAGGCTCCTTAGAAACTGAACAACACTGCCAGGGACTTGTCTCTCAGTTTCTCCATTAGTTTGTGACCCACCAGAAGATATAATGTTAATATTTACACTCCTAGAAACAGATGGTTCCTGCCTTCTTAGATCAGTTGTAGATGAACCTGAAGGAAGAAGAGATTCTTCTTAGAGCCAGAAGGAAATTCTCATCGCCTTACACTTTGTTTGGGAACTTGGGGAGGGGGGAAATGAGAGACAGGGAAAAAGTGGGAGAAAATTTAAAAGATCTACAATTTTAAGGTTTGATCCATTTTCTCCTTCCACCACTCACTTGCTCCTCACCATTTTCCCAAACAACACCTTAGTGTTCAAACATATTAGATCCCCATGCCTGAGCATATCAACTATGCAAGAAAACCTTCAACTGCTGAACCTAAAGAGCAAAGAGCATTTACTCCCGAATAATTGTCTAAATATGTTAAAATATTATATCCAACCCCTGCACAGAAATTCAACTACCACTACTTAAACCTTGGTCTACCAGACTGCAATAGATCAATATTGTCATTAGCAAGAGTAACCAAATCACTCCATTACCATCTCTTCCAGGATCTACAGGGGTTTGCTGGTGAAGCAAAGACTCAGGTATTGCTTGCTGTACAGTTTCCACAAGAGTTGGATGTTGCTCAGAGGAAGCATGGGATCCTCTTTCACCAGCCACACTTCCAGCATGTTGAAATCTTCCGATCAATGGATAGTATATCCCACCCGAGTTACTGGGAGAATCTGATGACAGTCTACTGAAGGGAGCCGGGACTGCTGCAACCATGGTTCTGATAGGCACTACCCGTACACCGGACTCTCCAGTAAAAGATGGAGTTGGAGCCTCAGAGGCCCCTGAAGATGCGACGCTAATAGGATTTTCTCCACTGGGGTTTGCAGCAGCTGCTGTAGTAGCAGCACCAGCACTTCTTGGGACCGATGGTTGCTGAATGTTGACACTTTCTTCTCCATTAGCATTTGATCCAGCCGTTGGGGAACCTTAGGGTAAGAAAAAATGGGAGCGACACATATGACTGATTATGTTATACAGCACAAACTACACGATTAGAATTACTATGATATGCCTAATACAGCATGCAATAAGCAGTCTATGAATAACACTCGAGAATGTACCTCTTCGAATTTGAATATCAATTCGCCTTGGGAGGAACCCTGCACCAAACCCACCCCCCAAGCTGGATCCGCCATGTACACTCCCCACTGGAATGCTACCAAAACCAGTTCCCATCTGAAATGGTACAGGCTGGAGCCGGAGGAATACATTCAATCAGACTGTCTCATAGTAACAGAAAGCCGACAGGAAAGTAAACATAATACTTGAATACGATGTGTAGGACATTGCCTGAACCATTAGAGGATTAGGACCAGATGGAGAAATGTAAATCGCTGGTCCAGCATTGACTACAGCTTCAGACTGCACAAGAAAAAGCATTTAGAATCATAAGATCTAATTGATTAACAAGGAAATTGTAGTCAACTTACCGCTGTTTGACCTAATCTCAATGTCATCGCTGTGCGACCAAGTTCCAGTATATAAGCACCAAGATAGTGAAAAAGCATCCCCATTCTCATGGCAGTATTATGAGTGCTTGACCGCATCACTGGATCAGTAACACCCCCCTGATTTTGTAGTTGACTCGCACATAGCTGCAATTATAAATATTGAAAACCGTCCGTATTGGTGCAAATCACATTATGTTTTGTATAGAAGGATATAACACTTCATTGTGGGTAACGAAGGAGTACAAAACACTTTCATGGTAAATAAACATGGCTTTCTTCAATTAAGCAAGAATCTATTTGAAGTATTCAATTTCAACAACCCATTTAAAAAATAAACAATATCCTTTCTTTTTTGGTTGGAAAACAATATCTATTTACTTCATAAATACTTGTACACTATGCTGCAAAGAAAAGTTAACGAAGAAAGACCTGTAAACATTCTGCCACTTGTTCAATTAGCATTTGTCTAGTTGAGAGCATAATTTCAGCCAAAGATGCAGGTGTTGGAAGACCTTCTGGTATAGCCCCTGGTTGTGATGCAGAGTTTGGGTTTCTATTGTCAGGTCTATTTGAAGCAGACATTTGGGCATTGTTTCCACTGCCTCTACCTGCCAATGCTGTAGTTCTGATCATTTCATTCAACCAGTAAAATATCCCATCGTTATCATCATGAGGAGAAACTTACCGATGTCTTCAAATTCACTCTTTATATAACTTAAACACTGGGACATAGTTGTCAATGAATCAGGTATAACCTGCAAAAATGAACATGCAAAAGAGTATTGTATCCTTTGTTTTATTAGGAGAAAGGGTAAGAGACAAGGAACTCGAATAAACAAGAGTTCCATACTCACTGGAGGTTGCCCCATAGAGATATTTGTAGGAAGTCCAAAAGCACCAGGCCATCTGCCAGATTGACCTCTCATGCCAGACTGTTCAGATGGCACCTGGCCTAAATGTAACGTACCGCTGGCACCTGATGTTCTCTCAGATCTCTGTGAATAAATAGAATCCCATAGACAACCACCCACATTTAAAACCATAGTCAGGTATTTCGACATATAAAGAGGTTGACATCAAAAAGTTCAAAGACATGTACCCCTTCATTGCTGCTCCCCGGATTCGTGATTCCAAAAGAACTGAGTACAGCAGACACGATCTGCTCAGCAGGACAAGCAAACAACAGTTATTGTAATGAAGACAAAAGCACCTAACCAACCTTCTCCTTTTCCACTTAAATATCATATTCTCACCCGACCGATTTCTGGGGGAACCCCATCACCTTGATCAGGCAAATTGAAAGTCTCAATCACGACACCTGGAGCTACATGGCTACTGTGACTATGGCTTGTGGCTGAAGGATCAGTCGTTACAGGAGATAAAAGACAGTCAGTCACACTTTCCAGCGGTCTTTGAATTTGAGCAGAAGTAAGATGAAAATGGTTTCCAACACATAGAATATTACCTATTTTTCCAACTAAATAGAAGTAAATTAAGATGAGAGTTCACTATGGTACAACATGAAAATTGAAGTGAGGGAAGCAGCATCGAAGCATAGTGGGCCAAAAAGAAGAAAAGATAAAGATTACAACCAAGATAGAAAGGATTTCCACTAAACTTGTCCCATCAAACTAACTAGCTCTAAAAGGTGGACATGCAGTCAGAAGTGTTCTAAGAACCGAGCCATCTAGGCCACAGGGTGCAGCTTCAAAGTTCAGTGGACAAGTCAATTTCAAGATAAATCACACAGTAGATAGTTGACAATCTGATCTACAAAGGAGACCAAGGTCACACTATATATATGGTACAGACCATATATATAGATAGAGAGATAGACAGAGCTATCCAGTTCACAGAATCCTAGTAGAATGCCAACCACACCCTAAGTTTAAAACTATGCTTAGGTCCATTACATCGTGCAAAGCATTAAGCTGCATGGTATATCTCTATCGAGAAAGAAGCTTCTAGAACCACTCTGCCCAAAAAAAAATATGTTGCACGCAAGATTCATGCTAGTTTTTGGAACTGGATGACCAAGAAATAAAACTCCATCCCACATTTTGTGTCCCCATCTTTTCAATATCGATTGCTAGACAGAGTAACGCAACAAGATCAAGGGGGGAATAGGAACCAAATAGTACGACAAATCAGTAAGTGACCAGGCCAGAATTTAGTATCTAATAGGTCCTAGAAAAAGAAACAGGTTATTTGATATTTATAGTCGTTTTCTACTCCACATATATTCGATTATTACGTGCCTCATCAATCTTCACATAGTGTTTGCACATCCAAAAATCTTGTTACAGGAGAGACACATTTAACTGTCATTTGCTGGTAGATTACACCACAAAGACATGTATATTAAACGGAAAATACTCATTATTGACAAGAATTCATACCAAATGCTAATTCTCATTTCAAAGGATCTCCCCAATTCATGTTCCAGTACAAAATCACACAATATATGTATATTTGCATCTAAGCTGGTATCTCCTAGAAAGGACATAAATAGAGTAAAGTAGTCGCTTATTCAAATCTGTGAGCAATTGAAGTTTTTATCAAGGATGGGATTGCTTGAAAGATTTTATTTGTTTAGATTAGTTATTACCCTGGCAATCCAAAGGCTGTCTAATGATGGATTGAGAGAAGACACATGCAATTAAATCTGAATTAAAGATACTGAACTCTAAATTTGAGCTTTTCCTTCTTTTCGGTTATTAGGTTGTTAGCTGCAGTGTGCTGCACTCAGAGTGGCAGCATCCTTAAACTTGATAATTATGCATCTAAATACAAAGCCTTGCAAAATAAAATGCCACTATTTCTGGTGTGAGTATACGCGAAAAATTTAACTAGGCCAAACTTGTTTAACCGACATTAATGTGGATATTAGCATAGACTTGTGTGCACCTGATTGGCTGATGTTATATATAAGCAGAAAACTTGAAAACACCTTTCACAAAATTCAAACCTGCATGAGCGGGCGTCCCCTCCGATGATGGTGGAACTGGTTGCCTCACAACAAGATGCAATGTATGACCATCTTCAACATCTAATAAAAATATTAAGTGCATACCAAGAGTTCAAGCAGCTAAATCTGAACCAGCACCCTTACATGCTTGTTGTATAAGTATGCATTGGAATCCTTCCAATATGAGGAGTAAATAAATTGAGAGTTCCAGCTTACCCCTCTACTTCATAACATATCAAAAAGTTTCTAATGGTTAAAAATCTCTTCAGTGACTTGTGACTCAACCACTTATTTCTTTTACAGTAAAATCCTCTGATATATAGAAAATCCATGACATCTGAATGGGCAATCTGGTCTGTGAGTGTGTGCATTTCTTTTGGGAGAGAGAGAGAGAGAGAGAGAGAGAGAGAGAGAGACAGAGAGAGAGAGAGAGAAAGAGAGAGGATATTGCTAATCATATGATTCAATTGGTAACATAACCTAATGCAGAATGGTGGATCATGATCGCATCTCAAATACGATAAATCTGGAGGAGAAGAGGATGATAAGAAGCTAACAAGAAGAAGATCATATCTTGCGAAATAAACTTCACATGCTAATAAGGATACGGTAAGCAGACAGGAGCTGATCGTCCTTCAATACCTTCCCACGGCATATCAGACGCTGCTGCTCAGAGACAACCCCAGTGACTGAAGCTACCTGCTCTTTCAAAGCAGGGACTGAAACCTGAGGAGAAAACAACAGAGCAAAAAATTAATGCCTCCATGAAGTAGAAAAAAGCCCAAACCAAAGACTCCCCAAAATACTTATGACATCTTCGTGAGGGAAACACATAAATAAGCCAATTTTTAAGAAGCAACAAACAACAAAGTAAGACACTGCAAATTTGCTATATAAATGATGCTTATCACAGAGTTACCATTACCAAACAAGTCATTATCTCTAAATCAAACAGTTTAGAGTAGCAAAAGTAAAAATGGTACAGGTAATGGTGATAATTTATCCCATGAGAAAGACCTTCGCTCTAATGGACAAGATATTTGAGACAAGGCACCCCTAAGTAGGAAAATGGCAGTTTCATGTATGCTCATAGCAAGTGATTGTCGCGACCTCCCTGTAAAATTTAGGTGTCAACAGTGATTACCTGCTTATTCACTCTCAATGAGTAAGTCTGTGAATCCAAGGTTTTAATTTTGATCTCAATGGTGCTTTCTGAAGCTTCAGCCTCATTGATTCTAGAAAATTTAGCAGCATCGTGACTTCCCATTCTTCTCAAGGTATAGATACACCTGTAGAGAAACAAGAGAATGGAGCCACAATTAATAGTAGTAGATACTCCACACCCTCATCAGTCTCTCGAAAAAAACCACAGGAACAAGAAGAAAGTAATCAATTTCACAAATGACATGAGCAAGAAGGAAAAAGATCAAATGAGCTAACAATATATCGTCAAAAATGAAACAGAAACCCGGACAAAGCAACTGAATTCCGTTCCATTGATGTATCAGGTTAAGATCACTGTCATCAAATAAACAATCCCAGGCACAGGGCCAAGAAACCTTCTTGCCAACCTCCCGGGTCAAGAAAGGCCAAAACTTTACGATTCCCACCCACAAAAGACATCATGCCACAGTTGACCCAAATCGATTTACATGCAAAAGCGCCAAGAAAGCCCCCCCCATTTTCGCTAAAGAACCAATCGAAAACACAATCGACCATAGGGTTTCAAAGTCCAAAAGAAGCAGAGCAAACCCATAAGCATAACGCAGCCATTCAACTTCAAGAAGTCAGCGGATGACACGAAACAAGTCGGCACCCGCTCAAATCTTGCACCCAATTGAAGCAGAAAAACAGCTCCAATCGGAGCAAAAAAGTTCAGGGCTTTGACACACTTACAGGCCTCCAAAGCCTTCAAGATACTCGGGAAATCCCGAGAGAGGAAGAGAGAGAGCTCGAGCGAGACAAGCGATGAAAAGGGTATGCACGAATTGGGAGCACTCGCTCGCTCTCTCTCCCTCGCTCTGTGTTGTGCGTGCTTCTTGGGTTCTGCAGGAAACGCGGCAGGGAAATTATTTTGGTCTTTGTGGAGCCTGGAGATCACTGTAGCGGAATTTAAACCTGGATTTCTTACCCATTTAAGAGAAAGACCTCCTTTATGAACATCTTGACTTTGATTACGCGACAAAATCAAATGTATCGCTGGACTGGGGTAGCCGGGGGATTTTGTGGTACGAATGATGGCGTTGTAACCTATAGGTTGTTTGAATTTTTTCCAAAACATCCCTCTATATTTCTGAAATGTTCTGCGTTAATGTGTCCATTGTATCTTTGATCACGTTGATTGATTTTTTTTAACATTGTCGGTCGAATTGTTAAGTTAGACATGGAAATTACAAGTTGCGTATATAGCCCCATATGAACATTGCATTCGACAACATAAAATTTAGAAAAACAAAATCAAAAAGAGGATTCTCATTTACTCTAGTGATCATTAGGGTCACTCGATCTCACACCCGCTGAACTTCTTGGCTCGTGGCAATGGCCGGCAAATCGGAGCTAAGAGCAATGGTGGTTCAATCGCCCCCGCTGGATGTACTCTCTAAAAAACATCACACTCAGTAAGTGGCAGGTCAAGTACTCATTGGTGTGCTGATTCACGTTGCTGTTTGAAGCTTGCATTGATCATAGCCACTTGAGTTTTAAGCTTAAGGCCATCTTGGGTGCTAGTAGGGTTGATCGATAGGTGGCTCAATTCTCGGTTGCAACTCTCAATTTCAAACTATTAGAATCACGAACCAAGCCTGCCTATTTTTTTATTTTGCTTGAAAAATCTTACTCTTATGATAAAATATGAAAGTCGTACCATTTTGCTACACAATTACATTTTTGTCAAGTTGTTATTATTGTTCATGTTATAGAACATGGTTGTTTGCTACAAAAACGCATGTTGGTCATGTTGTTGTTTATTAATGTTGTAGACTATGATTCAATTTCTCGACAAGTGCTAAAAAGAAAAAACTTTCCAAGAGAAGATTTAATGCCAATTTAGAGCAAGGTCAACTTGCAAACTAGATCCTGAGTAGAATCGGCAGCTCCGGCCTTGAAATCGGAAACCAAACTAGTCGTAAAAGGTTCACGTAACCGGAAAACCATACCGGTTCTCCTCAAATAAAAAGTCTTAAAGTACATTTTTGAAGGATATGTAGGTTCATGGCTACAGTATGCAAATCTTAATGCGAGAACCAACGAAATTAGCTCTCATCTAATTTTATCTTTTTAAATCTTATTCTAGAGTTATCAGCAGCTTCAACCTCCAATAGTTGGTGATATAGCAGCTTTGATTCCAATAACTATACATAGCATTTTTCCTAAAGCTAAAATTGACTTCATGATGTCTAGGGAGCTTCTTGGAATAGAAGCACGATTGGGACACGAATGATAACCATTTTGTTTCTCTTTTTTTTATTTTTTTTTCCAAAAACAGGTTTGGAATAGAAAAATTTTGGTAAAATAATTTCATTTTTTTTTATTTCTAGAACAAATTTTGACCCAAAAATAGATTTGGAACAAAAATTATAGGTTACATTTTTTTTTTACCTTTTTCTTTTATTTCTAGAACAAAAACAGAAATATAACTCTTTTTTATTGCTCACCCTTGCCGTCCCATCGCCGCCCACTCGCTGCTAGCCGCCAGTAGTCTACCGCCACCACCACTCACCCACCGCTCGCCCACCCGCCCGCCGGTGAGAATAGAAATTTTGTATCGTTATAAAACGAATTTCTATTTTGGGAATAAAAATTTTGTATCCTTATCAAACGCTATTTCTTACTCAGAAACTCGTTCGGTCTGGTCTAATTCCTAACTTTACCAATCTAGTTCCCGATTCTAGAGTGGAATCGGCCCAACCCGAGAACCGATCACCCCTACTTGCTACTTAGCGGCATCACCATGGCACTACTATTGTCGTCGCTCGGTCACGAGACTTTTGCGCTCTAGGAGTACAAAAAAATAAAAACTCCAAAAATACGGAATGGCTAGGCTTGAGATCATTGAGCCCGAAGGACCGGTTCGGTTTTCGGACCTATGCTTTATCTTATGATAATTTTTATCGTCATAAAAAAAAAAAAAGTCGCGGTTGATCTGAAGTAAGTCTTATCGGTCTAATGAGGGGCTCGTGGGCTAATTTAGCAAAGTTAGGAGACCAAAATGTAGTTAGATTGATCCAACGAAAAAGTTTCCTTCGACTCCTCTTCCGATCGATGGGTCACAAACGTGCAAATCACTCTTTTATTAGATCATTGAACTTATTACAACGAAATCGTCACTCCCACAGAACTGGTCCTCCTTCCCTATTTCAGTACACACTCTTGTATTCGACTCAATCTCACCACCTTCGAACACTTAGTTGTGTTGGGAAGGCGCAACGTGGGCAGGAGCATAATCCAAATGAATCCCCTCCGAGTCTTGAGTGTCGAACGCCGGATGCGAAGCATGGGATGGAGAATAGTCTTGAATGTCGATTTCGTTGTGCCGCGGGGGCGAAGCATGAGCAGTAGGATATTCCAAATGAATCCCCTCCGAGTCTTGAGTGTCCCCAAGCTTTTCTGTTCGAAGAGAAAAGGAGGGCCGAAAAAGAATGGTCAATTTGATAGAGAGTGCAATATTGAGTCAACATATTCCCTCAGGGAAATGCCAATAACATACCTGAAACGAATCCTCCAACTCTGCCGGCTTCGACCTGCGGCCTATAAAATAGAAACCGTCATTGCTCTAATGCGAAGTGCGAATCATTCAACTAAGGTCTCGGGGCACTTGATAAGTGCATAAATGAACATGGCTGTCCTAGTACCTCAGAACGACGAGGAACAAGAGAAGAAGAGAAGAAGAGAGAGGCTGCTGATGAAGGCCTCATTTTGGCGATCGGAAATCGTGGGATAATGTAGAAGGTGCTGTGTTCGACAAGCTCTCGATCTCGTGAACGACCTAGCAGGGGGGGTAATGTAGAAGGTGCTTGTGTATGTACACCGGGCACGTTTATGTATACTCGGCAAGGCTTGTGCTTCTTTAGATTAGTTTGGGATTGCTTTCCATTTCTTGAAACAATCGATTTCCATTCCAGAATTTGAAGAATTAATTTGCATGGCAAAAAGAGGCTACAAGTTAGTGGAAACTTACTATTGTTACTATATTTGCAAATCACAAGCAAGATTTTTAATTTACCTGCTTACCTCGTGCTTCTTCAGACAATCCTTTAGATAGGGAACAAATCTTTGACTGAAATTAGATGCGAAAAGCTAATCGAGAATGTTTTTTTTATAGATGCTGCTAATGGCGGCACCCCTTCACTAAGCTTGCCCTAGTTAGGTTTGGTTTGTTTCACGGAAAATGAATAATTTTGAAAAATGTATTTTTTTAAAAATGAGCGCTTGAATCGCCTATAAAAATGAATGAATCGAAAATATTTTCGTTATCCATGAAAACGTTTAAAAAATAAATTATTATCGATAAATTGACTAATTATTTCAAGCGCTATAAGTGATCATTTAAAAAAATATATTTTCCAACTCCTTCATTTTTCGTGGAATAAACGGAGCTCAATTGCAAATATTTTGATTATTGGCATAAACATTCTCATCACAGGTTAATTTGACTCCATTAAATTTTCTGAACAAAACTGGCCTCACTAAAACTTTAATAACTAAAGTCACAATGAAAAATAGTCAAACTAAAAAACCAACTCGGCATATGCAAATTACTTTGACAATCTAAACATAATAAAGGTTATAATTTTCTTTCTCAAATTTTCATTTTTGCACGACCGTGATTTTGGCTCTCATTAGCATTCAATTTATATTGCCATACATTTGATTGAGCTTAATATTTTTTGGGGTTAATATCACGAAAATCCTAAACTAGTATATTTATAATAAATTTACCCCGAACTAATTGTTTGATCACCAAAAACTTCAAACCGGTACATTCATGACAAATTTATCAAAAATTAATTTTTTTACCATAAAAAACCTCAAACTGGTACACTTGTACAAATTTAATTTCAGTTACATTACGATTAATACTACGAAAATCTATAAATTGATATACCTGTGATAAACGGATAAGTAAAACCCCAAACTGATATATCTATCAACTGCAACGTCATCCAACTCAGCAATTTGACAGTCAAATTTAATGGAAATTAACATATAGTAAATTTGTCATAGGTGTACTAATTTGAGATTTTAAAATTAGTTTGGGTTAAATTTATCATATGTGTATCAATTTGAAGGTTTTTCATGATATTAACCCTATTTTTCAGTTATGATTTCATGTCAACGAGTGCTTCGAAGCACTTTGTTAAGTAGCCACACATCAGAAGAATACAAATTTCAATGATTTGTTTCTCTCATATTGTATAATTAATGCATTGAAAGTTCAAACATAGCGTCCGAAAATTACTCGTTAACAAATGATCAGAGCCTTTTTTTTTCAGTTAGCTTTGGGCAACTTATGTCGAGAATATAATCGTGTTGTTTGATCTAGTTCAATCGCAAGCAAGAGTTATGACCTAAATTTAGTCATGGCCACGGTTCGGAACCGACGGTTCCGATTCGTGGCCATGTATGAATCGAAACAGGCCAGTTCCGGGTCGATTCCGATCCAGTTCCGGTTCCTGCCCGTTTCAGACCGGTTCTAATTCATAATTTAAAATTTTTTAAAATAAATTATGAAATAAAAAATAATGAATTATGAAATTATGAAATAATTAATTATTCAATATAAATTGTAATCAAAATGTAAATTGTAATCAAATTTGGGGAAAAAAAGAGAAAAAGAGGAGGCTTGAACTTAATAAATTATCATTAAACGCCTTATAATTCGTTACAATGATCTATAAAAAAAAAGGAGCACAATATATATGCCTTAAAATGACCCCAAAACCTAAGCCTATCCGAAACCCCTTTGATCTCACAACAAACGGGCCAACTCAACGAGACCATCATTTCGGGGGCACTGCCCCCGAATCCCCGCATTCCGTTCGCAGGGGTCACATATCGTCAGATTATACTTCGGTTTCCCTAAGCTCACATGGGTGTGCCCGGTATAAGAAACAAAGATTCCCGAAATATTTGCCAACTCCAACAATTTTTTTACCCTTAGTCGTCGCTACCCGTTCCGGTACTGGTACGATAGCGGTGGTATCTTCATCGTTAAAGAATTCGGATTCATTATTCCGATTTATCTTTTGTTGTCGATATTGAGCCTTCGTCTAATCATTGACACAAACTTGAGCCTCCACTAATTCTGAAACTAATCTTGAACGACGTTCGTTCAAAATATTACCTTCGGCACTAAATGTTTGTTCGACCGCAACTGTAGAACAAAAGGTTGCAAAAATTTGTTTTGCAATAAGAGAAAAGATTGGGTATTGACTTGCGTGCCTCTTCCATCAATCCAAAGTTAAAAAAAACCTGTATTATTTTCGAATTCAGTAAACTCAAAGGAAACGGTTAAATAAATTTCTAATTTAGAAATATGTCCTATTACTTCCTTTTGTTTTTTTTGTCTATGTAATAAAAGTTGGTACCATCTACTAATTTTACCTATACTCTTACTTTGTGTCTCGGTAGATTGAGAAAATCCAATATCACCTAAATTATATTTAATACAAAATTCATTATATAATTCTATTACTACATTTTTAACCTCACTTAGTATGATTGTAACATTTACCATATCATAATATAAATATTGATAATATATATGCAATTAATCACTTAAACCATTTAATTTGCAACGCGGATAAAAAACACAAGCAACTAAATAAATAATAGGAATTTCTCTATAATAATGTAGTCACTTCATTTTCATTGTTATTATAGTATTTTGCAATTCAATATCATTTTCATATTCTTCAAAAACTCCAACAATGTTCATACACTCTACTAAAAATAAATGCGTAGTAGGATAATAAACACCAGATAAAGTATAAGTTGCATCATCAAAAACCTTTAAAATATCTAAATTTTTCTTGCAAATATCCCACTCTTGCGGGTATAAATTAATCTGAAGTATATTATTATAAATGAATGCACATAATAAATCTTTATATGCAAAAGATTTACTAAACAAGTGGAAAGTAGAATTCCAACGAGTTGGAACATCTATTGAAAATCTTTTTGGCTTTTTGTCATTTGCTTTACAAAATTTACCACATTTTTTCATTTTTTGGAGATGTTTCCATAAAAATTGAATCGCCGTTTTTATTGGTTTAAGAAAAATATCACAAGTTTTCAAGCCATCTTGTACACATAAATTTAAAATATGACAAGCACATCTAACGTGAAAAAATTTTCCGCCAAAAGCGGGTTTACAAATATTTTCTAAATCGGCAATTGAAGCGGTATTTACTGCGACATTATCAAAACCAATTGAAAAAATTTTGTTAAGTAAATGATATTCTTCTAAAATTTGCCTAATTATTCCATAAATATTATTTGCCGTATGCTTACCATCGAAAACTCTAAAAGCAATAACTCTTTTTTTAATATTCCATTCGTCATCTATCCAATGACATGTTGTGCTTATGTAAGAATGAATTTGCCAATGATCACTCCAAATATCATTACTTATATGCACACATCCATTAAATTGCATAAAAAAGTTTTGTAAATCTTTTTTTCCTTTTTTGTAAAGATCTTTAATTACTCATTTAAGTGAATTTCTAGAAACACGTTTTACTTGTGGAGCGCATGCTTTTTGTACAAATTGATTAAAACCAAATCTTTCTCCAAAATTAAATTATAAATGCTCAATGGAAACAAATTTACCTAATTCTTCCTTACAAGTTTTTTCATTAAAACGAAATAAAGTAGAAGTGTTAAGATTGACGTACCCAGAATTTTGTTGTTGCTTGATATCGATTCCCACTTGGGTTGGATGTTTGCTCCTAAAATGTCGTTTGAATGTTCCATATCATTGTCCACCTGTATATTCATGTGTTTTTCCACAATATTTACAAATTATATCAAACATTTTTTGACCAATATCAAACATTTCCGTTTTCGTGAAGTGATCTCAAATGTCAGATGTAAGTTCCCACTCTGCCTCCTTTATTGTAGATATTTCGGCATGGGGATGAAGACTTTCTTGCGTCGGGACGAGCTCCACATCGAGAAAACTGTTAATTTCATCATCTTGAAAATCTGCATAATCACGAGTATCAAAAAAATGATGGGATTCTGTCATGATATTCTTACCTTTGCCAATTGGCACTTGACTTCAATTTGCTATTTTTCGAGTGGATTGAAAGAATTGAACGGATTGATTGGGAGAATTAAAAGAAAATTGCGCGAATTGAAAAAATTGAGAGAATTTAAGAGAATTTGAGAGAATTTATAAGAAAAAAATGATAAGAAAATTTAGGGAAAAAAAAGGCTAAATAACCGTTGCAATTTGCAACGATTATCTTTTTATTTATTATTTATTTTATTTTTGCCCATTGCCAAGGCAGCTTGCAAAGGTTGCCCTGGCAACGAGCCAGCAGACTGCAGCAGGGCCTGCAGAAGTGCAAGCTCTGCTGCAGGTTTTCTATTTTCTGTTTTTTTAAATTTATTTATTAATTTTTTTTTTTTGGAACCGAAATCGGGCTCGTAGGCCACGAGCCGGTTCTGGTTTCGAACCGCGGGCCCGAGTCTGACCGGGCTGGTTCCGGGCCAAAACCGGTCCGTGGCCATGACTACCTAAATTGTTTTGGCAATTTTATTTAGCAACACTTATGTGCACATAATTTGTGGTTGCTAATCTTATGTGCACGTGTGACAAGAGTTCAGGAAAAGTGTTAGAAAAGTCCTAAATTTATTGCATTTGTGCCAATTTAACCTAAGCATTTTTTTTGTGCCAATTCAATCGTAAATATTTTGTCTTTGTGCTAATTCAGTTCTTCCGACTAATTTTGGCCGAATATTACTGACATGGATGTCGGTCGGCCTACATGGCATTGCTGCCGATGACATGGATAACTTTTAATAATATTTTAATATTTTTTGAATTATTTATTATTTTAGATTCTTTTCTTTTCTTTTCTTTTTTTTTTCTGACAAGGTCGGATCTCACCCATGGCCGGTGAGGGTGAACCTCGCCTAGCCCATCATGAGGCTCAAGCCCTCGCTGGGGCTCGCCCTTGCGTAGGCGAGGGTTGGCCTTACCTACACTCGCCTACGCCAGCGATGATGCCCAGTGAGGCCGCTGTGGCCTGGGTGAGGGCTAGCCTCGCCAAATCTTGTGAGGGGAGCCCTCGCCCAGGTGAGGGTAGCCCGCCCGGCCATGGCCGGTGGCTGGTCACCGGCAAAGGGAGGAAGGGAGAAAGAAAGAAAATACAAAGAAAAGAAAGAAAAAAAAGCAAAAAACTTTAAAAAATATTTAAAATATTATTAAATTTTGTCCACATCAGCGTCAGCAGTGTTACGTAGGACGATCAGCGTCAACATTAGCAAAATTTGGCCAAAATTAGCAAGAAGAACTGAATTGGTACTAGTTCGAAAGGTTGATGACTAAAGTGGCAAAAAAAATAAGTTTAGAACTAAATTGACACAAATGTGACTTATTTGGAACTTTTCTAACACTTTTTCCTAAGAGTTCCGAGGACGCTCGAGTTAGTTTTATATTATTTGTACGATTAGGTAAGTAGTAATTGTAGTCCAGATCAACCGTGAGGAAGGAATGTGAGATGTATTCAACAACAGTGAACATCGTGGATCGAATTTAAATTTTAGTATAACAACTAAATATCACTTTCTAAAGTCATTATATACGTGTACAAATTTTCTTTATACCTCGATTTAAATCTGGATTTCTTACCCAGTTAAGAGAAAGACCTTCTTTATGAACATCTTGACTTTGATTACGCGACAAAATCAAATGTATCGCTCGATTGGGGAATTAGCCGAGGGATTTTGTGTTATGAATGATAGTGTAATAATCCATAGATTGTTTGAATTTTTTCGAAAACATCCCTCTATAATTCTGAAATGTTCTGCATTAATGTGTCCATTGTATCTTTTATCATGTCGATCCATTTTTTCTAACATTGACCGTCGAATTGTTGACTTAGATATCAAGAGTACACATTTCGTATATGGCCCCACATAGACATTGCGTCTGATTGTATAAAATTTAGACAAACAAAACCAAAGAGAGGATTCTCGTTCACTCTAGCAATCATTAGTGCCACTCGATCTCATGCATGCCACGGTCGCTCAAGATCTCGGCTCGTGGCAATGGGCAGCAAATTGGAGTTCACGGCTATGACGGTTGCCCCCATTGGAAGCACTTTTGAGAAAACACCACACTCAACATGGGCGGGTTGATTACTCACTAGATATGTTGTAGCACCGTCGCTGTTTGGAGCTCGCATCGGTTATAGCCACTAGAGTATTAAGCGCAAGGCCATCTTGGCTGCTGGTAGGGGTGGTTAGCAGGTGGCCCTATTCCTAGTTGCAACTCCCGATTCCAAACTATTAGAATCGGGAACCAAGCCCGCCCTTTTTTTTTTTATTGTGTGCAAAAAATCTCACTCTTACGATAAAATATAAAAGCCGTACCAATTTGCTACACAAAAACATGCTTATCAAGTTGTTATTTTTGTTCATATTGTAGAACATGGTCGTTTGCTACAAAAACACACGTTGGTCATGTTGTTGTTTATTAATGTTGTGGACTATGAATCGATTTCTAAGAGAAGATTTAAAGCCAGTTTAGAACCGGATAAACCCGTGAACTAGTTCCCGGGTAGAATCGGTGGTTCCGGCCTTGAAAGCGGAAAATAAAGTAGTCCAAGGCTGAATCTAAGTTCGCGTAATCGGAGGCCAAGTCTGTTTTTCGCTAAACCGACCCTGCCCCAATCGGTCCAAGTTGCTCGGGCCAGTTCTCGGGTGAAAGGGACCTGATGCACAGAGCTGGAGCTCACTAGATCTTAAGCTCAAGCTCGCCGCCGTGGCCGTGAGTGGTGATCGTACAGCTGTTTGAGCTGTTGAATATGGATATTTTTATATCTTAAGCTGAAGTTCAACCTTTTGACTTCACAAATATGTGTGTGTGTGTGTGTGAGAGAGAGAGAGAGAGAGTTTTTCAAAAAAAAAAAAGAAGAAGTAGAGTAATGATATTTATTTTCAGATGCAAAAATTGGAGACTAGTGATGATATTTTCCTTGTATTAAAAAAAGTCCACGAAGATGTGGGGTACTTGGATCAAATTACCATCAATAAACCAATTTAGTACGGGATGTCTTAGTATTATAGAGGTTTGGCCAAATTAAAAGTCTCCATGTACTTTTTTGACCAACGAAATTGGGTCTCATCTAATTTTATCTTTTCAAATCTTATTCTCGTGCTATCGTCAGCTTCAACTCCAATAGTCCGTGTTATGAGCAGCTTTAATTCCAATAACTATACATAGCATTTTCCCTAAGCAATCTGACTTTCTAATGTGTCTGGGCAGCTTCTTGGAGCAGGGGCACGTTTTGTAGCTCGAGTATTTTTGGCCAATTTATCCTATCCGACATTTAGTGACATGCTTTGGACAAAATAAAAATCTGCATTTGTCCGTATAAAAAGCCAGATGGTGTGTCCTGCCACAAGAACCAGATACTTTTTAAATCACCCGGATTTGATTAAAATATAAGAAATAATAAAAAAAAGGTGCTCGAGCAAATAATAACCAGCCTTGCTAGTAGGGAGTGCATGGGAGCCGGACCAATCGAAACCAGTTTAGTTTCAGGTTCCAAAATTTTGGAACTAGGAATAATTGATCTGGTTCACGACTCCTGGTGCAGAACTGAACCGCTTGGACCGGACTAGACCGATATTTTTTTATTTAATTTTTTCTTTCTTTTGAAGAGTAAAGAAAAGGAAATTTTCCAAAATTCTAAACCGGACTGGTTCAACTCGGGAACCAGACTAAGATCAGCCAATTTGATCTAATCCAATTCCCAACCCTAGTGGTCTGGTTCCTGTTTTAGGGTGGAACTAGTCCAAACCAAAAATTGATTACTCCTACTTGTTACTTAGCAACACCACCATGGCAATGCTATTATAGTCACTCGGTCTCGAGACTTGTGCACTCTAGGGGTGCAAAAAATAAAACTCCGAAAATTCAGAACGGCTCGGCCTGAGATCAATGAGCACGAAGGACCGGTTCTGTTTTTGGTGGACCTATCTGTTATGTTATGATTATCCATCGTATCTAAGTTATGGATTGCAACATGGCATGTCATAAAAAATTCTTGGTTGATCTGAAGTCTTATCGGTCTCATGACGGGCTGGTGGGCTAATTTAGTAAAGTTAGGAGATCAAAATATAGTTAGATCGATCCAAGGAAAAAGTCTCCTTCGTTTACTTTTCCTATTGATGGGTCTCAAACGTGGAAATCATTAGTATTTGATTTCAAATTCAGGGGGAAGAATAGTAGAAGTGCCAAAAGTTGTGTATGGAACTCACTTTGATGCCAAAAGTTCCGTTTGGATCACTTAAGTACCAAAAAATTTGAAAAACGATTTTTTAAGTGTCAACTCCGATATGATTGGTCGGAAATCTGACGTGGCTATTTTTTATTAGTATTTGAAGCCGAGGTGGCTCGCCGGAGAGTACAATTAGCGTGCAAACAATAAAACGGCGCTGTTTTATTCGCGATACTTACACGGCGCTATTTTATTTAGCTTCTTCTCCCCAAAATAAGAACCCTAATCCCTAAATTGAAATATGGAGGGCGGAAGCTTAGCAGCGGCTCACATTCGGAATACCTAACCCGCGAAAATCAGAACCTTAAATACCTAATTATCAGCTCGCGCTTGCAGATGGAGGGCGAAAGCTTCAGAAATGGCTCACATTCGATTAAAAAAAGCGAATTAAATGGTGAGTGTTACTATTTTTGTGGGTTACCGAGTTCGAGAAGAACATCTTAGACTCAGTTAAATCTCGGGAGAAGATTCTATGGATATGGCAGGTATAGAGAAGGCTCAAAGTGCAAATATTTCAAATGGTTGATGCCAAATTCTTCGGTCGAGCCACAGAAGTGATCTTGCAACTACTTGAAGGACGACATCAACCTCCACCTACATTAATGGACGAGTTAGATGATGTCGACTCAATGCAAGCTCAAATGAAGGGTTTAACATCTTTAATCGACCATTTGAAGATGGAAGTTTCAAAGCTGAAAATTGAAAGAAACTTTTATCGAGCATTGATTGTATTGTTGTTATCTTATGTAGTATATTCAAATTCGAAGTGAGCAATGAGAAGAAGTTTGTATGTCTACCATAATCGAAGATGTGGAATATTTACTTGTATTAGGCCATTTATAAATAAAGTGTGTTACTGGTTTGCTGCAAATTGTATGGAATAAAAGGTTTTGTTCCAATCTATGGTGGAAATGGAAGGTTGGAGTTAGAATTCATTGGTTGTGAGCACTTCAAATGTTTTTTGCTTGGTTCTGTATTATATATATTGATTTGCTTGGTTTTTGCATCAGATAAAATGGTTTGCTGCAATCATTACTGCAAAACATGAAGAAATTAAGGGGTGGTAACAATTCACGAGTAACTATTTCAGTGCCATAAGTTGTAAATAGTGATCGTTTCAGTGCCATGGTTTTCTGAAAGTGATCATTTTAGTGTCAATCGCGATAAAAAAGTGATCACTCGTGTTGCACGAGTTTAAAAATAAGAACAAGTCAGTTTCAACTATGTTTCTATTGGCTTGCACCTATCGTGGTGCATGTTGTTACACCAGTTGAGTTGCTGGTGCATCTTGTTCTTGCACTGGCTCACACAAGTGTTGGTGCAAGAAGACGCACCAGCACCCAGAGTTGCACCGAGAGCTATGTCGGTGCAACAGGATGCACCAACAACCATAATTGCACTAATGTTATGCTAGTGCATCTTGTTCTTACACCGGTACTTGTATTTGCTAGTGCAAGAAGATGCAGCACCAACAACTTCAACCAGCATATACATCCAGCACCCACAACTTCAACCATCAACAATAATCAACCAACCGCTTCCAAAAACAACATCAACCTCATAACAAGGTTTAAGACAGGAAAATAACAAAAACATTGTTGCCATTGACATTGATTGGTTCTTTACAAAAATAAACATGTCCATAAAAAACATCACTCCCCCAATCAGTCAACGATCCCCTCCCACCTAATATGTCAAAGCGAACACATAAAAACAATGGCAGCAATCCCCATCAGTAAAGACACCATATCCAGCACCCTCCCATTAGTCAATATGCACAACACCCCCGGCTCCTTTTCCTTTTGCACTCTTGAATTGATTCATAATTCGGGCACTCTTTCGAACTGGACACGTAGGTTCGTTAACTAGCATTTCTGTCACATTCTTCTTAGCATCAACATTTTTTTTTGTAGCACGTGTCATGTGTGAGGACCTCTCCATAAGAACATTGATCACATGATCAATCGGTTGAAATGGAACTAGTACTGGTTCTATTGGTTGAGATCGAACTGGTGCAACTTTATTTGTTGGTGGTTGTTTTGAAGCTGTACTCGCTGTCTTCTTCTTCTTCTTCTTTGTGCTCTTCTTTGGCTGCGCCCTTGACTCTTGAATTGGCCCACCTTGAGAAATAAGCACCTTCAAACTTCTTTCAGGCTACAAAAACATAATTATATTGTTAACCAAATGAATTGAAATACCATAAATTAAATGCATGAGTCCTACAAATCTTACATTGAAAATAGTCATTCCAGTACGTTCATCTGTGTAAATCCCATAACCATATTGCCTTATTCTTTTTCCAAGAACCCCTCTTGTTCGTTGTGGTGTATCACTTTGAGTAACTTGTGGAGACACAATTTGTGCAACTTGTAGGGGAGCAACCTGTGAGGCTCCCTATCCTTGTGCAACTTATGCAGTTGGTCATCTTCTCACCTGAGAAACACATAACAAAATTAAACTCAGCCTATAAAAGACAAACACAACAATGTAAAGCTTACTGGATATTTTTTCCTCGTTTGTTTAACAATGGACTCAGTTGTTGTTGTTGCTGTCCTGCCTGTACTTGTCCCTGCACTTGGGCCTAGAACAGGGCCTTTTGTTGGCCCTTCAGTAGGCCCAACAGCAACCTCTTCAGTAGGTGTTGTTCTTGGCCCACGATCAGCTCTTACAACAACTTCTTGTTCACATTGCCTTTTCAACTAACAACCTTTCTTATTGTGCCCTTCCTTGTGGCAACAGGAGCATTTCATCTTCACTCCGGTCCTACTCATCCTCTGATTTGATGCCTCTCCTTCTTGTATTCTTCGTTTTTTTTCTTTGGCCTTCCTATTTGCTTCTTTAGTGGCAAAGGTAGAGAGCCTTCACGATTTGTTGGCTTCCAAAATTTGCTACTTCGAATAGGCTGCATTATGAATTGATACGAATTAAGGTATAAGCTTTTTTTTGTACCGATCATGTAGGTAATCCTTTGGCCTTTCTTGCTTCATCAAAATTGCACAAATAGCATGTGGACAAGGAATTCCACTTAGTTCCCAAGCTCGGCATGAACACTTTCTTCTATCTAGATTGACCACATACTTATCATTATTGTGAATGATCTCATATCCATTTTCTCCATTCCAAACCGGATGGCAGAACCTACTAGCAACAACGTTCACATCCAATTTCTTTATAATTCTAGGACCACATTCTCTGCTTCACTTGGTAGCCTCATCTCTTTGCATGTGCAATCTGGTCATGACCATAACGCAAATATCATCAAGCATGCTAATGATTAGCCTGCACCTGGCCTTTAAAATTATGCCAATGAAAGCTAATGATGATTGGCAAAGCTTCATCTTCTGACACACTATATTGATCTGCTCCATTTGGTAGCCTCATCAAGCATGTTGATGATTGGCAAAGCTCCATCTTCTGACACACTAAATTGAGCAACTTCCCATTCTAATCCAACTAAGTCTTTATCAGCCACATCTTCAACTGAGACTTCACCCACATTTCTATTAAAATTTGTCTCCCTCTTCTCCCTCACTTGGCTCTCATGTTGCCCTCCATCTAATGTAGACTTATCCCTAGCCTGATTACTCGCTTGAATATGATCATCATTTCCATCATCCTCATCATCACTATAATATTCAACATAGACCTTAGCTTCATCGCCGTGAAGATAATGGTAAATGATATCCTTAATACCATTATCGCGACTAAAAAATCTCAAACCATCCTTCAATTCCTTCCTAGGAACACAATAGTGCAATTTTTGCACTTTGCATCGATAAAAATACACCAAATCCCTTACAAAATCAATATTTGATGGCTTCCTAACATTGACGTAAATAGTATCTTCGTTCCCACCACAATATTCCCAGTCGTCAACGCCAATAACAAACTCTCCACCATAGCAAACAATGATGCCTACATGATTCCCCTCGATTTCGATGCTGCATCCAAAGAATAAAAATAAAAAGTCATTCATTGGGACCACATAGCAGAATCATTAACAACTTTACATTTAATTGATTAAACAATTATCGAAAGAAACAAAGGAAGCCAATTTATTCAATTGATTAAATAACGTGAGGTCCCCAACACCTATTTTCAATTCGAACCCATTCAGTCCGCACAGAAACACTAACTAACTAATAAAGTCGGGTCCTCACCACTGTCCCCAGCATTCCAACCAATTTCCCTTTGTGCTAAGCCCTCATTTTCCCTTCCACGCTCTATGTTTCAATTCAGTCACATCCTGTCCCCACAATTTTGCCCTCCCTACAAAAGTGATTAAACAAAAGTGAGGTCCCCACCATTTTTCCCTCCCCATAAAAGCAGTCCAAGCTGAGCCTTCATTTTGCCCTCCGTGCCCTAATTTGCCTATTGGAGCCCTAAATTCTCCACCCAATTGACCCACGACGAGAACATGACAAACCTGAGTGAAGCGTTTGAGCGACGGTGGGCCAACAAACAATGGCGTAGTTACGACAACGGCCGATCGACGGCGGGCGAGCGACGGTGGGCCGGCAAACAATGGTGCTGCTACGACGATGGCTGAGCGACGATGGGCAAGCGACGGAAGGCGATCGAGGGAGCTACGGCAAGCGAGGGAGTGATGTGAGAACACAAGATCCGAGCTCTAATTTTAGTCCCCCTTCTTCAACGACATCGTTTTTTAAACGCTGTCCACGTAGAAAAATGAAGCGACGTCATTTCTTGTGGATGATGGAAAACGACGTCGTTTATGCCATTTCACATGGACTGCGATTTAAAACATTCGCCACATCAACTTATTTTTCTTTAATATAAATGTCACGTATTAATTTGGCCGGAATCTCTCGGCATTGGCACCAAGGTAATCATTTTTCCTCCGATTTGGCACTTAAGTGATCCAAATGGAACTTTTGGCATCAAAGTGAGCTCCGTACACAACTTTTGGCACTTTTGCTGTTCTTCCCCCTCAAATTCGCGAGCGATGTCCCTATTTACAATCCACTAATTTAGAAGTCTGATGGGAAGAAATTTCTCCGATCAAGGATAAGAAAAATGTATCCTTAATTTTAACACCTTATACCGCAATTGATGGGGGTGTATCATAAACCAAATCAGAACGATCACACGGAGAGTAGAAGAAAATTAAATGATGCACGAGTTTACCCAGGTTCATCCTCGAATAGGGTTACATCCTGCAAAGGGATTCCACTAGGATTTAGGTTTACAACCACAGCCACTCGTTACAATGATCTCTCATACGAGTACAATATATATATGACTTAAAATGAGCCCAAAGTCAAAGCCTATTCGAATCCTTTTAATCCCACAATAAACGGACCAGTAAACCCGATGTTGTTTAGGGGGGCGGTGCACCCGAGCTCCCGCCTGCTCACCGGCAAGCGAGGCCGCCGTCCACTCACCGGAGAGTGGAACCCCCACATGTTGTCCGGTTAGCTGGACCCCCGCGTCAGGGGTGCTGCCCCCGAACCTCCGCATTCCTTGCGCAGGAGTCACATGTCGTCGAATCATATTTCGATTTTCCTAAGCTTATGTGAGCGTGCCCGGTTTGAGAAACAAGGGTCCCCCAAATATTCACCAACTCCGATAGTTAGCCATCATCATCACCATATCTGAACCATGTCGACAATCATTTGATCACTCATAGTAAAGTCGTCCTCGCTCTTTCCTTTTGCGCGACCGTATTCATTTTCTTGAACATGCAAAATTCAGAACGGATTTACGTAAACGGAAGAGCAATGAAACAACTATTGAAATGCTCACTCTTTTATTAAATCATTGAACGTATTACAATGAAACCGTCACTTCCACAGAACTGGTACTCCTCTCCTTTTTCAGTACACACTCTTGTATTCAACTCAATCTCACCACCTTCGAACACTTAGTCGTGTCGTGGAGGTGCAGCGTGAGCAGGAGGATAACCCAAATTAATCCCCTCCGAATGTTGAGTGTCATATGCCGGATGCGAAGCATGGGGAATGCGAAGCATGCGGTGGAGGATAGTCTTGAGTGTCGAATGCCGGATGCGAAGCATGCGGTGGAGGATAGTCTTGAGTGTTGAATGCCGGATGCGAAGCTCGAGGTGGAGAATAGTCTTGAGTGTCGAATGCCGGATGCGAAGCACGCGGAGGAGGATAGTCTTGAGTGTCGAATGCCGGATGTGAAGCATGGGGTGGAGGATAGTCTTGAGTTTCGTATGCCGGATGGGAGGCATGGGGTGGAGGATAGTCTTGAGTGTCGAATGCTGGATGCGAAGCATGGGGTGGAGGATAGTCTTGAGTGTCGAATGCCGGATGCGAAGCATGGGGCGGAGGATAGTCTTGAATGTCGAATTTGTTGTGCTGCGGCGACGAAGCATCAGCAGGCGAGTCTTGGGTGTCCCCGAGCTTTTCTGTTCGAAGAGAAAAAGAGGGCCAAAAAAGAATGGTCAATTTGATAGAGAGTGCAATATCGAGTCAACATTTTCCCTCAGGGAAATGCCAATAACATACCGGAGCAACGTCCGTCTTTGCAGAAGACGAATCCTCCCACTCTGCCGGCTTCGACCTGCAGCTTATAAGAGAGAAAACGTCATCGCTCTAAGTAAATCACATGCGCTGCACGAATCATTCAAATAAGGTCTCGGGTCAGTTAATGCATGCATAAATAAACATGGCTGTCCAAGTACCTCAGAACGATGACGAACAAGAGAAGAAGAGACACTGCTGATAAAGGCCTCATTTTGATGATCGGAAATCGAGGGAAGGGGGCGGCCGGCACTGTATTCGACAAGCTCTCGATCTTGTGAACGACCTACTTGGGGGGGTAATGTAGAAGGTGCTTGTGTATATATACACCGGGCACGTTTACATATACTCTGCAAGGCTTGCTCTTCTTTAATTTAGTTTGGGATTGCTTTCCATTTCTTGAAACTGTCGGATTCCATTCCAGAAATTGAAGAGGTTATCTGTAAGGCAAAAAGAGGCTATAAGTAAGTGGAAACTAAGGATCTTCACTCTATTTGCAAATCAAAAGCAAGATTAATCGTTTACCTGCCCATTGCGTGCTTCTTTTGACAATCCCTTAGATAGGCAACAAATCTTCGAATAAAATCAGATGCGCAAAGCTAATTGAGACTATTATTTACAGATGCTGCTAATGGCTGGACCCCTTCATTAGGAGCTTGCCCCACTTAGGCTCCATTTATTTTCGCGAAAAATGAATAATTTTTAAAAATATATTTTTAAAATGATTGTTTGTATTGCTTACAATAATGAATAAACAGAAAATATTTTCGTCAACCATGAAAATGTGATAAATTGACTAATTATTTCAAGCAATACAAGTGGTCATTTTTTAAAAAATATTTTCCAACTCATTTATTTTCCGTGAAATAAACAAAGCCTAATTGCAAATATTTTGATTATTAGCATAAACATTTTCATCACAGATTGACTTGACCCCATTAAATTTTCTGAACAAAACTGGCTGCACTAAAACTTTAAAAACCCAAGTCACAATGAAAAATAGTCAAACTGAAAAACCAACTCGGCATATGCAAATTACTTCGACAATATGAACATAATAAAGGTTATTATTTTTATCCTCAAATTTTTAATTTTGCACGACTGTGATTTTGGCTCTCATTAGCATTGAATATATGTTGCCATACATTCGATTGAGCTAAATATTTTTTAGTTATAATTCCATGTTAACGAGTACCTCAAAGCACTTTGTTAAGAAGTCACACATAAGAAGAATACAGATTTCAATGCTTTGTTTTTCTCGCATTGTATAATTAATGCATTGAAATTTCAAACATAGTGTTCGAATGTTACTCGGTTAACAAATGACCAAAGCCTTTTTTTCAGTCAGCTTTGGGCGACTTATGTCAAGAATATAATCTTGTTATTTGATCTCGTTCAAACGAATGCAAGAGTTATGGGAAAATTACCAAAACAGTCATAAACTTATTGCAATTATGTCAATTCAATATTTTAGACCAATTCAGTCCTAAACATTTTGCATTTGTGACAATTCAATCCATTCGGCAAATTTTGGCCAGCCGACGTTGACATGGATTCCAACCGGTGTTGGACGTCCGACCAATGCTAACGTGGCAATTTTTTTAATATATCTTTTTTCAAATTATTTATTTATTTATTTTTCCTTTCTCTTTTGTTTTTTTTTTGTTTTCCTTTCTTTCTTCCCACTGGTGAGGCTCGCCCTCGCCGGCAATAGCGAGGGCGAGGTCGACCCTCGCTCGACCATGGCAAGGCTTGGTCTCGCTGTCGCTAGGCGAGGTCAAGCTTGCCTGGCCAAGGTGAGGCTTGTTAGCCCTCACCTAGATTAGGTGAGTCGGTGAGGGCAAGCCTCACTAGTGGCCAAGAAGGTCGACCTCACTGGCCCTAGCTTTTAGCTGATCCAATGACCGGCCAAGGGAAGAAGGAAAAAATGGGGAAAGAGAAAGGGAAAAAAATTTAAAACTTTTTTTTGAAAAATATATTTAAAAATTGCCACGTTAGTGTCGACCGAACGTCCAACGCCAGTTGGTGTCCATGTTAGCTTTGACGAGTCAAAATTGATCGAATGGACTGAATTGGCACAAATGCAAATGGTTTAGAATTGAATTGACCAAAAGAAAGGTTTAGGACTGAATGGCACAGTTACAACAAATTTAGGACTGTTTTGGTAATTTTTCTAGAGTTATGACCTAAATTGTTTTGCCAATTTTGTTTAGTGACACTATGTGCGTATAATTTGCTGTCGCAACTCTTATGTGCATGTGTGACAGGATTTCTGAGGACGCTCTTGAGTTAGTTTTATATTATTTGTGCGATTAGGTAAGTAGCTATTGTAATCTGGATCGACCATGAGGAAGAATTGTGAAATGTATTCAACAACAATGAACATTGTGGATCGAATTTATATTTAAGTATAAAAATTAAAATATCACTTTCTAAAGTTATGATATACGTATATAAATTTTCATTTTGAAAAATAATTTAGCATTGTCCTTTTGACCCCACTTAAAAATGATCCTAACCAACGGATGACTGCTAATAGCGGGAATCGAATCTAAGCATGATCCGTTCGAAGTGTCCTAATTTTACCAACTGAGCCAACCTTTCGTCTACATGAGTTATAACCTAGCTAATCTCTCTCTCTTCATGCACAATCACTGGAAATGATAGCTAGTTGAAATTTCAAGCTACATGCCAACTAGAATAAGTAATCGGAACCAAGTTTAGACAAGGAAAAAGCAAAGAAGAAAGTTCTCATTATTAAAATCCATGGAAACACAACTAGAAAAACCAAAACTGATGGGTTACCTTAGAAAATTCAAAAAAAAAAAAAAACAGTTCTTACACAAAAAGGAAAGGTCTTCATGTGCAGGATCCTGCCTAATCCTAAATCCTAAAAAAACTGCAGCATTTCAGCAACACTGTCCAAGCCCAATTTTGTAGCGTCCTCGTTGTCCTAATAACTTTTTCCTGTATTTTCTCCTCTTCTTGTTCCCCTAAAGTATTGCACAAACATGTTTATATAATAGATGAGTATAAAGTTCTGTTGCTCAGTTGTGTATTGGAGGCTTTCTCTTTGCTGGAGAGTAGTCCATCCCAGCAATGTCCATGATGTCCGGATAATGCTCCAAAGCAGAAGCTGAATTGACTGCGAAGTTCTCTTCCCCTCCACCAAGTTGGCCATTATTACTTGTTTTGCCCTTCAATGTTGACTTGGCCTCACTTTCTCCTTGGGTTATTTCCTCCTGTAAATTGGAAATGTGCGGGATCGTTTCAGCAACCGCGGAAAGAAGACCAAATGATAATGTTTTTTGCAATAATCTCTGTTGCATTCGCTATTAACAAGATAGAAGAGTTTTGCATCACCAGCTCGAACGGTGGGTTAACATATATCGCCGAAAATGACACCCATTATTCTACACACTTAAGCTATTGGTCAGATGATGAGTACTTTAAGCATACGAACCATGTATGCGTCGATGTGTAAGAAGGATTGAGACCGATAACTAACGAAGAAGAAAATCAAAACCCGAATGAAAAAGAAGTCCTTATGAATGGTACTGAAAGACGAGATAACCCAACTCTTAAGTTTTATCTTAAAAGTCAATGTGCATCCGATTGCTCGAAAGTTTAAGCTCTCAAAGAATATGAAGGCAATATCGTGTATCGAGGAACGACCAACCTTGGAGTTTGGAGCCTCTGTAGTAGGAGTGGCTGCGGGGAGGAGCTTCCTGGTTTTGCCTGCATCCAATGAAGCATGAAAATCAGCCCAAGAGTTCATCAAAATGTGCAGAAAGGGAAAAAGAAAAATCTAAATGAAGTTGCTTCATATATGCATTCATCACCATATTCGTCAAAAGAAAGGAAAGGGGGAAATATGCTGATTTGTTCAAGAAAAATGCAATAAATTTGCATGCGATATGACATCAATCTAGGTGCAGTGCTCATGGAAGAATCAGTTACCTTCTGTCTGAGAAATGAGAAGCATCAGAAGCAGAAGATGGACTGCCAAATGGGTCTTCATCTGTGGATGAATTTTGTATAAAGTAGTATAAAAAAGAAAAGAAGGGAAGAATACTGAGTACTATCACAAATCCTTCAGCTAGAAAGTGAATGCTGGAGCTTTTCTAACTCTCTCTCTCTCTCTCTCTCTCTAAAAACTTGACCTGTTAGACAGTTTGTGAGCGAATTGATGAGATGACAAGAATGCTAACTTCTTTACTTATATACGTGTGTGTGGCTGTTCAGGACCCACGTGTAGGTTTCCCAACATTTGGTTGTGGTAAGATTTTTTCAGGAATTTTGTCTGTTTTTCTTTTCTTTTCTTTTCTTTTTCCAAAAGTGCATCTACAGTTCTACCTCATCTCATGCTTTAAGTGAAAAACAATATATTTTAACCTGTTTCTAAAAGTTCAAAATTTTTTGAGGAACGATTTATCGGAGCATAAGTCATCAATGCTCCATTTCAAATTTCTTGTGCATGTTTTCATGTTCCGAATCATCTCGTTAATGTGATTACGTTCACATCCTATTTTGTACACATGTAAAGAACCTGCTCACATGCAAGGGAAAGTGTTAAGTGAAAAGCGGCATATACTATTGGGTTAAATTCCTAACATCATAAACTTTTGGCAAAAAACGATTTGTCTAATATTATGAGAGCAAAAATTCTGAAACTTAATTCCAACAAAATATTGTAGTTTTGGAAAAAGAAGTTTCTAACCTTGAGCTGAGGAAAATAATTATCGTTAATGCCAAGATTATTCGGAAATTTTATTAGAATTCGCCTACTAAATAGTTTACGAAATCTCATAGGACTATTAATAGGCTAATAATTCCAATTCTTCCAATAGCCGTTTACATAATTCGAAATTTAGTGTAAGTAACATGATTAAATTTTCTTTTCCCTTACCAAAAAAAAAACATGATTAAATTTTCTTTTCCGATCAACTCTATTATAATCATGTTAATTATTTTGGGGAAATTTGTTGATTTGTCAATGACAAAGCCGTCTTTTATGACTAGATGGTTGGGAGAGCCCATGGTGCTTCTTAAATCATAGAAAAACAAATACACTTTTTGGAAATGACATGTGATTGGAACTTGCCCCACCGTTTTTGGGTATGATGAGGACTTTCAGAATCATGTCTCTTAGATTTGTCCATTGACAATATGCACCCTTGTTTTTATCAATGTATGCTCCAAAGGTAGCAAGCCCGCATAGCAAAACTTTATTGTTTTTGTCCTTACTTTCTCTTTCGTGTGTACATCAAGGGATTTGCCAAGAACCCACCATTTTAATTTGGAGCTATATCTTGTAGCAAAATGTGACAATTTGAGTGTCTCTCCTTTTTTTTTTAGTAAGGTAAGAAGTTTATATACTTTTCAACGCTCTTTATATAAGTGAGTGTCTCTCCTTTTTGGCTACCCTTTCCCCAAAATTTTAATTATTTATGATAATTCATATCATATGGGCATCTAAGTGTACACATCACATTCTATTTGAAGTGATTAATCAGACTAGAGAGGATGGATGCAATGGTTGCTGTCTTCTAGTAAAGGCATTGCTCTTACAAGTTGTGGTACGTGGGCAACGGATGGGACACCATGATGGGTTAGGGTTTTCGGCAACTAGATTGTATTGATTTTTATGAGTGACGGCGTTGCTGTTGATCTCGTAATTGAGCCATTGTGTCATCCATTTATAAAAGATAAATAGTGAAGTTGTTATTATATCCGATGTCCCAAATCCTAGATTTGAGATCATTGAGGTATTGAGGACGTAGATTTGATATTTACTATGGATTTCTTACCTCTTATTAAAACTTGAAAAGTGATCATTGAGGTTCTTTTTTCTTCTTCAAAATCTTAACAACATCTCAATCTACTGCTAGAAAATATATTATGAATCAATTATATTGTTGATGTGGATAAGCAAAGTAATCATACTTTTGATACGATAACTATGTGTTATCACAGTAAATAAAAAAATTGTTTTGGAATTCGAAATTATGCTAAGTCTAGTTGATGACACATGGTTTGTAATTCACATGAAATGCTTTCTCAATGCTATCAAGGCATGCACCTTAAAAGCATAAGCTGCGACAAAACCTCAAGCAAATGTGTTCTAATGCATGTTTGACAAAACATAATTTAGAGCCGCAAGATGGATGGCGTAGCTTCCTCAAATTTGTGATGAGAGCATCGTATTTCGATGTGTTTGCTAAAAGTTCTTATGACATTCTCTGAGAGCGTGATTTCATGTATACCGTTGTGGCAGGAGTGTAGTACATATAACAGAACTCAACTTTCATATATCGAGTGATTGGGATGGGTTGCGGAGGTATCGCTCATTGCGAAGAAGCAATGAAAAACATCGTAATAATTTCCGGACGATCGAAATAATTTGAAATTACACCGCCTTTGAAAATGAAAGATTAAGTCTGATGAGCGACAACATAATCTCCTCATATAATTATAAATTATTTTGGGCACTGTGGACAAGATACATTCTAAGAAGTTCCTATGAAATTGTTTTTTGTTTTTCCTAAACATAAACACAAAAGGTGAAGAGAAAACTCTCATGGCAACTTGCGGAGTTGCATGTGGAGATAACATGATGGCCAAAAATTTGCGGATGTGTTGAAGAGGCAGCTGCTGAATTGACTTGGGTCATCAAATGATTGAGAGCTGGAGACATCGTGGGCCGCCGCCACGTGTCCGGGGCCACGGGGGGCACTAAATGCGACGTCGACGCCACCGACTTGGGCCCCACGTGTGCCGGTGGCTGACGTGGCATCTCTCATGTGCTCACACCCGCCCTTGGATACACGTGGACTCCTCCTTGAGGGTTAAGTGGAGCGAACATTTCCTCTATATATCTATCAGATTCAATGCGGACCGTCGATACGATAGAACGATCAACGTTTTCAATCAGAGGCGAATAGTTCCACGGTTGAAAACGATTCTCAAATTTGTAGAACCCAAAACTTACCCAACATATTCTAAAATCTAGAGCTTATCCTATCATAGGTTTTAGAATTGGTTCTACATATATTCATAATTGAAAAATCACAACGAATCATCATTTCTAATAACCACTATTTGTTACTATAATTCACTAATCACAATGCATATTTAGATACATGGAAAATATGAAACATTAACAATGTAAAAACCTTAGCCATGGGTATCACCGAAAATAGAAGCCCAGACTGATTGTTTCATATTACACCCTAATCATCATACATCGCAAAATACTACAGAATTGCATGAAGATATAGAACAAAAAACACAAATTCCACCCATCTGGAACTTACTCGTCAAAACCGGTTCCCCTATTTTTGGAATCTAGAACTTATCATGCATAACCTGGAACCGAACGAGTTCTCATCGGTTCAATTCTCCAATTCTTAGTTCTACCTTAGAATCATGCCCATCCATATCTTCAATAGGCTAAATTCTCTTTAATCGAAAGAATTACCAAAACAATCATAAATGTATTGTTCTAATGTCAATTTATTCCTAATTTTTTCAATTTGTCAATGCAATTCTAAATATTTACACGAAATTTCAATATAATCATTTCGACAAAGCATAGCTAGGAACTGTTGATGTGGCGTCGTCGAGTTATTGCCAATCATCTTACGCAGCACGCTGACTTAGACAACTTTACTCAAAAAGACGTCATTGATCAGAAGGCTACATTCGAATTTTGCGCTAACATTTGAGATTATATTGGTAAAATTAAAAATTTTAGAATTAAATCGGTATCGGTGAAATCGGTTCAGGGCCGAATCAATAGGCTACCTTAATTTGATCCATTTACTACATTCAACTATAAATGGCATTTTTCGACCAAAAAAAAAAAACTACAAAGGGCATTCAAACCGGCCACGTGGGTACCGCCACTTCACGAGGCATGTTCTCTCTTTGCCCGGCAGGCAGGCCATCGTAATGGGACCCGCGGCGTCTGACCTCGCGCAGACTGATTTCAATCTCAGATTTTTTGAATTTTCCAAATTTTCTGCTTTCTTTCCCCCAAAATTTTCCAACCTCTTCTTTCCCTTTCCTATTTTCAAAATTAAAGGCTCCTTATAGTAAAGTGAAATTATAAGTTATGAATATGCTGCCGTGTTTGTCATTGACATTTTAGACTCCACTTATTTTGCAAAAAATAAATAATTTAAAAAATATTTTTTAAAAAATGATTGTTTGCATCGCTTTATATTGTTAGTTAATGAAAAATATTTTTATTATCGATAACAATTTATACATTAATATTTTCGTAAACAATGAAAGTATTTTTCATTTATTCATTTTTGTAAACGATATAAGTGATCATTTTTTAGAAATTTTTTTTTTAAATTATTCATTTTCCGCGAAACAAACATCTAATAACTCAAAAATTGTTATGTTAGCAAAGCTCGTTTAGATATTTATCTCAAACCTTATTGCATCATTATATAAATCCATCTTACACATCAATCTTTCGTGCCCCTTACATTCCTCTTAATAGAAAAGATAGATTTAACAGATATTCGAACATTTTGACTTGACTAAGTTTATTCATGTGGATAATAACGGGTCCATTCCCCGAAGGGCAAATGACAAGCGGTTAATCCATTTTTAATGACCTACTTATATGGGTTAGAATGTTTGGACCATTAAATTGAAGGCATGATGCCACGTAGGATGATCAATAATAACTGGATCGCTAGGTTAGTAATTTTTGGCAAAAATTGGTTGGAAAGATTACATTGGGATCTCTCGCAAAGATTTATAACTAAATTGAAAAATTAAATAATTTAGAATTAAATTGACATGTGTACAATGAGTTTAGGATTGATCGGATAATTTTCCCCAAGGTTTGTGCTTATAATGGCTTTTTCCTCTCATTTTTTTTGCTTGAAACTATGTACGTAAATGAAAAGTAAACCACATGAATTGTCAAATCAAAGGTCATATGAATTGTCACCTAGGTATACAATGACAAGAAAACATTGCCAATATCACGTGACTCATACATTTTGCATGCAATCAGTTTTCTTAATAAGTACCATTAGATGGTGATGGATTGGACTATGCTATGACTTTTCCTTAAATCCTGTGCGTGTAGATTGGTCAAATAAACAATAAGTATGAAGAAAAGTGTACCATGAAATGTGCAAAAAGTGTGTTTAAATGAATCTAAACCGTGCATAAATGGATTTAAACTTGATGCACTGACATAGATAACACGTTAACCCAATTAACTAATCGTATCCAAACGCGTTTACAAATGGCTAGAAGGATTCGACCCGCGAACTACACATTTATCATTCGTGTGTGATTTGATTGACCCATATACGACACGAACAAGATTAAAGTGAGCAACTTGAACGGACACTTAATAACGTGCCATGTGCTTGTCGCATTGATGGATCATGTCGAAAGTTGCAGGCCCTCGTTCTTTCGGATACAAAGTTTCTGCTTCATTTTTCTTTCAATTGGAAAGTCGGTCAACGAAGATTGTTCCCGGGCCATGTGCGATGCCATAATTGAATACTTTCCCTCCGAACCAGGGAACGGTAGAGTGGGGAAGTCTCAGATGATCACAGAAGAAGCGGCAGCATCAGCATTTAAGCGCGAGGTCTGGGTAGAGAGTACGATTGATTTTGATTTCTGGGCTTTATTTTTACATCGGCCGACAAAGAGACACCAAGTGTTCTTCCATCTTCTTCATTCAACTCGTATTTTGGACCACTTCAACACCAAACCCTCTCTTTCTCCGCTCCCGATGCATGCATGTTTCGCGACTCTTGTCTGGTCACACTGTTACGACGGCTCTTTTGTTTACTGCATCTGAGAAATGCGTTTGACGATGCCTGCTGAATCCGACAGGTTGAGATCTGTAGAAACTTGGGTTCTGATGCCTAGCTAGCAACGTACTACTGTCGCTGCACTCTTTTCCCGGCCAAATCTGTGTTTGGGGCTTGTTTGGTTCGGTTCCATTGGCCAGGAGTACACAAAGTGACCGCATTCCAAGCAGTCAAGATCGATGAAATAGGAAGTAACTTCAGTTGTTTGGACTGACAAAGAACTTTGACTAGGAATCACATGCCATTAGGCCGGTTTTTTAGGGTTGGCTCGTGATCTAGCCCTCAGGTCGGAGCGCTAGGATCCGGAGCCTAGGCACCGGGAGCCTAGGTGCAACCATTAGGTGCCAAGTCCGGGCACCTGGGATCTCGGGTTCGGCTTTTGAAGAGACTTCGGATCCGACCTCCGGGGTCTCAAGTCGTAGTGCCAGCGGACGGGGGCATGGAACCCGGTAACAGGTGTTGTTAGGTGATCCTATGGCATATTTTCAAAGGATTCCCATTCCACATAAGTAATCTAATTGCAAGTTTAGGTATCTTTTGAACATGAAAAATCAAGGACAAATATCGTTCCTTGAGTAATCCAAAGTAGAATAGTCTAAAGATGAACTCCAATTTCTTTTAAGCATAAGAATAAAAAGTCATATTTTCCTCTAACCATTGTTCTAAATGACGAGTAACGTACATGGACATCACTCACATTCGTATTTAGTTATGTTTGTACGAGGGTGATGTCTATAACTTGTTGCTGAAGACGTGTCTATTGAAAAATACTTTATTTATGGCCAATTGATTTTATTTTTCTGTTTCGTTGTCGTTTGTGCTTATTAAAAAGCACATTAATGGTGCAATAAGACATAAAAAATGATGGTAGGCTGAAATTTCAAAGTCCGAATACATTCAATTTATTCTCCGTTGAATGTTCCGAACAGTGAGGACATGATTAAGTAACGCTGGCCCCATGCATTAGGAAAATGACTCTGCAGTTTCTGATACATGCCAAGCACATGAAGTTAAATGCTTTCGGTCATATTGATGCAAAGCTTGGGAAATTTCGTGCGATAATAAGTCTGAGATTAGGTAAAAACATAGGAGAAGACACGCAAAACTCGGACAATTATATATTGCGTTTCATGAGTCGATATAGACCAACGTCTCTGAATGACCGTGGTTCTTGTCGAAGAGATTGTCGAACATTAACATGCGACTAACACCAGTTGTCCTCGATAATTTTATAAGCGATTACTGGGTTAATTGAATGACCTCCAGTACTGATGATCTTCATGCATATCTCAATATCACGGGTTCGTTACATTTTGTTCTGCAACACTAAATATTCCTACTTACATTGTACTTTGTTGTATAGATAGGTTTACATGTAATTTATATCTTAATACCGACTGACACGAAGCTTGGTACGAAGAAGAAAGCTTCAAGTTTTGTGAACTATATAGCATACGAATAAAACAATTAATGTTAGATCGGTAAGGAAGAGTAGAGAGATGCATGGTTACGTAGTTCGCTTGAGATAACATACATTCATGAGGAGAGATCGTAGGAAGTTACTAATACAATAGAGATTACACACAATTGAACCTCCAAAACTCTTTCTTTCTAAATGTTCAACACAATCTTACAATTACTTCCGTAGTGTAAAAAAATAAGCATAGACATTAGCTGTCTGGTCGAATTCAGAACCCTAGAAAAAAGAAGAAAATAGTTTCAAGACAAATCAAATAATACTTTGGATGATCCGGCCAGCATACGCATCGGGTCCGGATCCACGCTCTGGATCTGATAATCCCTTTGCACGCCATCTCTTCTGTAGTGTTGAACCGGTTTATGGTTTCTTTTCTTCCCAAAAGGGTGGCGGCCCACGAAAAGCTCAAAAAGGATTATGAGTTCAAGAAGTTAGCGATGAAAGTTGTAACATACGAAGAAGAAAAAAATCTCTATACATGGACAGAAAAAGTAAGATTAATCGAAGTCCCTATCTCTTGACCGTTATCAATTATCATGAAACCCACTTTAAGCCTACCCTAACTAAAGAAATTTCGCAGTGCAACCATCAGCAACTTTTAGGTATATTGTGGTGAATGTTTAAGACATAACATTCATCAACTGATAATCATCATCTCACCAGCTGGTTGAACATGACTAATAATCTAGCATGCAACACCAAAGCAAAATAACATGCTTTGTGTGTGTGTGTGTGTGTGTGAGAGAGAGAGAGAGAGAGAGAGAGAGAGAGAGAGAGAGAGAGAGAGAAAGAGATGAATCATGAAGCTGTGGGTCATGGTCTTGGTCAACCTGGAGGAGTAGGAATCCATCTGTTTCACCAGAGGCAAACAGAAGACAGGAACCATATGACCACGCTGTCATTTGAAAATGTATGTTTTCTTGTCTTCTGGGTTTTGATTGTGGGGCTAATGCAAAGTGCACCACATTCTTCACCTCCACGATTTTCATGCAGCTTCTTTTACTTTCCACCGAACTGGTGGCACCCAAAAAATTCATAAATCTCAGGTTCGTAGGTCCCAGGACAACTCAATTTCTTGCTGTGGTGACTTGAGAAGTCCGCGTCTATCATCTCGCCAAGCCTCACCCTCTTCGTCATCTTTTTTGGTGGTAGATTTTATTACTTGAAGAACATGATAAGAAGTTAGGTAGTCCTCATGAGCTCTCCAAGAAGATGAATATCTGAAGTCATTGTTGCTACCATCACCCGCAATGTAAACCTTCTCACTGGGGTAGAGAGAGAGAGAGAGAGAGAGAGAGAGAGAGAGAGAGAGAGAGAGGCAGTGGTGTAGGGCTGATTAGGAGGAGACAAAGGCGACCATGACGGGGTAGAGTGACGATGGCGAGGAACACTAAACAAAGGAGTGGAGAGTGAGGGTTTTCTTGATTAGGATCTTAGATACTTCCCGGTGCATAGGTAGATCAACATGGGGCCAGATTTCAATCGAAACCCATTATTAGCTGAAGAACATATCGATATTTACTAGTCGAGAAGTTATTACACAAGCATAATATATGTATTAAACTGAATCAAAGTCATTGAAAATGGTGGATCTCATGTGTTGTCCCCCTCAAATTTGACCATCTAGTTATAGTCTAATACAAATACTAGGTTCACCGGAGTAATTTTTCTTGCTAGCCATTTAACCAATCCGTCTGATCTCGGGTGCATTCCAAAAGCTGAGACAAAAACAGGCCAGCGTCCCACATCGTTTCCATGTTACTTTCTATGCTTCCTCATTCAAATCGTGTGATAAGACCTCACATGTTTCCTTGCTACACCATCACATGGGGCTGAGCCCGCCAAAACCCTTGACATTTGGATGGCATTTTGTAGGTTCAAGTTCTGTCGAGCAAACCGGCACAAAAAGTGGCCACAAAAAGTCGCCGACCGCAGTGTGGCAATAACCGGCCATTTGAATTAGTTTGACGGTGCTCTTCAGCAACACGCCAAACAGAGACAAGATGGAAGGTTGCCGGCCATGGCTTGCCTCAAAAGTATATATATGCAGCTGCATCAGAAAACCCAGGTTCCGCATGGCAAGTTATACAGGAGGATAAAAGACTTGATTCGGAGACTTGATGTTTATTGTTTACCAACTTCATCGGGTGCGATATAACAATACTGAAAATTTTAGAATTAGAAGCAGAAAGAAAGTAAAGTCTGTCGAATCAGTTTAATTAATCCTGTTTTAACGAAAATATAAGCTCCGGGTATGATTAGTTTCCCCGCAGATTGAAATACAGTATCAACATATTTCTTAGCCTAATGCTCGATCAGTTTGGTTAAAGCAAGAGTTCATCATTCAAATTATAAGGGCTGACAACAGAAGCTCAAGATGGATTCATACGATGCAGAAGTCTGTGCGATTCTCCGAGAAGGCAGTGGCTACCAATTGGAGCATGGACCAACCACCGCCGGTCAATTCTACTTTGGGGCCACTTCTTACTCTACCATCGTTATATGCGTATGGGGTTTGCGACAAAAGAAGATCTCGGCAGCATATTAGTATTTCCTTTATACTTTACTTGGATATGTATTTATGCTAGATATTCTGTTGATTTTTCTCCAAACAAGAACCACCGATTTACAAAAATCATTAACCACAGAATTCAGTGACCAGCGCCAAATCTCTTCTCTATGAATTGCTTCTTTTGCCTCTTTCGCTGTCAGAGTGCCTATGGTACCGGTTCATATTTGGTTCCTGAAGCTCGCGTAGAGGCACCTACAGCAGGATCCATTATCTTGGCAGGAATTCTTTTAAAAATGGATACCTACGGGGTTTTTAAGATTTTCAAAGTTTCAGTGGGAGACAATAAAAATGAAATCTGGAGTCTTGCCTTTTTTGCTCTCCTTCCCAACAATGAAAAATTAGGAAAGTCAAAAAAAGCAACTTCGGCAAAGAGAAACTCAAATCCAACATGACAGACATAAGACTAGTATGATTCTGGACAAGCTCATAATAAATAACTGGCGTTTGTACTTTGTATGTTTCTCTATATGTACTGCATTCCCCCAACAAACTATACCCAATTGCAGAGAAACTTATTTCTCACCAATACCGTAATCACAAAGATGTACTTACCATGAATAAATGATACCAAAAATACCAACATGTCGATGACTAGATAAGAAGGGGAGAAAAATATGCATGTTTATTCCAATTGCGAAAAATGGGATCCAATTGGAGAAATTTCGTGGACAAACACAGGAAAGAATTTGTAGTGAAATCCGTAATCTCAAATGCAATAGAACAGCGTTTTAATCATCCATTTGATAACTTTCTATAAATGTTGATGTACGTAAGAAAAACATAATACAATTAGAAGAAAAATCAGCGACTTATCACAGATCCAGGAAATATGACCCCCAAGATCTGATTTTCATATACTCTGCCAGGACAGTTTTGGCCAATGTAATGTAAATGTGCCTACCAAATACAGCATCTCAAAAACCCAACAGTAACAACTAGGTCAAGAAAGGACTAAAATTGGGGCTCCAGCTTTCTGCACGATGGTATGAATACAAAAGGTGTGCCTATAACACAACCTAATTAAAATGCAATCTGCCCCTTCTTTCTGCATATCCAGAACATGGAAAACTTCCATGAAAATGCAGATTAATGTAAATGTGCCAACCAAATACAGCATCTCAAAAACCCAACAGAAACAACTCGGTCAAGAAAGGACTAAAATTTGGGCCTCTGGCTTTTCTGCATGATGGTATGAATTCAAAAGGTGTGCCTATAACACAACCTAATTAAAATGCAATCTGCCCCTTCTTTCTGCATATCCAGAACAAGGAAAACTTCCATGAAAATGCAGATTAATGTAAATGTGCCAACCAAATACAGAATCTCAAAAACCCAACAGAAACAACTAGGCCAAGAAAGGACTAAAATCGGGGCTCCGGCTTTTCTGCACGATCCTATAACACAACCTAATTAAAATGCAATCTGCCCCTTCTTTCTGCATATCCAGAAACATGGAAAACTTCCATGAAAATGCAGATTAGTTCATCGCAAATGACATTGCCTTAACATCAAGAAGTGAGGCATAAACATGCATGCATCATTCTCTACTTTTCCACTTAGATTTGATCAGCATGTGCAGGTTAGGAGTTATAAGTCAAATTAGCAGAAAAAGAAAATAAATCTTATCAATTTTTATCAAATGTGAACTTTAAGCCTAAAGGGAAGATTTCAAGCTAGAAGCTTGAGAGAAATTCCAAGAGGTATGCTACAGTAAACAAAACTTTAGTTCTTTGAAGTTTGAAGCACTGCGTAGAACCTGCCTCAGTTTCAAGGGAAAAGTCCTAAGGTTTGAGAACCATATTTTCACAAGCATCCAAGCTGGGGATATCCCGATTGGTTAAGATAATTGCAAAATTTCATTCTCGTGTTGATGGTGAAAGTTCGCCTTTGAGATAGCATCTTTACAAAGTTGAAATCATGACAAGATGCTCTATATCAGACTAAAGTAGTTCTGCAAAACCATAACAGCTTTGAGATACCTACTTCATGATGGATCCAGCGGATGTTGGTCTATCAAGTCGAACAATTCGTTTCCGATGCCAAACCCAAGCATCCTAGCCATGTCACTTGTTTTAAGCCTTGGCTTAGGGACATCATGTTTCTTCAACCAAGTGTATACCGCCATCACTTTGTTCATGATGAATAATTCTAGTGCCTCAGGATTGAAGACAACTCCCATTCTCATATTCATCTGCCAACATATAATAAAAATTTTAAGCAGTTTTTAATGGAATACATCTCTCGCTCAAAGTTTTATTCAGTATATGCATAGACAATTAGTCATCTGCAGACACCAAGTTAATTACCTGGTGAGGAACCAACATAGCTGCATAACGGGCAAGCTCTCCTGCTCGCCAGTCCAACAAGACAGGAAGCCACGGATAAGTGGCATCAAGTCTCACAAACCAGAGTCTTATATCTGGAAATTCTGACAGTTCTCGAGGATCTCCAGGATCCTCCCTCGTGTAATTGATACTAAACCCAATTGTACGTTCTAGATACTCCTTTGGCTCAGCTGAAGCAAAGAGGAACGAAATCCGCATAAAATTCGTACCATATATATGAATAATGGAAGTTCGGTGTATCTCTCTAATGCTTACTGGAGAAGGGAGATGCGATTCCAGTGGCCACTTGAAATGGTGATAAGTCAAGGCGACAAATGGCATCATTATCTATCACTACTTCAAAACGGCCCTCGGTTGGGGGGACTGGTGGAGCAACTTTTGATGAATCTGCCAATCAGAGTGTATTAATGTTTACCTTGTGCCCAAATAAATCTTTCTCTCTCTCTCTCTCTCTCCCCCTCTCTCCATGCCATATGTTCTACCTTGAGACATCGGGCCAATATTGAAGGTTAGACAGTGAGAACGAAAAATCCATCAGATTGATTACATATTGGGAAGAACATGACCCATTAAGTTTGAAAAAGTCCAGAAGGTTATAACCTCAAGCAATCGACTAGATCATTGACGACGCTATGCTAAGAACAGACTAAGTTTAACCCACTTTCCCTGAAGAACCAAAAAATCAAATGTTCAAATACATCGCTGGAAGCATCCAGGCTTTAGGTCCTCAAGCAAATTTTAGCATGTACAGACAAACTAATTTCCACAGAACATTGGATAACTGCTCTGCCACTTTGAATGCGTACATATAGACCATCCCAATTGTCAGGAACGATCTAACCGAAAGCACAAGCCACAAAAATTACGTCATGCACGTTTCTCCATTACACACTCCTTCATGGGTAGGGCAAGCTAAAAAATCAGGGGAGTGGACTGGAGTCAACATGTAGTAAGAAATTCAGCAGCTTGAGCCGAACGATCAGGAACTATGCCGGAATCACTACCCGACAAAAGAGCCAATTTGCCTCACAAGTTTAACTCCAGGATAACAATACATCAACATGAAACTATCTTGACATAACTAATCCAATGTCGATGCAAACAAACAAACTAAAAACGGATTCGATTAGGACATACGTCGAACACTTAACATGCCATCTGAAGGTATTACCTTCTTCGTCGTCGTAAAGGGAAAGATCGAAGTTCCCCGAGGGGTTGAAGGCCACCGAAGCCGAGACGTCGGCTCGCTGCTCGCTCCAGCGCGAAGTGGGCAAAAGGGGGGAAGAACTCGAGGTGGGTCTCGAGGAAATCCATGGAGGGGGAGAGGGAGGAATCCGAACAGGGGAACGAGAGAGCGGGAGCAGGGGTTTCACTGCAGCGGCCATGATAAGCATGTCGGAGAGTGGTCATGTGTGGTGGACGACGCGAGTAAAACGTTGTCCTGTGTCCTCTCCGTTTTCCGTTAAATCGGTCCACCGATCATCGTGGCCTTATGTTCTCATTTATCCAACTTGGGTTCGATCCTTTATGGGATATTCACCGGGCATTTTCTGAAACCTTCTCTTGTATTAATTTAGGCATAATTGCACTGGAAATCCTAAAACATGTTATGAAAATGCAATTGCATGTTAAAATTTAAAAAAAGTACAATTAAGTCTTAAACTTATTCATGAACGTAAAATTGAGTTTTAAAACTTTCAAAAGTGCAATCAAATCGTAAAAGTTGTTAGGTATAGTGAAATCGAGTTCTACAACTTTAAAAAAGTACAATCAAGTTTTAAAACTTATTACGAAAGTGCAATTGAGTCCTAAAACTTTAAAAATTATAATCAATGGAAGGATTTGATTGGACTAATTTGATAACTTTTAGAACTCAATTGCACTTTTTGAAAGTTTGAGAACTCAATTACACTTTTATGACAAGTTTTAGGATTTAATTGTGCTTTTTTAAAGTTTTGGGAGTTAATTACACTCTTGCAATAAATTTTAGAACTTCCAATGCATATATCCTAATTTATGTCATAACAACTCACGACTCTGTAAATTTTTAAGTGGACGAAAAATGACACGTGACTTTCTTATTATCTCTTCAAGCTTATGTGCCGATAATGAAATTATTCGATTCGCTAAAATCTAAAAATGATAAAGGAATGACTAAAATAAGCAATCGTGACAAATTTTAGGATTTTAAACGTGATGTTGTGACTTTGGAGACATCAGCCGATGATGTATCAAAAAGATAGACATAGTTGGTCACTTACTATGCTTCTTTTTATAGGTTAGAGCTACACTAATACATAATTATTCATCCGTCCTAATCAATTATCCTCATAGGATAACCATCTATAACCCACCATTATTCATATATGCACCTGTAAATCTTTTGAGGAAAGCTGGTGATAATCGATGTTGAGCTTAGTGACATGATTAGTCTTGTTTGTCTGTTTCAGTACAATATCCGGTAAGTTAATCATTTTAGTTTTTGCTCTTGACTCTCACTGACATTATGCATAATTTTCTAGCATATTAAAGGCCAATTGATGATAGTCTGATAGGGGAGATAGCACATAATTTGTATTGGGCCTAGTAATAACTTCTAGTTGGTTTTGCTCTATAATCACGTATGTTTAATTGGTCCTATCTAGGCGGTCCAGTAGGTCCAATTCCCGCCCTAGAACCGGATTGCCCGTCACTAGTTTCAATTTTATGGAAACAAAAGCCAGATTGGCATCCTTGGGAACCACTTAAAATTGGCTAGCTCGGTCCAATCTGGGCAATTCTCAATTCGGGTGGTTCCCATTGCACACCCTTACAAACGGGTACAAGTTTTCATTTTTTGTATCGCAGAAAAAAGTTTAGAGTAAATATGTTACGGCGAATATAGTTTGCTATTTTTGGTGAATTTTGTTCTTGATTTTACTAAAGTTTCCCCTTCAATATATGGCATATGTTCTCTATTTCCTTCTTTAACAATCACACACCACCATATGTGATATGAATTCGAGCAATTCTTCAAGTGGTGATGGTAGATTACAATAAGGTATGGAAATAAGGTCCCTTCACCGACGGTCAAGATTAGCTAATTTTCATGGGTACATTCGTGTCTTTTTGGGAAAATTATAAATAAGAATTTTTTATGTCAAAATAACATTTCATTCGTTTCCAAATAAATACAAGAGAGAAACCACGTAAAGACAAATCCCTAATAACTTGATAATAAAACAAGCTTGGCTTTAACGAAGGATTCCTTCCATTTAGATATCTTGGCGTACCCGTCATTGCGTCTAGATTGAGTAAGACAGATTGCATTTCCCTCGTTAATTCTATTACTGCTCGTACTCGTTCTTGGTCGCATCGATTCCTCTCTTTTGCGGGTAGACTTCAGCTTATACAATCAGTCCTTCATGCTACTCATGTCTACTGGGCTTCTGTATTTCCCCCACGCCGATCTGTTCTCTCCAGCATTGAATTGATACTTAGGCAATTCCTATGGAAAGGCCTGGATTTGCGGGCTGGGGGGTAAAAGTGCCTTGGAAAGAAGTCTGCCTTCCTAAGGAGGAGGGAGGATTGGGAATACGCAGACTCCTTGACTGCAATTGGGCAGCTTTACTCAAGCACATATGAATTCTTTTCACTGATAAAGAATCACTCTGGTGCAAATGGATCCATTCCAATTTTTTGAAAAACAAAAACTTTTGGATTGTGCCCAAGCCAACGGTGTGTTATTGGGATTGGAAAAAAATATTAGACCTCCACCGGGATTTCCACCTTCAGTTCGTCTGGCGCATCGGCAACGGAGCAAATACCTCCTTTTGGTTCGATCATTGGCATGCTAAGGGTCCTCTTTACAAGTTCTTTGCGGATAGGGACATATACCGCTCCGGTATTCCAAGGTACTCCTCGATGAGCGAGTTCTTCTCCTCCATTTGGCCCCATTCCTCGGTCATAGACACATTTCGCTCCTGGCCGCTTTCTGCTTCTCTTGATCCGGGAGCCAGCGACAGCATCACCTAGCACAGTCACCCCTCGTGAGAGTTCTCTATATCCAAGGCTTGGGAATTTTTAAGGATCAAGGGCCAAAAAGTTAACTGGAGCTCATTCATATGGGATCCTTCCATTGCCCCCAGGTACGGGTTTTTACTGTGGCTTATCACCCTCAAAAGGCTTCCTACTCAGGAGTATCTTTTGAGCCATAATAGGATTGAGGCAGGGACTTGTGTCTTTTACCACAGTAGACTGGATTCCATCGATCATCTTTTCTTCGGTTGTAACATCTCGGCCTCCCTTGCGTCTTTTTGGGCTTCAAAGTGTAATCTCTCCTGGCGTAATGGTTCGTGGGATGATAATCTACGATGGGCCATTCGAGTCATTGGAGGCCATAGGTTCCACCAACGCATCGCTCGCTTCTCCTTTAGCGCATAATGCCATACCATCTAGAAGGCACGGAATGATATTATTTTCAGAAGCAAGACTTGCTTCTTGCTAGCTATCCGCAATCATTTAATTAAGCTGACACGAGATCAAGATTTATCCTTTAAATCTGTTGAAGATAATCCCCGGAACCGGAGAATTCAAGCCAATTGGGGCATTCCTGTCTCAATTTTTGATTCTTAGTTGCGCTTAGCTATTGTATAGCTCTCTTTTGGCCGTTATGGAAGGTCTTGCTAACTTAGTTCTTGCGGCTTACTAGCCTTGTTTAGTCGTACTCCTTGTACTCATTGGAACACCTCCGTTGTTCCCTCGAGTACGAGGTTTTTTCAGTATGACTTTCCCTTATTGTATTTGATGCGTTAAATAGTATATATACATCTTACCTTACCAAAAAAATAATAAGATGAATTGTCAGAACAATGTTAAGGATCACACGTTCAAAAAGCAGATCTATGACTTCTTCAAATCCAAATTGGTAGCCAACCATTGAATCTGTCTTTAATAATGAGCACTCAATCCTTCCCTCCATGGAGGTTGAAGAAGAAAGCCGTGTGAAGACGAGAGGGAGAGGTGAGAGAAAAAGCATTTCAATTATAGTTAAAATAATGATTTGAAGTGCAGTCGTCTTTTCAAAAGAGACTTCAAAGTGGATCTAATATCAAATAAAAACCTAAAATGACCAGTTTAGCTTCGAATAAAGGTATGAAGTTACCAAATTAATCTCAAATGAAAGTCTAAGTGGAGCATTTTCTCAAAAGAGGACCCACAGTGGACCTTGTCTCAAATAAAAGCCGAAAAAGACCATCTTAATCTCATATAAAGGACTAAACTCATTGGTGACCAAATTTGTGTCTGTCGATTTACACGTGCAACTTATGTGCTTATTTCAATGGCAAAACGGGGGCAAGAGATTTTCGGCTTTAACCCATTTTTAAAAAGTCCCAAATTGAAGCTAGGGTTCTTTTGAGAGCAAAATTTCTCCTAATATCACTAATGTATCTTCTCCATTTCGACCGTGTCTATCGTTGTTGGCTCTCTAATGTCGTCACCGGAATAGGACAAATGACACAAATGGTTCTTAAACTTTGATTCAATATGCTATTTCGTCCCTGAACGTTAATTTGTTTAACGTGAATCCTGAGTTTTAGCTCAATGTCCAACGTCATCCCTGAATTTTTAATTCGTTTAATGTGGTCCCTAAAACTTTTGGTATATATTCAATTTAGTCCGTACAATATACGAAAATGTTCAATATCATCTTTCCAATAATTCAAATTAACAAAATTTGCTGATTTGGCTTCCAATCTGGTAACTTTGAACGATGGACAAAAAAAAAATATTACACACGAATTATCCATGTAAGATATCTTGTGTAGATAATCCACGTGTAACGTTATTTTTTTTCGACCTTTCAAACTTACGATACTGGATGCTAAATCAGCAAATTCCAAAATTACTTGAATTAATAGAAGAATAATATTAGATATTTTCAAATAGTCTAGGGAGTAGATTGAACATTTACCAAAAGTTCATGAACCAATTAAATAAATTAAAAGTTCAAGGATGACATTGCACATTTGGGCAAAAGTTAAGGATAATTTGTATAATAATCTGCATTGGAATGAGCATGGGAGTCACACGTGCAAGCTGGCCGGTGAGTTCAAACCCTTATTTGAGACTAAGTTGGCTATATTAGGTCTTTAATTAAGACAATGTCTACTCTGGATCCTTTTTTGAGAAACAACCAACCTTCATGCCTTTATTTGAGACTAACTTAGCCCTTTCAGACCTTATCTGAGACATGGTCGACTCTTGTCCCTCTTTTGAGAAAACCACCTCACTTTAGGCCCTTATTTGAAACTAAGTTGGCCATTTGGTGATCTTATTTGAGACAAGTTTCATTTTAAGTCTTTTTTTTTCTAAGAAAATGACTCAACTTCATGCCTTTGTTTGAAATTTTTTCGCCATTTCATGGTACTCCAAATGCATGAGAAAAAAAAATCTTCTCTTTCTTTGCTTGCAGAGGTATGTAAATTGTGATTTAAAATCAAGATCACATCCATCACATCCCAGCACTCCTTGACCAATGTATCAAGATCTAAATTTAAGACAACGTTTGTGCTTAATTATGGGTTTCCATATGCACTATAATATAATTTTGGATGCAACATGATAGATGGCTATTAGCTGACTCTCAATATTAAATTGCATCTCAAGAAGCAGAACATGGGATTCCAGTCATGCCAAAGGAAATTTCCCTGAGGCAACCTTTTAGAGAATTCAGACAATCATAAGTTCAAGTCTCAACAAAGACAACCGCGCCTCTAAGATTAGTTGGGCCGCGGATTGAAAGTGACTGGTGGGATTATACCGGTGCTCCGAGAGACTAGACCTTCAATTTCATAACAAAACCAAAAATATAATGTCTATATATCAGTTACAAATTGCAGTATCTGAGCTGAATTATCAGATCTCAACCCCCTCCTTTTCCTACTGTGGTTAAAGACAACAAGATCACCAGGAGACAAGCATGAAAAAGCTCCCAAATTGCATCCTCAATTGCCAATTTATTTAAGACGGACAAGAACTTCTCAACAGACGCAATAAATTCCCCTAGCAAAAATCTAAAAACCCAATTTTGTTCTCACATAATTCAACCAAGCTTGGGATCTAATACTAATCAAAACTCTGGCCCCCACCATTTACTTTTGCTCTTTTTCAGGCCCCAGTTACGTGGCCAATGCCACTTTACCGGATATGCAAGAAACTTCCAAAATCTGTCCTCCTCCCGTGGCTGGTGCCCCAGATGACAAATCACCCTTTGCCGATGATTCAACTCAGAGACAAACGTGAAATTTCCTTCCTCTGACCCCTCTCTCTCTCTCTCTCTCTCTTTCTCTCTGTGGACCCAACACAAGTGCACGAAAAACTCACAAACATCATATCACGTAGCCCTCATATATGCAAAAGCACAAGATGGGTCATTCGTGAGCTGAGTTTCAGACACACCCATCGAGCAATGGCGAGCCTAAAGGCTGGAACAAGACCACCATGGGTGGGCTTAGGAGCAGCGGTTTGGGTTCAGATAGCATCAGGCAACTCCTACACCTTCCCTCTGTATTCGCACTCACTCAAGTCTGTTCTTGGGTTCAACCAGCACCAGCTGACCCTGCTTGGTGTGGCCAACGACGTCGGCGAGAACTTTGGACTCCTCCCTGGGTTTGTCTGCAACAGGTTGTCTCCTTGGGTCGTCCTCCTGGTCGGCGCTATAGCCTGCTTTTCCGGCTACGGCGTGCTCTGGCTCGCCGTGAGCGGAATGGTCCGGTCTCTGCCTTACTGGTTGGTGAGTTTTGACTGGTAGTTTTTTCGTTTTGTTTGAATCTGACCGTACTGAAGTTTTTCTTGTTTTCTAAGCTTTCTGGACGTGTAACGTGGTCTTCAGTTTAAAAAACCTCGGTTTCATTGCCCACATTGAGAGTAACATTAAGTTCCACATCTAGAAACAAACTTGTTTTCTTGAGCTTTCTGATTTTGTGACGTTTTTGTTTTGATTGACTTCTATGTTTTGCTTTTTTTGCATATCACGACCTGAGAATGTTTGGATCGGATTGAAAGGTTGACTGACATTATGTGCGTGTTGAGGGTGCCATCTACTGGTTTTTTGCAGAGTAGAGAAATTTCAGGGCCAATTTTTGGTTTATTCTGATAAAACGGCAACAAGGAAACATAAAAACAGAAGGACCCGGAAGGATAGTTTCTTCCTAAAGCTGAAAACATGAGAATATCAACAACAACAACAACAAAAAAAAGGAAAAGAGAAAAAACACACAAATACATGAATCTTGAACTAGGTTTCTGTAGGTAAAGGTTCTTTTAAGGAAGGGTGTCGATGACCGAAGAAATCGTTGAAGACTTTCGAGTTTAGTCTGTTTATTGTGTTCAAGAAAAGGAAAGATAATTTCTTAGTTTTCTGCAAGTACCTGGTCATTCTCGAAATCCATTGCCTATTTTATCAAGCACGGGCTGGTTGTTGGCCATACAATGAAACCGACTTATAACAAACAGTCAACATGAACTTCCTAGCTTGAATGCTTCACTTGTTTGCCACGAATTCCTGGAACTTGGGAATTGTTCAACAGGCCAATGTAAGAGAAGTAGACGCTTGCAATAGGCATAAAAATAGTCGAATGAAATAGATTGGACAAGACTTGTTCAGGATCTAGGATGCTATTCATTGCTTCCTAAGTAACCGTGATAAGGTGCAAATTCATTGAAGGAGCAGATACTAAGCCAGAGAATGTCTCCAAATTTCAAATGATCCCAGTTCTATGACGCGGAGTTCCCTGTTGACTCGTCCTCCAAATTGTCTCTCCCTTTATGTCTTTGATCTGTATGTCTTTCATATTTAAACAGCTTTGAAACCTCATCCAACTAAGATGGAGCTCAGCTAATAATGCCAAAGAAACATGTATGTAAAGGTTAGGGAAAATATCCGATAATGTAGGTCTGATTCCATGTTTTCGTGGTTACCTGAAATGACTATCCGAATTATGCTATATGTTATGATAGTCGTGCATGTTATCATCTGTTAACTCATCCTTGAAGTTCAATCTTCCCTCTGTATTGAAATGGTTAAGAACTTTGTGGCTATATAGGCACAAGTAAAAGTTTTGGTGCTTCTAGTTTGAGACATGTTATTTTTTCAGTGACTGTAGACTAATGGTACATTATCGGAATCTCTTGCTGGCCACAAGGACTGTGATGATCCCACTCACAGAAAATGTCATAAATCGACTTCATGACATGAAGCAATTACAGATCACTGTTTTCTTGCCGGAATCTCCCTTCATTTTGGCCGAAGTGGTTTTCGCCTCCTTACTGTTCCACGGTTGTCACCCAATGCAAACATGCGCTCACTTCCCAAAACATAGTGTAGACTTGGCAAACGGACTTATCTCATGCTTAGAATCTTCTCTAAATTACCTTTAGGCTATGCATTTTCAAAACTGTAGGACAACATTTCAGTGGAGCAAGATTGGCTTGAAATGCTATTCCCTGCATCAATTTTTAACATCCTTTCACCTTTTATTTTAATTTTTGCTGCAGCTATGGATTGCTTTGTGTGTCGCCACCAACAGCAGCGCCTGGTTGGGCACAGCCATTTTGGTTACTAACATGAGGAACTTTCCTGCTGACCGAGGCACAGTCGCAGGGATTCTCAAAGGGTACTGTGGATTAAGTGCGGCCGTATTTACTGAAATTTATGGCGTTATGCTTCACCATTCTTCTTCCAGACTCCTCATGTTCCTCTCACTTGGAATCCCGGTTTCGTGCTTCATCACTATGTATTTCATCAGGCCTTGTGTTCCCGCCTCCAACGAAGACTGTTCAAAGCGCGGCCATTTCATGTTTATACAGGCAACAAGCGTTGCACTCGGCTTATACGTTCTAACAACAACAATATTGAACGACATCCTTCCTCTGACTTCCAAATTATCTTACTCAGCAATTGCCGTAATGGTTCTCCTCCTTCTGGCTCCTCTTGCTGTCCCTCTAAAGATGACATTTTATCGCAGCAGAAGGGCGGTGATACTGGAAAGCCAATATGACCCTTCGGATGGTATTGTTTGTGATGGATGTGAAGATAAATCTGAACCGCTTCTGACGAATTCTTTGACGGAAATGTACCTTGGAGCCCCCGATGAGAACAATGATGTGTCTGAGATTAATATGCTTTTGGCAGAAGGCGAAGGGGCGGTGAAGAAAAAGAGGAGGCCTAAACGAGGAGAGGACTTTAATTTCTTTGAAGCTCTTGTCAAGGCGGATTTCTGGCTTCTGTTCTTGGTGTATTTTGTTGGAGTTGGTACTGGGGTAACCGTCCTTAATAACATGGCGCAAATCGGGATTGCACAAGGTGAGCACGACACAACTATCCTCATGTCTCTGTTCAGCTTCGGCAACTTCGTGGGTCGGCTCGGTGGAGGTGCCTTGTCTGAACATTTTGTCAGGTTAGTATAGCACCGATTTGTGAGTCACATCTATATCTACTTTGCTAACTTCTTTCTATGTCCCAAGAAGCTTTTACTACTTTCAATTTTTTCGGCAATATGTGATATCATGGATGCCTCGGTGTCCTAACTTAAATTTACCTTCAGAAAACACTTCTTAGGCACCTTTGCATTTACGGTTTGGCTTGATACTATGTGTATCTTGTTCCTAACTTCATAGGATTATCCCAAATGACTGACCATAGTGAATCTAAGTCAATATTCCTCGCAGGTCAAAAATAATTCCTCGTACCATCTGGATGACACTGACTCAAGTAATCATGATCATGACATACCTTCTTTTCGCATCGGCTATTGACGGAACGCTTTATGTGGCAACTTCACTACTCGGAATCTGCTACGGTGTTCAATTTTCTATCATGGTCCCGACCGTCTCCGAGCTTTTTGGGCTGAAGCATTTTGGCTTGTTGTACAACTTCATCTCACTGGGGAATCCCATCGGCGCGTTCCTCTTCTCGGGCCTCTTAGCGGGTTACATATATGACAACGAGGCCGCTAAGCAGCACGGATTTGATGTGCTCACCTCGACCATGACTTGCTTGGGTCCTGATTGTTTCAGGCTCACCTTTCTGATTTTGGCTGCAGTGTGCGGTTTCGGTGTAATTATGAGCCTGATTCTGACCATCAGGATAAAACCTGTTTACGAGGCTCTTTATTCTGGTGGATCCTTCAGGCTGCCTCAAAGTTCAACTCACTGAGGTCAGGTTGATATGCCTGATTTTTCTTTTTTTCATTCCTAGGACAAGAACTTGCTTACCAGGTTCTTTTTCGGAGGTTGCTATTCCAGGTACAGTCATTCTTTTCTTAGCTCTACCATATGATGAGAAAATATGGAATCTGGTCTGTCCGTCCATATTTTATGAAGAAAGCTTTATCATTGCGGTATACATATATTTAGCATGTCCATGTGAACTAGAAGTTGTACAGTCTTTCCCGCTGTAACTGTCCCCTAGAAAGATTTGGAATCATGCAGAAGATGTGAAAAATGCAAGCTGAATCATATGGAGAACCAGCCAGGACATTATTTAAATCGAAAAGAAATAACTTATAATCGAAAAGATGAGGGAAGAGTAGGACTACCGCATTAATCCTATATTATAGTCAATTCGCCAACATCGGAGTTTCTGAATGAAAATTTTCACATACTTAAAATCTTTTAAGTTCAGTACTACTAGGCAAACTTTTGAGAATTCTGGAATGTGGCTTTTGGGGCTAGATGAACTTAATTTGATCTATTCAAATGTATATAGACACAGTGAAAGAAATGACGCATGATGATTCAACTTGAAGGAAGAAATTCAAATAGACAAGAAAATTAGAGAATACAGAGTAAACTGGAAATCCAGATGAATGCTCAAGTATTTCAGCGATGAATGAGATTGCCATACTTGTCTCGGAGAAAAAAGTAGCATATGATGAAGCAATTGCCGCATGTGGTGATGGTTACGTCAATATGATGAAATCATGCCCTTCCCCGACGAGGATTTTTTAACAGAACAACTGGAATTACCAGTGGAACTGTTTCACAACACGCTGCGAAGTTCGAGTAGAATGTCGTCGTGTATATGATTCCGCCTTCATTTCCCCGACTGTTGTTATACCAAGTGGCTTGTCCACCTTCATTTCCCTGACTCTTGTTATCACCGGTGGCTTGTCCATTAAAAGAGGATTTCCATAGTAACTGCTGTTATCGAATCACTGAAATTGATTCTTATGTGGTATATCACACGACAAAGTTGTTGAAAAATACATTAAAGACTACCAAGAAGTTCAACCCGGTGAGATCATCAGCTACTGAGCCGGCCAAGTTATTGTAGGAAAGATCAATACTTTCCATGTTTGTTAGTGCAGAGAATGACCAGGGTATATGTCCTGTAAGCTCATTGTGTGATAGATTTAGCGCACGAATGTCTTGTGAACCTCCTATCTCTTCAGGGATTCGACCTGTGAACCTGTTGCAAGAAAGTTCCAATCCCTCCATGAGAACAAGAACACCACGTTCATAAGTACTAGACCTTCTCTTTGTTGTGAACTCGACCTTCTGGGGTGAGATTCCTATGAGCCATTGGTTCTTCACACGATTATCATAATAGTCAAATTCAATGCTTGTGCTTGTCGTGAAATATGAGGAGGATGACCATTCAATATCTGTTGCTTCAATCGACCAAGGCGTCATAATTATCTTATCGAAGACTTCTTTAGTGAAGTTCATTGGATCAGAGCAGTAGGCAAATGACCAGAAAGGTTGTTCACAGAAAGATAGGTCGTACTCAATTGTCTCAAGCTGCACAATTGGTCTGGAAATGTGCCACTGAACTGGTTAGCTCTGGGAAGAAGAATGCTCTAGCTAGGATGGTTTCCGACCCAACCAGGGATGACTCCATCGAAGTTGTTATTGCTAAGGTCCAGCGTGACCATAGCAGCGCGCAACTATATGTGGATTGAACTACTTTTCGATCGAACTGAAACTGTTCTCCTCATCATGAGGAGACAGCTATCGGAATAGAGGGAAATTGCATCATGTAAAATGTTCTGTGGGATTGAATTTCTATAGCCAAGTACGAAATTCGCCCGCTCAAAGGCTCTCTCAGTTCCTCAACGGCTGAAAACAGAGGCCTTTGGGCAAATCGAATGGCCTTAAACTGCTCGGCCACCCTGCCAAGATATCCAAGAACCTACCGTGGTGAAATCAAACTCAACCTGACGACAAGATAGCTGCTATATACGATTCTCCAAAGCTGAAGTAGAAGGTGGCATGTCCATAAACCCACCTTAACTTCGCCAACTAGTGTTATTCGTGGTGGCTACTCCAAATAGAAGAGGCTTAACAGTCACATTCCTGGTGGCTAGTCTAAATAAACAAGGATTTCAATAATAACTGCTGCAATCAAATGACTAGAATGGATTCTTATCCGGTATTGCACCGGACAAGTTGTTGCGGGATACATTAAAAACTACCAAGAAGTTCAGCTCGGCAAGATTGTCTGGCATTCAGCCGTTCAAATTATTGTAGGAGAGATCAAATACTCTCCGTCTGTTTGTGCTGAGAATGATGAAGGTATAGAACCTGTGAGCTGGATGTGCGATAGGTTTAGCGTACAATGAGTAAATCACTGTCATCTGCAAACACAACTGACGAAGCTATTTGGCCACAACTCACATGTCAGCTGCAATGCACATTGAGACCGCATTTGGGAAGTGCAGAAGGACACTTGGAAAATGACACTTCCACTCGATCATCTGATTTCAAAGAAGCTTAATAACAAAAACAGGTCCTAAAACAACCAAAATGATACTTCATCCCATGATAAAAGTCAGCAACTTGGACAGTGAGAGATGATCAATTAGGATCCTTTCAATTCCACTAAATTGAATCTATTGAAATTCAGAAAACAGAGACATCTGAACCCCGCTGAGAAGGACATCTTGGTTCCTACACGATGGTCATTCTTGTCAACAAAATTGACTGAAACGGCGATCGGATAGTGACATGGACTACGGAGAAAAGTTGCGATCACAGCAAAGAACTACGCAAAGCATGTTCAAGAAGACATCATTACAATCAAAAAAAAAATTTTACAAGGGAAGATGCTTGCTGCACTCATAAAACAGAGACATATATACATATTCCGAAAACAAAAATTCCACGCTACATTGAACTATCTAGTCTCTAAGGCTTACGCAAGTCAGATGCTGAGCAAGCGCATCTCGAACCACCTGCCCAAACTTGTTCACCTCGCCTTCATAAGCCGGAACCTCCTGATCCTCCTCCCACTCTCCAACTCCATTTTCATCAAAAACTGGCTCGCTGCACTGCATTAGAAAGTTATGCAATAAGCATCCTGCGAATATGACGATTGGGAAAAACTCGACATGCTCCTCCTTCAATGGCTTCGAGAGGAGCTCCCACCGTGCCCGGACCCTCGCAAACGCCCTGCGAACCAACCCCATGGTGCGGCTATGCACGGAATTGAACTCCATCTCGATCGAGCTGAAACTGTTCTCCTCATTATAAGGGGTCAACAGCCATGGTAATAGAGGGAAACAGGCATCACCCAGAATGTACTGTGGGATCGAACTCCCATTACTTAGTACGAAGTTTGGCCCGCTCAGAAGTTCTCTCGATTCCTCCACGGCCGAAAACAGTGGTGTCCGGCACAAAATGGAATTGGGCCTTAAGCTACTTGGCCACCCGGCAGAGACATCCAAGAACCTCCCCTCAGAATCCACCAATGCCTGAACTAACAAGCACCCATTTCCCCCCAACCAATCACCCTCGACCCGAAACCTCCCGAACCCCAAAATCCCGCAACAATTCGGCAGCAAAATCCACCCGAACCCCACTATGATCCTCTCTCTGTTGGAGTACAGCTCAAGCAAATCCCCCAAGTTCTCATTGATAGCCCTACAGACAGCGAAGAACGACCGGCACGCGTCGGCCGAATCCAAGCCGAACAGCCGCCCGACCACCTTGTACGGGGTGGCGTGCGCCAAGCGGTAGAGGGCGGCGGCGAGGGCGTGGTCGGGAGGGATCGAGGGCAATGCCGATTGCAGAGAAGGCGAGACGAGGCGGAGGAGGAGCGAGAAGGAGGGTTTGGACATGCGGAAGAAGGGGGTCCACCGGGGGTCGAAGTCGGCGGCGTGGGTGGCGGAGAGGAAGCGGCGGAACCAGCAGTCCTGCGGCGGCGGCGGAGGGGGGAGGGGTCTCGGCGGCGGCGGGAGGGAGAGGAGGGAGGCGAGAGAGCCGAGGGAGGAGGAGGCGGAGTGGACGCGGGATTCGAGGGCTAGGGCCTGAGAAGGGAGGAGGTTGAGGTCGTTGCGGAGGAGGAAGGAGCGGGCGGCGGAGGTGGCGGCGGCGAGGAGGGAGACGAGCGGCTCCAGGTGGTCGTTGCGGCGTTTCTTGGCCTTGGGCCTGGCGGTGGCGGTGGCGGTGGCGGTGGAGGAGGCCCCGGCCGAGCTCTCGCCGCCGCCGCCGCTGCCGGCAGCCATTTGGTGGCGGCGACACGGAGGAGGGGAGAGCTTGTTCAGCTTCCCATTTCGATGCTTCCGAGGAGGCGACGGAGAAGTAAAGGCTGCGACCGCGAGCGTGTCTTTTAAGATTACTAAAATTAGACAGAATTTCTTCTTTTAAATTACTTATTTATTTATTTGGTTTTTCCAAAGTCAAAATTGGAACATGATGGTTGACGGATTCAACGTGAACACTACAGACAATTTTGCCGTTGAAAGAATTAGGAGAGAATAGGAAGGAAATTGGATTGATGACTATATCATATTTTTTTGGGTTAATTTCAATGAATTATGTAAGTGTAAGGAATTAAAGATTTAGCCGAAAATTCGTTGATACTTGCAAATTGTCTTGCTCGTTCCTAAATTCCTTAACCGGGTTTAGGAATTGTATCAAAATTAGCCAAATATCCTCTTTTATAAAGTTGGATTGATGCAATTAGCTTAGGCATTTTGAGGGATTTTCATATCAGGATTGTAATTTGTCCGTTTCGATTCCCTCTATCACGTGAAAACAACTTTGAATTAGAGTCATCTATGTAGATAAAAAATTTGAACTTAACTGATTTATGCAACTTGTAGAGCGTTCCATTAATATCTAGATAATCGGGATATTCACGCTTATGCCTTTGGATTATAGAAAATAATCCCTTTTATAATAAACTAATGCAGAGCTCGAGCTTTGTCTCGATCATTATGAAAATACAGTTCGCTTACATTATATTATAGTATTCTCATCGAAATATGAAATAATTAATCATTCATGTAAAAATATTTTAAATGAAAAAGAAAATCTTACCTAGAAAAATAGAAAAAGAAAAAAAAAAAAGGCGTTTCCTCCAAGAAAACCAATATTACCTTTTCGACCCTTCAAATTGAAAATTAAATACACAACTATCAAGAAGAGCACATGCATACTATTAGTGATGCATGTGCTCTTACTTATAAATGTATATTTATCATGAATTATATATTTATCATGATACTAATATCATACTCTCATTTCCTTTCGATAAATATGAATAATTCCTTATGTCCATCTTACTTATAAATTAGCCTAATCATTCATTTGAGATTTAAAGTGATGGCCTCACTCCTTTTTTTTTTTTTCTTTCTATTTTTGCTTTTTCTAATTAGGATTTAGTTACCATAACTAAGCATTTCACATGTTTTATTTATTAGTGTATTAGAGAAAAAGTGCATTCTTGGATATTCCTATAATATTTTATATGCCTCGCATAAAATCCACAAGAAACATAAACTAAGCAAGTGAAGTTGTTAATTATGGAAAATAGATCTTACATTGATATAGAAAAATTAAAAAAAATAAGGAAAGTAATTTGATATCAGCACTTTAAATTGCAATTAAATAATTAAGGATAATTTTGTCTTTTCAGTGAAAACCGCGTGAGTTTAGTAATAGCGCCACCCCTTCTCTAAATGGAAAGTAATTGTAGATCTTTTTTTCTTATTTTTATTTTGGCAGATTCGAACGCGTGAAATTAATTAATATCATTAGGGCAAAACACGGAAAATAAAATAAGATTACGGTAGCCCCGGCCAATTCTCGAGCATCTATCGCGCCGGCATTTCGGCTACGGGCGAAGGCAGAGATGCCCTGCGCCCGCGCCTACCGTGACCCGACGTGGGCCCCACCTCGAGAAATCCCAGATCGCCGTCCACTGGCGACCGGCGCCTCGAACGGACGCACGGGAGACGGTCGGTCAACGTCGAAGCTCATTTTCCTTCGCGAGCCTCACGCGTTCGCACGTCGAGTAAAAATACACCTTCGCACACCCAACCACACACATCTTCTTCCCACTCCTTTCTCTCTTTCTCTCTCTCTCTCTCTCTTTCTCACCCGCGAAAAGAACGCCTATTGCTTCGGGCGAAGACGATCGAATCCCAAAGGTCCGCCGCGCGCCCCCCGCTAGATCTCCGGCCAGATCAGCTCCCTCCGCCATCGTCCTCGTCACCAGCGACCTCACCTCTCTCTTCCTCTCCTCCGTGCTCGACGACTTGAGAAGACGAAGAAGCTGAGGTCGGCGGATCCAGACCAGCCGCCGGCGACGCCGACGCCACATCCCGCTCCCTCGGCGGACAGCACGTCGGCTCACCCCTCGCTGTCGGCGGCCTCCGTTTGAGGTCCTTTTTCTTCTTCGAAGGGGAGTTCGGCGGATCGCCGGCTGTTCCAGCCCCGCCGGAGCTTTCTTTGTCCGGATCTGATCGCGCTTTTCGGAGATCCGCCTCATCTCTCGCCGTTCTGAGACGGAGAAGACGAAGAGTGCTGATCGGCGATTGTAATCGGCAGATCCATCTGTCGTTCGAAATCCGCCTCGCCGGAGCTTAGTTTCTCCAGATCCGATACACTTCCTCTAAAGGTAATTTCCCGGAGCTCGATACTACGTTTATCGCTTCATCAAGCATAGTGGAGCATGGTGAGCTGTAGTTGTGAAATGCTCAGAACCTATTTATGCGGTTTAGGTTAGTGAAGCCATCGGTCGAGCTGAATACTCTTCATTGATCGCGTGATCAATCGCAGTGAAAGCACGGTTACTTCGAGCGCTAAAATGATTAAGCTTATTAGTGCCGTTGATTTTGTGAAATCACCGGAAAGCTGGTTACATCGTCCTCAAGTGATGCTTTTGAGTCGAGCGGGACTAATTTAGCTTGTTTGTGCCGTTTAGGCAGGTGAGGGTGACGGTGAAGATGTCTCAAAGCACTATCCGCAAAACCCTGGGGGCCGTCAAGGACCAGACGAGCATCGGCCTTGCGAAGGTCGCGAGCAACATGGCGCCAGAGCTCGAAGTGGCCATCGTGAAAGCCACGAGCCACGATGATGATCCTGTGGACGAGAAGTACATATGTCGGATCTTGAATTTGACTTCATACTCGCGCGGATACGTTCATGCATGTGTTTCTGCGCTTTCAAAGCGACTGAGCAAGACACGTGACTATATTGTGGCTCTCAAATCCCTAGTGGTCATTCATCGTTTGTTGAGTGATGGAGACCCGATTTTTCATGAGGAGATAATGTATGCGACCAGGCGCGGTGCTAGGTTGCTGAATTTGTCTGATTTTAGAGATGAGGCTCACTCTAGTTCATGGGACCACTCGGCTTTTGTGAGGACTTATGCTGGGTATCTGGATCAGAAACTCGAGTTGATTCTGTTTGATAGAAAGAGCGGCGGTGGCGGCGGTCCTAGTGGAAGTGCTAATGGTGGTGGTAGTGTTCACAGTGAGGATAGGTATGGGAGTAGAGATGATTTTCGGTCCCCACCACCCAGAGGTAATGATTATGAGTATGGTGACTATAGAGGAGAATATGGTAGTTATGGGGGGATGAGAAGGTCAAGGTCATATGGGGATATGACCGATGGCGTGGCTGTGAAAGAAGGGAAAGAAGAGAGAAGGGTAGTGACTCCACTGAGGGAAATGAAGCCAGAAAGGATCTTTGGCAAAATGGGTCACTTGCAGAGGCTATTGGACCGGTTCTTGGCGTGTAGGCCCACTGGTCTGGCAAAGAATAGCAGGTTGATCTTAGTTGCATTGTACCCTGTTGTGAAGGAGAGTTTTCAGGTATATGCTGATATCTGTGAGGTTTTGGCTATTATGCTTGATAAGTTTTTCGATATGGAGTACCATGATTGCGTCAAGGCTTTCGATGCTTATGCTAGTGCTGCTAAGCAAATTGATGAGTTGATTGCATTCCACAATTGGTGTAAGGAGACAGGAGTGGCAAGATCGTCTGAGTATCCTGAAGTGCAAAGGATTACCAGTAAGTTGTTGGAGACATTGGAGGAGTTTGTGAGGGATAGAGCAAAGAGACCTAAGAGTCCAGAGAGGAGAGAAGAATTGCCCCATGTGGCTCAGGAGGAGGAGCCTCCTGTGCCAGATATGAATGAGATAAAGGCGTTGCCTCCACCAGAGAATTATACTCCTGCACCACCACCGGAGCCAAAACCGGAGCCACCAAAGCCACAAGTGACAGCGGATTTGGTGGATCTGAGGGATAACGGAGTTACTGCTGATGATCAAGGTAATAAATTTGCATTGGCTCTATTTGCGGGGCCACCAGCTAATACAGGGAATAGTTCGTGGGAAGCATTCCCTTCTAATGGTGAACCAGAGGTGACTTCTGCTTGGCAAACCCCAGCTGCCGAAGCTGGCAAGGAAGATTGGGAATTGGCTTTGGTGGAGACTGCTAGTAACTTGTCAAAGCAGAAAGCGGCTTTAGGTGGTGGTCTTGATCCATTGCTACTGAATGGCATGTATGACCAAGGAATGGTGAGGCAACATGTTAGCACTGCTCAATTGACTGGAGGTAGTGCAAGCAGTGTTGCTCTACCCGGCCTTGGAAAGAGCGCAACCCCAGTATTGGCTCTCCCTGCACCCGATGGAACTGTTCAAGCAGTTAACCAGGACCCTTTTGCTGCATCATTGAGCATCCCTCCTCCTTCATATGTACAGATGGCGGAAATGGAGAAGAAACAGCATTTGGTTGTGCAGGAGCAACAACTATGGCAGCAGTATGCTACCGAGGGGATGCGAGGTCAAGCCACTTTGGCCAAGATTAGTGGGACAGGTTACTATGCACCAGGTCCTCCTGCGATGCCTTATGGCATGCCACCAGTCAGTGGGATGGGACCGCCAACCGGGTATTATTATTCTCCTTACTGATGTTGCTTGCTTATCGCCATATGACTTTTTTTTCTCGTTTCATCCAGTTGTGTATCTAGTTATATTATGATATGATCCTTCTTGTATTCTGATGTGCGGGTTTTGGGAAGAGGGAAGAGTGAACCCAGGGAGATTCTTTTTGGGGAAGATATTTGGATGGTGACATCCTGTGCATCCTGTACCTGCTTGTGCTTCTTTTAATAATCAGAATTTCCATGACCAGAGCCTCTTGTGCAGTCACGGTATAGACAGAACCGAATCCGTCATTGTCTTGTAGCTCTGCGCTTTGTTGTTTCGTGCGTAAAAGTAGACTGACCATCAAAACCAGTTCTCTTAAAAATGGCAGCACTGCTGACCTTCTCGCATGAATAGAACGTTCACAATAGGATTGAGTTCTTCAAACTAGATTTTTGTATTTTGCTCCTGGCTTTGTGTTTCTTGATTTCCTCGGAATCATCTGGAGCTTAGTGCTTTTGTTAAATAATTCCTATCTGATATCATATGATGATGGTCTTGATTATATCTTGGATAAAGATCCGATGATGCTGAAGAATGATTGCTAGTGGTCATGAAAAGACTCGTTCGGGATGGAGCAGGCATAAGATGTACAGCTATATCTCCCTCTAAAGGTTGAACCTATGTTCCCATTTCGACTGTTTTATCTGCACAACTCGAGGTCGGAGCCCACAAATTGCCTCGATGAGGACAAAAGAATTGAACAGTTGAACTGAAAGCACTGCGAAATTGATTAATAGAATTTGAATAATAAGTTATAGGGGAAACGCTGATGGATGGTCCGATGCATACTGCAAAGTTTGATGAAAGCATAAAATACTCAAGGAACTGAAAACAGCTCCATCGTTGATTGGTATTGCCTCTGTTCTTCAAATTTATCTGGCTGACCTCGATCTTTTCTCTTCGTTTTTTTTTTTTCATGATAAAGAGCCTACAACTAGTCTAGCTGGGCGGAGTTCGACCTCAATTGGTTTTGCATGGCTTGGGCTCTAATGAAATCATGACGGATTGTGATGTATTTGTATGTTAATGGGGTTAATTTGAGTCAATTTGCCCTCTTCAGTTGATAGGACCCCAATTTTTCTTTAAAGAAGATGAGATGAGAGAATGACCACTAAGTTTTTGTATACCCAGTACAATTTATTCATCGATACATGAAAGATCTCTAAGTGAAAAAATATTTCCTTATTAGTGGAACGAAGTTGGATTGCACGCAAATTAGCTTTCCTAGATGCTCATTTCTTCGTGGTGGAGATACCACACTGATATAATTGGACGACAAAGCTTTATGTAAGTTTTGCCAATGTTTGGGAGCCTGAAGAGAGGCCCTCGACGATCCTCGCTTTACATTTTGAAGATAGCATGATGCAAATCATAAAAAATATTTGACTTCCCATGACAGCAGATTACACTTATAATTTGGTTTGCTCTCCAGTTCTCCTCCCTGACTCACTGTTCAAAAATGACCTTTCGCCAAAACCAACCTATTCAAAAAAAAAAAAAAAAACCCCTAACCCAACCCCACCCCAAAGCCTACCACTTAGCCCCTCTCCTCCCGGCACTGTCCCCAGTTGCAGTGTCTCGAGCTTGCGTCTGTTGCTACCCAAATTGCGTTATTGAACTCAGACGCCGAATCTATTGGCCATGGCGAGCTCGCCGAATCGCTTCACTTTTCGAGCTTGAAGGACCACGGGCATTAGTGCTGCATTTGAGCTTGCGGACACGGCTTCGAGTGCGACTTTTCAGCTCCAGTGCCGCGGAGAGAGAGAGAGAGAAGTTGACATTGGCATGGCCCAAGATCGAGAGGTGGGGATAAAAAATGGGGTTTGGGGCGGGGTGGAGGGGAGGTTTATCTTTTCAACTGGGGTCTTTCTCTAAAAATGCAAATTGTGTATCTTCAAAAATGGGGATGGCTTTTCCAAAGTTTATCTATTTTTTATTTCCTTTCTTGAGAAAACACTGGCACAATACCTTACTTATACGCTATCTGATGTAATAATTCACTTATGCACGTTATACTTGCTTGTGCATGTTTGAGATAATCGATAAGGTCGATGATTTATAATTTGTAGCTTTCTCATAATCCCTCCTCGAGAAAGCGAGAATTTGCAAAGAGATATCACGGAAAAAAAATCCAAATACTCTTGCAAAGTGAAATGTCATGTAAATGTAAGACATCAAAAGGCTCTAAAAATAATTAAAATTCGATATGGAGGTTATTCCCTTCAACCCAGGCATCCGATCGCACAGCCCGGCCTGCTCGGGAGCCCTACTAGTTGCTAGTAGCCATTTTCGTACATTTGCACCAATTTGGGCCTTGATCCGGGTTGGTTCATGCTCAAAATTTGGCCTAGACACCGAGACAACAAATTAAATCTCTTTTAGACTGAATAGGACATGCCTCAGTGCAGTTACTTTGTTTTTCTGGCAAAGCTAAGCTCCTAACAAAATGTAAAAACGTCATTCTACACAGACATGAAGAACAAAAATAGTCATGAAAATGCAAGTTCGACTAGGAAGTTAACTATCTCATGAGACCCTTCCGCACAACTAAACCTTCATAAAAGTAAGACGGAAATTGGTGTCTCAACCAAATTGCGGATCTTCCATGAACCTAGGACTCTTAAAGAACATTCGGTTGTTAGAGCTATATTGTCAAGAAAGAGGAGTTTTATGTCTCGAACGGTTTGTGAATGGACTGAGTGATATACAGAGATGGAAATGTTTATTTGGAAAGGAAAGCAAATGTGTCACCGTAGAAACAAAACCAAGGTGAGAAGAGACAGCTGTGTTTCTCTAGTGTTGTTTATCATCGTTAGCAGTATCATAAGCTAACTCAAATAGAGATGAACAAGCAACTATGTTAAAAAACTTCATTTTTGAAAGAGGGAAAGATCACTCGATACATTGTTTTCAAGGAAATTACAACAAGACCTAATTCAAATACAAAGGTAAAAACTTACATTGACCTAGTAGATCCACACTGAGGCCCGTTGATCAACGACAACAGCAAATGGTAGCAAAAAAAAAACCCAACCCTACCATTTCCCGGAAATGCAGAATGAGAGAACCTAAATTGTTTGGCGATTAGACAATTTTTGGAAACTGTCCTGCACAAAGTAGTAGCATATGATGAACAAGTTCCGACATGTGGTGATAACCAGTTCCACATGGTGAAACCATCCTTGCCGCCATTGGGGGTTGATGAACAGAACAATGGGAATTACCAGTAAAACCGTTGTGTATGACACTCCGAAGCTGAAATAGAATGTCTCTCTGTCTATGAAACCATCTTCTTTTGCTTTCGTGCATGATTTTGTTGCCGAGCAATTAACGTTCATGGTTGTCAAGCAATTCTTACTCAACGGCAATCCACACAAAAAATGGTTTCCGTAGTAACTGCTTTCATCGAATGTCGCAAACTGATTTTTGTTAGGTATGGCTCCTGACAAGTCGTTGTAAGACACATTGAAGACTTCCAGAAAATTCAATTGGGTAAGCTCTTCAGGGATAGAACCAATCAAATTGTTGTAGGAAAGGTCAATGCTCTCTATCATTGTGAGGCTCAACAATGACATCGGTATACGTCCTGTAAGCTCGTTATGCGACAGGTTCAGGACAAGCATGTCCTGTAAATTTGCAATCTCTGGTGGGATCTCGCCGCTGAACTGGTTGCGAGAAAAATCTAATCCTACCATTTTAAGGAGTGCATAGCCTTCATAAGAATCAAACCTTCTTTTTGTTGTGAACCCAACAGTATGTGGAACTTGCGATGAATCTTCTTCCCAGCCCTTATAGTACTCCTTATAGCTACTAATTGTCCTCACATATGACCCAGTTGACCATTCTTGAAAATCAGTTCCGAGATACGGTGTTGAAGTTACCTTGTTGGCGTATCCTCTGGAGGAGAAATTCACGGGTCCCAAGCAACTAGGTAATGGACCAGATAGATCGTTTTCAGAAAGATCGATCATACTTAAGCCTTTCAAGCTGCACAATTGCTTGGGAAATGTTCCATCGAAGCTAATACCTCTCAGTGAAAGAATGCTCAATTGAGAGAGGTTACCTAGCCAATAGGGTATGCTTCCGGAGAACTCATTTTCACTCAGATCCAAGGTCACCAGTTCGGAGCTGTTAGAGAGCACATGCATGATTGAACCATTCAATTTGTTCCTAGACAGTTGGATGTGACTCAACTTGGGTGCTATAAAAGATGATGCTAATGAACCAGAGAGATTGTTGTCAGACAAATCCAAATACTCAAGCGAAGCAAGATTGAAGAGTTCTTGAGGGATGACGCCGTCCAACTGATTTTTGGACAAGTCAAGGACCGCAAGCGATGATATGTTTGCAATCAATCTGGGAAGCTTGCTGAAGAAAGAGTTGTTCCTAATGTCCAATACGTCTAAACTTACGAGTGACGAAAGAAAAGAGAGATTTCCAGTGAACTTGTTGTGGTCTAACCGCAGATCTGACATTTTTAGGCTTTTGGTGTTGTCGGAAAATACAATTTCCCCTTGCAAGTTGTTATCTGTTACGTTGAGGTTATATAATGATGAGTTACTATTTAGCAACTGCACAGGTAGTCCCCCTGAGAAATTGTTGTTAGAGAGGTCTAAGATATTTAAGGATTTCATGCTACCCAGTTCAGATGGAATATTCCCTTCCAATATGTTGGCTGATAGATTAAGGTTTTCCAGACTTGGGACATTTGCACAAGATTTGGTAGTGAGCTCTCCTCTCATGCCATTGTTGGATATGTCCATTATCGAAAGATTAAAAAGGGCCATCGATGGAACCTCAAGTGTTGTAAATAAGTTATTTGCCATAAAAAGCATTTCTAAGTTAGTATTGTTTTCCAACAACCAAGCTGGAAAGGGACCTGGAATGTCATTCGAGGAGAGATCCAAGATTCTCAGGTCATATTGATGATTGAGAAAGGCCAGAGAAGTCACTTCGAATCTTCTTGATAGACTATTTGACGTACTAAAAACCTTCAATTGGAACCTCGGGATCAGAGACACAACTTTGGTGTCAATTGTTAGTTTGGTGTCATCAAGCAACAGCACCTTGAGTCTTGAATGGTTTGCAAGTGGGTTGAGTGATGAGGGGATAACAAAATGGTTACTCGAAATGGAAAGAAATTCGAGTGAGGTAAGACTAGCGATGGGAGATGAGGCGACACTATTTGTGAATTCATTGTCTTCAAGATTCATAATCCGAATAGAGGTCATGTTTCGCCAGCATGTAGGAAGCCTGCCCGTAATTCCGTTCCTGCTAAGGTCCAGCTCTTCTAATTTTATCAAATTGCACAAGCCTGTTATTGATATCCGAAGTCAATTCAACTACAATGAGATATATCGGTACATACAACGAGGACATTCAAGTACATCATGGATCCATTTCATGTCTAACTTTTACACTGAGAGATTAGGACTTACTCTGATCTGATAGGTTGTTAATTAGACCGCACATGGATGAGGATAACAATCTAAGAGATGTCAAAGGACCAAGGTTGGAAAGGATTCCCACACTTGTGTTAAACGAAGAATAATCCAAGATGAGCTGTTCCAACTTACTGAAGTTATGGAAATCTTCCCAGAAAACAAAAGATAACTGAACATCAGATTTCCTTATACTAGCATAATCAAGAAATGGTACGGAAATATCACGAGTGAATGGAACCTTTTTTCTTAGTAAAAACTTATTTTGAATATGCATTCACTAAGGGGCTCGACTAACCTTGAGCAGTAATTGTTCCTTCTACTGTATTATCCTGGAGAGAAAGGATTCGGAGGGATGATAGTGCTCCTAATGCTCGCAGGACGGTCCCCGCCTCCTTCAAATGGACATCATCTAGGTGGAGGTTCTCTAAGTGGCTCAAGTTTCTGATGCCTAGCAGTAAAATTTCAAGTAATTAACTCGCTTGGCAGTAAAGTTGTGAAAGCACCCACGCGGATGCATCGAGATAGGAATCTATTGAATCAGCAACATGTCTATATGGAAAGAGAAGGTGGTTGCAATATATGACTTCTTTGTTCTCTATATGAAGCACACGTAAAGGTATTAAAAGCCTGCATGACTTGAAGGCTAGTTAGTCTAATATATGAATAAAAACGAGGATCTTGCATGAAAACTGAAACGGTACCTTCAGCAGTGGCCTCTGCATCAATTGCATTATAACTTATGTCCAGCTCCTTTAAATTATTGAAACCACCTAATTTATACACAAACATTGCTAACTCAAGTCAAGGATGGTGACTTTGTATGGAATTATGAACAGAGAATAAGCCGGAGAAATTACCATTCATATGTAGGGTGTATTTATTTAAGGGAAAATGTTTTTCGGGATTCTCTTTTTCAGACTTTCACCCATTTGGTTCGTCGAAAATGATAAATCAACTCAAAAACACTTTCCGGTCAATGAATTCATATATACAATTAGGAAAGTAAATTCCCTAATTTAAAAAGGTGAAAACATATTTCAGAATTACTCATCTTGAATTTTTTAATTTTTTTAATTTTTTTTCTTGATTAACAAAATTATTCTTATAAAATAATATTTTTTAAATCGAATTTTTAATTATTTTAAAAATATAATTTTTTTTATTTTTTTTAATCTTTTCTTCTCTTTTCTTCTTTATTCGTTCTTTTTTTTTTTTTTTTTCTTTTCCCTTTTCCTTCTTTTCCTTCCTCCTCCTTCCTCCGCCGGCCACGTGCTCGGCGATGGCCGACAGCCCGGCGACCGACCAAGACCCAGGCCGGCGAGCTCGCGGCTCGGCCAATCCAGGCGAGCCCGAGCTCGGTTGAGGCCGGTGAGCTCGCGGCTCGCCAGATCCAGGCGAGCCCGGGCTCGGACCGTCGAGCTCGCGGCTCACCAGATCCAGGCGAGCCCGAGCTTCGCTGAGGCCGGCGAGCTCGCAGCTTGCCAGATCCAAGCGAGCTCGGGCTCGGTCGATCCCAGCGAGGTCGCAGCTCGCCAGACGCCGGCGAGCTCGAGCTCGAGCTGGCCTGTGGCCATCGCCGGCCGGTCGTGGAAGAGGAAGGAGGAGAAAGAAAAGGAAAGAAAAGAAAAAGAAAAGAAAAGGAAAAAAAGAAAATTAATAAATAATGATGGTGTACTAAATTGGGATCACGACATGTCGTGAATTATGAGCAGAAAATAAGCCGGAGAAATTACCACTCATATGTAAAGTCCCACTCAATTTGTTGCCTCGGAGGTATATGCACCTGAGAGACGGAATTGTACCGAGAATGGACAGAATGGAATTTATCCAGAGAGTTCCAACTCAAGTCAAGCACCTCTAGTTTGCCCAGCCTTGAAGATAGCAGGTTTGGATCTGCAATCAAATAACGAAAAGCAGTTCCGCGGAAATCTATTGTTAATTTCGGAAGGTATTGTTAATTTCGGTGAAATATATCATACACTTGTGGATAAATGATGACGTGGACATAATCATATCTATAACGCAGGAAATGAGGAGGAAGAACGCGAACGTGGTTGACTTATGAGCTTATTAAATAATGAGAAATCTTGTTTTATAGACGAATGGTGAATTTATACCTTCTGGTGCAATCCACCCTCTTAAATAGTTGATGGACAAGTCAAGGCTCTTGAGTTCTTGAAAGGGAAGAAGCAGAGAAGCGTTTAGGTACCAAGTTTTGATGCCAAATCGGCCATCGCTCCAACCATAAAGCCTTAGCTGAGTGACTCGTCCCGTGGTGGGCCTGCACCCAACAAGTTTCCAGCCGCAACAGCTGGAAATCGATTAAAATAATCAATCAACGATAAATTATATTTATTATTAATAATAATTTATGTTTTTAAATTTTTCGTTTGTTCGTGTTTGTATGCGATACAAGCGATCATTTTTAGGAAGATATTTTCAAAGTTATTTATTTTTCGCGGAACAAACGGAGCCTCAGAATGATTATAGTTTCAAGATACTGCAATTACTAATCTGTAGCTTTTGCGCATTTCACACATGAGAAAAAGCATAACGAATCGCCATTCGGTTTCTCAAAATGCAGTTGTTTAATTTAAGGAGTGTCTAGTTAACATTATTCGAATTGCTTCTAATGCAAGGGCGACAGTGGATTATCCCTACAAGTCCACATGCATAAGTGAAACTTCACCAGAATATGTCCGGAAATTGGTTGGTTCTAAACATGGGAGATCTGCTAATTTACTTCGCAATGGAGCATTAAGCAGAAAGTGATCTTGACTGGAGGCATTTCAGAAGTAGACATGTTGAAAAATTAATGCGAAAATTGACAAGATCTTGCTATTAAATCGACACAAAAACATTTAAGAAATAAACGGGAAACAATAAGGATACCGAAAATTTATGTGATTTGATTCAAATATTAGTACCTACTCCACGAAGAGAGCCAGCAACAAATCATTCACTATAATCAAATTTGCTCGAGAGTTTTTCACAACTAAATTAAGACCAAATTCAAAAGTGTACAACTTAAAACTCCCGGCATAAATTACCACGTGCTTAAGCCCATAGCAAAACCCTTCGCAAAACTATTTCAAGAATGTCCGTACGTTCTATCTTTTGTTCTCTGTGCGGTGACTCCCAATTTCTAAGGGTTAATTCCAAAAAAAAGGCACAAACTTTATGTCTAGAGACAATTCTGGCCTGAACTTTTTTTTATTCCATAAAAAAGCACCAACTTTAGGTCGAGGAACACTTCTGGTCCGAACTTTTTTTTGTTCCATAAAAAAGCATTAACTTTAGGTCGAGGGACAATTTTGGCCCGAACTTTTTCTTGTCCCGTAAAAAAGCATCAACTTTAGGTCAAGGGACAATTCTGGCCCCAACTTTTTTTTGTCTCGTAAAAAAACACTAACTTTGACTTAAATCCCAAATCTGGCCCCCATTAACTTAAAACCATTAATTATCTAACTTGACTATTCCATATTAGCAATAAATCCATGTGACTTGCTAACTGGATTTAAAGCAATATTTATTGTCTTATTTTGAAGCCACAATTTGAAGATTAACGATAAAACTGTTTCTCTCATTCACTTCACTGACAAGTCAAAAATATCTCTAAATTGAATCTCTCTGGCCAAACTTAATCTGAAACTAACCACTGCTTGTCGACAAACGTCATGGACGAGATTGGCCAAGCTCATCACCATAACCTTTTTTCTCAAACAATGGTGAAAGTCAACAGGTGGTCAGATTTAGAATCATGATAAAAGTTGGTGATTTTTAATAAGACAAAAAAAAATTGGGGCCGAAATTATCACTCAACCTTAAGTTTGTGCTTTTTTATGAGACAAAAAAAAGTTCGGGCCAAAATTGTCCCTCGACCTAAAGTTGGTGCTTTTTTATGGAACAAAAAAAAGTTCGGGCCAGAATTGTTCCTCGACCTAAAGTTGGTGCTTTTTTCATGAAACAAAAAAAAGTTCGGGCCAGAATTGTCCTTCGACCTAAAGTCAGTGCTTTTTTTTGGAATTAAGCCCAATTTCTAAAGGTATTTGGCTTCACCAGGAAAGGAAACCCAAAAAGCAAAACCTTGCTTTTAATTTATTTTCTTTTTTCTAACCAATTCCTGACCCCACACGCTTTCTTTTGTACAACCAGAAAAGATGTATGGGGCAAGAGAATGACCACCGAGTCTTTGCATACCCTGTACAATTTACTCATTCTATATATGGAAAGATCTCCAAATAAAAACAGTTTTTTTTATGAGTGGAATGAAGTTGGATGGCACGCAAACTAGCTTTCCTAAATGCTCATTTCTTCTTAATGGAGATGCCGCACCGATGTAATTGGACAGCAATGCTTTACGTAAGTTTGTTAATGTCTGGGAGCCTAAAGAGAGGTCCTCGTGACGATCCTCACGAGATAGCAGCGACATTATATTTTTAATTTGGTTTGCTCTCCAGTTCTCATTAGCCGCGCGGATTGGATGTGTAGTGTAAGATTCGGTGCGGAAGAGAGATTGTATCGAAAAGATGAACGAGGGACTGTAATTTTTTGACATAGTCATGATTTTAATCGTATTATATCTTTCCCCAACTTTGCTCCTCCGGCTCACCATTCAAAATTTACCTACCACCAAAACCCACCTATTAAAAAAAAAAAAAAAACGCAACCCCAACCCAAAGCATATTAGGTAGCCCCACCGTCCCCATTGCCGTGTCTCGAGCTCGCGTCCGTCACCACCCAAATTGCAGTTGTTGAACTTCGACATGGAATCTAGTGGTCACGATGAGCTCGCCGGGTCGCGCGACTTTCGAGCTCGAAGGCCCACAGGAAAACTAAGTGTATTCATCACGTATCACGTATCACCAAATAAAGGAAAACTAAGTGTATTCATGGAAAATGATTTTCCGAAAAATATTTTCCCTTATTATTAAGTTTTTCGCGAAACGAACGCATCCGTAAAGTCCCACTCAAATTGTTGCCTCGGAGGAATATACGCCGGAGAGACGGAATCGTACCGAGAATGGGCAGAATAGAATTATCCAGAGAGTTCGAACTTAAGTAAAGCACCTCTAGTTTCCTCAGCCTTGAATATAGCAGGTTTGGTTTTGCAAACAAACAATGAAAAGAAGTTCCGCAGAAATCTATTCAAGTACGTGCGGGAGCATGTATTGTTATTCCGGTGAAATATATCATAGACTTGTGGATAAATGATGATGTGGACATAATCATCTATAACGCAGGAACGAGGCAGAAGCACACGAACGTGGTTAACTTATGAGCTTATTAAATAATGAGATCTCTTGTTTTACAGACGAATGGTGAATTTATACCTTCTGGTGCAATCCACCCTCCTAAATCGATGAAGGACAAGTAAAGGCTCTTGAGTTCTTCAAAGGGAAGAAGTAGGGAAGCGATTAGGTACCAAGTTTTGACGCCAAATCGGGAAGCCCTCAGACCATAAAGCCTCAGCTGAGTGCCTCGTCCTGCGGTGGGGTTGCACTCAACACCGTACCAACTGCAACAGTTGGAAATTGATCCCCCGGTGTCTGCCCCGTAGCATGACAGGTCGAGTGTCTCGTTGAACGCTAAGAGGGCAATCCTTTCTTGTTCCTAACATCCACGAGAGCCCCATAAGCATGCGATACCCCAAACCACCACAAGTACCCACAGCATTTCCTTTTTCATGAATGCAGATCCAAGTGACCAAAATTTATAATACTCTTAAGAGTTCTAACTTATTTTTTTCTTTCTGCAAGTTAGTGCGATATTATAAGAGTTTAGCGATGCCTATGCCTGAGTGTAGAAGTTGTTGTCATGGCAAAGTCTTGATCGTCCTTGACGATGAATGTTGAAGTGCAACGCGGAAACGCCAACGGATCCTGCGATTAAAAATAATACGAAATCACTAGAAAAATAAATGAGGAATAATAAAAATTGCTAAAAGATTTACATGGTTCGATCTAAGTGTCGGGACTTATAATTATGAGAAGAGCTGACAGCAAAAAATTCATTATCAAATTGGAGAATTACGTACTTTCAATTAAGAAGTCCTTGTACAGTAAATTGGAGTCCATGACTTCTTTAACAGCAAAAGGATTAGGTTAATATCCTTTAATCGACTCGGGCTTCGTACACGGCTTAAAATCGAAACATTAATATAATAATGAATATAGTTCAGAGACAAGGTTAATGGTTAAAATTGATTTGAATATGGATCAGAAAATGCCCTCTCCAATCCAATCAGTTTCGGGGCAGGCAGTGTACCTCACGTAATGGCTAGAATTCGTTTGCAGGGAATTTTCCAAAAGTCTCTATTGGCATAACTTTTTCCACACGTTTTTAAGTCTAGTCTAGTCTAGTTAACTGTTATCATTTATGTGACTGATTCAATCTCTGCCCAATGAACAGCACAAGCCATGCGATTTACTTGGTTCCCAGCTGGAGCCCATGATTGTACTGAGCAATCAGACTGCAAATAAATGATGGTGACATGAAAATTAGTAAATATTAAAGGATAATTCACAATGGACTGGTTGTTTATTCGAGAAACTAACGTAGGAAAATAGGTTGTAGATTATGACGACGGGTTCACTGAAGTGCTTTTCTTATTGTTTAGCTCCACTAACTTAGAATGCTCAAGATACTGAAAATTACTATTATGCAGTTTTTACACATTTCACACGAGAAAGAGCATAATAGATCACCTTTCGATTTCTCAAAATGCAGTTATTTAACTTAATGAGTGTCCGGTTAACATTATTCGAATTGCTTCTAATGCAAGGGTGACGGTGGATTATCCCTACAAGTCCGTATGTATAAGTGAAACTTCATCAAAAGATGTCTAGAAATTGGATGGTTCTAAACATGGGAGATCTGTTAATTACTTCGCACTAGAGCATTAAGCAAAAAGTGATCTTGACTAGAGGCATTCCAGAAGCAGACATGTTGTAAAATTAACGTGAAAATTGACAAGATCTCGCTATTAAATCAACGCAAAAACATTGGAGAAATAAACATTGAACAATAAAGATGTCAAAGATTTACGTCAATCGGTTCAAATATCGGTATCTACTCTATGGAGAGAGTTAGCAACAGATGACTCACTATAATTGAAAAATCAGAGTTACAATCATTCGTACGCTTGAGTGTTTCCTACACCTATATTAAGATGTAAAACTCGCAGCACAAATCGCCGCTTGATTAAGCCCAAAGCAAAACCCTTGGCACAACTAATCCAAGAACGTCCGTACGTTCTTTCTTTTGTTCTTTGTGCGGTGGCTCAATTTCTAAAGCTATTTGGCTTCTCCAGGAAAGGAAACCCAAAAGGCAAAACCTTGCTTTTAATTTTTTTTCTTTTGTCTAGCCACTTCCTGACCCAACACGCTTTGTTTTGTACAACCAAAACGGATGTCCCAAGTAGGCAATTAAAGTCCACAGAAAATTTGACCGTGACAGTTCATCACTATTCGCTACTTGGGGGCCTGGGCGTTCTGTCCTGCAATTAGGCAAGCTCCGCCAATGCATTATTTATTTCAATATGCCGGTAACTACACACCTCAATCCCCCGAGTTGAACTTATGCTACGGTCACGAAAAGACTCATAGCATAAGTTTGAGATAGAGTCATAAGTATAGCTATATCTCCCTAAAGGTTGAACTTAGGTTCCCATTTTGGCTGTTTATCTACACAACTCAAGGTCGGAACCACAAATTGCTTCGACGAGGACAAAATGATTGAACAATTGAACTGAAAGCGCAGTGAAATTGATTAATAAAGTTTGAATAATAAGTTATGGTATGGGGAAAACGCTGACGGATAGTCGTATGCATACTGCGAAATTTGAAGAAAGCACAAAATACTCAAAGAACAAGAAAGGGCTCCGCAATTGATTGGCGTCGCTTATGGTTTTCAACCTTATATGTTTAACCTTAATCTTTTCTCTTCATTTTTTTTTGCTAATAAATAACCTAGTTCGACCTCGATCAGTTTTACATAGCTTAGGCTACTGAAATCGTGACAGTTTGTGATGTATTTATATTTTAATGGGGTTAATTTGAGTCAATTTGCCTTCTTAAGTTAATGGGACCCCAATTTTTCTTTGACTTAGTCTCCGGATACTCGACTTCAATTAAAGAAGACGAGGCAAGAGAATGACCACCGAGTTTTTGCATACCTGGTACGATTTAGTGGTCGATACATGAAAGAACACTTAAGTAAAAACAGTTCCTTTGTTAGTGGAATGAAGGAATATTTGAGTTGCCATGACAACGGATGACACTTCTAATTCGGTTTGCTCTTCGGTTCTCATTAGCCTCATAGACCGGATGTGCAGTGGAAGATTCGATGCGAAAGAGAGATTGTGTCGAGAAGGTGAACGAGGGCCTGTAATTTTTTGATTTGGTAGATCCACACCGAGGCCAATGTGGATCATATTTACAGATTTGTCTTTTTGTCCCTAACTTTGCTCTTCCCGACTAACCACCATTCGAAATTACGTACCACCAAAACCCACCTCTTCTTGGCTCGCCACCAAGTAATTAACTAGCTTGGCAATAAATTGTGAAAGCAAACACGCGGGTGCCTCGGGATGGGAAACTTTTGAATCAGCAACATTTCTATATGGAAAGAGAAGTGAGTTGCAATATATGACTTCTATATTCTTAATATAACGCACATGTAAAGATTTCGAAGATCCTGCATGACTTGCAGGTTAGTTAGTTTAATATATGAATAAAAACGAGGCCCTCGCATGAAAACTCAAAATAGTACCTCCAGCAGTAGCCGTTGCATCGATTGCATTATAACTTATGTCCAGCTCCATCAAATTACAAAACCACCTAATTTTCGCACAAACGGTGTTAACTCAAGTCAAAGGAGGGTGATTTTGTACCTAATTATGAGCAGAGAATAAGCTGGACAAATTACCATTCATATGTAAAGTCCCATTCAAATTGTTGAATCGGAGGTATAGACACCCGAGAGACGGAATTCTAACGAGAATGGATAGAATAGAATTATCCAGATAGTTAAAACTCAAGTCAAGCACCTCTAGTTTGCTCGGCCTTGAAGATAGCAGGCTAGGTTCTGCAATCAAACAACGAAGAGCACTAAATTCTGCAGAAAACTATTCAAGTAGGTGCGCAAGTAGGTATTGTCATGTTGGTGAAATATATCGTAGACTTGTGGATCAATGGTGACGTGACCATAACCATCTATAATTCAAGAAAAGAACAAGAAGGCAGATGTGATTAACTTTTGAGTTTTTTAGAAAATGAGATCTCTTGTTTGATAGGAAATGGATGAATGGTGAATTTATACCTTCTTGTGCAATCCACCCTCCTAAATTGTTACCGGTCAAGTCAAGGCTCTCGAGTCCTTCAAAGGGAAGAAGTAGAGAAGCGTTTAGGTACCAAGTTTAGAAGACAAATTGGTAAGCCCTCTCATCGGCAAGCATTAGCTGAGTGACTCGTCCCGTGGTGTGGTTGCACTTAACCCTTTCCCAACTGCAACGGTTGGAATTCAATTCCCCCGATGTCCACCCAATAGTCTGACAAGTCAAATGTGGCATTGAATGCTAAGAGCGCAATCCTTTCTTGTTCCCGACACCCACGAGAGCCCCATAAACATGCGATCCCCCAAACCACTGCAGGTACCCACAATGCTTTCTTTTTCATGATTGCATATTCAAGTGACCAAAATTTATAAAACACTTAAGAGTTTTAACTTATTTTTTTTCTCTTTGCAAGTTAGAGCGATTTTATAGGATTTCAGTGATGCTTATGCCTGAGCGTAGAAGTTGTTGTCATGGCCAAAGTCTTGATCGTTCTTAGTGCTGAATATAGCTCAGCTCCTTTCGGTGACAATGGCCAAATTTCGTTGTTGGGGAATTTTGGGAAAGTCTCTATTGGCCTAACTTTTTGCACATGTTTAAGTCCTAGCCTAGTCTAGTCAATTCGTTGTAACTTTTTCACCGGAATGTAGAGGTTGTCGTCATGGCAAAAGTCTTCGTCATTTTTAGTTACGAATATAGCTAAGCTCCTTTCAGTGACAAGGTTAATTAGAGAGCGAACGGTAATTATTATGTTTATCTGTTTTTCTATTTTTTTTGTTCTCTTGAACAAATTCGGAACATAAATCCATTTAGTAAAATAATTTTATTTTGTTTATTTCTGGGAAAAAGTTTTAGCTCAGAAATAAATTTAAACCAAAAATGAAAAGTTAAAATTTTTTACTTTTCTCTGCAATTTAAACAGAAATAACAATTCTCTTTTATTGCTTGCACTTGTTGTCTGCCACCTGCCGCTTGCTCGCTGGCCGCCCGCTGCTTGCCCATCGCCATCGCCGCTGTCGCCTGCGTCAGGCCGGCCGCTATTGCTCGCCGACTGTCCGCCAATCATCTGGAACAGAAATTTAAGAATAATTTATCAAATAAATTTTTATTTTAAAAATAAAAATTTTATATCCTTATCAAACGCTACTTTTTTTTTCAAAAACTCATCCAGAAAATAAAAAGTTTATCCTTCGCACCGTTAGTGTGCTGGGTAGGGAATGTACCTTAGCCAATGGCCAGATTTCATTGGTGGAAATTTTCCAAAAGTCTCTGACATAACTTTTTCAACACGTTAAGTCTAGCTTAGTCTAGTCAACTGTTATCACTTGTGTGACTAATTCAATCTCCGTCCAATGAGAAGAACAGTCCTTGTCATTTACTTGGTTCCCAGTTGGAACCTAAGATCGTATTGAACAATCAGAGATGATGATGTGAAAATTAGTAAATATTAAAGGACAATTTACAATGAACTGGTCATTTATTTGAGAAACTAACATAGGATGTAGATATGATGCCGGGTTTACTGAAGTGCTTTTGTTATTGCTCAGGCTCGACTAACTGAAAATGCTTATATTTTCAAGATATCGAAAATTACTAATTTGTAGCTTTTACACATTTCACACTAGAGAAAAGGTTTAACAAATCGCCTTTCAATTTTTCAAAATGCAGTTATTTAACTTAATGCGTGTCCAGTTAAAATTATTCGAATTACTTCTAATGCAAGGATGAAAGTGGATTGTCCCTACAAGTCCATATGTATAAATAAAACTTCACCAAAATACATCCGGAAATTGCATGGTTCTAAACATGGAAGACCTGTTAATTTACTTGGCAATGGAGCAATAAGCAGAAAGTGATATTGACTAGAGGCATTTCAGAAGTAGACATGTCCAGGAGAAAAACTCTGTAGAAATAAATTTAGGCTCAAAGAACTTGATTACACCTGAATCTTCTATTTAGTAGTCTTGAGATTTTGGTTCGGGAGAATAAAATTGTGGTTACCTGCACCGAAAGTTTATATGACTAATTCATCATACTAGCTGTTAGAATCTCATGGTGAAGGGGTCACATATTCCAGGATAACCACACTTTTGAAAGCTAAATTTGCGAAAACTTATGCGATGGCATGAAGTGAAGAGAGGTTTTTCCTTTTAGGTCACTTAACTCAGATGACAAACTCACTTAAAAGACTTGCAGACATGGGTAGGTGCTCCAGCACTTGTTGATGAAAGTTGCAATGGCCTGGAAGGTGAAGCTTTTACAGTCTTGCACGTTTTGCAGCAAATGCTGTTAAGTTGCAGATAAACTGACTCTCGTATCGTACTGGTTTTTAAGAGATTTAAAAGAACTATAAGTCGAATGCTAATTCACTAAATGCACAAGGTTATAAACTAACAGAACTTTTCCTTTTCACAAAAACAAAAATAAATGGAACCTAAGATTATAAGATCCATATCTGAAGTCAGCAAATAATACCATATTGTCAGCCTGGACGACTTTCAAGTTTGAAATGGTTTGCGAATGGACTCAGCTGTATAAGGAGACAGAAATGTGCTCAACGGAAAAAACGGTGGTAAGAGGAGGTGTGTCATGTCTCCTAGATATAATGTTCTCATCATTGGAAACCTGATCAATCCATTCATCATAGTGATGAGCTTTGTTGTGTTACGCCTTGAGGTGAGTACTTCAAACTGGTAGATTCTCCCATAGACCTTTATCGATTAACAACAATAGGCAGATAACAAAAAAAACCCTCATATCCTCCATCACAAACAAAGGCAGAGTTACAGTCTCTAATTATCTCCTAAATTGGTGACAGTAACAAAAAAATTTGTCCTGTACAAAGTAGTAGAATGTGATGAAACACTTGTCCCGTACAAAGTAGTAACAAAAAAATGGTCCAGTAACAGTCGGTAATTGACGAACAGAACAGATAGGATCCCAAGTGAAACTGTGGTATCTGATACACCAGAACCCAAACATAACTTCCTCATGTCTCTATAGCTGTTGGTTTCATGCATGATTTGGTAGTCCAACAGTTATTATTCCACATTTTCAAGCAGTTATTACTCAGGGGCAACCGATGTTGAAGACGTTTTCCATGGTAACTGATTTAATCAAATGTCCAAACTGATTACTTGGTATGACTCCAGACAGATGTTTTTTGGATATATTGAGGACTGCCAGGAAGTTCAACTCAGTAAGCATTTTTGGTTTGGGACCAATTAGATGAAAACAAGCATGTCTCGTGATATTCCGATCTTTGATGGGATCTTGCCATTGAACTGGCTGCAAGAAAAATCTGATTTACCATTTTGGGAAGTGAATCACTCTTAAGAAATCAAATCTTCTTTTTGTTGGGACTCAGACATTGTGTGGAACTTTCAACCTATCTTCGCCTATGTTGTATAGTATCTAACAAGGAGAACACAATTCTTTAACTTCAACCCCAAGGATCAATGTCGAGTTTACCTTACCAGCGAATTCTCAGGAGAAATTCATTGAACCCTAGCAACTAGGTAACGACCAAAAATATTGTTTTCAAAAAGATCATTCACATTTTAGAAGATTCAAGCTGTAAGATTCAAGTGATGGGCCGTCCTATCTTAGAATGTCCTGTCCGGAAGTTAGTCTGCAGCTCTGGTGCACAGTGATTGACCAAGGACAATTCAACTTCAGACTCCACAGATTCAAAGACGAACATTCTTTGGCAAGGTATTGTTACCGATCTCAGGAAAACTACATCCCAAAAGCGTGAAAGAGCTGAAGACCATATAAACCCCACACCAAAGTCTCACACCGCGATCCTAGTCCCCGTACCTTGCAATTTGGATCGTAATAGGTATGGACTCCCCATGGTAATGTCCAGGAGAGGTAGTTAGGCTGATGGTCCTCTCTTACCCTTGTTCTTCTGGCCAAAAATAAAAACTTAGATCCTAAGACCAAAACCAAGGTCTTCCAGATCTGGGAAGATCGAGCTAAAATTTGTTGGAGACGCTTTCCTCTGCGTCTATTTTAGGGGATATCCATCGCGGGAAGACCGTCCTTACTTTAGCAATTCCATTTTCAAGTTACATCTGACACTAGTCATGATGTTAATCACATTTACAGATACTGTCATGAGTTTTTTTTCCCCGACTTTGCCCCTCCCGACGATTCACGGCATTCAAGAGTTACCTACCACCAAAACCCACCTATTCAAGGCCCCAACCCAACCCAACCCAAAGCAAAGCTTTACGATTTAGCCCCTCTCCTCCCGGCACCGTCCACGGTTGCCGCGTCACCGAGCTGCCATCCCCGTCGCCTCTCAACTGTCTCCCTCTCTCACATCTCCAGCTCGCGCCCATCGCTACCTGAATTGCATTGCGGAACTTCGATGCCAAATCTAGTGTCGCGCGACTATCGAGCTCGAAGGCCCACGGGCATTAGTGCTGCCTTTGGGCTTGTGGCCACGGCCTCGAGTGCGACTTTTGAGCTCTAGTGGCCATGGAGAGAGAGAGAGAGAAGTTGACATTGGTGTGGCGGAAGATAGCGCCGATGGGGATAAAAAATGGGTTTGGGTGGGGTGGAGGGGGTAATTTATCTTTTCAACTTGGGTCTTTCTCTGAAAATGCAAATTTCGTATTTTCAAAAGTGGGAGGTTCTCTACTTTTTTTTTTTACCTTTTTTCAAGAAAAAATGGCATGATACCTTATTTTATAAACTATAAGATATAATAATTCTCCTTTGCACGTGTTAAACTTGGTTCTTCGTATTTGAGATAAACAATGAGGTCGATGGTATATGCTCTAGAGCTTTCTCACAACCCCTCCTCCAGAAAGTGAGAATTCACAAAGAGAGTTCACAAAAAAAAATTCTAAATACACTAGTACAGTAAAACGTTATGTAAGACATCAAACTGCTCTAAAAACAATTAAAATTTGATATGTGGGAGGTTATTCCCTTTGACCCAGGTACCTAGTGGCCTGGCCTGCCCAGGAGCCCGACTAGTGGCTAGTAGCCATTTTCATACGTTTGCACTAATTCGGGTTGGTTCTTGCTTGAAATTTGGCATAGACATCGAGACAACAAATTTGATCTCTTTCAGATTGAACAAGACGAGCCTCAGTGCAGTACTTTGTTTTTCAGGCGGAAAGTCTTGGTCATGGCCAAAGTCTTGGTCGTTCTTAGTGCTGAACAGAGCTCAGCTCCTTTTGGTGACAAGGTTAATTAGGGGCGAATGATAATTATTATGTTTCCTTTTTTTTTTTTGTTCTCGAAAACAAGTTTGGAACAGAAATCTATTTAGTAAAATAATTTTATTTTTTTTATTTCCGGGACAAATTTTTGGCCTAGAATTAGGTTTAGAACAGAAATGAGAAGTTAAAATTTTCTACTTAAATGACAAACCTCTTTTATTGCTCGCCCTCGCCGCTAGCTGCCATTCGCGCCAGCAAGCTGTTTGCCCGCCGCCCATTCGCCATTTGCCACTGTTGCTTGCTAGTCGTCCGCTACCGCCGGTCGACCATTCGTCGCCGCTAACCGATCGCCTGCTAGCCATCTGTATCTGCCTGCCAGCCGTTGGGAGCATAAATTTAAGAATAACTTATCCAATGAATTTCTATTTCGGGAACAAAAGTTTTGTATTCTTATCAAACGTTACTTTTTTTTCTCAGAAACTCGTTTAGGGTAAAGAAATTTTATCATTCGCGCCTTAGCGTGCGAGGCAAGGAATGTACCTTTGCCATTTGCAAGATTTCATTGGCGGGGAATTTTTCAAAAGTCTCTGGTATAACTTTTTCCACACGTTAAGTCTAGTCTAGTTTAGTCTAGTCAACTGTTATCATTTATGTGACTAATTCAATCTCTGTCCAATGAGAAGCACAAGCCATGTGATTTACTTGGTTCCCAGCTGGAACCTAAGATTGTATTGAACAATAAGAGATGATGACATGAAAATTAGTAAAATATTAAAGGACAATTCACAATGAACTGGTCGTTTATTCGAAAAACTAACATAGGATGTAGATATGATGATGGGTTTATTGAAGTGCTTTTCTTATTGTTCAGGCTTGACTAACTTAGAATGCTTATATTTTCAAGATACCGAAAATTACTAATATGTAGCTTTTACACATTTCACGGTAGAGTAGAGTAAAAGTATAACAAATCGCCTTTCAATTTCTCGAAATGCAGTTATTTAACTTAATACTTGTCCAATTAACATTATTCGAATTACTTCCAATGCAGGGTGAAAGTGGATTATCCCTACAAGTCCATATGTATAAGTAAAATTTCACAAGAATACGTCTAGAAATTGCATGGTTCTAAACACGGAAAACTTGTTAATTTACTTCTCAATGGAGCATTAAGCAGGGAGTGATCTTCACTAGAGGCATTTCAGGAGTAGACATGTCCAGGAAAAAAACTTTGTTGAGATAAATTCAGGCTCAAAGAACTCGATTTCATAGAACACACCTGAATCTTCCTCTTAGTATTCTTGAGATTTTGGTTCGGGAGAATAACAGCCTGTGATGCAATCTAATTCTGAAGGAAAATTGTTGCTATTGGCACTGAAAGTTTATGCGACCAAAGAATCACCGCATATTCCAGGGTAACTGTTGTAAAAGCCAAGCGATCGAACAATAAAATTAACAGAACGAGGAAATAAATTGGATACTAAATTTATGTGGTTCAATTGTAGTGATCTATGTCCAAGGGGAGAGCAGCATGAAATTCTATTATAGATCAAACGATACAATAGAGATTACAACTACATTCGAGTCACTCAAACATTTTTAGTGTTTTCTAAGCCTCAATTACACCCAATAGTTTACGCAATGTTTTACCCCAATTATTCCTTACGAAATAATCTCTCAATCTCACAAAAAAATTAAATATAAATCTTATTACAAGATTTAATCGCTACAAATACTTATGCGCTTGGATATTATTTGCTTAAGAAAGACCCACAAAACTCACCAAGCACTCGTTTCGTTGCTTCGAGTCTTCACTGGACATAAAGGCACGAATACCACACCATGCACTCTTCGACTTCTGCCCCCCAAGGTGCCCACAGTAGAATATATTTTATGTGCCCAAGAGTTGACCGAGTCATGGTCCAAGTCAAAGCCACGTTGGACTTTCTTGTTTCACCCCCAAGACTCCAACATAACAGCACGCCCAACTTTAATTCTCGATCAAGATTCCAAATCGTAATCTGCTTTGCTTAATTTCAATCTTTCCTATAATAAACCGGCCTTTTTATAATGATTTATCTCGGCGGATCCAGACACAGCCGCCGGCGACGCCGACGCCACGTCCCGCTCCCTCGGCGGACAGCGCGTCGGCTCACTCCTCGCTGTCGGCGGCCTCCGTTTGAGGTCCTTTTCTTCTTCTTCGAAGGGGAGTTCGACGGATCGCCGGCTGTTCCAGCTCCGCCGGAGCTCGTTTTGTCCTGATCTGATCTGATCGCGCTTTTCGGAGATCCGCCTCATCTCTCGCCGTTCTCAGACGGAGAAGACGAAGAGTGCTGATCGGCGATTGTAATCGGCAGATCCATTTGTCGTTCGATATCCGCCTCACCGGAGCTTAGTTTCTCCAGATCCGATACACTTCCTCTAAAGGTAATTTCCCGGAGCTCGATACTACGTTTATCGCTTCATCAAGCATAGTAGAGCATGGTGAGCTGTAGTTGTGAAATGCTCAGAACCTATTTATGCGGTTTAGGTTAGTGAAACCATCGGTCGAGCTGAATACTCTTCATTGATCGCGTGATTAATCGCAGTGAAATCACCGGAAAGCTGGTTACATCGTCCTGAAGTGATGCTTTTGAGTCCAGTGCGACCAATTTAGCTTGTTTGTGCCATTTAGGCAGGTGAGGGTGACGGTGAAGATGTCTCAAAGCACGATCCGCAAAGCCCTGGGGGCTGTCAAGGACACCGGACAAGCATTGGCCTTGCGAAGGTCGCGAGCAACATGGCGCCAGAGCTCGAAGTGGCTATCGTGAAAGCCACGAGCCACGATGATGATCCTGTGGACGAGAAGTACATACGTCGGATCTTGAATTTGACTTCGTACTCGCGCGGATACGTTCATGCATGTGTTTCTGCGCTTTCGAAGCGACTGAGCAAGACACACGACTATATTGCAGCTCTCAAATCCCTAGTGGTCATTCATCGTTTGTTGAATGACGGAGACCGGATTTTTCATGAGGAGATAATGTATGGGACGAGGTGTGGTGCTAGGTTGCTGAACTTGTCTGATTTTAGAGATGAGGCTCACTCTAGTTCACGGGACCACTCGGCTTTTGTGAGGACTTATGCTGGGTATTTGGATCAGAAACTCGAGTTGATTCTGTTTGATAGAAAGAGCGGCGGTGGCAGTGGTGGCGGCGGTCGTAGTGGAAGTGCTAATGGTGGTGGTAGTGTTCACAGTGAGGATAGGTATGGGAGTAGAGATGATTTTCGGTCCCCACCACCCAGAGGGAATGATTATGAGTATGGTGATTATAGAGGAGAATATGGTAATTATGGGGGGATGAGAAGGTCAAGGTCATATGGGGATATGACCGATGGCGTGGCTGTGAAAGAAGGGAAAGAAGGGAGAAGGGTAGTGACTTCACTGAGGGAAATGAAGCCAGAAAGGATCTTTGGCAAAATGGGTCACTTGCAGAGGCTATTGGACCGGTTCTTGGCGTGTAGGCCCACTGGTCTGGCAAAGAATAGCAGGTTGATCTTAGTTGCATTGTACCCTGTTGTGAAGGAGAGTTTTCAGGTATATGCTGATATCTGTGAGGTTTTGGCTGTTATGCTTGATAAGTTTTTCGATATGGAGTACCATGATTGCTGCCAAAGCCAGCAAGGAAGATTGGGAATTGGCTTTGGTGGAGACTGCTAGTAACTTATCAAAGCAGAAAGCGGCTTTAGGTGGTGGTCTTGATCCATTGCTACTGAATGGCATGTATGACCAAGGAATGGTGAGGCAACATGTTAGCACTGCTCAGTTGACTGGAGGTAGTGCGTGCAGTGTTGCTCTACCCGGCCTTGGAAAGAGCGCAACCCCAGTATTGGCTCTCCCTGCACCCGATGGAACTGTTCAAGCAGTTAACCAGGATCCTTTTGCTGCATCTTTGAGCTTCCCTCCTCCTTCATATGTACAGATGGCGGAAATGGAGAAGAAACAGCATTTGGTTGTGCAGGAGCAACAGCTATGGCAGCAGTATGCTGCCGAGGGGATGTGAGGTCAAGCCACTTTGGCCAAGATTAGTGGGACAGGTTACTATGCACCAGGTCCTCCTGCGATGCCTTATGGCATGCCACCAGTCAGTGGGATGGGACCGCCAATCGGGTATTATTATTCTCCTTACTGATGTCGCTTGCTTATCACCATATGACGCTTTTTTTTCTCGTTTCATCCAGTTGTGTATCTAGTTGTATTACGATATGATCCTTTTTGTATTCTGGTGTGCGGGTTTTGGGAAGAGGAAAGAGTGAACCCAGGGAGATTCTTTTTGGGGAAGATATTTGGATGGTGACATCCAGTGCATCCTGTACCTGCTTGTGCTTCTTTTAATAATCAGAATTTCCATGGCCACAGCCTCTTGTGCAGTCACAGTATAGACAGAACCGAATCTGTCATTGTCTAGTAGCTCTGCGCTTTGTTGTTTCGTGCGTAAAAGTAGACTGACCATCAAAACCAGTTCTCTTAAAAATGGCAGCACTGCTGACCTTCTCGTATGACTGGAACGTTCACAATAGAATTGAGTTCTTCAAGCAAGATTTTTGTATTTTGCTCCTGGCTTTGTGTTTCTTGATTTACTCGGAATCATCTGGAGCTTAGTGCTTTTGTTAAATAATTCCTAACTGATATCATATGATGATGGCCTTGATTATATCTTGGATAAAGATCCGATGATGTTGAAGAATGATTTCTAGTGGTCATGAAAAGACTCATACGGGATAGAGCAGGCATAAGATGTACAGCTATATCTCCCTCTAAAGGTTGAACCTATGTTCCCATTTCAACTGTTTATCTGCACAACTCGAGGTCAGAGCCCACAAATTGCCTCGATGAGGACAAAATGATTGAACAATTGAACTGAAAGCACTGCGAAATTGATTAATAGAGTTTGAATAATAAGTTATAGGGAAAATGCTGATGGATAGTCCGATGCATACTGCAAAGTTTGATGAAAGCATAAAAAACTGAGGGAACTGAAAACGGCTCCATAGTTGATTGGTATTGCCTCTGTTCTTCAACCTTATCTGGCTGACCTAGATCTTTTCTCTTCATTTTTTTTTTCGTGATAAAGAGTCTACAACTAGTCTAGCTGGGCGGAATTCGACCTCAATTGGTTTTGCATAGCTTGGTCTCTAGTGAAATCATGACAGTTTGTGATGTATTTGTATGTTAATAGGGTTAATTTGAGTCAATTTGCCCTCTTAAGTTGATAGGACCCCAATGTTTCTTTAAAGAAGATGAGACGACAAAATGACCACTGAGTTTTTGTATACCCAGCACGATTTATTCGTCGATACATGAAAGATTTGTAAGTGAAAAAGGTTTCTTTATTAGTGAAATGAAGTTGGATCGCACGCAAATTAGCTTTCCTAGATGCTCATTTCTTTGTAGTGGAGATACCACACTGATATAATTGGACAACAATGCTTTATGTAAGTTTGTCAATGTTTGGGAGTCTAAAGAGAGGACCTCATGGTGATCCTCGCTTTACATTTTGAAGATAGCACGATGCAAATCATAATAAATATTCAAGTTCCTATGACAGCAGATTACACTTATAATTTGGTTTGCTCTCCAATTCTCCTCCCAGACTCACTATTCAAAAAATTACCTTTCGCCAAAACCAACCTATTAAAAAACAAAAAAAAAACCCCTAACCCAACCCACCTTAAAGCCTACCACTTAGCCCCTCTCCTCCCGGCACCGTCCCCAGTTGCAGTTTCTTGAGCTCGCGTCTGTTGCTGCCCAAATTGCGTTATTGAAATCGACGCCGAATCTAGTGGCCATGGCTTGACTTTTCAAGCTCGAAGGCCCACGGGCATTAGTGCTGCCTTTGAGCTTGTGGACACGGCCTCGAGTGCGACTTTCGAGCTCCAGTGCCACGGAGAGAGAGAGAGAGAAGTTGACATTGGTGAGGCGGAAGATAGAGAAGTGGGGATAAAAAATAGGGTTTGGGGCGGGCTGGAGGGTGGTTTTATCTTTTCAACTGGGTTCTCTCTCTGAAAATGCAAATTGTGTATCTTCAAAAATGGGGATGGCTTTTCCAAAGCTTCTCTATTTTTCTTTTCCTTTTTTGAGAAAAAAATGGCATAATGCCTTACTTATATGCTATCTGATATAATAATTTGCTTTTGCACGTTAAACTTGCCTATGCATATTTGAGATAATCGATAAGGTCGATGATTTATAGTTTGTAGCTTTCTCACAATCCCTCCTCGAGAAAGGGAGAATTCGTAAAGGGAAATCACAGAAAAAAATCTAGATGCTCTTGCAAAGTAAAATGTCATGTAAATGTAAGACATCAAAAGGCCCTAGAAATAATTAAAATTCAACATGGGAGGTTATTTCCTTCAACCCAGGAATCCGGTTGCGCAGCCTGGTTTGCTCGGGAGCCCTACCAGTGGCTAATAGCCATTTTCATACATTTGCACCAATCCAAGCCTTGATCCGGGTTGGTTCATGCTTGAAATTTGGCCTAGACACCGAGACAACAAATTAGATCTCTTTTAGACCAAATAGGACAAGCCTCAGTGCAGTTGCTTTGTTTTTCTGGCTAAAGCTAAGCTCCTAGCAAAATGTAAAGAGGTCATTTCCAAGTATACATGAAGAACAAAAATAGTCATGAAAATGCAAGTTCGACTGTGAAGTTAACTATCTCATGAGACCCTTGCGCACAACTAAACCTTCATAAAAGTAACATGGAAATCAGTGTATTAACCAAATTGCGGATCTGACATGAACCTAGAACTCTTAAAAAACATTCGGTTGTTAGAGCTATATGGTCAAGCAAGAGGAGTTTTATGTCTCGAACGGTTTGTGAATGGACCAAGTGATATATGGAGACGGTAATGTTTATTTGGAAAGGAAAGCAAATGTGTTACTGTAGAAACAACACCGAGGTGAGAAGAGACAGAGCTGTGTTTATCTAGTGCTGCTTGTCGTCTCAACTAACTCAAATAGAGATGAACAAGCAACTATGTCAAAAAACTTCATTTTCGAAAGAGGGAAAGATAACTCGATGCATTACTTTCAAGGAAATTAGGACAAGACCTAATTCAAATACAAAGGTAAAAACATATATTGACCCGGCAGATCCACACTGAGGCCAACGTTGATCAACGACAATAGCAGACGACAGCAAAAAAAACCCAATCCTACCATTTCCCGAAAATGCAGAATGAGAGAGAACCTAAATTATTTGGCGATTAAACAATTTTCGAAAACTGTCCTTCACAAAGTAGTAGCATGTGATGATCAAGCTCCGACATGTGGTGATAACCAGTTCCACAAAGTGAAACCATCCCTGCCTCCACCGGGGGTTGATGAACAGAACAACCGGAATTACCAGTAAAACCATCGTGTATGACACTCCGAAGCTGAAATAGAATGTCTCTCTGTCTATGAAACCATCTTCTCTAGCTTTCGTGCATGATTTTGTTGCCGAGCAATTGACGTTAATGGGTGTCGAGCAGTTCTTGCTCAACGGCAGTCCACACAGAAGAAGGTTTCCGTAGTAACTGCTTTCGTCGAATGTCCCAAACTGATTTTTGTTTGGTATGGCTCCTGATAAGTTGTTGTAAGACACATTGAAGACTTCCAGGAAATTCAACTGAGTAAGCTCTTCAGGGACTGAACCAATCAAGTTGTTGTAGGAAAGGTCAATGCTCTCTATCTTTGTGAGGCTCGACAATGACATCGGTATACGTCCTGTAAGCTTGTTATGCGACAGGTTCAGCACAAGTATGTCCTGTAAATTTGCAATCTCCGGTGGGATCTTGCCGCTGAACTGGTTGCGAGAAAAATCTAGTCCTACCATTTCAAGGAGTGCATAGCCTTTATAAGAATCAAACCTTCTCTTTGTTGTGAATCCAGCAGTATGTGGAACTAGGAATGCATTCGCATCTAGTATTGTTTTACTGTCCTCGGTATGGATTGCCTTCACATAAGACGTAGTTGGCCACACTTCAAATCCAGTTGCAAGATACGGTGTTGAAGTTACCTTATCGGTGTATCCTCTGGAGAAATTCATGGGTCCCAAGCAACTGGGCAATGGACCAAATAGATTGTTATCAGAAAGATCGATCATACTTAAGCCTTTCAATATGCACAATTGCTCGGGAAATGTTCCACCGAAGCTATTACCTCTCAATGAAAGAATGCTCAATTGAGAGAGGTTACCTAGCCAATAGGGTATGCTTCCAGAGAACTCATTTTCACTCAGATCCAAGGTCACCAAATTGGAGCGGTTAGAGAGCACATGCACGATCGAACCATTCAATTTGTTCCCATACAGGTGGATGTGACTCAAGTAGGGTGCTATAAAAGATGATGCTAATGAACCAGAGAGATTGTTGTCAGACAAATCCAAATACTCAAGCGAATCAAGATTAAAGAGTTCTTGAGGGATGAGGCCATCCAACTGATTTTTGGACAAGTCAAGGACCTCAAGCAATGACATGTTTGCAATCCATCTGGGAAGCTTGCCAAAGAAAAAGTTGTTGCTAAGGTCCAATACCCCCAAATTTACGAGTGATGAAAGAGCAGAGAGATTTCCATTGAACATGTTGTGGTCTAACCGCAGATATGACATTTTTAGGCTTATGGTGTTGTCGGAAAATACAATTTCCCCTTGCAAGTTGTTATCTGCTACGTTGAGGCTACCTAATGATGAGTTACTATTTAGCAACTGGACAGGTAGTCCTCCTGAGAAATTGTTGCTAGATAGGTCTAAGAAATATAGGGATTTCATACTACTCAGTTCAGATGGAATATTCCCTTCCAATCTGTTGGCTGACAGATTAAGGTGGTGAAGATTGGGGACATTTGCACAAAATTTGGTAGTGAGCTTTCCTCTCATGCCGTTGTTGGATATGTCCATCATCGAAAGCTTAAAAAGGGTCATCGATGGAATCTCAAATGTTGTAAATAGGTTGTTTGCCATAAAAAGCATTTTTAAGTTAGTATTGTTTTCCAACAGCCAAGCTGGAAAGGGACCTAGAATGTCATTCGATGAGAGATCCAAGATTCTCAGGTCATATTGATGATTGAGAAAGCCCAGAGAAGTCACTTCGAATCTTCTTGACGGACTATTTGACATACTAAAAACCTTCAATTGGAACCTCGGGATTAGAGACACAACTTTGGTATCGATTGTTAGTTTGGTGTCATCAAGCAACAGGACCTTAAGTCTTGAATGGTTTGCAAGTGGGCCGAGTGACGAGGGGATATCAAACTGATTATCCGAAATGGAAAGAAATTCGAGTGAGGTAAGACCAGTGAGGGGAGATGAGACGACATTATCTGTGAATTCATTGTCTTCAAGATTCAGAACCCGAATAGAGGTCATGTTTCGCCAGCATGTAGGAAGCCCGCCAGTAATTCTGTTTCTGCTAAGATCCAGCTCTTCTAGTTTTATCAGGTCGCACAAGCCTGTTATTGATATCACAAGTCATTTCAGCTACAATGGTAGATATCGGAACATATAACAAGGATATACACGTACATGAAGGATCCATTTTATGTCCAGCTTTTACACTGAGAGATTAGGACTTACTCTGATCTGATAGGTTGTCAATTAGATCGCACTTGGATGAGGATAACAATCTAAGAGATGTCAAAGGACCAAGGCTGGAAAGGATTCCCATGCTTGTATTGATCGAAGAACGATCCAAGATGAGTTGTTCCAACTTACTGAAGTTATGGAAATCTTCCCAGAAAACAAAAGATAACTGAACATCAAATTTCCCCACACAAGCATAATCAAGAAATGGTACAGAAATATCACGAGTGAATGGAACTTTTTTTTTAGCAAAAACTTATTTTGAATATACATTCACTAACAGGTTCAACTAACCTTGAGCAGTAATTGTTCCTTCTACTGTACTATACTGGAGAGAAAGGTTCCTGAGGGATGATAGTGCCCCTAATGCTCGCAGGACGGTCCCCGCCTCCTTCAAATGGACATAATCTAGGTGGAGGTTCTCTAAGTGGCTCAAGTTTCTGATGCCTAGCAGTAAAATTCCAAGTAATTAACTCGCTTGGCAGTAAAGTTGTGAAAGCACCCACGCGGATGCATCAAGATAGGAATCTATTGAATCAGCAACATTTCTATATGGAAAGAGAAGGGGGTTGCAATATATGACTTCTTTATTCTTAATATGAAGCACACGTAAAGATATTAAAGAGCCTGCATGACTCGAAGGCTAGTTAGTCTAATATATGAATAAAAACGAGGATCTTGCATGAAAACTGAAATAGTACCTTCAGCAGTAGCCTCTGCATCAATTGGATTATAACTTATGTCCAGCTCCTTTAAATTACTGAAACCACCTAATTTATACACAAACATTGCTAACTCAAGTCAAGGATGGTGATTTTGTATGGAATTATGAACAGAGAATAAGCCGGAGAAATTACCATTCATATGTAGGGTGTATTTATTTAAGGGAAAGTATTTTTTGGGAATCCGTTTTCTAGACTTTCACCTATTTGGTTCGTCGAAAATGATAAGTCAACCCAAAAACACTTTCCGATCAAAGAAAAATTTATATATAAAATTAGGAAAGTGAATTACCAAATCTAAAAAGGTGAAAACACTTTCCGGAATTACTCATCTTGAAATTTTTAATATTTTATTATTTCTTTTTTTCTTGATTAATGAAATTATTCTTATAAAATATTTTTAATTATTTAAAAAAACTAAAATTTTTTATTATTTTTAATCTTTTCTTCTCTTCTTCTTTTTCTTTTTTTTTTCTTTTCCCTTTTCTTTCTTTTCTATCCTGCGGATGCCTCGAGATAGGAATCTTTTGAATAAGCAACATTTCTATATGGAAAGAGAAGGGGGTTGCAATATACAACTTCTATATTCTTAATATGAGCACATGTAAAGATATTAAAGAGCCTGCATGACTCGAAGGCTAGTTAGTCTAATATATGAATAAAAATGAGGATCCTGCATGAAAACTGAAACAGTACCTTCAAGAATAGCCACTGCATCAATTGCATTACAACTTATGTCCAGCTCCTTCAAATTACTGAAACCACCTAATTTATACACAAACATTGCTAACTCAAGTCAAGGATGGCGATTTTGTATGGAATTATGAACAGAGAATAAGCTAGAGAAATTACTATTCATATGTAGAGTGTGTTTATTTAAGGGAAAATTTTTTCGAGAATACGTTTTTCAGACTTTCACCCATTTGGTTCATCCAAAATGATAAGTCAACCCAAAAACACTTTCCGATCAAGCAAAATTTCATATATAAAATTAGGAAAGAGAATTCACTAATTTAAGAAGGTGAAAACACTTTCCAGAATTACTCATCTTGAATTTTTTTAATTTTTTTCTTTATTAATGAAATTATTCTTATAAAATAATTTTTCTAAAACTCGAATTTGTAATTATTTAAAAAAATTAATTTTTTTTATTATTTTTAATCTTTTCTTCTTTCTTTTTCTTTTTCTCTTTTTCTTTTCCCCTTTCCTTCTTTTCCTTCCTCCTCCTTCCTCCGCCGGTCACGTGCTCGGCGATGGCCGACAGCCCGACGACCAGCCAAGACCCAGGCTGGCGAGCTCGAGGCTCGGCCGATCCAGGCGAGCCCGAGCTCGGCCTAGGCCGTGGAGCTCGCAGCTCACCAGAACCAAGCAAGCCTGAGCTCCTCTGAGGCCAGCAAGCCCGAGTTCCGCTGAGGTCGGTGAGCTTGCGACTCGTCAGATCTAGGCGAGCCCGGGCTCGGCCGATCTCGACGAGGTCGCGGCTTGCCTGACGCCGGCGAGCTCAAGCTTGCTTGTGGCCGTCGCCGGCCGGTCGCGGAGGAGGAAGGAGGAGAAAGAAAAGGAAAGAAAAGAAAAAAGAAAAAGAAAAGGGAAAAAATCAAAATTAATAAATAATTAAAATTCCAATTTTTCAAAAAATAAAATAAAATATATATAAATAATTAAAAATTCGATTTAAAAAAATTTAATTTTTTTTGCTTGAAATAAAGTCATGAAATTGAAATCATTTTTCAATAAAATCCAAATATCAGAAAATGATTTCCATCACGTATCACCAAACAAAGGAAAACTAAGTGTATTCTTGGAAAATGATTTTCCAAAAAATATTTTCCATTATTATTAAGTTTTCCGCGAAATAAACGCACCCATAAAGTACCACTCAAATTGTTGCCTCAGAGGAATATACACCTGAGAGACGGAATCATACTGAGAATGGGTATAATAGAATTATCCAGAGAGTTAAAACTCAAGTCAAGGAAGGTGATATTGTACTGAATTATGAGCAGAAAATAAGCCGGAGAAATTACCATTCATTTGTAAAGTCCCACTCAAATTGTTGCGTTGGAGGAATATACACCTGAGAGACGGAATCGTTCCGAGAATGGGCAAAATAGAATTATCCAGAGAGTTCCAACTCAAGTCAAGCACCTCTAGTTTCCTCAGCCTTGAAGATAGCAAGTTTGGTTCTGCAAACAAACAACGAAAAGCAGTTCCACAGAAATGTATTCAAGTACGTGCATGAGTAGGTATTGTTATTCCGGTGAAATATACCATAGACTTGTGGATAAATGACAACGTGGAAATAATCATCTATAATGCAGGAAATGAGGAAGAAGAACGCGAATGTGGTTAACTCATGAGCTTATTAAATAATGAGATCTCTTGTTTTATAGACGAATGGTGAATTTATACCTTCAGGTGCAATCCACCCTCTTAAATTGTTGAAGGACAAGTCAAGGCTCTTGAGTTCTTCAAAGGGAAGAAGCAGAGAAGTGTTTAGGTACCAAGTTTTGATGCCAAATCGGTAATCGCTCCAACCATAAAGCCTCAGCTTAGTGACTCGTCCCGTGCTAGGGCTGCACCCAACAAGTTTCCAGCCGCAACAGTTGGAAATCGATCCCCCGATCTCCACCCAGTCGTTTGACAGGTCGAATGTCTCATTGAGCGTTAAGAGGGCAATCTTTTCTTGTTCCCAACACCCAGGAGAGCCCCCAAAACATGCGATGCCCCAAATCACCGCAAGTATCCACAGCGCTTCCTTTTTCATGACTGCAGATTCAAGTGACCAAAATTTATAAAACTCTTAGGAGTTCTCACTTATTTTTTTCTTTTTGCAAGTTCGAGCGATTTTATAAGAGTTTAGTGATGCCTATTGCCGTGGTCATGGCCAAAGTCTTGGTCGTTCTTAGTGGTGAACATAGCTCAGCTCCTTTCGGTGACAAGGTTAATTAGTGTTAAAATTGATTTGACTATGGATCAGAAAATGTCCTCTCCAATCCGATCAGCTTCGGGGCAGGGAGTGTACCTTACGCGATGGCCAGATTTCTCTGGCTGGGAATTTTCCGAAAGTCTCCATTGGCAAAACTTTTTCCACACGTTTAAGTCTAGCCTAGTCTTAGTCAATTGCCATCATTTATGGCGACTACTTCTATCTCTGTCCAATGAACAGCACATAAATGATGGTGACATGAAAATTAGTGAGTGTTAAAGGATTATTCACAGTGAACTGGAGGTTTTATTCGAAAAACTAACATAGGATGTAGATATGATGGACAAACCACCAAATTTTCGCACAAATGGTGTTAACTCAAGTCAAGGAGGGCGATTTTGTACCTAATTATGAGCAGAGAATAAGCTAGACAAATTACCATTCATATGTAAAGTCCCATTCAAATTGTTGAATCGGAGATATAGACACCTGAGAGAAGGAATTCTATCGAGAATGGGCAGAATAGAATTATCCATATAGTTAAAACTCAAGTCAAGCACCTCCAGTTTGCTCGGCCTGGAAGATAGCAGGCTAAGTTCTACAAACAAACAACGAAAAGCACTAAATTTTGCAGAAAACTATTCAAGTAGGTGCGCGAGTAGGTATTGTCATGTTGGTGAAATATATCGTAGACTTGTGGATCAATGATGATGTGACCATAACCATCTATAATTCAAGAAAAGAACAAGAAGGCAGATGTGATTAACTTTTGAGTTTTTTGAGAAAATGAGATCTCTTGTTTTATAGGAAATGGATGAATGGTGAATTTATACCTTCTTGTGCAATCCACGCTCCTAAATTGTTACTGGTCAAGTCAAGGCTCTTGAGTCCTTCAAAGGGAAGAAAGTATAGAAGCGTTTAGGTACCAAGTTTGGAAGACAAATTGGTAAACCCTCTCATCGGCAAGCATTAGCTGAGTGACTCGTCTCGTGGTGGGGTTGCACTTGACCCTTTCCCAACTGCAACAGTTGGAATTTGATCCCCTCGGTGTCCACCCAATAGTCTGACAGGTCAAATGTGGCATTGAGCTATAAGAGCGCAATCCTTTCTTGTTCCTGACACCCACGAGAGTTCTATAAACATGCAATACCCCAAACTACCACAGGTACTCACAGTGCTTTCTTTTTCATGATTGCAAATTCAAGTGACCAAAATCTATAAAACTCTTCAGAGCTTTGACTTATTTTTTTTCTTTTTACAAGTTAGAGCGATTTTATAGGATTTCAGCTATGCTTATGCCTGAGCGTAGAAGTTGTTGTCATGGCCAAAGTCTTGATCGTTCATAGTGATGAACATAGCTTAGCTCTTTTCGATGACAATGGCCAGATTTCGTTGTTGGGGAATTTTGGGAAAGTCTCTATTGCATAACTTTTTCCACACGTTTAAGTCCTAGCCTAGTCTAGTCAATTCGTTGTAACTTTTTCACCGGAATGAGTGTAGAAGTTGTCATCGTGGCCAAAGTCTTCATCATTTTTAGTGATGAATATAGCTCAGCTCCTTTCAGTGACAAAGTTAATTAGAGAGCGAATGATTATTATTATGTTTATCTATTTTTTTATTTTTTTTTGTTCTTGCGAACTGATTCGGAATAGAAATTCATTTGGTAAAATAATTTTATTTTTTTATGTACTAAAAAAAGTTTTAGCTCATAAATAGATTTCAAATAGAAATGAGAAGTTAAAATTTTTTACTTTTCTCTACAATTTAAACAAAAATAGCAACCCTCTTTTATTACTTGCACTTGTCGCTTGCCACCTGTCGCCCGCTTGCCGGCCGCCTGCCACCACTCGCCCACCGCCCATTGTCGTTGTCACGTGCGCCATGCCGACCGCTACCACTCACTGACAGTCCACCGGTTGTAGAAAACAGAAATTTAAGAATAATTTATCAAATAAATTTTTATTTCAAAAATAAAAATTTTACGTCCTTATCAAGCTTTTTTTTTTTTTTTTTTAAATTCTTCCATGAAATAGAAATTTTATCCTTTGCACCCTTAGCGTGCGGGGCAGCGAATGTACCTTAGCCATTGGCGAAATTTCATTGGCGGAGAATTTTCAAAAGTCTCTGCCATAACTTTTTCCACACGTTAAGTCTAGCTTAGTCCAGTCAACTGTTATCACTTAAGTGACTAATTCAATCTCTGTCCATTGAGAAGAACAGTCCTTGTCATTGGTTCCCAGCTGGAACCTAAGATCGTATTGAACAATTAGAGATGATGACGTGAAAATTAGTAAATATTAAAGGACAATTTACAATGAACTGGTCGTTTATTCGAGAAACTAACATAGGATGTAGATATGATGCTGGGTTTACTGAAGTGCTTTTGTTATTGTTCAGGCTTGACTAACTTAGAATGCTTATATTTTCAAGATATCAAAAATTACTAATTACACATTTCACACTAGAGAAAAGGTATAACAAATCGCCTTTCATTTTTTCAAAATGCAGTTATTTAACTTAATGCGTGTCCAGTTAAAATTATTCGAATTACTTCTAATGCAAGTGTGAAAGTGGATTATCCCTACAAGTCCATATGTATAAGTAAAATTTCACCGGAATACATCTGGAAATCGCGTGGTTCTAAACATGGAAGATCTATTAATTTACTTCGCAATGGAGCATTAAGCAGAAAGTGATCTTGACTAGAGGCATTTCAATAGTAGACATGTCCAGGAAAAAAACTTTGTGAAGATAAATTTAGGCTCAAAGAACTTGATTTCATAGAACACACCTGAATCTTGCACTTAGTAGTCTTGAGATTTTGGTTCGGGAGAATAAAATGTGGTTAACTGCACCGATAGTTTATATGACCAATTCATCATATTAGCTGTTGGAATCTCATGGTGAAGGGGTCACATATTCCAGGATAACCACACTGTTGAAAGCTAAATTTGCGAAAACTCATGCAATGGCATGCAGTGAAGAGAGGTTTTTCCTTTTAGGTCACTTAACTCGGATGACAAACTCACTTAAAAGACTTGCAGACATGTGTAGGTGCTCCAGCACTTCTTGATGAAAGTTGCAATGGCCTGGAAGGTGAAGCTTTTACAGTCTTGCACGTTTTGCAGCAAATGCTATTATGTTGGAGATAAACTGACTCTCGTATTGTACTGGTTTTTAAGATATTTAAAAGAACTATGAAGCGAATGCTAATTCACTAAATGCACAAGGTGATAAACTAACGGAACTTTTCCTTTTCATAAAAACAAAAAAAAAAAATGGAACCTAAGATTATAAGATCCATTTCTGAAGTCAGCCAATAATACCATATTGTCAGCCGGGAGGACTTACAAATCTGAAATGGTTTGCGAATGGACTCAATTGTAAATGGAGATGGAGATGTGCTTGACGGAAAAAACATTGGTAAGAGGAGGTGTGTCATGTCTCCTAGATATAATGTTCTCATCATTAGAAACCTGATCATTCCATTCATCATAATGATGAGCTTTGTTGTGTTACTCCTTGAGGTGAGTACTTCGAACTGGTAGATTCTCCCAGAGACCTTTATCGATTAACAACAATAGGCAGATAACAAAAAAAACCCTCAGATCCTCCATCACAAACGAAGGTAGAGTTATAGTCTCTAATTATCTCCTAAATTGGTGACAGTAACAAAAGAAATTGTCCTATACAAAGTAGTAATAAAAAAATTGTCCAGTAACAGTTGGTAATTGACAAACAGAATAGATGGAATCACAAGTAAAACTGTGGTATCTAACGCACCGGAACCCAAACATTACTTCCTCATGTCTCAGTAGCCGTTGGTTTCGTGCATGATTTGGTAGTCAAACAGTTATTATTCCGCATTTTCAAGCAGTTATTACTCAGGGGCAACCAATGTTGAAGATGTTTTCCACGGTAACTTATTTCATCAAATGTCCAAACTGATTACTTGGTATGACTCCGGACAAACGTTTTTTGGATATATTAAGGACTGTCAGGAAGTTCAACTGAGTAGGCATTTCTGGTTTGGGACCAGTCAACTGAATACAAGCATGTCTCATGATATTTCGATCCCCGGCGGGATCTTGCCACTGAACTGGTTGCAAGAAAAATCCAATTTACCATTTTAGGAAGTGAATCACTATTAAGAAATCAAACCTTCTTTCTGTTGGGACTCAGACATCGTGTGGAACTTTCAACCTGTCTTCGCTTATGTTGTATAGTATATAACAAGGAGAACACAATTCTTCAACTTCAACCCCAAAGATCAATGTCGAGTTTGCCTTATCAGCGCATTCTCAGGAGAAATTCACTGAACCCTTGCAACTAGGTAACGACCAAAGAATGGGCCATCCCATCTTAGAATGTCCTTGTCCGGAAGCCAGTCTGCAGCTCCGGTACACAGCGCGATTGAAGAGGGACAATTCAACGTCAAACTCAACAGATTCAAAGACAAACATTCTATGGCAAGGTATTGATACAGATCTTAGGAAAACCACACCCCAAAAGCGTGAAAGAGCTGAAGACCATATAAACCCCACACCAAAGTCTCGCACCGCGATCCTAGTCCCCGTGCCTTGCAATTAGGATCGTAATAGGCATGGACTCCCATTGGTAATGTCCAGGAGATGTAGTTAGGCCGATGGTCCTCTCTTACCCTTGTTCTTCTGGCCAAAAATAAAAACTTAGATCCTATTTCGTCGGTGGACGAAAACCAAGGTCTTCCAGATGTGGGAAGATCGAGCTACAATTTGTTGGGGACACTTTCCTCTGTGTCTATTTTAGGGGATATCCATCGCGGGAAGACCGTCCTTACTTTAGCAATTTCATTTTCAAGTTACATCTGACACTAGTCACGATGTTAATCACATTTACAGATACTGCCATGATTTTTTTTCCCCGACTTTGCCCCTCCCGACGACTCACACCATTCAAGAATTACCTACCACCAAAACCCACCTATTCAAGGCCCCAACCCAACCCAACCCAACCCCGTCGCCTCTCAACTGTCTCCCTCTCTTGCATCTCCAGCTCGCGCCCGTCGCTCCCCGAATTGCACTGTTGAACTTCGACTCCGAATCTAGTGGTCGTGGCGAGCTCACCTGATCGCGCAACTTTCGAGATCGGAGGCCCACAGGGATTAGTGCTGCCGTTGGGCTTGTGGCCACGGCCTCGAGTGCTACTTTCGAGCTCTAGTGGACATGGAGAGAGAGAGAGAGAGAGAGAGAGAGAGAGAGAGAGAGAGAGAGAGGTTGACATTGGTGTGGCGGAAGATAGAGCCGATGGGGATAAAAAATGGAGTTTGGGGTGGGGTGGAGGGGGTAATTTGTCTTTTCAACTGGGGTCTTTCTCTGAAAATGCAAATACCATATTTTCAAAAGTGGGAGGTTCTCTATTTCTATTTTCCTTTTTTCGAGAAAAAATGGCTATCATACCTTATTTTATAAACTATAAGATATAATAATTCTCCTTTGCACACGTTCAAACTTGCTTCTTTGTATTTGAGATAAATAATAAGGTCGATGGGATATGCTCTAGAGCTTTCTCACAATCCCTCCTTGAGAAAGTGAGAATCCATAAAGAGAATTTACATAAAAAATTTGTAAATACTCTTGCACAGTGAAACGTCATGCAAGACATCAAACAACTGTAAAAACAATTAAAATTCGATATGTGGGAGGTTATGCCCTTCGACCCAGGTGCCCAGTGGCCTGGCCTGGCCGGGAGCCCGACTAGTGGCTAGTAGCCATTTTCATACATTTGCACCAATCCGGGTTGGTTCTTGCTAGAAATTTGGCATAGGCACCGAGACAACAAATTTGATCTCTTTCAGACTGAACAGGACGTACCTCAGTGCAGTACTTTGTTTTTCAGGTTGAAGCTAAGCTCCTAGCAAAATGTTAGAACGTCATTCCATGCAGATAGGCTTTGCAAAAATAGTCATGAAAATGCAAGTTTAGCCATGAATTTAACTATCTCATGAGACACTCCAGCACAAGTGAACCTTCATAAAAAATCGATGTCTTAACCAAATGGTGGATCTGCCATGAACCTAGGACTCTTAAAGAACATTAAGTTGTTAGTGCACTACTGTCAAGCAAGAGGAGTTTTATGTCTTGAACGGTTTGCGAATGGACCGATTGATATACGGAGACGGAAATGTTCATTCGGAAAGGAAAGGGTGTGCACAACAGAAACAACACCGGGACAAGCTGTGTTTCTCCAGTGTTGTTTGTCATGGTTAGCAGCATGATCACCTAACTCAAATAAAGATGAACAAGCAACTGTGTTAAAAAACTTCATTTTCGAAAGAGGGAAAGATCACTCGATGCATTGTTTTCAAGGAAATTAGGACAAGACCAAATTCAAATACAAAGGTAAAAACTTACATTGACCTAGTAGATCCACACTGAGGCCAATGTTGATCAACGACAATAACAGAAGACAGCAACAAAAAAAAAAAACCAATACTGCCATTACTCGGGAATACAGAATGAGATAACCTAAATTTTTTGGCGATTAGACAATTTTTGAAATCCATCCTGCACAAAGTAGTAGCATGTGATGAGCAAGCTCTGACATGTGGCGATAACCAGTTCCACAAGGTGAAACCATCCCTGCCGCCATTGGGGGTTGATGAACAGAACAATCGGAATTACTTGTAAAACCGTGGTGTATGACACTCCGAAGCTGATATACAATGTCTCTCTGTCTATGAAACCATCTTCTTTAGCTTTCGTGCATGATTTTGTTGCCAAGCAATCAACGTTCATGGTTGTCAAGCAATTCTTACTCAACGGCAGTCCTGACGGAAGATGGTTCCGTAGTAACTGCTTTCATCGAAAGCCCCAAACTGATTTTTATTTAGTATGGCTCCTGACAAGTCGTTGTAAGACACATTGAAGACTTCCAGGGAATTCAACTGGGTAAGCTCTTTAGGGATAAAACCAGTCAAGTTGTTGTAGGAAAGGTCAATGCTCTCAATCTTTGTGAGGCTCGACAATGACATCGGTTTATGTCCTGTAAGCTTGTTATGCCACAAGTTCAGCACAAGCATGTCCTGTAAAATTGTTATCTCCGGGGGGATCTCGCCACTGAACTGGTTGCAAGAAAAATCTAGTCCTGCCATTTCAAGGAGTGCATAGCCTTTATAAGAATCAAACCTTCCTTTTGTTGTGCACCCAACAGTATGTGGAACTTGCAATGAATCTTCTTCCCAGTCTTTATGGTACTCGGTACGGTTATTAATTGTCCTCACGTAAGCCCCAGTTGACCATTCTTGAAATGTAGTTCCGACATTCGGTGTTGAAGTTACCTTGTTGGCGTATCCTCTGGAGGAGAAATTCACGGGTCCCAAGCAACTAGGTAATGGACCAGACAGATTGTTTTCAGAAAGATCAATCATACTTAAGCCTTTCAAGCTGCACAATTGCTCGGGAAATGTTCCATCGAAACTACTACCTCTCAGTGAAAGAATGCTCAATCGAGAGAGGTTACCTAGCTAGCCAATAGGGTATGCTTCCAGTGAACTCATTTTCACTCAGATCCAAGGTCACCAAATCGGAGCTATTAGAGAGCACATGCACGATTGAACCATTCAATTTGTTCCTATTCAGTCGAATATGACTCACCCACTGTCCGATAAAAAATGATGGTAGTGGACCAGAGAGATTGTTGTCAGACAAATCCAAATAGTCAAGCAAATCAAGATTGCAGAGTTCTTGAGGGATGATGCCGTCCAACTGGTTCTTGGACAAGCCAAAGGCCGAAATCGATGACAAGTTTGCAAAAAATCTGGGAAGCTCGCGATGAAAAGGTTATCGCTAATGTCCAATACAAACAAATTTACGAGTGACGAAAGAAACGAGAGATTTCCAGTGAACATGTTGTGGTCTAACCGCAGATATGACAGATTTAGGTTCATCCTGTCGTTGGAAAATACATTTACTCATTACAAGTTGTTATATGCTACGTTGAGGTCTTCCAATTATAAGTTACTATCTAATAACTGGACTGGTAGTCCCCCTGAGAAATTGTTGTTAGACAAGTCTAAGATAAATAAGGATTTTATCCTACCCAGTCCAGATGGAATACTCCGCTCCAATTTGTTGGCTGACAGATTAAGGTGGTACAGATTTGGGACGTTTAAACAAAATTTGGTTGTGAGCTCTGCTCTCATGCCGTTGTTGGATATGTCCATTGTCAAAAGTTTAAAAGGTTCATTGATGGAAGCTCAAGTGTCGCAAGTAAGTTATCTCCCATAAAAAGCTTTTCCAACTTAGTGTTGTTTTCCAACAACCAAACTGGAGAGGGACCTAGACTGTCATTTGAGGAGAGATCGAAAATTCTAAGGTCATATTGATGATTGAGAAAGCCCAGAGAAGTCACATTGAATCCTCTTGATGGACTATTTGACGTACAAAACACCTTCAACCGGAACATCAAGCAACAGGACCTTAAGTCTTGAATGATTTGCAAGTGGGCCGAGTGATGACTGATGAGGGGATATCAAAATGGTTGCCCGATATGGAAAGAAATTCGAATGAGTAAAGACTAGTGAGAGGAGATGAAGCAACACTATCTATGAATTCATTGTCTTCGTGATTCAGAATCCGAATAGATGTCATGTTTCTCTAGCATGTAGGAAGCCTGCCAATAATTCCGTTAGCGCTAAGATCCAGCTCTTCTAGTTTTGTTAGGTTGCACAAGCCTGTTATGAAAATCTCGAGTCAATTCAACTACAATAATACATATCGGACACTTAACGAGGACATACTGGTCCATCAAGGATCTATTTCATGTCTAGCTTTTACACTGAGAGATCAAGACTTACTCTGATCTGACAGGTTGCCAATTAGACCGGTGTTGGATGAGGACAGCAATCTAAGAGATGTCAAAGGACCGAGGCTGGAAAGGATTCCCAGGCTTGTGTTCCAAGAAGATTGATCCAAGATGTGCTGTTCCAACTTACTGAAGTTACGAAAATCTTCCCAGAAAACAAAACATAACTGAACATCAGATTTCCTCCACTACCATAATGAAGTAATGGTACAGAATTATCATGAGTGAAAGGAACTTTTTTTTAAAAAAAAAAGGTAATTTAGAATATACATTCACTACTGGGTTTGACTAAGCTTGATCAGTAAATATTTCTTCTACTGTATTATACTGGAGAGAAAGGATCCTGAGGGATGACAGTGCGCCTAATGCTCGTAGTACGGTCTGCGCATCTTTCAAGTGGACACCATCTAGGTGGAGGTTCTCTAAGTGTCTCAAGTTTTTTATGCCTAGCTGTAAGATGCCAAGTAATTAACTTGCTTGGTAGTAAAACTGGTGAAAGCACCCGTGCTGATGCCTCGAAATAGGAATTTTTTGAATCAACAACATTTGTATCAAAATTGGCCTATACTAATGGAAAGAGAAGGAGGTTGAAATATATGAATTCTATTTTCTAAATATGACACACGTGTGAAGGTGTTGAAGAGCCTGCATAACTTGCTGGCTAGTTAGTTTAGTATATGAGTAAAACGAGGCTCCTGCATGAAAGCTGAAACAATACCTTCAGTAGTAGCCACTGCATCAACTGCGTTAAAACTTATGTCCAGCTCCATCAAAGCACTAAAACCACCTAATTTTTCCACAAACATTATTAACTCAAGTCAAGGATGGCGATTTTCTACCGAATTACGAACAGAAAATAAGCTAATTAAAGAAATTACCATTCATATGTAAAATCCCATTCAAATTGTTTCTTTGGAGGAATAGACACCTGAGAGACGGAATTCTACTGAGAATGGGCGGAATAGAATTATTCAAAGAGTTATCACTCAAGTGAAGCACCTCTAGTTTGCTCAGCCTTGAAGATAGCATGTTAGATTCTGCAAACAAACAATGAAAAGCAATAAACTCTGCCGAAGACTTTTCAAGTATGTGCGCAAGCAGGTATTGTCATTTTGGAAGAAATATATCGTAGGCTTGTGGATAAATGAGGACTTGGACATAATCATCTATACTGCGGGAAATGAGTAAGAACATGGATGCGTTTAACCTTACCCAAAAAAAAAACATGGATGCGTTTAACTTATGAACTTATTAAATAATGAGATCTCTTGTTCTATAGAAATTGGACGAAGTGAATTTATACCTTCTGGTGCAATCCAACCCTCCCAAATAGTTGCAGGACAAGTCTTGCACCCTAGTTGCGGGACAAGTCGAGGCTCTTGAGTTCTTCAAAGGGAAGAAGTAGAGAAGCATTTAGGTATCAAGTATTAAAGCCAAATTGGTAAGCCATCAAACCTTGAAGCATCAACTGAGTAACTCGCCCCATGTTGGGGTTACACTCTTAACACTTTTCCAGTTGCAACAGTTGGAACTCGACCCCCAGTGTCCAAATTGTATGGCAGGTCGGCGTTGAGGGCTAAGAGTGCAATCCTTGCTTGTTCCTGACACCCATGAGAGCCACATAAACACGAGATAACCCAGACTGCTACAAGTATCCACTGTGCTTTCTTTTTCATGACTATAGATTCAAGTGACCAAACTTTATATGTATAACGCTCTTGAGTTAACTATTTTTTGCAAGTTAGGGCGATTTTATAGGAATTCGGCGATGCCTATACTTGAGGGCAGAGTTGTTATGGCAGAAGTCTTGGTCATTTTTAATGATGAATTTGGTTCAGTTCCTTTCAATGACAAGGTAAATTGGGTTAAAATTGATTTGAATAGTAATCAGACAATGCCCTCCAATCCAATCAGTTTCCAGGTCGACAATATGCCTACGCAATGGCAAGATTTCGTTGGCGGGGAATTTTCCGAAAGTCTCTATTGGAATAACTTTTTCTACACTTTAGTCTAGTGCATGACTAAAAAAAAGTCTAGTCTAGTGTAGTCAACTATTATCTTTTATATGACTAAGTCGATCTCTGCCCAATGTACAGCACAGGCCTTAATGATTTACTTGGTTTCCCAGATGGAACCTAAGACCATAAAAACAATTAGAATTTTAAATAAATGATGATAACATGAAAATTAGTAAATGTTGAAGGATCATTCACAATTAAAGACATTTCCATAAAATCTGTAAAGCACACATAACACATGACTTGGTTCTTTATTTAAGAAACTAATATAAGATGTACATATGATGACGGGTCCATTGAAGTGCTCTTCTTATTGTTCAGCTCGAAGATATTAGTGTGCTTATATTTTCAAGATACCGAAAATTATTAATGTGCTCACACGAAAGAAAAGGCATAAAAAATTGCCTATTGATTTCTCAAAAAGCACTTAATTTACTTAATGAGTATCCAGTTAACATTATTCAAATTCCTTCTAATGCAAGGGTGACAGTGGATTATCCCTACAAGTCGGTATGAATGAGTAAAAGTTCACCAGAGTACATGCGAAAATTAGACGGTTCTAAAAATGGAACTTCTGTGAATTTACTTCTCAATGGAGCATTAAGCAGAAAATGATCTTGACTAGAGGCATTTCGGGAGTAGAGATGTCCAGGAAACAATTTCGTGGAGATAAATTCAGGCTCAAAGAACTCAATTTCATAAACCACACCTGAATCTTCCACTTAATAGTCTCGAGATTTTGGTCCGGGAGAAAACAGCTTAGGATGCAATCTGATTCCGAAGAAAAACTGTTGGTTACCTGCACTGAAACTTTATATGACCAATGAATCGTACCAACTGTCGAAGTCTCCAATGAAGGGGTCACATATTCCAGGATAACCACACTTTTGAAAGCTAAATTTGCGAAAACCTCAGTCAATGGCGTGCAGTGAAGAGACATTTCCTCTTTGGTCTCTTAACTCAGATGACAAACTCCCTTTAAAGACTTGCAGAAATGTATAGGGGCTCCATTTAATCTCACTTGATGAAAGTTCCAATGCCCTGGAAGGTAAAGCTTTTACGGTCTTAAATGTCTCTAAGCAAATACAATTAGTTGGAGATAAACTGACTCTCGTATCGTACTGGTTACTAGGCGAGTTAAAAGAACTATAAGCCATTAATCCACCACATGCACAAGGTGATAAACTAACATAATTTTTCCTTTTAATAAAATTAACTGGAACTTACGATTATAAGATCTATTTCTGAAGTAAGTCGTTAATACCATATTGTCAGGCTGGAGGACTTTACGGTCTAAAATAGTTTGCAAATTGACTCAGTTGAATATGGAGATGGAAATGGTTATTTGAAATGGGAATGTGCTCGATGGAAAAAAAGATTGGTTGGAGGAGGTGGGGGTCGATGCCCCATAGATGTAATGTTCTCATCATTAGAAACCTGATCAATTGATTCATCATGGTGACGAGCTTTGTTGTGTTACTTCTTGAGATGAGTACATTGAACTGGTAGGTTCTCCCAGAGACCTATATTGATTAACGACAATAGGCAAATAACAGTAAAAACCCCAGATCCTCCATCGAATACCAAGGCAATGTCATAGTCTCTAATTATCTCCTAAATTTGTGACGGCATTAAAATTGTCCTGTACAAAATAGTAGAATGTGATGAAACGCTCGTAATAGTTAGTAATTGGCAAACAGAGATCACAAGTAAAATTGTGATATCTTATGCACTGGAACCCAAACAAAACTTTCCCATGTCTCTATGACTGTTGTTTTCGTGCTCAATTTGGTAGTCAAACCGTTACCGTTCCACATTTTCAAACAGTTATTACTCATGGGCAACCGATGTTGAGGATGTTTTCCATAGTAATTGCTTTCATCAAATGTCCAAAATGATCACTTGGTATGACTCTGGACAAACAACTGTTGGATATATTGAGGACTGCCAGGTAGTTCAATTGAGTATGCATTTCAGGTTCGGGACCAATCAATTGAATAATGCTCTCTCTTTGTTAGGCTTGAATGATTCAGTTCAAGCATGTCCCGTAATATTCCGATCTCTGGTGGGATCTTGCCATTGAACTTGTTGCAAGAGAAATCTGATTTTCCATTTTAGAAAGTGCATCACTCTATAAGAAATCAAACCTTTTTGTTGGGACTCAGACTTTGTGTGGAACTTTGAACCCGTCTTCGCCTACCGTTGTATAGTATATAACAAGGAGAACACAAATCTTCAACTTCAATACCAAATATCAACGTCGAGTTTACCTTATCAGTGCATTCTCTAAAAAAATTCATTGAACCCTTGCAACTAGGTAACAACCAAAAAGGTTGTTTTCAAAAGATCATTCACATTTTAGAAGATTCAAGTGGTAAGATTCAAGTGATGGGCTATCCCAAAGTCAATCTGCAGCTGTGGTGCACAGCGCGATTCAACAAGAACAATTCAACGGTCAGACTCGACAGATTCAAAGACGAACGTTCTATGGCAGGGTATTGATACATGTCTTAGGAAAACCACACCCCATAAGCTTGAAAGAGCTGAAGATCATGTAAACCCCGCACCAGAGTCTCACACCATGATCCTCGTCCCCGCACCTTGCAATTAGGATCATAATAGGTATGGACTCCCTACGGTCATGTCCAGGGGAGGTAGTTTGGCTGATGGTCCCCCCTTACCCCTGTTCTTCTGGCCAAAAATAATAACTTGATTCTAATTCGTTGGTAGACAGACCAAGGTCTTCCAGATTTGGAAAGATTGAGCTAAAATTTGCGGGAGAAGTTTTCGTCTTTGTCTATTTTAAGGGATATCCATCGCGGGAAGACCACTTGATTAAGCACCAATGTCAATGGGAGTTTGAAGAGTGCATGATCCTGGCTATGGCTCTTGTAATGTGGAGAAGTCACGGGGTCAGGCCTGTCAGCAAATTTTTGACTGACCACAGAAGGAAACCAATCTTATACAGGAGGGAGAAAATATTTGGTACCCACTGATTCCAGATCAGCAAAAAATAAGTTCATTCTTCCTGCGCCACGTGTCCCTCATGGGCCCACCTGCCCAAAAAATTTCTCTCTCTTCTGCTCTTTCTCGTCTCCCCTCTCTTCTGCACTTGCCATTCTTCTCTCTTTTTTGCCGCCACCATGGCCATGGAGCTTGAGCTTGAGCCCGACATCTCAGCCTCCATTGCCATATAGCTCGAGCTCGCGCTTGCGAGCATGTTCGAGCTTCAAACTTGTGGCCTTGGCTGGCCATGGTCGCTCGAGTTTCGAATCCCATCGATAGCCGCTAGATCTAGAGACTTATGGCCAAGGATACTCAATCCGGAATATCGCCGTCGCCATAGCCGTAGAGCTCAGGTTCGAGCCTAGAGCGCGAGCTCGAGCACAACTGTTGAACCATGGCTGCCATATGTTAAGTTGGCGGCCATGGCAGCCCGAGTTGCGACGACTCGTGGTCATGGATGCTCAAGCTCAAGCTCACAGAAGCCATATAGATGAAGCTTCGAGCTTGCGGCTATGGCAGTTAGACCCAGAATCTCGCGGCCACGGACACTTGATTTGAAAATTGGCAGTGGCCATGGACGCAGAGCTTGTACTTGAGCTAACGGCCATAGCCAAGAAGAAACCACAATGAAGAGAGAGAAGAGAGGAGAGGAAGCAGTGCAGAAGAGAGAGTTTTTGCTGACAAGTGGGCGAAGAGTGTAGCCTGACATGGTGGGTCCCCTCCGACACGTGTCGCAACCTCAGGGCCGGGATTTTTCCACGGTGGAATCAAAAGAGGTACCCAATATTTTCTCGTACCGGAGGGAAACTTTATACGCCATAGGGCCATCGTTTACGACAAAGCGGTGTTCCAAAACTTTTTACACATTTTGAGCTCTAACTTGGGATGATCAACTCTAGAGTAGATAAATTCCCGATAAAAGATTTAAAAGCTACCTTGTCATAGTCGGTGGAACCGAACTGATACCTTCTAGGTGATTTTAGGATCGATCTGGAAATCGGACTTTACTTTAAAAGATACTATTATTATTTTAAAAAATCATACGATTTGAACACCAATGGCATAGTAGTTAAGGTATTAATGGACTACTTAACTTTTTCAAATTTGAAACTCATCTCCGTCGTATCTATCGATTCAAAAGAGACTCTATGTTAAAACGAGAACGGAATTCACATCAACTTTTCCAAATTCAAAACTCATCTCTATTATAACTATGGGCTCAAAACCAATTTTACTTTGTAATCGAGAACCGAATTCACATAACAATCTCTAAGCACCATACGTTTCCAATCCACTGATTGAATGATGAATGGCTATATCTATATATACTTCCGCATCCGGAAACAACACCAAAGCCAATTAGAATTAAATATAAATGTTATTCCATGTAATATGCCAAACTCAGCCAAAGCAGACAACTTTAACTTAAGCCGAGGTGCAAGTCCCATGTAAGCAATCCAACAACGTCGTCTCGCACTCGGAAGGAAAGAGGAAGACCCCCGGCTTTCCGAAGTCTTGCTCATCAAGCAAAGGCGTCGCCTTTTCCTCAATTCTCACCGCCACGCTATAAAAGTCTCGATCTTTCAATTTTCTCAGTCAATTCTCTTCTCTTCCCCGCACACCCTTCAACCGCAGACCCATAAACTCTTCGCCCTTGTCTCTCGCTCCTCCCCTCCTCCCCTCCCCGACCGTCGATGGCGAAGCTGAAGGTGGCCGGCACGTGGTCTGGCGCGATAGAGGTCGAGCTGGACGACTGGACGGTCCCGATGCTGCGGGCGGAGGTGGCGAGGCGATCGGGCCTGAGCCCGGGCTCGATCAACCTGATCTGCGGTGGCAAGGTGCTGAAGGACGACGCCGGCGGCGGCGGGGGGGCGGCGGCGGCGAAGCTGAGCGAGCTCGGCGTCAGGGGCAACGCCAAGATACTCTCGACCCGGGTCTGCGCTGACCAGGGGAAGTCGCTGCAGGAGGAGGCCATGGCCGAGGACGAGCGTTCTCGCAGGCTCGCTCGGGTCAAGTGAGTGTTTTGTTCGTGTGTACGTTTTTCGTGCGGCTATTTCAAGCTATGCGGGTACTTGTTCCACTGTGTGATTGTTTATTTTTCCACTCAATTTGACTGTACTAATTGATTGGTGGAACAAAGCTGTGGACTTTCCTTGCTTATTGGACTCGTTGCATCTTCTTTATGGTGAATTTGTCGTGAACTTGTCTCTTTGTTTTCTGTTTCTGGTTTTCTATTAATGTACATTGTGAGCAACATCTTTGTTTTTGCTGAATTTTCTGAAAAGTTGGGGTAATTGTAATTGGATCATGCACTTTGTTGGACTGGCCTCGTAAAATATTACGTGTTGAATGGCAGCTCGCCTCCTGAAAGCAGGCTTCTGCTGCTTCCCTTCTCTTTGTTAATTGGTTGATGGTTTCGATAAATCATGCTTGTGAGTGATTAAAGTGGGTTCATATTGATGAGGCTAAGAATTGTCATTATTCGGTGTATCAATTACAACTCCCTTCCTCTTTTACTGATGGCAGCGAGCTTTGTATTCTCGTTATAGGTGAAGGAATTCGAAATGCCTCAGCTTTTCTAGAACAGGTCTGAGTCAAATAGTAATGAAATTTGTGATCTTAGGATGAGCATGTCCAGTTCAAGAGATGTCTTCATTGGTTAATAATGCTTGGTGTGAAGCTTTTGGGGTTTTTGTGATGCAGAAGTTTTTATGTAGCTTTGATGCATCAGAAGATGCTTTCTCCTCATCCTAAGTTCACTTTAACTCTTAGCAGCCACCACCAAATCAATCCTTTATAAAATGCATTTCGCATGCATATCTGGTTTTGTTTCCCCCCCTTTTTAGCAACTTTCACCTGTAGACTCGTGTGACTAATCTACATTCTTAGTGTGGCATATGTTACTTAACTCATGAGGCAGCACACCTTGATACTTATACAGGCATTTGGCTCTGAGCTGGGCACCTTGTTATCATTCAAAAGACTTCCCTGAGTGACATGTTTGTAGATATGTCATAAATATTTCTATGATTGGCCAGAAGCACTGATGAGTCTTGCCATCTGGATTTATATACCTACAGATGTTCATCTACTTAGATATGCTTATCTGGTTTTGCGGTACACTTTCCTGCATTATTTTATGATGATATTAGCAAGCATGTTCGTTGTTTTTGAAGACAGTAGTCTTCTTGGCTACTGTGTGTGTATGTACACATCCACTCATATAATTATATGTATATGTCCTTCTAAATACAGAGCAGCTGCCACTGCACTGGCTAAGAGACATGCAGATGGGTCATTGCCACTTGAAGACTTCAACATAGAACTTGAAGATCAGAGTGGAAAGAAAGTAAATATGGGATCTGAAACTGATCAGAGGTTAGGCATTAGAAAAAAATCTTTTCTCACAAAATGCTGTCTAGCTGCTATTTTTTTGTTTTATTTTTTTACTTTTGTTTTTGATAAAACGTTTTGGATTTTCTCTAGAGCTGTGATGATGGGCTTGATGCTTCACTCAAATGCAAAGCAACTTATAAGGAGGCAAAAGTATGAAGATGCATTGGAAGTTCTTGCTATGGGTGAGGTCAGTTTTACTGGTGCTCTGTGGTTACTTTTGGTAATCTAAGCATTTTTAGCCTTATCCAGTAGCAAGCTTCAATGCTTTTTGTTCTGTAACATCCATAATGCGGGAATTGAGATGTGAAGAATTATGAGGGATGTCATTTGGTAGTAGAGTTTACCAACTGTTCAGATTAACAATTGGCTACATATACTTAAAAAAGAGTTGTGCCACCTACTCCTTTCCCATCAGAGTGACATAACTTGCCACTGAATTGATGTGATTCCCTGTTGCAATTGAGTTTAAAAACCAGAACACATTTCATGATTCTAACCAAGGTTTCAGAAACAAGGACAACTCTGAAACAAGGAATGTCAAGCATAACTAAAATTGTCCCTTGTCTAAAATGTAATATTGTGAAAGTAGGCTTGTTTTGATCATTGTGTCATAATAATACTCTTTATTAGTTGTATGTGCACCAGATGGTCTACTATGCTAGATATATAGGTGAAGGACTAATTCTTGCTTGATATATGCTTTGGAACAAGGTAATACTATACATAATATACTTTTCACAAGAAAATCTGATGAATATCTCCATGCCATAACATTTTGAACTTTAATTTACAATTTCAAGTGGTAAATTTGCCATAACAAGGATTTGTGATGCAAATTGTGGATTGGAATGATCAGTGTATTCTGCCAGCTATATGCTTACATAATATAGGAACCACACAGCCTATTTATACATTAGCCAGTGCTTTAGTCTGACTGTAAAAGATTTTTCTTAGATTCATAACACATTATACTCTCACAAAAGATATAGAGTGTATCCATTGTAATAAATGACCCAAATCCAGGCCCAGAAGCATATATAAATATGATTTAGCACATAACTAAGCCTACAGAGGAAGCACCACTATTATTTTTCAGTACAAATAAATTATATATCAGAATGACTAAGCATACCTACCATGTGCTGCATGCTAGATCAACTGGTAATATATTGCCTGGACATTCTCCTTTGCATGTCTTGACTACATTTGGATCTCAACCATCACTTTTTATTAATATAGATTGTCACGAGCAATGTTCTTATAACAGAATGACTGTCCTCAAAACTGCTTGTCAAAGCTGCATGTTTTGTATGTTCCTAGAAACCACCATAAAGCATTGCAATAATTTCTTACTACAAAAAAGGAGTCGGGCTTCTTTTTGCTCTTGCTTGTGAGTATAGGCTCATGATTATCTGAGAGTTGTTTCTCTTACTTTGATTGTCATACCACCTGTTATTTTTTCTACCAATTTGCAAAAATTGATTACTTCGACCATTCTTTCTTCCCAATGCAGGAATCCTTCTCTCTCTGCAATCCCCAGTTCATTGAGGTCAGTTATACTTTCCCAAGTTAAGAAGTCTGCATTTGTTCAGCTGGGAATTTATGTAGTATTGGCTGTGCTCATTCTTCTATTTTATTATTGTTCTTTGGCACTCTAAAATCTTAAGGATGATAGCCACTCATGTGGAAAATGCTTTTCCTAATATTTCGCTCTTTGTTTGCATTGTAACTATTTCTAAGCCTGTCTTTTCTCATTGTGATTCACAGCACATTCATTTCACATATAATCGACTGAATGCACCAAATTTGCAAGTTAGTATGGGAATTATGAACTATTCTAATTTCACTTGAACTCAGTTGATGTGGCTGGCGGCTCGGATTTCATGAATTCCACTTTTGCTCTTATTTTGGGAAGGGGGTGTGGTGGTGCTTTGATGTGGACACAGAGAGATTATGATCGTGTGGCTTATTCTGTGTCATGTTCTTTGGTTTCAGATGGTTGACAATGTTCCTATACTGCAAATAGACATGGTATGGTGCTATTTCATGCTTCGAGACATCTCATCACTCTCGGTGGCTGGAATTCGACTACAAAAGGCCAGAGCGGGGATTGAGCGTGCTCATGGAAAGGATTACTCTCGTGTTAGACTCCTTCAAGGAGGTCGCTATCCAGAGATTGCTTTGTGAGCATCAGTTTTGCAATTTTTCATCCTGGCATTCTTGCAATTTGTGTAGAGAACTTTTTTGTCCTGAAGTATTGGCTTCGGACTAATGAATTGGAATAATTAACTTCCAGGCATTTGCGGTTAGAGCTGTTGGAAGGAGTGGTAGCTTATCACAGTGGTCATCTCGATAAGTCACAAAAAGCATTGACATCTGCACAAGAAAAGTTCTTCAAGGTTAGTAAAGAAGTCTTATTGAATTATCATTCCGTCATTCAGGTGCGCAGCTCCATTTATGCTTGTTCCGTAGTAGTTCAGGTAAAATATAGTGTTTTGGATTATTTTGCTTGTGTTTGTTCTGTTATTCTTTGAGGTAATGATAGGTATTTATCATTCAAGAGTTTCAGCATAGTTAGAGTACTATTTCCTTTGCATTTGTCACATTATATTTAAGCTTTTTCCTTGAGTCTCTCTTGGTCATTTCTGCAAGCAAGACTTATTATTACGATCAACCAGCAGATCGCCTCATTTGCATGGCATGATTAAGGAGCTAGGACTGTAATTTTGTTGCAGCACTGAAAAAACATTTGTAATTCCAGGACTCACGGCAAGTAAATTTCTGGATCTTTGTTTAAATGAGAAATTGACTCTAAAGTTGATGGTAGGATAGGTCTAACTTTTCTACTTGAGAACTTTTCAGCTGACTGTCCATGTCTTTTTAATTCTTCTCTTATTTCCTCATAGTTACCTCGACTGTTTCCCTTTTCCAAGCTGACAATTTGATTTTGGCTATTTCAGCTGCAGGTGCCAGATGAATCTTTATCACTAGTAACGAGCATGGGCTTCAAAGAGCGTGATGCCAGGAGGGCAATACGCATGACCAACCAAGATGTTGGGAGTGCTGTTGATTTTCTAATCGAGGAAAAGGCTAAGAGGTTACAGAAACGTGAGGAGGATATGAAGCGAAGACAGGAAATCAAGTGTGTTTCGTATTGCCCCTATATCTTGTCTACTTATGCATGCAAATTTCTATGGGTAGCTTGAAAAACCTAATAAATTTGCAGGGAGCAAAAGTCTTATGGAGTGACACCCACGAAGAAACCTGTGGACCTCCAAAGATTAAATGAACTGGTCTCCATTGGGTAAGAAACTGTTGCATAATCGAAGTACTTTCCTGGAATTATTTTGTGGTCTTTCTTTAAAATCTGTGTTGGTGGTTTGCAATCTACGGTTTGTTCGTGACAGATCGTTTATGGACAGTTGCTGATGATTTCGATGTCACTTCATTTTTTAATGTCAATATTGAAATATCAAACACCTCTATTTAATAGCTTAAGCTTCTAAAATAGTCACTACTCGTACAAAAATTTCACATGGTATTAGAGTCGAAGGTTTTGAGTTCAAATGTTTTAAGATAACTTTATTTGTCTGCCCAATTATATATTTCCATGCCTTAGTCCTAGGCCAAAATCTAGTCTACGCTTGAGGGGAGATATTAGAATATTTAAATATTGAACGCCTTCATTTAATAACTTAAACTTTTGGAACAGCTGGCACTAATTCCACAAAAATTTCACGAATACATTGCACTGCTCTTTAGATGTTTATGAAGTTTGGTAGTAGTCCCACACACAACACACCCACCCATCCACCCCGCCGTCCCCACTTCCCCCCAACAAGCACCCCTCCCCCTCTTTGAGCCCGAGTGCAATGTTGTGGCAGTTTTGAGAAGGCACTTGCTGCTGAAGCCCTTCGAAGAAATGAGAATGACACTCAGAAAGCACTGGATGATTTGACCAACCCTGAAACTAATGCTACCATTCAGGTTCATTACATGTTTCCTACTATATTCTTGGTCTTGGTTCAGTAGAGTTTCATCAATAACGTATAACAATTCTTTTATATCGTGTAGAATGACATAGAATCGAGAAAAAGAAAAAGACAGCTGAAATCAGAAGAAGCGGCAATCGAGCAGCTTATAGCAATGGGCTTTGAAAGATCGAGAGGTACATGGTCGTTGATTGTGCTTTTGTTGCATTTGGTTCTTTCATGTTTCCACAATCTGAATATATTCCTCCTAGCGACTGAATCTAATCATCTTCCGCTAATATAAAGTGGGATTATAGTGTTGCAGCATACTGCTTGTTGCTTAATCGTAACCTTCACATACAGAGAGAATTCTACTTCATCTCATCCCACTTAGTTGGCAATATGTCATGCTACTCAATCGTAGCCTCAGTTCTGTGACACCAAGACCTGTGCCATTTCTTAGTTTTTCAAATGATTACCCTCAAAAGAGTTTTCACATTACATTGACGTTGTTTTCTCTGTACATTCAAGTGAATCTTGCCGTTAATTAAGATCTCTTAGCAGATTCCGTCTTTTGTTTTTCTTTTGGATTTCTGCAGTGATCGAAGCGGTTAGTGGCGGTCGCACTGTGGAGCAAGCAATGCAACAACTACTTGTGCAGCCTCAGAGTCTTCCAAACCAACCTGAGAATGCCAATCCCGCAACTTCTACTCCTGCAACTACTTCTGCCTCATCTATCAACGATGAGGATTCAGGTAGTATGAACAATATCGATGAGGTGGGAGATACATCTGCACATGCTGGAATGGATGACCGGGATGTAGAGATGGAGGAAGAACTTGCAGATGAGTTGGCTCAAGCCGATGCTTTGTCGGACTATGATATTGAAGTCACGAAAGAAGGAGAAGCGATAGAGGAGTACCTTTCTCTGCTCGCTTCAGCTGGTGGCAGTAGCAGCGAAACTCAACCTCGGTAGGGTATGAATGTTTCTAGCATCGCTGCCATATAAATAAGTTGTTAGATAATGCATCAGTTCAGGCAGTGTGTAAATGTTTAATCTGATTATCGGAGAAAAACCTAACTGCGTCGCAGATGAACTCAATTCTGATTCAACAAAATAGGTTTCATCATCTTCTTTACAAACATTAAGGCCTATTTGGTGCGACCGGGGTTTTCCGCCTTTTAACTTTTGAGTTGGCTTTCATTAGAGTTTTTAACAGTCGTTTCTTCTAAAAGTGTCGTTTCCATGGCTTGTTCCTTGAAGAATGATACATACATACATGTCTTTATGCACACACCAAAAGAATCGTGCATTTTTTGTTTTTTGTTTTTTGTTTTTTTTTTCTCTTTTTAGCTTCATATTTTATACTTGGTAGCTGCAGATTTCTTGAACTCTGTTTAAGCTCTCTACTATTTCTCCTTTTCTTACCTAAGTTTTGTGAATTTTAATAACCAAACGTTCATCTTCAGTCTGAGCCATTTCAATTTTAAAATCTAATGTCATGGCAGCCGCTGCCTTTACCTCTAATCCAACACCATACCACAACCAAATCATATTTATCACAATCACAACGATTGCAACGTTGACGCCAGCTACAAAGTCTCCGACATGGCTATGTACCAATGGTCCCATTTTGTCGCTCCCCCGCCACCTCGTTCCGATGCTATAGTCAATCTTGATTTCCATCTCCACCGGCACCACTTCACCAACGCCGTGGTTACCATAGTGTCCACCTCAACCACCAACACAACCATCGACTTCACCACTGGCACATGTAGTCTGCCATTTTATCACCAGCTAGTTCTACTCAACCATTAGCGACCTCTCTTGTATACCATTTATTAATCAGTTTCCTCATAATATATATTACGCTACTTTAGTGCTAAAAGCTTCGGGCCTTCGGCATACCGTGAAGTTATCACGCAACTCCTAAATCTAACATAATTTTAGCCAAAAATCATAGCACCGCAAAACAGTGTGCCAGACATTTGGAATTTTGGAGTCATAAACAAAGTAATTTGGAGTACCTGACATGGAGGAGGAGAGAGAGAGAGTGCTTAAAGATGTTACTTTCCTTTACATTGGCCCAAACTAGTATATGTTACAGTAGCAAAAGCATGAACCATTACATCCGGCAGACAAATTGGCATTAATAATACATTTGAAATCCAACTGGTCTAAAGCATAAATCAATTCACACAAGAACGTAAAAGATGGTCAATGCCAAACACCAGATAGGGTAATATCCTATTAGACATATACGCACAATCAAAGGCAACATTGTTGTCAATTTTTCATATTCTTTTTTTTGCTGATATCAATTATTCATTCCTTTTAGACATATGACCATTCTCCGAATGGCTTCAGATCGGAAAAGAAGACTGCCATGCCTAATGAAGGACTAGTCTATTATCAGCCGAAACCTAAAAAAACCAACATCATCTATTAAAGACAACTAAAAGTACACCAACAAGACTTGGGAAAGGTAAAAAGACAAACCTTTCAGTTATTTTCATGTTTGTACATGTTGGTAGCAGAAAATGTAATATAAAGTTTCCTTTGATTGACAAAATGAAATTACAGATAAAAGTGTACATGACCTAACACTCTTGGAACAAGTAAATTCCGAACTCCAGGATGTCGCGGGTTCCATATCTCAAAATTGAAATCTAGACAAAGTAGTGGATCCAAGTAGGACAGTTTTCGCTACCCACCCCGTAACCTCCAGCATCTAAATGCATAAGCACACAAACACTTCGATATGGACTAGATAACTGGGATGCCCATCACTACCACTATATACCACTTTGAAAAGAACTGAATAAGAGAAAGCTACATTTTCCCACAAAATCGATTCAATTACAGAAGCTAATTAGATGTACAATACAATAGTTTTCAGGCACATGAAAACTAAAGTAACATCATGAGGCTGCAACTGACCGTGCACCACTCCGTCCAAGACCAAGACCCAAGCCCAATGGTACATTATCACTTTTGGTCTTACCATGGTTGTGACTGCAGTGTGATGAGTGAACATGCCCATGATGACAGTTAGAACTAGTAGAACCGACATTTAAAGCGATATGGCCATTTTCATTGGGTTGATGAGAATGCACATCGCCATTCTGCAGATTCGAGGTCCTTGCCATATGCATCATGCCAATACCCTCAGAATGAGGCAAATCCTCGACATACTCCACATCTTCATTATAACCATTGATCAAGAAATCGGAACAATTCTTCTTGAAACCATGATCATATGGATTTCTGAACCTACCGCCTGGACCCTTAAGATAGCTATAACGCATTGCATTTGCCATCTCATTTGTCGTGATGTTGCGCGATATCTGACGAACAACAAAAGGCAACTCAGCTCTTTACATTGTGTCAGTCAGAAGCGATGCAGAAAATAAAAAGCCATGCTCTGAAATTGACACGCAGATTATATGATAGTGAGGTGCCAATCTTCCCTGAACACGAAAACAGCAGAGTTCTGGAAAAGACACAGTGGGGTTGCATTATATACTCCATTTTTGGCATAGCAACTAGCATCTATGACCTCTGTTCTCATGCATGATAAACAGAGCTTGACTCAAAATTGTATGAGAACATATGGGACAGAGCAAGATACTAGATCAGTGCAAATACTTTAATCTGGGCAACCAAAAAAAAAACCTTGACTATGGAACGTGCAGGAACACACTAATGATATTGGCATAATAATTGTGATGCCAATGCATACATAATTGTCAACTTGCAAGGAAACAGCTACCAGGGGCATGTGGCTTGCACGTGGATATTAGAATAGGAAGAATTAGTGTCAACTTTCAATTCTATTTCGTTTTCTTTCCATAACTTTCACTATAGAATGTCAAACTTGCCAATGCAATATGCTTCTGTGCATGAAAGAAACAACGGACATGAGAAACTCAAGTGATGACACCTCTAATATCAAATGTAGAACAGCAACAAATGTAATTAAAGAGTTGATTAATGGTCCATAACTTAGATCCAAAAATACCTGAGACGCTTGCACAGCAGCCAGCACTGCAACCCCAAAGAAGAGAGAAAAATCTGCTAAGAAGAATGATAAAGCGCCAATATGTTGGGTGCCAGTATGACTCAACCACGCCCCAAAGGAAGATGGAGCCAACGGATCTGTCGAAACTCCTGCATACAAAAATTTTGTACTCTTGATAAAGTTTTCTCCAAAGGAAGAAATACATCAAAAGTAAAAGTAGTAGACTGACTTATGAGAGCAACTGCACCCGTAATCAGCATAGCTGCGACCTCCAGAACAAGAAACACAAAGAAGTCCCATTTGTTTTTCTGTATCAGGATAAGTTAGATAATAAGTCAACCACTTAACAGCATATGCTATGTTGATCATGGTGTATGACATTTTCTTAATTACATAAAAGATGAGGAATAATCCTGTATAGCAAAGTTGAATCCATGCAGGCTACCTTGCCAATACAGTTGGATACCCATGGACAATGATGGTCAAACTGTTCGACACAGCGATCGCAAGTAGAACAATGTTTTGCACGAAGAGGCCTGACAATCTGTGTGATGAGATGGAAGCATAAGAGATTAAAAAACAATCAAATTGAACCAGCAATAGGCCACAAACTCAGCAGCCAACATCACCTTGCAAGTTGCACAGAGTTGCGACCAGTTCCCAGCTAGCAAAGCAGGATTATTTATCTCAATCTTCAAAAGGGGTTCCTGGATGATGATTAAGAAAGCATAAGTTCATATGTAGGTAATCTAGCTCATTTCACTTCCGTAAGAAAGAGATAATGGCTAAATAACAACCATAAATAAGTACAATAATGCTAACAACTCGTTCATATAAACAGCATTAATTGACCACATTGGTATAGGTTATGCAATCCAATCATGGAACGGAAGCAGAAGGAAATGGAAGAAATTTCATGGCAAAGGGCATGCATGGGGAGAAATTTGAGCTCACGTCATCTTTCATATTTTGTGGATCATGCACATTCATCCTGATGTAACCTGGATCCTTTCTGCAAGGAAGAGGAAAGAAGGGTAAAAAAGAGCAATGTAAATCAAAACATAATAACCACGTGCTATGAAAGCAACTACAAGTAACTGAAAATTTGTTTTAACCGGAAATGAGATGAAGATGTCTACACGGATGTTCAAGCATCAACACAGGCAAATGAATCGAAAACAACGTGCATAAAGGAACTCCATCATAGGACGGTTGGCACTCAAGCAAAACCTTCACAACGATGCTTAATAATTGCATAAGAAGATAATCATAAACAAGTGAACCATCAAACAGCCAAAAGAAGCTCAACTAATATGCCAAGTTCTTGAAGAGAGAGAAAGAAAAAAAAAGCATAAAGCACTGAAGTGATTAAGTCAAGGCAAAATTGTTGCATTCTAAAACATCGGCAGCTAATCTTTCTAATTTCCCAGCAACATTGACTGCAAGAAATATGTGAAGAGAAGTGTTCTACATATATAAAATACTGACTGAAAATTTGACTAAGTAGGTTAACTATTTGTCGTGTATATGGCACCGAAACAGGATACTGAGCAAAGCACCCAACCATTCTCTCAACAAAATTAGATGACAAAATAACCACGCATTGAAGTAAGATGCACAAATCAAATAGATGAAGAGAGACTGACCAAAAAAACAAATAGATGAAGAGAGAATGTGATGATCAGGTATCACATAAAAGCCAATGGTGATCAGGAAAGATTACAGTAGAAATTTAAAAAAAAAAATCAACCTACTTGCTACAAGGAAAATAAAAACTATTAAACCGAAGAGAGAATGAGATGATCATGCATCAAAAAAATAGAATTGGAGATCCAGAAAATTACAGTAGAAATTTTGAAAAGTACCAAACTACTTGCTACAAGGAATATTAAAAACTAAGTTAACCGACAGTCGTCCCGAACATTATATGGTACGACCATCAAGTTTTTTATATGAGGTGAAAATACTATTGGCATTTCAACTCTATGTTTTCATTATTTTCTTTGGTATAGAGACTCTGTTTCCATTATTTGGCAATATCTACTAAAAGACAACTGGCACCTTAGAAAAATTTTGCGCCAATGGCTATTTCCAAATCTACAAATGGCACTACAAGAAATTTGTTGTCGAAACTTGATACTCAAGGCACAAGATATGTGTTAGCATAACTCCAGAAGTACCAACAACAGCCTCGTGTTTAATTTAAGTTTAGAAAGCCTAGGTCCTTACCTGCTACACCTGTAAAACAGTACAAGCCCTGCGCTAGCTAGAAAAACTCCTGACCATGCGAGAAGGCCAAAACCAGCTGTCAACTTTGGCAGTTTTCGTGCTGCAGCCAAATCCAAAAGGAAAATGTGTGATTAGGATAACAATATAATCAAAAGGAATGTCAACATCAAAGATTTGAGTGTCGCGGATATACTAGTGATGACTGAATTTATATAGACAAGCAGCAGCAGAATGATCATAAACCATAAAGCAGGGGCCAGCCCTAACTTGGAGAGCTTTCCTAAGCGGCTATTCCCATCACAGCCCTTATCAAGCAACCTTCTAGCATTACCCTGCAGCACCAGATTTATCATTAATATTGAAAAATTCTAAGTAGAACAACCCTCAGTACCCTCACACTCTAATATGCAATTGCTATTTAAAAGACAAAGTACAAACTTCTTCAGATGAGACATGAAAAAGAAACCAAATATTGTAAATACCTAAGATAACAAAAAACAACCACTTAAGGTTGCAAGTATTCTGACAAAAAAAAAAAGGATGCAAGTACAACTGGTCGTAGAACGCAATCATATTCAGATACAAATGCAACAATCTCTGAAAGACTGGAAACTATAGAAGCTATGTTCTGGTAATAAACAAGAGACAATTGGATTCGTCAAGAAGAATCAAGTATCACCAGTATTCTCTTTTCTATAGCTCAACAAGATTATTCAGTCAGAGTCATTACCACACAAAATTTTGCCGTGATAGAGTAAGATAAAAAAGATAGGCACAAAAGATTTGTTTGTACATGGCAAGAAATTTTATGCGCTACTCAACAGGGAAAATTTATATGGGATGAAATTTCCTTTGACATGACAAGCCCTAAAGTTGCTTGACAAGAGAGACTGGAACTATAAAACATAGGAACAAGTGCAACATACTAGTTATTGAACACCTACAAGGAAAAAGGCAACTTGTCTGTGATTTTTTTCAGATGCAAGCTGCGCAGGCGTAAGGCCAGTGTTCTCAGTCACCATCAAGTCCTCCTTCTTACCAGCCTGCACCAAGACTGTGCATGCCTCTAAATTACCCCTAATAGCAGCCCAGTGCAGAGGAGTGCAGCCTGAAGTCATAGGCATATATGATCATAATATAGCACTCCAATATAATAAACGAAAAAAAGCATAAATCCTTCACAATATCCAAGAGACAAGAATTGTAAATTACCTTCTTTATCTTGCCGCCCCCGATAAGCGTCCAAAAATAAGAGTAGACGTATACAATCAGCAAAACCTTTGTAAGCAGCCCTACATTTCTCCAAGAAGACAATTGAAGCATCCATCAATTATCAATCAACTGTCACCAAAAGCAAAGTTAAAAGTTTTAAAAATCAACAGGATATTTAAAGTTCTCTCCAGAAACAACCCGTTCTGAAACCTATCTCTGTCCAATGTATCCACATTAATTAAAACAATATCACTTTAGCTTCAACGTATTGATATAAATGGTTCAACCCTTATAAATCCCTAAAGCATAGCCACCCTCTTTTTGATCTTTTGGGCTAGGGATAGCCACCCTCATTGACATAACATAGAATATCCTTGAAGTTTTATGACAATCTACAATCACTAGACTCCCTGATGTATTTCCCATTCCTTCTCAAGCTTATCGTGCATACAACATCTTTACCGAAATTCCCATGATTACACAAAATGCATACGCCTAGAAGTAATTGCCTATTGGTATCCACTGATCCCCATTCACTACTTCAAAACTCACTACTCTTCCAATGCTAATTCCACATCAATCAAATTTTAAAAAGTCCCCACTTTGACCAACCACTAAAAGATCTGAAGTTTCAACTTCACCTGTAAGTCGAAAATATAATACCCCCACTGATATTTTACGAATTAAAAGTTTGTTCTCCATTAAGAACATCTTGTAGGCCATATACATAACTATGTAAACTTGTGTAAAAGAGATTCCTGCATACCAGTGTAAGGGGCTTCTTCCATCATTATCCGGAACATCTGGATCGGCATTCCACTTTGAAACAATGTGATAAAGGAAAGAAGTCTGACCATACTGAGCGGCAACATGTGTCGTCTGTAGATCAAGCCCAAAGTTCCATTAAAACAAAGTTTTGACTGTGATGTAAGCAGATCAAAGAATCTAGAGCCACCATATCATGCATGGTTTCATCCACAGACAAGCATTTAAAGCACTAAAATATAAAGTGTGCGCATGCATTGTCCAACTTCACTATCATGTAACTTACAATGACATAGATGTTATGAGAACTTACACATGCGAAGTAAGTGTGCTTTATCAACATAAGTTAGTAAAACCAACTGACACTAATCAAAACAAATTTATTTCAATTAATCTAAACTTTCGATCCAGCCCTGCAAAAGCATATTCTGATCGCACTATCCTTCATTAGGTCTATGCGCTATGCAGTATATATCTTTCAGATCAATCAACTAGCAACATTAGTAAATCCGTGTTATGTTCCTATTCACAGAGAAAGGAAAGGAGATACTGCACCTCATCAAATTAATGATATGTCCAATATAATGACCGCATATAACATCATTCGTAACCAAATATTATTCACTCGAATTGAGTTACCTGATACACCCGATACAATTAAAGTCAGTTGGAAGCATTTGTTTGAGTCATTCAAAGTGCAATGTAAAAATAAATTACTTTTAGTTGCTTTTGTTTTAATATTTCAAATAAAGTGCAACATTAGCTACTTTCAACAGTGTAAAGTAAGAGTATGACGCATCAAGTTCCTTTTGTAATTCCAAAAGCCTAAATTAGTTACAGGATGTACTAAATTTATTCCAGAAAAAGTAACATCACAAGGCTTATTTTGATATCTCTGAATGTACGTATATTTCAGGGTCTATGAACTGCAGAATTGCCAATTTGAAACAGAAGAATACACAGAAATGAAACAATCTAACAGTATTAGTGGTCCTAAGGGGTATGAGGATCTCAATAACTTTATCATAAAAGTTGACAATTTCGGATAACTTTAGAATCCTTAAATTAATTAGATCAATGTTCAATTATCAAACTATACTCTATGAAGGAAAAACAGAAATAAATTGACTTTATGGCTCCTTACCTTTTGCAAAGACACTTTCAAACTCTTACAATGACCTCATGATATAAGACAAGAAAAGCTGGCCGACATGACTGCCCTCATAGGTTCATTCCGGCACGTTCATTATCTCAATATCTTATCTGTTGTCTTACTATTGTTGGCACACAGATTACAACTTACAGGTACAATATACAGTTGAAACTTTGTACCAAACATCATACTAAGGTAGCTCTATATAGTAGCCAATGTATAATAGCTAAATTATTGCCTTAGTATGAACCATCAAAGAAATTTTGAAATGTCATCTGTTCTGTCAATGAGTACATAAAAGAAGATATAGAATGCAATAATTGAATAATCCAAGATCCACTCCCAGGAAGGGAAAAAATTCCAAATTCATGAGATGGTGTCTTATCAATGACCATATTACCATTCTAAGAATCAGTACAAATTATCTCATTTCTCATTCTTATTGCTTGCTCTGTTTTTATCTTTTTTTGGCCGTACATTCATTTTACTGGCTTACTTATTAATCATTAGCTGGACATAAAGGACTGCATATCTTCTTGATAGGTTTCATCGAAAGCTCACACATATGCAATTTCACTTCATGGTCAAATTCTGGTTCAAATAGTGATGACTACTTACGACTTCTGCTCATTTTTTTCTACCGATGACTTCTGCTCATTGACTGAGATATCTTTCACCAGGTTAACAGGAGAATGGAGGCTTAGCGAGGTTCAAACTTAGGTGTGCAAAATAGGAATGGCTGGACAAACTGTCTCTGTCCACATTGTAATACTCATGTTTGAGATAGTTATCGAGTGTTTTATAAAGACATGAACACTCCTAAGATGTTTCCTAGAAGCTGGTAGTCAATCCCGTAAAGATGGGACATCAGGAAAAGGAGAAAAGAAAACAAGGCCTTCAAATGATCACACCCATTGGTTCAAGATGTCTCATAAACGAATAGGAATCACATCATATCAAATTCTAGGCTGTCAAAGCACAGGAATGAGATTGGTCAATGTTTTAACCATAAATCAGGATATTCCCACTGGAGGAAGTAAGGAAGTTAAATTATTTTCACTTTGCCTAGCAACTTGTGGCAATTTATAAGTACCTATGTTAAGGGGAAATATTGCAACAACAATTGAAGACTTATAAAAGGCATGCCAAATGAAGATTTGCAGTTTATTCTCTCCGATTAATCAGGAATCTTCTTAAGTGATTGGACTTAGGATTCTAATAAGTTTCCTTTTCCTATTTGGAATTGGATTCAGCAGTTTCCTACCTTTATTAGGATATATTAGGTTCCCTATTTTGACTCGGAGTAGTACTTTAGAGTGTCTATATATGTTATTGTAATTATTTCTTTTGAATAGAGCTGATGATAATTTGATTTGGTAATTCTTTGTTTTGGGATCGTGTGATGCAATTCTAATCTTAGGAGTAATGCTTTTGATCTATTCTATGCTGTGGGACTTGTCGTCCCCCATCACTATGACACTTTAAAAACAAATATTTCTATGCATACTTGTTAAAGGCCAGAATAAGAAGCTCAATTGTCTGGTGAAAGTTATCAACCACCACACACTAATTCTGCCAGATGAACAACTTATGAAGCACTAGACTGAAGAAGCAACAATTTCTAACCTGGTACCCATACAAATCAGCAGTGTTTGCTCGAGCACCCTCTCGAAGTAGAAGCTCGGCCACCTGGATTGCACCTCGAACTGCACTCCAGTGCAATGCCGTCTGCCCGGTATTATCGGCAGCATGTATGTCTCCTCCGTGCTGGTGCAACCGCGAGGAACTTATTAGTTCGAAATCACCTAACGAAGACCCAATCCAACACTCAAAGCAACAGAAAATATGGCACTACATTCTATCAAATCCAACATATAAATGAGCCAGCCTCTGCTAAAAGTATAGCCTCTTCTAACAAGGCGAAAATTTGGAAATAAGCCAAAGAAAATGAAAGAAACTCCGGCTGGGGGGAATTCATTCACCTAGAGGAAGAAAAAAAGAAAGAAAGAAAGAATAGAAGTTCCACCACCGGCGGCACTACAAAAAGACCCATGCTTACTCGATAATTTGCCTACCAAGGCAGTCACATCCTCAGTGAGCTAGTTGATAATAGATGATCAAGGTCCGAATTTTGTTATCTGCCGGATGAACAAACACGATCTAAAAGATCCCATTGAAGAATTAAGATCAACAAATGCTAATTACCAATCAAAAGAACCCCAAATCACCACCACACGTATCTCCATTGCCAAGTTTACTTTGAAACAGACATCCATCCAACAACCCAAGAACGTTCCCATTCGTTCAGCATACGAATCGCACGTCACGCAACAATCATCGACTACAATACCCCCCCACGCACCCCCACCCACACCACATAACAAGCAAGACCCATCTCGAAAAGGCCAAAATGGGGACCCCCCATAAAAAAAAAAACCAAGAAGAAGAAGGAGGAGGAGAAGAAGAGGGAGAGACCTCGATGATGTACTGAGCAGCAGCAGTCCTGTTGTTGAGCGCAGCCCACTGCAACGCGCAATACCCCAGCCCGTCGGGCTTCGACACGGAGCAACCCTCTCTCTCCACCAGCCTCCGCAGCTTCTCCATGTCCCCGTACGCCGCCGCCGTGTACACGTCGTCCCTCAGGCTGTCGTCGTCCGCCGCGGCGGCGCCCCCGGCGCCGGAGGAGGAGGAGGGGGGGCCCCGATCGGCGGATTGCGGGGCGACCTCCTCCTCCTCGACGACCTCGATCTCCGACGACATTGCCGATGAATCCCTGCGGATTGTCTCCTCCTTCTATCGATGACGAGGACGAGAGAGAGAGAGAGAGAGAGAGAGAGGAGGAGGAAGGATGGATTAGAGAGGATGGTTTGATCGAGGGTTGACTTGGTCCTGATCGCGCGGAATTGCGCGATTCGTCGAGGCGGTGTTTTTCTCTTGGAAAAGAAAGAGTAGAGAGAGAGAAGAAAAATTTTGGAGATTTTTGGAATAATTTTTGGGGGAGTGGCCGTCGCCGTCGCCGGCCGTGCTTGACCCGGCGGTGGGGCCGTTGGTGGTGGTGGTGGTGGTGGTGGTGGTGACAACTTCGGGAGAGAGAGAAAGAGAGAGGGAGGGAGGGAGGTGAAGCCAAATGGACGTTCGAGCTTTTTGGCTGTTTTATGTTTTGCCTATGGATTTCCGCAAAATGCATTTGTCCAAAGGGAGAGATTTTTTTTCTCCTTCTTTTTTTTTTTGTTATCATTTGGAGCATGTCCTGGGAAATTAGGAAAAATACCTTTGTGATTAAGGGCATCGTGTACCGGGCGAATTTGGCAATCTATTGAGGTTAATTTTTATAAAAAGAAAAATAATTGGAGGGATCCATGATATGTGTTCTTCATTTTACTTGCCGTGTATCAATCAAATTATGTCGTGAGTATGCGAGATGTACAATTTGCAATTTCCTCAATCTAAAAGGACCTACGAACCCTCGCTTACATACCAATCCCAACTTCATCGCCATTTTTGGCTACACAATGTGAAGCATGAAAGCCCAGCCCGCTCAAATATAAAAATAATAAAGCTCATAAACCAATCCTGGTCTATATATATATTTTTTTTGGGTCGATAATCCAGGTCTATTTGGGTTTAGGATTGTTGGGACGGGTTTCAGGCTTTTGGACTCTTGTATTCACCCCTAGAATCTAGGTAAATCCTAGAATTGAGCAGGTCCTAGGCCTTTTAGATCTCAAAATCGAGAACTAATTGGGTTCTCATTTCATTGAAGTTGACACGAAACAAACCAAAGAGGCATATTCTAAAGATAAATGGGACCCAATGCTCACCTCTGGTATATGTGGACAAAGGTTCGACATGGAACCCTACTTTTTTTTCGGCCTGTGATCCTGTACTACAAAAAAACAAGATTTTAGCGACGAATTTTGCGACGAAAAATTTGGCAAAATCTATCGCAAATTTCGATTTGCGACAAATTTTGCGACGGAAAAAATTCCGTCGCTACTAGGTCGTCGCAAAATTTTGCGATGAAAAATTTCAATGTTTGTCGCAAAATTGTGACAGAACGAAATTCGTCGCAAAATTCGTCACAAATAATTCGTCGCAAATTAGCCACGAATAATATCCATCGCAAAATTTGTCGCAAATAATTCGTTGCAAATTTGCCACAAACACTATCCGTTGCAAAATTCGTCGCTAAATAACACTACAAAAAAACAAGATTTTAGCGATGAATTTTGCAACGAAAAATTTGGCAAAATTCGTCGCTAAACGAATTTGCGACGGAAAAAAATCCGTCGCTAATACGGCGTCGCAAAATTTAGCGATGGAAAATATCAATTTTCGTCGCTAATTTGCGACGAAAAAAAATTCGTCGCAAAATTTGTCACAAAATTCGTTGCAAAAAATTCATCGCAAAATTCGTTACTAATTATTCGTGACAAAATTCGTCGCTAATTTGTCACGAACTTTATTCGTCGCTAATTTTTAATTTGCCACGAACTATATTTGTGACAAAATTCGTCGCTAATTTTGTAACGAAAATTTTTTTTTGGCCATTAATTTGTGATGAACTTATCAGTTGCAAAATTTGTCGCTAACTTGCTACCAAAAATTTTTACTTTTGCCATTAACATTATTCATGAACGAATTTAGCGACGATTTTTTATTAATTCTTTTGCGACGAATATCGTTTAGGGACGAAATTAGCAACGAAATTTTATTTTTACAACGAACTTTTGTAATTTGTGATCATACGATAAAATCATTTATTTTATTTTTCAATTTTAAACCTAATTAAAAGCAAAATTAATTTTTGGAATTTACATTTAACATTGATTAAGCACTTAATAACATCAAAATATTATACTAACATGAAAATAAAGTACATTCATCTACATTTTCCAAAATGTATGATCAAGCTAGAGAAGAAGCAATCGAACATCTAATTTCTCAGGGGGCTCCTCCTTGCCCTCAACAGGGCAAAACAATTGAACAAAAACTCGGTCATCCGTGCCCAAAGTAAACATCCAGTGATTTCCGGATTTATCATAGTATGATCAAGCTAGAGAAGAAGCAGTCGAACATCCCCTCTCATGCAATCTTTGCTCTTGAGAAGTCCATCTCTGGATGCTGCAAGAGAGGTCGCTAATCACATTTACATATCGTGAACTTTACTTCAAATAAACTCAATTCTTGTCATATCTTCTTGCATGTTCACAAATCAACTATTTTACTACTCCAGTTCATCAGAAATAGAAACCAGAGTGTGTTTAAAAGGCAAGATGGTAACCGGTTAAAGCACAAGTGTTCAATACCACTCCTAATCCTCCACTCTTTCCCTTTTACAGTGCAATGGTTAGTTGGGCCCTATATACCTTAACCTCAGCTCTCTAAATTTGGAACTTCTCCTGTTACATCAGATATTATCATTCTCGTCTCTTGCCATGGTAGATTCATTGAGTTCATCAGTACGCACCCGCTCACGAAGTTTAGCATGCAAGAAAGAATGCTCTATACCAAGAACTAGTGAAAGAAACAAGTACCTCCAAAGATAAATTCTGGTACAGATTTGGCAGTCTCGGCTTCATCAAGACGAGCTCTATAGGTCGCAGAAAATGCTTCTATATCTTCCATACTAGGGGAACCAGACCTGAACACAAGTTGTGATTATAGAGATTAACTGAATTAGTTGACAATGGAAATAATAACCATTCACATAGAATTGAAACCAACATAATAAAGTGAGCCAAATTTGTCCTTTCCACTGTAGGAAGGTTTTAAAGCTTGAGTTCAGCACATCTATGATTAGGAAAGCATAGCTATCCTTCCTACGAATTTAAGAAGCTAACTAAAAATGAATTCCTCAGGTCGTTGCATGTAACTGTTTCTTCTGTCCTATAGGCCCAAGGAGCGAGCAATGTCTAAGAAGAGTTGTAGCAGGAATCGTAACGCAGCACCTCACTTAATTTCCTTCTAAAAAAACAAAACCAAGCCAGTACGAGAAACATACAGAAGTCGGCATTGTCTAGGACACCAACATATGGGAGAGACAGAGAGAGAGTTCCAATGAGAAGGCATTCTACATACTTTCAGTCTGCTGGTTTGATATAAATGTCTCAACTTATAGTGCTATTAAGGCCAGCACATTTTTGTCGAGGGAAGAACAAGGCATTCATCTCTAATTTGGACTGCCACAAAAAGAGGATGATACCGTCCCAACATCAACTGTACCGCTCACTCTTGATAGAACCTCGCCTGCATTAGCGTCATTAGGTCATTACCTCTTGGAAAGATTTTCGATGCAAACTTGAATTGTGCAATTTAACAGCGTTTTGAAGGCATATATCTTCAAATCGCCATCAAAAGATTGAGACACCTGTTCTGCTATCGCTAATGCTTTTTTGTCCCACCAAGTTCCAGCAAGAGAAATCCCACCTCCTCCACCTCCATCCCCAACCTTTCATACAGTGTCAGAAAAAAGATTAGGTCCATTAAGGAACTTATCAAATTTGTGTCCAAGAAAACTAGAACATGGGCTCTGTTAGAACAGCATTTACTCACATAGACTTCAGCATCATCTTCCAGATACTCATCTTCAAAAGTCCCATCCTCATCCTCATCCTCCAACACATCTGCATACGAACTAAGACGTCTTCAAGTTTAAATGAAAAGCACACCTTATCGTTCATTGAAGTCATTTCAGAACACTTCACAATAATTCCTCCCTTCTTTCTTGCAGAGTGTAACTAAAACGGCCATCATTCACTATGAACAGTACACAATTTGCAAAAACTGGAAAAGACAAAAACATGGCAGGAAAGAATGAGAAATCGAAAACAATCGCTTCATCTCGAAATGGACAAACCCCTAGTTCCAGTTCCTAACGGGCAGACACAGACCCGCAGAACCCTCGCCAAAATGAACAGGGGTGGGGCGAGATCTGACGCCAGAACGACACGGCAAACCAGAGAAGAAGCGCCCCTTGGGGGAAATTCCCCTCCTCCGATTCAAGCCAAGCCACGGGGGCCAGCGAGCGAGCTCGAACGAAGGAGGACGAGGGCTCGACCGCTACCGATCCGAGGGGGGAAAAGGACGAACACGCAGAGAAATCAAACACCTCTGCTCGGACACCAAAACACACCCCCCCCCCCCCCCCCGCCCGAACGGGACACGACCATCAGACAGAGGGACGAACCTGCTTCATCGTCATCGTCGACGTCGGATTCTTCTTCCTCAGGAAAATCGAAGATCGCAGATGCTCCTCGCGCTAGAGATCCTTCTCTAGCTAGCGTGAGAGGATTGGGGGTGCGGGGGAGAGAGAAGAAAGAGAAAGAGAAAGAGAAGCGGAAGCAAATCTGATCTGATCAGCAGAGAGAGAGAACGGGTGGGTGAGGGCGGGCTAAATGAGAGTGGGGCGGGAACTGGAAATTTAATTCACGACGGATTTTTATTTTTCGTCGCCAATTTACGACGAATTTTTTTATCTGTCGCAAACTTGCGTTGGATTTTTTTTATCCGTCTCAAATTTGCGACGAATTTTTTTCTCGTCGCAAATTTGGGACGGATTTTTTTTTTCCGTCGCAAATTTGCGTCCGATTTTATTTCCGGTGCAAATTTGCTACAGATTTATTTTGCGACGGATTTTTCTTATACATAGCAAATTTGCAACAGATTTTTTTTTCCGTCACAAATTTGCGTCCTATTTTATTTCCGGCGCAAATTTGCGACGGATAAAAAAATCCGTCGCAAATTTGCGACGAATTTGTTTTATGTTGCAAATTTGCGACAGATTTTTTTATCCGTCGCAAATTTGTGACGGATTTTTTTTTCCATTGCAAATTTGCAACGGATTTTTCTTGTCCGTCGCAAATTTGCGACGAATTTTTTTTTCATCATAAATTTGCGACGGATTTTTGTCCCCGTCGTAAATTTGCGACGGATTTTTTTTCCAGTCGCAAATTTACGACGAATTTATTTTTCATCGCAAATTTGCGACGGATTTTGCGATTGATTTATTTTCCGTCGCTAATTTGCAACGGATTTTGTAATGGATTTTTTTTCCGTCGCTAATTTGCGACGAATTTTTATTTCGTGGCAAATTCCGTCGCAAATTAACGACAAATTATTTTCATCGCTAATTTGCGACAGGAAAAAAAGTCCGTCGCAAATTAGCGACGAAAAATTCTCCGTCGCAAATTTTCGTGGCAAAATTCATGTTTTTTTGTAGTGCTGTAAATAAGCTCACAAGCATAAGGCATATAGGATAAGCTCACCAGGTATAAGGAATATAACTGGGGTTAAAGATTTATAACGCGTTTTGAAAAGTTTAGGGAAAAGCCTTAGATAATTCATGAAACTGATTTGGGTGTTAAAATGACTCGTTCATATGTTTAAATTGGGCACACCATATGGAGATGATTCGCACGCTACCAAGTCCAACCAATTTTGTATATGGGCCACGCATTCGGGTTTAACTCGAAGTTTTATCTTGTCCATATGGTTAGTACAACATTGCCGGACCAAGTGCACACAATTCTATTTTACGGGTCATGCATTCGGGTCTAGATCACGTATCATCTAGTTCGCAAGATTAGTAGGGTATTTCATTAGCAAGGAATTTACCTAACCTAAGGTGAGCTTAGAAGATGCCAACACATACACATATAAAGAATAGGTCATTGACGACCTACGTCAACCGCGAAAGTTACTAAATAAAACATGCCCTCCGGAGGAGGAAACTTGGAAGAGAAGAGAGTGCCTATTTAGCAGTCATTACTATAATGTGAATGCTTTTCTAATCTTCTGAAGTCTTTTAGTGCAGCAAAGTGAAATGCGGGGTTTTGCTTGTTTGGTCTCTTCTCAGTTATAGCTTTCTCTAAAGAGTATAGTGACGTGATTCCCAATCCAACAGGACAAATTAGCCCTTCATTCCAGTCCTAGGTCTTTTTCTCCCCCTTGATCTGTACCTAATGTCTCCGAGCTGAAAGAAGTGATTGGTGATTGCCTCTGTCATCCGGTGCATCAGATGTGAATAGATCGTAACCCCACCGATTAGTTTCGTGAGTTTGGTTTGTATGCAAGGCTGCCTAAGGGTTTTTTGTGTTGTGCCGGGCACGTTCTCCCTCTCCCCCTCTCTTCCTCCAGCGATGTTAGGTGGATAGCAAGTCGCGCACGACCATGGACATTGTACTGTGCTTACTGTTACGAAATGTAGATGACCCAAGAGAAAGGGCAACGGTTACTAACATTACAAACTGTAAACAACGTAAGTATCTCTAATGTTAGGTCTCATGTTTGCGAAACTTTGTCATAAGTTGAGGAGAGCTCCAAAGGAAATAGCAAGTGTGCTAACATGTAGCTCAACTTTCTCCCATAAGTCTCCCTCCCTCCCTCCCTATAAATAGCTAGACTTGGTTCATGTTCATCTCCCATAACTCGCACACCCTCATAGCCATCGTTGCTCACACCCTCGGTCAAAAATGGCATCGAGAACCATCGCGACGCTCTTGATAGCCATGTTCGTTGTGAGCTTCGCTCCTGCTGCAACGGCTCAACTGCTTCAGAACATCGGACAATGCCTGTCATCGATCAGGAGGGTGCAAGGATGCACCGTGGAGATCGCCAACGCCCTCCTCAATCCCGGAGGTAGCACTATCGGGCCTTCTTGCTGCGAAGCCATTGATGAACTGAGCGCAAGATGCTTGGTTCTGGTGTTCCCCGGTCTCAACGCTCGAGCAATAATCAAGAGCGTTTGCTCCCTCGGAGGAGGACCTTCGCCGCCTCCTGGTAGGGAAGTCGTTCTTAATACAAAAAACTACGCCTTTTCACTTTAAGTATTCATATACACAAGCTAAAAAAGAAACTTAACCATAGAATTTAATGTATTATTTATGTCAAGACTACCGTGATTCAAGTTTTTACACGGTGATGGTATGATTTTTCCAAAAAAAGACAGTTGTAAGACCACGATTTAGTTGGAATATTACGTTGTGATAATTATAGAAGAAGTCGCTCAATTACCTTCTTAGTGCAAAAAAGAATTATCTAAATCTCGGATACAAAATATAGGCAATTATCATGAGTTATTTGCCGATAGAATTGTTCCCTAATATATTAGTGCTTGATCAAATAAAAGATGCAAGAAAATATAGGGAAAAATGAAACTAATAGTTCATAAACTTTATCTCGATATGCAATGTCATCTTTAGATTTTTGATTTATTCAATATATAGTTATTGAACTGCTCCTAAATATTCAATTTAGTTCCTAAACTATCCTTTTACTCAATCTAGTCCCTCAATTATTCCTAAAATATTCAATGTCATCATTCGGTACTTTTCACAATTTTTCATAATTACACTATTGCCCAAATTTTGAAAAATATCTTCGTTTCAGTCAATTATCTAAATTGACAAAAAAATATGCGATTTTTTATCACTTTTTTTTTTTTTTACTTTTTTGATCTTCGTGAATATTGCAATAGTCTTAGTTAAGTATAGTGTTTGTAGAATAGTAAAAGTAGGACTTCATTTAGAGTATTATGGGTTGATATTCCTGCCATTTTAATTACCTAATTTATACATTTAATTGAATGAGCCACGAAACACAAAAATTTTACGATTTCATCTATTTAAAATATGAGGAACAAAATATAGATCAATATATGTATAATTATCTAGAGATAAATTAATGTCATCTATAGACATCCTTATGAAACCACTTACCGTAGATGGATATGTGATTGTCATGAGCTATTTGTCGATCAATTTATTCCCTAATTTATTAGTGCTTGATCAAACAAAAGATGTAAGAAAATCTAACCAACAAATAGTTAAAAAGAAAAAAAACTGACCGAAAAAGTAATTAAAAAGAAAAAAGAAAAATCACATATTGGAACTTGGGTAACCAAAAGAGAGAAAAGAATACAACCGTAATAAAACACCTAGTAGGTTTCATTCTTGTAAAATTAAGTACGCTTACTAAATAAGAATACAAAATTTAAAACAACGATATAGTTGAATCATAACCTAATTTTCAGAATCACATTGCTTCATATCCAACCCACATACGACCCTCTCAAACCACCATTTACATTTCTCCTACTTTTCATAGAACTTCTATGCCGTGAGAACAAAATAAAAGCATTGGTTATTTGGCACGTAATATCTTAAAAAGACTCTGTATGTAATTGACCATACAAATATTGAGAGAAAATAATAAAACCTTCTACGGAAATACTTGGTAGGAAGAGTTATAGGATGCGATAAAAATTGCATGATTGTTAATTCGTAACATTGAACCGATTGAAACCGGTTATCTTTTTTTTACTTGTCTAACCAAACTCATGATATCGAATGTGTTTTGGAAGAGACAAATGTATCCTCCTAGTTGGGAGCAATAATAGTGAAGAATGCAAGAAAAGCGCTCCTAACACATAGTTCTTGCTGCCTAGAGTCCTATATGTCAATTTTATAGACAACCCTTAGAGAAGAACTTGCTATATTACATATTTATATAGCTAAGCAATAATTAAATTGACACTGGCTTGACCTTTTTAAAAATTCCTTTTCATGATAGTTTAATTGCACTTGATCTTGATAATCAATGAAAAGGGACTGAGACTGACAATCGGGACGAAGCTCTTGTTTATGCAAATCACGATAATTGAACATTTACATAGACATCTTTCACATTCTTCATGTTTATCTTTGTCGTGCTATTTCTTTTACCATCTCGACGTATGCTTGGATTAGGAATGCCACCGGCCTAAGGACCTACACCTTCGTTCGGATCGACTACTGGAGAAGCTGCATCTTCGGCGAGGATCGCGCAGAGTCCAATTTGAATTGAATCGTTACACATCATGACTCTTGCTTGCTGAATGAGGATTGAGAATAATTATGTGTCCTCATAAGTTTTCAGACAATCTAAATAAGTCAAAGAGCACATGACAACAGCAATATTTGATAAGGTTTAATTGCTGTAACATGAATTATTCAACAATTGACACCCTTTGTTCCAATTGTCTATTATGTCCTTTTCATTTGGACCTGTTACATACTCTCTTGCTCACTCTCCCTATAGGTGATTGGTTCTCGATCCAGTCTGGTCCGGTCCAATAGAACTAGTCACTTACGGTTTAGTTTACATTTTACTATTTTTTGTCAATGAATTTATGTCAATAAAGTTCGCTTACAGTTTAGTTCACATTTTACTAATTTTTTTGAAGAAATAAAAGAATAAAAAAAGTATATGTAGTCAGTCCGATTCAGTCAATCTGGTTTCCCCTTGAAATCAGGAACCGGATCTCCTAGACATTGGTTCCACTTTTAGGAACTAGGAATCAGATCGATTGTCTCAATAACTAAACCAAACTGGCCGGTCCGGTCCGGTCCAATCCGAGTGGTTCCCGGTTTGGTAGGTCTGTTTTGCATACCCCTAGCTCTCTCTCAAATTGAAAAGATTTACTTTTCCTTGATCTATGTGATTTCACATATATTTTTTTATCAACATAAATTATTGTCGATAATGAATCAATTGACTAATTATTTTAAGCGATACAAGCGATTATTTTTTTAAAAAAAATATTTTCTAAATTATTCATTTTTTCGTAAAACAAATGGAACCGGAGTTCCAATCTCCACACCTTAAACATATAATTCGGTCTCGTAAAATGCATTGATGGTAAGAGAGGTTGCTCTTGTTTTTTGGTTCTTGATGTTTGGGCATTAAAGGGGACATTTTAGGATTGAAATTTTGAACGCACGAGTCGATGTAAGAGAGTACGCACTGTCAAGATCCCGAGGGAAGTGAATTCGTCGAAATGAGTGAAAGTCAGCCCTATCACAATTGGCAATTACTCCCGTAAAGAAAGGTTCGCCCATTTTTCGCTCTATCTACCTGAATTCGATCATAATATTCTTTATGGATCCTATTTTATCATGCTTTTGAAATATAATTTTTTTAATTACAATTCTAACCGCGCATAGAAGATTAAGGTCAAATGTGGGGTCCGCTCTTGATTAAGATTATTTCTAACTTTATAATGAAATGAATACCATTTGGGATTTGGGATTTTTTTATTCATGAACATGGAAGGACTTTTCTTTTTCTTTTTTTAATTCTTTTATTCTTTGATAAAGAGTGAGGGAGTAGAATCCGACCCGCACCCGAGCACCCTCGCAATCGCTCCCGGTCGGAGCCCTCTTCCTCCCCGCGCCGCCGCCGCCGTCGACCCCGAACGAGCGACCAGCTCCGGCGACGCTCGGCGCTCCGCTCACCCTCCGCCTCGCCTCGCGGAATTCCGCCGCTCCACACGTATCGTCTTCTTCCCTTTGGTTTCTCATTTCATGTACTTGTTGATTCCATGGTATTCATTTGCAATAGGACTCTCGAATCTGTAGAGCAGTTCTCTGTGCGCGCGCGCGTGCCGTTCAATGTTGGTTCTTTGCTTGGAATTCTATGATTCATTGGTTTGGGTCGGTGCAATTCGGTACGAATTCCTCAAAGCTCAGTTCGCAGTCCCTCGTCCTGTGTCGTCCGAGGTAACGAAGTTCATCGGATCTTGTCGGGGTAGCTGCAGGTTGAATGCTACAGTGTCAGTTGTGTTGATTACCCAAATCCGACCATCGCCGCTGAGTTCGATCCGTGCTCGCTTGCATGAACCTGGGACCTCGCGTGCTGAAAGGATTTGTCTTTTCCATCGCTACAGTAGTCCAGAATCAGTAGTTTTGTTGATTAGCATTGGACTGTGATTCACTTGTCGCCTCGAAAGCTAAGCTTTCATAGAACAACTTCGGTGTATCTTGTCTATCCAGATAACTTCCTCACGCGAAGATTAGTAGCTCAACACAGGCCGATAATCGTAAAAGGGTTTTTTTTCATTGTACTAAGTAGACCAAATCTTCATACTTTTTACATTTCTTTTCACAAGTTCAAAATTTTCTTTCTTTCTGCATCTGTTCATTCTAAACCTGTTGTGGGCATTTTCGTTTTCATTAAGTTCACTACAGAGTCTAGGGCCCTGTTTGATACATCTGTATCACTATCGCTCACAGTGAAAGTGTAGCTCGATGCTCTCATCTTCCTCCTCACTCTCAAAGTCACCGTCATTGTCGCTTGATTTGTCATATGATTGCCAATTGAAATCAAATTGGTGTTATCTCTAGCTGTTGAGATAGGGTTTATGATTTCTATTGTGATCTTTGGATTCCTTTGATTCGTTGAGTTTCCCGGTGCCATACTCTTTTTATTGCTGTGAAAACAAAATATGTATAATGAGGATCCTTGGTTGCATAGACAAGGATCAAATTGATGGATTAATGTGCCACGATATCTTCAGTTCTGGTTTCTCCCTGTTTTTGAATGTTAAACCTCGCATTGTTAATCAGGTGCCATAATATGGCGAGCTGCTTGTGTTTCATGGCTTCTTTAATCTAGTTGCACAATTGTCAAATCAGGTGCCATAATTCCACTGTGCAGACTAGAGTAATGCTAAATATGAGACAAGTGATAGTGCCATGACACTCGGTAAATCAATTTAGACAGATTAGTATACCTAACATCACTCACATAGGCAATAACAACTCCAGTATATAAGCATGGTGGGTCGTTTGTATGAAATGTGCCACTTTCTCCAAAAGTAGTTCAGTTCGTGGCCTATGTGATTGTTTCGCGCTCTTTTGGTTCAGCAGGGTAGCTTTGAAGTTTTTTTCCTATTTAGAAGTATGTTGAGCAAGTTGGAAATGAGAATTGTCTTGTATGTGGATAAATTGATGAAAGTTTGCCCTTGTGTTGTAAATTTGTGGTAGTGTAATGTCGGGTTAAAGACTTAATTGATGAGAGGCTGATAATGTTACTCATTGTTGTTTTTCAGCTGTCCTTGGCAGGTGTAAGATAGATACACTCTGTCTTATGTATCTTTGTTGCATCCACACCATCGGAGCAAAAGTCAATCAGGAATCTTAAGTGACTCCAATTCGGAGCCTTTTCTGAATGTGATCAGATTCGGATTATTACGTCATGTTGCCTCCAGTCTCTTCAGCATATACTGCAGGTTGAAACCAAATCCCAGTTGACGGAATAGTTGTTAACACTGATATTGCCGTTGTAAGCTTTATGTCCCTATTTGAGGTGACAAATACGATTCAAAAAACAGCATGAATTCTCAAGAAGCAGGCCCCCATTGGAGTGTTTTTGATGGGGTCAAGAATTTCCCACCTACTGTGGAAGCTCTCATGGGAGAGATTAACACTGCCATTGCGAATGTTGAATATGCACGTGCGAGCGCATTTCTTGAATCCGCGTCATCTGTTGGATCAAAGAATAAGGGCTCTGATAAGAATGCAATGCCACAGTATGATGCTAAATTGGCAGATGAAGCATACAGGGCAGGACGTGCGGCCTTAGCTGCTGGCAAGCTTGATGAGGCTCTTTATTCGCTGAATATTGCACTCTCTAAATGCCCGCCTGATAAGGCTTCTGCTGTTGCTAAGCTTCAGTCTCTTATTTCACTCACTTCTCAGCAGCTCCAGAAATCTGCAGATTCAAGCTAACTCTATATTTTCGTCTGGCTAATGTCTGGATCAAGCTGATTTGTGATTCAAGTATGCATATACAGATTATGTTGGCCTTTTCGCTAAGTCCATTACAGACTGGGATCACTCTATGACATAAGCTGTTGTGTGTTGACCCAAGAAAAAAGATGAAGAGGATGGAAGGAATTACCTGATTTCGAAGAAGGATATGGGAATCAATAATGGCTGGTGGGCAGGGTCATGAGCTTTTGTTACTACGCTTGCATTGTTGCCTGCGATGTCAATTTGATCCAGGATCTAAGAGGAGGATACCATTTTTCGTCTACTGTGGATCTGAGAACTTGAAGAGAGGAGAAGAAACTTATGCGCGGTACCCTTTGTTGAGCAACCGAAGAAACTTATGCCCGGTACCTCCCTTCCTCCTTGTAAATAGCTAGACTCGGCTCATCTCCATCTCCCTTAACTTGGACCACCTCATGGCTGTTCCTCCCACAAAGTAGCATCGACAGCCATCAGAACGCTCTTGACTGCCACATCATTGTGAGCTTCGGCTCAACAGCTTCAAGATGCCGGACAACACCTGTCATTGATTAGGAGGGGACTTTTGGGTAAAATTCTTACTTCTGGGCTATGCTCTTTATGAAACCACTGGAATTCGGTAGACTTTGCAATCGAGTCGTTGAACTTCGTTCTCAATGACTTGATGCACTAAACTTCCAATTTGTCACGATTCTATATTTTAATCGATGTCTGACCAATCTTTCAGCAAATTACTGACTTGGTGGATTGATGACCAACTGTTCGCATGCATAGAGTTGAAAAGAAAACAACAGCACCTACACTTATAGATTATAGGTGGCGCTGTGCTTCATGACGGGTCCTTTGCTGAGATGAAAACAGGGGAAGGAAAAACCGCAAGTAGTCTGATGGTACTCGTAGAAAAGGATGAGGTGATCTGGCATGCCTCCAGCTTGGCCATGAACGTTAGCTTTCAATCGCTTTCAGTGCAGCTCTGGTCGACATTTCGGGGTGGCAACTGGCCAGTGATTGCAGCCCCCGGGTTCAGGTCAATGAGAGGAAGATGAATATTATCTTCTCCGAGAGTATGGCATTTAGCTGCATGAAACTGCTCTAGATTTTCCCGGAAATTGTACAAGTCGAGGATCTCAAACAATGTGTTTTGTGAATTTCAGTTCTAATTCGAGATCAGAAAATGTAAATCCATACATTCTTCTAATGATTCTGTTGATGTTAGACAAAGCTGACTCAAACCAGCTTTGGTTTTTCACTTTCTATTCGCTTTTCATGATCAGTCCCAATTGTGTGAGATGAAATGGTTGCATTCTTATCATGGCCTTTATGATCCAAATTCGGCGCTTGGTCAGCTAGCTAGTTATCTTCTGCGGTACTATCAACATTGGGAAAACCTCTCTTTTCCCTCACGATCCACTTAGAGTCTCCCCGTGAGAACCGATTTGGTCATGCTTTCTAATCGGGTTTGTCCTCAGATGCAATGATATGTTGTTAATCGCTTTTGGGTTTTTGGTTTAATAATAGCCATTTGTAACTAAGAAGAATTTCAAGCTTGACAGAGCTGTCACTAGCAAGCCCCTTGCAGGCTGACTTAACGTTGAATTCTCTAGTCCTTGTCCATGGACAAATTAACTCATCTTTCTCTAGTCCGCTATGAATTGGCACCTTAGTTATAAACTCCCTTTTCCCCCTCCTGCAGGTGGCCGCCAATCACACCTGAATTCCAGCTCTATGTATCATCATCAATCAAACAATCCACTTTATCTTCCACGGGCACTGATGGGTGAAGTTTGCAATCCCAGCTGTCCACAACCCATCCGACCTTCCAAACATCAATGGACTTGCCATCAGCCGAACTTCCACAGAGCCCCTGTTTTAACTGCAGAACTTCCCCCCAAGATACTGCTCCAAGCCCAAGAGGCTTAAACCTCCTTTGGGTGCATCCCGAAAGGTACACCGAGTAAAATAAAGCCCCCTTTAGTTAACTTTACCCACAATGCCCGAGGACAATGACTGATCCTTCGCGCCATTTCTGCTAAAAGTGCAGAGTCAAACTTCATGATATCTCTAGAACCCAACCCTCCCTCCCCCAGACTTAGCGTCACCCAAATTATCCCAGCTTTTTAATGAATTTTCCCTTTCCTCCTTTTGTTGACCCTACCATTATTTAGCAACATCATTTGTCTCCTCACACTGCCTCTTGGGAAACTTAAAACACGCCATGGAAATTGCACGCACTGCATAAGGTACTGTTTTCATCGAACTTCATCTACCTGCAAGAGAAAGAAAGATGTTCTTCCACCCTTGCATCTTTTTCCACACCTTTTCCCTTGCAGAGTCTTTTAATGCTTCAGTTTTCCACCCACCCCAAAGAAAGAGTGGGTGGGCCTAAGTACTTTTCAGGGTTTCGTGCCTTGGAGATCTAGAGAGCTTTGACTGACATCTTGCTGCAACTGAGGAGTTACAGGAGGGCTAGAAAAGCAAACACATCCAACTTTCCAAGGCTAGCTAGAAACAACTGTGCCAAGAGAAAAGTATGAAGCTATGGAAACGAGAGCTTCAGTATTTAAAATCTCAGCCAACCCATAACGCTCGACATTGATGGCGATAGTTTTCTTCTTGAGCCAAATATCTGAGGTTACACCGAACTTTGGGTTTGCTTTACAATGTAGAGGGACGATTAATGTAAGGACATCCAGAAATAAACAAAAGCATATGAAAGTTCATTATGTCCTCACTTTATCATTTTCTCATTATGTCCTCACTTTATCATTTTCCTTTATTGACTTTCTTTCTCTTGTGTTTTTCCAAACTACTTTCTGATTTGCATATTAAGAAGGGGAGGAAAAGCATAAACAGAATTTCCTGAATTTTATACTTAGATAAAGATATAAGTATTGAATCCAAACTGAAAATTACCAAAATGTCTTTCCTAATTTGACACATATCCCATTTTGTTTTTTTAGTTATTTTTCTTTTATCATTCACATTGCTCTTTTTTTTTTTTTTTGTTTCTTTTCACTTCCAATAGAAAATGTCTACCTTTACAAAAATGTAATAACATTCTACATTTACATTTTTTTGGTTCTCTCAATTTTTTTCTAGAAAAGTAGATCCAATTAAACTTACACGCCTAATTCTAATCTACAGATTCAATTTATTAGAACTATCACCATTAAATTCGATTCGATTTACCTTAGTCATATGATATTGGGATTTATTATGTCATATAATGGAAGATTTTGTTTTCAGCTCCTGCATTGTGACATCGAGAAGTTTGCACATAGTAGAAGGCCATTGAGAAGTTGACATGTGGCCCTCTCGACGCGTGACACATCTTCCACCACCATTCACAAAGTTTAAAACATTTGGAAGAGTTTGTTTCAAGACTAATAAATACTCCCGTGATGCCTCTCCTCCACCCTCTTCCTTTTCATGATCTCTCCCCAATAAGGCATCGAGCTTCAATCAAGCGCTCAAATAATTTCGGACGCACAAGTCCAATGATATACAGACATGAATCAAATTAAACGGCCAATGAATTTTTCTCTATAATATACAAATATCCCTAATGTGCAATGAGATAACATTTTTTTTTCCATGTCTTTGGACACAAATTAAAAGTCCAAATGGGAGCACATGACAGATGATCAAACAAAAGAAAATGAAGAGAGAGGACAAAGTGAGAAATTGAAGATACCCATTTGATCAAAGACATTAGGAAGCTTGGCGGGCAAAACAGACGGGTAGGAGTAGGTAAGAACTGCATGACAATGATTTTCAAACCTCAACCGAATCAAATGAAGTTCGACCAACATCACAAACCCTAATCATATGCCCTTCAATCCGATTTTATATTATGTCAATGTCAATGGTTAGAATAATATAACCTCACTTATAACTGATTCAACACAATATCAAAAGAAATTACAAGCTAATAGTCTCTTCTTCTTCTTTTCATTTTTAAATTGGAAAAACTCAAGTTATAATTATGATAAATAGTTTTATGGCGAATTTTTGTTGTTGTGTAAAGTATCTTATGATAGACTGTCATAGAAAAATTTAAATGGAGAAGTTATAACATACCAAGTAAAAGTTGGTTCAACTTTGGTCATCTTACTTTTAGGAATGAACTCAAAGTTTCCTCATGACACACTAATTCCATTTAAGTTTGACCCAAACTTCGCTATATATTGTGTTTTGATCAAGACTTGATCACGCTGTTATAAATGCAAAAATCCTAGTCCAAATTAAGGCATGTTATTGGTTGCAAAGGCTACAAAGTTTGCTAAATCGAGCCTCTATCTCATGTTTATGTGTCACGTCATGTGATTCGCTATGTTCTTTTTAGCTTGTCACATCATTGATCTAAGTTAGATTATGTGACCAATACAATTCGACGGAAGGTCATACAATTATAGAGTCACGTGGACATAATGATGATTTGATATTAAAAGTGCATGTGCTAACACTTAACACTTTAAAGTGTTTTGTAAAGTATAGTGGAGATTACCATTGGGCGGCAAAAATGAACATAGGCCCACGGTTTTATGACTGACCTACTAGGGAATTTACTCAATAAAACTTTACAGATTGCCCAAAGCCTAAAAGCTTATAAGGTTATCGTGGACATCATTCCCATTCTAGGGTATCCCTCCATTGATTCAATCAAGATTATGCACTCTGAGTAAATTTGACAGAATTTGCACTCAAATTTCATGTCATAACATGGTATGATTTCTATGTTATAGCCATACGTCGAATGAAGTCATAGTATTAGACGTAATATCTCTAGTCGAAATTAGAAATCGAGTAGATATAGATATGGAGGTGGTGTAGCGAGTGAATCAATTACACGGGGACCATATGTTATATGACGAGATTGGAAAGGTTAGGTTAGGTTAGGTTAGCGACAAACCCTGGGGAGTAGAAATTCACACCTCAACCCTTTGGAAAGAATGAGATTATGTTCCTATCAATGAGATTATGTTCCTATCTTATCAAGAATATCTTGGCAGTATTACATAAATGAGATGTGCAAAACGTTAGGTTTGATTTATGGGCTGATCGTCTCCCATCTTCTGTCGCTGCTTACGGGGAACTTGTATTGATAACGTTGTCAAATGATGGGATAGATGCTTTTGAGAGAAAAAAAAAAGAATAGAATGTGTTTGCCACCTTTTTCATCTTGCTCTTTGTTTTCTTTCTCTTTATTTTAATACGTAATTGCAAGCTAGAGCCAAAGTATGACATGGATGGTGTTGAGGTGATGATAAAGAATAACGTAACAATCAGTATATGGATTCATATATAAAGTGGTATGGATAATCGGGAGATTCTCCATTATGCATGTATAGTCATTAATTGTCCATATCTCGAATTAATCGTAGTTGATTGTGATAAGTATTGTAAAATCTTTATTTTAAATAGCCATCTTATTAATCTTATAGAAACCTCACGTACCCTTCACTATGCTACACAAGGAAATTTTTTAATTCTCTTCCTCGTATTCTTATCTCGATATCGGATGATTATGAGGAAACGCCCGTCGTGTCACTGACCATGGTGGTTGCAACGTCTTTAGTTGCACCAGTTTCACTCTCTAATAGACCCCGTCACGCTTAATTGTTGGTTTGAGATTTTTCGTTGCATCTTTGGGAAAAAACAATACCACCTTTCAACTCTTTGCTCTCAAACGAGCCAGATCTTTGAAACCTTGTTGCATTTGGCCGCCGCATCGGCCCTCCCGTGCCTCCTCGCACCACTGCATCAACGACTTGTGTTCGCCGATGTCATCAACACATCTGCATAGGCCACAAGGAGGCTGGTCACCCGACCCGTCGACGGTCTCATTAGCAAAAAGTGTACGAATTTCATATAAACAAGTGCGCCGGTTGAGCGCTTCTCATACGAAAAGAACGGTGGCCACTAGGGCCACTTAATTTTAAAGGTGTGTGACTCGTTGTTTGTCCAAGTCACGACCTCTTTTTGATCACTTGAAGGGAATTTATACGCTCAAAATTCTCCTTGAATACATCTATTTTTTTAGTTTTGGTGAGAAGAATATGCTTATAAATTAGTTGGTGGACAACATCTGCAACATTTCTTACGATGAAAACGCTCGCTAAAGAGATTACAAGACATCGAGCTGCTCTGTGAATAATTCTCTATTATGCGTCAATTAAAAATTTCCCTTTTCAACCTTTCCTTTTTCTTTTGGTGTATTCCTGATATCACTTGTTAATTCTTTTTTTAGGATAATAACACGAATGATGTCTAACTTTAGCTCCATATACAATATAGTTCTTGAACTTTTAATTTATTTATGATAATATCGAATATTTTTATATAATTTAAGGATTAAATTGAATATGTATCAAAAGTCTCGAAATCATATCGAGCAAATTAAAATCTTAAAAATTACATTATATATTAAATTAAAGTTAATAAATTATATCAAATAAATTAAAAATTCAAAAATCATATTGCACGTCCGGTCCAAGTTGAGTTCCATTCGTAACATTTTCGATAAATCGAAGTACAGAAACAGACAGAGACACCGGTAGTACACCACTCGTGCAAAAAGTAGAAGGAAATCACGTTCGGTGGTTCCGGTTCAACCTGGCCACCCCATCGCCCCCGAACCGAATCCTTAAGCCCTGCATGCTTCCACTTCTCCTTCCGGATAAAACCCGCAAGTTTCTCTCTCCACCGACGCGCCCTCTCTCTCTCTCTCTCTCTGAGTCTCTCCCTCTCACCTCTTCCTTCTGAAGAAAGCAATGGCCCACCCCCGAACAAACGTCCCCATTATTCCCAACCGGTAAAGCTCCAACTCCAAGACAAAACCTTCGTTACTCTTTCCCTCTCTCTTTTCTCTCTCGGCGCTCTCGTGCCCGACAACGCAGCTGTTAACGCCCACCTAATGGATCCAATCCATCACCTTCTCCAGCTGAGGGAAGAAGGGCATTTGCTTCTTCATATATTCTGTCCTTCGGGTGGTGAGTGACGTCTCAGCCGCTGGAGAGAGGAAGGCTCCGACACCTTGAGGCGGTAGAAGATGGGGGGTCGTCCTGTTTCGTTGATGGGTCTCTGTTTCTGGGTTTGCATGTTCGGCTACGGCGTGGTTAGTGCTGATTCGCAGAGCTCGCCTGCGGAGGGTGCTGTTCAGGTGAACGTCTCCGTTGGGGAACGTGCCATTGCGGAGATCGACGAGGATTTCGTGTGCGCGACTTTGGATTGGTGGCCTCCCGAGAAGTGTGACTATGGAGTCTGTAGCTGGCACCGTGCTTCTCTGCTCAATCTGGTAAAAACGAGTTCCTCAGTTGAATTGCTTCTGAAGTTCTTATCCTATGAAATTTAAAAATGGAAGCTTTATGCCTTCAAACTGTACAATAAAATGAGAAAAATGTTTCCTTTATCGTCTGTTTGATACGTATATAAGTTAGTTCATGGCCTTCTTTGGGGTGTGCCCATGAATTGGTGCTGATTTAGCAAAGCTTGATGTTTGTTGTATATAAGTTGAATTGAACTTGGCTCCTGTCGAATGAGGTATGTACAGGCACATCGTAGGAGAGCCATTCTTTTGCTTCTTCTTAAGTAAACTGAGCTTTGAATTGCCGTCTGATGCTCTGCTTCATTAATGGTGCAGGACCTTAGCAATAAGATATTACTTAATGCAGTGAAGGGTAAGACATCGATTCCTGGCATTTGTGATTTCAAGCTAATGGAGCATAATCATTCTTGAATTCTTGTTAATTATTATTGATAGTGTGAATTTGAGTTGCTGCAGCATTTTCACCATTAAAGATCAGATTGGGTGGTACTCTACAAGACAAGGTCTTATACAGCACTCCGGATACTAAACAACCGTGTACTTCATTTGTAAAGGACAATTCAACTATGTTTGGATTCACTCAGGGATGCCTTCCCATGGCTAGGTGGGATCAGCTGAATGCTTTTTTCAAGGAATCTGGGTAAGAGACATTTTATCTTGAAATTTTTCAGAAAAAAAAGAACTATAAAAATTTCCTTATAATTAGCGATGTTATTCTATCCTTACAGTGCGAAGATTATTTTTGGATTAGATGCTCTTAATGGACGAACAATACCGCCTCAAGGCCCTGCAGTGGGCGCTTGGGACTCAACAAATGCCGAATCTTTTATACGCTATACTGTCAGCAAAAACTACATGATTTTTGGTTGGGAACTCGGTAAGCACAGCCTTGATTCTGCTTCCGGAGCCACAACTGTTGATTCTTTCATCCCAACATTCATTTGTTCCGATCATTTTTTTGATGCACATACCTGGGATTACGGTTTTATTAAGCTTAAATTCCAATTTTCTTGCTGTATTTGTAATATTCTATACTTTTGCCACAAGCAACATTGAAGCAAGCTACACTTTTAAAGACAATTCTATCTTGATAGTAGCTTCACGAGTGAATTCCGTGAAAGTATGTAGATGTAAAAGCTTTTCACCATCCGTGATGATGTGGCATGCAAACATTAACATTTCCGCCCTTCGTGGTCAGGGAATGAACTGAGTGGGAGTGGAGTCGGTACAAGAGTAACAGCGAGCCAGTACGCGTCTGACACAATCTCTCTGAAGAACTTGGTACTAGACATTTACAAGGACGTAGAACCAAAGCCTCTAATCCTAGCGCCAGGAGGATTTGTTGACAAAGTCTGGTACAAGGAATTCCTGGACAAAACGCCAAAATCCTTGGATGTAATTACTCATCACATCTACAATCTGGGATCAGGTATCCTTTTTAGGCAACTTTGAATCCCTTAGAGAAACAAATTAACTAGTTAATCATCCTTCATTCAGACAAGTATATTTTTATTGCTTGTAGGAGCTGATCAGCACCTTGTTGAGAAGATTCTCAACCCAACTGTACTTGACGGTGAACTTGCAACGTTCAGAAATCTGCAAAGCATAATCAAAAGTTCTGCTTCTGCTACTTCGGTTGTTGCGTGGGTTGGTGAAGCAGGAGGAGCTTACAACAGTGGCCGGGATCATGTTTCAAATACTTTTTTATATAGCTTCTGGTACTTTATCCAATCAAAGAAAGACACAACTTCCACCTTATTTTGTTGACAATATGACAGAGACACTCTTTATGTGGCAATAGGTATCTGGATCAGATGGGAATGGCATCTACTTTTGATACAAAAACATACTGCAGACAAGCATTTATTGGTGGAAATTATGGTTTGCTCGATGCGACTTCTTTCATTCCAAATCCTGACTACTACAGGTGATTTTATAGTGAAAGCCCTCTATCTTTTTCTAAATTCCCATGCTTGGCATGTTCACGCTCTTTTCATTTTTGGGTCATTTGCTCCACGTATAATCGTTAATGATGAAGGATTGCGAGAGAAAGGGATGGTGCGTCCTATTTCATAGTTCATGGGGTGTTATGGGCCTAACAGCCACGGTGTCATTTAGAGAAAATAATCTCATCCTATACAGTAAAGAAGTGGAAAATTGTTGATATTTTTTTTTTTGGGTTGTTGCCGGTAGAAGGATGTTGAACTATGTAGGCATGTTGTTAGAATAATAATATAGACTGCTATTCTCTAAGTGCTTATCTTTTGGAATAAATGGTTATGCTTTTGGTAAGTATGATAGTTTTATCAGAGCCAAGAGTGTGTCATGTTCGATTCTCCACTTCTTTAAGCGTTATGGGTTGGAATTATTTCTTCAGCTACATGTATTGGGTTCTCTTAGAGGAGTTATTATTTTAATCTTGCGTTATGTGTGTAGTGGGAGTTCTAAGATATAAGCTAAGACTATGGCATCCTATGGCAATGCTGCTGCTGAATTCTTTCCTCACTGTACTTCTGGGGACAGGATTTTTTGTTTCGGCTAGGAGTTAGCAGAAGTCTTGAAAACTACATTCTAGTGCAACTTGTCAATAGTCTGCTTTGCACTGCAGTGCTCTGCTTTGGCACCGCCTCATGGGGAGAAATGTTCTGGGAGCAAGCTTATCTGGATCCGACAAGATCCGCGCTTATGCTCATTGTGCAAAAGCCTCTGTAAGTTTGTTCTACGTTTTGACTGGCTATATTGCCGGATATCTCCTTCTAGTTCTTGTTGCATTTGTTTAAGGAAAAAAGAAGTACTCTGATTCTTGGAATTTAAATTGCAGAAAGGGGTCATGTTGCTGTTCATAAATCTTGATGGCAACTCCACTGCTGAGGTCACAATTGTTAATAACGGAACCCTGATGCGCAATCATAGACACTACACCTTTGGAAAAAAGATCATTCAGTTTCCACAAGATTTCAATGATGAAAACGTGAGAGAAGAATACCATTTGACACCCAAGGATGGGGATCTGGTTAGCCAAACAATGCTGCTCAATGGAAATATTTTAGCTGTAAGTTCATCTGGCGAAATACCTGCTTTCAAGCCTAAATATGTGAATTCATCAAGCTCAATAGTAGTTGCCCCTCATTCAGTTGTATTTGCTCACATGCCATATTACGCCATTCCTGATTGTAGTTGAGAGGAAGAAGGCACAGTTTGGTGGCTATATTCCTACCACTGTTTAAGCAGGAAAATAATACCAATGTGTTTAATCACTCTGTAAATCCTACCGGGCTTATTCTAGTTTAGAGGGATTGACACAATCAAACCTTCACGAGATGACTAGCAATGCCCAAGTTGTCAGACAACTCATGTAGTATGCCAAACAGAGTAATCTGACTTCCCTATAAGTATCCATTTAGGCAGATTGAAGTTCGATGTTAGTGTGATCCATGTGTACACTGTTAGGTGTCCATATACCTCGTAGTTGTCCACAGGAGCACTGTATCTTCGAGTTGAAATAAGGTCGCGCAACAAAAATATGACGCTTATGAGGTTAGTGAGATATTTGACATGATATTTTCCCTCTCTTGGGACACAACGAGCCAGTGATTTCTTAACTGCCTGTGCCCACATCAGAATGTAGTCTCTTTCTCCTAACAATGCTTGTAAACTGATATTTAGATGAGTAGAGGGGAAAGTAAAAGCTCAGTGATGGCAAGCTTAAACCAAAGCATGGATGATGAGAAGTACCGTAATGGATCACATGGTCAAATGCAAAATAGGCTGTAATCTCGGTGTAAAGAGTGTGTCGTTTGTGCTCTTTCCCTATTTTCAACTCAAATATTCCAAACCCAGTTTTGATATGTGAGGTGGGTGACTTATCAAGGTGATATCAGATCCTCTTTTAATGGTTTGAGGTTTTTCAGTTGGTCTGTCTCATCATGATGTTAGTCCTACTCCATGAGTTGTCCAAGACAACACAAAGGAAAGTGAACGTTCCAGTGCATCAACTGAGAGATGGCTCAAAGCTGTCTTCGGGTTCGACTGAGAAGAAGCAATAGAGGACGACACGGGTTTGCTATACGGTCATCAAAAGAAAAAAAGGTTAACTTATATAAGAGTAGTATAACAAGGATAATTGCCTCTCCCCAATGATATCTATGAAAGTCGAAAAAAGAAAGCGCCCAAGTAGTATGGGAGTCAATATACATACTTGAAGAGCAGTGTAATTGCCACACGAGATAAATCAAAAGACGATCTTTAAGTCGCTATAGAGTAACTCGTTTGGTGCAAAAGATGAAATCACATTTTTTACCATCTCATGATCAGTCCTATAGACAATGAGCCCACGTAAATGATCCATCTTATCTTTGCAAGAAATTCCACGGATTGGAAGAATCCCGAGCTGAGGATGATCAGATATCCATTTCATGAACGTCTGCTATTGACAAGGTTTAGAACTCTATTTGGAATGCGAGTGTTCTCCTGGAAAAGACTTCTTGTGGGGAGTGAGTTTAAGAGTGTTCATGAACGGAAAATCAAATAATCCCAAAAACATCATGTCATGTGACTAATCTAAGCCAAACGGGTGTTGAAATAATGATCTGCAATTAGTTTGCACAACTTAGAGACACCTCTCGTTTGGTGTCAGTCATGCCAGAGACTTAGCTTAACGCGATGTTTTCATTACGCAGAACCATTTGACTGTCCTGTGTAATTTGTCGTCATGTGTCGACTCTCCAGCGAAGTTAATTAAGATCTCCCCATGTCATTTTCCCCACAACGCCAGTGAAACTACATCAACATGACAGTTAAAGACCTTCCTTTTGTGTAAATATTTCACTAAGCGCCACCCTAGACCTAAGTATATATACAACGATGGGGAGGATAATGGAGGGAAAATTACCAAAAAGTTTCAAATCTATTATGCAGATACCAATTTTGTATTATATATTTTGATTTAGCCAATTTAGTCATCAAATTTTAGCCGAAAATCATCAACATGGACGATCAGTCGGCATTGACGTGAACAATTTTTGCATTCTTTTTAAAAGTTTTTAAATTTATTTTTCCTTTTTTTTTTCTCTTTTTCTTTTCAATCTTCCTTCGCCGATCATCCAGCTTAGGCGAGGTGATCTCGCCAAGCCCGCTTGGCATCGAGCAAGCTCACCCTCACTAGATCAAGCAAGGTGACCTTGCTAGGCTTGCCCAGCCTAGAGGGAGGTCGCCCTTGCTAGACTAGTGAGGGTGGGCCTTTGGCGAGGTTGAGCCTCACTCAAGGCTATTGAGATTGGCCCTTGCTTGTAGCCGGTCTCCGACCGTCGCTCAGGACTTGACCGGTGAGGAAGAAGGAAAAGAAAGAAAAGAAAAAAGAAAAAGAAAAGAATTTTTTAAATATTGCAAAAGTTGCCCACATCAACGCTAGTTATGCCATATAGGATGACTGGCGTTCACGTTAGAGATTTCAGGGCAAAATTGAAGGGAATTATTAAATTAGCAAATTGTCAAAATATTTAAAACTAAATTTGCCAAATTAAAAAGGTTTAGGATCGAATCGACATCTATATAAAAATGTTTTGCACTTTTTTGGTAATTTTCCTGATAACATACCCAAAACACTTAAATAGATAACGACACCAAAATGGGCTGTCGTTTCGACATAGACTAGTATGCCAATCTTTTAGACAAGTGATTTCAGAGATGGCCTTGCCAGTAGAAAAAAAAAAAGCAGTTTCCATAGTCCATGTGAGGTGACGGTCCATTGTAATTCGTTCATCATTTCTGCGACTCTCCAGTGATACTGGTTGTGATTTCCTCACGTCGTTTTCTCCGCACTGCTTGTGAAACTATATCAGAATGATGAGAAGGAGGATAACATACCCAAAATTCTCAGATAGATAACATCATCAAAATGAGCTGTCGTTTTGATATAGAGGAGCATACCATTTATTCTCTTTCCCTATTTTCATTTCCACATTGGATAGGCAGCTATTTCCTTATCAATATGATAGCAGAATCTCTTGTAATGGCTTGGTGTTCTTTAGTTGGTATATCTAATCAATATAGAGTTACCAACCGGTTTGAAATTTTGTCGATGTCATAAGTAAATTGCCTGCATTATCAAATACTTACCAACTTTCCAATAAAGTGCCATGACTCTTTCTTTCCGTGCTCTTTTTTCTTTTAATAACGAAAGCACGTCTTGTTCTCTCCAGTAAAATAATCTGTGTCTTCCTCTCTCATGCACATCTTGGGATGATATGAAAGCGATTGATGAAGAACGAGTCAGGCTCAGAATTTAAGATTATTTGAAAAGATGAGCTCTCTTGTTTCGTTGATGGGTATCGGCCTTCTGGCTTGCATCTTCAGCTACTACTCCATACATGCTGATTCACAGAGTGTACCTGGAGGTGCTACAATTCAGCTTAATGTCTCTGTTAGTCAATCTGCCGTTGCAAATATCGATGATGACTTTGTTTGCGTGACTTTGGATTGGTGGCCCCCCGAGAAATGTGATTTTGGAACCTGCAGTTGGAACCGCACTTCTCTTCTGAATCTGGTATTTCCATCTGGCTTCACCATGCTAGGGGAGTTTCATTCAGACAAAAATCAAACTGGATATGGGAGTGAGTGCACATAGACAGCAGTCCACTAAATGCAGGGAAATTGGTTTTGTCAATTTCAGAAGGACTTCATCATCTTATCGGCTACCACTGCTTCACAACTTTATGGACTTAGATATTGATCAAGAAATTATTGATACAGATAAATTGTGTCGTGTTGTTGCTCTATGTAGTGGATTTTCAAACTTCATATATTTTTAAGTAAATCCTGACTTCTGTTCAGTGAGTTGTACAGGTAGTATACAACACATTATCATTTTTCTTTTTGTTCGGTAAACCTGGCTTAGTAAACGATAATGCATCTCTTTTTATGTTTTTCTCCTCTGTGATGCAGGATCTTAGCAACAAGATATTGTTCAACGCGGTAAAGGGTGAGCTTCTTTTAAAATATGGGAAAAAGCCACTAAAAACCCTGAACTTTACCCCTTATAACACATTTACCCCGAATTTTTTTTGCGACACCAAAAACCCCAAATTTTATTATTTGTGACACATTTATCCCAATACACATTGTCCATGGGCATTTTCGTCTTTTTTGCTTTTTTTTTTCTTTCCTTTCCGGCGAGGGGGGCCCTCACCGGCGTCCGGCCCTTGCCGGCATCCGGCGAGGCTCGCCCTCGTTGGATCTAGGTCGGGCGAGCCTCGCCTGATGTCGGCGAGGCTCGCCCAACCTCGCCGGCGTCGGACGAGGCTCTCTCGACCTCACTCAGGCGAGGGCGAGCCTCGCCGGCGTCGGGCGAGGCTCGCCCGACCTCGCCCAGGCGAGGGCGAGCCTCGCCCGACGCCGGCGAGGCTCGCCCTCGCCGGACGCCGGCGAGGGCCCCCCTCGCCGGAAAGGAAAGAAAAAATAAAAAAAAAGCAAAAAAGACGAAAATGCTCATGGACAATGTGTATTGGGGTAAATGTGTCATAAATAATAAAGTTTGGGGTTTTTAGTGTCACAAAAAAAAGTTCGGGGTAAATGTGTCACAAAAGGTAAAATTCAGGATTTTTGGTGGCTTTTTCCCTTAAAATATTTATACTTTTACGTTGCTGCAGCATAACATTGTAAACCTCCGCTTAGTTGTTGGCAATGTGAACATATGATTGCGAGACCATGGACTAAATGCACATGGCAAATATTTTTTCAACTGCAGCATTTTCACCATTGAAGATCAGATTGGGCGGTACCTTACAAGACAATGTCTTATATGCCACTGACGATAGACAACCCTGCCCTCAATTTGCTAAAGACCGTAAATCAGTGTTTGGATTCACTGAGGGCTGCCTGTCCATGGCTAGATGGGATCAATTGAATGCATTTTTCAAGCAAACTGGGTAAAATAAGTTTATGAGTGTCTGAAGTTATGACAAGAATTATATTGCCTTCGTGCTTATGGTGATCTATTTTATCTTCATCAGCGCCGAAGTTATCTTTGGGTTAAATGCACTTAATGGGCGTACCATACCGCGACGGCATGGCCCTGCAGTGGGTGCTTGGGACTCTAAGAATGCTGAATCATTGATACATTATACCATCAGCAAGAATTACACCATTCTTGGTTGGGAATTTGGTAATTAGAGATTATATTCTTTATTCTGCTTCTAAAGCTACGTATAGTGACTTCACAAGCGCTTCCTCCTCCAATTATGTTGCAGCCATTCATATTATGCACATTTGAATCCACTAAGAGTAAATTTGTATATACTTACTTGTCACATCCTATTTATGCTTATTTCCGATGATATAATACTGAAGCGAGCTATTGGTATTATTTCCGATTTTATATATGAACGAACTCGACTTTATGTGGACGAGAGGCTTATACTGTGAGTGCTAATTTTATGAAAACACATCTGGACATTTTGACCCTGGCTGCTCAGGAAATGAATTGAGTGGGAGTGGAGTTCATACAAGAGTGGCAGCGAGCCAGTACGCATCTGATACAGTTCATCTGAAGAACTTGGTGTTGGACATTTACAAGAGTATTGAACCGAAGCCTCTCATCCTAGGACCAGGAGGAAGCTATGATGCAGTTTGGTTCAAGGAATACTTGGACAAGGCCCCAAAATCCTTGGATGCAATTACTCTTCACATCTACAATCTCGGATCAGGTGCCTTCTTTACTTACTGTTCGACTACTTAATCATCTTGGATCTGAGACTATTTATTGTGCTTGCAGCGGCCGATCAGCACCTCGTCGAGAAGATTCTAAATCCGACATATCTTGATGGCATAGCTAAAACATTTAGAAAGCTGCAAAACACAATTAAGGGTTCTGCTTCGGCTACTTCGGCCTTAGCATGGGTCGGTGAAGCAGGAGGAGCTTTCAAGAGTGGCCGTGATGGAGTTTCAAACACATTTGTGTACAGCTTCTGGTACTTTTCCTGACACACCAATGAAACAGATGGTCTAGATCTTGTTTTGCAGATATAGAGGTGATACACGGATGCTTTTTTGTGAGGAAAACAGGTATCTGGATCAGATGGGCATTGCATCTACTTTTGATACAAAAACGTACTGCAGACAATCACTGATAGGTGGAAATTATGGTTTGCTCAATGCAACTTCCAATGATCCAAATCCTGACTACTACAGGTGATTTGCAATTGAATTCCTTCATCAATCTTTAAATTTCTTAATTCAACATTTTCAAGCTCTTGATGTCTTTCGGGTTGGTTTCGACACTAGCTGATGGATAAGGACATCTCTTCTTCTCTCACGGTTTACTCATGGGTCTTTGTTGTTAAATCCTTTTCTCGCACTTCTACCTAACGGATCGATTTATTTGTTTTGGCTACACCTCCCTCAAAAAGTCCTTAAACCTACATGTTGATGCAATTTGGCAGTACAATTAGAGACCAACTGTAAACACGAGCATACTTACTCAGCACTCTCTCTCTCTCTCTCTCTCTCTCTCTCTCTCTTTGCAGCATGTTATTGTAATAAGACCTTTAGATTCTGATTTCTTCTCTGCAGTGCGCTGCTTTGGCACCGACTCATGGGCAGAAATGTCCTGGGAGCGAGCTTCTCTGGATCGAACAATTTCCGTGTCTATGCTCACTGTGCAAAAGCCTCTGTAAGTTTGTTTTGCATCTTAATTGGCTGAAAAACTGGGTGAATCCTTCGAGTTTGCGCTTGCTATCTGATCCGAAATACCTGATATTGCAGAAAGGGGTCACATTGCTGATCATAAACCTGGACGGCAGCTCCATTTTTGAGGTCACGGTTGTTGGTTTTGACAACAGCATTTCGGTTCCGAGAGGTTTAAACAACGCAAATATGAGAGAAGAATACCATTTAACGCCCAAGGATGGAAATCTGCTCAGCCAGACGGTGCTGCTAAATGGAAATATATTAGGCGTGAGTCCATCTGGTGACATACCTGCTCTGGATGCTAACTACGTGAATTCGTCAAGTTCAATAGTAGTTGGTCCTCATTCTATTGTATTTGCTCACATGCCATATCACGTTATTCCGGCTTGTAATGTATAGGAGATGGAACCCGAATTTGGTTCCCACTGAAATTTATTGAAGAACGGAAATAATGCAATTTGTTCTTTTTCGCAGTTCCTTTGTGAATCCTAGCCTTGTTCTACTGTCAGAGAACTGATAGGCAATTGAATATTCCTATTTGCATATCCAAAGAAGATGCAGAATTCAATATTTAAGAAATTAATGGCAACAATCCTGTACGACTTTTGTGACGAGCCACGTTTAAGATTGACATGCTAAATGCTTTGATAGATCTAGATATTACCTTCAAAATAACTTATGGTGACCTAAGTAGCACCGATAGTAACACCAACATGCGACACGATATGACATGACGCGACATAACATGACACGCCGACATATCATTTCTCAATAAATAAAGAATTACGATATGATATGTTGTATATATGATAAATTATCATTTTTATGATTATTTTAATCAAATTAATTTGATTTAATCCACAAATAAATAAATAATAAAAAAAAGAGTATTGGATGAGTGTCGGTGTTAGACACGACACAGAGGCTTCTAGAGAGTGTTCGTGCTTCCTAGGTGGTGACAAACAGAAGCAATCCCTAGAAGTCTAGATTAGCCTCTCACCTGGAAGGCATGATTGCGTCCCCGCAATAAAATCATCTTTTTGCTCTGTCATCCACCGACAACGCTGACTAAAATAATCTGGAGAAGCAAACTAGAGGGACTAAAAGTATCGATTATTGTATAATTTGATGGAGACGCAGTCAATGTGTGGGCTGTGTTCTGAACCTGAAGCTGAGAAGCGAATTCGTCATATATATTTTTCCACAAGAACTCAATTAATTAAAGCTTGTATTGACTATGACAGCCTCACCAAACAGTTCTGCTAAGAAATCCAGTTTATTCACAAGCAAGAATCCGAGATAATCTTGCAAGTTGGTTCTGATGAGACCTCTTTCTCCTCCCATGTGAAACGGGGAGAGTGAAACATGGCACTTTTCTGGTTTGACTTCTCTGATCAAAACAAACACAAAGAGGATCTTTCTTCAGACAATCCTACCATTAGCATCCCACCAAAACAAGGTCACTTACATCTCTTCCAAACCCGAACCTGAGAAGCAAATTGGTCATGTACATTTTTCCTCGAGAACTCAATTTTTATAGTTTGTATTGACTTTGACAACCTCAACAAACAGTTCTGCTAAGATATCCAGTTTCTTCACTTCCATGAATCCAAGAAACAAATCCAAGATAATGTTGCAAGTTACTTCTGGTGGGACCTCTTTGCTCCGCCACATGTGAAACAATGAGAGCAAAACATGGTACTTTGTCGGTTTGACTTCTCTGAGCAGAACAAGTACAAATAGGATCTTCCTTCAGAAACTCCTAATCATCAGCAACCCTCCAAAACAAGGTCTCTTGCATCTCTTCCTCACACAGCATTAATTATCATGGCTTGTGAAACAAAAAATGCGGAGTCTGTGACATTTCCAGTGATCGACATTAGCCTTCTCTCCTCAGAAGATGAACTTCAGAAACTGAAGTCAGTTCTCAGCTCTTGCGGTTGCTTCCAGGTCACTGTTTCTGAAATATTTCCATGCTTTTTCAGACTAGTCTTTTTGTTTGTCGTTATAGTTACATTGATAACGTCAAGCAGAACATATAGGGTGCCTTTAGTATTTACATCCTATTTGTATTGATTCATCCTAAAAAATTATGATAGATATAGAGGATGTCATGAACTATGATGGATGCAATTCCTTTGGAAGTTCTTTTTCTGTTTTTGGTCAGATTTTTCTTTGGAAGTTCACACCCTTAAATTTGCCACAAATTCCAATATTGGAGAAATATTTCCTTCATTTACGCTGTTAAATGATTGAAACAACCTCACTGCAGATGAACTACAATCAATAAGGGTTAACCTTAATTAATCTCCCTTACATGTTTATTAGTTTTCTCCTTTTTAGGTACCTTTCTTTTCTAAGCTACACAAATATAGACTTTTACTGGTGCCCTGGCTCTTTTGACTGATGGCTACCCCTTTTTCAGCTTCTATATTGTTCAGTTCAGAGGGAAAAAAAAGCCTATTCTGTTTTAGGTGGCTAAACCTTGTTGGTTGCTTTGTATTGCTATACAATGACTTATAAATAGCATTGAAGTCTGACTGCTCAAAATTTAAAACAAACAGTTGCATGGTCGTTGCATGCTCAAATTGTCTTGAGTTCATTTTCCTGCACCTTCTTTTGCACATTATTGGGTTTCCATAGTTTCCCTTTTTCTGTGAAAACTAATTGTGGAGATAGGTTTTCATCAATAGATGGTACTGGCAGTTGTTTTTTTTCCCTATAAAGATATGCTACAGCTTTCAAGTTGATCAGAGTTTTCAAAATTTTAGGCTGTCGGTCACGGAATATCGATTGAATATCTCGACAAAGTGCGTGAAATTGCTCAACAGTTCTTCGCATTGCCAGTTGAAGAGAAACAGAAATATTCACGAGCTTCGAATGAGGCTGAAGGTTATGGAGATGACTTGGTTGTAAACGAGAACCAAGTTAAAGACTGTTGCTATCGCTTGTTTCTGAAAGTACTCCCTGAAAATCAAAGGAGGATGAATCTTTGGCCTGAAAATCCCACTGATCTCGGGTATGTACAAGTGCAATTGCCAACTTTCTGTTTCATGTACCAAAATTGCAGTTGTAAATACTCATGGAAAATGAAACGCTTGTGTTTCTCTATTAATTCCCCTCTAATTCAACACGATTTCATAAGGACAGTGCTATCCAAAAATATTGTCTCAAAAGAAGTGAACATGTTGTTTCGTTAAACTAGAGATACACAGAAGAACAACCTACCCAAAAGTCTGGACAAGTAACATGCGAGATTTGCAAGTCTTATCAGCGATAGAATGATATTGCATGATTGCTCTATTCCATAATGATGTTATATACCCTGATTTAAATTTGTTCATTCTTTCTTGTCTTTCTTATTGACAGTGAAACCCTGCATACGTATTCTCTCAAAATAAGATCAGTGATGAATGATCTTTCTAAGGTGATGGCCAGGTCACTCGGGCTGGAAGAGAACAGCTTCTTGGATCAGTTTGGAGACCGGCCGGTGTTGAAAGTAAGGTTCAACTTCTATCCACCATGTTCCAGGGCTGAAGTTTTTGGCGCCAAACCTCATTTAGACAGATCGGCAATCACGGTCCTTTTGCAGGACAAAGAAGTGGAAGGCCTCCAAGTCCTCAAAGATGGCATGTGGCACACGGTTCCTGTTATTCCCCACGCTCTCGTCGTCAATCTGGGTGGTCTGATGCAGGTATGCATTCTGCATCAATGTACGGAAAATAACAAATAAGTTGCATCAGTTGGGTCTGAAAATGCAAACATTGGCGTTGGACATCTATCATTTGAGCGACTATGTGTGTTTTCCTCACTGTGGAAGTGATGGTCTCTCTATATATTCATTTTATTAGATATAGGCATGGAATTTGTCGAACGATGAAATTGTAAGGATTAATAAGCACTGACCTAGCCTATTCACATGTTGCACAAGCTTTCCTAGATATCCCAGTCTTTAGTGCGTTAGTGAATTTGATTGGTGACGGGATCTGCAGGTAATGACAAATGGAATGTTCAAGAGCCCCTTGCACAGAGTATTGACGAATGCGAACAAGTTGAGAATGTCAATCGCTGTGTTTGATGAGCCAGAGGCAGAGAAAGAGATCGGACCAGTCAATCACTTAGTCGACCACATGAGGCCGAGGTTATATAGAAGTGTCAGGAACTTTGCGGCTTTCAACTACGAGTGCTTCCAGAAAGGAAAGGATTCGCTCGAGGAACTTAGAATTTGACTTATTCCAGTATTTGCTGTCTAGGATGCAAGTTGGTGTACATGGCATGAAACCGAGTGCTAGTTTAGTGCCCTAAATAAGCATCAGGAGTGGCAAATGTGAACACAAGAAGCTCAGTAATGTTGTGGTTTCTCAGTAGAGTGAAAGAAATATAGCAACAGAACAATTGTTTTCAAAACTGTAATGTCCATCAGTACTCATAATCAAACTATGTAGTGAGACAAACTTATGAGACGACACTCCGGCAGTGACAGCTAGATGTTCACCAAAATTTGCCTAGTGAAGATATTGAAATTATATATTTTCGTCCCGTCCCACAACTGCCAGATGTCGGTAGCTGATGTATTTTCTATTGATGTAGATAAGCTCTCAATTTGCTGATTGTGTTCTGAACCTTAAGAAGAATGAAATGAGACGCAAGGTGATAACGTCTGTCCACAAAAAGTTCTCTCATTAAAGCTTGTAACGACTGACAAAACGTTTACGTCTCTTCACATGCGCTGATGAATCCAAGATAATGAAATAAAGATTAGGGACAGTTTTAATGGATGGCGGGTCCCTTGTGTTCATCCACATGTGGAAAATTGAGAGTGAGAGATGGTCTCTTTTGGCGGTCTGAAGTTCTTTAACCATCATCATCCAAGACAAGTACAGATAAGCTCCTCCTCAGCAACTCTTTCTCACCAAAATTGTTACATTGTATCACGAATTTGAGCGAGGATTTTTTGGTTTGTTCAAAATCAGGTGTGCCATGTAATCCAAAGCAAATATCAATTTGATGTGCTTATTGTTTCTCTTTTATTTTTGTGGTGGTTTCGCATCGATTTGAATAGAAAAATTTCGTCCGTTTCCATGTTAATATTACAACACAATCAAACCACCGAAAAGCAAGATCTAAGCATAAATAAGCACCTTCTCACCAACTCTTACTCATCAAAATCGAACCCACCAAGAGCAATATCTCTCAGAGTAGAACTTATAATGGCTTGTAGAACAGATGTTGATGTCGCAGTGACATTCCCAGTAATTGATATAAGCCTTCTGTCCTCAGAATATGAACTTCAGAAACTCAGTTCGATTCTCAGCTCTTGTGGATGCTTCCAGGTTTCCATCTCTGCAATCTGTTTCGTGAGGATGGTTTTGTTTTTATGGTTATGTTTATATCAGGTACATGCAAGCGGGAATTGGCTGATGTTAATAATGGACTATAGTATATTTGTGATTGGAGACTATCACTATCACCTAGAGGGGGTGAATAGTTAATTATGACCAAACTTGACAAATTAAAGAGAAATGAAAACACTCAAGATTAATATCACGTGATGATACAGTCTAAAGAGAGACTATGCTATAGTCAAATTCACTTGTGTGCAATATACTATCAAAGATAATAATAAATAATTAAGGGATAAAGAAAATTGCATATAGAAGTTATAGTGGTTCGGCTTATTGTAAGTTCACGTTCACTCTCCACATAGACAGTCTATTAGCTGGATTTCACTAGTGAATCAATCATAAGTCATAGGAGCAAGTGACAACTCTCAATCTTGACAAATCTCACTATCTCAGAATCACTCGTCTCAGTATCTTATAGTCGCTCTTTTTACACCTCTCAAAGATTGCAGTTTTGAAATTCACTAAGACAAGTGTGTGAGGTAGAAGCTCTCTTGGACTTTGGAATTTCAAATTCACAACCTCTCTATTTCTCTTCAATACCAGAATCTCTTTTTATACTCCTCTACTTCTAATCTAACCGTTGGATAGTCTTCAAATGATCATTCTCCAATCAACCGGTTGGACACAAATGCTTTAAGGAGATTGAGTAGCCGTTGAGTAACGAGATCAGAATCCCCTATTGATTCAGTCACCCATACAATCAAAACTGGGTTTCCATAAGTAGAGTTTTTTGTTTGGAAATAATATCTTGTTTTTAGATGATTTTCAATCAATCAAAGATGTCTTGCTTTGACTAAGTTCGTTGCAAAACAATATTTAAGATCGAATATCAATCAACACTTTATATATAAGAAATTTGAGCCAGATCACTAGCCATTATGATATACGCACGCGTTGTATTATGAGTCTCAATACAGTCCCTGAATCTGAATAGACCTCACCTAGAGTTTGAAGATGCCAAACGTCTTGACAATATCCACACACAAGCTTTGGTGATATCCTCAGTTTATTCTAATGATATCCATGACAAATACTTATGATGTAAATAATCATAACTTCAGACATGACATCCAGATGACAATAACCAGAGTCTGAGTATGGTTTCTCCATGAATATCACTTGAAAATGTTTTTGTTAGATTCAATAGTCATTGTGGAAGGTTTTGTCAATCTTCCAAACATATAATGAAGTTTTCTCAACAATTTGCACCAATTCACCCCCTAAAGATCTTGAAAAATTAGTGGGTGTTGCTTCCTTTTGTGTTGAGTCCATAACTATTTAGTGAGTCGCTTTGATAATGCAACTTTGCCATAGTTTCGTCATGGTCTTCAGTTAAATCTCAACATCGATTCAATGCCATTTGGTAAGTCACACCTCTTATAACTAAATTGCATTTCGAAATTTGTTCTTTTATGTAAGTTGTTTTTTTTTTTTGTTGCATAGTTCGAAACAATATGGAGAATCCATAGAAAGTTGCACCAGTTGAATCTAAAATTAAAAAGCAATAAGACGAACCAGAATAGATTTTCGCATTATAAACATCATCACTCGTTGTCTTAGATTTATATAAGGAATATGAATGGATGTAGTTCTCCGGCGTTTTCCGTCATTGTAGCGGTTTTTCCTTGAACCAACCACTTTCCATTCATGTCAACAGCAAAATGCAGTTTAGAACAGAGAGCAACCATTTATACATTGTTATTCTTCCTAGGTCAATTCAGATTCTTGAACAATCTGGTCGAGAGCTCTCGTTCTTTGTAGCATGATTATGTAAAGCACGATTAGATTGGTGGTGAAATTTGCAGATAATGACCAATGGGATAATCAAGAGCCCGGTGCTTAGAGTCTTGACGAGTGCCAACAAGGCCGAGGTTATACAGAAATGTCAGAAACTTCGCTGCTTTCAACTACGAATGCTTTCAGAAAGGCAAGGTCGCACTCGAGGAAGCGCGGATTTGACCGATGGTCTAGAATGCATGTGCTCTGAAGTCTAAATCTTGGTATTTCAAATGAGTTCAGAGCCCATTTTTCTAAATCCGTGATCGGGTTGCATGTCGGGCCAATTCAAATAAAATTCATAATCTCATCTATGTTTATATTCGATGCGGACATGCTATTCCGACACAAAAAATGCCAATAATCTTTAAATGCAACGATATGCATTAAAAAACGAGAATGCAAGGCTATGCAATATTGCTATTTTTGTTTTGGGGTCAAATTCCATTGTTATCAACGAATTCGATCCCTATATTTTATGAAATGTATAAGAGATCTTGGGGGAAAAATTTAGGTGTTAAACACCATCAAATTCAAAATAAGTAAATCTTCCATCAATTGTGGAAACTCCTCAAAGGTCAAGTACATGATATATTCAAATGAACATTCATAATATGACTTACAAAGAAGTTAATATTCGTTCACGGATAGTAATTTTAGGCTGTTGGTCATGGAATATTGATTGAACATCTTGACAAAGTGCTCAAAATTGCTTAACAGTTCTTCGCATTGCCAGTTGAAGAGAAACAGAAATATTCACGAGCTTTGAATGAGGCTGAAGGGCATGGAGATGACTTGGTTGTGAATGAGAACCAGTTAAGGAATGTTGCTATCGCTTGTTTCTGAAAGTACTCCCTGGAGATCAAAGAAGGATGAATCTCTGGCCTGAAAATCCTGCCGATCTCAGGTATGTCCTAAGGCAATTGCCAACTTGCTGTTTCATGTACCAAATTGCAGTTGAAAATACTCACGGAAATGAAACGCTTGTGTTTCTCGATGAATTCCTCACTAATTCAACATGATTTCATAAGAACAGTGCTATCCAAAAATATTGTCTCAAAAGAAGTGAACATGTTGTTTCATTAAACTAGATATACACAGAAGAACAACCTATCCAAAAGTCTGGACAAGTAAGACGTGAAATCTGCAAGTCTTATCAGCAATAGAATGATTTTGCATGACTGCTTTATTCCATAATGATGTTATATACCCTGATTTAAATTTGTTCATTCTTTCTTGTCTTTCTTATTGACAGTGAAACATTGCATGCGTATTCCCTCAAAATAAGATCAGTGATGAATGATCTTTCTAAGGCGATGGCCAGGTCACTTGGGCTGGAAGAGAACAGCTTCTTGGATCAGTTTGGAGACTGGCCGGTGTTGGAAGTAAGGTTCAACTTCTATCCACCATGTTCCAGGGCTGAAGTTTTTGGCCCCAAAACTCATTTAGACGGATTGGGAAGCACGGTCCTTTTGCAGGACAGAGAAGTGGAAGGCCTCCAAGTCCTCAAAGACAGCAAGTGGCACACGGTTCCTGTTATCCCCCATGCTCTCGCCGTCAATCTGGGTGGTCTGATGCAGGTATGCATTCTGCATCAGTGTAAGGAAAATATTGAGAAAGTTGCACCAGTTGGGTCTGAAAATGTTAACATTGGCGTTGGACATCTATCATTTGAGCGACTATGTGTGTTTTCCTCACTGTGGAAGTGATGGTCACTCTATATATTCATTTCATTAGATATAGACATGGAATTTGTCGAATGATGAAATTATAAGGAGTAATAAGCATTGACCTGGCCTATACACATGTTGCGCAAGGTTTCCTGGATATCCCAGTCTGCAGTACGTTAGTGAATTTGATTGGCGACGAGATCTGCAGGTAATGACAAATGGGATGATCAAGAGCCCCTTGCACAGAGTATTGAAGAATGCAAACAAGTTGAGAATGTCGATCACCGTGTTTGATGAGCCAGAGGCAGAGAAAGAGATCGGACTGGTCGATCACTTAGTCGACCGCATGAGCAGAGGTTAGATAGAACTGTCAGGAACTTCGCCGCTTTCAACTACGAGTGCTTCCAGAAAGGAAAGGATTTGCTTGAGGAACTTCGAATTCGACTTATTCCAGTATTTGCTGTCTAGGATGCAAGTCGGCGTACATGGCATGAATAAGCATCAGGAGTGGCAAATGTGGACACAAGAAGCTCAGTAACGTTGTCGTTTCTCAGTAGAGTGAAAGAAACATGGCCACAGAACAATTGTTTTCAAAATTGTAATGTCATCAATAATCATAATCAACATATGTAGTGAGGCAACCTATGAGACGACACTCCCGACCTTGACAACTAGATGTCCACTAAAATTTGCCCCGTAAAAAGATATTGAAATTATAAATTTTCGTCCCGTCCCACAACTGCTAGATATCGGCAAAAACCTCTTTCCCGGTTTTTAATCCCTGATGCATTTTCTATTGGGGCCTAATTCCCTAAAAAATCCCAAACTTTAGGTCAAGCCTCAAATCTGTCTCGAAGTTTTTTTTGTCTAAGAAAAAACCTCAAACTTTAGGTCAAGTCTCAAATTTGGCCCTATCCTTTTTTTGTCTTAGAAAAAACCCCAAACTTGAAGTATAGTCTCAAATCTACCCCGAATTTTGTTTTGTGTAAAAAAAATCACCAAAATTCAATTTATTTTCAAAAATATACTTCTATGATTCAGTCCCAACTTGATGTGACACTTCTATATCAATAACAAATCCACATCAACAAAGTAATTGGGCATTTTTTTAAACAAAAAAAGTTCGGAGCAAATTTAGACGGAACCTAAAAGTTAGGTTTTTTTTTAAATTAAAAAAAGTTTTTGGAGGTGGATTTGTTATCGTCCCTAACTTTCATATTCTAGAATGGTTTTATTTTGGAGAATTTCAACAATTTTTATTGGGTTTGATTTGTTATCGAAATGGAAATGCGATGTCGGTTTGTATCTATCGTTTTATTACTTTGTTGATGATGATTTTTTATCGACGCGGAAGTGTCATGTTAAGTTGGGAGAACAGATTTGGGACTGAACTTAAAGTTTAGGATTTTTTTTAAAATAAAAATAATTTGAGGTAGATTTAAGACTGAACTTAAAATTTAGGATTTTTTTCGAGATAAAAAAGGTTCAGGATAAATTTGTGACTTGATCTAAAATTTAGGATTGTTTTAGGGAATTCACCCAAAAGAACGGAGGCGGGGGGGGGGGGGGGGGGGGGGGGGCGCGGCGGTAGAGTAGTCCCATCAGTTTCTGCGTTAATATTCCAACAAAAATCAAACCACCAAAAGGCAAGATCTAAGCATAAATAAGCGCCTTCTCATTAACCCTAACTCATCAAAATCGAACCACCAAAAGCAAGTTCTCTCTCCCCCTTTCCGAGCAGAACTCATGATGGCTTGTGAAACAGAAGGTGATGTTCCAGTGACATTCCCAGTGATTGATATCAGCGTTCTCTCCTCGGAAGATGAACTCCAGAGACTCAGTTCGATTCTCAGCTCTTGTGGATGCTTCCAGGTTTCCATTTCTGCAATTTGTTTCGTGCCTGTTCAGGATAGTTCTGTCTTCATGGTTATGTTTATCTCAGGTAAAAAGAAGCATGCAAGCGGGAATTGGGTGATGTTAATGATGGATTATAGTATATTTGCACCGATTCACCCCCAAAGATCATGAAAAATTAGTGGGTGCTGCTTCCTTTTTGTGTTGAGTCCATAACTATCAGTGGATTGCTTTTTTTTTTTTTTGGTCAAAATTAGTGGGTTGCTTTAATAATGCAACTTTGCCATGGATTCGTCATGGTCTTCAGTTAAATCTCACTGTCGAGTCAATGCCATTTGGTAAGTTAGACCTCTTACATTTAAGTTATTAACTGGTAGAAAAGTGGCCGAACTGTTGAAGAACTAGAATGCAGTTGAAGAATCAACAACAGTTAGATTTCCTCTTTCGGATGTTGATTTGTACTTTCGATTAATGATCAGTAATTTTCACCTTATTTGTTTTTCCTTTTGTAATTTTGGTTTCCCACCAGTTTGGGGTGAGTGGATCAGTTGCATATATGGATCACTCGATTCACCAATGATAAAATTAATTTGGCTACTACTTGGTTGTTGATTCATATCTTTCCAAGACAATGTTAAGATAAATAATTTTTTGCTTATGTTTAATGACATATGAGAGATTTCAATTGATCAGAGTTTCTAAATTCTCAGGCTATCGGTCACGGAATGTCTGTTGAATATCTTGACAAAGTGCGCAAAGTTGCTAAACAGTTCTTCACACTGCCAAACGAAGAGAAACAGAAATGCTCACGAGCTTCGAATGAGGTTGAAGGATATGGCGATGACTTGGTTGTGACAGAAAACCAAATCAGAGACTCTTGCTATCGCCTGTCTCTTAGAGTATTTCCCGAAGATCAAAGGAGGCTCAATCTTTGGCCTGAAAATCCCTCTGATTTTTCGTATATGTCTTGCCTTTTACTTTATTTTATTTTGTTATTTCACGGACCAAAACTGCAGTTGTGAATAATCAACAGTCTAATCAGCAATAGAATGATATTACATGACTATTTGTTCCATTTATGATTTGTTATCCCGTTATTTACTTATGTTCATTCTTCTCTCTCATTATGATGGACAGTGAAATCTTGCATGAATATGCCTTCAAGGTGAAATCAATCATGAATGATCTTTCCAAGGCCATGGCGAGGTCGCTCAAGTTGGAAGAGAACAGCTTCTTGAACCAGTTCGGAGACCAGCCAGTGATGCAAGTGAGGTTCAACTTCTACCCGCCCTGTTCTAGGACCGACGTCTTTGGTGTCAAACCTCATTCAGACAGATCGGGAATCACAGTTCTTCTGCAAGACAGAGAAGTCGAAGGCCTCCAAGTCCAAAAAGACGGTGCTTGGTACATGGTTCCCGTCATACCTGACGCTCTTGTGGTCAATCTCGGCGATCAGATGCAGGTAAAGCAATGGATTTTGCATTCAAGATCAAGTCCTTCTCAGCTGTTTTAGGTATAGGATTCTGCATAGTTTGCTCTGATACCATGTTAATGATAAAAGAGTAAATTATTCTTTATTCAAAGATAACAAGGAGTATTTATAGGCTTAGGATTAAGCCTAATACATTTACATAAATACCCCCAACTTGCTAATACTCTAAAGTAATAAACCCAATAGAAACGATATGAGGAATGCATAGAAAGGTACACCAGTCTGGGTCTAAAATCAAAAAGCAATAAGACGAACCAGGATAGACCTTCGTATTATAAACATCATAACTCGTTGTATTGGATTTATATAAGGAATATAATTCGCCGATGTTTATACATTGTTATTTTGCCGAGGTCGATTCAGATTCTTGCACAAACTGGTAGAGAGCTCTTGGTCTTTGTAGCATCATGATTATGTTAAAGTACGATTGGATTGGTGGTGAAATTTGCAGATAATGACAAATGGGATATTCAAGAGCCCGGTGCATAGAGTCTTGACGAATGCGAACAAACTGAGGTTATCGGTTGCCATGTTCAATGAGCCGGAGGCGGAAAAAGAGATCGGACCGGTGGATTACCTCATCCGCGAGACAAGGCCGAGGTTATACAGAAATGTCAGAAACTTTGCTGCCTTCAACTACGAATGCTTTCAGAAAGGCAAGGTCCCACTCGAGGAAGTGCGGATTTGACTGATGGTCTAGAATGCATGTGCTCTGAAGTCTAAATCTTGAAAGTCCGAAGGAGTTTAGAGCCCATTTTTCTAAATCCGTGATCGGGTTGCTTGTCGGGCCAATTCAAATAAAATTCATAATCTTGCCTATGTTTATATTCGATGGGAACATGTTATTCCGAAACAAAAAATGCCCATAATTTTTAACTGCAACGATATGCATTAAAAAACGAGAATGCAAGGCTATGCAATATTGCTATTTTTGTTTTGGGGTCAAATTCCGTTCGTTATTAACGAATTTGATCCCCATATTTTATGAAATGCATAAGAGATCTTGGGGGAAAAATTTAGGTGTTAAACACTGTCAAATTGAAAATAAGTAAATCTTCCATCAATTGCGGATACTCTTCATTGGCCAAGTACGTGCTATATTCAAAGGAACATTCATAATATGACTTGCGAAGAAGTTAATTGTCACACTTCGAAATCTACTAGGATGGAGGATAAGATGGCCGTCCTTCCACCCAAAGGACATAGCCTAAAATCACCAAAAAGTTTTCATGACATTACTCTCGCTTGGAAAGGACATAGCCTAAAATCACCAAAAAGTTTTCATGACATTACTCTCGCTTTATTGACTGCTAATCAAAGACCTTGAAAGATTGGAAAAAGAGGGGATAAGCAATTATAGTTCAATAAGTAGTGCATATTTTTTCTAAGCAGATTGAGCAACTACTATGCATACATAAAGCAATACCAAAAACTCATATTTTCAAACCCACAATATCATATACATATCATATCAAATATGAGTTATCTTCCTTTCACAAAATTTGATACAAACTAGAAAATACTCATTTAAATCAATAATATCAAAGCAAAAATTAATGGTCGATTCCATTGGCCAATCTTATCGAAAAACACACGTCAATGGTCTATTCCATTGGCCAATCTCGTCAAAAGCACACGTCAATGGTCTATTCCATTGATGAATCTCATATCATATCACATGTCGATAGTCCATTTCATCGATCAATCTATTGCTCAATATCAAACTATGATCATGCATCTCGCTCCGTAATACGGCGACCAAGATTCCCCCCTTGGCTAGGTTTTCCCATACTATAAGCCGGTGGCTCAGCTCACAAGGATATCCTAAACTAGTATGTGCATACCCATATGCTCTTCAATGGGTTCACAACGATATTAAGCACCAATACACATCCTCCAATAATCCATTATACCAAATCTATAATAAGTCTCATAATCCACAATCAACATCACCAGCTGATTTCACAAAACAAAAAACATAATCTATCTTAACTTCATATGTCAAACCAAATGCATTTTATAAGACATTTCTCACATCATTTCAAAATTTTTCATAAATCGATACGTACGTAACATTGTTCATAAAACGTCTCTCAAATCACTAAGAACTCATTCCATAAACTAGTTTGCAACATACTACGTGCATCTCCGTTCGCAATATATCTTAAAACCATTCTCGAATGTTTCAAATCGTTCTCAAATATCAAAAGGATAGTAATTGCCCGATCCAGAATTTTATGCAATAAATATGCTTTAGTAACATGTATGATACTCAAATTCTTATCACTTTCGAAACATGAGATTATAAATTCATAGAAGAGATAACATCACTCATCTAGAATGCCTCAAAACCAAATAACGTAGCTAAATGCCCCGATAATTTCGTAATCCTATCTATTGAACAAGAATCGACATCAAAATCAAGTAAAATACTGAGATAATTACTAAACGGCTAAGCGACGCTTAAACGCTAACAAGACAACTCAAAGGCGCCCACAAATTGCTCATCCAAAGCCATTATCCAAATTGTCCGCAATGCGGAACTTGAACGCAAAACTTGATCGCGTCATAACTTTCTCCGTCGAACTCCGATCTTGGCAAACTTATAGTCAAAAGAAAGGCCGTTCTGAGTATTACAAAAACCCTAACTTGGCTGTCCCAAAATTGAGCCGAAAACCGACGAAAAGCAGCCTAAAGCCTACTGGTTGTGCACTGTTTACCTTATGCGGTCAACTTCAATAATTCATATTAGGCAAATCGTAGATCCAAATCAAAATCCGTAATATCTCACCGCTCCACAATACCATAAATTATCAATTCTATATATATACGCAGCTTAATGACTCAAAAATCGGATTTCGCCGTGCAAATCTTTAATAATTCCGAATTTCAAGCCTTAAATCCGAAACTATTCCGATGGAACGAACGAGAGGTGTAAATACATACCGAATGTTATTAATCGAAGTCGAATCAGCTCAGCGAGTCGTCCAGATCATGAGCGCACTAAATTTCCCTTCTCCCCCCTTTCTTTTTTCTTCTTTCCTTTCTTTCCTTCCTTTCTCTCTTCTTTTCCCGATTGTCCTGTAAACTCTCAGTCTTCTCTCTCTCTCTCTCTCTCTCTAAGCTGTTTTTCCTTTATATAGATGAAGATGAAGTCCACTTCTTCTTTTTGTTCTTTTTGACTTTTCAACTCTTCTTCTCTTTCATTTTTTTTTTCTTATTTTTGGATAAAAAGTCAAAATATTACATTAATAGTCGTTCACGGATGGTAATTTTAGGCTGTTGGTCACGGAATGGATTGAATATCTTGACAAAGTGTGTCGCGACCGACCTCCGATTTTTTATCGTAAAAAAAAGGATCTTGTCTAGTACATACTAAGTCTAAGTTTGAGACTTAATTCGGACTTTCCCAAGTTTATATTATATCGCGCCTTAGGATTTTGGTTTTTAACCTGTAAGTGATTTTTATATAGGATTCGTCACTAATCAATTTGGAGTGAGTTGATTAGACACCCAAGCAAGACAATGGGAGAATTGCTTACTTCTACGAACAAGATATTAAATAAATTTGGGGATTTAGTTATATTAGTTGGGTAACTAATGCCTTTTCGGTACCTTTCTACCATGTTCATTTCAGAAAATATTTGTCATGCGGATTAATTTTAGGATTTATCTCTTAACATATAAGGTGATTAAATTACTACACAATCATTAGTGATTAGCAATCAAGATAGATATGCAATCTAGAGTTCTAATCCTAACTAAGGCGACAACATTCAAAACATGATAATTTATGTAATTATATTCTAATTTTAAAAAAACATGCATAGTAATAATACAATGGTAGTAAAAATAACAATTCAAAATTCTACTATGTAGCCCTATAGTCTTATCCAATCTAGATATGATTATTAATCAAATAATTCACATAATTGAGAAAAATAGTAAAAAATATGAATTTCTAAACTATTTCTTAATTTTAAAAAATTAATTTTTTAAATAATATGTTTAATTAAAAATAGTACAAATATTAATATAATATACTACCGGGTCGGATTGACGGATCCAGGTTGGGTCAGAACTGACCCGGGTCAATGGACCCGACCCATATGCATTGACCCGAGTCGGATCTTCGGATCTAAACCAGGTCGGGGTTAATCCGGGTCGTTGACCCGGGTCTTGGATTGGATTGAGCCCGGTTAGGTCCCAATCCGGTGGAAAAGGACAAAACAGGGCCGGAAGACCGGTCTACTGGCCAGTTTAGGCTTTTCCGACCTTTTTAAGCTCGGGAGGCCATCGGCCGAGCAAAAATCTGGCGATTTGCGAGTTATTTTGCCCGGCTTTTGGCCTCAGTCCCCTCAGCACTTTAACTTGAGGGGATTGAGGGAAGGGTGGTTTGTCGGCAGCTAACTGAAGCGATCACTAGCCAAGTCCCGACCAGGTCCCCTTGAGCTCAAATGTCGGTCGGAGCTTGGTCGGACAACCCAAGTCATATATTTGACCTTGTTCGGCCTCCACCAGTCATCACGAAGACAGTCTAGGGGGTGGAGACTCGCCGGTTAGCCCATAGGTTGCCGGCTAAGGACCTAAACAAGGCAGTTTCATTGGAGCATTTCATCAAACACATAGTGTGCACAGATAAAAACAAGAGATTTCGACTTGTTTTGAGGTTATGGCTTACTCTCGACGGTGACTATGGGCCTGGAGGAGGATCGGTATGGGCTGGGATTTGCGCTTAACAGTCGGCACGAGTCCCGGCCAAAGCACACACAAAAAATAGGGGGTAGGCAGGGGAGCTCAAGACCTGGGGAAACTTACCGGTCAGGGATGCTTTAGGGAGTTGCTTGCTAGTCTACGGGCACCGGCGGACGGGCTGCTTCCTCTTCAATCCCTGTAAATCACTCAACTAGCCTTTTTTACTCTCGGTTCTCTCTCTATGCTCTGTTTTGAACCAAAAATCCGACCTCCCCTCTCCTCTCTATTCTCCGGCCTTTATAGGTAACGTCGGCCACCTGCCCCTCCCTAGAAGTCGTGGCTTTAATGCCCCTCAACGGCTCTTTGTACCAGCCACGACTTTGGTGGCCATTCTTGCGCAGTCAAGCAAATTATCCGCACTTCCCAAGCGCCAATTGTTGCAGGGTAGAGCAAAGGAGAGAAAGAGGAGAAAAGGGGGGATATCCGGGCCGACTCCTGCATGGAAGAAAGGGGAAGCAGGGTTGGGCTGGGCTGGGCCAGGTCGGGCCCAATCCCGTGTAGAAGGGAAGAAGAGAAGAAGGTTGGGTCAGGCCGGCCTTGGCTCGGCCCCGACCTGATTTTTTTAAAAATCTTTTTAAATTTTTTTTAATAATAATTTTTGAAAAATTAATTAAAAAAATGCTCTAATATGCCATATTAATGCAAATGTGCCTAATGTCTATATGCAATACAATTAGATAAAATATTTATATATTTTATTTATATATTTTTGTTTATTTTTGTTTTAGGAACTAAAAAATTTAATTCCTAATTTTTGTATAATTAATTTTGGGTAATTTAAAAATAGGTGTCAACAAAGTGGACGAAATTGCTCAACTTCGCATTGCCAGTTGAAGAGCAACAGAAATATTCACGGGCTTCGAATGAGGCTGAAGGGTATGGAGATGACTTGGCTATAAACGAGAACCGAGTTAAGGACTGTTGCTGTCGCTTGTTTCTGAAAGTACTCCCTGAAGATCAAAGGAGGATGAATCTTTGGCCCCGAAAATCCCGCTGATCTCGGGTATGTCCAAAGGCAATTGCCAACTTGCTGTTTCATGGACCGAAATTGCAGTTGGAAATACTCATGGAAAATGAAACGCTTGTGTTTCTCTATGAATTCCCTGCTAATTCAACACGATTTCATAAGAACAGTGCTATCCAAAAATATTGTCTCAAAAGAAGTGAACATGTTGTCTCATTAAACTAGAGATACACAGAAGAACAACCTACCCTAAAGTCTGGACAAGTAAGAGGCGAAATTTGCAAATCTTATCAGCAATAGAATAATATTGCATGACTGCTTTATTCCATAATGATGTTATATACCCTGATTTAAATTTGTTCATTCTTTCTTGTCTTTCTTATTGACAGTGAAACCTTGCGTGAGTATGCTCTCAAGATAAGATCAGCAATGAATGATCTTTCCAAGGCGATGGCCAGGTCACTCAAGTTGGAGGAGAACAGCTTCTTGGATCAGTTTGGAGACCGGCCGGTGTCGGAAGTAAGGTTCAACTTCTATTCACCATGTTCCAGGGCTGAAGTTTTTGGCGCCAAGCCTCACTTAGACAGATTGGCAATCACGGTCCTTTTGCAGGACAAAGAAGTGGAAGGCCTCCAAGCCCTTAAAGATGGCGTGCGGCACACGGCTTCTGTTATCCCCCACGCTCTGTTCGTTAATCTGGGTGGTCTGATGCAGGTATGCATTCTGCATCAGTGCAAAGAAATATCGAGAAAGTTGCATCAGTTGAGTCTGAAAATGCAAACATTGGCGTTGGACATCTATCATTTGAGCGACTATGTGTGTTTTCCTCACTGTGGAAGTGATGGTCACTCTATATATTCATTTTATTAGATATAGGCATGGAATTTTTTGAACGATGAAATTATGAGTAATAATCATTGACCTGGCCTATACACATGTTGCACAAGCTTTCCTAGATATCCCAGTCTTCAGTACGTTAGTGAATTTGATTGTCGACAAGATCTGCAGGTAATGACAAATGGGATGTTCAAGAGCCCCTTGCACAGCGTATTGACTAAGGTGAACAAGTTGAGAATGTCAATCGCTGTGTTTGATGAGCCAGAGGCAGAGAAAAAAATCGGACCGGTCGATCACTTAGTCGACCACATGAGGCCGAGGTTATATAGAAGTGTCAGAAACTTTGCGGCTTTCAACTAGGAGTGCTTCCAGAAAGGAAAGGATTCGCTTGAGGAACTTCGAATTTGACTTATTCCAGTATTTGCTGTATAGTATGCAAGTTGGTGTACATGGCATGAAACTGAGTGCTAGTTTTGTGCCCTAAATGAGCATCAGGAGTGGCAAATGTGGACACAAGAAGCTCAGTAATGTTGTCGTTTCTCAGTAGAGTGAAAGAAATATAGCCACAGAACAATTGTTTTTAAAATTGTAATGTCATCAATAATCATAATCAACAAATGTCGTGAGGCAACCCATGAGACGACTCTCCCGACCTTGACAACTAGATGTTCACTTAAATCAGCCCAGTAAAAAGATATTGAAATTATAAATTTTCGTCCCGTGGGACGACTGCTAGATATATGCAAAAACCTCTTTCACGGTTTTTAATCCCTGATGTATTTTCTATTGGTGTAGACTAGCTCTGAATTTGGTCGTTGAGTTCTGAACTTTAAGAAGAATGAAATGAGACGCAAAGTGGGCCTAATTCCGAAAAAAAGCACCACCTTCAGGTTAAGGGATAATTTTGGTCCAAACTTTTTTTTGTTCCATAAAAAGACACCAACTTTAGGTCGAGGGACAATTATGGCCCAAACTTTTTTTTGTCCTATAAAAAAGCACAAACCTAAGATTGAGTGACAATTTTGACCTCAATTTTTTTGTGTCATTAAAAATCAATTTTCATCATGATCCCAAATCTAGTCACCTGTTGACTTTCACCATTATTTGAGAAAGAAGGTTATGGTGATGAGCTTGGCGAATCTCGTCCATGGTGTTTGTCAACAAGTAGTGATCAGTTTCAGATTACGTTTGGCCAGGGAGATTCAATTTAGAGATATTTTTGACTTGTTAGTGAAGTGAATGAGATAAATAGTTTTACCGTTATTCTTTAAATTGTGACTTAAAGAATAAGATAATAAATATTACTTTAAATCCGTTTAGCAAACCACATAGATTTATTGCTAATGTAGAATAATCAAGTTAGATAATCAATGGTTTTAAGTTAATGGGAATCAGATTTGAGATTTAAGTCAAAGTTAGTGTTTTTTTATGAAACAAGAAAAGTTGAGGCCAGAATTATTCCTCGACCTAAAGTTGGTACTTTTTTACTAGACAAAAAAAAGTTCGAGTCGAAATTATCCCATGACCTAAAATTGATGCTTTTTTATAAGACAAAATGAAATTTAGAGCAGAATTATCTCTTGACTTAAAATTGGTGTTTTTTTTTTTGGAGTTAAGCCACGCAAGGTGTTGACGTCTGTCCTCAAAATGTTCTCTCATTAAAGCCTGCAATGACTGGACAAAATATTTACGTCTCTGCACATGCAATGATGAGTCCAAGATAGTCAAATAAAAGATTGGGGAGAATTTTTTTGGATGGCGGGTCCATTGTGTTCCTCCACATGTGAAAAATTGAGAGTGACAGATGGTCGGTGTGAAGTTCTTTAACCATCATTTCAGACCAGTACAGATAAGCTCCTCCTCAGCAACTCTTTCTCACCAAAATTGTCAAATTGTATCACCAGTCTGAGCCAGGATTTTTCGGTTTGTCTAAAAATCAGGTGTGCCCATTAATCCAAAGCAAATATGATATTTCTTGGGCGTTGTTTTTGTTAAAGCTCGATGCCACTGCCGGACAAAGTAAGGGATTTTATAAATATTTATGTTTATTTTATGGGATAGAGAAGTCTTTTTCTAAGAAAGAAACCAGAAAAAAGCGGACAACGCGCCAACCCTTTCGTGTCAATTTAAATAGCAAAATCCCATCTGTTTCCGGGTTAATATTACAACAAAAAATCAAACAACAAAAAAGCAAGATCTAAGCATAAATAAGCGCCTTCTCACCAACTCTTACCCATCAAAATTGAACCCACCAAGAGCAAGATCTCTCTCTCCCTCTAATAGTAGAACTTATGATGGCATGCGAAACAGATGGTGGTGTTCCAGTGACATTCCCAGTGATTGATATCAGCCTTCTGTCCTCAGAAGATGAGCTTCAGAAACTCAGTTCAATTCTCAGCTCTTGTGGATGCTTCCAGGTTTCTATCTCTGCAATCTGTTTTGGGCTTGTTCAGAATAGTTTTGTCTTTATGGTTATGTTTATCCCAGGTACAAAGAAGCTCGCAAGCGGGAATTGGGTGATGTTAATGATGAATTATAGTATATTTCGACTGCTTCACCCTTAAAGATCTAGAAAAATTAGTGGGTGTTGCTTCCTTTTGCGTCGAGTCAACTATTAGTGGGTTGCTTTGATAATGTAACTTTGCCAAAGATTCTTCATGGTCTTCAGTTAAATCTCACTGTCGATTCAATGCCATTTGGTGGTTTTCCACCAGTTCGGGGCGAGTGGATCAGATGCATATGTGGATCACTCAATTCACCGATGATGAAATTAATTTGGCTACTACTTGGTTGTTATTCATATGTTTTCGAGACAATATTAAGATAAATAAATTTGTGCTTATGACATATGAGAGATTTCAATTGATCAGAGTTTCTAAATTCTCAGGCTATCGGTCATGGAATGTCCGTTGGATATCTTGATAAAGTGCGCGAAGTTGCTAAACAGTTCTTCGCACTGCCAAACGAAGAGAAACAGAAATGCTCACGAGCTTTGAATGAGGTGGAAGGATATGGCGATGACTTGGTTGTGACCGAAAACCAAATCAGAGACTCTTGCTATCGCCTGTTTCTTAGAGTATTGCCCGAAGATCAAAGGAGGCTCAATCTTTGGCCCGAAAATCCCTCTGATTTTTCGTATATGTCTTGCGCTTTACTTCATTTTATTTGGTATTTCATGGACCAAAACTGCTGTTGTAAATAATCAACACTCTTATTAGCAATAGAATGATATTAGATGACTATTCGTTCCATTTATGATCTATTATCCTGTGATTTACTTATTTTCATTCTTTTCTCTCATTATGATGGACAGTGAAATCTTGCATGAATATGCCCTCAAGGTGAAATCAATGATGAATGATCTTTCCAAGGCCATGGCAAGGTCTCTCAAGTTGGAAGAGAACAGCTTCTTGAATCAGTTTGGAGACCGGCCGGTGATGCAAGTGAGGTTCAACTTCTACCCTCCCTGTTCCAGGACCGAAGTCTTTGGTGTCAAACCTCATTCAGACAGATCGGGAATCACAGTTCTTCTGCAAGACAGAGAAGTCGAAGGCCTCCAAGTCCAAAAAGACGGTGCTTGGTACACGGCTCCTGTTATCCCTGACGCTCTTGTGGTCAATCTCAGCGATCAGATGCAGGTAAAGCAATGGATTTTGCATTCAAGATCAATTCCTTCTCAGTTGTTTTAGGTATAGGATTCTGCATAGTTCGAAACTATATGAAGAATGCGCAGAAAGGTACAACCAGTTTGGGACTAAAATCAAAAAGCAATAAGACGAACCAGAATAGACCTTCGCATTATAAACATCATAACTCGTTGTATTAGGTTTATATAAGGAATATAAATGGAAGTAGTTCGCCGATGTTTTCTGTCATTTTAGCGGATTTCACTTGAACCAGCCCCTGTATTCATGTCAACAGCAAAATGCAGTATAGAACAGAGGGCAACCAAAGTTAAAGTTTATACATTGTTATTCTGCCTAGGTCGATTCTGATTCTTCCACAAACTGGTCGAGAGCTCTTGTTCTTTGTAGCATCATGATTATGTTAATGTGTGATTGGATTGGTGGTGAGATTTGCAGATGATGACCAATGGGATATTCAAGAGCCCGGTGCATCGAGTATTGACAAATGCGAACAAACTGAGGTTGTCGGTTGCCGTGTTCAGTGAACCAGAGGCGGAAAAAGAGATTGGACCGGTGGATAGCCTCATCGATGAGACAAGGCCGAGGTTATACAGAAACGTCAGAAACTTCGCTGCTTTCAACTACGAATGCTTTCAGAAAGGCAAGGTCGCACTCGAGGAAGTGCGGATTTGACTGATGGTCTAGAATGCATTGTGCTCTGAAGTCTGAATCTTGAAAAGTGCAGATGGCTTTAGAGCCCATTTTTCTAAATTCACGATCGGGTTGCATGTTGGGCCTACTCAAATAATATTCATAATCTCGCCTATGTTTATATTCGATGCGGACATGCAATTTCTAAAAGAAAATGTCCATAATCTTTAAATGCAACGATATGCATTAAAGAACAAGAATGCAAGGTTATGTAATATTGATATTTTTGTTTTGGGGTCGAATTATGTTGTTATCAACAAATTCAATCCCTATTTTTTAGGGAAAATTCTATTTTGGTACCCCAAGTGGAAGCGTTTTCTCAAGTTGATATCTAAAGTAAACACTACGTCAAATAAGGGCTTGAAGTGCCCAATTAGTCTCAAATAAAGACCCGAAGTTCTCAAAAAGTCTCAAATAAGGGTTTGGGTCCAAGGGTGGCCAAAATTGCTTGCCGGCCGGCAAGAATGTTACTGTTTTGGCACCGAAACAATAACTTTTTTACTATTTTTCCTTTTTTATTTTATTTTTTTCCTTCTCTTCCTTCGATGGTCATAGCCGGGGCTGGTGGAGGTCGCTCGCCTCAGGCGGAGGCGGCCCTGGCCGGCGTCGAGTGAGGGCTACCCTTGCCTAGGCTAGGCAAGGTCAGCCTCGTCAATTGCTGGCGAAGTGGAGCCTCGCCAAATCTGGCGAGGCTCGACCTCGCCTTTGCTGGGCAAGGCTAACCTCACCAGTTGCCGACGAGACTCGACCTTGCCGGCATCGGGCGAGGCTGGCCTCGCTTGCAACGGTGTGGCTGGCATTGCCTGATACCGGCGAGGTCGAGTCTTGCCAGCGGCCAGCGGCCAGCGGGGCCGAGTCCTCGCCAAATCTGGTGAGGCTGACCTCGCCCAGCCTAGGAGAGGGTAGCCCTCGCCCGATGCTAGTGAGGGCCACCTTCGCCTAAGGTGGGTGTCCTCCGCCGGGCCCGGCTGTGGCCGATGGAGGAAGAGAGGAAAAAAAAGAAAACGAAATGGAAAAAATAATTAAAAAGTTATTGGTCTGGAGCCGGAATAGTAACATTATCGCCGGCTGGCAAGCAATTTTGGCTGCCCAGCGACCAGGCCCTTATTTGAGACTTTTTGGACACTTCATGTCATTATTTAAGACTAATTAAACACTTCAGGCCCTTATTTAATATCATGTCCATTTTTTGTACCAAATTGAGAAAACGCTTGGGGTACCAAAATAGAATTTTCCCTATTTTTTATGAAATGTGTAAGATTTCTTGGGTGAAAAATTTAGGTGTTAAACACCGTCAAATTTAAAATAAGTCAATAAGTCTTCCAACAACTTGCGGATACTCTACAAAAGCCAAGTACATGCAATTCAAAGGAAAATTCATGACACGACTTACGAAAAAGATAATAATTGTTCGCGGATAGTAATTTTAGAGGGGGTTGGTAGCAAATGTTGCCCAGAGTTAAGGGCTTCGCATGTGAATTACTACATGTTATTGAACCATTGCTAGCAAATGTCAAGAGATTCTTACGTTAATATTTTTCATATTTTTAATTATTATTATTTTTCTTATTTTTTTCTTTTTCTTCTTTCATGCCCGGCGAGGGCCTCAAGCCAACCCTCACCTATCACTGGGTTAGGGCTGTGACCCTTGCCAGATCTGGGCGAGGGCTACAACCGTCACCAATTCATCGGCCCTCGCCATAATAAAAGGAAAAAAGAAAAGATAGAAAAAGAAAAAGAAAAAGAAAAAATAAATTTAATTTTTTAAAAAATATTATAAAAAATTATCTACATTAGTGCCGTCATTTTATATAGCACTACTAGCGTCAACGTCAGTGATTCTTGGTTAAAATTGGCCATATAGACTTAACTGACAAAACGTGAAAATGTTTAGAACTCAATTGGCGAAATTGAAAGGTTTATAATTGAATTTGCAAAAGTGCAATGGATTTAAGATTTTTTGGACAATTTTCTCAAATAATCTATCAAAAGGTTAAGCAATTGGGTTTGCTTTATAATCGCCACTTAATCATTTTTTTTTTCTGTCATATCTCTAATTCTCTCCTCTCTCTGACTTTTGTTATGCCTTTTGCAAAGAATCCCGCACTTCTCATACCAGCGTCCCTAATTCCCCCCAATCCCTTTATCATCAGGGCCGCATGCCACTTAATCATTCAAGGCTATTTAATACTAGACCCAAATTGTAAATAAGCATCTTGGTTGCAATACGATCGATCTAAATCCTCACTTTTCGGGAAAATCATCCAATCAGCCCTAGACCTATGGTACATTTGCCAATCGAGTTCTTAACTTTTTGATTTTGCCAACTTAATCCTAAACTTTTGTGCCAGATTTCAATATAGTTATTCCAGCAAATTTTCACCGACAGTGTGTCATGTAGGACGGCCGGCGATAGTCAACGATTTTTGACAAAAATTGATCGGAAAGACTATAGTTAAATCTCACACAAAGGTTTAGGACTAAATTAATAAATTTGAACAATTTAGAAATGAATTGGTATCTATATAATAAGTTTAAGGTCTTAAGGTTGATTGGGTATATTTCCCCTCACTTTCGTGGGTCAACTTGCAAAAGTAAAGACCATATAAAAGAACGGTAAATAAGGAAGCACATGTGTCCTGATGCGCAATGCATTGGGAATAGTCAGGCAAAAGCCTCAGTTTACATCATCAAGGGTAACATAGTCTGTGAGGCAAGAGTGAATAGACAGATTCATTTGTCAGCAAGAGCAGTCACCTGATATTGGCTCTCAATTAGGCATGGTTATGGTTTAGAACCGGCTGATTCCGGTTTGAAACCGGCGGTTCCCATTTGTGGCCATGTGTGAATCGGAACCGGCTGGTTCTGGTTCCAGTTCGTAATTTAAAAATTAAAAAATAAATTATGAAATAAAAAAATAATGAATTATAAAATTATGAACTAATAAATTATTCAATATAAATTGTAATCAAAATATAAATTGTAGAGGTGATTAGTTCTCGGTTCGGTCCAGTTCAGCTCGGAACCGGAAACCGAACTGGTAAGACCAGTCTCTTTATTTTAGAACTAAGAATCGAACCTGCAAATCATAGAATCGGAAACCGGATCATTGGTTCGATTCGAGGTAGTCCAGTGGAACCATTTGCTCTTAATTAGTAAAAGATCGTGGCTGCAAAAGGCATACAACTTCACATCCTCATGGCTTGACTTAGGTTTTATACACAACCCCTTTGATGGTCTCATTCGATGTGAGACTCTTGATATTTGCATAAAGACAAGTCAAGAGTCTCATATTGAAAGTGTTCAAGGCAAGCCGAGAATCCCATATCGAATGAGAACGAAGATGTGTTAAAATTATTGTATATAAAGCCCAATCCAAATCTTGTAATTAGAGTTCAATACACCCAAACCAAGCATTGTAATTATAGATCAATGTACTTACATTGCATGACAATTAGAGTTCAAATTATTTTATAAAAAAAATTAAATAATGATTTTTTAAATTTCATTATTATTATTATTTTTAAAAATAATTTGGAACCGGGCCCAGAATTGGCAAATTTGTTGGAATTGGAACCGGGCCAGGCCTTTGGCCACAGGCTAATTCCGATTCCGGTTCCAAACTGCGGGCCCGGTCAACGGGCCAGTTCTGGGTTTGACTGGGCCAGTTCCGGACCAAAACCGGCCCGTGGCCATGTCTACTCTCAATAGTGACATTTACATAGACTTCTGGGACTAATAAAACCACGTTCCTGTGGTGCTGTCGTATCCAACGGAAAACATGCCATAGCAAGCAATCTGACGAAACCATCTTACATCTAACATTACGTATCATGGTGCACTTTGGAAAAGTCAACGAGGAGCTGAGTTGTTTGGCCTTCTCTTTTGGTAAACCATCGTACATCTCCCTATTTTCAACTATTTTTCTTTTTTTTAATGGATTTTTATTTGGTCACTGACAGCGTAAAAAACATCGTTACAGTTCAAACGTTGACATGTACACGTTTTTTAATTTTGGTGACTTAGCACTTAATTCCATTAATAAGAGAAATTTTTCATTTCAAGTGACTGCTCGTGTAAGAAACAATATAAGCTTATGGTGTACCTTGTATAAGTTAATTCTTAATTTCCTATAAACTCTGAAAGAATAGGTTCAACAAAGCAGAGAGAAAAAAAAATTATAAAGCAATGAAACCGTCTACCCCTTTCCTAGCCTCAAGGTCTTGTTATTATTATTTTAAAACCTTCATATTCAAAAATTAAATCTTAACCAAACGAAAGACCCAGTATAAACAAAATGATGAAATGAAAAATGAAGTCATATCGATATCATTCATCAATCTTTCATAACATAAAATAACATATCGCAATCCACAACTATATTGGTTTTTCTTTTCCTACATAATTGAGAGATAAGTACACCCATTAAATGCCTTGTGTATTATTACCGATAGAATTTTTCGTCCACATGTAAAAGAGGGAAATTAACTTTTACGCCTAGGGTATTTTGGGAGACAATCTATGCTGTTTAGAAGCTACATTACAAGGAACAAAGTGATTACTCTGAAAATATAAAGATACTAATTTTGAGAATCCAGTTTAGCTTAACTAATTATCTAATTTAATTATGTTTTTTTGCATATCTCTCGGGTCAATATTGATAAACTATGTCTTGAGTTTAAGCCGTGAAAAAACCCAACACAAGTAGAAATTCCAAAATCCAAATAAATACTTTTTGAAAAAACAACAAATTGTTGGAGTTGGATTCCAAGCTTGAGCTATCTCCTCCCCAGGAGTAGGTACTTATATTAGAACTGAACTACATAAATCTTTAATGTTATTATCGTTGATCATTTATTTCTCTTGCAATTTTTCTTCTCGCATTAGACTTGAATTACAAGATCCATTAGTTTCCACGTCATCTCTTAACATATAGTTCATGTCTAGTTAATAAGTAACGTGATTATAGAATATGTCTAAGCCCTAGGGTTAATATTGAGAATGTACTCTATTAATTTACCTAAATCCCAAAAATGGTACAACTTCCAAAATAGGTCTCATCTCAACTTCCTGATTTGAGCCCTTTTGAAATTTAAAACATTTTGATTTTCTAAATTAGAATACATCCTTAAAAGACACTCGAAACAACTCCCTTTCGATTTCAACATGATATATTCAAACATGATTTCATTTTGATTTTCTGAACTTGAATAGATCCTTAAAAGTTTCAAGACACAAAGCAACTCCCTTTCGATTTCAACATGATATTCAAACTTTTTTTTTCTGACACAAGGTACAAAGTGGAGGGTACAATAATAACAGTATGAAGAGGTGTTGTTTGCTAAGCACGAGCAAACAATCCAAAGGCAGGATTGATGGTGGTAAAGCCTCCATCCACTGCCAAGTTCTGGCCACTGATGTACTTGGACCCATCACTCCCCAAATACAGAGCAGCCTCCGCCACATCTTCTTCCTGAAGACTCATCCCATCCAAGTTAGAATACACTCGGACTCCTGCATTCTCGTCGATTTTGAAGAACTCCTTTGTCAATGGTGTCAGGATGAAATAAGGCGAGAGACAGTTGACGCGAATTCCGTATTGCCCGAGCTCCGCGGCCACGTTCCTCGTGAGCCCCACGATGGCGTGCTTGGAGCTGGTGTACGCATGGGATGCGACTCCGCCCACACTCGAGCTGACGCTCCCGACATTGATGATGCTCCCGCTTCGCGACGGGATCATGGCGCGAGCGGCATGCTTGGTCCCTAAGAAAACACCCGTCAAGTTCACGCTGATCACTCTCTCAAAGTCGGCCTTGTCATTGTCCAATATGTTGGCTTTGGGCGGGTCGCAAATTGCAGCGTTGTTCACCATTATGTCCAGCTTTCCATACTTGTCGACTGCGGTGGCAATGGCGTTTTCAATGTCAGATTCAATTGATACGTCGCAATGCACAAAGGATGCAGTCTCAGGCCCCAGATCCATGCACACCGACTTGCCCAGGTCGTCTCGAATGTCAGCTATAATGACTTTAGCCCCATGCTTGGAGAAGAGCCTTGCGGTAGATTCTCCTATGCCACCCGCCCCGCCCGTGATCACCGCAACCTTTTCCTCTAGTCTGCAAAACCATATGCTAATGAGTCCCACTGTCTAGTTTTACATGAATAAAGAAAACTAACGACGAGAGTATTTCTAGACTTGATGACCATAACTCTACTCTTAAACGTAATTTCCAATATAATTAGTTGCACTTATATTGCCAAAGCCACGGGAATGACCAATTTTCTCATATGTCAATATAAGTCCGAGAGCAAAAGAGAAATACCTTCGTGCTGCCTGGGGGAGGAGTGTTGTGGTTGCCATTGTTTAAAGAGTGCTTCAAGTAAGGCTCTAGCTTTTAGCAAGTGGGTTTTGTGTATGATTAGTGACAACAATCGAAACCAAACCTTCTCGTTATATAGACTTTTGGGGGTGGAGGCTTAACCTAGTTTCAGTCATTACTATACAGTTGACCTTGATAAGATCAAGTAGCCATTTTTCTCCCTCCGATACTAACTAATCCATGTCTGTATCATCCTATGAAGTTTCCTTCTAAGACAAGTGGTCCTCCTTTTTTACACCCCATCAATTGGTTTGATCCCCCTCGAGCATCTTTCACCTGCCATGGAATCTGTCCCATCAAAGATGCCTCTTGCAGGTTAATTGAGGAGGTAAAGTACAGGGAAGCCATTGGAAGACATGGACAATCTCCCACTTGTTCACATAGAGCTTGAGGTCTAGAAAACAGTTCTTTGATAAGCAAAATTTATAATTAGTTAAATCTATTAGCCAAAAACAAATGAGACAATTTTCCAAAAAGCCCCAAATCTATTGTACTTTCTTCTACTCACGAGGCACGCTTAAACAACACGTGAAATATTTTATATGTCAGAAGCAAAACATATTCTTTCTTGGCTTGGCCGACTCCAACCCAAATTAGGAAAATTAATATCCTTATTTTGTTCCGAAACTTAATCTAATTTGAACTTTCTTCTACTCCGCCACATCCAACAGTCATACACCGGGCCGGATTCGCACACACTTCAATTCAGGTCGAAGTTTGTTCACGGTTCAAACTCTATGTTAACATTGAAGAGAGGCCCTGAAACAAATAGAATAATTGAAGGTTAATGCAAGTTAATCAAAGCTGGGTTCCTCCGCTCAACCCGATTTTTTGTCAAAATTATTTCGCTTATAAAAAATCAATCCCGTTGTTTATCAAAAGATAGCAATCTTTCTCGTGCATTTGCAGTCACTGTGTAGCAATGCTGGACCAGATTAAGAGCATATTCCTATGTTCAATGTCAATTTGTTAGATTGTACAGCATGTCTCCAAAACTGATGATTATTATGGCGCAACATGTATGCCTAAGATTGAGAATACTTGGGATTGTTAAATATTCACGAATCAGATAAAAAGAACCAATTATCAGATGGGTGTACTCTTTGCTACATTTTTTTTATTAGTTTTTGTTCTTTTCATACCTTTTAATTTTAGTAGTTCTTAATAACCGACCATTCGATCACAGGAAAAGACAAGAAAAGATTGATAATTAAGGAGGCGTTCCCCACAAGTAAGGCAAGACGATTCTTTGTTTATTCTACTTCTTCCCATATAATTTTGTATGCTTCATTCCGACTGATGACAGCATATGAACAGGTCACGCAATGGCTCAACTTGATGATCATTACGTAATTAAGCTTACGCACGCACCTCCCATATCTTGATTTAAAGACCATTTTTGCATGTGTCCTAACCGCGCCACTTGATCATGTTAGGCTATTTGTACTAGAGCTAACTTGTAAACAAGCATCTCTTTGTTGAAATGCGACAGACGTAGACCGTTGGCTTTCCTTGGGCAACTTTTGAAGATAAAGACTTGGATAAAATATTAGTTGATGAGCAAGCTCAAGTGTCTTGATGCAATGCGTTGGGGAGAGTCAGCCAAAAGCTTTTGTTTACATAGTGTAAGCATCTAGGGAACATAGCATGCAACGCAAGAGTGAATAGACAGATTCATTTGCCAAGAATAGACCTGTCAAATGAGTGGGTTATCTGACCTAAAAAAAAGGTGAGTTGGGTCGGGTAATAAATGGTTTGATTCAAATTGGCCCATTAACTTGTTTATGACCAATTTATTCATTATATAAATTTTTTGACCCACACTTAATCCAATCCGTATTGCTAAAATATTTCCATATTTAAGCCAATATAGGAAAACTTGTTTCCTATGATTTTTTTTAAAAAAATTATATGGCTAAAACATTTCCATACAATACAAATCTAGTGAACAATTTTTATAATTTTTTAAAAAAAATCCAGACTCCGTTTGTTTTGCGGAAAATGTGACATTTCTAAAAAATGTTTTCCATGAAGTCATTATCCAAAAAAATAATAATGTTTTGTAGTGTTTGGTTGAAACCTGAAAATGAACTAGAAAATATTTTCTACCGTTTAGTATAGAAAATTTTATTTGATTTTCCTTCGTGCAATCCTTTTAATAATTTTTCTTTTTCTTTTTTTTCATTTTTAGCCAGTGGCTAGCCATGGACACAGCAGGCGACCGACTACAAGCAAGGAACAAGCTCACCCGATTTCGGCAAGCTGAGCTGAGCTGAGCTCGAGGTTGGCGAGCTCAAGCTCACCCGAGGCTAGCAAAGCTCTAACCTCACCCAAGGCTGGTGAGCTTGTCTCTCACCTATGGCTGGCTAACAATCGAGGAAGAAAGAAAAAGAAAAGGAAGAAAAGAAAAGGAGAAAAGAAAAAAAGAAAATAAAAATAATTGTAATTTTGATTTTGATTTTTTTAAAAATATATATTTTTATGAGGCTGAAGAGGGAGAAAAGATCTTTATGAAAAAAAAAGAGGGAGAAAAGTGTGTGTGAGCCTAGTGGGTTGGACATGGGTTCTATACTCAACCCATTTAGACCGATTTATTTTAGGTTTTAAATTTTAAAATCCATTTAAGGTAGGCTCTGTAAATGGATTATATATGGGTTTAAGAACCATTTTAACAAGTCTAGTCAAGAAGTGCATTTACATTATATTGGCTCTCAATACCAATGTTGACATAGACTTTTGGTACTAAAAAAAACCACTTTCCAGCGATATCGTTGCACCCAACATCGGAGCATATACTATCTTTAACAAGCAATCTGACTTAACCATCTTACATCTATATCTCCATTACTATTTCCGGTTATAAAGGGGCATTAAAGTTGATAGCAAGTCTAACCCAAAAGCCTAAATTGATTGGTGGAGGGAGATGAAATAATATGTGACAAATGGGGGTGGATGCATATTCGCAAAAGAGATAACACTAGCTCTAATACCATATTAAAAAGTCAAATCCAAAATCTTAAGTTGATAGGTAAAAGAAGGCAACATGGATATAAAGAGCATATAGGACTTATTTTCAAGCGATGTGAGGCAATACCTTAACAAAAGTTACAGTCATTAGTATACCAAACATATAGCAAGTTGTATTGAAGGGTTACCAATTGTAGATGTAACATCCTGAAATTCGACCCATTTTCGTGATCAATGAAATTGATATTATTTCTCATTGCGTTTCAATAAGTTTCGCTCGGATTTGATCAATCTCGGGATACTGACCATTAGGGAAAGACTAACTAGGAAAAATGGTACGTGGACCCAAGAGCTCGAACGTGAATTGAGTTCGATTCCGAGATACGACAAGAGGATATTTTGTGCTAATGTGGGTCGATCCAAACAGAGTGATGGATTTGGTTCGACCGACGACGTATGATCGGATAGCGGGTGATTCCGCACGACCGAAAGTACACACGGCGAATGATCCTGAACTTATTCTGAATGACCGCAACCCTCGGGACTAGCGATAGATCCTCGTGTTCTCTGAGAAATCGATATCGTCACGACTCGAGTAGCCTAGGTCGATACGCGTAACCCCTAAACAACTGCCCGTTAGTGAGGGACGCTAAAATTGTATGCGACTATTTTGCGAGGACGACGTCATTTTTATGTGGCCATACATATTTGGGATCGATAGAGTCAAAAATTGAAAATTTGACCTGGGACCAAAAAATTACCGTTTTGCCCCTAGGCCTAATTTTAGTATTTCGAATTTTGGGGTTATTTGAAGATTATTTTAGAGTTTTATATTAGTGTATTTCAGCCCAATAATGCTGAAAATATTGGTCCCTATTGTCCTTGGGTAGTTTGTCAAGTTTAAACCGCAATCCTTGGATTAAGGGCACGATTGGTATTTTGTATGTTTGGTCAACCACCCTACCATCTTACTCTCTCTATATACTCTCTAGTCTCTCCCTCTCTCCTCTTCATTTTTCCACCGCCACTGGCCAGCTCTCTCCTCTCTCCCTCAATCCCGCGAGCTCCCCCTCCTAGCCTCACGTCGCCGCCGTCGCTCGCCGGGAAGCCGCCACCGCCGGCGGTGCTGCCGCCCCACGCCTCACCCCACCGTCACCATCCCATCTCCCTCTCCTCTCCCTCTCGTCGTATCTCTCCCTCTCCTGTTCCCCCTCTCTTTCTCGGCCGCTCAAGGGCCTCTTTGGAGCCGCCGCTCGTCGTCACTGTTTCGGTGCGGACCCACCGTTGCCCAGCCGTCCTCGCCACTTGCTCAGCCCTATTTGAAGTCTAGGAATCCAGGTGAGTTCGACCCTAAGCCTTAATTAGGCTAAATTGCAATTCTAGATGAGTCTTAGGGGTTATTTAGGATAAATTAGGGGTTAACGCGCGAAGAACATTAGGGGCTGATATTGTGGCTGATTTGGTGGTTTAGCGGGATCATTTTAATAAGATTTAGTGGCTTGGGATGTGCTGTATGATGGCTGAAAGTATTGGATTAAATCGGCCCGAGTTCGGGTTAAATTCGGGTTCAATTGTGGATTATGGAGCGCGCCTAGTTTGGTTCTCATGGTGGCTGATTTGGGCGATATATTGGGGAGCCAAATGGAGTATTTTGAGGAGATTTATTGGCCTAGAGTGGCATGTGTGGGGGCTGTCCATACTGAGATTGAATTGGGCAATGTGCGATCAATTTGGGGTTTAATGGTGTAATTGTCAGAAATGTTGGACTAACTAAATTAGTAGCTGATTTGTTCTTGATGGTGATTGATTTTTATGATACCATGTCTTATGCCTAGTGTGACTAAAGTTGGAGTAGCTTGGCGGGCTTCGAGTGCGCAAATTCATGTTGATCCAATGGTGTGACTTGTATGCATAAATTATGTGCTGAGTTTGTGCCATGGCTGGATTGGACGAATTGATTAATTGAGCATGTGATTCATCGAATGGAGCATATTGTGTTGTGATTTGAATGAGTGGCGTCGTGCAATTGAATGCTCATTGTGAAATTCGTGAATACCTAAGTGTGAACGTTATGGCCACGAGTGTGCGCTTTGTGCATTGGCATCACAGGTGCATATCCGAGTGTGCATGAATAATATAGGCATGAGATCACCTAAAATGCCCCGATACGTTCAACGCAGGGTCCAAATAATAACTGGTGTATGTGAATGTGTGATCACATAAAACCCTGATGCGTTTTACTCGGGATAGTGAACCCGTCCTGATGCGTGTTACGCGGGACGATGCCTAGATTATCGGAAAATGACTAGCCTGATGCGTTTTACACGGATTGTGGGTCATGAGCCCGATGCGTTTTACAGAAGCCGGAGATCGATCTCAAATTATTAGACCTGATGCGTTTTACGCGGGTCGGTAAAATTGGTAATTGCAAGTGTGCGAGATGCATTGATGAGACTTGAGCATGGGCGTGAGCACGGGCATGTGCATGACATACGTCGTGGCTGTGTGATGTTCATACATATGCCGTGGTTGAATCCTGTGCTATTATTGCGAATCTATGGGATACCTAACTTGCAAGGTCAAGTAAGTGCTGGATTTGGGCCCGAGGGCCTGAGTCAATTATGTCTCGACTTGTGTGATTGTGTAGTGCTTGTCAGGAGTTGCATGTTAGTCTAGTTTAAGTTTAGGGAACCTACTCGCTGAGATTTATTTTCACGGTTATTTAAACCCAAATTTTTCAAACCCCCGGCCTTGAGATGTTTGTTCTGCCTATTCGCCTTGGGATTCCTTACCGGATAGACCGGGAGGAGACGGTGTATCCCACAGGAAACGAGGATTTTTGGGTTAGATACCATTCAATAGTTTGGGTGGATGCGGGTGAGCCATTAGACCAGGCCCATCGATATGTAGTGTGGTGTATCCGGGACCAGGAAGGGACCTACAGACCTTTCCAATCTTTTGAGGTTCTACTTACGGATGCCGGGGATCTTGACCCTCAGTGTCTTGATGAAGAACTGGCGACCCTGATGTGCGCCGGAGGTTAGGAGTTCAGACCCGGAGCCGATGAAGTCGGAGGACAAGGAGCCTGAGCCTATGGAGCAGGACGTGGAACCGGAGGACGAAACCGAGCCGATGGATTCCGAGGAGGAGTCAGTTGGGGCCGAGTCCGAGTAGGATTCCCTAGACTTTAATGTTGAGCTGTCTGATAACTCTTCTGAGTCATTGGGATCCGACTTGGACTGGGTTCCGTAGAGTTAACTTTAGTCCCAGATCGGTAGGGCCAGTACCTTTTTTACAAGAGCCCTACCTTTAGTAGTAGACTGACCCCCGGGCCACTTACCCCTTTTGTCAGTAGTGACCATTGACCCGCTTTTGATTTTTAAGCGCAAACTGTAAATGGATGATGTATATGGTTTCCAGTATCAATGCAAGTGTATATTCGCTCATGTTGGTTATTGCGTGGCTATCCTTGGTTTCATGGTTTTAAATTGTTCGGGTGTTGTATTACTTCCACATGTGCTTTAATCTTTATGTTGGGCATTGGGTCGGCGACACATCCTAGGACGTCACACTCGAATTGACCTTTACGAGGGATGTGGCGCGTGGTAAGGTGCGGGGCGTGACATCCCCGTTTGATTTGATATCAGAGCAAGGTTAGCTTGATTTGATTTGGTCGAAGCCTGGAGTGATAAGGAGCGATGACCTTGGATATCCAGTAGGGTGATCTCGTGTGCCAAGTGTACCTCCTGACTGTCTGTGTTTGGATTGAGTGATTGTTGTAATTGACCCGTAAAGTGCATGTACGGTCGAACCTGAGGTAAGTACGTGAATCTCCTTGGTTGAGATGTTGTGCTGTTTGTGTAAGACCTCATGCTAATTGCTTGACTGCTATTGTGTTGAGTTCCCTGCCTAGGACCTTAGACCGATTTAGTTTGGTTAAGGTCTCTAATTCCTGAATGGAATTATAGCAGGTAGGTAAGCGTGCGAGTTGGAAAGATAAGTAGCAAAGGAAAAGGTAGAGGTCGAGGCCGTAGTAGAGGTAGAGGTTGAGGCCGTGATTAGGACCGTATATAACCACAAGTGAGGGTTGCCGAGAATCCGAGGGTGGATGGAATTTTGAGGGCCCTCGAGAAAGCGGGAATTCTGGGAGGCAGGCTAGCCCAAGAGAGGGATGCCACTATTGCTGCTGTTGTCGAGGCTGCCATTACTGCTGCTAATGAGGCCAATGGGAACAACGGAAATAATGGGAATTAGGAGAATCCAGTTCCAGGTCCACCAAATGTGATTAGATCGATGTCGAAGTTGATAGAGCAGTTCTTAAAATTGAAACTGCCCAAGTTCAATGGTAAGGGTGACCCCGAGGCTACACCCCGTTAGGTTGAGGAATTAAAGAAGGCTTTCGAAGTGTTAGGATGCACCGAGGCTGAAAAGGTGACATTGGCGATATATCAGCTACAAGACAACGCCAATGATTGGTGGAAGGCCACCAAAGGAAGGGTATTTCCCGAAGGGACCGCCCAGACTTGGGTCGTGTTTTCTGAGAACTTCTTGCGCAAATACTTCTCTGAGAGCGCTAGGGAAAGAAAACTAGCTGAATTCATGAAGTTCCGCTAGGGATCGATGACTATGGATCAGTACGAGGCCGAGTTTGCAAAACTGTCGAGGTTCGCGCCAAGAATGGTAGAACACCCTGAAGACAAGGCACGAAGGTTTCGGGATGGACTGAAAGCTGACATTTGCGGTCAATTGATACCAGTGAATTTGAAAACTTATGAGGACTTGTATGAGAGAGCTCAGACTATTGAGCGGGAGCAAGTAGATAAAGCGGCCGCATTTGGATCGCGGTTCGCCCCGGCTAGGGATAACCGCCATCTTGGGAAGAATCGGCGGCGGGAAATAGGCGATTTGTTCCCCCGATTAAGAAGAATATCGAAAAGCAGAATCACCAGCAGAACAGATTTGGGGCTTGCTTCAACTGTGGAAGCATGAACATCAGATCAGAAACTGCCCCTAGCAACGCCCCGCAGGACTCTCGATGCAACAACAACCCTGATTTAGGAATCAGGCTGGGAATCCCCCGCCAGCTAATGTGAACAGGCCACCGGCACAAGGACGTGTGTACGTCATGGCGCGAAAGGAAGTTGAGAATACGCCAGGGGTGGTCACAAGTATGGTTTCTCTGTGCAATCATGTAGCTTACGCTTTGTTTTATCTGGGGGCATCGTACTCCTTTGTATATGCTCAGTTTGTTGAATTGGCTGGATTAAATCTTGTTTTGTTAGAAGTACGATTATATGTGACTACGCCATTAATGGATAAGATGTGCATATCGTTAGGATGTCCAAACTGTGAGATAGTGATCAGTGGCGTAGAAAGCAAGATAGATCTAGCGGTGTTGCCAATATACGATTTTGATTTGATTATGAGCATGGACTGGTTAGTCAAACAGAATGCCGTAATTGACTGCAGTAGTAGGGTGATTCAGTTTAGCCCAGCTGGACACCCTAGATTTGAGTTTGTAGGGAGTTGAGGAGGAACCTCGGTCCCTTGGGTTTCATCAGTAGAAGCAACTAAGTTGTTGGTTGAGGGCTGTCAAAGTTATTTAGCAAGTGTGGTTGATTCGACAGCGGAAGAAGTGCGGCTAGAGGATATAACAGTGGTGTGCAATTTTCCCGATGTCTTTCCTCGGGAATTGTCGGGATTGCCACCGGAAAGAGAAGTGGAATTCGTCATCGAGTTGGCATCTGGGACTGAGCTAATCTCGAAGCCGCCTTCTAGGATGTCGTTGTCAGAGTTGAAAGAAATGAAGGTGCAGATGCAGGAATTACTGGACAAAGGTTTTATCCGACCGAGTGCATCTCCATGGGGAGCATCAATATTATTTGTTAGGAAGAAGGATGGATCGTTGAGGCTGTATATCGATTACCGTCAGCTGAATCAAGTGACGGTCAAGAATAAGTATCCCCTTCCAAGGATTGATGACCTGTTCGATCAATTGCAAGGAGCCTTGGTATTTTCTAAGATCGATCTGAGGATAGGGTATCACCAGTTAAGAATCCAAAAGGAGGATATCCCAAGGACCGCATTTAGGACGAGATACGGGCACTACGAATTCACAGTGATGCCGTTTGGACTGACGAATGCCCCTACTGCTTTCATGAACTTAATGAACCGGGTATTTAAAGAATTCTTAAACCAGTTCGTTATTGTTTTTATAGATGATATTCTTGTGTATTCAAATAGTCCCGAGGAGCATGAGGCACACTTGGAAAAGGTTCTAAGGACGCTAAGAGAGCATGCACTATACGCTAAGTTTAGCAAGTGCGAGTTTTGGCTGAACCGTGTAGCATTTCTTGGGCATATAATCTCCGGAGAAGGAATTTCTGTGGATCCGGCAAAGATTGAAGCAGTAATGGATTAGCCGAGGCCGACGACAGTCACTGAAGTTCGGAGTTTCTTAGGGTTGGCAAGTTATTATCGGCGATTTGTAGAGAAATTCTCAGCGATAGCCACTCCATTGACGAGGTTGCTTAAGAAAGAGACTAAGTTCGAGTGGACAGAAAAGTGCCAAGAAAGTTTTCAGGAATTGAAGCAGAGATTGACAACTGTGCCAGTGTTGACGATCCCTTTAGGATCGGGAGGGTATGAGATTTATAGCGATGCTTTGCTTAAGGGATTGGGATGCGTTCTAATGCAACATGGAAATGTGGTTGCCTATGCATCGCGGCAGCTAAGGCCTCATGAGATGAACTATCCTACCCATGACTTGGAGCTGGCAGCGATCATTTTCGCATTCAAGATTTGGAGACACTACGTATGTGGAAAAAAGTTCCAGATCTATACAGACCATCGGAGCCTCAAGTATCTGTTTTCGCAGAAGGAATTGAATATGAGGCAGAGGTGTTGGATGGAGCTGCTGAAGGACTATGACTGTGACATCTTGTACCATCCCGGAAAGGCCAACCAGGTAGCGGACGCCCTAAGTCGGAAGTCGAGTATCGCACATTTATTGGTCAAATAGTAGACTTTATTGGAAAGAGCGCGAGACTTAGAATTTAAATTCAAGGTATGACACCTCTCCAGTCTGATGGCAACATTAAGAGTTGAACCAGAAGTGCAAACCATGATTAAGGCGTTACAGTCTACGGACCTTGAGATTCAGAGGATTCTGGAGATGGACGGCACTAAGAAGAAACCGGACTTTCAAGTGTTCGAAGAGGGGATTCTGAAGTTTCGAGGACAGTTGTGCGTGCCCAATGATTTGGAGCTTAAAGAAGAGATTTTGTTGGAAGCTCACAGGAGCAATTATAGCATTCACCTGGGTAGCACGAAGATGTACTAGAACCTTCGAAAACACTATTGGTGGAACGGGATGAAGGTGGACGTGTCCAAGCATGTGACCAAGTGTTTAACGTGCCAACAAGTGAATGCACAACATTGTAAACCTGGTGGTATGTTACAACCGTTGGAAATCCTAGAATGGAAATGAGAGTATATTGCGATGGACTTTGTAACGGGATTGCTAAGAAGTTAGAGTGGACACAATGGTATTTGGGTGATAGTGGATAGATTAATCAAGTCAGCGCACTTCCTAGCAGTGCGAAATGACTTTGAGCTAGAAAGGTTCGCAGAATTATATGTCCGGCAGATAGTTCGTCTTCATGGAGTACCGATATCAATTACTTCGAACCATGATCCCTGGTTTACTGCGAATTTCTGGAAAAGCCTGCAATCGACCTTAGGAACAAAGTTGCAATTCACTACGGCCTACCATCTGTAGACGGATGGCCAGTCCGAAAGGACTATTCAAATTTTAGAAGATATGCTTAGGACATGTGTGTTAGATTTTCAAAGGTAAGTGGGAAGAGCAGTTGCATTTTGTGGAATTTGCCTACAACAACAGCTTTCAGCAGAGTATTGGGATGGCCCCGTTTGAAGCACTTTATGGCAGAGCGTGCAGAACTCCGTTGTGATGGGACGAAGTGAGAGAAAGAAGTATAACAGGTCCAGAACTGGTTCAGCAATCGGTGGAAACCGTGAAGATTATCCGGGAAAGGCTGAGGATAACTCAGAGCCATCAGAAAAGTTACGCAGACCGAAGGCGTAGACCGTTAGAGTTCCAGGTTGGCGACCATGTATTTCTTAAGGTCTCACCGATGAGAGGTTATCTTGATTTGCTAAGAAAGAAAAGCTGAGTCCAAGGTACATAGGCCCCGTTCGAGATTTTGGAAAGGATTGGTACGTTGGCTTATCGTTTCGCCTTGCCGCCGAATTTGTCGCAGGTTCATAATATCTTCCACGTGTCAATGTTGAAGAAGTACGAACCAGATCCGACCCATATGCTAAACCATGAGGTAATAGACGTGGACGACAGAGTGTCGTATGTGGAGAAGCCAGTGCGAATAGAGGATAGGAAGGAATAGGTTTTGAGGAGCAAGACAATCCCATTGGTCAAGGTTATTTGGGAACATCACGGGATAGAAAGCGCTACCTGGGAAAGCGAGGAAGTGATGCGACGTCAGCACCCCCATTTGTTTGAGTAATCGAGTTTGAATTGTAAATTTTGAGGACGAAATTTTTGTAAGGGGGGAAGAGTTGTAACGTCTTGAAATTCGACCCACTTTCGTGATCAATGAAATTGATATTATTTCTCATTGCGTTTCAGTAAGTCTCGCCCGGATCTGATCAATCTCGGGATACTGACCATTAGGAAAAGGCTAACTAGGAAAAACGGTACGTGAACCCAAGAGCTCAACCGTGAATTGAGTCCGATTCCGAGATACGACGAGAGGATATTTTGTGCCAATGTGAGCCGGTCCAAGGAGAGTGACAGATTTGGTTTGACCGATGACGTATGATTGGATAGCGGGTGATTTTGCACGACCGAGAGTACGCGCGGTGAACGATCCCGGACTTATTTCGAATGATCGCAACCCCCGGGACTAGCGATAGATCCTCGTGTTCTCTGAAAAATCGACATCGTCACAACTAGAGTAGCCTAGGTTGATACGCGTAACACCTAAACATCTGCCTATTAGTGAGGGACGCTAAAATTGCAAATTGAGCAAAAACGATCATAGAATTGAGTTCGGACTTCAGTGTTAAATTTCGCGGGCGTACGCGACTATTTTGCGAGGATGACGTCATTTTTATGTGGCCACACATATTTGAGATCGATAGAGTCAAAACTTGGAAATTTGACCCTGGATCGGAAAATTACCGTTTTACCCCTAAGCCTAATTTTAGTGTTCCAAATTTCGGGGTTATTTGGAGATTATTTTAGAGTTTTATATTAGTGTATTTCAGCCCAGTAATGCTGAAAATATTGGTCCATATTGCTCTTGGATAGTTTGTCAAATTTAAACCCCAATCCTTGGATTAGGGGCAAGATTGGCATTTTGGATATTTGGTCAACCACCTTATCATCTCACTCTCTCTCTATATACTCTCTAGTCTCTCTCTCTCCTCTTCATTTTTCCACCACCACCGGCCAGCCCTCTCCTCTCTCCCTCAATCCCGCGAGCTCCCCCTTTCGGCCTTACGTCGCTGCCGCCGCCGCTCGCCGGGAAGCCGCCGCCGCCGGCGGTGCTGCCGCCCCACGCCTCACCCCACCGTCACCATCCCATCTCCCTCTCCTCTCCCTTTCGCCGTATCTCTCCCTCTCCCGTTCCCCCTCTCTTTCTCGGCCGTTCAAGGGCCTCGCCGGAGCCGTCGCTCGCCGTCACTGTTTCTGCGCAGACCCACTGTTGCCCAGCCGTCCTCACCACTTGCTCAACCCTGTTTGAAGCCTAGGAATCCAGATGAGTTCGACCCTAAGCCCTAATTAGGCTAAATTGCAATTCTAGATGAGTCTTAGGGGTTATTTAGGATAAATTAGGGGTTAATGCGCGAAGAACATTAGGGGCTGATATTGTGGCTGAATTGATGGTTTAGCGGGATCATTTTAATGAGATTTAGCGGCTTGTGATGTGCTGTGCGATGGCTGAAAGTATTAGATGAAATCGGCCCGAGTTCGAGTTAAATTCGGGTTCAATTGTGGATTATGGAGCGCGCCTAGTTTGGTCCTCATGATGGCTGATTTGGGCGATATATTGAGGAGCCAAATGGAGTATTTTGAGGAGATTTATTGGCCTAGAGTGGCCCGTGTGGGGGCTGTCCATACCAAGATTGAATTGGGCAAGGCGTAATCAATTTGGGGTTTAATGGTGTAATTGTCTGAAATATTGGACTAACTAAATTAGTAGCTGATTTGTTCTTGATGATGATTGATTTTTATGATACCATGTCTTATGCCTAGTGTGACTAAGGTTGGAATAGCTTGGCGGGCTTTGAGTGCGCAAATTCATGTTGATCCAATGGTGTGACTTGTATGCATAAATTATGTGCTGAGTTTATGCCATGGCTGGATTGGAAAAATTGATTAATTGAGCTTGTGATTCATCGAATGGAGCATATTGTGTTGTGATTTGAATGAGTGGCATCGTGCAATTGAATGCTCATTGTGAAATCCATGAGTGCCCAAGTGTGAACGTTATGACCACGAGTGTGCGCTTTGAGCATTGGCATCACAGGTGCATATCCAAGTGTGCACAAATGACATAAGCATGTGATCATTTAAAATGCCCTGATGCGTTCAACGCGGGGTCCAGATAATAATTGGTGTATGTGAATGTGTGATTATATAAAGCCCTGATGCGTTTTACTCGGGGCAGTGAACCCATCCCGATGCGTGTTACGAGGGACGATACTCGGATTATCGGAAGATGACCAGCCTGATGTGTTTTACGCAGGTTGTGGGACATGAGCCTGATGCGTTTTACGCGGGCCGGAGATCGATCTCAAACTGTTAGACCTTATGCGTTTAACGCGGGTCGCTGGAATTGGTAATTGCAAGTGTGCGAGAATGCAAGTGTGCAAGATGCATTGATGAGACTTGAGCATGGGTGTGAGCACGAGCATATGCATGACATACGTCGTGGCTGTGTAATGTTCGTACATGTGCCGTGGTTGAATCATGTGCTATTATTGCGAATCTATGTGATGCTAAACCTACAGGGTCAAGTAAGTACTGGATTTGGGCCCAAGGGCCTGAGTCAATTATGTCTCGACTTGTGTGAAAGTGTAGTGCTTGTCAGGAGGTGTATGTTAGCCTAGTTTAGATTTAGGGAACTTACTCGCTGAAATTTACTCTCACGGTTGTTTAAACCCAAATTTTTCAAACCCTCGGCCTTGAGATGCCTGTTTTGCCTATTCGCCTTGGGATTCCTTGCCGGATAAACCGGGAAGAGACGGTGTATCCCACAGGGAATGGAGATTTTTGAGTTAGATACCTTTCTACAGTTTGGGTGGATGCAGGCGAGCCATTAGACCAGGCCCATCGATATATTGCGTGGTGTATCTGGGATCAGAAGGGGACCTATGGACCTTTTCGATCTTTTGAGGTTTCGCTTACGGATGCCGAGGATCTTAACCCTTAGTATCCTGATGGGGAACTAGCGAGCCCTAATCATGCGCCGAAGGTTGGGAGTTCGGACCCGGAGTCGATGGAGTCGGAGGACAAGGAGCCTGAGCCTATGGAGCATGATGTGGAGCTGGAGGACGAAGCCAAGCCGATGGATTCTGAGGAGGAGTCAGTTGGGGCCGAGTCTGAGTAAGATTCCCTAGACTTTGATGTTGAGCTGTCTGATAGCTCTTCCGAGTCATCGGGATTCGACTCGGACTGAGTTTCGTAGAGTTAGCTTTAGTCCCAGAATGGTAGGGCCAGTGCCTTTTTGACCAGAGCCCCACCTTTAGTAGTAGACTGACCCCCAAGCCACTTACACATTTTGTCAGTAGTGGCCATTGACCTGCTTTTGATTTTTGAGCGCAAGCTGTAAATGGATGATGTATATGGTTCCCAGTATCAATGCAAGTGTATATCTGTTCATGTTGTTTGTTGCGTGGCTATCCGTGGTTTCATGGTTTTAAATTGTTCGGGTATTGTATTGTTTCCGCATGTACTTTAATCTCTATGTTGGGCGTTGGGTCGGCGACGAATCTTGGGACGTCGCACTCGAATCGACCTTTGCGAGGGATGTGGCGTGCCATAGGGTGTGGGGCGTGACAGTAGAAACCCGATATGGATCTTACGTAGATCGCATCAAGCTCGATCGTGTTTGCTTTAAATAAAATTTAGACCAGTTCGACCAAGATCAAGAAAAGCTCAATTCTGTTATATATATGTTAAGAATATGCATTAGATAAGATTTAAACTACGAGCTAGAACTGAAAACATAGACCTCCGACCAAAGTAGTGCGCATCTCCATTAGGAAACAAATATGCCAAGCATCAAACTTTGAATAATGAGAATATAGCTATCAACAACGAATTATAGCATTTAGTCCTCACAATTCATCGCAAGCAAGGCACTTATATGGCACACCTAATCAGCCCATGAATTTTTGTATTATTTATCAGAAACAAAACAAACCCTTTATTGGCTTGGCCTACTCCAACAAAAATTAGGAAAGTTGATATCCTTTTTTTGTTCGGATGTACTTTTTGCTACATTTTCTATTAGTTTTTGTTATTTTTTCTATTTTTAATAACAGATGATAAGATCCAAGGAAAAGACAAAAGAAGTTGATGCAAAAGGTGGCTATCTCACATGCAAGACGAGTCTTTGTTTATTCTACTTCTCCCCAAATTACGTATGCTTTCCGACCTTCGAAAGCATATGAACTGGTCATGGCCGAACTTGATGATATCGTTGGAACTTGAATTAAGTAAAAGTTGATCAATTAGGAGGGTTTTGCAAGTGCAAGATGAGACAAGTCTTTGTATATTCTACTTCTTTCCAAATTTTATATGCTTCATTTCCGACTGACGACAACATATAAACAGGTCACGCAATGACTCAACTTGATGATCATTAAGTAATTAAACTTATGTACGCACCTCCCATTTCTAATTCTTCAAATTCTGGTCATAGCAACATTTTTTATAATCTTGATGTAAAAAACATTTGTGCATGTGTCCTAATCGTGCCCCTTGATCATTTAAGGCTATTAATATAAGAGCCAACTTGTAAACAAGCATCTCTTTGTTGAAATGCGATAGACCATTGACTTTCCTTGGGCAACTTGTAAATATAAAGACTTAGACAAAATATTAGTTGATAAGCAAGCTCAGGTGTCTTGATGCAATGCATTGGGAAGAGTCAGCCAAAAGCCTTTGTTTACATTGTAAAAGAATCTAAGGAAACCTAGTATGTGAGGCAAGAGTGGATAGACAAATTCATTTGTTAGGAAGCACGTTTACATTATATTGGTTCTCAATACCGACGTTGACATAGACTTTTGGGACTAAAAAAACCACTTTCCAGCGATGTTGTCGTACCCAACAACAGAGCATATAATATCTTTAACAAGCAATCTGACTTAACCATCTTACATCTATATCTTCATTACTATTTCCTGTTATAAAAGGTTATCCAAGTTACGGTCAACCAAACATATAGGAAGTTGTATTAAACGGTTACTAATCATAGAAACACGATATGGATCATACATAGATTGTATCAAGCTTGATCGTGTTTGCTTTAAATCAATCTGAATCGATTAGAGAAAAATCAAGAAAAGTTCGATTTTGTGGTAATTTTTCTAAGAATATTCATTTGTCTAGGTAAGATTTGAAGCACAAGTTGGAACTGAAAGTAGAGGCATCGAACCAAAGTCGTGCGCATCTATATTGTAAACCAAATATGCTAAGTATCAAACTTTGAGTGATGAAAATATAGCCTTCAATCACGTAAGGCATGACACGAATTTCAGAGACCTTTCTATTCCGCCACGGCCACTTGCTGTGGCTCAGTCTAATTAAGGGAAAGAGGGAAAGTGGGAAACTTTTATGTCTTGAGTATTTTGGGAGATAACCTATGCTCTTTAGAAGCTACATTATGAGGGAAAAAAGTGATAAATGTGACCGTATAAGGATACTAATTTTTCGACCAAAAAAAAAAAGGATACTAATTTGGAGAATCAAGTTTATTGTAATTAATTATATGATTTTGAATCTGCTATGTGTACTTGAATTGAAAATATGGCATTTCTCCGGGGCCAATATAGTAAAATTGTGTGAAGAGTTTCAATCCGTGGAAGAAACCCGATCCAAGTAGAAATTCCAAATCCGAATAACTCTCGCGCTTTGCGTCGGCTTTCATCTAGTCAATATAAAAGGTAATAGTGTCTAAATAATAAGAAGGGGAACTATACGAAGCGTCATGATGACGTGACTCGATTACAGAACTCCGCATGTGACTTTATGAATAGATTGTGACGTGGAGTTGCTTCGTCAAGATTAATGGTTGCTCCTATTTTTATTTTATTTTTGGTCATGAATGGTTCCTCCTATTTACCCGGTAGTATTGCCCAAGAACGTGGTATCTGCAATGCTGATGACCCACGATTCCATCAAAGGAAAAGACAAATAAAGTTGATCGATGGCTCAACTGGACACGATTGTTGGAGCTTGAATTACGTAATCAAGCTTACGTGCGCACCTCCCACGTCTGAAGCTTCAAATTCTGGTCATCCGAACATTTTATAATCTTGATACTATAATTTCAAGACATTTGCGCATCTGTCCTAGCCTTAGTCTAAATTTTAAACAATACTGGGGGGCCTGAATATATGAATGAGGTTGCATATGCGTTTTTAAGTATTGAGTAGGATGTACTTGTTTGAAAATATCACGGCAGAATTACTGGATTTGCTTATAAATAAGAACTGAGCTTCCTTCCTTGGCCTTGCGCAGCACAAATAGGAGGAGAGATCAGAGAGATAGAGAGATAGAGAGAGAGAGAGTGAAGGATGCAGGCTCTGAGCTCTACCGAGTTGTTCCGCAGAGACTTGACCGAGCTGTCGGTGCGTCGTCTTGACTCATTGATCTCCAACCATGCAAACAGAGGGCATGAAGAGTGACCGGATACACAATGGTTTCATTTGCCTTTGTGCAGGTGTTGTTTGAAGAGCATTCAGGAGTGAGAAAGGTGATCTTGAACCGGCCTTCCAAGTTAAACTCCCTCACTTTCGAAATGGTGCGTCCCTATCTTCTTTCTTTACTTGTCTATGCGTCTTCATTAATCAAGCTTGTGGTCCTCTCGTCTGAGTACGCAGGTTTCTCAGATGTTTAGCAAGCTGAAAATCTACGAGGACGATCGTAACGTCAACTTTGTTATATTGAAGGTAATTAGAGGTTGTATTCATGTATGTCCTCTCTTCCTACTAAGTTGCCAGGGCATACTTAATTAAAGTGAAAAATTACAAATAAGGACTTTAAGTGTCATCATTTCTCAAATAAGGGCCTAAAGTGGACCTTATATCAAATAAGGGCCCGAAGTGCCCTCATAATGTCAAATAAAGGTATGAAGTGGATCTTATTTTACATAAGGGTCTAAAGTGGCCCTGACAGTCTCAAAGAAGGGTTTAACCTTATTGACTAGTCAAGGGCATTTTCGTCATTTACTCTTTTTTTTTTCCTTTTTCTATTTTTTTCTTTCCTTTTCGTCAATGGTCGATCTTAGGCGATGGTTGGCAATACCTAGAGAGGGCTTGGGCGAGGCCACCCTCGAAAGCCATAGGCAAGGGCCGACCTCGCCTAGCCGACCCTTGATAGCCACAGGCAAGGCTAGCCCTCACTAGACTTGGGCGAAGGTTGCCTCGCCAGTGGCCAGTGAGGACATAAGGCGAGGTTGACTCGCCCAAAACTCAATTTTGTATAAAAATCAAGTACTTCCGCTAACTCCGCCCAATTTGACAAACAAGAAATGTTGACGTTGTTTTTTTAAATATTATATCTCTTCCACATGGCATCCTACATGGCGTTAAGGTTAACTAAAACACTAAAACGACATCGTTTTGATCCGAATCCTAATTTTTACACAAAAATCTTAATTAAATTAGGTTAAACAATCCATGAAAAGACAGACTAAAAAAGAAAAAAAAAGCTAAAACTAAAAAAAAAACACACACACACACACAAAAATAAAACCAAGCAAGAGGGCCGAGGCCGCTGCCCCACCACAAGTCAGGCGTCAACCATGGCCCACGGGGTTGCCGACACCTCGGCGATGGTCACTAGCCCTTGCCTAGGTCTGGGTGAGGGGCCAGCCCTCCTACCTGGGTATTTTTGTGTTTTTTTTTCTTTTCAAATATAGATTTCTTAATTTTTAATCTAATTTAACTAAATATTATGTTAAAATTGTCTTTGGACAAAAATGCTCTTCACCAGCTGGAAATTTAGCCGGTTGGATAGGTGAGGCCCTTATTTGAAACTGTCATACCACTTCATTTTCTTTTTTGAAGTAGGATATACTTCAAATCCTTATTTGAAAAAATAAAGACACTTTAGGCCCTTATTTGAAATTTTCCTATAAGAAAATAATAGTAGTTGAGTTTCACGGATTTATATAGTGTTTGATTTAGATTTAAATTAGATTAGATTGGATTAATTGAGTACATTAGCGTTCATTGTACGCCCACATAAATATATCATGCTCCATCTGATCGATAATATAATCTCTTCAATATGCATTAGCCGATTGTTATCATTTCTGCTATTCTTCCCCTCTTGCTCAAATATTCAATAGGGAAACGGAAAAGCATTTTGTGCGGGTGGTGATGTTGTGGGAAATATGTGCTGCATGTTGACAGGTGATCAAATCCGGATCTTCTCTCTTTTAATTGCGTTATTTATAACTGTTACCCGTGAAAAATGCAAGACAAATAAGACTACCTTACTTAATGGGATATGGTAGTCTTTTCCAAAAACTTAAGTTATTGGGTGGAGAATTATATATAATATATATATGTAGAATTCTAATGTTTCGTGTTAAAAAGTAGGGAAGTTTTTTTTGGAAATTACCAAAAAATTCATAAACGTATTACATTTCTTTTAATTCAGTCATAAACTTTCAATTGTATCAATAAGCCATAAACCATTTCACATTTTGCCAATTGAGTCCATCCCGCTAATTTTGGCCAGCCAATGTTCGTCTTACATGACATGGCGGGCGCTAATATGGACATTTTAATAATGTTTTGAATTTTGTTTATATATATTTTTGTTTTTTTCTTTCTTTTCTTGATGTTTTTGGGACTGAGGGCCAACAAGGGTTGCTGGCCAACCCTCGCAGGCCATGGGCGAGGGCTGCCATGCCCTCATGCAATTTGGGTGTCGTGGCCCTTGCCGAGTCTAGTCGAGCGCTACGATGCCCAAATGGAGCCAATGAGGGTATTGGGCGAGGGTCAGCCAGCGACTCTGTCTACCCTCAACCAAAAAAAAAGTAAAGAAAAAAGAAAAAAACCAAGATTGTGCCACGTTAGCACTGGTTGTGCCATATTGGACATATCATCTGCGACAACAATTTATGGCCAAAATTGGCTGAATATTCCTAATTGGCAAAATGTGAAAATGTTTATGACTCAATTGGATAATGAAAAAATTTAGCAATGAATTGGCACGAGTGTAATAGGTTTATAATATTATTTGTAATTGTCCCAAACTTATTGTAACTCGATGGAAGTAAAATGGTAAAATCAAACAAATAAAGGTTAGTAAATTTATATAAGAAATGAAAAATTTAAGGTATTTCAAGAAAGATAAATAAAATTTTGTAAACAACAACAAAATTTGATAAATTAAGAAAAAAATAAACGTACTTAAATGAGAGTTGGTAATCCGAAATTTGTTGGTAGTTCAATTGAAGGAAGTTGGTGCATCACGTGCATAAAAATGTCAATGTCCAAGAAATATGGTAATTTAAGAGGTTGATTAGAAAGATAGATAAAGGTTGGTAGAAGATAATAAAATATAGAAAGGTGGTAGTTTCATAAAAGTGTTTGTAAGTTACCCATAAATTATCGGATACCCATAAATTATCGGAGAATAAGGTGACTGATGATTTGTTTTCACCAATAATTTTTTGACAGGTGGAAACTTTTTCAAAAACCAATTAGCACGAAAAATTCAATTATTTTTCTAACAGAACAGTATAATCATCCTATATACATACATAGACATAAGTTCACAGTAGACACTGTTATTAGTGATTTTTTTGGGGACAATTTTAACAGTTTCCACCGATCTTAATCTTTTCATCCAAGTAATTTATGGTATTGCTTGAACACTTCAGGCCATTGGAGCTTCGGAGCAAGCTTTTACAAGAAACAGCTCACCTTGGATCACTTGATAGCTACCTATAAAAAACCTTTGGTGATGTTTGGGAGGCTTTTCTTACTATACAATACTTTCGTGGCTGATGAACTAAATTGACTGAACATTTTTCTTTCTATATGAATCGAATTGAAGGTATGCCTCATCAATGGCGTTGTAATGGGTGGCGGTGCCGGAATCTCCATGCACGGGAGCTTTAGAGTCGTGACAGAGAAGACGGTAAATAGTCCTCGTCTATTATTTTAGTCGATTGGGTTAACCGGACCTGATGGTGATGAATGATGATTGCAGATGAGCCGTGTTCATCATAATGTTTCTTATGAGACATTTGATAAAAGTTTTCTTGTCACTACAGAAGATGAATCTTCTAAAGAGTGTTGCAATTCATGTTGTTGCAGGTATTTGCAATGCCTGAAGCAATGCTTGGATTATTTCCGGATGTGGGTGCATCTCATTTTCTATCCAAACTTCCCGGTTACTTTGGTAATCTTTTCAACAGCTTCTTCTATTCTTTTTTACTTTCGGTGACATGGAAAACATGTATTGTCCTTTGTTAGAAGGGATTTATAGAGGAAAACAATTACATTGTATCAATCTTTTCTTTTGTCGTCTAATGTTTGTGTCCTACCGACAAATTTTATGTGACCGGTTGGTGTGTTTGTACTATACCAAGTTTTATTTATCAGTAGTCAATATGTCCTATTTGTAGAATAGAGATTTTACTATCATTAAGATTTCAAGAGTAGTGTCACGTCGAGCAGGTGAATATGTAGGACTAACCGGAGCAAGAGTGGATGGAGCAACACTGGTTGCATGTGGCCTTGCAACTCATTTTGTCTTTTCAAGGGTAACTAGTTAGTATAGATTCCAAAAATTGCGCACCTTTTATATCAAAAATTCTTAAAAGAAAATATGTGACATAGTAATTACGGGTAACCCTCTACTCTCTCAATAGGATCTTCCTCTTTTAGAGCACACTCTCTCTTTGGTGGATCCATCAAATGCAGCAGAAATTTTATTCGTCATCAACAAATTTGCGCACAAATCCAATACAAAAGAGGAAGAACTTTACAAAAGGTTACTGGTGTTCTGATTTAGCACTTCGCTCTCTTCCTATTGCATATAATCTCTTCATCGGAGCTAGTCAAACAAATTCCAACCAGTCTTGATTGTTGTAATAGATTGAAGAGTATAAATAGATGTTTCTCAAGACAAACTGTGGAGGGCATATTACATTTTCTCGTAAGTATATGTTGGTGGGATCTTTCCTTTTTCTTTCTTTTCTTCTAGCTGCAAAACAGCGACGGTGATAGTTGCCAGACTAACACAGTTATATGGTGCAGGAAAAGGAGTTGCGGGATAACTTGGCAGAGAAATGGATCGCTGATGCAGTGAACAATATGAAGTCTGCTAGTCCGACCAGCCTTAAGGTTTTTCTGAGATCGGTAATATGCAAAACAAAACTTATAATATCAAGCTTAGCAAATTAACACTTTGAATGATAGTGAAATTCTACAAATTTCTTCCACTTTTCAAAATCTATTCTTATACGGTGCGCACGGATGGGATTTTTGAAAGTAGAAAGTATTCAGCAATTTGTGTTAGAATAGAATGGGAGTTATAGCATCAACAAACTAACTCCTTACGTACGTACATGCATGTGTGTTTATGTTTATTACAGCATCTGCAGATTACATGGTACAATTGATTGTCAATTTCTTATGTGTAACATTGCGTGGGGCATGGCATATTGCATTCAGCAACTTAAAGAAATTGTTGATCTTGGTAATTAGATAAGAGAAGGACGTGGTCAGACGATTGAACAATGTCTAGCTCGTGAGTACACCGTCTTTTGCAACATTGTGCGGAGGAAGATCACCAATGACTACTACGAGGTACTAATCAGGATTCGTGATAGGATATAACATAAATCAGCTCTTTGTGAAACTTCATTTACAAAGTAATGTCACAAACTCTAAATGTAAATATGTAGGACATATTCAAGTACCTAATTAGAAATTCGACCCAAAAAAAAGAATTTAATTAGAGTCGTAATTTATCACATCACTTGACTTCCTAATAGCCGAGAAACTATTTCATGGACTATAGATCACATGGACCAGTACCATATCAACCATGGTTATGTGGGTCTAAATGTGAGGCCCACATGATCAATAGTGGAGATGAGCATGGTCGATTTTTAAACCATACAAAATTTTTTAGTGGGAGTATTCAGCAAGGGAATTTCTCATTTGTCATCTATATTTTACTCTTCACCAATTTGTGCAACGCAATGATGAAATCCGTTTTGGTGCAGGGTTCAAGGGCAATTTTTTTCGACAAAGACAAAATGCCCAAGGTGCAAACAGATATGCTTTACACATTTTTTTTCCATGTCCAAAACTTTTGATTGGTACTTGGCTTCATCTATAATTATTAGTGTATTGGCTAAACGAAGACGGTCCAAGTCTTTAATTCCTTTTAACTAACTAATGGCGGAGATGGATATATGTTGTAACAACAAATTATAGAGTCTCCTTTATTATCCTAACACTTAAAATCCAAGTACTTAACCTGAATGAGTTCAAGAGAGAATCATTAAAGCCTCGTAGAGATTTGAGATCCTATAATCGTCGGGGAGGTATAACGCAAGCTTGAATTGTGCTAGGTCATATGCTATAAAAACATTGTTGGCCCTTTTCCTAACAGGTTAACCTTTTGGGACAATCAGTTTATCTAACAAATTAAATAAATTAATATGCGCCGTTGAGCTTGAGCCTGATTTTTTTTTTATGAACACAGTGGGAGCCGGCAAAATTAGAATTAGTCACAACAGAGACGGTGGATATGATTTTCAAAGCATCGGAGGATGATGACGATTGGAATTGTCTACAGCTCCATGCACGATCCTCCAACTTGCTTAACCACGGGAGATCAAAGCTCTGAACAGACCTGCTTGTAGTTTTTAATTAATACAGATGCAATTGGACCGTCATCAATGTATCTATCTATTTATGTATGAGACCCACTGATTTAAACAAACAATATGAATATGGTCCACTATTTAGTAAGTAGATTTTAGTTTTCCCAAGTCCAACATTTCTCTTTTACAAGTGCATTATTACATGCTATAAATTGCATCATGAAATCAAAGACACGCAGCAGTTCATATGCCAAGAACATAGACTATACGTTCAAAACAAGCAAGTGAACTGTTGTTGAGAGATCACGTGCATCATGTATTATTATTCACCTAGCTTCCATTGTTGAATTAATTAAGGCAAGCAAATTTTATAAAACATACAATTTTTTAGATCCTTCCACAAGTCCAACCGGTTGCCATGGACTTGTGAAAGAAATTTGTGGTCAACACGGCTGCATCATTATCAAAAACAATTTAATATAAGAGATAGAATGGAAAGTATTTTTTTTCACCTTCGAACCTGGCTAACATGTGGCAAATGCTAAGTTGCTTCATTTTTCTGCTCTCATTGTATATATACGAACTCGGCTATCAAATAGGGGTGAGATGACTTGAGATTCTTGGAAGTTGTACTCAAAAGCAGAGATAGATATAGCTGCCAGCATGTCTTATTTAATGGCAACAATTTAGTATTTAGGAGCAAACGAAGGCAACAGGAGCAGTTGTCTCCCTGTCTGTAAGAAGGCATACACATCCCCTACGTTGATCCACTGTACTATGATATCCTCTTTCTCCCTGGCTATCGCGTTCTTTGAAAATGCCATAACACTGCAGTTGACAAGCATGGAGAGCTGGACATAATGGTGTACACTGCCGCAACTAAGGACCCAGCCAAAGCCAACATATTGTACAATGGCAAGGCCAACTTGGAGAGAGCGCGTAGCGTGAAACTGACGGGTGGTCCTGCACGTGGCTCAAACCATGATTCTTTCACGAGAAGGAAGAATCACCAATGTTGCAAGTGTCAGCTCGAGCGTGGGCAAGGTTGGATCCCAGGCATACAACATCTCCAAGCACACGATCGTGGGGCTCACAAGGAATGTAGCCGCGGAGCCCGGACAACATGGGATTCGTGTGAATTGTCTGTAAGCAGATTTCATTCCAACGCCATTGTCAAGAGACTTCTTCAAAATCGATGGGAATGGAGGATTCCCAGTGTACTCAAACCTGAATGGGGCGGCTCTTCCTAAAGAGGATGTAGCCGAGGCTGCTTTATATCTGGGGAGCGATATGTCCAAGAAAATTAATGCCCATAATCTAGCAGTGGATGGAGGCTTCACCACCACCAATCCTGCCTTTGGCTTATTCGCTCGTGCTTAAACTTGAGGCTACGATCACCTTTTCACTCCTTTGTACAAGAGTTAATGCACAGTGACTCTCCGCTCAGTAGCTGTCGATCTCAATGTCTTTTCAGGCAAATGAAATTCAAAGTTAAGTCATTCTGTGGCATGTCATTTCAGCAGAGCTACACTAAATCTTGACTAACAAGGATGAACAAACACATAATAATTGCATACGGCATTCCAACGTATTTTCTGTCATCTGAAAGCCCCCCATTCGTCGTCCAGAAAATAATGAGTAGACATTCTTAACTGCACAATCAAAGTGCTCTCTTCAAGTCACTGGACTTTCCAATTTGAGCAATACTTAGTCTGTGAGAAAGAGAGAGAGAGGAAAAGTGTGTATTGTGTATTCACCAATGGTGTCCAATACATATAATAAAATAAGTCATAAAGGTCCTAAAGACCACTTTACCCTTTCTCTACTCCTAACACCCCCTTTCAAGCTGCAGCATATATATTAATCATGCCCAACTTGTTACAATTATATTCTATCCTCCCATTACCCAAAGGTTTAGTAAAAATGTCTACAAGTTGTTCACCGGTTCGAATATGATTGGGAATGATCATTCCACTCTGCAACTTTTCCCAAATAAAGTGACAATCAACCTCAACGTGTTTTGTTCTTTCATGAAACAAAGGGTTAGAAGCTATATGCACTGTAGCTTTATTGTGACACCATAAAGTCATGGGTACTGAAGCTTTGAAGCCTATCTCGGTCAATAACTGTTGAATCCACATTAATTCACATGTAACTTATGTCATGGCTCTATATTCTGACTCAGCACTTGAGCGGGCAACAACATTTTGTTTCTTACTTTTCCATGATACTAGATTTCCTCCAGCCAAGGTACAATAGCCAGTAGTTGATCTGGAGACCTTGCCCAATCAGCCTCAGAGAATCCTTCGACTCTACTATGATCATGATTTTGGTAAACAATTCCTTTCCGTAGAGTCTTTTTCAAGTACCTCAATATCCGAATAACTGCATCCCAATGAGATGTACGAGGAAAAGACAAAAACTGACTTACCACACTAACTGGAAATGCAATATCTGGTCGAGTGACTGTGAGATAATTCAGCTTACCGACCAATCTCCTATATCTCTTAGGGTTATCAAGAATTTCTCCTCTCTCAGCAACTAGTTTAACCCCTTATTCCATGGGTGAATCAAGAGGCTTTGATCCCAACATACTTGTTTCATTGAGCAAATCCAGCACATATTTTCTCTATGATAAAACAATTCCTTTCTGTGATTGAGCAACTTCAATTCCTAGGAAATACTTCAATTTTCCTAAATCCTTAGTCTGAAACTGTTGCTGAAGATAGATCTTTAGTTCAGCTATACCAGTCAAATCATCTCCTGTGATAATAATATCATCAACATACACAATCAAGAACAATTCCCCTCCCCCCCCTCCCCCGTGACTGTTTATAAAAGAAAGAATGATCATTTCCAAATTTAGATTGTCCAAAAGAAAGAATAGCCTAAAAAAATCTTCCAAATCATGCTCATGGGGATTGCTTCAAACCATATGAAGACTTTCTTAATTTGCAAACCATAACCCTAGACTTCCCCTGAGCAACAAACCCCAGAGGTTGCTCCATATAAACTTCCTCATCAAGAGTACCATGCAAGAAGGCATTCTTAACGTCAAGTTGAAATAAGGGTCAGTTATGTTTGGTAGCAAGGGATATCAAAATATGAACAAAAGTAAGTTTGGCAACAGGAGAAAAAGTATCTAGATAGTCAACCCTATACTCCTAAGCATACCCTTTTGTAACAAGTTGTGCTTTTAAACGAGCCAGAGAACCATAGGGATTAACTTTCATAGCAAATAAGCAGCAACAACCAATAGCAGTGTTGGTTGAAGGAAGAGGTACCAAGCCCCAAATTTGATTAAACTAGAGAGCCTTTACTTCTTCTTCCTCCTCCAACTAGAATTTTGTAATGCCTCATATACAGACTTGGGGATAGGATATTGGTCCATAGTAGATAAAAAGGATTGAAAAGAAGGAGACACAGAAAAATATGAGATGAAGTTTGCAATAGAGTGTTGAGTACAAGTGCATGTACCTTTGCAATGAGCAATAGAGAGATCGAGATCATATACAAGAGGAGGGTCAACTAATGGCAGATCTGGAGCAGAAGATGACGTAGTGGTGTCAAGAGGAAGGGGGGAAATAGTAGCTACTCGGGAACGTCGAGTATAAACTTGGAGAGGAGGAGGTTCCTATGTAGAGACTGGTGAAATGGTTGGAGCAATTGATTGAAGGGTAGTCACATAGACATCTTTATCCAACTCAGTAACAAAAATTGGAACATCATGATAAGGAGTGGATTCAAAAAAAGAAACATCAGCAGTTATAAAGTATTTTCTCAGTATTAGAGAATAACAACGGTATCCCTTTTGAATACGAGAATAACCCAAAAACATATACTTGATGGCCTTGGGATCAAGTTTTGATGCTCCAGGTTGATGATCACGAGTAAAACAGACACAACAAAAAATGCAGGATGGTAAGACAAAGAGTGAATCATTTGGAAACAAAGTAGAAAATGGAAAACCACCTCGCAAAACAGAAGAGGGCATGCGATTAATGAGATAGCATGCAGTCAGAACAGCATCAGACAAAAAGCTTTTGGGAACCTTCATTTCAAACAACATGGATCTAGTAACATCCAATAAGTGTCTGTTCTTTCTTTCAACAACACCATTATGCCGTGGCGTATCAGGACAGGAAGATTCATGGATCATGCCATGTTGAGTCATAAAATCAGAAAAAGGTGCAGAAAAGTATTCTTTAGCATTACTAGAACACTAAACTTTAACCTGCACACCAAATTGAGTATTAATTTCATATACAAATGCACGAAATACAAAAAACAATTCTGAACAATTTTTCATTAGATATAACCAAGTGACCCTGGAATACTCATCAACAAAAATAACAAAATATCGGAAACCTAAATTGGAGGCCACATGACAAGAACCTCAAATATCTAAATGAACTAACAAAAAAGGGGATGCTACTCGTTTAATGACTCGTGGCAGGTAACTAATACGATGTAATTTGCCAAGTTGGCACGACTCACAATCTAAACTAGGAAGGGAGCTAAAACTAGAATCTAACTTATGTAGGCTATGTAGAGAAGGATGACCATGGTGACAATGGATCTGATGTAAGGAGGCAACACTGGGACATGCAATGAAAGGAGCGTCTTCAAGTACATACAACCCCCCCTGCCTCACGTCCTCTACCAATCGTCCTCTTTGTAGCTAGATCCTGAAAAATATAAGAGTCAAGGTAGAATGTTACTGAACACTGAAAGTTTTTGGTTAATTTACTGATAGACATGAGGTTAAACGAAAATTGAGGAAGGTAAAGCACTGAGGACAATGGCAAGGAAGGAGTTGGATAAAGAGTGTCAACCCCCTTAACATGTGTAGATGATCCATTGGCTATGGTTATCATGGATGAAGATGAAGTAAGAGAGGAAAATATACCTGAAAGACCTGACATGTGGTCAAAAGCCTCTGAATCAATGGTCCAAGGACGAGAATCAGCTGAAAGGCATGCAGTAGCATTACCTGTCTGTACCAAAGTGGCAGTAGAAGCAATAGGCTGTGAAATTTGAGACTGGGTGTACCGTGCAAACTCCTCATCAGACATAACAACTACCTTGCCTTCAAAAGACTATGGAGGAGAATCAGTACTAGAAGCAGTATGTGCAAACTGTTGTTGCTACTCCGATCTTCCATGTAGCTTGTAATAAAATTTTTGAATATGGCCAGGTTTGCCATAGTAATGACAAAGCCGTGTGGCCCCTGAGTTGTTGGTAGACACATGCTGTTGGCCTTGGCCTCTCCCTGTTCCTTAACCTCGGCCTCCCCCTTGACCACCACAACTATTATTATATCCTCCACGATTTCCTCCATCGCTCCTACTACCACTACCGCTCGAGATTGGAACACAAGAGCTGAACTATCTGCCATAGATGTAATATCCCAAGGAGACTCACAAGATACCCAAAGTACCCAAGCAAATGTATTGGTGAGTGATGCGATAGCCTCTCCTCCAAGAATCTGAGACCTAATAGTTTCATATTCAGGACCAATGCCTGCTAGAAATGCCATTACAGCCAATTGTTCTCTTTGAAGTTGCATTTGATGAACATTGTCTGAAATGGGAAGAACAACATTCAACTCCTCATACATTCTCTTAAACTCAGCAAAGTATTGCGTAATAGGACGTCCCTTCCTTTCAGATCGGTAAAACTCCTGTGATAACTCATAAACTCATGACAAGTTATTTTGGCCAAAATATAATACATTCAAATAGTCTCACATTTCTTTGACCATGTCAATATGGGTTACTAGATCAACTATATTATTTTCCATAGCATTTAAAATCTAACCAAGGATGCATGCATCAACAATATCCCAATTTGCATCATTTTCGGGTTTCGGCTCAGTTTTGCGTCTAACTTTATTCCTACCTATCACAGTAAGCTTCACAATTTTCTTCCATTGATGGAAGTTAGAACTACCCACAAGCTTCTTATCAGAAATTCGATTAGACAAAGAGGAAATCAGCTTAGTCATCATAGGATTATTCTTTTCAAAATCACCCACTTTTCAATAACATTAAGAAGATTCTCGCAATATTTTCCTTCAAGCACCTTAATCTTAACCACAACAGTTCAGCAATCCAACAGACTATGTACTGGCACAACAATTTAGCACTCCAACAGACCATATACTAGCTCCCAAGCCTTGTCAACGTTACCAGCCTTCCACCACAACTCCACCAATCGATAAACCATAAGCCGATTGATCAAACACCCATAATCTAAGGTCTAACAACCAAGTAATCTAACTTGGCCAAACCTCGGAACTTCAACAGAGTCAATCACATCAATGGTGAGCCACAGGAGGAGTCACCGAGCCACAATCTACCACATCACTTCATGACTGCAAGAGTTGGGAGTCATCGAGCCACAAGAAGACCTTCAATCACATCAATGGTGAGGAAACCTCCAGTCACCGAGCTCGCGTGACTAGCACGAGCTAGGCGTGTCGCACGAACTGGAGGCTTGCACGAGCTTGGGTGGTGCGAGCTGAAGCCCCACGCGAGCTTGGGTCGCACGAGCTGGAGCCCCATGCAAGCTAGGTCGCGCGAGCTTGGGTTGCGTGACTAGAGCCCCGCATGAGCTAGGTCGTGCGGCTGGAGCCTCGCGCAAGCTGGGGTGGCCAGCGACGGGTTGTTCCGGCAAGCTGGGTCGTGTGGCTGGGGTTGAGAGGTTTAGGTACCAAGCTCTAATACCATGAGAGAGAGAGAGAGAGAGAGAGAGGAAAAGTGTGTATTGTGTAGAGAGGAAAAGTGTGTATTGTGTATTCACTAATAGTGTACAATACATATAACAAAATAAGTCGTAAAGGTCCTAAAGACCACTTTACCCTTTTTCTACTCCTAACAATCTCCTATATCCTAACCATTCCCATCCATTGAAATCAAGTTTTCGCTCAATATTCAATGATATAACTATTGAAAAAAAAAAAAATTGGGGGCGGAGTTCCAGCACTCTCACCCTCCACCCTTGCGTCTGCCCTTTGCCCACCACCCTTGTGTCCGTCTACCCATGATTGTTCAGAGCCCCTCTACTCTATCCTTCTCTGTGGGTGAGCTGCTTTCCCTCCGATCTAGTTCGATCTTCCTCTGTTAGGTGTGGCACTCATTGTGTTGTGCTTCCTTTCACTGGGGTTTTCTCTCTACTTATCTTTTTGGCTTCGTTCCCCCCTTCTTTCCTTGTTGTCTCCTCTCCTTCTTTTCCGCACAAAAGGTGTTTGTTGTTTTTCCTAAGTGAGTTTCAATGTGTGTTCGTGTCCTTCGTTTCTGCTCACCCTCTCCCAGCCCCTCCTCATTGCTGTCTTCGTCCCCTTCATTGCTGTCTTCTCCTTTGCTGTTGCTCTATCCCTTACTTCCCATCTCGTTCGTATCCTTTAGATTTCCTTTGCTCCCCATCTCTCACCTATCTCTCACCCATCCCTTGCTCCTCTTTTTCCCTCACTCCCCACCACCTTCCTCTTAGTTTTCTGACCCCTTTCAACCCTTTTCCTCTCTATTTCCTAAGTGAAGTTTCTCCGTCCGTTTCGCCTTTCTTTGAGCACATCGTCCTCTCCTCTTCCCTCATAGCTACCTAGCTCTGTGATCGTGTCCCCACCCAGCTACTCATGGTGTGTTGACACTCATGGTCCAAGTCCTCGAGCGCATCAATCCAACCCCTTCTGGCCGGAGGCAACGTTTCATATCGCCAGGGAAAAACTTCGAATATGGTGGTTAGAACGCAACGCGGTAGAGGATGCTCTAGTAGAGCCTCATCATCGAACACAACAAAACCCAAAGCTCTATCCACCAAAATAAAGAATAGTCTCTTTAGTTCTGAGAAAAAAAATGAGGCAGCCTCTCCAGGGGCTGAAACAGGATTTGAAGTGGGCTTGCCAGAAACACTTTTTGTCGGCCTCCCAAATTGTAATGATGATATTTTGGCTGAGGTTACTCGTACCGTTGGAGACGCTGAATTAGGAGATGGAAATCTAACCGATGTTGTTGATGGAGTTAGCAATTGTACTTTTAATTCTAGAACAGCGGTTGAACCTAAACATGTCCAGGCACCCTTTTTGGTAAACTCTACTGCTACCACATCATGTATGTCTTGGAAAAACATTGCTATGGGTAAATTTGTCCGGTCTGCTGAATTAGAATTTCACCTACCAGTCAAGAGTGGCAATAAATTTATCACCGATCCCCCACCCGAGGTTCTAGACAAGGGTAAATCTCACTTTCAAAACTGCCTAGTGGGATACTTCCTCACCGCAAAAATATCATTCTATCAAGTTATAGGAGTTATAGAAAAATTATGGGGCAAAGAGAATATTCTTGATATTATAGCCACGGAGGATGGCTTCTTCTTTTTTCGCTTCTCCAATATTGCGAAAATGGTGGAAGTGATGGAGGTCGGGGTATAGGACATTGCAGGAAAACCTATGTTTTTGCAAAAATGGCACCCCCATATAAGATTAGAGAGAGCGAAGGTCACCTCTATGCCTATTTGGGTCCGTCTTTATAATGTCCCCCATGTTCTCTGGACCAAGAAAGGTTTAAGTTATATCTGTAGTGTTCTTGGTAGACCTTTATATATGGACTCAGCCACTGAACAAAAACGGCGGTTGTCTTATGTGAAGGTATGTATCCTAATGAATGTAGATAGCTCACTCCCAAGGAAATTCGATATCGACATGGGTAAGGGCGGCTTCTTTGAGGCCATGGTTCACTATAGCTAGTTACCTGTTAAATGCAAGACTTGCAATAGCTTTGGCCACAAAGATTGTAGAGCTACAACTAAAGAAATCTAGGTTCCGAAGACCCAAAAAAATGTTGCCCCTCCTAACTCAGTCTCAACTCATCGGGGGACGACAGCTACTGAAAAAGTCGAACAGGTTACTCCGGTTCCATCGAATCCATCTTCCACCCCGAAGAATATTGCTAACCCCATGGTTACCCAGTCAAATGCCCATGTTGATGTAAGATATGATCCTTCTTCCTCACAATATACACTAGTTGGTAGAAAGGAAAGAGGATCAAACAATAGAAACAAAGATGACAACAATATAGTGCCTTCTGATAATAGATTTGTTCCTTTGGAAGTGGAGGCTACTTCGGATTGTTCCATGGATACACTGGGGGCGTTGGGGGATGTAACGGAGCCTACTGATTTATGAATATTTTCGCATGGAATGTAAGGGGCCTTAATCATAGCCCCAAGAGAAGGAAACTAGTAGACTTTGCTCTATCCCTAGATTCCCAAATTCTTCTTTTGTTTGAGCACAAGATTAAAGAAGAGAATGCTAATTTTATAATTGACAGTAGTTTTAGAAGTTGGAGTTATACTCATAACTATATGTACAACAACTTGGGTAGAATATGGATCCTTTGGAAACCGTCCACGCTTAGTCTAACCATTTTGGAGGTTTCTACCCAAGTCGTACATTGTCTCAGTGAAAAACCTGGGGTGGAACCTTTTTTGCTATTTGCCATCTATGGGTACAATATCGAAGTTGAGCAGAGGCTTCTTTGGCGCAATTTTTCAAATTTTTCTTCTGGACAAACAAGAGACCTACCTTGGTTGTTAATGGGGGATTTCAATGAAACAAGGGACACAAGCGAAAGGACTGGCTCAACTGTTCGTTGGACTGCAAGTATGGAGGAACTAAATACCATGATTGAAGAACTTGCACTTATTGAACCTCCGTCTACGGGACCTTTCTTCACATGGACAAACAAAAGCTTGGGAAATAATTTCAAAGTGAGCAAAATTGACAGAGTCCTGATTAATGTAGAATGGCAAAACAAATACAACCACTATTCAGTCGAATTCCTGCTTCCATGAGTTTCAGACCACTCCCCATGCTCGGTGCAACTTGACACCACATATAGGAGAAGGAAACCTTCTTTCAAAGTCTTTAATTTCTGGACCACTAGCCCAGTTTCCTACCTTTGGTGTCCACTTGCTAGCAACGGGTTATCAGAGGATCTAGAATGTTCACAATGGTGGCAAAGCTCAAAGCACTGAAACAATAACTCAAGGGACTGAATAGATCTCAGTTTGGAGACCTACACTTAAAGGTCAAACAAGCTAAGGAGAACCTAAAACAATTGCAACAAGAGCTTGTGATTGACCCCTTTAATCCCATTACTTGGGCGGAAGAGAAGATGCAGCTAGAGATGTTACTTGCTCTTAGTAGACATGAAGAGGTTTTGCTTAAGCAGAAATCTAGAAATCTATGGCTGAAGGAGGGTGACAATAATAGTAAGGTTTTCTTTGCCTCCATGATGCGGAGGAGTGCCCAGAACAAGATCAATCACATCAAACTCGAGGATGGCTCTGCTATTACCGAGGAGGGTGCTCTCAAGAATGCAATTATGACGTATTATCAGCATCTCCTTGGAAATCCCAGTCTTCCTAGCATTCCATATGAGAGATTTGATACTTTATTTCATGAAGATATCAATACTCTTGTTACCTTTTCTGTAGTTCAGAGATCAGAAATCCTCAAAGTTTTAAAAGGTTTCAACGACTTTAAAGCTCTGGATCCAGATGGTTTTAATAGTCTATTCTACAAAAGCGCTTGGCACATCATAGGAAAAGACATTGAGGAAGCTATCATGGAATTCTTCTCCTAAAAAAGAATGCTGAAGTCTATAAATTCCACGTTGATTACACTCGTACCGAAGGTTCAAAATCCATCTTTCCTCAAGGAGTTCAGACCCATTTCTTGCTGCAATGTCATATACAAGATCATATCTAAGCTTCTTACAGAACGGATTCGTTGCATGCTTCCGAAGATTGTCAAGCTCAACCAAACTGCTTTCATCAGCGAATGACAGATCTCAGAGAATATTCTGCTATGCCAAGACCTTCTACACAACTACCACAAGGGAGGAAATGGTAAACAAGTGGCAATAAAGATTGACCTCATGAAAGCCTTTGACATGGTAAAATGGGATGCAGTCCTCAGGGTTCTTAAAGCTATAAATACCCCTCACGACTGGGTTGCTCTGATAGCTGAATGCATTACTATTCAGACATTTTCAATGAACTTCAATGGTGAGCAGGTTGGCTATTTTAAGAGTATGAATGGGCTGCGACAAGAAGATCTACTTTCTCCATACCTTTTTGTATTGGTTATAGAAATCTTTAACAGAATTGTTCATGCGAAAGTTGCTGCTTCTTCTTTCAAGTATGACTGGCATTACAAAACGCAACGAATCACACACGTATGCTTCGCAGACGACTTATTATTATTTTCCCATGGAGATGTAGATTCCGTCCTTTGCCTTGTAGACGCCCTAAACGAATTTGCAACTCTCACAGGACTGCATTTCAACCCAGACAAATGTCAAATTTTTTTCTCTGAGTTGAATGAGGATGAGAAGCACCTTATACTGGACCACACGCCTTTTTCTACAAGTACCCTTCCCATCAGATACTTGGGTATCCCCCTTGTTACTAGAAGACTTACCCACACAAACTGTAAGGGTTTTACTGATAAGATCTTCAAGAAAATTGAAAATTGGGGCATGAAGCATATCGGTTATGCAGGGTGTCTATAGTTGGCCAAATCAGTCCTCATCTCCATATGCACCTATTGGATGCAAATGTTCTTTCTTCCAAAGCACACTATATACAAGGTTGAGAAGAAGATTAGACAATTCTTATGAGCTGGTAATTCAGCAAATCATGGCTCACACAAGGTTGCATGGCAAGTAGTATGCTCACCTAAAAGGGAAGGAGGATTATGATTGCCTAATTTGAACTTATGGAACAAAGTATTGCTAGGTTGCATGCTGTGGAATCTTATCAATCTTCCATCCTCTTCCCTTTGAAGTACTTGGGTTCACAACACCAAATGCAGAGGCACCACAATTATGCAGCTCAACATGAAGGGTAGTATGGCTTGGAGCTGGAGATGTCTCCTCAAACTGCGACCCGTTCTAACATCAATTATACCGAGCCCAAAATACCGTTGCCAAGATATATATGATGAACTCAGACATGTGAGACCAACTATAGAGTGGTATAACCTAATTTGGACCAGCAGCATTAGCAAACACAATTTTATTGATTGGCTAATTTACAGAGATAGACTACCTACAGTAAGAATCATCGCACAATAGATACCTTCAATTGATATTCAGTGTAATTTCCGTATGGCTGGTATTGAAGACAGAACACATTTATTCTTCAAGTGTGAATGGACAAACAACATATGGTGTTATATCCTAGCATAACATGGGATCAGGTGCCTTTTAAGAGGATGGAACGAAGAACTCCAATGGATGATTAGGACAATAAAAGGCAAATACTTGGCAACAAAACTTCTCAAGTTGTCCTTTCTAGCAACCACATATTGCATTTGGATGGAATGCAATAGCAGACGATTTCAAAACAAGTCAGCTGACTTTCATATTCTTTTGACTAAGGTTCGTAAAAATGTCAGAGGTAGAGCGAAAATTAGACCTTCCCAGACAAATGTTGTATTAACTACTATATGGAGACTTCCTCCCTCCATCTTTTTGAATTATTAGCACTTTTCATAATGCTGGGAGATGCCCCTATGCTGCTATACTTCATCTGGTTTATAATACTTATATTCACACCAAAAAAAAAAAAAAACAATCTGCTATATCCAAACTTAACCCTCGCATTGAAGAAGAACCACAAAACCAGCACTTTTTTCGGCTATGAATAAGAAGGAAACCTCATGCAGAGAAGAGATCATGGCAGACTTAGCTTCTTCATTTTTGCAGTTCTTCAGGATGTCAATCAGTTCAAGAAGCCTGTAGGTTCCTAGTAGTTTCTTTCTTTTTTTTGTCTTCAATGTCCTTTCAGCTATCTTCTAGACTTCCTCTGTCTGTCAGACGAAATGGTCCGAGTCCCATGTTGCCTAGGAATATTTCCAAACTTCAGGGGCACGATCTGCTGAATTTATGATCCTCCTGGAAAACGCTGTTTATCTTTTGGGAGCACTCAGAGCCGAGGCAACCAAAATGCTACATATTCTCCCCCAGGATCATATGTTTTTGCCTGAGTAATTTGAAGTTATACAGAGTCAGAGCTTTAAGATATAGCTTCAGGTGAAAAGAAGCTGCTTTTGCTAACACAACGCCCTCAACAAGTGCAACGGATCTCACAATGTTTCTTCAATGCTACCTAAAACACTATAAGCCTCCTCCTGTGAGAAATAAAGTCACCTCTCCAATCACCACATCTACCATTTAAACCTAGCAAATAGAGCCTAAAAGGTCGTTGTTTAATAGTTACGAAGGCCTACTAACTTGAAGACTTAAAACCGAGAAACTATCTATCTAGATCCTCTATAAGCACATTACTTCATGAAAAGCAAACATTCGAAAGAAAAGCGTAGGCACTTGTTTAGGGATGCCGAAATTAACGATCCTTTCTAGGGCCATTCCCAACTCCTGTGCAGAAAAAAATTCGTACGATACAATGCTACCTCCAAATCTAGAGAGGTCTCATTTCCCAAGTAGGAGTTCTATGACTGTGCGTCAGAAAGATAAAACCTTTCTTTGATTGAGAATGATAAAACAAGCTGATCATTGGCTAATTGGCCAGTAAAATCAACTATAACCAAGAGGAAGAAAATCCATTGACTATCAAATTTCAAATGTACTCCATCTGCATTTTCAAAGAAAACGTTACCGTCCCTCATGATGCACCAATCTAACCTTTCTTTTGGAAGGTGATTGTGCATTAGACTGACTTATAAGAACTGTAAAAAGCAGGAATTAGTCTAGCAATAGTGGTTGGCTGGCTTACCTGTAAGTAACGATTTTAGGTCTCTAGGACAATTCTAGGAAAACGACAACATCAAGTACAATGTATGATCAAGGAGATCTAATTCGGTCCGATCGATCTAATTTTGTTGTAATTGGTTCGGGTGACGGCTTCCGTAACTGGTGCTTCAACACCCGGTGCCTGGAGTTCGTGCAAATACACAGGGAAGTGACCCCAAACTACCCATTGAGCCCCACATCGACTTATGGCGGGGACATATACGAGCTCATCGTCCATGTTGAGCAGGACCCTCGCACTCGAAATTGGTGGCTTGTCATGAGGCACAACATCGCCATCGGGTACTGGCCGAGTGAGCTGTTGGTCAATCTGGCTGGCGGCGCCAAGAGGGTGTCTTGGGGAGAAGGGTTTTCCGGGAACGCTGGAACTTGCCCTCCGCTGGGGAGCGGGCACATGCCGGATGGCTATTACAATCACGGCGCGTATTTCCGGAGGATCAACTACATAACCGAGAGCACCAGAAACCAGACTCCTCTGGCCGTGTTTGAGCACGTCGATAAGTCGAAGGTCTATGGTCTAAAAAATGACCAGTATATACGCAAAAAAGACATGGGGTATAGCTTCACATAAGGAGGTCCAGGGGCTGCTTGTGCTTAGCTGTGTTGAAACAGGCTTTAATATTGATAAATTATATTAACGATTGGCGATATTAATGGTTGTCACGTTAGCAATTTCTGACGACAATTGGCCAGAATGACTTCCAACTTCGCTCAAGATTTATGACTAAAATACAAACTTGAAAAGTTTAGAATTGAATCGGCATCTGTACAAAAGGTTTAGTACTGATTTGATAATTATATCCTAGTGGTTCACTTTAGCAATTCCATTAATCGAAAGAGACCAATGGGGTAAGATGACTCAGCTACATACATAACAATCACTCCGAAGAGGATTTGCATACCTTTCTTATTCCATGGCAGAGAAATCGGGCCATCTATCATTTTGATAGTCTATCAACAGTTCATAATATCAATATCTCATCTTTTGAATTTTTGAATGCGTGTCGCAACGTACATATCATGCCGAATATACTCGGGATTTTCCACTTCTTTAATTTTTTTTTTTCGAAAACCTTCTTGAGTTTTTAATGAATCTAAGTCCCATCTGATTTTGTGCCATCTATATGAGGCTCGCATAGTTGTTGACTTGTTAAATGTAGATAATTTTGTCATCATTTCATGTACATATATATAATTAGTTTCATCTCGACATTATGGAAGTCCCAAGCGATTTTCTTTTTCTAATTTAAAGCTGGTCTCTTACTTGCACTTTTTTCAAAAGGTATCGAAGACACCAAACTTTGAAGTAGTCGATAGATTCGCGCTAGAAAGACTGCTTTTGATCAATGTTTTTTTTTTTTAATAGTGTCTCTAGATAACCGATGATTGTTTTTTTTTTGGTAAAGGAGATAACCGATGATTGTTGATCACGACTATTGCTAAGAAGTCTCAACGAAAATGAATATTCACGCGGAAGAGCATGCTTTTGTCCCTGTTTCAATGAGGTCTAACGCACCCGATCTTTAAGGCTTTAACCAAAAGGACAAGTACCATCAAATACCCAAAACTAATACTACTTGGAAGCAAATATCTCGAACTATTTTTTCACTCGTAAAAACCCTCAAGATGGTACCAGTCGAACACATTTACCCCCAATTACACTTCCGTCCAAATGAGCCGCCAAACATGCTAAGTATAATCCAACATGGAAGGCCCAGGCTTGATGGATCCGACGTGCATTGTTTGCACGTCAAGACTCCCACCAGGGCACTGTTTCATCTGTTAGACGAAATTCGGGTTCATATTAGGGTTCTAGACTGAAATTTGGGGCAAAATCAAAATTTAGGGTTCCGCACTAATTCCGTCAAATTAGGGTCATCAATGGCTGCAATTGATAGTAATAGAAGGAGAATCACGTAATCTAACGGCTCATGTAAATGAAGCAAAAACATTATATGATCAATTTTTGTATACTCTTATTTGTTGTTATTGTTGGTCAACCCATTTCCCTACACCCAAAATTGTAACCGTTGTCTCTAATTGTCTCCAAACGCTTACAAAGGTTGAACACAAATAGGCCCCTAGGACACCGCAATTCAGCCCCCACAATTATGCATATATCCAAATGTGGATACATGTCTGTACACATTCTCTCATCTTCTACATACCCCTGGTACCATCACGGTTCTAACATCATCTCCCGTGACCAATGACAAGGGAACAGAAGGGAACTAATCGGCACGATAACTTCTCGAAAGGGTCAATTGACCAATGCATATCTGTGTTCTTTCTGATTTTCTTTTTCCCAAAGCTAAAAGACCTCCAGAGCTTCTTCACTTTTAGGCTTATTCTTAGGTCGGCCACTGCGTCTTACATCCTTCCCTGATAATAGCTCTAAGGCTTTCTCCATAGTGACATCCGCTGGCTTGAGGTTCTGCATAGTTTTTAACATCCACAATGAGGACTACCAAGGCTCTATCTCACTCAAGATCATCAGACAAAAAATAGAAAAGCAAAAAATCTGCCTCACATGACACGTTAAGCAATCTAATCATCTATCATTTGATCAAACAGTTAAACCCAAAAAAGGTGAATGAATCAGAAGCAAGATATACAAAGTTTCAATGATGAATGGAAAAAGCAAATATCTGAATTTAATTAAGTGAAGAGGAAATGACATAGATGAATGCGTGGAAAATATAATTTAACTTGCTTTTATGAACTTCATTTCAGGATTACACCCAATAATGCTATATAAATCAACAAACAAATATGCAAAGATCTTCAATGAGCTTCATAAAACCTGAGACCAAATAACCTGAGACTGTAATTGCTAAACCACATGCCCAAAAAATTGGCCAAATATGTGAGCCCAATTTAGATAAAATGACTCCATGAAATCTATTTCCACTGCTTAAAGAGCAACTACTTTTCTGGATATGAGGTAAGACAAGCTTCTTGTTTCTTATTACCAAGAACCAAGAAGAAAGACATGTAGTTGTCCGGCATCACTTGTAAGTCGCAATACACCGATAAAATAAACAGGTGCAAAAAAAGATAAATCATCAACATCCTTCATTTGAAAAAATTGAAATCCTGGAATCGTGATGTTCTTGAGATGAAAAAACTAGTAAAAGAGGAGCAATGACGAGCTTTTCCTCACCAAGTGAGGTTGGCTATTTTGCTACTTCATTAATTCCACGTATTCAAATGCCTTCAGCAACAGTCTTCTGGCAAACTCATAGCTAAAGAAACTTTCTGCAATGGCCTGGTTGTCAGTTTGTTGAACAAACTTTACCTAAGTATTTTTTGTTATTCTCAGTGAACATATTGTCGATGCGGTTAATGAATGAAATTACTTCTCAGATCTAAAGGAAGCACAAGCAATCCTAATTGTGTGAGTCTATTGGGCTCCATGGATTCATCCATCTCACATGGGATTCCCCATGCCGGGAGCAACACCTTCCAAAATATGGAGAAAAAAATTTCCAAGCCAGTTAAACCTTATTTCTGAGAGTGGAGGCAACTTACATCCTAATGATATGAAATAATTGACATATTGCACTAAGAATATTATCATCTCGCAATATAAGAAACAGAAATAGATGAATCACTAGACTCCCAATCTTGACAGTATTACACTCAATTCAGAGACTTCTTCACCGCTTTTATTGCTTCTCCATAATATGCTAGACTTAATTAAGACCAGGAAAGCAACCCATGCAAAGAGAGAATGAAAATTGATTGGGATCACCAAACAACAGAAGAGTATATTAGAGACAATGATCACCTTAGGAACAGAAGCCATTGTGCGTCTATGTCTGACGGTAAATCCAACCTTTGAAAGCTTCAAAATCACAGGCTGCCCATCCTTCGGATGGTTACCCTGCATAATCACACTTAAATTGCGCATATTTGTAACTAAGAATATAAAGAACAAATGTTCCAGTAATGAAGACATACCAACGTCACAGGATATCGAAACAGCTCAAGAGCATCCTCAATGGTAATAGAATCCACCTCCTTTGTCTGAAGAAGACAAACTATAGTTAGTCCTAACACATAGATTACACATCCATCTATATCTGTATGGATTTGTCCGTGAAGTCTAATTATGTGCAGACATACTGATGTAAGACAACCAAAAAACTAAAAGGAAGCAAAAAGAAAAGCTCCGACATATTAAGAAAATACAAACAGACTTATCGACTAGATTATCATCCAAGTCAAATGTGCAGTAAGACAACCATAAGATGATTTTTAAACCTCAATGGCAATTATAAAATACAGAGATGTAAGCTGGATTCAATGTCTCAAATCACGTAAGATGAATATTTTGGTAATTTATTTTGATATTTTTTGCTCAATTCTACAGTCACAGAATTTTGAATCAAATAGTTGAATTGCAATTCAATTTAAGATATTGCCTTCTGTAAAAGCCTCTCTTGTTAGCTATATATTTAATTTGTACTTTGACTTCCATAGGGAAGTCCTTTGACACTTTATAGGCTCGTGAAATTCTGGCTTGTAAGGGCAGCCCTTTTGCATGTCCTGGTCAAATCTTGTCTGCGCCAAGGTTCTACAGACTCCAGGCATACTGGTGCTTAGTAGTCAGTACCCAGGCCATGGAAATTTCAACGTTTTGCTCGAACAAGTCTTCTTTCGGACTCTAGGGTTTTTATTCTTTACCTTCCGCCACCTCTATCTCTCTCAAAAAGAGAAAATGCATGGGGAGAGAGCTTTGTCCCAGTCACTTCACCATAGAGCACAAGTCCAAGGGCATTTGGATTCGTCCAACAATGACGGGTACCAGTGTCATGTCATGTTGACCAGTATTTCCTGGGTACACAAGCCTGCGAAATAACCTTACAAATACGGCTATCTAATCAATTTTGATTGGTCTGGATCAATGTGTGACTGGAGGCCTACACCGAGCTATTGTACATTTGCTGGAAATTCAGCTAGCAAACAGATGGTAGTCTCACGATTTAGTGCAGAGGCCGAGTTATATAGCTGGAAACATGGGACATCATTGTTAAGTGTTTCGAGTGAGCAAATTCTGGCAAGCAAAATGACACTTTTGCAGCACAGGCACAATAAAGCATCAATAAATACTGCTCTCAATGTCCTAACATGATACAGCAAAGGGTACTACTATGCACTTCATCAAGCAAAAGCAAATGACAAACACATATTGATTGCCTCAGATAAACCAAAGGATCAGATAGCTGATTTTTTTCACTAAGAGGCTCACTAACTCAATAGGCCACTCCTTTCCAAGATGGGAATCAATAGTGGCTCCTGTTATTTGGAATTAGGTGTGGTAACACGGCAAACATGTCTAATTCTATAAATATAGGGCAGGACTCAGCTGAAAATGATTGAAAAAGGGCGGCTTGACAGTCATATTGATAATAAAAAGAGAATATTTACTTTTCAAGGAAGCTAAGATAAATATTTCTAGCTTCATTTTTTCCATATATTATGTACATTGAAGATACTAATTTATTTTTCTATTCATCAAATAAGTTGCTATAGCATTTGTCTTAGAAAGATATGAAGGTAATATAAACTGAGGGCCTGTTTGGAAAACAAAAAAAACATTTCCTTTAATCTATGTTTACAATTCTTAAAATTTTTAACTATAGCTAACTAGGGTGGCCCTAGATGCTTATATGAGGCAGGAGACTTAGGCCTAGAAAGAACATTTATAACCCATGTAAAGAGTGTGAAGTTCATGTGAGTTTTAATCGCACATGACTCAGTGTGACCATCATCTCTCTATGTGTGTGACTTCTCTTTAGGTGACCAAGACAACACGGATCCTGTGACCAAGACCAGAATCCCCTCATGTCTATAAGGGTATTCCCAGCGGAAGAGACAATTCCGAGCATCAGGACATTGTTCCATCGCTGCAGCAGAGAAGTGAAAAACAGCCAAACAATTAAGCCAAAAAAAAATCAAGGGCTAGAATCGAGACAAACTGCACCTGGAACAGAATAAAGAAATTCTTGGGTTTATAGAAACCCAGGATGTTAATTGAATGAGGAAAAACCAGTGACAAAGTGACTTAAAGGCCTATTTATAATAGGATTACAGATGTAAGACAATCTCAAGCCTTCATCTAACATAACAACTTCTCATCTCAATCACTAGAGCTCATTAAAAGTGAAATGACTGCACATGACTATTTATTGACCTCATAAAGAAATAAAATAAAAAATAAAAAATAAGATACTTAAAAACAAAATAACTAGAATTATACCACCGCATGACTCATATTCGATGTGAATCTTGACAGACAATGCTGTTCTTAAATACTATGGAATGATAATAACCGGAATGGAATAATCATAGCTTGCTCTCAGCTGTGTCAAGCGAGGAGATCAAGCTGTCTAATTATGAGTGATTGTAGCCACAAATATTTGCATCAACTAAGAAAAAATTTATCAACCCTTTCCACATTCTTTTCTCTGTCTCACAACTGTCAACCTCTCATTTTCCACTAAGCCTATGCAAACAAACTATTCCCCACTACCCCAAGGGGAAAATAGAATGAAAATGGAAAAGAATTACAGTGGATAAAACTACCGCTGTATACCAATCGGAACAAAAAAATCATTACAAAACTTGAACATTAGTATAAAGATAGCTTTGAATTAGATTTATTTGAAAAAAAAAAAAATAGTACCTGAGAAATAGAGGCTCTTTTCGGAATGTACCCCTTCCTATCTTCACCGAGTTGTACATAATATCCATATGGACCATTCTTAAGAAGAATCTAGAAGCATAAAAGGATTTGAAGAAAAAAGTTAAGTGAATGTATTGAGCGATTACCTATCAATAACGAAGGACATACAAGCTAACCTTTTCATTGGAACCTGGATGAAGACCCAGAAGTTTTGGCTCTTCGATTGAGTTGTTAGTCTGAGGAGTAGCATCTTCTTCTTCTTCATCACCGTATAGTGTCTTAGCAATATACCTATATATCAAACCAGAGAATATTATTGGCAGCAATGAACAAAGTGGAAGACAATATTAGTTGTGCTTTTTGCATTCATACATGAGAATCCCAAATGGTGAAGCAGATGCAGAGGAATTCCTTTTACTACTATTGACAGGACAAGTGGAGAGAAAGTCTCAGCTTGTAGTTTCACTTGTATAGCCGGAGATGGGCACAGAACACTGCCTAATGTTTAATAAGCTAAGCAGCTAACAATTCCATATCCATAAACAGCTAAAACAACAAAATTACCTATAAGGGAACAAATAAGAGGCCACACTCAGGTACATGATTCGATTAAGGACTCAACTTTAAGAAAATAGCTATTAAAGTCATTTCTGAAATTTGAATCTTAAGTTATGGTAATGCCAGCAAACAATGCAGAATTCCTCACACTAGCTGCAGTATTCAATTATTATTTTTGCATAATAAAAACACATTGAATCAAGTTGTTTCAGGTTAACTGTCATACTAGAGTTTCTTCTTGTAACAAAAGGCACAGGAAAGGAATTACAACACAACACCTCAATCATTCATTTGGTAAGTTTTAGATTTTGAAAAAGGTAAATTCCATAGGCATCAAAGACAAAGATCCTAAACATCGTAAGAAGAATTTCTTGCAAAAAAACTGATGTGATCAAACTAAAAAACCACAATAGATACAAGTACATCACTGACACCATTGAGATACTTCAATTAGTATTAGCACCAAAGAATCAAAATAGCAATACAAAATAAGATCCTAATAGACCTATGCTTAACTAGAATTGGATCAATGTCAGCTACATTGTGGTATGCTAGGGGTCCTGGTACAGGGATGGGGATGTAGTACCATGGTTGTCAATAAAGCAGCATCCAAGGGGTAGGCTTAATTTGCCATATATTTGAAGCATTCATTTGGATTATTCGCCGTATTATATAGGAAGTAGAAGTTCTGGTTCATAATTTCGCTTTGAAAGTACAAGTGGGTGCAACATTGACAATATATAAAATTAATGCACTAAAGAGAAGGTGTGTTTGGAAGTGTTTATGGCAAATGCTTATTTTGCTTTCCCTCCAAACTTGATCCCGCCAAAATGAGGAAAAAAACACATTTATATTCTTTTTAATTTTAAAGGGGAATTTTTAAATAAATTCCCATTTCAAGCCTATAGGATCTTAAGGTTTCAAGCCTTCAGAAATTAATAACAATCATATTTCAAATGTTAGTGTAAAAGGTTAAAGCACAAAAGAAAAAAATAACCCACACGTCCAACTTATTTTCCACGAATGAAACAGCCTAAATTAGATAATAGAATGCGGACTATGTTCATATTTTAAGATAAGGTAGCCTCACTATACAAGTAATTGGAAAGTGATTTCTGAAGCAAAAGTATGGTGGTAAAGATTGGTTTCGCATCTTTTCATATTAATAGGAGCAAGGAGACACTTGTGGAGAATTGCTACCAATTCAATCTTGGAGGGCTTTCCGGGGGGATTGATTTTTCAAGTCGAGCCCGAGATCGGGAGTTAGAAGCTTTTGCTGATTTCTTTAATTGTTGATTGATTCTCGCAAAAACTGCAACTCTAATATGTAATGGTTTAGAATTGTGTCACAGATGAATTATTGTCGGTAAGATCCTTTTACTGCCCGAAATAGAAGACCGGCAATTGTGGTAGGATAAATTTTCCTTAGAAAGCTATTTGGAAAGAAAAAATTCCACTACTGGTTGCTTTCTTTGATTAGGAAGCTTTTTGGGAAGACCTTCCTACTTTGGGCAATCTGAAGAAGAGAAGAAGAACAAAAGGAATAAAAACACCTTGATGCGTCTTCTTCTTCATTATCCTTGGATGAGATCTTTTGGCAATTGTTATGCCTCAATGAGGCTATGCTGGGTTATAGCTGGATCCAGTTAGCAAGAGCTACGGGATTGGCAGGGTATTCAAATCCGTCTGGCAGGGTACTCAAATCCGTCTCCATAGGATACTCAGTTCCTCCTACTTTTTGGTTAGTTTGGACACATAATAAGTAATTAAAAGTTTGGTTAAAGTTTTAATTTTTTTGATGGAGTGGGTATTAACTTTTGGATCTAAAAGCTTTGATTAACAATGTGAATTAATTGTCATGTACATGAGGTCCGTTTTGGCTTTGAGCTCTTTATGTACATCTCTTGACAACACCACCCACCCCCAAGTAAATTAACTCACTTAATTTACCACTAAGAGATATCAGTTGAAACAGAATCAAAAGTTGAATCCTTTTCAGTAATTTGCACCCCAACCAATCATTTCTTTTTTAATGATATAACATTATTTCTGAGGTGAATTGACCAATCATATATTGAAAATATTTATATCCTATACTACTACAAGGTAGAAAGTCATGATTTTTTTTAGGTAAGCAGAACATAGAGATGTCAGGCCAGTCAATATTAGCAAGTGGAACTCTAACTAGAGACAGGTGACACAATGAAGGATTACTAGTTGACAAATCTGGAAGAAACGCGTTTTACAAGCTTATTTGATCATGATGCCACGTCATGCTCAATAATAGGTCAAACGTCCTAATGTCGACAATAATTTGCATAGTTAAAAATACAATCCATCACTCAAATGTCTTGTGCTCTCAGTGAAACACTAACGAAATATTACAATTAGGACAATCGATATTTCCAACCATTGTTAAAAACAGAAAAGATCCAGAAATAATACAATCTAGAGCATATCATATTACAGATCAAATCTGTCAAGCCTGAATTGAGTCAACTTTTATATTAGGTTGATAATTCATGTTGGCATGCCATACACTCATTTCTACTTTGCATCATTCTTGTTAACAAACCAAAACAACTAAGTTTTATTTATCACATCCATGTGGTGTTCTGGTGAAATGCATTATGTCATGCCTCCCAAGCCACATTGGAAATTTCTCTAGTTGAACGCATTGCGCTGTGCTGTTTCAGGTCATGTAATGGAGTCATTTCTAAATTTGCCAACACTGAGCAAAATATCTTATGCTCAACACAGTCTTATCTGCTGGCCAAAAAAGAAAAGGTCCAATCTATCCACATTCAAGTCATAACTTTGGCCCAATTTAGACATCGTGTAGTAAATTCAGTCGAATCCATCAGCATTCAGGTCAAGAACATCTGAATTCCAATCTCATGTTCTCATGAAGAACCATCACTGGCAAGATGCAAAAGATAATATGAAATAGGCATGCAATCATTGATACCTCTGTATAGTAGAGAGAGAGAGAGAGAGAGAGAGAGAGAGAGAGACTAACTTGCACTTAGGGTGCTGATCACAACCTATAAAGTAGCCAGCACCAAACCTGCTTACTTTAAATATCAAAGTGCCCTCCATACAACTGAAAAATCAACGATTATAGATTAACGACAATAAAGGACATCATAACACCTTCATATGAGCAAAAAATACCACAGCTTTTTCCAATAGATGACCAACTCCATAAATTTCCATCTAGCAAGCAAAAGCACATACAAACCGTCCACCAGATCAACCGACTAGACCAATCATTTTCAAAGAACAGTATATACGTTGCAAACTCAGACAATAGTCATGATTCAACTTCTATAGACGAATTAAGAAAAAAAGATAGATCGGTAAATCCAATGACAAGCTAGTTGTTCAAGTAAATCAAATTAGGAGGATAAAACTAGATGCTTGTTACATTTGACCATCAACACAAATAAGTAATGTTTGTGTATACCTTGGACACTTCCTACTTTTATCAGGAAGAGAAGCAAATAAAAAGTCCCCAAATGTCTTCTCCAACATCTTCTCCACCTGCCAATTTGAAAGCATTCTATTGAGATGAAATTACTAGTAGGCTCACGTGGGGAAAAAACCGAAAGAGCCATACCTGATGAATATGAACAGTAGCAGTGCGGTTGCAATATGAGCTAAATCGTGCCCAATAGTCTTTCAAAAGACCTTTCCACTCTGTTAAACCAGCTGACACATTATCGAGCTGAACAGTGGTACTTATTAGACAAGGTCAGCCAAAATCAGCAGACATACCGAAAATTGGAGTCATCATTGACAGAAAAGACATTTTATGATTTAAAAGAGTTTACCTCAGTCTCCATATCAGCAGTAAAGCTATAGTCCGTGACCTCAGAAAAATGGTGAGAAAGAAATGCTGACACCTAAACATCAAAAGCAGAAACGGATAAAACGTCAGGCATAGACAATTCTTTCAGCTGAGGAGGGCCAAGCCAAGAAGAAAAACAGATTCTAACCCATTTTTCGTCTTGATGACATTCAGAGTACAAAGATAAAACAGAATAAACCGCACATAGAAGCTTTAAATAAGTGAACAAACAATTATCAAAACCTTATGATTACCTGTGTCACTGTGGAGCTTGGGACATTCAGCATTCAATAACTAAATGCATATCGGTCAAATCAGTGGTGATTAATAGTAAAACCCAGTTCTTATTAGATTTTAATCTTCATTCAACACTAGAATCAAAAGATCCATCTCCAAGTAAGTCAAAACAATTAATCTCTTTCATCGACAATCTCCTACAAACCTGGCAAATGCCTAGTCCAGATAATGACCAAAAGAAACACTTTTTATTTGTTACTAAGCTGATTAGAGAACCCGCAGAAAAATAACGAGAGAAAAGAAGGAAAAGAGGAGAAGAAGAGAGAAAGAAAGAGATTGTAAAATCCAAGCTGGAGCATATAGGTCACCCATGCCCAGCTTGGAACAACCAGCAACAAAGGCAAGACGAAACAACGCTTTAGTGAACATATCAGCAAACTGATCTCCAGAGGCAACGTAAGGAGTGGCAACCAATTTCTGCTTCACAACATCACGAACAAAGTGACAATAAACTTCTATATGCTTAGTTCGCTCTTGAAAAATAGGATTTCCAGCAATATAAATAGCTGCCTAATTATCACACATCATATCAATAGGATGATTAATAGAAAATCCAAGCTCCTAGAGAAAAGATTTCAACCACAGCAATTCAGCCACAGTTTGTGCCATAGCACGATATTCAGCCTTCGCACTAGATCTGACAATGGTAGTCCGTTTTTTGCTTCTCCAAGTAACCAAATTACCACCAAGAAAGGTGCAGTAACTAGTCGTAGACCGCTGATCACACTTTGACCCAGCCTAATCAACATCAGAATAGCCAACTAAGGTGGAAGAACCATTCGGTTTATAAATCAGTCCCTTACCAGGAGAGCCTTTCAGATATCAAAGAATGCGACAAACAGCATCCCAATGAGCCTTCTTGGGTGATTCCATAAATTGACTCACCACACTAACAGCAAAAGAAATATTGGGACGTGTAACAGTAAGATAAATTTGTTTCCCAACTAGACACCGATACCGATGTTTATCTTCAGTATCATCTCCATCATCAACTCCAAACTTTTGATTTGGATCCATGGGAGTATCAACTGGCTTGGAAGCTAGTGTACCAGTCTCAGATAAAAGATCAAGAACATACTATTCTACTGAGGGTAAAGAGTTTTCAACTGACATTGTAGCTGATTCTCCTATTCCACAACTTATTCCCTTAGATTCCATTAGTCCTTCCGCACTTCCTCCCTTGCAGGTATATCAGCGGCGAAAGCAGTCTACGGCACCACCAGTCTCCAGCTCTTCTGTGCCCTCCGTTCAATCTCCCTCCTTGTCTCCTGATCCGGACGATCTTCCGATTGCCCTTCGCAAAGGTACTCGTTCTTGTACACAAAAATCCTCTTTTGCTTACCCTATCAAGCGTTATGTGTCTCTTTCACATCTTCCTCCTCCATTACATGACTTTGCTCTATCATTACATACTCACAGAATTCCTACTTCTACCACTGAGGCCTTGTCTCATCTCGAGTGGAAGAGAGCTATGGATGTAGAAATGGAAGCTTTGGTGTCCCGCCAAACGTGGTCTTTGGTTGATCTACCTCTTGGGAAAAATGTGGTGAAGTATCGTTGGGTGTACACTATCAAGTATAACCCGGATGGCTCAGTTGAGCGTCCCAAAGCTCGGCTCGTTGCTAAAGGTTTTACTCAAACTTATGGAGTGGATTATTTTGAGACTTTTTTCCCCATGGCACGCCTCAATTCTGTTCGTGTTATTATTTCTGTTGCTGTGAATTTTGATTGGCCATTATATCAATTGGATGTCGAGAATGCTTTTCTTTATGGTGATTTGTCTGAAGAAGTACATATGGAGCAACCTCCTGGTTATGTTGCCTAGGGGGAGGATCGCAGTAAAGTATGCCGGCTACATAAAGCCATTTATGGGTTGAAACAATCTCCTAGAGCATGGTTTGAGAAATTCAGTTTTTAGAGAACCCGCAGAAAAATAACGAGGGAAAAGAAGGAAGAGAGAAGAAAAAGAGAGGAGAAGAAGAGAGAGAAAAAAAGAAATTGCAAAATCCAAGAAAGGGGCTCTTGGTTTCTGTGCGTAACAGAAACCCTACACCCATCACGATATATTTATATTAAATATGAATTGTATATGACCATAATGCCCTTATATATGTAAAAAGGAATAAAACCTAGAAAATAAAAATAATTCTACTCTAACATTATTTTAGGGGAAAAATGACAAACCCCAATAACAAAAGATCTCTTTCACATTTCCCAAGAAACTCTAACTTAATCATACTTGCTGTCTATGGATGCAATTTCTTAAGTGACTCATAATACACCTTTGCATTTCCGTGATTTCAAGTTGCTTTCAACTTCACTTAAAGTAATGCTTAAAATGAAAATCAAGTGCTAATGATCAAACAACAACTGCTAAACCTTTTTACCCCCTATCATACAATTTAAGGGATCCATCTATATCCTACAATACGTACTTGCAATTCCACAAGTCCCAGTTCAGCACTTCCTAATTTCATCTAAGGCCTTCTCCCAAGTCCTATTCTCTTGATATGAGCTCATTCGCTAAACCTCCTCCTCTCATTGAAACATCTTAAGTTCACCGTCTAATTTGCCCAAAACCACCACAGACAAGTCAGACATCATAGATGGAAGTCCTACTTTTCCAAATATTATTCCAGTAACATGCCACAACACAAATCATAGTAAAAGAAAGAATCTGTGCATTCCTATAGTCTAATACCTGAAAAACAAACGTACATGATTTTCTTTTTCCAATTATACACAAAAATTCATTAAGAAGGTACCATTCATTAAGAAGGCACCTAGGGGTATCACCTCTATAAAGAATGGCTTCAAAAGGAAAGCCACCCATGAACAAATTTATGGATAAAAATGTTGCTCCTAACATTCCAACAAACTAGAAGTATGTCATTTCACTTTCCCAATATACCAAAATTGAAGGTGTTTAACCAATTAATTCTAAAACAATTCCAAGAGAATTCAACTCCTTGAAACGCCCTCTTGTTTGTTTCCTTCCAAATGAGACATAAAATGGAGAGGAATCATCTTAGTTAATTTTCTTCTTTCCTCCGTTCCTAACAAACATGCTGCATAATATCATGTCCTCAATTCATGTCTTAAACGGAAGCATGCTCTAGGCCCATAATTACCTCATGGAAGATTTTTTTTTTTTAAATAAACCTACCATATATTGGAAAACTTCTCAAAAGTGGTTTTCTAATTCAGCTTCGCTTAAATAACCACTTATGTCTTCGGTCATCTTAAGCAATCTTAATGACAATGTTCTCTCACCACTGCATATATTGGAAAACTTTTTATAGGTGGTTTCTAACTCAGCTTTACTTAAGTAACCACTTATGTCTTCAGTCATCTTAAGCAAACTTAATGACAATGTTCTCTCGCCACTGCATAAACGAATGCTTTTGACAAGGCTTTACCACCACCTTTTTTCAAGAATCTAATTTGGGTTACTATTTGCGAAATTTCAAACATAAGTTTCCTATTTCATCCACTCCCCCAACTTCATTAACTTTTACGGACAAATAAACTAAATTTTTTATCAACCATCATAATAAAAATCTCTCTAGCTCTCTGTCAACATACCTATAGCGACAGAGACAAGGTTCATCAACAAGTACTGAGTCATCCTACTGTATCTATCAACACGACATGATAACCTATTCTCCACTTATGTTGCTAAGAACCTATTCTCATCTGTTTTGGTAGATAGGCACAGTTTATTGCAAGAGCACCAAGAGCATGCATCCTCAGTGCAGACCAACAAGGAAAAAGATTCTAAATGTCTAGAAAGATGTCTGAATCAAATACCCAAGACCAACAAAAAGAAACACACAGCAATTCACCCTTAACAATGCTTAAGGAGCTTTCTTTGTTCTCCAGAGCCCTTGAATAAATTTCTTCCCCAACCAACCAAAAGAAATGGAAGGAGATTCTTTACAAGCCACTAAAAGCTCAGTCCTTCAAGGCTATAGCTCATCCAACATAGAACTGACCACAAACCCATTAACACCAACGAGAGCAAGAGATGAGCTTCAAAATTTCCAGACCTCTGAGCATAATCTGCACAACTACCGCAAATTAAGGGATAGCTCCATCATTAAAATGCTATGTGGACAAGCATCAGTATGCTGACAGGATTCCATCCATTACTGGAAGCCCTCTGGTTTCTACATGAGAGATCCCACAGTCAATCCATGGCAAAAGGTGAGCCATTTTGAGGAGGCGCTGACAAGTAGGAATAATTAAGGAATAAATGGTTCTTTTGTGACCTCACCATTAGTACTGGCTGTAGGCCTATCTGGAATTTCTTCCTACATCCAACATGATCCAAGTTTCTACTTTTCTTACCTCATTGTATCCATCTAATGTCACATTCAAACAATTCAGAAGAACCTAACACAGAAGAAAACGGTCCACAAAATTCATTTCTGAAACTCATCATATATTACAGTCTATGACTATGTAAGTGATTTCCATGATTGAAATTGAATTTAGCAATGACTACTGTGTAGACAGAATTTTCATGATGTTATTCAGTAAACAGCAACATACCATGCGGCCCCGAAATTCAGGATGTAGGACACGGGCTTTTACTGTCACATAATTTCTGTCCTGAACCACAGAAAAAAAAGCGCATGATTGATTTGCTGCTACGATAGCAATGATAAGGATTTATAGCTGACAACTGCAATCACAGGAAACATTATTAGAGGAATGTCTTTTCTCCACTTTTGGACAAATGTGTCTCCCATTAAGAGGCAAATTAAGCATGAAAGACTAGCACAACTTGAATTTGTAGCGATCAGTGTCCGTCCAACTGGACCAGACCTGGAACTGAGCTATTGACCAGATAGCAATTCAACCATTTGAATTATTTAACTGACCACATCTTATAAGCTCTTTTCGTCAAAGTACTATTACTCCATGGTGATTCAAGAACTCATATTTTCCTCATATGATACAACACCAGAGAATATGCTGTACCACTGTTTGACCAAATTTGTTTTTGCACACAAATCTGACAAATAATATCCCAACCTGACAACTTTAATCTGAAGCGCCATATTTCATAGGCGACATCATGATTCACAAGATCACAAAATTCACCAAAATGAAGATGGTAATTTTTAGCTTTGCAATTAATTCAACAGCTTTCAGTTTAGTCATGTAAGATGAGGACAAAATCTGCAGCCGTTATGAAAATCCAATTTTGAAAGGATACTGTGCAATAGCAAAGTCAGTTAAAATTTATTGCTTCAGCCAGGATAAATGGAAGAAGGCTAGACAAGCACAGCCCATCAAGCATAGCCCATCAACCACAGAACGACCAAAGGCCCCGATGGAAAAAAGAAGAGCCATTAATTGCATTCAGGACCACTGTTTCAAGAAGTCAGATCAGCCTGGAGTTTGGGAAATCAAAAGGGGATGACTGGTCTACCTTTGTCTTCCTCCATTAACTCAAATAAAAACTTGAATATAAAGAAGTAGCTCGAGATGATTTTCAATATTCTCTGTTGGTTAATTTTGAGAACTGTTCAGAATTCAATCAGTGAAAGACACTGCCATTTAAAAATCATGCAAAGGCTAATATACTTCTTTGGAAGTTAATGAAAATCTGATACTCTGCAACATTCTTTATCTGCCTTATTTTAATTTGTAACAGCCTCCTGGGTTATATCTTGACATAGATAAGGTGATCATTGGATAAAACACTGCATGTTACAAATTTAGTTTGACTAAAAGTCCCAACTCTACTCATGTTGATGATTTCTATATTGAAATGAGATTCATAGAAAATCACCCTATGCACATTCATGATTCTCAAATCTCAATGCTATCTGCCATCATGACAACTGCACAATATCAGAACATTCACTGCCTTCTGCATGCAATTCTAGGCATTTACCTGCAGCACTTTCAGTGTGCTCGCATATGTAGACGGCCTCCCGATTCCAAGCTCTTCCAGCTTCTTAACCTTTAACACTTAAGATTGTAAAGACGCAGAACAATGCATCCAAAGGAAAAAATTACAAAAACTGGCATCTCCAGTAACATAACTCAGCCACTACTTTAACATAACTCAGCTACTAGTTTTCTAATCTCAACCAGAAGATTACTCTGAATCCAGTCAAAGGGATAACAGCTATATAGACCCCTCCCTCCCAATCTCTATGGAAAAACCCTCGTGAAAACTGGAAAACACCAAATGACTATAAATATATCACTCTTAAATCCTCCTGAACACCGTCAAAAACACCAAACACATACTGTTACAGAAAGAACAAAACTTCTCTACGATGCATGTTGCAAGTAAATCAACGAAACAATAACCTCCAAATATAAAATCTTTCTAATGAACTTCAGCTTTTCAGAATCATTCCAAACATGAGAAGATGGAGTCCTTGCCGATATTAGGCACTTCATGAACATTACCCGAAACCATTTAGAAGAGTTCAATTATATAGATAAAATGACAGTAACTTACTAATGCACCCTCTGAGTAGCGCGATGGAGGCTGAGTGTAGTGTTGCTTGGATCGCACATCACTGAGAGTCAGTAAATCTCCAACCTACTAAACAAATATACATTAAAATCTTGATAGAACTTGAAAGTAAACTGGCAATTATAAGCAAAAGATCATCATGAACAAACTCTGATATAGTTCCATCTCCTTACACGGATTTACTTAGCAAGACAAACATTAATTCTTCTACATCGTCTTAATGATGGTTCTATACCTTCAGAGAGCTCAGTACTTCAAAAGCTTCATCACGTTCATTCCCTTCATTTTCTTTAGACCTCACTGTTTCCGCTTCCACATCCTAAAAATAGAAATACAGCAGTATTAAAAGTAGCTTGGCAAAAGAAAAAAAAACACATCCACAAGAGTTGATCCAATCGAAACATTGGCTCTCACCGAAAACAAAGCCTCAAGCATGACTCACCTTGTAGACTTAAATGTTGCACTATAAAAGAACATGCAAATGCAGTCAAAACACGTTTTAAAACTCAACTTTCTAAACAAACATAAGCAGATTCCCAACTACACAATATTACTCAAATTTATCATTGACATCTAGCTCTCTCGTTTGAAGTAAGGCTTCTTCCTACTATGGATTCGGCTCAGACATTTTCTGTGCAGAAGCTGACTAACTAAGATGCTCTTCTGCAAAATCACGGTTCCATAGACCAAATTCACATTGAGATATATAAACCAATAAAAAACTATACTCCTTGTCCTTTTTTCTCCATTAATCATCTATAAATGCCTGTTATGATAAGTCAGAAAACTGGCAAAGAAACTGGTTAATACACATGGAAGTAGGATAACATTTAATTATAAATGTTTGCTTACACTGCGAGTCTCCACATGGTTATCTTCATTTAAGATTTCAGTCAGCTTCCAATTCAAGAGAAACACTTTTAGATTCTATTTTAACCACTTGTAAAATCCAGCAAGACTCCCTCACTCAAAGTAGGTTCAATTTTACTTTTTCTCACACTAAACACCACGAATCCACAGATACTCTTGAGTGCACCTCTATATCTATTTGAACATCCTCAATATGAATGTTATTCCTCATCAAATTCCCATGTAAGCTTGTTGGTCTTTTGGAAATTACCAGTACCATTTCTTACATTTGATAAGCATGCTTGTTTTTTTTTTTTTTTGGTAATGTAAGTAGTATATAAACTTTTCAACGCGCAACTTACAAAGAGAAGCCGAACACAAAAACCTCGTACCAGAAGTGGCACAAAGAGGTGTCCCGACGGGTGCAAAGGTGTTGCGACTTTGTCAAATGGTGAACAAGAAGTGCGCAAATAGCTACGGCCCAAACATTAGGCAACTAAGAGAAAGAGACTAATAACAATCTGAAATAATGATACTTTACCATAACAAACTCAAATGGCACTCACAGCAATGAGCTGCTTGGAATTTCACACATTTTTAACATAGAAGCCATGACACAAGTGTACTGAGCACAAACATGCTGATAAAGATTTTATACCTTGAAAACTGCCTGGTAACCAAGAAATCCAATTTTCGAGCTTGAAGTATTCAACACAATAGACCCATCAGCATTCTTAATCTCCACATGAATCTGGATTAGAAGAAGACTTTAGTCCTTGAGTCAACGACCTTTATGAACAAGATAAAAGCAGGTACCGACATAGTTGATAAAAGCAACAAAAACTGAGAACACTGTTATAGTTGAACATGCTTCAAATCTAACTCATAATGTTGACTGGGGAAGCATAGAACCTCTTCCATTTCCATAACTAATTGATTTATGGTTCATTACTCCTAAATTTCCAGAACTGAGGTCTAGTACTCTCTCATCCAGAACTAATTTAGAGAAAAAGTTTACAAATGGTACTGAATTTAAGTTGAGTCGCTATAGCAACTTCTCTTAACCATGATTATCAACATTGACCGAGCATGCATTCCACTTGTCAGCAAAGGGATGTTAGAGAAAATTATCAGATACACTTCATCCTAAAAATTTTCATCCAAGGAAGAGACCATGGGAACACATTGATAACCCTTTGCAACCTATTCCAGGGCTTTTCCTTCTTTGTAACTTTTGGCTTTTTCTTAGGGCATTTTTGGAATTAAATAGGACAAAGCTACTGCATTCTCGTGCTTGAACAAACAGAAAAGGCCTTCACTAATTGGGGAGAAAGAGAGTAGGAAAGAAAAGCTCTATAGTAGAAACTCGTGAAGCTTATCATATCCTTACCTGATTAATTACAGCAGGTTCCATTTGGCATGCGATAGTACGAGACCAGATAAGAGCGTACAACTTCAAAGAATCTTCATCAAGTATATTAACTAGCGATGCTACAAGACAATAAAAAAACATTAATAGCATGCCTCAATCTGTAACACATTAGTCAATAAGTCTTGGCAAGTTGGTAACATTACATGGCAACCTTCGGATATCAGTTGGTCTAATTGCTTCATGAGCTTCTTGAGCATTCTTCACCTTCTTAAAGTACTTACGTGCAGCCTCTGCTGCAAAATCTAACCCATACCTACATTACAAAGCAATTTAAGCATATTAGACCTGCTATCTTCGTGGTTTTCATTAATTTCATAGTTTTATTTCACAATATCAAGAGTCAACTTGATGATTTAACTACACGCCATTCATTGGAACATCAAAAAATTTAGCGGACTGTCAAATTGCTGACACACACATGTGCATTACTTCCTAAATTCCTCCAGTATCATATACTTTAATACTTTCTCAGAACCAATTGCATGGTACAATATATTAATCTCCAATGGTAAGGATGCTTTGGTGTGGAACAATGAAAGAGATTGAATCTTTTCTGTAAAGTTTTACTACAAGCTGCTAGATAGGTAGGTCGGCAGTGGTACAATGGATTGTCCTTGGAAAGCAATTTGGAAAGTGAGAGTTCTGGACAGAGTTTCCTTTTGTTGGCCTTTTTTTTCTCTTGGGAAGCAACTTGAGAAGAATCCTTACTTTAGATAATGGTTTGGACGAGAATGGTCTGGACAATTTCTTATGCTTGCACAGGGTTAAGTTGAGTTATTTGAGGTTCCATTGAGTAAACTTTGGGCTTGGCAGGGCATTTGTTTACAGTGCAACAAGAAAAGAGGGATTATTTCAATTCCTCTCCCTCTGTTTTTTGGTTGATTTTGGAAGGCGTGGAACAAGAGAGCTTTAGATCGAGAGGAATCTTCCATTTCTTTTGTTATTGAAAATTGGCTTGAAAGTTGTACACCTTTGGTATAGTGGGTAACTGCAAAAGGATGTAAATTCCTTTGTCGATATAGCTCATGATTTATTTTGACAACTGTTTTGCATATAGCTTAAAGTTACACACTTTGGAGAACTGTTCTGCATACGGCTTTAGTTTTTTGGGCTTTTTGTATAAGGGTTTGCACCCCCTTAGTGCCTTATCATTGAACTTTTTATGTATAAAAGAAAAGGTAATAACGACCTCAAAACGGTGAAATGACCACTATGCCGTGTGATAGAACCATGTGATAAAACCTCATATCACAGGTGGTTGAACATTAGGTGACTCACACAAAAGCCAATAAGCCACTCTCTTAGAAATCAAAAAGAGTCATAAAATTAAAGAGCTAGCTAACAAGCCCCAAACAGATATCCGGTTCAAAAGCAACCCAGGAACCTGTATCAGTGTAAAACACATTAGAAAAGGCATCAACACTCGGATGGCTCATTTATAACTTCCCTTTAACTCCGGCAGACATATGCTTGGTAAAATGTCTTCCATGTGCAATACACTCTTTGACAAAGATGCAAATTTTTAGCCAATTGTTTGAAAAGTGGACCTTGATATGAGCGAAATCGACTGTAGGGTGACAACATCAGCATTTGCAAATTCAGACAGACTATATTTGCAGCAGCATCTAAATAACCAAATTGAGAGGAAATGAAATACGTTTTCAAACCTTAGAAGAACTTTTCGCACAAAGTCAACCACGTAAAGCTTAGACACTCTCCATCCCTTCAATTATACTATGTATAAGAAATAAAAACTAACCTAATTTAAACCCTTCCCTCCAAAAATAAGAAGTCAAGAAAACAAATCAAAATCCAGCTAATGCAATAGAAATAAGGAACCTTGAAAATACTTCACACAAGACGGTTATTCAAGGACTTGAAACTCAAATGAAATTCCCTGTTAAACTTTTAACAAGATAAATGGTAGAAAACCAGCTTTCACCTATAATAAGTAATAATGAAGACTGCACATGCAAGATCCAACCTTTCAAATATTCTAAATGCAAAAATCATCATCTTACCTGTCAATCACCAAAGAGCGTATATCCTTCACAGCCACCTCAGATATCTAAAACAAACTCAAAAAAGGTACTGTCAGAGCAAATTGTCAGAATCTGACCCCAAAGAAAGAACAATTTATCACAAAGATAAGCAAATAAACTAGACAATGCCAAATCACTAGAACAAAGGGAGTGCAGATGCCAATTGACTGAAATATTACAACCTGAAGCACAAGCTCCTTAACAGTTCAAACTTGAATCAAGACAAGAATAAATGTAAAACAGCCAAGCACAAAATATTGCACAAGGTCCATTAAAATGGTATCTCCAGGGCGCAGAAGTTCTATATAAGCTGAGTTTCGAATTTGAAACATGAGAACATGACTTCAGTTGGGAGAATAACTAAATTTGATACCATGTAGCAAGTAAGATTTTGGTTGGGGAGAAGACATTTGCCTCTCTAGAAGATGCAAGTCTTTTGCAATGAAAAGAAAATAAAAAAGCAATAAAATTCCCAAGTAAATCTCCAGTCCCACTTTTGAATATATATATATATTGACACCCTCTTAAAATTAATTTCCTCAAACGGATCAACACCCCCTTGATGGCCTTTCCATGAAACACGAAACACCTACCCTCCTCTTTTTCCCTTTCTAAACAGGAGATGAAAGCCACAACGTCACAAAAACTCAACATGGATTATCCCATTGGAACCAAAACTTATTCACAGGCCAAACTTCGATGACATACAGCTTTCCCAGTTTTGCAAAAGAATAAAAATCTAGCCAGAAACTCATCAAAAACTTGTATGTAAAAGTACAAGGACTTTTATTTCAGGAAGGGCAACACAAATGCACAAACCAGCACAAGTATGACAATCCAAAAAAACTGTCGAGACATCAAATCCACTATGAGGCAGCAAGGGGTGCCAACCCATGTAAACAAAGATCTCAAAGCCAAAATAAGAGCTCAATGTTGAGCCAAGGATGGAAGAACCTTCCGCACTGTACAAAAACTGTGGAACTTCAAACCAATGTTCAACAAGTGCCTGGATAGAAGACACTTTTTTCCTTCAAAAGACATCTTTTACATTCTTCTCCGACCAACCAAAACCATAGAAAGAGGAATTGAAGAGACCCACTTTATGATAAGATATTTGAATACCTTGTCATGCCCATAATTCATGCTCAACAGATCACACTATAACCCAGCTTAGCCCAACAGAGCCATAAGCAGTCTAAAATAGAACCGGCAACAACACTACCAGAAAGAAAGTTTAGGGGGATCAAAAGTTACAAATGACAAAGTACGAGGATGTTCCAACACTTCACCCCAACATCAGTGCACATTATCACTGCCATGAAAAAATAACCGATCCTATCTCCTTCACTTCCCCAGAATAACACATCATTAAGTCTCCGAAGATGTCACTTTTGTTTTTCAAAGATGTCACTTTCAACATTTATGTAAGCAACCAATATAAAAAGTCCACACTATGGGTCGAGTGCTTACCTGCTAAAAGGGGCTCAACGTAACTGTCAGTAAATATCAACAAGTAATTTCAAAGAACAACAGTGTTGGCACTAGAGTATGTAAAAGCAACCAATTAACTTCATGACAATCTTACAGAAAGAACAGCACCTACATGTAAACCATCAGTTCTGATGTATGTTATCAAACCAACTGCCTTGCCATCTGATAACTGTACCCCTTCGTAAAGCTTTTGTGCAAGCTGCATTCAAGAACTAATGTGAATACCATGATTAAAGCAGCTCCAATCATTTTGTTATTTAAGAACAAACTCATTCTGTTTCCATTTTCACTTTTAACCAACCAATAGGCGAAGTAGAGTTTTGGACTTCTAGAGTTAGGGAAAAAATCACACATACTCTCAAATCATAAAGTTTTTTAAAATCACAAAACATTATCAATGACAAACACTTGAAAATGAAATTCCAACTTAGTTGTGGCACTCGATAATAAATATCTACAAAAACTACATATTATGAGATAGAAAATGTTCATTTAGTAAAAGTGTTATCTTTTATTAGCCAAATTCATTTTCTTATTGGTGAATATGGTTATCAATAATAGATTGTTCAGTGTGATATTAGGACTTTGTAAAACAAGAAGAATAATATGTCTTCTCTAAAATCATTAGTCCGATAAAAATACTGCAGTCGGAGGGAAAGAGAGAGAGAATCTCATTATACATAACTTCAATTAAAAAAATGAAAAAGATCAACTTTAAGTTAGATTCAAAATTCAAATTCATGAGACTTCATTTTTTTAGCATAATTCTCCTAGAATATAGATGAGTAAAATGCTAAAATCTGATAATATAAGTGCCAGCTTGTAAAGTAAAATGAGATTGAATAGAAGAAGAGATACAAACAATAAAGTAAAAACTGGAAAAAGAAAGAACAAAAATCAATTCTCCCCGCACTTCTGCTGTCACTCATGTGTAAAGGCTCAGTCAGACCGGGCCGTCTACCTTCTTTAGCAACTTTTGCACGACCTATAAAATAGCTCATGTGGTTTGGCAGCCAGCCAAAGAGTGACAAGTCGTGTACTCTAAGAGAGTCTGCAGCAGGGATCACACTTTAGTGTTTCATGGATGCGAAAACACATTAGCCTTCAAAATCAATCTCTCGGACACTCAGGCAAGCAAACAGCTGAACACTTCCACATATATTACTATCCACAGCATCATTTCCCCAAACTAGGCTCAAAATTTATGCACTTGGAAGTAAAATGCATGCTTCTTAACTTTCAAAAACTGTTTTTGCTGGTCAAATTATGCAGGCATCAGTTGAGAAGGTCATCAGCATTTTAAGAAACAAACCTTCATAGTGTATGTGGCTGGAAAATGTAATTTATTGGCAGCATCTTGCTGAAGAGTCGACGTGATGTAAGGTGTCGGAGGATTCCTTCTCATCAAGTTACTTTTAGAGGCAACAATTTTGAAACCTTCAGATCTAATCTTCTCTTCAATATCTTTTGCCTCTATATAGGAACCAACTGACAACTGGTTCAATTTTGTCGAAGCAAAATATGTCAAGCGGGATGGGATAGAAATGGATTTTAGGGAAGGATCCAAACTTCTTCTCTCAAAGTCAACCTCCAAACGCCAGTACTCTTGTGGAACAAACTTGTCAATTTCCATTTCTCGATCACAAACAAGTGCTAAAGCAGCAGATTGGACTCGCCCGGCTGACTGGCAACCTGGTAGTTTCCTCCATAATATAGGAGAAATATTAAAACCAATCAGATAATCTAGAGCACGGCGTGCAAGGTAAGCATGCACCAAGTTTGCATCTATTTCTCTCGGTGCCTTCAGAGCAGCCTTGATGGATGATTCAGTTATCTCATGAAAAACAACTCTTGCTATAGTCATGTCATCACATAAAGCATCCTGCTGTTGCAACATCTCAATGATGTGCCAAGCAATAGCCTCGCCCTCACGATCAGGATCTGAAGCTAGAATTAGATTATCTGCTCTGAGAACCAAGACAGGAAGAAAGTATTCAGAAGCATAGTTAAACACCAAATTATTTTCCTTTTACACATTGACAGATGTCGCAGAACACAAAACCTACTCACACTGGCAAGGTTTTCATATTCATAGATAGATAATTTATTATTTTGGTAGACTAAAATCCGGTTGAATCAAGTCATGAACTATTCACTGAGCTCCTGAAAAGTCCCCTAAGCAAAACACTAGTATTTTCACTGAGATTTCTCATGAAGAAGTAAGTGGGACAGAAATCAATACCCGCTTAGGGCAACCTTGATACTCTTCAGATGGGTCCAAGCAGCAGATGGCACCTCCCAGACCATACTAAAGTCATCATCAGGACGAACAGATCCTGATCGTGCTGCCAAGTCCCTTACATGGCCATAGCTTGGAATAACTTCAAACATATCACCAAGATAGCCTTGAATAACCTTTGCTTTTGTAACAGATTCTACAACCACAACAGATCTCCCCTCAGGAGGATAAAAAGACTTCAAAATCCTCTGACTTGGCGAACTCACTTTGTTGATTGCTTGATCTTTCTTTTCTCCCATTGGCTCAACAGAAGTCTTCACAGATTTTTGTTTAGAATTTCGCACTTTCTTGCCCAAACTTTTTTTTGCAGAAGCAGGAGCCTCTAGGAGTTCCTTCGAGTCAGGATGACTTCCGCCTGACTTAGTCTGCAAAACTAACATCAGTTAAGATATCATAGCATGATTAAAAAAAAAAAATTAGACATCTCCTTAAGGCAATAGTACAGAAGAAAATCCTAGAATCAGTGAAAGCCATCTCCAACAGAACAAGTTCATGAGAAAAGCGGCACACATTTTATTCATTCAGAACATAAGAATACGAGTACTACACATGAAATAAATTATTTGAATCTGAGCCCATTTTGAGAGCAGAATAGATGCATCCAGAAGATGTTTGTTCCCTTAGAACCTATATGAAGCTTCTATGTGAGGAGACGGAATTGCAACTTCCCACTACAAGAAGTGAATTATAATCTGAGAGAATAAACAAAATAAATTTATTCTAGCATGAAAATAAAAGGAATCCATTTGCTCTCACTATTTATGAGTACAGATAATCACCTCATTAGATAATGGAATAAGATATTCAAGAACCTTAACAGAAAGTAATTTCAAATGCAACATGGACATTAAGGAACCCACCGATTTTATGTATGCTGCTGCTACTACAATGCTGATGATTGCTTGCTCATATCACAAGCAGTGTCCAAAATCCATTCATGATGCTGATTATTGAGCGAAAGAGGTGTTATTAAGCTTCTCAAGAAAGGTAATTATTTCTTATTGCTGAGCCTCGAAGACTGAAGGTGGATGGAATATCTTATGGTTGGTAAAAGCAATAAAGCAGCTCGACTCAGCTGCTAAATTCAGCATCAGCAATTCTACGCTAGTTTGCCAATACTGCAGTCATTCATCATTTTTTGAAAGAGATTTCCATTTAGCTGATCACCAAGGATCGCTCCTTCCCCATAATTTGTTCTCTAGCTCTTCCCTATCTGCTAAACTACTCACTACAAAAAGAGTACGAAGCATAGATAAACTGTTCTAAAGAGGATCCAAAACCCACTAACAAAATCCAGGATGGAAATCTTGAATACAAGCAGATGTCACTTTCCATGTCAAATAACCTGCCAATAAGTTCAACATCACACAGACCCCAAGTATCCATCTTCCCACAAACTTCTATGTAAACCACAAGCGAGTTTTGCTCAAAAAAGAACAAATTGAACTAACGGCACCAACGCGTAATAAACATATGCATACTGACAGCGGAAGAATGGCCGGCGGCGCCGAGAGTGCAATCAGCGAAAGACCGGTGCTTCGGGCCCGAGAAGACATCCAGCACCTCGCCGAGCAGCACCGGTACGTGGCTGCTGACGCCGAGCAACTGCTGGACCGTCTCGTCGTCGAGCTCCCTCGACGAACGCGTCCTGCGCTTTGCCAACGCCTTCATCGCCGTAGCTCCTCTCCCGTTCCCACCGTCCCCCTCCCCCTCCCCCTTCCCCTTCTTCTTCTTCTTCTTCTTCGCCGCCGTCTCCTGAACCGACGCGTCGCTCTTGCTGCTGCTGCTCCTCAAGAAACGGGCTCCGGCGCAACGGGACCGCGATTCGAGGGTCGACGAGTGAAGCGGAATCAACCCACAACACACCCACGAAGGCTGGGGAGGCTTGAGAGCGGAAGGACACGACAGCGTCAGCAACTTCAGCGCTCTCACGGCCGCCGCCATCTCTAGTTCCGACCCACCAACCGAATCCAGGTTGGTGTCGAGATCGAAACTATGCGGCGCTGAAGAAGATAAGTCCACTTCAGTTGGGGAGATGGAACTCTACTTCCGCCACGGAAACTCGTACGAACCCACCGGTGGAGACGAGCAGGGTTTTCACCAAAAATCCCGAATGCGAAAGCTCATATCAAATATTCCGTTTTTGCGCGGCAGTCCCACGTTTTTGATAAATTACACTTTTTGTCCCATGAGGTTTCCTAGGAGCTCAATTTTAACCCTTAAATCTTTTTTACAATTCTAATCTTTATATGTCGAATTTAGCTCCTTCCGTCGACTAGTCACCGCCTCTTAATATTCCAAATCAATTTCGTGGCACTTCCATCCCAAGTCTTTTGAAAATGTCAAATCAAGATCAACTATTAATTGGCAATTCCTATATTTACGAATGTGACTAGTCATATTGTTCCGTTTATTTCGCGAAAAATATTACATTTCTGGAAAATATATTTTTAGAAAGTCATTTTTCAAGAAAATAACAATATTTACGGAGTTTGGTTGAAATCTGAAAAAATCGGAAAATATTTTCTATTGTTTGGAAAGAAAATTTGATTTGATTTTCCTATATAAATATACAATATTTGGATGATAGTGACTTGCACAAGGGTATCGGGGGAATCAGGCACAAGCACTAGTCGGGTTTGGCCTTGATGGACTCGAGCCTAGGTCCTGGTGACTCGGGCTCGAGCGCTAGCGATTTGGTCTCGAGACTTGGCCATGGGCATAGGGGTCTTGGGCCCGAGCCCAAGAGCCGGGGACCCAATCCCCAGCTCGGCCTTAATAGACCTAGGGGAACCTAGCACGGGCACTGGGGTCTTGAGCTCATGTGTCAAGGACCCAAGCACAGGTACTTAGGTCTCAGTCCTTGTCTTGATTGACTCAAGTCCGGGTGTCGTGTAGGGATAAACGATTTTAGGTTCCTCACAAGTTCCACTTAGAACTCGGAAACTACCATCATGTACAAATTCCTCATTTTTTAGAACGTGGAACCTACCCTATCATAAGTTCTAAAGTCGATTCTAAAGTTTAACAGGTTCTTTTTTTTCACTTTTAGTTAAAACAAAAAGAAAATATAGGCAACAATACTAAACAAATTTGTCATTCACTAAAAAGAATACAAGTGACTAGTTATTAGAAAGCCACATTTTTCTTAATAGAAATGGGATATAACAACAAATAATAATTGTTGGGATGCAATACATATGACTTTAAATTTCAAAACAAGATACCACATTTTTTTCAACAAAAAGTATGAAACATGCTCCCCTCCAAGCTCCTCCAAAGTAGAAAAGTTTTTGTTTCTGGTCATCAAAGCAAGTTGCTCCTCCACCACCTACAATACTGAAAGGAAACAATAAAGATAAGCTAGAAACTACTGCAAGGGTGGAAATATCAATGCCCAATGTATGCCTAAATTGTAGGAGAGCTATGGTATGAAACTACTCCGACATATTAAAGCTTGCCCCAAGTTGCATTTTGACAAGCATAGCACAAGCATGGTGCGAGTTCCATAACATATTGAGGTCATAGGCAATAATGCCAAAAAACAAGTAAAAACCAGAGGCAATAACAGAAGGAAATCTTTAGCGAAGCAGTAATTAGTTGTGTAGCGGCAATCAAATCTCCAAGAGAACCACCGGCAACAAAAGCCAGGTAGAAAGAGGAGAAATTATCTAACTATGAAATAGATTGGGTGAAGAACACTAGAAGTGTCAAAACTTATATATAGCACTCACTTTAGTGTCAAAATTTGTTTTGGATCACTTAAGTGCCACATTTTTAAAAAAAAATGATTACTTAAATGTCAACTCCGATTTAGGTTGCTGAAAATCTGACGTGGCCATATTTTATTAATTTTTCAGTCCTACGTGGCACATTGGCACTGACGAGGATAATATTTAATAATATTTTAAATTTTTATTTTATGATTTTTTCTTTTTTTATTTTCTTTCTTCTTCTTCTTCATTTGCCCGGTGATCGGACACTGGCCACCGGCCATGGCCGGCCGCCTAGCCTCGCCTGGACAAGGCTGCCGTCGCCCACCACCGATGAGGCGAGGTTGACCCTCGCCCAAGCCACAGTGGCATCGCCGAGCATCGCCCGAGGGAAGGCGACCCTTGGCGAGGCCGTCGTGGCCTGACAGGCAATGCCCGGCGATGCCACCGTGGCCTGGGCAAGGGCCGGCCTCACCTTGCTGGGGCTCGCCCTTAACCAGGCAAGGCGAGGCTCGGTGAGGCGAGGCCGGCTCTTGCCAGATTCAGCAAGTTGAGGCCGGCCCTCGCCCAGGCCACAACGGCCTCGTCGGGCGTCACCCAGGGGAAGGCGACCCTGGCGAGGCCGCCGTGGCCTGGGCAAGGGCTGGCCTCGCCTCCCCGGGGCTCACCCTTACCAGGGTGAGGCAAGGCTAACCCTCGCCGGGGCTCGCCCGCCCTCGCCCAAGCGAAGGTCAGCCAAGCCTCGCTTATGGCGAGCGATGGCAGCCTCATCCAAGTGAGGCCAGGCGGCCGGCCATGGATGGTGGTCAATGTTCGGTCACCGGCCAAATAAAAAAGAAGAAAAAAAAAAGAAAAAAAGAAAAGAAGGAAAAAATAGAAGTAAAAAAATAATTAAAAATTCGAAATTTGCACGTGGAAATGCCACGTAGGACTGAGAAATTCAAAATATACACGCGGAAATATCACGTAGATTAAAATTTTAATTAAAAAAACCACGTATTAATTTGGCCGAAATTTTTCGCCGTTAGCACTTAAATAATCATTTTTCTCCGATTTTGGCACTTAAGTGATCCAAAACAAATTTTTGACATTAAATCGTATACAAATTTTGGCACTTCTAATGTTCTTCTTCCGAAATAGATCAAAGCAGGGCAAATGAGGTAAACAGGGAATAGAATTGTGAAGAAGAATAATGACTTGAAAGAAAAGATAAAATCGCAATCCAATTTTGAGGTTTTCATATACAAAATACAAGTGCAAGTGTCACGGTCAAGAGGTTTTCATGCACCAAGGACCGTGCAACATTGACAAAGATTAGTCCAAACCGTAATTGAGCTTCTAGAACACCCCCAGCGATCGGCGATATGGTCATTGCACCGTATCCATAAATGCGGATAGTTGGCGTGTAAGATGATGCGATATCAGCCACTAGATTGATAGTTGATCAACAGATGTAATCTGAGGCCCTCTATTATATAAAAAGGTGCCGTCCTTCTCATTTTCATCATCCAAGCAATAGAAGCAATTTCCATTCTCTCCCAAAGCTTCTATCTCTAGATTTTCTCTATACAATCCGAGTGAGCAAGTGAGCGATCAAGTAAAGGTTTGGCCTAAGCATTCCATCGATCCAAGGAAGTCTAAGTCGCTGCACTGGTCGTTCCCAAATTATCAACCCATGACAAGTGGTATCAGAGTAAGTAGAGAGTCCGTCCAAGGAGATCGAGGAGCACACCAACTGGTCGAGAGAATGTCGAGCCAAGATCAACTAGCTTCAGTTGTTGTGGATGAATGGGCTCTTGATGAACCGGTTGCCCAAGGAAAGTCTCGTGCAAAATCTTAGAGAAGGGATGCCTCGTTGAACGTCATGGCCGCTGCGGTTGATGAGAAGCTCATGAGAATGAGGACAACAATGTTGGAGTTCATCAAGGAACTAGATGAAGTTAAAGGGCAGATCAATGAGGTCAAAGGAACTCTCCGCCGTGAATTCACAAACGTCGTCAATCATGCGACGGCTCCTTTGTACAAGAAGGATGAAACCCTCCAAGCATCAATCGAGGCTCTAAAGCTTGAAGTCGTAGAGCTCAAAGAAGGCAACCCTTCCAAGGCCGAAGTCAAAGCCTTGAAGATGGAGGTGTAAGAGCTCAAAACCGAGCTCATCCTATGCAAAGCAAGCATCGCGAACGGTGTCTTGCCCATTCGAGCGGCACACAAGTTGGACATGCCAAAACCAAAGGAATTCAAAGGCAACTGGTCCGCCAAAGAGGTGGATAACTTCCTTTGGAGCATGGAACAATACTTCGATGCCATTGAATCTAAGGTACGAACCGCTTCAATGTTCCTTAGTGATAATGTAACACTTTGGTGGCATAATAGATATAACAACATGAAGCGAGGTGCTGATCCCATCAATACTTGGAATGGGTTCGTAGAGGAGTTTTGGGACTATTTCTTCCCCGAGTTTGCTCAACAAGAAGCCCATAGCAAGCTCCATCGCCTTGAGCAACGAGGCATGGTCCGAGAGTATGTGAAGGAATTCACCAAACTCAAGCTCCAAATTCCTAACTTTGGAGAGGAGGAGGCTCTCGGGGCATTTATGGATGGATTGAAGCCATGGGCACTACTCAAGCTCAAGCAAAGAAACGTCCGAAGCCTCTCAAGGGCGCTAGTTGTTGCCAAGTCTCTCGCCGACTTCACTAAGGAGACTCCAAAGTCGAGAGGGAATGGGTAGAGATCGGATCGCCACCAAAACGAAGAAGAAGACCAAGCTGTCTGTGACCGAAAGGACTTAGATAGTGATCACAACCGTGGCCAAAGAGACCATGGTGGGAGTGAGAAGTCGTGGGGAGAAGGATCGTCCAAGCAAAGCGATCCGAAGTGGAATCAACCCCAAGGGGACTACAAGAACAAGTTCAAGACTTCACTGTCGTCCTCGTGCTTTATTTGCAATGATCCTCATTGGACCCAAAAATGCCCGAAGAAGAGCAAGATCAATGCTCTCCTCGCTATAACCAAAGATGAGGAGCCAAAACAAGACGACAAGAAACGAGAAGTGTGACTCAGAACCATGAAGGTTCTCAACTCAATCAACTCCATGAAGGACAAAGCTCCCCAAAGAAGAAGCCAACAAGTTCGCATCTATCATTCGTTGAGGTCATGGTACATGGCGAACCCCTCGTTGCCTTGGTCGATACAAGTTCTACGAGCTTGTTTATGTCAAATGAAGTGGCCAAAAGCTTGGGACTTTACATGGAGCCAACTGGTCATCGATACAAGGCCGTCAACTCCAAAGATGTACCGGCCATAGGCGTAGCCAAAGACGTGAAACTCCAAGTTGATGGATGGAAAGGCAAACTCCCATTCGAGTAATTCCACTTGATGATTATGATCTCATTTTAGGAATGGAATATTTTGACACTGCGAGAGCCATGCTAGATTTGAGGACCAATATGGTCATCATCACCAACTCGGCATGCCTATCCACGGTACCAATGATCCATGGATTGACCGAGACGAAGATCCTCTCCACAATCCGACTCGTAGATGATGTACCAAGAGTTGAGAAGTTCATGTCCAAGCCCTACATCAAGCCAAAGCCGAAGAAGGATCATCCTCTTCAACACCAAATGTCGATCGATGTCCTATTCCCGAAGGTGGCGAACTCACGGACCAACATGGAGGAGGCCAAACCAAAGAAGCCGAGAAGCCAAAGGCCAAGAAACCTCGGAGGAATAGGAAGAGCTCCAAGAAGCCAACAAGCAACCCCGAGCCAAGAGCACCTAGGGCATCGCTCGAATGGCTAGGGGAGAATGTCATGGTCAAGAGGTTTTCATGCACCAAGGACGGTGCAACATCGACAAAGACTAGTTCAAACCCTAACAGAGCTTCTAGAACACTCCTAGGAATAGGCGATACAATAATTGCGCCGTATCCATAAATGTGGGTAGTTGGCACATAGGACGATGCAATATCGGCCAGTAGATCGATAATCGATTAACGGATATAATCTGAGGCCCTCTACTATATAAAGGGGTGCCCTCCTTCTCATTTTCATCACCTAAGCAATAGAAGCAATTTTCATTCTCTCTCAGACCTTCTCTCCCAAAGCTTCTCTCTCTACGATCCAAGTGAGCGAGTGAGTGATCAAGAAAAGGCTTAGCCTAAGCATTCCAACGATCCAAGGAAGCCTAAGTCGCCGCACAAGTCGTTCCTAAACTATCGACTGGTGACACAAGCATCTAAAATGTAAACTCCAAATCTTAGGTCATAGAACGGCAGACCATCGTCACCTCACAGGACTTTTTAGTTTCTATTTCTAAAACCTTAGAACATGCTCTTTGAACTATTTTCCACTAAACCCAATGTCCCACTTTCAATCTTCTTTCTGATAAGTTATCTCAAGGGAGAAAATGAAGCATAAGATTATCTTAATAAAATCTAAAAATAGCCAAAAGAACCAGGGGTCAAATAAACAAAAACTAAAAGGTCATACATTTCAAAAACAAAAAACTACAAAAGAATGTGAAAAGTAGGATTTGATTAAGAAAGCAATCCCATTATTATTTTGATAAAGACAACAAGTCTTCCAACTAGTCACTTTTAAGAGTACAAACTTTTGGTTTGAAAGAAAAAGAGGTGAAAGACTAAAATCCAATAGTCTACTTTAATTATGTCCTCACAAGGAAGACTGCAAGCACATTATGTAGAAACTCTTAGTAGTATTAAGTGCCAGGTACCAAAAAAAAAGCGAAACACTATACCTCAATCAATTTGTCTCTCCAGCAGCCATCAACAAAATCTCAACAGCATCATAAAAACCGATGGAGAAGTTATCACTTCAAGAAACTTGCACCAAAGAAGAGATGAAGAAGCAACGAGCCATATTTTAAATATGGTGGCCAGACTTACAGTGGTTCTCTTGAATCAGAATGTAGCTGCTTTTACAGGATCTCCACAAAAAACTGGTTTGCCAAAACCCTCATAATTAATCTAAACAACCATCAATAACATGTTCTCCATTAAATTTCTTCCTCCTTTAAACAACCACAAAGTCAAAGGCATGCACAAACCATTGGCAGAATCATAGATAACACCACCTTAGCTGCTCCTTCAACAATGGACAAAAATAAAAACAAAGAAAACTAAAGTATTAAGACAATCCATATCTATTTACTGGTAAAATAAAATAAGTATTAGAAAGTCTCACCACATATATTCATTTCGCTTCAACTAATAAACTCTATTTACTGACGATAATCTCCTCATTAAGACAATCCATATCTTAAAAAAGAAGAGACTAAATAAAATATTCACTTATTAGATATATAAAAGGAATTACAATATACAAAGATAAAAACATCACTTATCCAACTTAAATTTTTCTGCATACTCGATGCAATATTCAACATTAATCGGCACGTGAACGGTTCTCAACTAATCTTGAGTGCAAATCAAAGATTCTACTACTTTAGGAGTCAAAGAACTTCGAAAGCCATCAACACATGACCCGATATACTAAAAGTCGACTCTAAAGCAACAGTAGTTATAGTTTTAGACAAAACATCCTGAGCCATCAAAGATATGATCTTATATTTTGAGCTACTAGTCTTCCAACACATTAAAAGGTCAAAATCAAGAATATTTTCATTTTTATCTTGAAGATACCGATCAAGCTCAGATTTGTTGTCTTCGCACTTTGTTTGATTCGAGTTCATAAAAGTTCTCTACCAAGCTTGGAGGTCATACTTATTGTTACCTTCATTACCACCAACATTAGTATTTGAACTACTACTATTTGCATTCAAATCTTGGACATCAAAATTTCAATCACTTGAAGCGAGAGAAGATTGCTCGTAAAATTCATACAAACGCTCTAATGCGTCCTTCACCTTATAATGCATCTCATTAACTTTCGATTCATTATCATAAATTTGTCCATACAAGAAATTTACATAATTTAACTTGGCTCTAAGATCAAACACAAGCACGATCAACACCATCAACTTGAAGTTTAGGATCCGAAGCATCCGTCATCGTGTACTCAATCACGGGCACGAGCACTGAGGTCCCGAGCTTAGGTGCCAAGCACCGAGGTCTCAGGCTTGGACGTAGGAGATCCGGGTAAGGGCGCTAGCGTTTCGGGCCCGTCCTTAATGGAACTCAAACATGAGCTTGGGTGTTGGGGATCCAGACATGGGTCTAGGGTCCCAAGCCTGACTTTTGTGGACCTAAGGCCAGCCTCTATAGATCAAGGCCTAGGTGCCAAGAATATGGGGTCTCAAGCCTAGCCTCTGTGTACTCAGGCTTAAGCATCAAGGACCTGACCTTGAGCGCCAAAGTCTTAGGCATTTAGGCATTGGTGTCCTGAGCCCCAACTTTGTTGCCCTAAGCCTAGGCACCAAGTTTTGCGCCCGGCCTCTTTGGACTCGGGCTTGGCCTCAATGGACCCTGGTGGATTGGGCCTCAACCTCTAGACCTGGGTTGGCTGTGAAGGACCTTGGGAATGAGCATTGAAGTTTTTATATCCAAGCACCAATTTCGAGCAAGCCTCTATGGACCAACGTGTGGGTGTCGGGAAGAAGGGGCACGAGCCTCAGGGTCTTGGGCCATTCTATAAACTTAGGTCGGGGCGCCAATGAGCTGAGCAATGGTAGTGGGTACTAGGCTCAGCCACTACGAACTTTGTCTAGAGCATCAAGGACATAGCCCTAACCACTAAGGTCCCAAGCACGAGCACCAGTGTCCCAAGCCCCAACTTTATTGACCTGAGCCTAGGTATCGAGTTCTGGGCCAAGCCCCTTTAGACTCGGGTTTGGCCTCAATGGACCCAGCCTTAGCCTCTAAATCCAGGTCTGCTACAATGGGCTTTAGGAATGAGCGTTGGCGTTATCGTATCCAAATGCAGAATTTCAGGTTCAAGCTCAAATTTCTATTTATATTTTGAAAAATGATTTTCGATATTTTAAAAAGAAAATCATTTTTCTAAATTTAAACATAGATTTTCCGTTAATTAAGCAAACATTTTTCATTAACTCATTTTCCTAGGCGATTCAAACATCAGAAAAATGAGGAAAATGTTTTCTATGAAATAAACATCTCATATTCGATTCAGATCTATAATTAGGACTACTAGTGTAGGTAACTTTAAATCTTCTAAACAAAACTAACTCGCTAGCTAATGGGCAAAATAGTTTAGATAGATTATAGGAATTTTTTGATTCTAGCAATACCAATAAATTCGCGTAATTCACTTTTCCCTCGCTTTGGGTACTATATACTCGCGGTACTATTCACTTCCTCTCGTGTGGGGGAGATTGTGCTATTGTGCATCTCCCGGCTGGCCGCTCGCTGTCTGATCTTTCCGGCCATTGATTTCGGCTTGGATTTGGTGCCTAAGGTCGCCCTGGTGTCTCCTCCCTCTGGACTGGACGAATTATCGTTTAATCTCTCCTTCTGTGTGGAGGTACAGATCTGGGTTTCCTTCTTTTCACTCTTCTGTTCTTGCAATTGTCTGCCTGGAGTGTTCTGCTCTAGAACGATCAGTCCATTGGCTTTCTTCGAAGTTGTGTGTCAGGTATCACCTAGCCCTTCTTCCTTTTCTGATCGATGGAATTGTGGACTACTCTACCTGGGTGTCGGGTAGATCTGGGTTTTCTGGGTTTCTTGGTACGGCAGCAATTTTGCTATTCTGGGTTTCTTTTCATCTATTTCTCAAAACGTTTCTAGGTTTTATGGCAGTTCGTGAAGTGATCCCATGGCAGCTAATCCCAGTTCCCATGTGGCCTCTCTGCCCAAGACCCAATCAGCTAAAGCTGTGCAAATGAAGGGGTCCTCCAAGCATCCCTCAACCGTAGTTTCTAGTGTTGGTGTAGCTAAAACTACCAAAAGCATCTCTCTTTCATTAGACCCTGCGAGTTCTGCACCTCAGTTTGCTATAATATTGAATGAAGATTCCTCAGCTGCAATAGCAAAGTTGAATACTCAGGTTCGGCTGGAAGACCCCGAGTTCATCCCAAAATACTGACCTACAGGGACAAAGATCATACTGACCCACAGGGGCAAAGATCTCACTGACAGGGAAGAAACAGGGAAAGATCTATATCTAGAATGGCCCGTATCACCCTGTCTGATGATGGAACTCCCTCAGTTCTGCAAGGTGACACGATGCCCATCCCCGGGCAAAACAGTAATAGGGGAAAGGAACAAGCTAAGTCCCCCATCGATAAGCCATCTCAAAATCTTCACAACCCTCTTGGGTTACCATTGCCAAATCGGCAGAGAAAGGCTATGCCTTATCCTACATCCTGCCCTCTACGGTGGATGGGAATTCCGTTGTCAGCATATCTGAAGAAATTTTGGAGAACACAAACCCACTGTGGAAAGAGTGTCTAGTGGGCTATTACGCTGGAAAGAGACTACCCTTCAAACTTACTGAAAGTGCTTTTAAGAACCTATGGAGATCACAGGTTGTGGACATCCTTGCTAATGTGGACGGTTTTTTCTTTCCACATACCAGACCCAGCTGTTCATAGAAAAATCCTGGACAAGGGGCCTATCACTATCCTTCGGGTCCTAATGATCCTACAACAATGGCACCCGGAGCTTGAGTTAGAGAAAAACCATCACGATTCCCTTCCGATCTGGGTTAAATTAAGGAAGATTCCTTATGCCTTTGGTCTGCGGCAAGCATCAGTGCCATAGCTAGCGGAATTGGGAAGCCTATGCATTTTGACATGCAGACGGAAAAAAAAATGAGGATGATATTCTATGCCAGAGTGTGTGTTGAAATCAAAGCTAACCAGCAGCTTCTAGACTCGGTTAAAGTTATTCTTAGGGGGAAGACATGCATGATTGAAGTGGAGTATGGATGGAAACCCATGTCATGCGTGAAATGTGGCACGTTCGGCCACAAATGTCCTCTTCCTACGGTGGTTACTTCAGATTCTCTGCTGGACCCGAAGCCAATTGGTGCATCAAAGGTTAATAAGCCCTCGAATATTGGCGTTGTTGACACCTAAATTTTGGTGACCTAATTAGTCGTTCATTGTATAGAAAATTGGGGATTAAATTTTAACCACTAAATAAAAATATTAAAATTGCATAGTATATAGTTTAAGTTTATATAAATTAACTGCATTCCACATCGAACCGACAGTGGCAAGTAAACTGAAAATCTATCGCGCAAATCGAGCTCGAGCACTGAACGAAACTTGGCTCACTCAGAAGACGGGGGCCGAAAATCACAAACCTAAAAGGCCTTGGTTGTCTTAATTTGAGCATAAATCAGCCCATTAAGCTTAATTAAAGAAAAGCTCAAATTAATTCAGTCAATTTGGAATTAAATAAAAATTAAAGGATAAAGCCTAAGCCAAAGCCCATTAGGACTAGGAAGTCCGGTCAATTAATTTAGGATTGCGATATAAATGTGTGATTATACCCCTCACTCAAGGGGGGTTCTCATAATTTTTCAGAGAAGATAATTCCGGAGAGCACGAGAGACACGCGAGCGCGTTACCGTCTCGCGACCATGCCGCCTCGTGCTCGAGCGGCGACACCACCTCCTTTGCGGCCAAACCTGCGACCGCGAGAGGTCTACCCTTGCCCTGTGCAGCTTCCTCCGCCGATCAACTGAGCTAGTCCACGACGATCGCTACTACCCCTGCTATTGCTACTTTCTTCGGCGACGCTGCCACAAGTGTCCCGACGTTCTTGCTATCGCCTACAGAAGGAGCTGCTTCTTCTAGTGAGGGCCTGCGCTTCCAAATCCATGTGACATCATCAGAAGAGTCGAAGCTGAAGACAATCTGAAGTAAAACTATCCAACAAAGAAAGAGGAGACGAAAGATCCCATGTTGGCATTCTTGAAATGCCCGAAACCTTGCTGCGACGATCCCCAGACCACGAACTAAATCACCACCAAGAGCAACACCCGCTGGTCTCTCCTTGACTGAGAGGCCATCACCGAGCATCAGTGGCCGTTCTTGCTCCATTGCCACTGCCTCTCATCGTCGCCGTCGCGAGTGCCATTGCCGTCACACCGCCGCTCGTCCCGATCCGCAATCTCGATCTACGAGTTTGAATTTGGAAAGATATCCGCAAATTAGGTAACGATCTCATCTGATATCGTTTTGACTATTTCATTGTATGATTTGGGTGATATTGTTATCTGTTATGAGTTTTTATTAATCTTTGGGTGCGTATGTGATATCTGCAAATATTTAAAAATCACCCAAAGTTAGGAAACTTTCCTAACTTAATAACCTATCGGGACGATTATCCGATCTCAACCATGAGATACGATACTCAATGGCACAAAAAATCTCTATCCTATCCATAACTATTTGGATACGATAATAGATTTTATTTTATTCCCAAATTCAAACGAATTACCTTCCGTTAATATCCATAACCACATGGATACGATCGTCGGTTTATATCGTTTCCTTAATTCAAAAATAGTAAAACAAATCTTGTGGATTACGTGGACTGGTTTTGATCGTGATGGTTATCTATCTGTTTGATTTATTTCATTTAAAAAGAAATTCAAAAAAAGGTTAGTTAGGATTTGAATTGATTTCTTAGAAGATAATGTTGCATATTTAGAATATATTTAGATAATTTTTTGAATAGAATAGGACAACTGAGATTTCTTAGAAAGATAAGATAATATCTAATTTAAATTATGAATTAGAGTAATTTGTTTCTTAGTTTAATTAGATATTATTTTAACCTTGATAGTTTATTTCGGGTTGATTTTAATTTCAAATTTTGATTAAAAAAATACCAAAAGATTGCTCTAGAATAGGTTAATTTGCTTTCTTTAGTTTAAAAATTGCATGTTTAGATAATTGGCATTTTTAATTGCGAATTTCATTGGAAAAATACCAAAAATACATCGTTTTTCGTCATTAGAATTATGTCACGTCATTACATGTCATATAGTTTGCATGTTAGGCTGCATTAATCACATGTCATTTTTTTGCACGTCATTACATATAGGTTAGCTTTCATTTAAATAAGTGAAAATCCAAAAAAATATTGAGTGAACTGCTTGTTAATTAGAAATCATATTAGGATTGTTGATGTAATTTTCTAGCTAATAATACAAATGTTTACGTTGCTTCGAGGTAAGGAATTCTCCCAATCTTGCAATTTATTTAATATTTTGATTATTAGGTGTTACTTTGATGGTTTGCGCACCCGTATGATTATCTCACATGCTAGTGACTAAGTTGAAATGAATTCAAATTGTCTGCCAAAACATTTTTTGAAAAGAAAAGGTACCGAAAGGGCGTTAGACTAGATCTAGCGTAACCAAGTCCCCGAACTTAAAATCTCTAGTTCGTAGGAATAAAACATATCTCCCTATATTTTATTTAGGTTTCTAATCGACTTACCACAAATAGATTAGTGACAACTTCAAGTATGAAAACTTTTGCATATTAAAAATTTAATCCTAAATTGCGAATTGATAGGGCTTAGGAGGGCCCGAGTTAAACTTAATCTTAATAATCTATTAGCTTGAGAGAAATTTTAGGTCGCGACACGCGTTTGGAAGAAAATTGGGAAAAAAACAAGGAGTTGTGTCAACCAATATCGCCGATACTCAGCCCCCCCTGTGACTGTTGAAGAGTCTCCTCTCCTTGAGTCCTGCGATGTGCCGACTAAGCCCCTCCCCATCCCAGCATTGCCGTCCCCTGACTTCTCGGTGGATGGGTCCGATTCGGATGATTCTGTAGGGGAGTTGGCTAGTAAAGTGGACAGCGACTCTGAAGAGGAACCCTCCCCAGTTGGCTAGTAAAGTGGACAGCGACTCTGAAGAGGAACCCTCCTCAGCCCCGCCCAATACAAGATCGAAAGCTATTCTTTGCCAAGGGGATTCCCCTGGCCCGAGAAGCCAGAGAAGCAAGCTGGAGCCGCTCCTACCTTGGTCACGCCTAATTCTGATAGCAGCTCCTCTAGAGCCAAACCTATCTCGAAAAAAAAGCGGGCTGGCTGGAAAAAGAGGTAGGCCTCCTTCCCCTATTTGTAATTTCCTATGATTAATGGTTGCTCCTATTTACCCAGTAGTTATCTAGGGAATAATATTACCTGAGAACATGGTATCTGCAATGCTGATGACCCACGATTCCATCAAAGGAAAAGACAAACAAAGTTGATCGCTAGCTCAACTTGACACGATTGTTGGAGCTTGAATGACGTAATCAAGCTTACGCACGCACCTCCCACGTCTGCAACTTCAAATTCTGGCCATCGAAACGTTTTATAATCTTGATAGTAATTTCAAGACATTTGCATGTCCGTCCTTACCATAGTCTAAATTTTAAACATTACTGAGAGGGCCCGAATACATGAATGAGGTTGCATATGCGTATTAAAGTATTGAGTAGGATGTACTTGTTTAAAAACATCACGGCAGGATTATTGGATCCGCTTATAAATAAGAATTGAGCTTCCTTCCTTGGCCTTGCACAGCACAAAGAGGAGGAGAGATCAAAGAGATAGAGAGAGAGTGAAGGATGAAGGCTTTGAGCTCTTCTAAGTTGTTCCGTAGAGACATCACCGAGCGGCCGGTGTGTCATCTCGACTCATTGATCCCCAACCATTTAAATAGAGGGCATGCCGACTAACCTGATACACGATGGTTTCATTTGCCTTTGTGCAGGTGCTGTTTGAAGAGCATTCAGGAGTGAGAAAGGTGATCTTGAACCGGCCTTCCAAGTTAAACTCCCTCACTTTCAAAATGGTGCGTCCCTATCTTCTTTCTTTACTTGTCTATGCGTCTTCATTAATCAAGCTTGTGGTCCTCTCGTCAGAGTACGCAGGTTTCTCATATGTTTAGCAAGTTGAAAATCTACAAGAATGATCATACCGTCAACTTTGTTATATTGAAGGTAATTAGAGGTTGTATTCATGTCTGTTCTCCTTTCCTACTGAGTTGCCAAGGCATACTTAATTAAAGTGAAAAATTCCAAAAGAGGACTTTAAGTGTTATCATTTTCTCAAATAAAAACCTAAAGTAAATCTTACATCAAATATGGGCCTAAAATGCCCTCATATTGTCAAATAAGGGCCTGAAGTAGATCTTGTTTTATATAAGGGTCTAAAGTGGCCCTAATAGTCTCAAAAAAGGATTTAACCTTATTGACTAGTCAAGGGCATTTTCGTTATTTACTTTGTTCTTTTTCCTTTTTCTATTTTTTTCTTTCCTTTTCGTCGATGATCGATCTTAGGTGATGGTTGGCAATACCTAGAGAGGACTTGGGCGAGGCCACCCTTGAAAGCCACAGGCAAGGGCCGGCCTCGCCTAGGCGACTCTCGATGGCCACAAACAACACTAGCCCTCACTAGATTTGGGCGAAGGTCGCCTTGCCCGCGGCCAACGAGGACCTGAGGCGAGGTCGACTCACCCAAGGCTCGATTTTGTATAAAAAATCAAGTGTTTCTGCTAACTCTGTCCAATTTGACAAATAAGAAATGCTAATATTTTTTTTAAAAAGGGAAAAAACCACCAAAATCCCCAAACTTTGCCACATGTAACACATTTACCCTGAACTTTTTTTTTGTGACACCAAAAACCCCAAGCTTTACTATTTGTGACACATTTACCCCAATGTATTTTGTCCATTGGCATTTTAGTCTTTTTTGCTTTTTCTTCTTTCTTTTTTTTACTTTTTTTTTCCTTTCCGGCGAGGGCCCCCCTCGCCGGCGTTGGGCGAGGTTCGCCCTCGCCGACATCGGGCGAGGGTTGCCCTTGCTCGCACAGGCGAGGGCAACCCTCGCCCGACGCCGGCGAGGGCGACCCTCGCCGGTGTCCCGCCCTCGCCTGCCATCGCCCGCCGCACTTGCCCAGGCGAGGGCAACCCTCGCCCGATGCCGGCGAGAGTTGCCCTTGCCTGAGTCAGGCGAGGGTGGCCCTCGCTCAACCAAGCGAGGGCGACCCTCGTCGGCGTCAGACGAGGCAACCCTCGCCTGGGCGAGCAAGGGCGACTCTCGCCCGACGCCGGCGAGGGTGAGTCTCGCTCGACATCGGCGAGGGCCGCCCTCACCAGATCTGACGAGGGCCCCCCTTGCCGGAAAGGAAAAAAAAAGTAAAAAAAAAAAAGAAAAAGCAAAAAAGACAAAAATGCCCATGGACAAAGTACATTGGGATAAATGTGTCACAAATAGTAAAGTTTAGGGTTTTTGGTGTCACAAAAAAAAGTTTATGATAAATGTATCACGGGTGGCAAAGTTTGGGGTTTTTAGTAGTTTTTTCCCTTTTAAATATTATATCTCTCCTACATGGCATTAAGGTTAACTAAAACACTAAAACGACGTCATTTTGATCCGAATCCTAATTTTTACACAAAAAGCTTAATTAAATTGGGTTAAACAATCCATGAAAAAGACAAACTCAAAAAGGAAAAAAAAAGCTAAAACTTAAAAAACAACACACACACACGAAAAAAAAAACAAGCAAGAGGGCTAGGGCCATTGCCCATCGCTGGTGGGGTGTCAACCATGGCCAACGGGGTTGCCGACGCCTCGGCGAGGGTCGCCAGCCCTTGGCCAAGTCTGGGTGAGGGGCTAGCCCTCCCACCTGAGTATTTTTGTGTTTTCTTTTTTTTTCTTTTCAAATGTAGATTTCTTAATTTTTAATCTAATTTAACTAAATATTATGTTAAAATTGTCTTTGGACAAAAATGCTCTTCACCAGTCGGAAATTTGCCCGGATGGCTAAGTCGAGTCCTTATTTGAAACTGTCATGCCATTTCATGCTCTTTTTTAAAATAAGATCTACTTCATACTCTTATTTGAAAAAAAAAAAAAATGAAGGCACTTCAGGCCCTTATTTGGAATTTTCCCATAAGTAAATAATAGTAGTTAAGTTTCACGGATTTATATAGTGTTAGATTTAGATTTAAATTAGATTAGAATAGATTAATTGAGTACATTAGTAGTTTTCATTATACACCCACATATATATATATGTATGTATATATCATGCTTCATCTGATCGATAATATAATCTCTTCAATATGCATTAGCCAATTGTTATCATTTATGTTAGGGAAAAGACCATCAAAAAACTCCAAACTTTGCCACTTGTGACACATTTACCCTGAACTTTTTTTTGTGACACCAAAAACCCTAAACTTTACTATTTGTGACACATTTACCCCAATATACTTTGTCAATGAGCATTTTTGTCTTTTTTGCCTTTTCTTTTTTACTTTTTTTTTCCTTTTCGACGAGGGCCACCCTCGCTCACCTAGGTGAGGGCAATCCTCGCCCGACGCCGGCAAGAGTCGCCCTTGCCAAATCCAGCAAGGGCGACCCTCACCGGCGTCGGGCGAGGGCGGCCCTCGCTCGCCCAAGCGAGGGCGACCCTCGCTGGCGTCTGGTGAGGGTCGCCCTCGCCTGAGTTGAGCAAGGGCGGCCCTCGCTCAAATATTCAATAGGGAAACGGGAAAGCATTTTGTGCGGGTGGTGATGTTGTGGGAAATATGTGTTACATGTTGACAGGTGATCAAATCCGGATCTGCTCTCTTTTAATTGCGTTATTTGTAACTGTTACCCGTGAAAAATGCAAGACAAATGAGACTACCCTACTTAATGGGATATGGTAGTATTTTCCAAAAACTTAAGTTATTGGGTGGAGAATTATATAATCTATATATGTAGAATTCTAATGTTTCGTGTTAAAAAGTAGGGAAGTTTTTTTTTTTGGAAATTACCAAAAAATTCATAAACTTATTACATTTTTTTTCAATTCAGTTATAAACTTTTAAATTGTGTCAATAAAATCCAAAATCATTTCACATTTTGCCAATTGAGTCCATCCTACCAATTTTGGCGGCCAATGTTCATCCTACATGGCACGACGGACACTAATATGGACATTTTAATAATGTTTGAATTTTTATATATTTTTTGTTTTTATCTTTCTTTTCTTGATGTTTTTGGGACTAAGGGCTAACAAGGGTTGCCAGCCAACCCTCACAAGCCATGGGCGAGGACTGCCACGCTCTCATGCAATTTGGGCATCGTGGCCCTTGCCGAGTCTAGTCGAGTGCTAGGATGCCTAAATCGGGCCAACGAGGGTATCAGGTAAGGGTCAGCCAGCGACTTTACCGTCCCTTGACCAAAAAAAAGTAAAGAAAAAAGAAAAAACCAAGAAGGATTATTAAAAAATGCCCGCATTAGCGCCGATTGTGCCATGTTGGACACATCATCTACGACAACAATTTCTAGCCAAAATTGGCTGAATAGACTCAATTTGCAAAATGTGAAAATGTTTAGAAATTAATTGGACAATGAAAAGGTTTATAACTGAATTGACACAAGTGTAATAAGTTTATAATGTTATTTGTAATTGTCCCAAACTTTTTGTAACTTGATGGAAGAAAAAAAGTAAAATCAAACAAATAAAGGTAGGTAACTTTATATAAGAGATGAAAATTTTAAGGTATTTCAAGAAAGATAAATAAAATTTGGTAAACAACAACAAATTTGATAAATTAAGAAAAAAATAAATGTTGGTAAGTAACTTAAATGAGAGTTGGTAATCCGAAATTTATTTGTAGTTCATTTGAAGGAAGTTGGTGAGTCACGTGCATAAAAATGTCAAAGTCAAAGAAATATGATAATTTGTTGATTAGAAAGATAGATAAAGGTTGGTAAAAGATAAGAAAATGTAGAAAGGTGGTAGTTTCATAAAAAGTGTTTGTAAGTTACCCATAAATTATTGGAGAATAAGGTGACTAATGATTTGTTTTCGCCAATAATTTTTTGACAGGTGGAAACTTTTTCAAAAACCAACTAGCACGAAAAATTCAATTATTTTTCTCACAGAACAGTATAATCATCCTATATACATACATACACATAAGTTCACTGTAGACATTGTTATTAATGATTTTTTTGGGGACAATTTTAACAGTCTCCACCGATCTTAATCTTTTCATCCAAGTAATTTATGGTATTGCTTGAACACTTCAGGACATTGGAGCTTCGGAGCAAGCTTTTACAAGAAACAGCTCACCTTGGATCACTTGATAGCTACCTATAAAAAGCCTTTGGTTATGTTTGGGGGGCTTTTCTTACTATACAATACTTTCGTGGCTGATGAACTAAATCGACTGAACATTTTTCTTTCTATATGAATCGAACTGAAGGTATGCCTCATCAATGGCGTTGTAATGGGTGGCGGTTCCGGAATCTCCATGCACGGGAGCTTTAGAGTCGTGACAGAGAAGACGGTAAATAGTCCTCGTCTATTATTTTATTCGATTGGGATAACCGGACCTGATGGTGATGAATGATGATTGCAGATGAGCCGTGTTCATCATAATGTTTCTTAATGAGACATCTGATAAAAGTTTTCTCATCACTACAGAAGACGAATCTTCTAAAAAGTGTTGCAATTCATGTTGTTGCAGGTATTTGCAATGCCTGAAGCAATACTTGGACTATTTCTGGATGTGGGTGCATCTCATTTTCTATCCAAACTTCCCGGTTACTTTGGTAATCTTTTCAACAGCTTCTTCGTTTCTTTTTTACTTTCGGTGACATGACATGTATTGTCCTTTGTAAGAAGGGATTTATAGAGGAAGACAATTACATTGTATCAATCTTTTCTTTTGTCGTCTAATGTTTGTGTCCTACTGACAAATTTTAAGTGACCGGTCGGTGTGTTTGTACTATACCCAGTTTTATTTTTCAGTAGTCAATATGTCCTATTTGTAGAATAGATTTTACTATCATTAAGATTTCAAGAGTAGTGTCACGTCGAGCAGGTGAATATGTAGGACTAACCGGAGCAAGAGTGGATGGAGCAACATTGGTTGCACGTGGCCTTGCTGCTCATTTTGTCTTTTCAAAGGTAACTGGTTAGTATAGATTCCAAAAATTGCGCACCTTTTATATCTAAAATTTTTAAAAGAATAAATTTGACATAGTATTTACGGGTAACTCGCTACTCTCTCAATAGGATCTTCCTCTTTTAGAGCACACTCTCTCTTCCGTGGATCCATCAAATGCAGCAGAAATTTTATTCGTCATCAACAAATTTGCGCACAAATCCAATACAAAAGAGGAAGAACTCCACCAAAGGTTACTGTTGTTCTGATTTAGCACTTCGCTCTCTTCCTATTGCATATAATATCTTCATCGGAGCTAGTCAAACAAATTCCAACCAATCTTCATTGTTGTAATAGATTGAAGAGTATAAACAGATGTTTCTCAGGACAAACTGTGGAGGGCATATTACATTTTCTCGTAAGTATATGTTGGTGGGATCTTTCCTTTTCCTTTCTTTTCTTCTAGCTGCAAAACAGCGACGGTGATAGTTGCCAGACTAACACAGTTATATGGTGCAGGAAAAGGAGTTGCGGGATAACTTGGCAGAGAAATGGATCGCTGATGCAGTGAACAAAATGAAGTCTGCCGTCCGACCAGCCTTAAGGTTTTTCTGAGATCGGTAATATGCAAAACAAAACGTATAATATCAAGCTTAGCGAATTAACACTTTGAACGATAGTGAAATTCTACAAATATCTTCCACTTTTCAAAATCTATTCTTATACGATGCGCACGGATGGGATTTTTGAAAGTACAAAGTATTCAGAAATTTGTGTTAGAATAGAATGGGAGTTATACCATCAACAAACTAACTCCTTACGTACGTACATGCATGTGTATATATGTTTATTACAGCAGCTGTAGATTACATGGTACAAATGATTGTCAATTTTTTTTGTGTAACATTACGTGGGGCATGGCATACTGCATTCAACAGCTTAAAGAAATTGCTGATCTTGGTGATTAGATAAGAGAAGGACGTGGTCAGACGATTGAACAATGTCTAGCTCGTGAGTACACCGTGTTTTGCGACATCGTGCGGAGGAAGATCACCAATGACTTCTACGAGGTACTAATCAGGATTCGTGATAGGATGTAACATAAATCAGCTCTTTGTGAAACTTAATTTACAAAGTAATGTCATAAACTCTAAATGTAAATATGTAGGACATATTCAAGTACCTAATTAGAAATTCGACCAAAAAAAAAAAGAATTTAAGTAGAGTTGTAATTTATCACATCACTTGGCTTCCTAATAGCCGAGAAACTATTTCATGGACTATAGATCACATAGACCAATACCATATCAACAATGATTATATGGGTCTAAACGCTCATATGGGTCTGAACGTGAGGTCCACATGATAAATAGTGGAGATGAGCATCGTCGATTTTTGAACCATACATAATTTTTTAGTGGGAGGGTTCAGCAAGGGTATTTGTCATTTGTCATCTGTATTTTGCCCTTCACCAACTTGTGCAACGCAATGATGAAATCCGTTTTGGTGCAGGGTTCAAGGGCAATTTTTTTCGATAGAGACAAAAAGCTCAAGGTGCATACATTTATGCTTTACACATCTTTTTTCCCATGTCCAAACCTTTTGATTGGTACTTGGCTTCATCTATAATTAATAGTGTATTGGCTAAACGAAGACGGTCCAAGTCATTAATTCCTTTTAACTAACTAATTGCAGGAGATGGATATATGTTGCGACAACACATTATAGAGTCTCCTTTATTATCTTAATAATTAAAATCCAAGTACTTAATCTCAACGAGTTCAAGAGAGAATCATTGAAGCCGCGTAGACATTTGAGATCCTATAATCGTCGGGGAGGTATAAAGCAAGCTTGAATTGTGCTATGTCATATGCTATAAAAACATTGTTGGCCCTTTTCCCTTTTGGGACAATCAATTTATCCAACAAATTAAATAAATTAAATTGCGCCATTGAGCTCTAGCCTGATTTTTGTTTGATGAACACAGTGGGAGTTGGCGAAATTAGAATTAGTCACAGCAGAAATGGTGGATATGTGATGTAGAACAGTTAGCCTGTGATTATCTTGAAAAATGTGATCGCTGTAATCGCTAGAAATCACGGCAATTTTTCTAATTTTGGGGAAAACAACCATTCATGCAGTAATTCAGGCAGTTTTCTATATTAGAAAATTCGTGATTGTCATATATTCTATTTGAAAGATTTGGTTTATTAGATGTTATATTTAATTATTCGGTTTCCATTAATATTAGGAGTCATATCTCTATATAAGATGTCCGTCTTGTAATAAAAAACACAGTATTATTGAATAAAAATTTCGAGTTCTTTGGAGTTATTCCAAATTACGCTTTCTCTCTGCGTATCGCCAGAAATCTCGGTTAACCGCTCTACCGGTACATCTCCCTTTCAGGTCGTTTATGGGCGTACACCATAACATACTTTGAATTTAATTCCCTTGCCCAAGATTCCTGGCTATAGTGTCGCGGCAGAGAATTTGGCGACCAGAATTAATGAAGTCCAAGCTGCTGTGGCTAGTCAATTGACTGCTTCTAATTCAAAGTATAAGGAGGATGCTGACAAACGGCGACGTTCGAAAATTTTTGAGGTAAGTGATGAGGTAATGGTTTTCCTGCAAAATGAGCGTTTTCCTGTATGTACCTATAATAAACTGAAGCACAAGAAGTTTGGTCCTTGCCACATCCTGAAGAAGATCAACGACAATGCCTATGTAATTGACCTTCCTGATGATCTCAACATTTCCTCTACATTTAATGTGGCAGGCTTATTTGAGTATCATGCTTCCGATACACCTCTCTATCATGATCATAACTCGAGGGCAAGTTTTTCCAAAGAGGGAGGGAATGATGTAGAACAGTTAGCCTGTGATTATCTTGAAAAATGTGATAGCCATAATCGCCAGAAATCTCGGTAGTTTTTCTGATTTTGGGAAAAATAACTATTCATGCAGTTTTCTATATTATCATTCTGGTAGTTTTCTATATTAGGAAATTCGTGATTGTCATATATTCTATTTGAAAGATTTAGTTTATTAGATATTATATTTAATTATTCGGTTTCCATTAGTATTAGGAGTCATATCTCTATATAAGATGTTTGTCTTGTAATCGAAAACGCAGTATTATTGAATAAAAATTTCGAATTCTTTGGAGTTGTTCCAAATTTATGCTTTCTCTCTGCGTCAATTTGATTTTCAAAGCATTGGCGGATGATGACGATTGGAATTGTCTACAGCTCCATGCACGGTCCTCCAACTTGCTTGACCACGCGAGATCGAAGCTCTGAACAAACCTACTTGTAGTTTTTAGTTACTATAGATGCAATTGGACCGTCATCAATGTATCTATCTATTTATGTATGAGACCCACTTATTTAAACAAACAATATGAATATGATCCACTATTTAGTAAGTAGATTTTAGTTTTCCCAAGTCCAACATTTCTCTTTTACAAGTGCATTATTACATGCTATAAATTGCATCATGAAATCAAAGACACGCAGCAGTTCATATGCCAAGAACATAGACTATACGTTCAAAACAAGCAAGTGAACTGTTGTTGAGAGATCACGTGCATCATGTATTATTATTCACCTAGCTTCCATTGTTGAATTAATTAAGGCAAGCAAATTTTATAAAACATACAATTTTTTAGATCCTTCCACAAGTCCAACCGGTTGCCATGGACTTGTGAAAGAAATTTGTGGTCAACACGGCTGCATCATTATCAAAAACAATTTAAAATAAGAGATAGAATGGAAAGTATTTTTTTTCACCTTCGAGCCTGGCTAACATGTGGCAAATGCTAAGTTGCTTCATTTTTCTGCTCTCATTGTATATATACGAACTCGGCTATCAAATAGGGGTGAGATGACTTGAGATTCTTGGAAGTTGTACTCACAAGCAGAGATAGATATAGCTGCCAGCATGTCTTGTTTAATGGCAACAATTTAGTATTTCGGAGCAAACGAAGGCAACAGGAGCAGTTGTCTCCCTGTCTGTAAGAAGGCATACACATCCCCTACGTTGATCCACTGTACTATGATATCCTCTTTCTCCCTGGCTATCGCGTTCTTTGAAAATGCCATAACACTGCAGTTGACATGCATGGAGAGCTGGACATAATGGTGTACGCTGCTGCAACTAAGGACCCAGCCAAAGCCAACAAATTGTACAATGGCAAGGCCAACTTGGAGAGAGCGGGTAGCATGAAACAGACGGGTGTTTCTTAGGGACCAAGCATGTGGCTCAAACCATGATTCTTTTGCGAGGAGGAAGAATCACCGATGTCGCTAGTGTCAGCTCAAGCGTGGGCAAGGTTGCATCCCATGCATACACCATCTCCAAGCACACGATCAAGGGGCTCACAAGGAATGTAGCTGCGGAGCCCGGACAACATGGGATTCGTGCGAATTGTCCGTCAGCATATTTCATTCCAACACCATTGTCAAGGGACTTCTCCAAAATCGATGGGAATGGAGGATTCCCAGTGTACTCAAACCTGGATGGGGCGGCTCTTCAAAAAGAGGATGTAGCCGAGGCTGTTTTATATCTGGGGAGCGATATGTCCAAGTACATTAATGCCCATAATCTAGCAGTGGATGGAGGCTTCACCACCACCAATCCTGCCTTTGGCTTATTCGCTCGTGCTTAAACTTGTTGCTACGATCTACGATCACCTTTTCATTCCTTTGAATGAGAGTTAATGCACATTGACTCTCCGCTCAGTAGCTGTCGATCTCAATGTCTTTTCAGGCAAATAACATTCAAAGTCGTTCTGCGGCATGTCATTTCAGAAGAGCTACACTAAATCTTGACTAACAAGGATGAACAAACACATAACAATTGAATACAGCATTCCAACATAATTTCTGTCATCTTAATGCTCCCGTCGTCCAGAAAATAATGAGTAGACATTCTTGACTGCATGATCAAAGTGCTCTCTTCAAGTCATTGGACTTTCCAATTTGAACAATACTTAATCTGCTGTATCCAAACTTAACCCTCGCATTGAAGAAGATCCACAAAACCAGCACTTTTTTCTGCTATGAATAAGAAGGAAACCTCATGCAGAGAACAGATCATGGCAGACTCAGCTTCCTCAATTTTGCAGTTCTTCAGGATGTCAATCAGTTCAAGAAGCCTGGAGGTTCCTAGTAGTTTCTTTCTTCATTTTGTCTTCAATGTCCTTTCATCTATCCTCTAGACTTCCTCTGTCTGTCGGACGAAATGGTCCGCGTCCCATGTTGCCAAGGAATATTTCCAAACTTCAGGGGCACGATCTGCTGAATATATGATCTTCCCGGAAAATGTCGTTTATCTTTTGGGAGCACTGAGAGCCGAGGCAACCAAAATGCTACATATTCTCCTCCAGGATCATATGTTTTTGCCTGAGTAATTTTTGAAGTCATACAAAATCAGAGCTTTAAGATATAGCTTCAGGTGAAAAGAAGCTGCTTTTGCTAATACAACGCCCCCAACAAGTGCGAGGGATCACACAATGTTTCTTCCATGCTACCTAAGACACCATGAGCCTCCTCTTGTGAGAAATAAAGTCACCTCTCCAATCACCACATCCACCATTTAAACCTAGCAGATAGAGCCTAAAAGGTCGTTGTTTAATAGTTACGAAGGCTTACAAACTTGAGGACTTAAAACTGAGAAACTATCTATTTATATCCTCTATAAGCGCATTTCTTCCTTCATGAAAAGAAAACATTCGAAAGAAAAGCATAGGCACTTGTTTAGGGATGCTGAAATTAACTATCCTCTCTAGGGCCATTCCAACTCCTCTGCAGAAAAAATTCGTACAATACAATGCTACCTCCAAATCTAGAGAGGTTTTATGTCCCAAGTAGGAGTTCTATGACTCTGCATCAGAAAGATAAAACCTTTCTTTGAATGAGAATGATAAAACAAGCTGATCATTGGCTAATTGGTCAGTAAAATCAATTATACTCAAGAGGAAGAAAATCTATTGACTATCAATTTCAAATGTACTTCATCTGCATTTTCAAAGAAAACATTACCGTCTGTCATGATGCACCAATCTAAAATTTCTTTTGGAAGGTGGTTGTGCATTAGACTGACTTATAAGAATTGTAAAAAGCAGGAATTAGTCTAGCAATAGTGGTTGGCTGGCTTACCTGTAAGTAACGATTTAGGACTCTAGGACAATTCTAGGAAAACGACAACATCAAGCACAATGTACGATCGAGGAGACCTAAACGCCGAAAAAGAGATGTAGAACATGGGCAGCTGTATATTGCTATTTATCATAAATTGGTCTCCCTTACATGCTTTGCTCGTCTTTGGAATAAATCTGCAATAATTTTTTCTGCTAGATCGAAATCATAGTTTATAATTCAAATCAAACCACGAAATGCAATGTCTTAACCCTAGTTCTGTAAATATGAGTCAACTATCCATTTGTCAAGCATCATCCTCCCAGGGGGTTTTAGCCGCAGAGGACTAAGTACAATAATGTGTCTTTAGCTTCACATAATGCTGCACAAGTCCTACATAATTACCGAGTTGTGGGGAATCAAAGTCGTTTTTGCAGCACGGTATATGCGCAGAAAGATAAGGAACTTTCATAAAATGCTGGACAAGAACACTACAAGTGCCAAAACTTATGTATGGCGCTCACTTTAGTACTAAAAGTTTCCGCCGGATCACTTAAATATAAAAAATTTTGGAAAAAGATCACTTAAATGCCAACTCCGGTTAATTTAACCGGAAATCCGACGTAGTATTTGTTTATTAATTTCTGAAGCCGATGTGGCTCACCGGAGGTTTAGTCAGCATATACAGTCAACATGTATACTTTAAAACAACGTAGTTTAGCTTATTCACCCTAATCCAGTTTAATTATATTTTTTTTCCTTTTTTCCTTTCCTTTCTTTTTTTTTCCTTTTCTTTCCTTTTTCCTTCTTTTCTTTTTTTTCTTTTTTTTCTTCTTCTTCTACCTTTGGCTAGTAACCGGACATTGGCCATGGCTGGCCACCTGGCCTCGCCCAAACGAGGCCGCCGTCTCCTGCCCCAAGCGAGGCCCGGTCGACCCTTGCCTAGGCAAGGGCGGGCAAGCCCCAACGAACCCTAGCGAAGGCTCCCCTCACCAAATCCGGCGAGGTCGGCCCTCGCCCAGGCCACGGCGGCCTCGTTGGGCGTCGGCCGAAGGAAGGCGAAGCCCCGCAAGGCCGCCGCGACCAAGGTGAGGGCCGGCCTCGTCCAGCCCAGATTTGGCGAGGAGAGGCCGACCCTCGCCAGGGCTCACCCGCCCTCGCCCAGGCGAGGGTCATTTGGGCCTCGCTTGTGGGAGGCGACGGTGGCCTCGTCCAGGCGAGGCTAGGTAGCCGGCCATGGCTAATAACCGAACACCGGCCACCGGCCAAAGGTAGAAAAAGAAGAAAGAAAAGAAAAAAATCAAAAAAAATATTTAAAAAATCGAAATATATACATAGAAATGCCACATAGACTAATTTTTTTAAAAAAAAAACACCCAACTCAAATTAAAATTTTAATTACAAAAGCCATGTATTAATTGGCCGAAATTTCTCAATGTTGGCACTTAAGTGATCGTTTTTTCTCCAATTTGGCACTTAAGTGATCCGACGAAAACTTTTAGCACTAAAGTGAGTGTCGTACATAACTTTTGACACTTCTAGGGATCTTCTCCCCATAAAATGCGGTACAAGTCAAGACCCCGCTTCACCAAATTCCTTTTCAGGGTCCTCCAAACAAACACTCGATGAGAAACTGTGCTCTCAAAGCTGCCAAACAAAGAAGCAGCACAACTTCGGTCTATTACCAACTAGAATCACTTTGGCGTCACCGGCAACAATAGCAAGAGAGGGATCTTGATCATGGAGTCGATGAAAGGGGTTAGCTTGGAGCATGGGAAGTGCGTGTGAATGCGGCTTTTGTCGGTGCAGGGAAAGAGAGGAGAGATAAAAGACGCCGATTTTCTACATCCAGTTCTTGGGGGAAGCCAAAGTAATGGGTGTCGGTGAAGCGGCAGGGATTGAGGCAATAGACGGGCGAGACGAGCTCGGAGGAAGACCTGGCCTGGAACAAAGCCTCTGTTGGAAATTGGTGATCCAATTTTTAAGAAGGCTCTAGTCCAAACTAGGCAAGCCTAGAACTACGTGGAAATGCCAGCCGTAAAAGTCTGGCTGAAGAAAATCTTGAACGTGAGCAACAAAGTTGTCAAAATAAAATATTGTGCAGATTTTCTAGAATTGTTGAGAATGGCGGTGGCTAGCTGAACCTTGAAGGCTTACGTGGGAATGGAGGCAAGCAAGCAGCAGCAGCAGCAAAAGAAAGGAAGAAACAGTTAGCAGAAGTCCAACTCGGTGGTTACAGTCACGAGTAGTTCATTGTGGACAAATAGCCAGCTGTAGCGTGTACGAGTCCTGCAATTGTTTGAGTCGGTTGTAGGCCTATATAAAGGCTTGGTTGCCATTCGTGCTGAGTATGTAGTTTAGACTTCCACCTCCTCCTCCACCAAGGTGTGGGGAGCATGAACTAAAATATCAGACCTCCTCCAGCTATTATAAAACTATTTTTAATAAACCTTGTCTATATTTTTCGAAGAATCCTACCATTGACCATCATCTACCAAATATGTCCTACATGCATATACTTGCACACATTCAAACCACAAATTATCATTAAATATAAAAAAACCAATGTTTCCATGCAACCTCGAATTTCAATATGGTATGAGGGCTCCCAAATTCTACAACCTCATTGTCCAACACCCTCAGATCATTCCCGAACCACACGATCACCCTCCCTTGGCCCCTTCCCGTTTGCATGTTATTATGGGAGAATATGTTCATAGTCTTGTCTGCAATCTCCAACATTTGGTCGGGGTTCAGTGCAGGAATGCGGAAAAGTCTTGCAAGATACTTTGATCGATTCAGTATTTCAGAAAGAGAAGCCATTGTTGTTGGGGAATGAACATAAACCTTGGATCTTGATGTGTCGAAGAGGTGTGTCCGTTTGAGACTTGGAGGGTGTGCGAGTGAGGGGCCTCACTCTTAAATCTTTTGAAATTTTGTGCAATCAAATGCTACTAGCCTTGCCATGGATGTCACAAAATTTTGTTGCTCATCGAAATTTAGTAACCAAAATTCCCAAACCCTCCATGCATCCAAAATTTACTTGTAACCAAAATTCGTGCAACCCGCCTATAGAAGGCGATGATAGGTTGTAAGGGAATGGAAAGATTCATAAAAACTGATTATCAATTTATTTCATGATTATCTCGATTTTCAATTTCAAGTTTTCATATTTCTGTCTCATCGTCATATGAATTTATTTTATAAACTCATTGAAATTTTTAAACTTTGCCTTTTTTTAGAGATTAAAAGGTTCTGCATACATATTTACACATATTCCTTTTCTTTCCTCACATATTACATTCTGAAATTGTTGCAAAATCTCTCTTAATCTCCTCTTGCAATCACTACGCATTTCTTTCTAAAGCCAAGTTACGTTATCAAACTGATCCATTTGACTTTTTTCCCACACGCATATGCGTGTGCTCGATTGCTTCGAATTCTTCTTGAACCTCGCATTTAATGAGTTAATAAATAGTTGGTCAACGATGTACATTACGAACGTCTATTTCACGGAACTGAAGTACGAGATAAATGCAAAAGTAACCAATCCCACCTCATAATAGTCTTCCTTAAACTTCATTTTGATATTAACATCAGTATATTCGTAAAAATATCCATGCAAAAATCTTAAAGACCCGCTCCAGACCATTACAAATATACATTTGCATGTAAAGCTCCGGTGCCTGCACCAGGCATGCGGATGCCTACCCAAAATGTTTATCGAGAGAGACTTAGGGAGCCTTTCCCCTTCATATCCGTGCTTGAGCGAAAGTTAAAAATGAAAAATCAATTAAAGAACCAATTAAAACTCTCAAAAACCATGCATATGTACGAAAGATCCTCTAGAAGATGAAACAAAGCGCATCATTTAGAGAGAGACCTTGAGATCATCAGCAAAACGGTTATACCCACAAGAGCTCATATCATGCCCAGAATCTCCACATTTCAAGCATATTTTGGTAGAGTCAGCCGTCTACTTCTCTGGACAATTCTTTGCAAGATGACCACTTTCTTTGCAAGTAAAGCAACGTCCCCTACAGAAAAAGAATTATGCCAGATGAATCGCACACAAAAGTAAAATAAAAGGTCTTTCAGGAAAGAGATAGGAGTATTGGGTCGACACAGGGTGGTGTTGCACGATACATATTATGGGTCGCATTTGCAAATAGAATAATTTAATTGAAAATATTTATCACTGTAAATCTAGTTCAAGATAGTAATATACTTCCAAACTTGATACCTGAAAGGGTGCAATGTTAAGACAAAGAACTCGCATAGTGGACTAAAAAATTATTCTATTCGCATAGTGGACTAAAAGTATACTACTATCTTAAACTAGATTTTCATTGATAAATATTTTCAATTCAATTATTTTATTTACAAATGTGACCCATAATATGTATCGTGCAACACCACCCTGTGTTAACCCCAATACCCCCGATCTCTTTCCTAAAAGAACTTTTATTTTTCTTTTGCTTATAATTTGTCCAGAGAAGTAGAGGAATATAAAAGGCTGGCGGAAATTCATGTCATTACAAACCTTTATGCACTGTTTAGGATAGTGTTCTAAACTCCCACACAAAAAGCATGGTTTCCTCCCCTTTCGGCATGTAAAATTAACTACTATATGACCTTCAGCATTGCAGATGTTGCAAGTTCCCCAATTACTGTCCCCAGCCACGCGGAAAGAAATATATAGGGTTAATATCATAGAAAATTTCAAACTGGTATGCATGTCATAAATTTACCCTACACTAATTTTTTGACTATCAAAAACCTAAAACTGGTACATCTGTAACAATTTTACCTTCCGTTAGTTTTCATTAAATTTTACTGTAAAATTGCTTTGTTAAATGACACATGGCAGTTGATGAGTATACCAATTTAGGGTTTTACCCTCCGTTTGTCACAGGTGCACCAATTTGTGATTTTTCGCGGTATTAATTTAATTTAACGAAGGGTAAATTTGTCACAAATGTACTATTTTGAGGTTTTTTATGATCAAAAAATTAGTTTGAAGTAAATTTATCACAAGTATACCGGTTTAAGGTTTTTCGTGATCAAAAAATTAATTTTGGATAAATTTATTATAGGTGTACCAGTTTTAGGTTTTTCGTGGTATTAACCTAAATATATAAGACAAATACTAAAAACCTCGATATGGAACTCGTGTGGCATTAAAACAATAACCCAAGAGCAAATATTTGGATTCACAAGAAGCTTTCGTAGGACTATATTATCTGTTATCTCTCGACCTTCATTGGATCCACTGATTCTAGTACCTCTGTCCCGCTAACAACCTCGTCCTTCTCTTCCTTATCTACATCCATGACCTGATAAAGAAAATAAAGTCCGCCATATTCACTGCCCACTGTGTTCATGGCAACGTGGCACATCCATAGTTACATCTCAAAAATAGAGTAAAGCATTAGACGTCCTGGAATCATCCTCTTCATCTTCTTCTTCCTCTGCTCCTCCTCCTCCTCCTCTTTGATGACATCGTTATATTGCAAAACAACGACGCTACCACCATCCATAGTTAATCTCATATGCGGAATCCTTCGCTTTGCCAACGATGGGGTTTGACCATAGTTCTCTCTTAGTCTCCTTATTACCGGTGCTTGCTAGAAGAAAAAAGGAATTCCGATATGAGAGTATTGGCTAAACGATCCCGAATTTAAAGATATTGTCAAAGGGGCTCAGAAAACTGCTCAATCGGACTTTATGAGCAAATCGAGCAAGGTTACTGGTAGATTGGTGGGTTGGAGAAGGAAGAAATTCTCTAATGCTCATCATTAAATTGAGAATCTAAAGAAGAAGCTTACTGAGCTAACCAACTGTCCTGGTGGGATGCGAACAGGAAGGGGACCCAGCAAATTAAGAGCAAATTGAAAAAATATGGAGGCAGGACAAGATGTATTGGAGCGTGAGATCCTAGATTAGCTAGTTGAGGTGGGACGACAGGAATACCAAGTACTTCCATGCTACTACGGTCCAATGAAGAAAGTATAACATAATTTCTATGTTGAAAGTGGATGTTACTGTTGAAGCCATGACCCTACAGTGTTGAGGCTACACATTGGCAATTTTTATAAGTCTTTATATGAAGCCATGGGTCCAACGAATTTTCAGCTCGTGTTATTAGGGTGTAAATTGCAAAGGACACAAGTTTGATAGATACATTTGGATTGTTAAGTCATGTTGTTTCGCATACATTTATTCATAGGGTGTAAATTGCGAAGGGTATATTTAGAAGAGGAAAAGTTTGGAAACACCCTCTCGATTTTATACAGTGCTTAGATCTGGATTTAGATTAGGCTAATTGAGTGCATCTGTCGATTGACATATTCCCTAGGATATGCATTAGTTTATTTTTCTCATTGATGTTATTTTTTGCCTTTTGCTCAAATTCATTAGAGAAACGTGAAAGCATTTTGTGCTGGTGGTGATGTTGGAAACATGTGCTCCATGTTAACAGGCGATCAAATCGGGATATGCTCTGCTTTAACTGTGTTTCATATGACCACAAAGGCTTATTAGTGATTATTACTGTGATGAGTTAGTAAATCAACAAGCTGACAAAATGTCATCGAACCTATTGGTATTAAACTCTCGAAAAATTTATAAATGGACGGTATTATAAGGTAAAGGCTAAAGATATCTAATCTGAAATTTGTTGATGGTATGTTTACATTGGTATCGGTAATGAAATATAATAACTAAAGACTAGATAGAATATTGGCTACAGTAAGCTCGAGTGTCTTGATGCATTGCATTGGGAAGAGTCAGCCAAAAGCCCTTGTTTACATCGTACAAGAATCTTAGGAACATGGTCCGTGAGGCTAAGTGCTAATAGGAGATTCATTTGTCAGGAAGTGCAGTTGCATTGTATTTCAACTTTCATGTTGACATAGACTTTTGGGACCAAAAACACCACCGTCCAGCGATAAACAACACAGCATATACCATCTTCAACAAGCAATCTGACTGAACCATTTTACATCTATATATTACTATTTCCGGTTATAAAATGGCATCAAAGCTACAGCCATTAGTTTACCAAACATATGGGAAATTGTATGGAAGGATTACCAATCATAGAAACCCGATATGGATCCTACATAGATTGTATCAAGCTCGATCGTGCTTGCTTTAGATAAATTGAGATCAGTTCAACCGAGATCGAGAAACGCTCAATTCTATCATAATTTTTTATTAAGTACATGCATCTGTCTAGATAAGATTTAAACTACGGGCTAGAATTGAAAGCAGAGGCCCCAAACCAAGTTGTGCTCATCTACATTAGAAAACAAGGATGCCAGGCATCAAACTTTGAGTGATGAAAATATAGCTATCAATAACGAGTTATAGCATTTAGCCCTCACAATTCTCGCAAGCAAAGCACTCACATGGCACCCTTAAACAGCCCATGAAGTTTGATGTTATACCAGAAACAGAGCAAACCCTTTATTGGCTTGGCCTACTCCAACTCAAATAAGGAAATTCGATATCCTTGTTTTGTTCGTTAACTAAAATCCAGCTTGAACTTTCTTCTTGTTTTACTTGGAAAGTGAAAAGCATTCACCAGAAAAGCTAATTTTGGTTTTTTATGAGTTCAAAGCACTGCAAAGTAAATTTGTAGGAAAATATAGATATATAAATTTCATTGACTAATGTCAACGAAAATGTGCGAGAGAGTTTTACAACATTCACTATGGGTGTCTATATCCCACTAATTGTGATTACACACAAGCAGTTACTACTATTAACTATGGTTACTGCCAAACATCCTCCAAGATAATAGGCATGCTTTTCGTATGCTAATAATTATTATTCACAAGAGGTTACAACTTCTAAGGTCATCGGGATAATCAACCACCACTTGATATTGCAATCGTCACTCGATTATTTGAATCATCACTTGATGCCAAAAGGCGACTCTTGATGTCTAGAATCGACACATCTTATTTGTCTATGGATTCCAACACTCAGCAAAATTTGCATCACAAAAATTGCAAAAATAATCCACGTCAAAGCCACCTGCTACACCATAGAGGACGGTTGATACTAACTAGATCGTAACGTTAGTGATTTCCGGTCAAAATTTGCCGAAATGACTAAATTCGCAAATTATCAAAATGTTTAAATTATTACCTTTTATACTAACTAGTTGAAACTTGAAAGCCATAAAAATCATCAGTTTTAGAGAGAAATGCTATTCCATCTGAGAAATTGGCGATCAATATAGGAATATGCCCTAAGCACAAGATGTTATTACCCTAGATTTTTCTATGTTGTAAACAAAGGCTTTGGGCTGACTCTACCCAGTGCATTGCATCAAGACACACGAGCTTACTCGTTAACTAATATATTTTTTTTTATCTAGTTCCCAAGGAAAGTGGCGTTCTAGGTCAGTCGCATTTCAACGAATAGATACTAATTTACAAGTTGGCTTCAATATTTACAGCCTTAAATAATCAAGTGGCGGTTTTAAACCAAAGCCATTTGCTTAACATTTTCATGGGTTCCCTTGATCATGGCAGACAATCTACAGTAAGTTATCATTAATAATTATCAACACCCATGTTAAGATACCATCAAAATACTTCAATACTTAGGTAGATAATGTTAAGGGAAGTGGCATGGAATGAAACTTTGCGACGATGTGGCTCAATTACAAAACTCCGTACCCGACTCTTTAGATATATTATGACATGTAGTTGCTTCGTCGAGATTAACGGTTGCTCCTATTTACCCGGTAGTTATGCGTGGAATAATATTGCCCTAGAACATGGTGTCTGCAAGGCTGATGATAACCCGCGATTCCATCAAAGGAAAAGACAAACAAAATTGATCAATCAGGAGGCCTTTTCCCACATGCAAGACCAGATGAGTCTTTGTTTATTCTACTTGTACCCAAATAATGTTTATTATCGACTTTTGACAGCATATGAACGGATTATGCAATGGCCCAACCTGATGATTATTACGTAATTAAGCTTACGTACGCGCGTACGTGTCCTAATTTAGTCTAAATTTTAAGCAATACTGGGAGTGGCCCAAATAGATTAATGAGGATGCATATGCTCATTAAGTGTTGAGTAGGATGTCCTTGTTTCGATGTCACGACAGCATTACTCGATTATAATTAGGAATTGAGCTTCCTTCCTTGGCCCTGCGCAGCCCAGATAGGAGGAGAGAACAGAGAGAGAGTTTGTGAAGGATGCAGGCTCTGAGCTCTATCCAGTTGTTCTGCAGAGACTTGGCCGAGCGGCCCGGTGCGTCTTCTCTACTCATTGATCTCCCCCCATTTGGATAGAGGCCATGCTTGGTGCCCTGATGGACGATGGTTTCATTTGCCTTTTTGCAGGTACCGTTCGAAGAGCATTCAGGAGTGAGGAAGTTGATCTTGAACCGGCCTTCCAAGTTGAACTCCCTCAACCTCGAAATGGTGCGTCCCTCTCTTCTGTCTTGTACTTGTTTATGTGCGTCCACTGCTCATGCCCGTCTTGTCCGAGCACGCAGATTTCTCAGATGTTTAGCAAGTTGAAGATCTACGAGGACAATCCGACCGTCAACGTTGTTATCTTGAAGGTAATCACAGGTTGTATTGGTGTCTGTCCTTTCATCCTACTGAGTTGCTTGTACGTATTTAAGCACATAACAGTAGTTGGGTTTCACGATTTCGTATAGTGTATAGATTTAGATTAAGATTCCATTGATCATGCATTAGCTGATTCATGTTTATGTTAATCTTCGCCTCTTGATCAAATATTCATCAGGGAAACGGGAAAGCATTTTGTGCGGGTGGTGATGTTTTCCAAAATTTCTGCTCCATGTTAACAGGTGAGCAAATCCGGATCTGCTCTCTTATGATTGTGTTTCGTATAACTATAACCCTTGAAAAATGCAAGACTACCCTAATTAACGGGAAATGGTAATCGTCTCCTAAAACTTACAATATTAGGAGTACAGTCATATAAACATGTATAATTTTTCGTGTAAAAAAATTGGAAGTTTTTTCCATGTTGTTAAATTTCGGTAAGTTTTCCGACCAAAAAAAAAATTCGATAAGTTTTAGTGAGTGTTAAAAGAACTATTGGTAAAAATAAGTAAATGGCGACATTTTTTTCTAGTTTACTTAGTGAGCCTACCAGCACTTGTTAATTTACATAATAGTTGGTAAAGTGAAGGCTTTGTTAGAAAATGTAAACAAAAGTTGGGAAAAGATTTTAAAAAAAGATTGTCAAAGATACGAAAAAATAATCAAATAAATGTTCGTAACCAACTCAAATAAGAGTTGATAACTTAATTGTAGAAAAATTGGTAATCACTTTCATTAGGGTTAATACCACGAAAAATTATAAACTGGTACACTTGTGGCAAATTTATCCCAAACTAATTTTTTGACTGCCAAAAACTCTAAACCGGTACACATGTGACAAATTTACCCAAAAAACCCCAAACTAATCACTACAAAAAAACATGTTTTTTCCGACGAAATTTTCAACGAAAAATTTGGAGAAATTCGTTGGAAAACGAATTTCCAACGAATTTTCCAACGAAAAAAAATTCGTTGGTTATAAGTCGTCGGAAATTTTTCCAACAAAAAATTTCAATTTTCGTTGGAAATTTGCGATAAATTTTTTTTCATTGGAAAATTTCGTTGGAAAACTCGTGGCTAGATTCATTAAAAACGAATTTTTTTTTTCCGACGAATTTTTTTCGTTGGAAATTACAAATTTTTTTTTGGACTAGCTAAAAATCATGGAAATTTTTTTTCCATTGAAAATTTTTTTTATTTTGGTCAAAATTTTTTTTTTTTATCGAAAAATAGCCCTCGCCGCCGGCGAGGGCAAGCCTCGTCGCCGGCGAGGGCCGAGCTCGCCCAGATCGGGGCGAGCTCGAGCTCGCCGGCCATGGCGAGCTCGGCCCTCGCCATGGCCGGCGAGGGCAAGCCTCGTCGTCGGCGAGGGCCGAGCTCGCCCAGATCTGGGCGAGCTCGAGCTCGCCGGCCATGGCGAGCTCGGCCCTCGCCATGGCCGGCGAGGGCAAGCCTCGTCGCCGGCGAGGGCCGAGCTCTCGCCAGATCTGGGCGAGCTTGAGCTCGCCGGCCATGGCGAGCTCGGCCCTCGCCATGGCCGAAGATGAAGAAGAAGAAGCAACAGGGGCGGGAGCAGGCTTCGGGGCCACCGCTCGTCAAGTCCGTCGTCGTCTCCTAGCCTCGCCGGCGACGAGGCTTGATGGCGTCGGGGGCGTCGGAGGCTTGGTGTCCATGACGCCGGAGTCGGAGCCGGACCTGGAGGAGGAGGGGGGGCGGCGGGGGAGGAGTCGGAGGGGGAGGCGGAGACGGAGGGAGAAGGTGAAGGCGAAGGAGAGAGAGAGAGAGAGAGAGAGAGAGAGAGAGAGAGAGAGTGTGTGTGTGTGAATGTGGAAATTGAAAGTTGTGGTAATAACGAGCGCGAAAATATTGAATTCGTTGGGTTTTTTTTGGAATTCGTTGGAAAATTCGTTAGAAATTTCCAACGAAAAAAAATTCGTTGGAAATTTCCAACGAATTTTCCAACGAATTTTTTTTCGTTGGAAATTTCCAACGAATTTTCCAACGAAAATTGTACACACTAAAATAATTGTTCAGAAAATTGAAATTCGTTGGAAATTTCGTTGGAAATTTCCAACGAATTTTCCAACGAATATAAAAAATGCCGAATAGTAATGGGTTTTTTTGTAATTCGTTGGAAAATTCGTTGGAAATTTCCAACGAATTTTTTTTCGTTGGAAATTTCCAATGAATTTTCCAACGAAAATTGTACACACTGAAATAATTGTTCGGAAAATTGAAATTCGTTGGAAAATTCGTTGGAAATTTCCAACGAATTTTCCAACGAATATAAAAAATGCCGAATAGTAATGGGTTTTTTTGTAATTCGTTGGAAAATTCGTTGGAAATTTCCAACGAATTTTTTTTCGTTGGAAATTTCCAACGAATTTTCCAACGAAAATTGTACACACTGAAATAATTGTTCGGAAAATTGAAATTCGTTGGAAAATTCGTTGGAAATTTCCAACGAATTTTCCAACGAATATAAAAAATGCCGAATAGTAATGGGTTTTTTTGTAATTCGTTGGAAAATTCGTTGGAAATTTCCAACGAATTTTCCAACGAAAATTATACACACTGAAATAATTGTTCGGAAAATTGAAATTCGTTGGAAAATTCGTTGGAAATTTCCAACGAATTTTCCAACGAATATAAAAAATGCCGAATAGTAATGGGTTTTTTTGTAATTCGTTGGAAAATTCGTTGGAAATTTCCAACGAATTTGTTTTCGTTGGAAATTTCCAACGAATTTTGCGACGAAAATTGTTTTGTTGGAAATTTCCAACGAAGTTTGCGACGAAAAATTTTTCGTTGGAAATTTCCAACGAAATGTGCGACGAAAACGTTTTCGTTGGAAATTTCCAACGAATTTTAATTTTCATTGGAAAATTTGTCGCAAATTTGCAACGAAAATTTTTTCGTCGCAAATTTTCGTAGCAAAAATCCAGTTTTTTTGTAGTGAATATATTTATAATAAATTTACCATCCGTTAAATTGGATTAATATCACAAAAAATCACGAACTGGTACACCTGTGGCTAAAACCCGAAACTGGTATACTCATCAACTGTCACATGTCATCCAACTTAACAATTTGACGGTAAAATTTAATGGAAACTAGCAAATGATAAATTTATCACAGGTGTACTAGTTTGGAGTTTTTGGTGGTCAAAAAATTAGTTTGAAGTAAATTTGTCACGGATGTACCAATTTGGAATTTTTCGTGGTATTAACCCATTTAATTAAAGTTGGTAATTTATAAAAAAGTTTATAAGCTTAAAAACTTGGTGGGCAATTAGCATGATAAATAAAAATTGGGAAACGATAAGAAAAGTCGGTAAATTCAAAAGAAACTAAATAAACATTGTTGAGTTTTCAAAATAAGAGTTGGTTACCTAAACTTAGTAATTAGATGGGTAAATTCATGGAGGGTTGGTAAATTCAAGCGGTGGCACGAAAGATAAATAAAAGTTGGTACAAGACAAAAAAACAAAGTTGACAATTTTTTAACTTCAACAAAGATATTAATTTAATAAAAGAATTGGTAAGTTACTAATAAATTATCGAAAAATCAAGTGATCAGTGATTTATTGTTACCAACAGATTTCGTATACTTAGCAACTTCTTCAAAAATCAACCAACACGAAAAAATCATTTTTTTAACGCAACAGTAGAATCGTCTTATCTACATGCATTATTTTGGCATTATTTTGAGAGTTTCCACCTATTTTATAAGTTTAGAAATGCCTTCCGCAAGCGAAGAAAACTTATTAATATTTACCTTTTATCTTATAATCCAAGAAAATTCTGGTTTTACTTAAATCCTCCAGCACATTGGAGCTTTGGAGCAAGCTTTTACAAGAAACAACTCACCTTGGATCACCTGATAGCCACCTATAAAAAGCCTTTGGTGAGATTTGGGGGCTTTTCTTCTTATACCATACTTCCATGGCTGATGAACCAAAAGATAAGTATCTGTAGTCAAGTTATAGAGATACCTTCTAAATCAACTTGAACATTTTTTCTTTTCATATGAATGGTATTGAAGGTATGCCTCATCGACGGAGTTGTAATGGGCGGTGGCGCTGGACTCTCCATGCACGCAAGATTTCAAGTCGTGACAGAGAAGACGGTAAATAGTCCTCATCTAAAATTTCGTTCGACTCGGATAACCGGACTCAATGGTGATGTATGATGATTGCAGATGAGCTTTGTTCATCAAAATGTGTTTTCTGAGACATCTGATAAAATTTTTCTTGTCACTACAGAAGATGAATCTTTCTAAAGAGTGCTTTACCCAAAAAAAAAAAAAATCTTTCTAAAGAGTGCTTCGATTCCTGGTGTTGCGGGTAATTGCAATGCCTGAAGCAGTGCTCGGAATCTTTCCGGATGTGGGTGCATCTCATTTCCTATCCAAGCTTCCCGGTTACTTTGGTAATTCTGAACTGCTTTTTCTTCTCTTTGTTTACTTCAGATGAACCCATAATACACATATTGACCATTGTAGGTATGGAATCAAAGATGAAGTGAATTGTATTGATCTTTTCATTTGTGGTCTTGTATATGTGTCTTCTCGACAAATTTTAATTGACTAGTTAGTGTGTGTTGCGCCGAGCTTTTTAATTGTCAAAAATTGAATTTATCTAAAATCTAGATTAGATTTTCCTATCATTTGGATTTTACAAGCGGTGTTACATTGAGCAGGTGAATATCTAGGATTAACCGGCGCACGGGTCGATGGAGAAACAATGCTTGCATGTGGCCTCGCAACTCATTTTGTCTTTTCAAAGGTAACTAATTGTTTGCAATTTTGAAACTTGCGCACCTTTCCATTGAATAGTTAAAAGGAAAAAAGGTGGCACATTAGATGTATTTAATTATTGATACCATTTTAGTTTTTCTTTTATATATATACGGGTAATCCTTTATTTTCTCGTTAGGATCTTCCTCTTTTAGAACATGCTCTCTCTTCGGTGGATTCATCAAATGCATCAGAAATTTCATCGGTCATCAACAAGTACGCACACAAATCCAATACGAAAGAGGAAGATCTTCACAAAAGGTTACTGATATTCTATTCTAGCACTTCACTCTCTTCCTGTCGAATGGAATCTCTTCATCAACAAGTCTTCATTGTTGGAATAGATTGAAGAGCATAAACAGATGTTTCTCAAGACAAACTGTGGAGGGCATATTACGTTCTCTCGTAAGCATACGTTGGTGTGATTCTTCTCTCTTTCTTCTTTTCTAGTTGCGCAGCTGAGATAGTTGTGCGGTGCAGGAGGAAGAGTTGCTAGATAACTTGGCAGAGAATTGGATCATCGAGGCAGTGAATAGTATGAAGTCTGCTAGTCCGACCAGCCTAAAGATTTCTCTGAGATCGGTAATATGCAAAACAAAACGTAAAACTATCAAGCTTAGGGGTAATTTATACAGATTAACGCTTTTGAATGATAGTGAAATTCGACAAACATCTTCCACTTTTCAAAATATACTCTGATAGGGTGTGCGCAGATGGGAATTTGAAAGTAGAAAGTATTCAGCAATTTTGTTAGAGTAGAATGGGAGTTATCCAGTCATAAACTAACACATTGCGTACCTACATGCATGTATGTTTATGCTTATTCCAGCAGTTGCAGAGTACATGGTACACGTGATCGTCAATTATTTATGTCTAACAGTACGAGGAGCACGGCACATTGCATTCAACAACTAAAATGAACTTGTCGAATCTTGATGATTAGATAAGAGAAGAACGTGGTCAGACGATTGAACAATGTCTAGCTCGGGACTACCCCGTCTATTGCAACGTCGTGAGAAGGAAGATCACCAATGACTACTACGAGGTACAAACCATGAGCAGTGATAGGATGCGACAAACTCTAAATGGATATTTAAATATGTAGGACATATTCAAGTACTCAATGAGAGCTTTTGTTTGTCGTGTCACTTTTATAGGCAACTTCCTAATAGCCAAGAAGTTATTTCATGGACCATAAACCATATAAATCAATACAATCTCAAATCATTGATTATATGGGTCCGACTGTAAAGCCTATATGATCAATCGTACGGATGAACATGATCTAACTATCTATAGACTATACGATATTTCTGTAACTAAAGTGTCCGCAAAGAGTGTCCGTCGTTTGTCATATGTATTGCTGTCTTCGTCAATTTGTGTAATGCATTGGTGAACACGTTTTGGTGCAGGGTTCAAAGGCAATTTTTTTCGATAAAGACAAAAGGCCCAAGGTACAAACATTTACATCGTTACCCTACTATTTGACCTGTCGAGTTGGATCTTGAAACTTTGTTTAGGAAGAGCAACAATACATCAGTTTATTTGACATTTGATATGGTGATGACATCGTGTTTTAGACATCTTCTTTTTACGTCCAAACCTTTTGATTGGTGCTTGGCTTTGTCTGTCATTTGTTGTACATTGGCTAAACGAAGACGGTCCAAATCATTGCTTTCTCTTAACTAATAAATGGGAGGACACATGTTACAACAACACATTATAGAGTCTCTTTTATATTATCCTAATAATAAAAATCCAAGTACTAAACTTCAGTGAGTTCAAGAGACAATCATTAAAGCCTCGCAGAGATTTGAGATCCTATAATCGTCCGCAAGGTAATAAGGTATGATGTAAGCTAGAATTGTATTAAGTCATGTGCTATAATACGTTGTTCCGTCAGATACTAACAACTTAACCTTTTAGGACAAACAGTTTATCTCACAATTTGGATGAATTGATGCATGAGGCTGAGCATGAGCCTGACTTTAGTTTGATGAACACAGTGGGAGCCGCCAAAGTTAGAGTTAGTCGGAGCAGAGATGGTGGATATGCTATTCAAAGCATTGGAGGATGATGACGATTGGAATTGTCTACAGCTCCCTGCACGGTCCTCCGACATGCTTGACCGCACGAGATCAAAGCTCTGAATGAACCTATTTGTGACACAACTCACACATATTGCAATACAGCAAACTGGAAACTGTGACATCAGTAACCACGTAAATACAACTCAGAGATATTGGCATGCATTTGTAACGTGACAGTCTTATTTGTCAAAATCACACGAGACAACTCAAGCTTTACTGATTAACTTCCTGTCTAAATTTTAGCATTTGATGAATACTTTTGCCTGTGGGAATCACATTGATCTCTAAATTACAGGTAACGAAGAGGAATAATTGCTGTCGATGCATCTAAAGATAGAACAGCGCAGTATCTATGTCAAATTTCAACTGCACATGCACCCGTCAATGCCAGCTTCAAGGCAGAGTCAGGACACAATCCAAGTTTTCTGGAGATGAAAATCTAGCAATACCAACAGTAGCAGAGAAAAAGAGAAATCGACAGCAGAAGAAAAAGATTACCTTATTTGTTTCTATTATAAAATGTGAGCTTGTACAGTTCCGCAAAATCGAAACCCCAAACTCGATTGTACAAATAAATAAGGAACACACTAGATCATTCCATTTTGAAACAAGCTTGCATTCTCGGCCTAAAAGCAGCACAGCAATTGTCAGTGACTCAAGAAAAATCTCTGCTCAAGCAATTAGATCCTCGAACAATGTCACAATTATTACCATTGCACCCACAAATACGCCTTCAAATAGACAAACATCCAGAATCCAAGTTTAGCTTCAGGTTGTCGTCTTTGCAGCCAATACACGCAACTGAGCACTCTTTGGCAGACATAGGAAAGTGCAGGTATTGCTCCACAAAATAAGAAAGTACTGCTCCGCCAATGCTTTCAAATCAGAGTATCTTATCTTAATTTCTCCGGAGAAACTTAATAGTTAATACGCTCTTGCAGTTTTTTTCTAACCTCAAAAAGTGACTGCACTTATTGTCCAATCTTATTCTCCAAAATCACCCTCAGCATAAGATTGTGGAAAACTAAGCACAAACCAATGCCAGGCAGAGGTGGGAGGGCTACCGCAAAACAGCAAAGCTTAGACCTCAAAAGTTTTGAACTTGGATCCAATTTGAAGATGACAAAGCAGCAACATCCTGAGATGGCTTTGGCAATGCAGGTTTTTCCTTAAAAACTTTACTTTTATCCGCATTCTCGAACAATTGCTTCCGGAGGACACCATGCAAACGCCCAAAGAGTTGCTTCTTCAGGGATTCAAATGCCAAATCCAACCTCTCCAGCTGCTCCATCGCATTCACATTATACATGAATAACCCATAGTAGAGGTCAAAGCTATCACCAGCCGTATTCTCCACCAAATTTAACAAAGTCTCGTACCCTTTTGTATTAATCGGGGTGGACTCCAACCCCAGTTTCTCCAGAGTCCTCCCCATTGTGTGCGTGATAAACTGTGACCCAGCTGCATGCCAATCATGTTCAGCACAACTCATCTCCACCATTAGACACCCTTCCTGTGCAAATATGTCCAAAAACCGGTCACATCGTGCTTGTCTTAACTCATCACTTCCAACCCTAACTTTATCATAAACAAAGGAAAGACCATTCCATCCATTCTTGCCGCTCTCGGGTCCGAACATTGGGTGCGTGCAAAGAACATCAAAATCTAATGGCAAGTTCTGGAGAAACAAAACCCTTGGAAATTCCTTCACCGAAAGTACATCGACGAACAAGGTACTCCTTTTCAATCTTTGGAGAGGCAATGACTTAAGGACGCTCTCTGTAGACAAAATCGAGCTGCAAAGAAGGATCACGTCTGGATGCTCTTCACAAAGATCATCCGCATTAGAAAACAAAGAAACCCCCAACCTTTGAGCAGCCTCAGAGTAATCTGATCGAGAATAAGCTATAACTGTGTGACCTTGGCGGACCATGGTCTTCCCTAGAAACTGGCCAAATTTTCCAAATCCAACAATGGCAATCTTGAGGGGTGACCTATCTTGAGAACTGCTGGAGCTAGGCACTGGATAGCTGATTGTCGGAGCAACATCTTGGAATCTAAAGGTTTTGAGAAAAATTATGAATGAGATTCTACATCAAATGAATTTTCTAAAAGAGGTAGAAAGATGTTACAAATCTTTCGGCAAACACAAGAAGCAAACACATTTTCCTTACATTACTATATCTCATTGCTCCACAGAAAATACAATGCAAATGGGAACATTAATCGCAACTGACTATCAGTTTTGAGGTATATTAAATCATTAAACCGTAACACTAGACTTCATTCTCACTGCCACAACTTAAAAGGTAATAGCATAATACCTAAAAAAACTTCGTGCTAGCAGCATTTCTACTGCTGTCTTGAAAAGCAGAGAATATACAGTCAAATAATCAAGGACAAGCGATATAACTGAAAAAGAAAAGTTCCCACAACCAAAACAAAGAAACCATTTATTAGCAAAATCATACCCCATTGATTTTGAAGTAGCCGCACCATGTTTAATATTCGTCAGCACCCTGTAATTCTCCTGCGAAACGGGCACCATCTCAGCACTTTCAAACAACTGCTTCCTCACCACATCATGTACCCTTCCAAACAGCTGCTTCTTCAATGCCTCGAAAGCCAAATCCAACCTCTCCAACATCTCCAACGAATTTTTATTATACATGAACAACCCATAGTACAAATCGAAGCTGTCCCCTGCAGTATTTTCCACCAGAGCTAGCAACTTCTCGTACCCCTTCGTGTTAATCGGCGTCGATTCCAATTCCAACTTCTCCAGAACCCTCCCGACCGTGTGCGTGATGAACTGCGATTCGGCAGCACATCTATCGTGCTCGGCGCAGGTCATCTCCACCATATTACACCCCTCCCTCGCGAAGATATCTAGAAATTTCTCGGCCCTCGAAATCCTCAATTCCTCATCGCCAATCCTAACCTTCTCATACACAAAATTAAGCCCACTCCATCCATGCTTCCCACTCTCAGGTCCAAACATCGGATGCGTACAAATTATATCAAAACCACAAGGCAAAAGCTGAACTAGCAAGGTTTTCGCAAACTCTTTTACCGACAAGACGTCGACGACCAGCGTGTTCCGCTTCAATCTCTGCAAAGGCAGCGACTTTACGACTCTTTCCGTCGAAATGATCGAAGTGCAGAACAAGATGACTTCCGGGTGCTCCTCGCACAGGTCGTCCGGGTCCCGGAAGAACGTGACCCCGAGCCTGCGAGCGGCGTCGGAGTGGTCGGATCGCGAGTGGGCGAGGACGGTGTGGCCCTGGCGCGCGAGGGTCTTGGCCAGGAACTGGCCGAAGTTGCCGAAGCCGACGACGGCGATCTTGAGCTTCCCGTGCGATTCGAAGCGGGCGGAGAGCTTGGACTCGTAGTCGTAGAGCTGGGCGGCGTCCACGGACTGGATGCGGAGATGGCGATGGCGGCGGCGGCTGCGGCGGCGGAGAGATTGGGACCGGGGGAGAGCAGAGAGTGTGTGGCGGAGGTGAGAGAGGGGCAATGGCGGCGGCGGCGGCGGCGGCGGACACCGGAGGCGTTGCAGGGAGGCGAATGCGAACGGCATGTTTGTCGGATTTTCTGAGAGAGAGACGTGCGGGAGTCCTTTGCGAGGGAGACCAAGGTTAGTTTGAAACGAACTTCTCTAATTTCCACGATTTTGGTTTTTCAATTTGAAGTGCTTTGCCAAATTTTGTAGGACCCTGCTTGGGTTGTATTAGATTGATATTCTAGTTAACGAATATTTATGTACGAATCATTTGTAGAAAAAAGAAAATTTTGTTCAAAGCTCTACGGGAAAATTTCAAATGAGGACCGACCTTGTGTTAAATAAGAGCTCGAAGTGACCATGGCAATTTTCAAATAAGAATATGACCTCGACAGTAGTTGATCGGCTAACTATTCCGACCGGTCATAGGCTTTTTCGTCTAAAGACAATTTTTATTTTTATTTTTTTCTCAATTCTTTTTTTTTCCTTCTGGCGGGGTTGGCCCTCACCTATGGCTTTTGAGGGCAACCTCACCCAAGGCGAGGGTTGCCTTACCAAGGCGAGATGGACGTTGCCGAACTCTAGCAAGGCAACCCCCGTGCAAGCAAGGCCTTCCCTCACTTGTGGCCGACGAGGGTGGGCCTCGCCAGATTGGGTTGGGCGAGCCATCCCTCTCCAAGCATCATCGGTGGCCGGCCATCGTTTGAGACCGGCCACCGACGAAGAACAAAGAAAAAACCAGAAAACATGAAAAAAATTCAAAAAAAAAGGTAAATGACGAAAATGTCATTGACCATCTAGAAAGTCAGGTTATTCTTTGAAACTAACATAGTCACTCTATGCCTTTATTTGAAATAAGATACACTTCTGATTCTTATTTAAGAAAATAAGAGAATTTCAAGCCTTTATTTAAAACAAAATTCACTTCATATCATTATTTAAGAAAACGATAGCACTTTAGATCCTTATTTACAATTTTTCCCTAGTTCAAAATATTAAAATGTAATACTCGGAGACAAAAATCTTGAATATTTACTTATATCAATCTCTTGTGCGAGCATGTTTGTGATATTGATAAATATGAGATGTTTCGATTTTCGGTTGTTAACTAGACTTCGGTGAAGCATTAATAATTACAAACCTCCTTGTACGGCTGCTGATCAAGTACGACGAGTATTATTTCAACACGATTCAAAAAGTTAGGGAGGTTTGCCGGACCTTTTCTTTACGTGAATTAAATAGTTACAAGAATTTATTGCTAGCTAACGGGCATCTCATTAAATACAATTTAATAAGGAATATTTCAACACTTCCGGCTGTAAAAGGAAAGTAATTTTTTTTTTTCTTTGGTAAAATTCTTCAAAATTCAATACATCCATATTTTATGAAGAGATTCTTCGGCTGCGAAAATTCAACTCGCAGTTGCTGAGCTGGCGAAAGGGTCCCACGATCAGACACGCGCGGCACGTGGGGACCGCTGGGTTCAAGGAAAACGACTCGTCGTATTTATGTTCACTGAAGGAAATAAATTCCATATCGTACTATAATTTTTTTTCTCCAAAAAAAAAAAAGAGAAAAGGAAAGGTGAGGGAAAGAGGTCTTTGTCACTAAATATGTTGGGTATTTTTTAGTATGCGTCCGTTTCGTTAAAAAAAAAAGTAATTTGAAAATAATTTTTTCTTTCTTGACCACAAAAGACGCAATCAAAACCGGCGTCTTGTCCAAGCAATGGCGTTCCACTTGGACTGCTAATCCACATATGTCTTTCTCTATGGCCTTCTGCGATAATAGGAGGATGTTCCGGCGTTTCATGGCTTTCGTGGACACGGTGCTGCTAAGGCGAAGAGCTTCCCTCTTTGATGCTCCTTTCACGCCTTCTTCCCCCAGTCAAGGACTGATAGGTGGCTCCACTTTGCTGTCGTACACGACATCGAAGAGGTGTCTATGACCCTGTACAACGACGACGACATTTATGACTTACCGCAGTTCCTTTTTCTGCTGCACTACGCTGGTGAGTTTTCAAGTGAAAAACGTTGCTGTTTTTCGATGATGGGTGCTGTGAATTGGCCTTCGCTGAAGATATTGCGCATTGATCATGCGGAGTCGAAGGACAATGCGATGATGAGAGTTTTGAGTGGCTGAGCTGTTCTAGAGTTCTTTGAGTTGAAAGGGTGCTCGGGATTTAAGCACATTAAAGTTAAATCAAGAGGTTTTCCTGAAAGTTTCGGCTCCTCATCTTCTCAAATTGCGCCTGTTGGGCATTTCTTCTGTGGGGGGAGAGTTCAAAGTAGATGAAGTGTCTTCCTTTGTTGAGGCCAAGTTAAATTTTGAAGAAACACTCGGACAGGTTCGGGCTCATGGCGATCTTGTCGAGACTCTTCTTCAGAGTCTGCATCATGTCACGAAATTGGTGATGGGGGACATGGTGCCTTCAGGTGTGAGCCGATTATTTTAATTTTGAGGACATTCGTTACAGATTTTGCCATTTGCTTAGTATAGATTGTGACATTGTTTATCGGTGCTTGATGATACCATGCCCATAAATTGTTAGTTCAAAGAAACAACGCAGATGAGACATTGTTTTCTTTTTGTAACGAGACTTTCACACATCTTAACCTGATGTCGCCGTTATGGATCCAGCAATACATTCAAACTTTGATAAATTTTTTTTTCTTGAGAAGCATTTGCTGGTTGTTTGCCTGCTCATTTGTTTGGTCTATCCGCAATTGTGAGAGATGGTTGGAACTGCAAGCATGTTTGATGAATGATCTTCTTTAGTGCTTGAAGAAGTAAAAATGATTTTTTCTTCTTCTACCGCGACTGACGTGCTTAGGTGCTGTCGTTAACGGAGGCGAGAGGACCATTTCTTCCATCCTTAGAATGTCGGCAACTGACATTCCACGTCGCGTCGGACCATGAGGGAGCTCCCGGGATAGCGAAAATACTCGAAAGTTCGCCACACCCGGAGAAGTTATTCTTACGAATGACTTGCATACCCACTTTTTGGGTAAACAATGGCTAGAACCATCTCAATTCACTTTTAACAGCAAATTCACATGAACATACATAATTCGTGAATTTCAGCCTTAGGCCGCATATAAACCTGTCGTTTCTTCTGTCATTTTATTTGATATTACTGGATTGATTTTCCAACGATTTATGTTTCTCCTAATGCGGCAAAAAATATTTTATCCTGTCAACCCTCCTCGATATTTGTCTCGTGTTAGTCCCAATCCTATCGCCCATCATTTGTCATTGACATAAAAACAAAAGAAAATGGAGGAAATTTTGCATTGTATTGATATGAAAAGAATACATGTACATTGGTCTATTTATAATGCTAGAAAGAAGTAAAACAGGAAATAATATACAAGATTACAATTTCCCATTTTACTAAACTAATCACGGATTGACTAAATCAATTGAGTCCTCAATTAGGATCATCCAAATCTTCAATAGTATCAAATTGCATCTCTAACACTCTTCCTCAAGCTGGTGGCTTGTATATATCAAGGACGCCTAGCTTGCTCAATAGGTATGTGTGTTGTCTTTGACACAATGGTTTGGTGAAGATGCTTGCAGGTTGTTCTACAGTTCCAATTCCTCTTGTTAGAATAATCCCTTCTCAAATCTTATCTCGAGTGAAATGACAATCCACTTTTATATGTTTCGTTCTCTCATGAAAGACCGGATTTGCCGCTAATTTGAGAGCAGCATCATTATCACAAAATAGTTCGTTTGGCCCATCAATTTGTACCCCAAGATCCTAGAGTAGACCTCATATCCAAATTATTTCGCAGACTGTCTTTGCCATAGCTCGATACTCAGATTCAGCTGATGACAGTGAAACGGTTGGCTGTTTCTTTGTCTTCCATGAAATCAGTGATTTTCCAACCTTGATGCAAAATCCAGTAATGGATCTTCTGGTCATTGGGCAAGTAGCATGGTCTATGTCGCAGTAGGTTGTCATCTTCATGTTGCAATCACGAGACAAGAATATGTCAAGTCCTGAGCATCCTTTTAAATACTTCACAACCTTCAGTGCTGCATTCATGTGAGACTACTTTGGACTATGCATGAATTGGCTAAGTATCTGCACTGAATAGCATATATCAAGTCTTGTCATGGTGAGATATATTAATTTCCCAACGAGCCGCTTATATGCCGATGGATCCTTAAGCAATGGATCTTTGATGGATGAAGATGATCCCACATCATAGTCATGTGTCGTCAATTTTGTATTCTGCTCGATCAGTATAACAACTGGTTTACAACCTGACATTCCTGCTTCTGAAACAATTTCCAAGATGAATTTCCGCTGACTAAGGCCGATTCCTTTGTCGGATCGAGCGATTTCAATGCCAAGAAAATATTTGGGAGGTCCCAAATCTTTAATGTGGAAAGTGGAGTGCAGATATTCTTTGAATTTCTTAATATGGGAGCCATTATTACCCATAATAAGTAGTCGTCAACATATATCAACAAATAAATTGATGAAGTGCTTGCAGTCCATGTGAATAGGGCGTAATCATGTTTGGGATGCTGAAAACCTGTTTTTGTTAGTGCAGCAGTGAATTTGGCATACCATTGCCTGGAGGCTTGTTTAAGCCCATACAGAGATTTACGGAGGTGACATACACGAGACTCTCCCTGGCTCCGTAAACCCTGTGGAAGTTCCATATAAATTTCTTCTTCCAGATTGCCATAAAGAAAAGCGTTGTGGACACCCAACTGATGTAGTTGCCAATTACGAATAGCGGCAATTGATAGAAACGTACAGACAGTTACCTCTTTGGCGACTGGAGAGAAGGTTTCATGATAATCAAAGCCTTCTCATTGCGTGAATCCTTTAGCAACTAAACGAGCTTTATATCGTTCGACGGAGCCATCGGCCTTGAATTTAATCTTGTTTACCCATTTACACCCAATGGGTTTCTGATTAGGTGGTAATGAGACAATATCCCAAGTGTGATTTTCTGTAAGGGCAGTAAGTTCTGCCTCCGTCGCTTTTTGCCATTGAGGATCACTTGCTGCTTCATTGTATGAAGATGGTTCTTGTTCCTCTGAAATACGACTAATACAACACATATGTTCTGTTGATAGTCGACTAAATGAGACATATGAGGAAGTAGGATATTGTGTACTTGGGGAACTCAAGGTAGAACATATGTAGTCCTTTGTCCAAGTCGGAGGACAAACATGCCGTTAAGAACGTCGAGGTTGCTCAGTTAATTTTTGTTCAAGAACTGGTGAAGACTGCACTTGAGTAAATTTTGATGGAGATTCCACTGATGAGTCAGCCAAATGAACGTCTTCAAATGATAACACGGGTGAATCAACCACGTGATTCAAGGTATCCCTTATAACTGGTACAGAAGGGTTCGGTTCTATGAGAATATGTTGGGAAGCCATAGATAAATCTTCGTCGGATAAGAAACGATGGTTGTCCGAGGATGAGAGAGATGATGAAGACGTCATCTCTCGAAAAGGGAAATTATCCTCGTGGAATATAACATCTCTACTTATAATGAACTTCCCTTTAGAAATCTCCATTACTCGGTACCCTTTTTGAAGAGGGGCATATCCCATGAAAATACATTGTGTGGCACGGGGATCCATTTTACCCCGAGGGCCCACAATTGTTGCATAATATAAACAGCCAAATATTCTAAGGTGATCAATTCCTGGGTGTTTTTTATAAAGCATTTCAAAAGGAGTCCGTCCATCAAGAATTCGAGTAGGCATCCGATTAATTAAATAAGCTGCAGTGACCGCACAATTTCCCCAATAATTTTCGAGAATTGAAGCTTGGTATTTGAGTGTTCGAGCTACCTCCAAAAGATGTCTATGTTTGCGTTCAATAATTCAATTTTGTTGGGGAGTGTAAGTGCAAGAACTTTCATGCAGTATCCCATGAGAGGATAGAAAATATATGCAATCAGTAGTAAAGAATTCCCGCCCATTATCTGTACGAATTCGTTGTACAGATTTGTCAAATTGATTTTTAACTAGAGAAATGAATTTCGACAAATTGGAAAAGGTTTGATTCTTGGATTGCATAAGGAAAACCCAAATGACACGAGTATAATCATTAACGATTGTGAGGAAAAAAAGAAATCCATCACGATGTGGGGTATGATAGGAACTCCAAATATCCATATGGAGTAAAGAAAAAGCACTTTTAGCTCGTGACGTACTGATTGGGAAAGATGCTCGAGATTGTTTGGCCAAATGACATATTGGACACTTTGGATGGGGAAAACGCGCGCTATGGCCCAAACATTTATGAAGAATGAGATTTTTATTGCCAGTGGCTGCATTACAAGAAATGCTTTTGTTCAATAAATCTAAACCTCCTAAGCTATCAATCCAAAAATATAATCCTTGTGCAACATTACCCAAGCCCATCAGTTTGTCAGTTGAATGGTCCTAAAAGAAGCAATTTTCGGAACTAAATATGGCACAACAAGAATTATCTTCGCATGCCTTTGAAACAAATAGGAGGTTGAATTCAAAATCAGGAATATATAGGACATTTTTAAGGATAAAATTTGGACTGATAAGAACCGTACCAATTTTGGTAACATAGGTGATGTTCCCATTTGGAAGACGTACTGATATGGAAGATGCTGGTCCTTTGTGAACATGGGAAAATAATTGCTCATTGCAAATTATGTGGTCACTAGCACCCGAATCAATTATCCACGCATCAATTGAGATAGAATTCATCTCGCAAATAAGAGTACCTGAGAAATTTGCATCCCTGTCATTGGCCTTCAACTAACTGAGAGCTCTCATAATGTTTTAGTACTGGTCCTGATTAATTGTCAGATGTGCCCCATCGATTTTTTGTGTTGAAACTTGGTAAGCGGAAAATTCTCTTTCCTTTTTGTCTCTATCATTCGGTTTTCCATATAGTTTCCAGCATGTATCAATAGTATGATGTGGGCATTTACAATATTCACAATATTTACCTTTCGATTTGGAATTTTGCCCATTAACCTTTGATGATGTGGCATTTCGTGGACCGCTAGTTGTCTTATAAGCAGGCATCAACCTGGCCTGATGAGAACCGTTGGATTCGGTTGAGCTGATGGGAAAAAAATGGCCATCTGATCTTGTCTGCGAATCCCAGCCGTCTGATTTCATCCGTCGATCCCTGCCATCCATCCTAATGTTTTTAGGATTTCCATCATTTTCCTTAGCTACAGAGGACTTTCGTTGAAGTCAAGAAGACCAGAGACTTCCACGGCTTTCATCGGCTTGTTGAGACCCAAAGAAGCCGAGACCTCCACGGCTTCTATTCACTGGTTCCGTCGGAGCAGCGCCAAATGGGAAAGCAGCAAGGGTGACGCCTTCACCTACCCGTGCATGTTCAGCCGCAGCCAACCATTGGCTTTCCTCTTGAACAGCCAATTGGAAGATCCGGCCAAGCGACGGTACAGGGTCCATGGCGAGGATTTGTGAGTGGAAAGGTGAGTAACTTTCGTTGAGTATCAGCAGGAATCGAGTCATCTTTTCTCTGTCCTTTATGGCTCGGTACCGTCGAAGCATTTCTTCTGGTCCGTCGAGTTGCTCTTCGACCGCCTCGAGCTCATTCCACAGAGTCGAGAGTCGATTAAAGCAAGTGGTAACCGACGAGTTCCCTTGCTTCAATTCCGACAGAGCTTGTGTGAGTGAGAAAATCTTAGCTTGGTCAAGTTTTCCATATATTTCTCGGATATTATCCCAAATCGTCTTCGAGTCTTCAATCGGTGGTAGTCCAGCTGCAATGTCGGGGGTCAAACAATTTCCAATCCATGTGCGGATGAGCTAGTTGCATTTGCGCCAGTGATGTTGTAATCGATCATCGGACGGGAAGGGTACGGTTCCGTCAAGGAACCCATCTTTATCCTTCGTGACCAAGGCTCGCCAAAAATCTCGAGTCCAAGAGCTGTAATTTTCTGGTTCGGCGAGTTGCATATTGATGAGTCGCAATTTGGGTCCGTCGGGCGGCGATGTATAGAGCGGATTGTCGGTCTCTAGGCGGCCGCCGCTAGTCGGAACAACATAGGGCATGAACTGGGTCCCAATACTGGGTAGGGATTTCCACCTGAACCTGGACCCGGACCCGGACCCGGCATCGGCCCACTTTCATTGGGCTGAGCTCCGGGATTTGGAGTTCCCGATGACGTGTATTGAGCCCATGAGTGATTTGGCTCGATGGCCCATGGGCCTTGCACCGGAAACCATTGGACCGATGGCCATTGGATGGGGCCGGGAATCTGAGCAGCAGAAGTGATAAAAGGATCCGAGTCAGCAGCTGTAGCAGAAGTAGGAACGGCAAAAGATCGTTCCTCTTCAGTTAAATCAATTTGATTCGAAGCTTGATTTTGAGGTGAGTTCGAACTGTCTTCCATCGAAGGGTTCTTGGGCACGGTATTGTTGATGAATTCCTTTCTGGTTGCTAATCTGTTTTGCAGGACTAAACTTGCAACAGCAAATCAGAAAAAAAAAAAAAAAAATGGAGGCAATTTTAAGGACTTTTTTGCAGAAGCTAGGTCAAGAAAGACCGCTCTGATACCATGACATAAAACAAAGAAAATGGAGGAAATTTTGTATTGTATTGATCTGAAAAGAATACATGTACATTGGTCTATTTATAATGCTAGAAAGAAGTAAAACAGGAAATAATATACAAGACTACAATTTCCCATTTTACTAAACTAATCACGAATTGACTAAATTAATTGAGTCCTCAATTAGGATCATCCAAATCTTCAATAGTGTCAAATCGCATCTCCAATAGTCATGATGTTATAGAACATTGGGCGTTGCAACTTTGATGTGGAAGAATTTTGGGATTTTGCAAAGTTGAGGATCAACCAACGCCTGGCGCATCTCAAGAATGTCAAGATTGTTGATCCCGATGCTGATTGGCCGGCATGGGAACCCGCTCTTTCCCGACTCGAGTTTCTCCTCGAGAACGCGCCCCGTCTGGACAAAATAGAGATCGATAGCAACAATTCCAGAGGGTCCAAGGCAATTGAACCATGGGCACTGCTTGAAGCGGCTTGGACAATTCTGTCGTGTCTACTAAATGTAAAGCAAGAACCATAAATTTTTTAGACTCAGAATTTATTCAGAACGAAAGGCTTGCAACAAAAGGCTACTCACAATCAGTAAACTAAATCCAATCAGTAGACAAAATGGATAGATTGGAGTAGAAGTATGAAGTAAATTTAGCATACATATGTGCAGACTGAAGGCAGAATTCAAACATTCCCAGATTGTCAAAATGATGCTTCATGAAAATTTCAGCTTTTTCAGATATTTGAAATCAACACTTCTGTGATTCATAATTACTCTGAACAGCAAGATCTTGTAATACTCATTGTGCATTCGATTTATGAACAGACTTCCTTTTCCCATGATTCCAAAAGCAATTCTAATTTTCATCTCGAAATTGTTAACAAGCCTTGCATCATCATCTTCCTTTATCTTTTCAATTTTAGATTCTAAGCTGCTCTTTGACTTAGGGCTTGTAACAACAGGTTTCTTTAGAGAATCATCTTCCAATCTTCACCTAAAGAAACTTGTTGTTGCAAGCCTTAAGTCAAAGAGCAGCTCAGAATCTAAAATTTAACAATTGCGAGATGAAAATTGAAATTACTTTTGGAATCAAGAGAAAAGGAAGTCTCTTTAGAAATTGAATGCACAATAAGTATTACAAGATCTTGCTATCTAGAGGAATTATGAACCACAAGAGTGTTGATTTCAAATATTTGAAAGAGCTGGAATTTTCATGAAGCATCATTTTGACAATTTGGAAAAGTCTGAATTCTGCCTTCTGTCTGCACATATGTATGCTGAATTGACTGCATACTTCTACTATAATCTATCCATTTTGTCTCCTGATTGGATTCAGTTTACTGTGCACATGAACATGTCCAAGGACAAACCTCAAAAGACAGGACCATTCTCAATGGAAGAGAATGTTGCTACAGAATATGCAAATGTTCAATGATAGATTCCAATTGTGAAGACAGTGATGAAGATATCTCAAAGGTGGCTCTGATACCACCTGCAACACCCTGGGTCTACACTATGTAATACGTTTTAAAGCCGTGAGGGTCAGTAGGCCTATGATCATATAGTGAAATCCAACTAGTAGGCTATCATGTCGCATCCAAATCGTTCTCCCAGCTTGAAGGTCATTCTCAGTTATCCCTCCCCAGGATGCCCCACTTCCAAAAGCGTGCTTGAATGTGATTTTCGCATCGGACCAGATGTCATCTTCTCGCGAGTGCACCATTTGCTACCATACGGAACATGAAGTAGATTAAGGAGAAATTGGACAGAATTGGAATTGATCTTTAGGGTTTTTTTGTGAGAGGAGGGAGGTTGACGAGGGTAACATATGACTGAAACAGTTTGTATTTTTAGAATGTTTTTTTTCTTCATGAAACATATAAAGAAACATTACACACACACACACACACATATATATATTCATTCCTCTCTCGAGATATCTCCTCCATCCCAATTTCTTTTTTTCTTTTTTGGTCATACAATTTCCTCTTTCGTGTATGCCCAATTTCTTGTTATTTTCCACGTTACTCGATTTCGTTTTACTTTTATTAAAGGGTTAATACCACGAAAAATCTTAAATTAGTACACATGTAATAATTTTACCTCAAATTAATTTTTTGACCACCAAAAACCTTAAACTGGTACATTTGTGACAAATGTATCTTATGTTAATTGGATTAATATCACGAAAAATCTCAAACCGGTACACTTATAACAAAAGGAAGGTAAAATCCCAAAATGGTATATCCATCAACTGGCACGTATCATCCAACTCAGTAATTTGATATTAAAATTTAACAGAAACTAACGGAAGGTAAAATTGTCACAAGTGTACCAGTTTGGGATTTTTTGTGATAAAAAAAGTAGTTTGAGATAAATTTATTACAAGTGTATTAATTTAGGATTTTTCATAGTATTTACCCTTTATTAAAACATGTTCTTTGTTAGCCATAGTCTCTTTGGTTGACATGTATAGAATTGGCCTTTTATTTGTTGGTCCTATCATATGTACAGCTCTACTTTCGAGAAAATATCATTTCTCGTAATTTTTTGTGTGCTTACAAGAAATAAAAAAAGAATGAACAGAGACTGATTTGGTCATCGATCAAGATGTTTAGATATAAATTATCGTCGAAAAAATATTTTCAATTGATTAATCATCTTACATGATACAAAGAAAGAAAAATATAAAAGGACATTGCTCGAATTTTTAGGCTTTGTGATCACTTGCATACCTCTATTTTCGAAATGATTTATCTTTTCTTTTCTCTAACTTTGCTGACATGCCACGTCTTTCTCCAAACGTCCCCCTCCCGTCCCTCGACTCCCTGATTAATGAAGTGCGGACGCGGATGTCGCCGACATCTATCATTAGTTTAAGCTCGAAGCGAGTAATGTCCGTAGCTAGTAACCCACCGATGGAAGGCACTCGACTGGATGGAAATTTTCATATCTCTAGTCAAAATTGACTTATGATTGGTGGGTCATAAATATGGACATGCGGAAGAAAATACATGTACACCCCCCATAAAAAATCACAAATTTCTTTCAAATCTGCAAGAGAACCTCGCTAATTCTCCAAAAGGAACAAAAAGTTGAGTCTAATTCCGAAAAAAAAAGCACCAAATTTTTATCGAGTAACGATTCTGGCCTGAACTTTTTTTGTTTCGATAAAAAACATCAATTTTTATTCGAGTCCCAAATCTAGCCCTTGTGATGTGAAATTTTCAAATTGTTTGAGCCAGATTTGAGATTTCAGTAAAAATTTGTGATTTTTTTATGAGACAAAAAAAAAGTTACGATCAAAATTGCCGGTCAAGATAAAATTGATTTTTATTTTGGGAATAGTCGAGGAGATAGCAGCGAAATCTCGAAGTGATGAGCGGACATTCTCGTCATTGCACATAATCCAATGGCATCTAATGGTAATAAAGTCGCACGCAAAGGGGTAAATTATTTCATATTGACAAATCCAACGTTCCCATGCCCACGCCGTCCCTCTCTCTCCCCGTCATTCTCTCTCCGCCGCGGCACCGCTCCTCCTCCATCGTCGCCGTCATCGATACTCCAAGATCTGCCGCCCTACGCAGTGGCGACGGCAACCACCAATTTCAGGATCCAACTTTCTGTGCTTCCCAAGAAAATTAGTCCGTCTGGTCTCTCTTCACAGTGAGGAAGAAAATGAGGAAGTTAGAAAATAGTTTTCGAAAAAATGATGGCTCGTAAGTTTTTCTTATTGCTCACAAAAATAATTAGGCATAGATTGTTATCGACTATGAAAATATTTTTCATTGGCTAATTTTGCTAAATTGATATATAAGCAAATTATTTTTTAGAAAATATTTTCTAAATTACTCATTTTTCGCGAAACAAAGATAACCTTAGTGATTGAATTCTTGTGTGTTTAGGAAGAGGCTGATGTTGATTTAGAGATCTCTCTATTTTCTAGTGCAAATTGTGTTTGTTTCGTTGAAAATTCCGGGGACGGGAGAGTAAGGAACTGGGTTATTTTTTTTTTCATGGAAATCTTGGTAATTTAGGGGGGGCTTTTCTGGTAGTTAATCTGGACATGAAGGGTGAAGGGTGTGACATCTCTGCATCAAGACAGCCTCTTTTTCGTGCTGCTTCCATCACTTTTTTACTTAATCGAATGTAATGTAATGTACAAGCGTCTTTCGCGGGAAAATTCGAGAATGCTTGAAGTCCAAGAACGTCTTGTTTGTCGGAGGAGAGCAACAGAATTGCCCAGGTGGTTTTGATTTTGACCCTTTGTTGGATGATTTCTCCCAGTTTCTGCCGAGTGGTTGCGGGTGTTTGATTCGACTTCAAATGGCTGGAAGGACCCCTATCGCCGCTAAAAGTCCGGCGCTCATCGCCATGATTGCTGACGAGGTATGGATGCATAGATACGATCTGAGTGTTCCTGGTTAAATATCATTCATCGTGTAGGATTTCCTAAGTGCGAGGACTTCTTTCGACTAGAAACGTGACCAAGAAGAAACTTCATCATCTGAAGAAGCATAGACAGTGAGATTGTGGGTCATGGTTTCAGATACTTTTGGGAATATACTGCAATCCTATTTACAGATTGCAATTCTGAAATGAATTGATGATGATGTGGACCGTGAGAAGTTCCTCTAAGTATTGGGCCATTCTGTTGTTGGCTCCGAATATGTTTTTTGAGCCAATTTTGAAGCAGGATGTGCCCCCCTTTTTTTTGTTATGGTTGTACTATTTGAACAAGTGGGTTAAAGTGAAATAGGCACCTTTGGCTAAAAAACGATGCTGACTTTTGGTGGGGTGCGATTTGATAAAAGATATAGCATTAGAAGCACTCAAATGGGTGGTTCAACCTTTTGGGAGATGCCTGGCTAGGCTTTTCTAGTATCTCGAGCGATCAGTTTTCTCTTTTGGAGGCCGCGTGTCCTTTTGCAGGAATCTAGAATTTACCTGATGAGATTTAAACGGCTTGCGAATGTTTGTTTGCATGGGTTAATCTTGGTTGAGCAGGACATGAAATAGCCATGTATAACTTTATGTAATGATGGCATTTTCTGAAGTGCTTGAGAGTTACTCTCAAATTATTCATGGTCTGCTATGTGAATCACAGTATTGAAACTGCTTTAAGATGTGTTATTCAAGACAATAGAACGAGAAGTTTCCTTGGCAACTTTATCTATAAGATCTGAGACTGTATCTACCGTTGTAGATCCTTATCTTGGGACTGTACATGTGTGCACTTTAGTACAACAAAATACAAATCAATGCAACGTAATGCTGGCTAGTTCACCGGTGATTATTTTGATCTGGAAATTCTTGAATGATGCAAATTTATTGTGTAGGACACTGTCACTGGGTTTTTACTGGCTGGTGTCGGTAATGTTGACTTAAGGAGGAAGACAAACTATCTCATGGTTGGCTCGAGTATGAGTCTGTCCTCCTTGCATCATCATTGTTTGATGTACAATCGAATTTATAATGATATTCATTTATTGATATCTTTGTCCTTCGCAAGTTCTTGCGCGGCAATTATCTTCCATGACATTAACGAGAGACAATGACATTAGCGAGAGACCGCTTGTAGTCCTGCAAATGTCCAGCTAATTTAAATACGGTTTGAAATTCTTCTAGACAGCTTCTTTGTTCCATGACAAGTTCTTTGATATTAAAAACTGGTACGGTCTCTTGCTAATTCCTAGACGCAGATGGGCTTCTCATTTTCTTCTTGTGGTGTTAGTATTTGTCACTTAAGACCCCCTTTTTCTTTCTCTGATTGCACCATTACTTTAAGCAACATGGGTCGCAGAATTCTAAGATAGCTGATGCTTGCCTCTTTTAATGATGTTTTTCCGTGGTTCTTCTCAGAAACGACTGTGAAAGCTATTGAATATACCTTCAAGGAGTTCACATCAAGGGAGGATATCGCTATTGTTTTGATCAGTCAATACGTGAGTTCCTTTTCATACTTGAAATGTAGATTAAATGAGTTGCTTTTGCTGATAAATAAAGGATCAAGTGCTTCAATCATTTATTGTTTCTTTACACTTGGAGGGTACTGCTTTTGGCTGGTTGTTTCTCCATGTAGTAAACAGAAGGGTTGTTTTTCAGTTAAATTAGTGATCAGCAACCCTGATAATGTCTATACATGTACATGAGTAGTAAAGCGTTGGTCACTCATACAAGATCATATGCCCTTGTATTGAACCAATTTGTCTGCTATAGTGAGGGGCATTGATATTATTAGTCCTCGAATTTTCAGACGTGGAGTTTATTCTTGAATGATCAATTGGTTCAATTCGGTCTTTAAATTTTCGTTCAATGTGTATTTTCATTCTCCATCTTTTAATTTGCTCAACTAAGTGCCACATTTTTGTTTAAAGTTGAATGCCATCCTTTCATTTATCAACGCTAGCAGAAGTTTCTGAAATTGACCCCAATATAGAGAAACTAACCTTGGATGAACATATTATACGCGTAGACTAGTCAGTTTAACATTTATGTAAAATTACAAAAAGAAAATATGCGCTCCTTTTCAACATGTCGTAGTCATTTAAAATTTCTGACAAAAAAAAAACTAGTCATTAAACAATATTATTTTCCTTTGCTCAGTCACTTTCTCACCTTCATTTTTTTTTTTGAAAAAAAAAAAACCTCTCCGGTGATTGTAGAGTTACTTACGTAAAGACAAGAGGAACAAGGAGAGCGGCACTAGATTTCTACCAGCAATATATGGAGAATTCAATCAATTTCTTTCGAGGCATTTCCTTCATTTTCACACGATTTTGATTGTTCGACCGGAGCCTATTCACTTTGGAACCGCCATCCTCATTAGCAGCTATCCCATTAATCACAAAAATACTCTAGGGCACAAGTATGCATATTCCAATGTTGCCCCTAAAAAATTTTTGGTGGACTCATGAAACCCTAAACCCCAGATGCTCCAAGGCAACACCACTCATCCACCCACTGCTCGTTTTTAAGGAGTGTATCGAATGTTTTAAGTGCGAGTTGATTATAGGTTTTTTAAAATTGAGGATGCAAATTGATCCGTGAAATTTGGACGATGAATTTTGTAGTTATCTCTTAAAGATATTTCATAATAGTTTAAAAAGATTAGAGAACACTATGGTGGTCCTCCTTAGACCTGTTAAATTGGTAGGTCAGGTTAAGTTTGGATCGGGTAAAAAATGATCTGACCCAAATTGACCCATTAACCGGTTTATAACCCATTTTATGCCCAATGCAATTTTCTTAACCCATATTCGATCCAACCCATATTACTAAAATACTTTCATATTTAATTAAATCTAGAAAAACTCATACCTAAACTGATATGAGAGTGCGGAGTAAGTGAACACGACATTGAGTGAGGGCGAGAAAGATGAGTTGAGTTTAAATAAGTTGTAAACCCATTTATAACCCATTTACGACCCATTTACGATCAATTTAGGACCCATATATTATACATATACCAATTTATGATCCATTTACTAAATGTAACTAACACATTTATGATCTATTTATTAATATATAGGTTAATAAATGAATTTATGATCCATTTTAACATGTCTAATTCTCTTTACCAATGACAATGGCCATAGCATCCACGTCGCTTGAGGACGACGATCATCACCATCATCGACCATTTTGCTTAGGCATGGACATTAGGATAAAAGTTTTAAGTTATTAGATGAAGTAGAGATATAACATATATAATGCCGTGACAAATGCCGTAAGCAACGGAAGCGAGATGAACATGAGCATAGGTTCATGTGAAAGTTCAGAAAAAGCAAAACAGAAGATGCTGATTGGCGAGTTCTGATGTGATTTGACCGCATCTTGAGTGAAAATGTTCAGACATTTGGTTCATACTTTGGCATGACATGTCCCCATTCACCTTGGTAATCGGTTCATTCGTTACTTTGGTCCACGAGACTCCCCCATTATTCCTCCATTGGAGAACCAGCATCAGTCATTTTCTTATTCCGCAAAAAGCTGAAAACAACCAAAAGTGTCTGAGCAATCGTTGGTTTATGTTGTGGTGGCAATGTGTGACCTAGATTTAACCGAACAGACAGCCTGTCCGAGGAGACAAACTCGTGCCCAAGAAACAATCTTGGAGGATGCCCCCATGGCCAGTTCATCCATCCAATAAGATAACGCAAGCTGCAACCACACAAATGTAAATTAGGAAAGAAGATCTGTTTCTGGTTGTTTGAAGAAACTGGTGGGATCTTGGATTGGTATGAGGTTTGGCTCAGGCACGTTGACAGAAGAAGGGCCCGCTCTGACCTCCCACCAGTCACCAGCCATGACATTGCAGTGCCACCAATCCCTCACCAATTTCTTTTCCAATGCTTCACTTTTCTGTAATTGGGTTTTTCTTCAGAAAAAATATATTAGATATAAATTTCTCTCTTTCCGATTATAAGTAACATAATGTAATGTCTGCCCACCATGACATTATCTTTGGCTCATCAGGCAGATAAGGACAAGTGACATGACTGTTGGCTCTAGCACCGCATTAGACTGTACTGGAATATACAATTTCATACTCGAGTATTCTTTCATTTTTCCTGGGAAAGCACAGTGGTGAGGATATACAAACAAATGAATTGAAGGGCAAGTTTCACTTTTTGTTTATTTTTGCTCTAGAATAGAATGTGTTGTTGGGATGATGGGAGCTGTTGCTCTTCACGAGCTTGGAAGGTGTCCTCCTACAGCAGCGGCAACTGTAAAGCGAAAAAGAAATCACGCTAATATATGGAAAAGCGAAAACCTAACAAGCGAAAATGATCGATTCCTTTCCGGATAGTGTAGAATCCTATGTTTCAACATCGGATAAAGGAATATATACGTTGTTCTTCAGCTTTTACACGTAGGTTTATCTTTTGGTACTGTAGTCCTCTTTGTATAAGTGATAACCGCACCACACAAAAACTTGATCCAGAAATCTTGGACTTCTTCTAAGGTGCCGTCAAGGCTTGCACGACAACTTTGTCTTGCAACGTCCGGGGGCGACATCGGAAAATTTTGGTTCGACGATCGTTGGGTTCTTGTATGCTACTAATGAAACATGTTCAACTCGACTAAAAAGATGAAATCTGTTCGATTCAAAGAGCACGTGGATCAAATTAAATAAATCAAAATTCAAGAACCAAATTGAATGTCGGGGAAAAAAAACACACATGGGTTATTTGCATAGTTGTATTATTTCTTTGTATATTTTCTGTTAATCTAATCATTATACGAATGCATCAATGACCCAATCTAGGGCATCCAAATGGCAAAAATCATACCATCATGGATGGTCGCGAGGGATCAGCTCCTCATTTGTCATTGGTGGGTCCAAGAAATAATGTCGTGGAAAGGAAGTTTAGCTAAACCAACGACTGCAATAAACGGAGGTTTTGCCAAATTAATGACTGCTAAACTAACAAAATCACTTCATGGAATTAAGGGATGAAAATCAAGCGTGGGTCCATCCCCCCAACCCCACATGATCAGGTACACTAGGCAGTGAACGACACCGAAACCACCCCTGTCAACACCCAATACAATAAAAAGCATACCATAAATTAAAGCCAAGAGGGTCAAAAAAGAAAGTGAAAAGAACAAAAAAGGTGGAGTAAAATCAATGCCGGAGGAAAAGTCGATTCGGGCACGGAACGCGTCTGGAATACGCCCGGTTCTCTTGAAGGTTATCCGGAATAATGCCACCTCAGCTTTAATCCATGAACAGGAAAAGGATAACGCATCAACGGCTGATTTGATCTTGCCCATTCCTATCAATCCTTGGAGTTTCTCTCGTGGGGGGAGTATTAATCTCAAATTTATTATACGGATGTTGATTCAGTACCGAACTTTTTTTCCAATGTTATCGATGTAGTTATAAACAATTGCAGTAATTCCAATATTATCTTTTCAGCCGATTTTTGCCGGAAACTGATGACATGGCGGTTGGGTCATCGTCCGTCATCCTATATGGCCACCGTCACGTCAGCCCGGCTAAAATCGGCTATGAGGGCTATTGAAATTTCACGTAAAGATTTATGTCTAAATTGACAAAATTAGAAAGTTTGGTACTGAAACGGTGTACGTATATCAAGCTTAACATTCGATAGGATAATTTCCCCCCCTTTTGAATTGATCCGGGTGGCGTCTGGCCTTGTGGCTCGTCCATCCTCAAAGTACTTCCATGGCATTTATTTTTCAGCTCCTGCAAGCAACATAAATAACAATTTCTTGGCCCTTTCTAGGGGCCAAAAATATCAGTGCCCAATCCTTGAATTCGTGCGGTCATGATTTGAGTACGAAAGTGATCAATCATGTCATCCTCGGTTGCTTCTCAAAGGGAAGGATGCGATGGATGGCTGCGCCCATTGGAATTAGAACAGAGGTCACGTCGTTGATGTCGACGTCTTAGGATCCCGCCAACACTACAGAAGTGTAGAAAAAACACCCACACGATTGCATATCATCTGTGCATCTGTTAGCCCACCTAGCAGTGGTTGATTATCTCCCTTCCACTTGACTTAACCTGGTACTTATGTTGTAGAACAGGGCTTCTGGTTCTCGTGAATTGTCTTAGTCACCATACTATGTGTAGACAACAGACTCGTGCCAATATTGTGGTTAATGAGTAGCATCATAAGACAGCTTTCGCGCACCACAAGGAAAGTTCTGATCTTCATCGTCCACTGTCTCTCGAGTGTAAAGAGTATTTTATATTAGCATGAGCACTCTGATAAGTAAAACATAAGACATATCGGAAAGTGTGTTGCATTTAACATTGTTATTCTATTGAAACGGCGATTGGGGTCTCGTGCGATAGCTTGAATATTGGATTGGACGTGTACTTCAAATGGGACGAATACGTATAAACCCAAATGGGGTACGGGAACGCATATTTGACAGCATAAAAATAAGGGTAAAATGCAATGTTATTTACTGTATTTGTTCCACAATTGGCAACGCCGTTGATGGTCACCGTATCTACTGCGCAGCATTAGGTCATTGCCCTTGGTGAGGAGAACCACCATAGTGTTCTCCAATTAATCTTTTTAAACTATCATGGAATATCTTTAAGGGATAATTACAAAATTCGACATCCAATTTCATTTCCGTATCAGTTTGCATCCTCAATTTTCAAAACGTGTAATCGACATCTCACACTTAAAACATTCAATACAAGGAACGTAATGCCCTCCTTAAAAACGAGCGACGAGCGGATGGACGGTGGTGCCTTGGAGCATATGGGGTCTAGGGTTTCACAAGTCTCACTAAAATTTCTTTTAGGGGCAATATTGAAAAACACATATTCATACTCTAGATTACTCTCGTGGTTAATGGAATAGTTACTAACAGGTATGAGTGGTTCAAAGATGGGACGGGTTTCGAGTCAATCTATCGTATTAAGACCGGTTCCCAATTTTTGAAACTTGTGAAATCTATTCTATAAACCCTAGTTATTAAATATGTCGAATCTCCACCGTGGAACCGAGGTGAGAATGAACGTTGCTAGATAAGTCCCATTCCCCTTATCTGTATATCATTAGAGCGGACGTGTGTACAGATCCAACAGCACAAGAAGAGCAAACACCGGCATCTTCTCCCAGGAGCGAGCAGAGTTTATCAAGACAAAGGTTCTGAAGCGTCGCTGCGTCGCACGGCGGTCGTGCTTATCTGAACGCACCGGCCTCTAACCAAATATGGGTTGGCACGCAACAGAGTAAAGATCGCATTTTTACAGATCATATATTACTCCGAAAACTGTCTCTCGTCTTTTGTCCTTCTCTCATCAATCCTCATCACCATCGCAAAACCACCCATCTCTCTCTCTCTCTCTCTCTCGCTCTCTCTCTATGCGGCGAGTGCACACGCAGACCCGGGTATATATATAGGCCTCTCTCTACGTTCCCACGCTGCTCATCTTCCTCCCCTGCCTCCCTCCCCTGTCTCCCCTGCCTCCCTCGTCGTCCCCCACCACGACCCACCCACCAACCACCGTGCCATGGCGGCGACGATACTCACGGATCTCGGCGCCGAGGTCCTCATCCCGGTCTGTGCCGTGATCGGCATCGTCTTCTCCCTCGTCCAGTGGCTCCTCGTCTCCCGGGTCAAGCTCTCCCCCGGCGAGGCCGCCGCTCCCCCCGCGAACAACGGCAAGAACGGGTACACCGACTACCTCATCGACGAGGAGGAGAACATCAACGACCACAGCGTCGTCCTCAAATGCGCCGAAATCCAGAGCGCCATCTCTGAAGGTGAATTCTTTAACCTCTCCTCGCTTTTTTTTTTTCTTTGGTGGGTGGGGTTCAGCGTGGATCTCCGCTGTTCTGCGGGTGAAGCTGCTGGAGTTTTTGCTTGTTTTCGGTTCGATTGTGCTCCTTCGCGGCGGTCTGTCGGTGAAAGTTTGCGTCTTTCTGCGCCATTTTTGTTCTAATTTTGATACGAGCGTGCGTGAGAATCTTGCCTTCTCTGTTTCTTGGCTTTGTTTTTGGTTCCTGCTCCAGATGTTTTTGCGTGATTCACGCCAACTCCTCGCTTGGATCTGGTTTGAGCGTTGTCGGTTGAGATGTTTTGTGGATTGCGTGTATGCAACTAATGATGGCGTCGTCTTGCCTATAATTCTCTCGGTGGTGTTGGTCATCAGTCTTCAATCTGTACCTCTTTCCTTATTTTTCATTTGGATTTTTATTTTATTTTATTTTTATCAATTATGGTTTGTTCCCACAGGGGGCTATGGTTGTCATTTTGGCAGTGAATGTTGGATGGTATCATGTGGCTGTCCTTGGTAGAATAAACATATTGCTCGTTAGATCTCAAAATGAGAAACTTGTGCTCGAGTTGCAGGGTATTGCTTATCTAATATATATATTATAGAATCAGTTCAGATCCAAGTTTGCTTCCGGCATAAAAGGAAGATCTGAAAAATAGGACCCACTTGGGTACATCAATAATAACTATCTTAGTCCAATGCTCCACGAATCCAGTTTAGATTGGTATATTTGTGAATTGAGTATTCCACAAACAAAAAAAGTGGTCGAGTAGAGATTGGATCTTTATTAGGCCCATTTTATTGTTAATGCTTCTGTATAAGTTTCTTTTACTTATGAGTTCTTTACCTATGTACGTTTGTGACGTTGATATTGCTGTTGGTATGACTCCGCAGCAATTTTTTGTGCTCGGCATGTTTGTGAAGAATTTCATCATCCATCGGAGATTTTGGACCACTTCCTTAATAAAGACGATTCTTTTGTTATCAATATCCTGAGTTACTTTTGTGTCGCACAAACCTTCAATTGAAGCATACATTTTTTTTCTGTGTGCCTTTTATCTATACAAGGAGGACACGCTACACAGTGGCATGACTTAGATCCAGAACTTTTTGCGGGGTCTCTGTCAGTTGATTTAGTTGGGACACTTTTGTTGTTGGAATCGGGTAACATCTCAATGTCGACAACCATCGAAGGGACTACTCTGATGATTGCACAGTCGAAATCTAAATTTACATTAAATGGTTCTGTACCTATTTATGTTCTAATTAGATAATCTACTGGGATCTACATAATAAAATTTTAAATTGGTGGTTTGTTGAAGATTATAGGAGAATGTGACAGACAATTTGGTTTACTGTTGTTGGAATTGGAAGTTGCAGCCCCACGTGCTTGGTAACGAGAATTCTCTGTTCCTTTTTTTTTCAGTTGTCTGCATGCATGACTTTCATATAGTTTTCACTGTTCATGTGTTGTAAATGTCCTTAAAAATAAATTGTGGAGTAATTCTTCTCATATTCGATAACCATATCTGAAGCTCAATGTGATTCCATAGATTTTTGTATGTATGCTTGCTTATGATTATGGCATAATTAATTAAACTGAAATGTGTGTTGTAGGGTTGACCAAGAAGGTGGTCTTTCCGTCGATTTAGTTTCTGCCACCTATTGTATTTTCGTATGGGACTAGCTATGGATAGTCCAGATTCCGGATTCGGGACTTAATTTCACTTCACTCATGTCTTCATTTGATTCTTTTGTTTTTTCTCTCTATATTGTTCTCATCTTTGATTCTTGTTTCGTGGATCATCCTTTTCCTCTTTCTTTTCTTAATCACATCCTTACCAGAATTCCCTAAGCATTTGCTAACTTTACCACTTGCATGCTGGTTGGTATTGCAGGAGCAACTTCCTTCCTCTTCACCGAGTATCAGTATGTTGGTATTTTCATGGCTGCTTTTGCCGTCTTGATCTTCCTTTTCCTCGGATCTGTCGAGGGATTTAGCATGAAGAGCCAGCCTTGTACTTATGATGAGACCAAATTGTGCAAGCCCGCTCTAGCTACAGCTGTCTTCAGCACCGTGTCCTTCTTGCTTGGTGGTATTACATCAGTGGTTTCTGGCTTCCTTGGAATGAAAATTGCCACCTATGCAAATGCAAGGACCACCCTTGAGGCAAGGAAAGGTGTCGGCAAGGCTTTTATTACTGCCTTCAGGTCAGGTGCTGTGATGGGCTTCCTTCTTGCTGCGAATGGTCTTCTGGTCCTTTACATTGCCATCAACCTGTTCAAGATTTATTATGGTGATGACTGGGGAGGCCTTTTTGAGGCTATAACTGGTTATGGCCTTGGTGGATCCTCCATGGCTCTGTTTGGGAGAGTTGGTGGGGGTATCTACACTAAAGCTGCTGATGTAGGTGCTGATCTTGTCGGAAAGGTTGAAAGGAACATTCCTGAAGATGACCCTAGAAACCCAGCTGTAAGTCCTGCTACTCGTTTGAGCATATTAAGTATTTTCCAAGCAAGTCACCTGCACCAATTAAACAATAAACGAATAGAACGGACCGTGTCGAATCTTGAGTTTATTTTGATTATGGTTTTATTTGGTTTTAGTTGGGCCTAGGAATGTAACGCTAAAATAGCCCAAACTAAACCAGGTGTCTTACATTTCTAATGTTTCGTAAACAAGACACTAATGGGAAACAAAAGCGAGACTGCTGGTTGTGTAATCTTGAATCCTGTACAGAAGATGCTTTTAAGTATTATTTTTATCAACCCGTCAAATGAAAGCGCACAAATTGAACTGCTAAGTCGACAAGTGCCTGAATTGGTTCATTTTAGGATTTGTTCTTATTCGGGTGGTACAAATAGGATGCAGTAAAAATTGCATGTATGTTCCATACAAAATGAACTCTAACTTGCCCTTTTATGATTTTATTGAGATTTGATATTGGTGTTATCTTTTCAGGTGATTGCTGATAATGTAGGTGATAATGTGGGGGACATAGCTGGTATGGGCTCAGATCTCTTTGGCTCATATGCTGAGTCATCTTGTGCTGCGCTTGTCGTGGCTTCTATCTCTTCCTTTGGGATCAATCATGAGTTAACTCCAATGCTGTACCCTCTGATTGTTAGCTCTGTGGGTATCCTTGTATGTCTGATCACCACCTTATTTGCAACTGATTTCTTTGAGATCAAGGCTGTTAAGGAGATAGAGCCAGCACTAAAGAAGCAGCTGATAATTTCCACAGTTCTTATGACTGTGGGAATTGCCGCTGTCACTTGGATTTCGGTTCCTTCTTCCTTTACCATTTTCAACTTTGGAACTCAGAAAGTTGTCAAAAACTGGTGAGCTCATTGATTCCTTTTTCATAAAGCACGCAATATCAGAACTTTGACCAAAATATGTGTTTCTGCATGTTAAAGCCTATGTTGCTTGCACAATAATTAACATCCTTAGCTGTTCTTTTAAGTTGATTTAAATGAATTATGCTATGAGGAGGAAAACTCGGAAATTTATCAGGTACTCAACTGGTGCGAAACAAACTTTATACAAGTATTGCTGGATGGGTGGCATTGTGCATGTGTCAATCACGCAACTGCATATTCATGCATGTCATCCATCCAGCATTACTTCGGTAATATTTTTTGATACACTTGTCATCTGATGAAACTTCTTAAGTCTTTATAGAACCGAATTAAATGTAGATTGAGGTTATTGCATGATTAGCTGTTAAAGAAGATGGCATTACTCATTTTACATGATGGGGCAAATGGCCACTTGTAAACAGGTTATTATAACCAGATAAAGAATGGCTGGATAATTTGTTTTAATTCCTAACTGGAACCTTGGGGAGCAATGCATGCTCTAGGAGTTATATAAGCTTTGCCCTCTATTATATTGAAAGGGAGATAAATTATGCTCTGTGAAAACAATTGTTCTAAATATGACAAGTACAAAGGATAAATCTTGTTCTTCTTGATTTTCTTTAATTTTGGTTACTATAGTACATTATCTTTTTTGTTTCTTGGGATTGCAGGCAGCTGTTCTTGTGTGTTGCTGTCGGTTTGTGGGCTGGCCTTATTATTGGGTTTGTGACTGAATACTACACAAGCAATGCGTACAGGTAACAAATCTGATACATGTCATTCTATTTCTCATCCTGTCATTTTTTTTTCTATTTTTATCGTGACTAGGATTTCTCACGTGACACCTGATTATTGTATTTCAGCCCTGTCCAAGATGTGGCTGATTCCTGCCGAACTGGAGCTGCTACTAACGTCATCTTTGGCCTTGCATTGGGATATAAATCAGTCATCATTCCCATTTTTGCAATTGCTGTCAGCATTTTTGTTAGCTTTAGCTTTGCTGCGATGTATGGTATTGCAGTAGCTGCGCTCGGAATGTTGAGCACAATCGCCACTGGATTGGCAATTGATGCATATGGTCCTATCAGTGATAATGCTGGAGGAATTGCTGAGATGGCAGGCATGAGCCACAGAATTAGGGAGAGGACTGATGCCCTTGATGCTGCTGGAAACACTACTGCTGCTATCGGAAAGGTTTGATCATGTCCCTTTATGGGTTGTGAAATTTTTCCAGCTTTCGTTCATTTGTGATCATGAAAATACTGAGTTTGTGTTCTCAGTCATGTTATCGCTTTGTGTTGACATAGAAAAAATGAGCTCTTTTGCTGGCCTTTTTGTTTTCAATAATTTGACTATAATGCCTGAAAGTAGATCTTTACCTTCTTAAAATTTGTTCATATTATTATAGGTGGCATTTGGCTTAGCAGCAGCTTGATTTCTCTCTTTTTCCCTTTGTTAACTTGTGTGACATTGAGCAAATTTAGATGCTGATATAAGGCATGATAAATGCCAAATTTCCTGAATGTTTGCTGCTTCTCTGTTTAGGGTTTCGCCATTGGGTCTGCGGCGCTTGTGTCCCTCGCCCTCTTTGGCGCCTTTGTGAGCCGTGCACATATTGTGACTGTTGATGTGTTGACTCCAAAAGTGTTCATCGGTTTGATTGTGGGTGCTATGCTCCCTTACTGGTTCTCTGCAATGACCATGAAGAGCGTGGGAAGTGCAGCCTTGAAGATGGTGGAGGAGGTCCGTCGTCAATTCAACACCATCCCAGGTCTCATGGAAGGCACTGCCAAGCCTGACTACGCAACATGTGTCAAGATCTCCACCGATGCTTCCATCAAAGAGATGATCCCGCCAGGTGCTCTCGTGATGCTGACTCCCCTTGTTGTTGGGATCTTTTTTGGTGTTGAGACTCTGTCTGGTGTTCTGGCCGGATCCTTGGTCTCTGGTGTTCAGGTAATCCTGTTGTGATTGATGACTTCTTAATCCTTTTAAAGGGCGTGCTCAAGCTATATAACAAACGGAATGAATGACGACAGCTTGTAATGTACACATCATTTCTAACTTAAAAAGAACGATGATGGAGTGATTTAGAAACTTTTCCGAACAAAAGTGCGATCTTTTTGACAAAGCCAGGATTTTGCCCAAAAGAAAAATAAAAATCCCAATGGTTTGCATTCTAGTTTTTCTTAAACCATATAAGTCACAGTAAATTAATTTTCTTCTCCTTTTTGTCCAGATTGCTATCTCTGCTTCCAACACTGGCGGTGCTTGGGACAATGCCAAGAAGTACATCGAGGTAAAAGAGTGATGAGTGATGAGTGATGACACTTTCCAACTTTGCTACTTAGGATTTTCTTCTGGACCCTGTCTTATGCTTTCTTTACTTAGGCCGGTGCCTCGGATCATGCAAGGACCCTCGGTCCCAAGGGATCAGACCCACACAAGGCTGCTGTCATCGGTGACACCATCGGAGACCCTCTCAAGGACACATCTGGACCCTCGCTGAACATCCTCATCAAGCTGATGGCGGTCGAGTCACTTGTTTTCGCACCTTTCTTCGCAACCCATGGAGGTTTACTCTTCAAGATCTTTGGATAGCTGGAAGGAAGAGACATAGAAGGCAACATGCGTCCAATTTTTCTCCTAATCCATCTGTTCACCAACCTTGTCTCACCACTGTATCTGCTACAATAACTATCTTTCTTAGAGAATGTTCGATTTTTGATGATGTATCTGCTCGAGGCAGTGTCTCTGCAGTATCTAATAGTCCTGAAGAGGCTGACAAAGGAGGAGGAGGAGGAGGACGATAACGACGATCTTTATTGTAAGTTGGGATTGCCTTTTCGTTTTTCGCTAGTGAAAGATACCTTTTACATCGAATTAGTTTGCCCCGGGGTTCTTCGTTTTCTTCTTGGTTGCTTTTCGTGTCATCTCGGAGCATGAATTGGTTCTTCTTAGCATCATATATTTTGAGATATGAGCTTGGTCATTGATACGAATGTGTTGCTTTGTGCATTGGTTCTGGGAGACCTCTGCCAAACTTCAGTAGCCAATTGCTTTGCTAAAAGCAGATGACATACTTTGCAATTGCAAAGCACTTTTGGAAGTGCAAATTTACAAAACCATCATTTATTGGTGCCACTTCATTGCAAATAAAAATTTCTCTTTGGTAGAATTTCTTCACGGTTTCGGCTCTTTACTTATTATTACAATTAAATAATCAAATATATATTCATCGTGGTTGGTAATTAATATTTTAGAGCTGCGGTATCTGATCAAAACCGAGTGAAATAGTTTTCTTAAAAGCTACTATATAAATCGAGATGATCGAATTCGACTCAATTGCAATAAAGCAATAAAACCGACCGGAGCGAGAGCTTAATTAGCTCGAACATTTTCCCAAGAATGCGTGCTGGGTAATGTTAACGTGTTTCTTTCGTATATTGTTGCGATTGATAAATGTTTTTGAAAATAAATGGTAGAAAGTTAACTAAGTTCAAAAGACCATCGAGTTTGGTGCAATATGCAATATATTTTAGCTCAAGCTCGAGTCGAGATTAGGCGAGTAATTATCAAGCTAAGCCCGAGCTACTCATGAATAGCTTGATTCATATTTGTATTTTATATAGTAGGAGAGATAAGACAAGGTGAGAAAAATAAAAAGGAGGAGAGCGGGAAAGAAGTCAAAAGGAGAAGAAGAAAACTCAAAGAAAGAGAGGCGAATAGGTTAGCAGAGAAGGAGAAGGAGAAGGAAGGAAGGGGAATATTTTACTAAGTGTTAACACCATAAAGAACTTTAAATCGGTATATATGTAATAAATTTATCTAAAAGTATTTTTTTAATCATGAAAAACCCTAAACTGGTACATTTGAGATAAATGTACCCCAAACTAATTTTGTGACTATAAAAAATCCCCAAATTGATATACATATAATAAATTTATTCTCCGTTAGCTTTCCTCAAATTTTACTGTTAAATTGGTTGACATTGATGACAAATGGCAAAATCAATTTGGGATTTTTTGTAATACTTACAATATTGATTGTCACGTGGCCTTGCCATTTCACCATACAATGTCATCATGTGTCGTCCAGGTTAAGTCTAGATTGTTGTGTTGTCAATGAAAGTTGTGCGATTTAACACAATTAGAAAATATCATATCGTCAAAACCACATTATTTAAAACCAATCTTATATTTAAAATATCATTGAGTATATTCTTCTAGATTTTCATTTTGAGTCATTTTGTCTTAATTTTCTTATCGAACCGGTGTTTTCTATTTTCTTCTACTTTTTCATAGTTTTTCTTAATGAAATAGATTGACAAGAAAGATTAGGATTAAAAGTGCCAATTTTCTTATCATATATTTTATATTTTAGATATTGTTTTATGTAATTGAGGGCAACTAACACATTTGATATAAAATTGAATAAAATGCTGTACTTTACCCCTTCAAGAGTAAACAATATTATGACATAAAACTAAAGAGTAAACAATATATTCTTTTGAATTTCGGAGCTTAACGTGCGTTTATCCCAAAATTAAGGGAGGGAAAATTAATTAAGGCAATAAATTAATATTTGTCCTTAATAACAAGAAAAAAACCATAAAAAACCCAAATAATGTTTATCGTAATGCATTTACTCTACACTTTTTCTTACGACATAAAAAATCCAAAACTTATATCTATGTAATATATTTACCTTCCATTAGGATTCAATTAGATAATTTTTCAGTCAAAACGATATTATTTATGTTTTACTTAATCCATGTAGTTGCCATTGTCAACACTATATGACTTTCGCCATTTATGAAGGCATATTTGTGCTCATTGATAGAATATTGATTTAGGGTAAATGTGTCACATACGTACCAAGTTTGAGATTTTTAATAAAAATAAAATTCATGATAAATGTACCGCGATAGGCATAATTTAGGATAATAAAAATATAATAATAGTGATTGAGAAAACGACATAAATAGTCTATGTACTTTGACTCAATACACAATGTGATCCTTAAACTTTTAACTTGATTAATGTAATTCCTAAACTTTAACCTAATGTGCAATGTAGTCCCTAAACTTTTAATTTATTCAATGAGATCCCTGAATTTTTAGTACATGTTCAATTTAGTTTTCGGACTATATGAAAATGTTCAATATTGTTCATAATCTTGAATTAATGGAAGGATAACATTAAATACATTTATAGTTCATGGACTATATTAAACATGCATAAAAAATTTAACGATTATATTAATTATGTTAAATAAATTAAAAATTTAAAGATTATAGTACACGTTAAGTCGAAGTTAAGGGACCATTTCCGTCGTTATCCCAACCGGAAGTGATTAATACGACACGGTCCTGTTTTGAAACACTTTTTCCCCTTCGCTCTCCGTCGATCTCGTACGATATTCCCTCCTCCGCCAACACCTGAAGCAGCCCTCTCCCCTTCTCTCTCTCTCTCTCTCGATCGACCCCCCTTCGGTTGTTCTGTTCTTGGCGAATTCGAAGACAAGCCCAGTTCTGGAGACTGGATCCTGGGTCGACCCGTCGAGTTGAAGCCTGATGTATCTTGCTGCTTCGCTTCACTGGGCTGTCTGATCGCCCGCGTGGGTTTCAAGATTATCTCGGGGGCATTTGGCTGTCCCGCCATTGTAGACTTCAGTGGAGAAGAAACGTGCCCATGAAATGATCATACCAACAGCCAACCGCCCTTTAACGCTCTCGGTATGTTGTCGTCTCTTCTCTGCAAATTTTCCTCTCGTTGCTTGGTTTCAGGAAGTGCGGGGTGTCAAAAATTCCGAAGAAAGGACGAGGCTGTGGCTGAATTGTGAGAGATTAACGTGGGAGTAGTCGACCCCACGTCCCGTATTTGGCGAACGATGTGATTTGAGCTGTAAGAGTTGGTGGGAGCAAGCTCGAATTTGGGTTTTGCTGAAAATGTTGTTCTTGTTGGAGTTGATTTTGAGCAAGGGCTTTTCTTGATTTTGGACTCTCTCTCCCTCTCTCTCGCGGTCCCGCGTGGACAATCTTATGAGTAAAAATACTTGTGTTGATCCATTCTTTTCCCTTTTGGAAATTGTGACTGGACTTTGATTATATGTCCTTCCGCAAGCTGAACTGTGGACCCAATTTTGCCATACGTAGTGGATTCCTAGATTACGTTGGCGTAGGTAGATGATTAACAAGGGAAAATTGGTAAGAAACGACTTCATGCGCGGGTATCTGTCTATCTCGATTTCTGACGACGTCTCAGTACATGGGTGTTTGGAGTCACGGCATTTCTGTTTGTTGAAGGGTAGTTAATCTTAGATGTTGTTTTCTTAAGAAAAATTACCGGTAGAGTAGACACTGAACTGATTTGATTCTTTCGATGAATTGAACACATCAGGAAGCTGATCTTGCTTGAGATTTCTCGGAATATTTGGTGGGTCTATCTAGATTCTCATGCTCCAATTTTGTCAACACACCCTCGAATTGAATTAACTGGTTGCATTTCTTCCATTGATAAGCATTTTCTGCTCAAGGATTCACGCATCGCGTCTAACTCATTATCCTTTTTTCCTGTTTTCTCATTCTCTTTTTTGGTTTTGCAGTAAAATTTTTAGTTATATGTCAAAATGGAATTAGTCAAATTGCTTGACATCAAAAATTGCTGTTAACCTTTTGACCTTGTTTTTGCTCACGCTCTGTTTTCAGTTGGTTTATCTTTCTATTCTGTCAGTCTTACTGAGTTCATGGGACTTGGTGGTTTAGAGATTTTGATCTTTTAATTTTGTTAATGTTGTTTGTTCATATGGGTTCATGTGTTGTGCAATTTCATCAGGGAAGGCCATGCCAGAATGCTTAAAAGTTTTATTTGTATGGGGATTGTTCCCTGACTGCACCTTTTTGATTCAGTACTTTTTGTTACTCCTTTCCATATGCTGCACAATTTTTTTTTTTTTGACTTTGGTTCTGTTCTGCTTGTATAACTTTCTAATTACTAGCAAAAAATTAAAAACTAGCATGTTTAGTTCTTAAAAATTGCTTGGATTAAATTGTTAGTTGGGTCACTTATGTGAGAATTTAATGAGCATGGCAATAATTGGCTTTTATTTGATTCCACTGTGGAAGTACTTGATTTAGGATGTTATGGCATATTTGTTTCTTTTGACAAAGACGATCACTACTCTACGATTCCTTGTCAAATGAATCTTTCATATGGTGCATGACTGGGAAAATTTAATTCATGTTGTAGTAATGTTGGATCTGTAGCTTTTAGGCTGATACTGTAAGTGTTTTCCCATCATATATACTGGTGCATAATTTGTGAAATGCATGATCAGTTTTATGTTGTTATTTTTTTTTGCAGCAATCTTTTTAATTGATTGATGAAGGCATGAGTTAAAGACATCCTTGTTGTCCCAACTGCTCAACCGTGCTTCCATGGATGGCAAAAGCTCAGCTGAGTTGAGCCTTCCCTGGTTCTGGATTATTGAGTATTTGGCAAAATTCGAGCAACTTAAGCCATCCCTTTTACATGGTATTCACCTTCTACAGTAGTATGCTGGAAGTTTTGGTCCGTCTTTCTCATTATTTTTGTTGGGCAACTGTTGCATATGGTTTATGCTTTTCAGGTATCATTAAAGCGGCTCCAGAAATAACTGCTCACTTAAGAGAGAATATGGAGGAAGTTGTTTCTTTGAGATTCCTGGAGGAGCTATGTGGCCCTACAAATGGAAACATGAATGGTACTTTGTCCTTGTTGGAATCAAAGCCAAAAATTGATACTTCAAAGAGCTGCAAAAATGTCCTACAGTATTTGTTCCATCATGTAAGTTCTAATGAATGGTATAGTGACTACGTGCCTTCAAAGAGAGAACTTGAAGCAACTGTTTTATTTTCTGTATGACATCTTTCCACCGTTTCTACTCTAATGATTACTGAAGTTCAGCATCTGTTCCCCTATTTATGAGTTTGTCATATCTTAGGGCTCTGCATCTGATCTTGGACTGACTGCAAATGAGTTGTTGAAATGGGACCTTCGCTCATTTTTAATCCACAAGAGAGCCTCTGTTCCAAAATCTGCTCTAGAGGAGGTGAGCCGGTTTTCATACCCACTGTTGTTTATCTTCATGATGTCCTCTTTCATTCAGGTTTAAATTGGTTTTGTCTTGTTCTTTGGGCAGCTAAAAGATTCAGCACTTGGAGGTACTCATCCGCATGCTGATTTTTTAAAGAAATTGGGTAGATTGGCACCTTTTAATCATTTAGATAGGACTGTAATTCACAATGGTGGACATACTGGACTTACACGTGTGCCTGATGTGGGAGACGCATGTGCTCCTAATACAGTTGATGAAACAAACTTGGTTTCTCGACCCACTAATCACATGGAGCATTTGGAAGAAGATAATGATATTAGGATATGTCTTCCCACAAAGAGGAACCATCCTGATGTTCATGCTGAAAATATTGAAAAGAATTGTAATGAGAATCAACATCATGATGCTCATTCAGATGCTAAAAGGGCTAAACAGCGAGATACTGATGAAATAAAGGACAGAGAAGAATCACCAGTTGTTCTAACTGGAAGATTAGGTTTCCAGAGGATTGATGGATGTTCTGAAAGAGAGATGGCTAACCTGGTCAAGGATCATGTGGGCGCTGTGGATGAAGACCAGTTGTTAGTGGGAGATGGGAGGCATTATGTTCAGCCAAGGACTTGTGATGTGATTTCCAATGGAATGGAGCGGGGGTTTTCTGTTGATGATTCGACACGCATCCATGACTCCATAGAGAAAACAAAAAACAGCGAATCAGCTCGGGCATCGCGGTGGAGGCAGACTTTTACCAGTAACGTGGAAGATTACATGGTCCATGTTGCTGGGGAGGAAACATCTAGTGATAGTGATGAATATAGAAAAGAGGAGATGGATGTTACGATGAAAAAGCATGAATTTTTATACTCTCAGTCTCAGTGCCCGTCACCTCGCTATGCGTTTGCAACAGTTGATTGTAGGGAGCAAAATGTTTGTATGAAGTGTAATGAAGGTGGTCAATTGTTAGTTTGTAACACCAGCAGTTGCCCTTTGATGGTTCATGAGAATTGTGTGGGCTTATCAGCTATGTTTGACGACAACGGTATGTATTACTGTCCATTTTGTGCATATTCTATTGCCATTTCTGAATATCATGATGCCAAGAAAGAGGCCTCTTCAACAAGAAAAACCTTATCTACTTTTATTCGTGCTGGACTCAAGCACCAGCAAGAGAATTTGGATCGGATGGAACAGAGTCTGTCAGGAAATGGAACCAGTGAGATTGATAGAATAAATGGACATAATGAAATGGACGTGAATGGCCGTCAGTTTCGAGGGAACGAAAGTGATGGAGTACGAGATGATCCTTCTCAACGATGTAATGGTGGCAACGCCGATTTACCAAGTGCGGAAGACGAAGAAATGGTCCATGGCAGAGCTTCTACTGATACTGCGGAATTCTTGGAAGGGAAATGGAACAGGGAAAACAAATCCAACATGGTTGAGAGGACTCCTACTCTGGAAAAACAGATAGATGAGAACATGGTGCAAGAATGGCCATCGGGGCAAGTTCTCGAAAGAGAACAGGACCAATTATTGGAAAACAACCTGTTCGTTAATGGGACTGTTGCTTATAATAACACTCATATTGTCCCTGTGAATCAGAGAGATGAAGTCAGAGATGAGCAAGATGTTCTCAGTAAGGATGCCACTGATACACCAGATGGCGGTGCTTGTGCTAATATTACTGCAAAGGAATCTTCCGAAGATGAAGATAATGAAACATCCAATTACAGAATCAGTTTCCGAGGGCGAAGAAGTCAGGAGTAAGGGTTTCTTGTATACTGAACCTTCCAATGGTTAATTGTGGCATGCTAGTTTTTCGTTGTGGGATTAATTTATTGTGTTTGAAATTGTAGGGAAGCCTCTGCAAATCCTCTCTTTATGCAAAATGAAGCTCCCTTGATGGGGGAGGAGGAACATTCTCCAGAGGTACTTATCTTCCATTTAAACTACAAAGTATCATGTTTTTGTCTTTTGGATTATTGCAATTAAAATATTTTATATTGCTTTCAGTCTGAACACCTAGTTTTTAATATGGTAGGAATTCACATGCCTGAGACAACTTGAAGGCCACACTATTTTGACCTTTATTTCATATTTTGTGAGATAAAATTAGCCATAACCCAAAAATGTACACATTTGGTCCCTGAACTTGTACTCTCTTATCCTTAGAGTTTTTTTTTGTCAGAAAAGGTTTTTTGAATGCAGTAATGAAATCTATAATTTGCACAATGAAGTTTTTAAACTATCAGATTTTTTTTATTCAAGTCCTTTCTTCTGCACTTTTGGCGAAATGAATGGTCAGTGCTAGCCAGGAGTCTAATGCAGCAAATAAATCAGTTTCACTGTGGACAATTAACTTAAGGGCTGGGGACAATTGAATGGGTGGGAAGAAGCAAAGGACAGTTGATTAGTCATCTTCTTTCCCACATCAAACTTTTGGCTAGCACTGATCAGAGACATTGGCTTTAATTTGCTGGAATTGGAGACAAGGGACTTGACTGGCAGACTTTTGCGACTTCAAGGACTTGATTGTACCAATCACAAGTTCAAGGATCGTGTTGAAAAGCCATGCTAGTTAATGGACCAAATATGTAAACTATCGTAGCAATTATATTTCCATCGGGCAATAATTTCAGTCCCATAGTATTGTTCCTAGTTACAAGTTTGCCCTTGAACTTCATTTTATTTCACTGTATTGTGCCGACTTCTCAACTGCTTGCTCTGTTCAGCCTACTTCACAGCCAGAACCAAATTCAGAGTCTCTGCCTTCTGGACAGCTCGGACCTTCTTCGCTGCCGTTACCGTCTAAACACATCTCAAGATTCCCGTCGAGGGGAAGGAGGTGTTTGAAGACTTATGCGAGTTCTGCGGTCCTCAGAAGAAGCGCAAGAATCAGATCATTCGCTTGGTCAAGTCAAAAAAGGGCCAAAGACGATCCATGTCAAGTTATAGAAATAGATTGACTAACGCGTGTCCATCAATAGAAATGGATTGATCAATGTCATGAATTGCCTTTGGGGTTCATGTCTTTTAGGGGCCGAAATCCTTCTTCGTTGTATGCAGCAGCATTGAGTTATAGTTCATGGATCCGTTTTGTAAATGGTCATCATTTATGACATTTGCTGGATCCTTTTTGTACTTAGGGGCGCTTAAGATTTTTTGCAGCTGGGTCTTTGAGCTGTTGGATGGATGTGTATGAGTGACGTTTATAGTCAGGTATTGTCTGCTCCAAAATATTCCTCCTGAAATTCTTGCGGCACTTCTTAACTTGGTATGCCTTTCCAACTTAGAGCTGTTGTTACCTGATCTGACTTTTACATTGTGGAAATCAATGATTACTTCGATATCTGTTCTTTCAGAAAACTTGTCCGTCGGTTCTTTTAGTTGATATCTCCATGTATTTTTTGGCCAATCAAAGAAAGCGGAGATAGTAGTACTTAGGACATCTTGTTTCCAAATTGATTGTTTGGTAGACTTAGAATGTTGGTTGGCCTTGTCGAAAGGAGCGCTTTGACAAGTATCAGTTTCCCAATTAAGGGTAAGTCTACCTTGCAAGTTTTGTGTTCGAGATTCAGTGTTTGGAGCAGAGTTGACGGAAGATAATGCCGTATCGTCTTAGTGTGCTGGAGAAAATCTTGTTGGATAGAAACTTCAGGAACATCTTCAGAGTTGTTTGCGTTTGTTCAGTTGATGATGTAAAAGAGATGGGGCTTCATTGCTTCTATACATGAAGCATCAGGTTTGTTTATGGCTACAATAATCATGTGTAGACAGTGAAGTTGGAGAGACCGGGAAAGAGATGATCTTTGTCTTGCTGCAGTTACAAGTGAAAGATGTTTGTAGCTGCCGAACCCATTTTTGAGGGATGGGGATTTGACACCATGATACCATTGATTAGCCAAACACCTTTGATTGCCTCATTGTGGCCCACTTTTGAGTCATTGGGGAGAGTAAGATTGCTACATGAGCAAGGGGTTCAATGTGCTTTTGTGGTGAGGCTTGGGTTGTTGTCGACACTTCTTTTCAGGAAAATTGGCTGCGGAGTCCTAAAGACGACCAATTCAGTCCAAACCTTCAAGTTTCAATTCGTGTCAATTTGGTTCTAAATTTTTAATTATGTAAATTTAATTTTAAATCTTTTGACGATTTATTAATGTAGTCCTTCCGATCAATTATTCAAGTAAAAGGTTTATGAAGCAATTGGTAAATTTTCAAAAGGTTTATGACTAAATTGATAAGTTAATGGTTAATGATTAAATTAAATTGAATTGACCGTCGTACGATAGATTTAAAATTTTTTGGACAATGATCCCAATCTTTTTTATGAGTACATATTAGATAAATTCATCTATGCTTTTCCAACTGGTTTTAAGAGTATGCAAGTATAACGATTCGGCTCTAGAACTTAATCGAGGATGAGGACGAGCACCCTTATTGCTTGCATAATGGCAAATAAGGAAAATATTTGGTGAATCAGATATAGTGCGCGACAATAACATCTGAAAAAGCAAGCATGTCATAAATTACACTCTTTTAACGGACAACATGATTTATCATCGACGCGATACTTGGTATGCTTTTTCGTAAAGCAAACATCATCAAAATTCAAATCCTCGAATCATAATAAATCACAAGCGTTTTCGATACTCATGTTTTAGGGCGCTGTGTTTGCTTTCTTACACTCGCACTCGCGCACTCGCCACCGCCACAGCCACCTCGGAGAGCGCGACGTGGACGGGCGCAAAAACGCCCTCGTCGCCCACTCTCTCGCTCGTTGTTATTCACCTGGAAACTGCTCTCTCTTCCTCCTCCTCCTCCTCCTCCCAAGTCCCAACACTATTTATACATCACAAGAACCCGAAAACCCTTTCACACCGCGATGCCACACAGTCACAGAGAGAGAGAGAGAGGGAGAGAGACTTAGTTCGCCTCAAATCCAAGAACCCTTTTGGCTAATCTGCAGCCCCTTTTACTGTGAGCGTTTAATTCGCTTCTACGGTGGCTCCAGAATTTAGGGGGTCGGTTTTTTTTTTAGGCATTTACTGTTTCTCGATCGATGTTAATTATGGGTAAGAGGAAGAGAACCGACGATCGTCTCAACGCCGACCCTTCTCTTTCGTCTTCTTCACCCGGTACGTTTTTGTTGGGTGTTCCCCCTTTTGCATTTTGATGGCCATTTTGATTCCTGGGAAAATGTGGGTATGAGCGGAATAGGAGAAAGATCGGGTTTTGATGGTTCTGATGGGTGGGGTTTGGGTGAGGTTGGAGGTAAAAAGGAGAAATCAAAATCTGGGTGGTCAGATTCAGAGTTCAGCATTTTATAGACGGTTCTGTTGAGCTAGAATGATTTGATGGGAAGAAGTTGGGATTGGGTTCTTTTCAAATTTTGATCTAAGTAGAGCGATCTGAGCTAGGGTTTGTTCTTCTTTTAGTCTGGCTTGCCTTCTCTTCTCCTTAGTTTTGATAATTTGGATGCTCTTTCTGTCTGTCTTTCTCTTATGAATGCCATTGCAATTCCCTTTGTTGCCTTTTTTTTTTTTGGGTTTGATCAAGGTTTAGATTGTCGAAAATCTGTGAGTGTGCCTTGAGAATACTGCACGTTTATCTGCTAGAAGAGGTGGTGTATGGTTAAATCACGGGAAGTAGTTTGATGAGACAGATGGCTTCTTATCCCATTAGCATTGCAGAACATATTGGCGGATTGAGGTAGATTGTGGATTAACTCGAGAAGCTGTTTAGATGTACTGGAATCAATTGTTACATTGACCTGCTAGAGAGAATGCCCTTTGAGAATAAGAAAGAAGGCCATAATGTGCTCAAAATTAGCAAAGTCAGAATATGTAAGACTGTGGGTGTGTGCTTCGTATTGTATGATGATGGTCAAAATAGACCGCGTAGAAGCCTTATATGTTGAACACTCATCTTACTCAGTCAGACTTCAGAAATTCAGAGTATATTATGACACAAAACATTCACTTAGAGGATTTGTAGATCTAATGGATGGATGAGTGAGTGGGTTTGTAACTGTAGCAATGTTGGAGAGCTCATGGGGGCTAATGATTCTCTTCCATGATGAATGGCAGCTGATTCTGGATCTACGGTTTACTGCTTACCAACTATTGATTACCCATGAAATGTTATCAAAGTTTAATTTTATTTATTTTTACATCCAAGGTATCCGATTCGATAATTGTTTTGTGCTTTTCTTGGCCTTTTTGTCTTCTGATTGGATTGACTAATGTTTGGTGTGTTTTAGTATGTAGAATGCATATCATTTCTTGGATACATGTTTATCAAACAAATTACTTTGGTGCAGCTTATAGATATACTTATCTTGTAACTCCCTAAATGATCTTTTCTTTTAATTTTTCCTTTGCGATGATGTTTTAAGGGTTTTCTTGCCTTCAGGGCTGCATAACGTGCGTGAGATCCACGTTTGCTATTGACTGTTGATCTGCAGACCTTGTTTTGTGTGTTCTTTGATTTCGGATTTCGGCTTGCTTTAATCTCAAAGGTCTTCTTTCCATCTGAATACTTTTATATTCAAATGAGGTCATTGAGTGGGTTAAGTCTGTTGATGCATGACACCACCTAATTTCTCTCTTCACCCTGAGGTGTATAGGCTGCACTATTTCTGCAAAGATTTACTACGATCAAATGCTCGCTTTCAAGTCTTTGAGCTTTGCATATCATGTGAAAGACCATGGGTGATGGTTTTGCTCTATATGAGACAGAAGTTAATGACGATAATATTTTGATTTGCAGCAGAAAGCATGCCGTGCTCTTCTGGAGTGGAATTGTCATCTAGAAAGGTGAGGTGCCTCTTAGGCCCCTTCATCTTTGGGTTGTTCCTCCGATTTTTTTCCGGTTGTTTGATTATCCTACGTCGATAGTTCTCTTTGACTTTATGCATTTTCAATTGCTGACATATTGAAACCCTGGGCAGAAGTCTTCTCACTTTGTGGACTCTAATGAGATGAAGCCTTTCACATCAAGCATGGAAATGGATACTTCTTCTAATCACTCTTCTCCTGTACTTCTTCGGCAAAATCTTGGGCGTTCAATGTTTTTGAAACGCTCACGTCACTGGTATGGACACCAGAACTCATGGCGTAACTCAGGTGCCCATATGAGTGCAACCACTTCTCATGGGAAGACCCCGCCCTCTTGGGAAGAGAGGCTTAACTTCAAGTTGGCTAGTCGCTACAACTCAGACAATTGGCACTATGCAGGTTAACTATTTCTCTTACACATCAACTTACTCGTTGTTTTAAAGCATTTTCTAGCCACAAATGAGGAAGTCGTGCACCCACTTTTGGACGTGGTGATTTTTTAAAATTCAATGTTTATATTGGAGTCCCAATGTCATATAAGTGTTGATGGAAATTTAAAATCAGCTATCTGTTATGATACTCTTCATCACGAGGTATCATATATTTCTTGCAGATTATAGAGACAGAGCCTTTAGCAGGCTGGAGAGGATTAGGTCAGATTCCGCCACATTAGATTCTGCCTCACTTGAAACGGCAAAGCTGCAATGCGGGGTCTGCCAGAAACTTTTAAGGAGGAAGCCTTATCTTCTTTCTGGCTCTCACTCATCCTCGGAAAACTCTGTTGTGGCAGTTCTAGTATGTGGACACGTCTATCATGCAGATTGTTTAGAACAGAAGACGTCTCTTGAAGACAAATCTGACCCTCTATGTCCCGTTTGTCTCAATTTACTCTCACCTGCTGACGCCTTTAAAGGAGGAGTGGGGGAAATGATTGTACAGGCTCTCTCTAACAAAGAAGCCTAGATGCTTATGCTGGGCATGCTAGAATGCTGTCGTAAATATGATAGGTGATATATATGCACCCAATATCTCGATGGGCTTATTAGAGGAAGCGCATTGTTTTGTTATAGCCTAATAGGATATAGAATTTTAGACTATAAATGCAGTGTATATTGTCAGTCTGTATTTATCGAACACATTGCGGCTTCGTGTTAACTTAGCCCATTTTGTGCGAAAACACATTTTACAGTATCGACTGCTGTGCCTAAAATGCAAACTCAGACCTCCTTGATGGACTGATTGCTGACTGCGATTGCATTATTGAGCGAGGTGGAAGTGCAGGAATGTTATTTTCGGGATGGAGAAACATCATCAGCGTGCCTGCATTATTTTGCGGAAAATGTTCCCATTTTGTAATTTGATTTGAATAAAAGCAGCTTCTACTTAGTTTGTCATGAAAAATTATGCGCGAATGCTACGGAATGAGGGAGAGCATAGAAGTGGGACTGCGAAAGTTAATTGCAAAGTATCCTGTTGAAAAGTTTCTTGTATTTTGGGAGTCCTGTTTGTTCACTGCATAAACGTTTCTCTACATAATTTTTCACGGCTATTCTACTGAAGATGTTGTAAGCAATGACTTGGATTGCAGCAACTCCAGACGACATTTTTAGACAGATTTGATCCTTATCTTTCTGGGAGAAGGGTTTTGGCTTTCTTGGCTTAAACCGTCTGAATGTTAGGATGATGCACGAACGAGGGATAAAGTTCCAAAAAGGTTTCCAGCATAGTCCATACTACTCACTTCTCGGGAGTTAAATCAGATGTACTTTAGCCTCGTCATCAGGGAATACAATACTCGGTGAACAGTGATAATGTGCTGTAGTGGAAGGACGAGAACCCAAGTAACGTGCCACCTTGATCACCCCCACAAATGTCCTTGCCATGTGCAATGTGCTCCTGTGAACAGCCATCACTACCTTGACTAACACTGAGCACGCGATAACAAGGAATTTTAATCCTCCATTTGAAATCACAATCGGAATCTGTAGATATGAAAGGAGAGATATAGATTGAAATATGGAGACAGCATTAAACTAGTTCTATGTTTATAGAATGAAAGTGCTTCACGTTGGATTCTACTTCTCAATGTACCGACCTCCTTTAGGATTAGAACCGTTTCTATGGGACCATAAAATGAGTAGCTTTACTACTAAAATTCACGAAACTTAATTTATTGAATTTCTTTTGGCGATACGCCCTTGTTACTGCCACAAAAATGACAGAAATGTGCTTCTCCTACAAGCCTTTTCCACATGCTGGCACTGACATTTCTGCTCGTCCAAAAGGGAAGGTCAAGACTCATCGGCATTCAGGATGCCTTCTAGATGATACCCGTCACTCGGGAGTCACATAGACGAAGCAATTGACAGAAAAATAAAATAAAATAAAATAAAGATTCTACATTAGGAAACCTCTAATTAATCAAAAGAACTTCAAACAATACCCGCAAAAAGTTTCACCGACGCTTCAATCGTAGATTATTGACATAATAATGATAGGCCATTAAACATGATAGTATATCTCTCTGTCCAAAGCAGATGATTAACTACATGAAATCTGCACAACCTTTGGCATGAATCTGAATTTAAATTAAAGTTTGCAATGTTTCCTTGCATGTAGATTTGTTATGGCCTACTCCGCCACACCTACTGCAGCAAACTCCCCTTTTGGTTACTCCCTCTGTTTTTGTGTGTTGTTTCTTGTTTTGCTCGGTTGACAGCTTTGGGGTGCTTGGTGGAAGTACATGCATGGTTTGAGAAGGATCTTTTCCCTTGGTCGACTTCTCATAGGGACCCCAAACAGGGTTTATGGAGTTGAAATAGGTGGCAAGGTAGCAATCAACTGTGAAGCACTTGGGACAATAGTCGTAACTATTCTTCCCTGTGCAATAAAAGACAGCAATGGCATGGCAGCAAGGAAGACCACTAGGTTTCCATTCCAAGCAACTACAAACCCTTTTTTGAAGATCCACCACCACATTGATAGAATTGTCATGAACCTCAAATATCGTATCTGATGAGAACAGCACTTTTAAGCTGGTTGCTCTCCGAGATTCTTCTCGTAGTTTTTCCTCCCTGGATGGGGTTAGTGTTGTAAACCAATTGCTTGAATTTGTTTGGCGAGCATTAAACAACTCCACCAATTTCGATATGAGTGCCTCTACCTTCTGTATAATTGGTAGTTCCTTCACTTCCTCTATCCATTGAGCATATGGGTCTGCAATATCTACAGTGATAAAATGAAATGGCTCACCCTTGAATGATGCATGTGCCCATTTGTCTGGCTCAATCTGCATTATCCAATCATAAGCTTTTGAAGAAACTTTCTTCATTTGTTCAACGTATGATGTAAAAGTATCAAGCCACTGTGCACGGGCAGCGGCCAATAAGCTGCTGATTAAGAAACCCTTGCCATCCCCGGTGAATGGACCCTTCACATTCTTCTTGAAATTCTCTACAAGATGAAAGATGGAGTAACCATGATGACCATTCTCAAATACCTGATGCACAGATGTTTCTAACCCCTTTTCATGGTCAGAGATAAAAGTTATGGGAGTAGAAGTAGAAAAGGCAGATCTCAACTGCTCTAGAAACCGGCACCAATTACTATCATCTTCAACGTCAACAACAGCAAATGCAAGAGGGAAAGGACCATCATCTCCATCCACTGCACTAGCTGTCAAGAATACTTCATGGTACTTTGATTTAAATGATATAGAGTCAAGGAAAACAAGCGGACGACAGCCATCATTGAAACCCTGTATCAAGGCTCGGAAAGATACAAAAAGATGCTGAAATCTTCCATCGTCATCGGTGAAAAGATTTGCCAAACTTCCAGGATTTGCCTCTACTACTTTCTCACAGAACAAAGGCAATTGGCTGTATGCGTCTTTATATGAACCCTGAAGTTGCTCCCTAGCATCCTCAATTCCACGCCACACTTGACTATAGTTCAACTCAATCCCAAAATCTCGAGCAATTCCCTGAGCAATCTCCTTTGGCTTGTGATGTGGACTATCTCGTAACCTATCCTTTATGATATTTACTAACCAATTTTTTGCAGGATGAGCAGCCTTCCAAGACTCCCCACCGCAAGTATGAGACTTATTCATTCTTTTCACCACAAATGATTGTGAAGATGGGACCCAAGAAGCATGAATTCTCCAGGAACACCCTTCTATCACACAGATACCGCTAGCACGGTTTGAGTCATTCTTCTTTAACTTGTATGCGAAGCGGTTTGCAATAGCATACTTTTGTAGTGCATCACGAAATTCACGTACGCTTTTGAATTCCTGGCCTTCACCAGTAATACCTTCTCTCCATGCCGCAACAAGTGCTTCCAGAGACAGATCGGAGCCAGCAACAACAGGACAATCAACCAAATTGTCACTCCAAGGTGCAGCTATTTCCTGTTGCTCCTCATCAACACCTACTGAAGGAATAAGGTGCTTCTGAATTTTCTTCTTCCTGGATATGCCTTTTCCTGTCCCTCCAACTACATCAATTTTTGATCCAATGTCAGGAGCACTGTCAATACTCTTTAATGCTGCTGTTCGCCTTCTCTTCTTAACAGTATCAGCCGGTGTAGAACTCATGTCAACTTGTGTTGGTGAAAGAGCTTTTGAATCAACAGCATCAGTGACAATATCAGGAAGAGTAGAATTAGCAGATGCAGATCGAGTAATTTTACGACTGGCGTTGTATGGAGCAGCTTTTGACTGGGTGGACACTGCTGGGGGATTATGATCAATCACAGCAATGTCAATTAATGAATCCACAGGTGCTCCAGCAACAACAAAGGACGTGGTGGCTGCAGCAGTATCAGTTGCCAAAGTTTCAGCAAGTTTTATGCCGTTTGTCCTGCAAATGATCATTAGAATTGCTATAAACACACAATATAATTCCTCATTCTCTCAGATCATGTCAGGCACTATACACTAGAACTAATCAATAAGCACAAGGACACTAGCATCTTATTTTATTGATGGAACAAAGGCAATGTTCCTCTCAACCAAGCCTGGCTGGGTACATGTCCATGAACTAAATGCTATCAAAAATTCAAAAACTGTTTTTAAAGGAATCACAAAGAGAAATACAATCTGACACAACATGAACCATATTGATTAGAAACTCACAGTAATGTGATTTGCGTACGATACTAAGACATACAAGTTCAAGGGAAAAGTCTTGCATGTAAAGTAAAAGGAAATCAGCACCTGTTGGCATGATCCCTCAAGCTTTGAGGATCAAAACCTTCTCTTCCCATAACATAAACATCAGCAGTCACTGAAGCTCCATGAAAGTCATACATCCTTTTTAGGTCCTTGTTGTTTGTTAAATTAATGAGAGTCCGCTTGTTCAGAGGTAGGAAGTATTTGATTGACAAAGACCTGTAATCAACATTCCACATTTCGGCTAGTTTTAACTTGAGATCATCAAAAAGAGTTTCATGATTGATCTCAAGAGCATTTGCCTCTCCTCCAGTATATGACATTGAGCCATCACTGTTAGTGATGAACTGACCACCATATTGACAAATGAGGATAAGCTTCCCCTTTGCCATTTTATGAACATCCTGAATATACACAATAGTAAAAATACATGAGTGAAGACAGGTGACAAAAAATAAATGAATAAAGAACTCAATAAACTAATACGTGAGCCTCTATAGCTAAAATAGTTTTAGGCATAAATGCATAAAGAACCAAGAGCAAAAATTGAAAGCCGAGAGTCGACGAAACATCAGATTCCAATTTACATGGCTTGGCCATCAGCCTATATTTTCAAGCAAGGGAGAGTTAGAGCTCACTATATTTAAATCGGAGAAAGCCCATTAAAACCGTTAAACTGTCTCAATATTTACACCAAAATCCGCCTAAATTTCTCATTCACAATTCACAAAAACGAAGAGATTACAGACAAAAGCCCTAATAGCAGATTTCAACAAATAATACGGGTCCATAGCAGTACCGGGAAGAGCTTTTCCCCCACACACCGTTGATGAATTCTGTGGCAAGCTAGATTCTCCGGACTTTGTCCTGATCCTCTATTCCCACTACCAATCGAACAAAGTAATAGACTTAGATCATCCTTGAAATTAATAGTACAAAACACAAGTTGGCTGGCATTGTAAACGTATTCAAGTCATGATAAACAACAAATTAAAGGTTCAAAGATTCACAGTGCACACTGAGTTATGTCATTATCTGTTGCTGCATGTGGGTCATCATCAATTCATCAGGAAGTCATGATACACAATGGCACAGGCTTCACTCAAGACACTCTTTGGTCAAATTACAAGAAGACACACTCAGTCTTCCTTCAGCTATATTGCCCCAAAAAGAAAGAAAAAAAGAATAACTAAGACAAAACCCAAGCTCCTTCAGCTTCAAAACTCCACCTTTAAAGCAGCAAGAACTACTACAGCGTCCACCGCTCTCCAACGATTCTTGATTTCCTCAACTTTCTCCATCAAAACCCGGAAAAAAATACCTACCCATTTAATTCCAGACGCAAACGAATCCAAAACACCATAAAAGATGGGATTTTGAAACGAAATTCAATTAATAATCATATGCCTGATGATTACCTCCAGTTTTCTGCCCGCCCTTGAAATTGTGCAAAGAACACAGGAAAATCTCTTCTCTTTTCCAATCAATTTCGCAGCATCGCTTCTAGTGCGCCGCAAGAATCATGGGCGATCGTCGACGCTGGCCTCAGCGAAACCGGCGTCGCTGGAGCAGCGGCAGCAGGCGCCTTCGTCCTCGGTGAATTCCAAAGCTTCGATCTTTTTTTTCAAAAGACGACTACTCCTTTTCCAAGAAATTTCGTTCGACCCCCAAAAAGATCTGGACTTTCGCAATCCGGTATAGATAAATTTGTTTGCAGATGGGCCCCTGAAAGTTTTTGTATTTAATGAATAGCCCACTCTTGTTCTGTCCTATTCTATTCCCACTTAGGGAAAACTTGGCAAAGTAGATTTCTTACCAAACATGGAAAATTTTGGATTTTTGATTTCGAAAAGATAGAATATAGATTCAAACTGTTTCAGAATAATTTTACCAAACATTAAAAATTTTACTCAAAAGACTTTAAAAGCCTAAATCTAATTTTAAAAGTTTTTCTGAACTGACTTGACATGTCCTATTGTCTCAATAATGGAGAGTATCTACATTATTGTAATCTTATCTTATAATAAGATCTATCATATCATTTTACAACCCAAGTATATGAATTATTTTCTGTATCTTTGATGTTATACTGTCTTCTCTTATAGTGCAAAAATATTTGTCAATAATCTTGAAAATTATCAAAAAAGTTATAAACTTATTATTTTTATGCCAATTTAGTTCATCAAGCCAATTTTGGCAAACTAGCCTTGACATGGATGTCAATCGACGCTAACATGATAATTTGTAAATTTATATTTTAACTAATTTTTTTCTTTTCCTTTTATTTTTCCTTTTCTTCCTTCTTTTCTTTTTTTTTCCCACAGTGGTCGGCGAGGGTCACGGCCCTTGCCTAGATTTGGGCGAGGCTAGCCTGGCCATGGCCTCGCTGCCCACAGGCAAAGTCGGCCTTGGTCGCGGCTGGTGAGGCGTGGCCGCATGAGGCTAGCCTCGCGATATTAGCGCAAGCCCTAGGGATCACGTGCAAGGTCAACCTCGCCCCTAGCTGGCAAGGCCGCATGAGGCTAGCCTCACAATATTGGCACGAGGCCTAGGGATCACGTGCGAGGTCAGCCTCGCTCACAACTAGTGAGGCCATGACCACCTTCGCCCGTGTTGTCAGGGCCTCACCGATTGTAGGTGAAGGCGGCCATGGCCTTACCAACCGTGAGTAAGGCCAACTTCATCCGCGGCTAACGAGCCTTGCTGGCCACTATGGGAAAAAAATGAAAAGAAGGAAGAAAAAGGAAACATAAAAAGAAAATAAATAAATAATTCAAAAAAAATATATAAAAATTATCACGTTATTAGTGGCCGGACGATTAACGTCCATGTCGGTATCAGGCCAAAATTGATTAGATGGATTGAATTAACATAAATGCAAAACGTGTATGATTGAGTTGGCGTAAAAAAAAATTTAGAACTGAATTGGTATAATTGTTATGGATTTAAGACTTTTTTTGGTATATTGAGTTAGTTTTTCAATGACTCAAGACTTACTTGAAGTGAGCTCAATAGAGTTTAAACGATCTATTTTAGCTTCGATGCGCAAGCTATCATTGCAAGCGGACAACAAGCTTTCCTCTATTTTGAGCGAGATTTTTTGTCGGTTCATCATAGTCGTTTTATTCCCGAATAAAGCTGAGTTTAGTCAAGTCTTAGTTAAGGTAGTTAGGTATTTGATTTTGATATTCATTTTTTTACTTAACTTATGATTTGGAAATCCAAGTCTTGTGTATTATAGAAATTAGATATTTTACAAGTTATAAAAGAGGCATCACATGGCATGATGTTCTTTAAAAAGGAAATTATGTGTAGTGCATAATTATTTCTTAAAGCTGGATTGGACGTTCACTACCATTTTGGTTATTCGAAATCAGTATCTATTCAATTAGTTTGTGAGTTAATTACATGTGAAATTGTTTGAGAATTGCTATACGAAATGTATTTTCCTTAGTGGAGGGTATTGTGAAAGATTATATGTTTTTGCTTGTGAACCTTTTTATGAAATGGATTCTGAATGGGTTTTATGAATGATTGGACTTTACTATTGTTGGTTAAATATATATATATATATATATTTTTTTTGATACGTGTAAAGCTGAGTTTAAGTGATATACCTCATCTTATGTATATTATACACTGAGTTTGAATAAATGTGTTTATGTTATCGCTTTATAATTATGCATAGTAAATGTTTGATCTGTTTAAAAGAGATTGGTATAACTCAACGGTGGTTTGCTTATATAATTCATTTTCACGGATGAGTAGGACAAGAGCGGCGAGAGAACATTTTGGGAGTTTGATTTTTTGGGGTAGTTATGAGATAGTTGTATATATGTATGTACAATTCCTTTTGTGTGTTTAGTTTTGTTAGTCACTGGAGATGTATAGGATAGAATGTCTTTTGTGTTTTCTGATTAGTTAGTGAGATGTATATAGCAAGCATGCTCATGTCGTTACCCTTTCCTCTTATGTTAAACGTTGCTTTTCTCAAAAGAACCTCAGAGCCCCACAACTATGACAGAGGCTCAACCAGTCCTTTCACAGACGTTTCATTTTCAGGTTGTGCCCCCACAGGAAATGCTGATTGTTCCCAATCCCATCCATTACCAGCAAAATTAGGCTAAAAGTTGAAGACGACGTCGCAGACTATCTCTTTCTCGACAGACCGTGAGCGACGAACATCACCAGATCACCTGATTGCAAGTAGTAGGATAGGGACATTATGGAGGCCGGCTTGATTCTAATCCATGTCAACTTCACGCATCTGAATTCTGTTGTGGATTATGACCTTCCAAGCCACTGAATATGGCTAAACTCCTAAGCACTAAGCAGCCTCATCTTGGATGGCCTTTCAAAGATATAAAAGCTTTCTAGGCTATTTGATTAAGGTTTAAAAGAGAATTGCAAAATAATCAAGACACAAGGACAATATCCATCTACATGTTCATATGAAAACCTAGATTCATACTATTAGAAGAGAAAAAAATCAAATCCCTCCCAGCCCCTTCTCAAGCTAATAAGCTTGAAAAGCAGAACTTTCATTTTCTTTATTCCCTTCGTTTCACAAAGCCCTGAGGAGAAACAATGGCGCTACCTGTAGTATTTCCTAGCTGTACATGGCATTCTTTTCCTTGGCGTTCCGGTGTGAATTGTGCATGTTGGCCAGTTCAACTCAGATGAGGCTTGTGAATGAAGATGTGAATATGTAGGGGATGTTGGCAAGCGGCCCTCGTTGGCAAGCAAGCTCGTGGATGTCCTTCACGATGTCGAATACGGCCTCGGGTTGGGCCAGCTTAAGTGAGTTCTCCGACATTCTTTTCAGCTCATCAGTTTTGGTGCTGAACCACTCGGCCACGATCCTAGCTGTTTCTTTAGAACTCCTGGTGAAGACACCAGCTCCGTTGTCTACTACATATGGGACATTGCCCTTTTCCTGTGTTTTGTCAGTCGAGAATCAGCAAAAAAGAAATCAATTAAGCTTAGTTGTGAAATATGCTACTGATGTCACATGTAATTGCAGGATCTCAAGGAAACGCCTAGTCACCTGTCCAGGAATGTAGTCATTCAGGATGATGGGAAGTCCTCTGATCAATGCCTCTGCAATTGTCCCCGGTCCTGCCTGCGAGGTTACAAGCTTTACAGATCTATAACAGCGGAAACAGACAGAATGAAGGGCAAGGAGGCCAAGTACAATCAAAACCTACTTTTGTTATTATGCAGTCGCAAGCTCCCATCCATTTCTGCATCTGGGTCTCAAATCCTCTCACCTATAGAAGCACAGAAATTGGAAAATTATGCCATGAATAACAAAATGAAACGAATGTCTTTGGTGTGAGATACAGGAAATTACTTTAACTGGGATTTTCCACTCCACGGTCTCTAATGTAGAGACTAAACCTCCGTTTCGGCCACAGATTATTATCAATTGCCCTATTGGTTTCCCGTGTACTTCATCAAACAGTGTTTCACCAAGTGCGAGAGCGGTCTTCTTCACGGGACCCATCCCTTCACCACCTCCCATCAGCAAAACTGCAGGCAACTCGGGGTCCATTCCAAGTTCTTCCCTCAAGTCATCCTGGATAATCACAAGTTAAAACAAAATAAACATAAGTATGTGATCTGTTAAACTGTGTTCGATCAAAAGGACGTGGGTAGTCCATGCACGTGCACTGGCATTTACCTTGGAAAGAACTGCGCGGGCAAATGATGGACGAATGGGCAAGCCATAAACGCGAATCTGTGAGTCCTCTAGACCATCTTCTAAAGCCCTTTTGGCTACTGCCTGTGAGGGGCAATAGCATCTGTTGACACCAGGGTGAAACCTAAAATTATGGAGCAACAGCTTAGTCAGTCGAAATTGATTTCAGGGCATAACTAAAGGCCAAAGAATTTTTCCGCGACCAAGTTTAATAACCAACCATGTGGGATGGCATGAGTTTAGATCGGTGATGACGGTTACAAAGATCACTTTCTTGTGAATGCCCTGCCATTTTAGAACCCACAGAGGAATGTGCTGCATCAAAGGGTGGACACTGATGATAATGTCTGGTTTGTACTCCATTAGACCTGCCTCCACCTCTCTTCAGGGAGAAGAATTTACCAGCGTTAGAAAGATATGCGGGAAACTGTGTATATCTGCTGAGCAGAAAAATTATACTGGTCTTTTGAGTTGTTTATGAATCCAGTGCAATTTTATTTACAAGTTCCCACAGAACAACCACATCACTATCCAGGTTACGAAAGAATCAATGTGATTAGTCTCGGAGATCACTTCAACTGATGGCAGTTCAGAAGCTACGGAAGATGGAAAATCACCACAGAAAGCAAACTAATAAACAAGAACGTGGTTGAAGAATCATGTCTGACTTTGGAAACAATAATGCTATGATTAAACCTTCCCCTGGATATTGGTGGACCAAACAATTTATACAGAGATGTTTCTTGAATAGAAGCATAAACAAAAGAAACTAATCAATTTGCAAGGTGTAAGCCATTTGTCAAATTATTGATCATCCAAAAAAAAAACACTATTTGTTTGAATCATATCCCACGTCGCTTAAATATGGACTATGATTGAGCGTTGAGTATTTAGGTGGTATTTCCCAACCGGTCAATTACCCGTCTTTTTATGCCAGGCTATCATCTTTTCCAGAAGTGTGAGTTCACGGGTGAGACAGCAAAAAGATAGAGAAATTTAGAAAAGAAGAAGATTGCAGCAGAAAAGGAAAGAAGAAAAACATAGTACTGATTACATACTTGGCATAGTAGGCAGCGATGGCAGCGAGATAAAAGGAGTGGATCCACCTCGGAGAGGTGCTGTGAAAAGCCACCTTCCACAACTGTACATGCTTCACCATGAACTTGTACTGATTCTCCATGTTGTTCAGTGGCCATCCCGTGTACTCTTTCCACACGTCCTTTACAAATATCTGCAAAAGCCCCATGTGACCACATTTACTTTCACGCCTGTTACAAGTTTCGTATCATTACTTGCCTAGAGGAAGCTTCAGTGTCTAGGAAAAAGCCAAGAGACCTTGACTCGCACCAAAACAGAGCCCTCCTCAAAAAAGGACAATAATTTGCGATCGACAAGCCAGGGAAAAAGGTGAACCGAGGTTGATAGACCCAAAACAAAACAAATAGGCAAGATAGAAAACTTTATTTTATCAATAGGAGTTATGTTCTAAAAGAGGTAATGAGATGGATGTGTTTGAATTAAGTGCAGAGCTAAATGATCCAAAAATGATCAACATTTGGAGAAGAGGAAGCCATAGTGCTGAAAAATGATGATGACCAAAAGGCAGAAGCTAGAAGAATTCCAACATGGAATCAACCGGAAATCTGTCCATCAAAAGAACATGAGAATGTCTCGGGATCATGCAAAGCAAAACGAACCAAAACGACAGAAACTTTCAGAGCCATCACCAAAAGTTCTGCAAAGATAGATGTTCGTCAACAAAGAATCACGAGATCAAACATGGAAAAGAAAAAGTATGAAATCCCAACCGCCCCACCAAATAATCTTAATAATCTAACCCTGTATTCGTCGCCGAATTCAATCTGAAACGCGTCCCTGATGGCCTCAGCCGATGCTCGGTGACCGCCGCCTGTGTCGCTCATCAGGATCAGCACGTTCTTTGTCCTCTCGGCGCCAATCTGAGCCAGCTCCATCCCGTCACTGCCGTCGCATTCCACAAAATCGTCATCGTTGTCTTGACACTCGTGGACGGCCCTGATCCTATGGACATGGCCGCCGCCGCCGTAGTTGCTGGTGCTGGCGAAGCTATGGAACAGCTTCTCCGTGAAAGACTTCCTCGGCGACGCGACGGCCATCACCATCTATTAGTCTCGCCCCGTCCGAACCCGCACGACAGAGAGAATACAATGCAAGAAAGAACTATTTCTTCTTTAAATGTTCTTTCTTGCACTTCTTGATTACGTTTCACAAAGAGTGTAATGTCAGGACACCCGGATGCAAGAAACGGCCCAGCTCCGTCCCCTTCTGGCCTCCGGAAAATTTGGAAAACGGGAGTTTTCCGGCGGAGGCAGAGAGAGGGCGAGGAGGGTAGTCTCTTGCTTTGTTCTTTCTTGGTTTCTTTGGTTGATGAAAGTAGGGAGAGAGGGGGAGAGAGGGGGAGAGAAATTTTTGGGGAGCAAGAGAAAAACGTGTGTCCGGCGGTGTCGTTTGAGGTTGTTCTTGCGAGTGAAGTTGGCGGAATTGATGGAAGGGCGGTCTTGTTATAATGGGGAGGGATTATGGGGGGGATGCTTTGGGAAGATGCTGGGATTTAATTTTCAGGTATTTAGCCGCCAGATGCGCATTTTGGGTGGGAATGTTCGGATTGGTAGATTCGGATCTTCCCAACGAGCGAAAGACATGATTCTCCGACTTCTTTGTTTAGAAAAAAACGATAGAGAATTGGGTGGTCTTTGTTTTCAAGACCTCCTATTGTTGTCTTTTACTGTTTTTTTTCTCTTTGGGTAGGAGAGGTGTCATTTGCTGTAGTTGGTGTTTTGTTGAGAGGTGATCCTAGCCCCTCTTGAAGCTTGAATGAATTGCGCACTGGCTTAGCCCCCTCTTGGAGAAGAAAGCAAAACTGAAGAAGGGTCCTGAGTCCGGTTCGCAAGGTCGCAGATTTAGAGGCTGAGGTTCGGAATTTGATCGGCGAGATCCTAGGTTGTCCAATTGGCAGGGCTAGGGGATCGAGGGTCATGGGTCCGGCCTTGAGGACTCGAGTCCGATGATTGGGGCATTGAGTGCGACGGCCGAGGTCGCTGGTCAGGCCCCAGGTGCCTAGAGTCTAGACGACTGGGGAAGATCCTAGTCAATAGTAGCATTTGCCAAGCGAAATTCTAACATATGAATTTAGATTCTCAAGTAAGTTGGAATGTGTTATAAATTATTGTTGTTCATTATAATAATATTCACTGCCGACTTGTCTTTCTGAACGGTCTGAACGGCGGCTAGTGGAAAAAAAAAGAGAGTTTTCTTGTAGCTAGTCTTCCAAGGAAATAGTAAAACAAGTTCCAATAATTTTCAAACCATAAGGTATGCAGAGTTCGTGCATCACGCGGACTTACATCTGAGTCCTTATTCCAAAGTTCTTGTGCTTATCCAGATGATGAGAGGTCGTTGGGTGGACCGATGTGACCTTCTCATGAGGGCCAAGACAGGAACATTGTCCTCGACCAAACGTGGGATCGAGATTTATCCCAGCAAAGCATGGCTAATGATGAGTCACTTCCCTTATGAATGATGTATAATTTGATCTTTTTAATTGACTATTGCTGTAGATATCATGGCACGACCCTGGTCAGCATATAGTGCTCATCAAAGTGGGAAAATTACGAAAATAGTCTTAAACCTATTGTAATTATACCAATTTAGTCATAAATCATTTTTTTTATTGATTCAATGAACTTTTTATATTTGTGCTAATTCAATCTAGCCAATTTTGATCGATCAGTATTGACAAGGATGTTGGCCGACGCTAGCCATTTAACAGACACTGACGTGATAATTTTTTTTAATATTTTTTCCTTTTTTTTCCCTTCCTTCTTCCCATGGTCCGTCGCCACCAGCTAGGCTAGGGGCTAGTGCTGGCAATGGCGTGCCTCACCAATTGCTACTGAGGCCGCACTAGCTCCAGCCTCTGACCAACCAGGGAAAAAAGGAGAGGGGAAAAAAAAATATCTAAAAATTACCACATTTGTAGCAACCCATTTTGCCTATACTCACGTCACTTTGCAGAGATTTTGGATTGGCCACACTTAGCACTTGCACCCAATCACTCAGCCTCACTTTTCCTTTTACTTAGGCAGCCAATATCGGCGTTTTGCGAGAAGAACCATGTAGACAATTTAAGATCTATTTCCTCTTGGCCCTTCCAATATCTCATGTCTAGACTCAAGAGGACTATTATTCCCAGGAGAATACCAAAAAGGTCCTAAGCCAATTATGATTGTGTCAATTCGATCCTAAATTTTTCAATTATACCAATTAAGTTCTAAATATTTTGCATTTATGTCAATTCAATCCATCCAGCCAATTTTAGCTGGCTTATGTCCTATCAATTAACATGTTGTTGGCCGAGATACATCGACTCCACTACCTTCGTCGGTAGTCGTGATAGACACAAAATGCTTTAAAAGTTGCTTCTTGATATTCTCACTACCCATCTTTCTATTAATTTAGACTCCATCTATACATCATACATTTCTGTACATATTTACATGACAAATGTATGTAGCTATGTACATTATACTCTCAAATCCAGGTATGTACAAAGCACTCATTCGTTTGATTTTCTTCAACTCACCAGAAAGGACACCACCTGCAAAAAGGAAATTGTTCAGATAATTAGAACAAAGAAAGTGATACGTCCAACAGACCCGTAATTCAATGATAATGGGATCAAGCAACAAGGGACAATTGATTACATGGTCTGACAAGAAAAGATTCATGATATCCGGCATCACATGCGAAATGAAGTTGTGCAGGGTGTTACCGAGGCGAAAAACACGGGCTCTCACATTACAAACACTTCCTATGTGAAACAAGACTAATAGAAGACCACCCAAGCATTGCTTGTTGAACAGTACACATTGGAATAGTTTTGCTCATTTAAGATCAGTTACGCGAAGCATTGCTTAGGTTTTAGAATGAGATATTAGACGAGAAAGTAAAAATATATGACGCAGTTGCTCAATTAGAAACAATCCTACAAATACAATAAACAAGCTCATAATTCTGTCGGGATAAGGATACTAAGACTGCCATAACTTTCATACTCCGCTCACTTGAGTGCCGCAACTTTTTTTTCACTCACTTAAGTGTCAAAATTTGAAAAAGCGATTACTTGAGTGCCAAATGCCATTTGGCAACCGGAAAATCCGACATGGCTTCGCTAGAGCTGACATGGCTTTGTCGGAGCTGATGTGGACAATATTTTAATATTTTTTGAATTTTTTTATTTTTGCAAAAAAAATTTTCAATGCCAACAAGGGTCACCGGCGACTCCTCGCCGGCTGTGAAGGCCTCGCTCAGTTTGGGCAATGGCTGCCTTGCCCTTGGCCGCGAAGGCCCTAGGCAAGGCCATGAAGGCCGTCTCGACGGCCACAGGCGAGGCGGCCTCACCAGATCTAGCGAGAGCTTTCACCATCGCAGGCGAGGCAGCCTTGCCAGATTTGGCGAAAGCCTTTGCCACCTTGCCTGTGCCGGCGAGGCCGCAATGGCCTTGCCAAGGGCTTTCGCGGCTGCGGGCAAGGCGGCCTCGCCGGATCTAGCGAGAGCCTTTATAGCCACAGGCGAGGCGGCCTCACCGGATTTGGTGAGAGCCTTCGCCGCCGCACCCGCGGCCGGCGAGGCCGCGATGGCCTCGCCAAGGGCATTCACGGCCGCGAGCAAGGCGGCCTCGCCAGATCTAGCGAGAGCCTTCGCCGCCTCGCTCGCGGCAACAAGCTGCGATGGCCTCACCAAGGGCCTTCGTGGCCATACCGGCCGATGGCGAGGTGGCCATCACCCAGTCTGGCCAAGGGCGAGGGTCACCGGTGACCCTTGCCAACCTTGAAAAAAAAAAGGAAAATAAGAAAGAAAAAGAAAATTTTTTAAAATCAACAAAATAAAATAACATTAAAAAATCCACATCGGATGAAAAATTAATTAAAAAATCCACGTCAGCTCATTTGCCAGAAATGACACTCAAATGATCTATTTTCGCCGGAAGTGGCACTCAAATAATCTATTTTACTCCAATGTAGCATTCAAATGAGCGAGAAAAAGGTTATGGCACTTAAGTGAATGCCGTACGAAAGTTATGGCACTCCTAGTGTCCTTATCTCTAATTCTGTCATTCCAGTGACAGGTCTAAACCGTCAGACAAGCAAAGCAAATACAAAAAAATTGGGTTCCTGACACGCGTAGCTTCCATCAGGTCTTGCCAAAAAACACACCCAGCTGAACTCAGAACAAAACTCACAAAAATTACAATGCCAAAGTATAGATACTGCAACAAACAAAACCTATTATACACTAGCCACCACTGTATTCCAGATCAGCAAACATTTGCTGAGATTTAGATTTATAACAGAAGCACGGGTGTCATTAAAGATGTTGCTATGTTTAGTTTTCAAATTCAAGGCATCGGAGGATATCCTTCTCCACCAGTAGACTATGATCATTCTATTCAAGAGAGAACACAGGTACGATGGGACAAATCAAACCAAAATCCTAGTCCAAGCCCAACCTTCACAACCACTAATACCGATCAAGTCAAGCCCCAGAACATTCACATCATAAACCATACGCATTTAAAAAATGAAATAAAGTATCAGCAAAAATCAATAAACTGAAATTGACAGCACCATACCCGAGATAATTCTGGCACAAATTTTCCTGAGATGTAGCTTGAACAATCAACTTTTGAACTTGAAGCTTGACAGATAACCCATGATCAACTTTGTGAGAATCCCCTGAAGTTAAGTTGCAGTGGTTCAAGGAATGTTGATCAGAGATGCTGGAAAATGAAGAGTCGGAGAAGTCACGGCCAGTAAGTTTGTCACTCATCCGAGCCATGACTGCCACAGCTTGTTTGTTTAGCACCTCATTTGCATTACCAAGTTGATCAATGGCCTAGACAAAATTAACCTAATGTGAGCATCAAATAGATTCTGGCAGTTTCAAAATTCTTACTCTACTCAACTTCTGCCTACCTGAATAAGTTCCCTTTCCCAGGCACCACGCTGTGGCAAAGCAAGCTCTCTGCTTTGAGAAGATTCTTCAGAATTCATAACAGAGGGGACATGAGCACTAGCAAGCACTGATAGTCTGGGAAAAAGACGCCAATTTATAAGTGGATCATGTACAAAAGCCTGAAAGAAGATTAGGGAGATAATCAATTGCGTTGAATAGTGCTGCATGAGCACAATTAGCAACTTCTTGACATGACTACAGCTTAAAACTTTAGATATGCATATTGAAACTTTCGAAAAAAGAAAAAGGAGAGCCAGAAAGGAAAATAAAAAAGACGAGATTCAATATTCTAGGGAAACAAATCTTCTCTTCCTTGTAGACTACCAGCAAACATTTCAAACCATTAGTCATCTGTCCCTCCCTATATATACATATGATATATTTAGCTTACCACATATATAAGCAACTATACATGGTATAAATCACCCAGAAACAAGAGAAAGAATCTAAAAGTTATACCTCCATCATTGCCATTACACTATCCTTGTTTGTTCGAAGCACTTGCATCACATTTTCACATGTCAAACGGAAGTTCCCCTCTACACCACTAACCTCCATTGCTTTCACAAGCATTCTGGTCAAGCGGAATGGGACCTGTTGACAAAATTCACCGTATTAAAGAGCTTATCTGATTTAGTTTATGCACAAAAAACAATCACCAAGCCTTGTTTGCAAGCTTGCAGTGTGACATGGTATAGAGCATACTGGATATACCTTTTCAGGGAACTCTTCTCGGTTCATTGAAACTTCAAAACAGTCCCCAAAATCAATGTGTACGATCTTTCCACTGCAAAAAGCAAGAAACTTACATCATACTTTGAAATTGAAGTTCAATACTTTTCCATGCTTCATTTGAGTTATACCTGTAACGGTGCAACATAATGTTGCCTGGATGTCGATCACCTAAGCCAAGAAGGTAGCCTACCTGAAATGCAACCCAAAATATGTAAACCTCAGCATATCCTTCTGTAAATTCAATCTTGACAAGTTGAGACATAACTGAGGAGACGGCTGAGTTCTTGTCAAACTCATACTAACAAGAATCAATTTTTAAGTAAAAAAGCTCTGCCAGGGTTTCCCATGGCTTTACCCCTATTTGGGTCTGCTCACCCATCCCAACCGTCACCAGTACCCTCATCCTCGTTCCTTTTGTGGGGTGGAAGTTTTTTGCCCATCTTTTTGTGAGCCTGACTCGCGAGCTTTCCTTGTAGTGAATTTCAACTGTCCTGAACTAGTCCTAATGACGAATTTTTCCCAAAGGTGGTCCGGTGTATGATTTTGGGGTTCAATAAGGGGTCCCGGTAGTAGAGTGAACTGTATAACTATAGAACCTTATGTTGTGACTGTCCTGCTGACTCTTTCTTGACATCCTTGCCTCTTCCCTCCTTTGGTGGAAATCTTTCATTCGAAAATGTGAGAGGATCTATTTCGGTTGTGACGGCAGGGGATTCCCCTAGAGTTGTAGATGGTGGTTGCGGTCCCATGGAAGGTGCTTCTGTTGAAATCTTCTCAAAGGGCGAAAACAATGAGACGAATGGGCAGATTTCGGAGGAGTTTGAACTGGATGTTGATCAAGAGTCATTAGCATTGCTGTGAATGGGGTTGACAAGGCAAGTTCCTCTTCATCAGTTCCCTGTCTCCTTTTGGGTAGTTAACAACATTAAGGCTGTTGCCAGGCCCATGCAAACTCTTTCCAAGGGTTCAAACATAAAGCTACAAGTCTTTTTGAGTAGCTTTGGAAGCAAAGAGTGTCGAGGAAAGCAAGGATAAGCGAATTTGGGAACCTATTATTAAGAAGCAGTTGCCACGTTAGAAAAGACATATCCTTTCGAAAGGCAAAAATTGACCCTCATCAAAAGCACTATCTCCAATCTCCCAATCTATTCCACCTCTCTTTCCTGTCCCTTGTTTGGTTGCCAAAAGGCTGGAGAACACTCGGAATAGATTTTTGTGAGGGGATTGCAATGAGGCACGTAAGTTTCATCTGCTTAATTCGAAAGCAATAAAGCAACCTTTTTGTAACAGTGGTCTTGGCATAAAGTCTCTTTTATTGCTTAACAATGCTTGTCTAAGGCAAATGATTATGATGGTTCAATGCTGAAAATGGGTATCTTTGCAGGCAATTTGTTGTTGCTAAGTCTGTCCTTGCAAGAACTGGTGGGATTTCCAAAAGTAAAAGAATAGCTCATGGGTGTGGTGCTTCGAGGTGGACTAGAGCTGAGTGGACTGCATTTGTTACTAAATTCCTATTATGGGAAATGCTAAGCGTATACGCTTTTGGCTTCACACTTGGTGTTGGGTATATGTCTTTGAAGGATCATTTTCCTGACCTTTTGACATCACCCCCAATGAGGAGGGCGGATTGTTATCGCTCCTCTAAGAGTTCCCTTGGGAGATCGATTTTACAAGACAAGCCCAAAATTGGGAACTTGAATCTTTTGTAGTTTTTTTTTATTTGTTGCATATTTCGAAGAGTTCCCTCAATAGTGTGGTTACTTTGTCTTGGAGTAGTGGTAGAGATGGAACTTCTGTGAAGTCTTATTATAGTTTACTCGAAAAGAAGGATGTTGGTGGCAGGGAGGCTTTTCTTTGGAGAGCTATTTGGGAAGAGAGAGTACTGATTTGAGTTTCATTCTCTGTTTGAAAAACATCTTGGGAACGTATTCTTACATCAGACAATTTGCAGAAAGAGGGATTGTGCTAATTAAATGGATGTTATTTTTATAAGCGAGGCATCGAGACATCTCCTTGTTCACTGTCCGTGGACAAGAATGATTTGGGCAGCCACTTATGGATGCTCTAGGTCATCTTAGGTTATAGGAGGATCTATCGAACAAGAATTATGGGCATGCAAGGTCTTCTTTTGCCTGTGCTAAGAAAAGGAGGATTTCTTCAATCCCTCATGCTTTTTTTTGGTTAATTTGGAAAGAGTGGGATAAGAGAGCTTTTACTTGGAGAGGAAACCCCCGTTTTTGTAATCATTCAAAGTTAGTTCAAAATCTTACCCTTTTGATATAGGGGAAAATTATGTGGATGTAAATGCTTTAATTGACATTGTAGATGGTTTGTCTTGTAACTGAGCTCTTTTTACATATGGGTTTGCACCTCCTTGGTGCCTTTTAGTCATATTTTCTTTGCCTATGAAAAAAATATATAGTTAAGACATAACTGACGAGTGGGTTCTCCAATGATGGGCTAACTGTGAAGGTTTCCTGTACCCAGCATTCAAAATCAGTCTACATATTCCTACATGTGAGAAGCTAGTGATTCGGATCATATATGGGGCTGAACTACAAGGAAATAGGAAATTAAATAAGAAAAGCCCTAGGACAAATGGCAGAAATATTCTACATAACACACTGACAATATGTTACACATCATAGCAAAGTTCTTGGGACCGACAGCCTAGACATAGTGTCATATTTCATTTTTTCTGAGTTAGTTATGGCTTTTCCTGTATGTTAAAATTTCTGTCACAAAAGTTTAAACTGCTAGGTGAAAGGCGACCACATATCTATAAGGCGTGATAAATCCTGTAAACATATGATGTGTGGCAACACTTCTAACACTGCTTAAGAGCGAAAAAAGAGAGAAGACATCCTCTCTTCCTTCTTTTCTCAAAAAGCAACAAAATCTCCCTTAACAGGGGAAAGCACGTACCATGCTCATGACAGCCAAGCTCCGAGTAAAATTTGTCCGCATCTCCAGCCAAACCTCAGAAGTGCGGCTCTTTAACCAAAGAACCTAGCAAAAATTAAGGAGGACCTCGTGAGCTCAAAACCACCAGTTCAGACAACAAAAAGTTCAAATACCACCCTTGTTCTGTTCCTCTTATCAAAGCTTGATAAAACAGAATCATTACTTTTTTGAGGTCGTCTCCTTCTGTCTTCTGTAGCACATGCTCAAGAGCTTCAACTTTAGCTAAGAGGGGCAAAAGATTATAGTTTTCCGGGCCAAAACTCTCCAGGTATTTATACTCCTGATCGAGGGGGATCTGGTAACAAGAAGAGAACAAACATGGAAAGAATGCAGCTTTGACCACAAAACCACTCGGGCAGCGAAAAAGGAAATTAAAAAGCGCAGATTTCACTGACAAAAGAAAGTATCTTGGAGAATTGAACTGACCTCTCTGGAATGTCTGTACTTGCGTATCAGTTGATGCAGAGTATCACAATTGGGGACCCATCCAATTAATCCACTATTGGGATCCAATGGAATAACAGAATATCTTTGGATAGGCAAATCTCTTTCAGATGTTTTGCTAGAATTTTCCATCAAAGTGTTCACTAGACCAAAAAGCTGACAGGAAGATACTTCATTAGGACACACAGATTCCCACTCGACATAGAGAAACAGTGTCAGAAAAACCAATAAAAGAAAAAAAATACAAGGCTGTGACTAATGTCTGACAACTGGCACAAGAAGAGATAACTGAAAGGAAAAATGCAGATGAACCTGCATGACTCGTTCATCCAGACGTAAATCTTCATGACCCTTCAGCAAAAAAGTATATTCCTCACCATCGCTCCCATGAATAGTTAATTTTCTGGGCCTCTGCTTAGAAGTAAAGACAAGCAGCTTGGGACTAAATGATGCAATAGTCACCACTGGCGCATCTGGAAAAAAAAAGATCGTGTTGGGTATCATCATGAGCAACTAATCTCCCCATCAACAAGAAATTTGTGATTAGCTTTCTGCTTCACCTGCATGGTATGTCCCAGGCACTGCAAGTTCCAAGTTGCAGCATTCTAACAGCTTAGGAGAGACAGACTAAAAATCCACATAAAAGTAGTTAGAGTCTTTAAAATAATGATGTTGAGCAAAAATATTAGTGACAAACCAATATTCTTCTTGCCTGGAGGTCCAGATCGGTAAGACTTGGAAGCTGCTCATTGATACGCATGTATACATATGTATAAAGATCCCATGCCTGACCACAATATAGCACAAAATGTAAGAAACATAACTCTTTTGTGACATAACATGAGAACACACTGATATTTGTAAAATCTGTCATCTACCAGGACAAACCATGAGTGAGAGGAGATAGGGAAGTGGCTTATATTTACTCAATTACTCATTCCTGAACTTGGCTAAGAACTCTTCCCTATGTGAATTTTTTCAAAGGCATAGCAAATAGCAAGGCCACGTTAATATACAACTGGAATCAAATCCGCTTGAATAATACGTCTGTTGGCATATAAAGCTGCATTCAAACCTACTATTTGGCAACTGGGAGCATTGGTGTTATATTTTTTAAGTAGGACCCCGGAAATAAGATAGATATTTTTGTCACCGTCATTTTGGCCATTCAATATGCAAAAGAATCATCTTCAGGTAACAAAGTAGTATTTGGCCCAAAAAAGGTAACAAAACTGTAAAAAAGAAATAGGAAAATACTACCAAAAACCCAAAACTATGCTACTTGTGACAAATTTACCCTCAAACTTTTTTTTGTGACACGAAAAACTCCAAACTATACCACTTGTGACAAATTTACCCTTAACTTTTTTTTGTGACACAAAAAACCCCAAACTATACCACTTGTGACACGTTTACCTCACAATACTTTGGCCCATGGGCATTTTTGTCCTTTTCCTTTCTCTGTTTTCTTTCCTTTTTTCTTTTCTTTTCTTCTCTCTTCCCTCCGCCGGCCATGGTGGGGGAAAGCCAGCGAGGGGGGCCCTCACAAGCGCTTGGGTCGGGCGAGGGCTGCCCTCACCGGCATCGGGTGAGGGCGATTGTTGCCCGCCTAGGCGAGGGCGACTCTCGCCCGACGCCGACGAGGGTCGCCCTCGCCCACCCTCGCCTAGGCAGGCAAGGGCGACCCTCGCCCAACCCCAGCGCCGGTGAGGGCCGCCCTCGCCGGCTTCCCTCTGCCATGGCTGGCAAAGGGAAGAGAGAAGAAAAAAAAAGAAAAAAAACAGAAAAAGGAAAAAGACAAAAATGCCCATGGACCAAAGTATTGTGAGGTAAATGTATCACAAGTGGCATAGTTTGGGGTTTTTCGTGTCAAAAAAAAAAAGTTCATGGTAAATTTGTCACAAGTGGCATAGTTTGGGGTTTTTGATGGTATTTTCCCAAAGAAATTGATGAAAGCTGTCTTCATGCAGAAAGCACTAAACAAACACATTCCTCCTTTACCATCTAACTACTCGATGCAAATACAACTCAATAATATCAGAATATTGCATTCCCATCCAAACAATAAACTCTCCATTTGAATAATTCAAAGTTAGATGTCCACAAAAAGAGCTCAAAAGTGAACGATCAAACCAGAAACAACAAAAAGAGCCAAATAACTTTGTGAGGAGTGCAGTGATATAATCTCAGGATATTACATAAATAGCATGTCACGTCAGCAAATGCTGTAATTACATGCCTTATCAAAGCTCCGTAGCAAACAAGTTAAATTAACTGAAAAAATCGAGAAAATATGTAATCGAAGAAAGACACAGTATTTTCTACAAAGAAGAATGCCCAATTTTAAGCATGAGGGATATTTTACCTGTCTAAGCTCAGCATCTTTACCCGTTCTCTTATATCTCATGCAACAATCATATGCCTCCATCAACTCCACATAGTAATCCTGAATTGGAAGAGGATGAATATCTAAATAAACACGATATTCCATATTAACCGGTATCCAAGAAGAAGTTAAAATCAAGAATATTCAGGTTCACGGAAATAAATAAAAGCAAGACAGGAATGAAGAAGATTAGGAGTTCAAACTGTTCATAAGCAAGCACCCTGACTACATAAAAAGACTAAACATTCTAGTAGAGATAAGAAATATCTATCTGTCGGTTAACAATTCATGCCACAACCTTTATAAATGCCCTCTCGTGGATGGTCGTATTGCTTCTCTCGGCTCCTTCCATGAGGGACTCGTGTAATGGCTCCAGCACCTTCAGCATTGCTTCAATGTTATATTCCTGTTGATACTGTTTCCTAGCCTCTTCCAATGCTTCGTTCCACTTTTCATGCCAGAGTATTGGAAGTGCAACCCTAACGAGCTCCTCTGACACAAGTTGCGCCTGCCACCAAAATTTTCCTTCAAGATCACCACCATGCACATAAGTAATCTACAGTATTAAAGCACTTATCACCTGATCTACGAGCACACCACTGTGCTGCCGTACTTTGTCAACAACTTCCTGAGCTGCAGCTCTCCGCAACTTGCTTGCTGCTTTGAATGCCACCAGAAGAGGGTACATGAGGGCCTAAGAAGAAAATTAAAATACTTCAGTACATATATCTCACATGGGTAGTGAAGAAAAAAAACAGATGATCCAGATAGAATCAATAACACCATGCCGAAGCCAATATGCATTTGAAGTGTACACATGTCCGCCAGCCTCACTCTTACACATATATGCGTCTGAGCGATATTAAAAGGGAAAATACAATAGAACCTCATACATTCAATAATAGGGGCATCAGTAGTAATAGGCTGCGCTTCAGAAGCATTATCCAAACCTGGGGATGACTGTGTCCTATGCGAACTAAAAGCGACCGGATGAGCACAGCATGGTAATTTGAATGGATCCTGGCAATTACTTGTGGCAGCACCCCCAGCCATGTGGTGATATTTACAAGAGCAAATCCTTTCTCCATGGCCATTTGAACATCTATGGTAGCCCCGTGGTTAAACCACAGTGTGAGAAGGCGCAGTATATCCTGAAATAAATGATGGAATGAGCTGGCTATTAGTGGAGATACAATGAGAAAATCAATTGTTTTGCTGAGTTCTATAAAAGAGTTACTATATTATGGAACATTTTATGAGGTGTAGTGATTTAATAGCTCTTGTTAATACCACGAAGTATTGCAGAGGTACCATACTATAAGGTTACCACATACACTGCGTAGGTGGGAAAACCTGCAGTGAAGCACACATAATTTAGAGAACCCCCAAACTAGGAGACTCGTTTAAACAAAGAAACTTAATAACAGATGCTTTTCCTAAATCTAAATAGAGGTTTCTTCTGTAATTTTCAGTTTCCCATACTTAAAATTCATCCACGAGAACATGTTGAGTCTCCCAAAAAAGGAGAAAGGGTTTTAGCGGCAAGCAGTAGGTGAAATATAAACAGAACAGTTGGTAGTCATGGCATTTTTAATCAGGATCAGGAAATGGTTTCTTCTTGTTCAGATCACAAATCTTGACTTACTCTCATAGTGGTTCAATTACAGGAGCATATCAATGTGTGATATGGGTTTCGAGAGAACTGCCTACTGGATGGGGGATGAAGTGACACCTCTTCTTTGATGAGTCAAACAACTCAGAAGTTCTGCAGGACACAATAGAGGCAGAAGTGGCAGACATGGAGGTCAAGCCAAAGGGGAAGGTTGCTTTCACTATGGTGAACTGGGAAGGAACTTGCTTGAAACTACATGCCAAGCCATTTAAGAAAATGCGAATTTTGATTCTAGTAGGGATGCATGTGGATAGGCAATTTCCCTTAGGAGCATCAGGAAAGACTAATACACTGAAAGATGAGAGGCATGCGCAGTTCTCATAGTTCAGAAATTTGAAAATTCTCCATTTACTACTACTCTAGCACAATGTTAGAAAGTCCAACTCAAAGCTTAAGCTGATAGGCGGAGGAAGACCACATGAATATAAAGATCAATTAGCACTGTTGTCACCCCCTCTCACGTGCAAGTCGGATTATGAGCTGCACGTGGAATTTTGACTACGCATGTTCATGAGGAATTTTTTACCATGCACCTTCGCGTAAGGGAAAACTGGCTCTAATACCATATTAGAAAATCAAACTCAAAAGTTTAAGCCGATATGTGGGACAATATTTCAACACACAGAAATGTAAACCTGCCACTTGTCTTTCCTCCTCCGGCCACAAATAGGTCATTTGACTCAGTAGCCATTGACCATACAACAGGGCAATACAGGTACTCTAATTTCTCTCCATTTGTCATTTAGCCTTCACATTATGTGCATTGGGTTTGCTCACCAGTCATTTCTAGATCTGTCTTCTGTGTTGTATCTTCCAAACTTTCCATATAACCTGGTGGTTAGCAAACTTTTTTGCAATTACAATTGTTAAAGCTCATTTTTTCCTAATATCCTGAATTACAAGATCTTAGGACAAGAAGATTATTGGAAGACGAGGCGAATCTGAAGACTCAATCACTTGATGATGTGATTCCTAATGCATGCTCCAGCACTTCTCTTTCTTCTCTAGAGATTCATTTATGGTCGGTTTATTCATCTCTTTCCATTCTGATGTGATACCTTGTCTGTGTTAGATTGCGAGTCATGTCAACATCCCAGACATTATCATGTCTCCTATGGTCCTAGAGTTAGCAAACAAGCTTCAGCTTCTTTTGCTTTGGTCCGTGCTGATGCCCCAGATACTTTTCCTACTACATCAAAATTGAATTTTAGATTATTTTGTTCCATCTTTGGATGATTCACATGACTTTCTTTTTTTCCTAAATGAAAACAAGGCTGAGTACTCCATTTCTCTTTCCTTTTGTGCTGAAATCAAAGTCTAACTTCATCCTTTAGTCTTTTATGTCCTCTCTGGATTTGTATGCTACTCCCAAGATCATTTGTGAGGCGGTGGGTCATGCTGATTATTGAAGGGCAATAGAAGAAAAAGATGCAGGTTCTTCAATAATCAGATATTGAACCTTGTTTTCTCACCTCCAACATGTTGCTGGGAAAAAACGGGTGTTTTCTGTAAAGCTTGATCACCATGAATCCTTAGCTTAAATGAAACCTCACTAGTGGCTGTGGTAAGCTTGGTGTCACGACCTTCCTCAAGGTGAACCATGAAGGAAAAGCTAATGGATTACTACGCGGGCACGAACGGTAACTCATTAAAGAGATGATGTCATCACTTAGTGTAGACTCTCCCAAGCCCATACCGATCGCAACTTAGGGTTTCAATTTCAACATGCAATTAAACTTACCTAATTGCCACTAATCGGTTATGGGTTAATTAAACACCCAAGTAAAATGCGGGAGTACATTTTACTTCTACAAACCAGAGATTCATGAATACGGGGACTTGGTTACACTAGATTAATCTCATGCCCATTTGGAACCTTTTCTTTTTATTTCGAAAATGTTTTGCATGAAATCTTCATCAGTTTTAATACTAAACCACTAACATGTGATGGTTGATCATGTGAGTGTGCAAACAATAAACTCAATAATCAAAGCAGTAAATAATTAGCGGAAATGATTAGAGAACCTGGAATGCATGAGCAAGCAAAGCAAAGCCTCATCATTGTCCATCATGATGAGACTTCCACGAGCTATGACTTAGGAAGCAAACAAGTGATGATATCATGTATGCATGGCCTAGACACGGTGTCTAAAATGGACATGATCACTCAAGGACAATGAATTGCAATGATGCAGAATTGTTATGCATACTAATCTAATATTCCTTCTCTTTTTACTTCAAGATGACGGTGAGAGTAAATTAAAACCCACATGAACATAGTTAACATATAACTTAAGCTATATGAGATAACTTAGATTAATACATAAAATGCAATGTCTTATTATTTTTGGATTTTCTTGTTTAAAATGAACTTACCATGGAAATGACTTTTTTTTGGGGGGTCAAAATGGACATGACTTAATTTACATGCCATAAGTATATACATTCTAAACTGACATGCATTAACGAACTAGCATAAAGTCCTAAATGACATGTATACTATGCTATAATTAATTAAATGCAACCTATATGCTATACTAATAAGATGGCATGAATACTATGACATGAGATCGAATTAACATTGGATTAATCCTGTCAGGCAAACTATATGAAATGCTATCTTTTATATATTTTCTTCATAAAAACAGGGAACTAAATCATAGGACACCAAGCATGACCTAATGACTCTTTTTATTAAAAGAATAATGGTTTAATGATGCAATGCTAATTCTTGTTTGGCATACTCTTTTTATAGTAAACTACATGTGTGTGACACACTAACTATGCGATGTTATGTACATGTTATGATTATTAAAAGTTAATCATAAAAATATGTAACTCTCTAAATAACATACAAAAAGGGGTATCAATAATGAATATTGACGACATGTGATATTTGATAGTTGTGGTATGAGAACCATATATTATATGCATTGCATCTAGGACTTTAATCGCATCCAAGCACTTTTCTTAATTTAGAATTTCATATATTAGAAATCATATAGTAATTTTAAGATTAACTTTAAGTCATGTCATCAGATTCCTAGTCAATTTCTGAGAGCTTGTCATGTGTATGATGCTCTCTGTTAAAAAATCCAACCTAAAAGCTTAAGCTATTAGGTGGAGGGGGACCACATGAATATAAAGAGCATTTAAGAGCCGTTGTCAATCGATGTGGGATAATTCTTCAACACCCCCACTCACGTGCAAGCCAGATTACGAGTAGCACGTGAAATTTTGACATCGCACATTCACATGGAATTTTTACCATGCACATTCGCGAAAGGGATAGCATTGGCTCTAATACCATGTTAGAAAGTCAAACCCAAAAGCTTAAGTTATTAGGTGAAGGGAGACCACATGAATATAAAGAGCATTTAGGACTCGTTGTCAATCGATATGGGATAATTCTTCAACATTCTCTGTGTATTTTGTGACTGTCTATTGTGTTTCATATTGTTTTTTGATGGAATAAGATGCTTATATAGCCCTAGGTCTAGGGCTTTCTAGTAAGAACAACAAATCTCCCACTTTCCTATTTTGGCTCAAGCAAACATACCACTAGGAAATTAGGATATCTCCCTCTCTTATACCCTATGTGGCCAAAATTTGCATAGAATATGCCTTATTGCTTTTCAAATTTGATCGAGGAATCCACTTTCTTAGTTTAGAACATGCCCATGTGGCCGAATTCCTTATCTTAAGGGCTCCGATAAGATTAAGGACTCTCTCCTTAAACCCATGCAACACTTTGGGCTAATTCCAAGGCATTTGTGACCGGACCAACTTAAATGTAATTTATGTGAACATATTATTACTAAATGAAAATGTTCCTAGTACCTATTATGCAAACGTGAACTATGTCGTGATGTTTTTATTTAGAGGTAGTGGTTGACCCTTAATTTTTTTATGAGATTGACGATTAAATATAATAGCCAAAATTTAAGTGTCAACACTTGGGTTTATGGGGTTGACTATTTTCACTTTGTCAGATGTTACTAAACTTTCATGTGCCAATAATCCCTTGTAGTAATTGCAGTGATATGTACATGATCAGGCTCTCTCTCTCGGATAGGTTTTACTTTATTAATCATTTATCAAATACCACAATGGCACACGAATCATGGTTAAAAGAAGTATAGAAAGTTAAATTTTTCAAAGAATCCTCAATGAAAGTCACAAACAATAAGTGAGCGATAAATGGACACCAAACATGTCCAAGTACGTGCAAAATGCATATTTCATTAATCCAACATAACATCAAAGAGTTGAAAAATCCAGATTTACAATTTTATATTCTCATTAAGGCTTCGCTCATTTCACAAAAATGAATGATTGGGAAAATATTTTTCTAAAAATAATTGCTTACAAAAATGAATGAATGAAAAATATTTTTATCATCCACAAAAATGTTTAGACATAAATTGTCATCGGTAATGAAAACATTTTTCGTTGACTAACTCTTTAAAGCGACACAAGCGATATTCCAAATCATTTATCTTCTGCGAATCAAATAAAGCCTAAGAGAAAAAAGTCGCATTAGATGGTTAGAAAATGTCTCTTGAAATCTAATAGAAGAATTAAGCCATCTTAGATCATATAAGGATATAAGTTTCTGTTGAGGACAGCAACTGAAAATATTTTAAACAAGAAAAAAAAATTATTTACCTGTAAACAATTATCACCTTTTGCATTAGCTGCACAAGCAATTGTATGAAAATATCCAGTTATTGCTACCACAACGTATTGCACTGCAACATCGAGATAACCTCTTAAAGTGTAATGTGAGCTCACGGCTGTGTTGAACAATGCCCATGTATGCCACGCTTCTGCCCACTCTGATGCGCACTGAGTGGCACTTTTAAATGCTCCGAGAATTTCTGCAAGCAGAGATCTTATTATAGAATGGCCCAAGGGATTTAACAGCATGAACTAACAAATAACGACTACCTTCTATAGATTCATCATCTAACCCATGAGAAAGTTCCCAATTCCAAGTACCAAGTTTGAGATATACACATGCGAGGAGTGGCACACTTGGACTTTTATCCCTCATTAGACTTGTTGGAGAAACTATCTCAACCTTCAGCGCACTTGAGAGCTCCATGGCCAAATTCTGTAAAGGAAAATTGTTGGCTAAGCGAAACAAGCAGTAACGGAATCAGAATGGTACTTGGTTTAAGCGATTGCACATGTTTCCGTGAAAAGAGATTTGTTAGACCTGAAGCCTAAGAAATGCGTCCTTTTGCTTCAGATCCTCGCCAAGAGACCATTGGAGCTCCAAGTATTCTAGCATTACTTGTGGAGGAACTTGGAAACCCAAATTGTCGCGGCATGTTTCGGGGTCATACTGCTTAGTTTCACTAAACATGTCAGACCATAACAAAAAACTCCATATGGCATGCCTGCCTTTTAACTGCTGTAAAAGATAGCCTAACCTGCAAGAGTTTTATTAAGGTTGATCTAGCCTGACTAATTCGTCCATTTTTTCGACAAAGAGAAGAAAATTCGAGCCATGTATCCACATCTTCTGTTGGAGGTAGGACAAGAGTTCTGACTGCCAAGAGGTCTTGCCAGACCTGTTAATTTAAGCATTATGACGAGGTGAGAGAACATACTCCACCAATAACAGCAGTAAAATAACAAAATACAGAACTCAGGATCAATGGAGATACATGTAATAGGAACTTCTAGCAAGGAGAATATTACTTTGGACATAACTTGCCAATGATATCATGTAAGTTCCAGCAAACCAGTCCCAGAGAATTGGATTATATCATCCAATTATGTTGGAATACTGAAACATTTAATCAGTTCGATTTTGACTACTCTCTGCACCACAAAGGCACTATTTGTGCCTTTTCTTTTACTCCCCACCAGGCAAGACGGTGTGGTGTGATTACCTCGATGGCTACACATATTAATGCAGGTGTGCTAGATGGACAGAATCCTACACCTAGAGAGTTATATAGGACCCTACCTCAACGTTTCTTTTCACTCCTTTTATTCGCTCAGTCCACATATTTCGTATGAGGGCTCGTTGTCCTTCAGCAACGGAGTTCCCCACAGGAAGAGTACAATAATCAATGACCTGTTAAGATCTTTTGCTATGTCACAATAAAAAGTATCACGCTTGATTTATGACACAAGCTTTACTGTTATAAACAATGAGATCAGGTCAAACCTCTTCTAGTTCCAGAAGCTGCTGAACACGTATCATGTGGCTGTAAGCACGATCATAGCTCTCCAAGACCTAAGCAGGTGTCAACAAATAAAAATTAAACTGCTTCAGATAAATGAACAAACTATCAGGGGAAAAAAATACTATGATCTGGATAGAATAAGACTGTAACAAGTTAAGGAGACTACGAAAAATTAGGAAGAAGCTGGAAGTTACAGGCCTAGTGTGTTCAAAACACTCTCTTCCTATAACAACAGACACTACTTCGTTACACCAACTAATCGATCTAAAGAAATCTTCTAATGAGCATCCAAGTCATAACAAGGAAGATCATGCAAGATGCCAACTTCAGATGTTTCCAAGTCAATATGTCATTTATCTTGCAATACAAATGCAATGACCACTGACAAACCGATCCTAAGCAAAGAGGCCTTCATGGAAGCCACGGAAGGGAACTTTCATGAGCCAGTAGCAACTTCACCATAGAAAGTCTGTAATAAACATCTTCACCATGACTCAGATTCTAATAACCCAACATAATCATAAAATTGATCAAAATCACAAGAAGGAAAACAGTGTCACTTCTCTGTCAACCAGAGTAACAACAAGAAAAAAGGTAAATGCCGAGTTGATAGACCATGCCCATAAGAGAAGCGCAGCAGCAATTAAATATAAAAATCTTGGTTGAGAAGATTAAACATAAAGGATCAAGCTTTCAAGATTTAAGGAACTTACCAAAGCAGCAAGCTCAGTTGCCAAGCACTTTCTGGCTCTCTCAACATATTCACGTGCTTTGTCATACTGCCATGGAAAACAAGAAATTAATGCTCAATAGAGCTAATCAACCATAAATAAGAGCAGAAGTGCAGTGTCTATTACATTTCCTCTGCGCACAGATATGACAGCTCTAAAGAACGTGCCATTGCTACTGCCACCACCACTAGCAGCAGAGTTTATAAAACCTCCAAGCCTCGTATCATCACTATCGTCCAATCTAGAGACATACTCTGCCATCTGATCCCACTCTCCCATGTTCCAAGCAGCAGTAGCGGCCTATCAGTAACAAACCAAAATTAAACAGATGCAAAAAGGATAAGAGGGAACATTGACATGAAGAACATCCCAACCATTGGTGCCATTTCTAGACGGACAGCTGGCTCAGCAGGGGTCCAATATTCTTTACACAAGTTGTTGAGTTCTTCCCATCGAGCTAGTGCTGCAAGGCATCGCATTTGACCTGCAAAATATACACGTGAATACCAGCTAGGAATGAGAAACAAAAAGTTCTGCCTAATGCTTGTTTAAATTATTTATAAATTCTAGTAGGCCTACAACATAAAAATCCAAACTCACGCACCCATGAATGGAGTTAGGAATGAGAAACAAAAAAGTGCTGCCTAATGTGTGTATAAAATATTTATCAATCTAGTAAACCAAGCACCACGACCAAACATCAAAACCCAATTTGTGAGAAAGAGGACCATTAAATTCACTCTGCATTGTCAATTGGATAAGCATCACACTATCAATAAAGGTAGCCATGACTGGTCAGAGCCGATGTGAGTAGGGTAAACTGAAAGTGTGACATGAAAAGAAAATAAAGCAACTTGTGTCATTATAATTGAAGTACAAAAAAAATTGACTCTTGTACACAGCCAAGCAAGGCAAAATCTCTGCAGGTGTGGGGTCCAACTTGGAACGCCTTACCTTCTCATGGGTTCGGGCATTGACTCATTGATAGCACAGGATGAAAGAACAGCTTCTCTAACAAGAGCAGGGGTATTCACAAGCTGTGTTCTCGACCTAATCCACTACTGAACAAGTAGAGCCATAAGTTCAAAGTTTGCAAGTAAAATTGACTTCCGCCCTTTATCTATCAATTCCTCCCACATAAATTTTATGAAACCAAACTGAATTTGTACAGGGTAAGATCATTATGACCTCAACGCGGTGAGTAAAATCCAGCCACATCATCAAAAGACTATTATACATGTCTCGTGCAAGCTCTAGGAAATTGATCTTGTGAGCATGACAACTATTTGCTTAGTTTATTATTCATCCGATTCTTTGATGGTTTGCTTTCAGGAATATATTTTGTATGGCATAGCATTCACAAAGATTCATCATAATACAGTGTGAAAACTAGTCTATTCCATCTCCAACCAATTATCGCAATGTTGATGGACACATTGAGGTGGGCTTGATACCTATACACAAACAAATACACACATGCAATGTATTGTTGGGTACATACAAACAATATTGCTAACCTAATATAGCATTCAAAACCAGATGTGGGCTTGATGCTTCAGATGCCCTGAGATTATATGCCTGCAGAGCATCATCCCATCGATGCAATTTCTCATACCTGACAAGACAAGACAAGCCAATATGAAGCAGTCACATCCTTGGTTAGATATATGGCCATGTCCCATTAACATAGAAAATACTTCAAGTATGCTTTTTTTTAATGTGTTCATTGTGGCCGGGGGGTGGGGGGCACTCTCACCTCGATTTTATAGAGGAAAATAATATAAGTAGTTTATATTAGTCACCAACTCATACGGTGCGTGATAACCAACGAGATGGTGACTGATATACACCACATCAACTTTGACGTCATGTATGAGTTCGTATAATATTTTTCTCCATGTTATGGATTCTTGCATAAAAGCCCAAAGTTGGGTTCCGTCATTTTGGTATTTACAGAAATAGAAATGGCTAGAAACAAAAATATGTACTTTTTTTTTTCCTTACCAAAAAAAAAAATATGTACTTTTTAAAATTCTTGCTGTTGAACATTTAACATTATTAGCGGTATGTCAGAAATTGCGAAACTAAAATCAGACCCTAATCAATGGTCTATTCACATGCTTAACATTACCATGACTCCAGTTGAAAATCCAGACGTTGCTGGGCAAAGGTTAGTATTCCAACTGCAGCCTAACAACAGGAACCACTTATCATTAGAACAACAATCACATTGCGTACTGAAAAACGGGGAATGTACCTAAACAATTCCAGGAAGCAGTATCAAGATTGTCAACAAACTAAAACGCAAGGCTGACCTCATGTTGGTCAAGCCGATGGTTTATGTGTATTAGATCTTCAACTACAGGAACAGAATTAGCATCCATCTTCTTCTTGGAGAGTGCACTTTCAAATTCCATTTCTTTGTAGTGAAGTGCTTTTGCAAATGCATGCAACTGCAATTTATGAACAAGAAAAGAATAATAAAAACTCGTACAAATGAAGTAAAGTCGAGTAAAGAAATGTTACAAAAAGAAAATGATGATGCGATTCGTTTGACAAGGAGTCAGAAGTAATCAGAACAGAGAATATTAGGATTGCAGAATCTGCCTGCTCGTAATGTCTAAAAGGTTTACAAATCAGCCATCCATAAGATGGTATATGGGCCTGTGGCTCACTAACTACCCAATTCCAAAACCCAAAACCAGTGTCTTAGATACTGCTTAAGTTAAAACCGTACCTTTTGTGCAAGAGCACCAAGGAGTCGGATGTCAATAGGAAGAGGCTTCTCGTAGTGTTCAAAGAACTCAGCCTGCAGTTATTGCTCTCTAACTCAAATCAATTAAAATGCACAAAAAAAAAGAGACAAAATTGCAGAACCATGTCAGCTTCCATTAATGTTAAACTACATACACAAATTTGCATTTATTTATATTAGCTAACTCCAGAAATCCATTCATACTGATATGGGAGAGGGGCACTTATTTACAATTCGATTAACCAAATCCTTCAAATTTCTCATTCACATAACTAAGTGCCAGTACGCATAGTAAATGACAATGAAGTGTGAAGCAGGCAAAACTTTCCTTTTTGCTTGAAACAAAACATTATCAACTCCTGAATCATCCAATAATTGACCAAATCCACTAACAGAGATATAACCATTTCTCCATCGCCTTATGAGCTCCTGCCAAGTCATCTCATTTCATTTCCTTCTATCACTATTAACTTCAGGTCCAAAGCTTCAGTGTTATTGATTGTAAACTAGTATTAAAGAATCAACTGAAAAGGTTTACCAAGTTTAGAAGTGCCGCAAGAATTTCAGCAGAAATATTTGGAGCCGAAAATGCCAGCTCTATATTCTGAATCAAATGTTCCTGACTAGATTTACTCAAATGCAACCAACAGCTCCAAAATCCAGCTGCGAATAATTCTTTTCCTACAAGGGGCTGTAGGCTCATATGGTTAGATCCACATGCAAAAACCGAAAAGCGTATGGAGAGTATTCCTAGCCTCACCTGCAATTGTGCCAACCTTGCACAGGTTCGTAGAGCTGGAAATGGAGATTGTTTCAAGAGCTCAATGCTAAAGTGCCTCATCCATTCAGCCCAATCTTCTTTAGTACTGCATTGAGAAGCCTCCCCAGCAGTTAGTAGACGACCATCATTGACCTTCATTGTGCAAAGTAGATTCAACTTGTTATAATGTCAAACTGAAACTTAAGCTGACAGGTTAATGCACTCAACTTGCATCAAGGGTGTGACATCCAGAAAATTGACCAGAACATCAGTAAAGTGCATCGATTGAAAATAAATCTATAGAAGTTTAATTACCTCAGTGAAAGTATTCTCAAAGTATGAAACACTCATTGCCAGTGTGCAACAATTTACCACCACACCATTCACAAGATAAAAAACATTTCACTCGATATACATTGTACTTAATTTTACACAGTCACAGATGACAGGCTCCATGAAGTTAAATAGACTTCACATCTTGCATAAATGATGTAAGACTATGCTTAAGAAACCATACTTGCTTCCGGCGCATCTTATGATAAGGGCAAACACAATCCAACATTACATTTTAGCTAATAGCAAGAGAAAGTATACCTGATAAACCCCATGCTCATTTTGCACATCAGAAGCATCTTCATACAGATCATTCTCTGAATCACTCAATGGGTCACTCATCACCTCTGTAGCAAGGTGATGGCTTAGTTTCTGAGCAGTTTTGCTCCCTGAGATCAGTGGTTCACGTCTCTGAACACGCTCTTCAATCTCCTTAAATTCCTTATGCTGAAAACAGGTTGAGCTACAATCATGATCTATAAAAAGTATCAAGCAGAATGCAATCTTCAAGAAAAACATTTGTTAGACAGAGCACCCTTAATTGATGTTTTAAAAGAAGTTTCTGTATAGATGGTATGAAGATGGTGAAACCCTCCCCGAGGGCATAAGCTAGACAACAGAGTGCATCTACAGCATCCTTCCTGAGCTCATCAATTTCTCTGCAAATTGACATAAACAAATAAGCAGCTTCATATAAAAACAAAAAGGCACAGAGAGATATGTTCCACTGATATAGAGGATGGTCAACTCAATATAGGAATGATCAATCACGGAATTATGGTAAGTACATACAGAAGCGGGCAATATTTCAATAAAATAATGACCAGATTAGCTCGTGACATGGTGTTCCAAATTCCAGCTCTTCCCTAAATTAACTTGCATTGTTATCACTATCCACCAACAGTTTCTCCCAAAATCTTTAGGTGTCAAAAAAGGTATTTATGATTGTGAGATTTGTCAGACTACTGCCAACTGTTCTAAAAGCTTAAGTGCTAGATGAAGGCGTAGTTTAATATTTAATTGTTCTAACACTCCCCCTCACGCTCAGTTTGATCTTTTTTGCCTAGTACTAAGCGTGGATATATTTAATTGGGGAGGCAAATGGGGCTCGGAAAGATTTGAACTCAAGGACCCCCAGCTCTAATACCATGTGAGATTTTATAAGACTACTGCCAACTGTTCTAAAGGCATAAGTTGTTAGCTGAAAGCATGGTTTAATATTAAATTATTCTAACAATGATGTATCTCAAGCATTTTCATTATCACTATCCTCTGCTATAAGCTTTGCCTTCCATGTAGAATTGACAACATGCATATAGCCACACTGGCTATGCAATCAGGAATTGGGAGGACAATAACAGATGCTGAGAGATACATAAAAGGGGGCATATCAGGATTCATACTCTTTGCCTGTAATACCATGTTAAACTATTTCTACTAAAAGCCTAAACTGGTTGCCAATATGCTCACAATTCATATCAAGCATCATCTATAACATTCACAAGGACATGTATATGAACTTTCTTCTTTCAGATAGTTTCAACATGGTCCTAGTCAAAATATGCTATTTGACCTTGTACTCCATGCTTGAAATATATTTTGTTCCTGCAGCTTGAATTGATAAATTACTTGCATCACAGAGAAGGATGTCCCTACTGCATAGAACCACACTATCTTTCTTAAAATTAAGATCCAGAACTTTGATAAAGGTCGTATCTATGACATAAAAACAGACCATCTCTTAGTTTGGGACAAATATTTGATTTCTCAATATATCTAGTAATTCATGCGTGTTACAGATTTTCATCTCGACAGCAGAAAATTATGCAAAGACGTCCTGCCTAATAGAAGTATCAATATTGCATGCTTGAAGTATTTGATTTTTGAAATACTTGACCGATTTGTAAATCTGTCAAGCTCCAAAAAAATTCTAAAGAGCATCTACATCTCGTGAATTACATGTACCATTACTCAAAGAAACTTGGAAATGTTGCTTTGCTTCCAAAACAGTTTGGAAGCAAAGCCAAAGTTAGTTCATTCACCGCTTCCTCGCCGTAAATCATATGGAGTAGTAGTATACTGTCAGCAGCCAAACAAGGGAAACTATCATCTTAAATTAAAGGATCGCCCAAGTGAGCCAAAGCACTCTAATTCAAACAGTAGTTAGAAAAGTTATGACCTGTTCCATTAAGAATTTTAATAACATAGCAGGGGAGAAACAATAAAGTCCTAGTTCCTTACCAAAAAAAAAAAACAATAAAGTCCTAGATGAAGTGCCGTCTGATCCACATCAAACGAATTTTCCAACAGTATTGTAAAAGGAGGATTTTTCATCAAACTGAAGGATGAGAGTATAGAGCATTTTATGATTAAAAAACAAACTAGAAAACACCCACGACATGCATGAGAGAAAATTAATTACCTTTTTAGTAAAAAGATTATTTAAACCTCATTATTGTTCTTTAATATTGCATGAGGTTGTTGAGATCTAATAAGATCAAAAGTAAAAATGTAACACATGCCACTTACTAAGAAAACATGTCCTCTCATGCTACCTGTTCTTATTAGATTATATGTCGATATAGCACACTACAATTTTAATTGTGTATATTACAAAATAAAAGTTTTAATTTTTTTGAGAAACTTGATTATTTAATCCCGGTACTTCTATTAAAAAAAAGTAATTCTTTTCCGTCTTGTAACAGATGTAATAACAAAAATGATTTACCTATATTTTTATATTCTTACGATAAAAAATTTATTCATACAAACAAAGAAGATAGACTCATATAGAAAGACATTTGTATAATTCCATAAGAAAAAATAAAATGAACTAATTTGGTGAAGGGAACTAACTTCTACAATGAGATAGATCCTATGGCCTAAGGTCTCACCCTATTCTATTTTGGTAGTTGCTGAAAATCAACAAGAAGAGGTGATTCAATAATGAAAGAATTAGCATTGCCCTGCTGCTATCCATTCTTCCATAACAAGAGCCAAGTCAATTTGAATTTCTCCTCATGAATTGCCTTATATAAGTTTTTTTAACTCTCCTAGTCTGGCGCAGCAGAAAATGTATCATGATGGCTTGGGTGGAAGTCGGTCCTCTTTTAGTACTATAGTAAAAATAACAAAAGAGTGCATGAATAGAATGTAGAACAATAGATCCTCGTCCAAGAAGAATTGACTTCGTTCCGGAAGAAAACCATAAGGAAGTTCAATGGATGAGAATACCACAAAGAAAGAATAATTATTTCATCATTTTTCTGATACTCATTTGTCAGACTAATTCTTTTTTTGCTATAGTTCAGATAAAATGAACTAAATTGAAAAGAAAAAATCACATTTATAAAAACAAAGCCAATTTCTCCAAAAATATGAGCTTTATATTTGTATTAGACAAAATAGGAGAAGAATAGATGCACACTACATTGATAGTGGTGTTGAGACAAACAAAAAATTGACACGTGGCATAATACGTGTCAGCCACTTCCATACACACCCGTTAGTGGAATACAAAACAATTGGGTTAAATACTATTGTGACAAGAACACTAAAGAACTCTTTTTTTATTATCCTAAATTTGATTTGTCACAACAATAATACATTCAAGATAATTGGAATGATTTCTTCATAGTTGGATTCAATTGCAAAATATTTTTAAAGGACTGTCAACAAAGTGAAATAGAAAAATAGACATAAAAGATAAATGAGCGGATTGATTTGGAAACGTATAAGAAAAGAAATACAATTCTGTGCTAAAAGATAGGTCGGACAACGAAATAAAAGACACAAGATCATTTTGTATTTAATTGGATTAAAAAAATAAAAAGGCAAACAAAATAAGGAAATAAAATGGTAGGAAATCTTATGATAATCGAGAAAAGAAGAAAAGAAGCGACTTTACAAAGAATTGGAAAAAGAAAATAAGAACAAAATTAAAAAAAGAAACGAAAGAGTCCAGCAAACTCTGGTAACAAAAAATTAAAAAAAAAAAAGTTGACCTGGAGGGGCAGGATTCAAACCTGCCAATTCCACGTTAGAAACTACTTTTTGAAAGATATTTATATACAAACAATCCATAAGACTGGATGGGCCAACCATGAAAAGACATGTGGTGCATCGTGGTAGATGCTCAAGAGCTTCTCTCTTGATACACCAATTTAGTTTATTCTAAGATATGAATGCAATTCCACATGCTATTTACTATTGTGTAGACAAGACCACCCCTTGAGATAGTCCATCCATTTATTAATAATCTAGAAGGGTATAATTTTGCATTTAGTGTCAAGGTAGCAGTATATAATTAAATGTGAATTATTAACATGAATGCTGGGTGGTGGAACTAGTGTCCAAACTGGAACAGTACCAGGTTTGGCCATTAAGTAGATATTAGATCCTTTGGTGGTTAAATTGTGACCTCAAGTATTAACATTTCTCATCTTAATTGCTATTGACCGAATCCAGAACAAATTAACCAGATCTGAACAATAAGTAGTGTTCCCCTCTACCAATATTAAGAATGGCAGTAGCTCCATTTTGTTTCTCCTGTGGCTTTTTTTTTACAAGCAATGTTACTTTATGAAGGACAAACAGGTGCAATGGGATCTGAGACTACAAGAAGTATACAAAAGATAAGGCAAACACAAAATAAAGGAAACGGAGAAGAAGCTAAAGAAACTTAAGAATGGTACAAGCCGCTTTAGTAAAAGAACTTTCTCTCTCTTACTTTCTTGAGTTATAGAATAGTCTATAGCAACTTGAATATGGAGAGGCTAGAATAATATACCATTACTCTGTTATTTTCCTCTTTCAAGTTTTGAGGTTTCTCATGCTAGATTCATTACAAATCTAACTAACTACCTGCAGTCCTCAACAGGCAAACTAAATTATATAGCAGAGGAGGGGCATTCTCAGCTAAATGACGAGACTCAACGATAGAACCTTCACTTTCCATGTGCAAAGCGCGTCATTTTGCAGTGGAGGTTCCTCTACACTATAAACAAGTTCAATTCAAACCAAGGCAATGATGTGGAGAAAGCGTGACTGGAATACAATTCAATCATAAAATCCAAAGAACACATGCTACCAGAAGACATACAACTTGGAGGTACCATGGAGTAAAATGCTGTTCTACTTCTATTGAACAGAAGTCTAAAACGAAGGACAAACTAACCCATCCAAAACTAGCTTCAAGTGTTGGACTAGCAAAGATACATGGCCAGTGACCTGATAATGACAGAAAAAAGGCGCAGATAAGAGTCCAACACATTAATTAACTCAAGCAACACATTTATGAAAACTATAGAGAACGAACATATCACTAAAAGCAACCTCACCAAAAAAAAACACATCACAAAAAGCAATAACAAGAAAAATAAAGATAATAGTTTGTCCAAAAAGCTCCCCTTTTACCACTCTTTGTACGAATATATTCTAGTATTCCCAATACAACCTGTGCAAAACACAAGCTCACACCCTTTTACAAGCTTAACTCTAAGAAAATGAGCTGGACTACCTGGACTTGAGGGATTAATCTGGTTAAAGTTTTTATGGCAGCACTTCTTTTGTCCACGGGAGCATTTTCTTTGAACAATTGGATGAGTGCTGGAAGAAGAAGATGCATGTGCTCACATAAGGTCCCTGCATTTGTTTAACAGAAACAAGTGTCCCTGTATGAGAGAGATTGCAATGTAGAAAGACTCTTCACTCTGGAGTCATTTAAGTAGATACTTGCTTATTGCTTTTAAGTTCTTGCAGGAGCAATCCTACTATCCTGGAGTTGCAATTAGTAGAGGACTTCAATTTTTAAATTATATCAACGCAATATAATGCAATTCATTTGCTCCCTATAAGTTCTAGTATAGATCATTCCCTCTTCATTATCCAAGCAATCGTTCGTCTATGCTCTCTTTTCTCTTACACATCCTTGTTCAATGACAAGATGAATTTTCCAAATAATCCGATTATACATCAGTTAGGGAAAATGAAACAGAAAAAGACGAGATAAATGATAAAAAAAGAATGCACTGCAAAAACTCCTATTCAGTTCTCTTCATTTTACCTAAACTTAAACATCAGAAGAGAAAATTACAATACGAACCACCAAAGGTCTCAAGTGTACGAAGGATATCAAGCACATATGTGTAGTCGTTGCACCGAACCACATCGCTAAGAAATTGAATACAATGTGGCAGTATATCAGGAATATATGTTCTGAATTCATCACCGAGAGCCAAGCAAAGCTGTTCAACCAGGTGCAGAACCTAAGAATATATTGACTGGAAATTAGTTCCCACAAATGATGTGCCTGTGCATGAGATAGAGAGAGCAAGTGCATGCGTGTGGGGAAGGGGGGGGGGGAGGAAGGGCAACACACACAGAGAGAAGCTCACTGGAAAGCCACATGGTGGATGACTCACAGCTGGCAAGCTCAGAGATGACCACAGTTCAGAAATTAATGAAAGCAATTCTTGCCGATATTTATTAATGTGCTGCATAAGCCCACATAAAAATCCCCATAAAACCTCCATGTGAACTCAATAAAATGATCACGCATCAAATCTTTTTGCATACACCGCACCTGACGAACTATGGATACAAGAGTTCCAAGCTTCCAAGCTATGAAGTCCTTCAGTGTATCGTCACATATACGGACAATAAGAAAGAGATCAGGTAAAACCTACAGTCACAAAGGTCACTCAAAATCAACCATTTGAAGTATAGTGAAATTCACTTTGTCCATCTCCATCATCAGTCCCCCTGGTTAACTTACCTTCGGCAAGAATGGAATGCAGCGAAGTCCAATTGACTGATCTTGCAAGAAAAAGAAGCTAATGACTTTTAAAGAGATAAGAATAAGTATATGAATCAATTGAAGGTCAACCAATATCTTGTAGAAGTTACATACCTTAAAAAGGAAAATTAGTGAACCAACCGCTTTATGGTGGTAGCTATCAAGAGAAGGATCCTTGAGAATTCGCATGAGAGAATTTATGACTACCTGGGTTCATTGATAAAAGAAGACAAAAAAGAAAATTGTAAATGCACCAATGTTTTAAAACCGCATTGGACGTCATACCAGATAGCTGAATGGTAAGCTGTTTAACCAGCTGAACAATGAAAGCACCAAATGCAACATTAAGCAAGTTCATTAAGCAAAATAGTTCACAAGTCAAGTTGGTAGAGGCATTCAATACTTCCTTAGAGGGAGTGTTCAAGTCTTGCTAACTGTGTAAATAGTATATGCTTTTCAAAAGGTAAAGCTTTAGTTTCCTTGAATCAATTTTTTCCTATTAAATTAAGAAGGAAAGCTTAACCCGGCTAGTTCAGCATAAATGTCTAATCGAGGGGGGTATGGGTTAACCTCCTCATCTGTCAGCCCTCCTATAATTTACAAAGGGCCAAGACTGATCAAATGGGTTCACAATTTGCACCAGTTGAACAAGGGCAAAGCCAGCTTGCACATAGTACTGAACCGAACTAGATGACCAACCACTATCCATTGAAATGGTTGGTACAGTCCATTCTATAAACAATAAAATGCACAAGATGGGTACATAAAGTTTGCATCAGGATTAAACATCACCAAAATTTCTAATCCGCATAAACAAAAATTTTGATGCTCAACACAAAAAAAATGTGACTTTTTCTCCGGTCTATATCCTACCAAGGAACAATAGATCTCGCATGTAGCAAAAGATGGACAATTATCCATCATTACTTCATCCAGATGCTGAATATGGTGGCCTGAATAACCAGCTGCAGGAGCCGCTTGTCCATGAGAACCGGGCAAAATTAGTTGATTCCGCTTATGCATAAGAGGATCCAAAGCACCCATTATTCCAAGAGCCTGATAAAAGCATATAAAAAAAGCAAGCGCTTCGATACTTATCAAACACAGTGATATAGTCAGCCAAAATTGCACCGGTAGCTCAAGTTAATAAATAGCTACCTTCAGTACTTTGCGCCTGGTAGACCACGCCAACTCACCATGCATCAACTTAAGGAGAGAGCCAAGTAGTGAAGGATACTCATTGTAAGGCACTATCACATAGCTGCAAAATCAAATAGCACAATATTCTTGATATCTTACATTCATTATATCCGATTCTTGAAATAGAAACTCAATCTCTTCAGAAGCAGCCACTAAATTCCCATATGGAAATAACTGAACAAAAGGAGGAGCCATAAATCAATGAAGCATGATGTACATTAGCACAAGGAAGTTGCAAAAGATTCTACCTTACCAACTATGGTTGTGAAATTGTGATTCTAACGCATATAATTTTACAATCCAAAAATCAATTACAGCTCAACTCATGCCAATCAGAAGTTGCCAGATTAAATGAAAACATTACTATAATGATCAAAGTTCGCCAATTTTAACTTTGCTATTATGTAAGTCTTGGATTCAATTTGCCAGAAATACACAACTATTCCACTTCAAGGAATGAATGAAACTGAGCAAGAATTCATATAATTATATTCAAACCAAGATATGGTCACTATCCACAGATTAGTATTATAAACCTGTTAGTGCTTGTTGAAGTATTATCCCATTGATTGACAACGGGTCCTAAATGCTCTTTATATTCATGTGGTCTTCCTTTACCTAATAGCTTAAGCTTTTGAGTTGGACTTTCTAACACGGTATCAGAGCCAATGCTATCCCTTTCGCAAATGTGCGTGGTAAAAATTCCATGTGAATATGCAATGTCAAAATTTCACGTGCTGCTCGTAATTTGACTTGCACGTGAGTGAGGCTGTTGAAGTATTATCCCACATCGATTGACAATGGGGTCCTAAATGCTCTTTATATTCATGTGGTCTTCTTCCACCTAATAGCTTAAGCTTTTGGGTTGGACTTTCTAACAGTGCTATTCCCTATCGGTCAAGTACAGGGTTGCAATGGGCTTATATACATGTAAGTCTTCTTCAACTTAATGGCGTAAGCTTTTGAACTGGAATTTTTTTATATTAGAGCAAGGTTCCACATCCTTCGTACCCATTTAAGTTGATTTCATGTGAATCCCCATTCTTTAGTTCTGTGTGCATTTGTTGTTATATATATATATATATATATATATATATATATATATATATATATATATATATATATATATATATATATTTATTTATTTATTTATTTATTTATTTTGGTCAGAATTCTATGTGCATTTGTTAATAGCGAATGAAGTAAAACCAGAATGAGGGGGCGATGATCCACCCACACACATTGGTAGTAGGAGAGGCAACCACTTGGGGCCTATCCATTCCATACCCAAACACAGCTCAGAATGGCTATGATTAGTATAGTTAACCACCAATGCTACTTCCTTAGTGAAGTATCCCATTTCGACTTCTGTAGGGTTTGTTTACTGATCACAGTTTAAGCATTGCACCTCACTAGGATGGTTTTCTAATGACTCTACACCATTGAAAAGGCCTGCATAAGCACAATGTCTAAACAAATTACCAAGGCAAAAAACCAAGAGTCCCTATTTTCACAAACAACTTTCATCACAGGGCCCTCTAAGTCATGATTCAAACCTTAATTTGACAATCACATGACTTCCCTCATTGCTTGATGTTATCTCCCTATATGTAATTAGCATATGTAAGGATTTTTATCCATCATCGTTTTATTGGGGGCAAAAGGGGAAGAGGGATGAAGTATCAAAATTAAGAATGTCAACAAAGTCAGCTTAGAGAGAAACTTGAGGGTTTTTGAGAGTGTAGAATCAACTTATTTGATTTACAGCATAGATAACTATAGGTCATGATATTTTTGGTTACTAAAACAACTTTTCAATGTTGATTGTTTGTCAGGCTTCATAGATTGTCTCCCTCTTTTTATCTTATTATAGGGTTGGCACCCATCATAACGTTCTCATATAAAAATTTTCCTATTGCTTTCGAAAAACGCTGAATGACAACGTTCTAAAAATATATTAACAATACAAGAAATTTAAATCCAACTTTCACAGCCTGGAGTCACAAAAGAAAACAGAATCAAAATGCATCCGTCATTCATCATTTCTTTTTGATATATGGTGAGCAACAAAAGGAATCATGCACAAAAGGTTAAAGAAAAATAGAAACTGCAGAACATAAGAAACATCTGACATACCCAGTGCTCTGCACAACCTGACCAAGAGTTGACACTGCCACTTCCCTTTTCATGACTGCAGCTCCGTCCAATATAGCATTTACAATCAAAGGCATCAGATCGGGGAGATATTGCCGCATCGCAAAACCACCCTGACAAACAACACGACCACAATTTTTCATTTTCTTGAAGAAAACATAATAGCTAGCAATAGTGGTGATAGTGGCAAAAAAAGGTCGTAATGATAACGTGCTTCCACAATATAAAGATAAAAACATAAAAGAACTCTGGGTCAGGCTGTGATTTTGTTCATCCATTTAGAGCTTCATTTTAAACGTCTCTAGTGTGTGCCAGATTATGCCAAGGAAAGTTTTCATCTGCCTCAAAGCTGGAGCTCATTGTTTGGATCTCATCTTCCTAAAAAATCTTGGGACTGTTGCACCCCTGGGACTTAGTTGGTGCATTCGGAGAAACGCAATAGAAGATTGTCCGAGGGATCCAACGATCCATATTTCTTGGGTTTTGCTATTTTTAAGTGTGTTTTTGGGATCCATGCCTCATCTCAATTATTGCTGCAGTTGTTTGATTTAGTTTGTTGTTTCTTTCTCTCTGTTATTGTAAATTTCTGATGTACTCAGAACAGGTTCTCTTTCAAAAAATAATTGTAATTTCTCACAGAAAAAAAAGGAGGTTCAAAGAAAATTAAAATTGAAGTACCTCCATAATGTAGCATCACAATTTTTTGCATATGGACCCAACAAACTTGGGAGAGACCAACCTCATAGTTGAGAAATCCAATCATAAAAGGAAAAGTCTTTTAGGAAACCGAGGAAACAATACTACTACCTAGACCAAAAAAGGACACCTTAAAAGCATCTAGCAAGAGATTTCATTCAACCAAGACAAAAATTATTCCATCTTCAGATCTGCCAGATAGGAATGGTAGAGTACAAAAGAAACACTAGAGATGCATATCCAGCTAATGATAATAACGAATAGTCGTACCCAATGCTAGTATCTTAGCATTGAATGACCTTAATCAGGGTCTCGATTTGATAGATTTTCAGTAGGATTTCAATCACATATGACAAAATCTTCATATGAGTACAAACATCAATCTTGACAATTCAATTTTGATGTAAACTTATATTAGTTTTGAGTTGAAATCTTAGATTACATAAAAATAGACTTAACTAAAAATTCAAAGAATCTTTAGAATAAATTACAAAAGTCTAAATAAAGAAAGAAAAATTCAACTCACCACTCTAGCGAGATCCCCTACAGTTATAAGAACTCTGCTTAAAATGCCTGTATTAGCATTGCCCTTAGAGACCTCCACAAGACTTGCAACAAGTGCCTGGAAGTGTCGGAATTGTCTAAATTAAAGAGGCAAGCAAATGTTGAATATAGCTACAACGCTGACATTATCAGTTAACCTTCTGAATTGGAGCCATATATAGGCAGATGAGCGGTTCACAATTTCGAATTAAGCAACCAAGTAACTGCACACTTTCTTCTCTGCATTTGCTATCTGCACTGCTGACAGAGAAAGGGCATCTTAGCCAATAGCTTGGCTTAAAGCACCAAACTTCTAATTTTAACTCCATAGAGAACTAGCGATGAAAAGTGTAGATTCCACAACCTACAGACTGACTAGTTCTATATATTACTCATGCTATGCATGTTGACTATTAAAATACAAAAATTAAAAGACCGTTAGAAATCACCTTTGCTCTATATATGTCAGCAAATTTATGAGTAAGCGACGAAAAGCCGGAAGAACATATGCAGGGCTTTTCTCCGATAACCTCCCCACCACTGTGATAGCGTATTCACGAACATCCAAATCCTTTCAAAAGGTGTTCATTATAACAGTAAAAGGTAATGAGTACAATTTGACAACAACAAAAGGGGCTCAAAACAAAACATAAGCTAAGAAGAATGGCCCAGAGGAGTTGGCGAGAAGAACTCGTGAAACCCTTACAAGTATAACCCTAGAATTTCCAATCAAGATTGAAAGAGTAAAGTAAGATCCACATCATCAACCAGTAATTTCTTTAGTTGGGAAGAGCAGCATAGACTTGAGTTGTACATACGATGAAGCAGCCGTATTTATCAGAGAAAATTTAGGTGCTGCAACATAACAATAATGTGAAGACACCTGTATCATTCACGTTCTGCATCAGAGCCACGTAAACTGTATTGATTTGACAACCTCCGATGATATTCCCCCCCCTCCCCCCATATGGATCATAAACCATACCACGTACATGAGATCTTGAGGTTTATCACCTTTCCCCGTCCATGAAGATTCAAAATTTGGACCTTAAAGAACATCTTTCTCATTTTCTCAATAGAAGTATTCAAAGCCTGGCAAGGGGTTGAGGATAGGACAATGATCATGGATTCAGAGTCACTAAAAACAATTAGTTTTTTGCACCCACAGAATTTGGGTGATCATGTGTGTCCGCACGGGTATATGCGTGAATGCATGTCTGACGAGTGTGCGCATACGTACATGCTTTGTGCAACACATCAACTTTTCCACATTCTCAAGGGTTTTCAGAACGAAAATAAAACTTCAAGGAATAAGCGAAAGTACCTCGTCATTTAAAGCAGCAAAAAGTGCACTTAGACCATCTGCCTGTGCTAAAAACTCATCAAGTCGTCTATCCATCAAGATGCAAAAGATGGACCTCCGAACAGTTACATCAGCATCCGTAACAGCAGCTACGAGGAGTTTCTCAACAAGCTGCAACAAGCAAAGTAGTCACTTTAGTAGGTCAATGCACCACAAGTTCCATCAGCCATCTTGAGATTACTCAGTATCCATGTCCCAAATAATGATTATTAAGACAAGAGGAAGGGAAAAGGCTTTGATATTCTGTCTAATAATAGTACCAGACATCAAAAACATCTGCAGAAAAGCTTTTGGTAACCCTAAGCCACTCCTTGTTTTCATCACTGGGAAAGCCATCAGTGCAATGAGCTTTTACTTGGGAACAGTTAGATAAACTTTCACAGCCCAAAATCACTGCACCTAATTGCCAACATTCAGGTCACAAGTAGTAATCTCAATACTGAAGAATGAAGGTAGCTTGGACCTTATGGAAATTTGGTTGTCCATACACTCGGTTCTTCCTTTTTTTAACAAATGTGCTGGTGCCCACTTTTAACCTAAGGCAGTGTTTACTGTAAAATATCAATGTTTACCCTTATCATTTGCTTTTTTGAAGATGCTATTATGAGAAATGTAGGTGCCGAAGTCATGCGTATAAAATTTTAAACAAAGCATATATTTTTTTTTTGGTCGAATAAAGAAGCATATTCACAGCTGAGGAATCTGTTCTGCAACTTTGGGAAAGACTAAGCCAGAATGTACTTTGTTTTCACCCCTAATGTACATGAGCTGCATGTGTACACTTTGCATTTAACTGACAAAAGAAGAGCAACAAACAGCAATGACAAAACTCACCTCCTCAATTATTCGTCTTTGTTTTCTTCCAGTTTGACTTGATTTAGCAGAACCAAATTGTGTCGATGTCACATTGCAGAGAGAACTCATAACCATTTTGAAATAGCAAAGGGCAGCTGCTTTTCGTGTTTCTCTATCTCCATCATCCAAGTAAATGATGACTGATTCTTTGGCAAACTCAAGGAGTTCTTTGCCCTAAAAAGTAATTAATCAGCACCATGCAATGATATGTACAATACAAATCCTTCAAATACCTCAAGTCAATTTAGTACCTTAAAATTGAAACGAGCCAGAGTTTGCAAAGCAAGTTGCACAAGAGCTGAACCACTAATCTCCGAGATTTGCTTTGAAGTATTCACCATACTCCCCCGAACCAAGGCAATAACCCACTTTTCTGGAGGAGGATGGGTCTTGGAAAGAACACTTGAAAAGCAACTGAGCAACCAACTTTGTATCGGAGGTAGCAGAGATGGAATACTGAAAACACGTTCAATAAAAAATCGAATTCTTTATCATTATTCATCTATCCATTACGATTATCCAGGAAGAGAGAATTAATACCATATCGTACCTAGTTGTTATTTTCTCAAGAGCATCTACAAGTGTTGGAGAAATTCCAGCTGAAAACATAACATCCAAAATTCCTCGAATGTGAGGTTCCATCACTGGCCCCATGGCTTTAGCAATGCTTCCAACACAAGCCAAAGCCTCGAGTGAAGGTCTACCTTTACGTGGAGCAATCTATGGATCAGAACAACACCAGATATTAGGATACTATCCAGAGGAAAAGTTACATGAAGCTCCCTCACTAGGAACACATTTGTCGGAGCCAACAAAAAGGAAAGTCACGTTAGAACATCAATGACTCCGACTTTGAAGACAACATCCACTGAACTGTCCATGTTGATAGACAGGGAGCGCCTTAAATCATCTATGAAGGTCTATCATGGCACAATCAAAGTCGCTAGACTAAACGAAATTACTGCAGCTGGAATCTTCAATTTATAAGCAACTGGAATAAAAGTAAGTGGCAGAGGTACATACTGCATCGCATATGTAAGACATGATAGTTGGCAAATATTCGATAAGTTTCCCGTCTAAAGCACCTGCCATCTCCCCAAGGGCTATGAACCCACTGGCTCGTTCAGCTGGTGACTGTAGAACTGCAAATATATGCTTCATGCATATCTGTAGGAAATTTGTTTGCACAGCGATATTAAAGCTAGAAAAAAGCCCACATAGAGAAAAGTCCATTTAAATATTCCCACTGACTGGCATAAAACACACAAAAAGAGATGCTCACAAAGTACAAACCGTTAAATACTGTGCAACAAATCGATCGCGAAGGAAATGAGCAATCCGAGGTAATAATAATGTTATGCTGTGGCGAACAAGAAGATCCCTGTACTCTAGATATCTAAGAACAATTTCAGTAACTTCTCTATTCCTCGACATCATGAATTCACCTGTGTTCCTGCATTAAGAGGAAACTGTAAACCGTGACTTTTTCCACTAGACAAAACTAATGGATGCCCCAAATGACATTTTTGTCCTGTATATAATACAAACCTCAAAAGTTCTCCAATGGCAAGCAATGAACCATGTATGCTATGAATAGGAGCATTTCTACCCAAGCCATCTTGTGTGGCCTCAAACATAATATAGTACCTGTCAAAGATGACAGCTACAGAAGATATATACGGGTTGAAGCTAATGGAGGACACAGAATATAGTATCAAATGATTTGAAATTTTAGGAAAGAACTAAATGAATATGAGCATACAGTGCATGATTTTTCCAAGCTAAAGAATCACGAATCATCTATTATTGGGTTTGGACTGCTGCAAAGCATCGGAATATCAGCTTAATTGCTAGACGAGTGCTTCATCAATGGAGCATTAAGCTTCTATTGCATCCTAAACGGTTTTGATTTGTTGGTCAATATGATTCCCTAAGTTAGACCTTCAATATCAACAAGACTTCACTCTGCTGGAACAGAGAAAATGTTGGTTAGGTAGCCAAGTTGGAATGCAAGGCTACTAGACTCATTAAAGTTCAGAAATCTTCCTTTAATACAGGCAAGTGATCTCGACAGCAACAAATGAACAAAACCTACTCCTTATCTACAGAAAAAAGAGAGAGGTCAACAACAATTATCACAATTACAATAATGAGTGCAATAACAATATCAACAGCAGCAAATGACACTGGATGTCAAAGGTAGACAATTCAGTTAGTTTCTCAGAAGAAAGATAAGAAAAAACGGAAAAAGTTAGCAAATATGTGAACTTTATGGCTTTCACCTTGGAAATGCTCAACCGCTTTCGGAAAAAAAAAATTCCAAAGTGCTCTGTGCTAACTGAAATTCCATATATGACAAAAACCACATCACATGCGTTTGCGCACTAAAGGGAACAGGCATAATATCAAATGATGGAACTAACCATTGCCCACGCCAACGTGTTTCCCGCAACTCAATAACACAAAGGCAAGCACGTAATGCCTCGACAGCATGCTCTCGTACTTTCTCCTCTGGATCCCTCAAAGCAAACCAGATGGATTTGACAAATTTAGGTACAGAGACATAGAAAACAGTTGACGCATTTTCAGCCATTTCCTAAATCAGACCAGAGAGCAAAAATATACATCGTTAAAGCCAATGAATGGAAGCCAGCAATAAAGTGCAACAGAAAAGAAGACAATCCCTCAACAATAACAATCCCTCCACGATGAAATCTTGACAAATTTAAATTCTCTATCCTCTATTTGAAATTATTATGGCAACAACGCCCATTTGAAAAAAAACTTAGTAAGAAATGCTTACTTTCAAGATAAGAACAGCAGCAAGACGATGATGCTCCACTCTCTCGCCATGCAGCCAATCCAGAGCTATTTCTAACTGCAGAAATAAAGAGAACCATGTTACAATTTTTTTTTAAAAAAAATAAGCATACGACTAACTGACAGAAAAGTGACACACCTGGCGTTCGATCTCATCGTTCATCATCACTCCACCAGCCCTGGCTAGATGGCCTAGAACATTACTAGCGAGGACCAAAATTCTCTCATCATGGTTCACCTCTAACACCATTCTCAGGTAATTTGAGAATCTCAAAACCATGGAAGCATTTTCTCTAATAGCCACATCTATAAGCTCATCAATGACTCTGAGAGCACCCGGGTTCTTGTAAGGATCATTGCTTTCTACAAGAGCTGATATCCGATCAGCTAACTGATCCATTAGACAGCCAAAAGCTTCACTGCTAGGCCCTTGAGCTTCTTTCTCAACGTAGTTTCTTAAAGCTAATCACACCCCCTCCTATTGAATTGCAGTGTCAAAGCAAAGAAAGATGAGGAGTGATTACCAGAAATGCATTAAGAAAAGCATCATAGTACCAGAAAATGACATTAGAATATTATCACTTGACTCTCAAACATAAAAATATGAGCTTGAAAACGCTTGTTGCCTTGTAAACAAGTCAAATACTCATTTTCATACTCCAACACCGTCAATCACAATCACGGCATCATTTCTGAAGCAACTAAGAAGCACCCAAAAGCCCATTGCTTCGTATGTCAAACTAGTGCCAAAGCCTTTCACACAGCAATCGAAACAAAGAAATGATCAACGACTTTCCGTCTTTTCTTTTCTAGAAGCGGAAGCCACTGTGCTTGGGCCCCCACTGTGCTTAGGCCCCTTCTCATTGAATCTACAATACACCTTTCCTTTCCTTTCCAGCAAGTGCACACTAAGTTTCAAAATTCATGGTCCCCCAGCTAGCATATTGCAAAAACTATCTTCACCCGAGAACCTCGACGCTTCCCAAAAACATTGGGACGGTACAGGTGATCGTGACAGAGACACGAGGCGTGACAAGCCAATAAAAACACGAACTTTAACGGACTTTTAGCCGACCGATATGACAAGTTGGTCGCACCAACCCGGGCGTGTGACCCGAACGCGTCTTCTTGTCGGGGGGGAGAGGGTTGAAACGAGATACTAGTACGGATGGGAAGGAAGAATCAGGTACCCGGAAGTTCACCGGAGGCCGAAGCGGTCGCCGCCGCTAGCGGCGGAGCCGGCGACGAGGGAACGGCGGCGACGGCGGCCCGGCTGCTATCGGCGTACGCTCTGACTATATTGACACGTAGATTGACATATGTTTTCTACTTTTTCACTTCAATGCAAGTACAGAATCTTCATAGAGAAGGCCAAACAATAGGGGCAAGTTTATACTTTATATTTTACTTGTCCTTCAATGACTCTCAGGGATAAATTTTTTTTTTTTTTATTTAGGGCGCCTCTATTTCCACCCCAAAACGGCTAAATTCACCTCAGTTTACACTGAAAAAAATAAAACTGCCTCGGTTTTATTAGGATAGTTACCATGATTAAGTATTTCGCATGTTATGTTTTTTAGCCTATCAAAGAAAAGTGCAATTTTGGATAGTCCGTCTAGACTTCATATTTTGACGTGCCTCGATTATCTACATATGTTTTATCTCCATTCCTTAAATCTACCAGTTAATCTCATCAATTCTCTAAGATTTATACATAATTTATTACTCGTAAAGAAGTTACGTCATGTGGTATCTCTAATCACGCCGCATATCCGCATCTTTGTAGAAAAAAGAGATGCAATACATAGTATCACAAGCTTGATCTAGAGCGAAAAAAAACACCTTAACATGAACTCAACCCGTAGTTCTTTGGTCAACGGCAAAAACACAAAACCGAAAACGAAACGTTACACTGCAAAAAACACATGGAAATCATTCATACCTCTTTTAAAGCCTCATCATGCTTCTTAGGTAAGACAGTCTAGTAAGGGCTTGAGACAACATACAGCATGATCCTTCAGTTTTTTGGGTTATTCCGTAAGCATCACCTGCGGTTGTGGAGATAAATTTTATAGTAGACTCAGTCATCTATTTTCGAAAAATCATTGAAGTGTGCAAGAATCAAGTTACATGTCGAAAAGGAATGTATCGATAACTTTTATCACATTTCCTATCACTTCAATAGTTAAGGAATAAAAAAAGATAATATCTCGATATTGTGATTGTATTTATGAAAATATGAATAACCTTTTTATATGCCTGACTTATTACTCTTCCAAAATCTAACGAGAGGGTCGATGTCAAGTTAGCATTAGAAAAAGCAATATCATGTTTCTCTGCATATCACACACATATCACATAATTCGAAGTTACGGAATCGATCTTCTAAAAATCTCATCTTTCTCTAAAACCGCGGATACGGAGCCCCGACCCGGTCCATATCGGGATCCGGCCCGGGGCTAAGTGGGTGGGTACCGACCAAGACCTGCATTTCACATCACCGATTCGGGCCAAAACACCGCCCCGAATTCCTTCAATCTTTTCATCGTCTTCCCATCATCGTCGTCGTCGTCGTCATCCGTTCATTCTCGTCCGTTGAATCGCGGAGCAAATCGACGGAAGCCACGCTCGCCGGAGCAACGCCGATCTGTCCACCGCCTCCGATCGGCTGTCCGAGAGCCGACATCGATCCCCGGGAGCCGTTCGCCGTCGCTCGGTCCCCATCTCAGGTAAAGCAAAATTTTTGCTGCGGACGGACCGCGAGCGTAGCGAGATGGGTCCTGTCGCTGCTTCCGACGCGATGGTTGTTTTGATGGATTGTTTGTGTTGCGGCTTATGCAGAGAATTCGACGAACTCGGTGTTCTGGGCAGTCGCAGTTTGAGCATCGCATCGACAGAGAAGCAGCATGGTACGGTGATGTGAACCTCGTTTAACTTATGTTTCCAGTCGACAATCTTTCTGTCGGGGGCGTTTATCGCGATTTGCTTTTCAGTAATTGCGCCCGTCAAAGATGTGGAGGTTGGTTTTAGGAAATTTAGTGGAGATAGAGAATGAGCTCTAAGAAGAGGAGGCAAGAAGAGAAATGCATTGTGTCAAGATAAACCTGATTGGGGTATGAGATCCGTCTCCATGTTTTGAGCAGCAAGCACCAAAACAATGTAGGGGAAGAACAGATGATTCTGAGACTAGAATTGGGTAGTTGCTCATGTTCTCCATATGTAGTTGGAAATGATATCTAGACTGGACCGAAATTGGCGTCAATTCTGGTCTTCATCTCCGCTGAAAGGTGATGAGGCCTAAGTCTTGCAAAAGAAAGGGCCTTGTAGCTTCCTTCACCCTGAGTATAATTTAGAGATGCCATGTAAAGAACAAGGAAAGAACTAGACAATGCAGATCAATCTAGATATGATGTGATGCTCGCAATTAACTAAATGCAATGAATCTACATTCTAAAAGATGAAATTGGAGTGCAGGTTCTTCGAACCAATGCGCTATTTGTGTAATTTTGCTAAGATGAGCAAAGTTGCGACATAATCGTCCATTTAGATTGCTTTTTGCATTGCTTCGGTTGTGTCTCCTGCAATTCCAGGATATATAGTGTCCTTTTCTGATTATGCTTAGAAATTGCTGTCAGGGCAGGTTTACCATTCAAGTTTTTTGGACGAGGAAGGGATTACTAAGGCATGTGGGTGTCCTTTGCTTCCCTTAAAAAGCCATATAAAGGGTCCAGCTCCAACTTCTGAGCAACGTAATAGTTGATTTCATCAGTTGAAACATTTTTTATTCTTTGTGCTTGGTTTTCTGATGCATGCTTTCTGCAGATAGAACCGATATTGTTGATGAAGCAATCACATTCTTCCGGGCCAATGTCTTCTTTAGGAACTTTGATATAAAGAGTGCTGCAGATAAGCTCCTTATTTATTTGACATTCTACATCAACGTGGCACTAAAGAGGCTAGAGGGCTGCAGAACTTTGGCTGAAGGGACCAAAGCTATCATTAACTTGGGTCTGGAGAAGGTCCCCGTGCCTGGAGAATCTGGGTTCCCCTTTCCAGGCCTTTTTCCCTTGCCTCAGTCTCCACAGGAAGCAGGCAAGAGCTCTTGTCATATAAAGTTGATAATATCTTGCGTTCATGACTTATCGTCAATATGCATATTCATCTTATACTTGTCCTTCCACTTGATTGATTGATTGGAACATGTTAAGCATCTCAATTAGTCGTTGTTCATTTGTGCTTTTCTCTGTTTTTGCCTCCCTCAGTTAATTGGTTTGGAAGTGGTTTGATTTGATTTGACTATTCTAAATGTGCAATACTGGCATCTGCAGCATATTCGGGTGGTATCCAATTGGGTATTCAATTTAGAGAGCTATTGCTTTGGATGAAAACGTTAATGGAGGCAAACATGTTCGTTCCTCTATGAATTTAATCTTGGTGTGCAAATTTCTAACTTCAACTTAAATTTGGGAAGTTGCATTAGTTTCCTACTGGTGCCTCTACATAGTAACAATTTAGCTCTCTAGATGTACCGTTCAGTTTTCCTTATCCATCTAGGAATTTCAAAATAACCTTTTGCCAATGCAAGCAATCGACCTAGGATTGCAAACCTTCGACGGATGGCATATAAAGTTGTCCTGGGTACATATGCACTCACTGAAATGCTTCCATGTGCTGGTGGTCTTATGAAGTACTTGACTCTGTTTTGTCAACCATGTCCTGTGCTGAATGGGTTTACAGTAATTAAAGCCTATATTTTGGGGGTTCTGTAGAAGATGTTTGACATCTATCTTTCAGCTGTCCAGCCGGCTGGACAAAAATGTGTGGGAGAGTATACTTCGCTTTGTGCCCTCATCGTATCTTTGTGATGTCAGTCCTAGGTTGCAGCCTGGTTGAGTGAGGCTTCGCATAGTATTTCTCTGTCTGTGATCAACGGCCTTAGAAGGCTGGATTTTCTATAGAAACTTCTCTGTTGCAATAGCTTGTCTCTGATGGTGCAAAGTTGGTTGAGTTGTGCATTTGACTCTCCTAGGAGAAGACTGCCTGCTCTAGATTTAAACATTGTGGCATTTAATATTACCTTAAAAAGAGCTTGGCCAAAGGGTAAATGATAAACAACTTAGGACAACATTGTGATTTGAAGCTTCTTTGGGAACAGCAGAAAAAGATCTTGAGCTGGCTGATATGAAACTGACTGGAGAAATTTTTTTTTTAAAAGAAATGGTCTGAAATGCCGGTTCATTGTTCACTTTCACAAACAACTGGGTTGTACTTGTTATTAGAATCAGACAAATGGAATGCTACCCTGTTAATTCCTATGCTTGAAATCGATGGTGTCTGTTTGGCAATCTCATCACAATTGCCGTATTCCATATTTATAGTCTGTTCCTCCACTGATACCCTCTCTGCATGCAGAGCTGTTCAGGAATTATCTGAAGCAGATAAGAGAAGAAACAAGTGGAAGGCTGCTGAGCGTTGCATATAGACCTAACGGGACTCCAAACAAGTGGTGGTTAGCATTTGCAAAGAGGAAATTCATGAACATCATCGTACCTTGATCTGTGACGACGTTTGCTCGGATAGTAGTGTTCTCAAGAACAAATAAACTGGTCAAGTTCCACAATACGTTTAGCTTTTCGTTGTTTCTCGGTGGTTCTTCATTTCAACGCTTGAATTGTACATGGCATCGACGTGTTTCATATTGGAGCAGTTCTTCCGGGGTTGGGAATTTCTCCCCATGAATGTATATGGCAGATTTGGCTGGGTCAAGGGTTGCTGCTGGTAGAGGCCTCAATTTGTATCTTTCTGTCATAAGTTGCTAACTTAAGAAATATGTTTATGTAATATCAAGCTCTTCGTTTAAGGATTGCCTTTTAAGGATAACGCATAGAAAAAGGAACATGGGGCTAACTCAAATTCCAGTTCGCTGAGCACATGGTATTGATTTGAATGAGGCAAGCACAGATTCCAGTTAGAAACAAAATGAGTGGAAAGATGGCGTCAACTTTAGACTCGCCATTAAGATTACAGGAAAATGACGGTTCGATTTTTGAAACTATGAAGAACATAGCATTCCTAATTAAACGGAAGAAACTAGAATTAAACGGAAGAAACTAGCTATGTTCACTCAGCAGAATATGGAGTTGCTTGTTGCTAAACGAGTTAATCTAGTCGTTCACAATAAAGTAATGGATGCAACTACCTTATTCAGTCCAAATCCATGACCTATCACGTGAATTATTTCAGGTTGTGCAGGATTCTTAGTAAAAATAGAGATTCTCGAAAGCTGATTCGACCTCCCCTGACTCGCCCATTAACCCTGGAGCCGCCACATCCGGACTCTTCTTTGAAAATCGGTCATCGAGAAAGCACACACTTCCCTCTTCTGAGCAAAACAGAAGAAACTACTTATGTTCAAACTCCTCTTGTTCATTCACTTGCACATTCACCATGTTCAGTAAGTCAAAATGCTCAAAATTTGCGTGGCACCAATCAGACTACATCTTTCAATCATATCATGTAAATTACTGCGAGAGATTGTCACTGGGCTCTCTTCCCCCAAATCTTTCTTTTCTGCGTTCTTTTAAAACGCCTCTTCTCCATTCAGTGCACGAAGGTCCAAGACCTCTCTTACAAACACAAGTTGCACCAGCTAATCAACACACTGTTGCACCAGCTAATCAACACACTGCATAGTCGATACAGAGCCAGAAGTCCACACTAAGACAAAAAGAATTTCGACTAAATAAGCTGCCGGTGGCTAACGAATGGACTTATGAGTAACATGTAAAGCGTATCGGAAACCAGTACATAATAACTCGGTACACATATGGTAATCTCGATGCTCGGAGTACCGGTATAAATCCGGAACATCTTCGTAACTAATCAGATAACATCATTCAATCATATCATGTAAATTACTGCAATAGATTATGTCACTGATCTCTCTCTCTCTCTTTCTCTCTCTCTCTCTCCCCCCCACCCCCACCCACCCCCCCCCGCCACAAATGTTTCTTTTCCGTCTTTCAAAACTTCTACTCTACATTCAGTGCACCAAGGTCCAAGACCTTCTCTATTACAAACAAAAGTTATACCAGCTAAACAACACACTCCATAGTCGATATAGAGTCAGGAGTCCACACATGATGAAAAGATTATTGACTAAATAAGCTGCTGGTGGCTAACAAAAGCAATCATGAGTAACACGAAAAGCATATTGGAAACCAGTACATAACTCGGTACACATATGGTAATCTGGATGCTCAGAGTCTGCATGTAGGAAACCACTACACAACCCCGAACATCTTCGTAACCAAAAACCGGGTAGCATTCAATGAACACAAGACAGTGAGGTGACCAATGTCCCGATTTATTTACCACTTGACTCAACATCATCATGCATAATCGCAAAAACAGCCAAACATACAAAGGAGCATAGCATAGCAAAGCAGAAGTAAGACAGCTTTCCGGCCGAAGATTCAAAGATGCATAAATCACAAGTTAGCTGGCATATACAAATCCACAAGAATCTTGGGCTTATTATCATCACAGACATTTTCCTTGCACGGAGCTGATTTTGATGGATGACTCATAGAAATTCAGAGTTATCTCAACAATCATATCTAAGCACTAAGCACCAACCTCATTGTGCAACTTTACATATATCTTCATACTCAACAGCAGGAATCACCCTTCCATCATAGACCCCTTTCTCTATCTGTACTTTAGCGCAGAATTTCTCCGTATTAATCCCCAGCAACCTCGCAGTCGAGCCTCGATATGCCCCGTTTACAATCCTCACAAAGCCCCCGATTTGCGGAATCACGGTCTCCAACTCCTCCTGGTCCACCCTCAACACGTGCTTGTTCTCGAGCATCTCGATCTCGCCCACATACTTATCGATCACCTTTCGAACAACCCCTTTCTGCTTATAATAGCCTTTCTCAGCCAGTGCCTTGCTCATCACCTTCACAACAATCCCTTCACACAACCAATAGTCCTTCCTGTTAAACCGCTCCTTCTTCTTCTCCTCTTCTTTCATCAACTCCTCGAGCGCGGACTTGGCCGTGCTCTTCTTCGGCTCGCCGCCCGGACCGCCCCTCCTTTTCTCGCCCCTATGGTTCTCCGTCTCCTCGAAAACCAACTTGGAACTCTCCCCTCTTTCTTTGACCTCCTGTTTCGCGAGCGAGAATCCAATCTTCGCGCCGTTCTCTAAATTCACCTCCCTCGCGGAATCGGGCCCTGGCCCATCGGCCTGCGCCACGGCCGGCGGCAGTGCCTGCCCGGCCCTCTCGATCTGCTTCAATATCTCCTTCTCCTGCTTCTCCTCATCCACCATATCCGCCTTAATCCTCTTGTTCTTTTGCCTCTCCTTGAACAGCGCCTCGCTATCCCGATCAATGTACGTCATGAACCAACCCTTGGGCGTCTCGTCCACCTTACACTTGCCGGTCTTGCCGAGATACTTGACGAACTCGGTGAGGGTGGCCCACTGCGTGGAGTTCATGTGGACGTGGTGGCGGTCGTGGATGTACTCGTTGTAGACGACGGTGGCGGCGACGCGGCTGAAGCGGTGGCTGCGCTTCATGTGCTCGAGGAAGGAGGTCTCGAACTCCTCGGAATAGCCGTCGACGATGCGGTGGGGGTTCTGGCCGAAGATCTGCATCTGGCGCTGGTGGCTCTCGCTCATGCAGTGGCACTTGAAGCCGTTCTCGTCGCGGCACTGCTTCTGGCACATCTGGCAGTACCACCGGAGCTTCTGGAGGCCCTTGGCCTTGATCCTGTTGGCGATGGCCTTGGGCGTGAGGAACTCGTTCTTCCCCATCTCCCTAGGGTTCCGGCTGCAGCGGCGGCGGCGATTGGAGCGGAGGAGCTGCGAGATCGAACAAGGGGAGATTGGGAGATTGGAAATTGGGTCGAGTTCGAGCGACCGAAGGGAGCTGGGAACCCTAAATCGGTCGATCCGATTGGAGGAAAATGGGGATCGCGGCGGCGACGATTGTTTGGCTCGATCGGCGAGTTGGGAAGAAAAGCGCGATGGTGGGTAAATGGGCCGGCCCGGGCCGGGATGAGCGGTTCAACCGGAAATAGCGGAACCCGAAACAAGTGAAAATTGGATAAGATGCTTTTGTCGTAACGGGCAAATTGCTTCTCGGAATGAGCGGTTCTAGGGTCGGTTTAGATTCCACCGGAAACTTGAAACTTGCAGTAGGAGCGATCGGTCTAGAGCGGGAAGGTTCGGCCCTGCCCTATTAGAACGTTTTCCAGTTTTTTTCCTTTCTAGAATTTAGAATGGATGCCGTTACTTTGGAACCGACCTTGTTTTTCCTAATTTTGTTATAGGATCTATTTGATAACTTGTTTTTCTTTTGTTTATTTTATTTTATTTTATCTTTTACTGGAAAATAACATAAGCAACAAAATGATTTAAAGTAAGAAATGAATGAGAGCGAGTTATCAAGGGGGGAGTCAAAAACAAGTGAGTGTTGCAAGGTTCGATTGAGCGAGGGTGAGCCACTTGGGAGCAAGGAGGAGGTGAATCGTGAGCAAGAGAAAGAGAGGATACTTAAGTGTCTTAGTGATGTCAGAGAAAATAGAGAAAAATAGAGAGATAGATTAAAAGATATCAAGAGAAAAATTAAGGTTTTTAAGCTTTATGAAACTATTTCAAATTCGGTCCAGTTGGTCTGATTCTTGAGTGGTTCTTTACTTAGAAATGGGAACTGAATCGATTTTCAAGGTGGTGTGGTCTAGTTTTAGGTAAACTCGGTCCAGTTGCGTAGCCTTACTAGTCAAAATTGGTTTTCAATTTTTGGAACCTATAACCTATATTTTCAATCAGTTCTAAAGTCGATTTTAAGGTCTATTTAAGTACCACCAATTTTTTTTTTGATTTAGTTAAGCAAAATGAAAGTGAACGTAACAATAAAAATCCCTATTATCAATAACAATAATCCATAAATAACGAACATGTAAAATAAAATAAAAAATAAAAAAGTTTAAAACGCTTTACGTAAAACCTAAATTATAGAACTTCGGTCTTCAATCGTCCATGAAAAATTGCTCCAAATTCTAACTACATGAAATTAAAAGAAACAACAAATATAGGTCATCGCTTAATAATAGTTTTAAATTAAATTACTATTAATTAAACTAAAATAATTATTGAAAAACCTCATCATATACATCCATTCCACTTTAACTCGTAAACTCTATTTACCAATGATAATCTCCTCATTGAGACAGTCTATATCTATTTAAAAAAAAGAAAAGATTAAATAAAATATTCATCATTAGATATACAAAGAAATTACAATATAAAAATATATATACATTTCTTATAATATATAATCTCCAGTTTATCGGTTTTCGGATTGGTTTTTACCCAAGAATTGGGAATCAAACCGCATATTACCGGATCAATTTTTTTTTGGAACTAGTAATTAGATAGGTAACCGCGGGAACCTAGAACCAAACTAATTTCTATGGCCAGTTTGGTTTGGTTCCGGTCCTATCATGAATCAATGCTCATCCCTAGTTGTTACTAGTGCTTTAGCATATTACCTTCACAATTGGTTTATTAACGCGACGATGTTTATATTATGTGATTACTAAGCAAAAATAGTTTTTTCAATCAAAATTGGATTATTCCAACTCTAAATAGTTGACACATAATTGATGGGACACAAAAGAATAACGTGAAAAATCCCCAAATCCATTAACAGATTGCGCCAAGTTCCAACCACGAGGGTCGAACAACTTATTTATTTAATCACTATACTTAATTCTCCACAAACCTTCATTAGTAATTCTAATTAATCCCTCATAACTTATACCATATCTTTACTTTTAAAATTTCGAGAAAATCACATAAACAAAAACCAGAAGTAATTGATGAGTGTTGACCAAGAACAGAAAATTGATTGGAGTAGCGCGACAAAGCACCGCGGAGAGAGAGTGGGAGAGAAAGAGAAAGAGATGCTTCACTCTTGGACAAACAATCTGCCATTCCATTACAAAAGCATCACGAACTGTCGTTTTCTCCGAACAGTCACGTGCACGGGGAATGGCCACCCTCGATCCTGATCCAACGTAGACAAGTGTTGCCGGTCGTTGATGGATTACAGCCAACGGTTCTTGATCACACGGGCTTCAAAAATCCGTTCTTGATTCTTGAAGGCATTCCAAAACAATGGACTACGCGACAAAGATGTGAGCTTCCAAAGGATCTCTCCACCTCAGAGCCAAGCCACGCCACCTCATCGCTTCCCTTTCGCTCTTCATCCTCCTCGACAACGACCCTTTAAAAGAACAACCCTCTAAACTCACAGCCTGTCTCTTTCTCTCTCTGGCGCGGGATTCTTGAAGGTACTCGTTCCTTCTCGCTCTTTACACAACCCATCTGCGTTTGGCTGAATTGGGTTTGTTCCAGCGATTTCGATTTGCTCGAATTTTCGGCCCTCTCCCTGCACAGCGTTGTTTCGTTTCTAATGTTCTTGTGGCGACTGAGCTACTTGTGTTGTTAAAGCATGGTTCTCGAAGGGTAATCTGGCATGATTCTTGCTCGTTAATAGGGAATGTGGATGGGTGTGTAGTGACTTGCGATGAGTGACGACTCTGTCCATCAAGAATTCTGATCGTTGTCTACAGTATGATTTTGTCCACGGAAGATGCAGAGAAAAAGGGGGAATTAAAATGGAAATTTTTCGTGAATTTGCTAAACGAGTCGATTGGTTGTTGTGGGTCCATTGGGTGGTAATTCTTGGATCAGATGTTCGGATGCTTAAAGCGCTATTTTTTTTTTCAACTCAAATCATTCATTTTCGGGGAGTTGATCCGATGATTAACGGGTTCTTGCATTAATTCTTTGGCAGGTGATTGTATATTGTAATTGTGTCAATTTTTGAACCATGATAGGCGATGCTAATAGCAGGCCTTCGTGGTTTACCCAAGTAATTTTCACAGCAATCACCTTCCTGAGCTGGGGGGGCAGAGTATATGGTGGGATCACAAGTGCATTTATCAGATCAGAGTGGCCGTCTGTTGACATTCCTTTCGATAATGAAGCCTTTGCAGTGCCCAAGGGTCACAATGCTCCACAACAAGTAAGCAATAGTGATCTGTTGTGGAAGAGATGTCGGTTTTCTTTCCCTCCCCTCTGTACATTTTCCTTTGAACTCATAAGTGGCAGTTTTTTGTAAAAAAATGGTGGAATAAATAAAGAAGCAATTTCAGATCTTGATTGCTGTACCCCCATCTTTTGATTATATTTCTTATAGGCAGATAGGCTGATGGTGTTGCATAACAGTGATACTTGTGAAGCTTATTCATAGAGGGTAAAATTTACTTTGGAACTACTCATGAAGGAGACGACAATGAGGCATATGGATTGTCAGCTAATAACACCTCTTAAAGTATCTTAATCATCCGTCTCTCGACTAAATTACTGTATCTTGCATAATGATGTTTTTAGTTTTGAGATGCTTGAAGTTCATTTTCAGTGATAACTGATAAGGGATGCTTTATCTTTTCCCGTGCTGCTGTTATTTTTCTCTCCTTTATATATTCTGGTAAAGCCCTGATGATATTGTTTTCTTTTGAAACATCCTATTGCAGGTGCATATCACACAAGGTGATTACGATGGGAAGGCTGTCATTGTATCATGGGTGACTACTGATGCGCCTGGTCTGAGTAAAGTTCACTTTGGAACATCTCGGGAAAGATACACTCTTTCTGCTGAAGGGACAGTGACAAACTACACCTTCCACAATTACAAGTCTGGTTACATACATCACTGTCTACTTGAGAGCCTCAAGGTCACTTACTGCCATTCTCTAGATTGTTAAACTTTTACAATGTTCTTGTTCTATTGTGAATTTCGTATCAATAGAATTTCAAATTTTTCCTTTGGTACCCTATGGTCTTACAGCAGGTAGTAGCTGCATATTTGAGACTCTAAGTTCACTTCGCAAAGAATGTTTTGATTAAGATTCTTGTTAATATTTTCTCTCTCACAGTATGACACCAAGTACTATTACAAGATTGGAGAGGGTGATTCTTCCCGAGAATTTTGGTTTCAAACTCCTCCAAAGATTGGTCCGGATGCTCCATACAAATTTGGGATCATTGGTAAGTTGTTTCACCATGTATAAACACATAAGCATGCCCATGTATGGATCTGTAGAGCACGAGAGTACGTGCTCATGCATAGCACCTTTTATTGAAGGAATAGTAGAAGTGTTATGATTTCACTAGTTTGAACACCCTCCTTTTCCTAGATAAGCAAGGAATTATCCATGGAAATGCAGAGCTCTGGGAGGATCCAAATTGTGCCTGATTGATAAGTAAACTCTTGTTGCAAGAAGCCGAAGAAACAATTGAAATTTCCAGAACTTGTCCTGTTACATTATAAGCGCCATATTTTCATGTCAATAATCAGTGCTTGAATTTTTCCTTTGGTCCTAAACCAGTTTTATCTGGCCATTTTGTTTTTTAACAGAGTCATGTTGCATAAAGCAATATATTTATTCAGTCTTTTGTACTTTCCACAACAAAAAGTTGGCAAAGGAAAGACAGGGTCTCAAGCAGTCATCCTGCTGAGCCTTTGCGAACATTTATTAGTGGATAGCCCTAAATATAATTTCTTTTTCTTGGAAGGCCTACCTAAGAGTATTGTGGGATATTCAGAATTCATTCCTATCTTGGTTCAGTGCTATCTATAATTTCTAATGAACACATCACTCACTAAGTTCTGATTATAATCTGTTTATTATTGGATATCACTGTATATCGCAGGTGATATGGGCCAGACTTACAATTCTCTATCCACTCTTGAGCATTACATGCACAGTGGAGCTCAAGCTGTGTTATTTGTTGGGGATCTATCATATGCTGATAGGTATCAGTACAATGATGTTGGCTTAAGGTGGGATACTTGGGGGCGTTTTGTTGAAAAAAGTGCTGCGTATCAACCCTGGATTTGGTCTGCTGGGAATCATGAGATTGAGTACATGCCATACATGGTAAAGTATTGCCTTTCAACCAATTCTGTAGATGGACAAAATTACTCTTGCACAAGCACACTAAAATGATGCATATAGTTGAACATCTACTGGAATATGATTGATTTCCTACAGGCAATATGCAAGTTTGTTAGGTTGTTTCCTATTTCCTATTAAGTCCAACCTTAACTTTGGTTATAATTCTGTCATCTAATGTTTCTTCTTGGATATTGATTCTCATTCACCTTTTCCTCTCCATATTGGATCTTAATAAATGCACGTAGGAGTAAAGCATTGACAAAAATATGGGAGATAATGTAATAAGATGACCCAATAGGACTTAGATACTAGAAAGTTCTTGAGAAAATGTTACAAAAGATGAGCACAATTAACTTGAAGTCCACACAGCTGAAGAAGTATTGACCAGGTTTTGAGAAGGATCAATTTGTCAAAATAGTGATAGATTTTTTGTTTATTTTAGTAATTCCATGGAATACCAGTTCGAATTGTCATGACACAACATAAATTGCCACTCTTAGACAAAAGCCAGCTATTGAAAGCATCGCACCTCAAAATTTTTTGATAAGGTTAACACAACAACCAAGAGGGGATGAATTGGTTGTTTTAGATTATAATCTTTTTTGTGGAAGCGTTGCAAAAACTTTTTTATAGAATGAAATGTAGTTGTGCAATGCAGATGCTTCTATCTAATAGTTAATAAGATAGTTGAAGAGTAGAAGATATTGCGAACTGATGTATAGTGGTTTCGCTTTCCACTTGGCTTACATTCATTCTCCTAGATTAACAGCCACAAACAAGGCTAAGATCCACCAGTAATCTCAGAGATGTTACAGTCTATAGATAGTGCTACTTCTACACGAAGTTTAGTAGATAGCTCTATGAATGCAAGCACCTCTAACTTTGTAAAGCACTCTCTTTTCCTATATTCTAAGAAAGCACAAACCTCATGGTGAGTACAAAAGGAGTTTTTTACAAGTGTAAGCACGAGAATATTCAAAGACAGTGAGAATAGACTGATTTCTGCCAAAGTTTTCAGTAATCCTTGATCACTTTAAATAGCTTTCTAATCTTCAAACAACCGAGGGAAGCCATCTCTGTGTCAAAGCATCTGTTGGACTCACTTCTCAACTCAGGAGACCTACAAACTGCAAGCCAGTTTGCTGCAGAAGATTTCCAGAAGTAGAGGCTTCTGCTTTTGCGGGCTGTCTGACTCTCTGACTGCTTGCACAAAAGAGGAAAACCCTCTTCTGATTTTCTCCAGGTTGCTTTATGCGGACTCCAGACCTTGAAATTGGTTGCCAGACCCCAATTTGAATTTAAATCAAATTGGAAAGAGCTTTGGGCACTCTTCACCAGGAATGTAGAAGTACCCGATACGTATTCTATTCCATCTGAAATCAGAGCTGCTTCTGCACACAATCCTTTTTGTCTATTCATGCTTCGTGATAAACTTAATGTTGACCTTCGACACTCTGGTACTTGTCAGCTTCTGATTCTACATGGCTGTTTCCTTTAACTGGTCCATCCAAGCCTCAGCGTCTACGGCTCGCTTACCTTCTACACTTCAGCTTTAGACACTCGTTAACATCCCATGCTTTGCTCACCTTCTTAGATCTTTCTGTAGGACTCTATTGGCATATTGGCCGATGCATCTACAAGCTGGTTCTATACAACCAATGCATGCTTTAGTAGCCTTTGATTATTTTATTTCTTTGAGATTAGCATAGGGGATTTTCCCAACACGCATTCAGGTCCACTTATTATATACAAAAGTAATTGCAATATCAGACTTGGAATGAGGGTGGTTTTTTTTTTTTGTCGCATAATGGGGGTGGTTGAATAGGGTTTTTATTTTCCTAAAACTTGGGGCATTTTCTTCTATTAGGCTCACAGGTTGTTCAGTTTGTTATGCTGATCCAATGAACCTAGTGACCAAGTTGGCCTAACAGGTCAAACTGAGGATGCATGAATTATTCCAGTTGAGGCTGAGTTTGAGGACTAAATGGGAAAAAGGATATTGTCTAACTACATTGTAATATGATGTCGGATCATCAACTTGTGCTCACTCGCCCTTATATTTGAAGCTTGAGGGCAGACTAGTTTTAGTACTGGGGTCCTCCAACTGGCTTTTCTGGGTTAGCTTTTCGTAGGCTTTGGAGAGTTAGAAGGAGGGTTTCTGAGAAAGGAATTCCTACAATGTCAGCGGCAATTGCTTACTCCAGCATCCTGTAGGAAAAGAGGATAAACATTGTTCAGGTAATTGATTTTTTTAAGCAGCTGGGTGAAATTTGATCTTGAATCATTCCGACAATCTTCCCATTTGTTTTGGAATAGGTACATTGCAGCTAGAGTTGTGTAGAGTTGTGGTAGAGTTGGTGAACAGAACTAAACACTTTTTTAAGTATCTATAACAAAGTCAGGCCCTTTTTCCCTCGACAATTAATAAACATGATTACCTAGAAAAATAACTTCCCAGGGATTTCTCAGAGTTCTAAATTAGAAGAACATAAACATTAAAGTTGAGGTTCACAGGTTGTTTCTTCTTTCTAGTTGCTGGATGGCTTTTCAGTTGAATGGTGTATGCACTTCACGATGAAAAATTTATCATTGGTCTTGTACTTTTATATTCGTATCAACCTTTCAGCTTCTTCAATTATGTCGATTTATCATGTGGCAATTCCTTTGCACTAAAGTCAATTTATTGGAAGAAAAGGGATGTACTTAATAAGTGAACGAGTTTGTGTAGACATTAGAGAATCATATGTCTGCCGAAATATTCAAGGTGTAGCTGAATGGCATTTTTTAGTCATTTTTATTTTTAGGTTTTCCAGAAGACATTTTCTTCCGTTTGCAGTTTTATTCTGCTACACCATTTGATCAGACTGAAATGATATTTTCTGATATTTTACTAATATTTCTCCTCATATGTGACATGGATCAATATGTGAACATGTTAGTATCATTTCTTGTTCAAGTAATTTCCAGGGACTATTTTTTGTTTCGATAAACTTCTTTTCTTCTCCAATTTTTCTTGACACATGCAGGGGGAAGTTATTCCTTTCAAGTCATACCTTTATCGGTATGCTACCCCTTATTTGGCATCCAGAAGCAGCAGTCCTCTTTGGTATGCCATCAGACGTGCATCTGCCCATATTATTGTGCTGTCAAGCTATTCCCCCTTTGGTAATTTCAGTCTCCTTATACATTCAGTCACAAACAACGTTCTGCTGATCAGATAAGTTGATAGAGCACATTTACTTGTAGCACCATTGAGAGTGCTAAATGGAGCCTTTTTCCAGGTGCCCCACCTTTTGTCTGTGGTCCTCATTGTACCATATACTAAACAGCAACTTGAAATAAAAATATCAGCTTGTATAATAAATTTGCTATAGAAGCTGGTTTAAAGGAAACGGTCTTCGGCATATTTGACTCAACAACTTAGTCTTTCTACCCTCTGTATGTGGAATGTCAGAGGTTATACTTTGGTGGTGACTACATTTGCAGCTGTTTTCCAGCAAATAAACTGCGAAGTTTATTGATTATAGACATGGACATTATTTTCCCGTGTTTTCTCTGTATTTGTTGCTGAACAGTGAAAGCTCTGTGACAGTGAAATATACACCACAATGGAGGTGGCTAAGAGAAGAATTCAAAAGGGTGGATAGGGAGAAGACCCCTTGGCTCATTGTACTGATGCATGTTCCAATCTACAATAGCAATGATGCTCACTTCATGGAGGGTGAAAGTATGAGATCGGTATTCGAGAGGTGGTTTGTCCTAAACAAAGTTGATGTTATTTTTGCTGGCCACGTCCATGCTTATGAAAGATCGGTATGATTCTTGTAGTCAATCTACTTAATGACTTTTGCATAGTAGCATCTTCTATGAAGGTAGTGCACAGCACTCATAGTTGCTTCATAATCGAGACACATTCTAGGGACATGACAAGATAATCTATGCAACATTCTAGGTGGATACTTGGCATTATCTGAAACTACGATTTATTACTTAGTGTAGAGTAGTGTGGTTGAAGCCAATTAATGAGGGATATAGGTCTCAACAGTACTAAGGTGCCCTCTTTTTGGGGAAACTTTCTCTTTTCAATTAGAGTAGAATAGTGTGGAAAACTGTAAGGTTTCAGCTTTCACTTTTTGAGAAATGTATCTGATAACTTCTTGACTTTAATATATCAGGTTTCTCTAGAACTTTGCTTCCATTTTGTTTGAAAACTGACAAAATGTGATATGGTATATTGCTTACTAAATTTCGCCTTTTTTTTATTTGAGTTGGGAAACATTGAGATCTATTTAATTTCCAACTTTCCAAAATTCTTCCTAGTTTCTGAAGTTTTGAATTTTGAAAACAATGGAGCCCATGAATTTGCTGTCTGCCCACTTTTAGTCCAAGTTAAAGAAACGGTCAAACTTTACTCTTGGTCCCAGAACTTTGAACCGAGTTTCACTCTTGTCTTTGAACTTCTAAATTTGACAATCACACTCTTGAATTGTCCATACTTTTGAAAAAGGACAAAACTTAGTTAAAATCCTCTTGAACTATCAATTTTTCTTATCGGCAGTCTGTCATGTCACTTCCTTAAACCATCTCTACCAACTGACATGTTTTATAACTTAGCAGTCTCTTTTTCAAGTCTTAGTGTTTTGTAGGGCTAGGAAAATTAGAGATTGTCACTTCTTGGATCCAGATTTCCTATGGCGTGATAATTAAGTCAGATCAACTTTGTACTTGTAGGATCGAATATCTTTTCCTCCCTGTAGTTAGGATATTTTGTAATCAACCCAGGCTGCTAGGATTTTGTTTGTCCATGAAGCAAGATATTTTCGGTTTATCAAATCTGTGGGCTGTAGAGTGGGTGATGCTTGCAATCTGGTGACTTCTCACTTGGTGGTAGATTTGTGCTCAATAATCACCTACTGACAAAATTCAGTTCTAGGAAGTGAAAATCCCCTATTTTACAACAGACACGAAATTTCATAACTTATAGCCTAATTAAACCGGTGGATGATTTTGGTGACTGGAGTGGCTTGAGCGAGTGCACATCATAGACAGTAGATGTTGTTAATAAAATTGATAGAAATTTGGTCTCTCTCTCTCTCTACCAGGGTAGTTGAAGAGTGCAATTGTCAAATTCTAAAGTTTAGGAACAAATGAAACTTGGCTCATATCTCAGGGATGAAAAGTATAGTTTAAGCAGACAATAATTTGGAGAATTGTGAGCAACCAGAGGTGAACACATCCTACCTTGGGGAAGAAACAGGGAAGAAATACCAGACGTGTTTTTTTAGATATGGGAATGAGACTAAAGAGCTTTTTTTTTTGTTTTTACAACTGCTAGCCCTGATGAGCATATAGAAGTTTTCAGTTCTTGAATGCACGTTTAAACTTGATGTCTTCCTCTTCCATGTAATGCTAGCAGTCCTCAACCCCCTTTCCATTTAGTTCTAAGTGAGAGACAAAGGACAATGAATCCTGGGATGGACAGCATGTTAACGGACTATTGAACTCGACTAATGAAATAATCACTTTTCAACTACCATAACAGCTCATAAGATCTGCAAAGATCTGATAAATCTTCTTCTTTTCATACTTAGTATCGAATCTCAAATATACATTACAATGTGTCAACCGGTGATCGTTACCCTGTCCCGGACGAGTCAGCTCCTGTCTACATTACTGTTGGAGATGGAGGAAATCAGGAAGGCCTTGCTGGAAGGTGAGTGAGACTAACAGGCTTACAGCCATCAGTTTTGTACTGTGGTGCTCAAAAAGTGAGATTAAGTTGTGTTTCTTGTCGAGATCTCATCCAGAAAAGAAGATTAATCCGGAGTACCATCTCATTGTATTTGCAGGTTTAGAGATCCACAACCAGATTATTCTGCATTCCGAGAAGCCAGTTATGGTCATTCAACACTGGAAATAAAGAATAGAACGCATGCACTCTACCACTGGAACCGAAATGATGATGGCAAAAAGGTGGCAACAGACTCCTTTGTACTCCATAATCAATATTGGTAAGTTTTATTGTCTCTCTGTCTCTCTGCCCCATTTGTTAGCCGTAGACTAAATGATGCATTCGGCTATTAGGAGTGACCTCTAAATCTTTTTCTAAAAACACATTTCAAGAACAGGAGCTACAATAGTATAGAATCCACTTGTTTCTTGGTTCGGTGTGCGGAACGCTTTTGAGTCTGACCAGTTGTTACCTGAAACTAGTATTCGTGATTTGGAACTGTTAATTTTATTATCACGTTTGAAATGATAAATAGATCCTACAGAATTAGATCTCTCGTGATTTCTCAATCTTTTTAGGACGGTTAGTTGGAAACTGCTTAACTCAACTGGGAGAAAGCAGTTTGTGAGACGGACACGGACTTTTCACTGTTTTTTGCCACTATAACATCTTGTACATGCCGCTGTATGCTATCCTTGAGTGTAAACATGTTCAGCACGTTCGTGATTCGTGGTAATGCAGGGCAACCAATGCAAGGAGAAGAAAACTGAAGAAGAAGCATTATCTCACAAGCTTAGTGGGTCAAATTTTAGCTTACTGAGCAAAGTTCAAGCTTTCACATAGGACTGTTCTCTGACTCAATGGAGTTGAATAAGCAGAGTGCTAAGCTGGACCTGTCGTGTTCAGTTTAATAGTCTCGCATCCAGCAGACATTTAGGTGCATAGCATCTCTTGCTACTGCTAATCTGGGTGTTGCTGTGTAGCCTATGTCGCTGGGATAATTCCATCCATAAGCAAGTGAGCTTGTTTTAGAGGATACTGCAATTAACGAGCTATTATTTCTACTCAATCTATGTGATATGAATTAAGCAAGTGACATGATATAGCATCTCTTCTTTTTCTGGACGATGTTGTTTGTGACATAAACAATTGCCATGCTCTTGATGTATGTATATGGCATTTTGGGCGCTACTCACCTATAAATTTTATAATGCTGGTATGAACGTACATGGCATACCATTTTTTTCCTTTTATATGCATCTTGCATTAAGAATATGGTTGCGTTGCCCAAATCAGCTGGTGAAAATACCATGCGAAAGTTACTTTTAAGGTCGAGATGTTGGGATGAAGGTGAATTTCTTGAACTTTAAAGTTGGCAGCTTGGTGTGCTCAGGAACGCGATAGCACTCTTTTAGTTTCTTCAAATTCGCAATGAAAATAGCCCAAAATATTCATCTGGTGCTGATAATAGATGGGAGAGGACATTAAGACGCATCCCAGACACTTGCATGGTCGTAACCTACTAAATTACTTTTCGCAAATGTCTTGAGATGGTCGAAATCTCACAAACAATCACATGGACTCCAAATGATTCATACATTATGATTGGTTGCATTCATCGATCTGTTATAATAACGTGAAACCTCAGCCATGATTTACCCCATGGTCCAGTTGAGTCTTGCACTTATGCAAGTCCCTGGAGTTTCATTTGCATTTTCAGTTGTATGCCTACTCATTCCATCAACTGAAAATTTATCGCGCAAAGCAGCGAACTAGATGCTGGTAACACGTGTAATTGACAAGGTTGCTACTGCATATGAGGTTGAGAAATTTGCTGCAATATTATTGGCAAGTGGTTCAGTTTAGTGTGGCCATTGAAGCAGCTCAGAAGCCTACGTCCTCCCTCCTCTCATTTGTTTTGTTAGCATAGCTTGGGTAGGATAAGATGGGCCACTTGATGTTCTCCTCCGGAAGACCGAGACATTTGCTCTCTGAAAAGGGGAAAAGGACGGCATGCAAGCGATTTATACATATCAAGTCATGCCAGGTACACTAAAACCAAGTTACAAAAATGATATTCCGAGATTGGGTCATATTTAACGTCTAATAATCCGTCGCATCATGATTTCTTAAATACTTGGTATTCTTTACGTGATCCCCGCTTGTGTGGACCCTGCAAAATGGAGAGAGTTGCGATAGATCCAATTGAATAGACTCGAGAACATGTAGGAATTCAGCTCTATTTGGCTACTTCTAACGCAGGAAAAGCTATAGAAATCCAGGAGTCCTCACATGAAGTTCAATGCCTGCCAATGACAAGGGGTAGCCAAAAAGAATCCACCACCTTCCTTCTGGCCAAGTTTATGGAGGTCATTATGATAAAAGTATCTTTCCCATCACTACTGACTCATGACAGATAAATGTTCTCGTGGTGATTTAAGTTGTCATTTTCAATGAATTTGTGATATAAAATAACTAGTAGGAGATGAGGACAGTGGTTAGAGTCAATCCTTGTTTTCTCCACTCAATGGAACTCCTAAAAGACCTTATCAGATGTTAAATGTTGATCAGTATGATAACTAGTTGCTTGGTTTAAACTTTTAACCGGCTTAAGTTTATATTTAAGAATTTTGAACTCGAGATGAGTATGAATATATGATAGCCATTGGAGGAGGAATTCTATAGCCATGGAGCAGTCTGAGGTAGCAGAAGCCACTTGAAGACGATGACTGTTATCTCCATCTGGAGAAGCTTCGGGCTTCCACTTTTCGACATACAAGGACACAACTTTAACGGGTACTTTAAACTTTAAAGATTAATGCTAGAGCATCAGATGATCTGCAAATTTCTTGTAAAATGATTCGATAAAGTTTTATGTGGGTATTTTTTTCCACATACCGTTAGAATTTATCGATTCATTTGGTAGATGAATTTTATGAATCGATATCTGTACTCCTCTCAAATTTGATATACCCGTGTTGGAGAACTTGCGATGTGGCAAGCGGGAGCTCAACTTTCGACTTGACGAAATCCTCATAGATAAACCACTATTGATTTCGAAGAATCCCGGGCCAATTTTGCTCTAACAACCGCGGCATTTTCATAAATATTGTTACACGAGCCTTCATTCACCGGATGAGTAATTAAAGGCTGGATAAAGCAAGTTCTCAGTAGGCTAACAGTCTAGCGAATTGATTTCTGGGGAAAAATAACATTTCTTTGGCTATGCAAAATCCATCCGAACCGTTAGTTATGCAGGCTTCACGTGATCACTGATTCCGATGATTTTGTTTTACATTATTTTGCAGATGATGATGCGCCAATCTCCTCGTTCTGGGTAGTCTGGTTGGAGAAGGCAAATTTCCTTTCTGTTGTCAAGCTACAAAAGACATAGGACCATTGGAAACTACGGCCATCTTACGAAGCTTCCGGCTTCCGGTTTCCGGTTTTGGCACGCAGGAGGACAAAGAGATCACGTGTGCTATCATTGCAAATATCAGAGCAGGAAAAAGTCATGTCTTAACTAGTAAAAGTGATCATGCAGCAACTCCATGATTGAGCCCACTTTCAAATGTTTTATCCTCTTTTTCAACCTCGTGGGCTGGCATTAGATTGACGAAATCTAGGCCAATAAATCATCTTACTAACAATCTTTAAAACTGTTATAAGATTTATACAAGTGTAATCAAATCTTAAATTTGTTTAACTTAGATCACATTTGTCAATATATGATAATGATGTGATGGTATTTTGCAATAAAGATTTTGGATTTATTAATTACATCCATTTACGCTGCGTTTGGTCGACCGGATAAAAGTCAAGATAGTATATGTTTTATCCTGTCCTATGTTTGGTTGTGATATATGATAGGATAAGGACGGATATAGACCGGATATAACCTGGATAAAAAAGTATGGGGAGATGGGATAGACCCGGATAGGATTTTTAATGCCTATTTTTTTAGAAACGCTATACTTTACTCGTCATCATCTTCATCCCCACACCTTGTACGCTTTTATCAAAAAAATTTCTTGACTTTTTTTCCTTTACTAACTCCTTCGGACATGTGAATAGTAAAAAAAAAAAATTATCCTTTTCGATTTTAAATCCGTAGTCCACCAAACAGTGGACAAGATATGAAGAGATCTCATGATTTCTTATCATATCTTATCCAATTCTATCATGTTAGAAATTCAGACGATCAAACGCATAAGGGTTAGATTTTGGATTGATGCTTTTCTATACTTTTGAGATTTTAGGATCCGATCTTATCGATCCAAACGTTTAAGATTTGATTAGATAGCGTATAAATGGGTTGGGATTAGTGGTGAAGTTTGTTTTCTGGACGATGAAATGCATTGGCGTGTATATAATCTATATTGAGTATGGACTTTATTTTTCTAAAAACTGAAGAAATGTAATCTAATATTGTTTCAATTTCAAATAATATGTTGTAACGAAAATTGAGATAATATGAATCGCATCATGCTTATGAAAAATGGAGATGAATACTAAAGTGCGATATGCAGGTTCACAACTAGTAAATATTGGTTACACAAAAAGCCCGCTTGGTATTACTATAGCTGAAAGATGTACTGTGAAGCACATTAACGCAGTTGTATTTAGAAGTGCCGCAATTGCTGAGATGTTTGCCAAATACCTACCTCACCGCTTTTCATGACTATGATAGTTATCAAAAAATTATACCGAACAGTCTCATGTTATATGCCCAAAATTTTTTGTAAAAAAGAAACACCCACATTATTCATATCTCCTCTAAATAACATATCTTGGGCCTCCTATCAACAAATCGCTTCTCATCTAAAAAGCCTTCAAATTGAGTCATTCATTTTGAAGTTTAAAAAACCAGATGTGGTATTTAGCACTTTTATGTGGTGTACAATTATTTTGTCCATACAATGCTGGAGAGCCTACAATGCTAACCTGGCATCCCCCTCACCCAAAAAAAAAAAAAAATACATCACCTGGTGCTTGGCTTAATAGAAGGATCGCATTGCATCTATGTTGAAAATTCACAAGGACTACATGGAACCAAATCGAAAAAAAAAATTATAAATCTCATTGAACACTGAACAAAAGTTCAAGGAATGCATGTCCCAAAAAGAAAATCACATGGAACATAAAATCTACGGCACAAAAAAATGTTACCAAGAATGCGCAAAATCAGATGACCCAGGACATCTCTTGGGCAACATTAATAATAACATGCGAATTTGCCCCTTTCGAGGATACACACACACGACATGTTGTTGGATGAATAGAGAGAGATGTATTGTATTTTATTCAAGAATTTCAGAGCAATCATGTTTGCTAACGGGAGATGGCAATCCACATGGTACACAAGCCAAGATTCTGCTCAGGACAACAAGCTGCTGCATTTGCATTTAATTTCTTGGATAGATCTCCAAAACAGCACTTTAGCTGTCGCTGAACCCCATGGGCAATTATCCTATCGTAACACACCACCTACCCTTCAAAGTTAGATGTTCAAAACCAGATCATCAATCTGGTTTGAAACTGGTAGCTGACGTGGTATAGAGTTCGTGGTCCTGAGCAATACCAGATCAAACCTCACCCCGCCACTCCTCGTCCCCTTCTTCTCTTGCCCCCCGGCAGACACCGATACGAATCAAGAAAAGTACAAATTCCTCTCGGAACGCCACCACCTCGGTTCAGTTTTTTCTTTTTCGACACTTACGCTTGAACGGGTCGGGATTTTGTGCTCGTCCCTTTGACTCTTTGCTGGGTTTCTTGATTTCCTCTTTCATTCCTGGACAGCGCTTCTTGGTTCTTGAACCGCAAGAACTGAAGCTGATGCCTCACAATTGAGAGAAAGAGAGATTGATGCTTTTGCAATTCATCTGAAGATAGGAATTTTTCTGTAAGAACCATGGCGACCGAATCCAGTGGAGACCCAGAATCGCTCACGCAGCCGTTACTCACCTTGCAAAGATCCACCATAAACTCCACTTCGCAGGTGGCCATTGTTGGCGCCAACGTGTGCCCAATTGAGAGCCTTGATTACGAGTAAGTCTATTTCCTTTCTGGGATCTTTTTCCCGAGACTCGATTCATCATCGCTTTTTTCTTTTTCCGTACCCGAGTTGTTCAACTTGCAAAAAATTGTAGCTTTTTCAGTTATTTTTCGTGGGAATTTTTTATTCTTGGGTGCAGGATTGCAGAGAACGATTTTTTCAAGCAAGATTGGAGGACAAGAGGGAAGATCCAGATTTTCCAGTACATATTTATGAAGTGGTTGTTATGCTTTTTGATTGGTGGGATTGTCGGTGTCATTGGGTTCTGCATAAACCTTGCTGTTGAGAACCTTGCAGGGGTTAAGTTTGTGATCACTTCAGATATGATGTTGGAACGCAGGTAATGAAATCAATGCCAACATCATTGCCATGTGTTGCGTTTTTGAGGTAATCTAAGATTAGGAGCATTGATCAAAATAGGCTTAGTTTAAATTGGAGGTCTTGTGTTATCTGTGGATGTATGCAGAGTCAATGCAACTTGCAATCAGAACTGTTTGGTTTTCTTAGAGACTTAAGTTCTACAGAAAATAAAGCATTGGACTAGTTTTGTTTGTAAAAGTTTGTTTTTTCACCTTCCAAGCAGAGGAAACCTTAATAATCATCTAATTCCTCCTGCAGGTTTGGAATGGCCTTTCTTGTTTTTTCTCTTTCCAATTTCGGGCTCACTTTTTTTGCGGCCCTCATCACAGCATTGGTGTCACCAGCTGCTGCTGGTTCAGGTATTCCGGAAGTTAAGGCTTACCTCAATGGTGTGGATGCACCAGGAATTTTTACATTGAGAACATTGCTTGTAAAGGTAAAATTTCATGCATTTGGTTTCTTGCTTCATCAGTTTCTAATTGTATATATCTTGAAATTTCCTTATTCATGTTTTCATGAGCATCTCTTCCTATCCTGGATGCGAGAGGAGAGCGTAATTGGCTTGTAAGAGAGCATCAACGTGATTATGCTTGTAATAGAGTTGCCATTTAAGTTAACACGATTTTTTTACAGATTAGCATGTGTGATATCTATTGAACATTGCCATTTTTATCCTGTATGTTTTTATCTTGATCTATTTAATCCATTAACCATTATGTCGTCTTCTCTCTGGAGTCCCCTCTCTTAAAGCAGTCAGGATGAATTGACCCATCTTTTCTGATCGGCTCATTGACAGTTACTGGCCCAAAAATTCTTCGAGAGACTTCCTTGAGACCACTGAAATATGAAGGACTGAATTTGTCTTGGCTGACCTAGAAGAGGAATTTCATGGATCCTCTCTTAAAATATAACTTATTCAATATCCTTAAAATTGCGAACCCTTTTAAAATTTTGAATTTCTTCAGGAATATAAATATTTTGGATAAAAAAGAACTATGCTTGGCTGTTTCTTTTACAGTTCAATTTGCGATGACTGTGCTAGTTCAAGCTTTATTTGCATATTTTCCCTTATTCCTGGAAGTGTAACTGTTCAGCTAATTTGTCTTTTAGGGCATAATAGCCTTGTAAGTATGTTCTCTCTCAAGTTTGTGAGAGTCTCATGGGACATATTCCGATTGACAGATTATTGGGAGCATTTCTGCAGTGTCATCATCTCTTCTTGTTGGCAAGGCTGGACCCTTGGTGCACACTGGTGCTTGTATCGCATCACTATTGGGTCAAGGTGGGTCGAAGAAATATGGTTTAACTTGGAAGTGGCTTCGGTATTTCAAGAACGATCGAGATCGGCGGGACCTTGTAACATGTGGATCAGCTGCTGGAATTGCTGCCGCCTTTCGTGCCCCGGTTGGTGGTTTGCTGTTCGCCCTTGAAGAGATGGCGTCTTGGTATGATGAATTGTCCTGATACACTGCTTTCTTCTGATGCCTCCATTTGTCTATTTAGCAAGTAGAATCCTTGTGATGCAAATCTCATTGTTCTCACAAGTCCTGGATATCAGACTTGTTTGCAGGTCATATTTACCTTAGTTCTGAAAAGCTGAGAAAAATTGCTGGTCAAGTACAGAAATCGGGTGTTCTGATATTAACTGTTTATTTGAATTCCCATTGTAACTTATTCTGATTACCAGGAAGAGATGCTTCTGGGCTTCCTTTCTGTTCTATCGGCCAGTTTGTTTCTCCCTGTTTTTGGTTCTTGGCTGTGTTTGCTTAACTTGTTTGCACTCTCTCCTTGCTCTTATTATCTGGTTTTGAGATATATTGCTGCAATTTATTGACTATCTAAGATCTTGAAGTATTTTATATTCCGCAACAGTATGTGATGTCATTGCATGGAATAATCTATATTTTCTTTTACAGGTGGAGAAGTGCCCTGGTGTGGAGAGCTTTCTTTACTACAGCTGTAGTGGCAATTGTGCTAAGGGCTCTCATTGACGTCTGTTTGAGTGGGAAATGTGGGCTTTTTGGTAAAGGAGGGTTGATAATGTATGACGTTACCTCATCAAATGTTACCTATCACATTGTAGATGTACCTCCTGTACTTCTCCTTGGTATAATAGGTGGATTGTTGGGTAGTTTGTATAATTTCTTGCTGGAGAAGGTTCTTCGTGTCTACAACCTCCTCAATGAGTAAGCTTCCTTTCCTTTCCTTCCCAGTAAGCACAAATATGTGATTATGCAGTAACGATCAACTGATCGCAACAATGACTTCTTTCTTTCAGGAAGGGCATTGCCTACAAAATTGTGCTTGCTTGCTCGATTTCAATTTTCACGTCGTGTCTTTTGTTTGGACTACCGTGGCTGGCATCTTGTCGAGCTTGTCCAACCGATGCTGGAGAAGCCTGTCCCACAATAGGCCGATCTGGCAACTACAAGAAGTTTCAATGTCCTCCTGGACATTACAATGATCTTGCCAGCCTAATATTTAACACGAATGATGATGCAATAAAAAATCTCTTTAGCAAGGGCACAGACGATGAGTTCCAGTACTCTTCTATAATTATATTCTTTGTCACGTGTTTTTTCTTGAGTATACTTAGCTATGGCATTGTCGCTCCTGCTGGCCTTTTTGTTCCTGTAATAGTTACTGGTGCATCTTATGGGCGTTTTGTTGGAATGTTGATCGGTTCTCATTCCAATCTTAACCATGGTCTTTTTGCTGTGCTGGGTGCTGCTTCTTTTCTTGGTGGATCTATGAGGATGACAGTTTCTCTTTGTGTAATCCTTTTGGAACTGACGAACAATCTGCTGTTGCTACCCTTGATGATGGTGGTTCTTCTTATTTCAAAGACGGTAGCTGATGCTTTCAATGGGAACATCTATGACCTTATCATGAAAGCAAAGGGCTTTCCATACCTTGAGACCCATGCCGAGCCATATATGAGACAACTAACTGTTGGTGATGTAGTGAGTGGGCCCCTTCATCTGTTTCATGGCATTGAGAAGGTTGCTAACGTGGTGCATGTGTTACGAACTTCAAGGCACAATGGGTTTCCCGTCATTGACGAACCTCCACATTCAGAGTCCCCCTTTCTGTATGGTTTAATTCTCCGTGCTCATCTGACAGAGCTTTTAAAGAAGAAAGCTTTTTTGTCTGATCCAGTTCCTACAGATATTGATGCCTTTAAGCAGATTTCAGCGGAGGACTTTATGAAGAGGGGATCGGGTCATAATAACATGATAGAAGATATAGAATTGACCGGAGAAGAGATGGAGATGTTCTTGGATTTACATCCATTTACTAATGCTTCACCTTACACAGTTGTGGAGACGATGTCACTTGCGAAGGCTCTTATACTTTTCCGTGAAGTTGGCTTGAGACATCTGCTGGTGATACCTAAAATCTCTGGCGTAAGCTCTCATTTTCGCTTCTTTAATTCTATCAAAATCTATTTTATTGCTCTTTCGGTCTTTTGCATCGAAATACTCTACTGCCATTGTAAATAGAGTACTACACCATCATCAGTGATCTTGCTCATATCTCTAGTCCTGTGTCTACTTGCCAAATAGACATTTTTCTTTTTGATTGGAGCAGCTGACGATATACAAAAACACTGATGCCTTCCTTCTTTTCAGCAAATTGGGATATTTTTCAGAATTACATCAATACCATCCTCCTTTGGGTTCACATACTTGATTTTCTCACCCTCACCTTTACCATTCTTTTTTCACTCGTTCATCTTTCTGATGTTCAAGTGTAACCCTGTGAAAAGGATTTTGGTGAGGACTGCCAAATATTTTTGTAGCTTCACTATCTCAGCTTTGCAGTAAGATGTGCTCCTCTCCCTTTATCTGAATTTCTGTATATACAGCTACTTGACATTTGGTTGCTTCCTAGTTTCACTTAAAAATCAGAGTAGATCAGGGTGAGGGATGACAAATTGATGTTTCTTCCCGTCTCTTGCGGGTATTTGGTGTAATTCTTCGATGTGACTGGGTGTGCATTTGTTGTAATAGCATTTTGCTCTAGTTGAACATGTTCTTTTATGTTTTATTTTAATCTCAACGCTCTTTTATTGCAGAGATCGCCTGTGGTGGGCATATTAACAAGACATGATTTTATGCCCGAGCATGTGTTGGCATTGCACCCAACCCTCATTAGGAGCAGATGGAAGAGATTAAGACTACAGTTTCCCTGCCTAGTAAAACTATTTTAGCATAGCCCGTTGAGCATTCAGGAATTTATCCAGGAAAATTGCTACTCAATCAGGCCAGATTTTGTGGGATTCATGCAGCATAGAGCTTATTGGAAGCTACTACATTATAAGGTCAGACCCTGATTGAACCCTACAAACCCTGGAACATTAGCCCTTCGCCTTACTAATCGAGCATTGTGAAAGCTGCGGGTTGTAATTTATTTGAGGGACAGAACGTAAAAATAGGAAGTTTTGGCTTGCATTATCTTGACGGTGCGGGATTACTTCTGCTGTGACTGAGATGCGAACGATGCAGGGGACTAATGACAATAAGATAAAAGATGTGCAGAAAACTGTGGATAGTTTCCCTCTTATGCAGTAATTTATAAACGGGAACACTCCCTCCTGTGTACTGATTCCTTACGCTAAATGTACACCAAATCACTTTTAGATGCGGTAAATTTTGCACGATGTCGTAAAGTCCATGAGCACGATATCTGTATGTGGCTACGACATCCATTTAACAAGACACATTGGCTTCAAAACCCGGAACTCCTGTGTGCAAACTCTTGTAGAGTATCTGAAGAATTATGTTCATTCATCACTGCTGTAACCATTACTAGTTAGCACAAGACCCGTCGCATTTTAAGCATTGAATCACCACAATGCCATGGGCACGAACCACATCCATCGAGTGCATGCCGGTCGCGAGACTGCAAAGCAAATTTCCAAGTGCGTCTAAGTATATCTGCGATCATGATTGAAATATTCAATTTGATTGAAACATTCAATTTTCACGAAGCGACTTGTACGCGGTTTGAATTCATAAGGGTTGAATCAAATGCGTGCCCTGCCTTCTTATCCATCACTTTCATTTCATCTCATAAAATCTCGTACTAAACGTGTACGGCCTTTGGTCAAAGTGTTCCAAATTTGTGCGTTCCTTGGAAAATATCAGGGTCCTGGCATGCTTATGGAGCTGACTCGCCTTTTTCTAAATTTGACAAGTTCTCTTTCACCATTAATTTCTATATAAAAAAAGGAAAAATAAAGAAAATGAAGAAAAATAAATTCACAAAGATATTATTATCAGAAAAATTAATATCAATGATACTATTATAAGATAATTCTTTTTAAAACTTTGCTGAATATATTAAGAGAACTGATAAGATACTTTAAGAAAAAAGAAACAAAAGGAAAAAGGAAAAAAGCCTCAATAACAAAAAGATCAAATCACAAAAATTGGATACTCATTATATACTTATAAATGGTTTATTAATACAAGAAAAATAAATATTGATTAATAAAATATATGGTAATATCACGAAAAATCCAAGTGATGCATCTGTGATAAATTTATCAAAAACTAATTTTTTTTATTGTCAAAAATTTCAAACTGGTACATTTATGAAAAATTTACTCTACGTTAGTTTCTAGTAAATTTACCGTCAAATTACTGAATTGAATGACACGTGACGGTTGATAGATGTACTAGCTCGGAGTTTTTCATAGTATTAATCCAATTTAATGGAAACTAATAGAGGGTAAATTTGTCACACATATACCGGTTTGTGATTTTTGGTGATAAAAAAATTAGTTTAAAATAAATTTATGAGGGGTGTACTAGTTTGAGATTTTTCGTGGTATTAACCCTAAGATATATTTACAAATATCACCTCATATTTTGATCAATCATTTGCTTTTACTATAGATGGAGCTTTTATAAAACTTCAGAACATTTGGCAAAATTATTATTCTAGATAGATATATGTGTTGACATGGGAAAAGTCTGTCCTCCTGTTTGGTTCAAACTAAGCTGCGGCGAAAAAAGGAGCGATCACATCTACACGGAGAAGGAATAGTTGCCTCTCTCACCTGCCCTGAACGACCGGAGCACGCAATGAAGAACGCTGGTTTCATCTTTAAGGCTGAAGAAGCTCAACTCAAGGAGCACGCAAGTTTCATCTAACATGGCTTCAGTGATACTCGGAATACTTCTAATACTTGTTCCACTTCCACTTTCCGCCGAAGCTCAGACCTCCGGCAACTTGACCTTGGGCATCTCGTTAACAGCGAATGACAGGAACTCTTCCTGGCTTTCGCAGTCGGGCGAGTTCGCCTTTGGGTTCCGGAGAATGGGAAGAGGAGCTCATTTGTTGGCTATATGGTTCGAGAAAATAGAGGACAAAACCATAGTCTGGTCGGCGAATGGAGGTAATCTAGCACCCGAAGGTTCGACAGTCCAGTTGACCGTCGACAACGGACTGGTGCTTGCCGATGCAAAAGGAAGAGAGCTGTGGTCTTCTAGCCTGACCGGCACCGGCGTAGCATATGCGGCCATGCTCAACACGGGGAACTTCATCCTAGCGAGCACAAATCACGTCAACTTGTGGGATACGTTCAGCCAACCGACCGATACCATGCTGCCAACGCAACAGTTAGGTCGAGGGAGTATAGTTAACGCTCGCTATTCCGAAACGAATTACTCCGCTGGGAGATTCCACTTTGTACTGCAAACCGATGGAGATCTTGTGTTCTATGCCACTCCTACCCCGTCGGGCCCCTCAGATGCTTACTGGGCCAGGAAAACCCTTGGTACCGGCTTCCGGTTGATATTCAATCAAAGTGGTCAGGTCTACCTCACGACAATGGATGGAACGGTACTCAATTTCGTCACCTCAGGCACAGTCCCGAACAACGGATTTTACCAGAGAGCAATCCTTGAATATGACGGGGTCTTCAGGCAATATATCCACCCTAAGACGGCAAATTCAAGTTCTGGCTGGGCAATGGCCTGGTCGATGGTCTCTTCCCCGATCCCTCCAAATATATGCACGAGTATTTTACAAAAAATCGGTCCTGGAGCTTGTGGCTTCAACAGCTACTGTGCTCTTGGAGACAATCAGAGGCCCCAATGCCACTGCCCACCTGGATATACTCTGTTAGATTCAACGAACGAGATGAGCGGATGCAGACAGGACTTTGTACCACAAAGTTGTGATGGAAGTAGGCCGGAAACAGACCAGTTCACTTTCCAGTACTTGCTCAATACCAACTGGCCACTGTCTGATTACGAGCGTAGTGTGGTGCAAACCGAGGATTGGTGCAGACAGGCTTGCTTGGCTGATTGTTTTTGCGCAGTTGCTATTTTTGGCAACGGAATTTGCTGGAAAAAGAAGATCCCTCTGTCAAATGGAAGGATGGTTCCTAGTGGGAATGGAAAAGCTCTGATCAAGGTCAGGATAAATAACTTGACTTCAAATTCTACAGGAAACGGAAACAAAAATTCGACTTTGATTATCATTGGATCAGTGCTGTTGAGTAGCTCTGTGTTTGTGAACTTGCTTTCACTCCTCATTAGCTATTTAGTATATAAAAGCTTCGGATCTAGGGATTATAAGTTGTCACGACTAGTCCAGATCAACCAAGCCACAGGCATGCAGACTTTCACTTATCAGGAGCTTCAAAAAGCAACAGATGGATTCAAAGAAGAACTAGGCTGGGGTGCTTATGGAACAATGTACAAAGGTGTTCTCCGATCCGTGGATTCAAACTTTGTGGCAGTAAAAGTGTTGACGACAAGGACTGGAGAAAGCAAGAAGGAGTTTGAAAGAGAAGTGAGTTCAATTGGCCAAACTAACCACAAGAACTTAGTGCGGTTGCTTGGATTCTGCAATGAGGGTCAACACCGACTGCTGGTGTATGAATTTATGAGCAACGGCAGTTTGGCCGATTTTCTATTTGGCTCTTCAAGGCCCAGCTGGTACAAAAGAGTAGAAATTGCCTGTGGTGTTGCGCGGGGCCTCTCTTACTTGCAAGACGATTGCACCAGGCACAAAATCCACTGCGACATCAAGCCGCAAAATATTCTTCTTGATGACACTCTCACTGCAAAAATATCAGACTTCGGGTTAGCAAAGCTCTTGATGGCCAACCAAACACGAACCACCACCGGAGCAAGAGGAACGAGAGGTTATTTAGCGCCAGAATGGTTCAGGAATATGCCTATTTCTGCCAAAGTAGACGTTTACAGCTTTGGCATTTTGTTGCTAGAGCTCATCTGCTGTAGAAAGAACTACGAGCCGGAAGCGGAAATTGAAGCTCAAGTTGTGCTGGTCGACTGGGTGTATGACTGCTACCACGACGGGAACATAATTGTGCTGGTGGAGAGTGACGAGGATGCATTAAGTGACATGAGAAGGGTGAGAAGATTTGTGATGACGGCATTGTGGTGCATCCAGGAAGAGCCAGCTTTGAGGCCAACCATGAAGAAAATCACTCAGATGTTGGAAGGAGCTATTAAAGTCTCAGTCCCTCCAGCTCCAAGCTCTTTTATCAGTGCAATTTGATTTTGCTTATTAAGCCAACTAATGTAAGCAATCGTGAAAAGTTTTTGTACTGTTTGTAATTGCTATTATGTCAAAATAAACTTTTCGTAAGGTCTTCATATGGATCCCGCTTAAATAAGCTAAATCTTACTCAAGCTTGACATTCCCTCACATGTATCCAAAAGAGAACGGGTTGACGATTGTTGGCAAAAGGGACTGTATGTGAGGTGGCATGCAACTTTGAAGAGAGATTTAGATTGATAGAGTCATCAAATAACCATATGAAATGATGCAGAACTAGTCCCTGAAAAATTTTAAGTCGGGGGCATTATTGTGTTGAATCTCTTAGGACTTCTACGTGGAGCATACACCATTATGTCACGGGAAAAACCAATGTGGCTCCATCAAAGCATTTTCATTGACAATTTTGCTTCATCAAAATTGCATTCGACGCGGTAGAGCAGTGTTATAACCTGACCCAAGCAAAATAGATCTTCTCTTCTAAATTAGATGATGAGAGCCATAAGAAACTTGCCGATCCTCAAGGTGTGGATCGGGTGCCAAGAAATCCCAATTACAATAGTTCTACTGTTTTTTTTTTTTATTCATACAGAAGGGACTCTCACTTCCTTCTTGGGCAGCCAACTTGTTATAGGCCAAAGAAGTCACAGTCCGCAAATCACGTAGTTGGAAGCATAATCAAATGAACTTTCTTCTCAATTCATCCATTGAGAAATTGCGAGAAGCGACATAAGGTAAATAATTTTCTAAGCATAAGTATTGCATTCGAAAAATGATCATCGGAGATCTTGTATAAATAACTCGGTGAGCTGCAATCAATGCCATTAGATAACTGGTCCAAACATGACGGAACTGGAAAATATACAATGACAAGATCAGGGAAAGATCCCGAAGATCAAAATCCAACAGTCATTTGTTGGATTAGTCAGCTATGGCGTCTGCCAGCTCGTTCACTATCATTTCAATGTCATTCTCAATTCAACGGACGATGTTATGGTCAAGGGTCTTCGTCTTTTGTTTGTTTCACTTTGGAAAAGTCTGCTTGCGCCAATTTCATTGAAGTAGATGAATGCCCCCATTAATGTAATATTTAGCCATTCTTTTGACTTGGTCAAAAAGTGAGCTTTTATTGAAAAAAGGGGGAAAGAGAAGGGAAAAACGCAGAGTTATAAACGGGAAAGAAGAGCGCGTCCGGAGAAGGAAAGAGGAAAGGAAAGAAAAAGAAGAGAAAATAAAAAAAAGGGAAAAAAGAAAGAAGAGAGAGAGAAAAGAGAAATAGGGCTTTACGCGTTTTTGCCACGGGATTTTCATCAAGCTAGATTCACTTCGATTCGCAATACCCGATAACGATTCAAGCCCTTCGTTCTTCTAATCGGAGTAGTTTTTGAAATTATAACTTAAATTCATAATTAAGTTAAATCGGAACTACGAAATCCGAATTTGAGTCATAATTCCAAAAACTACTCCGATTAGAAGAACGAAGGGCTTAAATTCTTACTAGCCGTTGCAAACCGAAATAAATCCGACTTAATAAGGTCTCGCGGAGACTTGTTCCCATGCATGAGGCCATTCAATTCAATGGATATACTTTCCTCCTTGTTCCTCCAATTTTCAAGATCTCCAATGCATGCTCAATTTAAGAGCACGTGGCCAATTCCATCCTTCACGTGGCCAGCCCCAGCTAAATTATTTGGGGTACGGCTTGGCGTTCTTGCTTGGTTGGACCATGACTCGGTTCATTCTACTTAGGATTCTTGATGATGCTACTTAGAAATAAAAATAATCCCAAGGTGAATATTTGTAGGTCACAATGTTAATGACATATGAGTAAGGAAGATGATATCGAAGGCTTCAATGTTCTCGTAAAATTGAATCTCCCATGATGTAGCAAACACCACAATCCCCTTAATGGCAATGAAATGTAGCGAGAAGCATGACTGTTAATAATGCAAATCCACATATTTTTTTTTGCCAAGGATTAATGAATTAAATACCTAATTTTAGGTGTCAACAGTGAGTCCCTTAGCAAAAACTGTGTCCGTCTACCGTGAGCAAGCCAAGCTGCATTCAAATCCATCCATCTCTAATCTTCATCACCTTGATGTCCGGAAAGGTATTTGGTTGTGGTCCGTTTATCACATACTAAGCACTAAATTGAAGTCGAAAGTCGAGTATGTTACCTTGCCTCGCTCCAACGGTCGTCCATAAGTTTTTTTTGAAGTTATTCACTTGATACTTTATCGATCATTATTGTAGACATCCCTCTCCAAGTTACACAAGACCCGTTGTATTCTAAGCATTGAATCACCACCGTGCCATGGATCACATCCATTAAGCGCATGCTGGACACAGGACTACAATGCAAATTTCCACGTACGTTCTAGCATATTTGCGATTGTGATTGAAACGTTCAATTTCCACAAAGCAACTTGTAAACGGTTTGAATTCATGGGATTGAATCAACTGCGGGCCCCCATCAATTTCATCTCATAAAATCTCCAACTAAACATGGACGACCTTTGGTCAAAGTCCTCCAAATATATGTGTTCCTGTGGAAAATATCTAGTTCCCGGCATGCTTATGGTGCAGACTCGCGTTACTCTAAATTTGACAAGTTTTCTTTCACCATTGTTTTCCATGAAAAAAAAGGGAAAAATAAAGAAAATGAAAAAAAACTGAATTTAGAACGATATTATCGTCAGAAAAATTAATATCAATGATACTATTATGAGATAATTTTTTTAATTTTTTATGAATATATTAATAGAACTAATGGGATACTTTAAGAAAAAAGAAATGAAATCCAGTAAAAAGGAAAAAAAAGGCCTCAACACCAAGGGATCAAATCACAAAAATTGGATACTCATTATATAATTTTAAATGGTTTATCAATACAAAAGAAAGATTGATTAATAATGTATATTTTCACAAAAATTACTTTATATTTTGATCAATCATTTTCTTTTACTACAAATGGAGCTTTTATAAAACTTCAAAACGTTTGGCAAAATCACTGTTCTAGATAGATATAAGTGTTGATATGGGCAAAGTCTGTCCACAAATTTGGTTCAAACTTGCTGTGGGAGAGACTCGGGTAGCATAGAAAGTGGAAAATCTATAAGGAATGCTGGTTTCATTCATAAGGCTGAAGTAGCTCAACTCAGGGAGCACGCAAGTTTCATCTAACATGGCTTCAGTGATACTCGGAATCCTTCTACTACTTGTTCCACTTTCACTTTCCGCCGAAGCTCAGACCTCCGGCAACTTGACATTGGGCATCTCGTTAACAGCGAATGACAGGAACTCTTCCTGGCTTTTGCCGTCGGGCGAGTTCGCCTTTGGGTTCCGGAGAATGGGAAGAGGAGCTCATTTGTTGGCTGTAAGGTTCGAGAAAATAGAGGACAAAACCATAGTCTGGTCGGCAAATGGCGGTAATCTAGCACCCAAAGGTTCAACAGTCCAGTTGACCGCCGACAACGGACTGGTGCTTGCCGACCCAAAAGCTACTGTACTCTTGGAGATGATCAGAGGCCCCGATGCCAATACCCACCTGGATATACTCCGTTAGATTCAATGAATGCGATGAATGAATGTGGACAGGACTTCGTACCACAGAGTTGTAACGAAGTAGGCCTGAAACAGACCAGTTCGCCTTGCACGAATTGCTCAATACAAACTGGCCACAACCTGATTACGAGCATAGCGCGGCACAAACGGAGGACTGGTGTAGAGAGGCTTCCTTGGCTGATTGTTTTTGCGCAGTCGCCATTTTCAGCAACGGAGTTTGCTGGAAAAAGAAGATCCCTCTTTCAAATGGAAGGATGGATCCTGGGGAGGTTGGAAAAGCTTTGATCAAGGTCATGATACATAACACGACTTCAAAATGTACAGCAAATGGCCAGAAGAAAAACAAGAGTACGACTCTGATGATCATCGGATCAGTGCTGATGAGTAGCTGTGTCTTTGTGAACTTGCTTTTTCTCCTCATTACCTATTTAATTTATAGAAGCTTCCGATCTAGGAACTTTAAGTTGTCACGACCAGTCCAGATCAACCAAGCCACAGGCACACAGACTCACTTATAAGGAGCTTCAACAAGCAACAGATGAATTCAAAGAAGAACTGGGTAGGGGTGCTTTTGGAACAGTGAACAAAGGTGTTCTCGGATCCAAGGAAACAAACTTTGTGGCGGTAAAAGTGTTGGAGACAAGGACCGGAGAAAGCGAAAAGGAGTTCGAAAGGGAAGTCAGTGCAATTGCCCAAACAAACCACACGAACTTAATGCAGTTGCTTGGATTCTGCAATGAAGGTCAACACCGACTACTGGTGTATGAATTCATGAGCAACGGCACTATGGCAGATTTTCTATTTGGAGCTTCAAGGTCTAGCTGGTACAAAAGAGTAGAAATTGCCTGTGGTGTTGCGTGGGGGCTCTCTTACTTGCATGATGATTGCACTAGGCATATAATCCACTGTGACATCAAGCCGCAAAATATTCTTCTTGATGGCACTCTCGTTGCAAAAAAAAATCATGCTTTGGGTTAGCTAAGCTCTTGATGGCCAACCAAACACAAACCACCACCGGAGCAAGAGGAACGAGAGGTAATTTAGCGCCAGAATGGTTCATGAATATGCCTATTTCTGGTAAAGTAGACGTTTGCAGCTTTGACATTTTGTTGCTAGAGCTCATTCGCTGTAGAAAGAACTACGAGCCGGAAGCGGAAACTGAAGCTCAAGTTGTGCTGGTCAACTGGGTGTATGATTGCTACCATGACGTGAACAAAATTGTGTTGGTGGAGAGTAACGAGGAGGCATCAAGTGACATGAGAAGGGTGAGAAGATTTGTGATGACGGCATTGTGGCGCATCCAGGGAGACCCAACTTTGAGGCCAACCATGAAGAAAATCACTCAGATGTTGGAAGGAGCTGTTGAAGTCCCAGTCCCCCCTGTTCCAAGCTCTTTTATTAGTTGAATATGATTTTGCTTGTTAGGACAACTGGTGTCTGTGAAATTATGAAAAGTAATAGTATTGTCTGTAATTGCTATTAAGCCAGAATAAACTTTTTTTATAATTAATGTCTTCGCATGGATCCTGCTTAAATAAGCTAAATCTTATTGAAACTTTAACATTTCCTCACGTGTATTCAAGAGAGAATGGGTTGACGATTGTTGGCAAATGGGATTGCATGCGAGGCCACATGCAACTTTGAATAGAGATTTAAATTGTTGAGAGAACAAGTAGCTATATCAAATGATGCAGAACCAGTCACTAATAAATTTAAAGTCACGGGCATCATAGTGTTGATCTCTTAGGAATTCTACGTGGATCATATCCCTGTATGTCACGGGAAAAACTAACGTGGCTCCTTTAAAGCATTTTCATTGACATTTTGCTTTATCAAAATTGCATTTGACACGGTAGAAGAGTATTTTAACCTGATCCAAGCAAAACAGATCTTATTTGCTAAATTAGATGATGAGAACCATATGAAACTTACTAATCGAGCATTGTGAAAGCGGCGGGTTGTAATTTATTTGCGGGACAGAACGTAAAAATAGGAAAGTTTTGGCTTGCATTATCTTGACGGTGCGGGATTACTTCTGCTGTGACTGAGATGCTAACGATGCAGGGGACTAATGACAATAAGATCAAAGATGTGCAGAAAACTGTGGATAGTTTCCCTCTTATGCAGTAATTTATAAACAGGAACACTCCCTCCTGTGTACTGATTCCTTACGCTAAATGTACACCAAATTACTTTTAGATGTGGTAAATTTTGCACGATGTCGTTAAGTCCATGAGCACGATATCTGTATGTGGCTACGACATCCATTTAACAAGACACATTGGCTTCAAAACCCGGAACTCCTGTGTGCAAACTCTTGTAGAGTGTCTGCAGAATTATGTTCATTCATCACTGCTGTAGCCATTCCTAGTTAGCACAAGACCCGTCACATTTTAAGCATCGAATCACCACAATGCCATGGGCACGAACCACATCCATCGAGTGCATGCCGGTCGCGAGACTGCAAAGCAAATTTCCAAGTGCGTCTGAGCATATCTGCGATCATGATTGAAATATTCAATTTGATCGAAACATTCAATTTTCACGAAGCGACTTGTACGTGGTTTGAATTCATAAGGGTTGAATCAAATGCGGGCCCTGCCTTCTTATCCATCGCTTTCATTTCATCTCAAAAAATCTCGTACTAAACGTGTACGGCCTTTGGTCAAAGTCTTCCAAATTTGTGCGTTACTTGGAAAATGTCAGGGTCCTGGCATGCTTATGGAGCTGACTCGCCTTTTTCTAAATTTGACAAGTTCTCTTTCACCATTAATTTCTATATAAAAAAAGGAAAAATAAAGAAAATGAAGAAAAATAAATTCACAAAGATATTATTATCAGAAAAATTAATATCAATGATACTATTATAAGATAATTCTTTTTAAAACTTTGCTGAATATATTAATAGAACTGATAAGATACTTTAAGAAAAAAGAAACAAAAGTAAAAAGGAAAAAAGCCTCAATAACAAAAGGATCAAATCACAAAAATTGGATACTCATTATATACTTATAAATGGTTTATTAATACAAGAAAAATAAATATTGATTAACAAAATATATGGTTAATATCATGAAATATCTAAGTGATGCATTTGTGATAAATTTATCAAAAACTAATTTTTTTTATTGCCAAAAACCTCTAATTGGTACACCTATGACAAATTTACCCTATATCAGTTTCTAGTAAATTTGCCGTTAAATTACTGAGTTGAATGATACGTGATAGTTGATGGGTGTACTAATTCGGGGTTTTTCATGGTATTAATCTAATTTAATGGAAACTAACGGAGGGTAAATTTGTCACACATATACCGGTTTGTGATTTTTGGTGATAAAAAAATTAGTTTATTATAAATTTATCAGGAGTGTACTAGTTTGAGATTTTTCGTGGTATTAACCCTAAGATATAGTTACAAATATCACCTCATATTTTGATCAATCATTTGCTTTTACTATAGATGGAGCTTTTATAAAACTTCAGAACATTTGGCAAAAGCATTATTCTAGATAGATATATGTGTTGACATGGGAAAAGTTTGTCCTCCTATTTGGTTCAAACTAAGCTGCGGCGAAAAAAGGAGCGATCGCATCTACACGGAGAAGGAATACTCACCTCTCTCACCTGCCCTGAACGACCGGAGCACGCAATGAAGAACGCTGGTTTCATCTTTAAGGCTGAAGAAGCTCAACTCAAGGAGCACGCAAGTTTCATCTAACATGGCTTCAGTGATACTCGGAATCCTTCTAATACTCGTTCCACTTCCACTTTTCGCCGAAGCTCAGACCTCCGGCGACTTGAACTTGGGCATCTCGTTAACAGCGAATGACAGGAACTCTTCCTGGCTTATGCAGTCAAGCGGGTTCGCCTTCGGGTTCCAGAGAATGGGAAGAGGAGCTCATTTGTTGGCTATATGGTTCGAGAAAATAGAGGACAAAACCATAGTCTGGTCGGCGAATGGTGGTAAGCTAGCACCCGAAGGTTCGACAGTCCGGTTGACTGCCTACAACGGACTGGTGCTTGCCGACCCAAAAGGAGAAGAGCTGTGGTCTTCTAGCCTGACCGGCACCGGCATAGCATATGCGGCCATGCTCGACACGGGGAACTTCATCTTAGCTAGCACGAACCACGTCAACTTGTGGGATACGTTCAGCCGACCGACCGATACCATGCTGCCAACGCAACAGTTAGGTCAAGGGAGTAGAGTTAACGCTCGCTATTCCGAAATGAATTTCTCCACTGGGAGATTCCACTTGACACTGCAAACCGACGGAAATCTCGTGCTCTAAGCCACTCCTAACCGGCGGGCCACCTCAGATGCTTACTGGGCCAGCGGCACCACCAGCACCCCAGGTATTGGTTTCCGGTTGATATTCAATCAAAAATGGTCAGGTCTACCTCACGAATAGGACTGGAACAATACTCACTACCGTCACCCAAGACACAGTTCCAACCAGCGAATTTTACCAAAGAGCGATCCGCGAATACGATGGGGTCTTCAGGCAATATGTCCACCCAAAGATAGCAAATTCAAGTTCTGGCTGGCCAATGGCCTGGTCATTGGTCTCTTCCCCGGTCCCTCCAAATATATGCATGAGCATCAGGCGATAAACCGGTACTGGAGCTTGTGGCTTCAACAGCTACTGTACTCTCGGAGACGATAAGATTCAGAGGCCCCGATGCCAGTGCCCACCTGGATATACTCCGTTAGATTCGAGGAACGAGATGAATGGATGTAGACAGGACTTCACACCACAGAGTTGTGACGGAAGTAAGCCTGAAACAGATCAGTTCGCTTTGCGTGACATGCTCAATACAGACTGGCCGTTGTCTGATTACGAGCATAGCGAGCCACAAACCGAGGACTGGTGCCGAGAGACTTGCTTGGCTGATTGTCTTTGTGCAGTCGCTATTTTCTGAGACTGAAATTGCTGGAAAAAGAAAATCCCTCTTTCACATGGTAAGATGGATTCTAGTGTGAGAGGAAAAGCTCTTATCAAGGTTAGGATGAATAACTTGACTTTGACATCTACAGGAAACGGCCAGAAGAAGAACAAGAACTCGACTTTGTTGATCATTGGATCGGTGCTGTTGAGTAGTTCTGTGTTTGTGACCTTTCTGTTACTCCTCATTAGCTATTTAAAAAGCTTTCGATCTAGGGACTCTAAGTTGTCACGACCAGTCCAGATCAACCAAGCCACAGGCACGCGGACTTTCACTTATCAGGTGCTTCAAGAAGCAACAGATGGATTCAAAGAAGAACTGGGTAGGGTGCTTTTGGAACAGTGTACAAAGGTACTCACAGATCCAAGGAAACAAACTTTGTGGCAGTAAAAGTGTTCGGCGACGAGGACCGGAGAAAGCGAAAAGGAGTTCGAAAGAGAAGTCAGTGCAATTGGACAAACTAACAACAAGAACTTAGTGCAGTTGCTTGGATTCTGCAATGAAGGTCAACACCGACTACTGGTGTATGAATTCATGAGCATCGGCACTTTGGCAGATTTTCTATTTGGCACCTCAAGGCCCTGCTGGTACAAAAGAGTAGAAATTGCCTGTGGTGTTGCGCAGGGACTCTCTTACTTGCATGACGATTGCACCAGGCACATAATCCGCTGCGACATCAAGCCGCAAAATATTCTTCTTGATGGCACTCTCGCTGCAAAAATATCGGACTTCGGGTTAGCTAAGCTCTTGATGGCCAACCAAACATGAACCACCACTGGAATCAGAGGAACGAGAGGTTATTTAGCGCCAGAATGGTTCAGGAATATGCCTATTTCTAGCAAAGTAGACGTTTACAGCTTTGGCATTTTGTTGGTAGAGCTCATCTGCTGCAGAAAGAACTATGAGCCGGAAACGGAAATTAAAGCTCAAGTTGTGCTGGTTGACTGGGTGTATGACTGCTACCATGAGGGGACCGTGCATGAGATAGTGGAGAGCGACGAGGAGGCATCAAGTGACATAAAGAGGGTGAGAAGATTTGTGATGACAGCATTGTGGTGCATCTAGGAAGACCTGGCTTTGAGGCCAACCATGAAGAAAATCACTCAGATGTTGGAAGGGGCCGTTGAAGTCTCAGTCCCTCCAGGCTCTTTTGTCAGTTCAATATGATTTTGCTTATTAAGACAACTAGTGTCTGTGTAATCATGGAAAGTATTTGTATTGTCTGTAACTGCTATTAAGCTAGAATAAACTTTTTCATAATGTCTTCACATGGATTGTGCTTAAATAAGCTAAATCTTACTCAAGCTTTAACTTTCCCTCTCATGTATCCAAGAGAGAACGGGTTGACGATTGTTGGCAAACGGGATTGCATGCGAGGCCACATGCAACTTTGAAGAGAGATTTAAATTGTTGAGAGATCAAGTAGCTATATAAAATGATGCAGAATCAGTCATTAAAAAATTTAAAGTCACAGGCATTATTGTGTTGAATCTCTTAGGAATTCTGCGTGGATCATTTCCTTGTATGTCACGGGAAAAAGTGATGTGGCTCCATCAAGGCATTTTCATCGACAATTTTGCTTCATAAAAATTGCATTAGACAAAGTAGAACCGTGTTTTGACCCGACCCAAGCAAAACAGATCTTATCTGCTAAATTAAACAGTGAGATCCATTTGAAACTTGCTGATCCTCAAGGCATGGATCGGAGCTCGGGAATCCCAATTTCAACAGTTTTGCTGCGTTTTTATTCAAACAGAAGGAACTCTCACTTCCGTCTTTGGCAACCAACTTCTAGACCAAAGGAATCACAGTCCACAAATCACGTAATTGGGAGCATAATCAAACAAACTTTCTTCTTGATACATCCATAGAGAAATTGTGAGAAGCGGCACAAGGCAGACAATTTTCTAAGCATACATATTCCTTTCCAAAATGATCATTGGAGATATCTTGTATAAACAACGCAGTGAGCTACGGTCAAAGCCATTCCATAACGGGTCCAAACAGGATGGAACTGGAAAATATGATGGTTACGAAAATGGCACGCCCAGGATCATCACAATCAGAAATCGAAACAACAAACGAGAGAAATTATCGATTCGCGTATCTAGTTTGGAATCCATCGAACCTGATGCGGAATTTGCGACGGTTTCCGAATATGAACTCAAGTGCTTCTTCCCTATACCCTTCGTTAGAACACTGGCCTAATGAGATTGCCATTCATGAGAAGAAAGTTCTCTTTAGATTCGTATGTGAGTCAGATTGTGCATCATGCAGTTAGGGGAGGGACTTGAGCGCTATTTATAGAGTCTTTGACCACGGGCTCTCTCATTACGGATCGGGCCGTACTCGGCCCATACCAGTCAGCCCTATATTAGACTTATTAAAAATCAATATATCTTACATTTATTAGACCAAATTAATTCAGTTAATTTTAATTAATGAAGCCCACATTAGGAAATTCTTACAAAATATACCAAGACAAGATAATGGAAAGATCCTGAAGATCAAAATCCAACAATCAATTTGCACCAGAAGCTTAGTGGGGTTCGATTTCATATGTCTTAGTCAGCTATGGCGTCCGCGAGCTCGTTCGCTATCATTTTCTTGTCATTCTTGATCGATGGAACGTGGTTTTCTGTATTTTGGTTGTTTCACTTTGGAAAAGTCTGCTTGCACCAATTTCACAGAAGTAGATGAATGCCTCCATGAATGCACCTGGCGAAGCAGAAACTTATTAGACGATCACGAGCTCGTTCCCTTGCATGCATGAGGCCATTGCATTCAATGCATGCTTCCTCCATGGGCCGGCCAATGCATGCTCGATTTAAGAGCGTGTGGCTCAATTCCATCTTCATATGCAAGTTGGCTCTATTCCCTATTTCAAAATTAGCCCAATTCCATCTTCATGTGGCCGGCCCCCATTTTATTAAGTGAAAGCGTAAATTATCACCTTAGGATTTTGATGATGCACATTAAAACTACAAGTAATCCCAAGGTGAACATTTGTAGGGCACTGTGTTAATGATGTACGAGTGGAAATGGAAAAACGAGGTGAGGAAAATGATATCCAAGGCTTCAATGTTCTCGTCAAGTCGAATCTCCCATGATGTAGCAAAGATGACAGTGCCCCTAATTGCGATGAAATGTAGTGAGAAGCATGAACATTAGATAATGCAAGTTTACATATTTTTGCTAAGGATTAACAAGTTAAATCCCTAAGTTTATGGAATGTTATGAAAAGTCTAATAAGTGAAAATTTAGGTGTCAATAGTGAGTCCTCAAGCAAAAACCGTGTCTATCCAACCCAATCTGTGATTCAACCAAGCTCTATTCAAGTCGGTCCTTCTCTAACCTTCATGGCCTTGACGCCCTATAGTTATTCGGTTGTGGTCCATTTATCACATACGGAGCACTGAATCGAAGTTTAAAGTCAGCAGAAGTAACGTGAGCGACTTTTGAACCCTACAAACACTGGAAAATTAGCCCTTTGCCTTACTAATTGAGATTCATTTCGGGGCCAAATGTATAAACAGGAGGTTTTGGCTTGCATTATCATATCGGTGCAGGAATACTTCTAGTGTGACCGAGATGCTAGAGATGCAGAGAACTATTAACAATGCATAATACTGTGGATAGTTTTCTCTTATTGAGTGATTTATAAACAGGAACACTCCCTCTATGTGTACTGATCACATTAATTATATGTAAACCAAATTGCTTTTAGGGCGCGTTTGTTTCACGGAAAACGTAATGTTTCTAGAAAATGTTTTCCGGGAATTCATTTTCCAGGAAAATGGTTACTTTTCCTTTGTTTGGTGATTTTGATCGAAAAAGTTTTATGGCGTTTGGATCTCATTTGGAAAATGATTTCAATCTCAGGACTTTATCTTAGAAAAAAAAATTGAATTTTTAAATAGTTTTTAAAAGTTTCTTTTCTTTTCTTATTTTTTTTCCTTCTTCCTAGCTCCCTCGTCGGCCCACACATGTGGCAGGTCATTAGCCGTTGCTGAGGCCGGCGACCAACGGAGGAAGGAAGAAGGAAAAAAAAAAGAAAAAAAAGAAAGAAAAGAATAAAGAAAATAAAATATTAACAAATTCAAGATAAGCAATTCCGAAAAGTGTTTTCACATTCTTATATTAGGGAATTCACTTTCCTAAATTTATACATGAATATTTTCCTTATCGGAAAGCGTTTTCGGTTGACTAATCATTTTCAGCTAATCAAACATACGAAAGTCCGGAAAATGGATTTCCGGAATACACTTTCCCTCAAACAAATACACCCTTAGAAGTGATAAGTATTGCATGATGTCGTTAAGTCCATGAGCATGATATCTTTATGTCTCTACGAAATCCATTTAACCAAACATATGGGATTTAAAACCCAAAACTCCTGTATCAATTTTTTTGTAGATTATCTGCCGGAACTATGTATATTCATCATTGTTGTAGCCATTCTTCTCCAAGTTACACAAGACCCGTTATATTCCAAGCATTGAGTCAACCACCATGCCACGGACCACATCCATCGAGCACAAGCTGGACACGGGACTACAAAGCAAGTTTCCACGTCCCTCCGAGCATATCTGCCATTATGATCGAGAAATTCAATTTCCATAAAGCAACTCGTACTCGGTCTGAATTTGCAGGGATTGAATCAACTGCGGGCCGTGCCTTCTTCTCCATCACGTTCATCTGATAAAATTTCCAACTTAACGTGTACGGCGTTTGGTCAAAGTCTTCCAAATTTGCGTGATCGTTGGAAAATTTTTTGGTCCCGGAAAGCACATGGAGCATACTTGCCTTATTCTAAATTTGACTAGTTTTCTTTCACCGTTGATTTCTCTAAAGAAAAAGGGAAAAACAAAGAAAATGAGCAAAACTAAATTTACAAAGATATTATCACCAGAAAAATTTAATATCAATGATACTATTATAAGATAATTTTTTGTAAACTTTGCTGAATATATTAATAGAACTGATAAGATACTTTAAGGAAAAAAGAAATAAAAACAAGAAACACTAATATAAGATTATTCTAGATACACGTACTGACAGGGGCAAAGTCTGTCTACAGATTTGGTTCAAACTAGCTGCGGGAGAGACTCGGGTAGCGTAGAAAGTGGAAGGAAGATCTATAAAGAATGCCGGTTTCATTCACAAGGTTGAAGTAGCTCAACCCAAGGAGCACGCAAGTTTCATCTAACATGGCTTCAGTGATGTTAGGAATCCTTCTAATACTTGTTCCACTTCCACTTTCCGCCGAAGCTCAGACCTCCGGCAACTTGACCTTGGGCTCCTCGTTAACAGCGAATGACAGGAACTCTTCCTGGCTTTCGCCGTCGGGTGAGTTCGCCTTTGGGTTCCGGGAAATGGGAAGAGGGGCTCATTTGTTGGCTATATGGTTCGAGAAAATAGAGGACAAAACCATAGTCTGGTCGGCAAATGGCGGTAATCTAGCACCCGAAGGTTCCACAGTCCGGTTGACCGCCAACAACGGACTGGTGCTTGCCGACCCAAAAGGAAGAGAGCTGTGGTCTTCTAGCCTGACCGGCACTGGTGTAGCATATGCGGCCATGCTCAACACGGGGAACTTCATCCTAGCGAGCACGAACCACGTCACCTTGTGGGATACGTTCAGCCAACCGACCGATACTATACTGCCTACGCAACAGTTAGGTCAAGGGAGTAAAGTTAACGCTCGCTATTCCGAAATGAATTACTCGGCCGGCAGATTCCACTTGATACTGCAAACCGACGGAAATCTCGTGCTCTATGCCACTCCTACCCCGTTGAACCCCTCAGATGCATACTGGGCCAGCGGCACCACCAGCACCCCACGTATCGGCTTCCAGTTGATATTCAATCGAAGTGGTCAGGTCTACCTCACGGCAATGAATGGAACAGTACTCAATATCGTCACCTCAGGCACAGTTCCAACCAGCGAATTTTACCAAAGGGCGATCCTTGAATACGATGGGGTCTTCAGGCAATATGTCCACACTAAGACGGCAAATTCGAGTTCTGGCTGGGCAATGGGTTGGTCGATGGTCTCTTCCCCGGTCCCTTCAAATATATGCACGAGCATCACGCAAGATACGGGTACTGGAGCTTGTGGCTTCAACAGCTACTGTACTCTTGGAGACGATCAGATTCAGAGGCCTCGATGCCACTGCCCACCTGGATATACTCTGTTAGATTCGATGAATGAGATGAATGGATGCAGACAGGATTTTGTATCACAGAGTTGTGACGGAAGTAGGCCTGAAAATGACCAGTTCGCTTTGCGTGACATGCTTAATACAGACTGGCCGCGGTCTGATTATGAGCTTAGCGCGCAACAAACCGAGGACTGGTGCCGAAAGGCTTGCTTGGCTGATTGTTTTTGCACAGTCGCTGTTTTCCGAGACGGAAAATGCTGGAAAAAGAAGATCCCTCTTTCCAATGGTAGGATGGATACAAGCGTGGGTGGAAAAGCTCTGATAAAGGTCAGAATAGATGTAAAATTTTAGAGATTGCACAGAAGCATGGCATTTAATATCAATGATAGTTTCTGGTATGTGATGTGTGCAAGTGTACGTGTGTATGGTATAATTGATGTAGGAATGGACTAGGGGCAAGGTATATGGGATAAGGACAGTTTCACTACTTTGTAGAAATTATTTTACAAATATAATTGAAGGAGGTGTTGTGGTAGAGGAACTTCATGATATGAAGTTTTCTGCTCATCTCTCCACTCTCTCAAATGAATGAATCACAAGCCTATTTATAGACATCATCAACCGCCGAAGAGGATTCTTCTAGTATGCAGGCTGTAGGCTCGCGTGGACATTTCTTGTCCACTTCCTTGGTTCTTCTTTCCTCATGATTAAGCAGCTTAGTTTATTATTTTGTTACTTCCAACTTGTGCTTGCTTCTTCAACTTGGCTTCATCTTGTCCACGCTCATGTTCTTCCTCTGCCACCGCCATTCTCGACAATTCTAGACAACTCGTTCAAGCTGTCCACCGCCTACGACTTTCTTCAAGATGATGTTAGTTGACGACTTCCTGAGAATTCTTGAGAATGTGGAAATGGATCACAAATTCCAACAATAGATAACTTGACTTCAACATCTACAGCAAACGGCCAGAAGAAGAACAAGAACTCGACTCTGGTGATCATTGGATCAGTGCTGTTGAGTAGTTCTGTGTTTTTGAACTGGCTTTTATTCCTCATTAGCTATTTAGTATATAAAAGCTTCCGATCTAAGGTTTTTAAGTTGGCACGACCAGTCCAGATCAACCAAGCCACGGGCACGCAGACTTTCACTTATCAGGAGCTTCAACAAGCAACAGATGGATTCAAAGAAGAACTGGGTAGGGGTGCTTTTGGAACAGTGTACAAAGGTGTTCTCGGATCCGAGGAAACAAACTTTGTGGCAATAAAAGTGTTGGCGACAAGGACCGGAGAAAGCGAAAAGGAGTTTGAAAGAGAAGCGAGTGCAATTGGCGAAACTAACCACGAGAACTTAGTGCAGTGGCTTGGATTCTGCAATGGGGGTCAAAACCGATTACTGGTGTATGAATTCATGAGCAATGGCAGTTTGGCAGATTTCCTTTGGGCTCTTCAAGGCCTAGCCGGTACAAAAGAGTAGAAATTGCCTGTGGTTTTGCGTGGGGGCTCTCTTACTTGCACGACGGTTGCACCAGGCACATAATCCACTGCAACATCAAGGGCATTTTCGTCCTAATACAATTTTAATTTATTTTTTTCATTTTTTCTTTCTTTTTCCTTTTTTCTTTATTTTTTTCTTTTTCTGGTCTGTTCTTTGCTAGTGGACGGCGAGGCAACTCTTGACATGCCGGGCGAGATTGGTGAGGGCTGCCCTTGTTGAGGCGAGGCCGTTCCTTGCTTGTGGCTAGTGAGAGTGGCCCTCACCAGATCACGCAAGGGCAACCCTTGCAAAGCCCTTTGGGGCATTGCTAGTGGCTAGCCGACCACCGGTGAAGAACAAACCAAAGAAGGAAAAAAATATAGAAAAAAAAGAGAAAGAAAAAAGGTAAAAAAATTGTAAAAGATAAAGGACAAAAATGCCCTTGATCATCCGTAGAGTCAAGTCCTTCTTTGAAACTGACATGACCACTTCAAGTTCTTATTTGAAACAAAATACTTTTTAGATCTTTATTTGAGAAAATGATAACACTTCTGACTCTTATTTGAAACAATATCCACTTCAAGTTTTTATTTAAGAAAATGAGGGTACTACATGCCCTTAGTTGGATTTTTTCCATTAATAAATAATTTAATTGGATAAAAAAACTGCTAGTCATTTTCTACATAAAAACAAAATTCTACATGAAACTTCGGACAAAAAAAAAAGTTCTACACGAAACTTGTGACGGTGAGCAAGTTTGGTGAATTTTGATCATGGTAAAAACAGCTATCTACAATATCGTTTTAATTGCCAGTGGAAGTAAGCAATGTTACGGCTCATGTACATACAATAGCCGAGCAAATGCAAATTATTCAAAAGCTTAAAGAATCAGTTTACATATTGTTGGGAACGTGCAAGAGAAATATTTAGTTCGGATGCCAGGATACACTCAGTCAGAGAGATAGTTACGGGGAAAGTTTAAGTCGAACCCATTGACATATTTAGGTAGACTTACCTTCCATCAAAAGATTAAAATCAACATGTTATGGTCCAACTATAATTAATATATGTGATACTTCTTTCACCTAATACCTTCACACGGGTACCTTAGCACACATATTAGACAGTAGAATTCTAGTATACCGATTGCCAAAAAAAGGAGAAAATTTCTGTGCATTGCAATTCTCTAATATGATTAGTAAATTTAAAATTTTGTTGTTGAAATCATGTGACTTGTTAGTCAAGAGCGTTGATCTCAATGTATGGAATACATTTTTTAGTCAATGATAAATGGTTTCATAATCGACAGCAATTTAAATCTAAATGATAAATGGTTTCATAATCGAAAATAATTTGTCTAAAAATGAATTGATTTCAATGTGTGGACAATGATAAATGGTTTCATAATCTAACAATGGGACATCTCATAGGGAAGATTATCCAAAAAGTTTTAAACCTGTTCTATAACTACCAGTTCAGTCATAAACTTTTGGTGAATTTTCAATGTAGTCCATCCTGTGAATGGTGGTCTAGTTAGTGCCAATTATTCAACGTGGCTTGACTGGTAGCTAACATGAATGATCTTTAATGAAATGACGTCGCTTTGCAATTTTTTTTTTGGTAAATTTACTGAATTCTTTGCTTTTCTTTTTTTTTCGTTTTCCTCTTCATCTTCTAATCTTCTTCCCTCCGCCATCCTAGAATTGGGTGAGAGCCATGACTCTCGCTTATGGTCAGTGACCTTTGCCAGGCATTGTCGAGGCCCTAGCGACCGGCGAAAGGAAGAAGATGAATAGGAAAAGAACAATATAAAAGAAAAAGAAGAAAAGGAAAGGAAAACAAGAAAAAAAATCAGAAAACTTAAAAATAATTGCAAAAATCCTCCATGTCAGCTGCCAGTTGTGTCATGTATGATTACTGATCTTGACTGGATCGTAATGTCAGCGATTTTTGGCAAAATTTGGCTAAATGGTCTACATTGGAAAGTTGTTAAAAGTTTTAAAACTAAATTGGTCAAATCGCAAGGTTTATAACTGAATTGGTGATTATACAATATGTTGAATTTTTTTTGGACAATTTTCCTATCTCACATCGGGTAAAACCTTAATAGTGCCCCGCTTTCAAAGACTGCGGAATGCTGTTGTAAATTATGGCAAGTACTAGGTATATAAGTAGTGATTTTAAATCCGGGGGTTAATTTTACTCTAGCAACTTTACATAAGGAGGAATTTGGCTTTTTGGTGATGATGGTAGAAAAGTTGACGAGATAAGTCATCATTAGTGCCACCCCCCAAAACCGTACATGAGATTCTCATCTCATACGGCTCCTCCATCAATTCTTTCAAAATCATTGGGTCTTTTTCCTCGTTCGAGAATCCCCTCCATTCGTCCACTTGGTCCCGAAGAGTAACTAGGACCGGTCAATCATTAACAAATGGGGCTTTCACAAAACTTTAGAACATATCAGCCCATCAGGTTGTCCTTGCCGATTCACGCGAGAATCCAAATCATTATTTAAGATTTATGTTGACATGGACATCCCCCAATGTGATAAATTTGGTTCGAATTAGCTCTGGTAAAAGGAGCGATCGTATTGAATGGAGAACGAATACTCACCCTACCTTGAACAGCGGACTGAGAAGGACTCGAATTCTATCAAAGAACGCTGGTTTTCATCCTTAAGGCTGAAGTAGCTCAACTCAAGGAGCACGCAAATTTCATCTCACGTGGCTTCCGTGTTACTGGGAATCCTTCTACTTCTTGTTGCACTTCCATTTTCCGCCAAAGCTCAGGCCAGTAGCAATTTAACCTTGGGCTCCTCGTTCACAGCAGATGACCGGAACTCTCCCTGGCTGTCGCCATCGGGCAAATTTGCCTTTGGGTTCTGGAAAATGGGAAGAGAAGCTCATTTGTTGGCTATATGGTTCGAGAAAATAGAGGACAAAACCATTGTCTGGTCGGCAAATGGCGATAATCTAGCACCAGAAGGTTCGAAAATCTAGTTGACCGCCAACGGCCAACTTGTGCTTGCCGACCCAAAAGGCAGAGAGTTGTGGTCTCCTAGCCTGAGTTTCGCTGGTGTAGCGTATGTGGCCATGTTTGACATGGGGAACTTCATCCTAGCAAGCCGGAACTACGTCAACTTGTGGGAGACGTTCAGCCAACCGTCTAATACGATACTGCCTACTCAACAGTTAGATTAGGGGACTAAAGTTATTGCTCGCTACTCTGAAATGAATTACTCCTGCTGGGAGATTCCACTTCATGCTACAAGATGACAGAAATCTGGTGTTCTATGCCAATCCTGGTGAGCTAGTTTCTTGGGATGCTTATGTTGAGGAAAATTCCAAATGAATTTTAAAGCCGACAAAACTCTCAATGTGTAACTTGTAAATCTTATATACATTTCTTACCAGGTTAATATATTCTGAAAGTTCAGAAGGAAATATCCGACTTTAAAAATTCAGACTCAGACTTATGATCTTCAGACTTTACCATGAAAGTCATTCAGACACTGAAATATTCAGATTTTACCGAAAATCCACACTCATCTAAGTTCTGAAGCAGACGCAAACGCAGAAGCAGAACTTATTCAGAACAAAAAAAAAACAGTTAGTGATCTGGTATGGATTTCACAGAAGGAAAGTTTTGATTGTTTCAATTTAAGGCTATAATTGATTGACAATCAAATACTATGACAAGTATGCATTACAACGAATAAAACTCTACTTATGGAAATCAAAATTTTGATTATATGGGCGACCAGAATCAGCGAGATTCAGATTTTGTCAACCAACGGCTACTTAATCAATTTTATACAAATCTGTCCAAGGGTGAATATTTGAAGATGATCCTTTGAAGACTGTTCAACGGCTAGTTTGGTAGTGGAGGAGTATAAAAGGAATTCAACGAGAAGCAGAAGGTCATGAACGAAATCGAGAATCAATAAGTTCAAAGTCTGAGCATATTTCGATCCTTTCTCTTGTCTTTCTTGTGCAAAATATTAAGATCTTGAGGGACATTTTGTAAGAGTGATTGTGTGAGATAGAGAGTCTTATCATACACAAGAGTATTGTCACTTAGAATATGTATTTCCTCTTGATTACATAGTGAAATCCAGCCAGTAGGCTGTCAGCATGGGAGAGTGGATATAGGCTTATCAAAAGTCGAACTACTATAAACTTATGTGCAGTTTTTCAATCCCTTTTCTATTATTTTGCACACTGCACATCAAGAGCACTGTCTATATAAACTGTTTTGAATCTGAATTTTATTCAGACTCAACTATAATATTTCTTTTCCACTTAAATTTACAAAAATTGTTTAAGATCACCTATTCACCCCCTCTAGGTGATCCCTGCTAGCCACATCAACTGGTATCAGAGCGGGTTGCTTGTTTATTGAAGTGTTTTACTTCTGAGCTAACAATTTATATGGCTAGCTTTGGTGCTCTAGGTCTCATTGAAGGTCAAAGTAACAACATACCACCATATTTCGATGGCAAGGAATACAGTATCTAGAAGAATAAGATGAAGGCATTCATAAAGTCAATTGATCACATGCATTGGGATGTCATCATCAGAGGAGTTAGACCAAAAACTTCTGACTCAAAAGAAAAGACAGAAGGAAACATGCCAGCAGATCCTCCATTATCTCAAACTGAGATATAAAAAAAAGAAGCCTTAGATTCCAAAACAATTTATTCTTTTTATTATGCTTTAGCACCTGTTGAATATAAAAAAAATTGCTTATTGTAAATCAGCTAAGGATATTTGGAATACTCTCTACATCACTTATGAAGGAACAAATTGAGCCGAAGAAACTCAAATCAATCTACTGCTTGGCCAATATGAATTTTTCAGAATGAAGCCTGAAGAATCTGTTGTTGATATGTATGACAGATTTACTGACATAGTAAATGGTCTTGCATGTCAAGGACAACCTGTCCCAGATGCTATGAAAGTCAACAAACTCTTGAGAGGACTGACGAAACAGTGAGATAATATCAAAACATCCATTCGAGAAACTCAAAGGATCATGCCTCTTTCAGTGAATAAGCTAATCGGAATTCTTCAGTCATATGAGACTGAAAAACTGAATGAGGAAAATGAATCCAAAAGTAAAAAGTCAATTGTATTAAAGTCTAATATTGATTCTGATGATGCGGATTCTGAAGATGAAGATGTAGATGATGAAGAACTGGCTCTCTTCTTAAACAAGTACATGAAGATGAAAATCAAAGGAAGAAATCTCAAAGGGAAGAAGCCTTTAGAAAAGAAGAAGCTTCTCGATGAATCAGAAAAGTCAAAGAAAGTAATTTGCTTTCACTACAGGAAACATGGACATATCAAGCCAAATTGTTCACTTCCGAAAAAAGAAGACCAAATTTGAGAAAGCAAAGAAAGCCCTAAAATCAGAAACCTGGAGTGATACCGAACGTGAAGACAGTGATGAAGATATCTCAAATTTCTGTTTGATGGCTAAGTCAGACTCAGATTCAGATTCAGATGATAAAGTTGAGATTGAGGTAAAACATCCTAAAATGCCTATTGAAGTGTTAAATTACATTGATGAACTATGTTTCGAATTCAAGGCTGCTCTTAAAATAATCTCTTCCTTGAAAAAGAAAAATTCTTCCCTAAGACAACAGGATATTTCACAAAAAGAAAAAATCGATTTTCTTCAAAAAGAATTTCATCAAGTCAAGGAAAGTCGAGATTTTCTTTCCAAAGAAAATGCTGTCTTGAAAAAGGAAGTTTCAGAAATTACTTCCAAGTTTCCAAAAATTTCAGAAACCTTGAAGCACATTCTTTCTATATAGATTCCTTATTTCAACAAATCTAGTCTCGGATTTGTGAAGGAAAGCGATAGTTTAATTGATTTTCTAAAGGTCAAGGAGAGATTAAGGCAAAAACCTCATCGACAAGTTTATAAAAATCATTTCAAAAGAAATTTTGTAAAACATGTTGGTCAAAGTGCACTCAAGTGCTCAAAATGTGGAGATCTACAACATTTTGAGAATGAATGTCCTAAGGTCTGGAGACCTATTCGAAAAGACTTTGTTAAGACAGCCTATACTAACTCTCAAGGATTCAAACAAATTTGGGTACCAAAGAAAACTTGAGAAGTTATGATTTTTGTAGGTTACCGCAAAGAGAAAAAGGAAAGTGGTACCTAGACAATGAATGTTTTAGACCCTTAACAGGAGATCCAAGCATATTTGCTAAATTACAAAATCTAAATGGTGGAAAAGTTTCATTTGGAGGAAATAACAAAGGAAAAATAGTTGGCAAATGAACTGTTGAAATTTGGGGACTTAAGATCAATGACATGTCATTGATAAAAGGATTCAACTACAACTTGATAAGCATAAGCCAATTATGTGATCCAGGATTTAGAATCAACTTTCAAGAAGATACATGCTCAGGAACAAGCAAAGATTATTCTCAAAAATTCATTGGAAAAAGACATGGCAATATTTATCTTCTAGATGTCAATCCAGACTTTACTCATTGCTTGATCTCAATAAAAAAGGATGAAGATCTATGGCACAGAAGATTGGGGCATATCAGTATGAAACAAATCTAAAAAATCTCAAACAAGAAATTGGTTTGAGGTTTGCCAAATTTGAAAAACAAGAAAACAGAATTATGTAATGCCTGCAGCTTGGGAAAACAAGTAAGAAGCTCTTTTAATTCTATAAATTATGTTTCTACTAACCGTGTTTTGCATCTTCTTCATATGGATTTATTTGAACCAACCAGAACACAAAGTATTGGTGGTAAGAAATATTGTTTAGTCATTATTGGTGACTTCACTAGATTTACATGGGTGTTCTTTTTTGCTCATAAAAATGAAGCATTTTCATATTTTTCAAAATTTGCAAGAATAGTTCAAAATGAGAAGGGCTATACCATTTCCTGCATTAAAATTGATCATGGAGGAGAATTTGATAATCAAAGGTTTTCAGATTTCTGTGAGGAAAATAGCTTTCAACACAGTTTTTCTACTCCTTACACACCAGAACAAAATGATGTTGTGGAAAGGAAAAATCGTTCTTTGCAAGAAATGGCAAGAGCCCTGTTAATTGAGAGTAAGATTTCTCTTCATTTTTAGGCAGATGCAGTTTTTACAGCTTGTTATATCATTAACAGAGCATATCTCAGACCCACTTTTGAGAAAACCCCCTATGAGCTTTATAAAGGTAGAAAGCCCAACATTTCATACTTTCGTGTGTTTGGTTGTAATACTTTATTCTTAAAAATCCCAATGACTGCTCTGGTAAGTTTGATGTGAAAGCAGATGAAAGATTTCTCCTTGGATATTCTACTACAAGTAAGGCATACATGGTCTTCAACAAGAATTCTCAGACTGTGAAAGAGACAATTAGTGTAAGGTTTGATGAAAATATTCAGACTCACAAAGATGAATCTGATTTATCTAAAGCTCAACAAGAATATCCAAAGATCGTTGAATCTGTAGAAGGAAAAGAAGAAACAATCCAGACTCAACCAGAACCTTCAGAGACTAATGATATTCAGAAGGAAAAATTTGACAGAAACTGGAAACATAAATGCAGTCATTCGAAGAACCTCATCATTAGAGAAATAGAAGATGATATCAAGACTAGATCTAAATACAAAGAGAACATCAGTAGCTCGGCGTTGATATCGGAAATTGAACCAAAAGAAGTTGGTGAAGCATTATCAAATGAAAGCTGGATCGAAGCTATACAAGAGGAACTTCAGCAATTTAGAATCAATATAGTATGTGAACTTGTACCAAGACCCAAAAATCATCAAGTAATTGGAACAAAATGGGTATTCAAAAACAAACTGGATGACAAAGGGAAAGTAACAAAAAACAAAGTAAGACTGGTTGCAAAAGGCTATTCTCAAGAAAAATGCATTGACTATGATGAAACCTATGCACCAGTTGCCAGGTTAGAAGCCATTAGACTGCTATTAGCATATGCTTGTTTCCATAACTTGAAATTATTTCAGATGGACGTGAAAAATGCTTTCCTGAATGGTTATATCAAAGAAGAAGTATATGTCGAACAACCACTTGGTTTTGAAGAATCAAGGAAAACTGATTATGTCTATAAACTCAAAAAGGCCCTTTATGGTCTCAAACAAGCACCTCGTACTTGGTATGAAAGGTTGAGTAATTTCCTTCTACAAAATGACTTTACAAACGGTAAGGTTAATACAACCTTTTTTAATTTGTTGGCTATATGGTTCGAGAAAATAGAGGACAAAACCATAGTCTGGTCAGCGAATGGCGGTAATCTAGCACCCGAAGGTTCGACAGTCCGGTTGACTGCCAACAACGAACTGGTGCTTGCCGACCCAAAAGGAGGAGAGCTGTGGTCTTCTAGCCTGACCAGCACTGGCGTAGCATATGCGGCCATGCTCAACACGGGAACTTCATCCTAGCGAGCATGAACCACGTCAACTTGTGGGATACATTCGGCCAACCGACTGATACTATACTGCCTACGTAACAGTTAGGTCAAGGGAGTATAGTTAATGATCGCTATTCCGAAATGAATTACTCCGCTGGGAGATTCCACTTGATACTGCAAGCCGACGGAAATCTCGTGCTCTATGCCACTCCTACCCCGTTGAACCCCTCAGATGCTTACTGGGCCACTGGCACCACTAGCACCCCACGTATCGGCTTCCAGTTGATATTCAATCAAAGTGGTCAGGTCTACCTCACGAATAGTACTGGAACAGTACTCAATATCGTCACCTCAGGCACAGTTCCAACCAGTGTATTTTACCAAAGAGGGATCCTTGAATACGATGGGGTCTTCAGGCAAAATGTCCACCCTAAGACCGTAAATTCGAGTTCTCGCTGGGCAATGGGATGGTCGATGGTCTCTTCCCCGGTCCCTCCAAATATATGCACGAGAATCAGGCAGGATATCGATAGTGGAGCTTGTGGCTTCAACAGCTACTGTACTCTTGGAGACGATCAGAGGCCCCGATGCCTATGCCCACCTGGATATACTCTGTTAGATTCGACGAATGTGATGAATGGATGTGGACAGGACTTCATACCACGGAGTTGTAATGGAAGTAGGCCTGAAACAGACCAGTTTGCTTTGCACGAATTGCTCAATACAAACTGGCCATTGTCTGATTACGAGCATAGTGTCACGGGTCGATCGATCTCGCGTTCCCAAACCCGTGCGGCCTTAGGAATTTCTTCCCAAGTCAGCCTTCCCCACCTCAACTCACAAGAACTCTTTAGAGAGAGAGAGACTCTAGCGAGCGAAGCTCTGAATTTCTATTGCTTCTTGAAAGAATGAGATGCTACAATGAGGGGGAGGAGACCCCTTTTTATACAAGTACCAGACTGACCGTATCCGTAGATTTCTCCCCGATCTTACGGTGGAGATCGTAACTCCCCATCTACCCAACTACCTCATTAATTACAGAGGTTTACAATTACCGTATCGCCCGCCCCCAAGAGTATTCTAGAACACATCAAGAAACCCTAGTACTCAGAATACTCGGGATCCGCTTTCTCGTTCAAGGGTCGGTCATGGTCCATCGTCCAGGAAACCTCATGAACGATCCATTTCTTTGGGCCGTGACATTCTCCCCCACCTATTCGGGCGACGCCCTCGTCGCGTCTTTGGCGTGGAAAGTATCGATATGCTTTTTGAACTGCCAAAGAGCTTCTTCAGGCTCCCAACTTGCTTCACTCTCTGGAAGACCCTTCCATCGGATTAAGTATTCCCGCTTCGGTGCACGATATCTCTTCCGTATGACTCGATCCGCCATGATGAAGTCGACGTCTCGATCATAGGAGGTTTTTGCTCCAAGCGGCGCCCGTTGTGACTCCCCTCGATCTGGGTCCTCCTCGTCTACACGGAAAGGTTTAAGCATACTCACATGGAATACCGGATGTACCTTGAGTTTTGGTGGCAATTCCAGCTTATATGCGACTTTTCCGACTCGATGCAACACTCGGAATGGCCCCTCGTAGCGACGTATAAGCCCTTTATGCACGTCCTTGTATCGGAGAACCAGGTGTAGCTTGGCCAACACTAAGTCCCCGGCTTGGAACTCCACGTGCCGTCGCTTCTTATCGGCCCACTTCTTCATGCGCTTCGAGGCCTTGTGTAGACACGTTCGTGCCAAGTCCGCTTGTTCATGCCACTCCTTGGCAAACTTGAAAGCGGATGGGCTACTCCCCTTGTAGCCCGTTGCAACCGTACTCGGGGTGAGTGGTTGTTGTCCCGTCACGATCTCAAAGGGACTTTGATTCGTGGACTCGCTCTTCTGAAGATTGTAGGAGAACTGGGCGACGTCGATCAACTTCGCCCAATTCACTTGTGTCGTACTCACGTAGTGTCGGAGGTATAACTCCAAGAGTGCATTGACCCGCTCCGTTTGTCCATCGGTTTGGGGATGCAAACTGGTGGAGAAATTAAGATCCGACCCTAATAATTTAAAGAGCTCGGTCCAGAATCTACCCGTGAATCGAGGGTCGCGGTCGCTCACGATCGTTTGTGGCACTCCCCAATATTTGACGACGTGTTTCAAGAATAGCTTGGCCGCCTCCTCGGCCGGACAATCTTTTGACGCGGGCACGAACGTCGCATACTTGGAAAACCGATCTACCACGACCATGAGAGTCCGACACCCTTCGGATTTTGGTAGGTTGACAATGAAGTCCATGGAGACACTCTCCCATGGACGCTCCGGGATGGGAAGTGGCTCCAAAAGCCCCGCCGATGACCGTTGTTCGAGCTTGTCTTGTTGGCACACAAGACATGTTCGTACATATGCCTCCACGTCATCGCGTAAGTGAGGCCAATAGTAACGATTCTCCAAGAGCGCCATAGTGCGATGGATTCCCGGATGACCCGCCCACTTGGAATCATGGCACTCCCGTAGGATTTCTTTTCGTAGCTTCCCATATAGTGGCACGTACAATCGCCGTCCCTTGGTGTAAAGCAAGTCGTCTTCACACCAAAATTGCCGGGTTTTGCCCTCCCGTGCGTGGTCGATGAGTGCTTTGGCCGTTGGATCATGTTGGAGTCCCTCCTTGATCCGCTCATCCCATGGATTCTTGGGACGACTTACGATCGATGATGCTAGCTCACTCTTTCGGCTAAGCGCATCAGCCACAGAATTTGCCTTTCCTGGCTTGTACTCGAGCCCATAATCGAACTCCGCCAGGAAATCTTGCCAACGAGCTTGCTTCGGGCTCAACTTCTTCTGGGTTTGGAAGTAACTCGTGGCCACGTTATCCGTCCTTATGACGAATCGGGGGCCCAAGAGGTAATGCCTCCACGTACGAAGACAATGGACCACCGCGGTCATTTCCTTCTCTTGGACCGTATACCGTCGTTCGGTATCATTCAGTTTTCTCGACTCAAACGCTACCGGGTGACCATCCTGCATAAGAACACCACCAATAGCGAAATCGGAAGCGTCGGTCTCTACCTCGTAGGGTTTGGCGTGATCAGGTAGCACGAGCACCGGCTCTTCGGTCATAGCTTGCTTCAACCGATCGAACGCCTTTTGGCATCGGGCCGTCCACTCCCACGGCTTCTCCTTCTTTAACATATCCGTGAGTGGCGCGGTGATGCTCGAATATCCTCGGACGAACCGTCGATAGTAGTTGGTGAGGCCAAGGAATGACCTTAGATCCGTCACCTTGGTCGGCGGTTTCCAATCCACAATGGCCGTAATCTTGGCTGAGTCCATCCGCACACGTCCACCCCCGACGATGTGTCCCAGGAATGGAACTTCCCGTTGTGCAAAGGCACATTTCTCCCGCTTGACATATAAGTCGTTCTCCCGTAGAACTTGGAAGACTTTCTTCAAATGCTCGATGTGTTCCTCGAGCGTTCGGCTATACACCACAATGTCATCAAGATAAACCACGACAAATTGATCTAGGAACGGGTGGAGTACCTTGTTCATGAGTGTGCAAAATGTGGCCGGAGCATTTGTCAAGCCAAACGGCATGACGAGGAACTCATATGACCCATACCGCGTCACACAAGTGGTCTTTGGTTCATCCCCTTTTGCAATTCGTACCTGATAGTATCCCGATCGAAGGTCAAGCTTGGTGAACCATTGTGCTTCTCCAAGTTGATCGAACAAGTCGGCAATGAGAGGGATCGGGTACTTGTTCTTGATCGTCAGCTTGTTCAACGCCCGATAGTCGATGCACATCCGGAGTGATCCATCATGCTTCTTTTGAAATAGGACCGGGGCGCCAAACGGAGCCTTCGATGGTCGAATATAACCCGCATCGAGCAACTCCTTGAGTTGTCTTCTTAATTCTTCCAATTCGGGAGGCGCCATGCGATATGGGGCCATGGCGGGTGGTCGAGCATCAGACACAAGCTCGATCTTATGGTCCACCTCCCTTTGAGGCGGAAGCTTCTTCGGGAGTTCGGGGGGCATTACATCCTTGAAGGAATCGAGGACTCGGGTTACCTCCGTCGGGACATCACTCCCTTCACCCTTTGGATCCTCGACTTTCAAGGTTGCTAGGAAAGTAGCCTCCCCTTTCCTCGCTCCCTTAGTAACTTGCATTGCCGATATTATCTTTTGGTTGCCCAACTCTCGTTTGACCGGGATCACACATTGACAACGTGTATCCAGTATACAAATACAATCGGCAAATGGGATGATAAGAGCATCTATCCTATCAAGGAATCCTAAACCAATGACAAAGTCATAGTCATCAAGTGGAATTACCTCGATCATTTCCTTGCTCTTCCATTGCCCGAGTTGGAAATCCACGTCCTTAGCTATCCCATTGGTAGGGACTTCTTTGGAGTTTACCGTCTTGAGCCAACCGGCTCCTTTCTCAACCCGAAGATTGAGTTTCTTCGCAGCTTCTTCCGAGATAAATAGATCGGATGCTCCCGTGTCGATGAGCGCACTCATCTTAGTTTTCCCGATCGTCACGTCCGCGAACATCAATCCCTTGGGCTTGTTCGCCTTTTTGGACTTTATGGAACTTAGGATTCGCAACGTACCGAGTCTTGCCTCCTCTCGTTCCTCCTCGTGTGCCTTGGCAATTGCAGCTAGTTTGCCTCGAGTTGGACAGTCACGAGCCATGTGCGCACCGTCGCACAAGAAGCACTTGAAGGTACGTCCCTTTTTGTGTTCTCCTCCGCTCGACTCCGCCTTCGCCCTTGGAGGGGCCATTGATGGTTTGCTTCCACTTGGACGGTGGAATTTGTTACGATCTCCCCCACCAACGCCCTTGTCCCTCGGTCGGGTATCCGGTTTGCTTACGGAAGTTGTTTTATACTCCACCATGGCCTCGGCCACGGACATGGCCGTCGAAAGATCCCTGGCGTTGCACCGCTTTAGCTCTTGCTTTACCCATGGTTTTAGACCACCCATGAATTGGAAGTAGGCCTCCGTGTCATTCATGGACGGAATTTGGAGTAGTAACTCCGAGAACTTCCGAACATACTCCCGAGCTCCACCTTTTTGTTCAAGGCGACGGAGTTCATCTCGAGCTTCTTCTTCCGCATAAGCGGGATAGTATTGTCGTCGAAACTCCTCGACGAACAATTCCCATGTAGTGATCGGTACACCACTCCGATCATCACTCCTACGACGCCACCATAAGAGTGCATTATCAGTTAAGTACATGGCTGCGGTACTTACCCGGATTGCACCATCGGTGATTCCCATCGCTAGGAAGTATTGCTCCATGTACCATAGGAAGTTGTCCACGTCTTTGGGCACCCGCGAGCCTTTAAACTCCTTCGGCTTCGGGGCATCCACTCGTGGAGTAGTTTGCACGGTGACTATCCCGTTCACACGTGCTCCTTCCATCTCGGCGACCTTCGCCTTTAGTTCGGCCATCTCTACGCGCATGGCCTCCACCAAGGTTTCCAAGGCATCGTCCCGTTGCTCAAGTTCTTTGACGGCATCAGTCAAGTCGCCCAGCATCGCCTTCCGGAGTTCTCCCATGCCAGAACTTAGCTCTTGCACTTCGGCCTCGAGCTCCCCCGTTCCGGACTCGCCTCCTTCGATGCGTACAGCAAGATCCTCGACTATTCCTTGGACATCTCCCACGACGATCTCCATTTTCGCCAAACGGGTCTCCAAGTCACCAGCCATATCCTTTGCATTTGAGCTATCACGGTCTTCCCTTGCCTCGACACTTTGTGTCCCGGTGGCCTTCCCACGATCCTCGCCCACACCCTTCTCGGTTTGTGACTTTAGATCGGATCGTGGCTTAGCAGCGCCTTTGGCCATCTTAGCTCTGATACCACTTGTCACGGGTCGATCGATCTCGCGTTCCCAAACCCGTGCGGCCTTAGGAATTTCTTCCCAAGTCAGCCTTCCCCACCTCAACTCACAAGAACTCTTTAGAGAGAGAGAGACTCTAGCGAGCGAAGCTCTGAATTTCTATTGCTTCTTGAAAGAATGAGATGCTACAATGAGGGGGAGGAGACCCCTTTTTATACAAGTACCAGACTGACCGTATCCGTAGATTTCTCCCCGATCTTACGGTGGAGATCGTAACTCCCCATCTACCCAACTACCTCATTAATTACAGAGGTTTACAATTACCGTATCGCCCGCCCCCAAGAGTATTCTAGAACACATCAAGAAACCCTAGTACTCAGAATACTCGGGATCCGCTTTCTCGTTCAAGGGTCGGTCATGGTCCATCGTCCAGGAAACCTCATGAACGATCCATTTCTTTGGGCCGTGACAATAGCGTGGCACAAACGGAGGACTGGTGCAGAGAGGCTTGCTTGGCTGATTGTTTTTGCGCAGTTGCCATTTTCAGCAACGGAGTTTGCTGGAAAAAGAAGATCCCTCTTTCAAATGGATTGAGGGATCCTGGGGAGGTTGGAAAAGCTTTGATCAAGGTCATGATACATAACACGACTTCAAAATGTGCAGCAAATGCCAGAAGAAAAACAAGAATACGACTCTGATGATCATCAGATCAGTGCTGTTGAGTAGCTCTGTCTTTGTGAACTTGCTTTTACTCCTCATTACCTATTTAATTTATAAAAGCTTCCGATCTAGAGACTCTAAGTTGTCACGACCAGTCCAGATCAACCAAGCCACAGGCACACAGAGTTTCACTTATCAGGAGCTTCAACAAGCAACAGATGGATTCAAAGAAGAACTGGGTAGGGGTGCTTTTGGAACAGTGTACAAAGGTGTTCTTAGATCCAAGCAAACAAACTTTGTGGCAGTAAAAGTGTTGGAGACAGGGACCGGAGAAAGTGAAAAGGAGTTCGAAAGAGAAGTCAGTGCAATTGCCCAAACAAACCACAAGAACTTAGTGTAGTTGCTTGGATTCGGCAATGAAGGTCAACACCGACTACTGGTGTATGAATTCATGAGCAACGGCAATTTGGCAGATTATCTATTTGGCGCTTCAAGGCCCAGCTGGTACAAAAGAGTAGAAATTGCCTGTGGTGTTGCGCGGGGGCCCTCTTACATGCATGATGATTGCACCATGCATTTAATCCACTGTGACATCAAGCCGCAAAATATTCTTCTTGATGGCACTCTCTCCGCAAAAATATCAGACTTCGGGTTAGCTAAGCTCCTGATGGCCAACCAAACACGAACCACCACCGGAGTAAGAGGAACCAGAGGTTATTTAGCGCCAGAATGGCTCAGGAATATGCCTATTTCTGGCAAAGTAGACGTTTACAGTTTCGGCATTTTGTTGGTAAAGCTCACCTGCTATAGAAAGAACTACGAGCCAGAAGCGGAAACTGAAGCTCAAGTTGTGCTGGTTGACTGGGTGTATGATTGCTACCGAGACAGGAACATAATTGTGCTGGTGGAGAGTGACGAAGAGGCATCAAGTGACATGAGGAGGGTGAGAAGATTTGTGATGACGGCATTGTGGTGCATCCAGTAAGACCCAGCTTTGAGGCCAACCATGAAGAAAATCACTCAGATGTTGGAAGGAGCTATTGAAGTCCCAGTCCCTCCACTTCTAAGCTCTTTTATCAGTTGAATATGATTTTGCTTGTTAAGAAAACTGGTGTCTGTGTAATCATGAAAAGTATTAGTATTGTCTGTAACTGCTCTTAAGCCAGAATAAACTTTTTTATAATGTCTTCTCATGGATCCTGCTTAAATAAGTTAAATCTTAGTGAAGCTTTAACATTACCTCACGTGTATTCAAGAGAGAATGGGTTGACGATTGTTGGCAAACGGGATTGCATGCGACGCCACATGCAACTTTGAAGAGAGATTTAGATTGATAGAGTGATCAATTAACCATATGAAACGATGCAGAACTGGTCCCTGAAAAATTTTTAGTCGGGCATTATTGTGTTGAATCTCTTAGGACTTCTACGTGGATCATATACCATTATGTCACGGCAAAAACTAATGTGGTTCCATCAAAGCATTTTCGTCGACAATTTTGCTTCATCAAAATTGCATTCGATGCAGTAGAACAGTGTTTTAACCTGACCCAAGCAAAATAGATCTTCTCTGCTAAATTAGATGATGAGAGCCATATGAAACTTGCCGATCCTCAAGGTGTGGATCGGGTGCCCGGAAATCCCAATTACAATAGTTCTACTGCTTTTTTTTTATTCATACAGAAGGGACTCTCACTTCCTTCTTGGGCAACCAACTTGTTATAGGCCAAAGAAGTCACAGTCCGCAAATCACGTAGTTGGAAGCATAATCAAAAGAACTTTCTTCTCGATTCATCCGTTGAGAAATTGCGAGAAGCGACACAAGGCAAACAATTTTCTAAGTATAAGTATTGCATTCGAAAATAATCATCGGAGATCTTGCATAAACAACTCGGTGAGCCACAATCAATGCCATTCGATAACTGGTCCAAACAGGACGGGACTGGAAAATATACCAAGACAAGGTCAGGGAAAGATCCCGAAGATCAAAATCCAACAGTCATTTGTTGGATTAGTCAGCTAGGGCGTCTGCCAGCTCGTTCACTATCATTTCCTTGTCACTCTCAATTCAATGGACGATGTTTTGGTCAAGGGTCTTCGTCTTTTGTTTGTTTCACTTTCGAAAAGTCTGCTTGCGCCAATTTCATTGAAGTAGATGAATGCCCCCATTAATGTAATATTTAGCCATTCTTTTGACTTGGTCAAAAAGTGGGCTTTTTATTAAAAAAAAAGGGGAGAGAAAAGGCAAAAACGAAGAGTTATAAAGGGGAAAGAAGAGCACGTCCGGAGAAGGAAAGAGGAAAGGAAAGAAAAAGAAGAGAAAATAAAAAAAAGGGAAAAAAGAAAGAAGAGAGAGAGAAAAGAGAAATAGCGCTTTACACGTACTTGCCACGGGATTTTCATCAAGCTGGATTCACTTCAATTCGTAACACCCGATAACAATTCAAGCCCTTCGTTCTTCTAATTGGAGTAATTTTTGGAATTATGACTTAAATTCATAATTAAGTTAAATTGGAATTGCGAAATCCGAATTTGAGTCATAATTCCAAAAACTACTATGATTAGAAGAATGAAGGGCTTGAATTCTTACCGGCCGTTGCAAACTGAAATAAAGCCGACTTAATAAGCTCTCGCGGCGACTTGTTCCCGCGCATGCATGAGGCCATTCAATTCAATGGATATACTTTCCTCCTTGTTCCTCCAATTTTCAAGATCTCCAATGCATGCTCAATTTAAGAGCATGTGGCCCAATTCCATCCTTCATGTGGCCGGCCCCAGCTAAATTTTTTGGGGTAGGGCTTGGCGTTCTTGCTTGCTTGGACCACGACTCGGTTCATTCTACTTAGGATTCTTGATGACGCTACTTAGAAAAAAAAATAATCCCAAGGTGAATATTTGTAGGTCACAGTGTTAATGACATATCAGTAAGGAAGATGATATCGAAGGCCTCAATGTTCTCGTCAAATTGAATCTCCCATGATGTAGCAAACACCACAATCCCCTTAATGGCGATGAAATGTAGCGAGAAGCATGACTGTCAATAATGCAAAGCCACATATTTTTTTTGCCAAGGATTAATGAATTAAATTCCTAATTTTAGGTGTCAATAGTGAGTCCCCCTAGCAAAAACTGTGTCCGTCTAGCGTGAGCAAGCCAAGCTCCATTCAAATCCATCCGTCTCTACTCTTCATCACCTTGATGTCTGGAAAGGTATTTGGTTGTGGTCCGTTTATCACATGCTAAGCACTAAATTGAAGTTGAAGGTCGAGTATATTACCTTGCCTCGCTCCAACGGGCGTCCATAAGATTTTTTTAAAGTTGTTCACTTGATACTTCATGGATCATTGTTGTAGACATCCCTCTCCAAGTTACACAAGACCCGTTGTATTCTAAGCATTGAATCACTACCGCGCCACGGATCACATCCATTAAGCCCATGCTGGACATGGGACTACAATGCAAATTTCCACGTACGTTCTAGCATATTTGCGATTGTGATTGAAACATTCAATTTCCACAAAGCAACTTGTAAACGGTTTGAATTCATTGGATTGAATCAACTGCGGGCCCTGCCTACTTCTCCATCAATTTCATCTCATAAAATCTCCAACTAAACATGGACGACGTTTGGTCAAAGTCCTCCAAATATATGCGTTCCTGTGGAAAATATCTAGTTCCCGGCAAGCTTATGGTGCAGACTCGCGTTACTCTAAATTTGACAAGTTTTCTTTCACCATTGTTTTCTATAAAAAAAAAAAAGAGGGAAAAATAAAGAAAATGAAAAAACTGAATTTAGAAAGATATTATCATCAGAAAAATTAATATCAATGATACTATTATGAGATAATTTTTTTAATTTTTTTATGAATATATTAATAGAACTAATGGGATACTTTAAGAAAAAAGAAATGAAATCCAGTAAAAAGGAAAAAAAAGGCCTCAACACCAAGGGATCAAATCACAAAAATTGGATACTCATTATATAATTTTAAATGGTTTATCAATACAAAAGAAAGATTGATTAATAATACATACTTTTACAAAAATCACTTTATATTTTGATCAATCATTTCCTTTTACCACAGATGGAGCTTTTACAAAACTTCAAAATGTTTGGCAAAATCACTGTTTTGGATAGATATACGTGTTGACATGGGCAAAGTCTGTCCACAAATTTGGTTCAAACTAGCCGTGGGAGTGACGCGTAGCATAGAAAGTGGAAAATCTATAAAGAATGCTGGTTTCATTCATAAGGCTGAAGTAGCTTAACTCAGGGAGCACGCAAGTTTCATCTAACATGGCTTCAGTGATACTCGGAATCCTTCTACTACTTGTTCCACTTCCACTTTCCGGCCGAAGCTCAGACCTCTGGCAATATGACATCGGGCATCTCGTTAACAGCGAATGACAGGAACTCTTCCTGGCTTTCGCCGTCGGGCGAGTTCACCTTCGGGTTCCGGAGAATGGGAAGAGGAGCTCATTTGTTGGCTATATGGTTTGAGAAAATAGAGGACAGAACCATAGTCTGGTCGGCAAATGGCGGTAATCTAGCACCCAAAGGTTCGACAGTCCAGTTGACCGCCGACAACGGATTGGTGCTTGCTAACCCAAAAGCTACTGTACTCTCGGATGATAGAGTTGGCGAATACTTCGGGGACCCTTATTTCTCATACCGTGTACGCCCACGTGAGCTTAGGAAAACTGAAGTGCTATGCAACAATATGTGATCCCTGCGTGCGGAATACGGGGGTTCGGGGGCAGCGCCTCCGACACGGGTGCCCCACTGCCCGGTCAGTGGGCGGGGGTTCGAGGACAGTGCCCCCCAGCGGGGGTTCCGTTGATCGGGCCCGTTTGGGACATATATATATTTTGCTCATTTTTCTTATTATTGTAACGAGTTGAGTGGCTGTAAATCGAAAATATAGTGAAATCTCTTTGCAGGACGTAATCATGATGTGAGGGTGAACCTGGATAAATTCGTGCATCGTTTATTTTCTTTTTCTTTTGCGTGATCGTTCTGTTTCGGTTCTCGATACATCCCTTCATTGGAGACGATCAGAGGCCCCGATGCCAATGCCCACCTGGATATACTCCGTTAGATTCAACGAATGCGATGAATGAATGTGGACAGGACTTCGTACCACAGAGTTGTAACGAAGTAGGCCTGAAACAGACCAGTTCGCTTTGCACGAATTGCTCAATACAAACTGGCCACGGCCTGATTACGAGCATAGCGTGGCACAAACGAAGGACTGGTGCAGAGAGGCTTGCTTGGCTGATTATTTTTGCGTAGTCGCCATTTTTAACAACGGAGTTTGCTGGGAAAAGAAGATCCCTCTTTCAAATGGAAGGATGGATCCTAGGGAGGTTGGAAAAGCTTTGATCAAGGTCAGGATACATAACACGACTTCAAAATGTACAGCAAATGGCTAGAAGAAAAACAAGAATACGTCTCTGATGATTATCGGATCAGTGCTGTTGAGTAGCTCTGTCTTTGTGAACTTGCTTTTACTCCTCATTACCTATTTAATTTATAGAAGCTTTCGATCTGGAGACTCTAAGTTGTCACGACCAGTCCAGATCAACCAAGCCACAGGCACGCAGACTTTCACTTATTAGGAGCTTCAACAAGCAACAGATGGATTCAAAGAAGAACTGGGCAGGGGTGCTTTTGGAACAGTGAACAAAGGTGTTCTCGGATCCAAGGAAACAAACTTTGTGGCGGTAAAAGTGTTGGAGACAAGGACTGGAGAAAGCGAAAAGGAGTTCGAAAGAGAAGTCAATGCAATTGCCCAAACAAACCACACGAACTTAGTGCAATTGCTTGGATTCTGCAATGAAGGTCAACACCGACTAATGGTCTATGAATTCTTGAGCAACGGCAGTTTGGCGGATTTTCTATTTAGCGCTTCAAGGCCTAGCTTGTCATGTCCCGTACCCCGGGAAGCGCGAACATCCCACAAAGAGGTCGAATTTGATGCGACGTCCTAGGATGCATCGCCGACCCAACGCCCAACAATCAAATAAACATCTCACATGCGGAAGCGACGTATATAGATATATATATATACCCGTACACAAATAAGAGAACCAGGGATAGCACAGTACTAAAGCCATCATATTAAAAACATATACATTTCATTACTATCAAACTATATACAATATTCATGTCTACCCCATAAACATTATAAGAGCCAAAACGAGCCAACAACCACCAACCAAAAGAAGGTACAAGGCATAGTGGTCCACACCATATTTAGCCGGGGCTCCTCCCAAAACGAATCGGCAAGCTTGCCATCCTTAAAGTCGGGGGTCTGAAAATGTGGGTCATTACAACCGTGAGATGAATCTCAGCGAGTACAACCCCTAAACTTAGGCTAGGCTAACATCCATTCTCCTGACAGGTATAATACAGTCAACAAAGCAATATCGATCGCAATCATTCTTTGACCTGGGCCCTCGGGTCCTAGTCACTTACTTGGCTGCCCCTGCAGGTTAGCATTTCAATATAATGCTCAGTTCACATACATGAACATGCTAATCATACATACGTCATATGCATGCTCACGCTTATTAGTGTTTGAATCACATACTATTTACCGAGTCTCGCACATTCGCATACGGCCCATGCATTCTTATGCATGCTTATGCTATTCTTGTGCCAAAATCACATCTCGACCCACTAGCCCACACAAGCATACTGGCAAATGTTCAATTTATTATTACGACCCGAAGGCCATGATCTGAAGGCCCACAATTCTCCGCGGCTAGCGTAAAAACGCATCACATGGCCCAGTGTCTCTAGCCTGCTACAAAGTGCATGAGGCTGGTCGTCTTTCGGATGTACCGGGTATCGTTCTGCTACAAAGTGCATGAGGACAGCACGACCCGAAGGCCTTAAGTGATCACACGACACACTGCCAATTTTTATCTGAACCCGGCGTAAAATGCATCGGACAATTAGGTGATCACATGCTCATGACAGGCATGCATTTCCACACAATTTCATCACATGCCCCACTCTCGGCATACACAATGCGTGACTATGAAAAATGCAACATGAGCATAAGTAAGGTATAGGCACTCAATCAAATCAAAGCCACTACACAGTGCCTAATTTATAAATAACATGCTCACTTGGCCAATTAATACTGTTTGGCCCAATTCTGAATATACAATTCAAGCCATCAATTGGCCAATCACACTCCGCATGATTCAGCCATACAAGCACACTACATGGCATTTCACAATTAATCACAACTAATCACCAATCAATCAACAGCCAATTACTCTGGGTAATCTCGGCCATTCAGCTAATAATTCTTGTTGTCCACTATAATCCGGTACATTCCTCAAAAATGCGGACAACCACTATTTCCTTAATCCGGGCCCAATAAATATCTATAATAATCCCACTAAATTCCTTGGATTTTATTTCCACCAATCAGTCTTCAATCCAGTCCGAAATATACACTAATACTACCTCAGCCAGTCTAAAATACACCGATAATACCTAAGTCAGTAAAAAAAAATGCACTATCAGTCCTAATCCGGGTTTAGGAGGTATACTCACTTAATTCTAGACCACGACGACGAGGAACGGCGGCCGATTATCGATGAACAGTGAAACCGGTGGCGGCATTCTCGATGGACGGTGATCGGCGGTGTACGGACACCGTACGAACGGGGGGAAACAGTGGTCGGCGAGACAGCGGTGGCTGGCGCGGCGGCCGTACGGACGGCATACGGACGGGCCGGAGAGGGAGAGAGAAAGTGAGGTCGGGACAAGAGTGGTGAGGCGAGGCCAAGCGGAGCAGCGGCACCAGCGGACAGCAATGACACGGCGGCGGTCCGGCGAGCTCCGGCCTACGGACGGGAAGGAAACCGGCGGAGGGAGAGAGAGAAATCGGGAGAGGGGGCTGCTGGTCGAAGGAAAAATGAGGGAGGAGAGAGAGAGTAGGTCAGTTGGTCAAATATAGTGGCCTAGGGGCGCCACGTGTTGCCGATTCGGGCCATTTGACCAAAATACCCCTAATCTAACGGTCCTTATTCAATTCTATCCAATAATTGAGGGGCAAAAAGGTCTTTAGCCCCAATAATGCAGCTGATAACCATCAATAATTATCCCAAATAATTTCCCAAAAATTCGGACCAAAAATAGCCCAAGGGCAAAATGGTTATTTTTTTGGTCCTGGGGTGAAATTTCAATTTTTGGCTAAATCAATTCCAAATACGTGTGGCCAACATAATATGGCGTCGGAATCGCGAAAATAGCCTCTTAAGCCCTCGAAAATCGATTGCAAAGTTTCGGGAATAAAATAATATTATTTTTCACTTCCAAGCCAAAATTTCAATTTTTGTCTGTAACCACTCTAAATGTGCGTGGCCACTCCAAAATGTCATTGGCCTCGAAAAATAACCTCAAACGACCTCAAAAACCAACGTCGGCGGCCACATGGGCAAAATCGTAATTTTTCACTCCTGGACCGAAATTTCAATTTTTAGCCATACTAATTCCAAACGCATGTGGTAAGCATAATATGATGTCAGATTCCCAAAAATTGTCTCTTAAGCCATCGAAAATCAACATTGAAATCCGGGCTCAATTTCGTGATCAAAACTCGCTATTTTAAATTTTTAGGGTCTCTTACTAACGGGTGGCTATTTAGGGTTTACGCATATCGACCTAGGGTCATCCGAGTCATAACTGTCCCGACCATTGAGAGAATAAGAAATTATCACTAGTTCCAAATGTCACGATCTTTCGATTCAAGTTCAGGACTGGTTGGCCATGTGTACTTTCAGTCGTGCAGAATCACCTGTGATTTGATTGTACAACGTTGACCTTGGCCAAACCACATCCGTCACTTTTTCCTAAGATCGGCCCGCGTTGGCCCAAAACAATCTCTTATCATTTCTTATGATCGGTGTCCAATTCACGATCGAGTCCCTAGTCCACGTACCATTTTCTAGTTAGCCATATCCTATTGGTTAGTATCCCGAGAGAAATCAGCTCTGGGGGAGACTTACTAAAATGAAATGCGAAATATTGTCAATTTATTAATCCCAGAACTACATCGAAATTTAGGCTGCTACACAGCTGGTACAAAAGAGTAGAAATTGCTTGTGGTGTTGTGAAGGGGCTCTCTTACTTGTATGACGATTGCCCCAGGCACATAATCCACTGCGACATGAAGCCGCAAAATATTCTTCTTGATGGCACTCTTGCTGCAAAAATATCGGACTTTGGGTTAGCTAAGCTCTTGATGGCCAACCAAACGTGAACCACCACTGGAATCAGAGCAATGAGAGGTTATTTAGCGCCAGAATGGTTCAGGAATATGCCTATTTCTAGCAAAGTAGACGTTTACAACTTTGGCATTTTGTTAGTAGAGCTCATCTGCTGCAGAAAGAACTATGAGCTGGAAGCGGAAATTGAAGCTCAATTTGTGCTGGTTGACTGGGTGTATGACTGCTACCATGAGGGGACCGTGCATGAGATAGTGGAGAGCAACGAGGAGGCATCAAGTGACATAAAGAGGGTGAGAAGATTTGTGATGACAGCACTGTGGTGCATCCTGGAAGACCCGGCTTTGAGGCCAACCATGAAAAAAATCACTCAAATGTTGGAAGGGGCCGTTGAAGTCTCAATCCCTCCAAGCTCTTTTATCAGTTCAATATGATTTTGCTTATTAAGACAACTAGTGTCCGTGTAATCATGGAAAGTATTTCTTCACATGGATCGTGCTTAAATAAGCTAAATCTTACTCAAGCTTTAACATTCCCTCGCATGTATCCAAGAGAGAATGGGTTGACGATTGTTGGCAAACGGGATTGCATGCGAGGCCACATGCAACTTTGAAGAGAGATTTAAATTGTTGAGAGATCAAGTAGCTATATAAAATGATGCAGAATCAGTCATTAAAAAATTTAAAGTCACAGGCATTATTGTGTTGAATCTCTTAGGAATTCTGCGTGTATCATTTCCTTGTATGTCACGGGAAAAAGTGATGTGGCTCCATCAAAGCATTTTCATCGACAATTTTGCTTCATAAAAATTGCATTCGACAAAGTAGAACAGTGTTTTGACCCGACCCTAGCAAAACAGATCTTATCTGCTAAATTAAACAGTGAGATCCATATGAAACTTGCTGATCCTCAAGGCAAGGATCGGTGCTCGGGAATCCCAATTTCAACAGTTTTGCTGCTTTTTTATTCAAACAGAAGGGACTCTCACTTCCGTCTTTGGCAACCAACTTCTAGACCAAAGGAATCACAGTCCACAAATCACGTAGTTGGGCGCATAATCAAACGAACTTTCTTCTTGATACATCCAAACAGAAATTGCGAGAAGCGGCACAAGGCAGACAATTTTCTAAGCATACATATTCCTTTCCAAATTGATCATTGGAGATCTTGTATAAACAACGCAGTGAGCTATCACTGCTACGGTCAAAGCCATTCCATAACGGGTCCAAACAGGACGGAACTGGAAAATATACCAAGAGAAGACAATGGAAAGATCCCGAAGATCAAAATCCAACAATCAATTTGCACCAGAAGCTTAGGGGGTTCGATTTCATATGTCTTAGTCAGCTATGGCGTCTGCGAGCTCGTTCACTATCATTTTCTTGTCATTCTTGATCGATGGAACGTGGTCTTCTGTATTTTGGTTGATTCAGTTTGGAAAAGTCTGCTTGCACCAATTTCACTGAAGTAGATGAATGCCCCCATGAATGCACCTGGCGAAGCAGAAACTTATTAGACGATCACGAGCTCGTTCCCTTGCATGCATGAGGCCATTGCATTCAATGCATGCTTCCTCCATGGGCCGGCCAATGCATGCTCAATTTAAGAGCGTCTGGCTCAATTCCATCTTCATATGCAAGTTGGCTCTATTCCCTATTTCAAAATTAGCCCAATTCCATCTTCATGTGGCCGGCCCCCATTTTATTAAGTGAAAGCGTAAATTATCACCTTAGGATTTTGATGATGCACATTAGAACTACAAGTAATCCCAAGGTGAACATTTGTAAACCACTGTGTTAATGATGTATGAGTGGAAATGGAAAAACGAGGTGAGGAAAATGATATTCAAGGCTTCAATGTTCTCGTCAAGTCGAATCTCCCACGATGTAGCAAAGATAACATTGCCCCTAATTGCGATGAAATGTAGTGAGAAGCATGAACATTAGATAATGCAAGTTTACATATTTTTGCTAAGTATTAACAAGTTAAATCCCTAAGTTTATGGAATGTTATGAAAAGTCTAATAAGTGAAAATTTACGTGTCAATAGGGAGTCCTCAAGCAAAAACCGTGTCTATCCAATCCAATCTGTGATTCAACCAAGCTCTATTCAAGTCGGTCCTTCTCTAACCTTCATGGCCTTGATGCCCTATAGTTATTCGGCTGTGGTCCATTTATCACATACGGAGCACTGAATCGAAGTTTAAAGTCAGCAGAAGTAACGTGTGCGACTTTTGAACCCTACAAACACTGGAAAATTAGCCCTTTGCCTTACTAATTGAGATTCATTTGGGGGCCAAATGTATAAACAGGAGGTTTTGGCTTGCATTATCATATCGGTGCAGGAATACTTCTAGTGTGACCGAGATGCTAGAGATGCAGAGAACTATTAACAATGCATAATACTGTGGATAGTTTTCTCTTATTGAGTGATTTATAAACAGGAACACTCCCTCTATGTGTACTGATCACATTAATTATATGTAAACCAAATTGCTTTTAGGGCGCGTTTGTTTCACGGAAAACGTAATATTTCTAGAAAATGTTTTCCAGGAATTCATTTTCCAGGAAAATGGTTACTTTTCCTTTGTTTGGTGATTTTGATCGAAAAAGTTTTATGGCGTTTGGATCTCATTTGGAAAATGATTTCAATCTCAGGACTTTATCTTAGAAAAAAAATTTGAATTTTTAAATAGTTTTTAAAAGTTTCTTTTCTTTTCTTATTTTTTTTCCTTCTTCCTAGCTCCCTCGTCGGCCCGCACATGTGGCAGGTCATTAGCGGTTGCTGAGGCCGGCGACCATCGGAGGAAGGAAGAAGGAAAAAAAAAGAAAAAAAAGAAAAAGAAAAAAAGAAAAAGAAAAAAAGAAAAAAAAGAAAGAAAAGAATAAAGAAAATAAAATATTAACAAATTCAAGATAAGCAATTCTGGAAAGTGTTTTCACATTCTTATATTAGGGAATTCACTTTCCTAAATTTATACATGAATATTTTCCTTATCGGAAAGGGTTTTCGGTTGACTAATCATTTTCAGCGAATCAAATGGACGAAAGTCCAGAAAATGAATTTCCGGAAAGCGCTTTCCCTCAAACAAATACACCCTAAGATGTGATAAGTATTGCATGATGTCGTTAAGTCCATGAGCATGATATCTTTATGTCTCTACGAAATCCATTTAACCAAACATATGGGATTCAAAACCCAAAACTCCTGTATCAATTTTTTTGTAGATTATCTGCCGGAACTATGTATATTCATCATTGTTGTAGCCATTCTTCTCCAAGTTACACAAGACCCGTTATATTCCAAGCATTGAGTCAACCACCATGCCACGGACCACATCCATCGAGCACAAGCTGGACACGGGACTACAAAGCAAGTTTCCACGTCCCTCCGAGCATATCTGCCATTATGATCGAGAAATTCAATTTCCATAAAGCAACTCGTACTCGGTCTGAATTTGCAGGGATTGAATCAACTGCGGGCCGTGCCTTCTTCTCCATCACGTTCATCTGATAAAATTTCCAACTTAACGTGTACGGCGTTTGGTCAAAGTCTTCCAAATTTGCGTGATCGTTGGAAAATTTTTTGGTCCCGGAAAGCACATGGAGCATGCTTGCCTTATTCTAAATTTGACAAGTTTTCTTTCACCGTTGATTTCTCTAAAGAAAAAGGGAAAAACAAAGAAAATGAGCAAAACTAAATTTACAAAGATATTATCACCAGAAAAATTTAATATCAATGATACTATTATAAGATAATTTTTTTGTAAACTTTGCTGAATTTATTAATAGAACTGATAAGATACTTTAAGGAAAAAAGAAATAAAAACAAGAAACACTAATATAAGATTATTCTAGAGACACGTGTTGACAGGGGCAAAGTCTGTCCACAGATTTGGTTCAAACTAGCTGCGGGAGAGACTCGGGTAGCGTAGAAAGTGGAAGGAAGATCTATAAAGAATGCCGGTTTCATTCACAAGGTTGAAGTAGCTCAACCCAAGGAGCACGCAAGTTTCATCTAACATGGCTTCACTGATGTTAGGAATCCTTCTAATACTTGTTCCACTTTCACTTTCCGCCGAAGCTCAGACCTCCGGCAACTTGACCTTGGGCTCCTCGTTAACAGCGAATGACAGGAACTCTTCCAGGCTTTCGCCGTCCGGTGAGTTCGCCTTTGGGTTCCGGGAAATGGGAAGAGGGACTCATTTGTTGGCTATATGGTTCGAGAAAATAGAGGACAAAACCATAGTCTGGTCGGCAAATGGCGGTAATCTAGCACCCGAAGGTTCCACAGTCCGGTTGACCGCCAACAACGGATTGGTGCTTGCCGACCCAAAAGGAAGAGAACTGTGGTCTTCTAGCCTGACCGGCACTGGTGTAGCATATGTTGGATGTTTGTTTGTAAAACAAACAAAATAAAACTCTTTCCTTTGTCCCACATAGGAAAGTTTTGAGAAAGTAGGCTACTTTATAACTGTAAATATTTTCTTGCTCTTTAGAGTGAAGACAATGGGGTGTGTGCTAGTCCACACAATACCCGTGTGCGGGTGCGCAAATAATTGCGCGATTTTGGCGCGATTATTAGACACACTTAGCACTAATCCCCTTTTTTATTTTATTTTATTTTATTTCGTAAGGTTATCCCATTAGTTGAAAGGTTGTTTTTGTTTATTAAATAATTTTGAAATTATGAAAATTCGGAATTTTATTTTTATATATTTTTTATTTTATTCCAAATTTTTCATGTGTCTTTTCAAGACAATTTTTGAAGATTATACTTGTTCAGTTTTTAATCTTTCCCAAAAAATTGCATTTGTTCAGTTTGCAACTTCTTCCGAAGAGATATCTTTGTTAACTTTGCAACATTTCGTGAAGAGTTGCCTATGTTCTTTAAGACCGATTTCTATATATGTCAGCTTTATTAGCACTAATCCCTTTATTTATTTATTTTTATTTTGTAAGGTTATCTCATTAATCTTTATTAGTTGAAAGGTTGTTTTTGTTTATTAAATGATTTTCAAAATTATGAAAATTCGAAATTTTATTTATATATACTTCATTTTATTTCGAATTTTACATGTGTCTTTTCAAGACAACCTTTGGATGTTATACTTGTTCAGTTTTCAATCTTTCCCAAAGGGTTGCATTTATTCAATTTGCGACTTCTTCCGAAAGAACATTTTTGTTAGCTTTGCAACCTTTCGTGAAGAGTTGCCTATATTCTTTAAGACCGATTTCTATAAATGTCAGTTTTTCCAAAAAAAAAAAATCAATTTCAAGTCTTTTTTCAAAACTACAGTCATCATTTTCAATTGTTTCCTAGAGAGATCCTGGAGAAATACTAGAATTGCTATCTAGTATTCTTATTTTGAGACTTTGTTGTATCTTGAAGGATTTTTGCCGGTGACTATTAGCAATATTGTGGAACAAATAAATCTTTAAGGAAAGTGATATCACGCCTCAAAGTCCGACTTGATTGCTCTTTTGATTCTAAACCATTTATTTTACAACAGCATATGTGGCCAAGCTCAACACGGGGAACTTCATCCTAGCGAGCACGAACCACGTCAACTTGTGGGATACGTTCAGCCAACCGACCAACACTGTACTGCCTACGCAATAGTTAGGTCAAGGGAGTAAAGTTAACGCTCGCTATTCCGAAATGAATTACTCCGCCGGGAGATTCCTCTTTACACTGCAAACCGACGGAAATCTCGTGCTCTATGCCACTCCTACCCCGTTGAAACCCTCAGATGCTTACTGGGTCAGCGCCACCGCCAGCACCCCACGTATCGGCTTCCAGTTGATATTCAATCAAAGTGGTCAGGTCTACCTCACGAATAGTACTGGAACAATACTCAATATCGTCACCTCAGGCACAGTTCCAACGAGCGAATTTTACCAAAGGGTGATCCTTGAATACGATGGGTCTTCAGGCAATATGTCCACCCTAAGACGGCAAATTCGAGTTCTAGCTGGGCAATGGGCTGGACGATGGTCTCTTCCCCGGTCCCTTCAAATATATGCACGAGCATTGAGCGAACTGCCGGTACTGGAGCTTGTGGCTTCAACAGCTACTGTACTCTTGGAGACGATCAGAGGCCCCGATGCCAGTGCCCACCTGGATATACTCTGTTAGATTTGACGAACGAGATGAACGGATGCAGACAAAACTTCGTATCACAGAGTTGTGAAGGAAGTAGGCCTGAAAATGACCAGTTCGCTTTGCGTGACATGCCAAATACAGACTAGCCACAGTCTAGTTACGATATTAGCTTGCTACAAACCGAGGACTGGTGCCGAGAGGCTTGCTTGGCTGATTGTTTTTGCGCAGTCGCTTTTTTCAAAGACGGAAATTGCTGGAAAAAGAAGATCCCTCTTTTCAATGGTAGGATGGATACTAGTGGGGGTGGAAAATCTCTGATGAAGGTCAGGATAGATAACTTGACTTCAACATCTACAGGAAACGGCCAGAAGAAGAGCAAGAACTCGACTCTGGTGATCATTGGATCAGTGCTGTTGAGTAGTTCTGTGTTTTTGAACTTGCTTTTATTCCTCATTAGCTATTTAGTTTATTAAAGCTTCCGATCTAAGGTTTTTACGTTGTCACGACCAATCCAGATCAACCAAGCCACGGGCACGCAGACTTTCACTTATCAGGAGCTTCAACAAGCAACAAATGGAATCAAAGAAGAACTGGGTAGGGGTGCTTTTGGAACAGTGTGCAAAGGTGTTCTCGGATCCGTGGATACAAACTTTGTGGCAGTAAAAGCGTTGGCAACAAGGACTGGAGAAAAGGAAAAGGAGTTTGAAAGAGAAGGGAGTGCAATTGGCCAAACAAACCACAAGAACTTAGTGCAATTGCTTGGATTCTGCAATGAGGGTCAAAACCGGTTATTGGTGTATGAATTCATGAGCAACGGCAGTTTGGCCGATTTTCTTTTTGGCTCTTCAAGGCCCAGCTGGTGCAAAAGAGTAGAAATTGCCTGTGGTGTTGCGCGGGGGCTCTCTTACTTGCATGACGATTGCACCAGGCACATAATCCACTGCGCCATCAAGTCGCAAAATATTCTTCTTGATGGCTCTCTTGTTGCAAAAATATCAGACTTCGGATTAGCTAAGCTCTTGATGGCGAACCAAACACAAACCACAACCGGAGTCAGAGGAACGAGAGGTTATTTAGCGCCAGAATGGTTCAGGAATATGCCTATTTCTGGGAAAGTAGACGTTTACAGCTTCGGCATTTTGTTGCTAGAGCTCATCTACTGCAGAAAGAACTACGAGCCGGAAGCAGAAACTGAAGCTCAAATTGTGCTGGTCGACTGGGTGTATGACTGCTACCACGATGGGAACATAATTGTGCTGGTGGAGAGTGACGAGGAGGCATCAAGTGACATGAGAAGGGTGAGAAGATTTGTGACGACGGCATTGTGGTGCATCCAGGAAGAGCCAGCTTTGAGGCCAACCATGAAGAAAATCATTCAGATGTTGGAAGGAGCTGTTGAAGTCTTAGTCTCTCCAGATCCAAGCTCTTTTATCAGTGCAATTTGATTTTGCTTAAAAAGCCAACTAATGTAAGTAATCGTGAAAAGTTTTTGTACTGTTTGTAATTGCTATTATGCCAGAATAAACTTTTTCGTAAGGTTTTCACATGGATCCCGCTTAAATAAGCTAAATCTTACTTGAGCCTCGCCCAGCAACCTCGCCAGACCGTGGCAAGGCTCAAACAAAAGGTTTAAGACTGAATTGGCATTAATTTAAAAGGTTTAGAACTTAATTGGCACTGAAAAAATATTTAGGACTAAATTGGCACAAATGCAAAAGGTTTAAGACTAAATTGGCAAAAAAAAAATGTTTAGGACTAAATTGGCACTAATGCAAAAATTTTATGACTTTTTTGACACTTTTCCCAACGAAGATGACATCCAAGGCTTCAATGTTCTCGTCAAATTGAATCTCCCATGATGTAGCAAACACCAGAGTCCCATTGATGAAATGTAGTGAGAAGCATGATTGTTAATAATGCAAATTCACATATTTTTTGTTTTGCCAAGGATTAACGGATTAAATCCCTAATTTTAGGTGTCAACAGTGAGTTCCCTAGCAAAAACTGCATCTGTCTAGCGTGAGTAAGCCAAGCTCCATTCAAATCCATCCATCTCTAATCTTCATCACCTTAATGTCCTGAAAGGTATTCGGTTGTAGTCCGTTTATCACATACTAAGCACTAAATTAAAGTTTAAAGTCGAGTATGTTACCTACCTCACTCCAACGGGCATCCATAAGATTTTTTTAAAGTTATTCACTTGATACTTCATCGATTATTATTGTAGCCATCCTTCTCCAAATTACACTAGACCCATCGTATTCTAAGCATTGAAACACCACTGCGCCACGGATCACATCTATTGTGTCACGCCCTGACTCTACTAATGCTTACGAAACCTCACCTTCAAGAGTCGAACAGTGCGACATCCCAGGAATACGTCGCCGACTCAACTTCTCACGTCAGAGTTAATCTTGGCGGAAACAATTAAATTAAACCCAGATAAATAAATTTGGAGAACACCAGAATAACTAAACTAACACGCTCAACCGCCAACACTAAAAACATTACAATACCAAATATTTACATTATCCATTTACATACACACTGTACCCTTCCACTACCAACTTCGTCTATCAAGCAAACTCACAACATATCCCATTCACCATAATCATACACCTAAAAAGGGGTAAACACCAAACTCTCCCAAAAATAGTACCCCTGGTCAACAACTCCCAACATCCTGATCAACCCCGACGTCCTCGTGACGGCGTCCATTCAGAATCCGTCTCATTGTCACCCGAATCTGATTCCTCCTGGATCGTCGCTTCCACTGAGGACTCCGACTCAACTCCGGTCTCTATCGGTGATTTATGTCTCCCGACTCCCCGGGGATCTCATTCGATTCCTTTGCGATTGGTCCCTCGTCTGGCTCGACCTCTGGCACAAAGAATGGATTGTAGTCGTACTCAGGGATGTTTTCCTCGCCATCCTCGAACTCTGCCTCTGGTTCGCCCTCACCTGGATCCTCACTGAGATCCTCGCCATACTCCTCCTTCGGCTCACCCTCTAGTATCTCGTCCAGGTCAATATTCATAGGGTCAAATCCTGCCTGGGAACCTTCCGGATTTGGGTCTAAGTCAGTCATTCACTGAAGAACTCGGCGCTACTGGAGTCGGGTGGTGTCCAGATTGGGCTAAGCTAAGCTTTGTACTTGCAATTCCCCATTAGGCGGGGGAACAGCTGCTGGGTCCCAGTCCCCAACTCCGTCAAAGGGAACGTCAAAACCGGTAATAGGACCAAACTCATCAGGCCCAACTCTAAACGTCCAAACTGTATAGGTGTGAGCCTACCAAGGGGGATATCCTACGTCTACTCACATAGTCGAGGTATGCTTGATCCAAGTGTACTGTTCATCCATGGGGTACTCCACAAAATGATTATCTGTGTGCATAACTATACCAAAACGCTCTGGCGGCGGTGGTGGCGGCTGATTCATTGTTCAGGCGAGTGATCTGAAATGGTTTGATTTATACAATCATCAGACACTTCTCAATAAGTTGCAACCTAAACCCTATCTAGGCTACCACGTAATTCCAGACACGTAAAGATACACAGTCAATCAATCCACCCAACATCATCCATTCAATCAAACATACTTGGACTCACGGCACACGCAACCTGCACATTAGCCCATAATCAAACAAACAAGTCTCATGCGTAAATCAGAACATACAATCTTTCCATATATCAATTCACAAGTCAGTCACATCACAATACCAACCAACCCATCGTTCCCACACTCACTCAAACATTTTCCCGACCCGCGTATTCATGCCTTGGTCCACTCGATCTCACCCCAAGCATCACACACCTCTGTTCAATCTCACTTTCCCACTTTCCACTTCACACATCTTATGCTCAATCGCATTCTCGGCCCGCGTATTCACGCCTCGGCCCACTTGATCACTCCCGGAGCATCACACGCCTCGGTCCGATCCCACTTTCACACTTTTCTTAGCCTGCGCCAAATGCAACTGGCTTACGTGATCGAAACCCGAGCTTATAATGCCTCGGTCCGATCCCGGTCTCACCCGAGCTGATTGTGTCTTGGACTGATCTCATTCTCACTTTCTCAATCCTCAGCCTGTGCCAAATGCAGCAGACCTACGTGATCGTTGCCCGGGCTTATAATGCCTTGGCCCGATTTTAATTTCACGCTCGCATACAATCACATCGAATTCCGTGCATACACTTGCACCTCACACCCCACAACATCACAATCACATCCCAAACATATAATCACACATAAAACAACATTTTTCCACACTCAATCATTTTCAAATCAATTTCAGCCCTTCATGAGACTTTCATAAAATTCCGAGATAGACTTAATGGTACCAACCACGCACCAAACGGCATCTCGCAGCACATCACAACCAACAAACAGTCATTTTCCGCACCCAAAATCACAATATCACACTTTCGGCTCTTCACGATACTTGCATAAAATCCCGAGCCGGACCTAACGGTGCAATTCACACACCCAACAACACCTCTCATCACATAGAACAATCAATCACAGCCATACTCGGCCTATAAAATTTCTCCCAAAAATCCTCGAGTTCCATCCTACGGCCCGCTCATCCATCTAATCCATAATTTCTACCGAATCACGCATAAATGGGTCTGAAAATACCCGATAAATTAGGCGAGGTTTAGATTGAACTTACCGAGCTCTAAATTAACACGGTTAGAGCGAAAGCGGCGGGAAAACCAAAATCTAACGGCGGCTTGTAGTGGTGGTAACGAACGGCGGCGATCGAGAGGAACGGCGGGCGACGGTGGCTTGGGCAGTGGCCAGTGGGACTCACGACCAAGAGAGGGAGATCAAGAGGGAGAGAGAAAGAGGGAGTCGTGAGGTAGAGAGAGAGAAATGGATCTTGACTTAACTTTCAAGTTTTGACCCAAAAATGTCAAATGACTAAAATGCCCCTCTCTAACCTTTTCATCCGATGGTCCAGATTCGATCTTATCTTAAAATCAACGGCCTAGATCGAATCTCATCCAAAATATCCAAGGGCAATCCTGTAATTTTTCAAAAAGTCCAAGGACAAAATTGTCTTTTCCAAATTTGAGGGTAAAATGACCAAAATGCCCTTTGCCCGCAAAACTAGCCCATTAGAAATCCTTAGGGGTAAAATGGTCGCTTTCTCCATTTCTCGCCGAAATCGAATTTTTCTGGAGGATTCGGGCACACCAAAAATTGCACATTACAACCGCAACGTCGTCCTAACGTTCTGTTATGACTTTCTAATTTTCCGATGCCCAATTTGGTCTTAATTTAATAATTGAATTCTATATATTGTAACTTGTGCATTATCTCAGACTCACGGACGACTTTCCAGGAAATTCGCAGAATCGACCCGTGGCTGATACTAAATCGAGTCACGTGCAAGTTCATTCAGATCGTGACGACCTCGGTTGTCAATAAAATCGCAAGGATCGATCGCTAGTTATGACGAGTATAATCGTTCAGTATAGAATCTGGATCGTCCGTCAATTCATTTTGTGGTCAAACGGAATCACCGGTAATCTACTAATATGACATTGGCGAATCGGTCCATACTATCCTAAGATCGGCTTGCATTAGCTCAAAATGTCACATCGAAGATTTTCTGATCGAAAGTCAATTCGCGATTGAATTTCTCTAGTCATACGAATTTAAATTCATAATTAGCCTTTCCCTAATGGTCAATATCCCAGGAATGAACAGTTCCGAGCGAGACTAGTTACAAGTATATTAATAAATAATTCATCTCATGAATTCTCAAACGGGTAAAATTTCGGAATGTCACACATTGAGAGCATGCTGGACGCGGGACTACAATGCAAATTTCCATGTAAGTTCGAGCATATTTGCAATTGTGTTTGAAATGTTCAATTTCCACAAAGCTACTTGTAAACGGTTTGAATTCATAGGATTGAATCAACTGCGGGCCCTGCCTACTTCTCCATCAATTTCATCTCATAAAGGATCTCCAACTTAACGTGTACGGCGTTTGGTCAAAGTCTTCCAAATTTACGCGTTCCTGTGGAAAATATCTGGTTCCTGGAAAGCTTATGGTGCAGACTCGCCTTACTCTAAATTTGACAGGTTTTCTTTCACCATTGTTTTCCATAAAAAAAGGGGAAAAATAATAAAATGAAAAAACTGAATTTAGAAAGATATTATCATCAGAAAAATTAATATCAATGATACTATTATAAGATAATTTTTTAAATTTTTTATGAATATATTAATAGAACTAATAGGATACTTTAAGAAAAAAGAAATGAAATCCAGTAAAAAGGAAAAAAGGCCTCAACACCAAGGGATCAAATCACTAAAATTGGATACTCATTATATAATTTTAAATGGTTTATCAATACAAAAGAAAGATTGATTAATAATATATATTTTTACAAAAATCACTTTATATTTTGATCAATTGTATTTCCTTTTACTACAGATGGGGCTTTTATAAAACTTCAAAACGTCTGGCAAAATCACTGTTCTAGATAGATATACGTGTTGACATGGGCCAAGTCTGTCCACAAATTTGGTTCAAACTTGCCGTGGGAGAGACTCGGGTAGCATAGAAAGTGGAAGGAAGATCTATAAAGAATGCTGGTTTCATTCATAAGGCTGAAGTAGCTCAACTCAAGGAGCACGCAAGTTTCATCTAACATGGCTTCAGTGATACTCGGAATCCTTCTACTACTTGTTCCATTTCCACTTTCCGCCGAAGCTCAGACCTCCGGCAACTTGACCTTGGACTACTCGTTAACAGCGAATGACAGGAACTCTTCCTGGGTTTCGCCGTTGGGCGAGTTCGCCTTCGGGTTCCGGAGAATGGGAAGAGGAGCTCATTTGTTGGCTATATGGTTCGAGAAAATAGAGGACAGAACCATAGTCTGGTCGGCGAATGATGGTAAGCTAGCACCTGAAGGTTCGACAGTCCGGTTGACCGCCGACAACGGACTGGTGCTTGCCGACCCAAAAGGAGGAGAGCTGTGGTCCTCTAGCCTGACCAGCACCGGTGTAGCATATGCGGCCATGCTCGACACGGGGAACTTCATCCTAGCAAGCACGAACCACGTCAACTTGTGGGATACGTTCAGCCAACCAACCGATACCATGCTGCCAATGCAACAGTTAGGTCAAGGGAGGAGAGTTAACGCTCGCTATTCCGAAATGAATTACTCCGCTGGGAGATTCCACTTGACGCTGCAAACGGACGGAAATCTCGTGCTCTATGCCACACCTAACCCGCGGGCCACCTCAGATGCTTACTGGGCCAGCGGCACCACCAGCACCCCAGGTATTGGTTTCCGGTTGATATTCAATCAAAGTGGTCAGGTCTACCTCACGAGTAGGAATGGAACAATACTCACTACCGTCACCCAAGACACAGTTCCAACCAGCGAATTTTACCAAAGAGCGATCCTCGAATACGATGGGGTCTTCAGGCAATATGTCCACCCTAAGACAGCAGATTCGAGTTCTGGCTGGCCAATGGCCTGGTCAATGTTCTCTTCCCCGGTCCCTTCAAATATATGCATGAGCATCAGGCGAGATACCGGCACTGGAGCTTGTGGCTTCAACAGCTACTGTACTCTTGGAGACGATAAGATTCAGAGGCCCCGATGCCACTGCCCACCTGGATATACTCTGTTAGATTTGACGAACGAGATGAACGGATGCAGACAGGACTTCACACCACAGAGTTGTGACGGAAGTAAGCCTGAAACAGACCAGTTCGCTTTGCGTGACATGCTCAATACAGACTGGCCGTTGTCTGATTACGAGCTTAGTGAGCCACAAACCGAGGACTGGTGCAGACAGGCTTGCTTGGCTGATTGTTTTTGCGCGGTCGCTATTTTCCGAGATGGATATTGCTGGAAAAAGAGGATCCCTCTTTCAAATGGTAGAATGGATTCTAGTGTGGGTGGAAAAGCTCTGATAAAGGTCAGGAAAGATAACTTGACTTCAACATCTACAGGAAACGGCCAGAAGAAGAACAAGAACTCGACTCTGGTGATCATTGGATCAGTGCTGTTGAGTAGTTCTGTGTTTTTGAACTTGCTTTTACTCCTCATTAGCTATTTAGTATATAAAAGCTTTCGATCTAGGGATTCTAAGTTTTCACGACCAGTCCAGATTAACCAAGTCACAGGCACGCAGACTTTCACTTATCAAGAGCTTCAACAAGCAACAGATGGATTCAAAGAAGAACTAGGCAGGGGTGCTTTTGGCACAGTGTACAAAGGTGTTCTCGGATCCGTGGATACAAACTTTGTGGCAGTAAAAGTGTTGACGACAAGGACCGAAGAAAGCGAAAAGGAGTTTGAAAGAGAAGTGAGTGCAATTGCCCAAACAAACCACAAGAACTTAGTGCAGTTGCTTGGATTCTGCAATGAAGGTCAACACCGACTACTGGTGTATGAATTCATGAGCAACGGCAGTTTGGCAGATTATCTATTTGGCGCTTCAAGGCCCAGCTGGTACAAAAGAGTAGAAATTGCCTGTGGTGTTGCGCGGGGGCTCTCTTACTTGCATGACAATTGCACCAGGCACATAATCCACTGCGACATTAAGCCGCAAAATATTCTTCTTGATGGCACTCTCGATGCAAAAATATCAGACTTCGGGTTAGCTAAGCTCTTGATGGCCAACCAAACACGAACCACCACTGGAGTAAGAGGAACGAGAGGTTACTTAGCGCCAGAATGGTTCAGGAATATGCCTATTTCTGGGAAAGTAGACGTTTACAGCTTCGGCATTTTGTTGCTAGAGCTCATCTGCTGTAGAAAGAACTACGAGCCGGAATCGGAAACTGAAGCTCAAGTTGTGCTGATCGATTGGGTGTATGACTGCTACCACGACGGGAACATAATTGTGCTGGTGGAGAGTGACGAGGAGGCATCAAGTGACATGAGAAGGGTGAGAAGATTTGTAATGATGGCATTGTGGTGCATCCAGGAAGAGCCAGCTTTGAGGCCAACCATGACAAAAATCACTCAGATGTTGGAAGGAGCTGTTGAAGTCTCAGTCCCTCCAGATCCATGCTCTTTTATCAGTGCAATTTGATTTTGCTTAAAAAGCCAACTAATGTAAGTAATCATGAAAAGTTTTTGTACTATTTGTAATTGTTGTTATGCCAGAATAAACTTTTTCGTAAGGTTTTCACATGGATCCCGCTTAAATAAGCTAAATCTTGTAAGAATTTCCTAATGTGAGCTTCATTAATTGAAATTAACTGAATTAGTTTGGTCTAATAAAGGCAAGATATATGGGTTCTTAATAAGTCTAATATGGGACTGGCTGGTGTGGGCCGAGTACGACCTGGCCCGTAATGAGGGGACCCGTGGTTGAAGACTCTATAAATAGTGCTCAAGTCCCTTCCCTAACCTGATGATGCACAATTTGACTCACATACAGATCTAGAGAGAATTTTCTTTTCTTGAGTAGCAATCTCATTAGGCCAGTGTTCTAACGAAATGGATAGGGGAGAAGCACTTGAGTTCATATTCGGAAACCGTCGCAAATTCCGCGTCAAGTTCGATGGATTCAAAACCAGGTACCCGAATCGATAATTTCTCTCGTATGTTGTTTCGATTTCTGATTATGGTGATCCTGAGCGTGCCATTTTCATGACCAACAAATCTTATTCAAGCTTCACATTCCCTCACATGTATCCAAAAGAGAACGGGTTGACGATTGTCGGCAAAAGGGATTGTATGTGAGGCAGCATGCAACTTTGAAGAGAGATTTAGATTGATAGAGTGATCAAATAACCATATGAAATGATGCAGAACTAGTCCCTGAAAAATTTTATGTCAGGGGCATTATTGTGTCGAATCTCTTGGGACTTCTACGTGGATCATATACCATTATGTCACGGGAAAAACTAATGTGGCTCCATCAAAGCATTTTCATCGGCAATTTTGCTTCATCAAAATTGCATTCGATGCAGTAGAGCAGTGTTTTTAACCTGACCCAAGCAAAATAGATCTTCTCTGCTAAATTAGATGATGAGAACCATATGAAACTTGCCGATCCTCAAGGCGTGGATCGGGCGCCCAGAAATCCCAATTACAATAGTTCTACTGCTTTTTTTTTTATTCATACAGAAGGGACTCTCACTTCCTTCGGGCAACCAACTTGTTATAGGCCAAAGAAGTCACAGTCCGCAAATCATGTAGTTGGAAGCATATATAATCAAATGAACTTTCTTCTCGATTCATCCGTTGAGAAATTGATAGAAGCGACACAAGGCAAACAATTTTCTAAGCTTAAGTACTCCCTTCCAAAATGATCATCGGAGATCTTGTATAAACAACTCGGCGAGCTACAATCAATGACATTCGATAACTGGTCCAAACAGGACGGAACTGGAAAATATACCGAGACAAGACAAGGGAAAGATCCCGAAGATCAAAATCCAACAGTCATTTGTTGGATTAGTCAGCTATGGCGTCTGCCAGCTCGTTCACTATCATTTCCATGTCACTCTCAATTCAATGGACGATGTTTTGGTCAAGGGTCTTCGTCTTTTGTTTGTTTCACTTTGGAAAAGTCTGCTTGCGCCAATTTCATTGAAGTAGATGAATGCCCCCATTAATGTAATATTTAGCCATTCTTTTGACTTGGTAAAAAAGTGGGCTTTTTATTAAAAAAAAAAGGGGAGAGAAAAGGGAAAAACGAAGAGTTATAAAGGAAAAAGAAGAGCACGTCCGGAGAAGGAAAGAGGAAAGGAAAGAAAAAGAAGAGAAAATAAAAAAAAGGGAAAAAAGAAAGAAGAGAGAGAGAAAAGAGAAATAGGGCTTTACGTGTACTTGTCACGGGATTTTCATCAAGCTGGATTTACTTCGATTCACAACACTCGATAACGATTCAAGCCCTTCGTTCTTCTAATTAGAGTAGTTTTTGGAATTATTACTTAAATTCATAATTAAGTTAAATTGGAACTACGAAATCCGAATTTGAGTCATAATTCCAAAAACTACTCCGATTAGAAGAACAAAGGGCTTAAATTCTTACTGGCCGTTGCAAACCGAAATTAATCCGACTTAATAAGGTCTCGCGGCGACTTGTTCCCATGCATGCACGAGGCCATTCAATTCAATGGATATACTTTCCTCCATGTTCCTCCAATTTTCAAGATCTCCAATGCACGCTCAATTTAAGAGCATGTGGACCAATTCCATCCTTCATGCGGCCAACCCCAGCTAAATTATTTGGGGTAGGGCTTGGCGTTCTTGCTTGGCTGGACCATGACTCGGTTCATTCTACTTAGGATTCTTGATGATGCTACTTAGAAATAAAAATAATCCCAAGGTGAATATTTGTAGGTCACAGTGTTAATGACATATGAGTAAGGAAGATGATGTCGAAGGCTTCAATGTTCTCGTCAAATTGAATCTCCCATGATGTAGCAAACACCACAATCCCCTTAATGGCGATGAAATGTAGCGAGAAGCATGACCGTTAATAATGCAAATCCACATTTTTTTTTGCCAAGGATTAATGAATTAAATCCCTAATTATAGGTGTTAACAGTGAGTCCCCTAATAAAAACTGTGTCCATCTAGCGTGAGCAAGCCAAGCTGCATTCAAATCGATCCATCTCTAATCTTCATCACCTTGATGTCCGGAAAGGTATTTGGTTGTGGTCCGTTTATCACATAGTAAGCACTAAATTGAAGTTGAAAGTCGAGTATGTTACCTTGCCTCGGTCCAACGGGCGTCCATGAGATTTTTTTAAAGTTGTTCACTTGATACTTTATCGATCATTATTGTAGACATTCCTCTCCAAGTTACACAAGACTCGTGGTATTCTAAGCATTGAATCACCACTGCGCCACGGATCACATCCATTAAGCGCATGCTGGACACAGGACTACAATGCAAATTTCCACGTACGTTCTAGCATATTTGCGATTGTGATTGAAACGTTCAATTTCCACAAAGCAACTTGTAAACGGTTTGAATTCATGGGATTGAATCAACTGCGGGCCCCCATCAATTTCATCTCATAAAATCTCCAACTAAACATGGACGACCTTTGGTCAAAGTCCTCCAAATATATGTGTTCCTGTGGAAAATATCTAGTTCCCGGCATGCTTATGGTGCAGACTCGCGTTACTCTAAATTTGACAAGTTTTCTTTCACCATTGTTTTCCATGAAAAAAAAGGGAAAAATAAAGAAAATGAAAAAAAACTGAATTTAGAACGATATTATCGTCAGAAAAATTAATATCAATGATACTATTATGAGATAATTTTTTTTAATTTTTTATGAATATATTAATAGAACTAATGGGATACTTTAAGAAAAAAGAAATGAAATCCAGTAAAAAGGAAAAAAAAGGCCTCAACACCAAGGGATCAAATCACAAAAATTGGATACTCATTATATAATTTTAAATGGTTGATTGATTAATAATGTATATTTGCACAAAAATTACTTTATATTTTGATCAATCATTTTCTTTTACTACAAATGGAGCTTTTATAAAACTTCAAAACGTTTGGCAAAATCACTGTTCTAGATAGATATAAGTGTTGATATGGGCAAAGTCTGTCCACAAATTTGGTTCAAACTTGCTGTGGGAGAGACTCGGGTAGCATAGAAAGTGGAAAATCTATAAGGAATGCTGGTTTCATTCATAAGGCTGAAGCAGCTCAACTCAGGGAGCACGCAAGTTTCATCTAACATGGCTTCAGTGATACGCGGAATCCTTCTACTATTTTGTTGACACCTATTTTTAATTTGCCCAAATTAATTGCACAAAATTTAGGAGTTAATTTTCTTTAATTCCTAAAATAAAAAATATTTCTATTTAGATGCATTGCATGTAGAAATTAGGCATATTTCTATTAATAGGGTCTATTAAAGTGTTCTTAAAAAAAATCGGAAAAATTCAGGTTGGACCGGATCGGGACTGGGTTGACCTGGCCCTTCTCTTTTTCTTTTCCTTTCTCTTGCACGGGCCCAGCCCACTCCCATTTTTTTCCTTTCCCTCCGAGTTGGGCTGGGCCTTGCCCAGCCCAGCTCTCTTCTCTTCTTTTCCCTCCGGCCCGGCTGTCCCTCTCTCCTCCTTGTTCCTCTACTTTCCTCTGTCCCAATCGCGCCTGGGACAACACAAATTACTCGCTCCACCGCGCAAAATGGCCACGAAAGTCTTTAGTAGGAGCGGTAGGCCGGTGCAGAGCATTTAATGGAGCAGAGAGTGGCGTCATTGTCGTCGGCTATATAGACCAGCGAGAGGAGAGAGAGAAAAGAGGAGGCGACTAGTTCGGTTTTAGGGGAAGAGAAGAAAACAGAGAGAAACCAAGAGAGACAGGGAGCTTCCGGCAGCCACCGCGTCTCAGCCTCAGTCGCCAACCCTCGTCGTCGAGCCAGGGGGTAGCGACACACAGAGAGAGGCCCGGCCGGGGAGAGAGAGAAAAAACAGAGCGAGAGAGAGAGAGAGAGAGAGAGAGAGAGAGAGAGAGAGAGAGAGAGAGAGAGAGAGAGAGAGAGAGAAGACGAACTGAGGCCACGCCGGAGCTAGGAGAGGACCAGCAGTGTCACCGTCGCCCACGGAGCAGCCTGAGAGCTGACCAGATGCGCCATAGACCGGTGAGTGTCCCCCGGCGAGACCCGCCTCTGTTTTCCCTTGTCTTCAGGCATGGTCGGGCCGGGACTTGCGCCGGTCGTGTCGCACGATTCCCGGCCTATGCCGACGCCGGTCATAATCCTTGGCCTTAGTTGAGAATGTGCCATGGCCGTCAGTGTCGACCCCGTCGCCGAAGGAGGTCAAAAGCCCCTGTTTTTCCCCACGTGTGCCAAGTGCTCGACAAAATGCCTCAACGAGACCGATTTTGGTTCGTCTGCCGGCCGGTGAACGGCAGTCCGACGGCGACCCAGGTGAGTGGCATGGCATCATGGTGGTTCTAGAGGGCCGATTTGGGGGCGGTGCCAGCCTAGGTTAGTTGGCGAACGGCTTATTTCGACCTCGCTGGTGTTTCCCCCCTCCGAGGGTCTGCAAGTTCGGGTCGGACCAGACTCGAATCAGCAGATCCGACCCAGGTCAACGTCGGGTCGGATCCGTTGACTCGGGTCGGTTTCGACTTACCCGGATCAACAGATCCGACCCGGGTCAACGCCAGGTCGAATCCGTTGACTCGGGTCAGTTTCAACCGACTCGGATCAGTCGACCCGACCTGAGGCAACGCCGGGTCGGATCCGTTGACTCGGGTCGGTTTCGATCGACTTGGATCAGCTGACCTAATCCGAGTTAATGCCTGGGTCAAATTCGTTGACCCGGGTCAGATCCGACCGACCCAAATCCGCTACCCGACCCGTTTTTATATTATTATATTATATATTATTTTTTAAAATTTTTTAAAATAATTTTAAAAGTTTCTTTTCCTCGCTTATTATTATTATTTTTAAAAAAAATTAAAAAAAATCTTTTTCAATATTATTATTATTTTAAAAAAATTATTATGTTATATGTCTTAATGTGCTAGTTCATTGTTGTATTATTGTTCATGTTATTTGTAGTTATATAAACTGTTGTGTTTTGAATGTCATCTGACTTAATTAGGGTTAGAACTTTAGGCTATATGTTTGTCTTTGACTGCTAATCGCTTTTGATTATGCACTTGCTTGATCACCTCACATGTTAGGAGAAAGGTCCTAAAATCAATCCAAATTGTCTGACAAATGTTTTCAAAAAATGAACAGGGTAAAAAGGTACCGAAAGGGTATTAGTTATCCAACTAATGTAACCAAGTCCCCGAGCTTGGTCAATATCTGATTCGTAGAAATAAGTTGATTCTCCTATCACCTTGTTTGGGTTTCTAATCGACCCACCCCAAACCGATTAGTGGCGACTCCTTTTTGTAAACCACTTGCAAGTTAAAATCTAAACCCTAAGTCGCGATATGATATGGGCATGGGAAAGCCCAAGTTAAGTCCTGAATTTAGATTTAGCATGTACCAGGCAAGCCCCTCATTTTTTGAGCATGTTCTGTTAGGAAAAAAAAAACCCGGGAGGTCAGTCGCGACAGACTGGTGACTTCGCTGGGGACTTTTTTTTAAAGTGGACTTAAGCCAAAATTTTTATCCCTGTCAAAAAATTTTTTTGTTGGCAACAAGTATTCCATGTATGATCTTAACATTAAGGTGTTATTGGTTCTTGCAGGTTCAAATTGATTGATTTTAAATTGTTGTGCATGCTTTAATGATTTAATACTACACTGTTGCACAGACAACTACGCTACCGAATCTGGGCCGCGATAGGGCATTCTAGGATGGTGTGAAGAGAGATACAACCTCGAACGCGAGCCCGCGATGTAGAGATTGCCTTTCTTTTCCCTGAAATTTATTCCTAAAAAAATCATCAAGAAATATCTTTAGCCGCTATTCGTGTGACTATAAGATAGTTCTTTCGATTTAGCCGAGATTAAAAGGACTTGACACCAACGGGAGACTGCGATGGTCAAGCACCCTTTTAATTTCATTTTGTTGAACCAGTTTAAAATAGAAATCGAACCTCACTCCTCATGTACATGTTACTGTGATTGCCATGGTTCAAGGAAAGGTATATATTCTACCCCTTCTTATTTTATTATGCAGTTTACTTATTCAATTGATTTGTTACTGTTCGGCTACCCGTTGATTACATTCTATATGCGATGGGAAGAGCTGATATCCAATTCATCCCCTCTCCTAAGAAGTTTCTAGCATGGTGGGACCGACGAGACGAAGGATACGCTTATTGCGGAGCTTGTCTGTGAAAATAAGCGACTCTGAGAGACTGTAGCTTCCTCATCATTTATAGAATGAGCATCCGAGAAAGGCTTTCTTTTGTTAAAAGCTTATGTCATTTATGTTTCCTAGTATTTATGTTTAGGGGGTTTTGATTTTCTTCTTTAAAAGTATTTTTAAGTTGTAATATTGTTAATATAACTCAGACCGTTTTTATTTTTTATATAATTTTTTTGCACCTTCATGACACCACTGTGGCCTTCGGCCCAGTGGTATCCAGGATGAAGCAAAATGGTCCGAGGCGACCGGGGTTCGAATCCTAAGGACGTCACCTGTAATGTTAATATTAATAAAAATCTTTTTTCTCATTTTTTTCTTCACAAATAAATAAAATATGTAATAATATCACTGTTAGGTCATGAAATGATTCTTTATTAGGCACTATACTCATTCATTTCAACGTTTTCACAGGTAGTCACAAAAATGGTCGAAAAAAACGTCCGCTTCGATAATATGGAAAATAAAATGAAAATGATTTTCAATGCGCTGGAAAACCTCATCAAGCAAATAGAATCCATTAATGTCAAGCTCACACCCACGCCTGTAGCAATTGAAGTAGTGCTGCTGCCACCATCCATTGGAAAAGACAAAGCTTCTGGCAACGATAGTAAAATACTCATGCTAGAAGACGATCCGCTTTCCTTGGCTATCAGGAAGGCTAAACCTGAGAGCGCTCTAATGACAGAACATGACAAACGCCTTGCGAAAGTCGAAGAGATGCTGAAACAGTTATAAGGCCCGCAGCATGCTGTCCCACTTGACCTGTCTATATACAAACGGGTTAAAGTGCCAGAAAAGTTCAAGATGCCAGAATTTGAAAAATATGACAACACCTCATGCCCCAGACACCATTTACAATTGTACCATGTGCGGATGACTCAGTACGTGGATAATGAACCCCTCATGATTCAAGCATTTTAAGCAAGTCTGACGGGATCGGCGTTGACATGGTATATGTCAAAAGACGTGGATGCTTTTAAATCTTGGGATGACGCCGCTGATGCATTTCTCAAGCAGTACCAGTTCAATCTCAATATCACCTTTACTCGAGACGATCTGGAACGCACTGAAAAGAAGAAGAGTGAGTCATTCAAGAAGTATGCCATCAGATTGAGAAATTTGGCCGCCCAGGTACAAGTTAAGTTATTCATCAAGTCCCTTCCATATGAATACAGGCATCGCCTAGTTGATGCCACTGCTGAATCTCTTAATCGCCTTGTTCTTGTGAGTGAGCGAAATGACATGGGATTGCGTAACGGGTGGTTCACAGACCCCACTTCCGCAAGCAAGAAACTCAGCATGAAAAAGGAGAAAGAACCCCTGACAGATGCGAATGTTGCATACACCCAAACTGTTCGTCCTTCCCCAATGATTCAAATGAGCAGTGGACAGCAATTGGCCTCAAGCCGCTAGCCGCCCCAAAGGCGAAATAACAAAAAGTAGTTCACACCACTCCCTTGGCCTATGTCTCAGATCCTACCTATTCTCCTGGAAAAGAGGTTGCTTGCTAAAAAGCTAAAGTGTGAAAATCCTGAGCGTTTCCCTAACTACGATCCCTCCAAGGCATGTGACTATCATTTGGGTGAAATGGGACATTCCGTTAATGACTGTGTCGTCTTGAAAAATAAGGTCCAGAAATCGTTGGACACAAAGATGCTTTCATTCTGCAATGCATCACCCAATCAAGCAAGAGGCATGGATGTTGTCATTGAATAAACTGAAGACTCAATTTTCCTCCTTTAGAATAGAGGTATATTTAATAATTTGAATCCTCCCCTATATGGGAGCTTTTCTTGCTTTCTAAAGTCTCAGTTGCTTTCTAACATTTCCAGTTTTCTGAATTTTTAATTATACTTGGAATTTTAGTATTGCAATTTCCATTCCAACAAATGTAATTCGCCTGAATTGTTCAAAAGAATTACAAATGTTTTGTTTTGAGGGCCTGAAGAAGTATCCCAAACTGGCATGTTGATGACATCCAGCCATGTAAAAGAAAGTGTTATGAGGCCCGGGCTTCCTCATGCTCCCTTATTTCTAAGCTTTTGAAAATAAAACAAACGTTTTATCATTTTTCAAAAGGGCAAAAGAAGAATAGTGGTGGAAAAGCGTGCATGCTCATAGCCCAATTTGTTTTTCTAACTCGCTCACTTCGTGTTTCAGAGCATACTTCTTTTTGATTTGTTATTACAAATGGGACATTTGGAAATGACACAAACTGAAGAGCATATCAGCCGCTGGGAGCGCTTAATTGGAAGGGTAGACTAGGGGGCATGATGAATTTGAGTAAAGATCCAGCATAAACAGCTGAAAGGACTTCGTATATAACAAAATAGCGTCAAAGCTGATCCTAGCAACCACGGAAGTCTCGATGGTAGTCACGCCCATGTTCGTCAGAGACCTTTAAAGTAGAAATTAGCTTTGCTGCGAAAATCCCCATGTAAGCAATTACACATGCCCTGTGCATGTTTGAAATCATAGGACTCCCGAAAAACTCCCCGACGTACCGGAGCTGCATTAACGTAGCGTGTGCTGACAATAGGACCTTCTAATTGGGAGCACCCGTAATTATAGAGGATTTCATTCGAGCTTCGCGTCCAACCACGAGGGGAGAAGAGACTTTACTAGCTTTGAAGACAAATTGAAAGAAGGGTAGTTTGTATCGTTCTCAATTTACTCTCAATCATTTCTTTTCTAACGTGAGTTCATGTTTTCGTCAGAAGAGAACTACCGACATCCGAGAAAATTTAAGGAATTGTCAATCCAGTCTCAAATAAAGGGAATCACGAAGGGTAATGTTGTATCGTTCATAATTTCTGTCCCTCAAAGAGCCATTCATTAACATGGCTTTTCTTACCTCGCAAGTTTGCCTTGCCATAACAATATAGGTAAGTGTCTCCTTTCTTATAAACTTTTCACATGAGAGTAGAAAGAAATAAGAAGGAAGAAACGTGTCAATCAAACAAGTGCTTAACCTTCCTCCAAGTGCGTCACATATCTTTTGAGAAGAACTTTGCACATTAATTTTACCTGTTTAATTCACCAATTCATTGTAAAAATCTTGACAATTCGACGAATGGTGTTGAACTGCTCAAATGTCTTGAACGAGAGGTGTCAAGATGATGAGAAGCAATCCCCGATTTATGCACATTTTCACGTACCAAACCCTTGCAAGATGAGCGAAAAAGTTCTGTTTCTACAAGGTAAAAGGATTTCTCGCACAAGGTACGATAGCCGAAGTGACGAGAGGCAGTTCATTTTTCTACTCCTTACACTACCATTGATCTTTTGCTTGACCATCTCCATGAAGTAGCTAGCAGGGATCACCTAGAGGAGGGTGAATAGGCGATTTTAAACAGTTTATGCGGAAATGAAAGAAAACAGTTAAGTCTGAATAAAGTTCAGATTCAAAGCAGTTTATGAAAACAGTGCTCCTAATGTGCAGTGTGCAAAGTAATAGAATAGAGATAGAAAAACTGCACACAAGTTTATAGTGGTTCGGCTTATAGCAAGCTTACGTCCACTCTCCCATGCTACAGCCTACTGGCTGGATTTCACTAATCAAATCATTGAGAAGTTACAGCAAGTTGTGCTGTTTAAACACAAGCACTTCTCCCCCAAGCTGGTGCTGCTTATACCAAGCTGATAGATCACACTATCTTACACCTAAGTACACTTATAACACTGTCTACACCTCTCAAATGATTACACGTTTAAGCTCACGAAAGACAAAAGATTGAATCGGAGTATGCTCAGACTTTGGACTTGTTGATTCTTGATTTCATTCTCTACCTTCTGCTCCTCATTGATCTCCTTTTATACTCCTCTACTTCCAAACTAGCCGTTGGACAGTCTTCAGAGGATCATCTTCCAATATTCACCTTTGGACAGATTTGTATAAGATGGATTGAGTAGCCGTTGGTTGATAAAATCTGAATCCCGCTGATTCTGGTCGCCCATACAATCAGAATCTTGGTTTCCATAAGTAGAGTTTTATCTGTTGTAATGCATGCTTGTCGTAATCTTTGATTGTCAATCAATTTGATTTAGATTGACATCAAAGATTTCCTTTTGTGAAATCCATACCATATCACTAGCTGTTATGTTAGGTTCTGTATTCTGTGTCAGAAGAAATTTTGCGCCTGCATCTGCATCTGAAAAACTTCTGCGTCTGAAGAATTTCTGCGTCTGCGTCTGCATCTGAAAAACTTCTGCATCTGAAGAATTTCTGCGTTTGTGTCTGAAGAATTTCTGCGTCTGCAAAACTTTTGCGTCTGAAGATCATAAGTCTGAGTCTGAACTTTTAGTCTGAACTTCTCGTTCTGAGTTTGAATTTCTTTTGCTTGAAATTCTTTCACAATCTAAATACTCATGGACAGTTTTGTCAACTTCAAAATCAATGTAAGTTTTCCTCAACAATCTCCCCTTTTTTTATGGTGACAAAACTTTCTCTTTTGATATCTATGTCTATCTCTTCCTTTGTATTGTAACCTGCATATGATCCGACATATTAGTATATCAAATCTGCATAATTTCTCCCCCTTTTTGTCATCAGCAAAAAGAATAGAAAAAATGAATAGATGACATTAAACGAAGAATCAGTTTAACAGGAATTGTGATAGAAATTACAAATAAAAAGAAAAAGAGATTAATTTTGAAGAGAAAACAGGTTATTTTTTTGAAGGAGTGCGAATCAGTTGAAAATTTTCCAGAATTGAAACAGCTTCTTCAATCTTGGAAGTGCATTCTCCCATTGCTTTGTCCAACTTGGTGGAGCACAGATCGATAGCCTTTGTAAGTTCTGCTTTATCCAGAGCTGCCTGAAGATTCTGAATCTGATAGTTTTCCTCAACAATGTGATGGAGATTTTTCAAATCTTGTTCAAGAGTAGTTTGCTTGGCCTTGATCTCGAGTAGTAGGGATAGAATAGTTGCAGTATCTGAAGGCTGTTCCTGGACATTTTCTGGTACAGATTAATCATATCCCGAGGCTGATGCTGGTGGATGCTCCCCCTGAACAGGTGCCTGGTCTGTAGAAGGTACAGGATCTTCATGAACTGTTTCTGCAGTGCGTCCTGTTTCAAAGTGTTCTGTTTCTGCATCATCGCTTTCATCATTCAGAAGAAACTTTCTCTTCTTACTATACACTTTGATTGGAGGAGGAGAGACAGGTATCTTGCTGGCTGGACCAAATTTTTTCTTTGGCTCTTTTGCTCTTGTCTTTCTAATAGATTTTCCCTTCGACTGTTGAGCTTCTTGTCCTTGTACTCTTCCCTTGATATTTTCAAAATGTTTCATTTTGGAGAGCATTTTTTCTCCAACATACATGCAGGGGATAGGGTTCTTTTGCAAATCAGCAGGAATAGATATTTTGAGGAACATAAATATGCGAAAGATTAGAGCCCCATAGGGTAACTATCCCTTATCCTTCTACAATGCTCGGTACATATGAAAAATGATGACACGAAGAAGAGAAAAGGATTGACCTTTTAAGATAGCTCAAATGAGCTTGATTTCGGATTTAGAAAAGTCAGTTTTAGAGGCTGCCTTGGGCTTTAAGCAATTGATGATGATATTATGCAAGATCACCGATCGTTTTGATAAGTCAGAATAGGAAATATGTCCCTTAGAACCAGGAACAAAGTTGGGATTCTCGGAAACAACCTTCGAAGCCTCTTCAACATCCACTGCCAAGGGAATGAACTTGGAATGTCTTGTTCCAATTACTTTTGCCAATTCAGTCGCTTGTAAGTCAAACTTCTGATCACCAACAGTAAACTGAATCCAATTTGGTGACAGAATGGAGAGATTGGAATAGAAGTAGGCAATTAATTCAGTAAAAACATTACCAGACTAAAGACAAAATTCATAAATTCCTAATTCCTGAAACAGATGTTCTACTGAGATTCCTGCCTTCTCTAGATAGCCAAAATCCACTATTCTGTGGTTGATGACTCCTCGAGCAAGCAACATATTATAGAATATGTTATGCTTATTACTTCTGAATAATCCACCTATGCCAGGTAAGGCAGATGCGATTCCCACTTTCATCTCAAAGGTATCAAAAAGTCGTGCATCACCATCCGAAACCACATATTTTGAGATACTGACCGGTTTAGGGCTTGTGGGAGTAGATTCTTTTTCAGAGGGAGTGGAAGTTTCCCCAACTTTCTCTTTGCCCTTTTGGGAAGATGATGCTTTTGGTGTAGAGCTTGTAGGAACAGCTTCATTTTTAGAACAAAATAGAGTATAAGTCTGCACAAGATGTTCTTCAAAGAAGAGATTATTATCTTGCAGACACTCACGGAGAACCGTCGCAGAAGCATTACACCGTTTCAACTTTTGATATGTTTCCCATACAAATTTGATACTCCGGAAACGAAAGTCAGTTTTACCGGAAGATTTATGAGAAGATGAATGCCTGGGTGGTGTTGCTTCAGAACGAACTGCAAGATGTTCTGAATCTGAATCTGAAATCTCCAGATGTTCCGCCGGTGCCGTAGATTTGGAGTCTTGGTTGAGAATACATGAAGATTTTCTCTTGAAAGGCATTGTAAACACTTTTTGGACAGAAAGTTTTGATCATTGGAGAAGGGAGAGGAGGAGCGGCTTTGAATATCGGAAGAGTTTAGAGAGTGAAGTACGAACTGATAGGGTTTTGTTAAAAGTCGAATATGTTTATAAAAGAGAAGAAAGGTTTAGAATATCATAAGGGTTTTGAAGAAAAAGGAATTTTTAGAAAGTAGTCCCGAATAAGAAAACATGATAATATCAAGATAATATATTAGCCACAATTAAACAGATAAATTAGGATACGTACCTGATTTGTTTCCAAAACAATAAATATGATAATATCATGCGAAAAATATACCCGCCAAAATTTGAAATATGGACGTACCTTTCTTTAGAGTCTGAGAAGGACATTCAGACTGAGAATTTGAATCTGAAAAATTCTTGTCTAACAGATGATACACTAAAAGGGATAAACAATGCACCGTTTATGTCTAATAAACTCAAACGAAGATTTGTCAAGAGGTTTTGTGAATATATCAGCTAATTGATTCTTAGGATCAAAGAATTGAATATTTACATCACCATTTTGAACATGATCTCGAATAAAATGATGCTTGATTTCAATATGCTTAGCTCGGGAATGGAGAATGGGGGAGAATGGGGGAGAATGGGGTTCCTTGTCAGATTGATTGCGCTTGTGTTGTCACACTTGATTGTAACATTTGATTTTTCAATACCAAAGTCTTGTAACTGTTGTTGCATCCACAGAATTTGTGCGCAGCAACTTCCCAAAGCTACATATTCTGCTTCTGCTGTGGAAAGTGCGACTGTATTTTGTTTCTTAGAGCATCATGATTCTAGCACATTCCCAAGCAGTTGACATGTACATGTGGTACTTTTCCTATCCACTTTACATCCAGCTAAGTCAGCATCAGAATATCCAGTAAGAGTAAAGGCTGAATCTTTTGAATACCAAAGACCTAGCATTTGATAAGTTCCAATATACTTGATTATTTTCTTAACAGCAAATAAATGTGATTCCTTTGGATCTGATTGAAATCTTGCACACATACAAACACTGAAAAGTATGTCAGGTCTTGATGCAGTAAGATACAATAATGAACCTATCATACTTCTGTATACCTTCTGATCAACCTTCTTACCATTTTCATCTTTGTCCAATTTGGATGAATGAGACATGGGAATGTCTGTTTTCTTGCAATTTTGCAATCCAAATTTCTTAACAATATCCTTGGCATACTTTTCCTGGCAAATGAATGTACCATTTTTGGTCTGTTTCACTTGTAGGCCAAGAAAGAATGTTAATTCTCCCATCATACTCATCTCAAACTCGTTCTGCATATTCTTAGAGAATTCCTTGCAAAGCAATTCGTTAGAGGATCCAAAGATTATATCATCAACATAAATCTGAACAAGCAGAAAATCCTTACCATTTTTCTTGATGAATAGGGTCGTATCAATCTTACCTTTGGTGAAATCATTTTGGAGAAGGAAGTTACTTAGCCGTTCATACCAAGCACGTGGTGCTTGCTTTAAATCATAAAGAGCCTTCTTGAGTTTGTAGACATAGTTAGTCTTCTTTGGTTCTTCTAAGCCAGTTAGCTATTCAACATATACTTCTTCTTTGATATATCCATTCAGGAAGGCACTTTTCACATCCATCTGAAATAATTTAAAGTTATGAAAACAAGTATAAGCTAACAGTAGCCGAATGGCTTCTAACCTGGCAACTGGTGCATAAGTTTCATCATAATCTATGCCTTCTTCTTGAGAATAACCTTTTGCTACTAGTCTAGCTTTATTTCTTATAACTTTCCCTTTGTCATTCAGCTTGTTTCTGAATACCCATTTTGTTCCAATGACTGGATGGTTTTTAGGTCTTGGCACAAGCTCCCATACTTGATTGATTCTAAATTGTTGAAGTTCTTCCTGCATAACTTCAATCCAGCTTTCATCTGATGATACTTCACCAACTTCTTTTGGTTCTATTTCTGATATCAAGGCCAAGTTGTTGATGTTCTCATTGTACTTAGATCGAGTCTTGATACCGTCTTCTATTTCTCCAATGATAATGTTCTTTGGATGACTGGTTTTATGTTTCCAGTTTCTGTCATATTTTTCCTTCTGAATGATATCAGACTCTGAAGGTTCTGAATACGTCTGGATTATATCTTCTGTTCCTCTTTCTGTATGTACGCCATTCTCTAGGAATTCTTGTTGAGCTTCTGATAATTCTCGAACGTTGGAAGATATTTCAGAGTCATCTTTGTGAGTCTGAATATTTTCTTCAAACTTAACATTCATTGTTTCTTCCACAATCTAAGACTTTTTGTTGAAGACTCTGTAGGCTTTACTCGTAGTGGAATATCCAAGTAAGAGTCATTCATCTGCTTTCTCATCAAACTTGCCAGTGTGGTCATTTGGATTTTTAAGAATAAAGCATTTGCAACCAAATACTCGAAAATATGAAATGCTGGGCTTTCTACCTTTGTAGAGCTCATAGGGGGTTTCCTCAAGAATGGGTCTGAGAAAAACTCTGTTCATGATATAACATGCTGTAAAAATTGCATCTACCCAGAAATATGAAGGAATCTTGCTTTCAATCAACAGAGTTCTTGCCATTTCTTGCAAGGAATGATTTTTCCTTTCCACAACACCATTTTGTTCTGGTGTGTATGGAGTAGAAAAATTGTGTTGAAAACCATTCTCCTCACAAAAATCTGAAAAATTTTGATTTTCAAATTCTCCCCCATGATCAGTTTTAATGCAAGAAATGGTATAGCCCTTTTCATTTTGAACTCTTTTTGCAAATTTTGAAAAATATGAAAATGCTTCATTTTTATGAGCAAGAAAGAACACCCAAGTAAATCTTGTAAAGTCATCAACAATAACTAGACAATACTTCTTACCACCGAAACTTTGTGTTCTTGTTGGTCCAAACAAATCCATATGAAGAAGTTGCAGGGCACAATTAGTAGAAACATGATGTATAGATTTAAAAGAGTTTCTTACTTGCTTTTCTAGAGTGCAGGCATTGCATAATTCTGTTTTCTTGTATTTTAAATCCGGCAAACCTCGCACCAGTCTCTTATTTGAGATCTTTGAGATTTGTTTCATACTGATGTGTCCCAATCTTCTATGCCATAGATCTTCATCCTCTTTGATTGAGATTAAACAGTGAGTGGAACTTGGATTGACTTCTAGAAGATAAATGTTGCCATGTCTTCTTCCTGTAAATGTTTGAGAAGAATCTTTGCTTGTTCCTGAGCACGTATCTTCTTGAAAGTTGATTCTGAAACCTGTATCACATAGTTGATTGATGCTTAACAGGTTATAATTGAGTCCTTTTTCCAATGAGACATCATTGATTGTAAGTCCTCCTATTTTAATCGTTCCTTTGCCAATGATTTTTCCTTTGGTATTTCCTCCAAAAGAAACTTTTCTACCGTTCAGACTTTGTAAATCAATGAATATGTTTGGATCTCCTGTCATGTGTCTTGAGCATCCACTATCTAGGTACCACTTTCTTTTTCTCTTCGTGGTAACCTGCAAGAATTACAGCATCTCAAGTTTTCTTTGATACCCAAATTTGTTTGGGTCCTTGAGGATCAGTATAGGCTGTCTTAACAAATTCTCTTCGAACAGGTCTCTAGACCTTAGGACATTCATTCTCAAAATGTTGTAGATCTCCACATTTTGAGCATCTGAGAACACTTCAGCTTACAGGTTTTACAAAGTTCCTTTTGAAATGATTTTTGTAAACTTGTCGATGAGGTCTTTGTCTTAATTTCTCCTTGACCTTTGGAAAATCAATCAAGCTATCACTTTCCTTCACAAATCCAAGGCCAGATTTGTTGTAATAAGGAATTTGGATGGAAAGGATATGTTTCAAGGTTTCTGACCCTTTTGAAAACTTGGAAGTAATTTCTAAAATTTTCTTTTTCAAAATAGCATTTTCTTTGGAAAGAAAATCTTGACTTTCCTTGATTTGTTGAAATTCCTTTTGAAGGAAATCGATTTTTTCTTTTTGTGAAACATCCTGTTGCCTCAGCGATGAATTTTCCTTTTTCAGAGAAGAGATTCTTTTCAGAGTAGCTTTAAATTCAAGGCATAAATCATCAATGTAATTCGATACTTCAGAAGTCATTTCAGAATGCTTTACCTCGATTTCTACTTTGGGGTCAGAATCTGAATCTGAGTCAGAATCTGATTTTGCCATAAGACAGATATCATCATCACTGTCTTCACATTCTGTGTCACTCTAGGTTTCTGCCTTGAAGGCCTTCTTTGCTTTCTCAAATGAGGTCTTCTTTTTCAGAAGTGGACAGTTAGGCTTGATATGTCCATGTTTCTTACAGTGAAAGCATATTACATCCTTTGCTTTTTCTGTTTCATCGGTAGATTTCTTTTTCTTAAACAGCTTCTTTCCTTTGAGGTTTCTTCCTCTGATCTTCATCTTCTTATACTTCTTTATGAAGAGAGCTAATTCTTCATCATCAACGTCTTCATTTTCAAAATTTGCATCAGAATCAATGTTAGTTTTTAATGCAAATGACTTATTACCTCTGGATTCATTCTCCTCATTCCGATGTTCATTCTCATATGATTGCAGAGTTCCAATCAACTCATTTACTGATAGAGGCTTGATCCTTTGTGTCTCTCGAAGAGATGTTTTGATATTATCCCACTTCATTGTGAGTCCTCTCAGTAATTTGTTGACTTTCATTGCATCTAGAACTGATTGTCCTTGATATGCAAGACCGTTTACTATATCAGTAAACCTGTCATATATGTCAGCAATTGATTCTTCGGGCTTCATTTTGAAGGATTCATATTGACTAAGCAAAAGATTGATTTGAGTTTCTTTGACTCGATCTGTTCCTTCATAAGTGATGTGAAGTGTATCCCAAATTTCCTTAGCTGATTCACAAGCAGCAATTTTTTTATATTCAATAGGAGATAAAGCATAATATAAAGAATAAATTGCTTTGGAATCTAAGGTCTCTCTTTTGGATATCTCAGTTTGAGATAAAGGAGGATCTTCTGATTTGTTTGCATCTGCATTTTCAGAAGATTTTGGCTTGACTTCTTTGATGATGACATCCCATTGCATGTGATCAATTGACTTAATGAATGCCTTCATCTTATTCTTCCAGATGCCGTATTCCTTGCCATTGAAGTATGGTGGTCTGTTGTTGCTTTGACCTTCAATGAGACCTGGAGTACCATAACTAGCCATATAGATCGTTAACTCAGAAGTAAAACACTTCTATAAACGAGCAACTTACTCTGATACCAATTGAAGTAGCTAGCAGGGATCACCTAGATGGGGGGGTGAATAGGTGATTTTAAACAGTTTATGCGGAAATGAAAGAAAACAGTTGAGTCTGAATAAAGTTCAAATTCAAAGCAGTTTATGAAGACAGTGCTCCTGATGTGCAGTGTGCAAAGTAATAGAATAGTGATAGAAAAACTGCACACAAGTTTATAGTGGTTCGGCTTATAGCAAGCTTACGTCCACTCTTCCACGCTACAGCCTACTGGCTGGATTTCACTAATCAAATCAATGAGAAGTTACAGCAAGTTGTGCCGCTTAAACACAAGCACTTCTCCCTGAAGCTAGTGCTACTTATACCAAGCTGATTGATCACACTATCTTACACCTAAGCACACTTATAACACTGTCTACACATCTCAAATGATTACACGTTTAAGCTCACGAAAGACAAAAGATTGAATCGGAGTATGCTCAGACTTTGGACTTGTTGATTCTTGATTTCATTCTCTACCTTCTCCTCCTCATTGATCTCCTTTTATACTCCTCTACTTCCAAACTAGCCGTTAGACAGTCTTCAGAGGATCATCTTCCAAAATTTACCTTTGGACAGATTTGTATAAGATAGATTGAGTAGCCGTTGGTTGATAAAATCTGAATCCCGCTGATTTTGGTCGCCCATACAATCAGAATCTTGGTTTCCATAAGTAGAGTTTTATCCGTTGTAATGCATGCTTGTCGTAATTTTTTATTGTCAATCAATTTGATTTAGATTAACATCAAAGATTTCCTTTTGTGAAATCCATACCATATCATTAGCTGTTATGTTAGGTTTTGAATTCTGTGTCTGAAGAAATTTTGCGTCTGCGTCTGAAGAATTTCTGCGTCTACGTCTGCATTTGCATCTGAAAAACTTCTGTGTCTGAAGAATTTCTGCGTTTGTAAAACTTTTGCGTCTGAAGATCATAAGTCTGAATCTGAACTTTTAGTTCTGAGTCTGAACTTTTGGTTTTGAGTTTGAACTTTGAGTCTGAACTTCTCGTTCTGAGTTTGAATTTCTTTTACTTAAAATTCTTTCATAATCTAAACACTCATGGACAGTTTTGTCAACTTCAAAATCAATGTAAGTTTTCCTCAACACTCCAAACCCATACACTTGGAGATTCCCTTTAAATTACCCTGTCAAAAACTATCCTGCATTGGGGCAGCTTGACGTAAATTAGAATCACAGGAAGGATTCAAACTCAGAGGAAACAAGAAAAATGCCCTTCCATTTCGATTACTACCCCGTGGCTCTAGCCTCGTCATTTTCATGAATCTGGCCGTCCTTGATAGGGTCCTCCAAGACAAGTACACCATAGACAGCAGGATGGTCGAGGCTAAGAGGACTTTGTCAAAAGAGAAGCAGCAAACTAATTAGAACATGTCCAAAATACCAACATGTCATTGACAAAATGATGTTCTGACCTAGGAATCCAACAAGACAAGAAGGATGATGAGTTTGTAATATCTAAAATTTTCTATGATCATTAGTTGCAACAGCTCGTACAAGGTGAAAAGATGAATAGAATTTTCTTGCTCTTACTTGCATTAATCTTTGAGTGTTATTATTACAGATGAACTCTCACGATAATTTAAGTGTCATAGGATGACAAAGAGCAATTATTTTTCTATCCCATACAGTTATATCCCTTGCTAGCCCAATTGAGTCGGTGATTTCATTTCGTATGAACCCAGTTGGTGATCATCCCCTACACCAGGGTAAAGCAAAAGTCACCACAGTTTGAGCATCAAGGTCCAAAGTACTGAATGAAGATGAAAACTCCAAGAGCCTAATAATATTGTTCTGTTCAAATTTGTTTAGGCTTGCCCTGACAACACCAAAAGAACATCAAAAATGCTGAAAACTAGGGCATGAAAAAGCAGTGTGCCTAGTAAAAGCAAGGCCAATGCCCATGAGTAAAAAACAAAGAAGAAGAGAAAGGAGAAGAAGAAAAACGATGAAAAAGATGAAGAGAAAGGAGTTCCTAATTTCTGGGTAACTGCTGTGCAACATAATGAAGTTTCAGCTGAGGAGATCTCTGAATGCGATGAAGATGCTCTCAAATATCTCAAAGTTGTTAAGTGTTGTAGAATAGGCGTTCCCAAAGGGTTTAAACTTGAGTTCTTCTTCGATACAAATCTCTACTTTAGGAACTCTGTCTTGACAAAGATCTGTCATGATGGATAAAGACGAACCTATTCTAGAAAAAACAATTGAGACAGAAATCGAATGGTATCCAAGAAAATGCTTAACGCAGAAGCTCCTCAAGAAAAAGCTGTTCAAGAAATCAAAGCACGAGATTACCCAGGGAATTTTCCAAAAGGATCTTGACGGTGCAGAAAAAGAGTTGTGACAATGCCAAGATGATCATCAATTCTCACCCTTACACACATTTTTGAGCCCAATGATCATTTCGTTCCTCAACCTATGAACCAAGCCCACGTTCCATCCCTCGTAAAGTTTTTTTTTTACTAGGGCACTTGGATTAACGTGGAATTTCAAATGTTTATAAATAACGATCAAGGAAGTGCGAGCAAAATTACTTCTATTTCATTTTGCAGAGTTCTTGACTTGTAAACCTGAAGATGATTGCAGAATATTTTCTTTCATGGCCTTGACTTGAACAGTCACCTTTATTAAGCCATTGACCAAGCTAACATTACGACCATGAAAAAGACCTCTCAGATTGGCAACGTTGTACCATTTGCGAGAAAACTCAGACCCATGTTGATGTGATAACGGTCAAGTTGAGTGTTTTTTATGTTCCCACCTCAATGGATGGGACAAACAACCCTTTTCAGTAAGAGTGAGAAGTGCTGTCCTTTCTAAAAGGACAGCATTTCGAGAAGTCTTTTTCAAGGTCTTTTTCAGTGAGACCTTCAATCAGGACAAACAAAAGTCCTTTCTGACTGAAGGTCTCTCGTTCAGCATTTCAAGAAGTCCACCTTGGGAGTGAAAATTGTCTTGATTGACCCTCGGTGGATGTTTGGTGACACAAACATGGCAAAATCACCTTGCATAAATACACATTCTAGAATAGCCTAGCTTGTCTATCCCTGATGAAGGCATGCATGTTTGTGCTAATCGTCTTTGACAGTTCAGAGCTTTAATCCCTAGTGATAGAACACGAAAATTTGGACACTGAAGAAGCCCTCATTGTCACCCCAAGAGAGATGCCCTGAAAAAGGTTGGTTATTCAGCAAATGATGCATCAAACCTTTGGGTAAGAAACACCAAGTATTTCATCAGATTTTTTTTCAAACTACCCAAAAGGTAAACCAGGTGTTCCTTTGAAAAAGAAAAGTATCTTGATTTGCGGTCAAGATATTTCATACGATATTCTAGAATAGCCTCAGTTGTTTATTTCTTTGATGAATGCGTATGTGTGTACATGATCGTGCCTAGGTAAAGTACATTCTACTCTTGCCCAATTCTAAGATTATGAATTCTTTTCAAACTACCTAGAGAATAAACCAGGTGTTGCTTTGAAAATGAAATGCATCTTGACTTGCAGTCAAGATATTTCATATGATATTCTAGAATAGCCTTAATTGTCTATTTCTCCGATGAATACATATGTCTTTGCACAAAACTAACTTGTCTGACAGGAGACATGCCCTTAAAAGGAAGAAACGTACCCAGGTGCTCATTATTTGAGTCTTTCCAAGACCTGCTGGCAAAACATCAAATCCTCGGGCGAGGACCCCCAGGTGCTCATTGTTTGAGTCTTTCCAAGACCTACTGGTGAGGACTCACCAAGCAAAACATTAAATTCTCGGGCAAGGACCCTAGGTGCTTATTGTTTGAGTCTTCCCAAGACCTGCTGGCGAGGACCCACCAGGCAAAACATCAAATCTTCGGGCGAGGACCCCCAGGTGCTTATTGTTTGAGTCTTCCCAAGACCTGCTGGTGAGGACCCACCAGGCAAAACATCAAATCCTCGAGCGAGGACCTTCAGGTGCTCATTGTTCGAGTTTTCCCAAGACTTACTGGGAAGGACCCACCAGGCAAAGCATCAAATCCTCGGGCGAGGACCCCCAGGTGCTCATTGTTTGAGTCTTCTCAAGACCTGCTGGCGAGGATCCACCAGGCAAAACATCAAATCCTTGAGCGAGGACCCCCAAGTGCTCATTGTTTAAGTCTTTCCAAGACCTGTTGGCGAGAACCCACCAAGCAAATTGTTAAATCCTCGAGCGAGGACCCCCAAGTACCCCTTGAACATTGGATCGATCATTTGTTCACCAAAGCTGTTAGGCGCCCCAGTCAAGGCGACCGAAGAAAGGTTCGGGTCCTGGACAAACGAAATCCAACTGGCGACCGAAGATAAGTTCGGGTCCTGTGCAAGTGATTTTTCCCCAGTCTAGGCAACCAAAGGTAGGTTCGGGTCCTAGACAAATGAAATCCAGCTAGCGACTGAAGATAAGTTCAGGTCTTGTGCAAGTGATTTCTCCCTAGTCTAGGCAATTGAAGGTAAGTTCGGGTCCTAGACAAATGAAATCCAGCTGGCGACCGAAGATAAGTTCGGGTCCTGTGCAAGTGATTTCTCCTCAGTCTAGGCAACCGAAGGTAGGTTCGGGTCCTAGATAAATGAAATCCAGTTGGCGACCGAAGATAAGTTTGGGTCCTATGCAAGCGATTTCTTACCAGTCACGGCAACCGAAGGTAGGTTCGGGTCCTTGACAAACGAAATCCAGCTGGTGATCGAAGATAAGTTCGGGTCCTATGTAAGAGATTTCTGTCAGTCACGGCAACCGAAGAAAGGTTCAGGTCCGAGATAAATGAAATTCAGTCAAGGCGACCGAAGATAGGTTCGGGTCCTAGGCAAGCGATTTTCCCAGTCAATGCTTCCGAAGAAAAGTTCGAGTTCTGGACAAACAATTTCTATCGTCAAGGCAATCAAAGATAGGTTCGAGTCCCAAACGAAGGAAATTCAGTTAAGGTGACCGAAGATAGGTTCGAGTCCTCGACACCTAACACCAACTATCTGGAATTACTCTACCATTCGGCAAGATAAGTAACCCTAGGTATGATTTTATTTGCTTTAGCACGCATCATCTTATTGCATCAAAAAAATGAGACTCACAGTCTCGCAAAAAATTGCATTCATTGAGCATGCATTGGCCAAATTTAGGTGTCATTTTATCTTTGAACTTAATTTCTACGAGCTCAATCTCTATAAGATCACCTTCAAAGAGGGGCAGCTGTTGACATCTATTTTTAATTTGCCCAAATTAATTGCACAAAATTTAGGAGTTAATTTTCTTTAATTCCTAAAACCAAAAAAATATTTCTATTTAGATGCATTGCATATAGAAATTAGGCATATTTCTATTAATAGGGTCTATTAAAGTGTTCTTAAAAAAAAAAATCGGAAAAATCCAGGTTCGACCGGGTCGGGACCAGGTTGACCTGGCCCTTCTCTTTTTCCTTTTCTTTCCCTCACGCGGGCCCAGCCCACTCCCATTTTTTTCCTTTCCCTCCGTGAGGGCTGGGCCCAGCCCGACCCAGCTCCCTTATCTTCTTTTCCCTCTGGCCCGACTGTCTCTCTCTCCCCCTATTCCTCTGCTCTTCTCTGTCCCGATCGTGCCTGGGACAACGCGGATTACCCCCTCCACCACGCAAAATGGCCACAAAAGTCTTCAGTAGGAGCGGTAGGCCGGTACAGAGCATATAATGGAGCAGAGAGTGGCGTCATTGTCGTCAGCTATACAGACCAGCGAGAGGAGAGAGAGAAAAGAGGAGGCGACTGGTTCGGTTTTAGGGGAAGAGAAGAACATAGAGAGAAACCGAGAGAGAAAGGGAGCTTCCGGCGGCCACTGTGTCTTAGCCTTAGCCGCCAACCCTCGTCGTTGAGCTGGGGGGTGGCAACACACAGAGAGAGCCCCGGCCGGGGAGAGAGAGAAAAAACAGAGCGAGACAGTGAGAGAGAAATACAGAGAGAGAGAGAGAGAGAGAGAAACAGAACATGAATTGAGGCTACGCCAGAGCCAGGAGAGGACCAGCAGTGTCACCGTCGCCTGCGAAGCAGCTTGAGAGTCGACTAGACGCGTCGTAGACTAGTGAGTGTCCCCCGGCGAGACCTGCCTCTGTTTACCCCTATCTTTAGGCACGGTCGGGCCGGGACTCGTACTGTTCGTGTCGCGCGATTCCCGGCCCATGCCGACGTCGGTCATGGTCCCTGGTCTCAATCGGGAATGTGCCGTGGCCGTCGGTGCCGACCTCGTCGCCGGAGGACGTCAAGGGCCCCCTTGCCAGAAAGGAATAAAAAAGTAAAAAAGAAAAAAGAAAAAGCAGAAAAGATGAAAATGCCCATGGACAATGTGTATTGGGGTAAATGTGTCACAAATAATAAAGTTTGGAGTTTTTGGTGTCACAAAAAAAATTCGGGATAAATGTGTCACAGGAGGTAAAGTTTGGGATTTTTTGTGGTTTTTTCCCTACAATCTTTGATTAATGTTTGGATGGCCCATGGAGCTTCAGCCCGAGCCGTGATGTATCTCCCCAGCAAAGTACAGTCTGACTCAATCTTCACTAGATTTCTTCGTTCCATCAGTACGTTTCCTTCGTTTAGTACGCTCGGCGAAGCTTCCCTCTGACTTTTCATGAACAGCAGGCCCTGCCTCAAGGCTAGGGTTTCGGCGGCGAGGGCAGATGGAGCGATGATTTTCTTTGCGAAGCCTCCCACCAGCAGCCCGAGATGGTCTTTGCAGATTCCAGCCACCGCTCCTTGCCGCGATTCACTACACCACGATCCATCGACGTTCAATTTCCACGAGCCTAACGAAGGTGGTGACCATCCCTCAATTGGTAAGCCTCTCTCTTCATTTTCCCTTTGTTTCCCCTCCTTTTGGTTCCAATGTTCATATAGATTGAGGTCGCTAATTGCTTCAGTTATTACTCCCCGTGGTCGTGGTTTACTGTTCCGGAAAACCTTCGCGTTCTTTCCAGATGAGCCAGAGCACTCCGACCAGAATTCCACCCGATTTTGACCCTACTTGGGAAGGTAGGTTCTCTGCGAGCCATTTATCCATTCGAATGACTGCTTCCGTTGATATCTTCAGCTTAATGTTTGAATCTAACCATATTTCCCTTGTCCAGTCACATAGAAGGAGGAGATGTTCGAGTGTTTCAGGAGTGTTCTTACACATCGGACACAATGGATCGGGTACGAGTCTTCTCTTGAAAAGGTTTTCCTTCGTTAGGAGAGTGTTGTTGCATACACTCTGTAGGAAGAAGCGAATTTTCGGGTAGTGCTGAATTTGCCATATGCGAGTCCATAGGTTCTTAGGAGGCTGATATGATGTTGACACCAGGTTGGTGTTAAATTTTTTTGACTGGGAGCACATTCTGTTGTAGCCACTTTTGACCGAATATAAGCCTGTGCTATTACTTGTCCACACTTGATTGTCCTTATGTGAATCGATGCTTAGCGGGATGGTGAGGATCTCCTGGACTATCCTTTGCTCAAAAAGTTCATTTAGTTTCACTAGGTTCCAGTCTTGAGTTGCTGGTTCAATTATTTCCTCTATGTATTTAGGGTCATGTTGGTTCGCCGGGCCACCGATGCGGCCATTAGGTAGCCAAAGGTCCTCCCTGATTCAGATACTTTTGCCATCTCCCACTTTCCATCTCACATCCGATTCAATTACCTCTCTCCCAGTTAATATGCTTTGCCACCCCCATGAAGGGTGGTTGCCCCTTCCAGCATGCCAGAATTCACCCTGTGGATAATATATTCCCTTCATAACTTGGCTCCATAGGTTTTGAGGTGCTTGTATTAGTCTACACGCTTGTCTCCCTAGCATCGCCTTATTGAACTCCACCAAGTCCCTGAATCCTAGTCCTCCCTCATCTTTTCTTGTTTTCAGTGACTCCCATTTCCTCCAGTGGATTCCTTTACGCTCAACATTTTGTTTCCACCAGAAATAGGCAATTCTTTTCTCAATTGATCTGCAAATTGAAACCAGAATTTTGAAAACGGACATCGCATACTGTGGAAGTGCTTCGACCACTGTCTTGATGAGGATCTCCTTTCCCACTTTAGAAATCAGTTTCTCTTTCCAACCCTCCAGCTTCGAGTTGACACGTGCTAAGACCCAAGCAAACATCTGTTTCTTTGATTGTCCCCAGTCGGAAAGAATTCCCAAGTATTTACCTGTTTTGTCAATAATAGGGACTCGTAGCTCATCTGCTATCTTCTCCTTTAATAGCAATGGACAGTTTGGCCCAAAGAAGATGCCCGATTTGTTTAGATTTATTGCCTGCCTTGAAGCATAACAGTATTGGTTTAAAATATTGGACAGGCTTTGGCATTCTTTAATTGTGCCATCAAGGAAGAAGATTGCATCATCCGCGAAAAGTAGATAGGAAATCGTAGGGCACCATCTATTTAGTTTGATTCCTCGCAGGCTGCCATTTAAAATTGCCCTGTTGATAAGTGAAGATAATACATTAGCCATTATGATAAAGATATATGGTGATAGTGGGTCTCCCTGTCTTATCCCTCAGGATGGCTGAAATTGTTGGAGTGGTTCTCCATTCATTTTCACGCTAAAAGTCACCGTAGAGATACATTGTTTTACCCATTGTACCCATTCTTCGCAGAATCCCATTGTCCTCATGCAATTACATAGGAAGTCCCATTCGACTCTATCGTAGGCCTTTTGCATATCAAGTTTGAGAACCGCCTGGACTTTCTTTTCTCTCTTTCGGATTCGGAGTTGGTGTAGCATCTCCTGGACGATCAGGATATTATCTTGTATTTGTCTATCACCCACAAAAGCACTTTGTTCTATCGCAATAATCTCAGGGAGCCATGGTTTGAGACGATTGGCCATAACTTTTGCAATAATCTTGTAACCGAAGTTGCACAAGCTTATTGGCCTAAATTGTGAAATATACTCCGGGTTGGCTATTTTTGGAATTAATACAATTTGGGTCAGGTTAAGGGAGGGGTCGAAAGTGCCTGTAGTGAAGAAGCCGTCCACCATGTCAACTACGTTTTGCTGGATTTCAGACTAGTATTGATGATAGAAATGCCCGTTTTAACCATCCGGACCAAGTGCCTTAGTTGCTCCCATTTGAAACACTGCTTCTTGCACTTCCTCTTTTGTCACCTTTTCATTAAGGCCATGTTCATCTCATCATGGATAAGGTTGGGACATTGATCAAGCACCGGTTGGTAGTTTCTGAGCCCCACAGTTATGTATAAGGAGCGGTAGAATTGCCCAATGTGCTGCTTTAAGACTTTAGGGTCACAGCACCACTGATTTTCTTCTATTTTCAGCATAGATATTCGGTTACATATTCTTCTTTGTATCGTCGTGGCATGAAAATATTTGGTATTTTTGTTCCCCCACTTTAGCCAATTTATCCGGGATTTCATGCTCCAGTACATCTCTTCTTGCCTCCATAAACTCTCTATGCGTTCTTTGAGTTGCTATGATTCCTCCCTAAAGTCAGACCCGCTAGGGTTATTTGTTATCTCGGTTAGTCTCTTCATTAAGCAATCAACTTGTTTGCGAGCATTGGAAAATTTTCTTTTACTCCAAGTCCCCAATGCACAAGCCACTTTCCTTGATTTCCCCCCGAGGTCACCATGGGGGCATGACCTATCATGCCAAGCCTTTTTAACTAGCTCCTTACATTCCGAGTCTTCTACCCAAAAAACCTCAAACTGAAACTCCTTCTTCCTCTTGTTGTTATTTAAGTGCATTGTTATAAGTAATGGACTATGATCAGAACCTATGGCTGGTAAAGCATAGGCCTCTGCACTTGGGAATTCTACTCGTCATTCTAGGTTGCAAACTGCCCTATCCAGTCATTCTCTCACCAATGCATCCCCTTCTCTATTGTTTGACCATGTATATGCGCATCCCTTGCTTTCCATATCCATTAAAGAACAATCGTCCATCATTTCCCGAAAGGGCACCATTCTATGATTCTCAACCCATCATCCACTAGCCTTTTCCCAGTAATAACGGACCTCATTAAAATCACCCATACAAATCCATGGAAGAGTGTTATTGCGATGAATAGCCTGTAACTTATGCCATAATTGTAACCGTTCCTAGAACTCAGTAGATGCATGAAGAAATGATATTCTCATTCGGATTCCACAAGTGGGTTCCCTATATGTTATGTCAATTCCTTCGAGTAGTCCTGTATTTCCACCGATATCTCCTCTTCCCACATAAGAGCCAAACCCCCTGCTGTGCCAATGGGATTAATAATAACTGCTTTGCTGAACTGGAGCTATTGTTTCAACCTGTCCACTACTGTTCTTTTATTCTTGGTTTCCATGAGGAACACCAAATTAGGCCTATCAAGAGCCACTAAGGCTCAGAGGTGCTGGAACGTCGGGGTAGAGCCTAGTCCCTGACAATTCCAGCTCAATACTTTCATCTATCCCTCGGTGGCTTATTAGGGCTAGCCACCAAAGCCCATTCTTGGGTTCCCACATCAACCTGAATGGGAGCATCAAGGAGAAGTGTCTCATCTATAGCTTTCGTGTCTATCCTCTGTAGATTCAGCTGTTTCACCTTCTTGATTTTCTTGGTTGCTGAGGGAATACGGCTTTTTCGACCCTTCTTATATGAGGTGGATGTACCTCTTGAATAAGCTACCAACCCTGGTGATTCTAATAGTAGAGGCTGTGTATCTTTAGCACTTTTACCTTTTTCTGTTGTCAACTCCTCAATTATCCCTTTTCCTTTTGCTTTGGAGAATTTCGACAATTGACAATCCATAGGGTTTACCCTTTGCATACCATAGTCTTCAATAGGGGTTGGGATCTCCCTGTTTACATCCAATATTGGTGTTTCTAGGGCTGTTTCCCCCTCCTCTAGTTTATCTGCTTCCTCATTGTATAACTTCTGAAACGAGCTATTTTCCTGTGCTTCCGCTTTCAACCAATAACCGAAATTCCCACATCCCTCTTCCCCTGGTCTTGGTTCTTTATAGGGAATTTCCTCGCAATTTGTGGCATAATGACCTATCCTTCTGCAAGAATAGCAGTAGTAGGGAAGCCGTTCATACTTAAAATCTACCCACACTTGATCACCATCATCAAAATTTACAATAGCTCCTGGCTATAAAGGACTGGCTAGTTCTAAAAGCACTCGCGCTCTACCCACCTTGCATGGGCTTTCCTCTTTGTTATCAATTCTCAGCTCCACCACCTTGCCTATCTTTCCTACCACCTCCATCGTAGTTTTTTCCATGATGCGAAGTACCGGTAGTCCATGCACTTGCACCCAGAATTCACAGTGGGTAAAAGACATGTCGATGTATAGGTAACTTAGGTTGAAATTTTTGTACGATAAGCAAGTTGCCAGAGAAGCACCACGAGCTAGCTTTGAGCACTTTTTCCAAATCCGCTTCTATTTTGAATGTGAACGATAAGATACTCGATTGTAGTGGTTTGCACACCACATGTTCCGTTTTCCATGCCTTCTTCATTATGGATAAGAGGGCCTACAAGTTCACAGTAGGCCTTGAGTAGATTTTCCCCAGCAAAATCTGATTACAAGCTCTCCATTTCTCCTCAGGAATTTCTTCAAACACGTTAGCTACGAACTTTTTAGTCTACATTTGCCCCATTCTTTTGCACAGCATCGCTATCCTACACTCCTTTTCTAACTCCTTTTCCATTCTTTTGTTAACAAGTAGCTATTTCGCACTCATTATCGCCCTTCAAGACACCAGCTTAGCCAAGAAGAAGACACACTAGCACAGCCAAAGAAGAGGCGCAAGATCCCTACAACTGACGTGAATGGGTTGGTTCAGTAGATTTTGCCAGCTTGCGGCATAATCCTACTACCAAACACATTGTTTTTACTGCAATCTGGACTTTACAGGATGAAGGGAGCTCTAGCTTTCCAGACGCAAGTTGAGTGGAGGAGGGGACAAAATGTCACGTCCCGAACTCCTCGACAGTCAACATCCCTACCTTGGTCGATATGCTTGCAACGTTCCAGGAAGCATCGTCGACCCAACGCCCAGACAGAGAACAAGCACAAGCGGAAGCAATAAATAAATAAACCCAGACAACTACAATTATGAGTCAAGGATAGCCACACAACAATCACCATCGAAGAAAATAATTACACATATATATTACTATTAAAAACCATTTATACAATATATACAAGTACAATAAAAGAGCTACAAACGGTCAGTAGCCGCTTGGTCAAAAAGGGGTAAGCAACTAGGGAGATCAGGCTAAAACTTGGGAAGAGGGCTACAATCCAAAAAGTAGCGGTCCTCACTACTAGCTAAGGACATTGGGTTACCCTAGGGCTCCCAATCGGGGTCGGATGAATCGGCGGAATCATCTGAAATCTCATCACTAGTATACTTCTCATCTAAGTCGAGCTCTTCAACCTCTCCGTCTTCCTCGACGTCTTGCTCCATGGCCTCGGGCTTATCCTCCTCCTCGTCCATCGGCTCGGGGTCCTCTGCTATTACATTGGGCTCCTCGTCCATCTCCTCGTCGTGCATGATCCACTCGAATATGACCTCAGAGTCGATCACCTCGCCATCAGCTATAACCGGTTGCATCAACTCCGCACCCTCGATCGGGACATCAAAGGTCCTGAGGGGCTCTCCCTCATTCCCATTGGCATCCCGGTGGCACTATGCCATGTACTCTTGCTTCTGGTAAAAATACTCGCCTATATTCACAATCAATTCTGATCGATACCTTACAAAAGCCTCCTCATTTCCTGAGGGGTAGGTACTGGTATACTGTTGGATCTGCAGAAGGATCCCAAAAAGCAGTGGTGGTCTCTCCATCCTCACGGCTGGGGGTCTAAAAAGTTTCGGTTTACATAATCGTGAGACGAATCTCAGCGAGTTCAACTCCTAAACCTAGGCTAGGCTAGCATGCAATCTCCTGACTAGAAAGAGACACTCAAAATTGCAATACAACAATAATCACACAATCACTGACCCTGCAGGTTAGACAGTTCAATATATATAATCACGGCACATACGTGGCACGCATAATCACACGTATGCCAAGCACATATTCATGCACCGAGTCTCACACATTTGCATGCTAATCAATGCATGTTTATGCATGCAAATGTCGACATGTCATGCGCATATCTCCGGCCCACTGGCTTACACTAGCAATTGCCCAATTTATTAATATTTATTACGACTCGAGTCATCAACTTTTACGGTCCGGTGCGTCTAGCCTGCTCCAAAGTGCATGAGGCGCAGCACCGATTTGGCCTAGTGTCTCTAGGTGCTTCAAAGTGCATGAGACGCAACACTAATCACTTTACGAACCAGTGCTTGCTTCAAAGTGCATGAGGATGGTCGTTTTCTGGACGTACCGGGCATCGTCCTGCTTCAAAGTGCATGAGGACGGTATCGACCCAAAGGTCCTTAGGTGATCACATAACTCATTATTATTTGAACCCAGCGTAAAACGCTTTAGAATATTTTAAGTGATCACATGCTCATAGCAGACACGCATTCTCACACAATCTTGCCACATGCCACATTCTAGGCATACACAATGCATGTCCATGTTATGCAGTACAATGCACCATGAGCAATAACATAATTCGAACACTCAATATCATAGCACGTGCTCAATTGGCCCAATTAATATCGTGTGGCCTAACATACAATTCACAATTCAACAAATTAATTCCAGGCCGATCATTGGTCAATCGCACTCCACTTTAATTGGCCACACCACATGCGATATAACAGTACACAATCAATAACAATTGAGCACACATTAAGCACAATCAGTCAATCTGGACATACCCGGCTATGTCACCAATGGACTCCTAAATTGGCCAATTGATTCAATTAATCTCCTCAAGTAAATTCTCATTAATCCACTAAATTTTTCCCGAAAATGCTTTCCACCAATCGATACCCTAATTTTTCCTTGCCAGTACTAGTATTCATAAACCAGTCCAAAAATTTGCACTAATAGTCCTAATCCGGGTTTAGGAATTTTACTCACTTAATCCAAGGTCACGACGACGAGGAACGGCGGCCGATCACTGGTGAATAGTGAAATCAGCGGCGGCGTACGGACGGCAGTGAACAGTGTCGTACAGACGTCAAGGATGTCACTGTGGCAGCGGCTTGGCCGAACAAGCTCCAGCGCGGCGGCGGTGCTAAACCAGGAGAGAGAAAGGGAGAGAAAGAGAGGGAAAGGGAGAGGGAAAGGGAGAGAGAAAGGGTCGGACGGAGGCGGGGCTGAAGCGGGGGACTGTGGGGGTCGACGATGAGGCACGGTTGCTGGCGGCGATGCTCCGACGGCCGGCAACTTGCTCCGGCAAGGCTTGGCCGAGCGAGAAAATGAGAGAGAGAATGATCGGGAGGAGAGAGAGAGAGACCTGGCCGAGAGTGAGGATGAGGAGAGAGAGAGAAAATTAAATTCTGGTCAAACAATGAAAACTAGGGGTGCCAAGTGCCGCCAATCCGCAAAAATGACTAAAATGCCCATAATCTAAAAGTTCTAATTCATCCCTATCCAAAATTTCAAGGGCAAAATGGTCTTTGGCCCACATTATTGATGCTTGTCCAAAAACAATTAATTCCCCAAAATTCGGAACAAAAAATAGCCCAAGGGCAAAACCGTTATTTTTCCGATCCCTGGTCGAAGTTCCATTTTTAGCCCGTACTAACTCTCCATGTGTGTGGCCAACATAATGTGGCATCAGAATCGCGAAATTTATCGCGCAAGCCCCCGAAAATCCACATCGAAGTTTGAAGGGCAAAAACGTCAATTTTTTCAATTTTTGTCGAAATTCCAATTTTTGGCTATAATGACTCCTAGTATGCGTGGCCGAAAAATGGCATCGGCCTTGAAAAATAATCTCGTTTGGCCTCGAAAAGCAACGCCAGAGTCCAGAGGGGCAAAATCGTAATTTTTCACCCTCGGACCGAAATTCCAATTTTTACTCGTACTAACTCCAAATGTGTGTGGCCAACATAATATGACGCCAGATTCCCAAAAATAATTTCTTAAGCCTTCGAAAATCAACATCAAAATCCGGGCCCAATTCTCTGAACAAAACTCGCTAAACTTTCAATTTCAGGGTCTCTCACTAACGGGCGGTTGTTTAGAGGTTACGCATATCAACCTAGGACTATATGTATCATGATGATATCGATCATTAAGAGAATGAGAAATTATCACTAGTTCCAAAGGTCACAATCGTTCGGTTCGAGTTCAGGACTGGTTGACCATGTGTACTTTCGGTCTTGCAAAATCACCTGCGTCCCTATTGTACAACATAGGCCTTGGCCAAACCCAATCCATTACTCTTTTCTAAGACCGGCCCACGTTGGCCCAAAATATTCCTTCAGCGTCTCTCGTGATCGATGTCCATTTCGCGACAGGGTCTCTGGTCTACGTACCGTTTTCTAGTTAACCATATCCCATTAGTTAGTATCCCAAGAGTGATCAGCTCTGGGCAAGACTTATTAAAATGAAATGCGAAGTAATATCAGTTTTATTGATCCCGGAATTACATCGAAATTCGAGCTGTTACACAGAATCCACAGGGTTTTACGTCATTTGTGGATCACCTAAGAAGTAGGTTGAGTAAATGCTGTGTGTGAGACGGATTGCTACTGATCTATGAGGATTGTTGTTCTGTTTTCTAGAGGTTTTAGTGTTTGGGTGGGGGATGGGGTCGTAGAGCTGGGGAAGAAAAAACATGGAGTTCTTCTCTTAGAGTTGGGTGTTTGTAGGAGTGGTATTAGGGTTTCTTGGGGTGAGAGTGGTACAGGAAGAGACCAGATTCGCGGTCTCTTCATTGGAAAGGAAAAGGTCAGTCTTTTACGGTTTCTTGATGATTGCTATCGCCATGGATAGAGGAAAACTCTTACCAGACGAGAGAGATCAAAAGTGGGTTCTGTTATTTCATGGAGCATACTTGCCTTATTCTAAATTTGACAAATCTTCTTTCACCATTGACTTCTCTTCAAAAAAAAAGGGAAAAATAAAGAAATGAAGAAAAATAAATTTACAAAGACATTATTATTATTAGAAAAAATTTAATATCAATGATGCTATTATAAAAATTTACAAAGGTTCATTCTCCTTAGGATTCTTGATGATGCCACTTAGAAATAAAAATAATTCCAAGGTGAATATTGGTAGATCACCGTACTAACTAACGACGTATGAGTAAGGAAGATGATATCGAAGGCTTCAATGTTCTCGTCAAATTGAATCTACCATGACGTAGCAAACACCACAATCCCCTTAATGGCGATGAAATGTAGCGAGAAGTATTAGGGGTGTGCAAAAGAATCGAGAACTGCTCGAATCGCTCGGAATCATATCAGAACCAATGGTTCTTAGGGGAACAGGTCCGGTTCCCAGTTCCAATTTTTGGAAACTGGTGGGTACCGGTCCGGTTCCTAGTTCTAGGCGTGGAGTCGCTCGCCTGTCCACTCGAACCGGACTAGTAATATAATAATAAATATAATATATTTATTTAATTTGTAATTTGTTTAAAAAAAGAAAATTTCAAAATCCCTAAACTAAATCTAACTTGCTTGATGTTTACAACCTCATATTAAGCCAAGAAACACCTTCTTTCGCTTTTGCCCCACACTCATTCTCATTGCCTCACTCTTCTCGGTTGATGTTCACCTCACCGTCTTTGACTCTCCATCTCCATCTCCATCTTTTCATCTTCGTTCTTGACTAGTAGGATCGGTTCCATGGACCCACCTGGGAACCGGATCAGACTGAAGGTCCGGTTCCCGGATGGATCCATGGAACCAACGGGCGGTTCCCTGTTCTAATTTTTCACAATCAGTCCATAGTGGGCGGTTCCCGAATCTAGGGTGAGAACCGCCCACCTAGATCATGCTCACCCCTAAGAAGCATGATTGTTAATAATGCAAATTCACATATTTTGTTTTGCCAAGGATTAATGAATTAAATCCCTAATTTTAAGTGTCAATAGTGAGTCCCCTAGCAAAAACTGTGTCAGTCTAGCGTGAGCAAGCCAAGCTCCATTCAAATCCATCCATCTCTAATCTTCATCACCTCAATGTCCTGAAAGGTATTCGGTTGTGGTCCGTTTATCACATACTAAGCACTAAATTGAAGTTTAAAGTTGAGTATTTTACCTTGCCTCGCTCCAACGGTGTCCATAAGATTTTTTTAAAGTTGTTCACTTGATACTTCATCGATCATTGTTGTAGCCATCCTTCTCCAAATTACACAAGACCCATCGTATTTTAAGCATTGAATCACCACTGCGCCACGGATCACATCCATTGAGTGCATGCTGGACGCGTGACTACATTGTAAATTTCCATGTACGTTCGAGCATATTTGCGATTGTGTTTGAAATGTTCAATTTCCACAAAGCTACTTGTAAATGGTTTGAATTCATAGGATTGAATCAACTGCGGGCCCTGCCTACTTCTCTATCAATTTCATCTCATAAAGTCTCCAACTTAACGTATGTGGGGTTTGGTCAAAGTCTTCGAAATTTGCGTGTCCCTTGGAAAATTTCTTGGTCCCGGCAAGCTTATGGTGCAGACTCGCCTTACTCTAAATTTGACAAGTTTTCTTTCACCATTGTTTTCTATAAAAAAAAAAAAAAGGGAAAAATAAATAAAATGAAAAAAACTGAATTTAGAAAAATATTATTATCAGAAAAATTAATATCAATGATACTATTATGAGATAATTTTTTAAATTTTTTTATCAATATATTAATAGAACTAATAGGATACTTTAAGAAAAAAGAAATGAAATCCAGTAAAAAGGAAAAAAGGCCTCAATACAAAGGGATCAAATCACAAAAATTGGATACTCATTATATAATTTTAAATGGTTTATCAAAACAAAAGAAAGATTGATTAATAATATATATTTTTACAAAAATCACTTTATATTTTGATCAATCATGTCCTTTTACTACAGATGGAGCTCTTATAAAACTTCAAAACGTTTGGCAAAATCACTGTTCTGGATAGATACACGAGTTGACATGGGCAAAGTCTGTCCACAAATTTGGTCCAAACTGGCTGTGGGAGAGACTCAGGTAGCATAGAAAGTGGAAGGAAGATCTATAAAGAATGCTGGTTTCATTCATAAGGTTGATGTAGCTCAACTCAGGGAGGACGCAAGTTTCATCTAGCATGGCTTCAGTGATGTTAGGAATCCTTCTAATACTTATTCCACTTCCACTTTCCACCGAAGCTCAGACCCCCGGCAACTGGACCTTGGGCTCCTCGTTAACAGCGAATGACAGGAACTCTTCCTGGCTTTCGCCGTCGGGTGAGTTCGCCTTCGGGTTCCAGAAAATGGGAAGAGGAGCTCATTTGTTGGCTATATGGTTCGAGAAAATAGAGGACAAAACCATAGTCTGGTCGGCGAACGGCGGTAATCTAGCACCCGAAGGTTCGACAGTCCAGTTGACCGCCGACAACGGATTGGTGCTTGCTGACCCAAAAGGAAGAGAGCTGTGGTCTGCTAACCTGACCAGCACTGGCGTAGCATATGCGGCCATGCTCGACACGGGGAACTTCATCCTAGCGAGCACGAACCATGTCAACTTGTGGGATACGTTCAGCCGACCGACCGATACTATACTCCCTACGCAGCAATTGGATCTAGGGACTAAAGTTAGAGCTCGCTACTCTGAAGTGAATTACTCCGCTGGGAGATTTCACCTCATACTACAAGACGACGGAAATCTCGTATTCTATGCCACCCCTACCAAGCCGGTCCTGTCAGATGCTTACTTGGCTAGCAACACCCTTGGTACCGCCTTCCGGTTGATATTCAATCAAAGTGGTCGGGTCTACCTCACGGCAACGAATGGAACAGTACTAACTCTCGTCACCTCAAGCACCAACTCGACCAGCGGATTTTACCAAAGAGCAATCCTTGAATATGACGGGGTCTTCAGGCAATATGTCCACCCAAAGACACCAAATTCGAGTTCTGGCTGGGCAATGGGCTGGACGATGGTCTCTTCCCCGGTCCCTTCAGATATATGCATGAGGATCACCCAACAAACAGGTGGTGGAGCTTGTGGCTTCAACAGCTATTGTACTCTTGGAGATGATCAAATTCAGAGGCCTCGATGCCGCTGCCCACCTGGATATACTCTGTTAGATTCGACAAACGAGATGAACGGATGCAAACAGGACTTCGCACCACAGAGTTGTGATGGAAGTAAGCCTGAAACAGACCAGTTCTCTTTGCGTGACATGCTCAATACAGACTGGCCGTTGTCTGATTACGAGCTTAGCGAGCCACAAACCGAGGACTGGTGCAAACAGGCTTGCTTGGCTGATTGTTTTTGCGCAGTTGCTATTTTCCGAGATGGAAATTGCTGGAAAAAGAGGATCCCTCTTTCAAATGGTAGGATGGATTCCAGTGTGGGTGGGAAGGCTTTGATCAAGGTCAGGATAGATAACTCGACTTCAAAATCTACAGGCAACGGAAACAAGAATTCTACTCTGATTATCATCGGATCAGTGCTGTTGAGTAGCTCTGTGTTTGTGAACTTGCTTTTACTCCTCATTACCTATTTAATTTACAGAAGCTTCCGATCTAGGGATTATAAGTTGTCACAACCAGTCCAGATCAACCAAGCTACAGGCACAGAGACTTTCACTTATCAGGAGCTTCAAGAAGCAACAGATGGATTCAAAGAAGAACTGGGTAGGGGTGCTTTTGGAATAGTGTACAAAGGTGTTCTCGGATCCGAGGATACCAACTTTGTGGCAGTAAAAGTGTTGATGACGAGGACCGGAGAAAGCGAAAAGGAGTTTGAAAGAGAAGTGAGTGCAATTGGCCAAACTAACCACAAGAACTTAGTGCAGTTGCTTGGATTCTGCAATGAGGGTCAACACCGACTGCTGGTGTATGAATTCATGAGCAATGGCAGTTTGGCCGATTTTCTATTTGGCTCTTCAAGGCCCAGCTGGTACAAAAGAACAGAAATTGCCTGTGGTGTTGCGCGGGGGCTCTCTTACTTGCATGACGATTGCACCAGGCACATAATCCACTGCGACATCAAGCCGCAAAATATTCTTCTTGATGGCACTCTCGCTGCAAAAATATCAGACTTCGGATTAGCTAAGCTCTTGATGGCTAACCAAACCCGAACCACCACTGGAGTCAGGGGAACCAGAGGTTATTTAGCGCCAGAATGGTTCAGAAATATGCCTATTTCTGCCAAAGTAGACGTTTACAGCTTCGGCATTTTGTTGGTAGAGCTTATCTGTTGCAGAAAGAACTATGAGCCAGAAGCGGAAATTGAAGCTCAAATTGTGCTGGTCGACTGGGTGTATGACTGCTACCACGACGGGAACCTAATTGTGCTGGTGGAGAGTGACGAGGAGGCATCAAGTGACATGAGAAGGGTAAGAAGATTTGTGATGACGGCATTGTGGTGCATCCAGGAAGACCCAGCTTTGAGGCCAACCATGAAGAAAATCACTCAGATGTTGGAAGGAGCTGTTGAAGTCTCAGTCCCTCCAGATCCAAGCTCTTTTATCAGTGCAATTTGATTTCGCTTATTAAGCCAACTAATGTAAGTAATCGTGAAATTTTTTGTATTGTCTGTAACTGCTATTAAGCCAGAATAAACTTTTTTATAATGTCTTCGCATGGATCCTGCTTAAATAAGTTAAATCTTATTGAAGCTTTAACATTACCTCACGTGTACTCAAGAGAGAATGGGTTGACGATTGTTGGCAAACGAGATTGCATGCGACGCCACATGCAACTTTGAAGAGAGATTTAGATTGATAGAGTGATCAAATAACCATATGAAATGATGCAGAACTGGTCCCTGAAAAATTTTTAGTCGGGCATTATTGTGTTGAATCTCTTAGGACTTCTACGTGGATCATATACCATTATGTCACGGCAAAAACTAATGTGGTTCCATCAAAGCATTTTCGTCGACAATTTTGCTTCATCAAAATTGCATTCGATGCAGTAGAACAGTGTTTTAACCTGACCCAAGCAAAATAGATCTTCTCTGCTAAATTAGATGATGAGAGCCATAAGAAACTTGCCGATCCTCAAGGTGTGGATCGGGTGCCCAGAAATCCCAATTACAATAGTTCTACTGCTTTTTTTTTATTCATACAGAAGGGTCTCTCACTTCCTTCTTGGGCAACCAACTTGTTATAGGCCAAAGAAGTCACAGTCCGCAAATCACGTAGTTGGAAGCATAATCAAAAGAACTTTCTTCTCGATTCATCCGTTGAGAAATTGCGAGAAGCGACACAAGGCAAACAATTTTCTAAGTATAAGTATTGCATTCGAAAATAATCATCGGAGATCTTGCATAAACAACTCAGTGAGCCACAATCAATGCCATTCGATAACTGGTCCAAACAAGACGGAACTGGAAAATATACCAAGACAAAATCAGGGAAAGATCCCGAAGATCAAAATCCAACAGTCATTTGTTGGATTAGTCAGCTAGGGCGTCTGCCAGCTCGTTCACTATCATTTCCATGTCACTCTCAATTCAATGGACGATGTTTTGGTCAAGGGTCTTCGTCTTTTGTTTGTTTCACTTTGGAAAAGTCTGCTTGCGCCAATTTCATTGAAGTAGATGAATGCCCCCATTAATGTAATATTTAGCCATTCTTTTGACTTGGTCAAAAAGTGGGCTTTTTATTAAAAAAAAAAAAAAGGGGAGAGAAAAGGGAAAAACGAAGAGTTATAAAGGGGAAAGAAGAGCACGTCCGGAGAAGGAAAGAGGAAAGGAAAGAAAAAGAAGAGAAAATAAAAGAAGGGAAAAAAAAAAGAAGAGAGAGGGAAAAGGGAAAAAGGGCTTTATGCGTACTTGCCACGGGGTTTTCATCAAGCTGGAGTTACTTCGATTCGCAACACCCGATAGCGATTCAAGCCCTTCGTTCTTTTAATCGAACTAGTTTTTGGAATTATAACTTAAATTCATAATTAAGATAAACTAGAACTATGAAATTCGAATTTGAGTCATAACTCCAAAAACTACTCCGATTAGAAGAAGGAAGGGCTTGAATTCTTACTGGCCGTTAATAAATGCGACTTAATAAGGTCTCGCGGCAACTTGTTCCCACGCGTGCATGAGGCCATTCAATTCAATGGATATACTTTCCTCCTTGTTCCTCCAATTTTCAAGATCTCCAATGCATGCTCAATTTAAGAGAATGTGGCCCAATTCCATCCTTCAAGTGGCCGGCCCCGCTAAATTATTTGGGGTAGGGCTTGGCGTTCTTGCTTGGTTGGACCACGACTCGGTTCATTCTCCTTAGGATTTTTTATGATGCTACTTAGAAATAAAAATAATCCCAAGGTGAATATTTGTAGGGTCAGTGTGTTAACGACGTATGCGATAAATTTAAGACTTCTAATGCACTAATTTTATTTTTGTCAACTCTCGTATGCAAATTTTTGTAGAGTATATGCCGACTTATGTTGATTGGTTATTAATGTAACCATTCCTCTCCAAGCTGCACAATGCTCATTGCAATCTAAGTATTAGATCACCACGATGCCACGGATCACATCCATTAAACGCATGTTTAATGCAGGACACTATAGCAAATTTTCACATACATTCGAGTATCTGATTAAAACATTCAATTTCTAGGAAACGACTTGTAATCCGATTGATTTCACAGGGAATGAATCAATTGCGGCCTCTACCTTTCTTCTTCACCATTTTCATCTCATAAAATCTCCACCAGACAAGAAAGATGTTTTGGCCAAAGTCTTCCAAATGTGTCTGTTTCTCCTTGGAAAATTTCTGGGTCATGGCAAGCTCAAAGGGCCACGACCAAGCAGACTTGCCTTGTTATAAATTTGATAAGTTTGTGCTGCCGGCCAGTGAAATTCCGTCATAAGCTTTACTCCAATCGTGAATGGTTATAATATTCCGTTGGTCAATAAATCTCCGTGCACGGTACTTTTCTAACATGAATAATAAATTGTAAGTCCCGATGGCAATATCATATGATGGTGGTCCAACCGACTGATGGTAATTCACAGACAGTGTTAGCAATCTACACACATTAAATGCAAGAGAGTAAGATATCAATTGTCTTAGGAATTTATCACTTAAAATGACAACTTAGAGGTAAATTTAATAACTTATTGACATAGATCCGCCTTTAAGATAATAAGTTACCAGCAGAAAAAGGAACTTACCAACTTCAGGAAAATATAATTTACCACTCAAAATAAAACTTAGCAGTGAAATTAGAAACTAGTAACTTTAAGATCATGGACCATTTTTATCATTTTTCTTAAATTGAAAAATTCCTGACAATCAATTGGTAGATGTTAGATTTGAGAAGGGTATCGTTCTCTCAATGGTAAATTATAATTAGTTCAACCGGACAAAAAAAGGGATTAATTAAAAAAAAACACAAAGTTTATTTCGAGTGACATTTATGACATGAATTTTTTTTATCTCATAAAAAAACATCAACTTTCACTTAAATCTCAAATTTAGCCCGAACAATTTGAAAATTTCACGTCACTAGGTCAAATTTGAGACTCGAGTAAAAATTGGTGCTTTTTGTAGAGATAAAAAAAAGTTTGTGCTAGGATTGTCACTCAAGGTAAAATTAGTGACTTTTTTTTTAATTAGCCGATAAAAAAGCTGCCACTCAACTTTTACGGGAACTTGTAACAGTGAACAAGTTCGGCCAATTTTTATCTTGGTAAAAACAGCTATCTACAATATCGTTTTAAATACATGTTTCCACTTGCACATGGCACAGTTCACATGTTTTGCATCAACAGCAGCATGAAAATCCACGAGAGGAAACGCCATTGCCGGGTGGAAGTAAGCAACCATGTTACAGGTCATGTAGATACATTCGCCAAGCAAATGCCAAACTGTTAAAAGCTTTAGGATCAGTTTTACATATTACTAGGGATGCATGACAGAAACACGATATTTTCGCCCGAAGAGATGACCAAGGGGGAAGCCCAAGTACGAGCTCATTGGCATCTTCAGTTGGACTAATCTTAATTAAAAAAACTTAAACCAATAAGTTATATTCCAATTAGAATTTATCAACTCCTCCATATTGTGTCACATACATGATGTGATGCTTCTTTTCACTTAACATCCTCACACGTTCACCTCAACACGTGTAATAGATAGCTGAATTCTAACAAATTGTTTGCCAAAACAGGAGCAAATTTGTGCGCAATATAATTTTCAATATGATCAATAAATTCTAAATTTTGTTAGTAAAATCATGTAACTGGCGACTTCTTAATTAGTCAAGCACGCTGATGGTAATGTAACTTACAAATTGGAACAAAAACTTAGTACTGACACTAGTAACTTACCACGTAAATCCTTACAAGTTAGTAAATTTCTAATATAGTAACGATTTTTCCATTGGAAAGAAAATCAAGGGGAAATTACTCAAATTTACCAAACATTTGTGGATCCAATCACAATCTTCTCTCGAACTTTGGGATAGTATAGGTTTGCCCCTGAGCTTTCAATTGTTATCTCATGTTACAGCAGTTATTTTTCCGTTATGTTTTCTATAGCATGCGCAATGCACACACCTGTTAAGGGGTAAAATTGTATTTTCATCTCATTTTTGAAGGAAACATTTTTGTCACCATTGATTTATGTAGACAATGGAAAAATAAAGAAAATGGAGAAATTGATATCATGAAGAAACAAATTTCAATAATAATATCAAATAAATTTCTTTAAATTTGATGGATATATTAATATAACTAATAAGATATTTTAAGAAAAAGAAACGCAAATAACTAAAAAGAAAAACGGTCTCAACAACAAAAAAAAGGTCAAATTACAAAGCCGCCTACTCATTATGTATTTTTTAACGGTTTATTAACATTTCGACAAAAAAAAAGGTTTATTAACACAACAACTGATTGATTTGATAAATCATTTTCTTTCATGAGTTGAGGGTATCATTTCCTTTTTAAATTTTATAAATACTTTTATTAATTAATAAACTTAATGAGCAAACAAATTTTTTTTTCATTTTACATATTCTGTTATTGAGGCATTTTCTCTTTTTTAAATAGACTTTTTGTAAAGCTCCGCCATTGAAGTCATTACATACAAGTGAAATTGGTAGCTTACTAATGTGTGCTCGCTTTTAGGTTAGTAACTATGAAATTTGGTAGAGTAAAGTTCAATACTAACCTTGTCAACCTATTTAGGAAGTTGCTACTGGAAACATAATTTTACTGGTGAAATTTAACAAATCACTTGTGAAATTAGTGGCCTGCTTTTCGCTTAGTGGAGTTACATGAAATTTATCAACTTTGATTGGAATAGTAAATTATTAATTTCAACAGATGGACAACTTGCAAAACATTAGAGCAGTTAGTATATGTCATTATTTTAGACATATGTAAAATAATGTTGATATGGACATCCCGAGTGCGATAGATTTGGTTTAAATGGAGAACGAGTCGTCACCTGTCTTCAACAACGGGACGTGCGGGAGAGACTCGGATATAATAGAAAATTCTGTAATGAACGCCAGTCTCAATTTAAAGGTTGAAGTAGCTTCACTCAAGGAGCGCACAAACTTCATCGGACATGGCTTCGGTAGTACTAGGAATCCTCCTACTACTAATTCCGCTTCCACTTTCCGCCGAAGCTCAGACCCCCGGCAGCTTTACCTTGGGCTCCTCGTTGACAGCGACTGACAGGAACTCTTCCTGGCTGTCCCCGTTGGGCGAATTCGCATTCGGGTTCCGAGAAATGGGAAGAGGAGCTCATTTGCTGGCGATATGGTTCGAGAAGATAGAGGATAAAACCATAGTCTGGTCGGCGAACGGCGATAATCTAGCACCCGAAGGTTCGACAGTCCAGTTGACCGCCGACGGCAGACTGGTGCTTGTGGACCCAAAAGGAAGTGAGTTGTGGTCTCCTCTCCCGACCATCACTGGCGCAGCGTATGCGGCCATGCTTGACACGGGGAACTTTGTCCTGACGTGCCAGAACAACGTCGACTTGTGGGGGACGTTCAGCCAACCGACCGATACGATACTCCCTACGCAGCAATTGGATCTAGGGACTAAAGTTAGAGCTCGCTACTCTGAAGTGAATTACTCCGCTGGGAGATTTCACCTCATACTACAAGACGACGGAAATCTCGTATTCTATGCCACTCCTTCCAAGCCGGTCCTGTCAGATGCTTACTTGGCTAGCAACACCCTTGGTACCGCCTTCCGGTTGATATTCAATCAAAGTGGTCAGGTCTACCTCACGGCAATGAATGGAACAGTACTAACTCTCGTCACCTCAGGCACCAACCCGACCAGCGGATTTTACCAAAGAGCGATCCTTGAATATGATGGGGTCTTCAGGCAATATGTCCACCCAAAGACACCAAATTCGAGTTCTGGCTGGGCAATGGGCTGGTCGATGGTCTCTTCCCCGGTCCCTTCAAATATATGCATGAGGATCACCCAACAAACAGGTGGTGGAGCTTGTGGCTTCAACAGCTACTGTACTCTTGGAGATGATCAAATTCAGAGGCCCCAATGCCACTGCCCACCTGGATATACCCTGTTAGATTCGACGAACGAGATGAACAGATGCAGACAGGACTTCACACCACAGAGTTGTGATGGAAGTAAGCCTGAAACAGACCAGTTCACTTTGCGTGACATGCTCAATACAGACTGGCCATTGTCTGATTACGAGTTTAGCGAGCCACAAACCGAGGACTGGTGCAGACAGGCTTGCTTGGCTGATTGTTTTTGTGCAGTTGCTATTTTCCGAGATGGAAATTTCTGGAAAAAGAGGATCCCTCTTTCAAATGGTAGGATGGATTCTAGTGTGGGTGGAAAGGCTCTGGTCAAGGTCAGGATACATAACTCGACTTCAAAATCTACAGGAAACGGAAACAAGAATTCTACTCTGATTATCATCGGATCAGTGCTGTTGAGTAGCTCTGTGTTTGTGAACTTTCTTTTACTCCTCATTACTTATTTAATTTATAGAAGCTTCCGATCTTGGGATTCTAAGTTTTCACGACCAGTCCAGATCAACAGAGCCACAGGCACACAGACTTTCACTTATCAGGAACTTCAAGAAGCAACAGATGGATTCAAAGAAGAACTAGGTAGGGGTGCTTTTGGAACAGTGTCCAAAGGTGTTCTCGGATCCGAGGATACCAACTTTGTGGCAGTAAAAGTGTTGACAACGAGGACCGGAGAAAGCGAAAAGGAGTTTGAAAGAGAAGTGAGTGCAATTGGCCAAACTAACCACAAAGAACTTAGTGCGGTTGCATGGATTCTGCAATGAGGGTCAATACCGACTGCTGGTGTATGAATTCATGAGCAACGGCAGTTTGGCCGATTTTCTATTTGGTGCTTCAAGGCCTAGCTGGTACAAAAGAATAGACATTGCCTGTGGTGTTGCGCGGGGGCTCTCTTACTTGCATGATGATTGTACCAGGCATATAATTCACTGTGACATTAGGCCGCAGAACATTCTTCTTGATAGCTCTCTCGCTGCAAAAATATCAGACTTCGGATTGGCTAAGCTCTTGATGGTGAACCAAACACGAACCATTACTGGAGTCAGGGGAACCAGAGGTTATTTAGCGCCAGAATGGTTCAGGAATATGCCTATTTCTGGCAAAGTAGACGTTTACAGCTTTGGCATTTTGTTGCTAGAGCTCATCTGCTGCAGAAAGAATTACGAGCCTGAAACTGAAGCTCAAATTGTGCTGGTCGACTGGGTGTATGACTGCTACCATGACGGGAACATAGTTGTGCTGGTGGAGAGTGACGAGGAGGCATCAAGTGACATGAGGAGGGTGAGAAGATTTGTGATGACAGCATTGTGGTGCATCCAGGAAGACCCAGCTTTGAGGCCAACCATGAAGAAAATCACTCAGATGTTGGAGGGAGCTGTTGAAGTCTCAGTCCTTCCAAATCCATGCTCTTTTATCAGTTCAATATGATTTTGCTTATCGATACAACTAATGTCTGTAATCATGAATAGTATTTGTATTGTCTGCAAGTGCTGTTACGCCAGAATAAACTTTTTCATAATGTCTTCGCATGTATCCAAGAGAGAACGGGTTGACGATTGTCAGCAAAAGGGATTGTGGAGAGATCAAGTAACTGTATCAAATGATGCAGAATCAATCGAGGTGAGGAAAATGATATCAAAGGCTCCAAATGTTCTCGTCAAGTCGAATCTCCCATGATGTAGCAAAAATCACGGTCTTCTTAATTGCGATGAAATGTAGTGAGAAGCATGGATGTTAGATAGTGCAAATTCACACGTATTTTTTTTTCTAAGGATTAATCCCTAATTTTGTGAAATGTTCTGAAAAGTTTAATAGGCGAATATTTGGGTGTCAACAATAAGTCTCCAAGCAAAAACTGGTGTCTATCCAGCCCAATCCGTGAGTAAACCAAGCTCCGTTCAAGTTCATCCATCTCTAATCTTCATCACCTTGACGTCCTAAAAGGTGTTAGGTTGTGGTCCATTCATCACATATCGAGCATTGTATCGAAGTTTCAAGTCAGAGTATGCTTTCGACCGAAAAAAGATAGTCGAGTATGCTAGCTTGCCTTGTCCCAACGTGCGTCCATAAGATTTTTGTTAAGTTAATGACTCGATACTTCATTGACCCTCTACAAGCTCTAAATGCTCTATTTTTTATGAGATAAATGCACAAAAAGTCCTAAAAGCTACTGCAAAAGTGCAATCAAGTTATGAAACTTTCATAAAATGTAATCAAATCTTAAAATTTGTTAAATTAGTTCAATCAAGTCCCTCTATTAGCTCTGTAAAAAAAAATTGTCCCTCTATTAGCTCCATCCAATTTGGTTAACATAAACCACTGGCATTGCATGTTTTTTTTTTCTGCCATTTTTTTGCAGAAAGAGATGCTGATGAGGTTGCCATGTCAACCATTTCAAAAGAATAAAAGAAATTCAAAGAAAAATTCGATTTTAAGATTTTAAAAAATTAAAATCTAAAAAAAGGAAAAAAAAAAAAAAAAGAAGAAAGAATCAAACATAGGAGAAGTTGAGAAAGACGGTGGTAGTTCCAATTTAGGTGGAGGTAGCTTGTGGGGTGCGTATGATAACATTTTTGTTTCCGGAAATAATTTCTATTCAGAAATAATTTTTTTATATTTTTATTCCCTTTCTGAGTAGAAAAACATGTTTTTTTTTTGGTCGAAGTAGAAAAACATGTTTGGCAATTACTAGAAAATTTTTATTCATGGAATGAAAAAAGAACAAAAATGCATTTGCTACAACCCTAAAAATTTGTATTCATGATTTTTTTTTCATTCAATTATAAAAATATCAATGGAGACTTAACAATTCATGTTTGGATAAAACTAGATTAGAAATAGAATCGGAATATATTATGATATAGAATTGGATGACCTTAATACAATCATAAAAAAAAAAAAATTACTCCTTATAGACAAAGCAAATATCAAGTAGAGGCCGAGGAAATTGCAATTTAGGGTTTTAGGTTTTATAGTTTAGGGGAGTAGAGGTCGAGGAAATTGCAATTTAGGCTTTTAGGTTTTATAGTTTAGGGGTTTGCGGTTTAGAGTTAGGGGTTTAGAGTTTGGGGTTTGGGGTTTGAGGTTGAGGTTTAATGTTGAGGTCTTGGGGTTTTGGATTTAGCAAATTAGGGTTTAGGATTTAGGAATTTGGGATTTAGGAAATTGTTTCTCTAAAATGACATTCTCTCTTTTTGTTCCTGGAAACAAAGAAGTAAAATTTTTTTTACTTCTTGTTTTTATTCCTAATCTATTTCCTAACCATTGATCTATTCCGAGAAATAGAAAAATTAACTGACATATACAAATAAATTTTTTTTTGTTGTTGTGGAGAACAAAATAATTGAAAAAAAAAAGAGAAATAGAAATGTTATCAAATAGGCCCTTGGCAGCCACCGATGCACTGACGAGTTGATAAATGCGCTTCTCGAGAATCATTTTTAGTTTGATTTTTCTGTCTTTCTGATATTTTTATTTCTCTAAAATATTGAAAACAATTATTCATATATTAATCGCAACATAGGACATTTGGCTTTTAATAACTTTTTAATATTTTTTTTTCTAAAATGGACGATGTGGCAACCACATCCATCAGCGTTTCTCTCTTTGAACAACAATGAAAAATTATATCAAATTTTCCCGTCAGCCATATTGGACAAAGAGAGACTTGATTGCATTATTTTGGCAAGTTTCAGTACTTAATTGTACTTTATTTTAAAGTTTTAATAATTGCATTTTTGCGATAAGTTTTAGCACTTTCGATACACTTATCCTTATTTTTATAAACTCTTGTATGCAAATTTTCATAGAGTATATGCAAAATTATGTTGACTTGTTATTAACACAACCGTTCCTCTCCAAGCTGCGCAAGACTCATTGCAGCCTAAGCATCAGGTCATCACAACAATGCGGATCACATACATCGAGCGCATGTTTAACGCGGGACGCCACAGCAAAATTTCCATATACATTCGAGCGTCCGCAGCTATGATTGGAACAGTCAATTTCCACGAAGGGAGCCGTGATCGGTTTGATTTCATAGGGGAATGAATCAACTGGGGTCTCTATGCATTCTTCTCCATCATTTTCAAACACATAAAGTCTCCTCTAAACAAATGACTTTAAAAAAAAAAAAAAGTCTCCTCTAAACCTAAAAGATGTTTGGTCAAAGTCTTCTAACTTCGTCTGTTTTCTTCCCGGGAAATTTCTGGGTCACAGCAAAGCTTGATGGCCCTGCCCAAGCAGACTTTGCATTGTTCTAAATTGGATTCGTTTGCGCTGCCAGCCAACAGGTTCCGTGCACGGCACTTCTCTAATGTGACTATAATTTATAAATCTTGTAGGTAATATCATGTGACTTGTTGGTCCAAGTTCCAATCAACCGATGGTAATTTGCAGACCATGTTAGTAATTTGCCAACACTACATGCAAGGGTAAGTTATCAGCTTCCTTAGGAATTTATCGCTCAAAATAAAAATAAAAAAAAACTTAGCAGCGAATTAATAACATACTGGTGAAATTAATAACTTATTGACATAGATCAACTTATAAGATAGTAAGCGTCTAGCGCCGGCGGAGTAAGGAACTTACCAACTTCAAGTAGATTATAATTTACCACTCGAAATAAAAAACTCGGTGGTAAAATTAGATCGAAACCGATAAATTACCAGCATGGGTCTCCCTACGAGTTAGTAAGTTACTAACAAAGTAAGAAATTTGCTATTGGGAATAAAACCTCGGTTAGTAACTTACTATGGAAATAAGTAACTTACCAATGTAGACCCGCTTTTAATATGGTAAGGTACCAACATTTTGAGAGATTTACTAACACCAAACTCAATCTCAAATTGTAAACCTCCGCCATTAAAGTTGGAGTTGATATCATTAAAAACCTCAAAACTGGTAAGCATGTGACAAATTTACTCCAAATTAATTTGTTATTGAAAAGTAAGAAATTTGCTATTGGAATAAAACCTTGGTTAGTAACTTACTATGGAAATAAGTAACTTGACAATGTAGACCCGCTTTTAATATGGTAAGTTACCAACATTTTGAGAGATTTACTAACGCCAAACTCAATATCAAATTGTAAACCTCCACCATTAAAGTTAGGGTTGATATCACGAAAACCCTAAAACTGATATGTCTATGATAAATATACATAAAATTAATTTTTTGATCATCAAAAACCTCAAATTGATACACTTGTGACAATTACATCCTCCGTTAAATTGGATTAATACTATGAAAAATTACAAACTGGTAAACCTGTGTAAAACCTAAACTGGTACACCCATCAATTGCCATATATCATCTAACTTAGTAATTTGAATGTAAAATTTAATGAAAACTAATAGAGGGTAAATTTGTCGCAAATATACCAATTTGGGATTTTTAGTGGTCAAAAAATTAATTTTTGGTAAATTTATTATAAGTGTACAAGTTTAGAGTTTTTTATGATATTAACCCTCAAAATTAGTAAGCACAAGCGAAATTAGCAATATGTCTCCTCGCTTCTAGGGCGGTTAAGTATCACATAAAGTATGAAATTTATTAAAGGTCTTACTCAACAATAAGTTCATTTACCTATTTAGGAGGTTGTCTTTGGAGACATGATCTTACCAGTACAGTTAAGGACCGTGAAAGTAGTAATTTACCGACTGAAGCTCCCTTTTAGTTTAGTAAGTCACTGCCGGTGAAATAGTGAATTATCTACTTCTTTAGAATTTTTTTACAAAGCACCCAGCTCTCGATTTTTATACATCCCTCACCGTAATAATATCTCGTGATTTGCAGCGATAACTTGATATATCTACTATACTAGATTTTAGGACCGTGAAATCGTATTTTTGTTGATAATTTACCGGTTAATCGGCAGGCTCACTTAAACAAATCTAAAACACTCGGTAATCTACTGCTAGATGTCAACGTGGTAGGATTCATTATCTTGTTGACAAGTGAGGGGCTACTTGTTAAATCGAAAATTACTTGGTAATCTACCGGTAGATATTAGATTTGAGAAAGGTATGCTTTCCTTATAAAATTATTTTGACTGGATAAAGAACTCTGCCAACCAACTTTTACACGGCACTTGCAAATGTTCAACTTCTACACGACACTTGCAAATGTGAACGATAATATATAAAAAGAATGGAGAAAAATAATTTGATTAAACAATAAACAGAAAAATAATCAATGATATGAAAAATAATTTTGTTATTAATTTGATGAATGTATAATAAAACTAATAAGGTATTTTAAGAGAGAGAAAAAAACGCAATTAAGTGAAAAGGAAAATGTCTCAACGACAAGAACGTTGACAGATGGAGCTCTTAATAAAACTTGCTGATTCACACATGAGGCGCTGGTTTTCATCCTTAAGGCTGAAGTAGCTCAACCTCAAGGAGCACCTGAAAGTTTCATCTCACATGGCTTCAGTGATGCTCGGAATCCTTCCGCTGCTTGTTATGCTTCCACTTTCTGCCAAAGCTCAGACCAACAGCAACCTAACCTTGGGCTCCTCGTTGACGGCAGATGACCGGAACTCTTCCTGGCTGTCGCCGTCAGGCGAATTCGCCTTCGGGTTCCGGAGAATGGGACGAGGAGCTCATTTGTTGGCTGTATGGTTCGAGAAAATAGAGGACCAGACCATCGTCTGGTCTGCAAATGGTGATGATCTAGCGCCAGACGGTTCGAAAATCCAGTTGACTGCCGACGGCCAGCTCGTGCTTGCCGACCCAAATGGAAGAGAGTTGTGGTCTCCTAGCCCGACTGTGACCGGTGTAGCGTATGCAGCCATGCTCGACACAGGGAACTTTGTCCTGGTGAGCCAGAACTACGTCAACTTGTGGGAGACGTTCAGCGAGCCGACCGACACAATACTGCCTACGCAACAATTGGATCAAGGGACTACAGTTAACGCTCGCTACTCCGAAATGAATTACTCCACTGGGAGATTCCACTTCATACTACAAGACGATGGAAATCTCGAGTTCTTTGCCACTCCTACCCCGTCGGACCCTTTAGATGCTTACTGGGCCAGCAACACCCTGGGTACCGGCTTCCGGTTGATATTCAATCAAAGTGGTCAGGTCTATCTCACGGCAATGAATGGAACGGTACTCAATCTCGTCACCTCAGGCACAGTCCCAAACAGCGGATTTTACCAGAGAGCGATCCTTGAATATGACGGGGTCTTCAGGCAATATATCCACCCTAAGACGGCAAATTCAAGTTCTGGCTGGGCAATGGCCTGGTCGATGGTCTCTTCCCCGGTCCCTCCAAATATATGCACGAGCATCTCACAAAATATCGGTCCTGGAGCTTGTGGCTTCAACAGCTACTGTGCTCTTGGAGACGATCAAAGGCCCCGATGCCGCTGCCCACCTGGATATACTCTGTTAGATTCAATGAACGAGATGAACGGATGCAGACAGGACTTCATACCACAAAGTTGTGACGGAAGTAGGCCGGAAACAGACCAGTTCACTTTCCAATACATGCTCAATACCAACTGGCCATTGTCTGATTACGAGCGTAGTGTGGTGCAAACTGAGGACTGGTGCAGAGAGGCTTGCTTGGCTGATTGTTTTTGCGCAGTTGCTATTTTCGGCAACGGAATTTGCTGGAAAAAGAAGATCCCTCTTTCAAATGGAAGGATGGTTCCTAGTGAGATTGGAAAAGCTCTGATCAAGGTCAGGATAAATAACTCGACTTCAAAATCTACAGGAAATGGAAACAAAAATTCGACTCTGATTATCATCGTATCAGTGCTGTTGAGTAGCTCTGTGTTTGTGAACTTGCTTTTACTCCTTATTACCTATTTAATTTATAGAAGCTTCCGATCTAGGGATTATAAGTCGTCACGACTAGTCCAGATCAACCAAGCCACATGCACGCAGACTTTCACTTATCAGGAGCTTCAAGAAGCAACAGATGGATTCAAAGAAGAACTAGGTAGGGGTGCTTTTGGAACAGTGTACAAAGGTGTTCTCGGATCCAAGGAAGCAAACTTTGTGGCAGTAAAAGTGTTGGCGACAAGGACCGGAGAAAGCGAAAAGGAGTTTGAAAGAGAAGTGAATGCAATTGGCCAAACTAACCACAAGAACTTAGTGCAGTTGCATGGATTCTGCAGTGAGGGTCAACACCGACTACTAGTGTATGAATTAATGAGCAACGGCACTTTGGCGGATTTTCTATTTGGCGCTTCAAGGCCCAGCTGGTACAAAAGAATAGACATTGCCTGTGGTGTTGCGCGGGGGCTCTCTTACTTGCATGACGATTGCACCAGGCATATAATCCACTGTGACATCAAGCCGCAAAATATACTTCTTGATGGCTCTCTCGCTGCAAAAATATCAGACTTCGGATTAGCTAAGCTTTTGATGGGGAACCAAACACGAACCACCACCGGAGTCAGAGGCACCAGAGGTTATTTAGCGCCAGAATGGTTCAGGAATATGCCCATTTCTAGCAAAGTAGATGTTTACAGCTTCGGCATTTTGTTGGTAGAGCTCATCTGTTGCAGAAAGAACTATGAGCCGGAAGCAGAAATTGAAGCTCAAATTGTGTTGGTCGACTGGGTGTATGATTGCTACCACGACGGGAGCGTACTTAAGTTAGTGGAGAGCGATGAGGAGGCATCAAGTGACATAAAGAGGGCGAGAAGATTTGTGATGACAGCATTGTGGTGCATCCAGGAAGACCCGGCTTTGAGGCCGACCATGAAGAAAATCACTCAGATGTTGGAAGGAGCTGTTGAAGTCCCAGTCCCTCCAGATCCAAGTTCTTCTATCAGTTCAAAATGATTTTGCTTAGTCAGACAACTGGTGTCTGCAATCAGGAATTGTATTCGTATGGTCTATAAGTGCTACTACGCCAGAATAAACTTTTCCATAATATCTTCAAATGGATCCAGCTTAAAAAAACTAAATTGTCCTGAAGTTCAATACTCCCTCGCATGCATCCAAGAGAGAAAGGGTTGACGATTGTTGGCAAAAGGGATTGCAGGCGAGCCAGTATGCAATTATGACAAGAGTCTTAAATTGTTGAGTTATCAAGTAACTACATCGATTGCTGCAGTATGTCACTGAAAAATCTTTACTTGCAGGCATTATTGTTACGAATCTCCTAGGAATTCTTCGCGGATCATATCTTGTATGTCACGGAAAAACTAACGTGGCTCCATCACAGCATTTTCGTCAGCTATTTTGCTTCACTGAAATTGCATTTGACACGGTAGAAGAGTATCTCAAACCTGATCTAAGCAAAATAGACCTTATCTGCTAAATTAGACTGATGAGAACCATACGAAACTTGCTGATCCTCAAGTCGTGGATTGGTGCGCTGAAATCCCAATTTCAACAGTTCTGCTGCATTTTTATTCATACACAGAGACTCTCACTTCCTCTAGCTCACCAACTTCTTTGAAATGAGTCAATAAAGCCAACGTCTAGCATAAATAAGATTTGTGCAAATCCATAGTAGGCACACAATAGTCAAAGGTGTTGGTTTGAGAAGATGCATTGCTATAGGTTAAAATAAAAACCTACCTCGGTTGACTTCTTTCGAAAACTATTACTATAGATCAACATCGGAGTTGGCCCAAACCTAGGCCGTGACGCTTCCTCTTGAGTTGAATTGAAGTTCGACTTTTGCAATTCCTTACATAAGGATTTTTAAAATACCAGATCTCCACCTACACAAGCAAATTGTTGATAAAGCTCCAAAATGAGACCAAAGAAATCACAATCCGCAAATCATGTAGTTTGAAGCATAATCAAACGAGCTTTTTTCTTGATTCATCGGTCGAGAAATTGAAGGAAGTGGTGCAAGGCAGATAATATTCTGAGCATACGTAAAACTTTGCAAATAATCTTTGGAGATCTCGTATAAAGCACTCAGTGAACCACAGGTAATGCCATTTGATAGCTGGTCCGAACAGGAAAAAACTGGAAAATTTACCGAAATAAGACGATGGAAAGATCCCGAAGATCCAAATCCAAAATTCAATTTGCACGAAAGGCTAAATACATAGAAAGAATATGTTTTGGTTAAGGTCTTCGACTTTTGTTTATTTCACCTTGGAAAAGTCTGCTGGCGTCAATTCTGTATAAGTAGACGAATGCCCATCAATGCACCTGGCGAAGCAGAAATTGGAGGGGAATGGAAGCATGGGAAGCTTGGACGGTGAGAACAATGCGAGCTGCTCAAGGTATAATTCGCCTTCAACGGCCTGAGTGGGCCTTCTCTTCCATGTTTTTCTATGACACTGGCCTGAGGTTGTGCAGCATTGTAACAATGATCAATTTACTGCATGTTTCCCTTCGTTTCTTTCTTATTATAATGCGCGCCAGCGTGATTACTGCATCCACCTTTGCGTTCAAAGTAACACCAAACGGTGTATATGTCCTGTCCTATGACACTGGCCCGAGGTTGTACAGCATGATACCAAAAAGTCCTTCAATAGCATAGCATGATTTATCTACTTTCTGTGCTGACATAAGGACGTGTAAAACATATGCCCACAAAATACGAAAGTAGGCTGATGCACATCTATATTGGCTAGTCTTCTGAAATCCATCATTCAGGTTCTTATACGGGAGAAAAAACCTGGAAACTCCAGGTAGCATTTATCTCACTCGTGAACATAATTTTCTTCTCCAAAGCATACTGGGGACTAAAGTTGGCACGTGACAACTAGACAAAGGATGAATCAATGAACAATTGATAGGAAGGGAAACAAATGGGACAAAGAAGGTAGAACGACACAATGATGATGTGCCGCAAGCTATTAACTTTTCCTCGAAGTTTGCCCGGCACTTAATCTGGCAAAGTTCTGTCATAGAACAGTAAATTTTCACAAAAGCAGGTGAACTATTTCTTCCCATGAAATGGCCATACACAACGCAATGAATACATCTATACACGAGTAGGAAATTAAACTACTACTGCTGCCCTTGAGGGGAGAAAACCTGTGAAGATCGTGTGATACTTTAGACGGGTAAATAAATAAACTGCGCGCCAACTGCTTCATTCCAGGCCCACTTGCCCAGATTTCGATCCGTGCCCCCTCCTTGTAGTCCTAACATAGTCTGCCCTGATTGCCCACAACTGCTCGCCAACTGCTTTCATGTCAGGCCGATCAGCCCGGATGGGTGCTGCACACTGAATGGCCAACCCAAAGATTCTCACGAGTATCCCTGCATCAACTACTTCTTCCAATCTTGGATCCACAAGGTCGTTGACCTCTCCCTCGTCGAACTTCTTGAAGGCCTGCACAGTCATGTGTCCACTGAATTTTCTGACTAAACTATTAATTCATTCAATTAAGGATAGAAGTCTTACGTCAATGAAGGTAACTGACAAACTACTCTCAGACATGCATCAAGCTAGCATGATCATTTTTCTGATGTAAACCTGACTATAATGACACAATGATCTCATCTTTTTCTTTTAACAAGATTTGTGATCTAGTTGAAGATAAGCTTAACAAAGAGCGGCTCATCTAACCAAGCTTGGGTGCAATTCAGCAGTCGGTGAAAACAATGGGAACCACTGGATTTTCTTTTTTCTTTTTCATTTTTTCAATCACGAGTCATCTCATATTATATAGTTATCCCTATAGCTATTACCCATCAACTGGTGCTGTTCTGTATTGATGAAGGTTTCACTGTAATTCAATATCGAAAAAGCATACATGCAATGGAGTCCGAGATTTCTCACATTATGATGAATATTCTAGTAACTAAACCATTTGTTTTAAGAAGGTGAGATTAACATACCCATACAAGTGTCACACGTTCTTCAAAAGGCCGCTTTAGTTCAACAGGACGACGGCCCGTCAGCATTTCAACAAGTAAAACTCCAAACGAGTACACATCACTCTTGGTAGTAAGCTTATAGGTCCTCATATACTCTGGGTCTAGGTAACCAACTGTCCCTTTCACATTTGTTGAGACATAAGATTCATCTGAATCCACAGCACCAAGCCTTGCAAATCCAAAATCAGCTACCTTAGCCCTCAAGGTCTCTGTCAGAAGGATGTTCGATGATTTTACATCGCGATGGATAATTTGCCTTTCTATTAAGGACAACAGAAGATAAGATTTGATTAGTAAGGAAAAGACAAAAGAATGGTATTAAAGCTTCAAGAGCCATGTGTGGCCAGCAAGGATCACAATGCATGAATCGCATTATGGTTATGTCATAGTTTTTCCGTGGACAATGACTTCCAAGAAAGTGTGAAGAGGAAACAATTGATTTGAAGGCTAAAGATAGTATTAGTAACCATGTTCGGATGACATGGAGATTGCAGATCCATGTCAGTCACAGTAAGCAATAGAAGAACAGAAACTATCAGCCCTTTCCCTTCGAGTCCTTGACAGCCTTTTCATCCCTCCAGGTGAAATTCAAATATCAAATGCAGTAGGCTCAAGCTAGGATGCTGTTTCCCTTCCTAATTTGTCCCTATATGCAGCAGCTACAAGTAGAGAAATTATAGCTGATAAATCCATAGGTGATGTTTAAATTACTCTTTGATCTTTCAAATCTGTTTATTGCTGTCTATATGAATTCCATCCTTTTGACATCTGAGACAAATAGAAGAAATTGCTAATTCCAGAGGATGTTTTCTCCACCAGAAATGCTCTTGCAAAGTTCTACAATTGTGAAGGGTGCAGAGGAATTTTATCTGTGAACAAGACTATCAAGAATGGCTGAAGTATTACCCTAAAAGAAAAAGCTTATATTTCCTAATACATGTTCGGATTTTCAAGGAACAGCTACCGTTCATGACCATTGATCAAGAGAGGCAGTATGTTTATAGCATTTAGCAGCCTCTAAAAGGGAACAGAGTCCCTTACCAAAAAAAAAAAAGGGAACAGAGTCGATAATAAATGGAAAAGAAGGTTAAAAGATAAACTTGTTGAATATCGCCCTCTTGGTTCTGTTCACACACTGACTAACCTGTGAGGATTAAGTCATATTCGTAACTTGCTTGATAAAAGCACTCGGTCACTTATGCTCTAACAAAACTACATGTACCCATGCAACCATGCCGACCAACTCGAGTAGAATGAGACATTTTAGATGATTTTTATCATGCGGAATTACTAGAAGAAGGGGTAATAGACGTACGGCTACACTTCTTGATGAAAGATTCAACAAAAAAAAATATATAGTGTAAGCTCAAAAGAGAAGTTCTATTACCTGCATATAGATGGAGATAAGTCAAGCCGTGAGCAATGTCGATGGCGATTTCAAGTCTTTGATTAAAATCCAGAATCCTACCACGACGTCCTGCAAGGATCGGGCATAAGTATTACCTTCGAAATGAAAAACTAGTCCAAACTCAAGTTTAGAGATCTTACCATCCAAATGTTCCCTTAGAGTACCATTTGGCACATACTCTGTGATGATAAAGCGTTCGTCTCCATTATCAACATACCCAAGCAGCCTCACCAGATTCCGATGATCAATCTTAGCTAGAAGCTCAACTTCACTGCTAAATTCAGTTCGCAAACCCTTAAAATGCTCCTGCGGAAAGTGAGATATTCTCACGTAAATCACAAGTCCATGGTATAATACAACGAAAAACAATTTAGGTAGGCAAACCATCTTTAAATCAGTCTGACAACACTAAAGAATGCCATGTCAAACTAGATCATAGCAGAATATATTAAATCTTGCTTTCAGTAAAGAAGGCAAACTCTTCGCTTTCTTCCATAAGAAACTTCCACCCACTCATAAGTAATAAGGACCAACTGTTTCAGTTGGACAGCATTAATATATCTATAACATTAAACAGAACGAAGCAGAGTCATTTTATGCCGCAGGCATACATTTTGTGAGAGGCATCCGTCTTTTACTTCATTTTAGGTAAAATCTTAGATGGCAACAAACTGTAACCGAATTCTCCTTTTAGCCCACTAGTTCAACTGCTTATGCTGGGACAATCATACAAACATAAGAACAAGCTCTTCCATTATAACAATCCTCTCAGGAAAAAAAACCACCTCTTTCTAAATGATGACATCAAAAGCAAGTATACACAGACCACTTAGTCCTATATCTGCAATTCGGTATGTCAATATCTAGAGTATGGCACCCCACAGGAACTTAAAGCATATAATTTGCTAGTAATTCTTTTAGGCGTATGCTCGTGACTCATCATATTTCACACTGGCAATAATTATGCAGGAGGGGCTATGTTTATTACATGAACAAAATCACCCACCCTCTTTGCTCTTTTTATGGCAACCACCTGACCATCATCTAGCTGCGCCCTGTAGACAGTCCCAAAGCCTCCTTTCCCTATTCGAAATGAAGGTGAAAAACTGTTTGTTGCTTTAGTGACCTGATTGAAATTGAGATGCAGCGATCCAAGTCTACTGAGTCTTGGAGATGGGGACATTGAAAATCTAGGACTCTGTGGAACCCTCATTGGACTAGGAGGCACCCGAGCTGGACTGCCCAGGAACTTTTCGTGGCAATAAACCTTTTCTGAAACAGAGTTCCTGTCGAAGGAGGAAATTGAATCCACTGGGAGGAAAGATGAGTTAGAATCTAAGACTAAGAAAGAAACAAACAAACAATACCAAAGTAAATAACTTTTGGTTCATATACCAATGTTGATGTACTGTACTTACTTGAATTCAGGTCCTTTGAAAGCATTGTGTGAGCAGTTGGTTTCCTTTTCCCATAGAACCAGGCACAAAGTGAAACACAACAGACAGCAAAAGTTCCCGGGACTACCACGCCAATAATTTTGGAGGTTGATGGAGGTTTATCATTATTGTCATTGCTATCCTTTGTCAAAATACCCTTATGGTTCCGTGCAGATTTGTCCATTGTAGGTTTCTGCAAAAGCTTTCTTCCTCGGCCAAGATGCAAACGTGCTGCCAATAGAAAAGGTTTGGCACGATTACGGACATTTTAAGTATAAAGCTTCCGCACTCAATAGACCTCCAAAAATCAAGACTGTAAACAATGAAATTATACACCATGTGAGTTATAAGTAGTACCTTGTGGAAGGTCGAGTTCACATTGAATTACTCCAGGGTATTCCTCAAAGTCACAACTGTTTGCGCCGTAGCTTTTGAGGGCCTCGCAGAACAAAAATTTGTCGACTACACCCCCATTGATGAAAAACAATTCACGACCTAGATAACTCGAATATGCTATTTGATCAGCACCGCAGACCCTCGACTTAAGAACAAACCCTGAAGCTGATGCTCTGAGAAATTGCACGAGCAACAGCAGCTGAGTAAATGCCGAAATTGACATCTAGAATCCTTAGGTACCTCCAAAATCTGTCATGGAAGCTAAAACCTTTGGGGAATCACCCCAACTTCTCCAATTACCAGCCAAACCACAAAGAACGGAACACGAGAGGACCTGGAGCCATCAGAGCCGATCGAGATCTCCTTTGTATTTGCTTCAGTGCGGAATGCTAACTCTGTGGCCTTCGAAGGTTCTTTAGGTAAGAAATTTCATGCGCTGGTGGTCATTCCAACCCACCAAGCACATGAACAAGAGAACCAAGGACCAAAATGAGATGATCGACCCAGAAATTTGTCCAAACCTCGCAGAGTCAATCCTTGAAAAGTCAGTTCTCGCAACCCAATGTCCCGGGGACCACCCCCACGGTCAAAAGACCAAACCTTTAGCACATACTTCAGTCTCTTCACCCTTGCAGTCTATGTTTTGAGGCTTCCAAGCTCGATCCGCCTGATCACCAACTAGAAATTTCCCACTCCTCACCTCGAGACTCCAGACAACCCCCACCCCCCAAATACCACGTCGCTTGACTTCACCACCCTGCGCAACAGCTCACTGCTCACTCAGCCAGCACACCCGTAACTTAAGTATCTCGATCAGCGCAAGCTGAACCCGACAGAAATCCCGACAAAAAGCACGATCTCATCACGGAAACCGAATCACCACGAACCGGGCGGTCGCGGCTTCCGAAAAAGGATCGACAAACAGAGCCGAAAGCGGATCAGCGAAGACGGGAGTTAAGCCCGGAAACCTGTACTCGACCGGCAAAACCTGCCGGAAGAGACGGAGGCGATGCTCGGCCGGCAACTTCGGCTTGTCGCCTCGCCTCAGCAAATGGAGGGCAGAGAGAGAGAGAGAGAGAGGTGGGGTTGATGTGACCGTCGTAGGTACAAGGAGACGAGGAAGACGACGAAGACTGTCGAGAAAGGACGTGGGAAATTGGGAGGAAAGGAATCTGCACAGGAGCATGAAGAAGAAGTTTCGCTGCTCAAACAGCAGCGTTTGCGTTGAAGTCGTAGGAGGAGGAGGGAGTGGCATTTCCGTCATTTCGGGCCGGCGGGAGCTTTTGTCGGAAACTGGCGAGCTGGAGGCGTTGACTTCTGACCTCGGGTTTCGGGGGTGGGGGGCGTGGGGTGGTCGGGTGGGGCCGGATGAACCCAGAGCCAGAGGTGTCGTCCGGACCAGGCTAATCTCACGTATTTCGATCGAATTATTACGTAATCACCGAATGATAAATTAAAGAGTCACGAAAAAATGGCACGGACCGTCTCTGAGTTAATTCCTAAACTTTAATTTGTTATCCATGAACTAATATTATCCATGAATTAAAATATAATTCCTAAATTTTAACTCAATATTCAATATGGCCATTGATCTTTTAATCTGTTTAATATGATATATGAACTTTTTGTACATATTTAATATAGTCTTTTAATTATATAAAAATATAATGTTTAATATAATATTCGAGGATTATATTGAATATGTACTAAAAATCTAAAGATCACATTGAATAAATTAAAAATTCAAGAATTATATTAAATACTGAAATAAAGGTTAGGGATTAAAAAGTTTACAGATCACACAACACGTTTGGCCCAAATTTAGATACTTGCTTGGGTTGTTATACCAAAAGTGATTCACCGGGGAAAAAGAATCTTACGTTTAAAATTCCTCTTCTTCTCAGCCGTTCATCTTCCGCGATGGGCGGTGGTGCATCGTCGAGAGGATCAAAGGGAAAAAGCTTTCTCTCTTTCTCTCTCTCTCTCTCTGTCTCGGGGCGCGTGCACGGCACGTCGGACGGTGTGAAACTGTTGGCACGTGCCGTGGAAGATTGGGAAACGGTTCCCCGTAACCGCGGGCCCCACGATAGACTATGATTACCTTCGGGAGGAGAAGCCCGAATAAAAAAAGTCGCATGAAATTGTCGGGGCCCACACCCTTCCCCCTTTTTGGCTTTCCTAAATCTTCTGCTAAAAATTAAGAAATTAATTATTTAATGGAGAGAAATTGCTCGCAAAAATAAACTTGGGGTGTGACCGTAAACTCTACTTCGCATGTCCTCAAAAGGTTTAGCTGCCGCCTTTCAACGATTAAAAAATAAAATAAAATAACAATCGATTGACACGCTCGTTTAGCCCGATCCGATTGTCCAGATATCATCTATTGGTTCTTTTCTTTTCAATAAGACTTGATCGGATAACAATCTTAGCACCAATTAATTTGTAGCATTTCAGAAAAAACTGAAATTAAGAAAGTGCGAAGATCAAGTTAAAGATTTTTATTTCAAGATTGCGATATTTAGTCACTCCGCGGCATATATTTAAAATTGATTTCGTGCATTTTATTATTAAATATGGCCGAAAGGCATAATTTTTCTCTCTCTTTTGTTTTTTTCTGTCGGCATTTTAGGATTTCTTGTGATGACGTAATATGTAAGTTGCATACAAACGACCGACACTACACATAAAAGCAATACAAATATGCAAAAAAAAATTTATAAATGCTCAATAAAATCTATGGTGGGTGGATTATTCATCATATTAAAATCCAGAAGTTAGTGGGTAAGTCTCAACCATGGCGGTGCTAGGACAAACCTTCATACAATTAGAAATGGTGCTGCAATCACCGTCCGGGTTAGGTGAGATTAGGGCTTGTGTTGTTGGCCGAAAATGCAATTTTCACATGAAAATTTCTGTCCAATTGGAATTGAAAGTCAGTCGAATTTGGACTCTAGGGATAATCAAAACACGAATAGAAAGTGATGGGTTTCATCAACGCGTTTGTTGTCAATTGCAAAACCTTGGGCAAGGATTTGACAATACCGCTACACGAGGAATTACATCGATATTAATATGTGTTTGGTTAATATTTGAGGTAGACAAGTAACCTCTTAAAAATAATGACTTGATGCAAGTTTTGCATTGATAACTAGTCATGTAAAGATATTATGATATTGAGTCATCGGGTTGCGCCGGCCATTGCTTTGTTGTTGACAAGCGTAGAGAAAAAAAAAGTGCATTTGAGATGGTTTCCTATACATCGTGACAATGAATCTTTGAGAAGCGTCGATATGTCATGCTCCAAACGCATGTTCACCGTAAGATCCTCCAACTAGCATTACAGAGGCTGGTGGTCGATCAGGGGTTCAAGAAACAAAGAGAGTATGTGTATGAACTGCATATGTAGCAACGAGAAGAAGGGAAGACATACCTTGAAGTCGAATTTTTTTTATATACTCCATTAAATAACTTTCTCATTTTTTCAAAGACATCTGAAAAAAAAAAAAAAAAAAAAAAAACTTTAACGGAACGGTATTTCGTGAAACTCAATCTTTTTAGAATTACATATTTCTCACGCCTGCTGATTGGAAGTAATACTTGACCTATCAAATTACCAATCATAAAAAAAAAAATTGAGGTTCTTCAGTTGACTTCAGGTTAAAAAAGAAGGTTAAAAGAAATGCCGACTCTAATCATGATCATCATCGTTTTCATGATCCAAGAGAACGGCCCAAAAACCTCCATTCTAGGGAGTAAGTAAGTAAGCTTGGGCCTTTCACAATTCGACTCAAACCATCTGGATGTTGTCTGGCCCATCAAGAGTTTCATAGAATAGCTATCAAATTGAATCTTGCATAGTTCGCACCAAAATCCTCCGTTTCACCTTTTGATCTTCTATTGTTGTCAGCTTTTGTAAAGGTACATATGCATTGGGTTTTACTGTCATATACCCACGTGACAGCACCACGTAGAGAAACAAGTTGATCATATATAAGTTTTCGAAATTCAAACGCAAAATCAATTACTAAGACTGTCATACAGGTAACGCGATTGATCGATTACACTACACGTCACTTAGGTAATCGATACACTTCTAAGATATATTCCCTGCCGCCAAAGGGCTGGGCCGTTCGTTGCGTTGCTGAAACTGTACTCTATAGGAAACTTCCTTGCACATACCTTTGGTGTTCAATTATTGTACGAGAGGGATTTGGATGCACATTTAAGCCTGTAAAGTGAATCTAGATCGAAGACCAAAGCTGTGGTGGAGAACGCACTGGATACAAACTGAAACATTCTTTGGTAGTGTATAATTTGAAGGCATGCCTTAATTTGATGAAGATGGAGTCATGTACATTGCATTCTGGTATTAAAACGGTCGTGATTATTCTCTTAAGCACAATAATTTTCCACTAGTAAAAGATGAGCTCGTTCAGATGAAATGAAATATTTAATAGATTGAAATATGTGTAAGATCTATGAAAAAATTTCAAACACTATTTTAGAAGATGGATGAAACTTTAAAATGCTTTCGGAACATGATGTTTTCGTATACGGTAGTCAATTGTCAAGTTCAAATTAATTACAGCTCAATTTGGAATGTTGTAACAGTATCTTGTGATATTATTAGCAACAGGTGATTGACTTGAATGGAAGTTAAAATCGTATTTTGAGAATACTAAACAGATTATCCTACTTAGGAAGGGTCCTATAAGGCAAATATCACGGGTCTCTCATCCAATTCTCGTTTACTTATCTTGTGTGCGGACTTAAAATCTATGGCCATATCTATTTATATATTTAAGTCAAAAGCCCGTTTTGTCTCACTTTTAGCTTTTCAAATTTAACCTTGCACTATCTACACTATCTTTTGAAGGATATTAAAGCTCTCCTTTTTGGTTTCCACCTTAATTAACTTATTTCTCTCCTCAATTAACTATCATCAAAAGTCAAGACTGTAAAACCACCGGAAATAGAGAAGTACCCACTACTTTTTAAATCGAGAAAAAACTATCTACTACTCAAAACAAATATTACACGCGTTTCCAAAATGCACGTGGCACGCGCCGATTCTAATCCCCAAAAAGTCAAAATAATATTTTGTTAAAACACAAAATTAGGTCGAAAATTTCAAATTAATACACGAGATGGCCTAACTTTTTTTTTTTTTTTAACTGAACATAGCCTCCGATAGTCCAGCAATCAAGAGTGTTTTCGAAACGATGACGTGAATCCGATATGGAAAAGCAAATAAATTTGATTTGGCTACACGTCAACCTTAAATTAAAAAGAACATTAAAAAAACTGGAAAAATAGCTGTTTTATCTATCTTTGCATGGTAAAAAGGAAATTCTGTCGAAGTCTTTTGCAACAGTGAAGTGCGACATCGAGAAACCAATTCAGTCTGGGAAAGTTGTTAGCATCAGGTGAAGGCGTAATCAATTTGCATGGCCCCGACATCAGATCTGGTAGATGATGTTTTCCTAGACGATTCAAGATCTTCACAACAACTTCGTGTTTTAATGAGTAAACTTTCCTGTGTGGGGAACTCCAAATGGATTGACCGAGGCGTGACGATGCTGTACCATTTTTCGTGCTTCGTTTGTTATTTCCAGTTTCTCTGTGGTGCTTGTCAATCTGTGTTTCCATGATCTCGAGGAATCGGTTTGATTCAGTGCTTGATTCAGATGCAATGAGTTTTGTGTCCTGAACACAATGTGCTCTACTCATAGGAATATTAATTAGAGCTTTGCCCGTATCCTTGTGGGTGGAGTCTTATCCAATGCACGTGGATTAGCGATTTGTGTGCTTTCGTATGGAGTAATCAATCCATGTGGTTCGGATACCAAGTTTTGAAAGAATGTGTGGTTTGGTTGGTAGTTAAACATTTGGCACGACATCACATCACAAATGTACTCAACATGTTCAGTTCGTATGTAACGAGTAAGACTCCATTCATAGAGTGGTGGATATATCTTATCCTGTGCACGTGTCTTATTCAAATATACTCAATTGGTGAGTGGAGCCTTATTCTATGCACGTGGATTGGAATCCGTTTGCTTCGATACGGAATGATCGATCCACAAGGTTTGGATATCAAGTTTTGAAAGAATATGTGGTTTGGACGGCAGTTGAACATTTGTTACAATATCACATCACAAATGCATTCAACTTGTTTTGTTCGCATGTAGTGGGTAAAACTCCATTCATAGAGTGGTGGACGTGTCTTCAAGTTTAACTCTAAGTGAGAGACATTGTGATACGGTTGCGAAATTAGCAACATTCAAGCTAATTGCTCTGATCATTCAACCAATCTCTGGAGGCTGATTTTGATCACAGGAAAGCCATCTTAAGTAAGTTATGCTATAGGGATTTGAAGAGATGAAATTTTCAAGTTAAGGTGTATCGATGATTTTGTCTTAAAGACAGTGATTTCTCCAACAGGATTCGTGATACAAGTTAGTCAGATTTCGATGGAAATTCTATTCCCGAGATACAAAGACCTTGCCTTAAAGAGTTGCTAACATAATATATGTATGTATGTATGTAAGTACATAATTTTGTGCCTTAATTGAAATGCAGCTTTATTTCGACCAAAAAAAAAAAAAAAGTGGATATCCTCGAACCTATGGCGAAACAAAATTTTTACAGTTGAGAGGACCAACGTTGATCTCTAACTACTAATCCGATTTTGCTCATCACATTGCACAAGACTTGTCGGATCTTTCAAGACAGTGCGTTGTAAGCACTAATCGGGGTTTAACGAAAGCTTTAGAGCGGTACCATGGCTCATCGGAGACGGCCCTGGCATCCACACTCGCAAAGGCGAATCCTTTCAAGGCGGATCACATCTTGTTGGAAATCTACTAGTTCTTGGCTATAGATGCAAAGGAGCATGCGCAAAAAGTAATATTTCTCAATAATCTCCTAGCCCAAGTAATTAATTTCCAACTAATGACGTAGCAATATACTTGCATTCCATTAGTAGATTTAGATTTGTTTGAAGCCCGATTTGCTTCCGACTAACATTCAAATGAAGGAGAAGAAGCATAGTAGCAGAATGAAAATTGCATGGTTAATTTTTTTTTTTGTCAAAAGAAAATTATATTCATTGCTTGAAAGGATACATGAGAGGCACATTGACTTTCATGGCAAAGAAAATTGAAGGAGAGCAAAGCTTTAAAATACAACAAAACAAAGCCAAATTCAAAAAATAAGGAGGAGCAACAGAGCATCGGTAAGTTAAGCACATATTCATTCCATAAAAACGGATTTGTCAAACAAAATAATCGGTGGCCGATCATTAGATCTCGTATCACCATCAGTGATGAGCACACGCCATAAAATCTTTTTCCAATAATTATGGCATTGCTTGTTGGCGGTGTATGCCTAGGTTCGGTTTCCTTTACACTATTATTGTACGGAGACAACTAAAACAGTTCACACTTTCAGATCTAGAATTACATCAGGAGAAAAAACTCCTAGATTTGGATCGAAAGAGAAGAAAAAACAAGAAAAGAATAAAAAGATTAAAACAAAATCAACAGGAGGCGAGGGTTTGAGCTAGTCTCACCCTCCCCATATCTAAAGCTTGAAGAAGAAGATGGAAAGAAAAGATAGAGAAAAACTTTTCGGCTTCTGGATGGTTTATATTAACTAATTGCATGGTTATTTAAATTATTCCACTAATCTTCCAATGAGATGCACAAGGAATAGAAGTCAATCTAATCATCAATTTCAATCATTGCTTAAGTATGTCTTATTTAGTCGATTTACTATTTCCGTGTATGGGCAATATATGTTTAGTTTTTGGTAACTACATCGACAAAAACCAAAATTTTCATATGTTGTGCCCCGGCGGTGGAATTTGGATTTAATAATACCCAAATCATGAAACAAACATCTCTACAGTAGCCATTGGTGCCGGCTTAGCGTGAAGTTTACCTCCTTAAAAAAGGAAAGATGGGGACATACTTGGGTCACTTCAAGAAAGCCATTTTTCGTTCATTTCCTCCCCTATTTTGCGTGTGGTTTTGATTGATAATCAATCGTTAAACGCAACAAGTCACACCCAATGGAGCCGTCGGAGCAAGCAAAGTAAACCAATTTGCGGACACGTTTGAAGTTTCTTAACGGCAATCCGTGGAGTAAAATCCAGAAAAATTTGAAGGAGTCCAACGTTTGGCCACCTGTCCCCTACTGTCTCAACAGACGTTTACCTAATCAGTCAAATTTTCCCCTACCGTCTAGATCTAAATCTCACCAATCAAAACACCGCCTGCCCAATTTCAATAATCTCAAGATTAAGCTAATGGATTCGCATTTATGTTGTCCAACACGAAAAAGGGTATGCCGTCACCTTCGCATGCAGAGCATATTCCATTGCAGAAACTTTTATTCTTGAAAGCGTTGGGACTGTGTAAGGATAATATAATGTTTCGTCATGTCTTTGTGTTGCATTAAAAATCATATGACAATAATATGAAAGTTGACCAGATCCAAAAATTTAAAAAAAGAAACGAAAATCAAGAAATTGTGGAAGGACGCCTGTCGAAATTTCTTTGGACGCAATTATTTCGAGAGGAGATGTGTATTAGATGGGTTCATTTTATATTGTGAAATTATCGTAATTATTTCACTTATCGAATGGTGAGTGATAGATAAATAAAAAAAAAGGTGAAAAAGATTTTTACTATATAGATTTTGATAGAATGCTTTCCGTCAACTTACATATATATGGTAGGTACTTATAGAACGAGATTATTTTAGGAGGATTTTGTGAACATTGCAAGGCCAATTTGTAGCCAGGCGGATCGAGGAAGTTTGTTGATGAATTTAATGGCTAGTTGGTGGTTGGACTGGCAGTGGGGCCGCCGCTATTGGCAGTGGCGACGGTCGTTGTCCGGCCGTGTCTTGTCATAAGGACGATGACATGCTAGATGAAGAGGGCTTCTGTCCCTCTAGGGGCAACGTGACCTCGGCCTATCTTTCTGTAAATTTGTTATATCATTCATTTGTTTGATTTGTCGGAGCTAACGTTTTGTAAGTTTTTCGTTTTCATCTTTCGATATGATATAATTTTCGCATGTTCGCAGTGAACTAGTTGATGTTGGTGGTAAAATTATATTGGAATTTATACGCGAAAATGATGAAGCATTCTTTTGATTTTTAAACTAGCTAATTCAAGAATTGGAGATTTGATTATCTCGAGACCCATGAAATACCATGTATATTTCATCAATCGGTAAGTTTTGGCCGTTGGGTTGTAGGTATGGCTCTGTGTACATAACCTTAACTTGAGTTGAAAATCTTCCAATGCCTCGACAAATCGCGTCAATCTTTACGGTTGGAATGTCGTTCTCCTCGGAGAAACACATCACTCCAATCATTCTCTTGGGATAAATCATGAGAGTCAAAAGGAAACCCGCATATTTCGACATGACAAATTTGTCCTTGGTCTTGCGTTACCAATGACTAAGGATAATAGAAATGGGAAGTCAAAGATCTGGAAAAAAGAAATTGGATAATTCAACAAAAAGCAAGGGACGAATCGTTTGAAAACCGCTTTCCGAATTATTTTTGAAAATTGCATCAGAAAATGCCACTTTTGCATGATATACATTCACCACTTCCTGGAATAAATCTAATAACTCATGCAACATTGGTATCGCATGGCATGTTCCAATGATAAGAAGAAAGGTCAAGCATGGCCCTCATTACTTTATGGGTCATACGTTCTATATGCATTAATTCAACTCCTATTCATTGTAAAACCTATGAACAGTCGGTCCACATTGACCAGCCTCATCTGCATGAGATCAGGTAGGTTGGGGGATCGGGAGCATTAATTCCATATTTTCCCACCTACATGACCTATATATATATATGAAAATTTAATGGGTCGATGACGTCACAATTGCAATTAGTTAAGGCGAGTGCTGACTGCTGAGGGGCCAAAACGATTTTTGTGCTCATAACGATAGGACGGCTCATGTTACCCACCGTATTGGAACTTCATCAAATCGCCATGGACAGTTGGCTGATGAAATTATAAAAGCTAATAAATGCGTTGATAAAGCAAAGAAATGCACGCAATCTTCTTTATCATTAGAAGGAGATGTAAGAATTTAACAGGTATATAATCCACTAGATAATGTGGCATCGAACACAATCAACATTAAATTGCAAAAAAATTTTCTACATCAATGCCAGTCACCTATGCCACGTAGGACAGCCGACACTGACTAGACCACCATATCAGTCGTTTTTGGCACCCCGAAAGATTAAATTGACAAATCGTCAAAATGTTTAGAGCTAAACTGACACAATTGAAATGTTTATGATTAAATTGACAAATTATCAAAAAGGTTTAGAATTAAATTGGTGCAATTGAAAAATTTAGAATGATTTGACTGCACTATAATAGATTTATAATTTTTTGAACGTATTTCCTCAATATTTCAATTAAAAATCTCTTCTTTATTTCGTAATGAAATCCACAACCTAAAAAAAAAGTCGTACACTTCCCTCCATTTAATATCGGAGTCTAATTTGAACATTTTGATCTCACAAAATGGTTCAAATAGGGCCGCATCAATAGACATTATTTTTAAAAAAATTCTCAACCAACGTCACTGGGTACTATTTCGTCCATCATCTGATGTATGATTCATAATTACGGATGATAATCCACCACATTTTTTCTCTTCTTTCACCAAAAGAATTCACAATAGGTACACATTTTTTTCCGTAAAAATTTCACTTTCAAGCAATCACGTCATAAGTACATGACGACACTCATCTAACACTTTCTCAAGATGGCGATAACTCGAGTGATATTGACTACAACGAGGCGCAATGTTTTGATTGAGTCCCACTCCAATCACCCATCTCATTCACCACATGGATTTGTTGCTTCCTTTGCCTTTGCCTTTCGTTTCAGGCAAATCAAACCATTAGCGTCTACTTAATCTAACGAGAGCATTCCCGTGGCCAAAGGACAAGAGCAGACCTTCCCCCGCCCATATTTATGGATGACCTAACCTCCCTCTCTCCCTCCTTCCCACGCCAAACCAACTTCGTCCCCCTCCATCCTTCTCATGGCTCTTTAAATGCTCCTTCACCCACTTCGGTGGATGTTGCAGTCGCTCCTCCACCACTTGCTACCTTCTCTCTCTCTCTCTAAGGCACGCTCAAGAACACGCAGAGAGAGAGAGAGAGAGAGAGAGAGAGAGAGAGAGAGAGAAGAGAGAAGCGAAGAAACCCTTTGTGTTTGCCCTTTTCTCGATTCATTCCTTCGTGGGGTTGTCGCTTGTTGCTTATATATTGTCGTCGGGGGCGTGCGGTTAATGCGGACGATGAGTGCTGGCGAGGGAGAGACGGTTGTTTGGAGGAGGAAGTCGGGAAGTGAGGCCATGGATCATCGAAAGCTCAGCGCCGGGTGCTGCTCTGATGATGATGACTGTGCGGCCGCCAAGAACGGAGAGAAGAAGGCGGCTCCCGGGAGCCCGAAGAAGGCGAGGCGGTACCCGATGGTGTCGTTCTGGGAGCTGCCGGAGTACATGAAGGACAACGAGTTCATCCTCCACCACTACCGTGCCGACTGGCCGCTCGCCGAGGCCGCCCTCAGCTTGTTCCGTTGGCACAATGAGACGGTCAACGTTTGGACGTATGGATGACTGATGTGTTTTTAGTTTGATTTGTTTTGTCATGCGAGGCCAACTTTGCTCATATTTTCTTCTTGAGTTCATCTTTATCTCTCTCTCTCTCTCTCTCTCTCTCTCTCTCTCTCTCTCTCTCTCGTGATTTATGGTGATCTCTTTTGCGTTGTATGTGATGGGGGAGCAGGCATTTGATTGGGTTTCTGGTGTTTCTGGGATTGATGGTGGCCAATTTTGTGGACGTGCCTCAGGTTGCTGTTCTTCTCGGCCTATTCTCAAGGTGTGTTTTGTATCATTCAATCCTATACTATACTAGCGTGCACATTTTAGTGAGTTCTGATTTATCGATATTTGTATTTAGCAACTTGTCCGTCCCAACTCGATGACATCGGATGGAACCCATAATTTCTAGCGAGGAATTTGTTAGTAGCAGCTCAATCTACGTTGACTATCATAGCTCAATTTCACTGTCTCGAGTGTAATCTAAGACGAGGCTCGTAGGTGCAAGTAATAATTCACTAGAGAGCTTGCTAAATTGCTCATTTGGTGAAGACGTTTGAGTTACCCTGTTTTGATCAAATCCTCCATAACCAGCTTAAAATTGTCGAATTTCACAGTCACAACTGCTTAGATTTTTCCTACCTGTTTGTTAGCAGAAAGGCGCTTTTAGTATGTACAAGTGAATGTAGTATTGTGATATTCATGGCTTGTTACCATACGGAGCAATCGGCCATTTTCATTAGCTGACCTTTCTTGCAACCAGAAACCAAAATTGCCATTAAACTTCATTTTCTTCTGGTGGTGAATCGAAATTGCAGGTGCTACAGATGAATAACTCGAGTTTGTGGCATTAATTGCAGGCACATAAAATTAAACTCAGAAAGTTTGTTTCATAGGAATATACATGGGTTGTGCTCGCCATTTTTATTGTTGCTATATTACAGGAGTAGTAGTAGTAGTAGTCTGACAGTCAAGACAGTCTTGCTCAAATAGCAAGTGCAAAATTAAGATGGATAACAAGAGTCATCTGTGATTACTTACCATGATGGCTCAAAGTACTAATAGAAATTTTCGTTCTTTTCAGAAAGAAATAAAAGATCAAACCCATCAGAAAATCTCTCTCTGTTCCTGGTAATACAACATGCATTCGGTCAAACCGTCAATGGATAATCATTTTCCACACAAGTAGCACTGTGTGTCTAGAAAAAGTTCAGATATGGTGGACCTTGTAATAAACTATTGCAGAATGCTCTGAATGTTGATTGCTGCTAAGACTTTCTGAACGAAATCACAATGATAAATAGCTTTTATAGTGAAGAGTAGTACACTGGTTGTCAAATTGAATTTGAAAGTATCAGCTTAAGCTAGCTAGATAGTTATTCAGTTAGTGCTCTGCCCATTCACTTTCACTGTTTTGGCCTACTCTCTCCCTTCGGCAGACAGGATCGAACCATTTTCTATAAATTATGATCTGAAGATTGGACTCCGACTAGTGTACCATAGATTATGCAATGGCTTGATATGCAAACCCACTTGTGCAGGTCGAACTCTACTAGTGCAGGAAATAATATCTCTTACTCAAAGGAATTGCTTTTGGTGAGTGGCGTGCCAACGATGTTTCATTCGACCTACGAAAAGAATACTCTCTTTTGAAGTCTACAGAAGTATCTAACACAATATAGTTTGCAGGGTACAAATTCTTTGTTGAACTTGAATCAGATAACAGAAGAAGATTTGAAGATCGCTTCACTCCAACCAGCCGCAACACGGTGGCCGTTCTTTGTCTTCTTAGGCGGATCCATGTTCTGCCTCCTCTCAAGCAGCGTTTGCCACCTTTTCTCATGCCACTCACACTGCTTGAACATCCAGCTGCTGCGGATGGACTATGTCGGCATCACGGTCATGATCATCACCTCATTCTTCCCCCCAATCTACTATATTTTCCAGTGCGAGCCCCATTGGCAACTGATCTACCTTAGCGGAATAACGGCAATGGGGATGTTCACTGTCGCGACACTGCTTGCCCCTTCTCTTTCTTCTGCGAAATTCCGGGCATTTCGGGCAATGCTCTTCTTGTCCATGGGGTTATTTGGCATTGTTCCTGCGATCCATGCCTGTATTGTGAATTGGAGTAATCCCCAGCGCCCAATCACGCTTGCGTATGAGTTGGCCATGGCACTATCTTACATTACAGGTACTTTGTTTTATGTTAGCAGGATTCCCGAGAGACTAAAACCGGGCTGGTTCGACCTTGCTGGTCACAGCCATCAGGTATTTCACGTTTTTGTGATCATGGGTGCCTTGGCTCATTATGGTGCCACTCTATTGCTCTTACAGTGGCGAGATAGAGTCGGGTGTGATAGAATTGTGTAACAATACAAAAATTAGTCAAAATTCGATTCATTTCGATTGAACCGAATGCAAGCAATTTGCTGGAGTTTCGTGTGATTATGTTGTTAGTTTGTGTACAACCCCAAGTCAAAAAGCCTCAAGGAGAGATGGCGTCCCATGACAGAGGCGATGCCTCCATTCATTAAGAAGTGGAATGCTCACTGTATTTGTTATATTTTTCTCATTTTCCATGGATGATTTGATTTACAATGTGATCATATTCAGGTAATAATCTTTTCTGCTTTCATCTTATTTTCAGCTGTTTGTGAGTAGTTGCTCTATAATTTTAGTTTGACCACTATTACTTCTTTTTTCTTGGCTAAAGAATACTACCACCACCACCACCATGAGAATAGTTTTATAAGCGCTATATCGTCTTCTGTACGAAAGAAAAAAGGCTAGAGCAGGAGGATGATGAATTCTTTGTGTGGTGAATTTTAAGAAGATAAATTATGACCCAATACAACATATAGAACTGCTAAGAGTCTACCTAATAGGGTTCGGGAAAAAGCAACAGATGTAAGCAAATAGAAATTGTAGACGTGGAACTTGCTTTAGCCCATTTGCAATCTCTGCATCCATCAAGAAGGAGGCGTTCTTAGGAAGTAAAAATTCAGACGATGTAATTTCCACCTTCAGCGAAGTTTCATTCTGGCAGTAATGGTACTTACTCTTGAAGACGAGTCAGTTAAGTATTGGCAAAGTCAGTTGACAGCCGATCTGGCTTTGGAAAAATCAGCCACTTCAATGGTAGTGTAAAGAGTCATGAAAAAGATGCGGTTAGATATACCGGCGTACCTTAGAGATTCTCGAGGAAAATCAGAGAAGCACTCGTCAATCTTTGGTGACAAGTCACGGCCATAGCTATGAATTATTATTCTTCATGGTTATTGTAACTGTGAGCAAAGTGATCTTTCCTTCAGTTCACAGCCAAAAGGAAATCTGATGATACTCCATATCCAAATTTATAGGAAAAGACAGACAATATGACGATCCGAGGGTTCAACATGCATTGTGGAGACTCGAGATGTTCAAATGCTTGCAAGCATGAGGTCTGCTAAGGTAACAATCGGATATACTTACAAACAAAATTGAACACGTTGATATAGTAGGAGTTGTAGAGAAAAACAACGATCCCGCCCAATGCCACCATGTATGATCCAGCGAAACTCCATAAGAGGGCTTCCTTTTAGGTCTCATCATCTCCGCCTATGTCAACAGTTGACAGAGTCCACGGACTGTCATTTGAGCTTTTACAACTTATTAATGGTGGTCCACAGAGAAGAGGGTTACTTTCATAAATTGCTTCATTGAAAGTTGAATTTATTCTTACTGTCTAGCGTCTTGCCTGACCAGTTGTGAGCAAAGCTAAAAAGCGAAAGTGCGTATAGCTCTCTCACTTGCGGAGGACTCGGACCTGTTAACTTGTTGCAGGAAAGGTCCAAGCTCTTTGTATTCCTTAATTTGGAGAATTTTTCTGGAATTAATCCCGTCGAATGATCATGCAACAGATTTAAGACACATATTTCACTCAAATAATCCATTTTTATAGGAATAAAGTGTAGGGTTCATCAACGAAAAACAACGCAGTGGAATATAGAACCCTAGACAGGATCCATGTGTATATTAAAATCAAGAAAAAAGTTCGGTACGTACCTTTTGCAAATCGAACGAAAATTAGCAGTTAATTGTGTCTGGATTAGCGCCCCAAGTGTTGCGCCTCTACCGGTATCCACACACGCGAATAGAAGTCTCCGACGATCCAAGTGCTAGCTAAAGATCATGAAGTTCTTTTTCTTTAACGCCTTTTGATTTTCGATACTCTGTCGAAAAAAAACCCTAGACAGAGAACGATTCTCTATCTATTTATACAACCTCATTATCTAGTAGAATTAAAAGAAGTGGGCCATGCGATTTGGGCCCGCCAAATCGTCCACTTTTAATCGTTATCTCATAACGTGCACGACCGCGTAGATAAGCTGAATAGGAGAATAAATTAAAATCTACTTCTTATTTTAAGTAGATTCCGGCGTACAGAAAATATTAATTCAGTTCGCTTTTTGTGTGCAACCCTATAGATTCACTAAACATTAGCAGTGTGCTCAAAACCCTTTTTGGCCCACAAGTCATAAGCGATCTCTAGCAAGATATTATAACTACCTAAGTATAGTGAAGGTCGATATTCCGACACAACCTAATCCACAACTAATATTAGAGTATCAACCTTGATTGATTCCTAGGGCAAACCACTAACATAAAGCCCATCAAATTATTGTACGAGAGATCCATTCTAGACAGATATTCTAGAAAGTTGCCCTTTTAATATTCCAATATACTCTTTGACATCAAGGTCGCTTCTCCTAGTTCATCCGAAAAAGCATTTGTACCGCTACTATCATAGAAAAATGATAAGCCAAGTTTTTCCCTCGTACTAGTGGAGCTGCCAATACTTAGCGTTTTCGCTCAAAGAATCGAATGTGCTATTAGATACCCCACCATATCCAAATGGAAAGTCTTCCAAACAAGAAGGAACTTCTCCAGAAAGGCCTTTATAAGAGAGATCCAGTATGCTCATCTTGGTCAACTGACAAAGAGCTAGAGGAATCGAACCTTCAAAGTGGTTTCCTTTCGGTAGAAGAAACTTCAAGTTCCAAAGCAAACTGATCCAGTTGAGTATCTCACCTATCAATGCATTTTTTGTAGCAACGATGGACGAGGCTCTAGAAAGAAACTAAGGAAAAAGCCTGGTGACCTCATCTCTTTGTTGATGCAAGAACCTCATAAATCTGACATTGGCACGGTGGGGTATTGGACCGAAATTTGTTAGTCCAAAGGTATAAAAAAAATGAGAGGATTCAATTTGCAGAAGCTCAATAATAAAGGACCACCCAGTAAGTTTCCTGACAACATTTAGAAATTCCAAAAGTTGAATATCTCCAATCTAGTTTGGTATTGGTCTGGACAAGAAATTATCGCTTAGATCCAAAATCTGAGCTATCCAAAATGCCAAGTGATATATCCCGGTGAATAGATTGTCGTCCAAATACAAATATTTCAACCTTGTTAAGTTAGTAGTTCATGGTCAGCCACGCAAGTTCTTGCCTAAAGTTTTAGCATAGATAGTGAGACCCAACCTACGGCCAGTGGCTCTGGCATCTCCCCTGGGAAGCTGTTATTTGACCAATCTAAGGTCGTCAACAATTTCATATCACCTACATATGGATAGATTCTACCTCCTATCGAGTTCCTTGACAGGTTTAGGTACCGCAAATTCGGAAGGATGGAATTTATCTGAGATGGAAGTGCTACTTTGATGCTAAAGGCAGATGTATCGAACCAACACATATGGACAAGATTTGACTTGGATGGCCAATGAAAAGCACCCGACAAAGTTGTTGCCTGTGAGTTTTAACTCCACGAGATTCACCTTATTTTGCAGTAGCCAATATCAACACCATTGAACTCCACCTGCACAGCACTAACAAAGAATAATTCTTGTTTTTATGTTGAACTGTTGTATTGCGTCATTGCCTGAGTTAGTATCCGTAATGTATGTAGCTCAGCATAATGTCCTCTCTTTTTTCCAGTTGGCTATAAATTTAGCTCGACCCAGATTTCTTCTAGATGAAAGGGGTGACTGGGTTGACCATTGACAAATATTCTATTTTGGTTTAGTTTGAACACGACATTAAGGTGATGGGAAGAGAAATGCTAACGCAATCATTGATCCTGATACATATGCAGTCGCTCTTAAAATTCTACGAATAGAGTCGAACTAATCCTCTAAGCAATTTTACATTAAGTATTGTTTTAGCTTAGTTCTCTATCTTCAAAACTTCATCAAGCAGTGAGCACTAAGGTGGGCTCAAGCTGCAGAGCAGTGGTCCTGCAATGTATGCCTTTATCATCAAACAGGAGCAATTCCCCACTCCCAATCCTTTATGTTGGTAGGATCTTGTCTTGAGACCCTAAAACCAAAGTTGGTTCGATGTTGCTGGTCGCAACCATCAAATATTTCACATCTTGGGTGATATTTACAGGAATTTGTCAATGCTGGATTCATTTCAATTGTGAACTAAACTATTTTCTCTCAATTCACAACCATATCAAAATCTCCTAATATTCAAATTAGTAGGACAAGTAATACGATAACGCTCTAGAAGCCAAGCGTTCAAAATGCATAATATAGACTCAGATGCTTACAATCCTATTACATAAAGGTGCTCCACTGGTTCATCATGTTTTTCCATCACAAAATGCTTAGAAGAACAATCTCTACAGGGGAAATGATGGGATAAGCTTACGAACAAGCTCGAACAGCACGTACTGATAATACAAGTTTAGATAGAGAAAAAGAACCATCCCAAGGAATGCCACGACATGTGATCCTGTAAAACTCCACAAGAAGGCTTCTCTCCGGCGATCATCCTCCTTGGTATTATTTAAAGATGGTGGTGTTCACTGTTCTCGATTTGACTCATCACAGCTTGTTAATGGTGTTCCACAAAGAAAAGGGTTACCTTCATAACTTGCTTCATCAAAAGTTTCAAATTGATTTTTTCAGTTTGGTGTCTTGCCTGATAAGTTGTTATGAGCCACTCTCAAATTTGATAGGGCTTAGAGCTCTGTTAGTTGTGGAGGGATGAGACCAGTTAAGCTATTGTAGGATAGGTCCAAGCTCTCTACATTCTTCAAATTGGAAAGCATTTCTGGGATTGGTCCCGTCAAATGATTGTGTGACAGGTTCAAGGCTTGAAGTTCGCTCAAGTGGCCAACCTTTGGAGGAATAATGCCTGTCAAATTGTTCTGCGAGAGATCCATTCCTGACATGAGTTGTAGAATGTTGCCCTTATATGATTCCAACCTACTCTTGGTCAGGAAGTTTACTTCTTCTAATTCAAACGTAGATGCAAGTGTGTAACGTCCACCAAACAACCAAATGCCCAAGGTAGCAAATAAGTCTGTAGATACCTCATCATTTGCAAATCTAAGATCTTTCAAACAAGAAGGAATTTTTCCAGAAAGATTATTATTGGAGAGGTCCAATATTCTCATATTTTTCAATAGACATAGATCTAGAGGGATTGAACCTTCAAAATTGTTTCCTTGTAGTAGAAGGAACTTCAAGTTCCTAAGTGAACCAATCCAGCTGAGAACCTCACCTAACAATGCATTGTGCCTCAGATCCAATGTGACAATCAACGAAACTCCAAAAAGAAACTTAGGAAAATGCCCAGCAAGCTTGTCATTTGTTAAATGCAAGAACCTCATAATTGTAACATTGGCACAAGGGAGTATATGGGGCCCCAGGTCATTACTTGAAAGGTCTAAAAGAACCAGATGATGTAAGTTGCAAAAGCTCAATGATAAAGGACCTCCCAATAAGTTACTCGACAGCATAAGCCCTTCCAAGTATTGCATATCTACAATCTAATTGGGAAGTGTTCTAGATAGGGAATTATTACTTACATCCAAAACTTGCAAGGAGGAGCTATTTAATAAATCAGGTGATATGTCCTGTGACATCCCGGATTTTGACTCAATTTTGGGATTTAATAAACGTGTAATTCGTCAGTGTGCTTGTAGTAAAATCTCACCCGGGAACTGATCACTCCCGGTTATTGTTTTTAAATTTTGAGATTTCGCTAGAATCGCACTCGATCGAATTTGGCCGTTATTTAGACCCCGAACTTGGCAGTCGATTTTCGGGAGTTTCGGGATAAAATAAATTGGACGGTGTCGATACTATCGTAGCCAGCGTCGAAATTGACAGGAATAGCGGAAGAAAGAGAGTTTTTGACTAGGTGCGAATTTAGACTAGTAGACCTCCCTCGTTATAGTTCGATCTAATTAATTTGGCCTTTGTCCCTTCTTATATACGAGACTTATTATGAACCGATAGATCATTTTCGGTTTTGAATTTGGACCATCAGATCGCATTTAATATTTGAATGAAATTATTTTTTTTTATATATATATCTCTCTCTCTCTTCTTTCCCCGCGCACACGCCCCCCCTTGCACTGTCCCATCCGCCCATGCCCTGCACACACCCACTCCCGCCTGTTGCCCTCTCTCTCTCTCCTTTTCCTTTCTTTCTTTTTCTTTTTCTTTTTCTTCCTCTTTTTCTTCTTCTTCTTCTTCGTCTGCTTCGCACGTCTGGCCCGGCTTCGTTTCTGCTTCGCCCGACCAGTCGACGCCGCCCGAGCTCGCCTGGCCGTCGCACGCCACCGTTGCCAGCTCGCCTCCGCCGCCCGCCGGTCAGCCCGTCTAGCCTCGCGTCGCCGCCGTGCCGTGCAGCCTCGCCGCCGTCGCGTCGCCCGCTAGCCGCCCCGGCCGTCCCCTTCCTCTGTCCTCGCGAGCGCAGCAGCGAGCTCGCCACCGCTGCTCGTCGCACCCGGCGCCTGCCTAGCTCGCCGGCACTCCGTCCGGCCGCCGCCTCCGCTCCGCCGCCGGTCCGCCACCTCCCCCTCAGCCCCTCCGTCTCCCTCTCCCCCTCTCTCTCTCTCTCTCTCTCTCTCTCTCTCTCTCTCTCTCTCGCTCTCTGTTTCTGTCTCTCTCTCTCTCACCCGACTGCCCCCCCCTCCCTCTTGTTCAGCCGCTGCCGCCGCCTGCCGCCGGTCGCCGTCGTCGCCGGCCAGCCCAGCCAGCCCAGCCCGGCCTGCCAGCCAACCGGCCAGCCAAGCCCGTTGCCCGTGGCCGTGCCGCTCACGCGCTCGTGCCCGCGCCCGTCGCCCGAGCGCGTTGCCCATCCGCGCGCCCAAGAGCCTCAGGCACACCGCGCGTTCGCCGCGCCCGCGCACCGGGCACGCCGATCGGCCACTGCGCCCATAGTGACCGGCCAACGCGCCCGTGTGGCCCGCGCCCGCGCCTAGTCCACATTGTTCGCCCGGGCTATTTTGGACCCGAGCCGACTTTTCCCGGGCCAAAACTTGGTAAGTGACTCCCTAAACCTTACCTAGTACATTGGGTATTATTAGGCTTGTCTAGAGATTAATTAGTACCGGTTTAGGGGATAAACGTGGAGTAAGGTCGATATTTGCATGTGCATATTGTTATATTAAATTGTGATAATTGTGGGGCTTAATTAATGACGAATTATAGTGGGCTAATTGATAATATTGTCGTGGCGTGTGTGGGAAAAATTGACGTGCGATTGTGGTCGGCTTGGATGTCAAAGTTGTGAACCTATGATTTGGAATTGGGATGGTTTTGGTTCATATTACTGGCTAACGTAAGTAGGTCAATAATTGGCTTGCTGTGGCATTCGTGGGTGGGCATGATGTTCGTATGTGGTTGGCGTGAATGACGGATTTGTGGGCCAGTGTGATGGACCATGATGTGAATTGGATTTGTACGACTCGTTGATTGGTGAATTGTGACGTGGTGCATATGTTCTGGGTTTTGATTGGTACGACTTGCAAGATTGGCGAATTGTGCTGTGGTGCATGTGCATGTAAGAAAACCCGGATCGATCGGAGGGCTGCCAACCTGAGGCGTAGGTTACGCGGGTGTGGCGAATAAGGCATGATTAGACCTGAGGCGTAGGTTACGCGGGTCATTGGAATGGAAATATGTCATGAGGCGTGGTTACGCGAGACCGAGCCCGGCTTGATCTGAGGGCTGAGCCTGAGGCGCAGAGGCGCGGGCTGTGAGATGGGGCCTGAGGCGCAGTGGCGCGGGCCGAGTGAAAGGACCTGGGAGGTCGTGGAAAGTTGTTCGACCACGCATGCGACCTAAGTGTGATTGAATTGATCGAATTGATTGAATTGATTAATTGATTGGGTGATCGGACTGGTTGAATTGATCGAGTGCTATTGTGGCTGGTGTGTGACTGATTTGGCGGGTTGAGCGTGTGAATTAATTGACCGGTTGAACGTGTGGTTGCTTGGCTGGACTGGTTGAATGCGAGTGAAATTGCGCATGCCGGGTGACCGTGATATGATGATGAACTTTTCTTGCATTATCTTGTTTGGACTGATATGCAGGGTTGGCTCGTGATTCGAGGTGAGGTAAGTTGGTTGTATGAAATTGATTATGTTGTCTGGTGATCGCATGTTAGACTTGTCTGGGTACGCATTGGCCTACGTGGGGTATAGGGGATTATTTATTGAGACTCGTTCTCACGGTTATTATATAACCACATTTCAGATCCGCGACCGTGATCGATTTGGAGATGCCGCCAGAGTACCACAGGGATTGAAGAATAGGTTATTTTGCCCTGTCTTTTGAGTACCTTTTTGTAGAGGAGATAAGCTTGTCGACCATCGTCCCCTTTGAAAAGCGTGGTTGGGTATTGGTAGCCCAGTTTATTGTCCTGTAATTATTGTTTTGTGCTATCCCTTTGTCATGTTTCGTTGTCCGGGTTGTTTCTATTTGCTTCCGCGTGTGTTAAATCTCTGATGTCTGGGTTGGGTCGACGACGTACCTAGGACGTCGCGTTCAATGATCGACCATCGAGGGATGATCGCGCGCTCGTAGGGTGCGGGGCGTGACATGTCCCCTGTGAAACGATTGCTATCTAGATGCAGAAAATGCAAGCTTGTTAGGTTAGAATACCTCAGTAGCATTTGGCCGTGCAAATTGTTGCCAGACAATTTCAATGTATAAAGTGACTTACAATCTTTAGCTAGTGTCTCCGATATCTCTCCTGTGAAACCATTATACAACAAGTCCAATGAAAATAGTTGTTTCATATTGCCCATTGAGGCTGGGATTCTACCATTCAATAAGTTGTTTGACATGTTCAGAATTTGCAAATTTGGGAGGATAGAACCAATCCAAGATGAAAGCTCTCCTTCAATGATATTAGCAGACACATCGAAAAACCACATGTTAACCATATTCAAATGGGAAGGCAAAAAAAAAAGCACCTGAGAAATTGTTGCCTTTGAGATTGAACCATTCTAGGTGTACATTGTTGCGCAATAGCCAATTTGGGAAATATCTTGTCATTCCACTTTGGCTGAGTTGAACACGTCTCAAGTTATACTATTCTTTCAGAAAGTTGGGAATTACGCCATTTGCATCTTTGTTGAGCACACAGTTTGATAAACAAAACTTCTTCAACTGAAACGCAGGAAACCAAGTGGGCTCTTCCGTATTTACTTCTAGACTATTATGGTTGTCGAAAAGGTGGAATACCTCAAGGTTAGAGTTATTAGCCAAGGAAGCAAGAGAAAGTGAGCCTTCAAAAGCATTTTCAGAAAAGTCAATATATCAAGTGACTTGAGATTACAAAGGAGACATGAAGGAATGGCCCCGCTAAAATAGTTATGTAGAACATCAAGCCAATGGAGTGAGGTCATATTACAGAAGCACGAAGGAAGCGGGCCCCAAAATCCATTAACACTAATATCTAACTCTTCAAGGTTTCTCAATCCACATAAGCCTGTTGAAGTGGACACTGCAACTATGAGTATCATCAATAAGTTATACTTGTATGATTAAAACACTCAATATCATGGTTTTTGTCAAGAATGGAGAATAGAATAATTGTGCAATCTAATATCTAAGATACAAACAAAAAAATTGGTAAATGGAGATTTTCAATTGAGTCACATCACCACAATGCTTCATTTCCACTATTCTTTAAATTACAATAATTAGAACAAAAAAGAAGAAGCTTAATTACTTCCAGAGTTTGACAAATTTTGAATTGGATTTGAAATGAAGACTAAAGTTGATATTAATCCTATATATAAGGCATAATTGCATGGGCAGCCTCTAAACTTTGCTCGGCGTTCATTTCAGTTTCTGAAATTTTTTTGCCAATTAAATTAGGGTGTGCAAAACAAATTGCCTAAACTGGAAACTGCTTGGACCGGACCGAACCGGACTGGCTGTTTTGGTCCAGTTCTCGGGACATCATTCTCTACATACTTGACTTGGCTCGAATTCAACCCATATTACAAAACACATCTATACGTAACTCAATTTATGAGAACCCATACACACCAATTTAATGTACTTTAAGTTGTTCATGTGACTATATTACTTGGATAAAAACTTTATGTCCAATAAAAAAATGCAAATTAAAAACTAAACAAAAATGTTTGTAAATTAGATAAAAATGTAAGAAAAACCGAAAGATTGAAATACTTATAAATGGTTAGAAAAGTGTACATACGTTGTGATGATAAATATCCTGAATGCATGTTTTATTGATTCAAGTCAATTTAACCTTTTTTTTTGTCGCCAAATTCAATTTATCACTTAAAGATATAATAAGAGGAAGTAATATATTGTTTTAAATGTTAATTTTGTAGCGATCCTATGTATATATACTACATCATTTACACCTTCCTCGACCAAATGCAACAACTTTATTTTTGGACTGGGCGGTTTGGTCCGGGCGGTCCGGTTCCCGAATCTCGATTCCAAAGGGAACTGAGCCAAATCGGACCGAATGGACTGGATCAACTACATATACTTTTTTTATTTTTTTCAAAAAAATTAGTAAAATGTGAACTAAACCCTAAATGAAATATGTGTTTTGGTTCGTCTTTTCAATTTGAGGATCATTACTGATGTTTGATCATTCATGGTTGCAAAATATTCATTATCTCTTTATGATTGGTGGTTTTAGTTTATTGTTTTCAATATGCAATTTGTAAATCTACTTTTTAATTTTTGTATATCGTAGAAGATATATGAACACATAGTTAGGGTCCTTTTACTCATATCTTTTTTCTAAAAAACAATGGGGGACACAAAGAGATGGCATCAAGTAGTGAAAAAAAATCCATCGGACCGAATTGGTTCGGTCCCCGATTCTCAATTTTGAAAATCAGTTCTCCCTATTCGGTTTATGGTTACACCATAGAACCGAACCGGATTAAGAATTGATCACCCCTAGATTAAATCTTGTACTTGGCAAAACCGAGGCAATGTGATCCTCCGTTAAGTGCAGCGCGAGATCACGTGCTTTTTTGGCTGACATGCCCGCCAAGTCAGCAGCGGAGGCCCCCAAAAATCATGTGGACTTGCAAGTCACTTTTTTTCTTCTCTCTTTTTTTTTTTTAATCATTTTGCTTACTTTTCCTTTCTCTTCTTTCACTTCCATGTCCTCGGCAGCCATTCGCCACCACAATCCGCCACCTTCCGCACCATGTCCCAGCTCACTGTCCATCAGCACCACCTCGTTGCTTGTTCATCCCCACCCTCCCCCTCTGGGCCTTGGATTTGAGGCGCGTGACCTCATTTCTTAAGCATTCCACCCTCCAATTTGAGGCCACACTTCAGATATGAGGTCATCGTGGCTCACACCAAAGGTACTGTGCGTTTTTCTGGCAGTTGTGATGTCGAATCCGGTGGTGGTAATAGCGACCGAGCTTCATGGTGATGATGCGTCTTATTGCCGCGGTGGGTGGTGGCAGCAACGGGCAGTGGTGCTGAAGATGCTGAGTTTTTTTTCAAGGCTGAATGAGTTTTTAATATTATAAATAATTTATTCTTTCATTACATTAATTTCCTTAATGGAAAAACAAATTTTCACTTTTTTCAATCTTAAAATCATTGAGAGATAAATGTTGAACGAGATAATCTCGGAATGATATAAGTCGTTTCAAGATATTTTATCTTTATTTGTGATTTTCATATTTAGTCTAGAGAGATAAAGTTTCAAGAATAGCAAAGCGATAGTTTAGAACGTATTGGCGGAATGCATCCCATGTGGAAAATTTTCGCCGCAATTCATGCCACATGGCAATTACATAGATGAGTGAAGTGGCATGTGTGGAGTAAACTTAGATCAAATGGTTTAAATTATAATGTCAAATTTATAATTCAAGATATACTATCTCTATTTACTTTTTGTCAAATTTAAAATGAATGAGATATAAAGTTGAAAAAGATAAATCTCGGAAAATATTTTCTAGGTACTTACTCTTTATACTTATTTTTTAAATTTTAACTTGATGAAGATAAAAAGCTTGTTTATGACAAATTAACAGGCCAATACTTATAAGTCGAAGTAAATTGCAACATGATGAGCATAGGAACAAACATAACTCCAACTTTAAATAAACATATATAATATTGGTAGATAAGTGAAAGCTTACTTATTAAGTAAAAATTATTCAAACCAGAGATAAAATCTTCAATGACAAACCAAAAAGATAAACCTTATTCACTAAGTAAATTACAATCATGTGATGATTTGAAATGATTTATAGGATATATTTAAAAGTTTCATGATCAACTACTATTAGAAATTGTTTGCTTGATATACTATTTATAAGTAGCTTTCTAAGTTAGTCATGTCATTTAAGAGTATACTTTCTCTTTATTCATTACGTGAAATTCAAATTAATAGGAGAGAGAATTTTGCTAATGAAAAATTAATAAGCTAATACATATTTTTTGGTCGTATTTGGGTCACTTGGTAAAAATTGAGCAATGTGCCTTGCCACGTTGGAATCACAAAGATAAAATGAAGTGTTGCGTAAACTATGCTTTCTTTCATATTTTTAATATTTGGAATGATAAGATATTGAAGTTTGAGACGACAGAATAATTAGCTAAAAGCTCATTTGTTCGATGTAGGCCATGTTGCACATGTATGTTATGTATCTTGTCACATTGCTATCACAAAGGCAAGGTGAAGTGCTACGAGTTAAGAAAATGAGAAATCATTCTCTCAGCTATGGTTTTAATCGTGCATAAGGGATAAATAATAGATTAGTAGATATATATATTTGTCCAAATGAACATCTTATAGATGAAATGTTTATTTATTTTTTAGTGGTGCTCATTCGTAAAGGCTATCTATGGGCTTATTAAAATGTGACGCCTGAACATATTATTTTTTGACACGCCCAATCTTGAATATCTTATTTTTTTTCGTTTATTCAATCGTATTATATTCAAATAAGAGAGATTATAAAAGAAAAAAGAAAAAAAAACAATGAAAAGATATTAGAATCAGACCAATCAATATATAGCTAGTTCAATTCCACAATACGCTATGGCCATCTTCAAAATCCCAATTTCAGTTTGCAAAGCCATTGAACAGAGAATTGCCTCATTTTGGTGGAAATAGAACTCTTCCAAATTAGGTATACACCGGAAAAAGTGGGATATACTTAAAGAAAGGAAAATAGATGGCGGATTAGGCTTTAAGGACCAAGTCACTCTCAACAAAGCCTTGCTAGGCAAACAAGCATGGAGATTAGCTCAAGAACCAACTGCATTATGGAGCTAACTTATAAAAGGGATTTACTTCCCAAATGGATGCTTATGGAAAGCAAAGAAGGGCTCTCGTCCGTCGTGGGGGTGGCAAAGCTTGCTATTGGGAAGGGATGCCATCAATCCGGATGTCAAATGGATGGTCGGGAATGGCGAGAGCATCAACATCAGAGAGGATAAATGGTTTGATCATAACTCAATGGGAGGTCCAACAAATCGGGATGATCTACAAACAGTAGCAGAATTGATCAATCAAAGCACAAGAACTTGTAATGAAAATCAACTGCAAAGGTTGTTTCAGCAAGAAGTTGTAAACAAAATTCTTGCTACTCCTATCCAACCAACCTCGGAAAGAGATAGGCAGATTTGGAATGGTAGCACATCAGGGGAATACACTGTTAGAAATGAATACTCAAGACTCAGAGCTTCCCTAACCAAGCAAAACACAGAACAAGCTTCAACATCATACCAGCAGCCCCGCTCTCTATGGTCTAAGATATGGAAACTTCATATCGAACCTAAAATTCGTTTCTTCTTGTGGGGTGTGTGCCGAAACACTCTAATTACAACGAAGAATTTATACAAAAGAAAGGCGATCATTGACCCGTTCTGCCCAATCTGCCGCCAAGCCCTAGAGACGTTGGAGCATACCTTCTTACTCTGTGACTGGACAAGGCAAATCTGGTCTGATCAGAGACTAAAGATGGACGTCTCACCGACAAATTTAACAAGAATCGACAAATGGTTAGATGAAACACTCACTGCTCAAAGTCTGCCCCTTCGAGAGTTGATCGCAGGAATTTTGTGGCAGATCTTGAAGGCCAGAAATTCCCAGGTGTTCTAGCGGGTGAGGCCAAATCTGGGAGTTGTAGTGGACGCTGCAATTAACCTGAGCAGAACCCACCACATGCAGAACAAACCCAATCGCGGTGCTTGGCCGGAAAAGCCCATGCCAGAAAATTGGAATCAACCGGAAATAGGGCAGTGGAAATTCAACGTGGATGGTTTGTGGATTGAAGGTAAAACAGAGGGTTCGGTGAGTGGTGTCTGCCGAGCCTACAGGGGCTTGATGATTATAGGTTTTGCAAAGCGAGTTGCTGCTTGCTCTCCTCTGGAAGTTGAAGGTAAAGATGTAAGGAAAGCTTTCTTTTGTTTGCGCGAGGAAGCTAAGAAGGGAAACAGAATCGCAGAGAACGTGACTATCTTGACAGACAACGCTGCTTCAGTGACTTTTGCTGAGTAGCCGTCCCTCAGCCCATGGGCTTTGAGAAAAATTTTTGTGGACTGCAATTTTCTAGTTACCCATTCGCAAGGTATTTCTTTAACCCACTGTCCACGAGAATCTAATCATGCTGCAGACTGAATCGCCAAGGCCCACCACAAAGGGATTCTCCCATCCAATTGGTTGTACAAATCCCCCAACCTCTATGGAACTTATTATGTAATGATGTTAGTCCTCTCCACTCTTGTAATTCGTCGGCTCATGAATGAATCGGTTTGCTTTCGTCCAATATATATATATAGCTAGTTAGGATCAAGAAAGAAAAACAGATTTTTTCGGTCGGCTGCGCTTTGCCTTTTGATAGCATAATCACTATTAATCAAATACAACCTTTCCCCTTTGTCGTCGGTATCAAGTGTTACTTGCGAATCAAATTATAGATTTCGAAACCTTGATGCGCTTATTGTGCTTATATTTGTATTGGTAATTTAATCAAGAAGTATTACCATAAACAACACATGATGTGCGTCTTTTGTTGCTTGTGAAAAGTACAAAATAATTTGTTTTTTACTATACCGTCAATATCTATAATATCTTAATTTAAAAATAATACAAGAAACTATGTCTCCACAGCTGTGCATGTTACTGGTGTTTCGGCTCAAGAAAAAAGGTCAAAGTGAAAGATCCACAAGATTTAGAATAAGCACAAAGAATAAGGTAAAAATCAATCTAAGCATCTTTGAGCTTTAGTGTCATTTAATTTCTTAGGCATAATGGCTTAGTTGAATTTATCAATACTTGCAATCCCTGAAGTTTGACCCCCATTGTGTTTTAAGATGTAAACTTTAAGTATTGTTTGATTTTGATTCCCAATTGACTTTTGCATTTAATTTGGTTATGATTTATGTACAATATTTGAACTCCTTTGGGAAGTTTATCATTACGGACTATTTGTACATTATTAGCAATAATTCCTTGCTTCTGTTATGTTATCACACTATTCTTTAGATTGGCTGGTTAAAAAGTTGAACGACATTAAAAGCATGGAGCCCAAACTTCAATCTTCAAAGGTTAGGGATTAAATTGAAAATGATCAAACTTTAAAGGATGACCGACATAAGAATCCCACAATTAAGACATTAAGCATGACATGGGTTGGTGGCTTCCCTAGACATTCAACTAAATTCTTCCTACTTCAAGATAAGTCAAACAACTATATGTGCTTCTATGATATATTACTTTATAATTATAGGTGGTCGGCGCTTAGTTATTTGAAGAAAATATGCAGCCGAAATTGATCTCTGGGGGATGTCGAATATAATGCAGTCATGCTTTCTATGTTCCAGAAAATCTTACCTTATCTTTATTTTAAAAAGATGATAAAAGAAAGCATTTTCACATAAGTACCTTCCAGTAAGTTTGCTGCATTGAGTCCACAAAAACTTATGTCTAAGACCTTAAGAGATGTTATCCTCACAATGTCCGCGAGGGCATCATTGATCAAATTGTTACCGAAAAGATCCAACTGCTCCAGATTCACAACTATGATTGACAAAAGGTTTTCAAAATCGAATTTTATATATCAAGGCACGGTCTTCTATTTTACACGTACCTTCAATCTGATTGGAAGACAAATTTTGGGCCTTCATTGAAGTTTGCTTGTACAATGAGGGGACTCGTTCTGATTGATTGAAAGATAGAAATAACTTTTTCAATTTCTTCAGGTGTAGGGTTCCGTTTAAATCTAATTATAAAAAGATTTATATGGTTAATTAATTATCGACAGATATTGGATGTCTAACTATCTTCAATGTATCGAGAATAGCCATACTCTCATGATGAGGATAATTGATTTAAAAGCAAAAACCAGTTGGTGCGATATATTCGAGCATAAAAAAAGTCTCTATCTCAACTTTATAAACCAATTTCATTAACAAGAAAAAATCCACCATTAATAATGTCTACCATATATAGTTAACTAGCAAAGCTAAGAGTAAGGTCTGTCATGTGCTCTTCACGTAATATTTGATTTTACCTCTATGATTGTTGTGTGACATTTGATTTTATCTCCATGTGGTAAGATACATAGCCTGGTTTTGCCATCAGGGCCAAGTTCGATCAATAAATATTAGTTCAATTATTTATCGTCTTCAAATTTCTATTTCTTTTAAGTTTAAATTTCAAAACATGAATACAACGAAAAGTTTTCACTCATATTCGTGAAAATACACTTTATTTTGCCATTCCCAAACTTTAAAATCTTATTAATTTAAAATAGAAAAATGCATGAAGAGAGATTATCATGTTCTCTAATATTGAAAAAGATTCTTCCAACAAACAAATCCACCGCATTTAAAACTCAACAAAATGCAACAAACTAGTGATAAATTTTATTTGTTTGGATGCAAAATGCAAATAAGTAGATCTTTATAATGGAAAAAAAGTCAGTAATTCGTAAATCATTGCTTACTGATGCATTATGACTTTAGTCTACTCTTAATGTATAAATAATTTATGAATTTACAATTTGAAATACATCAAAGGTGAAGGTGGGAAAGAAAAAAGAAATTGCTTGATAAGATCACGAGTCCCCCGAATTCCTCACAATCCCTTTATATGAGGGATTTAAAATACTGATTATTAACTTAACAATATCTGATTCCTTCTAATCTCTTCTAATCCTTTTTTCGGTCTATTTCATTCTCTCCATTCAAACAATACAGTACCTTTAAAATCATTTCTCTTCCCTCTACATTAAATCCCTCACCAATCTATTTTTGGTGATTTTTAAATTTAATTTTTTCATGTTTTGTAAATCATATAGCTCCCGCAATTTGACTTTTATTTATCATGAAATACTCAAAACCTTTCCAAAAATATGTAAATATTGATCTGAATTCTACGTATAACTCTTTAGTAATCTGATGAAACTTGATTTTCTTTTTCACACAAATATTTCATGTCAAATTCCCGCATATAATTTACCTAGGCATTTAATATAGTTTTTAAATTGAATTATTTTTCTTGAAATCCACTTTCCAAAAAAAAGGGTGGGGCCGAGGATAGGAATGTAACCAGCCAAGCCCTGGGGGGTCGGATTGCAATTAAAATAGCCAGTTGGCACCAAAATGCAATTTTCAGAAGTCGAGGGACCAATTCACAAATTTTACAAAATTTGCCCAAGCCCTTAAACCCTCATTTTTATCATTTTGACCCCTAATTAAGATTGAAATTGAGCTTGGGCCAGGTCGAATTGATCAAATAAAGCTAAAAGGACCAAATTGAATCAAATTGGTTGGTCATTCTCGGGCAAGAAATTGACCAACTTTGGAGGACTTTCTTGCAAAATCAGGAGAAGAAAATTGCACAGCCTAGCCAGAGGCTTAAGTTACTATACATGAACTTGCCAATTGATAAAAAAGCTCCAGCAAAATTGATGGATTAAAGCACTCAAATCAGCTGCCAAAACCTTGTCCGCGATTTGGCCATAATCCGCAATTCGATGCTGCCGAGAAGACAACTTTGTGGCCTCACCATATACTACTCAACTGCCCAATCTGCCCGATCTCTAGCTGAGGGGGAAGGCGACCATTAGATGTGAATGTAATATATGGGCCTTAAATTCAGTCCGTTATTTTGTTAGTTAAGCCCAAGCCTAACCATTTTATTTTCTCCTTCATCAATTGGTGCGAGTGTAGAAGGAAGAGAAGAGGACCGACGAGTAACACAAGGAAGAGAAGAAGGGCTCATTCGTAAAGAAAAGGGGGAAAACAGAAGAGGGAAAGAAGTTCTGCGCATAGCCGATCTGGTCGTCCCAACAAGCCGAATTAATTCCTAATTGTAATACCTGGTAAGTATTTGAACCTAATATTCGTCTAAGTTGAGTAATTTTCGAAGTTAAGTCTTAAATATGAGATTATGCGGATTTTGAATTGCGAGGTTAGTTTGAAGAGTTATCAAGTTGTGGATATATCTGTGTGTGTGTTGTGGAAATGATAGCTTAAGGCATTCTGGAGTTGTGGGGTTTGATGAAAATCGATTCCGAAGTATAGTTCGATTGGAACGAAATTCTGAAGTTTCACATACGAGTTATGTATAAAGGATAACACGTGTAATATACAAAATTGAACGTTGGTTATAAACGAGTTTCTTCATTAGCGTGTAGAAATCGTTTTATCTACGGGTAAACGTAATTTAGTCATATTAGTCATTAGAATAGTGTCTTACTTGATTTTAATATCATTTTTTTGGATAATTGATGGGAATACGATTGTGTCGACTCGAGTAATCTTCGTAGGTTGGTTTTCAAAATAGGGACTGGAGCTTGGGCCAAGGACACGCTTGGGCTTTTATATCAAACCCATCTTGAAAGCAAGTCAAGCCCAATATTAATGCAAACTGAGCCCAAGTCGAGCACCCTCTTGTTAAGCTCGATTTCTACCAAGACTGCACTAAACTTCAATTTAGGCCCTTTTCATGACTACGTCCAGCCCACACTAATCTCCTACTAATTCCTCCTTTTATCTGAGATTACGATGACCCCATCTACACTAATAAACTCAATTCTCCTCTTCCATTTGTTGTGAACATCCGCTTTCAAATCCCACAACTCCAACCTCGGTTTAGCTTTCACGGGCACACGAAGAAACAGGGTTCGTCCATGATTTATACCTCCAAACCTTTAAACCGAGCATCACCGTCGTTCATCTATGCTCATTTGTCGGACCTCCACCGGTCCGCTGAACCGACGTCGCTGCCACCGCGTTAACACCCACCGCTGCCCACCCTCCATTCTCAACTATGACCAAGATGATGCATAACGTGCCGAATGGAACATACCAGCAAAATCCAGTCAAGCATCATAAGAAGTCAGCATGCATCAGGAGTCTTCGGCACATTTCCTCACCAATATTCACCATGAGAACATCGCGGAAGCACCGAACAAAACACACTGAGGAAGGGTGCATAGGCAGTTGAGGTAATGTTAGAAAAAAGACGAAGAAAAATCATATGTTCGGTCAAGGAAAGATTATTACCAAGACTCCTATCCCTACACATTTGATGAGAGTCAAAATCAGAGGAAAATCTACACGAACTTGGTTCAAACGTTTTGTCGAATAGGCGGTGAACACAGAGTGAGGAGGAGACTCGGATCTAGACCCAAACAATCATCAAAAAAAGCTCCGACATAAAGCAAATCAACCGAGTCGGACACAAAACACTGCAAGAACCCATGAAACCGAACTCAGCTCCTCCTTTCAACATAACAGTAAGGGGACCACGGGTGCGAGCGTTTAATTATTGCGGGGTCCTTACCCAGCCCGAAGATGGCTGCCACAGGGGCGAGTTTGAGGCAAGTCGTACGACGGCCGGCCGCCTCGCAATGTCTCTGAGATGATCGAGGAAACGGAAAAGGCCTCACAAAGTCCATTTGATGAAAACCTTTCCTGAGAGAGAAGAAGAAACACCGATATCTTCCTTCGGCAGCGTTGATTGTGGCTCCGACTCCAACTCATGGACCAAAATTTTTCTTTTTCTCATAAGTAGGAGCATACACTATTATACCACATCCCATTTAACTTCGCATTGCTGCAGAAGCAAAGTCATCTCTCTTTCTCTACTCAATTGAAAGCTAGATGTCTGAAAAGGGAAAAACTCTTTTTAACAGAAAGAGAGACACATGTTTCGCCCTTGTGCCACAGAAAGTCGTTCATCACCTTGCTCTTCTTTGCAATTATCACCCTTCTTTTCAGGATTCGATTTCAAAAGTAACTGTCTGTATTCGATGCCACCGTAGTTACTGCTACTGAGCAAGGGCAGCTGATGTCCTCTTGCAGTTCCAAACGAGCATTGAAATGTAGTCAGTCCTGAGGGGGACACATGACCTCGTTCACAAATAAAGCAACTCCTCTGCTCATTTGCTACTAAAGGGACGAATTTGGGTTCCAATAATAGAAGAGCTGAAAAAATTCTTGAAATCGTTGGCTCCAGCTTGGACAATACGCCTCGACTCGGTTATACCCCTGATAACATCCTTATTTTTCTTTGGCTCTCTTGATGTTGAGATCATTAAAGTAAATTTCACATGGATAGGATTTTGCATGCTGGTTAGTTAACATAGTACCAATCCATTTAGGTGTTGGCCTGACGTTATTAATTTCAGACAAACCAAATCGATCATGAACCGAAGTTATAGGTTTGGTTTGGGTTGAGATTTTTTGAAATCTATTATAGTTCTATTTGGGTTGAAAGTACCTTGAAAGCAAAATAAACAGAACCAAGAACATCCTACAAACGGCTAAGAGCCTCAAATGGTTTAAATTCAATCAAAACGCTTCTTTCAATTTGACATTACCAAAAATGCTTCACACTTTTCAAAGTATCTCACACGAATACTATGGTGAATTCTAATCCCCCAAAATCCCCGTTTCATCTTTCTCCCTCGTCTCTTTGGTTTGCACCTTGACATGTCACGAACCGGAGGTTTTCGAGTTGCAATGTTCACTAGTGGGGGTTGAACACCAATCCCAGCACAAGTTCATTTGTGACTTGAGAGGATTACCAGGAGGGCTATGCGTGCTGTGGAATGGAAATGTGGATGTGGTGGTACAAGTCCTGGCATCGAATAGTGCTTGTAACAAGGCTAGTCCTAGTCCTAAACCCTGGTAAGTCTTAAGCCGGTTTTTTGATGATTAGTATATAGATGTGTTGGCAGAAAAAAACGACAAGAGAAATGCATTCGGATTAACGTTACTTCGTGCTCCTAGGATTACCAGAATCGATTGCATCTGTGGCATCATTTGGAGAATTTAAATGCACCGTCAAACCTAGCCTAGGCCATGGTGGGAGAATTTAATGAAGGGTTGTCATTGGGAGAAGGAAGGGGGCAGAGATGCACAATCCTTCGTCTAGAAATTTTCAGACAATTCTTAGATAGTTGTTTGTAATGGACCCAGAGAGAGGTATGCCGCTTCATGAGGTCAAATAATAGGGATGGGTTGGCAAATGTTCGACAATGAATCGATTGGGCAGCAGCGAACGTAGAACAGGAAAACCTCCTTCCCAAACGTTGAAATCCGGGCTCTTCCTACAGTGGGCTCTGATCATAGCCCTCTATTATAACTCGCTCTATGGAAACAACAGGGAGAAAAGAGGAGTTTCAGTTTGAAGAGTTATGGCAGGAACATGATGAATGTCCAGGTTTAATAGCAAATAAATTGAGTGATACTACTGATTCTTCCAATGACATCTGTGATAAATTAAGAGTCTCCTCAGCACTAACATCCTGGAGTAAGAAGAAGTTCAAGAATGCTAGGACGGATGTTGAAAGCTTACAACAGAGCAAGCCAGCATGATAGGGAGAGGCCAAAATATATTCAAGCAAGAATCGACCAGCTCTGGAGGCAAGAGGAGCAGTATAGGCATTTGAGGTTGAGGGTTTGATAGCTGAAATTGATTGATCACTATAGCAAATTCTTCCATGCTTGAGCTATCTAAAGATGTCAATGGAGTAAGATTTCTCTATCACAAGACACTGAACGGACTTGGTGTGCTACGCCTGGAAGATTAAAAGACATGATAATCGAGTTCTTCAGTGATTTGTACTAGACATAGGCAAAACACCAAGACCTGACAAAACGAATGGATTGTCCTACCGTACAAGCAGAACTATTCCCGACAACAAGAATAATTTTTCATGTCGGCAATTTGATAGCCGATTGAACCAAACCCAGATTACATTGATATTAAGATGTTTATCAAAACCTTAGAGTGCTGTTTTGGGCAGAGAAAGAATTATTTAGCGTTTTGTTTAGCAAAAAATAAAAATAATGTAATTTTACTATCAAGGAGAGACCGTTACATTGACATTAAGGTGAAAGTGGATTGTCTTTCTTTTTTTTTTTTTTGGGTTGAAGAAAGTGGATTGCACATGAAAGGTTGACAATGCGCAGCAGTCAACGCAATTAGAGTCAAGTGGGCGGACATCTATAAAGTTGCCAACTTTTGAAGCTGGCGTCTGCCCTTGAATTGTCTATCCGCATGTACTGTTCTCTTCATGAGTCAAATAGAATATAGCACAGTAATTTAGTACTCAAAAAATGGATTCTGCACATCTTTGTAACCACTCACTTTGTCCATTTCAATGGATAACCATTTGATTTAACCTGTGCAAACATTTCATTATCGACTACCTGTCTTTTGTAAGGGTCCACTTCACTCCAACTCTGTTTTATGACCTAACCACCCAACTTTTCCATAACCATAGCGCGGATAAAATAACCGCGACACTGGACCGAGTATTAGATTATTGCGAGTTTTGTCATGGCGATAAATAATAAAGCAATTTCTTAGTACATTTGGAAGGTCTTACTAAATTTTCCACAAGGATAGAACGGGGTGCTATGTTTTGTATTTAGCCAAAATAATGGAGAGATGTCAAAAGTTTCCGATCCAAAAGTTAAAAGTCATGCCATTTCAGAAGTGAGCTCGGCGCGGGACGTCGTCTCTTGGTCAGGAACTCCAAAGACCATTCTACAGCTCATATTTTTAATGGATCGGGTTGTAAATGGGTTGTCCAAAATTCTAAAATCAAGCTCGCATGAGTGTTAATTGGTTGGAAACCTATTCATTTCAAACCTATCTTCATAGCAGCATAATTATCCATATTCAGGAATCACATATGTACACGAGTCTTTCTTGATGAGCCCATCATTTTCTAGTGGATACGCCACATAGACGGTAGATTGCATGGGCCCGTAGAGATTTACCATTGTCGCTTATGGCGCAATAAAAGGCGACTTGTTGGGGAAGGTCGATTAGTTATCATGCAAACCCTCATTGTTATGGACACTAGGAGATGCTTTTATAGTTCTTCGGAAGTTTTTCAATTTTTAGGGCTTTTTTTTTTCGTTAATGTTTCATTTACCAACATCTTTTTATTCTTTTAATTTTCTTGAAAGCGAACCGGTTCACGGGAGCGAGGGCATTGCTCGTCACCCGAGCAAAACCCACCTCATTGCCACCTTCACGCTCATGTACAATGCAAGGTCATAGCTCACGACCCAACAACAAGCGCCCTCACCGACTTGGCCCAGGTTTAGAGGCATCGATTTAAGGGGAAAAATTTGCTAAAAACCGGAGCTCGGGTTAAGTCGGGTACGGATTCAGTCCGAATCAGGTCAGGCATGAGTTGCAAAAGTTTTATTTGCGTAAAAATGGATTAATGTTGGTTAATTAGGATCGGATCCAGTTTTCGACCCGGCCAAAAAACCGACCGACCCGTGCGAGGGATGTAGGAAAAATGGAAGCCTGTTTTGATTTCGTGATCGAATGGGGACTCTCTTCTCTTGACTTTCTTCCGTCACTTTTGGTCCCCACCACACGAGCTGCTGACGCAATGGTTCAAAAGTTCAAAATCGTCCGCGTTCTTTTGTTGCCTCCCGACAACGCGCGCCATAATCTCTCTCTCCCCCTCCCTCTCCCGCCCCCGCGCGCGGGCTCGATCGCTCGTAGGTCTTCAGGCATAGTGCTGTGCGAGAAATTTCATCGGATTCTGCTTCTGCTTCTACTTCGATTCCTTGAGGTAACAATCACTCTCTTTCGCTTGCTTCCATGTCCATGCATGCACGAACGAGTGAAACTCTCTCTCTGATCGTTGATCGCTTGTGTGTCTTCAGGCGTCGCTGTGCCAGAAATTCCATCGGATTCTGCTTCTGCTTCGATTCATCGAGGTGACAGCCACTCTCTTTCGCTTGCTTCCATGTCCATGTATGCACAAACGAGGGAAACTCTCTCTCTCTGTTCCTGAAAATTCTAAGTTCCCACTCTCACACATCGGTAGATGCATTTCCACTTCTGCCGAACGTCGTTCACAATACATTAAATGCTTAGAATCTCTACTGTCGTTTTCAGATTAGAAAGGGTTTGTCGCTTTGTTCGTGCATCTCTTTCCTGACTATAACATCTGAAGTTAAAGAAAAAAGACTCTAGATTGTGCGAACCGCACAAGTACTAATTAATTATAAGTTCGGACATTCGGTCATCGACAGTAAGGAAAACAAGATTTAAGGATTCGAACATTAAATTGTCATAAACACTCTGCAGCTTCCTTAAACGTTTCAGCTGAACTCAGACTTGAGTTTGAAGTTTCTTGTAGCCAACTTTCAATTAAATTTAGGAGTTGCCTTGCAGTTTAAATAGTTGTACCGCGTGCGTCGTTTGGTTAGGGGCAAAATGACTAGGAAGAGGGACAGATTCTGGGAGTTTGCTCAGCAAATGGGCAATCGCTTCCACTGTAAATTCTGCAAACATGATTTCACCGGTGGAATCCCGAGGATTAAGTTACACTTAGTCTGCATCCCGGATGGCGACGTTGCTGCTTGTACCCATGTTCCTGAGGATGTCCAGGCCATGGCTTCCGAAGCAATTACCCCCAAAAGAAAAAAAAAATTAAGAGGCTGTCTAACCTGACAGCTTCAACACCACTTCTAGATGACCAGAAAGTTGACATGTCAGAAACATCCACAGATAAAGGACCGGATTGCCCAAATCAGTTGCTTGCACAACATGTTGCGTGCAACAACATTTCTGGTAATGACCTTCAGAGTTTGCATTTTTCAGGTTTCTTGCATGGGGTTGCAGACTATGGACGGGATTATGAGTTGCCTTCTTCTTCCATGCTCGCTGCGAAGTCTATTCTCAAATTGAGTATGGAAGTCAGGCAGTATGTAGATGGTGTGAAGAAATCATGTGCTTCAATGGGGTGCACGGTAATATTAGATGGTTGGGTTAATGTTTACGGAAGAGCCTTCCTGAACATCATTTTATATTCTCTAAAGGGTGCAATCCTAGTGAATAGTGTTGAACTTCCAAAAAATGAGTTGACAACTAGGTCTATTATTGATCAATTGCAATCTGCAATGGATGAAATAGGACTTCTCAAAGTTGTACAGTTCATCACTAATGATTTGGGTAATTATGAGGCCCTCCGGAAGACGCTTATCCAAAGGTATCCAGGTACCTACATGACATTTTGTGCTGCTCATGGCATTCAGTTGCTTTTCGTACGTATCTTTCAAGAGATTGAATGGTTTGGAAAGATGATGTTCAATGTTAAATTGGTGAATGATTGTCTGCACGAGCATGCAATGTTAAATTGGATCTACTGTTGGATGACTATTTGTAATAAGGGCAAATGCAATGATGATGGACAAGTTCACCAAGTTGGAGTCGGAAGCGATGAAGCGTATCGATTTTGAACATCTTACTGACAACCATGATGATTTTGTTGATCTTGAGCAAGACTGGAAATATGTCTCTCTCAATACAGTACCAAAGAATAGCAATCAAGGTGACATGCACGGAGCAAGCGCAGAATGGTAAGGTCACCCAGTTTTTGCCCTTATATACGAATAGTCATCCAATTTACCGATAGCGGATCCACCTGGCTTCTTGATTTGGGCAGTTTTTGATGCATTTTGACAATCCAAGCATGAAAAAGAACTACAAAGTTGGCTTATAAATAGAAGAGCATACTTTTGTAGCAAACGAAGGCCATTCCCTGTAACAGCCCAGATTTTGATGTCGATTTCTAAGGGTTTAAGAGACAAAGTTGGGAATCTGACGTCATATTATGCTGGCCACACACGTTTGGAGTTAGTATGACTAAAAATTTGAAATTTTGGTCCGGGGGTAAAAAATTACGATTTTGCCCCTTTGGACTCTGGCGTCGCTTTTCGAGGTCAAATGAGGATATTTTTCGAGGCCGACGCCGTTTTTGGGTGGCCACGCATGCCAGGAAGGGTTTTGACCAAAATTTGGAATTTCGACAAAAAAATTTGGAAAATAATATTATTTTATTCCCGAAACTTCGCAGACGATTTTCGAGAGCTTAAGAAGCTATTTTCACGATTCCGACGCCACATTATGTTGGCCACGCATATGGAGGGTTGATAAGTGCGAAAATTGGAATTTCGCCCCGGGACCGGAAAAATTACGGTTTTGCCCCTGGGCCATTTTCTGTTCCGAATTTTGGGGATATTTTATGGATAATATCAGCCCAATAATGCAGCCTAGTGAATTACCAAAATACCCCTCAATTATTGGATAAGGAGAAATGTGAACCAAGTATTAAAGGGCAATTTGGTCATTTTTGGAAAATTGGACTAGAAAGTCAACTTTCCACTCTCTCTCTCCTCATTCTCACATCATCACTTCGGCCACTCCCTCTCTCTCTTCCATTTCCACGATCAGCCCCCTCCCCCTTAGAGTTTCTTTTCTTTTCTTCTTTGGCCGTGAGTTTTTCCCTTGGCCGTGAGCTTCCTCGCCGGCGCCGCCGCTTGACGCACCGCCGGACCGCCCTCTCGCCATCGCCTAGCCGCTGTACCAGCCACAAACCGCCACCACCAGCCACCATTCCCCTCTCTTTCTCTCTCTCCCATGAACCGTTTCCCCGCCGTGCAAGACCACGTCGCCGCCGGACCGCCGTCGTGCAAGCCGGAAGCCACCGTGAGTCGTTTGCCTTCGCCGTAGAGCGCCGCCGCTTCCCGTTCTAGCCGATTAAGTCTAGAACTTTGTAAGTCGTCCTCTAATCCCGATTTAGGAAATTGGGTATCGCCGGATAATTGAATTTTTGGGGTTGAAATCGGAGTTGTTTGGGCGAGGAACGTTGGGGTTTTAGGTCGGGAATGTGTGGCGGGCCTTGAGGATTAGTTTGGGAATTTTTGGAGAACAATTTGAGGTGAAATTGAAACTGTGAATCACTGTTCATTGGCTGTGGATTACTGTTCACCGAGCTGCGAGGGTCCGATCGAGACGCAAATTGAATTTTTGGAACTTAGAAAGTAAGGCGAGAAAGTCCCGTGGAGGACCGGAATCGATTTGGCATCGTTTGGTGGGAGAAAAATAGCGATTTCTATGTTTAATGTGCGTATGGAAATTAAGCCCAATGTAGGACTTCGGGTATCGATGGGCGATTTTGGGCGAAATCAGTGTGGAGTTAGGTGCGGAATTGTATGAATTGGTAGTGGAAATTTTATGGCGGGCCTTAGGAATTAATTCGGGTAATATTTATTGGAAATTCAGAAAATTAGGGGCTGCGAATCACTGTTCATATGCCTCGAATCACTGTTCACGAGGCTGTGATGCTCGGTTCGGGACGCAAGTTGGATTTTTAGAACCGGTATTTAATGGCGAGAAAGTCTCGTGAAGGATCGGAATTAATCCGACGGTATTTGGTTGGAGAAAAATGGCAATTACCATATTTGAGGCGTGTCTGATTTATTTATAAATTGTGGTGATTTAATTGAGTGTGTTATGGTGCAATTGAGTGTCTATACATACTTGTTGGGTACACACGTGAGTTGATTGAATTAATTGTTGACATTGCCCATGTGAATTGTTGAGTGCGCTATGTCTGCGTGTGACTCGATGCGTACATGGATCGCGTGTGATGGGCTAGTCACGTGTGGTAAATGCATATCGAGCATGTGCATGAGTAAGGAGAAGTGTGGTGTGACAAGTGATTGTGGGAAAAGTATGTGAATGTGTGATAGAATGAAAATGGGATCGGGCCGAGTATCGTAAACTCGGGCAGCGATCACGTAGGTCTGTTGCATTTGGCACAGGCTGAGGCTTGAAAAAGCATGTATGAGAATTGGTCCGAGGCACGATCAGCTCGGGTGAGACCGGGATTGGACCGAGGCATCATAAGCTCGGATTCCAATCATGTAGGCCTGTTGCATTTGGCGTGGGCTGAGTTGGGTCTCAATCATGTAGGCCTGTCGCTATTTGCGTAGGCTGAGTTGGATTTCAATCACGTAGGCCTGTCGCAATTTGCGTAGGCTGAGTTGGGATCGGGCCTGGGGCGTGTGATGCTCAGGTCGCGATCGGGGCCTGAGGCGTGAACGAGTACGCGGGCCGGAAGTGAAGTGATGAATGATCGTAGTGTGCCTGAGGCGTGTACTACAACGCGGGCCACTGGCGAGGATTGAGAAAGTGGAAAATGAGAATAGAAGGAAGAGTGGGATGGGAATTGGCACATACGCATGTTGCATACGACGAGATCGTGACTGAGTGCGAATATGTGCCTCATTGAGCCTGACAGTCTTAATTGATATGCCTGTTTTGTGATATTGGTGCACGTGAATGTGTGTGTGATTGTGTAATTATTTGGAGGTACGTGATAGCTTAGGTTGGGTTTAGGGGTATACTTGCTGAGATTTATTCTCATGGTTGTGTAAACCAAACAATTTTCAGAACCCAGACCTGAGACGTGAATCCTCCACCGCCACCACCCCAGTACGTTTTGGATTGCCAGTGCACACGGAGTACGAAGTAGCAAGGTTTCCGATGGGTGTCGATTGGAAGGCCAAGCTTTTGATGAGAACCAATTTTGAGGACGAATGATAGGTCATCGATTCCTTTTTGGTTTCGATAGTTTCAGTAAAATGTGCACTGGTAGATTAAGATTTGTAATATTGTTTATAGTTGGAACAAGTTTCTTTGAGAATGCAATGTATATTCTCCCAATGTTTCCTCAGTTTATTTTGTCAGGGTGTTTTCTGGTTTCCGTTGTCGCGATTAAAACTCTGATGTGTTTAGCCGAGGTCGGCGACAACCTGGGACGTCGCAACTATTCGACCGGAGGTGGGATGATGCGGGCTCGAAGGGGGTTCGGGGCGTGACATTTCCCATTGTAATCCCACCATTCATCTGTCATAAGAAGACAATCACTAGCTAAGAAATGACGAATCTGGATTAGAAATCAATAGACAATCACAGTTGGTCAAAAGTTAATGGAAGGAATTTCTTTTGTAGATTGCATGCTTCACGAGGATAGATATTCTGTAATTCTAGAATTCTAATGTGGCTTTCCGAAGAACTCACAATTTTGGATTTAAAAGTTGCAACTAAACGAGTAAAGACAGAGATTCTGAATACAATGATGAGAAAATCACCTTCTGGCTACCTTAGGAGTAGGAAATCTTAACTTAAACATAGTAAAAATTGATAAGGAAACGAAGAATTCTTACAGGGATGAAATGCTTTCAACATTATTATTGTTGCAGCTGTGAACAAGCTTGATGTCCTCTTGTGATACTGTAGCACCTGCACCACGAAATCATTTTTTCTTCGTCAGCAACCATATTTTGTAGTATAAAATTGATTCCTTCTTTCATTTCTTCACCCTAAGGAAAATGGTCACTTAAGAAGTAGGATGGATTCAGAGAAGCCGCAGCCGCATGCACTGGATTAATTAGTTCAGCACGCATTCCTAGTGAATAGTGTTGAACTTCCAAAGAATGAGTTGACAACTAGGTCTATTATTGATCAATTGCAATCTGCAATGGATGAAATAGGACTTCTCAAAGTTGTATGGTTCATCACTAATGATTTGGGTAATTATGAGGTCCTCCGGAAGATGCTTATCCAGAGGTATCCGGGTACCTACATGACATTTTGTGCTGCTCATGGCATTCAGTTGCTTTTCGCATGTATCTTTCAAGAGGTTGAATGGTTTGGAAAGATGATGTTCGATGTTAAATTGGTGAATGATTGTCTGCACGAGCATGCGGAGTCTTTGTCCTTGTCCATGAAATTCGGAGGCAAATGGGAATTGGGAGATGTTTTTCTTAATAGTTTAGTCTCAAATTTAAGAATGGTTTAGCGTATTCACAATGCAAAGTCGGAGATGCAACGTTTGGTTGTGTCTATTGAATGGTTACAGTTGAGACATATCCAAGAAGCAACAGCGAGCCATGTTGTTAATATTGTTGGAAGCCCCCAATTTTGGAGCCAATGCCAGGAGGTTTTGCAAGTTTTGGAGCCACTATTTGGAGTTTATTGTTTGTCTCGTAATATTAATTCAACAACTTCATTCTTGTATGAAGTGATGGGGAGAGTCAAAGAATCTCTGAAGAGGGTTTCCGACAGTAATGATGGCAAATATGAGTCGATATGGAAGATTTACTGTGGAATGCATGCTGAACTAATTCATCCAGTGCATGCGGTTGCGGCTTCTCTGAATCCATCCTACTTCTTAAGTGACCATTTTCCTAAGGGTGAAGAAATGAGAGACGGATTCAATTTTGTACTACAAAATATGGTTATTGACGAAGAAAAAGATGATTTCATGGTGCAGGTGCTATGGTATCGCAAGAGGACGTTAAGCTTGTTCACGGTTGCGGCAATAACAATGTTGAAAACATTTCATCCCTGTAAGAATTCTTTATTTCCTTATCAATTTTTACTATGTTTAAGTTAAGATTTCCTACTCCTAAGGTAGCCAAAAGGTGATTTTCTTATCATTATATTCAGAATCTGTCTTTACTCATTTAGTTGCAACTTTTAAATCCAAAATTGTGAGTTCTTCGGAAAGCCACATTAGAATTCTAGAATTACGGAATATCTATCCTCATGGAGCATGCAATCTGCAAAAGAAATCCCTTCCATTAACTTTTGACCGACTGTGATTGTCTATTGATTTCCAATCGAGAGTCGTCATTTCTTAGCTAGTGATTGTCTTCTTATGACAGATGAATGGTGGGTTTACAATGGGAATGGCCTTCGTTTGCTACAAAAGTATGCTCTTCTGATTATAAGCCAGCCTTGTAGTTCTTTTTCATGCTTGGAGTGTCGAAATGCATCAAAAACTGCCTAAATCAGGAAGTCGGGTGGATCCGCTGCCGGTAAATTGGATGACTATTCGTATGTAAGGGCAAATGCAATGATGATGGATAAGTTCACCAAGTTGGAGTCAGAAGCCACGAAGCGTATCGATTTTGAACATCTTACTGACAACCATGATGATTTTGTTGATTTTGAGCAAGACTGGAAATATGTCCCTCCCAATACAGTACCAGAGAATAGCAGTCGAGGTGATATGCACAGAGCAAGCGCAGAATGGTAAGGTCACCCAGTTTTTGCTCATTACCTCTGATGCTCTCTATTGCTCGTAAGTTACAGTTTAACACATGGCAGTCATTTGTGGGATTTAGTTTCACATGGCAGTCATTTGTGGGATTTAGTTTTCTTTTTGTAATTTGCTTTTGATTGGTTGGTCTATCCATATCTTGGCATGATAGCCGACGAGTACAATACACAGTTTATATGCCATGCCGCCTTAATACCTACCTAAGTTAAAGTTTTCTTTGGTGTGGTATGCATTGTCAAGTTTCCCTTCCTTTATTTCTGCTTGTTTCCTGCTTTGGGACAATTAAGAAAACATGACAGATTAAATTTCACATCAATTCCTGAATCTGGCTGTCCCACTCCTCTTCATAGTGCACTAGTCACCGTTGATCATGTTTCGGTTCAGGACATGATAAGATGGCGGTGGCTATAAAAATGGCCCTTCTCAAATTTCTATAAGAATGAACTTTGTCTGTTACAGGTTCCCAGTGCCCAAACTACCAGCTCCGAAGGAGGAAACTTCTCGACTCTATTTCATGACCAGCATGCCCTCACACTTATTCACTGAGGCAAAGGTTCAGGGAGATCAGGGAATAGCCATTCGAGTTGCTTTACTAAATCCACAAACTGGAGATGCTGTGCAGAGCGGACCAGGATCAACAGTTAAGCTGAATATTGTCATACTTGATGGTGATTTTGAGGACGTTGATTGGACAAGCGAACAATTTGAAAGCCAAATAATATCGAAAGGGTCTGAGGAGAGAAAGTCACTTCTGTCTGGTGATTTGCTAGTGACCCTTGAAGGAGGGATGGGCATATTAGGCGATTTCTCTTTTACACAGGATTCGAGCAGGACAAAGAGTGGAAAATACAGGCTTGGAGTCAAGGTTGCTTGCAGATGCTATGCTGCGATGCATATCCGCGGGGCCGTATCTGAGGCTTTCACTGTGGAAGATAGCCGTGGTGAATGTGAGTTTTCAAAGCAAATGCTATTTGTCTAATCTTTGTCTAAAACACATAATCTAAAACTACTACAGACAGCGAGTGTCCAGAGTTGTGTGGGCTAAAACCATTGTTGGTTAGAGGCTAGTAGTCTTGTAGACTAAAAGACAATACGAGAAAATCAATTAGTCATTCCTATGCTACAACCTTTTCAGCAAGCAATTTAACTTTAGAGGAGATTTATAACGCTGTACTTTGTTGTGAAGTTTCTGCTTCTTATGCTTTCTATAGTTGCCATGAAGCATTTCCCACTTCTACCAAGTGACTATGTCTGGAGACTGGTTGGAGCGGCGATGGGTGGACAGGTGCACAAACAATTGACAGGAGCCGGGATTGTCACGGTCCGAGATTTTGTCGACCTTCTTTCCTTGGATCAATCAAGACTGAGAAATGTAAAGTGCCTGCCTTTTAGTCTGTTATGTTTTGCTACTGTCACGATAGTGCCTTAACATTAAATCTTTGCTTTCTGTACTTAGTTCTTGATGAATTATTTGAATTTCAGATCGTGAGTGGTGGAATCTCCGATGCTATGTGGAAACACACTTCAGAGCATGCCACTTTATGGCTACGCATGACAACCATTTTGTGCCCGGAAACTATTTCTGAATAGAAATGATTCTTTTTGATTCTGTGTCCGGGAACTGATTCTGAGCATTTGAAAACGTTTGGTAATGGCTCAAAATTTCTATTCCTAAAATAGTAAAAGAACAGAAATGCGTTTGGTAACGGTATAAAATTTCTTTTTATTAATAATATTTTAATATTTCTTTCTTTTCTTTTTTTTTCTTCTCCTTAGCCATGGTCGGTAAAATATTTTTAATTAATAATACTTTTATTCAAAAATAATTTTTTTTATTATTTTTGGCCATGGCCGGTAAAATTTTTTTATTAATAATATTTTTTTTCTTTTTTTTTGGCCATTGCTTGTAAAAATATTTTTTATTAAAATATTTTAATAATAAAATATTTTTATTGAAAATATATTTTTAATTTTTTTTCCATGATCTGGTCGCTGGCCATGGCTGGTAAAATATTTTTTTATTAATTTTTTTTCCTTTTTTTCCCATGGCTTGGTCATCGGCCATGGCCGATAAAATATTTTTTTTATTAAAATATTTTTTTTCTTTTTTTTTTCTCATGGCCAGGTCACCAGTCATGGCCGGTAAAATATTTTTTTATAAATAGTATTTTTTATTAAAATATTTTTTTTCCTTTTTTTCCCATGGCCTGGTCGCCGGCCATGGCCGGTAAAATATTTTTTTTATTAACATTTTTTTATTAATAATATTTTTTATTAAAATATTTTTTTCTTTTTTTTCCCATGGTCTGGTTGCCGGCCATGGCCGGCAAAATATTTTATTAATAATATTTTTCTTAAAATATTTTTTTCCTTTTTTTTCCTATGGCCTAGTCGCCAGCCATGGCAGGTAAAATATTTTTTTATTAACATTTTTTTATTAAAATATTTTTTTCCAATGGCCTGGTTGCCGGCCATAGCCGGTAAAATATTTTTTTTATTAACATTTTTTTATTAATAATATTTTTTTCATTTTTTTCCCATGACCTGGTCGCTAGCCATGCCGGTTAAATATTTTTTTTATTAAAATATATTTTTTCTTTTTTTTGTCATATCGTCGGCCATGGCCAATAAAATACTTTTTTTTATTAATAATATATTTTTTTTTCATGGTCGCTGGCGATCGACCACAGCCTAAAGAAGAACAACACAAAGAAGAAAAGAAAAAAAAGAAAAAGAACTCATTCTCAAAATTGTGCCAAGAAACAAGAAGCAACTTTTTTTTACTTCTTATTTCTCTTCCAAAACTGTTTCTGGGTACAAATTTTGGCAAAAATGTGCCCGTGAACAAAAAATTTACCAAATGCATTTCTATTCCCAAACTATTTTTTGGAACAAAAGAACAGAAATTGCACGTTACCAAATGAGCCCTATGTGTCTCCGAGGCCAAGGAGTATGTTTACTATATCAATGAAGAAAAATCCAATGGCATTTGTTTTAACTGGAACTATGAGCCCAAAGGACTCATCCGCGATGGACAATTCATCAGTGTGGAATCACTTTCCAGAGGTCAAAAGGTTAGGCTTGAAGTATTGCCACAATCCGCCACATTCATGATTATTGAGCATACTCAAATGCGAAGAAACCACAGCTTTCATACTTCAATATAAGGATCAGACAAACAAACAAAAATCAAATTGATATGAAATGACATAATTGTTAATATGGCATGACATAACGACAATTTGCAGCTTGTTTCATGTGTGAACTGTAGTAGAGAGAAAAATTTGGTGATCTTATCACTAGACAGTCTTCTTAGGCTCTTCCTTTCTACATAGATATTGCCAGCGCAATGATACTTGACTTTCCTCTTGAATGTGAGAGATCTTTGTCTTTGAATCTGTTTTGCAGGTCGACGTCGAATCCCTGTCAAGAATTGCCTGCCAGAATTATGACCAGATCTCAGAATGTCATCCTGATAAGTTGGGCATGGGGTGGATGAACGAGTTACTTGAGCTCTGAGCTCTCTTCTGAACTGGCCACAGTTTGTTTGCCATGATGCGGGGAATAGTGAGAACTGCCAACAAGGCACAGTTTCTCATAGCATGAACTCTGTGCCGATGACAGCCGTTCTGCTTTAATGACTTCTCTTTTTACAGGACCTGGAAAATGCAGCCATTCAACATTTCCTTGATGGGTTTCGTTAAATGCAGAGATAGACACCTAAGATTCCTGGACATTGGAAAGTTGCAGGTTCTAGTAGGACCTAAGAATAATATCAAACCATCACACAAAGGGCTGCCTCTTTACATCTGTGTACGACTTTACACTTGATTTTCGATAAAAGGTGCACCAGTTATAGAAGCTTCCTTGACCAGCGAGACATGAGTAGAAAGGGTTGAAACCAACCTGTCCAACCAATTTAAGTATCAATATTGGGTTAATATGAAGAATGAAAACTCCAGTAGAGAAGTCGCTTATGGCGACGAGATATTGGGCTGGGACTTCAACTAAACTTGTGTGCATCCATTGGCGACCAAGCTTACAATTTACCCTGAACTGAAGAAGATGGCTCTGTTGCCTGCTGACTAAACATCAGGGAGCTTGAAGGTGGAGTCTTATCTGGAAAAATTGCATTGGTCTTCGAAAGTGCATTAATTAGCAAATAGGTACTAGAAAGATGATGCATTAATGTGGTGAGAGACAAGGAATTACCGCCGCCATGTTCTCCGGGTCAAAGAGCGCCAGGGGGGAGAACCGAAAGAAAGTATTTTTCAGGATTACTCGGGCCAAACAGATCATATAATCAACAAATGCTTTTCGTGACCAGAGATGATCGAGGAAACGGAAAAGGCCTCACAAAGTCCATTTGATGAAAATCTTTCCTGAGAGAGAATAAAAAACACTGATGTCTTCCTTCGGCACCATTAATTGTGGCTCCGACTCCATCTGATGGCCCAAAAGTTTTCTTTTCTCATAAGTAGGACTATACACTATTATACCACATCCCATTTAACTTCGCATTACTGCGGAAGCAAAGTCATCTCTCTTTCTTAACTTAATTGAAAGCTAGATGTCTGAAAAGGGAAAAACTCTTTTTAACAGAAAGAGGGACACATGTTTCAACCTTGTGCCACAGAAAGTCGTTCATCACCTTGCTCTTTTTTGCAATTATCACCCTTCTTTTCAGGATTCGATTTCAAAAGTAACTGTCTATATTCGATGCCACCGTAGTTACTGCTACCAAGCAAGGGCAGCTGGTGTCCTCTTGTAGTTCCAAATGAGCATTGAAATGTAGTCAGTCCTGAGGGGGACACATGATCTCGTTCACAAATAAAGCAACTCCTCTGCTCATTTGCTACTAAAGGGACGAATTTGGGTTCCAATAAGAGAAGAGCTGAAAAAATTCTTGAAATCGTTGGTAAGCATTGAATAACATTGATTAAAAATAAAAATATGACTAGTAACTTACTTATCAGGTAAATAATTAATAAATTATTGATGTCATTTCAAATTTACTAAAGTCAAATTAATTAGTTCGTTTGACTTTTACAATTATGGTGAGTACGTTTGGTTTCTTTTAAGTTTTACCGTTGTATATTGATAAGTTACCAACTTCTTTTAAATTTTACAAGTGAGCTCGGGTGCAGGTCAATAAGTTACCAATATGATATTAGTTACCAACGTCTTTTTAATTTTCTAGATTGGCGTGGATAGAGACCGATGCGTCACTCACATTTTAATGGACTGCAAATGTTAAACCGAATAGTTAGATACCAACTTCTTTTTAATTTTATAAGTGCGGGCAGAGGGTGGTGAGTTACTAACATTATTATGTTATCAACTTATTTTAAAATTTACAATCTAAAACCGAATCTTACTGGTCAGATTAGTTAACTTTCAAAGAGATTTAGCAATTTGTTTTCATATAAAACAAAGAAGGAAAGGGAATATACTTAGGGTATGCCACTCTAAAGTGAATAAATTTTGTCTCTCTCTCCTCTCTTTTTTAATCGCTTGTAGGTTCTCTCTCTCTCTCTGATTTTTGTCGCTTGTAGGTTTTCTGGCGTCGCGCTGTGCAAGAAATTTCGGTGAACTCTGCTTCTGCTTCGATTCATTAAGGTAACAACCACTCTCTTTCGCTTGTTTCCATGTCTATGCATGCACAAACGAGTGAAACTCCCTCTCTTCCTGAATGTCACTTTCTCTTTCCTCTGTAAGATCTAGAACCAAAGAAAAAGACTTGAGATTGTGTGATGCGCAACGGTACTAATGAATTATAAGTTTGGTTGTTCTGTCATTAAGGGTATAAAAAAAGATTAAGGATTCATAGATTACATTATCATAAACAGTATGCATGTCTCTTAAACATTTTAGCTCAAATCAGATGGAGTTTCGAGTTTCAATGAGCCAACATTAGCTTGTACCTGCTTTTAATAAAATTAGGGAGTTGGCTTGCAGCTTTAACAATAATTTGGCGCGTCTCGTTTGGTTTGGGACGAGATGACCGGGAAAAGGGAAAGATTTTGGGAGTACGCAGAGCAATTGGGTGGTCCCTTCAGGTGTAAATTCTGCAAACATGATTTCCCTGGTGGAATTCCGAGAGCTAAGTCACACTTAGCTTGCATCCCCAGTTGCGACATTGCTACATGTACCGAGGTTCTTAAGGATGTTCAGGCTATAGCTTTTGAAGCAATTAGCCCTCAAAATAGGAAAGATAAGAGTGCTTCAACCAACCACTTCAATACCACTTACAGACATCCAGATAATCGACACTCCAGAAACATCTACACAGAAAGGGCAGGATTACCTAGATGAGCTGCTTGCAAAACATCTTGTGTTCGACAACATTTCTGTAAATGTCCTTCAGAGTTTGCAATTGCCGGTTTCTTGCGTCGGGTTGCAAACTATGGACATGATTATGAGTTGCCCTCTTATTCTGTTCTCACCATGAAGTTTATCCCCAAATTGATTATGAAAGTCGGTCGGTATGTAAATGATGTCAAGAAATCATGTGCTTTAATGGGGTGAACGGTAATTCTAGATAGTTGGGTTAATGTTCACGGAAGAGCCTTCTTGAACATCATTTTATATTCTCTAAAGGGTGCAATCCTAGTGAATAGCATTGAAGTTCCAAAGAATGAGTTGACAGATATGTCTATTGTGGATCAATTGCAATTTGCAATGGATGAAATAGGACATCCCAAAGTTGTACAGTTCATCGCTAATGATTTGGGTAACCATGAGCCCCTTCGGAAGACACTTATCCAAAGGTATCCAGGTTCCTACATGACATTTTGTGCTGCTCATGGCATTTAGTTTCTTTTTGCATATATCTTTCAAGAAGTTGAATGGGTTGGAAGGACGATGTGCGATGTTAAATTGGTGAATGATTATCTGCACGAGTATGCCGAGTCTTTGTCCCTGTCCATGAAATTCGGAGGCAAATGGGAATTGGGAGATGTTTTTCCAAATGGTTTATCCTCAAACTTCGGAATGGTTCAGCATATTCACAATGCAAAATCAAAGATACAACATTTGGTTGCGTCTACTAAATGGAGACAGCTGAGACATGTTGAGGAAGGAACATCGAGCAAAATTGTTTCTATTGTTGGAAGCCCCCAATTTTGGAGCCAATGCCAAGAGGTGTTGCAAGTTTTGGAACCACTATTTGGAGTTCATTGTTTGTCTCGAAATATTAATTCAGCAACTGCATGCTTGTATGAAGCAATGGAGAGAGTAAAAGAATTTCTGAAGACGTTTTCTTACGGTAATGATAGCAAATATGAGTGCATATGGAAGCTTTACTATGGCACGCGAGCTAAAGTAATCCATCCAGTGCATGCGGCTGCAGCTTTTCTGAATCCGTCCTACTTTTTAAGTGACAATTTTCATGAGAGTAAAGAAATGAAAGACGGAATCAATTATGTGCTACAACAAATGGTCGCTGAAGAAGAACAAGAAGCTTTCATGAGGCAAGTGCTCTAGTATCGCAAAAGAGCATCGAACTTGTTCACATGTGCAACAAAAACAATGTTGAAAGCATCTCATCCCTGTAAGATTTCTCATTTCTTTATATTTCTTTAATATGTTAAAGTAAACCGAGATAAGATGATCTACTCCTATTGTGGCCATAAGGTCATTGTCTCATCATTATATTTAGAATCTTTACCTTTCCTCGCAACTTTTAAAGCCAGAATTTGTGATTTCTATCTACGAAAAGCCACTATAGAATTCTAGAATTTTAGTATATCTACCCTCACAAGAGCATGTGATCTGCAAAAGAAATCCTTCCATAAACTTTTTATTGATTGGGATTGTTTATTAATTCCAGACGGACAGTCATCATTCCTAATGTAGTGATTGTCTTCTCATGGCAGATGAATGGTGGGAGCATTGTGGTGATGGCCTTCCTGTACTTCAAAAGTATGTTCTTTTGATTCTAAGCCAACCTTGTAGTTCTTTTTCAGGCTTGGAGTGTCGACATGCATCGGAAGCTACCCAAATTATGAAGTTGGGTAGATCCCCTGTTGGTAAGTTGGATGACTTTGTGTACCTAAGGGCGAATACGATGAGGATGGACAAGTTTAGAATGTTGGAGTCAGGACCAATGAAACCTATCAAATTTGAACATCTTAGTGACAACCATAATAATCATGTTGATCTTGAGCAAGACTGGAAATATAAGTCTCCTAATACAATACCAGAGAATAGCAGGCGAGGCGACATTGACGGAGCAAACACGAAGGGGTATGTTCACTCAGTTTTTGCTTAGTTCCCTCAAATGCTCTCTAGTGATTGTAAGTAACAAGTTCATGCATGGCCATGAAATGCAGTTTTCATTTGTTATTTTGCTTTTGACTAGTCGGTCTATCCATATCTTGGCATGACAGCAGACAATTACAGTACATGTTTATATACCATGCCGGCTTAATACCTACCTAAATTAAAAATTTTTCTTTAATTTGGTATCTGTGGTCAAGTTTCCCGGCCTTTATTTCTGGCTGTTTCTTGTTTTGAGACAACTAAGAAAATATAACAAACTAATTTTCTGATTAATTCCTGAATCTTGCTTAGCCGCCTTACTCCTCTTTGTAGTGTACTAGTCACCATTGACCATGTTTTGGTTCAGGACAGGATGAGATGGCAGTGCTGCGAAAATGGTCCTCTCAAATTTCTCTAAGAATGAACTTTGTCTGTTACAGGTTCACAGTGCCCAAACTACCAGCTCTGAAGGAGGACCTTTTTCAACTTCTCATGACCAGCATGTCCCCTCACTTATTCACTGAGGAAAATGTTCAGGGAGACCAAGGGATAGCCATTTGAGTTGCTTTGCTAAATCTAGAAACTGGAGATGTTGTGCAACGTGAAGTAGCTAGCACGGATCACCTAGAGGGGGGGTAAATAGGTGATTTTAACCAGATTATGCGGAAATGACAGAAAACAGTTGAGTCTGAATATTGTTTAGATTCAAAGCAGTTTATAAAAACAGTGCTCCTGATGTGCAGTGTGTAAAGTAATAGAATAGGGATAGAAAAATCTGCACACAAGTTTGTAGTGGTTCGGCTTATAGCAAGCCTACGTCCACTCTCCCACGCTACAGCCTACTGGCTGGATTTCACTAATCAAATCAATGAGAAGTTACAGCAAGTTGTGCCGCTATAGCTCAAGCACTTTTTCCTGAAGCTGGTGCTGCTTATACCAAGCTGATAGATCACACTATCTCACACCTAAGCACACACTTATAACACTGTCTACACCTCTCAAATGATTATACGTTTAAGCTCACGAAAGATAAGAGATTGAATTGGAGTATGCTCAGACTTTGGACTTGTTGATTATGAATTCTATCTCTACCTTCTGCTTTTCGTTGATCTTCTTTTATACTCCTCCACTTCCAAACTAGCCGTTAGACAGTCTTCAGAGGATCATCTTCTAATATTCACCTTTGGACAGATTTGTATAAAATGAATTGAGTAGTCGTTGGTTGATAAAATCTGAATCCCGCTGATTCTGGTCGCCCATACAATTAGAATCTTGGGTTTCCATAAGTAGAGCTTTGTCCATTGTAAATGCATGTTTGTCGTAATCTTTGATTGTCAATCAATTTGAATTAGATTGATATCAAAGATTTCCTTTTGTGAAATCCATACCAGATCACTAACTGGTATGTTAGGTTCTGTATTCCGTGTTTGAAGAAATTTTGCGTCTACGTCTGCATCTGAGAAACTTCTGTGTCTGAAGAATTTCTGCGTCTGCGTCTGCAAAATTTCTGCGTCTGCGTTTGCAAAACTTCTGCGTCTGCATCTGAATAATTTCTGCGTCTGCAAAACTTATGCGTCTGAAGATTATAAGTTTGAATCTGAACTTTTAGTTCCGAGTCTGAACTTTTGGTTCTGAGTCTGAACTTTGACTCTGAACTTCTCGTTCTGAGTCTGAATCTCTTTTGCTTGAAGTTCTTTCACAATCTAAGCACGAACTAGATCAAGATTGACATATGCTTTTCTTCCAAAAATAACTTCCTGAATCAAAATACTTCAAAGCATTTATCAGACTTACAAAGCACTTATGGACAGTTTTGTCAACTTCAAAATCTATTGGGAATTTTCCTTAACAATCTCTCCCTTTTTTATGGTGACAAAACTTCCATGCAGATATATAGATTTTGAGATAATTTTGAAAAATATAATCAAGCATATAATGTAGCAGATATTCAAGATATCATATATGATCAGAGTAATTTAATATGAGATTTTTTTTATACTCAGTTTTTGAATAAGACAAGGAGTATGACAAAATTTGAATCATAAAAAATCTAAATCACAGTCTGTCTCCTTTTTCCAATAATCTGCATATCAAACCAAATCATATATGCATATTTCTCCCCCTTTTTGTTAGCATCACAAAAAGATATATGCATAAAATTCCTTAATGAATATGACAATATATGGAAGTATAATCACAACTCAATATTATGCATCAATTAAGGAGAATTAACCATTAAGCACATATGCATATTTACATTCTCTCCCCCTTTTTGTCATAATCAAAAGGTGATAGAAATGGAAAGGGTATCACGTAGAGAATATAAATTTAACTCATCTTCACATGCTATCTTCAAAATATATTTGGCATGAAACACAACCTTCAAAAATATCATCTTTCGCGAATATATTCAATATAGCTCATGTTCTGAAGAATCAAATATCATATATATCAATAAACATGTATGCACATAATAAATTTCACAATCTTTTTGTCATGAAAAAACGATAATATAAATAAGAGATTCGTTAATGACAAAAAGTAAGAAATATTAACCTGGATTGTGTAGAACTTAGCAAGTTCTAACATACATTACCTTTTCTTTCATAGTAATCAAGAGTGGGCAGAAATTAAATTCACTTTCATACTTGATTTACGCTCCCTCTCAATTTGATACCATTTTGAGATGATTCTCCCCCTTTCTTTTGCATTTTTTCACTTTTTGTTTTTCTCCCCCCGTCATCAAGACAGCTTTCATTGTAGCTTGTGCACTTTAAGCAAATTGTTGTTCCTCGATTTTCTTTGTTGCAGCAACATCCGCCACATTTGTTTGCATTTTGAAATTCAAGAAAGAAATTTGTTTTCTTCCATCAAGCTCGTCTCGGATTCAAACTCAAATAATTTGTCAGAATATTGCATAAAGGAGAAATTTTCGATCCTTCGGAAATGTTGCAGAATGTCCCCGATTGTGGGATCAAGCTTTCCAAACTTCACAAGGAAAGATTCTTTTACATCCTACAAATACTTGTAAGAGAGATAATAATCTTTGCAAAATATAGAGAATGTCACATACATACCTTGCTCTGATTTGCGGATCAAACTTGCTAATTAAAAAAATTTTCTAAGAATATAGCAAGTGATTCAAGATTGTAGGAATTTTCCTTAAGCGTGAATCTCATGAGCATAAAGATTATATGACATTAACGAATTTCGCAAAAGAAATGTAGCTATTTCAAGCATTAAATATATGCAATATCTTACACACCTGGCAACAAATATTACCAATTTGTATCTCAAGATGTATGATCAGAATATACCTTTCCTCTTTAGAAAGAATTCATCACTTGAGATCCTTCGTTGATTGCATCATGACTTGCATAGGTTTGCATTCATGCTTCCTTTGTATAATTGTCTGCAATAAACTCATTTCCTTTCTAGTATCCTTGTATTTGGATCATTTCTTTTTGTTAGACGCAAAATAGGAAGCTTTCATAAAAGCCCAAGGATACTTACCCAACTCATCTCAGTAGAGTATTTAAGGGAAATATGCATAATAAAACAATATCTTGCAAAAAAAAAAAAATTCCTTCTTTGTAGGGCATGACAATATCGGGGAACACATAATGAGTCCATAAAAAATATTTCATTTCCGAAAAGATATCAAACAATCTCTTTTATCCATTAAAATAAACTTGACATTTCAAACACAACCAATGATGTAAAACATGCCATTTTAAGTCAAAATAAAGCAGAGCATAGAGATAAAATGTTAAGATAAAGAGAATTCATAGATATTCAAAATATGTATCCAAAGCACATTTAGAATATGAAAAATATAGCTTTACTTACCAAATTCTCTTTCCTTATTCCCTGCAAGAAAAGTAATCTCATTTTTTTTTAGGTACCCAAATCTGCTTGGGTCCTTTTTGGTTAGAAGAAGCATCAAATCTCCAATTGATTGTCTTGGATTTCTTCCAATCAGTTGGACATTGTTGCTTATAGTGATCGCTCGAGTTCAAGCAATTATAATATTGAAATCCAATAGGCTTGACAAATTGCTTACCAAAATGATTTCTATAATACTGGATTGAAGTTCCGCACTTTAATCTCTCCTTGACCTTCGGAAAGTCATTCTTGATTTTACTCTCATTTTCAAAACTGAGGCTAGATTTGTTGTAATGGGCGACTTGAATGGATGGAACATGCTCTAATATCTTTGAGCCAAGAGCAAATTTTTTGCAAATCTTTGGAATTTCTTCATTATAGGAATCAACTTCTTTTTGCAAAATATCCTTCTCTTCCTTGATAGAGGAATTCTCCTTTTCAAGCTCAATGATCCTTTTCTCATTCATAATATTTTGTTGCTTCAATTTAGAGACTTCCTTTTTCAACTTGGAGATCTTCTTCAACGTATTCTCATGTTCCGTGCATAATTCTTCAAAAAGATCATCATCATCGAGAATAGGATCTGAACAAATCACCTCATCTTCTTCGGATTCAATGTCCGCCATTAAGCATAGATTTCCTTTCTCAAGGATTTCATCATCGCTGGATTCAAACTTTTCATTGTCGTCTCTATTCGTAAAATATTTTCTTTCTCTAGATTTCTTTGTTGGCTTCTTCTCTTTGAAGCTTCTTCTCTTTCTTACAAGGTGTTGAAATCTTTTGATCAGCAACTTCATCTCCTCATCGTCGTCTTCTTCATCTTCTTCAGAATCTGTCTCATCATAATCAATGTTAGATTTTAATACAATTGACTTCTTACCTTTTGATTCATTCTCTTCATTCCGATGTTCAATCTCATATGATTGCAGAGTTCCAATCAACTCATTTACTGATAGAGGCTTGATCCTTTATGTCTCTGGAAGAGATATTTTGATATTATCCCACTTCATTGTGAGTCCTCTCAGTAATTTGTTGACTTTCATTGCATCTGGAACTGGTTGTCCTTGATATGCAAGACCGTTGCAAGACCGTTTACTATGTCAGTAAACCTGTCATACATACCAGCAATTGATTCTTCAGGCTTCATCTTGAAGGATTCATATTGATCAAGCAAAAGATTGATATGAGTTTCCTTGACTCGATCTGTTTCTTCATAAGTTATGTGAAGCGTATCCCAGATTTCCTTAGCTGATTCACAAACAGCAATTTTTTTATATTCAATAGGAGATAAAGCACAATATAAAGAATAAATTGCTTTGGAATCTAAAGTCTCTCTTTTGGATATCTCAGTTTGAGATAAAGAAGGATTTTCTGCTTCTGCATTTTCAGAAGATTTTGGCTTGACTCCTCTGATGATGACATCCCATTGCATGTGATTAATTGACTTAATGAATGCCTTTATCTTATTCTTCCAAATGCTGTATTCCTTGCCATCGAAGTATGGTAGTCTGTTGTTGCTTTGACCTTCAATGAGACCTGGAGCACCATAGCCAGCCATATAGATCGTTAACTCATAAGTAAAACACTTCTATAAACGAGCAACCTGCTCTGATACCAATTGAAGTAGCTAGCACGGATCACCTAGAGGGGGGGTGAATAGGTGATTTTAATCAGATTATGCAGAAATGAAAGAAAACAGTTGAGTCTGAATATTGTTCAGATTCAAAGCAGTTTATAAAGACAGTGCTCCTGATGTGCAGTGTGTAAAGTAATAGAATAGGGATAGAAAAATCTGCACACAAGTTTATAGTGGTTCGGCTTATAGCAAGCCTACGTCCACTCTCCCACGCTACAGCCTACTGGCTGGATTTCACTAATCAAATCAATGAGAAGTTACAGCAAGTTGTGCCGCTATAGCTCAAGCACTTCTTCCCGAAGCTGGTGCTGCTTATACCAAGCCGATAGATCACACTATCTCACACCTAAGCACACACTTATAGCACTGTCTACATCTCTCAAATGATTATACGTTTAAGCTCACGAAAGACAAGAGATTGAATTGGAGTATGCTCAGACTTTAGATTTGTTGATTATAAATTCTATCTCTACCTTCTGCTCCTCGTTGATCTCCTTTTATACTCCTCCACTTCCAAACTAGCCGTTGGACAATCTTCAGAGGATCATCTTCCAATATTCACCTTTGGACAGATTTGTATAAAATGAATTGAGTAGTCGTTGGTTGATAAAATCTGAATCCCGCTGATTCTGGTCGCCCATACAATTAGAATCTTGGTTTCCATAAGTAGAGCTTTGTCCGTTGTAAATGCATGCTTGTCGTAATCTTTGATTGTCAATCAATTTGAATTAAATTGATATCAAAGCTTTCCTTTTGTGAAATCCATACCAGATCACTAGCTGTTATGTTAGGTTCTGTATTCTATGTCTGAAGAAATTTTGCGTTTGCTTCTGCATCTGAGAAACTTCTACGTCTGAAGAATTTCTGCGTCTGCGTCTGAAAAATTTCTGCGTCTGCATCTGAATAATTTCTGCGTCTGCAAAACTTATGCGTCTGAAGATTGTAAGTCTGAATCTGAACTTTTGGTTCTGAGTCTGAACTTTTGGTTCTGAGTCTGAACTTTGACTCTGAACTTCTCGTTCTGAGTCTGAATCTCTTTTACTTGAAGTTCTTTCACAATCTAAGCACAAACTAGATCAAGATTGACATATGCTTTTCTTCCAAAAATAACTTCCTGAATCAAAATACTTTAAAGCATTTATCAGATTTACAGAGCACTCATAGACAGTTTTGTCAACTTCAAAATCTATTGGGAATTTTCCTTAACACAACGCAGACCAGGATCAACAGCTAAGGCGAACCTTGTCATAGTCAATGGTGATCTTGAGAAAGTTGATTGGACAAGGGAACAATCAGAAAGCCACGTAATATCCAAAGGGTGTGAGGAGAGAAAGTCGCTTGCAGGTTCTAATAGGTCCTATGAACCTGACCAGAACTGGCAACCGAGAAAGGCTGCTGTGGCGTGGCTTAAGCTGAAAGCCGCTTTTAGGTGGGCGATAGCTATAAGAAAGATGGCTGCAACGAGATGGGCCAAGGAGCTGGAGTGCTTGGGCATAATTATACCCTTGATGTTACAGCATTGAGAGTCTATATGCATAGGAAATTCGTTGATGTTCAGCTTGATTGCTCAGAGGGAAGGAGGCATGTCTAGCGTACTGATTTATACATACTTTCTTATGTCGCTTGCAATCTATATTGCATCAGCATATAGTCTCTGTTTAGTTTCTCTGTACAGCGTTTCTAGCTACCTGGCACTATTGTTTGGCATCATTTATCTCAAGAAATCAGATCGTCATGAACTTCTTGGACAAAACTCAAATGTGGATAAATATAGATTACAAGAATCTGCACCAGCTAATGTGAACAAGCTTGCGATTATTTTGCAAATTTAGTTGCAACAATGTCTGAATCAGCGGATTTCCTAGTGTGTTTCTGCATATCGATGGTTTCTTAAGACCATCAATACTAACCAGTGTCTGTGCTTTTTGATATTTGTATTTAAAAAGACTATTGAAATCAATGTTTCATTAGGGGCCGACGTATGTCGATCAAATGTTGAGGTTTTACCGGCAAGCTGGTTGGAATGGATCATTGTGTAAAGGAGATTGAGAAAGCTTGACATTTTCGATCACGATGGACCCATAGCCAGCGGAGGCGTGCGTGCATTCAAACTATCCTTTCTTTCCGGAGTCTACGTTCCTCTCAGAAATTTGTGAAAATGTAAAACAGAAGAGAAACGTCTCTTTGCAAGAAAACAGCTTACTACTGACCTACACTGACCACAATGTCCCAAGCTCAATTCTTCTGAATGAAGGCATTGACGCCAGTATATGTTCTCCTTAGTAATAAAGCTTTGATTGTCCTCGGCAATGTGGAAAGTCCAGGAATCGAACCCTTTGCCTGGAAGCTCCAAATGGTTCGGTGCTGGAGCCAAAATCATCATTACGACTCCCAGCAGTTGAACGTACGGGTAAAGATCAAGCTCTCCTACTTTCTAAAGAGCATGCTTTCCCTTAGAGGCCTCCAGACGAGCGCTTTGATTGTTCGGCCCCAAACATTATTTCAGTTATCGTCAGGTTCGCTCTGGCTACTGAGGCTACCAATTTCATATCTCTATCAGAAGGACAAGATCACATGGCCAAGGAAAGTAAAGTTTTGTCTTAAAAATCGCCTCAGAAGTAGAATTAGAGAAGCATTTAGGTAGTTGTTATGTGTCCAAGTCCTAATAAAGGCGGTATAACCAATCCAAACGATATTTCCGACAGCTGCTCTGAGAAAGGCCTAAAACCACCATGCTACTAATCCAACCCAATTATGCTAAGTATTTTAGAGAGCGATCTACATTACCTAGTCCTAGCCAACAAAAGACCGCAACAGCAAATCAGACATTATACATTCTCATTGAAGTTACTTGAGCCCAGCAGAGAATTGCCTAACCAGCTCATTGAACTACGGAAAAATTTCAAATAATGATCTGAAGTGGGGCTACCTTTTCAAATAAAGATCCGAAGTGGATATTGTCTCAAATAAAAACCTGAAATGACTAAATTAGTCCCGAATAAGGACCTGAATTCGCCAGCTAGCCAAATGTTTGCTTGTCGGCCAGTGTGTGACATTTCTGGTGACTAGAATGTGGGTAATTTTGTCCAAAAAAATATGGATAAAATCTAACAAACCCCAAAATAAAAAAAAAGCCCAAATTCTTCACGTTCTTGTACTTCTGCTCTTCGTCTTCTACGTTCTTTCTTCCCTCTTACTTGGAGCACCCATATTCTCTGGTATGGAGCACGATCCCCGACTCCCTGAGTTTTAAAAGTACGTGCTCTCTCTCTCTCTTTCTCTCGGTTGGGTCCGTGGAAGTTGATTCGAATTGTGCTCGAGATGTGGGCGCTCGAGATGTGGGTACTCGAGGTCGAGATGTTCGCGGAGTACCCAAAAATACTCTATTTGTGGGTACTCGTTGCTCGAGATGTGGGTACTCAAATTCTCTGTTCCAGAGTTGAAAAGGCGATGGAATCTGTTCATATTGCTGCCAACAAAAACACTGCCCCAGGAGATGTATCTGCCACGGTTCCTGGTGGCATTAGAATGGGTAGAGGCTTCTTATGGACTAGATTGTGCTTCTAGGTTCACGGTTTTTATGTTGGTTACTTATGGACTAGATTGTGCTTTCAGGTTTAGGGTTTTTATGTTGGTTACTTAAGAATTTGTCCATCTTTTTGTATTCTTGTCAAAGAGGACTTTGTGAAATTAGCTGAGTTTTTTTATGCTGCCTTCGGTTTGGCAGTGAAAATCAAGGCCGAAACCGAAGGTGAATGGTTCTACCAAAATTATTTTTCTCTCTGCCAATTATACTTGGTTCAAATCACCTCATGCAATCAAGCATGCTTAATGCTTTTTCTCTACTGCCTCCTCTTTTTGGTTCACGCCTTCATCTTTAACTTATTCTATGGTCTATTCAATGTTCTATGCTGAAAAACTTGGTCTAACAGGAACAAAGTTGAAGGACTTCTTGGCCACAACGCAATTTTCCCCTCACTTTCAATCAGAGATTGCTAAACTTCAAGGAGTATGCAAAACAATTTCCTACAACCGGGTTTGAGAAAACAACAATGAAGTAGAAGAACTTAGGGAGAAATCATGGGTTAGTATGGTACTAAATCAATTGTGAGGAAGAAGTCCTGCTACCGGTACTAATTTCGATGTCAAGAAAGTTTGCATCGTGATCTCCCTATCTGATTATCATCTATGGGAAGAGAGAAGATGCAAGTATCTATTTGTGCTTGACTTTGTCATAAAATTGTTCTTACTTGTAATTGCCTTTGTTTTGACTAGTGATTTATTTTGTGATTCAACTATAGGTAAAGCGGAGAATGTAAGGACCTCAACATGAAAGTGGTAGAAGACGAGCAACTTTTTTGAGATATGCCAGACCAATAAGACCAACAACACAAACTCTTTCTCTTTTACTATTAGTTAATATGGATGGCTCTATTTTGGAAGCATCTTAAAGTTACAGTATGTATAGGTAAACTATGTTGAGAAGATTTCTTGTGTTGCGATGTTTCTCTTTGCCATCATACAATGTGGATCAATTCAAGTTTATCTAATAATGCTATTTAGTTTGCTATGGAATGTGCCAGCACTTCATTGTAGTATAGTGATATCGACAAGTTTAAACGAGCTCATCAATCCAACAAGAAAAAATAAAATATAGAACAGCAACATAAAAAAAATGACCTGCAAAGAGCAATGAACACAACAGTCCAACAACACACTAAGTTAAAATGCCCTATAGTATAGGCCAAAGAAAATATATAGAAGATCAATGGGCTCTGTCAAAGCTTGAAGACAGTTCAAAACAAATTTCTTGAGCTCTGTACATGACAAAATATAGAACAGCCGACATAAATGAAACCAAAGACAGCTTGTGGTACCAAAAAGCATCATCATTAACTCATCATCAAACACTTGAATTAATTGAACTTCAATAGTTCCATTACGAAAATAGATAACAACAAAGTATACAACTTTAATTTGTGCGCACAACGCTACAAGAAAGAGATGACAACATATGAGTTTTACAAAACAACCTCTCACTGATTATATGCAGTGATCACAGCCCACCCTATTACAACCAATCTAAAGTACCCAATAAGAGTTGGAAGACTTCACTGCTGGGTTGATGAATTGATGTGATTATAGTTCTTCCGATTCCAGTCCAAGCAAGCTATTCTGCTCATGACATAAGAGGATGTTGCCCTGTCGAGCCCACTGGTTGATTTATCGAGGAAGAGAAGCTTTGGGTGGGTGAAAATTTCCAGGCAAATGCTGTGTCTTCTCTCTTGACTACCATTTGGTCCTTTGGACCCCTAGCCTCCAACTCTTGTGTCCATGGCATCTTGTAGTCCCATTTCTCTTATTACCATTTCTTCTCTTTCCCTCTTCTCGGGTACTGGCAACTGGCATGGAGTCTGGCAATTGTAGCTGAGCTGTGTAGTGAATAGCTTCTCTCATAGTTAACATTGTTATGAATATGTCACCTTGCATCACAAAAACCTGAATTCATAAGAATAGAGAACTGTGATGAGTGATGAGAAGACAGATCGTGCTCATTCACTATCGAATATAAGATCACCTCAAAAAATAGGATAGTTGGCTTAGCTTGAAAGAAAGCCGTATCAGGGAACCATATCAGAAATGCATGATCCACAGAACATACTAAAAACAAAAAGAAATCTATAAAAGACTGCATAAATTCGTTGTGCACAAGACTTAGTCCTCCAGCAGTTTGCTTCAGACTTGAATGAACATGAATCTCCACCCAACCCCCTGGAGATGGAGCATGTCACACCATATTTAACAATACTTGTTGAATTCTCAGCTGATCACCACAGACAGCCAGAGTTTTGATTTCATCTGGAATATCACGAATCAATTCCAAACCTCGTTCTCTCGGCAATATCATTACTTGGCTAACAACAGCATTCGTAACACTTCCAAGAAAGAATTCGGCCTTCTCAAGCTCCAATGAACTAGCGATCTGTGTATTGCTAACCGAAGTCAAATTGACCAGAATCACGAGGCAGAAAGTCCCTCCCGACATTGCTCTCAAGCATCGAAGATTTTCTAGAACTCTAAAAATTCCAACAACAGAAAAGCACACTGTCTGATTAAAGAAAGCATCCGCAACAGAGATTGAAGAGCAGAATGCGACTAAAATGCGGTTACCATTACTTGGCCGCCGAACATTGCGACTGAGGACAGTGCCTCCTAGAGAGACAACCCCTCGCCGCCAAGGTCTCCCAAGCGGTGCATGCGAGCGACGAACTTGAACCTTGTGGACAATGAAACCTTGGAAAAAAGGGACAATGGGGAATGATAGACTGATGCTCACGAGGAGCGGGAGCGACGAGTATCGAGCACGGAGCAGCAACCGGGCAGCGATTTGATTGAGGAGCAGCGGGGGAGAGGAAGTAGAAAATGAAAACGTTTGAAGAAATAACCTAAACTAATTCAACTTGGGGTTTTTCCCTTTTTTTTAGCCAATTACAAAATTCGGACAAAATTACCCCTATTTTAATCGCCAGAAAATGTCCACCGATGAACATTTAGCCGGTTAGCAAGTGAAGCCCTTATTTGAGACTAACTAGGCCACTTGAGGTCCCTATTTGAAACAATATTTACTTTGGACTCTTATTTAAGAAAATGAGTTCATTTTAGATTCTTACTTAGAATTTTCCTTTGAACTAATTTTTAGTTATGGAGTCCTATAACAGGTTCAAAACAAATACCTTTAGGCTGGCTTAATGCAAGGGCATGGAAATTTACATGCAACATTGACAATCTCTGCAAGTCCGAACGTAGACATCATCGCCAAAGCGAGGAACTAGTTCAAGGTTGGCCTGCCTCGAGACTCCAAACAACAGAAAATCGTGAGCCCTGCCAGCGTATGCATTCAACACCATCATAGCCAAGCAATAATAGATCTAATTTATGCAACTAGGCTAGAGTATCTAAGTGGATTCTGAAAATGTTATATTACAATGCAAAATTAAGTTGGCGCCAATAACCCATAAAACATAGTCGCTTCCAGGAGAGAGAAAAAGGAGGGAAATCTAAAAGAGCATCCAGACACAAAACTACCTAAGGTTATGCAAAACTATGGCCAAAAATCCTTCGAAGACTTGCAAATGGCATGCCAAATGAAGATTTAGTTATAGGTGATAATCTGATTTATTTTCCTTATTAGAGTAAGAATTAAGTGCTTAGAATCTTCGAATCTTTTTAATTTATAATCTTTCCTTTTTATTTAAAATAGAACATTATGTTTCCTAGGTTTTAGGATATTATGTTTCCTTTCTATTTGAAATTGAATATTATGTTTCCCGATTTCTCTGCCATTCACTTGTCGGCCAACTTAAACCCCACATGACTGTTCACAGATGTATAACAGTACTTCCAAATCTACTGCAACCCAATCAGATTGTCCTACATCTTCTTCTTCTTTTTTGTATCAGAAGAAGGTTCAACTCATGGCAACGCCATCCAGAAAAGCCTTTTCGTGAAAAAATCACTGAGGAGCAGCGCGATGAAATTTCGCTGATGATATTGGAACAACTCGGAGAATTCACACTCGATTGAGCAAGGTTGAAAGTCAAATTTGTCAAGGCAACGGCGTCAAAGCCTCCAACAGGCAGGAAACACATTCTGGAAGCTGGCAACAACGAAGAGGTCCCTGAAGAAGGTGGAAATCAAAATAACGAACAGCCACTTGATGCATCCCAAAAGGCGTGTTCATCGAGGAGGACAAAGCGCTTGTCCAGCCCCTCTGCTTGCTTGGACCAAATTCCTTGATGGTACCCGAAAAGACACGTATAATACAGCCTATGACATCACTAGGAATATCAAGACTGATGTTCCAAATTTCGAAGGAAGAGCGTACACAACAGCTTTCTCGGATTGGTTGGCTACCATAGAAGATGTCTCACCACATGCTTTTCGCGGTCACCTTATGCTTTTTCCTGCACAAATCGTGCATTAATAGACTAAACTCTGAAATCAAATCTGAAGAGGTTCCACTGCTTCAATGGATCATCTTCAAGATCACAAGTTTCCATTCATCAGCCATCAAGTATGAATGCTAGTCCTAAGAAGTGATAATCACATCATAACCAACCGAATTCAAATTGTCATTTTTAAGAAAATGAAATTTACAAACTAAATCACTTCATCAGTACAGCCACATTTCAGGCCAAACCATCACACAAAGCAGTATCTCTTTAAATCAGTACACAAATTGCACTTAATTTTCGATAAAAAAAATATTCATCCAGTTTGAAGATTCCTTGACCAGCAAGACATGGGAAAATGGCCACCCAATTTTTTAAATGGTGCGTATACGGTGGAAAGGGTCGAAACCAACTCGTCCAACAAATCTAAGTATCAACATTGGGTTATTTGAAGAATGAAAACTACAGTAGACAAGTTACTTATAGTGACAAGATGTTAGGCTTGAACTTCAACCGGAGTCGTGATGTCGATCCATCGGGGGCCCACGCTTACGATTTACCGTAAGGCATGCCGTCCATCCAATCAAACAAAATCACTCACAAGCGAGTTTTCTTGGACTGTTCCTTTTGTGTTTGTTGCTGCTGAATTCTATATTGTCTATAACCTGGGGATAAATTCAGTTGAATCCAAAAACAATAAGTGATGCATTGAACGAAATTCTCAAAATCTCTTCAAATCGTCAATGAGCTTCTAGATGAACATTGGACGACTCTGTCAAAAAGACGTAGATTTAGCACAATCGGGGGAGGTTGCCGTTTGATCGTTGACTCAAGCAATTATTTGGGTGGCAGAGGGTGTTGTGTGCACGTGTAGCTCAGAGAGTGGCAAACGGTACAAGAATATGATATAACGTGCTGCTTTTACTAGATATTAATGAACAATTTAGTTCTGACCAAAAAAAAAAGTGGTATGGACAAAGCTCGGTAATGACCGAACGATTTGTCCCAAGCACGCAATATTTCAAAAGGATACTTACACAATGTAACTTTGAGAATTGAACGCGATTAGTGATTGCTTTTTTTTCTATTAGAGGGACGAGTCTTGGTCCTAATAAAACTCCGTTTGTTTCAAGAAAAAATATTTCTAGAAAATGTTATTCAAAAAAATGACAATATTTTTTGGTATTTAGCTTAAATTTGAAAATGAACTAAAAAATAATTTTCGTCGTTTGATATGAAAAATTTGATTTGATTTTCCTAAGAAAGATTACCCAAAAATTCAATTTTTTTCTTTTGTTTTTTCTTTCTCCTTCTTTGTCGACCGATGGCTAGTCATGGTGACAGCCAGCAATCGACCACAAGCGAGTGATGAGCTCGCTAGATTCCGATGAAACAAGCCTCACCAGCATTGGGTGAGGCTCTACCTCGCCAAAGGTCGATGAGGCCTCACTCACCGCCTATGTCACATCCCGAACCTCATCAAACTCGCGACATCCGTCTCCTCAGTCGAATCAATGCGACGTCCCATGAATACGTCGCCGACCCAAGACACCATCAGAGTTAATCATGGCGGAAACATTCAAATATACCCGGACAATAAAATTGAAGAATATCAGAATTAACTAGATCGTCGAACCGCCAACATTAAAACATTACACTTCTAAATATTTACAATATCCATTTACAAACATACTTATACCTTATTGTCAACTTACTAGTCCACAAAACATGCATGCATACCCAATACTACCCATCACCACCTACACCTCAAAAAGGGGTAGATAACTTGGTTCCTCTATCTCTCCAAAAATAGTACTCCTCAAAACTTTTGCTCCTAACCTCCCCACTAGCTTCGGCGTCCATGAGATGGTGTCCACTCAGAATCCGAGTCGCTAGCACTCGAATTTAACTTCTCCCGAATCGTCTCTTCCATTAAGGACTCCGTCTTGGCTCCAATCTCTATCAGATGGTCTATGTCACCCAACTTCCCCACTAGGGCCTCATCTCGTGCCTCCTCGACTGGCTCCTCGTTAGGCTCGATCTCTAACACATAATAGGGATTATACTCGTACACGGGTACGCCTTCCTCTTTGTCCTCAAATTCTGCTTCTGCAGCCTCTTGCGGTTCTGCTTCAGGGTTTTCTTTTTCTCCTTCTTGTCCTTCTTCGGGAACCGCCTCGAGGTCCACGTCCATCGGATCAAATCTAGCCTAGGACTCTTCTGGTACTGAGTCCGATTCGGCCACTGAAGAACCAGGAGCAGCCACTGTAGGATGATGTCTAGACTGGGCTAAACTAATCTCCGCGCTAGTCAACTCCCCATCAGGAGGAGGTATAGCTGAAGGATCCCAATCACCTACGCCATCAAATGGAACGTCAAAATCGCGGACGGGATCAAACTCGTCCATCCCGTCTCTAAACATCCATGCGTTGTATGTATGAACCTGCCATGGGGGTAGTCCTATGTCTACTCATACTACCGATGTGTGCTTGATCCAGGTGTGGTTTTCATCTATTGGGTACTCTATTTCATTGTGATCGGTGTGCATGACAATCCCAAAACACTCTGGCGGCGGCGGCAGCAGATTCATGGCTCAGGTGGTGGCTTTGAAATAGTTTAGTTAAAACAACCATGAGACACTTCTCAATAAATTGCAACTTAAACCCTACCTAGGCTACCACGTAATTCCAGATATATCCAGATGCGCAACTAGCAATCAAACATTCACACATACCTGGACTCTCTACATACGCAATCTGTACGTTAGCCCACAATTCTAACATATAGTTATCATGCACATGTTGAAACACACATACTTTCCCCATATTAATACATACGTCAATCACACCACATTTCCAACCCACAATTCACACTCAGTCACGCGCAAGCACATCGTTTCCATTTATTTTTTTTCCTCGTCGTACCCGCACTTGCTCACTTACTTTCCTCAGCCCGCGTAAACATTTTCCTCAGGCCCACTTGATCGTGCCATGAGCATCATATGCCTCGGTCCGATCCCACATTCACTTTCCACACCTCACGTCTCATTCTCAATCGTATTCCCGGCTCGCGTAAATACGCCTCAAGTCCACTCGATCGCACCCCGAGCATCACACGCCTCGGTCCGATCCCACATTCACTTTCTTTCCTCAGCCCACACCAAATGCGACAGGCCTACATGATCGCGGCCCAAGCTTAAAATGCCGTGGCTTGATCCCAATTTCATCCGAGTTGATCGTGCCTCAGATCAATCTTATTTTCTCATTTCTCAGCCAGTGCCAAATGTGACAGGCCTACATGATCGCGGCCCAAGTTTAGAATGCCTCGGTCTGATCCCATTCTCGCACTTACATACGTTCGCATTAATTTACGTGCACACATTTGCACCCAAATACATCACGACAATACAGTCACATCACGAACACATGAACAACACGCAATTTGGCATTTTTCCACATCCAAATGTTGTCAAATCAATTCCGGCCCTTCACGGCACTTTGACGAAATCTCGAGCCGGACCTAACGGTACCATCCACGCACCCAACAACACACAACAGCACTCTGAACAGCCAATCATAGCATACTATCGGCTTCTAAAATTCTTTCAAAAATTCCCAAATTCAATCCTACGGACTATTAATCAATTCAGCCCTTAATTTCTACCAAACTGCGTTTAAACGGATCCGAAAATATCCGATAAACTAGGTGAGGTTTAGATCGCGACTTACCCGACTCTAGACTAACGTAGTTAGAGCAAAATGGGCGGCGATCAATGGTGATCTTGGGGCGGCTTGCAGCGGCGGCAACGTACGGCTCATGGTGGGCAGCGATCGGCTTGGGCGGACGGCGGCGGCTCATGGCCAAGGAGAGAGAAACTGAGAGGGAGAGGGGGAACAACGGCGTGAGGGTGGCGTGAGGCGGTGCGGCCCGGCACCGCCTCACGGCAGCAGTCCGGACGGCGACGCGGCGACGGGCAGCGTTCGGCGAGAGAGAGGGACGGTTGGGAGAGAGAGAGAGAGAGAGAGAGAGAGAGAGAGAGAGAGAGAGAGAGAGAGAGAGAGAGAGAGAGAGGTCTAGACTTGAAGACCAAGTTTTGACCCAAAAATGGCAAATGACCAAAATGCCCTTCTCTCTACTTTTCATCCGACGATCCAGATTCGATCTTATCTTGAAATCGACAGTCCATATCGAATCTTTTCCAAAATATCCAAGGGCAATCTTGAAATTTCTCAAAAAGTCCAAGGGCAAAATTATCTTTTCCAAATTTTAGGGCAAAATGACCAAAATGCCCTTGCCCAATATAACTAACCCTTCATAAGTCCTTAGGAGTAAAATGGTCACTTTCCCATTTTCTTACCGAAATTGAATTTTTTTGAAGAATTCAGGAACATCCAAAGTTGCATGTTCCAACTGCAACGTCGTCCTAACGTCCAGTCGTGATTTCCTAATTTTTCGATGCTCAATTCGTTCTCAATTTAATAATTGAATTTTATATAATGTAACTGGTGTGTATCTCAGACTAACGGGCGGCTTTTGGGGAAATTCGCAGAATCAACCCGTGATTGATACTAAATCAAGTCATGTGCATGTTCGTGCAGGTCGTGACGTCCTCAGTTGTCAATAAAATCGCGAGGATTGATCGCTAGTTCTAATAAGCACGATCGTTTAGTATAGGTTCTGGATCGTTCGTCAATTCATTTTGTGATCAAACGGAATCACCCGTGATCCACTAATATGACAGTGACAAATTGGCCCTTCACTATCCTAAGATCGGCCTTTGTTGGCTCAAAATGTCACCTCGACGTTTTTCTGATCGAAAGTTGGATTACGATCGAATTTCTCCAATCGTACGAATTTAAATCCCTAATAAGCCTTTCCATAATTGTTAGTATTCCAGGAATGATCAGTTTCGGGCTAGAACCAACTACAAGTACATTAATAAAATCAGTCATTTCATAAATCTCAAATGGACGGAATTTCGGAATGTCACAACCTACTCCTGAGACCTCAAGATCACAGCATCCTCCTCAAGCTCACCAACCTCAAGCAAGCTTGTCCTCACTGGATCTGGTGAGGTGGAGCCTCACCCAAGGCTTGAGACGCTTGGCTTGCCGGTATCTGGCAAACTCGAGCCTTGCCAACCTTGAGCGAGTTCGTCCCTTGCCTGTGGTCGGTCGTTGATCATCACCGTGGCCGGCCACCAACCAAGGAAGAAGGAAAAAGAAAGAAAAAGAAAAAAAATTAAAAATTCAATTTTTTATAAATATTTTTATAAGAACGATTGTTTCATTAAATAAGGACCTGAATGCTCATAACTCACATACGGTCTTTGTGAACTCGGGCCTAAGTGCCAAAGACCAAAGCTTGAGCATCGGGGGGGAGAGAGGGGCTCGAGCATGACATTTATGGACCCGGTCTTGGGTACCAAGGCATCGGGCATGGACACTAGGTGTTCGGGCTCGGCCTTGATGAACTCTGGCATGCGCGTCAAGACATGGGACCAAGGCTTTGGGGTCCTAGGCTCAGCCTCGATGGACCAAGGTTTGGGTGTTTGAGACTTGTTCCTAAATGGCGGGGACCTTGGAACTAGCATTGGGGTTTATGTGCCCAAACGTAGAGTTTTAAGCCCAAGTGCCGATATCTAGGTATATTTTGGACATTTTTTTTTTTCGATTTTTCAAAGAAAAATCATTTTCCTAAATTTAAGCATAAGTTTTCCGTTAACTCATTTTCCTAAGTAAATTAAACACAAAAAAATAAGAAAAATATTTTCTGCTAACAAACGAAGCCTAAGAGAAAAGCTGAAATTTTTCCGTGGTTTGTAAATTTTTGAAATTGTTGGTAAGTTTTGAATAGTATTGATTAAAAAAAGTACGACTAGTAACTTACTAATCAAGTAACTAATCAATAAATTATTAACATGACATCAATTTTACTAAAGTTAACTTAATTCATTCTTTTGATTTTTACAACTATAGTGAGTATGTTTAGTTTCTTAAGTTTTACCGATGTCAATTAATAAGTTACCAACTTCTTTTAAATTTTACTAGTGAGCTCGAGTGGGAATCGATAAGTTACCACAATGCAATGAATTTACCTTTATGATATTAATTACCAACTTTTTTTTTATTTTGTAAATTAGCGCGCGTAGAGGCCAAGGAGTTACTAGCATTTTAATGAACTATCAATGTTCAACCGAACAGTATGCCAACTTCTTTTAAATTTTAGTAGTGCAGGTTGAGTTTAGTGAATTTATAACATTGTAATGAATTCATCAACATCTAATTTAGTATAAAGGCTCAGTTTGCTTCATGGAAATAATTTGAAAAATATTTTCTTACAAATAATCACTTGTTTTGCTGAAAATAATTAACCAATGAAAAATGTTTTCATTATCAACAATAATATATGTCTAAACATTTTCGTGCATGATGAAAATTTGTTTCCATCCATTCACTTTTGTAAACTATACAAACGATCATTTTTAGGAAAATAATTTTCAAATCATTTAATTTTCACAAAACAAACGGAGCCTAAATTACCAACTTGTTTCAAAGTTTACCATCTAAAATTAAATCTTAATAGTCAGATTAGTAACTTACGAAGAGATTTAGCAATCTGTATTCATCTTAAAAAAGAAGGAAAGTGAATAAATTTGGGGTCCACCCCTTTGGGGTGAATAAATTTTGTCTCATTTTAGTAAAGAGGGTGGACTTAGGCATATAGGGGTTGAGAGAGCATGATACATCCATAATCTTTCCTTAACATTATCAGTACCACTATGAAGCATTTATCTATTGAAACAGCGAAACACACACAAGAAAAATAAAGCCATGTCTTAAAGTGAAATGGATCATTTAAATAAGTAAAGCGGCTCAAAACTTAATATTTGCTATTACCTTCTTTTTTTCTTGGTCCGTATTTGAGATTAGCTTGACGTGCCAAAAATTTTGATTTAAGTGGAGTTATGGAGCCTACAAATACAATCTCAAAAGTTTATTGAGAGCCCTATTATAGTATTAAATGAAGAACCAATTGAGGTTCTTTTTGCCCCCAATCATTGCCAATTGTTCTAAAAGGTAAAGCTGTGGTTTAATATGTAAATATTCTAACACTCCCTCTTACACTTAGTCTGATATTTTTGCTTAGTACTAAGTGCTGACATATTTAATTGGGGTGGCAAGGGAGTCAGAAAATATTTGAACTCGAAACCTCCAGCTTTGATACCATATAAAATTTTGTGAGACTGTTGTCAACAGTTTTAGAAACTTAATCTGTCAAATGAAGATGTTGTTCAATATGTAAATATTCTAACAAGTACTTATTCGTTAAGATTTTCTTGTAACTAGACCGGAGAGTTCGCTCTATAATTGTGCCTTGCAATTGCAATAATTGAACTCGTTTATCTTGTATGTGCTTATCATTGTGATTGTGAGGCAACAGTTCTAGGCAAACAAACGATGTTCCAGGATTTCTATCATCTCTGCATCTCTCAGTCAATGTCGCTTACATTTATTGTATGGAGGGGTCAAGGTAGTGTCGTGTTTGCATTGATAGTCACGCACCTTTATATATACGAGGAATTTGATTTCGCACGATAGCGTATTGGTATTAATATGAGCTAGTGACGCGCCTTCATATGTCACAGATCCTCATTAATTTCGTTAAGATATCCAATTTACTAAACCTGATACCGGGATAAAATATTTATTAGATAGGCTGAAGCCAAATGCGATCTGTTTGTTGACCCCGTTTGCAGGGACGTCGAAACAAGGCCCGACTAATACAAAACCCAACTCGCTGACTTGGCAAGTTTGCATCGCATTCAACTATTAAGGTCTTTGACCAAAAAAAAAAAGCTATTAAGGTCATTCTGGAATTTCTCCCCCACAACCCTTTCCCTTCCAAAGCATGTAATGCTAATAAGACGACTCAGTCCCAAGTCCTGAAAAGGATTACTCAAGTTGAGTTCGTGCATTTTTTTCTGGTCGGGTCCGAGTACCAATTCATATGTGAGAGATTTTGTTAAGCAACGACCTTATGTCATTGCAACAGAAATAGGATACAAAGCTACCGGCATTATCGATTTTGAAGTGAATCAAGTAATTAATCTGTTATAATAAACATGAAACAACTTATCGATTTTGAAGTGAATCGAGTAATTAATCTGTTATAATAAACATGAAACAACGTTGTTTTGGCTCAACTACCATGTCACATCACTGCTATTAACCACATTAGATGTCAAATAAACTTCTTTTGACAGAAAGTAAATAATGAATGTTTTTGCCTCTCGAGCAAAACTTCATGCTATTATTTTTGTTCTAGGGTATAAGATATTTTTGCCATCGAGAACAAAAGTTTGTGCTTTTATTTGGGTCGGTTCAAGAGTGGGGTTATTTTTGCTCATAGGATATGAGTTCATGCTTTGTTTCTTTTGCATTTGGCCATCATAAAGTGTTATTTGGTTTTTATTTATTTATTTATTTATTTTATTAACAAGCGCCCCAAGAAACTTGTTAAATACCCATATAAAGAATTGTGGTTCTCAATCCGTTGTCTTCCGAGGTCATATGTAATCAGTGTAAGCGAAATCAAAACCCCTCTTTATTAAGTATGGTTAATGGGTGTTGTGGCGGCACTCTTTATTAATACTCCTTTTATTTGGTGTTTACTTCTTCCACCAATCCAACCACCACAACTGCGGCATCGTCCTCGTCGATTCTCTCCCCCATCATACGCAAAGAGCTTGCGACCTCCATCAATATCCTTGCAAAAAGGTTTTTGACCTCACGTGATCCCATATTTGCGGTCGCGTGAGGCGGACGAGCTCAGTGCCCGACGGGTTCTAGAGGGAGAGGGAGAGAGAGAGAGGGGTGCAGTAGTGATATCTCAGGAATCCACCTTAGGATAGAAGACATAAAATAGGATAGATGCTTACCACCTATGGAATCCACGTTAGGATACATAACTTAAAATTCACTACTCAACAGAATCCTTCAAAGAGATACAAAGTTAAGATGAAACCCTAATCTAAGAGTCCATTATGAAGTTCATTGATCAAATCAATCCAATTTTCAAGGAAGCCTTAGAAGGGTTTAAATGGATTCAACTTAAAACAACTCTCCAATCATACGCAAACTCCATGATTCCTAACCTTTAATTTTCCAAGACAAAGACTAATAATCTCAAGACAAGATAAAAAAAAAATCAATTTGACTCTTGACTTAAATGACTCAAAAAAGAAAATAGGACTCAACAAATGCATAAAAATACTAAAGACTCGTTCTCGGATTTTCTGACCAACTCTTAGTATTTCTGCCTATTTTACTCTAGAAAACTCCAAATTTCTTGAACTTTGTCGCGACCTAAAAAAAATCGAGTTTTCGATCTTAGGCTAATGGATTACTAGATCAATTAAATTAACTAATCTAGCTCGAGTTCTCCCAAACTCTACCAATTCGCAACTTAGGTCCAATTATGAGTATGCAAATATTTTCAATGGGAGTCGCCACTAATCATTTAAGGTAGGTTGATTAGAAACCTAAATAAAATAGCGGGAGTACTATTTTATTTCTACGAACCAGAAATTATGAATTCGGGGACTTGGTTACGCTAGATTACCCTAACGCCCTTTCGGTACCAATTTCAAGAAAAATACTCAATTTGGCAATTTTAATAAATCCTAACTTAGAGTTTCAAAGGTGTAGGAATTTTTATTTTCACTTATTTAAATGAAAACTAATCTATATGTAATGACGTGCAAAAATTGACATGCGATTAATGCAATCTAACATGCAAATTATATGTCATGCGACGACGTGACCTATTTCTAATGACGGACGTATTTTTATTTTTATTTTTTTGTATTTATTTTTTTTAATGAAATTCGGAATTAAAAATGCAAATTATCTAAACATGCAATTTTAAACTAAAGAAATTAACCTATTCTAGAATGATCTTTTGGTATTTTTTTTTATCAAAATTCGAAATTAAAATCAAGTAAAATAAATAAATAAATAACCACTAAATCTTTCGAATTAAGTTTCGATCTGAAGCCTGACAGATCGATCCTAAAATTCAAAATACCCGCTATGGAAATAACTCTATCTAAAGCCTGATAGATAGATCTATTTCCACGTGTGCGGTTGCGGATTAGGAAATTTTTCTAATCGATCACATCTTGAAAAATTCTCGATATCTTAAATATCTTAGATATATTCAAAAGATTTTGAAAAATCTAAATTTTATCCAAGTTTGAAAAGTAATAGATATCCAAGATTTCAAAAAAAAGAAATAAAATCCTAATTGAAATAATGCCTATTATTCAAATATGCAAAATTAGATATCAATAAGCACAAAATAGGCAACCAAATATTCAAATCAAATTGGAATAAGATTTTTACCTGATTTGCGGATTTCTTTCCAAATTTGAATCGTCTCGAGATCGAACTCGGGATTTGCGAAGCGGGATGGTGATCGACGGTGCGTCGGGAGCGGTGGCGCGGCGTCGAGAACGGCAGCGTCGGGATGGTGGTCTAGCGGATGAAGTTAGTCGTGAAGAGTTCGTGACGAATCGCCTGATTGGCAAGGGGTGACTCAGTTCGATGATCAACAACCTGCAAAAATAGAAACTTTACTAGTCTGTTTTGGTGAGGACATGTCAGAGCTTAGCGAGCGCTACGGATGATGATGACTTGCGGCAAAATAATATGGATGATGAGGCTCCTTCACGATCGCAGCATCGTCATTGGAAAATAGTCACCGATGGCCAAAGTGACTAGAACTTCGTTTCGTCAATTTCTACTTCGGGTGCTCTCAATGTAGTGGTGGACGTAACTTTATAGGAAAAGCCACGATGATGATGATGAAGCTCCCCCCATCTTCACGATTTTCTTTTGCAGAATTGTGGCCTTCCCCTCCCTCTTGTGCTCCTCGTGGCCGTGTATGAATTCTCTAAAAAAATTCTGATCTCCCCCTTTAGGAACCCCCCATAAGCATGTATTTATAATGAAAACCTAGGTCAATTAGCCGGGCTTTTAGTTCTAACGGGCTTAGGTTTAGGCTTTAATTTAATTTAATTTAATTCTACGTGGACTGAATTAATTCGGGCTTTTCTTTGATTAAGCTTGATGGGCTAATTTAAGCTCAAATTAAAACAACCAAGCCCTTTTGCGTGTGATTTTCGGCCCATGCTTTTCGAGTGAACCGAGTCTCGTTCGATGCCCGAGCTCGATTCACGTAATGAATTTTAAGCTCGCTTGTCACCGCTGATCCGATGCGGAATGCAATTAATCTAAATGAACCTAAACTATATGTTATGCAATTTTAATATTTTTGTTTAGGGGTTAAAATTTAATCCCTAATTTTCTATGCAATTAACCACTAAATGATGTGCTAAAATTTAGGTGTCAACAAACTTGACTTATTTGAAAAGGAATACATCAAGCTTTCAAATTATATATGATGGGATCAGGTTCGAGCATGAAATCCTCATCTAAATTTAGAAGAAATTGACTCTTAAAATTCTACCAGTAGAATTGAATTTATCCTCCAAGCAGTTTTGCATTAAGTCCTGTATAAAGCTTAGTTCTCTTGAGATAATTCTTCATCAAGCAGTGAGCAGAAAGGCAAAGCCCAGGCTGCTGAGCTACTAAAACCCGATTGTTTCGATGTTGCTGGTTGCAACCATCAGATATTTCACTGTCTTGTGCAACATTTACAAAAATTTGTGAATGCTAGATTCATTTGCTTTTGAACTAAACTATCCTCTCTCATTTCACAACCAAATCAAATCTCATAATATTCAAATTATTAGGACAGCAAATACAATACGAGCACTCTAGGAGTCAAGCATTCAAAATGCATAATCTAGACTCAAATGCTTACAATCCTTTTAAACAAAGGTTCTCCACGGTTTCATCATATTTTTCCATTATAAAATGCTTAGAAGAGCAATCTCTACTAGGGAAACGATGGGATAAGCTTACGAAGAAGCTTGAACAGCACGTATCGATAGTACGAGTTTAGGTAGAGAAAAAGAACCACCCCAAATAATGCCACCACATATGATCCTGCAAAACTCCACAAGAAGGCTTCTCTCCAGGAGTCATCATCCCCGGTATGATTGGAAGATGGCAATGTCCCCCATCCCTGATTTGAGCCATTACAGCTTGTTAATGGTGGTCCACAAAGAAGAGGGTTACCTTCATAACTTGCTTCACCAAAAGTACCAAATTGATTTTTTTGATCTGGTAACTTGCCTGACAAGTTGTTGTAAGCCACCCTAAAATTTGACAACCTGTAGAGCTCTATTAGTTGTGGAGGGATGGGACCGATTAAGCTATTGTAAGACAAGTCTAAGCTCTCTACATTCTTTAAATTGGAAATCGTTTCTGGGATCGGTCCTGTCAAATGATTGTGTGACAGGTTCAATGCTAAGAGTTCACTCAAGTAGCCGACCTCTGGAGGAATAAAACCTGTCAAATTGTTCTGTGAGAGATCCATTCCCGACATGAGTTGTAGAATGTAGCCCTTATAAGATTCCAACCTACTCTTTGTCATGAAGTTCACTTCTTCCAACCCATCTGTATATGCAGACCTTCCGTATTCACTATAGGAAAAAAATGTAGAGAATCTACCCTTATATCCGTATGGATCCACAGCCTTTAGCCAATAGCCAGAGGTATCAAATGAGTCTGTAGATTCCCCATCATATCCAAATGTTAAATCTTTCAAACAAGAAGGAATTTGTCCAGAAAGATTATTTTTGGAGAGATCCAATATGCTCATATTTTTCAACAGACACAAATCCAGAGGGATTGAACCTTCAAAGTTGTTTCCTTGCAATAGAAGAACCTTCAAGTTCCTAAGTGAACCGATCCAGCTGGGGACCTCACCTGACAATGCATTATGCCTAAGATCCAACGTGATGATTGATGAAGCTCCAAAGAGAAACTCGGGAAAATGCCCAATAAGCATTGCGTTTGTTAGATGCAAGAATCTCATAACTGTAACATTGGCACAATGGGGTATATTTGGCCCAATGTTGTTACTTGAAAGGTCTAGATGAACGAGATAATTTAAGTTGCATAGGCTTAACGGTAAAGGACCTCCCAATGAATTACTCGACAGCAGAAGCCCTCTCAAGTGTGGAATATCTCCAATCCAATTGGGAAGTGTTCCAGATAGGGAATTATTACTTGCATCCAAAACTAGCAAGGAGGAGCTTTTTAATATGCCAAGCGAAATGTCCCCCGTGAAATTGTTGCTATCCAGATACAAAAATCTCAATCTTGTCAAGTTAGAATACCTCGGTAGCATTTGGCCTTGCAAATTGTTGCCTGACAATACCACTGTAATAAGTGACGTACAATCTTTGGCTAGTGTCTCTGGTATCTCTCCCGTGAAGCCATTATTCGACAAATCCAATGAAAACAGTAGTTTCATATTGCCCATTGAGGAAGGGATTCCACCTTCCAATAAGTTGTTTGACAGGTTCAAATACTGCAAATTCGGGAGGATAGAACCAATCCAAGATGGAAGCTCTCCTTCAATAGCATTAGCAGACAAATCAACCCATTCCATGTTGATAAGATTCAAATGAGAAGGCAAATGAAAAGAACCTGACAAATTGTTGCCTCTGAGATCGAACCACTCCATATTTACATTGTTTTCCAATAGCCAGTTTGGGAAATTTGCTGTGATTCCATTGTGGCAGATTTGAACAACTCTCAAGTCATGTTGTTCTTTCAGAAAGCTAGGAATTACGCCATTTGCGTCTTTGTTAAGCACACAGTTTGATAAACCAAACCTTTTCAGTTGAAATGAAGGAAACCAAGTGGGCTCTTCTGTGTTTACTACCAGACGATGGTTGTCGAGGAGGCGGAATACCTCAAGGTTAGAAGAATTAGCCAGGGAAGCAAGCGAAAGTGAGCCTTCAAAAGCATTTCCAGAAAGCTCAAGATATTCAAGGGACTTGAGATTAGAGAGGAGAGATGATGGAATGGCCCCGCTAAAATGGTTATTGTGAACATCAAGCACACGGAGTGAGGTCATATTGCAGAAGCATGAAGGAAGAGGACCCCCAAATTTATTACCACAGATATCCAACTCTTCAAGGTTCCTCAATCTGCACAAGCCTGTTGAAGTGGACACTGCACCTATGAGTATCATCACTAAATTGTAATTCTATGATGGTTTGCATCAAGAATGGAGGATAGAATGAGGGTATCTATATTTTATTCAACTCTTTAACAATAAAAATTTATCAAGTTTGTATTGATAGGTAGTTTATTATTAATTTTCTTTTGTATGTGAAATATGTGTTATCATCATATTTAGATCATTTTACATCATTTGTCCGTTATATATGGGCTGTCAAGTCATGTAATGTTTTATCGATCGTTTAATATCATTTCTTTGTTAGATAGAGCAATAATGCTTTATCGAGTAGGTATCCATGCTAAATTCAACTTAATTTGTTCTTAACCACTTAAAGTGATATGAATTATTCCAAATTTAGGAGTTTGTTTTTAACGGGTGTAGTGTTCCAACTATAAGAGCCATCAATAGTTATGCACTGAATTTTTTTTTTATTCATGATATTTGGGCAACCGTGTTATAATAGATATTTTCATAGTGTTCAACTCTTAGTGAGCATATTATTTAGAACATATTTAGTATATATTTATGTCATTTTATTTAGGGCTAGTATCACAGAAAATCTCAAACTAGTATACATGTGTAACCTTTGCTTCAAATTAATTTTTGCGTCATAAAAAAATCCGAAACTAGTATACTCGTATCGCATTTACCCCAAATTGTAGTAAATTTGAGATTTTTTTAGGTAAATATGGCACGGACGTATCAATTTGGGGTAAATGTATAACAAGCGCATCAGTCTGAAAGTTTTTGTGATATAAAAATTAGTTTGGATAAATATGGCATGGATGTACCAGTTTATGAGTTTTGGTGATATTAGCCCTTTTATTTATTAAATATGAACTATCATAGTATATAATTTTATCATCTATTGTTAATATTATTTGCTTGTGAAATAGGACTGAATACTTTATCATTATGGATTTCCATACAACTTTTCAGATCATAACAATCATTACTTATTATACATTTTGTTGTATTTATTGTTGAACAAAACGTGTGGCCAAAAGAAGTGCTCTGCAGGACGTTGAATGTAATGCAGTGATGCCTTTTATGTTCAAGACAACGCTTACAAAAGGTGATAAGTTTCCAATAATAATAAACGAAATCATTTTCACAAAAGTACCTTCCAGTAACTTCAAAGCATCCAATCCACAAAAACTGATGTCTAAGGCCTTAAGAGATGCTATCCTCGTAATGTCAGTGAGGGCATCATTGTCCAAATTGTTCCCCCAAATATCCAACACCTCTAGATCCACACCTGTTGTTGACAAAATTTTCTCAAAATTGAACGGTACATATCAAGGCATGGTCTTCTACTTTACACGTACCTCCAAGCTGATTAGAAGACAAATTTTGGGCCTCCGCTGATGTTTGCTTGTACAGTGAGGGCACTCGATCTAAAAGATTTTCAAATAGATACAACCTCTTCAACTTCTCCAGATGTAGCATTCCATTTAAATCTGATTATGAAAAGATTCATGCACACATTGTGGTTAATTAATTATCTACAGAAATAAGATGCCTGTCTACCTTCAATTTATAGAGAATAACTATATGCTCATGATGAGGAGGATTGATTTATAAGCAGAAACTAGTTGGTCTGACATATCCAAGCACAAAAAAAAATCTCCGTCTAACTTTGCAAACCAATTTCATAAACAAGTACTTATACCTTTAATGATAACTATTATATGTAGTTTCTAACAAAGGTGAGTGAATATTCACACATGTGCTCTGACAGGTGACATTTGACTTTACCTCTGTCATTGTTATGTGGCAAGATACATTCTATAGTTTTGTCAGGTAGCCCACATTTGATCAATAAGCATTATTTTATCATTTACCATCTTTAAACTTCTATGTCTTTATGGTTTGCACTATTTCGCACCTGTTTCTCCATTTAAGAGGGGAAAGAACCTGACTTTGGCGCTTCCAATAAAAGGGATGCATCCTAGGATCAGCGTCAACATTATCGTGCATATTTGCTACAATAATGACGGCGTTTAAAGAAGAATGAGGAACATGGTTATCGGGAAGGATAAATGTAACATATAATGAAAGATGCCATGTTTGGTTTCAAATATCTAGTAGTGTTATATGAGATTTTCTTGCAAGCCAAACCATCGAATATGCTTCATTGCATCACTTAAAAAAGGAAACATTAGCATTTAATTAGTCGATAGATAAGTGTACTCCATCCATTAGATTTAGGATTTCTAACGTAATTTATCGTCAAAACCTTTGACATTACTAAGTTACTGACAATTATAGAAAACTTCTAATGCGCCGAGCTTTTATCAGTAAACTCCTTTTTCTGGTGCAGTTTTACCAGTAAACTTCAAGCTAAAGCAATATCACCCTGCTCTTATGTCTCTTATCATGGTAACTTACTTATATTATACAAGAAGGATGAAGACAACGCTTTCAATGCCTTTTGAACTTGCTTTGTGCAATTTTGGACTAAAATTATACTCGTTGAACTGAACCTCATCTATTCGAAGCACTGTCAAAAGGCTGTAGAATTTGATTTCTGTATGTACTATACCACTATTTTCCTTGGGTTCTTAGCTTAATGTTATCTATCAAAAAATCATTTGAAATTTAAGTTTTGCTCTTTTTCCACGATTTATGAAATACAATATTATGACAGTTTCTTCCTCTTATCAATCTTTCAACTCCTAATTTATCTGATATTTTTCCAAGTTATAAGTATTATTGTTTAATGACCCCTTTTTTTTTTTTTGGTAAAGAGTTTAATGACCCTTTGATCCTCTTTATGTCGCATCTCCTCCGATTGACATAATTAACGGTTCAAAACAATGAAAAAAGACGTGCCCAAGTGCACTGCTGACCAATAGCTAGTTACTATTATGAGTTCCAGCTAGTTCAGCCGGACATCTCCAGTTAAAAAGTCATTCCTCATAAATGTTTGACATCTGTTTAAATAATTGTAAGATGTCATACTTGAGTCGAATAACTCTTGACTTTGCTATCAATCTTCAAGTGAATAATCTTGTCCTAATTTGTGATTTCCAAAATTTCATGCGTGCAAAGATCATTACTTACTATATGTTATGACTTGTGGGAAAGCATAATATGACATGCTACTATTGAAGAATACGAAAAAGGGTATATCCAGGCATGCTATTTCAAAAAGTTGGATCATCTTCATAGTATGTAGTTTATGTGAAAGTACATTGGGAAATACCTCATAAGGTGATGTATGAGAGAGTTGTTACTTTTAATATTGCAGAGTTTAATTGTCAAAATCAAGTAGTGGAGGGTTTTGATCAAATTGGAGAGTTGTAAGATGATTAAGATGTGGGACTAATGGCAGCATAGAATTCTGCTCAGATCTGTTTAAAGAATTCTATAGGAGAGAGGCCATTATGAGACACCATCCCAGTGCTGGTGAACCATGGCATGTTGCACAATTGATGAGCAATCATGAACTACCCATAAAATGCTCTTTAACTCTAATGTGGCTAGGACATTCTTGAAAAACTTGTTTTACATGTCAAGCTACCTGGTGAATAGACCTTTATCGGTTATGTTATGCTATTGAACTTCTTCGAAAATGTGTTCAAATAATGTTGCTAATTATTTTGTGCGGTGGGCATTGCTATATTTGCGTAAAGGGTGCGAATAGATGGTTCCTCTTGCATATGACTAGGATATACACTATGTGAGCAACGCTATCTACTGGAATGTTTGAGTGAAATTCACATGTAGCCAGCAAAAAAATTACCTTCTAGGAGCCTCCAGTACTTCTAGGTAGGATTGTTGTTGGTGGTTCTTTTACGAAATTGGACAGTAAAGTTCAAAATGGAATTGCAAGTAAAAACTCCTGAGATAGCATTTGTTGGCACATTGTAGCGAGGTAGAGCTTATAGGGCCAATACATGTTGTAGATGCTAGATTAGATAAGGTACGAGTTAAATCACTAAACAGGTTTGAATGTAATATTGCTTTAGCTTTATCTATAGTAGAGGAGATTGTATCTAGTAATCCTTATAGAATAGGTAAAGGTGCCAGCTGGGTTATTTTTCTAATAAGGTTTGGGATTGGGGAGAAATTCAAGTGCTACTTATACTTGGAAGATATCTTTAACTATCAAGGAGGCCATAGAGAATGTAGAAGATAGCAGAAAATTTTTCAGGTAACAACGAAAAGTCTAGGTTTTAGTAAAGCATTGTAATTTTTCAGCGCATATTGAGCCCATAAACGAAACCTCAATCCAAACATAATAGTGCGGAAGGCTGACCATGTCAGAGTAAAAACAGGATTGGGACCCTCTAAAATTAGGGGTAAATTTAATTATGCATTCAGATAAGTATTGATATTTGGTAGAGGTAATTAAAATGAAAATAAGATATTCAATAATTATAAGAGAAGAAGAAAAAGAAAATGGAGAATATAAGTGATGTATTGTTTGGAAGTTAGAGAAAGGAATGATTACAAGAAAAAATAAGAGAAAGAAGTGATGCAATACGACTTTTTTGTACTTATATGTACGTATATAATGTACTTATTTACAATTTCAAATAAATCAAAAGTAAATGTGAAAAAAAAAAAAAGAAATTGATTGATACGAGCATTAGTCACCACGAATCCCGATCCCTTTAACATAAACTTAATTATGCATAATTCCTCCTAATATATTCTAATCCTTTCTTTTCCGGTCTGTTCTTTCTCTCCATCCAGACAAAGTACCAGTCTACTTTTGGTGATTTTTAAATTAAACTTTTTTTTTGTAAATATTGTGGCTCCCGCAATTTGACTTTTATATGTCATGAAACACTCAAAAATCTTTCCAAAAATGTAAACATTGATACTTAGAATTACATAGGACTCTGTCATAATCTATCGATATTTGATTTTCTTTTTTCCAATTTTTGAATCTGAGAGAAAGTCACACATAGAAGTATTAAGTAAAGTTTGGTCCACTTCCAAACAAGTGCCCTTCATGTCAACTTTGTTGGGGTGCAAAGTGCAAGCAAGTCGAGCTTTCGTGATTGCAAAACAGTCGGCATCTCGTAAATCATTATTTAGTGAGCTAATTTTATTTTCACTCTTCGAACTTTTCCACGTTGTAAAGATGACTCTCCAATTGCGTCATTAGTACCATCGTGTGTTTTGACATTAAAATTCACTTAATCCACTTTATAGTTTATAGCACCTAGCATGGCATTTTTTTTTATTCAAAAAACGCTAAGTAAACGAATTATTTAGAACCTATTTGAAAAAGGAAAAATGAAACAAAGAACAGAGAGAGACAGATTCACCCGTAAGATTATTCCGACTCAAATCCAACACTTGAAGCTCCTCGAGAGGAATGAATAAGGAGGCATTAATAATCCAAGGCCTTAACTCCCGATCGCGTGTATCGCTCAGATATAGTTGAGTCACTCGCAAAGTGGTGTTATTGCACTCCACGCCTTTCCAGCCGCAACAATCACCATCGCTGTCATGCCACGACGGAAGAGACGACCCACTCGGGTGGTTGAAGGCGGCCTTAATCTTGAGGAGTGCATTCCTCTCTTCTTCCAAACACCGCATGCTTCTCCCACTTCCCACAGATACCAACAACACCCAAGTCCACATACACAATAAAAGACGCTTCATGTTTAACATGGTGTTTTGTGCGTTATTTCTGTTTCTTCTGCTTCCCCGGGTGCAAACTTACGAGCATCATCTACTTCATTTATATATGCAAGGTCTTTCCCTTTCGAGTGATTATCACGGTTGGGCCAATTTCACGAAACTCAGGTCAAGTTTGCAGGGGCCAATTTCGCGGAACCCACCGTTGACTTGACCCAGAACATCTCCAAGGTCAGGATTGCTTGTCGTGATCCAGAAATTTTCCAAGGAAAAGTGTGAAGCCATTTCAAATTAGTTCGACAATTGAGGACATGAAAATTATAGAGCAAAAGGCAGGCACCGCAGCTGTTTCAATGACTGTGACATAAAGCCAATCAAGGTTGGTCGCGGAAATTGAATGTCCAATAATAACGATAGATGTAGTAGCGTATGTGAAAATCTATTTAGTTTATTGTGTGGTCCGCCGATCACATACGCTCAATGGATTTGATCCCTTACATTGTGTGGATCCTATGTTGAATCACTTAATTTATTAATAAGAAGGTATTGATTTTATATGTTTCAGGTCCATGTGCAAAAGTTATTGAAAATCTAATATGCAAATAGGAATAAGTGTAGTAGAAGTCTTAAATTTATCGCAAAAGTGCAATTGAGTCCTTACACTTTTAAATAAAGCAACCGAATCTTATCTAACTCCTTTCGATTTCCATTTGTGACAAATGTTGACATGACTTTTTTTTTTATTAGTTTCGAAAACAAACATGGCACCGCTATGACGTCCACCAAGCACTACATCAAGGAAAAAAGTTGAAACTTTAAAAAGAAAAAACGATAACAAGATTATTTTTAATAATAAAAATATGATAAAAGAAAGAAGTATAAGCATTATAAACATAAAAAATAAAAAAGCTAAAAATTTATGGCGACAAAAAAAAAGCAAAGCCTTACCGCACGAGATTCGTCAAGCTTGGCCATGACCACCAACTCCCAAGCTTTTTTCAAGATTTTGGCCATGACCGTTCGAATTTCGTCAAGCTTGCAACCATTGCAACTTCAGCTTCCAAGCTTCTTTAAGCTCGCTGATAACTCTATAAAGATAGAGTTATTTTATCTACTTTAGGCAACAAATAATGCAATATTTGTTAGAATATATTTGGATTTCCTTTTATTTACTTAATATTTCCTTGTTTATGCAGAATATTGAGATATAGAGAAAATAAGGAAAATATGGCAAAAAAAAGGAAAAGGAATATGTAACCCAGAGAAGAGTTAAAAGGTGGATATCATATTGGGAATTCTGCGATTTATTCCCTAATTTTATGCGAAAAAAGAAGTAATTGCCTTGTGAGAGGAGTCTTGGATGCTATTATATAAATAGGATAACTTGGGGGAACATAGAGTTTATATAGAGAGAGAGAGATCGTTTTTGTTTTCAATGTTCTAAGAGTTTTTCAAGTATTTCGAAGAGAAGACAAAAGTGGTGACAGAATTATTGTTCTTTGATTCAAGATATTTGATTTAATTTCTATTGTCGTTTCTTCTTCTATTATGTTCTAATTTTCTTTGTTAGAGCTACGATGTAGCCTAACCATGATGATATGAATTTTATGCTTTTTATGCTTTGCAAGTAATTTCATTCATGTGAGTTATATATTATTGTGCTTAATGCGTTTAGGTGACCGGCCACCACTTGAATGATCTGATGTGCATGTTTTAGACTGAAAAGTAATAATATGCAATTGCTCATTATAATATATAACCATAAATTAAATGTGGATAGAAATATACCATGTTATTTGTGTAGCTTTCGGTGATAAGGTAGTCCAAAAGATTCATTGTAAATCAGGAATATTCACAGATTTTAATGCACTTATGTTTATTTAAATTCACATAGAAATATAGTGAATTGATAAACTAAGTAGGTTTGCTATACCTAGAAATAGGATAGTAAATAGACTAGGAAATTCCGCTATCACATGTTTGATATTATTCTTGTATGCATAATGATCTGAAATTCATATTTAATGGTTATGGTGAAATCGGATGCTCTAACATATTTTACCTGATTGTTTATTTGCCTTTAGTTTATAAAATTTCGTTTTTAAAAATTATCAATTTTTATTTGTTCTCAATTATATTTTGATCAGTTAGATAAATTTTAGAATTAGTCTATTTTTAATAGTTAATTGGTTTATTATCATCAATCTCTGTGGGATGATATTCTTCTTATCATTATATTACTTGTTCAACAAGTTCGTTGACACGTGCAGAATTTTACGAACAAGTTTTTGGTGCCGTTGCCAGGGATTGTTTATTTAATACCAATTAATATTGATACCGGATAATTCTAAGTTTAATCTAGCTTTTAACTTCTTCTTTTTTTCAGAGTATACATTGGTGCATGACACGTAACCAACAAGGAAAACTTACTGAGTTTGATCCATAAATCGAACGCACATTTAAAAGGCGACTGAGAGAACAGAAAAATTACATTAAAAAGATGGAGGGAGTTGATGATGGTAGAAATCAACGTAGACTCTTGAAAGATTATGGTGCGCCAACAGTTGAGGGCACTACATCAAGTATCAGGAGACCTGCAATTCAAACAAACAACTTTGAGATCAAGTCATCACTAATTCAGATGCTTCAACAATCAGTGCAATTTAGTGGGCTACCAAGCGATAATCCAAATGCTCACATCGATGCTTTTCTTGAAATTTGTGACACAATTAAATATAATGGAGTTTCAGATGATGCTATTAGATTGAGATTATTTCCATTTTCTCTTAGAGACAAAGCTAAAGGTTGTCTTTCTTCTCTTCCTGTAGGATCGATTACTACATGGAATGATATGGCCCAAAAATTTCTTGGTAAGTTCTTTCCACCTGCAAAATCTGCAAAAATGCGTAACGATATTACTAATTTTATGCAGATGGATAATGAATCATTGTATGAAGCATGAGAAAGATTCAAGGAGTTTCTTAGGAGATGCTCACATCATGGATTACCCGTATGGATGCAGGTACAAACTTTTTATAATGGGTGTAGTACAAATCTTCATTCTATGATTGATGCAGCTGCAGGGGGAACTCTGAATAATAAAACACCAGAAGAAGCCTACAACTTATTAGAGGAGATGGCATCCAATAGTTATCAGTGGCATACTGAGAGGATATCAGTGCGAAAAGCTAGCGGAATTCGTGAGGTAGATGCTTTCACAGCAATTGCTGCGCAAATTGAAGCACTCAACAAAAAGATAGATAATATGAGTGTTTCGGGCATGAAAATTCAGAATATGACATGCGATTTTTGTGGTGGAGGACATGTTAGCACAAAATGTCAGGTAGGTAACAATTTTGCTCAATCTAATGAAAATGTTAACTTTGTTAGGAATTTTAACATATCACAGAATAATCCCTACTCCAACACGTACAATTCGGGATGGCGCAATCATCCAAATTTTTCATGGAATAATCAAAATGTGATGAGACTGCCATCGGGATTCAAACAACCAGAAGAGACAAAGTCTAGTCTAGAAGATATAATCACAAAACTTGCCAACACTACTCAGGACTTCATCAAGAGCACAGATGTGAGATTTCAGAACCAAGAGGCTTCAATCAGAAATCTAGAGATGCAAGTGGGGCAGTTAGCAAATATGATGTCTAGGAGACAACAGGGTTCTTTGTCTAGTAACACAGAGAAAAATCCGATTGAAAATGTAAAAGCTATAATTCTGAGAAGTGGTAAACAAGTGGGTGAAGAAGATACAAAACAAGAGATTTCCAAAGACAAAGAAGAAGAGGTAACAACCAAAGGAGATAGGCAAAAGCAAACTTTTTCCAGATAATCCCAAGCCATATGTGCTGCCAGTTCCATTCCCTCAGTGACTCCAGCAACACAAAATAGATAAGCAATTTTCTAAATTTCTTGAAGTTTTTAAAAAATTGCACATTGATATTCCTTTTGCAGATGCTTTAGCCCAAATGCCTAGCTATGCAAAATTTTTAAAGGAGATTTTGGCAAACAAAAAAAAGCTAGAGGATTACGAAACTGTGAAGTTGAATGACGAATGTTTGGCCATCCTACAAAATAAATTACCTCCGAAGTTAAAAGATCCAGGGAGTTTTACAATTCATTGCACTATTGGAGATTCTTACTTTGAAAAGGCATTGTGTGATTTAGGTGCAAGTATTAATTTGATGCCTTTCTCTATTTTCAGGAAATTAGGATTAGGTGAAGTAAAAGCAACTACAGTGTCACTTCAACTGGCTGATTGATCAATTAAATATCCAAGAGGTATTGTGGAAGATGTATTGGTAAAAGTTGACAAGTTTATTTTTCCTGTAGATTTCATAGTTCTTGACATGGAGGAAGATTTTGAGGTAGCACTTATCTTAGGTCATCCTTTTCTAACAACAGGAAGAGCTCTTATTGATGTACAACAGGGGAAGTTGATTTTTAGAGTTCAAGATGATCTTGTTTCTTTCAATGTTTTTAAAGCAATGAAATATCCCTCTGATGATAATTCTTGTTTTAGAGTTGAGATAGTTGACAAGTTTGTGAATAATGTTTTTCAAGAAAATATTTTTAAAGATCCACTTGAAGCATGTTTGGTTCAACCAAAAGACAGAGAAATTGAGAATAAGGAGATAATGGAGTATGCAAATTTTATGGAGGCAAATCCAACATATTCAAGGCCTAAGACAACAAAATTTGAGGAGTTGGGATAACATACAACGAAACTTAAGCCATCAATTGAAGAGCCTCTTATTCTTGAACTCAAACCCTTACCTTCTCATTTGAAATATGCTTATTTAGATGGAATTTCTTCTTTACCAGTAATTATATCTTCTTCTTTAATAGATTTGATGGAGGAAAAACTGCTCAGAGTGTTGAGAGAATATAAATGTGCAATTGGATGGAAAATAGCTGATATCAAGAGAATTAATCCTTCAATTTGCACGCATAAAATTTTGATGGAGGAACAACATAAACCTATTATCCAACCTTAGAGGCGTTTGAACCCGAAAATGCAAAAAGTGGTGAAAGCTGAGGTAATTAAGTTATTTGATACGGGGATCATCTATCATATCTTTGATAGTTCCTAGGTAAGTCTTGTGCAAGTTGTTCCAAAAAAAGGAGGTATGACTGTTCAACTAAATAATGATAATAAATTAATTCCGACTAGAACCGTTACTGGATGGCGTGCTTGCATGGATTATAGAAAATTGGATGATGCCACCCATAAAGATCACTTTCCTTTACCTTTTATTGATCAATTGTTGGAGACACTTGCAGGGCATGAGTTTTACTGCTTTTTAGATGGATATTCTGGTTATAATCAAATCCCTATTGCACCTAAGGATCAAGAAAAAACTACTTTTACTTGTCCTTATGGTACTTTTGCCTATAGGAGGATGCCTTTTGGTCTTTGTAATGCGCCTGCTACTTTTCAAAGATGTATGATGGCTATTTTTTCTGACATGATGGAAAAATATATTGAGATATTTATGGATGATTTTTCTGTTTTTGACTCATCTTTTGATTCATGCTTGAATAATTTAGCTTTGGCGTTACAAAGATGCGAGGAGACTAACCTTATCTTGAATTGGGAGAAGTGTCACTTTATGGTGCAGAAAGGGATTATGCTAGGCCATAAGATCTTTATAAGAGGAATTGAGGTGGACCAAGCTAAGATTGAAGTTATTTCAAAACTGCCGCCTCCTACTTTTATGAAGCTTGTTCGAGGATTTTTGGGACATGCAGGATTTTATAGGCGTTTCATTAAAGATTTTTCTAAAATTGCTAGACCCCTTTCTAAATTGTTGGAAAAAGATTCTAAGTTTGATTTCTTTGATGATTGTTTGCAGGCATTCAACACATTGAAGGAAAAGTTAATTTCTGCCCCTATCATGACTGCACCTATTTGGGATTTGCCTTTCGAGTTGATGTGTGATGCTAGTGACTCGGCTGTTGGAGCCGTACTTGGACAAAGAAAGGATGGAATTTTTCGAACCATATACTATGCAAGTCGCACCATTTCTGGAGCTCAATTGAATTATGCCACAACTAAAAAGGAGCTTTTGGCAGTAGTTTTTGCTTTTGATAAATTTCGTTCTTATGTTCAAATGTTATAGTTTATTCTGACCACTCTACTCTTAAGTATCTGCTTGAAAAGAAAGAATCAAAACCACGTTTAATCAGGTAGATTCTATTGCTGCAAGAATTTGATTTGGAAATCAAAGATAAGAAGGGGATTGGAAATCCAGTTGCTGATCACTTGTCAAGAATTCCGAATTTAAAAGAAGAAGTAAGTCCAATTATGGAAGAGTTCCCTGATGAGAAAATTTTTTCCGTCAAATCCACAAAAATTCCTTGGTACGCTGATTTTGTGAATTATTTGGTAAGTAATATTATTCCTCTTGAATTGTCATATCAACAGAAGAAAAAAATTCTTTTCTGATGTTAAAAATTATTTTTGGGAAGAACCTTTTCTTTTTAAGGTATGTGCAGATCAGGTTATAAGAAGATGTGTTCCAGATGAAGAAAAGGCAAATATTCTGCATCATTGTCATGACAGAGAGGTAGGTGGTCATTTTGTTGCTACCAAAACTGCAATTAAGGTTTTGCAATCTGGATTTTATTGGCCCACACTTTTTAAAGATGCTTACTCCTTTGTTCATGTGATCGATGTCAGAGAACTGGAAATATTTCTAGAAAAAATGAAATGCCTTTAAACAACATTATTGTGTGTGAATTATTTGATGTTTGGGGTATTGATTTCATGAGACTCTTTACATCTTCTTATGGTAATTTATACATTTTAGTGGCTGTGGAGTATGTGTCTAAGTGGGTAGAAGCTGTAGCATTGCCAAAAAATGATGCTAAGGCTGTTGTCAAATATTTGAAGAAAAATATTTTTACGCGATTTGGCACTCCTAAGGCAATCATAAGTGATAGGGGAACATATTTTTGTAACAAATAGTTTGAAGTACTTTTGAGTAAATATGGAGTTACACATAAGATTGCAACCCCTTATCATTCTCAGACTAGTGATCAAGTGGAGGTTTTAAATAGGGAAATCAAGAGAATTTTAGAAAAAATAGTAAATGCCTCTAGGAAAGATTGGTCAATGAAACTTGTTGATGCACTTTGGGCCTATAGGATAACATTCAAAACCCCAATTGGGATGTCTCCTTTTAGGCTAGTGTTTGGGAAGACTTGTCATCTACCAGTGGAATTAGAGCACAAAGCATATTGGGCATTGAAATTTCTGAATTTTGACATGCAGTTTGCAGGTGAAAGAAGTTTGTTGCAACTAAATGAATTGGAGGAATTTTGCAATGAAGCCTATGAAAATGCTAAGATGTATAAGGAGCGTACCAAAAGATGGCATGATAAACACATATTCAGAAGAGAGTTCAAAATTGGCCAAAAAGTTTTACTTTATAACTCTCGTCTTAAACTTTTTCTAGGAAAGTTACGTTCTCGATGGTCTGGTCCTTATACAATCACACAGGTATTTCCATACGGAGCAGTTGAAGTTGCACATGATACCGAAGGCACATTTAAAGTGAACGGTCAACGTTTGAAGCCCTACTTTGAAGGTGGTTACAACAAACAGAAGACCACTATTGAACTTCATCCTACAGAATAGCGACATCTGAGATAGTTTGGTTGAAAACTATAAAGCAAGCGCTTCTTGGGAGGCAACCCAAGCATTTTGATTATGTTTCTTCATTAATTTTTACGTTAAAATTTAAAAAAAAAAACAAAAAAAACATGATTAATAATTTTTATCCAGATTAATTTTCTTTTTTTAAAGAATCACTTTTTGGAGTTTAGTCATTAAGACCATCCATCGACACATCCTACAGCAAGGAGAGTTTTCTTGTTCCTATTTTTCTTTTGTTTCTTTTGTCTTTTCGCATTGAGGACATTGCTTCATTTAAGTTTGGGGGGAGACAAGATTTTTGCCTAAATTTTTTTTTTTTGGCTAAATCTGAATTTGTTTTTTTTTTTGTTGCATTCCTTGTTGTGAATTTTTGCGATTCTTAGGAAAATTTAAATTTTGTTGAAACTTGCAAATGATATGTGAGTTAATTTTGATTCTGATGATGTTGATCCACTTACTGAGCACTAGAAGTCTTTAATTTTTGAGTAGTGTGTACATCTAGAGAACATTCACATGAAGTATGTGCTTTTCTTAGATCTCACCCAAATCTTAGAATTTGTTTGATTTTCTCTTGAGGAGAAATCCTAGGCTATATCTAACTGAGAAAATGATTTAGGCAATTTTTGGATCGATTGAACCTTTCAAGCCAACCCTGTTTATTTATCCATAGTCACCCCATTGAGCCTTAATTATTATCCAATCTTTTATTAGCACCCACGTATTTTTTAGCTTACCTTTTGCCAAATTATATCATTGTCCCATGCCCCATAAACATGTTGATAAAAGTTTATTTGAGCATAATGGCAATTTGGGAGGAAGGGTGGAGCATGGAAATAATTTGATTGCTATGTTGTTTGGGTGTATCTTCTTCTTCAAAAAAAAAGAAGAAAAAAAAAGACAGAAAAAAAAAGAGAAAAAGAAAATATTGCTTTTATGGTTCCCTATCCAACTTTCAATTGAGTGAGCTTTTTGGATACTCAATGGGTTGGGAATGTTCACGTTATATTAGGAGGGACTTAGGGAGGAACTCCACCATAAAGCAATGAAAAAAAAAAAAAAAGGAAGAATGATGATCTGTAGTGGCAGAAAGATTATTCTGAAGATGTGAAATTGGAGATAGTGGCATGCGCTCTAATTAGATCCTAGAAATCAATGTGTTCATGGGTGATTTGAGCTTAAATTTACCATTATCTCATCGTTAGCCCAGCCTTACATTACAACCTGAGAAAAGTCTTATTGATTTTTGGTTGGATGATTAGCTTACATTAGTGGAGAGAGGAATGAAAATCAAACCTATGAGATTTGGTTATAATTATAAAGAATTTTTGAGATGTTGCATACAAATATGAACTTATTTGGATTGCATATAATTCGAAAAGATGAGGACTCACACACACACACACTTGGATCACATAGTTAGAATCGGTTTTAACTTATGAATCTATTCAATGTTTGGATGAAATTTGTGTTTTTCTTTGAATTGTGATTTTGAGCAATTATGGAAGGAAGTCATGGAGGGGGCTGTTAGTTTGAGTATGTCTTATATCTTACTTTTGCTCGAGGACTAGCAAAATGTTAAGTTTGGGGGTTAATAACTCTATAAAAGTGGAGTTATTTTATCTACTTTAGGCAACAAATAATGCAATATTTGTTAGAATATATTTGGATTTCCTTTCATTTACTTAATATTTCCTTGTTTATGCAGAATATTGAGATATGGAGAAAATAAGGAAAATATGGCAAAAAGAAGGAAAGGAATATGCAACCTAGAGAAGAGTTAAAAGGTGGATATCACATTGTGAATTCTGCGATTTATTCCCTAATTTTATGTGAAAAAAGAAGTAATTGCCTTGTGAGAGGAGTCTTGGATGCTATTATATAAATATGATAACTTGGGGGAACATAGAGTTTATATATATAGAGAGAGAGAGAGATCGTTTTTGTTTTCAGTGTTCTAAGAGTTTTTCAAGTATTTCGAAGAGAAGACAAAAGTGGTAACAGAATTATTGTTCTTTGATTTAAGATGTTTGGTTTAATTTCTATTGTCGGTTTTTCTTCTATTATGTTCTAATTTTCTTTGTTAGAGCTACGATGTAGCCTAACCATGATGATATGAATTTTATATTTTTTATGCTTTGCAAGTAATTTCATTCATGTGAGTTATATATTATTGTGCTTAATGCGTTTAGGTGACTGGCCACCACTTGAATAATCTGATATGCATGTTTCAGACTGAAAAGTAATAATATGCAATTGCTCATTATAATATATAACCATAAATTAAATGTGGATAGAAATATACCGTGTTATTTGTGTAGCTTTCGGTGATAAGGTGGTCCAAAAGATTCATTGTAAACCGGGAATATTCGCAGATTTTAATGCGCTTATGTTTATTTAAATTCACATAGAAATATAGTGAATTGATAAACTGAGTAGGTTTGCTATACCTAGAAATAGGATAGTAAGTAGACTAGGAAATTCCGCTATCACATGTTTGATATTGTTCTTGTATGCATAATGATCTGAAATTCATATCTAGTGGTTATGGTGAAATCGGATGCTCTAACATATTTTACCTGATTGTTTATCTGCCTTTAGTTTATAAAATTTCGTTTTTAAAAATTGTCAATTTTTATTTGTTCTCAATTATATTTTGATCAGTTAGATAAATTTTAGAATTAATCTATTTTTAATAGTTAATTGGTTTATTATCATCAATATCTATGCGACGATACTCTTATTATCATTATATTACTTGTTTAATACGTTCGTTGACACGTGCAGAATTTTACGAACACTCGCGGTCTATGGCTATTTGAGCTTCATCAAGCTCACAGCCATGGCCGCTCGAGATTCATCGAGCTCTTGGACATGGGCCGTAGCTACTCGAGTTTTGTCAAGCTTAGCCATAGATATTCAAGCTACCAGAGTTCTTCAAGCTCGTGGTCACGGCTAATCGAGTTTCATCGAGCTTAACCATGGCCACAAAAGCTTCATCTAGCTCAGACAGTTGAGATAATTTTTTTAGCTAAACTGAAAATGAAAGATTTAAAATTAATTCTAGGTTGGTTTGAATTTTTCGTAAGGCACGAAGGAACCGATAAAGTTCTTTCCGTGCTACAAACGTAATTTTCCACTTCGGATTGTTTAAGGCAGATTTAAACTTCTACTTCCACTTCCACTTCCCTCCAACATCGACACCATCCAAGTCCACACGCACATGTTCACTACTAAAGGAGGACGCTTGATTTTCTCCTGGGGACCTTTCAAGTCAAAGATGCAACACATCTTATCTTCCACGCGGTCATTAAAGCTTTGTCACGACAGAGAAATTTCCAAGTAAGAGTATGCAAACCTTTCTTCAAGTTAGCTGAGAATTAAAGACATGAAAATGATGGAGAATAAGGCAGGCACCACAGCTGATTCAATTTGTGTGACATAAAACCAATCAAGTTCTTCGTGGAAATTGAATGTTCAATAATAACGGTGGATGGAATAGTGTATGTGGAAATCTATGTAGTTTATTATACGGTCTGCAAATCACTTGCGCTCAATGGATGTGATCTGTTGCATTGCATGGGTCCCATGTTGAATCACTTGTTTTATTAGTTAGAAGGCATTGATTTTATATGTTCCAAGTCCATGTGCAAATTTTTTGGAAATCTAATTTACAAATAAGAATAAGTATACTAAAAATCTTATACTTGTCGGAAAAGTGCAATTGAGTTCTCAAATTTTCAAAAAATGCAACCAAGTTATAAAATTTATTAAATTTGTGTAATCAAATCTCTCAGTTAATTCCGTCTCATTTCACTAACGAAAAATGCTAATGTGATTTTTTTTTCTAGTACTTTGCTAAGAAAACCTGGTGTCCACCAAGCGCCACATCTGGAAAAAAAAACTTGAAAATTTAAAAAGAAAAATGGATAACAAAATTATTTATAGAAAATAAAAAAGGATAACAGAAAAAAGTATAAGCATTAGAAAAATATAAAAGCTAAAAACTTATGGTAAAAAAAAAAAAAAAGGCAAAACCTTGCCGCACAAGCTTGTTCAAGCTTGGCCATGACCACCGACTTCCAAGCTTTTTCAAGATTTTGACCATCGCTGCTCCAATTTCGTCGAGCTTGTAACCATTGCCACTTCAGCTTCCAGGCTTCTTTAAGCTCGCAGCCCACCATTCGAGTTTCATCGAGCTCGTGGCCATGGCTGCTCGTGATTCGTCTAGCTCCTGCCCATGGCCATAGCTGCTCGAGTTTCGTCAAGCTCAGTTGTCGGCACTCTAGCTTCCAAAATTCTTCAAGCTCGCAATCACAATGGCCAATCGAGTTTCATCGAGCTTAACCATGGCCGCGAAACCTTCATCCAGCTCAATAGTTGAGATAAATTTTTTAGCTAAAATGAAGATGAAAGACTTAAAATTAATACCTTCTTACCAAAAAAAAGACTTAAAATTAATACCTTACCAAAAAAAAAAGACTTAAATTTAATTCTACTTCACCAAAAACAAAAACTTAAAATTAATTCTAGGTTGGTGCGAATTTTTTGTGAGGCATAAAGCTCTTTCCGTGGTACAAACATAATTTCATGTATTTCCTCCAATTTTCAGAAAAAGAAAAGACATGATATTGTGACTATCCCATTCTATTTCTCTGCCTTTTAGTGCTTTCCCTGCTTCTCGTGTTTGATTGAAGCACGGTCGATTATTACAAGAATCGTAAGTTCTTTTTTTCTTTTCTTTTCCTTTTGAATTATCAAAATCGATAAGTTGGGTTAGGTGTTGCGACTTTTTGATTGACTGTGGAATTACATCGTGCTCTGTCTTCTTGTCGCTGTTCTTCTTCTTTTTGTTAGTTGAAAGCGAATTAAATTTAACCATCATTTTAATTTATTTATGCAAATGCATGCTTTAATTAATTTTCATATTTTAGATTTCCGTGTCGGGGAATGTAATAGTGATTTTGTAATGACATGTCTTTAAAAAATTTCTTTTTATTTCATCTGATCATCTCATTATGTGAATATGAAGGATAATTGACAAGAAAGAGTTTGGCGGTAGCATGCAAAATAAAAATGAAATGTATTTTGAATTGTGAGATGGATTTTGGCTTTGATTTTTGGATATTTGGAGAATGAGTTGCTAGTTTGATGCTCATCATCATTGTGAACCCATTGAAGGGTTTCTAGATATGTATATTATTTTATGATATCCTTTTAGGTTAAACCACTGACCGATAATAGGTGGAGAATTTTCCAAGAGAGAATCTTGATCGCCTTGTTACAGGACCTTATATCCTGTATACTGGAGGGAATGAATTTGTTTTAAGGAAATTATGTCGAACACAGGCCTCGGTATCCATTTATATCGATTCTAATTCTGTTATTGTAATTTTTCAAAGGGGAATCTTGGTCGCCTTGTTTGGACTCATTGAAGAAAAAATAAGACAACTTCGTTCAATTTGATAATGTGATCAAAACAATAATGATCAACGTTCAATATATCTTATATTTAACTTGAAGTATCAATAAATGCAAAATTAATTAACTGACAATAATTTAGAATAATATTAAAAACATAGTCTTAAGCTCTTATGATGCACGGATATCTTGTTAGTGTTATAAGAATCCACAACAGAAGCAGACCCATTCGGGTTGTTAAAGGCAGATTTAAACAACTTCCACTTGAGCTTCCACTTCCCTCCAGCATCCCAAAGATGCGACACATCTTATCACGACCCAGAAATTTTCCATGGAAAAGTACGCAAACCATTCTTTAAGTTAGTTGACAATTGAGAACATGAAAATGATAGATAAGAAGGCAGGCACCATAGCTGATTCAATCACCGTGACATAAAACCAATCAAGTTTTTCATGGAAATTGAATGTTCAATGGTAACGATGGACCGTAGGAACGTATGTGGAAATTTATTTAGTTTATTGTGTGGACATGCGCTCGATGGATGTGATCCATTACATTGTGTGGGTCCTATATTGATTCACTTGATTTATTAATCAAAAGACATTGATTTTATATGTTCTGGGTCCATGTGCAAAGGTATTTGGAAATCTAATCTATAAATAGGAATAAGTGCACTAGAAAGTGCAATTGAGTTCCTAAACTTTTAAAATATACAATTAAATTTTAAATTTGTTAAATTTGTGCAATCAAATTCTTCAATTAATTCTATCTAATTTAACTAATGAAAAATGTGGACGTGCCCTTTGCTCTGTTACTTTTTTAAGGCAGATTTAAACGACTTCCACAAGCAAATGTTCAGTACAAATGGAGGACACTTTAATTTTCTGCTGGGGACCTCTTCAAGTCATAGATGAGACACATCTATCCTCTCACCCGGTCATTAAAGCTTGTCATGAACCAGAAATTTTCCAAGGAAAAGTATACAAACCCTTTTTCAAGTTGATTGAGAATTAAAGACACGATAGTGAAAGATAAGAAGGCAGACACCACAGCTGATTCAATCACCGTGACATAAAATCAATCAAGTTTTTCGTGGAAATTGAATATTCAATGATAACGATGGACTGCAGGAACGTATGTGACAATTTATTTAGTTTATGGTATGGACATGCGCTTAATGGATGTGATCCGTTACATTGCGTGGATCCTATATCGAATCGCTTGATTTATTAGTTTTATATGTTCCGGGTCCATGTGCAAAAGTATTTGGGAATCTAATCTACAAATAGGACTAAGTGCACTAGAAAATGCAATTGAGTCCCTAAACTTTCAAAATACACAATTAAATCTTAAAATTTGTTAAATTTGTGCAATCAAATCCTTTAATTAACTCTATCTAATTTAATTAATGGAAAATGTGGACGTGACCTTTGTTCTATTACTTTTTAAGACAAATGGCGTCAATATGGCTTCTGCCAAGCGTTACATTAAAAAAAATTGAAAATTTAATAGAAAAAAATAGAAAAAAGGATAGCAAGATTTAAAAAAAAATTAAAATAGGATAACAGGAAAAATGATAAAAATTTAAAAAATAAAAAAATAAGAATTTAAAGGGGCAAAAAAGGCAAAACCTTGTCGCTCGAGTTTCGTGGAGCTCGGCCATAACTACCAACTCTCAGGCTTCTTCAAGCTTTCGGCCATGGCTACTTGAGCTTCATCGAGTTTGTCGTTTCAGCTTCTAGGCTTCTTCAAGTTGGTGACCATGGCCATTGGAATTTCGTTGAGCTCGCAGCCATGGCCACTAAAGCTTCTTCAAGCTCCTAGCCATGGGCCATAGCTTGCTCAAGTTTTGTCAAGCGCGACCATGGGCACTCCGGCTTTCAAGGCTTTTCAAGCTCGCAGTCATGGCCAATCAAGCTTCACAATAGCCGTGAAAGCTTCATTAAGCTTGCAGCCATGACCACGAAGAGCTTCATTGAGCTCGACCGATGAGATAAATTTTTTAGCTAAACTAAAGATGAAAGACTTCAAGTTAATTCACCCACCCATGGGTAGCTCAATTGGTTAGGGCGTGCTTGGGATTGTGTGGTTAGGTGCACTGGTCTAGGTTCGATTCCCTAATTGAGCACTTATAATTTAAGTAGAGGGCTATGGCGGTTGTCGCGACCTAAATTTTTCTTAGGCTAATGGATTATTAAGATTAAGTTTAACTCGGAGCCTCCCAAGCCCTACCAATTCGCAACTTAGAATTTAAGTTCTTAACGTACAAATGTTTTCATGCTTGGAGTCGCTACTAATCTATTTGTGGTAGGTCGATTAAAAACCTAAATAAAACATAAGGAGATATGTTTTATTCCTACGAACTAGAGATTCTAAGCTCGGAAACTTGGTTACGCTAGATCTAGTCTAACGCCCTTTCGGTGCTTTTTCTTTTCAAAAAATGTTTTGGCAAACAGTTTGGATTCATTTTAACTTAGTCACTAACATGTGAGGTGATCATACGGGTGCGCAAACCACCAAAGTAACACCCAATAATCAAAATATTAAACAAATTGCGAGGTTGAGATAATTACTTACCTCAAAGTAACGTAAGCATCTATATTGTTAGCTAAAAAATCACATCAACAATCATAATATGATTTCTAATTAACAAGCAGTTCACCCAATATTTTTTTAGATTTTCACTTATTTAAATGAAAACTAACCTATATTTAATGATGTGCAAAAATTAACATGCGATTAATGCAGCATAACATGCAAACTATATGACATGCGACAATATGACCTATTTCTAATGACAAGCAAATAATTTATTTTGGGTAATTTCAAATGAAATTCGGAATTAAAAATTACTCAAATAACATGCAATCTATCCTAGAGAAAATGATTTGATCTATCCTAAAGTGATTCCTTTTTGGTATTTTTATGAAAATTCGAAATCATTAAATATCCTAAATAATCCACTAAGATTAAAACAATCTTAATTTAAACTAGGAAATATGCTACCCTAAATCCCAATTTAAATCAAATAATTATCTTATTCTTTTGGATCTATTTAAGATTCCCTAAGCATGCAAAATTTATAATTTAAATCCTAACTAACATATTTTTGGATTTTCTTTATTTAAAAGGAAAACAATTAAACAAAGATAACAACCACGTTCAAACAATCCATGCAATCCGCAAGATTTTTCTTCTCAAATTCAAATTAGGCAAAGAAATCAAACTAACGGTCATATCTATAAAGTTATAGATATCGACGGAAAGTTGATTGTTCAAATTTGGAAAGCGAATAAAATCTATTATCATATCCAAGTGATTATAGACAAGATAACAATTTTTCGTATCACTGCGTATCGTACCTTAGGAATAAGGTCGGATAGTCATCTAGATACGTTGCCAAATTAGAAACAATTCCTAATTTTGAGTGTTTTAGAATGTTGCGGATATCATAAAACTATCCTAAGATACCTAGCAATCCGCACAATATTCATGGAATATTCAAATTAGGAATCTAAATATTTTGAAAATATACCGGATAGAGATTTTTACCAGATTTACAGATTACTTTCCAAATTTGAATCGCACGGATCGGATTGCAGATCAAACGATCGGCGGCAAACGGACCGGCAACGATGGCGGTGGTGTCGCGGCTTGCGGTAGAGCTCACGGCCATAGGTTCGGCCGTGAGCGAGCGGTGGCTGATGCGTTGGTGTAGCGACTTGATAGGCTCGCAACTGGTATTAGTTGTTGAGCACAAATCATGGTCAAAAGTGGAACAAGTCATGACTTGGCTTAGTTTGCTTCGTCGTTGGATGCATTACGGATTGGAGTTCGTCTCGGTTGTACTCGCGATGCTAGTTGCTGCAGAGCGAACCAGGTTTGGTGGAGGGCCTCCGAAGTTGTCTGAATTGACTTGAGTGTGTTGACGATTGCTCGTTGTTTGCTGATCTGATGCTGGAAATTCTGATTTCACCCCAAGGACTAAGGCAAGTGGCTGGATTGCACGTTGCCAAGCTCACTGGAATTGATGACGCAGGCCTTTTTGTAAGACCACTTCTTTGACTTTTGACTCCTTTTGGATTTGTGCTGTGTATTCCTTTTAGGTTCTTCACGTACAGACTTGTTGATGTCGTCAAGAACCAAAACTGGGTTGATCTGGATCGACAAGGAAGCTGTGGGACAATCAAGTATGCTGATGGTTGTGAGGCACGGCTGCAGAGAGGCCTGGACACAGTAACGGCAACTCACGAATGTCACTGGATCGGCGTGGTAGTGGATGTCGGGTAGTGGCGGCGGCGAGCACGACGTAGGCACTGGCGATGTCGCGGAACAGCAGCAGCAGCGGTCCGCACGGTACGGTCGCGAGACGATGCGGCTGTGAGGTGGGCCCGACCGATTCTCTCCCTCTCTTACTCTTACACTCACTCACGTGTGTCTCTCCTGCTCTCAGCGATTGTGTTCAAGGAATTATCAAAGCCCCCTCTTCATTGAAGGGTATAACCACATATTTATATTGCAACTTTAGGTTAATTGACCGGGCTTCCTAATCCTAATGGGTTTAGACTTAGGCTTTATCATTTAGTTTTATTTTAATTTCAAATGGGTTAAATTAATTTGGGCTGATTTAAGCTCAAATTAAGATAACCAAAACCTTTTAGACTTGTGAGTTTCGGCCTCCAATCCCTTGAGTGAGACGAGTTTCACTCGACGCTCGAGCTCGGTTTATGCGATGGATTTTCAGCTTACTCGCCACCGCCGGTCCGATGTGAAATGCAATTAAACTATATGATCCTAAACTATATGCTATGCGATTTTGATATTTTTATTTATGAGTTAAAATTTAATCCCCAATTTTTTATGCAATTAATCACTAAATGGTGTGCCAAAATTTAGGTGTCAATAGTTACCCCTTTTTGAAGGGGAGCTCGAAGAAGTTTCATTCAAAGATAAAATGATACCTAAATTTTGACTATGTAAATGCAATGAGAAACATTAATCTATTTGTTGAGTAAACGGGATCTTAATGAGCCCACACCCATTTTCTAATGTGATATGTGGATGCTAATGCAAAAATAGAAAGCATACCTGCATTTACTTACCTGAAGATTTGGGAAAGCAAAATTGGGGTATGGAACAGCTTGCGAAACCCGCCAAATATCTGGAATTCCCATTAGTATTTGAAAGCTCGAAAATTCCCTTCGGATTTTTGAAATAAGACTTGAAATAACATCAAAAATTCCCTTCGGATTTTCAAAGAAGATGCTTGAGATGAGATGGGCTCGAAAATTCCCTTCGGATTTTCGATAAAAGGTATTGAATAATTCCCTTCAAACTTTCAAGAAAAATTCCTGAAACACCAATCAGGTATTTGAATGGCCTCAAAAATTCCCTTTGCGAAAGATATCTGAAACTGCAATAAGATATGATTAATAAGATCGAAAATTCCTTTCGGATTTTCGGAAATAATACCTGAAACTTCAATCAGATATTTGAACGGGCTCGATGATTCCCTTCAGATTTTCGAGAAAAATATCTAAAAATGCAATCAGATATGATTAATATGATCGAAAATTCCTTTTGGATTTCCAAAAATACCTAAAACTACAATCAGGTATTTTGAATATTGAAAATATTTAGATGAATTCGAGATAGCAACTCGAGCGTCGGGAACTCTTCAGTCTTTGAGGAAACATTACCTATCAGACATGACTAGAGCAAAACACATATGCGTTCATTAAAGAGATTAGCAATCACGACTATTCTAGAACACACATTTCAGAATTCATCAATTCAATTGAGGTTTAATGCATGATGGTTTTACCATATTTGCATAACCAAATTTCCACCGAGGAGAATTATCATTAAGACAATTTTCACTCATAACGTGGATTTCTTAAGAATGTTAAATGAGAGACTTTCAGTTAGAAAAGATTTTCACTCACTCTCATTCAGAAGGGCTATTTTATGAGAATCGCTTCATCTCACCATTATCATGTCGATAAGGGTATGAGTATTCTCGCAAACGGTACAATCTTACCAATATGAGAGGTCTTTATCAGGACCGTAGTGTCGATTTGGTCAATGGCTTAACAAAGGGGACTCTCCGAGTCGAGGCTATTGAAAGAAAATACTCCACAATCATCTCCAGGTTTACAAGTCAAAAACCTTGCAAAATGAGATAGAAATAGACTTGCTCACACTTCTTCGAGCTAAGCTTATAAACATATGAATTCTACATTAATTCAAGTGTCATAATTCGAAGAGACTTTGCAAAGGACGTAATGTAGGCTGGGTTCATTGGTTAAGAAACGAAAGGACACATCAGGCTCAAAGATGTGTATAAATAGGGTGAGTGTTGGTGATCATCTAGGCATTATCACCGGTCCTCTTTTCCGTTAGGGATTGTCTTCTTGGTAGATGCTCCACTGGCCTCGAGAGTTTGTCACTTGATTCCTTCGAGACTTGTAGGATTACTGCTCCACCAGGATTCATGACTTTGACATGTTATATCTTGACATTTTTTCTCTAAAGTTCTCCTCTTTTTTCTCGACTTTTTTTTAGGGGCATGGCATTGCTTTTACCAGGCACATTGCTTTTTTTATGCCCATTAGGTTTCATTTTTTTTTACACACACTGTCTACATGCATACATTAGCCAATTACACTTTAGCTTGTTTTGATCGAATGACTAACATTTGGACTCTCGGGGTCTTCGTCTTCTGTCGGCGCTCTGGATATGCTGTGTGGATAGTGATGGCTTTTACCTTGTCCCTGTGTGGGGGGTGATCACCAACTGGATTTTTATGAAATGAAATTGCAGGCTCAAGTTGGCTAAGCAATGGATAAAGTATGTAGGATAGAGAAAGAATCGCTCTTCATCATCCTAAGACACTTGAATTAATGTTTGAGTTCATTTGCAATAGCAACACTTGAAGATTGATGCAAGTGTGAGCAAGAAAATTTCTGTTCATTTTTCTCACCTCGCGATGTCAGCTTACCTCCAGTTTGCCCCGATTTAGGATAGTTCTTGATAGGGGTAATTTGAAAAAAACTTCTCCAAGTGTTTAGGCTCAAAATGACGAAATAATGGATAACCTGTAGTGTTTGGGATAGAGAAATGAACTGCCTCTCGTCATTTCGGTAGTCGTACCTTTCGCGAGATAACCCTTCACCTTGTGGACATGGAATTTTTCCACTCATCTCACAAGTGTATGAATAGGGGACAATGTATAAGATATGGCTTGCCTTTCATCATCCGAACATATCTCATTTAGCATACTCAAGCAATTCTACATCATTCATTGAATTGTTCATCTTGACAAATTTCAACATAAAATCGATGGGTCAAATAGGTAAATTTACCAAGCAAAATTTCTTTTCCTTGAAAGATGTGATCATTTCACAAGCTTATCAACTTCAAGAACAAAATAGTTTGCAACTTCCAAACATATTTATCATACTCAAAAATCTCATCATAAGCATGAAAAATATGGCATTGAACATTCAAAATAAATGGTCCCTGCAAAAGGTGTGAAAACAACAACACAGAGAGACATTTTATGGGATGGGAGCCCTTTGATTGCCCCTATTTAGAAGGAATGGACACATGAATGATCCATCGTTGCTTTTGCCCCTGCACAAAAAAGCGTGCATGAATAGGATACTAAGCAAATGCGAATTGAGACTCAGAGGATTCCAATTAGAACCATGGCATTATCTCAGTTGGATTTGTCGATCCACTATCATCATGAAAGTTCAACATGTCCCTTAGTTTGTCATCCCCCACTATTGAGCACTCATTTTCGTTCTTCGAAGATAGCATCATGCCCAAGTAGGTGTTGATCTTTTGCTCCATAGGTTCATCATCAATAAAACTCGATGTGTCAATTCCTTATCACAATAAGTTAGAGGATTATGCTTTGAGACATGAAGTAAATGAGTTAGACAAACAAACAGGTTTATTTGATGCACGCTTTGGAAAAGTTTTTTTTAAAAAAAATCAATGAAATGCTTGTTATTTTCGAAAAGTCTTTTTTTGGAGGAAGCATGAGAAAGCTTAGCCCTCAGAATTTCTCCTTGGATGGTATTTTCTTTTCATGGTTGGATAGCATCACCAGGCTAGTTTGGTATACTTCAACATGCCCTCAAAATGCAAATAAACTTGTAATTTCATTGAATAGAGTCGAATGAAATACATTATTGAAGGGAAATGCAAATAATCAAAGCCCTAATAAAAACATAAACATGAATTGAAATCCTAAAAAGCAAAAAATCCTAAAAAACACTTGAAAACCTAGAAAACATGAAAGACTCCTTCGCAGAGGAGTATAAAAATTTCTCTACTCAATAACAGCATCCGCGCTTCCAACATGGTTGGGTAGAGGGTTCCGCTGAACATTTAGTTGATCACTGCGAAAAGAGAATGCCTTTGTGTCCAAGAGGTCTTGAATTCTTTGCTTCAGTACGTAACAATCATCAGTAGAATGACCGACCTCCCCTATATGATACTCACACTTCTTAGAGGAGTCATAACTAGAGAATCGCTTGGGGTTCAGGCGTTTCGGCTCAATTGAAAGAAAATTTTTTCTTTTGGAGGACAGACAAAACTTTGGATAACGGCCCAAGCAAAGGCATAAAGTTCCTTTTAGTACCTTGTTGTCGACTAGTGAATTGGCGTCCATCTTGTTGTTTGCCAGCGGACTGCATTGTCGGGGCAATGTCACGGCTTTGTTAAGAGTAAGCTTGTAAGGACCTCGACCCTACCGCGCTTGCATTGCGCCACTCCTTGTGTAATATTGTCCGCTTTGGACACTAAGTCCTCACGGTTTTAAAATGCGTTACACAATGGTTAGGGATAAAGCCTTATAAACTCACCAAGATCTCACTCCCTAAGTAATGTAGGACAAGAGCAATGCCCCCTTGCCATCCTAGAAGCCTGTCGGAAGCCGCTCCTTGTTCAGGTCCTCGGACCCCGGTGACCACTTCTCGCTCTCGTCGGACCGGGTCATTACATTCTCCCCTCCTTCGAGCACAGCATCCTCGCTGTGGCCCTACATGCGGTCGGAAGTCGGCTCTGACACCATTTGTAAGGACCTCGGCGCCACCGCGCGTCCACTGCGCCACTCCTTGTGTAATATTGTCCGCTTTGGACACTAAGTCCTCACGGTTTTAAAACACGTTACACAAGAGTTAGGGGCTAAACCTTATAAACTCGCCAAGATTTCACTCCCTAAGCAATGTAAGACAAGAGCAATGCCCCCCTTTGCCATCCTAGAAGCCTGCCGGAAGCCGCTCCTTGTCCAGGTCCTCGGACTCCGGCGATCACTTCCCGTCCTCGTCGGACCGAGTCGTTACAAAGCTACATTCACTTTAGGTGCCGGTTCCTTATCTTTCTTGAGGGTGAATTTCTTAGCGGAGGTAGTCTGCTCAGTGGCCAACCGTCGCGCAGAACGATCTCGATACATTCTCCTGCTGGTATTAGCTAAGCTAAAGAATTAAAATTAGAACCCAACATTCGATTACGAAACTCGAATGGTAAAGTCTTCATAAAAGTATCGAGCATATCTTTCTCAGTTAACTCGGGAATAATTTGCATAGCTAGAGCTCTCTATCTAGTGGCATAGGCCTTGAAGGTTTCGGTCTTTTTTTTCTCAGTGCGAATCAAATCCTCACGAGATGGGCCACGTCAATATTGAATTTGTATTGACTGATGAAGGCATCAGACAAATCCTCCCATGTCTTAAGCGAGTGAATCTTCTTCAAAACGAACCATTGTAAGGGGGGTCCAGTTAAGCTATCTTGGAAAATGTGGATCATGAGTGGCACATTATCGGCATACAGCGTCATCCTCGTCTTGTAGTACTGTAAATGGATCTTAGGACAGGAAATGCCATCGAACTTGTTAAACTCAGGCGCCTTGAACTTCTTAGGGACTTGAACCTTGACAATGTGAGTAAGACCTTGTGAGAGTTGATCATCAAAGCCTTGCATTTGACGGAATTTTTCTTCAAGCTTATCAATGCGCTCAGCCTCATCACTCTTTGGTGGCTTAGAAGATGTATCACCCCCATTTGTAATGATCAGACGAGCTTTGTCAGTTAAAGTTGCACCATTCTCGTACGAGGAAGTGCCCATGGCAACTGTTTTTCCTATCTTTTGACTCAACAAGAGGAGAGTCATTGGGTGGGACAATCTCTACACTCGATTGAGCAGGTGCAGACGGTGTGGAAATGCTTGTCTGTAGGGAAACAACTTGTTTGGTGAGATTCTCAAGCACATTCAGGACTTGCTTCATCTAGGTTTCAAGGACAACAACACGAGTCTGCTCATTTTGGTAAGTCATTCTTGTTCTTGAGCGAGTACTGATTGGGGAACGTTGACGGTCCGTAATAACCTATTTCAAAATTAGAGCATGGTAAGTATGCATCTTCAAAACAATTGGTCCATGACTCAATCTAATTGTCCCTTTTTATTCCCATTTTTCATGACATTTTTCATTACTCCATGTACTTGTGAAAATGATGGCAAATTTCTTAGAAAATAATGACTTATGACAGACTTAGGAAAATAATAATAAGAATTGAAAGTAATTTCTTTTCAAAGCTTTATTTTTTTCTTTTTCTTTCCCTTTCAAAAAATTCAATGATTATTACTTTCAAAAATTACGATCGACCTAGACCTATCATGGACCGACCCGAAAAATGCAATAACTAAATAAATTGCAAAAAGGAGAGTTCAGAAGACTTACTTTACCCGGTACGACTATGGCAATCACATAGACATACGCATGAAATGTGAGGTTCGATATCTATCTAGACTCTGGCTTGCAAAATGGAGACGCAAGGATTACCGGGCTAAACCAGTCATGGTTATGGTTAGGCCAGGATTCCCCTGACTTCGGCTTAGTCAAGAAGCCGACCCGGGTTGCAAATGGTGCAACCATGGTAGGAACTCAATGACACCGTGAAAAAATTTTCGGGACTAAAGAAGGTGACCCATACTATGCGGATGTGGTCGGGGTGTCCACTGTCTCAGTACCATCCTAAACCTGTGCCGCCCAGGTCCAGCAGCAGGTAGTGTGTGCAGTGTAGTGTAGATGCAAGGCATGCATAGCAAATTATATCATACAGTGCTTCGTGCATAAAATAAATCATACATCCAAACACCTCCATGCAAAACAAAGGTTAACAATCACTCCTCCCCTTATACCTTCCATTCTGTGAAAACATTTAACACCTAAAATATTAGGGACGTACTTGGGATCCTCGCTGCCAAGCAAAAATATTTTTTTGAAAAGAAAAACTGGCCTAAGTCCACTAAAAGTTTTAACTCAAGTCCCCAGCGGAGTCGCCAAGCTGTCACAACTTAAAATTTCTCAGACTAATGGATTATTAAGACTAAGCTTAACTCGGGCCCTTCCAAGACCTACCAATTCGCAACTTAGAATTTAAGTTCTTAACGTGTAAATGTTTTCATGCTTGGATTCACCACTAATCTATTTGCGGTAAGTTGATTAGAAACCTAAATAAAATATAGGGAGATATGTTTTATTCTTACGAACCAGAGATTCTAAGCTTGGGGACTTGGTTACGCTAGATATAGTCTAACGCCCTTTCGGTGCCTTTTCTTTTCAAAAAAATATTTTGGCAGACAATTTGGATTCATTTTAATTTAGTCACTAATATGTGAGGTGATCCTACGGGTGCGCAAACCACCAAAGTAACACCCAATAATCAAAACATTAAATAAATTACAAGGTTGGGAGAATTACTTATCTCGAAGCAACGTAAGCATCTGTATTGTTAGCTAGAAAATTACATCAACAATCCTAATATGATTTCTAATTAACAAGCAGTTCACCCAATATTTTTTTGGATTTTCACTTATTTAAATGAAAGCTAACATATATTTAATGACGTGCAAAAATTAACATGCGATTAATGCAGCCTAACATGCAAACTATATGACATGCGACAATATGACCTATTTCTAATGACGGGCAAATGATTTATTTTGGGTAATTTCAAATGAAATTCGGAATTAAAAATTACTCAAATTAACATGCAATCTATCCTAGAGAAAATGATTTGATCTATCCTAAAGTGATTCCTTTTTGGTATTTTTATGAAAATTTGAAATCATTAAATATCCTAAATAATCCACTAAGATTAAAACAATCTTTAATTTAAACTAGGAAATATACTACCCTAAATCCCAATTTAAATCAAATAATTATCTTATTCTTTTGGATCTATTTAAGATTCCCTAAGCATGCAAAATTTATAATTTAAATCCTAACTAACATATTTTTGGATTTTCTTTATTTAAAAGGAAAACAATTAAACAAAGATAACAACCACGTTCAAACAATCCACGCAATCCGTAAGATTCTTTTTATCAAATTCAAATTAGGCAAAGAAATCAAACTAACGGTCACATTTATAGGGTTATAGATATCGACGGAAAGTTGATTGTTTGAATTTGGAAAGCAAATAAAATCTATTATCGTATCCAAATGATTATGGACAAGATAACAATTTTCCGTATCATCGCCTATTGTACCATAGGAATAAGGTCGGATAGTCGTCCAAATATGTTGTCAAATTAGGAACGATTCCTAATTTTAAGTATTTTAGAATATTGCGGATATCACAAAATTATCCTAAGATACCTAGCAATCCACACAATATTCACGGAATATTCAAATTATTCAAATTAGGAATCTAAATATTTTGAAAATATACCGGATAGAGATTTTTACTTGATTTGCGGATTACTTTTCAAATTTGAATCGCGTGGATCGGATTGCGTATTGGACGACCGACGGCAAACGGACCGGCAATGGTGGCGGTGGTGTGGCGGCTTGCGGTAAAGCTCACGGCCACAGGTTCGAGCGTGAGCGAGTGATGGCCGATGCGGTGGTGCAGCGACTTGACAGGCTCGCAACTAGTATTGGTTGTCGAGCAAAGATCATGCTCAAAAGTGGAACAAAGTCACGACTTGGCTCAGTTTGCTTTGTCGTTGGATGCATTACGGACTGGAGTTCGTCTCGGTTGTACTCGCAGTACTAGTTGCTGCAGAGCGAACCAGGTTCGGTGGAGGGCCTCCGGAGTCGTCTCAATTTTCTTGAATGCGTTGACGATTGCTCATTGTTTGCTGGTTTGATGCTGGAAATTCTGATTTCACCCCAAGGACTAAGGCAAGTGGCTGGATTGCACGTTGCCAAGCTCACTGGAATTGATGACGCAGGCCTTTTTGTAAGACCACTTCTTTGACTTTTGACTCCTTTTGGATTTGTGCTGTGTATTCCTTTTAGGTTCTTCACGTACAGACTTGTTGATGTCGTCAAGAACCAAAACTAGGTTGATCTGGATCGACAAGGAAGTTGTGGGACAGTCAAGTACGCTAATGGTTGTGAGGCACGGCTGCAAAGAGGCCTGGACATAGCAACGACAACTCATGGATGTCACTGGATCGGTGTGGTAGTGGACATCGGGCAGTGGTGGCGGCGAGCACGGCGTAGGCACGGGCAATGTCGCGGAACAGCAACAGCAGCAGTCCGCGCAGTATGGTCGTGAGACGACGCGGCTGTGAGGTGAGCACGGTCAATTCTCTCCCTCTCTTACTCTTACACTCACTCACGTGTGTCTCTCCTGCTCTCAGCGATTGTGTTCAAGGAATTATCATAGTCCCCTCTTCATTGAAGGGTATAACCACATATTTATATTGCAACTTTAGGTTAATTGATCGGGCTTCCTAATCCTAATTAACTTAGACTTAGGCTTTATCATTTAGTTTTATTTTAATTTCAAATGGGCTAAATTAATTTGGGTTGATTTAAGCTCAAATTAAGATAACCAAAGTCTTTTAGACTTGTGAGTTTTGGCCCCCAATCCCTTGAGTAAAACGAGTTTCACTCGATGCTCGAGCTCGGTTTATGCGATGGATTTTCAGCTTACTCGCCACCGCTGGTCCGATGTGGAATACAATTAAACTATATGATCCTAAACTATATGCTATGCGATTTTGATATTTTTATTTATGAGTTAAAATTTAATTCCCAATTTTCTATGCAATTAATCACTAAATGGTGTGTCAAAATTTAGGTGTCAACGGTGGTAAGTTGTTGTGCTAGTCTCCCCCGAGGAAAAGTCGAGGTGCGCGCAAATTGGCCCGGATACCTTAGTTACCGCAAAAAAAAAGGGACTTCAAGTTAATTCTAGGTTGGTTAGATTTTTTTGTAAGGCGCGAAATAACCGATAAAGCTCTTTCCGGGCTACAAAAGTAATTCTACGCATTTCCTCCAATTTTCAGGAAAAAAAGAAAAATGATATTATTGCCTTTGAGTGCTTTCACTGCAGTCTGCTTGACGTATTTTTTTTTTTAATTTTTTGAATGATCAAAATCGAGAAGCTGGGCTAGGTGTTGGGACTAGTTAATTTGGCTGAAAGATAGGTAGAGGCTGTGAATTTACTTCCTGCTCTCCCTTCTTCTTGTTGTTGTTCTTCTTTTTGACAATTCAAAACGAATTAAATATAATTGTCATTTTAATTTATTTATGCAAACTTTTGCTTTAATTAATTTTTATCTTTTATCCACATTAGGGAATGTAATAGTGATTTTATTATGACAATTCTTTAAGAGTTTCTTTTTATTTCATTCAATTGGCTTATTATGTGAATACAAAAGAAAACATAGAAGAAAGCGGTAAAATGCACAATAAAAATAAACTATTTATAAATATTTGATTGTTTTAAAAGTTGTTGATGTTCAATTATTTTTAGAATTTTTCTTGACAATTAATCCATAAATTTGCTTGACTACTAGAAAAAGAATTAGGTTTTTCAAAAAATTCTCTCTTCGAGGAAGCTAATACGTACAGTGGTAAAATTCAAAAAGAGAAAATAGTGCTTTTAATATGCATGGTAATTCCACTTAAAATTTTTAGAAAGAAGAAAACATGAATTGAAGACGACTAGACCCCATGTAGAACTAGGGAAAAAAAAGAGAGAAGGAAAGTGAATAAGTTTATGGTCCACCATTTTAAATTTTAGTTAAATGATTAAGGGCAATTGTGTCATTTTAATAAATGAGGTGGTTTTGGCATAGAGGGGATTGAGAGGACATGATACATCCATAATAACTTTTTCTTGACATTATCAGTACCACTATGAAGCATTTGTCTCTTCAGACAGCAAAATAAAATAAATGTCTACTGGTTAAAAGTGGAGTTACTCCTATATATACAATCTCTAAAGCTAGGTGAGAGCCCTATGACATTCTTAAATTGAGGAACCCACTGACGTCATTTTCTGTGTATTTAGTCATTATGAATTTTATGTTAAGGCTCAAAGCGCCCATTAATTTTGACTTGCTATGGTTTTTGGAGTACTTGTTCGGTCTCCAGAGCAGCATCTTTATATCTCACTAGGCTCTAAATTAAGACTACTTGATCAATGTAAGATACATTAAACTAGAGCCTAGTTGTGGTGTATTTATTAAAATATATCTCGAATTTGAGCTCATCAAATGAACGATTCAAACTGAATTACTCAATACGTGAAAGTTCGAAAACGAATATATGGAAATTTGAGTTTCCGTAGTTGAAGTCGGCCAAGAATACAAGTGAGGGGCATACAAAATTATATTTCCCCATTAGTGCAGTCGGCCAAAGAAGTCAAAAGTGGAAAGTCCAGTTGGACTTGCGTTGACCGTGAAAACAAAGACTCCAAGAAAGGGCAAGCCCATCGTTGCCATCGAAGACCTGTACCCTTATATCTAGTCCAACTGACTAAAGGCTAAGTCCAAGTAATATCCATGATCTCTCAATTTCGTAGATCCTATGTTTGTTATTATCATTAAGTTAACTCATTTCCTGAAGATTAATAGACATATTTCATGGTACCAACTGTTTGTCCAGTTATATAAATTATTTGTCCTTTTTTTTGTTTTTTGCTTAAATTTCTTTTGAGGAGTATTGAGGGTATAGAATTGGGAACTTTATGTATTTAACTGAGTAGAGATATGAGATTTATTATGTGTATACTCATTATGCACAAAGCTTTCTGTTTACGCAATGACCTTCCTGGACTTGGTCCTCCACTACCAGTGGAGAAGACTTCATATCTGTGAAACAAACCAATATGGAGTCGCCAGCTGATTTCGAAATTCGAATTCCTTATATGCCTCAACACCTCTGGTATATGCAAGAGCATGTCTCCAACAATTTGAAGACTCAGCGAAGCAGATTCTTGCAGAAGAACCTCATCTGTAACAATGACTCTTCTGCTCAAATTATTCAATATAGTCATAACAGAGAAGAGTATTGAATTTTGTTGACATAACAAGTAATCGAAGTTAGAGTGCTGTTACTCTCGTTTCTCCTCTCTCTGACAATTTGTTGAACACTTTCTTAGCAGAATCAGTAACCTCAATAGTTCACGGTAAAATTGAAGTGGCCGCCTTGAACACCATTCAGCAGGCCCTCGGAATCCGTCACCCATATGCATTGTTGTTTAGCTGCACCTTCGCCTTTCTCCAATGGAGCTAAATCTGGCACCGTCTTTGGAATCATTGGATTGTACTCCGTTCATTGACGTAAATTCCAAACACAAAGAAGTTTCTATTCATTCAATAGTCACGGAATTAAAAGTTTCTTTCCTTCCATTTTATTTTTGGCAAATGCACGTCTAATTTCCTTAGGCTGCGTTTGGTCGACCAAATAAAAGTTAGGACAGAATATGTTTTATCCTATCCTGTGTTTAGTGGTGGTCCAGGATAGGATAAAGTCGGATATAGACCAGATATAGCCCAGATAAAAAAATTTGAGGGGGGAAAGGGATAGACCTGGATAGGATTTCTAATGCTTATTTTTCCAAAAATCCTACACTCCACTTGCTATTATCTTCATTCACACACTTTGTGTGCTTTCACCAAAAAAATTTCTCGGTTTTTTTTCCTTCACCAACTCCTCCGGACCCGTAAATAGCAAAAAATAAAATAAAAATTATCCTATTCGACTTTAAATCCGTGGCCCACCAAACAATGGATAGGATATGAAAAAATCTCAGGATTTCTTATCCTATCCTATCTAGTCCTATCTTATTTAGAAATCCGGACGATCAAACGCAGCCTTAAGGATTAATTTGAGTTGATCGAAGGAGAGATATGATGGAAGTTCTTTTTCCTTCCACTTTTTACAAATTCACGTCTAGTTTCCTTCAAGGGCTAAATTTGTTGGTAAATATCTTAAAGAACAGTGGTTGATGTTGATGTCTTTCCATGGTGAAGGATCTACAACTCCCGCGTCTCTCCTTACAAGCACCCTCGTCAGTTTCCACTTACCTTTTTGACAGGGACGTCCATTTTAGAAAGTAAGTGGCAAGAACTTACACTCAATTTGTGTTTCTTTAATCCGAAAGCAATATGAGAATGACGGAAATGAAAGTTAGGTCCAGTCCCTTAATTTCTTTTTCCATCACGATCTAATTTTAGATGAGATTTTGCCTCTTTAACCCCGACAAAACGCTAGATTAAGTACTTCTTTTTCTTGTAATGCACTTGGCTAATATTCCGAAAGTCGGTCAATGCAAGGTGGCCGAACCTATGTCTCCACGCGAATTTGAAAAACTGATTGGAATTTTCTTAAATGTGGAATAACTTTATCTGATAATTTTAACCACTATATCAAAATGCTCGAGTCATTTGAGGAAATTCATCCGAAACACCATAAAATAATTTAAATTATATATATTATAATTGTATTTTTGTAATTTAGTAATTCATTCATTAATAGTCGGTGAATTGGAAGTTTCTTTTCTTCCTTCTTTTTTTTTTTGGGGGTAAATTCACGTCTAATTTCCTCTCAAGGTTAAAGTGAGTTGATGAAAAGAGAGATATGATGGAAGTTCTTTTTTCTTCCACTTTTTTGTAAATCCACATCTAATTTCCTTCAAAGTCTAAATTTGCTTGTAAATACTGCGTCGATGTTAATGACTTTCCATTGTGAAGAATCTGCAACTCCCACAGATCTCTGTCTTAACTCACTATCGACCCCTCCTCTCCTCTCCTCTCCTCTCAGCTTCCTTTTGTGTTTGTAATTATTATTTTGGATTTGATCAGCCTCTTCTCACAACTCACTCTCTCTTTCATCCACGCATACTCCAAAATGATGGAGCTTCTCCCCATGAGACATCAGATGAGACACGTGGTAATTGTTGGTGCTATGCTTTTGTGCATGTCTTCCATATCAATCTTCAAAACTTGACGTATTTTATTATAGTAATCGTAATTTTGTTTCTCATTTGTTCCCAAATTCGATATGGCAGTTTCAGGATCAAGGACCGTCAGATATATTGGTCCTAGGTGGAAATTTGCTTTGTTTCAAATTCTATTTTAATAAACAATGGTTTATATGTATAACCCTTGCAAAATGTCGTGTTAATTAGAATGAATGTAGTTGCTAAATGTGGAATATATTTTAACACCATGCTTTCATCGATTCTCATTGGCCTTCCTTCTCATCCGCGTATCTTTTGTATCTCCTTTATAATTCGCTTAATTCAACTATAATTGCTACTTCACTTATTTTTACTAATGGCATGTTGACTCCCGTAAGCCTGAAAACAAAATAACAAAAGTCTGCCCCAAGGACCGGTTCGTCTAACTCCTGCTTGAGAAATGCGGGGTTCGGTTCGGTCGGGCCAATTTGGGTTTTCAAGCTCTTGATGGCTCTCGAATTTATTCATTTTCAATTTTCATCTTTAGCATCATTAGTGCTGGAGAGGTGGATATTTCAATTTCTCCCTCTTTTTTTATTTTTATTTTATTTTTATCTTTGATGTTGAATCGGCTGGGCTTGTCCGTAAAAGTTGTCCCCCTACCATGAGCCCATGACGAACTGAGCGAGGCCCTATAAATGAGCAGGAGCGGCTGCTGACATTTGTTAGCGGCTTTTCGTCGCTTGAATGCATGGCCACACAATGGCGCGCCAAAGCCGATGACAAGGCACTGATGCATAACCCTTTAGTTAGAGAGAGAAAGATAAAAATATATTTTGGAGAGAGAGTGATGAAAGGAAAAACCCTCGGTGAAAGGAGAAGAAATAATAAAAAAAAACTAGATAAAATCTTTTCATTTTTAGACGTGATTGTTTCACGGAAAATCAACAGTTCGAAATGTTTTTGAAAATATACACTTTTATCGCTTGCAAAAATGAATTAATGGAAAATATTTTTATCATTAATAAAATGTTTAGGTATAGATTATTATTGATGAATAAAATATGTTCTGATAACTAGTTTTTCTAACCAATACAAATAACTAATTTTAGAAATATGATCACAAATCATTGATTTTTCTAGAAAAAAAATTGATAATAAGCTTCGTAACTCGACCTCTTTCATTTTTATTACCGATGTCACTGTTAGCTTCATTATCTCATTTCAGCCATCCTCCCTTAACATGTGGTCGAACCTACAAAAGGCTAAGTCCAAGAAATATCCGTGATCTTATCTTTGTTATTATTATTAGGTTAGCTTATTTTCTAAAGATTAATAAACATAATTTACGGTACCAATTGTTTGTCCAGTCATACAATTTATTTGTCCCCTTTTTTTTGGCTTAAATTTCTCTTGAGGCGGTCTGAGGGTATAGAATTGGAACCTTTATGTAAGTTGTTTGGTCAGAAATACCACTTTTATTTATCACTAGTGGTTCTAGACAAAGCCCAAAGAAGGGATATCAAAACACAAGTAGTCCCACGGGGATTGGGGGGTTGGATTAACCAAAAAACGAGAGAATAGCATTCAAATGTTGGGCTTTAGCTACCCAATCAGCTACTTGATTCGCCATTCTTCCACGATGGGCCCAAGACAAGTAGTGCCTCCACCTCCCACGGCACGTGATCGTCTTCTGGCGGAGCGTCGACCCGAGCAAAGGTGTCTTGACTCCAAGCACAAGTCCTCTTCTCGTCACATATATCTCAAGTACATCAAAGCTTGGGCTTGAATCGGCTTCCCGCTACCACTCCTTCCGAACCACCAGCTTCGAAGGGCCCGTCGATGTTTATCTTGGGAAACTTTTGCGTATTTAAATGACAAGAGATGTGAGATTTATTATGCGTAGACTCATTATGCACAAAACTTTCTGTTCATGCAGTGACGACCTTCCTGGACTTGGTTCTCCACTACCAGATGTAGGGAGGCATAAAGATTGGAGCAGGGGATAGAGTAAGAGCTTCAACCCCTTAAGGAAAAACTGTCCCCTAATGGAGGAGACTTTCATATCTGTGAAACAAACCAATATGGAGTCACCATATGTCCTGATATCCAACTCAGTTGCCCTGGTTTTGCTACACAAGAACCAGCCTTATCAACATATGGAGTCTCGGTAACTCCAGTTGGAATTTCCAATTCCTTGTATGCCTTATCACACCTCTCTGGTTTGTGCAAGAGCACGTCTGCAGCAATTTGAAGAGTTCAGCGAAGCAGAATCTCGCGGGAGCACCTCATCCGCACCCGGGACAATAACTCTTCTGCTCAGGCTATTCGGTATAGTCAGAACAGAGAAGAGTATTGCCTACTGTTGACGCAACAAGTAATCGAAGTTAGAGCGCTGTTACTCTCGTTTCCCCTCTCTCGGACAATTCGTCGAACGCTTTCTGAGCAGAATCAGTAACCTCAACAGTTTGCGGAAAAGTCGAAATGGCCGCCTCGAACACCATTCGGCAGGCCCTCAGAATCCATCACCCATATGCATTGTTCAGCCTCGTCTTGGCCTTCTTCAGTGGAGCTAAATCTGGCAACTGTCTTCGGATTATAGTCCGGTCATTGCCGTAAATTCCAATGACAGAGGAGTGAGCCGGAGCAGTTCTGCACGGAGGGATGGTGACCCTGGCTTTCCGGAGCGGCGTCGAACGATCTGAGGGGGGGCGAGGCTTTGCCCTCCTGTAAAGATGAACTTGCTCTGGCTTTTTCGGCTCCAAGAAGAGGAGGTCGGATCGCACGGATATCGGACAGAGGAGAGACGATCGAAGGAGGCTCAGGAGTCGTCGGGTCTCCAAAAGAGACATTCTCTCGAAAGGAGAGACTGATCGTCGCCATTATTAGAGTAAACGCATCGGATCTGTAAGAGATTAAAGCTCTGTCAAGGCCAATTTTGAACGACAACCAAGACCAAATCACCCTTCCCGTCACGCCACGACGGAGGAGAAGACTCTCTCTCCCTTCTGCTCTTTTGCGAATTATGAAATGAAGATTTGATAGATTTTGTCCGTTTTATTTATTTTACCTAAGTTTGGATAAAGGGCTAGTTACTTCATGATTCTCGTCAAGGTACCGGTTCAAATCTAAATCGTCATCGTAAATTAGCAAATCTATCTTATTGTAAAATTTATAGCGTGACTTACATTATCCTGAAATACGTAAGTAAATAGATAGAAGTTTGTTTGGATTAATAAAAATTAAGAACCTCTCTTTAGTCAATTCTCGAGAGAAACATTTCGATTTTCAAAATATTGTCATCGCATAACACGAATAGCGTTGAAAATGTAAAGTTTTAATTATTTGATTTCTTAACAAATACATGATAAAACTTGTAAAAAAAAAAAAATCCTTTTTCACAAAATAAAAAAATGTTAAATCTTAATCTTGAAAAAGATAAAGGAAAGATACAAAGGAGACGCTGATATTGGGCCAAGTAAAGGCCCTTATCGATTTCTTCATCTTCTTCTCCGATCGGCCTATCCACAAAAGCAAAGGCCTGCTGCTCTGAGAGTTCTCCACAAAACAAAGGTAAAAGCCACGGCGAGATGGAGCGAAGGAGGAGAGGAAGAAGACCATCAAATTCAGCAGAAATCGATGAAGAAGCGATTAGCAAAAGAGGAGGAGGAGATGGAGAAGGGGAAGGGGAAGGGGAAAAGGAGAAAAGGAGTGACAATATGGAGGAGACGATGGACCATCCATTTCACCCACAATTCTACTTCTCGTGCCACTCGCACTACTTGAACGTCCAGCTGCTGCTGCCGATGGACTACATCAGCATCACGGTCATGATCATCATCACCTCATTCTTCCCCCCGATCTACTATATTTTCCAGTGCGAGCTCCATTGGCAACTGATCTAGCTTAGCGGAATAATGACGATGGCGATTTTCAGCGTTCTTACGATCCATGCCTGTATTGTGAATTGAAGCAATCCCCAGCGCCCAATCACGCTTGCTTATGAGTCGGCCATGGCACTGTTTTACATTACAGGTACTTTGTTTTATGTTAGCAGGATTTCTGAGAAGCTAAAACCGGGTTGGTTTGATCTTGCTAGCCATAGCCATAAGATATTTCATGTTTTCGTGATCAAGGGTGCCTTGGCTCATTATGGCGCTACTCTGTTGCTCTTATAGTGGCGAGATAGTGTCGGGTGCGATAGAACCGTGTAGCAATACTAAAATTAGTCAAAATTCGATTCATTTCGATTGAAGCGAGTGTGAGCAATTTGCTGGGGTTTTGTGATATTATGTTTTTAGTGTGTGTACACCCCAAATCAAAAAGCATCAAGCGTTCCATGACAGAGGAGATGCCTCCATTTATAAAGAAGGGGAATGCTCATTGATTTGTTATATTTTTCTCAATTTCCATGGATGATCTTGATTTACAATGTGATCATATGCGGATGATAACCTTTTCTGCTTTCTATCTTATACTGAGCTGTTTGTAATATTGTTGCTCCATAATTTTAGTTCTTCTACTCTTGCTTTACGTTTTTTACTAAAGAATACTGCCGCTGCCGCCACTGCCATCACCATGAGAATAGTTTGTTAAGTGCTGTATCGTCACCTACACGACAGAAAGAAGCTAAAGCAAGAGGATGGTGAAGAATTTTGTACTTTGTGTGGTGAATTTTAAGAAGATAAATAATGACTCGATACAACATAAAGAGCTACTAAGAGTCAACCTAATAGGGTTCCGGAAAAAGCGACGGACGTAAGAAAATAGAAACGTGGAACTTGCTTTAGCCCATTTGCAATCTCTGCATCTATCAAAGCTCTGCCATTAAAAAGAATATGTTGAAAGAAGCGCGAGATATGAAGAATTTGGAAGTCCAAGAAGGAGCCGTTGTTAGGAAGAAAAAAAAAACCATCAGATGATGTAATATCCACCTTCAGCGAAGCTTCATTCTGGCAGTCATGCTGCTTACTCTCAAAGACGAAACAGATGAGTATTGGCAAAGTCAGTTGACGCTGATCTGGCTTCGGAAAATTCAGCCACTTCGAGGGTACCCTGGCTTAACATTACGACGATTCCTTAAGTCCCTGGCAACGGCGCCAAAATTTGGTGGTAGTCGAATTCACCAAAAATAATTTCTACTCTCTAAATCACAAATAAATTGTACTTAGGGTGAGCAGAGTCGAATCCACAGAGACTGACAAATTGTTAATTCTTTAAAAATCAAGTAAACAATAAAAGCGAAACTAAACAGGGGGTTTTATGCATAATAGACTTAAATAAAATAAGCAAACAGATATTAAAGAAAATCAAATTATGCAACATCTAGCAAAGGTAATCTCATTCAAGTTCGGAAGTTGATCATTGAATCAAATGATTAATCTCAAACACTGCAATAGATTGGTTATGGTTGTTGAAACGCTTCTAACAACCTAATCTTTCCTTAATAGTAGATTAACCGGACACACGCCTGTGATTAATCCTTTATTAACGAATAACCCCGACATGCGCCAAGATTCAATTCGCTAATGGCACGAAAAATAAGAAAAACCCAACCCTAGCCAATAAATCACACGCGTAACTTATTCAAGCTAGATCATATATTCTCATAATACAACTTGAAAATATGGTTTTAATCAAGTCATATTATTTGCCATTATTATTAAAACACCTAAACAATTACAGGTTTGGGTATTTCAATTGGCAAACTATCACCCTGTCAATTGTACAATGAGTTCTTATTGTAACAACAAACAAAGCAATGGTAAACAATAAAACAGAGAATATATAAATACTGTAGAAATTAAGAATGAGAATTAAGTTTAGATCTCACAACTTGAATGAACTTGAACTTTGATAATCCTTTGCTAGATTAAAAAAGGAATTAGCCACACATGGTTACAAAATGCGCAAAAGAGAAAATAATATGTTTCTGAATTTTCCGGAGTCCCCTCTCCTCTTGCGTTCAACCTCTTAAATAAAAAAAAGAAAGTCTAGAAAAAGAAATTCTATCCAACATGGAAAGAAGAAAAAACAGCAAAATCTTCTCCCTAATGTCCCTAATTAAGAGTCTTATTTAAGTACAAAAAATCCTCCACAATCAAATCTAGAAAATATGGAAATTAATGGTCAAATCATGTCCTCAAATTCTGTGCCAGCTTTACATCCGCACGATCTTAAGCCGTGAGCACGGATATCTGGAAATATATTTTTTACATGCAGAATCCTAACCAACAGCTCAAAAACGTTCAAAATCTTCGCGATTGCATCATTCACCATCACCTAATCACAATGCATAAAAACAAATAAACTCCACTCTATTTATTCGAATATTTTCCCAAAATACCACCGAATATAATCAAAATATAAGTCAAGTATACACATCATCAACAGCCATAGCTCTTAAGTACCGTTCTTCATGGTTATTGTATCTGTGACCAAAGTGATCTTTCCTTCAGTTCACAACCAAAAGAAAATCTGATAATACTTCATATCCAAATTTAAAGGAAAAGACAGACAATATGACAGATCCGAGGATTCAACATGAATAGTGGAGACTCGAGATGTTCAAATGCGTGCAAGCTCGAGGTCTGCTAAGGAAACAATGGGATAACCTTGCAAGCAAAACCGAACACGTTGAGATAGTAGGAGTTAAAGTAGAGAAAAACAACGACCTGACGAATGCTACCATGTATGATCCTGCGAATCTCCAGAGGAAGGCTTCTTATCAGGACTCATCATCTCTACCTTTGTCAATAGTCGACAGAGTCCACGGACTGTCATTTGAGCTATCATAACTTATTCACGGTGGTCCATAGAGAAGAGGCTTACCTTCATAAATTGCTTCATTGAAAGTTGAATTGATTTTTTCTGTCTGTTGTCTTGCCTAACAAGTTGTTGTGAGCAAAGCTAAAAAGTGAAAGTGTGTATAGATCTCTTAGTTGCGGAGAATTAAGGTCAGAGGAACTGATTTTTTTTATGTTGGCTATTAAGTATTTACTTAATTATATGTGTTGTCTAATAAGAAATAAATAAAATGAAATCTTTAAATATCGAAGTTAAAGAAACTTGCTCTTGTTTTATTGCGTTTTTTTTTTGTACGTTTTATTTTATTGGTTGAAAACGTTTGCAATATATATAAATTACCTTTGTATATCTGAAAAAGGTTTGCAAAATATATTATGTTTGCAATATCTAGTATCTATAATTATGTATAATAGAGGTTTGTTTTTATCAGTAGGCGGATGTTGAGGTTTTTTTTATAGAATAATCAGAATATTGATAGATGCGTATATGGAAGGTTTTCGTCTATTAGTGATCTGCAATTACTCATGGAGCAATGGGAAAATTATCAAAATAGTCATAACTTTATTGCAATTGTATCAATTCAGTTCTAAACCTTTTTTTTCTTCTTAATTCAATCCTAAACCTCTTACATTTGTACCAATTTAGTCTATCTAGCAAATTTTGGCTGGCCGACACTGACATGACAATCTTTAAATATTTTAAAATATTTTTTGAATTTTTTTAAAATTTTCCCTTTCTCTTTACTTCTTTTTTTTTTTTTTTTTTTTTTTTGCTTTCCTTCTTCCCCTGGCTTATTGCCGGTCGCTAGATTGACCGGGCGCTAGGGCTAGTAAGGGTCACCCTCACCAGCCACTGGTGAGGCTCGCCCTCGCTAGCATTGGCGATGTCGAGCTCGCCCAACCATGGCAAGGGCAACAATCTTGCCATTTCAGGCGAGGTCGGGCATGGCAAGGGCAACGACCTTGCCGTCGCAGGTTAGCCATGGCAAGGCTTCAACCTTGCCAGACCTTGCCCTCGCCATGGTTGACCTTGCTCGCGACGGCAAGGGAGAGGCTCATGTTATATTTATAATGTGATCCCACATTTAGGGATATAGTTTTTAAATAAAAACTTATTTATTGGGTTTAACTCACGTTTTCTCTTTTAAGTGACAGTTATCCACATACGATTTTTCCACGCTTCGTACCCCTTCGGTGACAACTGCCCTTTTCGGTAACCGCCTTGATGGGAAGCGGTTTATAAAAACGAACGTTCATTCCATAAGGGCAAACACAAGATCTAACGCAAACCCTCTCATTCGGTAATACACTATCAGTACGCGAGGGGATTGAGTTAGTAGAGTGTGCTCGTAATCGCTGCTGAATTGACGTCGAATTATCGTGGATTTCCGACGAACGTAAAGTTGAACAATGGCTGGAGGTCAGTTTATTTTCGATCCTGTTTTCCACATTTGATTCTAATTGTGCTTAAATTGTGTTCTTCTATGCATGATTAGAATCCTTCAGTTTTAGTCTAACATTTGGTATCAAAGCATGTTTAGTACCTCTGCCTTATTTTTGTCGTATTTTGGGTGCATTTCTCGGGGCTTTTGAGATGAACAGTAAATCGGCTTTTTGGGGCTAAGAGGGAAATCGCCGATTCCGGTCAAATTCCGGCGACCCACTGCTCGACTTCGGACCGGCACGGTCGCACCACCATGGAGAAGAATAGCCCTAAGTTAATTTGGCATATCGGTGATCGTCGGAAGTTGCGGGTTAGGATTTGTGCATTTTGACGGAATTTTGCTTGATTCGGGCCAATTTCTTGGTTGTTTTCGCCCAATTTTGGGTCTATGTGGTCGCGCCGACATGGTCTCTAAAACCCATAAATTATTTTGGTGTGAGATGGGCTACCAAAGGAGACCCATTTGGTCAAAGATGCGGCGGAACGACGAAGAACATCGGAAAATTGGGTCTGACCGCACTAAGAAAGAAGGCGTGTGACCCCACGCATAGGAACCGCTGGCGCGTGGGAGCCACGCGCGGGCAACCGCAGCCCGCGTGCCACAATTGCCAAGCGCGTGCGCCACACGCGCCCGCTTGTTGGATGAGGCGCGTGTGCGGCATGCGCCAGCGCAAAGGGCAGACGCGTGCGTGGCACGCACTTAGGAACCAGCACCCCTTCATTTTACTCTTCTGCCCTCGCTTATTACTCGTTATTACAATTCTGCCCCTTGCCCAATTAAATTTAATATTTTGCCCTACATGCATTGTTTGTGAATATTTTATGCATGAAATTTAAATGTCCAGTGATCCATATATTTTAATTAATTAGAAAATAGCCACAACACCTTTAATTAATTAAATTATATATTAAGAGCCTTCGGATCACATTTGGAAATTGACATTGATTGTAATTAATCTTATTAATATGATGAATTTTATCCCACAGGAATTTTCATTATATTAATTTGATTAATTAGGTTGAAATATCATATTATTTTTCTTAATTTACCCACAGGGATTAAGGAAAGGAATATAATATGCTAGTTTCTTCATGAAATATATATGAATCTATTTAAATTAAAACTTAGCCCACATGCAGTTTTTATGTTATGTGATTCATATTTTGTGACATGCTTTACATTGGTAAAACATGATTTATGTATACTTTACCTCAAATTTTGTGACATAAGCATGATTGTTTAATATGCAGTTTTGTAACTTGTGAATTTCTCTGAATTTAAGAGTAATGTTCCCATACTAAATGGTGAAAACTATAAAGTTTGGAATGAGTCAATTCTTCTTCAATTGGGGTGCATGGATATTGACTATGCTATAAGGAAAAATGAACCACCTACTCCTATTAATACGAACACTGCAGCTGAGATAGCCCTTTTATGAACAGTGGGGGTGGTCCAACCGCCTTAGTGTGATGTTCATAAGAGCTAAAGTATCTCCTAGTATCTATTGTTCAGTCGTTCAGCATAACAATGCTAAGGCTTTATTGGAGGCCATTGATGTGCAGTTTGAGACTTCAGAAAAGGTACATGCCATGACCCTGATAATGAAGTTTTCATTTCTAAAACTCACAAGGGTTAGAGGTGTGCGTGAGCACATCATGAAGATGAGGGACATTACGGCTCAGCTGAAAAACCTTGAGGTTGAGATATCTGAATCATTTCTTGTGTACTACATTCTGAACACTCTCCCACAAACAGTATGCACCTTTCAAGATCTCATACAACACACAAAAGAATAAATGGTCAATTAATGAACATATGACCATGTGTGTTCAAGAGGAAGAGAGGCTGATTATGGAATTGGGAGAAAGTGCTCATTTGGCAACACAAAAAAAGAATAAGGGTCACGGCAAGCAGAGGGGGAAAGGTAAAATACCTCCCCAAGCTGACATTAAGAAGGAATCCAAATGTTTCTTTTGTAGAAAGAAGGGGCATATGAAGAAGGATTGCATCAAATTTAAGGCCTGGCTTGAGAAGAAAGGTAATCCAACCTCTTATGTTTGTTATGAATCTAATATGGCTTATGTGAGTCACAACACTTGGTGGATTGATTCTGGTTCTATAATCCATATTTCGAATTCCTTGCAGGGTTTTCAAAACCACAGGAAGCCAGTGGGAAGTGAACAAAGCATCTATTCGGGAAACAAAATGTGTTCACATGTAGAAGCTATTGGGACATGTAGATTAGTACTCAATATTGGCTTTGTTTTGAATTTGGAAAGGACCTTTTACGTTCCAAGTTTCTCTAGAAACTTAATTTCAGTTTCAATACTTGTACCTTTGGGTTACTTTTTTAACTTTTCAGATTCAAACTTCAATTTATTGTTTAAATCTGAAATTGTTGGAAGTGGTATTTTGTCTGATGGTCTTTTTCGAATTAATTTACAAGACAATGCCTATTATAATGTGATGCATGTTCATGATAATGCTGGTATAAAACGATGTGTTGTGAATGAAGATTCCTCTATGTTGTGGCACCGGAGATTGGGACTATAACGTCCTAAAATTCGATCCACTTTCGTAATCAATGAAATTGATATTATTTCTCATTGTGTTTTAGTAAGTCTCGCTCGGATCTGATTAATCTCGGGATATTGACCAATAGGGAAAGGCTAACTAGGAAAAACGGTACGTTGACCCAAGAGCTCGACCGTGAATTGAGTCCGATTCCGAGATACGACGAGAGGATATTTTGTGCTAATGTGGGCCGGTCCAAGGAGAGTGACGGATTTGGTTCGACCGACGACGTGTGATCGGATAGCGGGTGATTCCGCACGACCGAGAGTACACGTGGCGAACGATCCCGAACTTATTTTGAACGACCACAACCCCCAGGACTAGCGATAGATGCTCGTGTTCTCTAGGAAATCGACATCGTCACAACTCGAGTAGCCTAGGTCGATACGCGTAACCACTAAACAGCCGTCCGTTAGTGAGAGACGCTAAAACTGCAAATTGAGTGAAAACAATAGTGGAATTGAGTCCGAACTTCGGTATCGAACTTCGCCGGTGTACGCGATTATTTTGAGAGGACGACATCATTTTTATGTGGCCACGCATATTTGGGATCGATAGAGTCAAAAATTGGAAATTTGACCCGAGACTGGAAAATTACCGTTTTGCCCTTGTACCCCTAAGCTTGGATTCCAAATTTTTGGGGTTAATTGGAGATTATTTTAAGGTTTTATAATAATTTGTTTCAGCCCAATAATGCTGGAATTGATGGACAATTGTGCCCCTAGATATTTTAGATAGAATAAATTTCTACCCTTAGATTAGGGGCAAATTGGTCATTCTTGGGAAAGTGGTTCAACTACCCCACCATCTCACTCTCTCTATATACCCTCTAGTCTCTCTCTCCTCCTCATTTCCACCACCACCATCACCGGCCACTCTCTCCTCTCTCCCTTTCACGTGATCTCTCTCGGCCGCCCACCGGGAAGCCACCGTTGGTGCTGTCGCCGTCCTCCTCGCCTCACCACCACCATCCAGCCGTCCCGTCTTCTCCTTCTCCCTTCCCTAGCCGCGTGAGGACCAGCCCTCGCCTTGGATCGCCGTCCGCAAACCGGTGCTGATGCCACTGCCGTGAAGGCCGCCCGTCACCGCCGCCGCTTGCCCTGCCACTGTCCAGCCACCCTTGCTACTTGTTCAACCTTGATTAAAACTTAGGATTTTAAGTGAGTACAACCCTAAACCCTAATTAGGCTAATTTACATTTCTATATGGGTTTTAAGGGTTAATTAGGGTAAATTAAGGATTAAATTGTGGAGGATGCTAGGGGCCGACCTTGTGGCTAATTTGGTGGCTTAGTGAGATATTTTAATGGAGGTTTAGTGGCTCATAATGTGTTGTACGTTGGCTGAGCATAAGTGCTTTGATTTGGGCATAAATATGGATTTGGCGAATGTAATTGGTGGATTGCATGGTGGCTGTTTTCATGGTGATTCTTGTGGTCTTATGTAGTGATTTTAGTGACCTGAGACGATGATTTAAACATGTTTTGAGGGCCTAGAATGGGCTGGTTGATGGCGGTTAAAGGTGGATTTGATTTGGGCTAATAGGTGGATTATTATGGGCACATTATGAGGGCCGAGCAATGGCTGACTATGAGGTGATTTAGTGGCGTAGGATGCTGATTTAGAAGTGGAATAAATGGCCTGGAGTGGCCCATTTGGTGGTTGTCTATATCGAGATTTAATTGGACATGGCACAATCAATTTGGGGTTTAACGATATCATTCCCGAAAATAATTGGATTGACTGATTGAGTGGCTAAATTGTCCTTGATTGTGATTAATTTTGTGATGCAATGTTTTATGCCTAGTGTGGCCAAGGTTGGAGTAGCTTGGCAGGCGTCGAGTACGCAAATTCATGTTAATCTAATTTCGTGTTTTCGTGTGCCAAGTTTGTGTCATGGCTGGATTGAACGATTCGTTTAGTTGGGCTTGTGGTATATTGAATTGAGTATATTGCGTTGTGAATTAATCAAGTGGTGTTGTGCAATTGAATGCTTATTGTGAATTTCTTGAATGCCCAAGTGCGAACATTATGGCCATGAGTGTGCATCTTGAACATTGGCATAACATATGCATATCCGAGTGTGTACGAATGACATTAGCATGTAATCACCTAAAATGCTCTAATGCGTCTTACGCGGGGTTCAGATAATAACTAGTATATGTGAATGTGTGGTCACATAAAACCCTGATGCGTTTTACGCGGGGTATTGAACCCGTCCTGAGGTGTGTTACGCGAGACAATGCTCGGACTACCGGAAGATGACTAACCTGATGCGTGTTACGCGGATTTTGTGTCATGAGCCTGATGCGGTTTACGTGGGCCAGAGATTGATCTCAAAGTGAGGGACCTGATGCGTTTTACGCGAGTCGGACCAGATGCGTTTAACACAGGTTGGAGGAGAATTAATAAATTGCAAGTGTGCAAGAGTGTAAGTGTGTGAAAGTGCATTGATGATGCATGAGTGTGAGCATATGCATATCATGCGTTGTGACCAAGTGACGCACGTGCCATGATTGGGTTCTGTGTTATTAATGTGAATTATAAGTGCCTAACCTGTAGGGCCAAGGTAAGTTTTGGATTTGGGCCCGAGGGCCTAAGTCACTCATATTTTGGATTGTGTGTTGTTTAGTGCTCGTCAGGAGGTGCATGTCACGCCCCGAACCCTACGGCGCGCGAGCATCCCTGCCATGGTCGATTTGAGTGCGACGTCCCAGGACGCGTCGCCGACCCTAATTCCCAACACAGAGACTTAAAGCACATGCGGAAGCAAATCAACATCCGTACAGAGATAAACACACAATCGAGGATAGCCACAGAAATCAACACTTGTACTAGTACTGGAAATCATATACAATATCCTTATACATCCCGAACATCAAAAATCAAAAGCGGGTCAAGGCCACTACTGACAAAAAAGGGGGTAAGTGGCTTGGGGGGTCAGTCTACTACTAATGGTGGGGCACTGGTCAAAAAGGTGCTGGCCCTACCAAATCTAAGGTGAACACTAAGCCTTACGGTGCCCAGTCTGGGTCGGAATCAGAAGACTCCGAAGATGAAGAGCTGTCAGGCATCTCCTCCTCGGACCCTGATGAGTCCGACTCCAACTCGACCTCAGCAACCTCCTCCTCTAAGGCCATATCCTCCGGCTCGGCCTCCGGAACAGGATCCTCCTCGATCGGCTCCGGCTCTCCGTCGTCCACGTCCATATCCGCCGGCTCGAACTCATCCATCTCGTACTCGACTGGAACTCCGTTGGAACTTATGCCTTCCTCAGATGAGGAACCAAGGTCCACCACCTCACCATCGAGGCATCGAGGATATCTCGTGCCCATCCCGGTGAGCGGAATATCAAAAGTCCGGAGAGAACCATACTCTCTGAAGCGGTCCCCGAAGCACCATGCCACGTACTCGTGGGTCTGGTAATGCGTCGCTCCCACCTCCACCCAAACAATAGAATGATACCTAGCATACGATTCCCCGTTCCCTATGGGGTGTATCGTCCTTGTCCGCTCTACCAAGAGCGGAATCCCAAAACCAATCGGAATCTCGGGCATCTTAACGCCGGGGGTCTAAAAATGGGGTTTAATACAACAGTGAGAATAATCTTAGTGAGTAATTCCCTAAACTTAAACTAGGCTAACGTGCACCTCCTGACAAGTACGAAACGACACACAATTCAAACGTATTTGACTCAGGCCCTCGGGCCTAAATGAAAATTTTACTTGACCCTGCAGGTTAGGCATTCTATATAGATAATCACAATTGTGCCATAACATTTGAATCGTAGTACAAATGCATATATCACTTAATTAATTCCGATGTATGTAATGCACGTGCTCATGTTCGCACTCATGTCATGCCTCAATAATGCAGTAACGCACACTCGTATACTAACACACTGCCATTTACCAATTTCTCCTCCAACCCGCGTTAAACGCATAAGGTCTGACCCGCGTAAAACGCATCAGGTCCATCACTTCGAGATCGATCTCTGGTCCGCGTAAAACGCATCAGGCTCATGACACATTACCCGCGTAAAACGCATCAGGTTGGTCATCCTCTGGTAAACCGGGTATCGTCCCGCGTAACACGCCTCAGAACGGGTTCACTACCCCGCGTAAAACGCATCAGGGTTTATTGTGATCACACATTCACAAGCACCAATTTATATCTGAACCCCGCGTAAGACGCATCAGGGCATTTTAGGTGATCACAATGCACATGTCACTCAGGCACGCTCGTATATGCACATGCCGTGCCAATGCTTGAGATGCACACTCATGGCCATAACGTTCACATCTGGGCATTCACTTGAACCACACAATTTCAATCTCATAAATCAACATGCCCGAACCGACAATTAATTTAAACAACCGTGGCACAAGCTCAATCCGCATTTCGGTATGCCCAACCAACACGTAAGCATGACCATGGAATCAGTTCAAGCACTCATGCACGGTACGCAATTCGCAAGCATAAATTACACAACTAGTCCAACATGAATCCATAGAAATCGAGGTCCATCAAGCTACTCCCTTCCTCAAGGCATTAGACATGTGTCACGACACTACAAAATTACTCGCATTTAGAGACAATCCAACCAATAGTTCGGTCAAGTTATCATTTCCGGCACTTACACTCCAAACCTCAAATCAATCGCGCCTTGTCCAACAAATTTCCAAGGTGGACAGCCACTAAATCGATCGCGCCGGGCCATTTAATGACCTCAAAACGTTCAATTAGACTCCCCAAGACATCATTTTAATCAACCACCAAAATACCAAATAGGGCGTACACTAGAATCCACATTTCAAACCCGAACTTCCCCAAAATTGGGGCATTCCGGACCGATTCTGTCCAGCCTATGTATCGCGCCTCTCGGGCCACTAATTCTCCATTAATTCATCATACTAATCCACCGAATCGACCACAATCACAACCCCTAATCGCCTTCGCAATTTAACCCCCAAATTACCCTATTTAACCCATAAAACCCGTCTAGAAACGCAAATTATCCTAATTAAGGTTTAGGATCAAACTCACCGGATGTCCTAAGCTTCAACCGAGCGAGACACGCGGCGATGGTGGCTGGACAGCGGCGACCCCTCGCCGGAACAGTAATAGCAGCGGCGGCTTCGGCGAACGGCGGCGACGAACTAGACGATTCCACGGCCTAGATGGACACGGCCAGAGAGAGTGGGACAGCTGGGTGAGGCTGGGTGAGGCGGTGGTGGTGGCGGAACAGCCACCGGCGGCGACGGAGCTCCTCCGGCGAAGGGGCCTTCCACGGCCAAAACTAGGAGGAAGAGAGAGAGAGAGTGATGGCTGTGGGCGGAGGGCTGGTGGTCGGCTGAGGTGAGGGGGCGGACGGCGGCCCACGGCGACGGCACAGGCTACCTCACGACGACGACGGGGCGGCGCGGCAAGCCGGCGAATTGCGGAAGCCAACGGGAATAAGAGGGAGTGGGCTGAGGCGGTTGGTGCGGCTGGGGGGCGCTTGGCGGCGGCGACAGCGACGCTCAGGCGTCAGGACGGTGCTGGGTAGCCGGCCGGACGACTAGACGACGATTGGGTCTCATCGGACGCGGCGGCGAGCTCACTGGTGTGCGCGCGGAGGAAGAGACCAGTCGGTCAGGGGTGGTGACTGGCGGATGTCGCGGTGCGGCGGTCGAGCTGGCTGGCGACGGCAGCGGCGTGCGCCGGTCAGGGGCTCGGGTGGCGTCGGCTGGGCGACGTCGGGCGCGAGGGCAGCGGCGACGACTTGCTGCCGTGCGCACAAGGGAAAGGAAGGGAACAGTCGGGGCTACGGCTGGTGATTGGCACGACGGCTACCAGGCTTGCTGGCGGTGGTGGCTGGCGGAGTAGTGTCGGGCAGAGGCGAAGGGCGGGCGAGCGACGGTCATGTTGGCTGGGCAAAGAACGAAACAGGACCAGAACTAGGCGAGTTCGGGGAAAGAAGAAGAAGACTGAAGAAGAAGACCAGAAGAGAAGAAAAGGAAGAAGAAAGAGAAAAAGAAAGAAGGAAGAGGAGAGAGAATTGTTGGGGGGTTGGTCTGCAAGACGTGGGCTGAGGTGACATTGCAGAGAGAGAGAGACGTGCGCGGTCAGAGGGGGGGAGCGTGCGCGCAGAGGAGAGAGAGAGAGAGAGAGAGAGAGAGAGAGAGAAATAAAAAAAAATAAACTTCATTCAAATATTAAACGCGATCCGATAGCCCAAATTCAAAACCGAAAACGATCTACCGGTCCAAAATAAGTCTCGCATATAAAAAGAGACAAAGGCCAAATAAATTAAACTAAACTATAACGAGGGAGGTCTACTAGTCCAAATTCGCACTCGGTCAAAAACTCCCATTTTTCCATCATTCCTGACAATCTCAATGCTGGCTACCATAATATTGACCCCGTCCAATTTATTTCGTCCCGACACTCCCGAAAATCGACTGCCAAGTCCGGGGTCTAAATAATGGCTAAATTCGATCGAGTGCGATTCTAACAAAATCTCTATTTTTAAAAACAAAAATCCGAGAGTGATCAGTTCTCGAGTAAGATTCTATTATAAGCGCATTGGCGAATTACACGTTTTATAAATCCCAAAAATGGGCCGAAATTCGCGATGTCACAACTCTTCTCCCCTTATAAAAATTTCGTCCTCAAAATTTACAATCCAAACCGACTAATCAAACAATTGGGGGTACTGGTGTCGCATCGCCTCCTCGCTTTCCCAGGTGGCACCTTCCGTCCCGTGATGTTCCCAAATAACCTTGACCAACAAGATCGTCTTGGTTCTCAAAACCTGTTCCTTCCTGTCCTCGATCCGAACCGGCTTCTCCACGTACGATATCCTGTCATCCATGTCTATTACCTCATGATTCAGCACGTGGGTCGGATCCGGTTCGTACTTCCTCAACATCGACACGTGGAAGACGTTATGAACTTACGACAAATTCGGAGGTAAGGCTAGGCGATATGCTAATGTTCCGTTCCTTTCCAAAATTTCGAACGGGCCTATATATCTTGGACTCAGCTTTCCTTTCTTGCCAAACCGAGACAGTCCTCTCATCGGCGAGACCTTAAGAAATATATGATCGCCAGCCTGGAACTCCAATGGTCTACGCCTTCGGTCCGTGTAACTTTTCTGACGGCTCTGAGCTGTTCTCAACCTTTCCTGGATGATTTTTACCGTTTCCACCGACTGCTGAACCAACTCTGGGCCCATTATACTTCTTTCTCCTACCTCATCCCAACACAACGGTGTTCTGCACGCCCTGCCATATAGTGCCTCAAACGGTGCCATCCCGATACTCTGCTGGAAACTGTTGTTGTACGCAAATTCCACTAAATGCAACTGCTCTTCCCACTTGCCTTGAAAATCTAACACGCATGCTCTCAGCATATCCTCTAAAGTCTGAATAGTCCTCTCAGATTGGCCATCCGTCTGAGGATGATAGGCCGTACTGAATTGCAATTTAGTTCCCATGGCTGACTGTAGACTTTTCCAAAAACTCGCGGTAAACCAGGGATCACGGTCCGAAGTGATCGATACCGGCACTTCATGAAGATGAACAATCTGCCGTACGTATAATTCTGCCAACCTTTCTAGCTCGGAGTCCTTTCGCACTGCCAAGAAGTGCGCTGACTTGGTCAATCTATCCACTATCACCCAAATAAAGTCATGTCCCCTCTGACCTCTTGGTAGTCCCGTTACAAAATCCATTGTAATATGCTCCCATTTCCATTCTGGGATTTCTAATGGCTATAACATCCCACCAGGCTTACAATGCTATGCCTTCACTTGTTGGCACGTCAAGCACTTAGCCACATGCTTGGCCACGTCCACTTTCATTCCGTTCCACCAATAGTGCTAACAAAGGTTCTGGTACATCTTAGTGCTGCCCAAGTGAATGCTGTAGTGGCTCCTGTGAGCTTCCGACAAAATCTCTTCCTTGAGTTTCAAATCATCCGGCACGTACAATCATCCGCGAAACCTAAGGATTCCATCTTCTGACACCTGAAAGTCTGGTTTCCTTTTAGAGTTATCCATACTCAAAATTTTCTGAATCTCAACGTCCGTAGACTGCAACGCCTTAATCCTGGCTTGCACTTCTGGTTCAATCCTTAATGTCGCCATCAGACTAGAGAGGTGTCCTACCTTGAACTTAAATTCTGAGTCCCACGCTCCTTCTAGTAAGGTCCACTCTTTAACCAGCAAATGCGCGATGCTCGATTTCCGACTTCAGGCATCTGCCACCTGGTTGGCCTTTCCGGGGTGATACAATATGTCGCAGTCATAGTCCTTCAACAATTCCATCCAACGCCTCTGCCTCATATTCAGTTCCTTCTGCGAAAACAAGTACTCAAGACTCTGGTGGTCCGTGTAGATCTGGAACCTTTCCCCACATAAGTAGTGCCTCCAGATTTTAAGCGCGAAAATAATCGCTGCCAGTTCCAAGTCATGGGTCGGGTAGTTCATTTCATGAGGCCTTAATTGCCGTGATGCATAAGCAACGACACTTTCATGTTGCATTAGCACGCATCCCAATCCTCTAAGTGAAGCATCACTATAAATCTCATACCCGCCCGGTCCAGAAGGAATCGTCAACACTGGCGCCGTTGTCAATCTTCGCTTCAGCTCCTGAAAACTCTCTTCGCACTTTTCGGTCCATTCAAACTTAGTCTCCTTCTTAAGTAATCTCGTCAATGGAGTGGCTATCGCTGAGAATCTTTCCACAAATCTCTGATAATAACCTGCCAGTCCTAGAAAACTTCGAACCTCAGTAATTGTCATCGGTCTCGGCCAATTCGTTACTGCTTCAATCTTTGCCGGATCCACGGAGATTCCTTCTTCGGATATTATATGCCCAAGAAACGCTACTCGGTTCAGCCAAAACTCGCACTTGCTAAACTTAGTATACAGTGCATGCTCTCTTAACGTCTGCAGAACCTTTTCCAAATGTACTTCGTGTTCCTCAAAGCTCTTTGAATACACTAAAATATCATCGATGAAGACAATAACGAACTGGTCTAAGAATTCCTTGAAAACTCAGTTCATTAGGTCCATGAAAGCAGTAGGGGCATTAGTCAGTCCAAACGGCATCACTGTGAACTCATAGTGTCCATATCTAGTCCTGAACGTTGTCTTTGGAATATACTTCTTTTGGATCCTTAACTGATGATACCATGTCCTGAGGTCAATCTTAGAAAATACCGAGGCTCCTTGCAACTGATCGAACAGGTCGTCAATCCTTGGGAGGGGATACTTATTCTTGACCGTCACTTGGTTCAGCTGACGGTAGTCGATACACAACCTTAGCGACCCATCCTTCTTTCTGACGAATAACACCGGCGCTCCCCATGGAGACGCACTCGATCGGATAAAACCTTTGTCCAGTAGTTCCTGCATCTGAACCTTTAATTCCTTTAACTTTGACAATGACATCCTGTAGGGCGGCTTCGAGATTGGCTCAGTCCCAGGGGCCAACTCGATAACGAACTCTACTTCTCTTTCTGGCGGCAATCCCGGTAATTCCTGAGGAAAGACATCGGGAAAATTGCATACCACTGGTATATCCTCAAGCTGCATTTCACCTCCCGTCGGATCAACCACATTGGCTAAATAACCTTGACAGCCCTCGCTCAACAATTTAGTTGCTTCCACAGACGAAACCCAAGGGATCGAGGTTCCTCCTCGACTCCCAACAAACTTAAATCTAGGGTGTCCAGCCGGGCCAAACCGAATCACCCTGCTACTACAGTCCATTACTGCGTTCTGCTTAACTAACTAGTCCATGCCCACAATCAAATCAAAATCATACATCGGCAACACAGCTAGGTCTATCCTGCTTTCTACACCGCCGATCACTATCTCACAGTTCGAGCATCCTAGTGATATGCATATCTTGTCTTTCAACGACGTAGTCACACACAATTGTACTTCTAACACAACAGGCTTTAATCCAGTCAATTCAACAAACTGAGCAGATATAAACGAATGTGATGCTCCCGGATCGAATAATGCATACGCAACATGCTTGCACAGAGAGACCGTACCTGTGACCACTCCCGGCGCATTCTCCACTTCCCTTCGTGCCATGGCATATACACGTCCTTGTGCCGATGGCCTGTTCGCACTAGCCGGCAGAGAATTCCCAGGCTGATTCCCAAATCGAGGTGGTTGTTGCATCGGGGTTCCCGTGGGGCATTGTTGGGGGCAATTCCTGATCTGATGATCCATACTCCCACACTTGAAGCAGGCCCCAAATCTATTCTGTTGATGGCTCGGCTTTCCAATATTCTTCTTGATCAGTGGAATGAATCGCCGATTTCCCGCCATCGGTTTCTTTCCCAGGCGGCGATTGTCCCTAGCCAAGACGAACCGCGATCCAAATGCGGCTGCCCTATCAGTCTGATCTCGCTTTATGGCCTGAGCCTACTCATACATCTCATTGTAGTCCTTGATGTTCAGCGATATCATTTGACTTCTCAGGTCTGGTTTCAGTCCATCTCGGAATCTCCGCGCCTTGTCCTCAGGGTGCTCTACCATCCTTGACGCGAACCTTGACAGTATTGTGAATTCTGCTTCGTACTGATCAACTGTCATCGATCCTTGGCGGAGCCTCATGAATTCCACTAACTTCCTTTCTCTAGCACTCTCAGAGAAGAACTTTCCCAAAAAGCTCTCCGAAAATACGGCCCATGTCTGAGCAGTTCTCTCGGGAAGCACCCTTCCTTTAGTGGCCTTCCACCAGTCATTGGCGTTGTCCTGCAATTGGTATACTGCCAATGTTACCTTTTCAACCTCAATGCACCCTAGCACTTCAAATGCATTTTCCAGTTCCTCAACCCAACGGGGTGCGGTCTTGGGATCACCCTTGCCATTAAATTTTGGCGGCTTCAGTTTCAAAAACTGATCTACTAATTTAGACATCGGCCTGTTCACATTCACTAGTCCTGGGATTGGATTCTCCGCATTCCCCCGATTCCCACCATTTTCATTGTTTCCATTATTCCCATTGGCCCTATTAGCAGCAGCGATGGCGGCCTCAATAACAGCAGCAATTGTGGTATCTCTTTCCTGGGCTAGTCTACCTCCCAAAATTCCCGCTTCCTCAAGAGCCCTTAAAATTCCATCCACCCTGGGGTCCTCGGCCACTCTCACTTGTGGTTCTACACGATCTGGTTCACGACCTCAGCCTTTACCTCTACCTCTACCTCTTCCACGGCCTCAACCTCTACCTCTTCCTTGGTTACTCGTCTCCCCAACTTGCATGTCCATCCTCCTGCTATAGTTCCCACATCGGGATTAGAGACCTAACCCAAACTAAACCGGTCTAGAGTCCTAGGCAGGGGACTTAATGCTATAGCACTCAATCACTCAGCATGTGATTAAGCATAAATAGCACGAGACTTCAATCACAAGAATACGTGTACTGACCTCGAGTCCTGCCGCACCTGCACCTTACAGGTCAACTAAAACAAGCACTCAATCAAACACAAGCAGTCATGAGATACACATAGCACACGAGGTCACTCTACTGGCTACCTAAGGTCATCGCTCCTTATCACTCCAGGCTTCGATCTAATTGGATCGAGCTGATCTTGCTCTGATACCAAATCAGACGGGGAATGTCACGCCCCAAACCCTACGGCGCACGAGCATCCCTGCCATGGTCGATTTGAGTGCGACGTCCCAGGACGCGTCGCCGACCCTAATTCCCAACACAGAGACTTAAAGCACATGCAGAAGCAAATCAACACCCGTACATAGATAAACACACAACAGAGGATAGCCACAGAAATCAACACTTGTACTAGTACTGGAAATCATATACAATATCCTTATACATCCCGAACATCAAAAATCAAAAGCGAGTCAAGGCCACTACTGACAAAAAAGGGGGTAAGTGGCTTGGGGGGTCAGTCTACTACTAATGGTGGGGCGCTGGTCAAAAAGGTGCTAGCCCTACCAAATCTAAGGTGAACACTAAGCCTTACGGTGCCCAGTCTGAGTCGAAATCAGAAGACTCCAAAGATGAAGAGCTGTCAGGCATCTCCTCCTCGAACCCTGATGAGTCCGACTCCGACTCGACCTCAGCAGCCTCCTCCTCTAAGGCCATATCCTCCGGCTCGGCCTCCGGAACAGGAACCTCCTCGATCGGCTCCGGCTCTCCGTCGTCCATGTCCATATCCGCCGGCTCGAACTCATCCATCTCGTACTCGACTGGAACTCCGTCGGAACTCATGCCTTCCTCAGATGAGGAACCAGGGTCCACCACCTCACTATCGAGGCATCGAGGATATCTCGTGCCCATCTCGGTAAGCGAAATATCAAAAGTTCGGAGAGGACCATACTCTCCGAAGCTGTCCCCGAAGCACCATGCCACGTACTCGTGGGTCTGGTAATGTGTCGCCCCCACCTCCACCCAAACAATAGAATGATACCTAACATACGATTCCCCGTTCCCTACGCGGTGTATCGTCCTCGTCCGCTCTACCAGGAGCGGAATCCCAAAACGAATCGGAATCTCGGGCATCTTAACACTGGGGGTCTGAAAATGGGGTTTAATACAACAGTGAGAATAATCTCAGTGAGTAATTCCCTAAACCTAAACTAGGCTAACGTGCACCTCCTGACAAGTACGAAACGACACACAATTCAAACGTATTTGACTCAGGCCCTTGGGCCTAAATGAAAATTTTACTTGACCCTGCAGGTTAGGCATTTTATATAGATAATCACAAGTGTGCCATAACATTTGAAACGTAGTACAAATGCACATATCACTTAATTCCGATGTATGTAATGCACGTGCTCATGTTCGCACTCATGTCATGCCTCAATAATGCAGTAACGCACACTCGCATATTAGCACACTGCCATTTACCAATTTCTCCTCCGACCCACGTTAAACGCATCAGGTCCGACCCACGTAAAACGCATCAGGTCCATCATTTCGAGATCGATCTCTGGCCCGCATAAAACGCATTAGGCTCATGACACATTACTCGCGTAAAACGCATCAGGTTGGTCATCCTCCGGTAAACCGGGCATCGTCCCACGTAACACGCCTCAGGACGGGTTCACTACCCCATGTAAAACGCATCAGGGTTTATTGTGATCACACATTCACAAGCACCAATTTATATCTGAACTCTGCATAAGACGCATCAGGGCATTTTAGGTGATCACAATGCACATGTCACTCAAGCACGCTCGTATATGCACATGCCGTGCCAATACTTGAGATGCACACTCATGGCCATAACGTTCACATCTGGGCATTCACTTGAACCACACAATTTCAATCTCATAAATCAACATGCCCGAACCGACAATTAATTTAAACAACCGTGGCACAAGCTCAATCCGCATTTCAATATGCCCAACCAACACGTAAGCACGACCATGGAATCAGTTCAAGCACTCATGCACGATACACAATTCGCAAGCATAAATTACACAACTAGTCCAACATGAATCCATAAAAATCGAGGTCCATCAAGCTACTCCCTTCCTCAAGGCATTAGACATGTGTCACGACACTACAAAATTACTCGCATTTAGGGACAATCCAACCACTAGTTTGGTCAAGTTATCATTTCCGGCACTTACACTCCAAATCTCAAATCAATCGCGCCTTGTCTAACAAATTTCCAAGGTGGACAGCCACTAAATCGATCGCGCCGGGCCATTTAATGACCTCAAAATGTTCAATTAGACTCCCCAAGATATCATTTTAATCAACCACCAAAATACCAAATAGGGCGCACACTAGAATCCACGTTTCAAACCCGAACTTCCCCAAAATTGGGCCATTCCGAACCGATTCTGTCCAGCCTATGTATCGCGCCTCTCGTGCTACTAATTCTCCATTAATTCATCATACTAATCCACCGAATCAACCACAATCACAACCCCTAATCACATTCGCAATTTAACCCCCAAATTACCCTATTTAACCCCTAAAACCCGTCTAGAAATGCAAATTATCCTAATTAGGGTTTAGGGTCAAACTCACCGGATGTCCTAAGCTTCAACCGAGCGAGACACGCAGCAATGGCGGCTGGACAGCGACGACCCCTCGCCGGAACAGTAACGGCAGCGGCGGCTCCGGCGAACGGCGTAAACGGCGGCGACGAACTAGACGATTCCGCGGCCTAGATGGACACGGCCAAAGAGAGTGGGACAGCTGGGTGAGGCTGGGTGAGGCGGTGGTGGTGGCGGAACAACCACCGGCGGCGGCGGAGCTCCTCCGGCGAAGGGGCCTTCCACGACCAAAACTAGGAGGAAGAGAGAGAGAGAGTGATGGCTGTGGGCAGAAGGCTGGTGGTCGGCTGAGGTGAGGGGGCGGACGGCGGCCCACGGCAACGGCACCGGCTACCTCGCGGCGGCGACGGGGCGGCGCGGCGAGCCGGCGAACTGCGGAAGCCAATGGGAAGAAGAGGGAGTGGGCTGAGGCGGGTGGTGCGGCTGGAGGGGCGCTTGGCAGCGGCGACAGCGACGCTCGGGCGTCGAGACGGCGCTGGGTAGCCGGCCGGACGACTGGACGATGATTGGGTCTCATCGGACGCGGCGGCGAGCTCACTGCTGTGCGCGCGGAGGAAGAGACCAGTTGGTCAGGGGCGGTGACTGGCGGATGTCGCGTTGCGGCGGTCGAGCTGGCTGGCGACGATGGCGGCGTGCGCCGGTCAGGGGCTCGGGCGGCGTCGGCTGGGCGACGTCGGGCGCGAGGGCAGCGGTGACGGCTTGCTGCCGTGCGCATGAGAGAGAGGAAGGGAACGGTCGGGGCGACGGCTGGTGATCGGCACGACGGCTACCGGGCTTGCTGGCGGTGGTGACTGGCGGAGTAGTGTCGGGCGGAGGCGGAAGGCGAGTGAGCGACGGTCATGTTGGCTGGGCAGAGAACGAAGCAGGACCAAAACAAGGCGAGTTCGGGGAAAGAAGAAGAAGACTGAAGAAGAAGACCAGAAGAGAAGAAAAGGAAGAAGAAAGAGAAAAAGAAAGAAGGAAGATGAGAGAGAATTGTCGGGGGGTTGGTCTGCAAGACGTGGGCTGAGGTGACGTTGCAGAGAGAGAGAGACGTGCGCGGTCAGAGGGGGGGAGCGTGCGCGCGGAGGAGAGAGAGAGAGAGAGAAATAAAAAAAAAATAAACTTCATTCAAATATTAAGCGCGATCCAATGGCTCAAATTCAAAACCGAAAATAATCTACCGGTCCAAAATAAACCTCGAATATAAAAAGGGACAAAGTTCAAATTAATTAAACCAAACTATAACGAGAAAGGTCTATTAATCCAAATTCGCACTCGGTCAAAAACTTCCATTTTTCCATCATTCCTGACAATCTCAATCCTGGCTACCATAATATTGACACTGTCCAATTTATTTCGTCCCAACACTCCCGAAAATCGACTGCCAAGTCCGGGGTTTAAATAACGGCCAAATTCGATCGAGTGCGATTCTAACGAAATCTCTATTTTTAAAAACAAAAACCCGAGAGTGATCAGTTCTCAAGAGAGATTCTATTATAAGCGCACTGACGAATTACACGTTTTATAAATCCCAAAAATGGGCCGAAATTCGGGATGTCACAGTGCATGTTAGCCTAGTTTAGGTTTAGGGAATCTACTCGCTGAGATTTATTCTCACTATTGTATAAACCAAACTTATCAGATCTCCAGCCTTGAGGATGGCAGGCATACCGATACGTTTTAGGAGGAGCCCCGGCTAGATATAGTGCTTGACCGCAGAGCCACGTACCCCCTTTTGACGTTTGTTGCTGTTGACCCACTTTTGATTTTTGCGCGCAAGCTGTAAATGGATGATGTATATGGTTCCCAGTTTTAATGCAAGTGTATATTTGTTTATGTTGGTTGTCGTGCGGCTATCCTTGGTTATGTGGTTTAATTTTGTTCGGGTATTGTATTGCTTCCGCGTATGCTTAATCTCTGTGTTGGGCGTTTGGTCGGCGACGCGTCCTGGGACGTCGCACTCGAATCGATCTTTGCGAGGGATGTGGCACGCTGTAGGGTGTGGAGCGTGATAGGGACATATCTCCATAGATAAAATTAAGCGATTAGTAAATGATGGAGTACTCGATACTTTGGATTTTACTGATTATGATATTTACGTGGACTGCATAAAGGGAAAGCAGACCAACAAGACAAAGAAATGTGCCAGGAGGAGTACAGACATATTAGAAATCATACATACGGACATTTGTAGTCCTGATATGAACTCGTATGGTCAGTAATACTTCATCTCCTTCATTGATGATTACTCATGTTACATGTATCTCTACTTACTTCATAATAAGCATGAAGCATTGGATGCCTTTAAGGTTTTTAAGGCAGAAGTAGAGAAACAATGCGGCAAGCAAATTAAGATCGTGAGATTAGATAGAAGTGGAGAATTTTATGATGGATACATTGAAGATGGACAAGCACCTGATCCGTTTGCAAAGTTTCTTCAAGAAAATGAGATAGTTGCCCAATATACTCTGCTAGGTTCTCCAGATCAAAATGACATAGCAGAAAGAAGAAACCGAACTTTATTGGACATGGTGCGGAGTATGCTTAGTAGTTCCAAACTTCCTAAGTCCTTGTGGACTGGAGCTCTTAAAACGATAGTGTACATATTAAATCAAGTTCTAACTAAGGCTATTCCAAGGACGCCTTTTGAGTTATTCAAAGGTTGGAAACCAAGTTTGCGACATGTACACGTTTGGGGATGCTCGTCTGAAGTAAGAGTCTGTAATCCACAAGAAAAGAAGTTAGACCCAAGGACTATAAGTGGGTATTTCATTGGACATGCCAAAAAATCCAAGGGATACAAGTTTTATTGTCCATCTCATACTATTAGGATTGTGGAATCAAGAAATGCTAAGTTTCTTGAAAGTGATTTGAATAGTGGGAGTGATCGATTGAAGGACAATGTTCCTGAGAAAGATCATTCAGATACTCAACCTTCCACTTCAAGTATTAGGTTGGTTGTTGTTCATAATGTCCCTTCGGTTCAGCCGGCTATTGAACAACCGACTATTGAAGTTCTACAACCTGCTGATATTCATCTGGTAGATCACGTTGTTCAGCAATTACAAAAAACTATTGAACAACAAGCTTCTCAGGAGAATGTTGATGCAACATTAAGAAGATCTACTAGAATAAGGAAATCAGCAATTCCTGGTGATTATATTGTGTATCTACAAGAGTCTGACTATAATATTGGAGCTAAGAATGATCCTGAAATGTTTTCACAAGCCATGAGTAGTGATGAATCAAATTTGTAGTACAATGCCATGAAGGATGAAATGAGTTCTGTGGCATCAAATAAAGTTTGGGATTTGGTTGAGTTGCCTAATGGTGCAAAAGCCATTGGTTGTAAATGAGTCTTCAATACTAAGAAGGACTCATTGGGCAACATTGAGAGATATAAAGCTAGACTCGTTGCCAAAGGATTCACTCAAAAAGAAGGAATCGATTACACGGAGACCTTTTCTCCTATATCTAAGAAAGATTCTCTTCGTATTGTTTTGGCCTTGGTTTCCCATTTTGATATGGAATTACATCAAATGAATGTGAAAACAGCGTTCCTCAATGGAGAACTAGGGGAGGAGGTTTACATGAAACAACCTAAAGGATTCTCCTCTAGTAAAGATGAGCAATTGGTATGCAAGCTTAAAAAATCTATATATGGCTTGAAACAAGCATCCCGTCAATGGTACTTAAGGTTCCATGATGTCATCTCTTCATTCAATTTTGTAGAGAATATCATAGATCAATGCATATACCAGAAAGTCAGTGGGAGCAAAATTTGTTTTCTTGTGTTATATGTGGATGATATTCTACTTGCAATCAATGATAAGGGGTTGTTGCATGAGGTGAAACAATTCCTCTCTAAGACTTTTGACATGAAGGATATGGGTGAGGCATCTTATGTTATTGGTATTAAGATCCATAGAAATAGAACTCGAGGAGTTTTAGGACTATCTTAAGAAACCTATATCAATAAGGTCTTGGAAAGATTTCGGATGAAAGATTGTTCACCAAGTATAGCACCCATTGTGAAGAGTGATAGGTTCAATTTGAACCAGTGCCTGAAAAACGATCTAGAAAGGGAACAAATGAAGAACATCCCATATGCTTTTGTTGTCGGAAGCTTGATGTATGCTTAGGTTTGCACTCGACCTGACATTGCTTTTGCTGTGGGAATGTTGGGAAGATATCAGAGTAATCCAAGGATAGACCACTAGAAAGCTGCGAAGAAAGTGATGAGATACCTTCAAGGTACTAAAGGCTATATGCATATGTATAGATGGACTGAGAACTTGGAAGTAATTGGTTATTCGGATGCGGATTACGTTGGTTGCTTTGCTCTAAAATCAACATAATGATACATTTTTATGTTAGCCAGCGGAGCCGTGTCATGGAGGAATGTGAAGTAGACTTTGACTGCTACTTCCACTATGGAGGCTGAGTTCATTTCTTCTTTTGAGGCTACCTCGCATGGTGTATGGTTGAAGAGTTTCATTTTAGAGCATAGAATTGTTGATTCTATTTCTAGACCATTAAGAATATATTGTGACAATTCAGTTACAGTTTTTACGGCTAAAAATGCTAGAAGTGGCAGTCGAAGTAAGCAAATCGACATTAAGTATTTAGCCATAAAGGAATGTGTTAAGGAGAATAAAGTGGTCATTGCACACGTTCGCACTGAATTGATGATAGCCGATCATTTAACTAAAGGCATGCCATCAATGAAGTATAAGGATTATGTGACTAGTACGAGAATACTTCCCATAATGTGATTTATTGTTGCAAGGATGACTTTTGTTGTTTGAAACTCTTATTCAATTGTAATGTTATTCTCAATTTCTGTTGTGTACATTCAGTTGTTTATGAGAATAACAATTATCCTTGGTTCTGGAATAAACATAGGGTTTATTCATTAAGATGTGTTATCACATATGGGCTAACATTAAAGGAATAAGATGCATTGTGATACATGGAAGATATTACTCGCTTTTAGAGGACATGTCACCATGATTCATGTGTCTTGTTTCTTTTCTTAAGCATATTATTTTCGTGGATTTGGTTGGGTAATTCGTATGATGAAAATGTTGGAATCAAGTGGGAGAATGTTATATTTATAATGTGATCCCACATTTAGGAATATAGTTTTGAAATAAAAACTTATCCATTGGGTTTGACCCACGTTTTCTCTTTTAAGTGACGGTTATCTACATACGATTTTTCCACAGTTCATACCCCATCGATGGTAACCGCCCTTTTCGGTAACTGTTTTGATGGGAAGCGGTTTATAAAAACGAACGTTCATTCCATAAGAGCAGACACAAGGTCTAACGTAAACCCTCTCATTCGGTAATACACCATCAGTACGTGAGGGGATTGAGTTAGTAAAGTGCGCCCGTAATCGATGTCGAATTGACGTCGAACTACCATGGATTTTCGACAAACGTAAAGTTGAACAATGGCTGGAGGTCAGTTTATTTTTTATCCTATTTTCCGCATTTGATTCTAATTGTGCTTAAATTTTGTTCTTCTATACATGATTAGAATCCTTCAGTTTTAGTCTAATAGCTCACCCTTGCCGACCCTGGCACCTGGCGGGTCCGGTGACCAGCTAAGGGAAGAAGGAAAGTAAAAAAAGAAATAAAGAGAAAGGGAAATTTTTTTAAAAAATTCGAAAATTCAAAAAAATAAAAATATTTAAAAACTGCCACATCAACTTTGGCCGGATGGCCGGCATCCACGTTAGATTGGCACAAATGCAAAAGATTTATGATTGAATTGAAAAAAAAAATTACGACTAAATTGACACAATTATAATAGGTTTAAGACTTTTTTGGTAATTTTCTCTGGAGTAATTTCTCTAATATAAAATTGGAATTTCGTAATTTAGTAATTAATCCATTAAATTAATTGGGTGTTACTATCCTCATCCACACATACTTGAAAAAAAATCCCAAAATGATCGGAGCTTCTTACCACAAGGTATCGGATGAGAAATTATTGGTGCCATACTTTTGTGCATGTCTCTGTTACCAAGCTTCAAAACTTGACATCTTTCATTTATAGGGTTAATACCATTAAAATTTCCAAACTGGTACATCTGTGACAAATTTACCCCAAACTATTTTTTTGATCATAAAAAACCCTAAATTGGTACACTTGTGACAATTTTATACCGAACTATTTTTTTTACCATAAAAAAACCCCACACTGGTATACATGTGACAATTTTACCCCAAAACTAATTTTTTAGCCATCAAAAACCCCAAACTGATACACTTGTGACAAATTTACCCTCCGTTAGTTTCCGCTAAATTTTACTGTCAAATTGCAAAGTTTAATGACATGTGGTAATTGACATATGTACCGATTTTGGGTTTTAGCCCTCTGTTTGTCACAAGTTTACCAATTTGTGATTTTTTGTGATATTAATATAATTTAACGGATACTAACAGAGGACAAATTTATCACAAATGTACCAGTTTGGAGTTTTTAGTGGTTAAAAAATTAGTTCGGGAGTAAAATTATCACAGGTGTACCAGTGTGGGGTTTTTTGTGGTCATAGAAATAGTTCGGGGTAAAATCGTCACAAATGTACTAGTTTAAGATTTTTGGTGGTCAAAAAAATAGTTCGGGTAAATTTATCACGTGTATTAATTTGGGATTTTTTGTGGTCAAAAAAATAGTTCGGGATAAAATTATCACAGATTTATCAATTTAAGATTTTTCGTGGTATTAACCATTCATTATATTAATCATAATTTCGTTTCTCATTTGCTCCCTGCAGGACCACTGCTCAGATAAAAGTATTAATTGTTGATTTAAGGGGTGGTTCCCAAATTCCAGAAGGTTGCCACTTGCCACTTCACTTATTTTTGCTAATGGCATCTCGACTCCCTTAGGCTAGTAGCTTGAACAAGCCCAAAAACAATAATTCGCAAATTATGTCCCATGGACCGGCCCCATCTACCTCGTGCATGAGAAATGCGGGGGTTGGCTCGATCGGGTCGATTCGGGTTTTTAAGCTCTCGACAGCTCCTGAATTTTATTAATTTGTATTTCATTATCTTGAGCATCATTAGTGCTGGAGAGGCGGATTTTTTTTTTTTTTAATCTTTGATGTTGAATGGGCTAGGCTTGTTCGTAAAAGTTGTTCCCCTAGCAAATTCCCATAATGAACTGAGCGAGACCAAATCATATTAAGGAGTTGGAGCCGCCACTGGCCAATTTTAGCGGCTTTTCGTCAGCCACACGCATGATCCACAATATGGCGCGCGAAGCCGATGACGTGGTCCTGATACCTATATCTTTTAGTTAGAGAGAGAAAAAGGAGAAGATATACTGAAGAGAGATGAAAGGAAAAGTCCTTAATTAAGCGAATGGAGAAGAAATGGTAAAAAAGAAGAAGATAAAAACCTTTAATTTCTAGATGCGTATCTTTCATTGCCTGCATGCATGGCCGGAAAATGGTGCACCAAAGCCAATGACGAGGCGCTGATACATAAACCCTTAGGTTAGAGAGAGAAAAAAGAGAAGATATTTTGGAGAGTGAGTGATGAAAAATAAAATCCTGAGCGAAAGGAGGAGAAATGATTAAAAAAAAGAAATAGATAAAACCATTTAATTTTTACATGAGTTTATTTCACGAAAAATCACCAATTTGAAATATTTCTAAAAATACTCACGGCTATCGCTTGCAAAAATGAATTGATTAGAAAAAATTTTACCATTAATAAAACTTTTAGGCAAAGATTTGATAATGAAAATATATTCCGTCGACTAGTTTTGCTAATCAACACAAATAAAAAAAATTTAGAAAAATGTATCAATGATTTTTCGTGAAAAAAGGAAAGTCAGTAATAAGCTTCGAAACTCAACCTCTTTCGTTATTATTACTAGTGTGACTGTTAGCTTCACTATCTCATTTTGGCCATCGAAGACCTTTACCTTTATAAGTGGTCGAACCTACTAAAGGCTAAGTCCAAGTAATATCCACGAGGAAACAAGCTCTGTCTCCCCAGTCGGCTTCCCAAATCTTCATCACCACTAGCCCACGTGTCGTCATTGCCGCCTGCTGTCGCTTACCCCGCCTTACTTTGTCGACAGATCCCTGCCTCTGTTCGAGCCATATGACGTCGCCGGCAGCCCAGCACTTGCCCTTTGAGCTCGACAAGGCCACTCAAGAGCCCTCCTTGCACCCGACCCCACTTCTATCTTCCACTTTCTCTCCATTGCGGCAATTCCCCCTCCAGGGCTGTTGTTGGCCCCTTTTGAGCTTGGATCAACCCAAATCCTAGTGAAGTCGAGCCTTAGATCTCAGATCTAGAACTCGGTCAACCTCTGATTTGGAATGCGAGGCTTGATTGTGCCATCAGACTTCGAGCTCGAAGACACATAGGATAAACCGCAATGGTGCCAGCGCAAGTCGGAGGCGAGGGTGTTGACCAAGAGCAGAGGTCTCTATCACCGTCCGGGTTTGCCGTTAAATCTATCTAATCTACTCTACAATTCATTGATGTCCGGAGAGCTCGCTGATCTCTTTATCCATTCTCAAGATGGAGTCGTTATCCTCCTGCGGCCAATGTCTGGGTCATCTTGTACTCCGCCACCTGGACGACCCTTTCGTCATCGGATGCCACCTCGAGTGGTCTGCGGGATATTGCCAGGAAGCTTCTTCCTGAACTCCAAGAATGCCATGTCCAGGAATGGCAAATTCCAGACACTATTGGCGCTGCCACCGGCGTTGTTCTGTCAGGCTAGTACTTTTATGGTTTCCACCACCCGCCTCTTGGGCACTTCCTCCAGCTCCGCCTTCTCTTTGTCGTCCATTGTATCGACCCTACCTTCAAAGTTCTGGACATGCGGCTTCGCCGCCTCTTCGGCTTCCAAATTTCCTCTTTTTCGCCATCATGCTTTGCTTTCGTCGAGCATACTACTTCAATTTCTCTTACTTTTATAGGATAATTTTTTATGGTGACATTATAACGCGAAGACTCCCTCCATGGGGGTGTGGCCCTAGGGTTGCCAGAGGCTGGGCCGCCATTTCACACGAGTGAAATAGTTCAATGTACAATGAGGCACAATTGTGAAGTCCCATGGTGAGAGGCGATGTGACATCCATCATGGCAAGGTGCGGTAGCTAGCACATAAGTTATTGGAGGTAGGGATGATAAGTTCTAGCTTAACCTATCATGTTATAATCGGTTCCCAATTTTTAAAATTTAGAATCTATCATGTTTGCTCTAGAACATGTTTTGGAGCCTACTCTATTTTTTTGGTCCGATTCCAAGAACTACCCAAGAACCTGTTTTTCTTTTGTTCCTTTTTCTAGTTCATTTTTCCAACAAAATAATATGAATATCAATTAAATGATTCAAAGTAAAAGATGAATATTAAATATCACTATCCATCAAAAGCAACAATCCCTAAGATGAGTAATTGAAATTACTATCCGCTAAAAACAACAATCCCTAAGATGAACAATTGAAATTACTATCCATCCAAAGCAACGATCCAAAGTATACTAATAGTATATTTTAACACTAGCTAAAAACCAATTCTAAAACTGGTCCGGTCGGTCCGGTTCCCGGGTAGGTCTTTACTTGAAACTGGGAACCGGACCGGTTTCAATTAGTTCCCAAAAAAAGGAATTGGTTCATGGACCGATTCAAATAGGAACCGGTTCCCGGACTAATTTTTCAGGTGGTCCAATCTTGTTATCGGGTAAACTTGGTCTGGTTGCACACCCCTAATTGGAGGAGAGATTTGAATGTTATTTAGAGTAGGGAAAATACCATCAAAAATCACAAACTATGCCACTTGTGATAAATTTACCCTCAATATTTTTTGTGACACGAAAAATCCCAAATTATGCCACTTGTAATAAATTTACCCTGAACTTTTTTTGGTGACACGAATAACCCCAAATTATGTAACTTCTAACACATTTACCCCACAATACTTTGGCCATGGGCATTTTGTCTTTTTCCTTTTATTTTTTTTTTCCTTTTATTTTTCTTTTCTAGCAAGGGTAGCCCACGCCGGATTAGGCGAAGGTAGCCTTTGCTGGCATCGAGCGAGGGCTTCCCTTTCTGGCGGCGAAGGCCACCCTCGCCGGCGTCAAGCCAACCTTGCCCGACATCGACGAGGTCGCCCTCACCTAGGCGAGCGAGGGCAGCCCTCGCTGAAAACAGAAAAGGAAAAAAATCAGAAAAAGGAAAAAGATGAAAATGTCCATGGCCAAGTATTGTGGAGTAAATGTGTCACAAGTAACATAATTTGAGGTTTTTCGTTTTACAAAAAAAAGTTCAAGGTAAATTTGTCACAAATGGCATAATTTGGGGTTTTTAGTGTTACAAAAAAAAATTAAGGGTAAATTTTTCACAAGTAGCATAGTTTTGGGTTTTTGGTGATATTTTCTCTTTAGAGTATTTTTGGGTAAAATGGGTAAATTTGCTTAAATTTAAGGGTATTTTGGTTTGATGAGATAACTTTACTTGGTAAAGTTAATAAATCCTAATTTAAGAGGATCTCAATCCTTGTCTTTTACATTTACATGGTCAAAATTTTGCATATTTCAATTTGAATTGGATTTCATTCACGAGCTCAAATTTATGACATATTTTAACAAACTTTCGCCTAGGATCAATGTCTGCCATATTTCAATCGCTTTACTATTACCTAGAATTTCGCCAATACCTAAAAATTTTTTGCTACTCTCCCACATTCTTTATAGGCTCCTTGACCACTACTAATGTCTATCAAGTATAAGTTGCACTTGAATTTCTCCATAACCATGAAGCTTATCTGAATATCAGTTCTACTTGCACTTTTATCTATTCTACAAGAATTGTTAGATACAATCTCATCTACCACAAATAAAGCAAAAGCAACATTACATCTACACCTGTCAAGAGATTGAACTCATACCTTATCAAATTCAGTGGCTACAACATCGATTGGCTATGCAGGCTCTACGTCATGGCAAGCACCATTTGAGTTGATTATGGCACTAGTACCTACTATCTCAGGAGTTCTCGATTGCAACTTCACTTTGAGCTTCACTATCCCTAATCATATAAGCAAGCATTTCCGATAAAACTCCTACTTAGAATTACTAGAAACTTATTGACTGTAACTTCTTTGTTGGTTAGCAACATGTAAATTTAACTTCAAACATCACCGTCGATAGACCTTCTCACCTAGTGTATAACCTAAGAATAAGCTGAGGAAACCAACCATTTGAAACATTTAAGCAAATACACTAAGGGAAACCAAATGCATGCAATACAAAATAATTACATGGTAAGGAAACCAACTATATGAATCTTTTAGGCAAATATAACAAGGGAATCCAAATGTTTGTAATACAAAATAATCACATGGTAGCTTGTTATATTAAGCGTATTTGTTAGGAATCTCTTAGCCACACCTTCACTGAAGAGCATTTTATGGACCCTCTATAATAAGATTTTGCCAAAAAAAAATTCCAACATACTATGGTTCACTAGCACTGGGTGTTGTCTCATTATGGCCTCTTCCTTGTGGAATTCATTTAAAAACTCTAAGTAGAATTATGTGCCACTATTAGTCCGCACATCTTAATCATCTTAATAATCTCTGCTCCAATCAATGCTCTCCACTTCTTGATCTTGAAAACAACATAAAATTTGTGCCTCAGCTCAAACAATTCAAGTCTTTCTTGAGAAGTCATTCACAATTGTTAGCACAAATTTGACATTCTTCAAAGCCGCGTAAGCCATGAAAATTTTGAAGTGAATTAACTCTACATACTAGAAGTAACAACTCTCTCATAAATCACCTTATGAGTTAGTTCACAATGTACTTTAACGAATATTATACGAGCATGATTTTACTTTTAGAAATAGCATACTCTATTTCTTTTTCATTCTTCAATAATAGTATGTCGTGTTATGATTGCCCAGAAGTCTTAACATATAGTCAGCACTAACTTTTACAATTATGAGATTTTAGAGTTTCAAATTAGGACGAGAATACTCACTTGATGGCAGAAAAGTCAAAAGCTATTTAATTCGAGTATCTTGATATCCTATAATCATTTGAGCAAATGTCATACATTTACGAGGAATTGACCTTTTGACTGGAGATGTCAGGTTGGACTAGCTACAACTCACAGTAAGAGCCAGCTATTTGATACGCACTTCGCTCCGGCATGTCTTTATTCACAGTCACGAATCATTAATTATGTTAGTCAGAGGAGATGTCACATAAAAGGGGAGCTGAGGGTTATTAAATTATAATACTTATAACTTATTGAAACATCATTGATTAAAAGTTAAAAGATTGGTTAGAGGAAGGAAAAAGGGTTAATACTACCATGAAAATGTCAAACTGGTACATATATAATAAATTTATTATAAATTAATTTTTTGATCATTAAAAATCTCAAATTGGTACACATGTGATCAATTTACTCTCCATTAGTTTCCGTTAAATTTTCCTATCAAATTATTGAGTTAAATGACTTGTGACAGTTAACAAATGTATCATTTTGGGATTTTACCATCCATTTATCACAAATGTATTAGTTTGTAGTTTTTTTTAATATGAATCCATTTTAACGAAGGGTAAATTTGTCACAAATGTATTAGTTTTGAATTTTTTATGGTAAAAAAATTAGTTTGAGATAAATTTATCACAGGTATATCAGTTTGGAATTTTTGGCTGTCAAAAAATTAGTTTTGGTAAATTTATCATAGGTTACCTGTTTGGAGTTTTTCTTAGTATTAACTCAAAAAAAAATACTGAAATATAGCAAAAATTAAATTCCAAATGATTTTTTCCATATATAATACTAAGCTAAGAACGTAATGAAAATAGTGGTATGATAAATACATAAATTAAATTATAATAGCATTTTTTCAATACTTGTAAATTTTGTTTAGAATCTTTTGGCTCAAGTTCCGTCGGTCAGCAAGCAAAACCGATTGCCTATGCAAAAATTGTATCGAAGAGAGGAGGATGTAGATAAAATGTTTTTGTTTTTTTTACTTTATACACTAAAAGAACTAAATTAATATATAGAGAGAGACACACACCCCGTAAGAGAAGGCCTATTTCCGCGAGAAAATACACTAGCTCATTCAACAGGTGCAACCACTGGTGTTTGCTCCAGTGGCCACCCTTCCTACTTGAAAAGAAGTAATTGGGAGTTTGATTCCCCACCTTCTCGAGAGACTAGGGGTGGGTATGTGTAGTTTCATATATAAGTTTTGACTCACATGCCTTGCAATAGGCAGAACAAAATCTAAAAGTGAGTTGAAAATTAGAGTAGGACAGACCAATAATGCACAACGAGCGCCACTTTCCCTCCCCTATAAAGTGAGTTGAGAATTAAAGTAAGAGAGATCAACAATGCACAACGAGCGACACTTTCCCGTCCGATGAACACCACCTCTGCTGTCGCCTCCATTGTAGGCTTTCCACTGTGACAGCATTGAAGAGAGAGAGGTCGGATCAGATTGACGAAATGGGAGAGGACAGACCAACAATGCACAACGAGCGCCACTTTCCCTCCCCTATAAAGTGAGTTGAGAATTAAAGTGTGACATTTCGAACTTTCCGCCAATTGGAAATTATAAAATAACTGAGTTTTATGAAATGTGCTCGCAGTAAATTCTCGCCGGGAACTGATCATTCCTGGGAATGCTAATCATTAGGGAAAGGCTAATAGAGGAATTAAATTCGCACGACTAAAGAAAATTCGATCGTGAATAGATTTCGACCATTAAATCGCGCAAGTGATATTTTGAGCCACTGTTGGCCGATCTAAGGATAGTTAGGGGTCAGTTCGCCACTGTCCTAGTAGTGGATCGCGGGTGATTCTGTTGGACCACGAAACGACTTGACCAGCGATTCCGAAATTATACCGAACGATCGTACCCCTCGGATCAAGTGATTGATATTTGCGATTTTAATGACAATCGAGGTCGTCACGCACCGGACGGACTTGCACGTGACTCGATTTAATATCAGTCATAAGTCGATTTCGCGAATTTCTCCAGCAAGCCGCCCATTAGCCCGAGAAACACTCGAGTTGCGTTTAATATAATTTAATTATGGAATTTTTGCCCAAATTGGACGCCGGAAAATTAGGAAATCACGCAAAAACATTAGGACGACGTTGCACGTGACACGTGTCAATTTTTGGTGCGCTCAATTTCTTTGGAAAAATTTAATTTGGACGAGAAACGAAGAAGTTGACTGTTTTGCCCTTAAGGATTAACAAGAGGCATGCTTATGGAAGAAGGGGTATTTTAGTCATTTTTGCTTTAGATGTTTTTTTTGGGTCAAAGTTTCTAGATAAGACTCTCTCCCCTCTCTCTCCCTCTCCTTCGTGGACTTCCCCCCCCCCCCCCCCCTTTTTCTTTTTTATGGCCGTGAGTTTCCCCCTCCTCCACCGTGAGTTCTTCCTTGGCCATTCTCTCCACCTCTGGCGCCGCCGCCACACCGGACCACCCTCAAGCAACCGTCCACGCCGCCGTACGCCACCATCACCCCCTCCCGCCGTCCCTCTCTCTCTCTATTTCCCTCCCTCTCTCTCTTGGCTGTGAGGCCCTCGGCCACGCGCAAGCCACGCCGTCGCCGTCCAAGCCGATCACCGCCACCCGGAAGCCATTCATCATCGCCGTTGTCCCCGATTAAGTACCGCCGCTTTCCGTTCTAGCCGAGGAAGTCTAGAACGCGGGTAAGTCGCGCCTAAACCTAATTTAAGACTTCGGATATCAACGGGTAAATTCAAACAAAATCAGTATGGAATTAGGTGCGGAATCACATGGATAGGGGGTGAAAATTTTATGGCGGGCCTTAGGAATTAATTCGGGTAATATTCATTGGAAATTCAGAAAATTAGGGGCTGCGAATTACTGTTCATATGCCTCGAATCACTGTTCACTGGCTGTGGATTACTGTTCACTGAGCTGTGATGGTCCGATTGGGACACAAATTGGGTTTTTAGAATCGAGAATTTATGGTGAGAAAGTCCCGTGAATGACCGAAATCGATTTGACGTTGTTTGGTGGAAGAAAAATAATGATTTCTGTATTAACGGACTATTGTTTGGCAAATTTTGGGGTTTGTGTCATGGACGAATTTATCGAGTTCACCTTGGGTGAAATTATGGCTGAAATTATGATGGTTTGGGAGCAAATTAGGCTTGATTAGGGCCTAATTAGGTTTAGTTGGGTGTAGGGTGATTAGGGTATGTGATTAGGACTTAATGAGGTGGTTTAAATGTGATTTAAGGCCTAAATAGTGTTATGCCCTGGTACTGTTCACACAGAACCGAATTTGTGCAAATTGCCTAAGTTGGGACTCATTGGGTTCATTGATTAATGACTTGAATTTGGGCTTGGGTGACCATTTAGAACTGGTATAAACCCTATTGGACGACTCCGTAATGGTGAGAATGTCTACTGAGATTGAGTTGCCCAAGGCGGGCCTTAAGCGCATTAAATTTACTTTGGAATAAATGCATGGAATGATTGTCGGTTTGATTGGACTAGAATGAGAATAATTGGGAGTGTCAATAATGTGTTGGATTCATTAAATTGAGGATGATTGCGTTTAGCATATTGACATTGAAAGTTGGCATTGGGTGTCCTGGCTTGTAGTCCATATATCATGTGGTAGAATGACTAGAATTGGGCGCATTAGTGTGCATGTTTGAAGTGATTCAAATTGTTGACCTTCGGGTTGGGCCTACGGGTCGTTATAATCACTTGTGACCTTCGGGTCGGGCCTACGGGTCGTTTCATCAAACTATTGGCCTTCGGGTCGGTCCTTCAGGTCGATTTATTGCTGAAAGTGGCCTTCGGGTCGGTATATCTGTGACCTTCGGGTCGGAATAATTGTACATATTGGATAATTTGCACGTGATTATTGTGGATAAATGCCTAACCTGTAGGGTTGTGATATGAATGATTTGGGCAGTAGGCCTATGAAAATATCATGAATTGATGGTACACTGTATATATGTGTTTAATTGCTGTCTGAAGGTACATGATAGCCTAGGCTAGGTTTAGGGGTGAACTTACTGAGAAGTGTTCTCACGGTTGTCTCAACCAACAATTTCAGAACCCTGACAGGACCCATGAATCTTCCACCACCGCCACCAGAACGTTTTGGAGTCCTCAGTGGATGGGACGGTATAAGGAGACTCAGACTCAGTGGACAAGGAATCAGACTCAGAATGAGTTTTTGGCGAGCACCATTTTTGGAGTAGTAGTAAACCCAGGTCTTCATGGAGTATCGGTTTTTGAGAAAGGAAGTGTGCATGTACATGTATGGGACAGTTTATAAATGTAAATATTATGGTATAAGAAGAAAATGAAAAAGATATGTACATTCTCCCAATTCTCCCCAGTTTTTAATTGTCCGAGTTTAATTATTGTTATCCGCTGTGGTAGTAAATCCTTGATAGCGTTTTGAGATCAGCGACATTCCTGGGACGTCGCTTGAATCGACCAGAGGCGGTGTCGCGTGTCGAAGGAGTTTGGGAGCGTGACATAAAGTAAGAGAGATCAACAATGCACAACGAGCGCCACTTTCCCGTCCGATGAACACCACCTCTGCTGTCGCCTCCGTTGTAGGCTTTCCACTGTGACGGCATTGAAGAGAGAGAGGTCGGATCAAATTGACGAAATGGGAGAAGATTGACGGGAGAAGATTGACGGCAACGAAGCACGCCGTGCAACCATGTCGGGCAGCCGTGACGGCGAGGAAGAGTGGTAGGAGGAGCAGGTTTGGCTAACGACGACAGCAGCGGTGGAGGATCCATAGGAGGAGATCTGATCGAGTGCACCGGCGAGCGGTGCAAGTCGTGCACGGCTGGCGTGGTCGCGGATTGCGTGGCGGTGAGATTTCAGGGGAGAGAGAGAGAGACCTGAAGAGAGACGAGAGAGACTTTTCTTCTCAACTTTCCATAGCCTCTTTCTCCAAAATACTGAACAGGAAGCGATCCTTGAAGAAGAAAGCGACGAGCTGGACAGAGAGAGAGGGGCCTGAGAGGAAAAGCTTTGACTGATTTTGGCATTGACGGTTTGACCGAGAACATTTTTGATTAGTTTAAATAAATCCCGGTCATTTAGGCCGTCAGAAAAATATCCTCACCCTATACCAAAAGCTTCCATCTTTCAAATTAGACAAACTAGGGGAATATATAAATGAACAGTTCAAATTATTGTTTTCATCTTTAAGTAGAATGTAAAATATGCTACATTCTAAATAAAGTCATGGTTTTTAACAATTTATAATCTTAAAGATAAATTGCAAGTTTAGAAGTTTCATAGTAATCTTTGAAGTAATAGGATTTTATATTTTTTTTAATTTACTTATAATTGAAAGTAAGAAACTAGTAAACAAAATTGCACAGCTTAAATAAAAAATTGTACCTTTAAATTCTCGATGGCTCATTGAAAATAATATTTATCACTAGCTCGTCGCATTTTATTGAGTTTCAAATGCATTGGATTTGTTTGTTGGAAGAATTTTTTCTACATTTGAGGAACATGATAATTTCTCTTTATGCAGCTTTTGATTTTTAAGTAATAAGATTTGAAGTTTGGGAATGGCAAAATAAACTATATCTTCAAGAATGTATATGAAAACTGTTCTCTTTATATATGTTTTGAAATTTAAACTCAAAAGAGATAGAAGTTTGGAGACGGCAAATGATCAAACTAATACCTATTGGTCCAACGTGGACCACATGGCAAGACCAGGCTATGTATCTTGCCACAAGGAGATAAAGTCAATTGTCACATGGCGAGCACGTAATGGAACATTCTCTTGGCAAAATAAACTATATATTCAATAATATATTTTGAAAATTCTTTTCTCTTTTTTCATGTTTTGAAATTTAAAACTCAATAAGAGATGGAAGTTTAGATATGGCAAATCAATAAATCAATGCTTGTTGGTCGAATGCGAGTCACATTGACAAAATTATGCCATGTATTCTGCGAAGTGACAATTATAGAAATAAAGTCAAATGTCATATAGGAGCAAATGAGTGAACATTTTCTCAGCTCTGCTAGTTTACAACATACGATAGAGATTGTTAAATGTATAAGTTACTTATTTATGAAATTGATTTACAGATTCATGTGGCGGAGACTTTTTTTATGCTTGGATATGTCGGACCAACTAGTTTCTACTTATAAATCAGTTCTCCCCATCATGAGCACATAGTAATTCTCAAAAAATTGAAGATAGTTAAAATCTGATATTTGTAGATAATTACTTAACTATTGGGTATAGGTGGATCTTCTCATAATTAGATTTAAACGGAATGCTACACCTAAAGAAATTGAAGAGGCTAGATCCATCTTCCAATTATTTAGAACGAGTCCCCTCATTATACAAGCAAGCTTCAGCAGAGGCCCAAAATCATTCTTCCAACCAGCTTGAAAGTACATGTAAAATAGAAGAGCATGCCTTGATTTATAAAGTTGTGAATCAGCTTGAACCTTTTGTCTATCACAGGTGCGAATTTGGAGGTGCTAGATCTTACGTCTAATAATTTGGTCAATGATGCCCTCATGGATATTACGAGGATAACATCTCTCAAGGCTTTACACATCACATCTTGTGGATTGAATTCATATTCGAAGTTACTAGAAGGTACTTATGTGAAATTGCTTTCGTTTATCACCTTTTTAAAAATATAATAAGGTAAGATTCTTGAACATAGAAGCCATCAACTTGTATCTTGATTAGTGATATCATATAGTTGTTTGACTCATGCTTGAAGTTGGAATGATTTAGTTTAATGTTTATGGAAGCCACAAATAAGTGTAGGTCATGATCAATGTCTTAATTGTGCGATCATGATGATGGTGATCCTTAAAAGTTTGATCATTTTTCAATGTAATCCATGATTTCTGAAGGTTGAAGTTTAGGCTCCACGCTTTTACTTTTGTGAAACTTTTTTACCAGCCAATCCGAAAAATGGTGCAATAACATAACAGATGTAAGGAATTATTGCTTATAAGATAAAAATTTCGAAATAACAATATATCAGAGAAGTTCAAATATTGTACAAGAATCATAGCAATATTAAATGCAAAAGTTAATCGGGAATCAAAATCCAAAAAGTACTTACAGTTTACATATTTAACCACAATGGTGGTCAAACTTCAGGGATTGCAAGTGTTAATAAATTCAACTAAGCCGTGAAAATTATATAAGAAACTGAAAATTTATATCAGTAAACTAAGATGCGTAAAATCAAACAAAGAAAGAACATCCTATAATGGATAAATTGATTTATTTGAAAAATGTTTCTTTCCATTAAGGTAAACAATGTATAGAATAGAAAAAATATTTATAATATTAAAAACTCATATGACCTTAAAAAAAACTCGGCATCTTCAGCACCACTATCCATTGCTGCCTCCGCCCAGCGAGGCCATCAGACCCATCATCACACCACGAAACTCGATCGCCACTACCACCACCAGCCGACCTTTGGTGTGAGCCACAACAACCTCAGATTTGATGTGTGACCCCAAATTAAAGGTTGCCATGCATCAGATTTGAGGGCACGCGCCTCAAATCTAAGGCCCCGAGAGGAGGAGAGGGGTGGCAATGGACAGGCACTGAGGTGGCGGTGATGGACAGTGAGCTGGGATGATGTGCGAATGGTGGTGGAGGACGGCAGGTTGCGGTGGCGAGTTGCTGTGGAGGACATGGAAGTGCAAGGAAGAAGTAGAAGAAACGAAAATGGAAAGAAGAAAAAAAAAACAAGCACAATTAAAAAAAAAAGGAAAAAAAATGACTTGTGAGTCCAAATGATGTTTGGGGGCCTCCACCGCTGACATGGCAAGCATGTCAGCCAAAAGAGCACGTGATCTCACGCTGCACTTGGAGGAGGATCCCATTGCATTGTTTTTGAAAAGTACAGAATTAAATTTATAAACTATAATGAAAATCGAGCAAAGGTTTAGAGGTTGCCCATGCAATTACGCCATAAATTTAGGAATAATATCAGCTTTAGAGTTCATTTCCAATCCGATTCAAAATTTGACAAGCTCCGGAAGTAACTAATGTAATGTAAAGAATAGTGGAAATGAAGCATTGTGGTGATGCGACTCCACTCCAAAGTCCCATCTTACCAATTGGCAATTTTTCTATTTGTATTTTTGGATATTAGATTGCACACTCTTTCTATCCTCCATTCTCGACACAAACCATGATGCAAAATACAATTTAGTGATGATACTCATAGTTCAGTGCCCACTTCAACAGGTTTGTGTGGATTGAGGAACCTTGAAGAGTTGAATATTAGTCTTAATGATTTTTGTGGTCCTCTTCCTCCATGCTTCTGCAATATGACCTCACTCCATGCACTTGATGCTCAACATAACAATTTTAGCAGGGCAATTCGTTCATCTCTCCTCTCTAATCTCAAGTCACTTCAATATATTGAATTATCTTGGAATGCATTTGAAGGCTCACTTTCGCTTGCTTCCCTAGGTAATAACTCCAACCTTGAGTTATTCACCTCGCCGACAATCGTAATCGTCTGGAAGTAAATATAGAAGAACCCACTTGGTTTCCTTCATTTCAAAATTGAAGGTGTTTAGTTTATCAAACTGTGTGCTCAACAAAGACGCAAACGGTGCAATTCCCAGCTTTCTCAAAGAACAGGGCAACTTGAGTGCTGTTCGACTCAACCAAAGCGGAATGACCGGAACTTTCCCAAATTGGCTATTGGGCAACAATGTCAACCTAGAACTTCTCGAACTTAGAGGCAACAATTTGTCAGGTGCTTTTCAGTTGCCTTCCAATTCGAGTCTTGTTAACATGTGGTGGTTCGATGTGTCTGCTAATATTATTGACAGAGAGCTTTCATCTTGGATTGGTTCTACCCTTCAGAATTTGATATATTTGAACATGTCAGACAACTTGTTGAAAGGTAGGATCCCACCCTCAATGGGCAATTTGAAACAACTAGAAACATTGGACCTATCGAATAATGGCTTAACGAGAGAGATACCAGAGACACTAGTTAAAAATTGTATGTCACTTTTGATTATGAGATTGTCAGGCAACAATTTGGAAGGTCAACTATTACCGACATATTCTAACTTGGGACACTTGGAATAATTGTATCTAGATAACAATTGTTTCGCAGGGACATATTGCCTAGCATATTAAATAGCTCATTGCGAGTTTTGGATATAAGTAACAATTCCCTATCTAGAACACTTCCTAATTGGATTGGAAATATTGAACACTTGGCAATGTTTATGCTGTCGAGTAATTTATTAGAAGGTCCTTTACCGTTGAGCTTCTACAACTTACATCATCTCATTCTTTTAGACCTTTCAAGTAACAAACTTGGGCCGAATGTATCCTCCTATGCCAATGTTACAGTTATGAAGTTCTTGCATTTAACAAATGACATGCTTGTTAGGCATTTTCCTGAGTTTCTCTCTAGAGCTTCATCAATAGTCACATTAGATCTTAGACACGATGCATTGTTAGGTGAGGTCCCCCGTTGGATTGGTTCACTTTCGAACTCGAAGATTCTTCTAATACAAGAAAATGGTTTTGAAGGTTCAATCCCTCTAAATCTGTGTTTGTTGAGAAATATGAGCATATTGGATCTCTCCAATAATAATCTTTCTAGACAAATTCCTTTATGTTTGAAAGATTTGGCATTTGGAAACGATGGGCTACCTAGGAATGCTTTTGCTACTTCAAAGAATTTTCCATGGCCTATAGGTACATATGACTATAGTGGTAGATTTGATATGATTTATTGGTATAGTGAACCTTTTAGATCCGTTGACACGCCTGAATTAGAAGATGTAAACTTCATGACAAATAGTAGATTGGAATCTTATATGGGCAACATTCTAAAACTAATGTTGGGAATGGATCTCTCGTGAAACAATTTGATAGGCGTTATTCCTCCAATGGTCGGCCACTTGAGTGAACTTTGAGCCTTGAACCTGTCACACAATCATTTGATGGGACCGATCCCATAAATGATTTCCAATTTGAAGAATGTAGAGAGCTTGGACCTGTCCTACAACAGCTTAATCGGTCCCATCCGTCCGCAACTAACAAAGCTCTATGCCCTGTCAGATTTTATAGTGGCTCATAACAACTTGTCAGCCAAGATACTAGACCGAAAAAATCAATTTGGAACTTTTGGTAAAGCAAGTTATGAAGGTAACCCTCTTCTTTGTGGAACTCCATTAACAAGCTGTGATAACTCGAATCATGAACGGGGGACACCGCCACCTTTAAATCATACTAGGGAGGATAACTCTTGGAGAGAAGGCTTGTTGTGAGGTTTTGCAGGATCATATGAAGTGGCATTTCTTGGGGTGGTTCTTTTCCTCTACCTAAACTCATATTATCAATGCGTACTGTTCAAGCTTGTTAGTAAGCTTATCACATCATTTCCCTAGTAGAGATTGTTCTTCTAAGCATTTTGTGAAAAACATGATGAAACAATGGAGAACCTTTATGTAATAGGATTGTAAGCATTTGAGTCTTTATTATGCATTTTGAACACTTCACTTCATATTGTATTCCTTGTCTTGGTAGTTTGAATACTAGGAAATTTTGATATGATTGTGAATTGAGAGAAAATAGCTTAGTTCACAACCGAGATGAATTTGTCATTGAAAAATTCCTAGAAATGTTACCCAAGAGGTGAAATATCTTATGGTTGCAGCAACTTACATTGCGATTTGGCCATAATCCGCAATTCGATGCTGCCGAGAAGACAACTTTGTGGCCTCACCATATGCTACTCAACTGCCCAATCTGCCCGATCTCTAGTTGAGGGGGAAGGCGACCATTAGATGTGAACGTAATATATGGGCCTTAAATTCAGTCCGTTATTTTGTTAGTTAAGCCCAAGCCTAACCATTTTTCTTTCTCCTTCATCAATTAGTGCGAGTGTAGAAGGAAGAGAAGAAGGGCTCATTCGTAAAGAAAAGGGGGAAAACAGAAGAGGGAAAGAAGTTCCGCGCATAGCCTATCCGGTCGTCCCAACAAGCCGAATTAATTCCTAGTTGTAATACCTGGTAAGTATTTGAACCTAATATTCGTCTAAGTTGAGTAATTTTCGAAGTTAAGTCTCAAATATGAGATTATGCGGATTTTGAATTGCGAGGTTAAATTGAAAAGTTATCAAGTTGTGGATATATATATATATATATATATATATATATATATATGTGTGTGTGTGTGTGTGTGTGTGTTGGAAATGATAGTTTAAGGCATTATGGAGTTGTGGGGTTTGATAAAAATCGATTCCGAAGTATGGTTTGATTGGAACGAAATTCTGAAGTTTCACATACGAGTTACGTGTAATGGATAACACGAGTAATATACAAAAATGAACGTTGGTTATAAATTAGTTTCTTCGTTAGCGTGTAGAAATCGTTTTATTGACAGGTAAACGTAATTTAGTCATATCAGTCATTAGAATAGTGTCTTACTTGATTTTAATATCATTTTTCGGATAATTGATAGGAATAAGATTACGTTGGCTCGAGTAATCTTCGTAAATTGGTTTTCAAAATATTGACTCGAGCTTGGGCCAAGGATACGCTTGGGCTTTTATATCGAACCCATCTTGAAAGCAGGTCAAGCCCAATATTAATGCAAACTGAGCCAAAGTCGAGCACCCTCCTGTTAAGCTCGATTTCTACCAAGACCGCACTAAACTTCAATTTAGGCCCTTTTCATGACTACGTCCAGCCCACACTAATCTCCTACTAATCCCTCCTTTTAGCTGAGATTACGATGACCCCATCTGCACTAATAAACTCAGTTCTCCTCTTCCATTTGTTGTGAACATCCACTTTCAATTCCCACAACTCCAACCTCGGTTTAGCTTTCACGGGCACACGAAGAAACAGGGTTCGTCCATGATTTATACCTCCAAACCTTTAAACCAAGCATCACCGTCGTTCATCTATGCTCATTTGTCGGACCTCCACCGGTCCGCTGAACCAACGTCGCTGCCACCGCGTTAACGCCCACCGCTGCCCACCCTCCATTCTCAACTATGACCAAGATGATGCATAACGTGCCGAATGGAACATACCAGCAAAATCCAGTCAAGCATCATAAGAAGTCAGCATGCATCAGGAGTCTTCGGCACATTTCCTCACCAATATTCACCATGAGAACATCGCGGAAGCACCGAACAAAACACACTGAGGAAAGTTGCATAGGCAGTTGAGGTAACGTTAGAAAAAAGACGAAGAAAAATCATATGTTCGGTCAAGGAAAGATTATTACGAAGACTCCTATCCCTACACATTTGATGAGAGTCAAAATCAGAGGAAAATCTACACGAACTTGGTTCAAACGTTTTGTCGAATAGGCGGTGAACACAGAGTGAGGAGGAGACTCGGATCTAGACCCAAACAATCATCAAAAAAAGCTCCGACATAAAGGAAATCAACCGAGTCGTTTAATTATTGCGGGGTCCTTACCCAGCTTGAAGACGGCTGCCACAGGGCGAGTTTGAGGCAAGTCGAACTACGGCCGGCCGCCTCGCAATGTTGAAAGCATTTCATCCCTGTAAGAATTCTTCGTTTCCTTATCGATTTTTACTATGTTTAAGTTAAGATTTCCTACTCTTAAGGTAACTAGAAGGTGATTTTCTCTCTACTATCGGATGACTATTTGTACATAAGGGCAAATGCAATGATGATGGACAAGTTCACCAAGTTGGAGTCAGAAGCGATGAAGCGTATCAATTTTGCACATCTTACTAACAACCATGATGATTTTGTTGATCTTCAGCAAGACTGGAAATATGTCTCTCCCAATACAGTACCAGAGAATGGCAATCAAGGTGACATGCACGGAGCAAGCGCAGAATGGTAAGGTCACCTAGTTTTTGCCCTTACATACGAATAGTCATCCAATTTACCGACAGCAGATCCACCTAGCTTCCTGATTTGGGCAGTTTTTGATGCATTTTGACACTCTAAGCATGAAAAAGAACTACAAGGTTGGCTTATAATCAGAAGAGCATACTTTTGTAGCAAATGAAGGCCATTCCCATTGTAATCCCACCATTCATTTGTCATAAGAAGACAATCACTAGCTAAGAAATGACGAATCTGGATTGGAAATCAATAGACAATCACAGTCGGTCAAAAGTTAATGGAAGGGATTTCTTTTGCAGATCACATGCTCCACGAGGATAGATATTATGTAATTCTAGAATTCTAATGTGGCTTTCCGAAGAACTCACAATTTTGGATTTAAAAGTTGCAACTAAATGAGTAAAGACAGATTCTGAATACAATGATGAGAAAATCACCTTCTGACTGCCTTAGGAGTGGGAAATCTTAACTTAAACATAGTAAAAATTGATCAGGAAATGAAGAATTCTTACAGGGATGAAATGCTTTTGACGTTATTATTGCTGCAGCTGTGAACAAGCTTGACATCCTCTTGCGATACTGTAGCACCTGCACCTCAAAATCATCTTTTTCTTCGTCAGCAACCATATTTTGTAGTACAAAATTGATTCCTTCTTTCATTTCTTCACCCTCAGGAAAATGGTCACTTAAGAAGTAGGATGGATTCAGAGAAGCTGCAGCCGCATGCACTGGATTAATCAGTTCAGCACGCATTCCATAGTAAATCTTCTATATCGACTCATATTTGCCATCATTACTGTCGGAAACCCTCTTCAGAGATTCTTTGACTCTCCATCGCTTCATACAAGAATGAAGTTGTTGAATTAATATTACGAGACAAACAATAAACTTCAAATAGTGGTTTCAAAACTTGCAAAACCTCCTGGCATTGGCTCCAAAATTGGGGGCTTCCAACAATATTAACAACTTGGCTCGCTGCTCCTTCTTGGAGATGTCTCAACCGTAACCACTCAATAGACACAACCAAACGTTGTATCTCCGACTTTGCATTGTGAATACATTGAACCATTCTTAAATTTGAGATTAAACCATTAGGAAAAACATCTCCCAATTCCCGTTTGCCTCCGAATTTCATGGACAAGGACAAAGACTCCGCATGCTCGTGCAGACAATCATTCACCAATTTAACATTGAACATCATCTTTCCAAACCATTCAATCTCTTGAAAGATACATGCGAAAAGCAACTGAATGCCATGAGCAGCACAAAATGTCATGTAGGTACCTGGATACCTCTGGATAAGCGTCTTCCGGAGGGCCTCATAATTACCCAAATCATTAGTGATGAACTGTACAACTTTGAGAAGTCCTCTTTCATCCATTGCAGATTGCAATTGATCAATAATAGACCTAGTTGTCAACTCATTCTTTGGAAGTTCAACACTATTCAGTAGGATTGCACCCTTTAGAGAATATAAAATGATGTTCAGGAAGGCTCTTCCGTAAACATTAACCCAACAATCTAATATTACCGTGCACCCCATTGAAGCACATGATTTCTTCACACCATCTACATACTGCCTGACTTCCATACTCAATTTGGGAATAGACTTCGCCGCGAGCTTCGAAGAAGAAGGTAACTCATAATCCTGCCCACAGTCTGCAACCCCACGCAAGAAACCTGTAAAATGGGAACTCTGAAGGTCATTACCAGAAATGTTGTTGCACGCAACATGTTGTGCAAGCAACTGATTTGGGCAATCCGGTCCTTTCTCTGTGGATGTTTCTGACATGTCAACTTGCTGGTCATCTAGAAGTGGTGTTGAAGCGGTCAGGTGAGACAGCCTCTTAGTTTTTTTCTTTTGGGGGGTAATTGCTTCGGAAGCCATGGCCTTGACATCCTCAGGAACATGGGTACAAGCAGCAACATCGCCATCCGAGATGCAGGCTAAGTGTAACTTAATCCTCGGGATTCCACCGGTGAAATCATGTTTGCAGAATTTACAGTGGAAGCGATTGCCCATTTGCTGAGCAAACTCCCAGAATCTGTCCCTCTTCCTAGTCATTTTGCCCCTAACCAAACGATGCACACAGTACAATTATTTAAACTGCAAGGCAACTCCTAAATTTAATTGAAAGTTGGCTACAAGAAACTTCAAACTCAAGTCTAAGTTCAGCTGAAACGTTTAAGGAAGCTGCAGAGTGTTTATGACAATTTAATGTACGGATCCTAAAATCTTGTTTACCATACTGTCAATGACCGAATGTCCAAACTTATAATTAATTAGTACTTGTGCGGTTCGCACAATCTAGAGTCTTGTTTCTTTAACTTCGGATGTTATAGTCAGGAAAGAGATGCACGAACAAAGCGACAAACCCTTTCTAATCTGAAAACGACAGTAGAGATTCTAAGCATTTAATGTATTGTGAACGACGTTCGGCAGAAGCGGAAATGCATCTACCGATGTGTGAGAGTGGGAACTTAGAATTTTCAGGAACAGAGAGAGAGAGAGAGTTTCGCTCGTTTGTGCGTGCATGGACATGGAAGCAAGCGAAAGAGAGTGATTGTAACCTCAATGAATCGAAGCAGAAGCAGAATCTGACGGAATATCTTGCAAAGCGCTATGCCAGAAGACGCACATCGTTAGTGCATTCACGGACATGGAAGCAAGCGAAAGAGAGCGGCTGTTACCTCGATGGATCGAAGCAGAAGAAGAAGCAGAATCTGGTGAAATATCTCGCACAGCGCTATGCCTGAAGACGCACAAGCGATCAACGATCAGAGAGAGAGTTTCACTCGTTCGTGCATTCATGGACATCAAAGCAAGCGAAAGAGAGTGATTGTTACCTCAAGGAATCGAAGCAGAATCGGATGAAATCTCTCGCCTGAAGACCTACGAGCGATCGAGCGTGCGCGCGGGGGCGGGAGAGGGAGGAGGGAGGGAGAGAGAGAGAGATTATGGCGCGCGTTGTCTGGAGGCAGCAAAAGAACGCGGACGATTTTGAACTTTTGAACCAATGCGTCAGCAGCTCGTGTGGCGGGGACCAAAAGTGACGGAAGAAAGTCGAGAGAAGAGAGTCCCCATCCGATCACGAAATCAGAACAGGCTTCCATTTTTCCTACATCCCTCGCACGGGTCGGTCGGTTTTTTGGCCGGGTCGAAAACTGGATCTGATCCTAATTAACCAACATTAATCCATTTTTACGCAAATAAAACTTTTGCAACTCATGCCCGACCTGATTCGGACCAAATCCGTACCCGACTTAACCCAAGCTCCGGCTTTTAGCAAATTTTCCCCCTTAAATCAGTGCCTCTAAACCTGGGCCAAGTCGGTGAGGGTGCTCGTTGTCGGGTCGTGAGCTATGACTTTGCATTGTACATAAGCGTGAAGGTGGCAATGAGGTGGACCTTGTTCAGGTGACGAGCAATGCCCTCGCTCCCGTGAACTGGTTCGCTTTCAAGAAAATTAAAAGAATAAAAAGATGTTGGTAAATAAAACATTAATGGAAAAAAAAGCCCTAAAAATTGAAAAACTTCCGGAGAACTATAAAAGCATTTCCTAGTGTCCATATCGATGAGGATTTGCATGATAACTAATCTACCTTCCCCAACAAGTCGCCCTTTATTGCGCCATAACCGTCAATGGTAAATCTCTACGGGCACATGCAATCTACCGTCTATGTGGCGTATCCACTAGAAAATGATGGGCTCATCAGGAAAGGCTCGCGTACATATGTGATTCCTGAAGATGGATAATTATGCTGCTATGAAGATAGGTTTGAAATGAATAGGTTTCCAACCAATTAACACTCGTGCAAACCTAATTTTAAAATTTTAGACAACCCATTTATGACTCGATCCATTAATAATATGAGCTGCAGAATGGTCTTTGGAGTTCTTGACCAAGAGACGACGTCCCGCGCCGAGCTCACTTCTAAAATGGCATGACTTTTGACTTTTGAATCGAAAACTTTTGACATCTCTCCATTATTTTGGCCAAATATAAAAATAGCACCCCGTCCCATCCTTGTGGAAAATTTAGTAAGACCTTCCAAATGTAACAAGAAATTGCTTAATTATTTGTCGCCGTGACAAAACTCGTAATAATCTAGCGCTCGGTCCAGTGTCACGGTTATTTTATCCGCGCTATGGTTATGGAAAATTTGGGTGGTTTGGTCATAAAACAGAGTTGGAGCGAAGTGGACCCTTACAAAAGACAGGCAGTCGATAATGAAATGTTTGCACAGGTTAAATCAAGTGGTTATCCATTGAAATGGAGCAACTGAGTGGTTACAAAGATGTGCAGAATCCATTTTTTGAGTACTAAATTACTGTGCTATATTCTATTTGACTCAAGAAGAGAACAGTACATGCGGATAGACAATTCAAGGGCAGACGCCAACTTCAAAAGTTGGCAACTTTATAGATGCCCGCCCACTTGACTCTAATTGCGTTGACTGCCGCGTATTGTCAACCTTTCATGTACAATTCAGCCCAAAAAAAAAAAAAAAGACAATCCACTTTCACCTTAATGTCAATGTAACGGTCTCTCCTTGATACTAAAATTACATTATTTTATTTTTTGCTAAACAAAATGCTAAATAATTCTTTCTCTGCCCAAAACAGCACTCCTAAGGTTTTGCTAAACATCTTAATATCAATGTAATCTGGGTTTGGTTCAATCTGCTATCAAACTGCCAATATGAAAAATTACTCTTGTTGTCGGGAATAGTTCTGCTTGTACGGTAGGACAATCCATTCGTTTTGTCAGGTCTTATGTGTTTCGCCTATGTCTAGTACAAATCACTGAAGAGCTCGATTGTCATGTCTTTTAGTCTTCCAAGAGTAGCACACCGAGTCCCTTCAGTGTCTTGTGATAGAGAAATCTTACTCCATTGACATCTTCAGATAGCTCAAGCATGGAAGAATTTGCTACAGTGATCAATCAATTTCAGCTATCAAACCCTCGACCTCAAATGCCTATACTACTCCTCTTGCCTCCAGAGCTGGTCGATTCTTGCTTGAATATATTTTGGTTTCTCCCTCTCATGCTGGCTTGCTCTGTTGTAAGCTTTCAACCTCCTTCCTAGCATTCTTGAACTTCTTCTTACTCCAGGATGTTAGTGCTAAGGAGACTCTCTTAATTTATCACAGATGTCATTGGAAGAATCAGTAGTATCACTCAATTTATTTGCTATTAAACTTGGACATTCATCATGTTCCTGCCATAACTCTTCAAACTGAAACTCCTCTTTTCTCCCGGTTGTTTCCATAGAGCAAGTTATAATAGAGGGCTATGATCAGAGCCCACTGTAGGAAGAGCTCGGATTTCAACGTTTGGGAAGGAGGTTTTCCTGTTCTACGTTCGCTGCTGCCCAATCGATTCATTGTCGAACATTTGCCAACCCATCCCTATTATTTGACCCCATGAAGCAGCATACCTCTCTCTGGGTCCATTACAAACCACTATCTAAGAATTGTCTGAAAATTTCCAGACAAAGGATTGTGCATCTCTACCCCCTTCCTTCTCCCAATGACAACCCTTCATTAAAATCTCCCACCATGGCCTAGGCTAGGTTTGAAGGTGCATTTAAATTCTCCAAATGATGCCACAGATGCAATCGATTATGGTAATCCTAGGAGCACGAAGTAACGTTAATTCAAATGCATTTCTCCTGTCGTTTTTTTCGGCCAGCACATCTATATACTAATCATCAAAAGACCGGCTTAAGACTTACCAGGGTTTAGGACTAGGACTAGCCTTGTTACAAGCACTATTCGATGCCAGGACTTGTACCACCACATCCACATTTCCATCCCACAGCACGCATAGCCCTCCTGGTAATCCTCTCAAGTCACAAATGAACTTGTGCTGGGATTGGTGTTCAACCCCCACTAGTGAATATTGCAACTCGAAAACCTCCTGTTCGTGACATGTCAAGGTGCAAACCAAAGAGATGAGGGAGAAAGATGAAACAGGGATTTTGGGGGGTTAGAATTCACCATAGTATCCGTGTGAGATACTTTGAAAAGTGTGAAATATTTTTGGTAATGTCAAATTGAAAGAAGCGTTTTGATTGAATTTGAACCATTTGAGGCTCTTAGACGTTTGTAGGATGTTCTTGGTTCTGTTTATTTTGCTTTCAAGGGACTTTCAACCCAAATCGAACGCGGTCGCCATTCGCTCCACGCATTCTGGTATTTTCTGATCTTTCCTTCTTCCTCCTTTCTCTTTCCCGGTCTCGCGACTCGCTGAGGAGGAAAATGAGAGACAATTTGTTCATCTGGGTCGTCGTCTAACTAGTGCTTTGTTTGGTGGGTTCATGTTTCGGAACTTGCAGACATCATCGATCGAAGCGGGCATTGCACATTTCCGCTTTTCCGGTGCCGTCATTTTCGTTTCAGATCTGGGGAGGAAGTATTTTGTTTGCAGAAGAGGGTCGTCGTGCTAACGCGGCGGAATCGCGTCGGTTGCAGAGGACCGAGCCAGGTCGGCGGTCGGATAAGCTAGGCAAGGGAGAGATGACGATCAAGCCGGCGGTTCGGATTTCGGACCGGAAGCTGATCGTGAAGGACCGGACCATCCTGACGGGGGTGCCGGACAACGTCGTGGCCGCGTCCGGCCCGGTCGGGGCGGTCTTCGACCGGGACGACAGCAGCCACGCGGTGCCGGTCGGGATCCTCCGTGACGTCAAGCTCATGGCCTGCTTCCGGTTCAAGCTCTGGTGGATGGCCCAGAAGATGGGGGACCGAGGGAGCGATATCCCGCTGGAGACCCAGTACCTGCTGGTCGAGACCAAGGACGGGTCGCACCTCGAGTCTGACGACGGGGACGAGGAGAACCAGATCGCGTACACTGTCTTCCTCCCTCCGATCGAGGGACCGTTCCGGGCGTGCCTGCAGGTAGGACTGTCAAATTCGTGTTCAGTTGAATTTGCTGACAAGTTTATGTTTTTTATGAATTCGTGTCAATTAGAGTAATGGATATCTGATTGGTCTTGTACCTGCAGGGGAATGAGCGTGACGAGCTCGAGCTCTGCCTTGAGAGCGGCGATATCGAGACCAATGCCTCGTCCTTTAGCCACTCGGTGTTTGTCCACTCCGGCACGGACCGTTCGCCACCATCTTCGAGGTTAAACTGCATCTGAAAACTTTCCGGCAGCGGCACGAGAAGAAGCTGTCTGGGATCATCGACTATTTCGGCTGGTGCACGTGGGATGGGTTCTACCAGGATGTGACGCAAGAGGGCGTCGAAGCTGGCCTTGAGTCTCTCGCGGCCAGCGGGACCCTGCCCAAGTTCGTGATCATTGACGACAGGCGGCAGTCGGTCGGAAGCAATACCGTGGCCAAGGAGAGCTCTGAGGGCGAGAAGAAGCAACAGTTGCTCAGGTGCGTGGTTGGAATGCTTTAAAGTTCTAACGCATTCTTGTTTCGATCAGAAATGAGGTTATGATTCTTATCTGATATCGAATTTTTAGATTGACCGGAATTGTGGAGAATGGCAAGTTCCAGAAGAAGGACGACCCAATGGTGGGGATCACGAACATCGTCAACACAGCAAAGAACAAGCACGGGCTCATGTATGTGTACGTGTGGCACGCGATCACCGGATATTGGGGAGGTGTCCGACTGGAAGTGAAGGAGATGGAGGACTATGGGTCCTTGATGAAGTACCCATCCTAGTTGAAAGGGGCATCGAGAACGAGCTGACATGGAAGAATGACTTGATTGCGCTCCAGGGGTTGGGGCTTGTGAACCCAAAGAACGTGTACAAGTTCTACAATGAGTTGCACCCGGCGAGTGCGGGCATAGATGGGGTTAAGGTGGATGTGCAGCGTATACTTGAGATGCTTGGAGCTGGGTTGGGCAGTCGGGTTGAGTTGACATGGCAGTATCACCAAGCGCTCAATGCATCGGTGGCCAGGAACTTCCCGGGTAATGGTTGCATTGCTTGCATGAGCCACAACACCGATGCCCTGTACTGGTAAGTGTAGCCTCTTAGTTTCAGGTAGTTTTGGTACATTTTTCTTCAATACATGGACCTGAAATCTCAGTTTGATGATGCCTTGTGTTTCTTATATACTCTGACTAAGTTACTTTGTCCGAATGACGTTACAAAAAACAGCTCGAAACAAACCGCTGTTGTGTGCGCATCGGATGACTTCTAACTGAGAGATCCTGTCTCGCACACAATCCACATAGCGGCCGTCGCGTACAACAGCGTCTTCCTGGGTGAGTTCATGCAACCTGATTGGGACATGTTCCACTCTGTCCATCCTGCTGCCGAGTACCACGCTTCAGCCAGGGCAATCAGCGGCGGTCCCATCTATGTCAGGTGAGGAATCACGACCCTCCATTTTGAGAGTATTTTCAGTATCTAATGTTATATCAAGTGATATACTGGTGAAGTTCATTCTTGTTAGTTAATTATACTGAAAGTACATGGGACTCAATCCTCGTTTGCTAATACTAATCTGCATGTTCCGTTTCGTGCAGTGACGCACCTGGGAAGCACAATTTTGAGCTCCTTAAGAAGCTTGTTCTGCCTGACGGGTCAGTGCTCTGAGCCTGCTTGCCTGGTCGGCCCACCCACGATTGCTTGTTCTCTGACCCAGCCCGGGATGGCGTTAGGTATGGATTTCACTTGCTCTCTTTTAACTGTCCATTGTTGGTATTCGAATTCATTTAATTCTCATGGAAAAAATACACGATTTAAGCTCTAGGAGTTACAGTTTTGGGACGCCTAGATGGTAGTTCACGTACATGTGTATCTACGAACGTCTAATAGCTAGAAGACGGAATGTTTGGACTCAACCTATAACTTTTTTAGGATTCGGCAGTAGATAGTTCAATCACAAGAAAATCCCATCAGAGAAGCTGAAGCTGTCCTTAACCTATCTGGAATGGACTTTCCACAACCGTTTCATCATAGTATCCAGATAATTAAGGTCTTACAATGTCTCATCTTTCCGATGTCAGTTTAGCCCAGTCATTTGAAACAAGTGTAGAACAATGTAGCTAATCCGTTGCATAACATATTCCTTGGTGTTAATAATGTCTCTCAATCTCCCAATTGCCTTCACTGACCAGTTCTTCTACTTTCATTCAGTTTGTTGAAGATACGTAGCATGAGCAAGTACACGGGAGTCCTTGGCGTCTACAACTGCCAAGGAGCAGCCCGGAACAGCATGGAGAGAAAGAACACTTCCCACCAAACCAAGGCCAAGGCCATCACTGGATACATCCGTGGCCGTGATGTCCACCTCATCAGCAAAGCTGCCATGGACCCTACCTGGTCCAGCAACTGCGCCATCTACTGCCACAAGAGCGGAGACCTTATCGTCCTACCTTACAATACCGCGTGCCCGAGTCGCTCAAAGTCCTCAAGCGCGACATAATAACCGTCACGCCAATCAAGGTCTTGGCACTTGGATTCAGCTTTGCTTCGCTGGGGCTCATCAACATGTTCAACGCTGGCGGAGCAATCGAAGGGCTGAGATATGAGGTCAAGGGCGGGGCCAAATTGTCGGAGCTCAAGACTGAGTATGCAGGAGAAGGGAATGTCATGGCCGAGCAAAGAGTGGAAAATCGCAGCGATGAATTGGTGGGGATTGTTCATATGGAGGTCAAGGGATGTGGCATGTTCGGTGAATACTCATCCACTAGACCGAAGAGTTGCAAATTGGGCATGAACGAGGTCAAGTTCAAATACGATGCGGCATCCGGATTGTTGAGCTTTGACTTGGATCATTTGCCAGAGGAGGCAAGGAGAGTTCATGCCATTGAAGTTCAATTATGAATAGATGATAAAAATGTGGAACTAGAGGCACAATTAGATGCGTTTCAGAGGTCGAGATTGTGATTTATAAGGGAGTGGATCCTGCATTGCACCATCACAATGTTTTTGTACTGGTTCAGGAGGGTTCATGAGCTCATCATGGAGAGCTTGGTTAGAGAATTAAGAATAAGATTAGTGTGCTTCGTCATCTTTGTATGAACCCTGTGCTCAGTGTAACCTATCATGGGATTGTCGGAGATACATTTTCAGTCTCTGTTCTCCTTTAGAATTCCTCCTCTGCTTCTTGGTCCTCTTTCAATGTTTTTCTGGATGCAATTGTTGCTAGTTGGTGATAACATGAGAAACAATCAGGAAAAGACAATGCCATAAATTTTGATTTCTACTCTTGAGCACCAAAGAAGTTTCTGCTCTACAAGGACAAAAAAGCATAGTAAACACTAGGAGAAATTGCGGGTTCTGGACCAAATCTGTGAATGTCGCCGCTAACCGAAGTGATCGGGTTCGGCTGAGACGAATGGCGAGGTATAGGAATGAGAGAAATGAGAAGAGGCACGTGAATGGTACAGAAAAAGTCCGGGTCATCTTGCAGATTTGAGCAAACTCTATTCGGTAGGTGTTCTCATTTGAGCTGGTAATGCTCGACTAGAGAAGCAAACTGTGACGAACTTAGGGTATTTACACAATCGGATTTTAAGTCTTTTTGTCTGAGAATTAGACATTCAAATTCAAAGAAAAGCACTTGCAAACACGAAGTGAGGTTCTAAGGGAAATGAAAAATATTTTGCGCGTCCAATTGTTTGGTGGAAAATTTACAATTACATAACATTTCCTCATTTACACCCGTGTGAGGTGTAAAGCCGAGTAGACACGAGTTTATACATGGAGAGCGGCCTTTGTGATCGACCAACCTTTTGTAATCTATGGATTGGAATAGTCGATTTGGGAAAACTGGCAAAAGGATTCGGCAAGTGGAGTAGGTGTGGGCCGCCACTGTAGTTCTCTATCTCCATTCCATTTCATTTTTGTACAGTCATTTTATTTTGCTTGCTTGAACAATCTGTTCAATACTTTGCATTTGCTTGAATGAAATTATTTTGATTAATTTTGGTATTTCTTGACCAACATCTTGAATGCAAGATCACACTGAGAGAAATAAACTCGATTGCCATGTCTACTAGTGTACATTTTCTAGAGAAATGGCTCTTCTTACTAGATTGATCCAATTTCAAAAAGTATTTTTCAAGGCAGCCGTATTTTCCAAATAATATTAGCTTTTTTGTTGTAATTATAATAGATAATCTATCCTATAAATAACATTGTTTTTTATAGAACATAATTGAAAAACAGTTCAGGGACAATTACCAAAACATTACTGTATTCATTATAATGTCTGTAACTTGCTTGCTGAACAACTTGGTTGAAGAAAAAAATTTCAATTGAACTGCCAAAAGTGCCTTTGGACTGGTCAATGAAAAACAGAGGATTTTCACTCTCAATCACCTGCTCAAAATCCTGAGAATCGTTTCAGGGCCCGCTCGCGCCGTGTTGAGAGTCTTTGACTGAGTTCCAAAGGCCCAAAGCAATGCCTCTGTCAAGCTGACACCTTGGTGAGTCTTCTTGAACAGATTCTGTAAACTTTGACAGAAGGAAGAACTGATTTCCTGAAACGATAGAAGCAATGTTGATGTAAAAACGAATGTTTGAACCTTTCAGACATCTCAATCTTTATGTGGGCGACGTCTGTAACTTGTAATTCACCACTTCTAAAGCATGGCGGGAGGATATTTCGTTCGACCAGGGTCGGAACAAAATACTGCCCCTTTCGATTAGAAAACATGGCTGCAGCATCGTTTCGATAATATGGGACATTCATGCCTTTAACTCAGTTGATGTCGATCGACACAGATAGAAGCATGCCGTCCACGTGCATCCACCCGGTAATTGCTCAACCCACAGGGGCAGCTAGCACCAAGATCATTCTAAGCAAGGGGCATTATGGTGCATTTATACAATCTATCGCATCCGAATCAAGTACCTAACAAACTAACCCGCATTTTTGGCGACCGAATCGTGTTTTGTAAGGACATGATCTCCATTATATGCATGCACAGGGACAATGAACACTGACACGTCCAACTAAGTATACCCTGTGAATAGGCCAAGAAGAGAATAATGAAAGCTAAGAGTATGCTCTGTAATGCATGTCCTCAACGCTAGACAATCTCTGATCCCTGAATTATTAGCTCTATAAGCTCGTATGTGGCTTGCAGTTCGTGCGACAACAAAGAGTAACAGATCCACTAACTCCAGTTCATTCATGTGTTATACAAACCTCCACTTCAATTATATGCTCAAAAGCTAGGAGACTTCTGTTCTGTGTAGTTTTAAAAACATTTGTGGCGTAGACAAGTCGTGTACAGATAAGTTCAATTAGTGGGTTAAATGACACCGAAACGTCCACGTTTCGATCGTGTATAGACATAGTAAAATCAAATTTGGTTGAATATGATTCATTTATTTAAGTCACCTTTTGTAATCTACAGACTGTTTTATCGCTCCGTCACTATATCAATTATATAAATAGGTTTTAATATACCTAACATTACCCTATCCCATAACTCTGCCAAAGAGGTTGCTCGACACTTCAAGCATAGAATATATTAAAAATCTCGAGATACAAAGTCTCACTTGTCATCTCGACTAAATCGGTATGTCGTGTTGAAGTAGATATGTTAATATATACTCTTTTCATTTGGGATTAGATGGTCGAGGGCAAGTTATTGCGCATCAAACTAAACTTCTATAGGGACCAATGCACCTTCCACGCCTAGGTGAACTATGAGGCTAACAATCAACCAAGCCAAGCGCCAGTTACAGGGACAACACCAAGGAAGAATTCAAAGAAAGCAACGACACTAAGATTAATGTGAGTAAATCTTTTCAATGTGAAAGAAAGAACATCACGAGGCGACAGAAGTGACAAATCAACATTAATGAAGAGCATAAGTAGCCTAACCACACCAAGGAAATACAAACATACGAGCCCTAAGACCATAAGTTCCAAATTACGAAGTGTGTATAGAATCTCTCTTCAAGAGAAAACAAAAACTTACATGAAATTGTCACTGTCCTTTGGAAGAACAACCGTAAAAACTCATGCCCGTGTCTGATATCAGTTTGCACACACTCTTCCCTTCTCACATGATTGAAAGAACATGACCTGAACTTGCACGTTATGTGAAAGATATCCGCCAAGATAGTGCCAAAATGGAGAGAAAAGATGCTTTCTTACCATGCAGTACCGATAAAAGTGGAGGGTTTCTTCAAGAGACAACGAGAAGTTTAGCTTATTCTAAAAACGTCCCAGTTGGGTCATATGATGTTAGCTTTGCTATGTATGCCATCGTTCTCTAAAATGATGCCTAGACTAGTAAAAAGCTCTTACGAGCAACAGGGAATAAAGCACGATAAACGCTCATGGATTTAACCCACTGCAACTATATATCACGAGCCCAATAATTTCTCTCTTCCATCCGATTGAAAATAACTTTGTTAGAAAGTTCAAACGATGCATAAAATTTAAAGAACATGATGCCACAGACTTGAAATAAATTGGGGTAGAATCTGACTTCGATATTATGTCAGAAAGTCAAATATAAAGATTTAAGCTAATAGGAAAAAGAAGATAATACATATATAAAAGCATCTAAATCTCGTAAGTAAGCGATACGGGGTATTTCAACACAATTTATGAAAATTTGTGTGAAATCGGGCATGAACCGTGATGGCTATTGACTAGAGGAAAGAGAGAAGTCCCCCTTTACACGAGATTTCTCAGTGCAATTACCACGGTGAACTGGAGAAGGAGAAAGACAAAGTCGCGGGTTAAATCAAAGAAGACACACCTGTTGCCGATGGTGTCAGGCATGTGTGCGCCTTCAATTCGGGAAGATGCGGGCAAATAATAAAGCGCGTTTCCACGAACTTGTCCTCCAGACATTTGTTTGCTGGTGGGTATGGGGATTAGGTTGGACCAGGTGACCCCCAACTAATGTCTCAATTTATAATTCTATTAGTACCCCCAACAATATTCGTTTAAAAACCACTAGAAAGAAAAGGTCGACTACCCACTACTTAGGAGTCACCAAAAAAACTTCAAAAAATTAGAATTTTTTCTTAAAAGTGTTATTGATCGAATTTTATGATACGTTAAAATCAAATTAGTAAGAAGTTCAACGCATCAAAATAGGTACAAACTCTATTTTGAGGCATTAGCCCATATCAAATTACACTCATGTTTCTAAATTTGCAAAATCTTGTTGTTGGAAAATCTAAGGGTGATATAGGATAAACATTTCGGGATTCCAACATAAAATGTCGATTAGGAGAAACTTTGATAAACCCAACATGCTTTATCTAACAATAACATTAAAAGAATAGCATATGGTAATGAAATTTCGATCTTGAATTTTCGCAATCACCGATGCGAAGAACCGTACTTTAACTGAACCACAATATTCCTATTTAGCAATTGGGGGTAATGACTCTCATCTTCGCATTTCTCTATTTTTCAATCGTGGAGTCCACCCCACAGAAATCTCATTTAGCATGCACGAGGTTGATGTATCAAGTGAACTCCCTCGCGATGCCATCGTGAGAGAGATATGTTGGATGAACACTCAGATGGTGTTGCGGTGACGGATTCATTCGTCCCGAACCTATGCCCAACCTTTCTTAGCTTTAGATTCTGAGCAGTAACTATAGCCCAAAACCGGATGTTCCGCACTAATGTTTGTCTCCCTTTTTGCCACCAAAACTCGAGCCAGCAGATCCATATCATAGAGTTAGGACTTTCTTGGATGAACAAAGTTAATGTTTGAAGTGCCGTGGTGTGCTGTTTGGTGAGTGGTTTGTGCCGTTAAGTTCGGCTCGTAATTTCGTGAAAGTGTTGTGAAGAGCCGGGATTGATATGCCGTAGTTTTGTTTGTGGAAAATGGTAAATTGTGTGTTGGTTGTATGTTTGTGAAGTGGCTGACTTGAATTGATTGATTTGGGTGCGTCTGAGTGCGTGTATATAATGTCCAAGTATGTGCACATATGAGATTTGTGACGTGCGATGTGCGTGTGATCACTAAAAAGCCCTGAGGCGTGTTTACGCGGGATACAGATAAAATATGGCATGTGAGTATGTTTATGTGATCACTAAAATCCCCAATGCGTGTTTATGCGGGGAATTGAATCGGCCTGAGGCGTGTTTACGCGGGATTTGATATTGTTGTGGGTTCGGGCCGAGGCATCACAAGCTCGGGTAGCGATCATATAAGCCTGTTGCATTTGGTGCGGGCTGAGGAAAGAAAGTGGGAATGAGATTGGTCCGAGGTATGATTAGCTTGGGTGAGACCGAGATCGGACCGAGGCATTATGAGCTCGGGTTTCGATCATGTAGGCCTATCGCATTTGGCGTAGGCTGAGGATTGGGGTCAGACTTGAGGCGTGTTTACGCGGGTCGCGATCGATAAGCCTGAGGCGTGTTTACGCGAGCTGAGGAATGTGATTGAGCATGAAATGGTATGATGTGGCAAGTAAAAGTGAGATCGAACCTAAGACGTGTTTACACTGGTTGCGATGGCAAATTTAATGAAAATGATGTAATAGTGCGTGAACGAGTGTGAATTGTGGGGTGTGGAAATGTTGTGTGTGATTGACATATCTGTTTGAGCGTGAGAATGATCGAGAATGTATGTAAAGTTTGAATGTGGTGATTGTGGACTAATGTGCATGTTGCTTATACCAAGAGTCTAGATATGTGTGATTGTATGGATGATGTTTGTGTGAATTGCTTTTTGGTGTGTCTAGATTTGTCTAGAAATACGTGGTAGCCTAGGTATGGGCTTAGGTTGTGACTTAATGAGAAGTGTCTCATGATTGTTTCAACCAAACCATTTCAAAACCCCCGCCTGAACCATGAACCTGCTGCCGTCGCCGCCGCAACGTTTTGGGATTGTTATGCACACTGATCATGATGTAGTAGAATATCCGATAGATGAACATATGACCTAGGTTAAGCACACTTCAGTGGTATGGGTAGATATAGGTCTACCTCTCTGGCAAGCTTATACGTATACGGCTTGGATGTTCCGGAACGGGGTAGACGAGTTCAGACCTGTCCAAAGATTTGACATACCCTTTGACGGAGTAGGTGATTGGGATCCATCGGCCATACCGCCTCCAGACGACGAGATGACTAGTTTGGAGACTAGTCTAGCTCAGTCAATGCACTAGCATGTCCCTGCAGCTCCGGAGCTGACAGTAGTAGTGCCTGAGCTCGAGCCAAAGGAATCTCAGGCCGGGTATGATCCGATGGACATAGATTTAGATGTGATACCTGAGGAAAGGGCGAAGGAGAAGGTTGAGCCAGTAGATGAGCCCGAGGGTGAGCTCGTGGAGGAGCCAGTGGATGAGCCTGTGGATGAGCCGGATGAGGAGCTTGATGACAAGGAGAGGATTGAGGTCCCTGTAGAGTCAGGTGAGGATGAGGATAACCCGATCAAGATTGAAGTCGACTCGGAGTCGTCGGAGGAGCCCAAGGCTGAGGAGGATTCAGACGAGGATGATGAGTCGGAGTGGACGTCCTCCAAAGGGCGTAGGGGTTAATTGCGAGGTTGAGAAAGATTTTTGGTGAGTCCCATTTTTTGTATAGGTTTACCTAGGCTATCGATCCTTTTTGTATGTCGATGGTTCGTAGTTAGTATTATGGTGTGCATCCATTTGTTTTATGGTTTTGTAAATGGCGATATGGTATAAGTTGTTGTAAATGAACAGTGTGTGTGTGTGTGTGTATGTATATATATATATATATATATTGAGGCATAGCAAAATATTTGGTGGTTTGGCGACCTAATTATTCCCTGGTAATCTCCAATTTTACTGTCCGGGATATTATGATTGTTTTCGCCGCAAATCAACTCTGATGAGATTATTAGATTGGCAACGATTCCTAGGACGTCGCACACATTCGACCGAGAATCAGGATGTCCAGCGAAGGATTGGGGTTCGGGGCATGACAAGGATAACAAGATTATTTTAAAAAAATAAAAATAGGATTAAAGAAAAAAGTTTAAGCATTAAAAAATTAAAGTTCCAAATTTTCTAGAAAATTCACTCTTCGAGAAAGCTAATTTGTACAATGGAAAAATTTTAAAAGAAAAATTCAATGCTTTTTTAATATGCATTGTAATACCCACTAAAAATTTAAAAAACAATTTAGGAATATCTTGAGAGAGATAGAGAGAAAACTGATCTTGTTTTTTTATTGTTTCTCTTTTTGTTGTAGGGAACAAGAAGTAGATTTTTTTTACTTCTTATTTCTATTTCAAATTTATTTCCTGATCACTTTTCTACTTCGGAAAAAAAAAATGTTAGCAAACGTACTCTTAAACAACTTCCACTTCGGCTTCCACCTTCTTCCAACATCGACACCACCCAAGTCCACACTCACATGTTCAGAACTAATGAAGGACACTTAATTTTCTGCTGGGGACCTCTTCAAGTCAAAAATGTGAACACATCTTATCCTCTCACGCGGTCATTAGAGCTTGTCATTGACCCGGAAATTTTCCAAGGAAAAATGCGCAAACCATTTCAAATTAGTTGACAATTAAGGACATGAAAATGATAGAGAAAAACGCAAGCACCACAGCTGATTCAGCGTAAAGCCAATCAAGGTTCATAGTGGAAATTGGATGTTCAATAATAACAATAGATGCAAGAGCCTATGTGGAAATCTATTTAGTTTATTGTGCGGTTTGTGGATCGCATCTGCTCAATGGATTTGATCCATTACAATGCGTGGGTCATATGTTGAATCACTTGATTTATTAGTCAGATGACAATGATTTTATATGTTTTAGGTCCATGTGCAAAAGTTATTGAAAATCTAATCTACAAATAATAATAAGCGCTCTAAAAGTCTTAAACTTGTTACAAAAGTGAAATTGAATCCTTGCACTTTAAACAAATGCAATCAAGTCTTAAAAGTTTTTAAGTTTGTGTAATAAAATCTCTCAATTAACCCTGCCCAATTTCACTTGCGAAAAATGCTGACATGACTTTGTTTTTCTATTAGTTTTCAAAACAAACGTAGTGCCAATGTGGCGTTCACCAAGCACCACATCTAGAAAAAAACTTAAAACTTTAAAAAGAAAAAAGGATAACCAGATTATTTTTAATAATAAAAATATGATAAAAGAAAGAAGTATAAGCATTAAAAAATAATAAATAAAAAAGCTAAACAGTTATGGTGAAAAAAAAAAAAAGCGAAGCCTTGCCGCACGAGATTCGTCAAGCTTGGCCATGACCACCAACCCTCGAGCTTTTCTCAAGATTTTGGTCATGACTGCTCTTGTTTCGTCAAGCTTGCAACCATTGCAACTTCAGCTTCCAGGCTTCTTTAAGCTCGCGGCCTATGGCCCGCTCGAGATTCATCGAGGTCTTGACCACGGGTTGTAGTTGCTCGAGTTTCGTCAAGCTCAGCCATGGATACTCTAGCTACCAGAATTCTTCAAGCTTGCAATCACTGCCAATCGAGTTTCGTCGAGCTTAACCATGGTTGCAAAAGCTTCATCCAGCTCGAAAGTCAAGATAATTTATTTTAGCTAAACTGAAGATGAAAGACTTAAAATTAATTCTAGGTTGGTTCGATTTTTTTTTAAGGCACGAAGGAACCAATAAGGCTCTTTCCGGGCTACAAACGTTATTTCATGCATCTCCTCCAATTTTCAGGAAAAAAAAAGCATGAGATTATGACTATCCCATTCTTATTCTCTGCCTTTTAGTGCTTTCACTGCTTCTTGTGTTTGATTGAAGCACGCTCGACTATGACAAGAATTTGGGTTAGCTCGTTGGGACTTTTTGATTGGCTGTGGAATTGCTTCGTGCTATGCCTTCTTGTCGTTGTTGTTTTTCTTTTTGTCAATTCAAACGAATTAAATTTAACCGTCACTTTGAGTTATTTATGCAAATGTATTCTATAATTAATTTTCATTTTTAAAATTTCCTTTTTAGGGAATGTACTAGTGATGTTACTGCGTCAAGTCTTTAAGAATGTTTATTTATTTATTTATTTCATCCAATCATCTCGTTATTTGAATATGAAAAATAACTTACAAGAAAGAGTTTGATGGTGATATGCAAAATAAAAATGAAAGTTTTATGAATATTAAATTATCTTTAATTGTTGTTGATGTTCAATATTTATTTTGATTTTTCTTGACAATCAATTCATAAATTTGCTGGACAACATGAAATAGAACTAAGTTTTCCAGAAAATTCTCTCTTCGACAAAGCTACTATGTACAGTGGAAAAGTTTTAAAATAAAAATTTAGTGCTTTTTAAATATGCATGGTAAAACCCACTTAATTTTTTTTTTTAATAAACAAGCCCATGATATTCTTAGTTTTGACAACTTGGTCCGGCATAGAAAAAGAAGAAATAAAGAAAAAGGAGGAAAGTGAAAAGGGAAATTTTGACAACTTGGTCGACTAATTTGAACTTTAGCAGGGTGATTAAGGGAAATTTTGTCTCTTTTTACTAAATGTGATGGATTTAGGTATATAGGAAGCTAAGAGGACATGATACATTCATAATAACTTTTCTTGAATCTGGATCATTTAAATTAGGAAAAAAAAAATCCAAAAGCCGCCCAGAAATAACATTTGCTGATTGCTTTGACGTGCCATAATTTCTGTTTTAAGTGGAGTTATAGAGCCTACAAATCCAATTACAAAGCTCATTAAGGGTCCTAATGACCTTCTTAAATGAAGAACCCACTGCCGTCAGTTTTTACCCAAAAAACTTCACTTCTTTCCTGGGCTTTGGGCTGTTTTCAAAACACTCTTCAAGCCCATTATCTGTAGGTCCAATTATTAATGCATTTCACGTTAAGGCTTAAACCCCCATTAACTTGGACTTGCTGTAGTTGTAGGAGTACACTTATTCATTAAGCTTTCTTAAAACACTTGAAAGATTTTTAAACTAGGGGCTTTAATTTTGCCATTAACATGTTCAGTTCACCAAAAATTGCATAAGCACTTCACAAAAACTATACCAGAAGAAAGTGATTTTTGACGCTTGATATTGATTTAAGACGTAATGAACTCGTCACAAGTGTTTCCAGTTAAACCTCAAAAACAGTACAAACTTCTCGCAAATCATCAACTTTTTATTTCTTGTGCTTTAATAGTTTCATCGGATGATATAAGGAACTAACCTCATACAACATACCAAGTTCACGCCTTGATTTTGTTTAAAGCATGTCATTCTATCCGAAGATAAAGGAAAGGCAAAGAATTACATTCTTGTGACCTAATGATCGAGTTATGACAAGAAGAAAATGAGCCTCAGGCCATACAATTCTCGAGGTGCGAAATTTCTAAGGTCTTATCAACATGGCTAGCTCGTTGGGTTATGTTGTCTTCAACAACAACCACAACAAAAGCAAGGAACGCTTAAGACTTCTCAATAGATCTTCTACTTCTTCTATGCTAACGTAGGTTCAAACTAGACATAGCAGTATATTAAAATGATTTATTGCCACTTTTGTTTATATTGCCCAAGCATATACACCGTAACGGCTAGCAGGTACATAATCAGTACCACTATGAAACATTGATCTACACAGCAAAAAGCTAAAAAATATCATTGGGAGGTTAAAGTGAACTTTACATTTTAAATAAGTAGAAATCCAAAAGCGGCTTAGAACTAACATTGGCTGATTAATTTGACGTGCCCAAAATTTTGATATGAGTGGAGTTATGGAACCCCACTGATGTCATTTTTGCCCCCAAACTGTCCATTCCTTTCCTGTGTTTACGGCTGTTCGTAGAGCACTCATTAGGCCCATTTGCTGTATATTTAATGATCTGTGTATTTTATGTTTAAGGCTTAAGCCCCAACTTAATTTGGACTTGCTGTGGTTCTCGGAGTACTTATTCGTTAAGTTTCTCTTATAACAAGTCTTGAGAGAGTTTTCTCTCTAATTGTGCCTTGCGAATACTGCAAATAATTGAGTTGATTTGGCCTTCGGAGCATCATTTGTAAATCTCACTATTCTTGAAATCACGAAAAGATTGCTAGCCTGATCGCTACTTGATTAAGGTAATATTTATTAAACTAGGGACTAAATATGGCATGCCTATGGCATGTAAACATTCTTAGAGGTGTTAATTCTGTTATTAACTTCTTCAATTCACAAAAATAGCATAAACACTTCACAGATACTAGAAGAAATCGATTGATGACACTTGTTATTGATTTAAGACGAAATGAACACATTGCAAGTTTTTCCCATTAAACCTCAAAAACAATACTGACTTTTCGAAAGTCATCAACTTGCTTTCTTGTGTTTTAATGGTGGACATATGATGTCGTTTAAAGCAAGTCATCTATACTTAGATAGAGGAGAGGCAAAAAAATACATTCTTCTGACCTAATGTTTGTATTACATCGAGTAAAAAGTGAGCCTCAGGCCGTACAATCACCGCAGCTAGCTCGTAGGGTTAGGTGATCTACAACGACGACGACAACAAAAGGAAGGAATCCTAACACTTCTGAGGAGATTACTTGATTCTTATATGCCCATGTAGGTTCAAACTAAAATAGTAGTGCATGAAAATGATTTTGCCTTGTTGTCACATTTCTTTTACCATCCAAGCAAATATATCCTAATGGCTTAAGAAGTAAGAGATGAGTATATCTGTTGATATCATAATATTCCGGTCACATAGATGATATAGTATTAGAACTAAATGCGTACTTTGCGCATTAACTTATTAAACTATAATGCTCCAAATGTGGACATTCAAGAATTGCTTTCTTGATGTGCATAACTTGATAGGAATTAATTAAGTCAATGCAGGTAAATCCAATAATAATGCTATGCTTGGAAAAGGATGGATTCCCATTAGATTCTTTAGTACCTTGGCCTACCATGAAAGATAAGGGAGAGCATTAAATTCCGAAAATGCCATTGACTTATCTCTCCGTTGGGTGCCTAAGTCACGCCGTCCATCCAATCGAGCAAAATCAATCACATGGGAGTGTTCTTGGACTGTCTTTTTGTGCTGGTTGCTGCTGAATTTTTCTTTTGTTTCTCACCTGGTGATAAATTCAGTTGAATCCAAAAGCGATAAGTGATGCATTGAATACCCTTCCAATCGTCAATGAGCTTCTAGATGAACATTGGACGAAGTTGTCAATATGTTTCAGAATTGACAGAGCACAATCGAGGGAGGTTGTCATTTGATCATTATTGCCTCAAAGCATTATTTGAGTTGTCTTTTACTTTATGACTTCGCAATTCCACCGGTGGGAATTGTGTACACATGTAGCTCGAAGAGTGGCAGAGGGTACAGGAATATCTGATAACATTTAGCCTCCAAGAAGTACGGACATAGATGGTGATGATCTAATGATTTGTCCTAAGCACGTAATATTTCAAAAGGATGCTTCCATGGCGTAACTTAGAAAATCGAACGCGGTCAATGGTCGCTTATCCGCTATTAAACGGACTAGTCTAGTTTCCAGTAAGTAAAAAAGGTGAAGTTTTTAAAATTGCTAGTAAGCTATGTATGTTGTCCATAAAAAGGATATGACTTGTAACTTTTTTTATCAAGCAACTAGTTAGCAAATTATTAACATCATATCGAATCAATTAACGTCATTCGTGAACTATAGCTGCTAACCAGATCAACAGGTTACCAATTGCAAGAATTTATAAACGAGATTTAGAACTCACTACTGGTGTCATATATTTACAAAACAAAACTTTGTTTTTGGCCAACACAATTTTGGAAACGTCCCTAGAACCATTTGTCACATAACGAGGGATGTTTACTAAGTATCAACAGTTATTAGGAGATTGGATAACAGCTTCAACAGGTTAAGAAAAGAATGGTTGAGATTGTTTCGTACTTTTGGGAAAATCATCAATAATGAGATAGTGAACTATTTGTCTTTCTTCATCTACTTCGACATTCCACTTGCAAGTATGAACATCGTTCTTTATAAGGAATTAAGAAGCAGACAGATTTGTCGTGATTATAAGATTCCCATTCACATGGTGGACGCGTTAGCTCTGGCTCCAATGCCTCAATCAACATGTACATTGAAGAATAAACAATATTAAAGTCATGGGAATAGATAATATTTATATGTGATTGAGAAAGGATGGATATGAAGGATTTTTCAGCTGGGTGCATAAGTCACACCGTCCATAATATGAAAATAACATCACTCCAATGGGAGTTATTTTTCCTTGGGCTGTTTCTTGTGTAACTCAATAAAGGCTGGATTTTTATGATGAATTCAGTAAAATGCAATATTTAGAGTGATGGATGGAGCACCTTACAATCATCAACAAAGCTTCTAGATGAAAATTGATTGGCCCAAAAACCAAAAAAAAAAAAAACAACAACGCACAACCTCTTAGACAAATTTAATACGACCTTCAAAACGTACAAAAAATATTACAAAATTTTACCACTATAACCATCCAACTTTTGCAAATAATTTATTTTCAGGCTACATATCTTTTGGAACGGTTCACTTCCACCACTTCACTAAATAACCGTCCAACCCTGTTTATGAATAACCCAACCAACTTTTGCATAACACTAGTGTGAACAAAACAACGAGGAGAATGGACTGAATACTTGCTATTTTTATCACAATGGTCACATGTTGTGTTTTTTTGTTGCTGGTTTATTTGGAAAGTTGTATTAAATTTTCCTCAGATAAAACGTGGTGCTATTTTTGTATTTGGCCAAAGTAATGGAGAGTTGTCAAAAGTGTCCGGTCAAAAAGTAAAAACCTTTGTCAATCCAGAATAGAGCACGATCTGGTCACTCGGTCGTTTACTCAAAGTCCATCGTGGGTTATCCTTTTGGAAGTACCCAAGAATTCCACGAAAAGAAGTTCACGTGTTAGCTCAGAGACAATGGTGACTGAGTGGCCAGAATGTTTGACGACTTTTAGGTTGGATTCGTAATGTTACGTACGCCCGTGATGGTTCGCAAGGACGCTGGCATGACGTAACTTTGAAAATCATTCGCGTACTTTTGTGGCTGCGCTGCTCTTGAAAAGGCCGCGCAAGCCTCCCAACAATGCAATCTCTCTCTCTCTGATTTTTTATGGCTTTGACGTCTTCAGGCGTAGCGCTCCGCGAGAAATTTCAGTGGACTCTGCTTCTGCTTTGATTCATTAAGGTAACAACCCCACTCTTTCGCTTGTTTCGATGTCTATGCACAAATGAGTGAAACTCTTTCTCTCTGTCCCTGAAAATTCTAAGTTCGTATCCTCACATATTGATAGATTCATTCATGGTCATTCCATTTCCGCAGAATGTCATTCACCACAATTAAATGCTTAGCATTTCTACTGTAATCTTCAGTTTAGAAATGGTTTGTCGCTTTGTTCATGGATCTCCTTCCGCTATAGGATCTAAAGCCAAAGAAAAAGACTTCAGATTGTGTGATGCGCAATAGTACCAATTAATTAGAAGTTTGGAAGTTCAGTCATTAAGAGTATGCTGTGTGTTGTTTGCTTAGGGACCAAATGACTAGGAAAAGGGACAGATTTTGGGAGTATGCAGAGCAATTGAGTGGTCGCTTCAGGTGTAAATTCTGCAGACGTGATTTCCCTGGTGGAATTCCAAGGGTTAAGTCACACTTAGCTTGCGTCCCCGGCCGTGACATTGCCACATGCACCGAGGTTCCTAAGGATGTCCAGGCTATAGCTTTTGAAGCAATTAGCCCTCATAATAGGAAAGATAAGAGCCTGTCTCAACCGACCACATCAACATCACTTGCAGACATCCAGATAATCGACATGCTAGAAACATCTACAGAGAAAGGGCAGGATTGCCTAGATGAGTTGCTTGCAAAACACGTTGTGTTTAACAACATTTCTGAAAATGTCCTTCAAAGTTCGCATTTTGCAAGTTTCTTGCGTGGGGTTGCAAACTATGGGCAGAATTATGAGTTGCCCTCTTATTCCGTTCTCACCATGAAGCATATCCCCAAATTTAGTATGGAAGTCGTTCAGTATGTAAATAATGTCAAGAAATCATGTGATTTAACGGGGTGTACGGTAATTCTAGATAATTGGGTTAATGTTCACGGTAGAGCCTTCCTGAATATCATTTTATATTCTCTAAAGGGTGCAATCCTAGTTAATACTATTGAACTTATGAAGAATGAGTTAACATATTGGTCTATTGTGGATCAATTGCAATTTGCAATGGATGAAATAGGACTTCACAAAGTTGTACAGTTCATCACTAATGATTTGGGTAACCATGAGCCCCTCCGGAAGATGCTTATCCAAAAGTATCCAGGTACCTACATGACATTTTGTGCTGCTCATGGCATTCAGTTGCTTTTCGCATATATCTTTCAAGAGGTTGAATGGGTTGAAAGGACGATGTGTGAGGTTAAATTGGTGAATGACAATTTGCACAAATATGCTGAGTCTTTGTCACTGTCAATGAAATTTGGAGCCAAAAGGGGATTGGGAGATGTTCTTCCTAATGGTTTAGCCTCAAACTTTAGAACACTTCAGTGCATTCATAATGCAAAATCAGAGATACAACATTTGGTTGCGTCTACTGAATGGAGACAGTTGAATCTTGGGGAAGGAATAGCAAGCAAAGTTGTTTCTATGGTTGAAAGCCCCCAATTTTGGAGCCAATGCCAAGAGGTGTTGCAAGTTTTGGAACCACTATTTGGAGTTTATTGTTTGTCTCATAATACTAATCCAGCAATTTCATACTTATATGAAGCAGTGGAGAGAGTAAAAGAATCTCTCGGGAGGCTTTCTGACAGTAATGATGGCAAATATGAGTGCATATGGAAGCTTTTTAATGGCATGAGAGCTAAAGTAATTCATCCGGTGCATGCAGCTGCAGCTTTTCTGAATCCGTCATACTTTTTAAGTGACAATTTTCATGAGAGTAAAGAAATGAAGGATGGAATCGATTATGTGCTACAAAATATGGTTGCTAAAGAAGAACAAGAAGCTTTCATGGGGCAGGTGCTACAATACCGCAAAAGAGCGTCAAACTTGCTCACGTATGCAGCAAAAACAATGTCAAAAACATTTCATCCCTGTAAGGATTTCTCATTTCCTTATATTTCTTCACTATGTTAAAGTCAATCAAGATAATATCATCTACTCCTATTGTAGCCAAATATTCAGAATCTTTACCTTTCCTCATTTAGTTGCAACTTTTGAAGCCCAAATTGTGAATTTTATTTACGAAAAGCCAATATAGAATTCTAGAATTACAATATATCAACCCTCAAAGAACATGTGATCTGCAAAAGAAATCATTCCATAAACTTTTTATTGACTAGGATTGTCTATTAAATTTCAATAGACAATCATATTTCTTTATTTGGTGATTGTCTTCTCATGACAGATGAATGGTGGGAGTATTGTGGTGATAGCCTCCCTATACTACAAAAGTATGTTCTTCTGATTCTAAGCCAACCTTGTAGTTCATTTTCATGCTTGGAGTATCGAAATGTATTAGAAACTACCCAAATCACGAAGTCGGGTGGATCACTTGTCGGTAAGCTGGATGACTCTATGTACCTGAGGGCGAATATGATGATGATGGACAAGTTTAGAATGTTGGAGTCGGGACCAATAAAACCTATCAATTTTGAACATCTTAGTGACAACCATGATGATTATGTTGAGCTCGAGAAAATCTGGAAATATTACTCTCCCAATACAGTACCGGAGAGTAGCAATCGAGGTGACATTGACGGGGCAAACACAGAGTGGTAAGGCCACCTAGTTTTTTCTCACAATATTAGTTCCCTCAAATGCTCTCTAGTGGCTATAAGTTACAGGTTCATGCATAGCAGTCATTTTTTAAATGCAATTTTCTTTTGTTAATTTGCTTTTGACTGGTATCTTGCACAAAGTTTTCTTTTAATCTAGTATCTGTGGTCAAGTTTCCCTTCATGTCTGGTTGTTTCTTGCTTTGAGACAACTAAGAAAGCATAACAGATTATTTTTCATATTAATTCCTGAATCTTGCTTAGCTGCCTTACTCCTCTTCATAGTGCACTAGTCAGTAGTCACCGTTGACCATGTTTTGGTACAAGATAGGATAAGATGGTAGTGCTATGAAAATGGTCCTCTCAAATTTCTCTAAGAATGAACTTTGTCTGTCACAGGTTCCCGTTGCCCAAACTACCAGCTCCGAAGGAGAAACCTTTTATACTTCGTTTCATGACCAGCATGCCCCCACACTTATTCACTGAGGCAAAGGTTCAGGGACATCAAGGAACAGCCATTCAAGTTGTTTTGCTAAATCCAGAAACTGGAGAAGTTGTTCAGAGCGGACCAGGATCAACAGCTGAGCTGAAGATTGTTGTATTCGATGGTGATCTTGAGAAAGTTGATTGGACAAGGGAACAATTGGAAAGCCAAGTATTATCCAATGGGTGTGAGGAGAGAAAGCCGCTTCTATCTGGCGACTTGGAAGTGACCCTAGAACGAGGGATCGGCACTTTAGGCGATTTCACTTTTATGCAGGATTCGAGCTGGACAAAGAGTGGCAAATATAGGCTTGGAGTTATGGTCACTTGGAGATGCTATGTTGCAGTGCATATCCATGGGACCATATCCGAGGCTTTCACTGTTGAAGATAGCTATGGAGAATGTGAGTCTTCGAAGCAACTACTGTTTATATAGTCTGTGGTTAAACGTATCATCTAAAACTACTCGAGCAGCTAGTAGCCAGAGTTACATAGGCTACAACCAATGTTGGTTAGAGGCTAGTACTTTTGTTGACATAGAGACAATCGCAAGATGAATTTGCTCAACAATGTGGAGACAATGCGACAAAATCAATTAGTCATTCTTATGGTACAACCTTGTTAGCAGGCAGTTCATCTTTGGAGGAGATTTATAATGCCGTGCTTGTTGTGAAGTTTCTGCTTCTTGTACTTTCTGCAGTTGCCAAGAAGCGTTTCCCACTTCTACCATGTGACTACGTCTGGAGACTGGTTGGAATAGCGATGGGTGGACAAGTGCACAAACAATTGACAGGAGCTGGGATTGTCACAGTCCGAGATTTTCTCGGCCTTCTTTCCAGGGATCAATTAAGACTGAGAAATGTGAAGTCTCGCCGTTTAGTCTGTTATGTTTTGCAACTGTCACAACAGTGCCTTATATTTAAATCTTCATTTTTCTTTACTTAGTTCTTGTTGAATTATCTCAGATCACAGGCAGTGGAATCTCCGATTCTATGTGGAAACATACTTTGGGGCATGCCATGTCATGTGTCTCCGATGCCAAGCAATACGTTTACTATTGTGATGAAGGCCGATGCAATGCCATTCTTTTCAACTGGAACTATGAGCTCAAAGGACTCATCTGTAATGGACAATTCTTAGATATGGGATCACTTTCCAGCGATCAAAAGGTTAGGCTCAAAGTGTTGCCACAATCTGGCTCAGTCATGATCATTGAGCATGCATATCTGCAAAGAAACCAGACTTACAAGCTTTAATCTGAGGAAAAGACAAACAAACAAAATCACATCGATACTAAATCAAGATAATTCTTTAATAAAATATGGCATGACATAATGACAATTTGCAGTTGTTTTAAGTGCGAAATTATAGTAGGGAAAAGTCAGTGATCTTCTTATTAGACAGACTAGCACTTCCTTTTGACACTAATATTGCCAATGCACTGATATGGTTTGACTTTCCTCTTGAATGTGAAGAAATTTCTCTTTGAATCCATTCTACAGATCTACCTCGAATCCACGTCGAAAATTGCCTACCAGAATTATGACCAAATCTCAGAATATTGTGCCGACATGTTCAACTTCGATTCAATGACCAGTTCCAACAGCGTGTCGGCCTTCACCAGTGATAACACCACCGTATGCTATGTTGGTTACTCTTTTGGCAATCTTCAAAACCCACAACAGTTTGTTTCCCATGAAGCGGACAATATTGAGAACTGCCTACAAGCTACAGTTTCTGATAGCATGAGCTCTATGTGGATGGCAGCTCGTTCTGCTTCGATGACTTCTCATCTTCCAGTTCAAGGTGATATGCTTCTACCATGGAATGAACAGCACCTGGAAAATGTAACCATTCAGCATTTGCTAGATAGGTTTTGTTAAATGCACAGATCACTAGAGACATCTGAGACTGCCGGACATTGGAATATTGCAGGTTCTAATTGGATCTACGAACCTGAGCAGAACTGGAAGCCCAGAAAGGCTGCTGTGGCGTGGCTTAAGCTGAAAGCTGCTTTTAGATGGGGGATAACTATACGAAAGATGGCTGCGACAAGACGGGCCAAGGAGCTGGAATGCTTAGACCTGATAATACCTTTGATGTTGCAACCTTGAGAGTCTATACGCATTGGGATTTCATTACAGCCTTGAGAGAGAGCCATGTTTAGCGTTTACGAACTTTTCTTGTACCATCTACAATCAGATAAGATATAGTCTCTGTTTAGTTTCTCTGTCCGCCATTTGTAGCTGCTCAGCACTATTATTCAGCATCATTTCTACCAAAAAATCAGGTTGTCGCTAACTTCTTGGACAGCTCAAATGAGAATCAATTCAGATTTCAATAATCTGCACATGAACTAGCGGGATAGAGCTAGTGATTATTTTTTAAATATAGTTGCGACAGCGTTTGAATCGGCGAATTACAAAGTTTTCTGTGCATCAATGGCAGAGATGAGGACCACATCATTTCTCTTTACCCTGAATACTGACTAGTGTCTGTGCTTTTTATTTTGAGTATTTAAAAAACTAATTGAAATCAATGTTTCATTTGGGGCCAACATATGTCATGCGAACGCCGAAAAAACGTTACCAATATTTTACCGGCGAGCTGGTTGGAATAGATCATTGTGCAAAAGAGACGAACCCATAGGCAGCGGGGGTGTTCGAGTGTTTCAAACTGTCACTTCTTTCCGGAGTCAACGTTCCTTGCAGACATTTGTAAAATTGGTAAACAGACAGCACAATCGAGGGAGGTTGTCATGTGAAACAGGAGAAAAGCTGACATTTTTATATGGTTTGTAAATTTTGAAATTGTCGGCAAATTTTGAATAGTATTGATTAAAAAAAAGTATGATTAGTATCAGGTAACTAATTAGTAAATTATTAACATCATATCAAATTTACTAAAGTTAAATTAATTAGTTCTTTTGATTTATACAACTATGGTGAGTATGTTCAATTTCTTTTAAGTTTTACCGATGTCCATTAATAAGTTACTAACTTCTTTCAAACTTTACAAGTAAGCTCGAGTAGAGATCAATAAGGTACCATAAGGTAATAAATTTACCAGTAGGATATTAATTTGAGGCGAATGGGCTACTAACATCAAAATGAACTACCAATGTTAGATCGAATAGTCAGATACCAACTTCTTTTAAATTTTACAAGTGTAGGTGGAAGTTAGTGAGTTACTAATGCTGTAATGAATTTGTCAACATCCAATTTTGTATAAAGTTATCAACTTGTTTCAAAATATACCATATAAAAACGAATATTACTAGTCAGATTAGTAAGATTTAGCAATTTGTATTCATCTATGATAAAAAAGGAAAGTGAATAAATTTAGGATCCATCACTTTATAGTGGAGTCAAGCCTACAAATCCAATCTCGAAAGCTTATTGCGAGTCCTATGACATTCCTAAATGAAGAAACCACTTCTTCCCTGGGTTTTGGGCTGTTTTTAATTCAGCAATCCGAACAGGTCTGGCTCTGGCTTATGTAAACAGGAAGCAATTCCGGCGAGCGGCCCGAGGACGCTGGTTAGTGTTTTCAGACTGGTCTGGAGTCTGGGCAGTGATTGAAACTCAGCATCCTCGGCTCATTTTCGTTTGAGAAAACGAGCTGCGAACAGGGGAGAACAGAGGCAAAACCAGCGCCTGGGATGAAGATGAAGAAGACGCACCAAACCAAGAAAAACTGGTGTTCTTGGACATGAGATAGAGCTTGTGTGCTGATGGAGCAATGAAGAGGAGCTACAGATGATAGATCCAAGATCTCCAGAAATATGATTTTCAAAGGAGCTAAAGAGAGGAGAAGGCTCGGCTTCGTTTTCTCGAAAATCTGGACCAGCTTCATCAGAATGGAGAGACTATCAGAAAACCAGGAGATAGTCGCAGTGATTAAAGCTCGACGAGGTTGTCTCGATTCCGTTTGACAAGACTAACTCTGTGAATTGAAAAACTGAGGCCAGCAACATGGAAACAGAGCAGAACAAGAGGAGAGTAAGGTTTAGGCGAGCGCCGGTGTAACTGGAGGTGGGCTTCCGGTGAAATATCGATAGTGCTTTGCGTTCAATAGCTTTAGGAGTTGGTGGGTAGCCGATGCGGAGCTACTATCGCATCTCCATTTGTTTTTCTTTTTCGTTTTTCGTTTTTCTTTTTTCCCTTTTTTTGTGTTGGATACTTTAAAAAAATTAAGATTTAGAAGGTACAATTTGTGTCTTCTCCTTTACTATTCTTGGATCTAGGTCATGTATCATGACGCTCGGTAGTCAAATACCTAAAATATTGTTTAATCTATGATAAAGTATTAAGTTAACGAATGGCCATGAGATTGTTAAAAGCGGTGAAATTTCAGGCCGTAACATTATGTTTGCCTATGACGATTGTTTCCTTGTGAGCTGCAAGCACGAGCTCTGATCAGGAAACAATGGGATACGCTTACAGACAAAACCGAACGCCAAGCTGAGATAATAGGAGTTTTATGTAGAAAAAAACGACAGTGGAGAAAAACAACCCCCACATCGAATGCCACCACATAAGATCTGCGGAACTCATCAAGGCATCTTTCCAGGACTCATCCTCTCTGCCTTTGTCAACAGTTGACAGTGTACTTGGACCGTGATTTGAGCTATCACAACTTATTAGCTGTGGTCTAGAGATAAGAGGGTTACCTTCGTAACTTGCTTCGTCAAAAGTTCCAAATTGATTCTCTGTCTAGTGTCTTGCCTACTAAAAAAGTGTATAGCTCGGTTAGTTGCAGAAGAATCAGACCAAATAACTTGTAGAAAAGGTCCAAACTCTCTATACTACTTAAATTGGAGAATTTATTTAGGATCGATCCCGTCAATTGATTATGCAACATATTTAAGACATATTTCGCTCAAATAATCGATTCTACAGGAAGAGAGCCCATCAAATTATAGTGCGAGAGATCCATTCCAGACACATATTCTAGAATGTTGCCCTTATAAGATTCCAATCTACTCATTGACATGAAAGGTTACTTGTTCTAGTTCATAAAAAAAGACAGAACTTTTACCCCTACCATCATGGGAGAAATCTTAGTTTTGTATCGTACTGGTAGAGCTGCCAATATTGACCATTTTCACTCAACGTATCGAACGTGCTATTAGATACACCACCACTTCCAAATGTCAAATGTTCCAAACAAGAAGGAAGTTCCCCCAAAAGGCCATTATAAGAGAGATCCACCATGCTTGTCTTCGTCAACTGACCATGAGCTAGAGAAATTGAATTTTCAAATTGGTATCGTTTCAGTAGAAGAAACTTCAAGTTCCAAAGCAAACTGATCCGTTTGGGCATCTCACCTATCAACGCATTTTCCCGTAGATTTGATGTTACGATGGACGAAGCTCTACAACGAAACTAAGGGAAAAACCCAGTGAGCTCATCACTTTGTAGATGCAAGAATCTCATAAATGTAACATTGGCACAGTGGGGTATGTTTGGACCAAAATTTGTTAGTCCAAAGGTATACGACAACGAGAGAATTCAATTTGCAGAAGCTCAGTGATAAAGGACCACCCAGTAAGTTCCCTGACAACCTCAGAAATTCCAAAAGGTGAATATCTCCAATCCAATTTGATATTGGTCCGGACAAGAAATTTTCACTTCGATGCAAAATCCTTAAAGTCTGCGCTTTCCAAAATGCCAGGTGATATATCCCAGTGAATTGATTCTCTTCCAAACACAAATATTTGGACTCATTGAAGGAAAAATAAGGCGATCTTGATCAATTTGATAAAGCGATCAAGACAATACATGTCAACATTCAGCCTATCTTATAATTAACTTGAAGTACAATGAATGCAAAATTGATTAACAGTCTATAAAAAAACATAGTCTTAAGTTCGTTCAACACACAGGAATACCTTACTGGTATTCATTAAAAATATTTTTAGCCGTCGAGCCAAGACAGAAGCAAAACCATTAGATTGTTTATGGTGGATTCGACCATGAGCAGGGCATTCCTCTCTAGTCTCTCTTTCGAACCACTCTATCAGATTGCACTTCCCTCCAATATCGACACCACCCAAAGTCCACATGCACATGTACAGTACATTTGAAGGACACTTAAATTCTTATGCACATTTGAAAAAGTACAATTAAGTCATAAAATAATCAAATCAGTCTAATTAAGTTCTTTCATTGATTATACTTTTTGAAAGTTTTATGAGTCAATTATACTTTCTTGACAAGTTTTAAAATTTCATTACACTTTTTCAAAGTTTTAGGATACGATTATACTTTCGTGACAAATTAGAACTTGATTGCACTTTTTTTTAAAATTTTAGGACTCAATTGTACTTTCGTGATAAGTTTTGAAACTTTCAGTACACTTATTTTTTAACTTTTTAATTTTTGCTTTTTTGTATTTGGCGGCATTAAACTACGTTTTCATTTTAATGTTTTCTTCTTCTCCCAATATAGCCATGACAGCTTGGGCTTCCAAGAGCCCCCTCACACGGCTACTTCCGCTACTACCGGTGCCGCTCTTGTCCTCTCTCTCTCTCTCTCTCTCTCTCTCTCTCTCTCTCTCTCTCTCTCTCTCTCGGAGAGTGTGTGTAGGTAGAGACAACCTATGCGTGCGCACGGAGCACGCGATCTCCATCAATTTGCTGGCGCACGGATATCTGTGGTCGTGTGAGGTTGGCGGCCTCCGTGCGAACGATTTGATGGAGTTGCGATCTCCATAGCCAACCGAGGGGTGCAGCAGTGAACACAAAGTGGGGCTCATTACGGCAGCCCTCCATTGCTTTTATGGTGGTGCGGTATAGCCGGCTGTGATAAAATTATGTAACATTTACTTGAATTTGTGAATCCGGATTCGTTTCTTTTGTGAACTAAACTATCCTTTCTCAGTTCACGACCAAGTCAACTCTCCTAATATTCAAATATGCATGACAAGGAATACAACAGGAGCACTCTGGGAGTCAAGTGTGTTCACAATGCATAAACAATCCTATCAAACAAGGTCATCTACTGTTTCCTCATATTTTTTTCATTATCAAATGCTTATAAGACAATCTTTACCGAGGAAATGATGGGACCAGCTTATGAACAAACTTGAACAGCACGTACTGATAGTACGAGTTTGGGTAGAGAAAGACCACCACTCCTAGGAATGCCACCACATTCGATCCCGTGAAACTCCACAAGTAGGCCTCACTCCAGGAGTCATCCTCCCAGCTAGGATCCAAAGATGGCAGGGTCTTGGGGTCCTGATTTGAGCTATCACAGCTTGCTAATGGCGGTCCACAAAGAAGAGGGTTACCTTCATAACTTTCTTCATCAAAAGTTCCAAATTGATTTATTTGATCTGGTGTCCTGCCTGACAAGTTGTCGTAAGCCACACTAAAATCTGACAGCATGCAGAGCTCTGTCAATTGTGGAGGGATCGGACCAGTTAGGCTGTTGTAGGAAACGTCCAAACTCTCAATATTCTTTAAATTCAAAAATGTATCTGGAATCAATCCCGTCAAATGGTTGTGAGACAAGTTCAAAACAAGAATTTCACTCAAGTAACCGATTTCTAAAGGGATAGACCCATTCAAATTATTGTTCGAGAGATCTATGCCAGACATCAAATAGAGGATGCTGCCCTCATAAGATTCCAACCTACTCTTGGAGATGAACTTCACTTCTCCAAGTTCATCCGTCCAAATAACTTGAAAACCATCGCCATATTTTAGTGTCGTAGTGAATTTGCTCTTATACAAGTATGGCAGCCAATCGTCTACTATGACAAATGCAGTATCAAATGTGCTTCTAGGCATCCCATGATTTCCAAATGTCAACTCTTTCAAACAAGATGGAATTTTTCCAAAAAGATAATTATATGAGAGATCCACTATGGTCATGTCTTGCAACTGACATATTTGTGGAGGGATTGAACCTTCAAAATTGTTATCTTTGAGAAGAAGAACCCTCAAGTTTGACAGCAAACTAATCCAACTGGGAATCTCACCTGATAGTGCATTATTCCTTAGGTCCAATGTGACAATTGACGAAGCTCTGGAGAGGAACTCGGGAAAAGGCCCTGCAAGCCCTATGCCTTGCAGATGCATGAACCTCATAGATGTAACAGTAGCACAGGAGCGTATAGTTGGGCCTAGACTGTTACCTGAAAGGTCTAGGAAACTGAGATGACCTAATTTGCAAAAGCCCAATGGCAAAGGACTTCCTAGTGAGTTATTTGACAGCACAAGAGAATTTAAATCTTGAAAAGCACCAATCTAATCGGGGATCCCTCCCGACAGCAAATTGTTGCTAACATCCATAATCCTTAAGCCAGAGCTATTCAGTAGACCGGGTGATAAGTGCCCATTGAATTCATTGTTATCCATATACAAACATTTTAGACTGGTCAAGTTGGTAATTCCCGGTAGGATTCGGTCATGCAAGTTGTTGATTGACAATTTCAGTATGCTCAAGGATAGACAGCCTGTGGTTAGTGCATCTGGCAGCTCTCCTCTAAAGCTATTAGTCGACAAATCTAAAGTTCTTAGCATCTTCATGTTGCCCACTGAAGGAGGTATTCTACCTCTCATTAAGTTCCTTGACAGATTCAGATACTGCAAATTTGGAAGAGTGGAACCAATATGAGACGGAATCACTCCTTCAATAAGATTGTCAGACACGTCAAGCCATCCCAGGTCAACAAGATTTGGATTAGATGGAAAATGGAAAGCACCAGAGAAGTAGTTGTGTGAAAGTTTCAATTCCATTAGATTCTTATTGTTCACTAACAGCCAATATGGAAAACCTCGGGTCAGTCCATCGTCCTGGAGTTCAACAACTCTCAGCTCATGCTGTTGTTTCAGAAAGCTAAGAATTACACCACTTGCGTCTTGATTGATTGCTGAGTTTGATAAGCAAAATACCTTCATTTGGAAAGAGGGAGACCACATTTTGTCTTCTGTAACAACTTCCAAGCGATTGTTGTTGCTGACAAGATCGAATACTTGAAGTTTAGAGTTGTTAGCAAGTGAAGCAAGTGAAAACGAGCCTTCAAAAGCATTGCCAGAAAGAGATATATATTCTAGTGACTTGAGGTTATGGAAGAGTGACGGTGGAATTGCCCCATTGAAGTTGTTAGCTTGAAGATCAAGTACACGAAGTGAGGTCATAGCGCATAGACATGGGGGACGAGGACCCCCAAGGCAACTATGGCTAAGATCCAACTCTTCAGGGTTCCTTAATCCACATAAACCTTCTTTGGTATATATATCAGCCATAAGTTTCATTGCTAGTGAAACATTTACATCTAAAAAAGATTTTCTTTGAGAAGGGTTGGCCCCCAATGTTTTAGATTAACCAGCAGAAGGCACGTACCACACAGGACTTGACAATTTATTTATTTGAAATCCATTTCCATGTAGTGGCATGTAGAATTAGTTTTGAGTATGTAATAATATTGTAGTTGTATGCCGCTCATTATCTTCGTTTAGTAATAAATTGAGCCTCATTTCCTACATTGTAAGAGATCCGCCAAGACCGATGTAATTTATTTCATGAAGTACCTTTGAGCAACTCCGAGGAATCTATTCTGATGTCTGTAGTGGCTGTAAAGGCATCATTTGACAAATTATTGAAGGAAACATCCAACACCTCCAGCTTCGAGTCTGTCACGCACCAGAACTCAAAATTTAGAGCAAATGTAATAGAAAGACACAGGCACAACAAGACATCATGCTTTGCATGTACCTTCAACGTGTTCGAGGCACCAATTTGAGGCCTTCGATGAAAATAGCCAATACAAGGATGGGATTCGTTTTAATGCATTGCCAGAGAGATATAACTCCGCAGTTTCTTTAGGCGCAGTGTGCCCTTGACATCTGATCAATGGAAATCTCATGAATCAATCACACTAGTTGTTTGCCCATGTATCGCACGGACACTAAGTTTATTTGTTTCTCAAGTCAAATTTTTAGGTTCAGCTCAATTTTGATTGGGGCAATATACATGTAAATGAAGACTATTGAATAATCTTTGCGGAATTCCTTTCTTTAAAAATGGAAAAAATCATTACTATAATAGAATCTTTCTTAATATCTTTTTTTTTGGTAAAGGAATCTTTCTTAATATCCATTTATTGTAAATTCAAAATTTTATAAATCCAATACTATCATTTTGAACAATCTTTTCTTCAACTTTAGATAAATTGGAAAGAGCGGAATATTTATTTTCTGAATAAAATTGTGCATGTTTGTAATGTTCAATTAATTTGTCAATGAAAAAGAACAGCAGCTTATTATTTTGTTCACATAAATTTCGCTTCTTCGTTTGAAACCCGTTGAAATAGTATGTTACAGTAAATGAGAAGAAAATGTCTAGTTTGTTTATAAATTGAGGAGAATTCTCAATTGTAACGCAGAGAGTTGATGAATATAGGAGAATTCTTCTACTTGAGTGAATATTTATCTGATTCTTTATTTAAGTTCCTTGGTGGTGAATCAAACAATTCCTTGTCCTTGACCGGTGGAGCAATCCATTATGCCTTTGTGATGAGCTCTCATTATTTCGGTTTTTTATCCTTGGTTGGTAGCTTGCGTCTTTGTGCCTTAGTGGTAAATCTTCAACATCCTTCGCACTTTACACAACATTCCATTATCACTAAACTCATTAGTCCATACGCTTAACCTAGCATATCCCCATTTCCGAAATCACTTATCCCACGCACGCATCATGCGCTCGGGAAGTGCAATAGATCAAAACAATCGTATAATATGCTTAATATTTTTAAGAGGTGAACCAAGGTCACTTTGACTATGTACGGGCCTATCTGCATTGATTTTCACTTTTTGCTTTTTACTTAATCTAAGTCCTGCGGTTCTTGCGCTTTGGCGGTTGTTTTCGGAACTCGAAACTCCTAAAACTTCCACAACACCAAATGTTAATACGAGATTCTCTTATTATTTTATCATAATTTTCTGAATTTGAAATAATATTTTCAATTTTAGTGAGAAAGCAAAAATGTAGGGAAAGAAAAGAAAAAAAAAAGTTCATAGAATTAAGTAAAACGACATCATTTCGATTAAACTTGTCCATGTCAAATGGCTGACCGTGACGCGTATAACTGGACCACCACGTCAGCAATTTTATGTGATTTTGGCCGCAAAACTTAATTGCATTTTCCCTAAAAAAATTTAAGACTACATTGGATCAATTGAAATACTTAGGGCTTAATTGAATTACGCACAATAGGTATGGAGCTTAAATAACAAATTTTCCCAATTTCTAGCTATTGGCTTATATTTGAGGTACCCCTACTTATTATAGTTTCGTCTACACATTTTTTGGGTCAGAAATAACATGTACAAATTGAGAGTAACATACTCTCATTTTGGGTTGAGAATTTGTCATTGTGTTTTACATCTATGATATGAACTCATTAGCATTGTGGTTTAGGAAAAATAATTGGCTATCTATTGAACAAAGTTTTTGGAATGTTTAAAACCGAAATAGTGAAATTTACTTTTTTACAACATGAAATGGGAAAATTACCCATCAATCGATTAAATCTTTTTTACACCTAAATTTTCCTAACTGGTTTACTGAGAAAATATTGTTAATAATAAAAGATGGCTAGAATCCAGGTCTACTCATTTTGACTGAGATTGATCCAGCCCATTAGTCCCGACTCGATAGAGCTCGGCCTAGTCTGATCCTAAACCGTGCCTCTCTCTCTCTGGCCAAAATTCACATGCGACATGGCACACTTCCATTAGTCAAAATCATCACCATCCACAATAGAACACATGATGCCCAATGATTTAATAACTTAAACCCTTATGTTTTGAGATTGTGACAAGTGGCCCAAGAGCACAAAACCTTAGGAGATTTTGTTTAGGGCAAAGGGGGGGCTGGCGGCTGAAAAAAAGAAAGGAAAAAACCCAATCTTGATTAAAAAAAAAAGATTCCTTTTTTATTTGGAAAAAAACAGAAGACTTTTGATTCCTTCAAGAGGGGACTCTCGAGAGGACCAAAAAAAAGTGGTCTTCCGCTCGTCTTTTGTAAAAAAGAGAATCTCTCAACTTCATCTTCTCCTCTATTTCCTCCAACAGCCACATTCACCGCCACTAACTCTCGCGACCATTCTCTCTATCGTCAAGTACAATCGACCAAAACTCATTCCGGCACTATACACTCTCCTTTTCAGTCTTTCCCGTTCGTCCCCCGCTTCATGTCATTCCAAATCCTCCGCCATCACTAGCTCCTCCCCTCTAGCTCCTTCCTCGCCGCTTTGGTTGTGGTCGCTTGCCCTCTCTCTCTGTTTACTCATCATGTACACGACAAGGTGGTTTTATCTCATAGGTTTCATTTTCTCTAGTTAGGACAACGGTAATCCTCCATTCCACTGATTCCTATCAGTTGCATGCGAGGTTCTATATTTCCAAGGACCTCTCTCTTGTTTATTTTTGTTGGGTCTCTTAGCCATAACCTCTAATCATATATCTGATTGTTTCGTTGTTGATTTATTTGAAACTTGGTTTTATGTTTCTATGTCTTGGCCCTACATGATTTACTGGTTGGCTAGAAATCCCTTTGTAAACTTACGTATTGCTCCTACTGTGTTAGTCGTTCGGGTTAGTTCATGTCCCCATTAGCATTACAAGGTCTTTCCAATTTTAAATCCTACGCGTTTTGAAATTGTAACGCGAAACTTTATGTGTGAACACTCGTGATCGTGCTGTGATTATAGTTTTTGGTGTTGATAGGAACTGGTCTGTAGAAAGTTCAGTTGATGCATGGCCATTAATGACTGAGATTAAAGGTGCTCAGGTTAGAACTTCGTTCGGTAATGCACGTGTAGTTCCCGGGTTTTGTGTCGTGATTGATCAAGCTTCTTTTTGTTAGAATTGATTCGGTTTATGTTAAGGTTACATCTCATTTTAGAATTGTTGACACCAAAAATAATTTGGTCGTCTATATGCATATGCATGCGTTGCACGCGAATAAGGAAAGGCATGTGAATGGCACATGAATAAGGAAAGGTAATGACGTGTATAACACACGGGTAAGATCCTGCACACATTGGTCAATAGATTGGTACAAGAATTAACCTGTGCTTATCGAGGACGATGATCTTTAATATGACGTATGCAGTCATCAAAATATGGTAACGGTTGATACATAATCACTAATATTGGCGTTGGCAGTGAGTCCTGGTGCCATATGAAATTTGAAAACTATTAAAGTAACTAACATAGAAGATAAGCATTGAGAAAGGAACGATTACCATTCAAAAAACCCATTCATGGAGTGATCATCGATGGCCATATATTTGTTTATATGCGTGAAGAACAGTTTTTAGAACATGGATAGAATTTATGGAAGTGAAGAAGAACAAATGAAATTAGTGGGAGTTACCAAGCATCACCAAGACGCGGTTACTATGCGGAAACAAATGGATATGGACAAGGTTGACAAAAATTGCTTGAAAGAGCATAACCGCTAGAAACATAACCGTTGAACATCATCGAAGGACAGTTGCCATTTTTCCTATAAATACCACTAGTGGAACGACGAGATGCCCCGCACAAATTAAACAAAATATTATCATTGATTAATCTTTAAGGTTTCCTACAAAGTTCTTTCAATTCCTTAGTTATAACCTTTAGTTGAAGCTCCCAGATTCGTATCGTCAGACATATTTCTTTACCCCTGTATTGTGTCATTGACTAATTTCTACCGTAATATTTTAGTATAGTCAGGTCTTATCGCTGATTAGATTCAAGTGAAGTCTTTTTACACTTGTATCCATTGTACAATCTAGGCTTGTCACCGATTAACTTTTGACACAGTGTTCTAGTTTGTTTCTTTTCAGTTCAAGTTGATTGATTCCGTTACTCACCTAGATATCTACTGTCCAGAATTGTTATAGAACTTGGTCGCTTTTTATTAAAAGTCGAAGAATTACTTTCGATGAAAGATATTTCATCTCGGAATCGAATTCCGGCGAAACAAGAACAAATTGCGTTGTCATGTATGCCATAGCTGAAAATAAAAATAAAAAATAAAAAAAAAAAAGAATGGGTTTTATAATGGGAGATATACTTAATGTGGGTTTAGGGCTTAATGCATCTATAGGCTTAAGTGCAATTAGTTTCAACAAAATGGGCTTGATGACTTTTCTATTTCAAGTGGACTCCCTTAAAACAAGCCCAATCGTATCCGTGAACCAGACCCGTGCAACCACATTTGTCCTTATTCAGTAATGGCCCAGCCTGAGTCCCCATTTTCGGAATATTTTTTATTAAAAATTATTTAAAAATTAAAAAATTAGAGAATAGCTTAGAAACGGCCCTGATTAGGTTGTTAGATTTTAGCGTTAGATTTAGCTTAGTTTCATTTGCTTAGTCTACATTTTTTTTTTTTGGTCGAATCTTAGTCTACATTTAGTTTATGTATTTTAGTGGTTATCTATGATATAGCTAACTTTTTTAACAGATTGATCCTTTGGGCTGAAAATTGGACTCAAGTTGAACTTAGCTCATGGGGATTGATGTCCTGAGGTTCAATAAGGAAGCTATGTTATATTTTCGACCGACTCATATTAGATTGCTTCATCGCACTTTATCTTTTATTTACCCTTTATTACTACTCCTGATGTGTTTGGTGTGATTTCTCTTATGTTGCTTTCTGTGTTGTGACTTGCTTGTTCTAGTTAAATGGTTAGGTTTTACTTAGGATCGTAATAAACACAAAAAACATCGCATGGACACTTACCGGATGAAAACTTTGGAACTCATAATTTGGTAAAAAGAATATGCATAGACTTTAGTTGACAAATAAGTAAGTTTTGATTCCGAAATGGCACTAGCTTAATAATTAGTGTAAGTCCCTGATCTTAGCTCTCTAGTTGCGTAGGAAGTGAGCTATACTCTCATACCTCACTTGGCTTCTACTCGATCCAAATGAGTTAGTGACGACTTCTTCGTAAGATAAAATTCTCATAGATTAATCAATTAAATCAAACTTTACGAGATAAGAGTTTGAAAGAACCCGCATTGACTGAGGACTGTTGGTCATGAACTCGACAGTAGCTCTAATCCCGTTCTCCCCGAGCTCGGTCTAGAAGGTTGCAACAATCTTTCAATATTTCAAAACATGAATTGGGAAAATTACCCATTAGTCATATAAATTTATTGTGCGGATGCCAATTTAATTCTAAATTTTTCGAATTTGTGAATTTAGTCTTAAACCTTTGCGTGGAATTCCAATGTAGTTATTCCAGCCAATTTTCCTCGGAAACAACTAACTTGGCAATCTAGTAATCGCCAGCTGTTTTACGTGGCATACTGCCACGTCAACAATTTAAAAAAAATTAGCCAAAAATTGGAATTTATTGCAAATATTTAGAGTTAAATTGACAAAATTGGAAAGTTAATGATTGAATTGATATCCACATAATAGTTTAAGACCGATTGGACAATTTCACCACATAAATTCATTGCCAAACACTTGAGATTCATGATGTAGCGTGGTCCAAAGGTTTAGATGGTAGAATTACACACACTAAATATGACATTAGCTTTTCTAAGCCGTACGCTTGAGATTAGTACAATTACTCGATGTCCACAAGTAAATACAACACTACGTATAATCTATGGTGAAATTGGGAATTGACTTTTCGCACTTGAAAGGAAGAAAGAGACGCGAGACAAGGCACATTACAGTATTGAAACATGCATTACTTAAATGATGATTTATTACGTCACGACTATCATCATGTCCTACGCTTCATGTGAAGAGAACTCGTCTTCGGTATTCTCCAATTGCCCATATTGGGAAGATGTTCCTAAATGATGAGTAGTTTAATGTGCAATTTCTCATAAATACTCCGGTGATTTCCTGTAGGCAATAAAAATAAATAAAATAATAACAATTAAATTAAGCAAATTGCATTAAAATGAAACTTATAACTAGTAATGACTGTAGAAAGCACTGTCATAATTACCTGTTGAGGAAAATCACCATCGTCCATCTGTGAATTGATCAGCACTTTGACTCCGCGATGGATGGGTGTTGGGTCTATCTCGGCCTACAATAAAAATAAATTAACAAATAAATAAATAAACATAAGTAAGATTGAGTGAACCAAAAGTACACGCTTATATCATATTATTATCAAAATAGACAAATCCATTGCTATTTTTATGCGACATTTTCTTTGCTAATCTTGATCAAGTGTGCTGGTTAGATTAAAATGTCAATAATTCATTCTAAGATCATCACCTATCAAACATTGTTTGCGTGCGTACGTACACGTCGTGCGTGTAGGTGGCTCACACGAATCCATTGCACCCCGATAATTGCTCGATCAATCGGCTTGGTAGCCTATGTATCATGTCACATATATAATAAAACACTAACCTGTCCTGCATCAATGAGGGACAACAAAGCCCATGCTGTTTGAACCAAGCTTGGTCGGTTTCCTTCCAAATTTGTATAAACCTACATTTACATGATTATATAAAATTAATTATGGACAATCATAACAAAGGAGTTATATTTAATAATCTCTATAGTATGTAAAAAATATATAATGACTGGCCTACCTTATTCTGGCTAGATAAATAACTCTCCCCCCATCCGCCACAAGGCAACTGTTTTGACAGCAAGAATTCACAGGCTTTTCTCACGGTTGGACAGTTGCGATAGTTCTTCCCACAAGCCGCAAGCCCTTCTACTGCAAACCAAGTGCCATAGGTGTAGCAAATTCCCCAGCATCCATACCTAAATTAATAACACAACCTCACATTAAGTCAACTTACACTATGTTCAATTGAAAGAAGGTAACATGTCCAGTTTTCTCATGCGGTATCTCACCATGAACCATCCGGCAACTGAGTGTCTTTGATGTAGTCTATCGCTCTGGCGATGCAACTGTTGATTTCCTTTTGACGATGCTTCAGGTGCAATTTTTTGAAGAGTGCAAGGCCTTGGATTGCGGACGCAGTGCACTCCACGTACCTATGTTAGCATATGAATTATTGTATGCATAAGTAAACTGTTCGGTTGATCAGTAAGTGTTGATGGTTTTTACGACTTACTCTCTTTCAATAAGGGTGTCCTCAAAGAATTCTGTTGGATTGAACTTCTGGAAAAGAGAAAAGAAGGGTTTTGAGAGTTGTGAGATATTTTTTTGCATGTGTTTATCCGTATAAGCTATTTCAAAGAACATTAGAAAGTAGACTTGGTGACTGCATGATGCTCAAAGTTACCTCCAACCATTCATATGCTCTTTGTGGCTCCCAAGCAGGAAAACCGCCATTGCTACTCTGCAATAGTTTTTGTAATGTATCAAATAGATTGTGTGACAATATTCTAGTGTCTAAATTTATCTTATTCATTCACTGAATTATCAAAGGAGCCAAAAAAGAAAGGGCAAATGTAGTTCTTAATTACTTGTAGGGAAAGAATAACATTCACAGCATCGTAGAATCGCTCTGTTTCAATCTTCTCGCCCACCAGGTCCGGAGACATTTGTGAGAACAGAAGCGCTGTCTGTGAAAGCCACGACACCATCGCATGTTAAAAGTATAACTACACTTTAAAAGAAGCTACCAAGACCCCATCAAATGCGCATGACTGATTTAATTACCTTTAGCCCTTCTGCTGTACAATCAGAAACTTGCCAACCATGGTCTTGCATAGCAAATGTCCACGCTCCTTTAGATATGTGTCTGTACATTGCTTTGAAGTCACCAGACGGGTTATCTCGGACCTTCAAAAGAGCATGTTTCGATTGAATGCATGAACTACATTTAGTGACCAACCTCGTTAAAATCGAGTAGACATTACCTGCGAAGCTTTCACGAAATCATGCGCTTTCCTTAATGTAGTTGCATACTCTTCTGTTAGGTTACTTGACATGATTGCTTGGATGGCGAAAGCCGCATCCCACATTTGACAGCCGAAGGTCTATGCAAACCAAAATTAACCTTTTAGCTTAGATAATTTGATAACACCAATGCTAAATTTGGTTAAATTGCTTGCCACTGTATGCCAATTGGGATTCCAAAGTAATGATTCTCTTTGATGCTTCAGTGATGGAGAGCTACACCATTTTGAAGATATATGGGTCAAGATATGAAGTCGTTACCTGCATTTTAAGTCCATCTTCAGCCATCCAATAGTAGTCTGGAATCCTGGCAAGATGACGTTTGTAGGCTTCTGAATTCGGGTCTTCCACCCAACAAGCAATCAAGCATAAAACCTACAAATATTTCACATTCACACGTTAAGATTGTTCGGTCTTTGACACGCTTTGTTAGAATCATAATGAAGGCTACTTATCTTGTTCTTCTCCGAACCTTTTCCACACATCCAATGGTCAAGTATCTGCTGTTCTCATCCTCGTAATGCACATGCTTGATCGCCACTTTCAGAGCCTTCTCTCTTATCATGGAAAAAGGCCAGCGTTTCAAAGCTGGCTCCGCGACGTGGTGAAGGAATCCCCATAGCATATCTTGTACTAGAGGATGAGGGTAGTATAAATCCTCCTGAAGATCGGTACTTGGTTAAGCTTCACATATTCATTAACTTAACTAGAGCATTTCAATTCATTTTCATACATGTCAACAAGTGTTCCCGAGTTCACCAATCATATTTCAATTTCATCTCATGCCTTGAACAATAGATTAAAAAAAAAAAAAAGACTTCCTTTCTACCAGCAGAAGAGTTGTTGCATTTTGGAGAGTATGACCTTCAAAACATCCATAGCTTTTTCCAGGACCAGGGTTGGTTTTAAATCATTTATTAATTGAGACAATTTCTGAATTTAAATTTTAGATTTATCACATTACAGAGATCATAATTGGATCATCAAGCAACATATCAGTCCAGAGTCTAAAGAAAAGAAAACAGGATGCACAAGCCACACCTTTGCAACAGTATTCCTTGCTTTGTTCCAATTTATTACATTATAGGGCTCATTGTAGAGCTCTTGTCTCAACGATAAAATCAATCCGGTGATAGGACCGACGAACCTCCTCCCATACAAGTATGACATGGGCATGTAAACCAGACGACAATAGCACAGCATGTTACCTGAAATCGATCATTAGTTAACATGTCAATTCACTAAAATCATACCCAACCTTTGATCGAAGCTATGGAAAAGATACCAAGTTAAGCATACCAGGATGAATGGGAAATTTTCTTGGAAGAAGCCAAAATTCAGGGGGCAGTGGATTGCACCCTGCCCATTCATAAACACCTAGTACCTGCAACAATTTTGTAAATTTTAGCATCTTAACATAATTCTCTAGTCGGCAAGAAACTTGCATGATGCGTTGTTGTTTAAATGGAACATTTTTTCTCCTTTTCTTATTTCAGTAGAGTCGATGGAACTCTATATTGTGTTAGTTTAAACTTTTGGCAGGACCTTTTTTCTTTCTCTAACAGTCTTGTGTTCGGATGTATTCAAACTCTAGATTAACAAGTTGAACTTAAGTTTATGCCAATGAAAAAAACAGACATATATATTCGCACACCGTGAGCCAAAATTTTCCCCAAGATGGAGTCCCCACAAGACCACCATGATCGAGAATCCATTTCCTTCCACTAGCCATGGCTCCATCCTCGCCATCTTCAAGCCCTTCTCCAAGCAATCTCAGTGCAATGTAGCTCAATGCAGAGCCAAACATGGTGCTATGCCCTTCTACATGAAATCCCCAACCTCCATCTTCGTTCTTTTAAATTTATCGGCAAATAAGTACAAATACATCGTCATTTCCATTAGAAAGTATTTGCATCAAATAAAAAATGAAGTAACCTTGCATGAAAGATCAAAGAGCAAAGTGCACCTGGCGGTTGTATATGTAACGTTTGATTTCCTTCCTATGCTCTGGAGAAAATATTGCATTCATCGCTCCCGTAATGTATAGTGCAAATACCTGCAACGTGTGTTCTCAATTCATAATTTGTATCATCGACTGGAATAATACGAGAAATAGAAAGATTATCTTAACGAAATCGTAAGGACTCGAAAGCGTGCATCTTAGTTGTTCAGAGTTCGACTGGTTAGTGAAAATTATCCTGTACCGATTGGGTTTGGGCTCATGCTTCCTCGTCGTACAAAGATCTTTAGTGTGTCTCTTTATATCTATTTAACGTTAGACCTAAGAGAAAAAATTCTAAGTGGGTCTAGGGTTCTGCTTGACGTCGGACCTAGAAAAGCGGAGGCTTACCATGGGAGGAAAGAAGAACAAGGGCCCAGCATTCTCTGCAGGCCAATGGCCATCGTGGGCCTGAATGGATGAGTAGAAGCTGATGGCCCTCCTCAGCGTGGTGGTCACTGCTTCCACCGTCACGTCTTCAGCCGCCTCCACCTTCACCGGCGGCAGAATCGGTCTGCTCGGGTTCTCCTTTGTGAGCTGCATATTTTCAAGCATTGAAGTTTCTTAATCAAATCTCATGCAAATCTGTGGTGCATATGTATGCCCGAAACTATGGACCGATGTCTAATTAAAGCCATCATGTTAAATGACACGAGGTGTAAATTGGTGTAAAGTACCAAAACTTAACGTGCAAGCTAGTATGATTATAGATATGGAGACTGGGAACTAAAATTGAGGCGCAAAGTGAGGAGGATTTCTTCAATTTTTCCTGGAAAAATGCTCGTGTATCTATTGGATCACTGACCATTTGTCATTATCAAGTGGTATAATTAATGCATAAAATAAGTATGTTGCCAATACATGTAACAAGCGCTATGTAAAAATGATCAAAATGGAGGCCTTGTTTGCGCCACGTATCGGCGGTCACAAAGACTGCACACTATAACATCGAAATCGAATCGAAACTCACTTTCAACCATTGAAGTTTGCGAAATCATAAATTCAAAGGAAGGAGTGCAAAAGTTGTTCAGCTTAAAAAGGGCTTATTCTAGATAATTATATTTAAATCTGCTTGCTTCGTACCTTCTGGTTACAGTAAAAAATAATTGGGTCCAAGACCATGTACGACCCGTGAGGCAATTTTGATTTTTTCCTTTTTTTTTTTTTTGCACATTTCGTATTATAAGTTTGAGCAATATCTTTGTGGGCCCTCCTTCAATTTTAATATGTTGTGGCGTGGAAAGGAGATGATGAGGATTTTGTTTCATGCACAATATTCGGAAGGTTCTAAAATAAATAGACATTGATGCAAGGAGTTTTTTTTTTTTTTTTTCTTTTTACGTTCTTTTTAAACTTTTTCATTCATAAAGCTTTTGGGAGAAAAAAAGATTATATTTTTAAATTTTAAACAAAGAGACCATCGGTCTATCACATTGAAAATTAGCACGAGATTGATCACAGCTTAAAAATAAAGTTGATGGTACATTACTTTTGGTTTATTGGCTGATTGTTTCAGGATGATAATGGTATGGTCAGCAGCATATTACCCTAAGACTCCATTTGTTTAGTGGAAAACAAATAATTTAAAAAATATTTTCTAAAAAATAATCGCTTGTATCACTTGAAATAATTAACCAATGAAAAATGTTTCCATTATCGACAATAATTTATGTCTAAATAATTTCGTGGATGATGAAAATAATTTTCATTCATTCATTTTCATAAGTGATGCAAGAGATTATTTTTTAAAAAATGTTTTTCAAATCATTCGTTTTTCGTTAAACAAACACGTCCTAAATTTCTATTTTCATTGTAAATTGTCATTTGGGGTTACATAGGGTGTTGCCTACTTGATTTTTGCTCCTTGATGTGTCGCATGGGTCCAACAACGATGTTTACATAAAGTTGAGGCAGACAGCCTCAAACTTACTGGTCCACTAATATGTGAGAAAGACTAATCCAAAGGTATTAGTACCATACTTCATGAGGTTGGAGAGGTCATTAGGCTGTTCTAGTGAAGGTTGGAAAGGTCGCAAGGCTTTGGATAAATCTTGTCGGAAGACCGGGAAAGAATATCCGGGGTACGATGTCAATCGTTTACTGTTTACGTGAAAGGAGTCAAATTTCCCCTTGTCAATATTTCAAGACATCAGCGAGAAGTCGATGTCGGGTCTTCGCTATCTAAGACAGGTGTCCATGAAATGACTGTCGAAATGATGTGCAAATTCATCTATCGCTGCATGATGCTTTTGGCGTGGTGTTTGTCCTTGTCATGCTCAGGGGTATATAAGTAGGATTTGTATGAGATTCACGTCTACGTAAAATAGTTTTTACACAGACAGTCATGAAATGAAAATTCCATCTGCTAATGAAATGAATTCATTTACCAAAACTAAAAATTATATACGTGTAATGAAAAGAGAAGATAATATTAAAGATCCGATTGAATTTATTAGGTTTTTGAAAAAACTAAGTAATAATTCTCTAGATTTCAGCGGCACATATTGAAAGTCGACTCACTACAGAATTTTTTATTTATTATTTCGGTCGTGGAGGATAGAATATAATTAAGTCCAAAAAATTAATCAAATGAACAAGGAAGAGGAGATGGGCTGTTGAGAGCAATGCTACACTAGCATTCTTCTCAGTCATCATGGCAAACCATACTTTTTATGGATAGTGCAACAAACGGAAATTTCAACGCGAAAGCTTTAATTGTTGTATCAGAACAACAACAAATCTTCGATTATATCTTCAGGTCTCTGTTAGCCTTCGTTAATTTATAATTTTGTACTTTAGTCTCGAGTAAAAGTAAAAGAAAGTATTAAAATATATGAATATTGAATCACGCTTGGATCAAACAGTTTAAATTTTTCGAACTATTGACCTTGTCCCGCAAAATTTGAAATTATTTAGAGAGAGAGAAAAGAGTTTTAGTTTTATGCATGCCTGCATCCTCATCAGGAGATCAGCGCTCTGCTTGACCCGGAACCGATTCCTCGTGAACTCATCCCGGACCCTCTCGACCTCTGCCCTCTCCTCTAGCGTCCCGGCATCGGGGTCAAACTCCCAGTGCTGCCGCCCGACGTGGTTGTTCACGCTGGTCAGCCACGGCCCGCCCTCCGCTATCTTCAGCTTCCACATTCTCTCTCTCTCCTGTATATTATTTATCTGCCAAACTCAACGCACAAAGCTCGCACATAAGAATACACAATTCACTACAACCTTCGAGGCAAACAGAAACGGCCCCATCCTTTTACTTCTCTTTGTTTTCTTTTGATCTGGTGATTGGTGGATCACTGAAAGAGCATGAAGTCGTCTATGCAATTTAGCCATGATTAACCAGCTATGTCTATGCAATTTAGCCATGATTAACCAGCTATGGACTATGAGAGAGAGAGAGAGAGGGAGAGAGAGAGAGAGAGAGAGAGAGAGAGAGAGAGAGATTATGGAGCTTAAAAGAGAAAGGAACAGGCTTGTCTCTTTCAGTTGCTGTGTACCTGGATAGTGTCAAGAGCTGCAGAGGTGAGAGTGCGTGCGCTTTTGTGAGCTCCGAAAAGGAGGAGCTTAAATGATGGAAGGGGTTGGTAGTGAAGCGTGGGAAGTGATGAGTTTGTGAACAAGCATGGGGGGTTTTTATAGGCGATCGAATGAGATTGAACTCTATTATTCTATTTTCTTTTCCCTTTTTTCATTTCTGGTCCAATTTCTATTTCTTGTTGGGGGAACGCCCAACTTAATTACTGCTTGGAAACTTAGCAAGTTAGGGAAATCCCATGAATACATTATTTTCTTTGGGGGGCAGACCACGTTTGCTGACCTTGAAAATCTTTTACCCTCTTTGTTTCGCTAACTCTCTTTGATAGGGTATTGTCTCTATGCCCCACCTACCTTCATGTCCTCCCACCACAAATCGTGTTTCCACTTGTTGGGTCATCCAAGTTACGCGTAGGAGTAAAATTGGAAGAAATCGATCCCCTGCTTCCGTAATCCATGCCGTTGAAGCAGAGCATTTCATAGTCACTGAGGATTGAGCCACATCGTATCGGATCCATTTTTATTCGAAAGTTTAAGCAGAATCATGACCGAGCTATAATTGTGCTGCTATATGCTGTGACATGCTATTAGTGTAACTTTGAGTGTATGAAATGATACATGTAAGAAAGTTGCCGCACCAGACAAGCTGTTGTAATTATGGAGTCGCCAAGGTTGTAGGCATTCGGCAACGAACACCTTATTAAAGGCGCTTCACCCTTTGCGCGGTCAAAGAACCTACTATGAGAAACCAGTAGCGAATAGCCCCAGTCCCTTCTCAAGCTTTACCATGCAAACCCATGCTAAAGCAAGGAAACATGGAGCTTGAGCAGCTGTAATAAACAGCAGTTCCTTCTATCTAGGAACCGTGCGTCCAGCACCTCATTTGGGATGATGGAAACAATGCAATCGTTGTTGCTGTCTTCTCCCTCTCTCCGCAGACACTTCAGATTTTAATTACGGCAACAACCCTTTTTAAACATATCAGTCGTAACTTCATATCCATCTCAAGATGATGTAAATGAAAAGCAAGTCCAAGTCCTTCGTTAAGTGCCCAAAGTTCTGCCTTTGGTGTGGTGAACCCTCATTATCAGTCTTACCGGAAATTCTCTACCATCCGTTTCAAGTAGTATCGAATCTTCATTAGAGATCCATTTTGTAGGTAACGAGATTCCGCTTCTCGCTATGAAGACAGAACTCCTGTGCTTTACTTATCCGCGAGTCTCTGGTGTTAGCTAGGCTCACTCCGAAGCCCTTTAGTGCAAAGTAACTTTCTACACCAATATATTCCTACTTCAAATCTACGCCGCGTTGTTTCGCAATGCAATAACTATCACGATGCCACTCAAGAAGAATCTTGCGTTTGAGTTCGTTAACACATAGAGTTACACTCAACTTTTGTAAGAATTTAACCTAGTGAGCATTGAACTAACTAGCTAGATATCATTAGACAAACCCCTTTCTTTCCTTTGATATTAGCTGCTGCAGAACTTCTCCGTTCTCATGCGTCGAACTCTTTTGCCTAACGTCGTCATCAAAACGGGCACCTCAACACCTACACAAGCCTCCACCCCATCGGACAACTCTTCTCATCACCACTTCGTTAACTATGATCTAGCAGCCTTCATCATCATCTCTTACCTTCCGTCTACCACCCCGTCACTATCAAACCACACAAGTGCGAGAATTAGACAGTTGCTAACTGCAATTTAAGGAATTTAAGGCCTCTTTTCTACGAAAAGAACTTTAAATAAATGCTTTTCACACGGGAATCATTCACAAAATAGAGATGTAATCATAAATGTCTGGGCCCCCATGAACCGGTGGGTTCAGTAGTGGGGGTTGATCAAGGTAGATACTAGTCAATTTGCTTCATGCTTATGTGCCAACCTTAGAATAGTGAGAAAGCACCACCTGGACATCGTGCGCGCGCTGTGGCCGTATGGACAATGCTAGCTTTTCCTTCGGTTCCTTTTCCATCTAATGAATAGGATGAACCCCAAGTTTGGTAAATTGGTCAATGGAAAAATAGCTCCTCACCATGTCAATGTTAATGTTGTCTAACAATATCATCTAGAGGGGAGTCAATAAGTGATTTTGACAAATCTTGGCAAAATAGTGTGGAATTAATAGTGCTAGGTTTGGTAACAGACTAATCGAAGAAAACATAATATAAATATGATCAAGATCTAGTAATATTCAAGTAGTGTTGTGCAGTGTATCTATCAAGTAATGATTGAATATGAATAGAGAGATAGAAGACAATACACACAGAGATTATAGTGGCTCATCTTTAGTATAAGCTTACGTTTACTCTCCTACGTTAACGGCTTACTGGTTGGATTTCACTAATCAACCGTTGAGAAGTTATAGTCACATGTGCTTGCTTATATCCACGCACTTCTTAAGCATCTTATACTCAAACTATCTCAACCTAAGCACACACCTTAAACACTACCAACGCCTCTCAATAGATTACAATATTAGTATGCTCAAGATGTAAGAATATAAAACACTCTCTAGATTTGGATTTTGCACTCAAGATATCTTGTACTTATATCAGTGCCTTTGATCTCCTTATATACTTGTCATCCAAACTACCCGTTGAAAAATCTTTACACGATCAATCTCTAATCCACCTGCTCGACGAAATGCCATAGGGAAGGAGGGAGCCAAATGGTGCTGCTTTGGCACTTTGCCCGCCGAGGCAACAGCCGGCGCCGGTACTGGCCAGTCCGACTCGATTGGATTGGTCTAAATCGGTTAGCCTAGTTCAATCCCCTCAGCGGGAATTTTTGAAAAAATAAAAAAATTCTAGAAATATAGAAAAATTTGAAAAAAATTCGAAAATCCATAAAAAAATTTCAAAAAATTCAAAATTTTCAGAAATACGGGAAATTCAAAGAAAATTCTCAAAAATTGAAAAAATTTTGAAAATTTCATAAAAATCTAAAAAATTCAGAAAATCAAATAAAAAAAAAGTGAAAACTTCAAAAAAATACAAAAAAAATTGGAAACCATCAAAATCTTATGAAAATTTCAAAATCTGAAAAATTTCAAAATTTTTTTTAGAAAATATAAAAAAAATCAGTTTTCGGGAAACAAATTCACAGAATGACCCAAATATCCGGTGGTCAACGTTTGCAAGTGAAATTGAAATTTTTTGAAGTGTCAAAATGGTAGTTTTGAAGACCCTTAGTTTAGGGGTTAAAAGGTCTTAACCCCTAAAAAAACCCTAAAAGGGTTTAGCCCCCAAAAAGGGTCTCAATCACTAAAAACCCTAAAACAACACAATTCATTAAGAAAACAAGCCATTAGGGCTTTATTAGGCATTGAATGATTTGAATTAGTTTATCTGTTAGAGACAATTTAGGGATTATTTTGATTGATTGAAACTGATTGTGCAATTAATGGTTGATTGATTGTTTCATTGGTTAGAACAATTAGAATTAGTGGGTAGACCTTGAAAATTCGAATGATACGTTATACACATCGTATCATTTTAGGTACCGAAAGTGCATTAATGATTTCAATTTGGGATTATTAATGTAACAAAATCCCCTTACTCAGAATCTCTAGTTTGCAGAATTGTAATATTTCTCCCATATCTCAATTATGTTTCTAATCAATCTTCTAATAATGACTAGTGGTGACTTCAAGTCGAAAACTTAGATTAAATAAAAAGATAAAAAATTACAACCCGCTATCCGTGAGGTATGATTGGGAGAGACCCCTGTTTGTCTAGTAATGGGATGTCTGTGGGACGTTTGGACAAAATATCCGTATCGGACCTTAGTGGCCCATTTAAGGATAGTATCCCCATTTGTGACAAATGGAAATACCTTTTTAGCGTACCAAAAGCGCGGTGCGACAGGCTTGGCGACTCTACTGTGACTTTAACTTTCTAAGTGGACTTAGGCATAATTTAGAATGATACGCACGCATTTTGTGCTCACGTAAAGATCCTAGGTATATCTCACTAACAATTGTGTTAAATGATTTTGTAAGTGGGGGGGGGGGGGGTATAAGAGGTGTTATCTTTATTAACCTTTGTTTTGCAGGATGGTGTTGTGAATATATGTGAAATGATTATCTTAGCAGTGCCGATAGGTTATAAATTGTTATGCATGCTTTTTAATAGCCTTAGCACGACACCATATGCACATACCACCCGTGGCACAATCTCGGCTATATTTAGGACTACCGTTAGGAGGTATGTATTTAGACGAAACTATGAGCTGATTGCTCATGGAATCATTTAAATTCAATACCGATCACCGAGATGGAATAATATTTCATTACTTTACGCCGATTACCTATTAGAATGGAATTCCTTGTCCATTAAGGTCGTGACCTCAAACCTTTAGCCTATCATACCCTTAGGTGTCAAAACCTCACTTGGTGCATCTGCATGTCTTTGTGGTTGGTATACCTAAAACAATACAAAATGTCCCAATGAGTAAGTATCGTTCCAATCCTTTCTCTCTCAATTATGCAAGTTAGTTGACACAATTTGAACAAAATGCCTAAATGACAACCAACGGTTGATCTAAGTGCCCTATTCAGACTAGAATGAACAATTAGGGTGACACGCTTCATTTGACTATTTTTTCACTTTTGGATCTGATATATAGGTCCATGGAGGATTTTCAATATAAGTTAAGTGGTCATGAACATTCAAATTAAAAGATCACTTTGTATGAGCTTAAAATGTGATAAGTATAACTCAACGAGTCAAATGTTAATTTTGATGTATTCGAAGTTATAAACCATAAGTTAGACCCTTATGGTCTAAATGGAGTATGACAAAAGGGCATTTGCATCAAACATTGATTTCATCCTCATTTTCAAGTATATGTTCTTTTAAGGCATAAATGGATTAAAGGTGACATTTGTATAACTTTCTAAGTATGCAAATGTACTTAACTCCATTTTATCCTAAAAGGACATATGATTGAAATGGAGGCATTAAAATTGATTGCTAATCCATGGTGATAAGCAAAAGCTTTCTTTTGATTGCTTTAGATCAAAATGGGAGATATACAAGTCATTCCAATCCCGCAAAAAGAGCTTTTAACATGATAGGGAAATATGACAAAGGACAATCAAGTTTATGTCAAGGAAAGGCTTGGGTATTTGTTTAAGCTCATCAACCTTAAACACCAAGTGGGTATGATTCAGGTATTAGCTCATTTTTGGGTGATCACTAGTGCAACATTTCAACTTGGCAAACACGAAATGGTGCCGACATTGAAGGAGTATTAAGCTACCATTGGGATTGACTTCAAGCCAAGAATTATAGAACCCTCGATTGGATTGAAGCCTACAAGTGCTATAGCTAAATTCCTCAACTTAAAGACTTCCCAAGTTGAAAAGTTGATAAAGTCAAACACTGCAATGTTTCCCTTATCCTTCTTAATAGCAAATTATTCCAAATTGCCAAAAGAGACGGGGAATACTTCTGCAAGGGTTTTTGTTCTTGCATTCTTTGGGTTTATCCTACTCCCTACATCTAGAACTGGGCTGAATCCTCTAATTACAACAATTGCTAGGTAGGCTTACCTTAAGTGGGACTTCTCCAATATGCTTTTAGCGGAGACTATTATTTCTCTGAACAAGTCCCAAAGCCATAAGAGGAGTGTATTCTAAGCTTCTACTGAATTGCTCTTCATATGGTTCATTTCACATATTCAGCCATGGGGGCGTTTTATGGGTATTCGAGAAATTGACTCAGTTATCAACCCCATTGAGAGGTACCTTAAAATTCAAGAAAAACTACCAAAATACTCTTTCCACGAATGGGTTAACTTCATTAGGGCATTGACCCTCGATCACTTGCAATGGAGGATCAAATGACCGAATATAGCCAAAGCTCAAATTACTTGCCAATAAGGCAATTTGGTGCCGTTACTTGGTTTAATGGTGGAACTACTTGTCACACCCCGAACCCCATCGAGCTCGCGACATCTCTCTTCGGTCGAATTAGTTCGACATCCCAGGAAATATCGTTGACCCAAACGATCCCATCAGAGTTCGATCGCAACAGAAACAAGAATATAAACCAGGACAGTAAAATCATGGGGTAAGAGAGAGAGAGATAATCCACCAAGCCACCAAATAATATAGTACACCTCGATATATGTACAATATCCATTCTCATCCATTACACAACAATTAGTCACTTCAAGTACTCACCAAATTTACATCAAACCTATCATATACACACGAACTGGCTTTAACAGATTATACCATCAACTTAAAAAGGATTACTAGTCTGGGTATACTCTATTTCAAAAATGGGACACTTCAAAAAGGGTTCATCTACCCCTAGTCTAGCCCATACGCTCTGCAGATGGCGTCCACTCCGAATCGGTCTCCCTAGAATCTGAATTCCCCTGAGGCACTTGCTACTCAGAAGATTCGGAGTTCGCCTCAATCTCAATCGGGTTATTCTCATCCACTGACTCTATTGGAACCTCAATCCGTTCCTCTGATTTAGACTCCTCCTCCAAATCCTCCTCCGATTCCTCTTCGGGTTCCTCCACTAATTCGTCTTCTGGTTCCTCCTCCGGTGCCTCCTCATACTCTTCTTCGGGTTGCTCTTCTATAGGTTCCTCCTTTGGCTCTACACCCAAGTCCACATCCATCGGGTCGTACCTGGCCTGTGACTCCTTTGACTCCAGATCCGACTCTGCCACTGTAGGATTGGGTGCTACAGGTATATGCTGATGTCCTGACTATGCAAGGCTAGTATCTATGCTAGTCATTTCGCCATCGGGTGGGGGTATTGCCGACGGGTCCCAATCTCCCACATCGTCAAAAGGGACATCAAAACCTCAAACGAGGCCAAACTCATCCAATCCGTCCCGGAAACACCAAGCGGTATAAGTATGGGCTTGCTAGAAGGGTTACCCTATGTCTATCCAGTCCACAGTTGTATGTTTGATCCAGGCCATATTATTGTCATAGGATACTCTACAACTGAATGCTCAGTGTGCATTAATATTCCAAAACGTTGAGGTGGTAGAAGCGGGAGATTCATGGTTCGGGCTGGGTTTCTGAAATGGTTTGGTTAAACAACTATGAGATGAATCTCAATAAGTTGACAGCCTAAACCCCACTTAAGCTATCGCGTACCTCCAGACAAGTCCAAACACACTATCATTCAGTACATATATAACATACACACAATTGCACTTACCTGGGCTCGACCTGCACATTAGCCTCAAATTCACAAATTACAAATCACATGCACTTTCCAAACTATTCTCATGCCCAAAAGCAAATGTCGAACACAAGACATTTCCGAACTCTGCATTTCGCACTCATTCATACACCATCACATCATTTTCATTAAACTTATTAACGACCCGTGTAAACATGCCTCAGGTCCGATCTCGCTTTTACTTGCCACATCACACATTTCATTCTCAATCTCTTTCCACAGCCCGTGTAAACACGCCTCAGGTTCACATTCTCATTGCAACCCGCGTAAACACGTCTCAGGCCCGATCTCACTTTCACTTGCCACATTACATGTCTCATTCTCATTCTCTTTCCTCAACCTACGTAAACACGTTTCAGGCTCACATTCGTATCACGACCCACGTAAACACGTTTTAGGCCGGTTTAATTCCCCACGTAAACATTCCTTAGGGATTAAGTGATCACACGAACATGCCGATACGCCATATTTTATCTGTACCCCGTGTAAACACGTCTCAGGGCTTTTTAGTGATCACACACACATTGCATGCCTCGAATCTCACACGTACACACACTTGGGCATTAATCAAATGCACTTAAACACACCCAATCTCACCATCTCAATTCAGCCCACATACCTATATACAACCATCATATAGCATGCCATTTTTCACCACAAAAATCATGACGCAATAATCCCGGCACTACGCGACAATTCTACGCAATTAATTGCCAAATCGAATTATCCACTCGTCACACCAAACAGAATTTTCCGGCATTCAAACCAACAAATTTCAGCTCTTAATTGACCTCTAAATTCCCACCAAATTGGCACAATTTCATCCATACGGCACCTCATCCAAACTAGCCCCTAAATTACGTTAAATTACATCTAAATGAGCCCGTTAATACCTGATATCCTAAATAGGGTCTAGATTGTAACTTACTTGAAATTTTCCAAGCAAGAACAGCTTATCCAAGGGCAACTAGGCGGTGGGGATGCGACGGCTACGGCGGCGACAATCGGCGGCGGTGGCAGTGGCTTGGCTTGGCCGGCTAATCACGGCCACGGGGAGAGAGAGAGAGTGATCAGCGAAAGAGAGGGAGAGGGAGACGGTGGTTGTGTGAGGGTGGTGAGGGCGCGGCTCGGCGTGACGCCGATGCAAACGGTGGCTAAGGCGGCGGCCATGCGGTCAAGGAGGAAAGGGAAGGGCGGTCGGTCAGTGGAAGGGGAGAGGGAGAGAATTGCCGAGAGAGGGAGAGAGAGAAATGAGAGGGGGAGAGAGAAAATGGCTTAAATAATGCTCACCAATGATTGGTGTCTAAGCCCCATAGGAAATGACCATCTTGCCCCTATCTCTACTTTCCAATCGATGGCTGAGATTCATCCCTATCTTGAGATCAACGACCGAGATCAAATCTTTTTCAAAAATATCCAAGGGTAAAATTATCCAAAAATTATCATTTCTAGAGTTAGTGTGAAATCACCAAAATGCCTTTCTCCCATTATGCTCAGCCTTAACAAAATTCTAGGGGTAAAACGGTCATTTTCCATTTCTCGTCGAAATTCAATTTTTCTGAAGGATCCGGACAATTCCAAGGCTAATCACGCCAATAACAACGTCGTCCAAATGTTCTATAGTGACTTTCTAAATTTTCAATGCCCAACTTGGTCTCCAAATAAATGACTGAATTTTAAATAATGTAACTTGAGCGTATCTCAATTTACGGGTGGCTTTTGGGGAAATTCACATATTTGACCCATGATCAATACTGAATCAAGTCACGTTTAGGTTCACTCGGATCGTGACGACCTCGGTTGTCATGTAATCATGAGGATCGATCGCTTGTTCTGATGGGTGCGATCGTTTGGCATAGGTTTAGGGTCATTCGTCACTTCAACTCGTGGTCAAATGGAATCACCCGTGATCTACTCGTATGACAGTGGTGAATCGATCCCTAACTATCCTTAGATCGGCCTACATTGGCTTAAAATGTCACATCAACAATTCTATGGTCGAAAGTTAGTTCACGATCGAGTTTCTTGGGTCACACGAATTTAAATCCCTAATTAGCCTTTTCCTAATGGTTAGTATCACATGAGTGATCAGTTCCGGGTAAAATCTAACTACAAGCATGTCCATAAAACTATCCATTTTATAAATCCCAAGTAGGTCAGATTTCAGAATGTCACATCACCTATTGCCCATTATGTGCGACAATTTGGAATGATTAAGCAAATACCACCTATTTGGCATTCCGAGGAGTTCACATTCATGATACCACAGTGACCCTTATCGGAAGAAGAAAGTAGAGAGCTGTAAAAAAGGTTGACAAAATTGTTTACTCTTTAAAAAGGTCAACTGAGCAAACAGTGGAATGGTCCGAAGGTTTGAAAGGAGAAATGAAGCTCTACTTGGCATCCAATGAATACATAAAGTGGTTGAAGGCTAAGCATCCAATTGACATCGAACCATTTGTGCCATTAAGTGTTACTACTAATCTCGATGAGCCATATGTCCCAGAATACATTGTGCTAAATATATATGATGTGGAGCAATATATTCCCTGAGAGGTTACAATTGCCGTAGAAGAATGGGAGGCACCGGTCAAAGAATGAAATGAGTATGGAAGGCTGAAGCTACCTTAGTTAGCTAGAAGCTTAGACTTGCTTGAGCTACTTGCCCCATTTTGATTTGAAGCATTGTAATGCAAGCTTTCAAAAAAGATACAATTGTTTGATGAATAAAAGTTTGATGAGATTTTTTATTACATTTAAAAAAAAGAGAAATGACCATGGGTTGCGGTTCTTTGAATTGTATAATTTCTTTGGATAAACATTCATAAGAAGTTTACACAAGGCTAAGGCTTGTTTAAAAGTTCTTATCATTGTTAATCAAAAGAAAATATACAATTAAAAGAATATAGGTCATAACCACCGCTTCATTATACTAATGTTTCTTATCTTCAAAGCAGGTAATATAGCAATAGAAGAAAAATGGATAAGGATACTAGGAGTACCTTAACTTTTGTATGGTGCTCACTTGAGGCCATAACTTTTTTTTTGGCTCACTTGAGTGCCAAAAATTTGAAAAAATGATTACTTGAGTGCAAAATACCATTTGTAAGCTGGAAAATCTGATGTGGTTTTGCCGGAGCTAACGTGGATAATATTTTAATATTTTTTTTGAATTTTTGAATTTTTATTATTATTATTTTTTTTATTTTTGTAATTTTTTTTTCAATTCTGATAAGGGTCACTGGCGACCCTCGCCGGCTATGAAGGACTCGCCAAGATTGGGCGAGGGCTACCAAGCCCTTGGCCTCGAAGGCCTTAGGCGAGGTGGCTTCTCCAAATCTGGCGAAAGCCTTCACCGCCACGGGTGAGGCAACCTCGCCAGATCTAGCGAGGCCTTTGCCACCTCGCTCATGATAGCCTCGCCAAGGGCTTTCGCGGCCGTGGGCAAGGTGGCATCACCGGATTTGGCGAGAGCCTTTGTAGTCGTAGGTAAGGCGGCTTCGCTGGATCTAGCGAGAGTCTCATCGCTGCGCCCACGACCGGTGAGGCCACGATGGCCTCACCAAGGGCGTTCACGGCTGCAGGCGAGGCATCCTTGTCGAATTTGGCGAGAGCCTTCGTTGTCATAGGCGAGGCGGCAGCAGGCGAGGATCACCGGTGACTCTCGCCAACCTTGAAAAACAAAAAGAAAAATAAGAAAGAAAAATAAAAATAAAAAGAAAAAGAAAAAGAAAAAGAAAAATTTTAAAAATCAATAAAAATAAAATAAAATAATGTTAAAAAAAATCCATGTCGGATGAAAATCAATTAAAAAATCCACGTCAGCTCATTTTCTGGAAATGGCATTTAAGTGATCTATTTTCGCTGGAAGTAGCACTCAAATGATCTATTTTACTTTGATGTTGCACTTAAGTGAGCCAAAAAAAGTTATAGCACTCAAGTGAACGTTGCACAAAAGTTATGACACTTCTAATGTCCTTATTTCGAAGAAAAAAGAACTTGAATTTGACATTTACAAACAAGAATGGGAAGAGAAGAAATTCACAGTCGTTTGGCCGAAGTCGAGAGTCAAATGACCTAAATAAACGTTATGATGGTAGAGATGAAAGCTTTCATTATCGATGCAAGGGGATCTTTTCCTACTATTCCAAATGCTGGAACTTCAAATGCTACAGAAACTCTTAAAGAGCCAGTTAGAAACAAACAACCTCTCCAAGAAAATCTCCCAAAGGCTACGCCTGAGGTAGTGAACTTAGATGAAGATGGTGCATCAAAGAAAATTCCATCAAAACCAAAAGATGAGGAAGAGGCTAAGAGACTCGCTAAAATAGAAGAATGCTTGCAAGTCAGGGATACGAATTACAAAGGTTCGACAAGTTCTTGCCGTATGCAAAGGTAATTGTTCCGGAGAATTAGAAGGAACCAGAATTCGTAAGCAAATATAACAAAACTGGATGTCCTAAAAGCCACTTGAAGTATTATTTCTGCAAGATGGCGAGGTATTTAGATAACACACCTCTTCTCGTTAGCACTTTTCAAATAGTCTCAAAGGAGCAGCCGTGACATGCTATACTGCTCTTGACATAAAAGACTTCTTAGAATTGGACCATTTGGCAAGAGAATTGCTCTGCCAATATAAATTTAATGTCGAAGTGCTCCCGACTAGGGAGGATCTCATTAGAACGGAGAAACGGAGAAGTGAAGGGTTCAGAGTTTAAGCCCAGAGGTGGAAGGCTACCACTTCACAAGTAAAACCCACCATAAATGAAGATAAGCTAATTGAGCTCTTCCTAAAATCACTGCCATATGAGTACTACGACAAGCTACACATGTTAGGCTATTAGACATTTACCATACTGGTAAAAGTTGGTGAAAGAATTGAGTAAGGCTTAAAGGAGAAAAAGACTCAAGAAATAACAATGTGAAGGCATTATGTTGAGAAGAAAGATAAAGAGTCCATGCATAAGATAGCCATGGTTTCTAGTCCTAACACCTATCAAGCACTATTTCCAAAGCAACCTAACATGGCTTGGAAGAACTCAAGGCAGTTTGAGCCAAAGAAGAAGCCCATAAGGCAATTTACATCGCTGCCATGACCATTGTCAAAACTACTACCTATGCTACTAGAAAGGCATTTGGTAGTGAAAGAGGTACCAAGAGAAATTCCTTAAATTTTCTGGGTACGATGAGTCAAAAACCTATGTGTACCACATGGGAGAAAGGGGACATGAAGTGGATTATTGTTTTACTATAAAATTCAAGATACATCAGCTCATTGATAAGAAAATCCTTAACTTATAAGAATCAGAACCAAACGTGCATCAAAATTTGCTTCTCGAGCATAATATGGTGAGTGTGATTTGGGGTGAAGAGGAGGTAGTAATGAAAGATAAAGAAGATGAATATGAGGTCAAAGTGAAAGCCTCTTGACAAGGAGATACTCGATTTCGCCAGGAGGGATTCAGAAGGGTGAAGTTGTGGACAATTTGGGAGAGGACTCTAGTAAATACAACTTTCAAATAAAATATACCCTACCACCATGTGCATTCAAGAATAAAGTAATTATGCCCAATGATTGGAGCAGTATTGATGATGAAGTCAATTCTAAGGAAGAGACTCCATTTGAAGAAGAAACAGATCATGATGAAAAAGAAAAGGAAAAGATTCGTCAGGGTGAACGACTCTTTACTCAAGAATCACTCTAGCAAGGCGAGACTGTAGACCTACTCGATCAAGACAATGGCAGATACAACTACTGTATCAAATATACCCCTCCTCCATGGGTATTTGGAAACGAGGTTATCGTGCCTAATGGATGGGGTAGTATGGATGAAATTCCAATCAACAAGCTAAATCTTGAGAAAAAGGAGAATCGAGAGGAACAAAAGAAGGAAATGATTCGATGAGGTGATAGGCAGGTTATTCGCAAAGCACGAAAGCATAGTGAGACTGTTGATCTATTAGGTCAAGATAGCGGTCGTTATAACTATCGTGTCAAGTATACACCCCCTCTATAGGCATTTAAAAACGAAGTCATCATACTTGATGGTTAGGGTGGAATGGATACCGATGAAGCCGATAGAAACATGATATCCATGATCACACCATTCCTAATCAAACTTGATGAAGTAGATAAGTATGAGGAGGAAAGAGGTCATGTAGAGCTAGTTACTATTCAACTTCTAATGGATCAACTGAAAATCAAGGAAAAAGAACCTCAGCTTGCGATCATTACTTTGCCCCCAAAAGAAGAGTTTGACACTAAGTGCATACCTTGGGATTACGCATCAAAAGAGGTCGACATTATAACTCGATTAGAAAGATGCTATGTCCCGAAGGAAAGTGAGCATGAAAAAAAGGGTGTAACTGAAGAAGATGTGAAGCAGTTGCTGTCAGTCATGAAAACAAGCGAGTATAAGGTGATTGAACAATTAAGGAAGATGCCTATGCAAATTTCTTTGCTGGATCTCTTCAAAACCTCAAAGAGTCAAAAAATGGTACTCATGAAACTTCTTAATGAAGTTCATGTCATAGAGACAATCAATGAAATGCAACTGAAGGATTTCGTTGGCACCATTGCTAAAAGATCAAATTGCTTTCTCTAATAAGAACTTTCCAATTGATGGACATTCACATAATAAAGCTCTATATATTGTCGTTAAATGTAGGGGCAATGAGGTGTCGCGAGTATTGATTGATAATAGCTCTACACTCAATTTGTGCTCGCTAAGCACACTGGGGATTAGTGAAGAGCTTATTAAGCCTTCAAAGGTGACCATTCGTTCATTTGATGGAATGAAGAAAGAAGTCATCGGTGATATTGAGCTCGAAGTGAATATAGGCCCTATACCTTTCTTAATTGATTTCCAAGTGGTAGATATTTCGAGAACTTTCAACCTGTTGCTAGGTAGGCCTTGGATTCACATGGCTGGTGCCATGCCTTCAAGTCTTCATCAAAAAGTTAGATTTGTCATTAACGACAAGATGATCATCGTATATGGAGGGATAGATTTCACCACTTACAAAGAGAGTGCAATGCCGTACATTGAACCCGAGATAAAAGAAGAACCAAGTTACCATTCATTTGAGATGATTTTGATAATACAAATACTTGCTGGCAGTATTATGAAGTCCCTAGAATTCTCAACATCATTTATTATGTCGAGGAAGGTGTTATGCCAATATGGATTCACTTCTAGTGACAGACTTAGGTCGAAAGCCCAAGGGATCAAGGAGCCCATCATTCCACTTGCCATGAAGAAGAGATATGGGGTAGGATATATTAAAGAGAGTTTAAATGATTGCCTTGGAAGCCAAAGCTGAGGTTCAAGCAATAGTCCTGAAAACCATGGATGTTGTAGAAGTCGAGGTGATCATGTCATTAATCCATTAATATGGAAGGGTAAAGCCAAAGAGCTTCCTTATCATCAAATCCATATCAAGAAAACTTTTCCTGAGCCTTCCAAGCTACTCCAAGATGAGGACATTCATGCAGAAGAGGAATCTGTTTTGTCGAAACTATTCAAGCAAAGCGCTATCAATGCCATCATAACTAAAGTAGAAGGTACCTACATGTTGGCATGGGAAGAGCTTCTCAATTCTTTACTTATTTTGTTATCTTTCACATTGCATTATTACTTTCATAGTTTCCAATTTCATTTCTATTCTATATGCAATTTCAATTCAATTGTCATTTCCATTCATGTGGATCTAGTTGTAATATGTTCTTCCAAATTCAATAAAAGTGTTCAAATATTTTGTTAAGGACATATAGAAACAAAACCAAACATGTGATGAATATTGCCCTTACTCATGAGACTTGAGGCTTTGGGTTTCTATATTATTCCTAGTAGTGAAAATGGTTTTTAAAAGTAAGGATGTCCAGGGATATAAGGACTAGATTTATCTTTCTGTTCTTTCAAAATGGATTTCTAAATGGATTTCCAAAAAGACTCTTCATAAAATCTCATGCGTTGTTATACTTCATATGCGATTACTAACCATGTTTGTTACATGTCAGGCATGAGCATTCGCATATTCATAATAGATTCTTATATGACCCAAATCCTTAAGAAGAAATCACTTGTGATATCGAAGATGGTGATGAGGATGAAGAATGGGTAAAAAAGGAATGGATTTGCTGTGAAGAATCAAAGCCACTAACATTAGAGAAAATAGTTACTATCAATCTAGGCAATGGGGAGAATCCTAAAGAAGTTAAGATTGAAGAAAGCATTTCTTTTGTAGAAGCAAAGAGAATTATTGAATTACTCAAAGAATATCAAGATGTTTTCGCATGATCTTATGCTGACATGCCGGGTCTTGATCCAAAGATTGTTGAACATGCCCTACTGATTGATCTGAGTATTCCTCCAAAGAAGCAAAAACTTCGGCGGACAATGCCAAAGTTGGCAAAGAAAATAGAAGAAGAAGTAATGAAATTTCTTAAGGTTGGACTCATCGAAGTGGTTCCTTATCTAAAATGGGTTGCTAATATAGTCCTTGTATTGAAGAAAGATGGACGGGTATGAGTTTATGTTGATTATCGAGACCTGAACAAAGCAAGTCCCGAAGATGACATTCCGCTACCACATATTGACATTCTAGTGGATAGCACTGCTGGGTTTGAAAAATTTTCATTCATAGGCGATTTTTTCGGTTATAATCAAATCCTTATGAAGAAAGAGAATAAGGTGAAAACATCCTTCATTACACTATGGGGCACATTCTATTACAAAGTAATACCTTTTGGTTTAAAGAATACCGGTGCCACATATCAAAGAGCAATGGTAACTTTATTCCATGACATGATGCACAAAGAAATCAAAGTATATGTGGATGACACGATTGCCAAATCCAAATAAGGAGAAGATCATGTAGTAATACTCCGCAAATTTTTTGACAAACACAAAAAGTACAAGTTGAGATTAAACCCCAACAAATGTGTATTAGGGCAAAATCTGGTAACTACTAAGATTTGTAGTTAGTAGCAGGGGTATCGAAATAAATCCCTCGAAGATCAAGGCGATATATGATCTTAAGACTCCCTCGACGGTGAAAGAAGTGAGAAGTTTGTTAGGGTGATTGAATTATGTTGCCCATTTCATTTATTAGTTTTCTGAAACTGCTAAGCTATTTTTCAAGTTGCTAAAGAAAAATGTTGAAGTGAAATGGTATGCAGAGTGTCAACAAGCCTTTGACAAGATCAAAGAATGTGACATTTTGAAATCTGACCCACTTGGAATTTATGAAATTGATGATTTGATGGATGTGCTTGAAGTTAGATCTCGCTTGGAACTGATCACTAATGGGATACTAACCATTAGGGAATGGCCAATTAGGGATTTAAATTTGCGTGACCAAAGAAACTCAATTGTGAACTGACTATCGACCATAAAAATCGTCGATGTGATATTTTGAGCAAATGTAGGCCGATCTAATGATAGCTAGGGATCGATTTGCCACTGTCATACCAGTGGATTACGGGTGATTCCGTTTGACCATGAGATGAATTGACGAATGACCCTAAACCTATACCAAATGATTGCGTCCATTGGAACTAGCGATCGATCCTTGCGACTACACGACAACTAAGGTCGTCACGATCCAAGTGATCTTAAATGTGGCTTGATTCAGTATCGACCACCAGTCGAATGTGCGAATTTCCTGAAAGCCACTCGTTAGTTCGAGATAAGCTCAAGTTACGTTATTTAAATTTAGTCATTAATTAGAGATCTAATTTGGGCATTGGAAATTTCGAAAGTCACGACAAGATGATTGCATGACGTTGTTATTGGCGTGGTCAGCCTCGGATTTGTTTGGATCGTTCAAAAAAAAATTGAATTTCAGCAATAAATGGAAAATGACCGTTTTACCTTTGGGACTTTGTTAAGGCCAAGTATAATGAGAGAAGGGTATTTTGGTCATTTTACACCTGAAGTAGCTAGCAAGGATCACCTAGAGGGGGGTGAATAGGTGAACCTACACAATCTTTTGATAATTTATTGCGAAAGTGAAACAGATCACAGAAGAATCTGGATAAAATTCAGATTCAAGATAGATTATATAAACAGAGCTTTTGAAGTGCAGAATGTAAAGTAAAAGATAAGGGATAGAAAAACTACATACAAGTTTATAGTGGTTTGGCTTATAGCAAGCCTACGTCCACTCTCCCACGCTTGCAACCTACCGGCTGGATTTCACTATGTAATCAAGATGAATTTACAAATTCTGAGTGATAGTACTCTTGTGTATGATTGGACTCTCTATCTCAAACACTCACTCTTATAGAGTAACCCTCAAGATCTTGATTATCAGCAAGACAAGAAAAATGATTGGAGTATGCTTAGACTTTAGACTTGTTGATTCTCAATTCTGTTCTACCTTCTGCTGCTTGTTGATTTCCTTAAATACTCCTCTATTTCCACACTAGCCGTTGGACAGCTATTAGAGGATCATCTTCCAATCTTCACTTTGGACAGATTTGTATGATAAGAATTGAGTAGCCGTTGGATGACAGATTTTGAATCCCAATGATTCTGGTCGCCCATACAATCAGAATCTTGGTTTCCATAAGTAGAGCTTTGTCCGTTGTAATGCATACTTGTCGTAATCTTTAATTGTCAACCAATTTGATTTAGATTGATATCAAAGCTTTCCTTTTGTGAAATCCATACAGGATCACTAGCTGTTATGTTTGGTTCTACATTCTGTGTCTGTGTCTTAAGAAATTCTACGTCTGCATCCGAAAAACTTCTGCGTTTGCATCTGAAGAATTTCTAATTCTACATATGAATTTCAGAACTAAGATTATGTGGGTCTTCAATAAGGTATATGACAACTTGTAAAGTCTGACTAATTTTCTTCTGAGCTTTTAGAATATACATATCTGGAATAAATTAGTTCGGAATAAGTATCAGATTTATAATAACTTGGAAGGTTTTGTCAACTTCAAAATTAATAGGAGTTTTCCTCAACAACACCAACTTTAGAAATAGAAATTTTTGGACAATTTTGCCCTTGGACTTTTTATAAAACTCCCATTTTGCTCTTGGATATTTTTGGTAATGATTGATCTTAGCCGTCGATTTCAAGATAAGATTGAATCGTGGCCGTTGATTGGAAAGTAAAGAGGAGGGTAGGATGGTCATTTGGCAAGGGGGTTAGATACCAATTATTGGCCATTTAGCCTTTTTCTTTCATTTTCTCTCTTTCACTCCCTCATTCTCTCTCTCTCTCTCTCTCTCTCTCTCTCTCTCTCGGCAATCTCTCTCTCACTCTCCCTCTCAGCTGAGCCTTCCCATCCCACATTAACCGTGGCCAGACGGCCAAGCTAGCCGTCATCGCCGCTTACCCGCCGTGCTGGATCGCCGCCGTTCGATCGTCCATGTTGCCGCGGCCTCACTATCATCACCATCACCTCACCGTCTCTCTCTCTCTCTCTCTCTCTCTCTCTCTCTCTCTCTCTCTCTCTCTATCGGTCCTCTTCTTTTTCTTTTGACCTAGCACGTATGGCTGAGCTAGGTGGTCACTGCTCGTCCGACCACCGTCACCGCTGTTCAGCCGCCACCGTCGTCGTCCACCGCCATGAGACCGCCGGCTTGTCGCCTCTCCCTTTTTGCCCAAGCTAGCCTAGGATTTCAAGCAAGTGGCATCCTAAACTCTACTTAAGATATTGGGTACTAACGGACATGATTAGGGGTTGATTTGAGTTGATTAGTAGATGTTTAGGGCTAATTAGTGGTTGTTTTGGTAAGCTGAGTTGGGAATTGATCTTGGTTGATTTGTGAGTGAATTTGTGATGATTTTGGGGTTGATTGGTTGCTGAATCGGTTGCTGGAAATCGTGGTTTGTATTGATGAGCATATGGTTCGATTTGGGGACTAAATGTGTTGGTTTGATGCATTGTGCCGTGACTGATTTGAGTGGTTATTGTGGCTTGAAATAGATGTGAATATATTGATTTGATGTTCATATTAGCGGCTGTGATGGTGGGTCTAATGGCGACCCTGTACGCTCGTCGAATTGTGGAATAATTGGTTAGAAATATGGACCCATTTGTATGAGCATGGGCTGAATTGGATTGGCTGGAAATTGGGCATGTTTATGTGTCAATTGAGCATGTGAAATGCGTGAGGTTCGTATGATGTTCGAGCACGTGGATGTGTGAAAATGTATATAATGTTGTGTGCGCGTGATCATTAAAAACCCTGAGGCGTGTATTTTAACGTGGGGTCCGGATAAAATGTGGTTTGTTGACATGCTCGCATGATCACATAATCCCTGAGGCGAGTACTGTAATGCGAGGAATTGAATCTGTCCTGAGGCATGTATTGAAACGCGGGACAATGTTCGGTATTATAGAAAGACTGCCAACTTGAGGCGTGTTCGTTAATGCTGGTCGTGTTGTAGGTGGAGGATGTTGAGCTTGAGGTGCGTATTGTAATACGGGCAAGATACATATCTTGAGGCATGTATTGTAACGTGGGCTAAGGAGTGTTGTGATTTCCGAAAAACCGCCAACCTGAGGCGTGTTCGTTAATGCGGGTTCTGCCGTAGGTGGGAGATGTTGAGCCTGAGGTGTGTACTGTAACGCGGGCAAGAAACATAGCTTGAGGCATGTACTGTAACGTGGGCTAAGAAGTGTTGTGAATTTGAGATGGTTGTACGTGGATCGTTGGCAAGTCTAATGAAAAGAGCGTGGTAGTGCATGAACGAATGTGTGTGAAATGCGGAGTTTGGAAATGACATGTGTTCGACTTTGTTTTTGAGCATGACAATTAATTTGGAAAGTGCGTGTGGTTAAAAATTGTGAAATTGAGACTAAACTACAGGTTGTGTGTAATAAGAGCCCAAGTAAGTGTATTTGTATACATGTTGTGTATTTATTGGGTGATTATGTGTTTGGACTTGTCTAGAGGTACGTGTTAGCCAATGCAAGGTTTAGGGTGTTTACTTGCTGAGACATGTCTCATGGCTGTTTAACCAATCCATTTCAAAATCCCGGCCTGAATCGTGAATATTCCACTATCACCGCCTAGCGTTTTGGTATACTGATGCACACTGAGCATTCAATGGTAAAGTATCCGATAGACGATAATATGGCTTGGATCAAGCATATTACTATAGTCTGGGTAGACATAGGACAATCCCTCCGGCAAACCCACACTTATACCGCCTGGTGTTTCCGAGATGGTATGGATGAGTTTGGTCCTATTCGAGATTTTGATGTCCCTTTTGATGGTGTGGGAGATTGGGACCTGTTGGCTATACCCCCTCCCGATAGTGAGATGACTAGTTTAGACACTAGCCTCGCATAATCAGGACACCAGTGTGTACCTGCAGCGCCCGAACCTATAGTGGCGGAGCATGATCCGGAGTCGAAAGAGTCACAGGCTGGGTATGACCCGATGGATGTGGACCTAGGTGCAGAGCCAGAGGAAGAACTTCAAGAAGAGCAGCCCGAAGAAGAACATGAGGAGGTACCGGAGGAGGAATCAGGAGAGGAGTTGGAGGAGGAACAGAAGAGGAACCAAAAGAAGACTTGGAGGAGGAGTCTGAAGCAGAGGAATGAATTGAGGTTCTGTTGGAGTCAGGGGATGAAGATAACCCGATCGAGATTGAGGTGGACTCCGAGTCTTCCGAGTAGCAAGTGGCTCAGGGGGATTCAGATTCAGATTTTGGGGAGACCGAATCGAAGTGGACGCCGTCTACAGGGCGTAGGGGCTAGTTTAGGGGTAGAGAAACCTTTTTGAAGTGTCCCATTTTTGGAAATAGAGTATATCCAGACTACTGGTTCTTTTGATATCGGTGGTGTAAACTTTAGGAGGCCAGTATGCTTGTATATTAAGTTGTTTGTATATAGTGTGTATTGTATAAGTATAACTTGGTTTGAATGTATATTCTCCCTATCACCTCTCTTTAAGTTTTGTCTGGGTGTTTGTTGCTTCCGCTAGTGCTTTGTCTCTAACAAGTGGAGTCGGCGACATCCTGGGACGTCGCGATATTCGACTTTAGAGGTATGTCGCGTGCTCGATGGGGTTTAGCACGTGACATTCCCCGTTGATTTGGTCGATCTAAGTTGGTCGAAGCTTGGAGTGATAAGGAGTAGAGACCTTGAGGTAGTTGATTAGGAAGACTTTAGTGAGTCATAGGTGTTGGATGAGCTACGCGTGCCTCCAGATTGTTTGTTGTAATTGCTGAGTGAATTGAGCGCTCTAATGGTTGAAGTGTAGGTGCGTATGGACTCGAGGTAAGTACACGAAACTTATTGATTGTGATCTCGTGTTATGGTGGTTGATTGCCTGCTAAGTAAATTATCGTTGTGATTCACTGCCTAGGACTAGACTGGTATAGTTGGCATAGGTCTCTAATTTTTATATGGAATTATAACAGGTAGGTGAGTAATAGAAATTGTGAGAATGAGCAGCCAAGGAAGAAGTGTAGGAAGGGGAGTAAGAAGAGGTGCAAGAAGGAGTGCTGAAAGGGGAGTAAGAGGTCGAGGTGGTACTTGAGTTAGAGCTATAGAGGACCCTAGAGTTGATGCTAGAGCTATAGAAGACCTTAGAGTTGATGGGATTTTAAGGGCACTTGAGGAAATTGGGACTTTGATGGGTAGGCCAACTTAGGAGTGAGCTGCCACTATTGCCCAAGCTGCTAAGGCCACTGTGGCCGTCGCCACCAATAATAACCATGGGAATCAAGGGCAAGGGCAAGCAAATGTGAATAGGCAGATACATCAGCTAGTTGAACAGTTTTTGAAATTAAAGCCCATTAAGTTTGATGGTAAATGTGACCTTAAGGTTATATCACTTTGGCTAGAGGAGTTAGAAAAAGCCTTTGAGATATTATGGTGCACCAAGAAAGAAAAAGTGACCTTAGCAGTGTACCAGCTCTAAGAAAATGCAAGTGATTGGTGGAAAGCCACAATAAGAAGGGTGTTCCCTGCTGGTGATGCCTAGACTTAGGCGATATTTGTGGAAGTCTTCAATGGTAAGTATTTTTCTAAGTGTACCCGGGAACAAAAGTTAGCTGAGTTTATGAGGCTTCGTCAAGGACAGAGGACAGTGGATCAGTATGAGGTTGAATTTACTTGTTTATCTAAGTTTGCCCTAAGGATGGTGGAGGACCCGTTACATAGAGCTTCGAGGTTCCGAGATTGTTTGAAGCCGGACCTTCACAGCCAAATGATTTTATTGAATTTGAGGGATTATAATGAGATCTATGATCGGGCCCAAGCAATTGAACGTGAATTAGTGGATAGAAATGCTGCTTCTAGGTCAAGATTTGCCTCGGGTAGGGACAGTCGCCACTACGGGAAGAGGCCAATGGCGAGTAATTGACGTTTTGCCCCTTTTGCTAGAAGGAATATTGGGAAATCGAACCGTTTTCAAAATGGTCCATGTCGGATGTGTGGGGAAAAACATATGGAAGTGGACCTTGTCCGAACAGGGGCGGAGCCTACTTCGGATGTGGCGGGTTTGGCCATCAGATAAGGACTTGCCTTAACATCAGGCAGAATAGGTCGCTTGCGTTACCACCACCCCATAACGGGAATCAAATTGGAGCTGCCTTGTCAGCTAATCAGAATAGCCCATCGGCCCAAGGACGAGTGTATGCTATGACAAGGAGGGAGATTGAAAACACATCAGGGGTGATCACATGTACGGTTTCTCTTTGTGATCATGCTGCGTATGCTTTGTTTGACCCTGGGGTGTCACATTCATTTATGTCTGAACAGTTTGTTAAATTGACTAGTATGGAGCCATAATTGCTTGACGTTGTGTTGTATGTTACCACCCCACTGAATGATAAAGTGCTAGTCTCGTTAGGGTGCCCGGAATGTAAGATTGTGATTGGTGATAGGGAAGAGAGGATAGATCTAGTGGTTTTAGTTATGTTTGACTTCGATTTGATTATAGGTATGGATTGGTTAATTAAGCAGAAAGCTGTAATAGATTGTAGTAGCAAGATGATCCAATTTAATCCAGTCAGACTAACTAGATTCGAATTTATGGGAAATCGAGGAGGAACCTCGATTCCCTAGATTTCGTCACTGAAAGTGACTAAGTTGTTAGATGAAGGGTGCGAAGGGTTTTTAGCGGTAGTAGATGATTCGACAATGGAGGAACCGAGGTTAGAGGATATAACCGTGGTGTGCGACTTTCTCGATGTCTTTTCTCAGGAATTGCCAGGATTACCACCTGAAAGAGAAGTGGAGTTTGTAATCGAGTTGGCCCTTGGGACTGAGCCAATCTCAAAGGCACCTTATAGAATATCGTTATCAGAGTTAAAAGAGTTAAAGGTGCAAATGCAAGAATTATTAGACAAATGATTCATTCGTCTAAGTGTGTCTCCATGGGGAGTGCCAATCTTATTTGTAAGGAAGAAGGATAGGTCATTAAGGTTATGTATTGATTATCGACAGTTAAATCAAGTGACGATTAAGAATAAATATCCCCTGCCAAGGATAGATGATTTGTTTGATCAGTTATAAGGGGCCTCGATATTTTCTAAGATTGATTTAAGGACGAGATATCATCAATTGAGGATTAAGAAGGAGGACATATCGAAAACGACATTTAGGACGAGATATGGGCATTATAAGTTTACAGTAATACCGTTTGGGTTGATTAATGCCCCTGCTGCCTTTATGGATCTGATGAATCGAGTGTTTAAGGAATTCTTGGATCAATTCATCATAGTCTTTATAGATGATATATTGGTGTACTCAAAGAGCCCAAAGGAGCATGAGTTCTATTTGAGTAAAGTTTTGTAGACTTTAAGGGAAAAAGCACTGTATGCTAAGTTTAGTAAGTGCGAGTTCTGGCTCAATCGAGTAGCATTTCTTGGACACGTGATCTCTGGGGAAGGAATCTCAGTAGATCTAGCAAAGATTGAAGCGGTAATGAAATGGCCAAAACCAACGACGGTAACAGAGGTTCAAAGCTTTTTGGGTTTGGCAGGATATTACCGACGTTTCATGGAAGGGTTCCCGACAATAGCAATCCCTTTTACACATTTGTTGAAAAAGGAAATAAGGTTTGAATGGACCGATAAATGTGAAAAGAGTTTTCAAGAATTAAAATATAGATTGACAACAACGTCGATATTGACTATTCCATTAGGACCAGGAGGATATGAAATTTATGGTGATACGTCATTGAAAGGATTGGGGTGTGTGCTCATGCAAAATGGACGAGTAGTGGCCTACGCATCAAGATAGTTAAGACCACATGAGTTAAACTACCCGACGAATGATTTGAAATTAGCCGCAATAGTACTCGTCCTTAAGATTTGGCGACATTATCTATGCGGAGAGAAATTTTAGATATATACCGACCATCAGAGTTTGAAATATTTGTTTTCTCAAAAGGAGCTTAATATGAGACAGTGTCATTGGATGGAATTGTTGAAAGATTATGATTGTGATATTTTGTATCACCCTGGAAAGGCCAACTGGGTTGCGGATGCATTGAGTTGGAAGTCAAGTAACTCACACTTGATGGTCAAGGAATGGACTTTGTTGGAAAAAGTGCAAGACTCGGTATTTAGATTTGAAGTAATTCAAGTCTCGAATTTGCTATATGTGCTAAGAATCAAACCAGAAATTCAAACTAAGATCAAGGCTTTACAATCTACAGATCAAGAGATTCAAAAAATTCTACATATGGATGCTACTAAGAGAAAACCGGACTTTCAAGTATCCGAGAATGGGATCTTGAAGTTCTATGGACGATTGTGTGTGCTCGATGATGCAGAACTTACGGAAGAGATTTTGTCGGAAGCACATCGTAGTAATTATAGTATCCATTCGGGGAGTACGAAAATGTATCAAAATTTGAGATATTATTATTGGTGGAATGGCATGAAGGTGGACATAGCCAGACATGTAGCTAAGTGTCTGACATGCCAGCAAGTGAAAGCGCAACATTGTAAGCCCGAAGGATTGTTGTGACTTTTAGAAATCTCATAATGGAAATGGGAACACATTACTATGGACTTTGTAATGGGATTACCAAAGAGCTAAAAAGGCCATGATTCCATTTGGGTCATTGTTGATAGATTGGCAAAGTCAGCGCATTTCTTGGCAGTACGAAAGGACTTCGCATTGAATTGGTATGCCGAATTGTATGTACAACAGATAGTTCGTTTGCATGGAGTGCCGGTGACAATTATTTCGGATCGTGATCCCAAGTTTATCGCCAACTTTTGGAAAAGTCTGCAAACGGCATTAGGATCAAAGCTGCAGTTTAGTATAGCTTATCATCCACAAACAGATGGCCAATCTGAAAGGACAATTCAGACTCTAGAGGATATGCTTCGGGCGTGTGTGTTGGATTTTCAAGGCAAGTGGGAGGAACAATTGCCCTTGACGAAATTGTCGTACAATAATAGGTTTTAACAGAGTATTGAGATAGCGCCATTTGAAGCACTGTATGGCAGAGTATGTAAAACGCCTATGTGTTGGCACGAAGTTGGAGAAAAGAGTATAATCGGGCCAGAATTAGTTCCACAGTCAGTTAAGGCAGTTAAGATCATTCGCGAAAGGCTGAAAATAGCTCAAAACCGTCAAAAGAGTTATGCAGATAGAAGGCGAAGACCTTTGGAATTTCAAGTAGGGGATCACGTATTTCTTAAGATATCGCCCATGAGAGGATTATCTCGATTTGGTAAGAAAGGGAAGTTGAGTCCGAGATACGTGGGACCATTTGAGATTTTGGAAAGAATTGGAAACATAGGTTATTGCCTTGCATTACTGCCAAATTTGTCGCAAGTGCATAATGTATTCCACGTATCGATATTGAGAAAGTATGAACCGGACCCAACTCATGTGTTGAACTATGAAGAAATAGAGGTTAACGATAGGGTGTCGTATGTCGAAAGGCTAATAAGGATCAAAGATCGGAAAGAACGAGTTTTAAGGAACAAAACGATCCCGATAGTCAAAGTTGTTTAGGAATATCATGGGATGGAAGATGCGACTTGGGAAAGTGAAGAGTTAATACAATGTCAATACCCCCACTTGTTTGAGTAGTTGGGTTGAATTGTAAATTTCGATGAAGAAATTTTTATAAGGGGGGAAGAGTTGTGACATTTTGAAATCTAACCCACTTGGGATTTATGAAATTTATGATTTGATGGACGTGCTTGAAGTTAAATCTTGCCCGGAACTAATTACTCCCGGGATACTAACCATTGTGGAATGGTTAATTAAGGATTTAAATTCGCGTGACCAAAGAAACTCGATCGTGAACTGACTATTGACTATAAAAATTGTCGAGGAGACATTTTGAGCCAATGTAGGCCGATCTAAGGATAGTTAGGGATCGATTCACCGTTGTCATACGAATGGATTATGGGTGATTCCGTTTGACCACGAGATGAACCTATACCAAACGATCGCGCTCATCGGAATTAGCGATTAATCCTCATGATTACATGACCACCGAGGTCGTCATGATTCGAGTGATCTTAAACGTGGCTTGATTCAGTATTGACCACGGGTCGAATGTGCGAATTTTTTGAAAGACACCCGTTAGTTCAAGATAAGCTCAAGTTACGTTATTTAAATTTAGTAATTAATTAGAGACCAAGTTTGGACATTGGAAATTTTGAAAGTCACGATAGAATGATTGGACGGCGTTGTTATTGGCGTGGTTAGCCTTAGATTTGTTTGGATCCTTTAGAAAAAAATTGAAATTCGGCAGGAAACGGAAAATGACTGTTTTACCCTTAGGACTTTGTTAAGGTCAAGTATAATGGGAGAAGGGCATCTTGGTCATTTCACACCAATTTTAGAAATAGAAATTTTTAGATAATTTTGCCCTTTGACTTTTTGTAAAATTTCCATTTTGTCCTTGGATATTTCTGATAAGGATTGATCTTGGCCGTCGGTTTCAAGATAAGATTGAATCGCGGCCATTGATTGGAAAGTAAAGAAGAAGGTAGGATGGTCATTTGGCAAGGTGGTTAGATGGATACTAATTATTGGCCATTTAGCCTTTTTCTTTCATTTTCTCTCTCTCACTCCCTCATTTTCTCTCTCTCTCGGCAATCTCTCTCTCACTCTCCCTCTCGGCTGAGCCCTCCCCATCCTACCTTGACCATGGCCAGACGGCCAAGCCAGCCGTCACCGCCGCTCACTTGCCTTGCCGGATTGCTGCCGTTCAGTCGTCTATGGTGCCGCGGCCTCACCATCACCATCATCACCTCACCATCTCTCTCTCTCTCTCTCTCTCTCTCTCTCTACCAGCCCTCTTCTTTTTCTTTTGGCCTAGCACGTGTGGCCGAGCAAGGTGGTCGCTGCTCTCTCTCTACCGGCCCTCTTCTTTTTCTTTTGGCCCAGCACGTGTGGCCGAGCAAGGTGGTCGCCGCTCATCTAGCCACTGTTGCCGCCGTTTCGCTGCCTTGAGACCACCGGCTTGTCGCCCCTCCCTTCTTGCCCGAGCTAGCCTAGGATTTCAAGTAAGTGGAATCCTAAATTCTACTTAGGATATCGGGTACTAACGGAAATGATTAGGGGCTGATTCGGGTTGATTAGTGGCTGTTAAGGGCTACTTAGTGGCTGTTTAAGGGTTGTTTTGGTAAGCTGAGTTGGGAATTGATCTTGGCTGATTTATGAGTGAATTTGTGATGATTTCAGGGCTGATTGGTTACTGAATCGGTTGCTAGAAATCGTGGTTTGTATTGATGAGCATATGGTTTGATTTGAGGACTAAACATGTCGGTTTGATGTGTTGTGCCGTGACTGGTTTGTGTGGTTATTGTGGCTTGAAATAGACATGAATATATTGACTTGATGTTCATATTAGTGGCTGTGATGGTGGGTCTAATGGCGACCCCGTATGCTTGTCGAATTGTGGAATAATTGGTTAGAAATGTGGACGCGTTTGTATGAGCATAGGCTGAATTGGATTGGCTGAAAATTGGGCATGTTTATGTGTCAATTGAGCATGTAAAATGCGTGAGGTTCATATGATGTTCGAGCGTGTGGATGGGTGAAAATGTATGTGATGTAGTGTACGCGTGATCACTAAAAACCTTGAGGCATGTACTCTAACGCGGGGTCTAGATAAAATGTGGTTTGTTGACATGTTTGCATGATCACATAATCCATGAGGCGTGTATTGTAATGAGGGGAATTGAACTAATCCTGAGGTGTGTACTGCAACGTGGGACGATGCCTGGTATTACCGGAAGATTGCCAACCTGAGGTGTATTCGTTAACGCGGGTTGTACCGTAGGTGGAGGATGTTGAGCCTGAGGCGTGTACTATAATACGAGCAAGACACATAGCCTGAGGTGTATACTGTAACGTGGGCTAAGGAGTGTTGTGATTTCCGGAAAACTGCCAACCTGAGGCGTGTTCATTAACGCGGGTTGTGCCATAGGTGGGAGATGTTAAGCCTGAGACGTGTATTGTAACACGGGCAAGAAACATAGCTTGAGGCATGTACTGTAACGTGGGCTAAGGAGTGTTGTGAATTTGAGATGGTTGTACGTGGATCATTGGCAAGTTCAATGAAAAGAGTGTGGTAGTGTATGAATGAGTGTGTGTGAAATGCGGAGTTTGGAAATGACATGTGTTCGACTTTGTTTTTTAGCATGACAATTAATTTGGAAAGTGCGTATGATTGGAAATTGTGAAATTAAGACTAACCTGCAAGCTGTGTGTAATAAGAGCCCAGGTAAGTGTATTTGAGTACATGTTGTGTATTTGTTGGGTGATTATGTGTTTGAACTTGTCTGGAGGTACGTTTTAGCCTTGGCGGGGTTTAGGGTGTTTACTTGTTGAGACGTGTCTTATGATTGTTTAACAAAACTATTTCAAAACCCCGGCTTGAACCATGAATCCTTTGCCACAATCGCCCCAGCATTTTGGTATACCGATGCATACCGAGCATTCAGTGGTAGAGTATCCGATAGACGATAATATGGCTTGGATCATGCATACCACCATAGTCTGGGTAAACATAGGACAACTCCTCTGGCAAGCCCACACTTATGCCGCCTGGTGTTTTCGAGATAGTATGGAAGAGTTTGACCCTGTTCGAGATTTTGATGTCCCTTTTGACAGTGTGGGAGATTGGGACCCCATCGGCTAGACCCCCTCTCGATAGTGAGATGACTAGTTTAGACACTAGCCTCGCACAGTCAGAACACTAGTGTGTACCTACAGTGCCCGAACATACAGTGACGGAGCTTGATCCGAAGCCAGAAGAGTCACAAGCTGGGGACAACCTAATGGATGTGGACCTAGGTGCAGAGCCAGAGGAAGAACCTGAAGAAGAGCGGCCCGAAGAAGAACATGAGGAGGTACCGGAAGAGGAATAAGGAGAGGAGTCGGAGGAGAAACCAGAAGAGGAACCGAAAGAAGACTTTAAGGAGGAGTCTAAAGCAGAGGAACAAATTGAGGTTCTGTTGGAGTCGGGGGATAAAGATAACCTGATCGAGATTGACGTGGACTTCGAGTCTTCTGAGGAGCAAGTGGCTCAGGGGGATTTAGATTCAGATTCTGAGGAGACCGAATTGGAGTGGACGCCATCTACAGGGCACAGGGGCTAGTTTAGGGATAGAGAAACTTTTTTAAAATGTCCCATTTTTGGAAATAGAGTATATCCAGACTACTGGTTCTTTTGATATCGGTGGTGTAAACTTTAAGAGGCTAGTATACTTGTATATTAAGTTGTTTGTATATGGTGTGTATTATATAAGTTTGACTTGGTTTGAATGTATTTTATCCTTATTACCCCTCTTTAAGTTTTAGTTGGGTGTTTATTGCTTCCATTAGTGCTTTGTCTCTGACGAGTGGAGTTGGCGACATCTTGGGACGTCGCGATATTCGACTTTAGAGGTATGTCACGTGCTCGATGGAGTTCGGGATGTGACAAAGAATATATGGTATGTCTGCTAGTGCTTATACCACCCATTCTAGGGATCCCGTTGATCCTATATTTGATGATTCACCATGAGTCATTAGGAGCCATGCTTGTTCAAAGAAGACTGACTGATGGTAAGGAACAAGCTATTTATTATTTGAGCAAGAAATTTATGATATCTGAGATGAATTACCTAGCAGTTGAAAAGACATATTTTGCATTAATCTGGGTGTTGCATAGACTAAGGTAATATACCCTTCATCATCAAATCTTGCTGGTAACTGAAAATGACCCGATCAAGTACTTACTTGAGAAATCTTCCTTGGTTGGAAAACTAGCAAAGTGGCAAATCCTATATATCAGAATTTGATATCAGAAGTTTATCATAGAAATCCGTCAAAGGACGAGCAATAGCGGATATGCTAGTAGAGAATCTTCAAAGCAAAACCAATTCTTAAGTAGATGAATTTGACAATCGTATATTGGCATTGGTCAATGATAAATGGACTATGTATTTTGATGGTGCAACCAATTTATATGGATCAGGGACCGGGGCAATACTGATTTTCCCAGAAGGTCAACATTATCCAATATCTGTAAAATTAGCATTTTCATGCACTAATAACATTGTTGAGTATGAAACTTGTATTCTTGGCCTACAGTTAGCTCTTTTAATAAAGATGAAGAGATTACAAGTATATGGAAATTCTATGCTTATCATATTGCAAATAACTGATAAGTGGCAAACTTGATATACCAAGTTGATGCCTTATCATAGACACTTGGAAGAAATAATAGAGGAATTTGAAGAAATAACATTTGATTATCTCTTAAGAGCTCAAAACCACTTTGTAGATGCTCTAACAACTTTGTCATCCTTATTGCAAGCGGAAGATGGTTTAGATATAAAACCATTGAAAATCAAAATTTTAAAACAACCAGCACATTGTATAGTAGTTCAAGTAGAGTTTGATAATGAACCATGGTTCCATGATATCATGAGATATCTCAAAATAGGAGAATTTCCTGAGGAAAGTCAACCAGCTAATAAAAAGTTTATCAAGAAAATAGCCACAAAGTTCTTTCAGTCTTACTAAAGTGTATTGATGCTAAGGAAGCTGAACAAATCATAAAAGAAATTCATGAAAGCGAATGAGGTCCATAAATGAATGGACATCTTCTAGCCCGGAAGATCATGAGGTTGGGATACTATTAGATGACAATAGAGATAGATTGTATCCAACATGTCAAATATTGTCTCCAATGCCAAGTTTATGGAAATAGAATCAATGCACCGTCGAATAAATTACATCAAATGTCTGAGCCATTGCCATTTTTGATGTGGGGTATCGATATGATTGGTTCGATTAACCCCAAGGCCTCGAATGTACATTGCTTTATCTTGGTTACAATTGACTACTTTACCAAGTGGATTGAAGCAAGCTCGTATGCTAATGCTACCGCCGAGAACGTCGCAAGATTCATTAGACGAAACATCATTGCCATTGCTTGAATATTTCAACATTCGACATTTGAACTCATCTTCTTATCGTCCACAAATAAATGGTATAGTGGAAGTGGCAAATAAAAACATCAATAATATATTGTCTAAGACAGCTGAGAACTATTGTGATTGGCATGAAAGATTGCCAAATGCTTTAATGGCATATTGAACTTTGATTCGAATATTTATTGGGGCAACTCCATTTTCCTTGGTTTATAGAATGGAGGCTGTGTTACCTGTTGAAGTAAAAATTCCTTCATTAACGATTTTATCTTAATTGAGGCTTTTAGAAGCTGAATGGATTCAATAGAGATGTAAACAACTCAACATAATCGACGAGAAAAGATTGAGGGCTATATGTCATGGACAAGCCTATCAAAAGAAAGTTGCTAAATCCTTTAATCGGAAGGTTAAAGCAAGGCATTTTGAAATAGAAGATTTGGTAGTGAAGAAGATCATCCCCAAAAAAATTTCAATCCACGTGGAAAATTGTCACATCCTCAATTTCAGTCCCTGGGAAATGACTATGGTTTAAGTTTGGTGGTTTTCCAATCGGAACTAAATTTTTACTCTTGTTTTGGAAAACCCAGTTCAGATCCCTTGTACCCCTTCGTTTTGTTATTTTTGGGGAGACTTTTGTGATCCGAATTTACAAATACTTTCTTCTTGAAAGTTGTTCCAAACATCTTGAAGTTTTACATATTTTAATTTCAGAATTTTTGGAGTTGATTTGTGTTGGACGACAGCCTGATTTTTGGACCGTGTGAAACTGTCCAGAATGGGTATTTCGGTGATGTTCCCACATTCTTGATTTTCTACAAGCTTTTATGGGATGATTTTGGAAAAGTTTCCTTCAGAAAAGTTGTTTAGAACGTCCTTTTCTATAACATGTATAAATTTGGGAATTTTTCAAGATCATTTGGACTCTGGACAGAGTTTAATTTTAGAAACCAGAATCCTGTTCCAGCGAACTGTTTTTAGTCTGTTTTTGAGCTACTAAAAATGGTGTTTACAGAAAGATTCCGAACTTGTGTTCTTCACGAAAGATGTTTGTTAAGGTCATTTTTATGACATATTCAAATTTGAGAATTTTCGGAGTTCATTTACTATGATTTTAAGTCCGATTTCGTGAACAGTGCAAAACTGTCCGGTTTTGCCAGATTTCAAGGATTTAGCATTTTCTATACGAGAACGTTGGAATTTCGACTTGATGTCTTCTAATGATTTAAAGTAAACGTTCTGAGCTTTCAAATGAGATAATTTATGCTTTGATCGGAGGTCGGACCAGGGGGAAAACGAAATAGAGAAGCAAGCTTAGAAAGAATGAAGCTTGTTCAAGAAGCCTAATTAATGGCTTGCATTGATTGCTTGGTCTTCTTTTTCCACAAGCCTTTATGAAGCTTGGTCATCAAGTATTGACCAAGAGGAAGAGAGGAAGCTTCGGCCAAGAGGGGTGAGGAGAGAGAGAGAGAGAGAAAATTTATAGCCATTCATCATTTCTTTGACTTTAGTCATGAGCCATTAATTGAACCGATGACACGTGCACCTGCATCATCATCACCGATGACACATGCGCTTACCTCATCCAAGCCCTAAACTTTGGCCCCAAGTTTTGTCTCTCTATAAATAGAGAAAGGCCATTCGGCCAAGAGGAGAGGAAGAGAAGTCGAGAGGAAGAGAGAGAGAGAGAGAGAGAGAGAGAGAGAAAGCTTATCAATTAGCCCATGTCTCTCTTATGGTTTGATTGAACGAGGAAGCCGCGTCCAAGGCCCGAGTGTTTGTGTTTGAGCCCAAAGTTTTCCCAAGCTCACCCGTCTCTAGCCCGTTCTCTAGTTTTATTAGCCATTGTGTAAGTGAATTCCCTAATACCGGGAAAGGATATTGAGATGCGTTATGACGTGGTTTGCTTAGACCGTTTCTCGGTCGTTTGGTTGGTCATAGTTGGTTCATTTCCTTGGTTTGATCATGTTTCATGCTTAATGTTGTTTTGAGATAGATTCGAGACTTGAATGGCAAGGTGCACATGTTATAGCCATGCTTGATGTTTTCTGGTTGAACTTTGCTATTGATCTGTCATCGATGCGGGTGCAGTAAGAGCCGATTTATGTTAACGGCGATCGATATATCCTCGCTTGATATTAGTGTTTTCACTTGCTGAGTCTCCCCGACTCATCCCCCGTTTTTCCCTCTTAGTCCATAAGATGGTTGAAAGGACGGCAGCGACAGAGGGAGTTTGAGCCATGTTAGAGTTCGGGGAAAGCGAGGAGCGAGAAGCAGTAGTGGGCTTAGGACACCCGAGCCATAATGTTTGTTGTGTGTAAATGGCTAAAGTCAGCTAAGTTGGCTTGTAAAATATGTTTGCATGCATTGTAAACATAAGGTTTGCTCATGATGTTGTTTGTCTTATTTCCGCTGTGTGAATTAATTGTGATTATCCCGAAAAATGATTCCGCTTGTGATAATAATGAACGTGACGTCACGTGAATGACCCCGAGGTTTGGGGCGTTACAAAAATTCACTCCAAACTATGAGGGTCCATATATTATTAAGAAAGTTCTACATAGATGAGCATTGATTCTTATAGATATGGATGAAACAGGGTTAGCTTATCCTATAAATGTAGATGTTGTCAAGATATTCTACCCATAAAATGAAATGACAAACTTGATTGAACATTTCAAAAAATGATTTGGGCCACTTTGGAACATGTGCATAGCATGCATATCATGCATTTCATAAACATGTTTGTTCATTTTGCATAATACGACCCACAGGAGTTTAAGATGGAAAAAGATCTCAAATTCCTTAAAAGAGTCGGTAAAAGGTGAAGGAATGTATTGTTCCAATCTACTCTTCACAATGTTACTCTTTAATATTGTTCTTCCTTTTTATTGTGACATTCCGAAATTTGCCCATTTGGGATTTCTGAAATGAATGATTTTATTAATGTACTTGTAGTTGATTCTCGCCTGGAACTGATCATTCTTAAAATACTAACCATTACAGAAAGCTTAATTATGGATTTAAATTCGTACAACTAGAGAAATTCGATCATGAACCGATTTTCGACCATAAAATCATCGAGGTAACATTTTGAGCCAATGAGGGCCGATTCGTCACTGTCATACTAGTGGATCGAGGGTGATTCCGTTTGACTACGAAATGAATTGACGAACGATCCAGAACCTATACCGAACGATCGTACCCGATAGAACTAGTAATCGATTCTCGCGATTTCGTTGACAACCGAGGTTGTCACGACTTGAATGAACTTGCACGTGACTTGATTTAGTATCAGTCACGGGTCAATTCTGCAAATTTCCCCAAAAGTTGCCTGTTAGTCTGAGATACGCACAAGTTACATTATATAGAATTCAATTATTAATTAAAGACCGAATTGAGTATCAGAAAATTAGGAAGTCACGACAGGACATTAGGACGACATTGCAGTTGGAACATGCAGCTTTGGATTTCCCGAATCTTTCAGAAAAATTCAATTTCGGCGAAGGATGAGAAAATGACCATTTTACCCCTAGAGGCTAATAAAGGCCAAGTGTTAAGGGGTAAGGGCATTTTGGTCATTTTGCTCTAATTTTTGGAAAGGACAATTTTGCCCTTGGACTTTTTGAGAAATTCCTAAATTGCCATTGGATATTTTGAAAAAGATTTGATCCGAGCCATCGATTTCAAGATAAGATCGAATCTGAGCCGTTGATTAAAAAGATTAAAGATGGGCAAGATTGTAATTTGCCAAATTTGGTCAAAACTTGGACTATAAGGCTAGACACTCTCTCCCTCTCTCTTCATTCTCTCTCTCCTCTCACTCGGTAGCCCCCCCAACTGAACCTCCCTCTCCGGCCGTCTCTCTTTCCCGCCGATCGCCGCAGAGCCTCACGCTGCTGCACCATTGTTCGCCGTGCCGTCACCGTGCCCCCACCCTCACACCACCGCCGTCATTCTCTCTCTCCCTCTTGGTTTTTCTCTCCCCCTTTAGCCGTGAGCCAACCGGCCACCGCCCAAGTTGCTGCCGCACGCCGATTGCCCGCTGCCGCTCGCCAATCGTCGCTACTGTTGCGAGGCCGCCATTTATCACTCTCGTTTTACTCTAGCTACATTAGTCTAGAGTCGGGTAAGTTCAATCTAAACCCTCATCTAGTATATCAGGTAATTTCGAATCCGTTTAGGCGCGTTTTGGTAGGAATTATGGGCTAGATTGATTTGCGGGCCTTAGGATTGAAACCGGGAAGTTTTGGTGAAATTTTAGAGGCCGATCGATGGTTGTGAATTGCTGTTTGGTGTGCTGTGATGTGTTGTTTGGCGTGTAGCTTGCACTGTTTGGTCCGGCTCGGAATTTAATTTCATGAAAGTGTCGTGAAGGGCCAAGAGTGAGATATTGCAGTTTTGAGTGCGAAAAATGCCAAATTGTGTGTTGGTCGTGTGTTCATGATGTGATTGAGTTGTGATGAGGATATTGGGTGCAATGATATGCACGGATTTAATGCCCGAGTGTGTGTGCAAACGTGAGAATGGAATGTGCAAGTGTGAGAATGGGATCGGGCTGAGGCATTATAAGCTCGGGTTGAGATCACGTAGGCCTATCGCATTTGGCGTTGGCTAAGGAATGAGAAAGTGGGAAATGATATCGGTTTGAGGCACAATCAGCTCGGGTGAGACTAGGATCAGACTGAGGCAATATACGCTCAGGTCTCGATCATGTAGGCCTTTCGCATTTGGCGAGGGCTGAGGAAAGTGTGAGAAAGGGATCGGACCGAGACATTTCAAACTCGGGTCACGATCACGTAAGTTTGTCGCATTTGGCGCGGGCTGAGGAAAAAAAAGTGGAAATGAGATCGGGCCTGAGGCGTATTTACGCGGGTCGCGATGGGAAAGTGAAAGCCTAATGTGTGTTTACGTGGGCTGAGAAAGTGATTGAGCAAGTATTGGTACGACGAGGCAGGAGTGAATGAAACTAACGCGATGGGGTGTGACCGAGTGCGAAATGTGGGTCGGAATTGTGGTGTGATTGACGTGTGTATTAGCATGTGAATGTTTATGGAAAGTACGTGCTGTTTGAATTGCGTGTGAGAATTGAACGTTGTGATTGTAGACTAATGTGCAGGATGCTTGTACCCAAAAGTCCGGGTCAGTGTGATTGTTTGGTTGGTGTTTGTGTGGATTGTTTGATTGTATGTCTGGATGTGTTTAGAAATACGTGGTAGCTAGATAGCGGTTTAAGTTGCAATTTATTGAGAAGTGTCTTATGGTTGTTTCAACTAAACCATTTCAGAGCCATTGCCCGAGCCATGAATCTTCCACCGTTACTGTTACAGCGTTTTGGAATCCCCATGCACACCGACCACGAAGTTGTAAAGTTTCCCGTAGATGAGAACCACACTTGGATTAAGCACACCTCTGTAGTTTGGGTAGTCATAGGGCTACCCCTCTGGCAGGTTCACACTTATACCGCGTGGATATTCAGAGGCGGGATGGACGAGTTTGGTCTCGTCTATGGTTTTGACGTTTCATTCAATGGCGTGGACGATTGGGATCCGGCAGCTATACCCCCTCCTAATGGGGAATTGACTAGTGCGGAGGCTAGTATAGCCCAGTTCGGATATCATCCTGCACCGGCTGCACCTAGTTCTTCATTGGCTGAACCAGACCCAGCACCGGAAGAGTTCCAGGTTGGATTTGATCCAATGGTTATAGACCTAGCAAGGATACCTCAGGTAGGACCAGAGGAGGAGTATGGTGAGAATCCCGGTGAGGAGCCAGCTGAGGACGAACCAGTGGATGAGCCTGAGAATGAGCCCGCAAAGGAGCCAGAGGAGGACAGAGAGGATTCAGATGAGGAGGAACAGGCTGAGGATCAGCCCGAGTCAGGTGATGAGAACAATCCGATCAAGATTGGGCCTGATTTAGAGTCGTCAGATGAGCAGGAGGATGAAGAGGGTGCAGATGAGGATGAGGATGATAGTGAGTCCGAGTGGACGCCTTCCAAAGGTGTAGAGACTAGTTTTGGGTGCGGAGTAATGGTTTGATAGTGTTCCATTTTTGGATAGTGCTGACCTAGGCTACTGATCTTTTTGTATTTTGGAAGTCAGTAGTTACTGGTTCAGTGTGCCTATTGTCACGCCCCGCACCCTACGGCGCGCCACATCCCTCGCAAAGGTGGATTCGAGTGCGACGTCCCAGGACGCGTTGCCGACCCAACGCCCAAATCTCAGAAAACAAGCACACTCGAAAGCAACATAACACCCAGACAATAAAACACATGACCAAGGATAGCGACACAAACAATAATTATAACTTGCATAAGCTATGAAGATATACAATATCTATTACAGCATAAACACTTAAATCAAAAAGGGTCAACGGCCACTAGCAACGAAAGGGTTGGCTCAGGATCAGACTCCCACTCCATCGGCTCTTCCTCCTCAAGGTAGGAATCCATCTCAAGATCGGGGGTCTGAAAAGTTGGGTTTAAATAACTGTGAGAATAAATCTCAGCAAGTAGGCCCCCTAAACTTAAACTAGGCTAATATGCACCTCCTGACGAGCACCAACCAAACAACACACGGTCTAAACCATAAATGACTTAGACCCTCGGGCCCAAATCCAAAACTTACTTGACCTTGCAGGTTAGACAATTGATATATAATCACAAACATGCCATAGAATTCAATCACGGCACATATATGCATATCACTTCGTCACGACGCATGTCATGCATATGCTCGTGCTCGCACTCATGCTCATGCCTCATTGATGCATCATCGCACACTTGCATGCTAGCACTCTTGCCATTTATCAATTTCTCCTTTGACCCGCGTTAAACGCATCAGGTCTGACTCGCGTAAAACGCATTAGGTCTATCACTTCGAGATCGATCTCTGGCCTGCGTTAAACGCATCAGGCTCATGACACATAACTCGTGTAAAACGCATCAGGTTGGTCATCTTCCGGTAAACCGGGTATCGTCCCGCGTAACATGCCTCAGGATGGGTTCACTACCCCGCGTAAAACGCATCAGGGCTTATTGTGATCACACATTCACAGTCACCAATTTTTATCTGAACCCCGCGTAAAACGCATTAAGGCATTTTAAGTGATCACAATGCACATGTCATTCGTGTACAGTCATATATGCACATGCCATGCCAATGCTTGAGATGCACACTCATGGCTATAACGTTCATACTTGGGGCATTCGAAAAATTCACAGTGAGCATTCAATTGCACAACACCACGTGTTCAATTCACTATGCAACATGCTCAATTTACACAACACATATTCAATTTAATGAATCAATATGCCCAATCAATCAATTAATTCAAATTAGCCATGGTACATCATTGGTACACGAAAATCACGCAATTAAGCTATTAAACTTGCACAAGTCTAAGGTCCACCAAGCCTAACCTTTCTCGGCCACATAAGTACTCAATCCTGACATCATGTAACCACTTCCAAGCCATAAACAATTAGTCACTTAATGGACAAATCGAGCACACACGGCCATTCACAATTAATCCTCAATTTTGCCGAACAAGGCCCGATAAATTCTACTATGGCCAGCCACTAATCAGTCCCCTCTAGGCTTCTAATCCACCTCCAAATCATCACATTAGGCTCCTAATTCCACCACATAAATAACCACTATACGGCCCGATTGTTGCGCCCATTACATTCCGCATTTAGACCGCAATTAATTTACCTAATGATCTGATCGAGCCTACCTTAATCGATCACCAACTAGATCACCTTAGGCCACGAAACCACTTCCAAATCATCACATTAGAGTACAAAAGTCACCATGGAAACAGCCACCACTCGGTCCACAAATTTCACCCGCCAACTTCACATTTTTGTCCAAATCAAGGCGCTCATGCTCAATTCACATAATAGCTCAAATTATGACCACAATGATCAGCTACTAAGAATAAGGGAAAACCGAATACACAGATTCTGAGCAATTCTGAGCTAGCACACAGTTCTGGAATCCATTTTCAAATAAATAGTAATTCAACTCCAAAAATTATAAAATTTGGATATGTTGTACAAAACATCTCAATGAACATTTTTTATGAAGAACTCAAAACCCAGTTCTAGTCGTAAATGCCTTGTTTTGACACTCAAAGTCGGACAAAATCCGGTTCGCTCTGACAGCCCCTCAGGCCATCAAAATACATCTCATTTAGTGCCCAAATGATTTTGGAAAGCTCTGAAATTTTTTATGTTATAGCCACAAATGTCCAAAACAATTTTTGTGAAGGAAATATTTTGAAAACAGTCTTGGAAAAATTTATAAAAATTCGAACAGACTCGAAGGTCGGGTGAACAGTAAATCGGGCAGTTTTATTTCGGTCCAAAGATGGACTTCCGAATGGCATCAAATGATTTCCAAAAATTCCCAAATTAAAATATGTTATACTTAAAGATGTTGGGAACAACTTTCATGAAGAACACTTCTTCAAATTCGGCCCACAAAACTCACACCAAAAATAAAAAAATTCGGCGACGCAACAGTAACCGTACCGAAAATCAACAAATAGGCATCACCAAGCAGACCAAGCTCAACAAACCACTAATCCAATTATCCACAGCCCTTAAACCATCCCTAAATCATCACCTTAGGCCATTAAAGTCACCACAACTTCAGCCCCAAATCAGCCCACACTAATTAACCCCTAAAATACCCTAATAACCCCTAAAACCCATTTAGAAGTGTAAATTAGCCTAATTAAGGTTTAGGGTTGTACTCACTTGAAATCCAAAGCTTTAATCAAGGCTGGACAAGCTGCAAGGGTGGCTGGACAGTGACGGGGCAGCGGCGGCGGCGGCGACCTTCCCGGCGGCGCGTGCAGCGGCGACTTGTGGGCGACGATCCAATGCGGCAAAGGGGAGGGGAAAGCTCGTCGCGGCGGACGGGAGAGAGAGAAGGGAGTGGGATGGCTGGATGGTGCTAGGCGAGGTGGTGGTGATGGCGGCGAATCAGCTCCAACGGCAGCGGAGCTCCTCCGACGAGCTTGGTCTTCCACGGCCAAGCAAGAAGGAAGATGGAGAGGAGGGAGTTGGCGTGAAGGAGGGCTGGTCTGCTGAAGATGGGAGAAAAATGGGAGGAGAGAGAGAGACTAGAGTGTTTATAGAGTGAGTGAGTTAGTGGAGTGGTTGACCAAATTTTCAAAACGCCAACTTTGCCCCTAATCCCATGGCTTGGCTTAAAACTTGTTATAAATCTTGGGGGTATTATTGTCCTCAATTTCCAGCATTATTGGGCTGAAACAAGTCAATATAAAACCTTAAAATAATCCCCAATTAACCCCAAAAATTCGGAATCCAACTTTAGGGGTACAAGGGCAAAACAGTAATTTTCTAATCTCGGGTCAAATTTCCAAATTTCGACTCTATTGATTCCATATATAATTGGCCATATAAAAATGACGTCGTCCTTGCAAAAATAGTCGTGCAAGCCCATGAAATTCGACACCAAAGTCCGGACTCAATTCCACGATTAATTTCGCTCAATTTGCGATTTTAGCGTCTCTCACTAATGGGCGGCTGTTTAGGGGTTTACGCGTATCGACCTAAGGTTACTCGAGTCGTGACGGTCCCAATTTCCTAGAGAACGCAAGGATTTATCGCTAATCCCAGGGGTCGCGGTCATCCGGAATAAGTTCGGGATCATTCGCCGCGCGTACTCTCGGTCGTGCGGAATCACTCGCCATCCAATCGAACATCGTTAGTCAAACTGAATCCATCACTCCCCTTGGACCGGCCCACATCGGCACAAAATATCTCCTCGCTGCTTCTCGGAATCGGACTCGATTCACGGTCGAGTTCTTGGGTCCACGTACCATTTTTCCTAGTTAGCCATTCCCTATTGGTTAGTATCCTGAGAATGATCAGTTCCGGGTGAGACTTACTAAAACTAAATGAGAAATAATATCCACTTCGTCGGATCCCGAAAATAGGTCGAAATTCATGATGTTACACCTGTAAATTATAGTGGATATTGTAAATGTTCTGGAAGTGTAATATATATATATATATATGTTTGGCGGTTTGGCGATCGAATTATCCCTGGTGTTCTCCAACATTATTGTTCGGAATTTTATAATGATTTCCGCCGCGAATTAGACTTTGATGGATTCATTGGGTCAGCGACGTTTCCTAGGTCGTCGCACAAATTCGACTGAGGATCGGGATGGCACAGGCTCAATAGGGTTCGGGGCGTGACATTTATCATCCCTCAGAGTTCAAAGGAAGGAAGATAGGAAAAAATTCAATCCCTGGCGAAGCAAATCAATAGAAAAGATTGAGAAGATGATTTCCCATAAAAACCCAATTCAGAACAATCAAGAAGTTGGTTGTATCGTTTCAATTTGAAATGAGCAATACAAGAACTTATATTGACATGGGGTTTTAACTTTTGCAGGGATCCTAACAAGAAGGTTAGGTAAGTACTCTTAACTCATTAATTTAGGTTTCCAAAAATTTGTTTTTCCAAAAAGATTGGGTTTATCTCCCCAAGTGGAATATCATGAATTCAAAATGAATCGTTTCAAAAATCATCTCAAAGAATTTTAGCCAGAAAAAGTTTTGAAACATACATATTTTGAGCATACACTGTGCATCAAAATTCCTTAAAAAGAATGATTTGACAAAAGTCATGAAAGTTTTCAGAGAAATTATTTAGATGAAATCAAATGGAAAAACCTTCAAATGATGAAAGATTAATCATATCCAAACACATTATTTATACACTAGAGGGGAATGAAAGAATGAGTGTCAAAAGTGAAAAAAACCTCATCCAAAGGAGATAAGAGGTATTCGCAATGATTACATAGATTGAAATAATGAAAGACAATCATTTCATTATCCCAAACACATGATTGTCCTTTGCAAGTTGAATTTGAGCCAGTATGATGAAGAAATTCTTCAAAATAACACTGTGAAGAACCATCCCATATTGGGGCAAATTAGGAGGTTTATGGTTGACATTTATGAAGAAAAGGATCGAGAAAGATTTTATTACATACACTTACATCAATTTTTTTGTGATAATTTCAGATGAAGTCATGTGGAAGCTCACAACATCCCGAAAGGAAGAAGTTCACTTCCATATCCCAAACATATCATCCTTTGCAAAACCCAATTGAGCTTGAATATTCATTTCCAAAGCCAATTTAATGATCATCTCCTTTCACTAGGGCAAAGCATGTGATCCACCTCAAACTGATTAGAAACAGAAAGGCATGACAAAGAGTCCTTAGAGCTCAAAAGGTCAGAAGCCATAAGAATTAGAAATGCAAATGCAAAAAGAATCAAGGGCGTGAAAAAACAGTGTGACTGGTAAAAGTAAGACCAATGTCCAGAAAAAGTGAACAAAACAAAAGAAAGAAAAAAGAAGAGAAATATTCAAAAAATGATGATGATGACAAAGGTCATGACAAAGCAAAGCAAAAGTTGTACAAATCAAAGATCATAAAAAGCTAGAAGTTGAAAAGAAAAAGACCATGATGAGTATCTAGATGACTCTTATGGTCATGAAAAGAAAAGATCCCTAGTGGACAAAATAAAAGGGTGGTGATGCTAAGAAGATCACTAATTTCAATAAAAACCCTAAACAAATGAACCTTTTAAGCCTACCCAATACCAATATTAAAAACTCACCCCAAAAACTCTTCAGATTGGGATGTTGAGAGTGAAATTATAATTTCATAATAGAAGCCATCACTTAAAGAAGTGTGTGCAATCTTGTCTTATCTTATTTTCGAGGTTCTTAACTTGTGGACCTCGAAAGATGTTGAAATTCCTTCTTGGCCCCAAAATGTCTGTCCATTGAATGGCTATTAACCAAGCTTACATTACAATCCTTAAGAAAGGCTTAATCGGATCAATCGGATTGTATACATTGTAAATATCTCCAAATACCTATGGATTGGTTATGAGAGATAAATTGAGAAAAATAGAATAAGTCCTGTATGGATAGATGAAGAAAGAGACTAAATTCATAGATTGAGATAAGTCATTTCTAATGAAGGTCTTCCAATTGATCATTTCAAGCATTTTTGAAAGATTTCAAGCAATTTGCTCAAATGCTTCCCTTAGAAGGAAATTTGATTTTCAAAATGCATTAACCCAAAGATGCATGTTTGAATATCAAAATTACTTAATTTTCAAAATGGTTTAAGGGTCTTTCCTTAAAGCCTGATTTTTCAAAACGGTTTTAGGGTCTTTCCTTAAACTCTGATTTTCAAAACGGTTTTAGAGTCTATCCTTAAACTCTAATTTTCAAATCGGCTTTAGGGTCTTTTCTTAAAGCCTGGTTTTTCAAAACGGTTTTAGGGTCTTTTCTTAAACCCAATTTTCAAAATGGTTTTAGGGTCTATCCTTAAACCCTAATTTTGCAAAAAGGTTTTCGGGTCTTTCTTTAAACCCTAATTTTCAAATGGTTTCGGGTCTTTCCATAAGCCTTGTCTTTATAAAGGTTTTGTGGGATTATTGTTAAACCACACTTTCAAATAGGTATTCCAAAGCAGATTACAAGTCATAGCCTCGAAGTTACCCTCCGCAAGTGATCACGTCTTGTAGCTTTGAATATGATGATTTTAATAGTCTTTCCAAGTGTACGCAGGTTTGTAGCCTTGGAGCTCTCACCATCCGTAAGTGATCACAGCCTGTCGCCTTGGATGGCTTTTTCAAGATGGTCTATCAAGTTTAGTGGCCCTTTTATAGTCCTTTTGCAAGTGATCGCGGATTAGCAGCCTTGGGATTCCCACAAGTGATCGCAATCTGTAGCCTCAAAAGACTATTTCATATGGTTCGTGGGTTTATCCTTAAACCACAAAGGATTGTAGGTTTATCCTTAAATCACAAAGGTAGATAGGTTATCCTTAAACCACAAGGTTCGTGGGTTTATCCTTAAACCACAAAGGTTGATAGGTTATCCTTAAACCATAAGGTTCGTGGGTTTATCCTTAAACCACAAAGGTTAGTAGGTCATCCTTAAAATCACAAAATCAAAATTCAATTCATCACAATCATTACCATCATCAATTCATATTTTGAGATAATCAATGAAGGAGCTCTCACAAACAAGTACGTTTCTCTTTCCTTCAATCACTAAAAACTTCTCAAAAATACCAAGGGTGAAAAATTAGATTGGGTTAGTATTGACACATGATTTTTAGCCCATTTTTTAAATTTTCTACAAAATCTTAAAATTAGGATTAGGAACCTTGACCGAGCTTACGAACCTATTTCTAAACCAAAAATAATTTTTCAGAATTTTTCCTTAATTTCTTTAAGCCAAAACAAGAGAGAAAATCAAGAAAAATAGCAAATGGAATCCAAAAATTCCATAAAAATAGCCATTAGTCTTCTTTTAAATCCAATTTAATCAATACAGCATCAATTTTAGAAAATTTCATTTGGGAATGTGTTTTTTTCTAAAATTGGGTAAAATCAAACCCAAGTAGAATAAAAAATTCAATTAAACCATTTCTAGTCATTTTTGGGCCATAGTTTCTTAATAATTAATGATTCTGGGACTTTGAATTACATATTGGTTAGTCCAATTGCACAATTTGTCAAAGGAATTAAAAAGGCCCAAAACCAATTAAAAATTAGGGATTTTAAGCCCAAATTGAGAACCTTGGTCAATTTGAAATTGTCGAATCAAGAGAGCACCATTCCTCAAGTTAATCAGTCATGGGCAATCCAATTTTGGCATCAATTTTTCCCAATCAAGTCATCTAGATACAGAATTGAGCAAAAACCCTAGTAATCTGGATTTAAAATTTGGGAATTTTGGGTTTAATTGTGATAAATTAGGAAAAATCTCATATTTGGGTGCAAAATGTGCTGAGGAATCCAATTTTGGGGTTAAAATTGAAAAAAAAAGGGTTAAAATTGGGTCAAATTCATGAATTTAGACCGACTCGGGTCTGCCGAGTTGATCTCCTTCTTTACCCGACTTGCCTAGAAAGCACAAAACCGAGAAAGTATCTTCTTGGCCTGCCTCTTCATCGCCTTACCGGGGCCAAATGAGCACGTGAAAATCAATTTTACCAATTGGAGAATCTCCAGTTGGTATCGAAGAATCGTTATAACCAATATGGAGGTCCATGGTAATGATTTTTAGACAGGAAATTGGGCTAGAAAAGAAAGGAAAAACATTACTTGCCATAGAAAGTGCTCAAGAGAATTCCTTAGAGGGAGAGAGTGAAGACTTGAGCAAGAACAGAGGGAAAAGAGAGAAATAGAAGAAGGTAGATGTTCCTTCCGAGTGTTCGGTGCCGCTCTAGATGGCGGAGCACTGGCAAATCAGAGCCTGGCCGTGACCTCCCTCCCTGGGTTTAGCTGAGTTCATCGTGTATGAAGGCCTGAAATTTGAGCTCGGTCAATGCATCCTTTAGATTCTCTGGTGAAGTTGAGCTCACTAATCTGAAGCTCAGGTGCCAGGGAAGAACTCCACAGTCGCCAATTGCCTTGGAAACTCCATCTAATTCTTTGTCGATGCAGGTAAAATCTGATCCTTGCCATGGTTTTCCAAAACTCCAGAAAGTGAGGTTAAGTTTGATATTGATGATCATTTGATTTCTATGGCGATTTTGAGTCCCTTGAGGTCTAATATAATTTTCTAATCATGTTTTTTCATTAATTGATTAATCTTGGATCACGTTTTTTGCATTAAACCGAGTTGGTCTACCTAAGAAGACTTTCGCCGAAGCTTTTTCTGACCTTGCCAGAATACCATTTGTGGTTTAAACCACTCAAGTTAGTGAATCTCGACCTTGATTTGTGCTTTGATTATTGTTTTAATTGACGTAGACGGCTAGGTCGGATTGTGTATTGATATGAAGACTAGAAAAGCTTCAGCTGTTTCAGTTTTAGGTTAGTTTCTTTAGGTTCAATTTCCATCGGTTAATGGAAATCCGACAACGAACTAAATGAGTTGAATGGCTAGAGGACAATGTGGAGTTAGTATATCACCATGAATTGATGTCAGAAAATGGCCAGAAGGTCATCGAAATTTGGTTCAAATTGATAGTCTTGATAACTCAAAACCCAAAATCACACCCACCACCTATTCGGGGAAATGCCCTCATGAAAAACAATGAAAACGGTGCCGTTTTGGTGTCGTGCTCACCGAAACGCCGGCCTGCGCTGGTGATAGCCGGTTCGACTTGGCCGGATCGATCCGAACGGATTGGACCGGTTAGCTTTCTCGGCGGGAATAATTAAAAGAAAAAAATATAAAAATATAAAAAAAAATCAATAAAAAAACACAGAAAAAATCAGAAAAATTAGAAACATAAAAAAATAGAAAAACCAGAAATTTTTTTGAAAAACTTGAAAATACAATAAAAAAAATTTTCAGAAAATCCAAAATTTTAAGAAATTTGGAAAATTCAAAGAAAATTCTCAAAAAATTCTGAAAACTCCATAAAAATCTAAAAAATTCAAATAATCAAATAAAAAATGTGAAAAATTCAGAAAAAAATACAAAAAAAAATTAAAATCTCAAAAATTTCAGAAATTTCAAGAAATAAAAATAAAAAAATTAGCTCTCTGGAAAAGAAATTCACAGAAAAAAAATTTTCAAAACAAAATTCACAGAATGATTCAAAAACACTGTGGCCAACTTTTGCAAGTGAAATTAGAATTTTTTGAAGTGCCTAAATGGCATTTTTGGGAAATCCTTAGTTTAAGGATTAAAAGAGGTTTCAACCACTAAAAAATCCTAAAACAACATAAACTATGGAATGAATAAGCTTTTAGGGCTTTATTAGGGTTTGGGTGTTTTGGATTGGCTTCCTTTCAGAGACAATTTAGGATTGCTTTGCTTGATTGCAATTGATTGTGGTGTTAATGATGATTGATTGATTTTTTTACGATTAGAATAATTAGAATTAGTGAATGGATCTCGGAAACTCGTGTGACATGTTAAACACATCGTATCATTTTAGGTGCCAAAAGGGCGTTAGAGATCTCAATTCGGGATCATTAGCGTAATCAAGTCCCCTTACTCAGAATCTCTAGTTTGTAGAATTATGGTATTTCTCCCATATCTCGATTATGTTTCTAGTCAATCTACCAATAATGACTAGTGGCGACTCCAAATTGAAAATTTAGATTGAATAGAAAGATCAAAATTACAACCCGCTGTCAAGTGAAGTATGGTCTAGGAGAGGCGCTCGTTTGTCTGTGATGTGATGTATATGGGATGTTTGGGCAACATATCCATATTGGACCCTAGTAACTTATTTGAGGACAGTTTCTCCATTCGTGACAAATGAAAGCACCTCCTTAGCGCGCCAAAAGCACGGCACAACAAGCTTGACGACTCTACAGGGGAATTTAGCTTTCTAAGTGGACTTAGACCTAGATAGAACGATACGCATGTGTTTTGTGCTCGCGCAAGGATCCCAGGTATGTCTTACTAATGATTGTGTTATATTGTTTTTTAGGTGAGAGGTATAAGGGGTGTTGTCTTTGTTGACCCTTGTTTTGTAGGATAGTGCTGGGGATAAATGTGAAATAATTGTCTTACTAATGTTTGCTTTTAAATTGCTATGCATGCTTTTAAGCTGCCTTAGCACTATAACATTCGCACACACCACCCGTAATTTAAGCCCGGCTACATTTAGGACTACCCCTAAGAGGTATGTATTTAGGCAAAACTATAAGTCGATTGCTCATGGGATCGTTTAAATGCAATACCGATCACTAAAATGAAATAATATTCCATTACTTTAGGCCGATTGTCTACTGGGATGGAATCCCTCATCCATTGAGGTGGTGACCTTATACCTTTAGCCTATCCTACCTTTAGGTGTCAAAACCTCATTTGTTCCAATTGCATGTCTTTATGGTTGGATACCTAAAACCATAAAAAAATGTCCTGGTGAATAAGTATTGTTCCATTCCCCGTTCTTTCAATTATGCAAGTTAATTGACACAATTTGAATAAAATGCCTAAATGGCAATAATGATTGATCTAAATGCCCTTTTTGTACTAGAATGAATGATTAGGGTGACATCTTCCATTTGACTATTTTCTTTCACGGACCACCGTTAATACATCTCAAGTCTGTTCTCACATACACACATGCCACACAATTCAATCAATTTCCAATGACTGCCGTTAACACGTCACAGGTCTAACTTGCCTTTCACGGACCACTGTCAACACGTCTCAAGTCTGTTCTCACACGCACACATGCCATACAATACAAGTCACGAGCTCATCACAGTAGCCCACCAATCCATATTCAAGTCGGCCGCATTCAAATATTCCATTTCACCCACAAATGCCATGACAATTTGGTTATCGCACCCACATAAATTAGCCACTAAACATGTCACATAATTATTACAATTTAATCTAACAATTACTCACATTCAAATATTAATCCTAATCCATGTTTAGCCCATAAACCGATACTAATCACACCCTAAGCAAGTCCAAAAATACCAATTATACTAAGTAGGGATTAGGAAGTCAGTTACTAGGCTTTGATCCGGGAAAAATCCACACGGGCTCAAAATGGCACGGGCGAATAGTGCTGGGTTTGGCACAGGTGAGGGCGCAGTGATCGGCAAGGCACTTGACCACAGCCAGGGTGCTCGGCACAGTACTCGGCCACGGATGGGCAACGGTTGGGCATGATTGGGCGAGCGACCAGGTGCGGCCAAATGGCCAGGCAAGCGAACAGGCAAGTGAGCAGGTGAGCGGGCGCGCGACTGGGATGGCTCGAGCACGGCTGAGATGGCTCGAGCATGACTGGGCAGTGGGCTAGGCAATCTCGGCCACGGCCTGGGCAAGCTCATCACGGGCAGGGGCGGCAGCCTGGGCCACGGGCGAGTGGTTGGGTAGTTCGACTAGCTGGTCGATGAGCTGGCTGGTCGGCTGGCTAATGGCGAGCAGCAGTAAATGTGACACAGCGGAGGTGATGATGGTGACAGCGACAGCGACGGCGCGGAGGGAAGAGGGAAGTCAGCCGGGGTGGTGGTAGCGAGTAGGGGTGGCCACGGTTCGGAACCGGCCGGTTCCGGTTCGTGGCCATGTATGAACCGGCGGTTCCGGTCCGATTCCGGTTCAAGTTCTGAACCGGTTCCGGGCCGGTTCATAAATTTTTTTTTTCCTTTTCTTTTTTTTTTCGTTTCTTCCTCCGCCAGCGGCCGGCCATAGCCGGGGCCGACGGAGGTCACCAGCCTCAGGCAAGGTCGCCCTCGCCGGCGTCGGGAGAGGGCCGGCCTTGCCTGGGCTGGGCGAGGCCGGCCTTGCCGGCGTCGAGCGAGGCCGACCTCACCTGCAACAAGCGAAGCCGGCCTCGCCCGATGCCGGCGAGGCTCGACCTCGCCGCAACGCCGGCAACTGGCGAGGCCAGCCTCGCCAATTGCCGGCAAGACCGAGCCTCGCCAGATCTGGCGAGGCTTCGACCTCGCCGGCCTCGCCCAGCCCAGGCGAGGCCGGCCCTCGCTCGATGCCGGCGAGGGCGGCCTCGCCTGAGGCCGGCGACCTCCGCCGGCCGCCGGCGGAGAAAGAAAAGAAAGAAAAAGGAAAAAAAAAAAAAGAAAAGGAAAATGAAAAGAAAAAAAAACATAAAAGGAAAAATAGAAAAGAAAATAATAAAAAAATTAAAAAGTTACTGTTTCGGTGACCGGTTACCGGTGACGGAACATTATTCAATATAAATTGTAATTAAAATGTAAATTGTAATCAAATTTAGGGACAAAAAGACAAGAGAGAAAGAGAGAGCTTGAATTTAATAAATTATCATCAAGCACATTATAATTTGTTACAACGATCTATAAAAAAACGAGCACAATATATATGCCATAAAATGACCCCAAAACCTAAACATTCCGTGCGCAGGAGACCAAATCCAAATGTCACATGTCGTCGGATTATACTTCGGTTTCCCTAAGCTCACGTGGGCGTACCTGGTATGAGAAACAAGGGTTCCCGAAATATTTGCCAACTCCAATAGTTCTTTTACCCTCAATCGTCACTACCCGTTCCAGTACCGGTACCGGTAGCGGTAGCGGTAGTGTTTCCATCGTTAAAAAATTCAGATTCATGATTCCGATCTATTTCCTGTTGTCGGTATTGAGCCTTCGTCCAATCAGCAACACAAGCATGCATTTCCACTGATTCTGGAGCTAATCTTAAACGATGTTCATCTAAAATATTACCTCCAGCACTGAATGCTTGTTCGACCGCAACTGTGCAACAAGGGGTTGAAAAAATCTATTTTGCAATAAGAGAAAAGATTGGGTATTGGCTTGCGTGCCTCTTCCACCAATCCAAAATTAAAAAATCTGTACTACCTTCGAATTCAGTAAACTCAAATGAAACGGTTAGATAAATCTCTAATTCAGAAATATTTCCTAGTACTCCCTTTTGTTTTTTTTTGTCTACATAATAAAAATTGGTACCATCTACTAATTTTACCTGTACTGTCATTTTGTATCTCCGTAGATGGAGAAGATCCAATATCACCTAAATTATATTTAGTATAAAATTCATTATATAATTCTATTACTACGTTTTTAACCTCACGTACTATGGTTGTAACATTTATCGCATCATAATGTAAACATTGATAATACGTATGCAAAAAATCATTTAAGCCATCCAATTTGCAACGCGGATAAAAAACACAAGCAACTAAATAAATAATGGGAATTTCGCTATAATAATGTAGCCACTTCATTTTCATCGCAACTATAGTATGTTGTAATTCAACATCATTTTCATATTCATCAAAAATTCCGACAATATTAGTACACTTTACTAAAAATAAATGTGTAGTAGGATAATAAATACCAGACAAAGTATAAGTTGCATCATTAAAAACCTTTAAAACATCTAAAATTTTTTGCAAATATCCCACTCTTTTGGGTATAAATCAATCTGAGGTATATTATTAGAAATGAATGCACATAATAAATCTTTATATGCTAAAAATTCACTAAGCAAGTGGAAAGTAGAATTCCAACGAGTTGGAACTTCTCTTGGAAATCTTTTTGGCTTTTTGCCATTTTCTCTACAAAATCTACCCCATTCTTTCATTTTTTGGGGATATTTCCATAAAAATTGAATTGTCGTTTTTATTGGTTGAAGAAAAATATCAAGAGTTTTCAAACCATCTTGTATACATAAATTTAAAACATGACAAGCACATCTAACGCGACAAAATTTTCCGCCAAAAGCGGGTTTACAAATATTTTCTAAATCGTCAATTGAAGCGGTATTTGCCGCGGCATTATCAAAACCAATTGAAAAAATTTTGTTAAGCAAATAATATTCTTCTAAAATTTGCCTAATTATTTTATAAATATTATTTGCCGTATGTTTATCATCGAAAACTCTAAATGCAATAACTCTTTTTTGAATACTCCACTCGTCATCTATCCAATGACATGTTATGCCCATGTAAGAATAATTTTGCCAATGATCACTCCAAATATCACTACCTATATGCACGCATCCATTAAATTGCATAAAAAAGTTTTATAAATCTTTTTTTCCATTTTTGTAAAGATCTTTAATTACTCGTTTAGTTGAATTTCTAGGAACACGTTTTGCTTGTGGAGCACATGCTTTTTGTACAAATTGATTAAAACCAAATCTTTCTCCAAACTTAAATGCTAAATGCTCAACGGAAATAAATTTGCCAAATTCTTCCTTATAAGCTTTTTCATTAAAACGATATAAAGAGGAAGTGTTAGGTTTGACGTACCCGGAAATTTGTTGTTGCCCGATATCGATTCCCGTTTCGGTTGGATGTTTGCTCCTAAGATATCGTTTGAATGTTCCATATCCTTGTCCACCTGTATATTTATATATTTTCCCACAATATTTACAAATTATATCATACCTTTTTTCACCAATATCAAACCTTTCCATTTTCATGAAGTGATTCCAAATGTCAGATGTAAATTCTCGTTCCGCTTTTTTTGTTGTAGTTATTTCGGCAGGAGGATGAAAACTTTCTTGCGTCGAGACGCACTCCACATCAGGAAAAATGTTGATTTCATCATCTTCAAAATCTGCATATTCACGAGGATCAAAAGAATGATGGGATTCCGTCATGATATTCTTACTTTTGCCAGTTGGCATTCGACTTCCACTTGCCATTGTTCGAGTGGATTGAGAGAATTGAGCGGATTAATTGGGAGAATGAAGAAAACATTGCGTGGATTGAGAAAATTGAGAGAATTTGAGAGAATTTAGAGTATTGAGAAAATTTGAGACTTGAGAGAAGAGAATTTGAGAGAATTGTGAGTATTGAGAGAATTTATAAGAAAAAGAAATTATAACCGTTGCAATTTTGCAACGGTTATTATTTTTTATTAATTTCTTTTTATTTTTTTGCCCGTTTTGGGCCGACCTAACGGCTCCCGAGCAACCTAACAGCTGCCCGGGCAATAGGTCGCCAGCCCGCTGCCTGCATTAGGGCAACGGGCGGCGGCCCACAAATTTTTTTTTTTTTCGGCCCGTTGCCAGGGGCAACGGGCTGCCTGCGCAGCTGCGCTACGCGCGCTGCAGCAGCGCAGACCTTTTTTTTTTTTTTTTGAACCGCCGGTTCCGGGCTGGTTCAAAAATTTATGGAATCGGAACCGGGCCCGTAGGGCACTAGTCGGTTCCGGTTCCAAACCGCCGGCCCGGTCAACGGGCCGGTTCCAGGTCGAAACCGGCCCGTGGCCATGACTGGTAGCAAGAGAGAAAGGGAGCTAAGGGCGATGGGGGCTTAAGTCGGCGGCGACAGGGTGGCACAGTTGTTGGTGGCAAGGGGGAGCTGGGTGGTGGTGGTGGGAGCAACAACGGTCGGCATGGCAGCGTGTGGCGGCGACTATCGAGTTGGACAGAGGGAGGGGGGAAGGAAGAACACGGGAAGGAAGGTTAGTGGCAGGAACGATGGGGCCAGCAACGGTCGGGGGTGGCACGGCGATGTCGTAGGCGGCGAAGTGAAGCAAGACGGCCGGCTAGGCAGCACCGAGCCATGACAGGTGCGGTGGTGGTCGGGCGTGGCGAGCTTAAGTAGCAAGCTGGCGCGAAAGAGAGGAAGAGGGTGTAGTCGGTTGGGGCGGCGGCTGGCGGACGGTGCGGCGCGACGGTCGAGCTGGCTGTCGACGGCACGGCGCATGGTGATAGGGTGGCGAGCGGCAATCGAGTGAGCAGAACAGCAGCAGAAACAGTGGCGTCGTGGAGGGGCGAAAAGAAGGAGAGAGAAAGATGAAGAAGAGAAGAAAAGAAGAAAGAAAAGAAAAGAAAGAAAGGAAGAGGGAGAGAGAGAGAGAGAGAGAGAGAGAGAGAGAGAGGAAATGTGAGCGGAAAAAAAAGGGGGGAAAGAGACGTCTGCATGTACGGGCAGAGGGGGAGGAGAGAGAGAGAGAGAGAGAGAGTCAAACATCGCACTCAAGTGTGATTCGACGGCCATGATTCAAACCCGAAAACGATCTAATGGTCCACGAAAATCCTAATTAATAGTTAGGAAAAATGACAAAAAGAAATCAAATAAAACACATTACGATAGAGGTCTACTAATCCAAATTAGCACCCAGTCAAAATTTCACTTTTAGTATATCTCAGATAATATCGAGGCTGGCCACAATAATATCGATATCGTTCAATTAAATTCGTCATGAAACTCTGAAAAATTTGATATCAAAGTTCAAGCTCTAAATAACGGCTAAATTCGATCGAATGCGATTCTAGTGAAATCTCAATTTTAAAATAATAACCATGAGTGACCAGTTCCTGAGCGAGATTTTACTATAATCACACTGACGAATTACACGTTTTATAAATCTCAAAAATTGGTCAAAATTCGGAATGTCACAAGAGACAATTTAGGGATTGTTTTGATTGATTGAAACTAATTATGCAATTAATGGTTGATTGATTGTTTCATTGGTTAGACCAATTAGAATTAGTGGGTAGACCTTGGAAACTCACGTAACACACTAGACATCATATCGTTTTAGCTACTGAAAGGACGTTAGTGATTTCAATTTAGGATTATTAATGTAATTAAGTCCCTTTACTTAGAATCCCTGGTTTGCAGAATCATGATATTTCTCTTGTATCTTGATTAGTTTTCTAGTTAATCTATCAATAATAACTAGTGGTGACTCCAAATTGAAAACTTAGATTGAATAGAAATATAAAAATTTACAACTCATTGTCACGTGAGGCATGGTATCGGAGAGACCTCCGTTTGTCTAGTGTTGGGATGTCTATGAGGCATTTGGGCGAAATATCCGTATCGGACCTTAGTAGCCTACTCGAGGATAGTTTCCCCATTTGTGACAAATGGAAGTACATCTTTAGCGTGCCAAAAGCGCGGCGCAACAATGTTTACATAATATCTTCAGAAAAATATGAGGCATGAAAAGCAATCTCTAGAAACACCATCTTCTCCATGCTTAGGCAAGCATAAAAAATGTTCGATATAGCTCATGTTCATTAGAATCAATTATCATATACATTAACACACATATATATACATATATAAAGGAGCATTGATGCATTATATAAATTTCACCACCTTTTTGTCATAATAAAACAGTAATATAAATAAGAGATTTATTAATGACAAAAAGTAGAGGAAATAGAAGATGGACTACCCGGATTATGTAGAACTTAGCAAGTTCTAACACACATTTACCTTTTCTTCCATTGTCTAGATAGCAATCAAGATCGGGATCGAAATTGGCTCAAATTCAACAAGATTTTCCCAAGCTTGATTTGTGCTGCCCCTCAATTTTTTACTTCTTTGAGATGATCACGATTTTCCCCCTTTCTTTTGCATTTTTCTACTTTTTCCTCTTCACCTTTTTATTTTTCTCCCCCTGTCGTCATTACAGTTTTTGCAAATAAATTTTATCGCAACTTGTGCACGTTGAACATGATGGTTTTCCTTTTTTTTTTAATGTAGCAGCAACATTTTCATATTTGTTTTCTTTTTGATGTTCAAGAAAGAAATCTGTTCTATTCAATCAAGCTCGTTTTGAATTCAATATGCATAAACTCAATAAACTTCTTACTCAATTTGCTGTTAAAGATATAATATCTCACATAATATATCATGCCCTTTCTTTAGAATAAATTGAATAGAATATATAAATATATCAAATATTTCAATCAGAAGCTACTCAACCTTTCATACGGCGCATTAAGGGCTGGCTCGATATTTTTTGAGATGCCTTCAATAATTTGCGAGAATTTTGCACAAAGTGGAGAATTTTCGATCCTTTGAAAATATCGAAAATAATGTAGAATCTTTCTCCAATATTGTGATCAAACTTTCCAAGCTTCATATGGAAAGATTCCTTTACTGCTTGAAAATTATTGTAGAAGAGATAATAATATTTGTAAAAAATAAGGAGTATATCATGTACATAGCTTCCTTTGATTCGTAGATCAAACTTGCCAATTATAATATGTACTTCTAAGAATAGCAAGTGTATCCAAATATATAAAAGTATGCAATGATTGCTTTCAAAATCAAGGGATTTTCCTTAAGAAAAAACCTCAAATGCATATTACTAACCTATTTCGCAAAAAGAAAGTAGATATTTCTACCATATCCAAGTATTACACATACCAAGTCATGTAATAAATACGCACAATAAATCTGTGCAATATCTTATACTTATGGCAGTAAATACCTCTAATTTATATCAAACATAACTCAACAATCAACCATTATCAAATATTTTGATCATCAAGAATCATAATAAATCCATGTAAAAAATTTGCAAGGCACGAGAAATAATAAACATGGACTTTTTTATTCTCTTAACCAAGGTATATGTTTAAAATATACCATTGATTTAAATTATGTATCTTGTCAAACTTCGCTTGAGATATTCCTCTGATTGCACTATGATTTGCATGGATTTGCAATCATGTTTCCTTTGTACAATTTCCTGCAATAAACTCATTTCCATTTTGGTGTCCAAGTATTTAGATCATTTCCTTTTGTTAGAAGCAAAACATGGAAACTTAATAGATGTCTTAAGGTTCTTTCCCAACTCACCTTAACAGACAATTTAAGGTAAGAGTATTATGCATAATACAAAATAATATCTTCTTAAAAAAGATTCCTACTTTGCAAAGCATGACAAGAGCAGAGAGCATAAAAATCAGTCCAATAATCTGAATTATTTCTAAATTGAAAGCAAGTTATTATTTCATGACCACAAAGATGCATTAGCTTTTACTCCAAAAATGATGTTGTGGCACAATCAATTTGAAATTGTAGAGCACGATATATAAAGTCTGAATCAAGTAAAGCACACAACATGGAGATATAAAATATCAAGTACAATGAGAATTTATAGATATTTAGAGTATGTATCCAAACCAAATTGAGAATCAAAAAACATACATTCTGCACCAAATTCTCTTTCTTTTTTCCTTTATTTCTTACAAGAAGAGCAACCTCATCTTTTCTTTGGTACCCAAATGAGCTTGGGTCCTTTCTTTTTAGAAGAAGCATCAAATCTTCAATTGGTTGACTTGGATTTCTTTCAATCATGTGGACATTGTTGCTTATAGTGATTGGGATCACCACAATTGAAGCAATTATAATATAGAGATCCAGTTGGCTTGACTACTTGCTTACCAAAGTGATTTTAATAATGCTGGATTGAAGGCATGGGACTTAATCTTTCCTTGACATTTGGAAAGTCAATCTCAATTACATTTTCGAAGCCAAGGCCGGATTTGCTATAATACGGGACTCGTATGGAGAGGACATGCTCTAATGTCTTGGAGCCAAGAGAAAATTTCTTGCAATTCTTTGGAACTTCTTCCTTATAGGAACCATTTTCCTTTTGCAGAATATCCTTCTCTTCCTTGACAGAGGAAATCCCCTTTTCCAACTCAATGATTGTTTTCTCATTCGTAGCATTTTGCTGTCTTAATTTAGAGACTTCCTTCTTCAACTCAGAGATTTTCTTCAATGCATTTTCATGTTCCGCACATAACTCTTTAAAAAGATCTTCATCATTGAGAAAAGGATCTGAATTTCCTCATCTTCTTTAGATTGATTGTCCCCTATTAAACATAAATTTACTTACTCATTAATCTCATCATTGGATTCACACTGTGTCAATCCACATCTTAGCCTTTAAAGCTTTCTTCTTCTCTTCAAAATTTCCCGTCCTTTTCTTGAATTAAGGATAGCTGGGTTTTATGTGACCCTTTTCCTACACTCAAAACATATCATATCCTACCTTCATTGTCATCTCTGCTCTTGTAAGATCTCCTTTCTTCGGATTTTTTATTGGCTTCCTCCCTTTGGAATTTATTCTCTTTTTCACAAGGTTTTGAAATCCCGGATTGATCGGTGGGCTGAGCCTGAGGCGTATTTACGTGGGCTATGAGAAAGGACCCGAGGCGTGTTTACGCGGGTCGTGAGAATGGGCTTGAAACATGTTTATGTGGGCTGTGAAAGGAAAGTTGGGCTTGAGGGGTGTTGCCACGCATGCAAATTGAGTGTGATTAAATTGAGTGAATGTATGTGTGTATATGGCGCCCCAATGATAGCGATGTGTTCATAAGTTATTATAATATTCATGTAATTTGACTAATATGCAGAGTTGGCATGTGAATTGTGGTGAGGTGAGTTTGTTGTGTGAAAATTGATTGTGTTGGCTGGTGAATTACATGTTGACTCATCTGGGTACGCATTGGCTTACGTGGGGTTTAGGTTGTCTACTTATTGAGATTTATCTCATCCCCCGTTGTTAAATATTTTCAGGTTTGGAGTAACAAACAATCGTCACATGCAATTCGGAGATCGGGAGTGGTGTTGGATATTAATGCTTCATCCCTTTTATGGAGGCCTCCTTTTTTGTGTAGTGAAGTAGGCTATCCAACCACTGCCCCTTTTGATGAACGTGATTTAATGTTATGGTTATGGATGTTGTAAGCAACTGTTTGATTTATGCAAGTGTTATCTCATTATCATTATTTGTTGTTTGGGTTGTTTCTATTTCGCTTCCGCTTGCCTTTATCATTGGGTGTTTCGTTTGGGTCGGCGACACGTCCTGGGACGCTGTGTTCATTACGACCGTCGGAGGGGTGTCGTGAGCCCGTCAGGGTTTGAGGCGTGACATCCCGATTGATTTGGTATCAGAGCAAGGTTAGCTCGATCCAAGGTGGTTGAAGCCTGGAGTGATAAGGAGGGATGACTTTAGGATAGTTAGTTAGGGTGACTTGTGTGCCATGCGTACCCCAGACTATTTGATTGTGATTGCTGAGTGATTTTATGCAATAACATGTGAGGTGCAGGTGCGTCAGGACTTGAGGTAAGTGCACGAACTCTGTTGATTGTGATTGAGCATTGTTTGTCATTAGCTGCCTGCTTAGTGAATTATTGTTGTGATTCACTGCCTAGGGCTTTAGACTGGTACAGTTGGCCTAGGTCTTTAATTCCCGAGGGGAATTATAGCAGGCAAGTGAGTAGTGTGAACTCTGTGAGTATGGGTAGCCGAGGTCGAGGTCGAGGTCGAGGTCGTGTAGGTCTGCAAGCTAGAGTTGCAGAGGATCCCAGAGTAGATGGAATTCTGAGGGCACTCGAGGAAGTTGGAATTTTAATGGAAATAATGGGAATCAAGGTCAAGGGCAAGTTAATGTAGTTAGACAGATATAGCAACTGGTTAAGCAATTTTTTTTGAAAATGAAACCTCTGAAGTTCGATGGGAAGAATAACCCTAAGGCTGCATCACTTTGGATAAAAGAGTTGGAAAAAGGCTTTAAGGTATTGGGGTGCCTTGGTCGAGGCTTTCAATGGGAAGTGCTTTTCGAAGGGTGCACAAGAACAAAAAATGACAGAGTTTCTTTGGCTTTGCTAAAATCGAATGTCAGTTGATCAGCACGAGGTTGAGTTTATAAGGTTGTCCAAGTACGCGCCAAGGATGGTCAAGGACAATGTGGATAGGACAAGAAGGTTCAAGAATGGATTGAAACCGGAACTCCGCAATCAGTTAGTACTCTTGAGTCTTAAGGGATTACAATGAGTTGTATGAAAGGGCTCGATGGTTGAAATGGATATGAGTGAAAAGGCTGCCACTTCTGGATCGTGGTACGCACCGGTTAGGGACAATAGGAACTGGGGGAGAAGTCAATGATAGAGAACATAAGACTTGTCCCTCCGGTAAGGAAGAACTTTAGAAAGCCGAACTACTACTCCAACGCCGTATGTCGGTCTTGTGGAAAAAGGCATAGGAATGGCCATTGCCAAGGTAGAAGTGGAGCATGTTGTGGATGTGGACAGCAAGGTCATCAAGTGAGAAATTACTGAACCGACAAGTTAGACCATTGATGCAATCGCAGCGACCGCAAGTAGGACATTAAGCGAGAGCTACCCCACAGATTAATCAGAATCGGCTAAGGATGTAAGGAAAAGTGTATGCTATGGCTGAGAAGGAAGTGGAGGATATGCCTTGAAAGTCTAAATGCGTTATGAGATGATATTGGGTGCAAGAAGAGATGATTTTGAAGTTAGCGCTTGAGTGGTTATGTAAGACTTATAATCAATTTTATGGTGAATAGGCGCAATCGGTTTAAGATTTATGGATTACTAATGATATTCTTGGACAGGTTTGGAAGGATGAGTGTTGCTTGGAAATTTCAGATTTGTAAAGAACCGATGTGATTGTTTTTGGAAGATTGTTGGATTGAAATTGGAGGGATTGAACTTTGTCTTTGAGGTATAGAAAGATAATTATTTTGTGGCTGACTAGTTGGTTGAGGAACCAAGGCTAAAGGACATAGCCGAGGTGCGTAAATTCCCCGATGTCTTTCTCAGGAATTGTCAGGATTGCCACTTGATAGAGAAGTGGAGTTCATGGTTGAGTTGACCCTAGAAACGGAATCGATCTCGAGGGTACCCTATTAGTTGTCGTTGTCAAAATTAAAAGAATTTAAGGTTCAAATACAGAAATCATTGGATAAGGGCCTTATTTGCCTTAGTGCATCTCCACGGGGAGCACCAGTGTTATTTGTGAGGAAGAAGGATAGATCATTGAGGTTGTGTATTGACTACAGACAACTGAATCAAGTGACCATTATGAACAAGTACCCACTACCAATGATAGACGACCTGTTTGATCAGTTGCAATGAGCATCAATATTTTCTAAGATCGACTTGAGGACAGGGTACCACCAATTGAGGATTAAGAATGAGGATATACCAAAAACGGCATTTAGGACAAAATATAGACATTATGAGTTTACAGTAATGCCGTTGGACTAACTAACGTCTCTGTAGCCTTTATGGATTTGATCAATAGGGTATTCAAGGAATTTCTGGATCAGTTTATAATCATGTTCATAAACGATATCCTAGTATATTCGAAGAGTTCCGCCGAGCACGAGTTATATTTGGAAAAAGTTTTACGGACCTAAGGGAACATGCGCTCTACACTAAATTCAGCAAGTGCGAATTTTGACTCCATTGAGTGGCATTCTTAGGACATGTAGTATCTGGAGAAGGAATTGCAATGGACTCGACAAAGATTGAAGCCATCACAAATTGGCCGAGACTAACAACAGTAACCAAGGTTCGAAGCTTCTTCGGTCTAGCAGGTTATTACAGACACTTCGTAAAAAGGTTTTCGGCATTAGCGACGCCATTGATGCGGTTACTAAAGAAAGAAACGAGATTTGAATGGACAGATAAGTGTAAAAGGAGTTTCCAAGAGTTAAAACAAAGGTTGACGACCGCGCCAGTGTTGACAATCCCATCATGTCTAGGAGGATATGAGATTTATAGTAATGTGTTGCTAAGAGGATTGGGATGCGTGCTAATGCAACATGGAAGAGTAGTAGCATACACATCACGACAAATGAGACCGCACGAGTTCAATTATCCGACTCATGATTTGGAATTGGTCGCGATTATTTTCGCCCTTAAGATTTGGAGACACTACTTGTGTGGGGAAAATTTTCAAATCTATATGGACCATCAAAGTTTAAGGTATTTGTTTTCCCAAAATGAATTAAACATGAGACAGCACCGTTGGATGGAACTCCTTAAGGATTACGACTGTGAGATTATGTATCATCCCGGAAAAGCTAACAAAGTAGCGGATGCACTAAGCCGGAAATCAAGCATCGCGCATATGATGGTCAAGGAATGGACTCTGTTGGAGGGAGTTCGGGATTTGGAATTTAAGTTTGAGGTGAGTTAGGTCTTAAGTCTACTTGCAGCATTAAGGATTGAGCCGAAAATCTAGACTAAGATCAAGGCCTTACAATCGACGGATCTAAAGATTCAAAAGATTTTGGGTATAGATGTCACAAAGAGGAAATCGGACTTTTAGGTTTCTGAGGATGGGATTCTGAAATTCCGTGGATGGTTATGTGTACCCAGTAATGCAAAACTTAAAAATGAGATTTGGTATGAAGTACACCGTAGTAATTATAGTATTCACCCGAGTAGTATGAAAATGTATCAGAACTTGTGACAACATTATTGGTGGAACAGCATAAAAGTGGATGTAGCCAAGCAAGTGGCCAAGTGTTTAACATGTTAGCAAGTGAAGGCACAACATTGCAAGCTGGGTGGAATGTTGTAGCCATTGGAAATCCCCGAGTGAAAGTGGGAACACGTCACGATGAACTTTGTAATAGGATTACCGAGGAGTCAGAAGGGTTACGATTCAATTTGGGTGGTAGTCGACCGATTGACAAAGTCAGCACATTTTCTACTAGTACAAAAGGACTTCGCCTTGAAAAGGTACGCCAAGATTTACGTGCGACAAATAGTCCGTCTGCACAGAGTGCCAGTGATGATTACCTTAGACTGTGATCCCAAATTTACTATCTCTTTTTGGAAAAGTCTTCATACGGCATTAGGGACAAAGTTACAATTTAGCATGGCCTATCACTCTCAAACGGATAACCAGTCTGAAAGGATATTTCAGACTTTGGAAGATATGCTATGAGCACGTGTATTGGATTTTAAAGGTAGCTAGGAGGAACAGTTGCATTTTGTTGAATTTGCCTACAACAATAGCTACCAACAGAGTATCAGAATGGCACCTTTTGAGGCAAAGCTTGCAGAACGTCAGTTTGCTGGGATGAAGTTGGTGAGAGGAGCATCACGGGTCCCGAGTTGATTCAGCAGTCAGTTGAAACTGTCAAGGTGATTCGGGACAGACTTAAGACCGCTCAGAGCCATCAAAAGAATTATGCGAACCGGAGACGTAAGCTTTTGGAATTTCAAGTGGGGGACCACATTTTCCTCAAAATGTCACCGATGAAAGAATTGTCATGGTTCGGCAAGAAAGGAAAGTTGAGTTTGAGGTACGTGGGTCCGTTCGAAGTCTTAGAGAGAATCGGTACCTTGGCTTATTGTCTCGCGCTACCGCCAAATTTATCTCAAGTGCACAATGTGTTCCACGTGTATATGCTAAAAAAGAATGAATCGGATCCGACTCACGTGCTAAATTATGAAGAAATAGACGTGGATGACAGAGTGTTGTACATGGAAAAGCCAGTAAGGATCGATGACAAAATGGAACTAGCGTTGCAGAACAAGACAATTCCGATGGTTAAAGTGATTTGGGAGCACTTTAGAATCGAAAGTGCGACGTGGGAAAGCGAAGAGTTGATGCGATACCAATATCCCCATTTGTTTGAGTAATTGGGTTGGATTGTAAATTTCGATGACGAAATTTTTGTAAAAAGAAAGAGTTGTGACATTCCGAATCTCCATCCATTTTTGGGATTTATAAAACGTGTTATTCGTTAATGTGCTTATAGTGAAATCTCACCCGGGAACTGATTACTCTCTGTTATTGTTTTTAAAATTGAGATTTCGCTAGAATTGCACTCGATTGAATTTGTCCATTATTTAAAGCCCAAACTTTGGTGTTGAATTTCTCGGAGTTCCGAGACGAATTTAATTGGATGGTATCGATATTATTGTGGCCAGCCTCAATATTGCCCGGGATATATGGAAAATGAATTTTTGACCGGGTGCAAATTTGGACTAATAGATCTCTCTCGTAGTATGTTGTTAACACCTACTTTTAGCTGACGTTTCATCAAAAGTATAAAATTTGAGATTATAATTTTCGATTGTAACGGAACCCGTTTCTTAAACAAAAGCATCATTTTTTAATTCTGTTTGTTAGCCTAGTTTATGTAAACAATTTTCTATTCATTGCAAAAACCCGAAAAGTCAAAAGATTGACTTTCGTGTTAACTTTTTAGTCAACTCTTTGACCAAAAGTTAACCTCGGGTCAAATTGGGGCTTTTCACATAAAAAGATTCCTTTCAAGTTCAATTTCACTTTAGAAGTGGAAATTTCAGAAAAATTCAAAGATTTGATCATAAAATCATGCTCTTAGTAAAAAGTCAACTAGGGTTTGACTTTTGATCAAACTTTTGACCAAAAAAATAAAAAAAAGTAAAAATTCAAAAATCATCTTATTTTACATTTAATTTGACTTCGGCATTTAAAATTTTATAAAAATCGGTTTAGAATTAACTTTTTCTCAATTTGTAAAATTTGGTTCAAATCAGCCAAAAATGAAATTACTTCATTTTTAGTCATTTTTTAGGTTAGTTTTCTCCATGACATTTGATCTAGAGGTAATATTATATTCAATTTTGGAACCAATTTTGTGATTCTAAGCCAAACGCAAAAATCCCCAATTTGAGCCATAATCAATGATTTTGATCAATTCTTCATGATTTGCGCAATTGAGATACGAATGAGCTTAATTTCTTATATGAAATCCAAATTCGAAATCAAATTTGGAAGATTCACATGAATTTGAGCCAATTTGATCAATTTAGTAATCCAACGATTGAAAAGTCTAAGAGTAATTAGTCTAATTAATGTAATTCAACTTGACCCACTCTATAATAATATTCAATTTGATGAATTGAGACTCAATTTGGCTAATTGGACTTCAATTAAATTCGTTAGTCAGCTTGGCCATGCAATTAACTCAAATTCAAGAACAATTGAGCTAAACAAGTTAAATTGGATTAATTTGTGCATAAGTTTCAAATTGGTTCGATCCAATTTAATCAAATTCAATATTAATTGGATCATTTAATCATGATAGAAATCAAATTGTACAAACTTGGAACAAATTGAGCCAAGGATTGAACTGGTTCAACCCGATTAAACTCGGGTCAAATCTGTCCAATCGGTTCAACCCGGTTTGACCCGAATTGAACCGGTCCAATTGGACTGGCCATTTTCCAATCAAAAATCCGGTGGCCAGTGATCTATTCCAACCAGCCAAGGCTAGCTACGTCCTTTTGAGCCCAAAATGACAAAAATACCTTAAATAAAAATTACGAAAATATCCCTAAGTGAAATTACTAAAATGTCATTCATTAAGAATTGATCAAATTACTTAGGGGGTAAGCAAATCAATCATGGCCATTCATTTAGAATTGATTATGTCCATCCATAATGCCATGGCACCAATCCTTAGCCCTTAAGGAATATTCTTAATCATTAAGGATACATTCTAAGCCATTGGATTAATCTAAGAGCTAGGTTTCAAAGTTGAGGGGGGTATATAGATTTTTTTTTTCCTCCAAAATTAGGGGCTCTCACATTTTTCAGATCTGAATTCTCTCTTCTCTCTCTCTCTCTCTCTCTCTCTCTCTCTCTCTCTCTAGCTCACGTATCTCTCTCCCTCTTGCTCTCTCTCTCGGCCGCCGGCCTTTCCACCTCCTGCTGGCCGTTTTCCGAAGAGCCATTGCTTCACTGCCGTCCTCCATGGCGGCACAAGGATGTTCACAAGGCCAGCTTCTCGCTAAATAGCCACCGGATCGCTTCTTTCTATTTGATTTTTTCGTTATTAGTTCATTAGCGCAAAATTAAGTCGGTTTTTCACTATAGCTTGTGCACTCGATTCTCATAGGTTTGTCAAGCTTTCCAAAACTTCTCCGTGCTGCTCTTGATTTGAATATGGAGACCGGATCGTTCGATTGCGCGTCAAAGTATCATTAAACAAGGTAAGTACACTTGAATGTTATTCTGTAAATTCGTGTACAGAGAAGCTGTATTTTTGAGATGCTGATTTCAGCTCGTTAATGTCGAAATTTTGCGAAGTAATAAACTAGAGAGTCGTAAAACACGTCTCAAGCTTCGATTTGATATATTGTATGCTTTAATCAGACTTAGTTTGCTAGGTCAAAACTCTTTCGGATGTGAGGATCAGAATCTGGAATGTGATGGTCGAGTCTATTACGATGATTTCATGATTAATGTCGTGCTGTTCTATGATTTTTCTAATTTTCGACGATCATTTTTTGAAAAAGCTTTCTTCATGAAGGTCATAGAACACATCTTATTATATACTTCATAAAATTTTCATAAAATTCAAAGCATGTTAGGATTGTACAATCTGCAACGTCATATATGCATAGATTTGGTGACAGACTAGTTTCAGACTGACCTTCATGTGTTCTTTGGATTTTATAAATTCATGTGTTCAAAATATGAAAAATATTTCTTCATGAAAGATCACATTGAGATTGAGGTCTTTCCAGTGATACTAATTTCATCAAAATATAAATTCAATTGGATTTTCAAAATGAATTTTTATGATCTAATCAGTTTCTATGTTAAGATCTGATTTTCATTCATTTGGAATCCAAAAGATGTTTCTCAGAATTTGATAAAGTTAAAGTCCTCTTTCGCAAAAACTCAAAACTACAAAGTTGTTCCTTGGGGTCTCATTATGTTGACTGAAATTTTGGAGGGCCTAATAGCAATTTTTAGAGGGTCAATTTGCCAAACATTTCATATAAGTTCTTCTCGGGTTAAAATTCGATTTGCAGTTGAGTCCTTTGTGAAAACCGAATTTTATAAAAATTTGGAGGACTTTTTAACAAAAATTCAAAAAATGAAAGTTGTCACACACAAAGAATCCTAATTGTATAAAAATTTTCACACGGTTTGGATAAGTTTTATTATTTTTCCCACCATTATTTTGAAATCCCTAACAGAATTGGATCCAGTCTGTCACCGAGAGAGAAATTGTCTGTTTCGTGAAAATTGGTGGGGATTTAGGAAAAATGGTCTTCTTAACTTTTGATCCTCATGACATAAGCTTTCTAATGACAACTAAATCACTTCATTTGGACATCATTAGGTTTGTTAATCACATCTGAACAGAACTAATCCGAATTAGATAATAATTGAATAAGTGGTCATCTTATGAAGCTCACTTCCTATTGCTTGATTGATTGAGAAATAAAGCCCATGAGCCAAAATGCATGCTTATTTCATTGCTATGTATGTGTTTGTTAGATGAATGTTAGGCCTGGTGTATGTTCGGCGGGTAGCCCATTATGGTCATTTAAAACCCGATTTTAGGGGTTAATTGATATGAGTTGTCGTTTTGTAAATGCAAATGGTAGCCCATTATCATTAATCATTAATCAAATAATGTTAAATGATTGGATGGGTGGTGAATCGAAATGCATGAAAACAAAGGCCGATCCCAAGGCCTGTGTTTAACTAATGAATTGTTTGCACCATTGCTTTTCTTTGGTTATTCCTTTGTATATTGTTTGTTGTGAATGTATGTTGTGAATGTAAACGTCGACACCCAAGAGGCGGTCCATGTAAGGGATAATCCAAAATTGTAAAAGACCAAGGCGAAAGACTGATGTCCAATCTGGTCTCAATTTGTATTCACTTGATGGTGGCGATTGACCGATGTCTGGTCCGATTTCAATTTGTATTCAATGCATTCGTCCTTGATCATGTCTTGGGTTTTCAATTTGTGTTGTAATAAATACCCGATGAGTTACGGGTTTTATTTTCTCGCACTTAGAATTAGCTCGTCTTTTCAATACTTTGAGTGTTTACTTTACGCAATGCCTTTTAATATAATTGATTGTTTCTTTCTTTTCTAGACTAAGATAGGATTAGCTTAGAATCTTAAGCAAAAATATAAAAGTAAGATGCATGATCACCTAGTGGACTAAGACTTTAACATGAAAATGGTAAAAAATAAATGCATGACAATTTAGATAACAACCATGATAAGTTTAGCGGTACCAAAAGAGTATTAATAGAAATATTAACATAAGCTAGTCCTCGAACTCATGATCTCTGGTTTTTGTAGAAACCAAAACAAAATTCTCACGTTTCGGTTGGGTATTCTAGCCGACCCCCGACTTAGGCTAGTGGCGACTCTTAAAAAAGATAAAATCGATCCGCTATCACGCAAGGTATTGATTTAGGGAAAATCCACAGTCATGATCAATGGGCTATATGGATGACCAAAAGATCGATGCTTTAATAAACCGTCTTTTATGATGTGCCAAATAGACCGTATGAATAACTAAAAGATCAACGCTTTGGTAAGCCGTCTTTTATGATATGCCATGCGAATCATATGGATGACTAAAAGGTCGATACTTCGGTAAAACTATCTTTTATGATGTGCCATATGGACCATTTCATGAATATCTATCACTAAACCCGCTTCACCAAGTTCGGCCCTCGTAAGATAGGTCGCGACATGTGTTTTAGTTATTTTCTTTTGGCCATTTTTCCTAATTATTAATTAGGATTTTTGGGAACCGTTGGATCGTTTCGAATTTGAATCGTGACCGTTGGATCACACTCGAGGACAAAAATTTACTTTTGTCCTCTCTCTCTCTCTCTCTTTTCCCTTCCGCCCAACCCGCTGCCCCGCACGTTTCCCCCTCATGTAGACGTCCCCTCATGCACCTCCCCTGCCATATAGACCTGCCCCCTTTCCCTCTCTCTCTCCTCATTTTCTCCTCTTCTTCTTTTTTCTTCCTTCTTCCTCCGCCCGACTGATTCTGCTCCTGCTTCTGTTCTGCTCACCTAACCACCACTTGCTGCCTAACCGCCACGCGTTGCCACCGTTGCTAGCCAACTCGACCGCCACACCGTACCGTCAGCCAGCTGCTGCCTCCAACCAACTGCTCCCTCTCTCTCTCTCTTTCACGCCAGCGTATTGCTTGAGCTCGTCGCATCCAACCGCCGCCGCTCTTGTCATGGCCCGGCGTTGCCCAACCGGCCGTCCTGCTCCACTTCACTACTTGTGACATCGCCGTGCCACCTCAACCGTCGCCGGCCCTGCCATTTCCACCACCAACCTTGCTTCTCGTGTTCCTCCTTCCCCGAGCTCTTTTCCCCCCTCTGTCTAGCTCGCCAGTTGCCGCTGCACGCCATTATGCCGATCGTCGCTGCTCCCACCACCACTACCTAGCTCCCCTTTGCCACCAACCACCGCCGTGCCGCCCCGTCACCGCCGGCTCACGCCCCCTCAACCCCAACTTCCTCTCTCCTTCGCCACCACCACCCAACTTTCCTTTTCCTTCCCTCCGTGCCGTCACCGTGCTAGCTCACTGAGACCAGCTTGCCGCCACGTCGCCTTCACAGTTGCTCACCACCGCCGTCGTTCGCCCACCCTTGCCAGCCAGCCAGTCAAGCCGTGGCCAAGTCACCCCGGGCCGTGCCCAAACATGCCCAGCTATTGTCCTTGCCATGGCCGAGCGCTGCGTCCAGTCGCTGGGCCATGTGCCGAGCTATAGCCGAGCCTTGTGCCCATCGTACCCTCACCCGTGCTAAACCCAGCACTACTCACCTAGGCCATTTTGATCCCGTGTGGATTTTTCCCGGGCCAAATTTAAGTAAGTGGCTTCCTAAATCCTATTTAGTATAATGGATATTTTTAAACTTGTTTAGGGTGTAATTAGTACCGGTTTAGTGGCTAAGTTTGGATTAAGGTCAATATGTGAATATAGTTAATTGGCAGATTAAATTGTGATAATTACGTGGTATAATTAGTGACTGATTTATATGAGTGTGATGACTGGATTGTTGTGGTATTTGTGAGTGAAATTAGATGCTTGAATGTGGCCGGCTTGAATGCCGGATTGGTGGGCTAGTGTGGCGAGCTCATGACTTGAAATTGAATATGTGAAATGTATTAGATTGATGGTTGTACAATGTGGTTAGATTGTGATGCTTTCTGGAATGAGTTTGAAATTTGCATCGATTGATTGTGATAATTGGCGATTGAGCTTATTAAGGTGTGGTTTGATTATGTGATTGGCATGGAATTGGTGGAATTATGTGGCATGTGCGGGCTGAATTGATTTGTGGGTAAGATGCGTACGTTTAAGCGATATTTGGGCTAGTGAATGACATGGATATTGAATGAATGCATTATGCGACGCATGTGCTTGGCTGTGGGAGGCAGGATAGACCTGAGGCATGTTTACGCTGGTCGTTAGACAAAGTCCGGATTAATCGGAGGGCTGCCAACCTGAGGCATGGTTACACGGGTGTGGCAAGAAAGGCAAGGAAAGACCTGAGGTATGTTTACGTGGGTCATTGGAAAGAAAGAAATGTCTTGAGGCGTAGTTACGGGGAACTGAGCTCGGATTGATCGGAGGGCTGAGTTTGAGGCGTGTTTACGCGGGCTATAAGAAAGGACCTGAGGCGTGTTTATGCGAGTCATGAGAATGAGCCTGAGGTGTGTTTATGCGGGCTGTGAAAGGAAAGTTGGGCCTGAGGGGTGTTGACCCAGGTCATGGAAAGTTACTCGGCCATACATGCGAATTGATTGTGATTGAATTGAGTAAATGGATGTGTGTATATGGCGCCCCAATGATAGCGATGTGTTCATAAGTTATTATGATATTCATGTGATTTGCCTAATGTGCAGAGTTGACATGTGAATCATGGCAAGGTGAGTTTGTTGTGTGAAAATTGATTGTGTTGGCCGGTGAATTACACGTTAGACTCGTCTAGGTATGCATTGGCCTACGTGGGGTTCAGGTTGTCTACTTATCGAGATTTATCTCATCCCTCGTTGTTAAATATTTTCAGGTTTGGAGTGACGAACAGTCGTCATATACAATTCGGAGACCGGGAGTGGTGTTGGATTTTGATGTTTCATCCCTTTTGTGGATGCCCCCTTTTTGTATAGTGAAGTAAGTTACCGAACCATTGCCCCTTTTGATGAACGTGATTTAATGTTATGGTTATGGATGTTGTAAGCAACTGTTTGATTTATGCAAGTGCTATCCCATTGTCATTAGTTGTTGTCTGGGTTATTTCTGTTTTGCTTCCGCTTGCCTTTATCGTTGGGTGTTTCGTTTGGGTCGACGATGCGACCGGGGAAGTCGCGTTCATTACGACCGTCGGAGGGGTGTCGTGAGCCTGTTGGGGTTCAAGGCGTGATAACTTTTGGTAGTTAGATTGTAAATATGGATAGAGACAATTGTATATATGTCTGATGACAATTGTTGAGTTTAGCATAATTCTATGATGTGTGTATATATATGTTGATTTTGGAAGCTCTGATTGAATAGGCCGATAGAATCGAGCCAGCCTCACCCACCCCCGACCTCGCCTAAGCATGGCAAGGCTTGCCCTTGCCAAGGGCTGGCGGAGGCAAGCTTCACCAAAGGCTATGGGTCACTAAGGTTCAGTGACCAGCTGGAGGAAGAAGGAAGGGAAAGAAAAAAAAAAAGAGAAAGAAAAGAAAAAGAAGGAAAAAGAAATGAAAACTAAAAAAAATAATTCAACAAAATATTAAAATATTATTAAAAAAATTTCACGTCAGTGTTGGCTGCGCCATACAAGATAGCTAGCATCCATGTCAATGATTTCCAACCAAAATTCGTCAGATGGGTTGAATTTACACAAATGCAAAAAAGTTTAAGAATCAATTGGCCAAAAAAAATATTTATGGTTAAATTGACACAATTATAATAGATTTAGTACTTTTTTGATAATTTTCCCTTTAAGTTGTTTAAGGTAGATTTAAACAACTTCTACTTCCCCTTCCCCTTCCACTTTCACTTCCCTCCAACATCAACACCATCCAAGTCCACACGCACATGTTCATTGCTAACGAAGGACGCTTAATTTTCTGATGGGGACCCTTCAAGTCAAAGATGCAACACATCTTATCTTCCACGCAGCCATTAAAGCTTGTCATGACATAGAAATTTGCCAAGTAAGAGTACGCAAGCCATTCTTCAAGTTAGCTGAGAATTAAAGATATGAAAATGATAGAGAAGAAGGCAGGCATCACAGCTGATTCAATCAGTGTGTCATAAAACCAATCAAGTTCTTTGCGGAAATTGAATGTTCAATAATAATGGTGGATGGAGTAGCGTATGTGGAAATCTATGTAGTTTATTGCATGGTTCGCGGATCACTTGCGCTCAGTGGATGTGATCAATTACATTGCATGGGTCCTATATTGAATCACTTGTTTTATTAGTTAGAAGGCATTGATTTTATATGTAATGCAAAAGTTATTGGAAATCTAATTTACAAATAGGATTAAGGGCTTGTTTGGAAACTTACCAAATAGTAAAAATTTTTGTTCTTTTATTCTCAGAATCAGTTTGGGAACAAAAATCCGTTTGTTAAATTTTTTGTGCCTGAGCAGAATTTTGCAAAAAATTGTTCTCATAATCAATTTTGGAACAGAATCAAGAAGAAAAAAAAATAGCTTATTGATTCCGGAACTGATTCTTCTTGGTTTTCTTCTTTTTTTTGGTTTGTTGTTGTTCTTCTTTTTTTTGGACAGTTACCAAACGCCTTCAAATGCTTAGAAATTATTTCTGGGTACGGAATAAAAAAGAATCATTTCTAGGCAGAATCTATTTCTAGACACAGAATGGTTGTCATACACAGCCTAAGTGTACTAAAAATCTTAAATTTGTCGGAAAAGTGCAATTGAGTCTTTAAATTTAAAAAAAAAAATGCAACTAAGTCATAAAATTTATTAAATTTGTGTTATCAGATCCCTCAGTTAATTCCGTCCCATTTCACTAACAAAAAATGCTGACATGATTTTGTTTCTATTAGTTTCCTAAGAAAACTTGGCATCCACTAAGCACCACATCTAGAAAAAAAATGAAAATTTAAAAAGAAAAATGGATAACAAAATTATTTATAAAAATAAAAATAGGATAACAGAAAAAAGTATAAGCATTAAAAAGATATATAAGCTAAAAACTTATGGTAAAAAAAAAAAGGCAAAACCTTGCCGCACAAGCTTGGTCAAGATTGGCCATGACCACCAACTTCCAGGCTTTTTCAAGATTTTGACCATCGCTGCTCTAATTTCGTCGAGCTTACAAACATTGCCACTTCAGCTTCCAGGCTTCTTTAAGCTTGCAGCCCACCATTCGAGTTTCATCGAGCTCATGGCCATGGCTGCTCAAGTTTCGTCAAGCTCAATTGTGGGCACTCTAGCTTCCAAAATTCTTCAAGCTCGCAATCACAACAGCCAATTGAGTTTCATCGAGCTTAACCATGGCCGCAAAAGCTTCATTCAGCTCGATACAATGAAGATGAAAGACTTAAAATTAATTCTAGGTTGGTTCGAATTTTTTGTAAGGCATAAAGCTTTTTCCGGGATACAAACGTAATTTCATGTATTTCCTCCAATTTTCAGAAAAAGAAAAGACATGATATTATGACTATCCCATTCTAATTCTCTGCCTTTCAGTGCTTTCCCTGCTTCTCGTGTTTGATTGAAGCACGGTCGATTATTACAAGAATCGTAAGTTCTTTTTTTCTTTCTTTCTTTTTGAATTATCAAAATCGATAAGTTGGGTCAGGTGTTGCGACTTTTTGATTGGCTGTGGAATTACTTCTTGCTCAGTCTTCTTGTCATTGTTCTTCTTCTTTTTGTCAATTGAAAGCGAATTAAATTTTACCATCATTTTAAATTATTTATGCAAATGCATGCTTTAATTAATTTTCATATTTTAGATTTCCGTGCTGGGCAATGTCATGGTGATTTTGTAACGACATGTCTTTAAAAAATTTCTTTTTATTTCATCTGATCATCTCATTATGTGAATATGAAAGATAATTGACAAAAAAGAGTTTGGCGGTAACATGCAAAATAAAAATGAAATGTATTTTGAATTGTGAGATGGATTTTGGATTTGATTTGTGGATATTTGGAGGATGAATTGCTAGTTTGATGCTCATCATCACTGTGAATCCATTGAAGGGTTTCTAGGTATGCATACTGTTTTATGATATCCTTTTGGGTTAAACCACTAGCCGATAATAGGTGGGGAATTTGTCAAGGAGGAATCTTGATCACCTTGTTACTAGACGTTATATTATGACCATGATTGGATGAGCAGGAGATTAGCCAATGGAATAGATCGTTGATATATGATACGAGATTGATTAATGGAACAAATCATTTGATGTTCTTTATAAAATGAGTGTTTCTGGTACATATAAAACTTTTTTGAAAAGATATAACTCATTTTTGGAACTTGATGTGTATTATGTTATTGAATTGAGATAAATGATTTGATGTTATTGTTTTGTAAATATGCATATTGGGTATTTGATCTGCTTAGAATAAATATGTACTACTTACTAAGCGGCAATTGGTCACACCATTAGTCTTACATCTTTTTTATGTCCTTCAGTTTGCGGCAAGTAGCAAGAGCACTATCAAACGGAAAACTTTTGGTAGTTAGATTGTAAATATGGATAGAGACAATTGTATATATGTCTGATAACAATTGTTGAGTTTAGCATAATTCTATGATGTGTGTGTGTATATTGATTTTGGAAACTCTGACTGAATAGATCGATAGAATCGAACTAGCCTCAACTGCCCCCGACCTCGCCTGGCCATGGCGAGGCTTGCCCTCGCCAAGGGCTGGTGGGGGCAAGCTTCACCAAAGGCTATGGATCACTAAGGTCTGGTGACTGGCTGGAGGAAGAAGGAAGGGAAGAAAAAAAAAAAAAAAAAAAAAGAAATTAAAAATAAAAAAATAATTCAATAAAATATTAAAATATTATTAAAAAAATGCACGTCAGTGTTGGCTACGCCATGCAAGATAGCTAGCATTCATGTCAATGATTTTCAATCAAAATTCGTCGGATGGGTTGAATTTACACAAATGCAAAAAAGTTTAAGAATCAATTGGCCAAAAAAAATGTTTATGGTTGAATTGACATAATTATAATAAATTTAGTACTTTTTTGATAATTTTCCCTTTAAGTTGTTTAAGGTAGATTTAAACAACTTCTACTTCCCCTTCCTCTTCCACTTTCACTTCCCTCCAACATCAACACCATCCAAGTCCACACGCACATGTTCATTGCTAACGAAGGACACTTAATTTTCTGATGGGGACCCTTCAAGTCAAAGATGCAACACATCTTATCTTCCACGCAGCCATTAAAGCTTGTCATGACATAGAAATTTGCCAAGTAAGAGTACGCAAGCCATTCTTCAAGTTAGCTGAGAATTAAAGATATGAAAATGATAGAGAAGAAGGCAGGCATCACAGCTGATTCAATCAGTGTGACATAAAACCAATCAAGTTCTTTGCGGAATTTGAATGTTCAATAATAATGGTGGATGGAATAGCGTATGTGGAAATCTATGTAGTTTATTGCATGGTCCGCGGATCACTTGCTTTCAGTGGATGTGATCAATTACATTGCATGGGTTCTATATTGAATCACTTGTTTTATTAGTTAGAAGGCATTGATTTTATATGTAATGCAAAAGTTATTGGAAATCTAATTTACAAATATGATTAAGTGTACTAAAAAAAAATATGATTAAGTGTACTAAAAATCTTAAACTTGTCGGAAAAGTGCAATTGAGTTTTTAAATTTTCAAAAAATTCAACCAAGTCATAAAATTTGTTAAATTTATGTAATCAAATCCCTTAGTTAATTCCATCCCATTTCACTAACGAAAAATGCTGACATGATTTTCTTTCCATTAGTTTCCTAAGAAAACCCGACGTCCACCAAGCGCCACATCTGGAAAAAAACTTGAAAATTTAAAAAGAAAAATAGATAACAAAATTATTTATAGAAAATAAAAATAGGATAACAGAAAATAGTAGAAGCATTAAAAAATATAAAAACTAAAAACTTATGGTAAAAAAAAAAAAGGCAAAACCTTGCTTTTACAGGATTTTGACCATCGCTGCTCTAATTTCATCGAGCTTGCAACCATTGCTACTTCGGCTACCAGGCTTCACTAAGTTCACAGTCCGCCATTCGAGCTTCATCAAGCTCATGGCCATGGCTGCTCGGGATTTGTATAGCTCCTGCCGATGGGCCATAGCTGCTCAAGTTTCGTTAAGCTCAGCCATGGGTACTCTAGCTACAATAATTCTTTAAGCTCGCAATCACAACAGCCAATCGAATTTCTTAGAGCTTAACCATGGCCGCAAAAGCTTCATCTAGCTCGGTAGTAGAGATGAATTTTTTTAGCTAAACTGAAGATGAAAGACTCAAATTAACTCTAGGTTGGTGCAAATATTTTGTTAAGGCACAGAGAAACCGATAAAGCTCTTTCCGGGCTGCAAACGTAATTTCATGTATTTCCTCTAATTTTTAGGAAAAAAAACACATGATATTATGACTATCCCATTCTAATTCTCTGCCTTTGAGTGCTTTCACTGCTTCTTGTGTTTGATTGAAGCACGGTCGATTATTACAAGAATCGTAAGTTCTTTTTTTTTTTTTTGAATTATCAAAAAACGAAAAATAATTAAAGCAATGAAAATCGACAAGTTGGGTTAGGTGTTGCGACTTTTTGATTGGCTGTGGAATTACTTCTTGCTCTGCCTTCTTGTCGTTGTTCTTCTTTTTGTCAATTGAAAACGAATTAAATTTAATCATCATTTAAACTTATTTATGCAAATGTATGCTTTAATTAATTTTCATTTTTTAGATTTCCGAGTTGGGACTGTAATATTGATTTTGTAACAACTCTTTAAGAAATCTCTTAAAGATTTCTTTTTATTTCATCCAATCATCTCATTATGTGAATATGAAAGAAAACAGACAAGAAAGAATTTGGCGGTGACATGAAAAATAAAAATGAGATTTTTGTGAGTATTTGATTGTCTTTAATAGTTGTTGATGTTCAATTTTTATTTGTATTTTTCTTGACAATCAATTCATAAATTTTCTTGACAATGTGAAAAAGAACTAGGTTTTCTAGAAAATTCTCTCTTCGAGAAAGCTCATATGTTCAATGGAAAAATTTAAAAAGAAAAATTTAGTGCCTTTTAAATATGCATGGTAATACCCACTTAAGTTTTTTAAAAAAACAAACAAACCCGTGATATTCTTCATTTTGACAACTTGGTCCAACATAAAAAAAGAAGAAATAAAGAAAAAAGAGGAAAGTGAATAGCTTTAGGGTCCACCACTCTAAACTTTAGTGAGATGATTAAGGGAAATTTTGTCTCTTTTTTATAGATGGGAGTGGATATAGCCATATAGAAAGTTGAGAGGACATGATACATCCATAATAACTTTTCTTGAATCTGGGTCACTTTAAATTAGAAAAAAAATCCAAAAGCGGCCCAAAACCAACATTTACTGATTGCTTTGGCGTGCCATATATTCTGATTTAAGTGGAGTTATAGAGCCTACAAATCCAATTTCAAAAGCTTATTGAGAGCCCTAATGACCTTCTTAAATGAAGAACCCACTGACGTCATTCTTTACCCAAAAAACTTCACTCCTTTCCCGGGCTTTGTGCTGTTTTCAGAACACTCCTCAAGCCCATTAGCTGTAGGTTGCATTTTACTTTAAGGCTTAAACCCCCATTAACTTGGACTTGCTGTGGCTCCAGGACTATTTATTCATTAAGCTTTTCTTATAACAACACTTAAGAGATTCTTAAACTAGGGCCTACATATGGTATACCTATGGCACGTGAACATTCTTGGAGGCGTTAATTTTGCCATTAACATGGATAGTTCGCCAAAAATAGCATAAGCATTTCACAACCATACTAGAAGAAAGTGATTTTGGACACTTGATATTGGTTTAAGACAAAATGAACACGTCGTTAGTGTTTCCTGTTAAACCTCAAAAACGGTACCGACTTTTCGCAAATCATCAACTTTTTATTTCTTGTGTTTTAATAATTTCATCAGGTGATATAATGAACTAACCTCATACAATAAACCTAGTTCAGGCCTTGATTTTGTTTATAGCAAGTCATCTATCCAGAGATAAAGGAGAGGCCAAGAATTGCATTCTTGTGACCTAATTATTGAGTTACCCTAGGAAAAAGTAAGCCTCAATCCTAAAACTTTTAATTTTGCCAATTAAGTTTTAAAATATTTCACGTTTTAACAATTGAGTCTCTGATCAATTTTGGCCGAAAATTGCTGATGCGGACACCAGTCATTCTTTGTGGCACAACCGGCGTTGATGTGGACAATATTAAATAATATTTTAATTTTTTTAAAAAAAAATTTCTATTCTTTTTCATTTTTTTTCCCTTGCCTTCTTCCTCCTCTAATCGGTCATCAACCCTTAGCAACTACCAAAGGTGAGGGCCGGTGAGCCTTAGCCTTGCCTAGTGACAACGAGATTGGCCTCTAATTGGCTAGGCAAGGCTCAACCTCATTAGTGGCCAACGAGATCGATCTCGCCAGCTCTCACCTTTGGTTGGTCACAAAAGCCTAGCGACCTATTAGAGGACGAAGAAGGGAAGGAAAAAAAAGGAAAAGAAAATTAAAATTTTGAAAAATATTAAAATAGTATTAAAAATTGTCAATGTCGTTGCCGGCCGTGCCACGTGATTTTATGGAAGGTGATTCACAAAGTTTGATGCAAGGAAAGAGGCTTTAGACTTATTTATTCTTACGCTCTCTACTAGCGCATGAAGACCTATTTATATAGGCCTTTTCCACCAAGATGGTGCATACAAAAATCTCTGCTTTATTAGAGATATTTTCTTTTTCTTTCGTTCTAGGCCACAGACTTCACCAACCACAAGTAGACTAAAGTCCTAAAGACATTGATAGAGGGCTCTAGATTTTTTTTTTTAGAAAAATCGATCGGGATTTTGACACTCCTCCTTAATCATAAAGATACAAGATTTTGTTAAAATGTGGGTATCGATTGATTCGATGGCATTAATTTGATTTCGGTATTTCATGATTTTAATTTAAGGTATTTGTTCAAATCCAAATCGTAATCATCAATTAACAAATCTGTCTTATTATAAAAATTTTAGTGTGGCTGACATTATCCTGAAAAATATAGGTAAATGGATGGAGTTTTGTTTGGAGAATAAAAATTAGGAAACTTGACCTTTTTGCTCAATTCTAACAAAAAACATTTTGATTTCCAAAATATTGTCGTCACATAACATGAATAGCGTTGAAAATTTTTAAATTTTTATTATTTGATTTCTTGGCATATACCCAATATAAGTTGCTTAAAAAAAATCCTTTTCCACAAAATAAAAAAAATGTTAAATCTTAATCTTGAAAAAGATAAAGAAGAGAAGATACAAAGGAGACGCTGATATTGGGCCGAACAAGGCCCTCAACGATTTCTTCATCGTCGTCTCCGATCGGCCTATCCACAAAAGCAAAGGCCTCCTGCTCTGCGAGTTCTCCACAGAAAAAAGGGCAAAAGCCACAGCGAGATGGAGAGGAGGAGGAGAGGAAGGAGACCAACAATGGGGGAGACGATGGGCCATTAATTTGCACCGACAACTCTACTTTTCATGCCGCTCGCACTGCTTGAACATCCAGCTGCTGCTGCGGATGGACTACTCGGCATCACGGTACCCGCTGGTGTCGTTCCGGGAGCTGCCGGAGTACACAAAGGACAGCGAGTTCATCCTCCGCCACTTCCGCGCCAACTGGCCGCTCCCTGAGGCCACCCTCAGCTTGCACCGTTGGCACAACGAGACGCTCAACATTTGGACGTGAGGATCAATGATGATGTGTTTTTTGTTCGATTTGTTTTTATTTTTTTCATGCGAGGCCATCTTTGTTCCTAGTTTCTTCTTCAGTTCATTTCTCTCTCTCTCTCTCTCTCTCTCTCTCTCTCTCTCTCTCTCTCTTGTGATTTGTGGTGATGTCGTTTGCGTCCTGTGTGTGATGGAGGAGCAGGCATTTGATTGGGTTTCTGGTGTTTCTGGGATTGACGGTGGCCAATTTTGTGGACGTGCCTCAGGTTGCGGATCTTCTCGGCCTAATCTTAAGGTGTGTTTTGTATTATTCAATCCGGACTAATTCCAAAAAAAGGCACAAACTTCATATCGAGGGATAATTTTGGCCCTAACTTTTTTTTGTTCCGTAAAAAGACGCTAACTTCAGGTTGAGTGACAATTCCGGTCTCAACTTTTTTTTTGTCTCATAAAAAATCATCAACTTTCACTTAAATCCTAAATTTGGCCCATCGTTGACTTTCTGTTTGAGGTCACCCTTGTTTGAGAAAAAAAAGTTATGGTTGTGAGCTTGGCGGAGCTCGTCTATGGCGTCTGTTGACGGGTTTACAACTTCAAATTACAACAAAACAATGAAGTCTAACTAGAGATATTCAATCTAGAGATCTTTTTTACTAGCCGATAAAGTGAAAAAGATGAATAGTTTCACCATTATTCTTCGAGCTGTGGTTCAAAGAAGAAGACAATGAAAAGTGCTTTAAATCCAATCTGCAAGCCACGTGGATTTATTACTGAGATGGAATAGTCGAGTTGGATAATCAATGGTTCTAAGTCAAGGGAAGCCAGATTTGAGATTTAAGTGAAAGTTCGTGATTTTTTATGAGATAAAAAAAAGTTGAGGCCAGATTTGTCACTTGACCTAAAGTTGGTGTTTTTTTACAAGATAAAAAAAAGTTGGAATCGGAATTGTTACTCGACCTAAAATTAGTGCTTTTTTTTTTTTGGAATTAGGCCTATTCAATCCTAGCGTGCACATTTTAGTGAGTTTTGATTTATCGATGTTTGTATTTAGCAACTTGTCCCAACTCGATGATATCGGACGGAACCCAGAATTTCTAGTGATGAATTTGTCAGTAGCAGCTCGATTTGTGTTGAATATCATAGCTCGATTTCACTGTCTCAAGTGTAATCTAAGATGAGACTCATAGGTGCAAGTTACAACTTACTAGAGAGCTTGCTCAATTGCTCATTTGGTGAAGATGTTTGAGTTACCCTTTTTTGATCAAATCCTCCATAACCAGCTTAAAATTGTCGAATTTCAGTCACGACCGCTTAGATTTTTCCTACCTGTTTATTAGCAGAACGGCGCTTTTAGTATGTACAAGTGAATGAAGTTTTGTGATATTCGTGGCTTGTTACCATACCGAGCAACCGGCCATTTTCATTAGCCAACCTTTCTTGCAACTAGAAACCAAAATTGCCATTAAACTTCATTTTCTTCCGGTGCTGTATCAAAATTGCAGGTGCTGCAGATGAATAACTCGAGTTTGTGACATTAATTGCAGGCACATATAATTAAACTCAGAAAGTTTGTTTCAAAGGAATATACAAGGGTCGTGCTCGCCAATTTTGTTGTTGCTAAATTTCAGCAGTAGTAGCCTGACAGTCAAAGACAGTCTTGCTCAAATAGCAAGTGCAAAATTAAGATGGACAACAAGGGTCATCTGTGATTAGTTACCACGATGGATCAAAGTATTAATAGAAATTTCCGTTCTCTTCAGAAAGAAATAAAAGATCGAACCCATGGGACAATCTCTTTCTGTTCCTAGTAATACAACATGGATTCAGTCAAACCGTCAATGGATAATCATTTTCCACGCAAGTAGCACTGTGTGTGTTCACACATGGTGGACCTTGTAATAAACTATTGCAGAATGCTCTGAATGTTGATTGCTGCTAAGATTCTCTGAACGAAATCATAATGGTAGATAGCTTTTATAGTGAAAAGTAGTACACTGGTTGTCAAATTGAATTTGAAAGTATCAGCTTAAGCAAGCTAGATAGTTATTCAGTTAGTGCTCTGCCCAGTCACTTTCACCATTGATGCCTACTCTCTCCCTTCGGCAGACAGGATCGAGCCATTTTCTATTAATTATGATCTGAAGATTGGACTAGGGCTAGTATTTCCATAGATTATGAAAAGGCTTGATATGCAAATCCACTTGTGCAGGTCAAACTCCACCAGTGCGGGAACTAATATCTCTTACTCAAAGGAATTGCTGTTGGTGAGTGGCGAGCCAACTTTGTTTCATTTGACTTATGAAAAGAATACTCTCTTTTGAAGTCTACAGATGTATCTGATACAATATAGTTTTCAGGGTACAAATTTTTTGGTGAACTTGAATCAGATAACAGAGGAAGAAATGAAGATTGCTTCACTAACCAGCTGAGACACGGTGGCCGTTCTTTGTCTTCTTAGGCGGATCAATATTTTGCTTCCTCTCGACCAGCATTTGCTTCTTACGAAAGTTTGGGTTGCTTTCTAGAGAGCTCATTAAACAGGATCAAGCACAATGCCATAATAGTGTGGAGTAATATAAAACTTCTCGCTGAAACAAGATGTTAGTATATGTGCGGTATATCCGATTCTATTATTTAAAAGTACAAGTTTAAAGCCGAGCAACTTGTCCTTTTGATAAAGTTTTCAGATACTTGCACTAAGTAACGGTTTAACTCGAAAGAGACCTTTATGCATGTATATTAATCTCACAGAAATCTTGGCTGTGTGGTTTTTATTTATTTATTTATTTAAAAAAAAGAAATTTTTATTCATGAAATCTTTGTTTTACAAACAAAGTGAGGGATTGTTGGATGTTTGTTTGTAAAACAAACAAAATAAAACTCTTTCATTTGTCCCACATAAGAAAGTTTTGAGAAAGTAGATCACTTTATAATTGTGAATTTTTTCTTGCTATTTAGAGTGAAGACAATGGTGTGCGCTAGTCCACACAATACCCGCGTGCGGGTGCGCGAATAATTGTGCGATTTTGGCGCGATTATTAGGCGCGCTTAGCATTTTGCACGCTTGCACGGCCGCAGTTTAATTAGCACTAATCCCTTTATTTATTTATTTATTATTTTGTAAGGTTATCTCATTAATCTTTATTGTTGAAAGGTTATTTTTGTTTATTAAATAATTTTCAAAATTATGAAAATTCAGAATTTTATTTATATATATTTCATTTTATTCCGAATTTTACATGTGTCTTTTCAAGACAACCTTTGAATGTTATACTTGTTCAGTTTTCAATCTTTCATGAAGGATTGCATTTATTCAGTTTGCAACTTCTTCCGAAGGAGTATCTTTGTTAGCTTTGTAACCTTTCGTGAAGAGTTGCCTATGTTCTTTAAGACCGATTTCTATAAATGTCAGTTTTTTCAAAACAAAAAAGAGAAATCAATTTCAAGTCTTCTTTCAAAACTACAGCCATCATTTTCAATTGTTTCCTAGAGAGATCCTGAAGAAATACTAGAATTGCTATCTAGTATTCTCATTTTGAGATTTTGTTATATCATTGGGGATTTTTGCCGGTGACTATTAGCAACATTGTGGGGCAAATAAATCCTTAAGGAAAGTAATATCACGCCTCAAAGTCCGACTTGATTGCTTTTTTGATTTGAAACCATTTATTTTACAACATTCTTAAGGATTTATTTCTGTTCAACAATGGAGTCAGAGACAATCAAAATCATGAACCAAGACATGGTCAAACTAGATCGATTCGATGGGAACAACTATGCTCGCTGGAGGGACAAGATGATGTTCCTACTCACTGCCCTGAAGATATCCTATATTCTGGATCCAAAATTGGCGCCTATTGAAGATCCAAAGCCTACCACTGAGGGAGGACAGCCAAGTGCGGAAGCTGTTGAAAGGATTAACAAGGAAAAGAGGAAACGTGAGGACGAATTGCTATGTCGTGGACACATTCTGAATACACTGTCTGATAGATTATATGACTTATTCACTGAGATGAAGTCGACTAGAGAAATTTGGAACGCACTGGAATTTAAGTATAAAGCAGAGGAGCAAGGTACCAATAAGTATTTGATCGCAAAGTATTGTGATTTCAAGTTTATTTATACTAAGCCCTTGTTGGAACAAGTCCACGAATTACAAGTGCTCGTCAGTAAAATTCGTGCCCTCAAAATTGAAATTCCAAAAACCTTTCTAGTTGGAGCAATTATTGCAAAATTACCTTCAACTTGGAAAGACTACAGAAAAAGGCTGATGCATAAGTCGGAGGACTTCACCTTGGAGCAAATACAGAAACATCTTCGTATTGAGGAAGAGTCATGTATACGTGATAATTCTGTTTTGTATGGTTCCAAGGCAAATGCTGTGGAGAGAAAAAGAAAAATCGGCCACAACTTTAAAGTAAAGAACGGGTATACATTTAAGAAGACACACAAGAAGAATAAGGGTTGTCGTTTTATTTGTGGCAAACAGGGACACTATGCCAAGGACTGCATTCACCGCAAGAGCATATCAAAGGACAAGAACATTCCAACGGTGAAGGCAAATGCAAATTTGGTTGAAGAGAACTATGTGGCCATGATTTCAACCATGTTTTCAAATATGAACATTGCTGAAATCAATGGTTCGATGGCTATGATTTCTGAGATCAATTGTACTACTGTCCAATCCGGTTGGTGGTTAGATTCTGAAGCGACAGTCCATGTGCGCAAGGCCAAATACATGTTCAAGCAATTTGAAGAGACTGTCAACGCAAATGTTCAAGAGGTCCTAATGGCGAATAATGCTCTTGCAAAGGTTGCTGGCAAAGGCACCGTAGAACTTGACCTTACTTCTGGAAAGAAGATTACTCTTCTTAATGTTTTTTATGTACCCGAAATTAGGAAAAACCTTGTTTCAATTGATTTACTTTGTAAGAGGGATTTTCGAATTTTGTTTGAATCCGACAAGGTAATCCTGTCGAAGAATGGGATGTTTGTGGGGAAGGGCTATGCCATTGATGGCATGTATCAACTAAGTATCAATAATATTTTCGTATCTTCTGCTTATACTATTGAGTCTGCTCCTTTATGGCATAGTAGATTAGCACATATAAGTTTTCTCTATTTAACAAATATGAAAAAGTTAGACTTGATTAATTTTAATGGCGAATTAGACAAATGTGAAATATGTGCTAAGTCTAAACTCATAAAGAAACCATTCCCTGGTGTTAATAGAAATTCGAATTTGTTGGATTTGGTGCATAGTGATATATGCGAATTCAATGGCATGTTAACTCGTGGTAGTAAAAAATATTTCATTACCTTTGTGGATGATTGCAGTAGATATTTTTATGTTTATCTCATGAGGTCGAAGGATAAAGCTTTTACTATGTTCAAGAAATATAAAGCTAAAGTAGAAAATCAATTGGAAAGGAAAATCAAAGTTCTACGTTCAGACAGAAGTGGAGAATATTTCTTAAATGAATTTTCTTCATTTTGTGAAGAACATGGTATTATTCATCAAGTTTCCGCACCATACACTCCACAACAAAATGGTATGGCTGAAAGGAAAAATCGATCTCTCGGAAAAATGGTTAATTGTATGCTTTTGAATTCAAAGCTACCAATTAATCTTTGGGGAGAAGCATTGCTTACTTCATGTTATATTCATAATGGAATATCATCTAAGAGAAATAACATGAGCCCTTATGAATTATGGAAAGGTAGAAAACCGAATATGTCGTACCTTAAAGTGTGGGGGTGCTTGGCATATTACCGAGTACCATACCCCAAGAGGATGAAACTTGGTCCAAGAACTATCAAGAGTGTTTTCGTTGGATATGCTGAAAATAGTAAAGCCTATAGACTTCTTGATTTAGTGTCTAATGTCATTGCGGAATCAAGAGATATTGAATTCTTTGAGAATAAATGTTTTATGGGTTCTGAAATTATTGAAAATAATTCAAAACCCATAGAAACTCAAGTAGATTCTCATAAGAAATAAACAAATGATTCTAGAGACATGGCTGAATTGAGGAGAAGCACCAGAGTAAGAAAAAATAAGGATTTAAATCCGGATTATATTACTCACGTTTTTCTTGTTGAAGGAGACATAGATAATAATGTGATAAATAAATACCCCTTAGTATTAAATTTAGAAGACTATCCTAAAAGCTTTGTTAATACTATGTCTTCTAGAGATGCTTCTTGTTGGAAAGAAGTTGTAAATGATAAAATAGACTCAATTATGTCCAATAATACTTGGGTATTAATAGACTTACCGAAAGGATCCAAGCCTATTGGTTGCAAATGGGTTTTTAGAAGAAAATATCATTCTGATGGTTTTATCCAAGTTTTTAAGGCTAGACTAGTGGTAAAGGGGTATAGACAAAAGGAAGGAATAAATTATCTTGATACGTATGCTCCTGTTGCACGTATAACTTCTATTCGAATTCTTTTTGTTATAGTTTCCATTTATGATCTTTGTGTTCATCAAATGGATGTCAAGATTACTTCCTTGAATGGAGACTTAAATGAGGAAATTTACATGGAACAACCAGAGGGTTTCGTTCTTCCTGGAAATGAAAGGAAAGTATGTAAATTGACGAAGTCTCTTTATGGGCTTAAGCAAGCTCCTAAGTAGTGGCATGAAAAATTTGATTCAGTTATATTGTTTAATGGTTTCATCCACAATAGTGCTGATAAGTGTATATATTCTAAATTCAATAAAGACTATGGTGTCTTAGTGTGCTTATATGTTGATGATATGCTTATCTTTGGAATGAATATGACTGGAATAATTGAGACTAAGAAATATCTAACCTCCATATTTAAAATAAAGGATTTAGGTGAAGTAGATATTATCTTAGGTATTAAAGTTAAAAAGCATGGTAGGGGTTATTCTTTGAGCCAATGTGATTATGTTGAAAAAATGTTAAATAAATTTCAGCATCTTGGTTTCAAGGAAATAAGTACTCCATTTGATTCTAGTATTAAGTTAAATTATAATACCGGTAGAGCAGTATCACAACTTGAATATGCGAGTGTTATAGGGTCTTTAATGTATGCGATGCATTGTACTAGACCCGATATTACTTATTCTGTGTGCAAGTTGAGTAGGTATACTAGTAATCCAAGTATAGAACATTAGAGGGCTATTACCAGAATTTTTTGTTATCTTAAGAGAACTAAAAATTTATGTCTGTTCTATAACAATTATCCGGCTGTATTAGAATGATACACCGATGCTAGTTGGATTACAAGTGTGGGTGATAAACATTCCACTTCTGGATGGATTTTCACACTCGGCGGGGGTGCTATTTCTTGGGCGAGCAAGAAACAAACGTGTATAACTCACTCAACGATGGAATCCAAATTCGTTGCGTTAGCGGCAACTAGGAAAGAGGCTGAATGGATTAGGAATTTGTTGTTGGATATCAAATTATGACCTAGTCCTATGCCTCCTATCTCTATTCATTGTGATAGTCAAGCTACTTTGGCAAGAGCCTATAATAGCACTTATAATGGTAAGTCTAGACATATTAGTCTAAGACACGAGTATGTGAGACAATTGATTCAAGATGGTACCATAACAATTGTCTACGTGAGGTCAAGTAATAATTTAGCTAATCCTCTTACAAAAGCTTTACCAAGACAGATGGTAACTACGACCTCGAAAGAAATGAGGCTAAAACCCTTTAATTAAAATTACTAGTAATTGTAACTCAACTTTTTTCTAGAACATCACTAGTTGCAAGGTTTAATGGGTAAGAACAAGTTACTGAATGTGATTATTTGATACTAACGCTAGTCCTAATATGAGAAGTTAGTATCGTCTGTTACGTTTTAGAAGATGAATTGAATTATTAATGAAGTATAGTACAAACTCATAATGTGTTAATAGTAACAGAAACACATGGTAGATACTTCACCTATATGAGCTTAGAAGTGGTGCCGCTTCTTGCGAAAGTTTGGATTGCTTTCTAAAGAGCTCATTAAACAGGATCAAGCACAAGGCCATAATAGTGCGGAGTAATATAAAACTTCTCGCTGAAACAAGATGTTAGTATATGTGCGGTATATCCGATTCTATTATTTAAAAGTACAAATTTAAAGCCGAGCAACTTGTCCATTTGATAAAGTTTTCAGATACTTGCACTAAGTAAAGGTTTAACTCGAAAGAGACCTTTATGCATGTATATTAATCTCACAGAAATCTTGGCTATGTGGTTTTTATTTATTTATTTATTTAAAAAAAAAGAGATTTTCATTCATGAAATCTTTGTTTTACAAACAAAGTGGGGGATTGTTGGATGTTTGTTTGTAAAACAAACAAAATAAAACTCTTTCGTTTGTCCCACATAAGAAAGTATTGAGAAAGTAGACCACTTTATAATTGTGAATTTTTTCTTGCTATTTAGAGTGAAGACAATGGGTGTGCGCTAATCCACACAATACCCCCGTGCGGGTGTGTGAATAATTGTGCGATTTTAGCGCGATTATTAGGCGCGCTTAGCATTTTGCACGCTTGCGCAGTCGCGATTTAATTAGCACTAATCCCTTTATTTATTTATTTTTTATTTTGTAAGGTTATCTCATTAATCTTTATTAGTTGAAAGGTTGTTTTTGTTTATTAAATAATTTTCAAAATTATGAAAATTCAGAATTTTATTTATATATTTTCATTTTATTCCGAATTTTACATGCGTCATTTCAAGACAACCTTTGGATATTATACTTGTTCAGTTTTCAATCTTTCTTGAAGGGTTGCATTTGTTCAGTTTGCAACTTCTTCCGAAAGAACATCTTTGTTATCTTTACAACCTTTCATGAAGAGTTGCCTATGTTCTTTAAGACCGATTTCTATAAATGTCAGTTTTTTCAAAACAAGAAAGAGAAATCAATTTCAAGTCTTCTTTCAAAACTACAGCCATCATTTTCAATTGTTTCCTAGAGAGATTCTGGAGAAATATTAGAATTACTATCTAGTAATCTCATTTTGAGACTTTGTTGTATCCTGGAGGATTTTTGCCGGTGACTATTAGCAACATTGTGGGGCAAATAAATCCTTAAGGAAAGTAATATCACGCCTCAAAGTCCGACTTGATTGCTCTTTTGATTTGAAACCATTTATTTTACAACATTTGCCACCTTTTCTCATGCCACTCACACTGCTTGAACATCTAGCGACCGCGGATGGACTACATCGGCATCACGGTCATGATCATCACCTCATTCTTCCCTCTAATCTTCTATGTTTTCCGGTGGGAGCCCATTGGCAACTGATCTACCTTCGCTGAATCACGGTGATGGGGATGTTCACCGTCATGACACTGCTTGCCCCTTCTCTTTCTTCTGCGAAATTCCGGGCGTTTCAGGCAATGGTCTTCTCGTTGATGGGGTTTTTTGATGTCGGACCTGTGATCCATGTCTTTATTGTGAATTGGAGCAATCCCCAGCGCCCAATCACGCTTGCTTATGAGTTGGCCATGGCACTGTCTTACATTAAAGGTACTTTGTTTTATGTTAGTAGGATTCCCGAGAGGCTAAAACCAGGTTGGTTTGATCTTGCTGGTCACAGCCATCAGATGTTTCACGTTTTTGTCATCCTGGGTGCGTTGGCTCATTATGGCGCTATCCTGTTACTCTTATAGTAGCGTGATAGAGTCGGGTGCAATAAAACTGTGTAACAACAATAAAATTTGTTAAAACTTGATTCATTTGGATTGAACCAGGTGCAAGCGATTTGCTGGGGGTTTGTGATATCATGTTGGTGTGTGGACACCCCAAATCAAGGAGCCTAAAGAAGAGATGGCGTTCCATGATAGAGGAGATGCCTCCATTTATAAAGAAGTGGAATGCTCACTGGAGCTGTAATTTTCTCATTTTCCATGGATAATTCGATTTACAATGTGATCATATGCGGGTGATAATCTTTTCTACTTTCATCTTATTTTGAGCTGTTTGTGAGACTGTTGCTCCATAATTTTAGTTCGACTACTATTACTTTCTTTTGTTTGCTAACGAATACCACACCACCACCATGAGAATTGTTTGTTAAGCGCTATATCGTCCTCTTTACGAAAGAAAAAAGGCTAGAGCAGGAGGATGGTGAATAATTTCGTACTTTGTGTAATGAATTTTAAGAAAATAAATTATGAACCGATACAACATATATAACTACTAAGAGTCTCTGCCTAATAGGGTCCGGGAAGAAGCAACAGATGCAAGCAGATGGAATTTTAAGACATGGAACTTGCTTTAGCCGAATTGCAATCTCTGCATCTATCAAAGCTCTGCGATAAAATAAAAAATGTCTGAAAGAAGCGCGAGCTATGAAGAATTTGGAAGTCCAAGAAGGAGCCGGCGTTAGTAAGAAAAGAAACTTAGATGATCTAATTTGCACCTTCAGCGAAGCTTCATTCTGGCAGTCATGCTGCTAAATCTCAAAGAAGAATCAGCTACGTATTGGCAAAGACAGTTGACAGCCAATTTGGCTTCGCTAAATCAGCCACTTCTATGGTTCTTGGGTGTATCGTACGACATGTCATCGGAGTTAAGTCCAATTATGCCGGAACACATTATCAAATTGTTTTACGATTCGCCGTAACAAAGTTCAAAGGATCATGAAAAGGAAGGCAGTAAGGTATACTAGTGCACGACCAAAAAAAAAAAAAAAAAGGGTATACTAGTGTACCGTAGAAATTCCCAAGGAAAATCAGAGAAGCATTTGTCAATATGTGATAACAAGTCATAGCTATAGTTTTTCTTTGGGTTAATACCATAAAAAACTCCAAACTGGTATACCTGTGATAAATTTATCCAAAACTAATTTCTTGACCACCAAAAATTCCAAACTGATACACCTATGATAATTTTACCCTAGACTAGTTTCTATTTAATTTTACCGTCAAATTTATGAGTTGGATGACACGTGATAATTAACGAGCATACCAGTTTAGGGTTTTACCCTTCGTTTATTATAGGTATACCGATTTGTGATTTTTCGTGATATTAATTTAATTTAATAGATGGTAAATTTGTTATAAACGTATCAGTTTAGGGTTTTTAGTGGTCAAAAAATTAGTTTGGGCTAAATTTGTTATAAGTGTATTAGTTTAGGGTTTTCCGTGGTATTAACCATATTTCTTTTTTATGGTTAATGTTGTAAGAGTTTTTATGATGTGGGCCAAATTAATTGAGATTGTAATTAATTAACCATTTTACTAGCTTGGTCTAATAAGGTAAAATATAAAGATTCTAAATAGTCTAATATAGGACTGGCTAGTGTGGACTGAGTAAAGCCATACCTATGATGAGAGGGCCTAGTTTAAAACTATATAAATAGAGTTCAAGTCCCTATTCTAACCCTAACGCACACATTATCTCACATAAGGAGCAAACGTTAACTGTGATAGGTAGTCTCATTGAGCCAGTGATACAGAATGTGATAAAGGAGAAGAACTTGCACTGAGAATCATTGCTATTCCGCAGCAAAAATAAGGGATTTCAAAATAGGTGCGCAAATCTCTTTTACTCAATATATGTGTTCTAGGTTCTAGCTATAGAGATCTTGGGTGTCATTTTTCGCGACCAACAAATGTATCTATGACCACAATGATTTTTCCCTTTATGGTTCATGGAGGGACACATGTACAACACATAGTTGAGAAGTGACTGATCTTAGTGGTTCATACATCTAAAGGTGGTGAATATACGAAAGTTGGAATATATTCCCATGGCCTCTGTAATGTGGAAAGTATACAACTACATATCATGTATTCTGCCCAAAGGTGTTTATATAATGTTGTATGTAATTTTCAGGATGTGTACTTATAAGGTTTTCAAGTTACACAGTTTTCACATGATGCTAATTATAAACATTATTTGTTTTAAATCAGTCATATTCCAACTCTATTGCGATTGAGGTTCTTACTAGTTCAAACTTTAATAAATGGAGAGAGGATTTTCTTTTTGAAATGGAACTAGTGGATGTTTATATTGCTTTTACTGGAGATAGGCTAGCAAATCTTACTGACACTAGTATGGAAGCCTAGAAAGCACAATTTGCTGCATAAGAAAAGGGCAATAAGATTTGCTTATTAATAATGAAGCGATTCATTTTGGAACACTTGAAGAGTGATTTACCAGCTGACTGCGCTGCTAAACAAATGATGGAAGCCTTAGTGGCTAGAAATCGTGTCTCGTCTAATGCTAAAATTGGAACACACTTGCAAGCACTTTTCAACATGAAATATGATGCTTCTACTAGAGTTAGGGATTATGTTCTAAGGATGGTAAATCTACAGACAAAGCTTCGAACTCTTAATGTTATTATTCCTACTACTTGCATTATGCATCAAGCTTTAAATACTCTTCCTCCTTATTTTGCTATTATCAAGACTAATCACAATTCTCAAGATGAAGGGTGGTGGTAGAAGAAGAGAAATCGAAGAAAGAGAAAGGGCACATTGCCCTATATGCTTCTAAATCCAACAATAAGAAGAATAGGAGGTTCAAAACTCATAATAAGAAAGGAACTAATGAAATCACCAGTCATTCTAATAGTCTAAGTCCTAACAAAGCATCGTTGAAAAAAGATGGTGATTCTTACTACTTTTATGGGAAGAAGGGCCACATGAAAAGAGACTATAATAAATAGAAAACTTAGTTATCCAAGCTTGATCATTTTTTTTAAAAATATTTTTTTCGAATATTTTATTTTTTGTATTTTTTTCCTTTTTTTCTTTCTCTTTATTTTTGTTTCTTTCCTTCTTTCCTTGGCCAATTGCTGGACTAGCCAAAGGCTAGGAATGGCGAGCTCATCCTCGCTGCCCACTGTCGAGGTCGAGCTTGCCTAGCCATGGCGAGGCTCACCATCGTTGGAGTCAATCCTAGGCCTGACCGGCCAAGGGAGGAAGTAAAGAAAAAAAAAAGAGAAAAGAAAAAAAATATATATTTAAAAACAATGCCACGTCAATATTGGCCGACGTCTATGTCAGCGCTGGTTGGCCAAAATTGACCGAATGGAATCAATTGACACAAATACAAAAGGTTTAAAATTGAATTGTAAAAAAAAAAAAAGTTTATGACCAAATTGACACAATTGCAATTGATATAATTGGTAATTTTCCCAACTAAAAGAATATAAAAAATCAAAGCTCCGTAAAACTTATTTTTATTATATAATCATTCAAATGGTTATTTGATATAAAAGGTAAACTAGTACTCACATATTGCTCAACAATATCTCTTCAAGTACCAATTCATATATGAGATGAACTTCATGTCTTCGGGTTCATCCGTCCAAGCAACTTGAAAACCATCGCCATATTCAAATGTGGCAGTGAATTTGCTCCTATACAAGTATGGCAGCCAATCTTCTTCTATTTCAAAATGCACTATCAAATGTGCTTCTAGGCATCTTACAACTTATGAATGTCAAAGTCTTTCAAACAAGATGAAATTTCTTTAGAAAGATATTTATACCAGAGATCCACTGTGGTCATATTTTGGAGGTGACATATTTGTGGAGGGATTGAACCTTCAAAAAATAATTTATTTCCTTTCAGAAGAAATATATAATAAAAAATTAAATAACAATTAAATAAAAAAGAAATAAAATAATCAAAAAAAGGCTCCAATTCTGTCATAATTGAAAGGGCCTTGTGTAAATCCCGTAGCCTAGACCTGATCCACAAGAGCAGCCCAGGCCAAACCAAGCCCATTAGAGGCCCATTAAGTCACTCCAATTCTCTCGGGGTTATGCAGCTTCTCGTGGCGCCTCCCTCTTCATCGCCCTCGGGCCACCAGTAGCCACCGCCGATCGTCCATCGCTGGCCACCAGACACACGCAGTCATCACAGAGCACGGGCACAAGGGGAGCTCGGCATAGAAAATTCTCTCTCGCAGAATCGGTTTCCGGAGGATTCTCCATCTTCATTCCCTCTCGGTAGCGTCACTCACAACCACCGGTAGCCGCCTGATCGCCACCAGTTACGCCTCCGTGAAGAGGCTCCGTTCGCTCCTTTTTCAAAATCATCGCTGCTGCCGAAGTATTCAACCTAGGTCTATTCCTCCCTTTGACAGTTCTAGGTCCCGGCGTTAACGTCCATTGTGATCTCTTTCCTTCAGGCGATCATCAATCTCGGCGAGAGACGGCGCTGGCAAAGTATCCCTCTTCTATGCTCTGTTTTGGCTTCAGCTGAGCATGTTTCGGTGCATGATCGTTTATCACCTGTCCACCGATTCGCCGATTTTGTCTCTGATAATGTTTAAATGAACACCTCACTTTATACTCCTCCCCGATTTGGTGAATGTTCTGTCCCCAGCACTTCGAATTTCATGTTCATCAGGTGTTCGATGTTTTGCCCAATTGATTTCCAGTATTGATTTGCTGCTTCTGTTATTAGTCAATCCGAGAGTACTGTAGTGCGATTTTCATGGTTATTATTTGACGCATCGATCCTAAGACATGATTCCTGATTTATTGCTTGCTGATCGAGAACCATCACGCATGAGGCCAGTCCAATCTCGGTCATTCTCTATATTGGCGTCAAGCTTTGAACATCTGCTTGCTCCTGTACATGTTGACATCTTGCCTCTTGCCTCGAATTCATGTACACCGGATTTGTTTCGCAAGAGAGAGAAGGTGAATGCGAATCGGAGCATTCAAGAGAGTTTGGATTTGGATTTTCTGGTTCGTTGTTCTGAAAGATGATATCGTTAATTAACCAGCTTCGTTTGAGTTCTCTACTGTTTTTTGGTGGTGGACGCATAAAAGGCACACTTTTAATTGGATTTGGCTTTTCTGGTTCGTTGTTCTGAAAATCATGCATGCCTTCTGTTTTTTCGTTTTTGAGTTTCGCTAGTGATTATCTTGTTGAGGAAAACTCCAAGTGAATTTTAAAGGTGACAAAATTCTCGTTGCGTAACTTGTAAATCTGACATACATTTCTTACCAGGTTAATATATTCTGGAAGTTTAGAAGGAAATATCAAAACCAAAAGTTCAGATTCAGACTTACGATATTTAAGACTTTACCATGAAAATTATTCAGACACTGAAGTATTTAGATATTACCAAAGACTCACACTCATCTAAGTTCTGAAGCAGATGCAGACGCACAAGTTATGCAAATGCAGATGCCTAAGTTATGCAGACGCAAACACAGAAGTTTTTAAAACGCAGAAACAAAACTTATTCAGAACGAAACTTAACAGCTAGTGATTTGATATGGATTTCACAAAAGGAAAGTTTTGATTATTTCAATCTAAGGTTGTAATTGATTAACAATCAAATACTACAACAAGTATGCATTACAACAGATAACACTCTACTTATAGAAACCAAGATTCTGATTGCATGGGCGACTAGAATTAACGGAATTCAAATTTTGTCAACCAACAGCTACTCAATCCATTTTATACAAATCTGTCCGAGAGTGAATATTGGAAGATAATCCTTTAAAGACTATCCAACGGCTAATTTGGTAGTGGAGGAGTATAAAAGGAGTTCAATAAAGAGCAGAAAAAAAACAACAAAATCGAGAATCAATAAATCCAAAGTCTGAGCATATTTTGATCTTTTCTCTTGTCTTTTTTGTGCCAAATATTAAGATCTTGAGGGATATTTTGTAAGAGTGATTGTATGATATAGAAAGTCCTATTATATACAAAACTGTTGTCACTCACAATTTGCATTTCCTCTTGATTACATAGTGAAATCCAGCTAGTAGGCTGTTAGTGTGGGAGAGTGGACGTAAACTTATCAAAAGTCGAACCACTATAAACTTGTGTACAATTTTTCTATCCCTCTTCAATTACTTTGCACACTGCATAATAGGGACACTGTATATATATATATATATATATATATATATATATATATATATATATATATATATATATATATATATATATATAAGGTGGTAGATCTTGTTTTGAGTTTGAATTTTATTCAGGCTCAATTGTGATATTTCATTTCTACTTAATTTATTAAAAATTATTTAAGATCACCTATTCACGCCCCTTCTAGGTGATCCCTACTAGCCACATCAATTAGTATCAGAGCAAGGTTGCTCATTTATTGAAGTGCTTTACTTCTGAGCTAACGATCTATATAGCTAGCTTTGGTACTCTAGGTTTCATTAAAGGTCAAAGTAACAACAGACTACCATATTTTGATGGCAAGAAATATAGTATCTGGAAAAATAAGATGAAGGCATTCATAAAGTCGATTAATCACATGTAATGGGATGTCATTATTAGAGAAGTTAGACCAAAAACTTCTGACTCAAAAGAAAAGACAGAAGGAAGCATCTCAGCAGATCTTCCATTATCTCAAACTGAGATTTCAAAAAGAGAAACCTTAGATTCCAAAAAAAATTATTTTCTTTATTGTGCTTTAGCACCTGTTGAATATAAAAAAAAAATTGCTTATTGTGAATCAGCTAAGGATATCTGGGATACTCTCTACATCACCTATGAAAGAACAGATCGAGCCAAAGAAACTCAAATCAATCTACTGCTTGGCCAATATGAATCCTTCAGAATGAAGCCTGAAGAATCTATTGCTGATATGTATGACAGATTTACTGACATAGTAAATGATTTTGCTTATCAAGGACAATCTGTCCCAAATGCTATGAAAGTCAACAAAGTCTTGATAGGACTGACGAAACAGTGGGATAATATCAAAACATCCATTCGAGAAACTTAAAGAATCATGCCTCTTTGTCGCGACCCTAAAAAAATCGAGTTTTCGATCTTAGGCTAATGGATTACTAGATCAATTAAATTAACTAATCTAGCTCGAGTTCTCCCAAACTCTACCAATTCGCAACTTAGGTCCAATTATGAGCAAGCAAATATTTTTAATGTGAGTCGCCACTAATCATTTAAGGTAGGTTGATTAGAAACCTAAATAAAATAGCGGGAGTACTATTTTATTTCTACGAACCAGAAATTATGAATTCGGGGACTTGGTTACGCTAGATTCCCTAACGCCCTTTCGGTACCAATTTCAAAAAAAATACTCAATTTGGCAATTTTAATAAATCCTAACTTAGAGTTTCAAAGGTGCAGAAATTTTTTATTTTTACTTATTTAAATGAAAGCCAACCTATATATAATGACGTGCGAAAATTGACATGCGATTAATGCAACATAACATGTAAATTATATGTCATGCGACGACGTGACCTATTTCTAATGACGGGCCTATTATTTTTTGTATTTTTTTAAATAAAATTCGGAATTAAAAATGCCAATTATCTAAACACGCAATTTTAAACTAAAGAAATTAACCTATTCTAGAGTGATCTTTTGGTATTTTTTTTTAAATCAAAATTCGAAATTAAAATCAAGTAAAAAAAAATAAATAACCGCTAAATCTTTCGAATTAAGTTTCGATCTGAAGCCTGACAGATCGATCCTAAAATTCAAAATACCCGCTATGGAAATAACTCTATCTAAAGCCTGATAGATAGATTTATTTCCACGTGTGCGGTTGCGGATTAGGAAATTTTCCTAATCGATCACATCTTGAAAAATTCTCGATATCTTAAATATCTTGGATATATTCAAAAGATTTTGAAAATTCCAAGATTTCAAAAAAAAAAAAAATCCTAATTGGAATAATGCCTATTATCTAAATATGCAAAATTAGATATCAATAAGCACCAATTAGGCAACAAAATATTCAAATCAAATCAAGATAAGATAATTACCTGATTTGCAGATTTCTTTCCAAGTTTGAATTTGCAACGGATCGGGATTGCGGATCGACAGTGCGTTGGGAGCGGCGGTGCGGTAGCGGCGGGTAAGGCGATGGCGTTAAACTCGTGAATCACAGCGGGACTTGACGAATGGTAGCCTGCACAATCGGACCAAAGTTTGACTGTGAAAGTTAACAAATTGTTGTGAATTCGTCGAGCTTGCTATGTCGTCAGTCGTGGACTCGACGTTGCTGGTCGTCACTGAATGGGGGGGGTGTTGAGCAGTGGCCGCGTGACTTGAGAGAGTGATGTAGTGACGTGACAAGAGAAGGTGTGGAAGTCAAGTGCCAAGAGAGACGATCTTCCACCGCGGAGGGATTGACTTATCTGGATGTACCCTTCGTATTGTAGACTCTTTGTCGTCGAGGTGTCCCTGTTGCTCTAATGGTTGGTTCTTGTCTTGTTGTGCAGAAGTGGCAGCCTCTTCGTAGGTGATGGATATTAAAGTGGTTAGGGGATGATGATGGTGAAGGTGAAGACGTGAGTCAACGAGAAGAAAATTTCTGCTATCTCCTCTTTCTTTCAATTGTGGTCGTGTCTTCTTCATTGTGTGCTCCATAAACATATATTTATAGTGTAAACCTAGGTCAATTAGCCGGGTTTTCTAGTACTAATGGGCTTAAGTTTTGGCTTTAATTTAATTTTAAGTGGGCTGAATTAATTTGGGCTTTTTTTTAATTAAGCATAATGGGCTAATTTAAGCTCAAATTAAGACAACCAAGCCCTTTTGCGTGTGATTTTCGGCCCATGCTTTTCGAGTGAACCGAGTCTCGCTCGATGCCCGAGCTCGATTCACGTGATGAATTTTAAGCTCGCTTATCACCGCCGATCCGATGCGGAATGCAATTAATCTAAATGAACCTAAACTATATGTTATGCAATTTTAATATTTTTGTTTAGGGATTAAAATTTAATCCCTAATTTTCTATGTAATTAACTACTAAATGATGTGCTAAAATTTAGGTGTCAACAGCTGCCCCTCTTTGAGTGGAGGCTCGCAGAGGTTTCGCTCAAAGACTGAGACCTAAATTTAAACTATGCAAAATGATAAATGATTTGATTTTTATTTTTTTTTTAAATGCAACGATGCGTGATATGCAAACAATAAGGAACATATGCTAAGGCTTCTCACTTCGTGTAGAGTGGTGAAAGAGTCTTACATACGGATCGCACAAAAAGCGTCCAAGTGAGGGGATGCTTTATAATGCTGCTAACTCTCTCGAACTCCAAACTTCTAGTCCACTGGAAGTAAGGTTCTCGAGATACAGAATTGCCTATTTGTTACCTGTAGTTTCCTACAGATGCGAAATAACGCATGATATGAAGAAAGAATGGGACGTGTTGCCTATACCACTGGGCAATCACGAAAAGGATCATGTCACCTCTTCCATTGGGTGAACATGAGGTTAGTTGTGCCACCTATTCCACTGGGTAAACACGAAATGAGAAACTATACTGCTTGTTCTATTGGGCAAACATCAAATGAGAAATTATGCAACCGCGTATTCCACTTGGCGAACATGAAATGGGAAATTATGCTACCGCGTACTCCACTTGGTAACATAAAATGGGGTGTGCCGTGTACTCCACTTGGCAACACCAAGAGATGGGGTGTGCTTCGTACTCCATTTAGCAACACCCAGAGATATGTTACCTATTCCACTTGGTAAACATATGAAAGAGATAATTTCTCCTATTCCGGAGGAAGAAATAATGAAGAATAATTAGTAGACGTACCTGATTTCTTCTTATGTTATAAAAATGGCAACGCCAATTGCATTGTACTTGTTTTTACCTGAGAAAAGGTTAAAACAACACATGCGCAGGGGCAGAGAAAGCATAATTCATGAATCTGCTTGCATTACCAAGCTTCACTGGGGAATTTATCAATAAGAACAACCATTTCGTCATTTTGACAATTTGATCATATTAAATGAGAGACCTTTAATCAGAAAGAACTTTTCACTCGCTCTCAATAAAAAGGCTTTTGACCCGACCTTTGATGCGGGTATAAGAATCACTCAAACTCTCTTCATCGTGCTTGACAAGGGTTCGGATATTCTCAAAATCAGTATAACTTGGCCAACCTGAGAGGTCATTATAAGGACTGAAATGAAGGCCTGGTCAATGGCTTAGCAAAAGGGATTCTTCGAGAGTAATGGCTTTGAAAGAAATGATATCACCAGCTGCTCCGGGTTTACAAGTCAAGAATGCTGCAAAAAATGAGATAGAAAAATCTTGCTCGCACTTCTTCGAGCAACATTTATAAGCATTTGAAATTCTACATTAACTCAAGTGTCCTATTCTGAAGAGACTTCGGTAAGGGTTGTAATGTAGATTCGGGTAGGCTTGAAATGAATGGCCTATTTCCATCAAAGGGGGTATTATGAACATGAAAATTGGTGATCATCCAATCATGCTACTGGTACCATTGATCTATTTCTAGCAATTGCTCTACAAATGAACCTTCAAATGGTCTCTTTCCTGAAGAATGCTCTTGCATATTGACTCAGTTTTCACCAAAGCCTTTCTTTCTCTCATCATTTTTTACTGGCATTGGCCTTGCTTTTACCAGGCACACTGCTTTTTCATGCCCCCTAGTTTTTTTTTTTTTTTTTTTTTTGACCTTTGACATATACTGTCTATAATGCATACATTGGCCAGCCACACTTTGGCTTGTTTTGATTGAATGACTAACATTTGGATTCTCAGGGTCTTCATTTTCCATTGGCGCTCCGAATATGCTGTGTGGATAGCAATGGTTTTTACCTTGCCCCAGTGTGAGGGATGATCACCAATTGGGTTCTTATGAAATGAAATTGCAAGCTCAAGTGGGCTAAGCAATGGATAAAGTATGTAGGATAGCGAAAGAAATGCTCTTCGTCATATCTAAGGCACTCAAGCTAACACAGAATTTGCATGCGGTAAATATACTTGAAGATTGATGCAAGTGAAAGCAAGAAAATTCTAACCATTTTGAACTTTCTAAGAAAGCGCCCCAGTATGGGGTTATTCCTAACAGGGGTAACAAATGAAACTCCGTTCAAAGGGTTAAGCAAATGATAACCTGTAGTGTTTAGATAGAGGAAATGAATGCTTCTCATCATTTTGGTCGTCATACTTTTCATGAGATAATCCTTTACCTTGTCAGCACGGAATTTTCACTCAACTCACATTGAGGATTATTATTCAGGACATGTATGGAAATGGCTTGCCTTTCGTCATCTTGAAGTCTCTCATACAATATGATCGCCTCATTAGGACAGAAATAGATTGCCAGATCGAAAGCCTTCCTCAAACGAAGCTTAGTAACATAACAAGAAAATCAATTGATTCATGAAATTCTATCTGAGACAAAGTCAGAATGAGTACAAATCAAGTATAATACTTCTTCACAGAATCAGAATTAACTGGACTGGAAAAAACACGACCATCCATCTCGGCCAAAATCAAAGCACCTCCTGAAAGGACTTTCTTCACAATGTACGGGCCGCCATAATTTGGAGCAAATTTTCCTTCTGCAAGAGGAACTATCGGCAATAATTTCCGCAGGACAAGGTCGCCTACCTGAAAATGTCGAGGCTTGACTTTCTTGTTGAAAGATTTAGCAACTCGTTGTTGGTAGCACTGGCCATGACATATAGCTCTAAGCCTTGTCTCATCAATCAGGTTCAACTGGTCTAATCTCTGCTGGATCCAATCTGCTTCTGACAATTGTACCTGTGAAAGAATACGTAACGAAGGAATTTCAACGTCAACAGATAAGACTGCTTCCATACCATACACAAGAGAATATGGAGTTGCCCCTGTAGATGTCCGGATAGAAGTCCGATATGCCATAAGTGCAAATGGTAATCTTTCATGCCAATCACGATAGTTCTCAGTTGTTTTAGCCAAAATTTTCTTGATATTCTTGTTGGCTGCTTCGACTGCTCCGTTCATCTGCGGACGATATGGAGAGGAATTCAGATGCTTGATCTTGAACTCCTTGAACAGATCATCCACCAATTTATTATTTAGATTCGACCCATTGTCAGTAATTATGGTCTTAGGTGCACCATATCGAGCAGTGATGTCTCGATGAATGAACTTCACCACATTCCGTGCCGTCACTGACATATAGGACATAGCTTCAATCCACTTTGAAAAATAATCGATAGCGACCAGGATAAACCGATGTCCGTTTGACGCTTTAGGATTGATTGGGCCAATCACATCAATGCTCCACATAGAGAATGGCCATGGTTCAGACATCTGATGCAATTCATTCGGGGGAGTATTAATCTTGTCACCATAGATTTGGCATTTGTGACAACTTCGGACATGTTGAATGCAATCACTCTCTAAAGTGAGCCAGTAATAACCCATCCTCATTATCTTCCTTGCTAGCATATGACCATTCATGTGCGGACCGCATACTCCCTCATGTACTTCTAGCATCAAATGAACAGCCTCGGTTGAATCAACACACCTTAATAAGACCGAATCATAGGACCGCTTGTATAGACATTCTCCGCTCAAGAAGAACTTCGACGCCATTTTCTTGATATACTTCTGGTCAGATGTTGTACTTTTGTCAGGAAATTCTTGTGTTTGAAGATATGCCTTGATATCATGATACCACGGCTTGCCGTCAGGCTCTTCTGTTGTGGCCATGCAATAAGCTGGTTTCTGTAAAACCTCTATCTTTAAAGGTTCAACTTCTAACCCACTTGTCACTCGTAGCATTGCCGATAAAGTAGCCAAAGCATCGGCAAAATGGTTTTGAGTCCTCGACAAGTATTCGAACGAAATGTCTTCAAACTCTTCCACTAACTCCTCTAAATAGGCGTGATAGGGCTGCAACTTAGCATTCCTAGTTTGCCACTTACCAACGGTCTGAAGAATAATGAGGGTTGAATCCCCGAACACCTTAAGTCGAGCTACTCCCATTTCGATAGCGGCTTGTAACCCGATGATGCATGCTTCATATTTAGCGATATTGTTCGTGCAAGGAAATATCAATTTTGCAGCCATTGGATAATGTTGACCGCCTGGGGATATTAAAACGGCCCCGATACCTGATCCTGATAAGTTTACGGCCCCATCAAAATACATGGTCCATACATACTCATCAATTGGCATGACTCTATCCTCTAACGGACCCAGATCCTCATTTTTCCCAGGATTTTCGGCCAGGACATCAGCAATTACTCGTCCTTTGACTGATTTTTGAGACAAGAATTGAACATTGAATTCTGAGATGAGAATCTGCCATTTTGCCAGTTTTCCAACCAAAGCGGGTTGATTGAGCAAATATTTGATGGGATCACATTCTGTTACAAGCAATATCTGATAATGCAAAGTGTATTGCCTCAACCTGTGTAGCACCCAAACCAGTGCGGCGCACGTTCTTTCTATTTCAGAATAGTTCATCTCAGAAGCGGTAAACTTCTTACTCAAATAATAAATTGCACGCTCTTTTCCATCCTCTTCACTTTTTTGAGCAAGCATAGCGCCTAAGGATTCACTGTGGATTGTAAGGTACAGTGTCAGAGGTTGCCCCGGTGTCGGCGGAACAAGCACCGGCGGATTCATCAAGTAGTGCTTAAACTTGTCAAATGCCAGTTCACATTCTTTATCCCATCTAACCAGCGCATTCTTCTTGAGAAGTTTAAAGAAAGGCTTTGCTGTCTCAGATAGTTGAGAAATAAATCTGGCTATATAGTTTAGCCTACCCATTAAGCTACGAACTTCCTTCACCGAAGAGGGAGATTTTATTTCACAAATGGCCTTCACTTTTGACGGGTCAATCTCAATCCCTTTGTTACTGACAATGAAGCCGAGTAGTTTGCCAGAGGCTGCCCCGAACACGCATTTTTCCGGATTAAGGCGCAATTTGAACTTGCGAAGCCTGTTGAATAATTTCATTAAGGTTTCTATGTGATCTTCTCCACGCCGAGTTTTTGCAATCATGTCATCAACGTAGATCTCAATCTCATTATGCATCATGTCGTGGAACAACGTGACCATTGTCCGTTGGTAAGTTGCTCCAGCATTTTTGAGACCAAAAGGCATCACCTTGTAGTGAAATGTCTCCCATGGAGTGGTAAATGCTGTCTTCAACTTATCATCCTCGTTCATCAAGATCTGATTATAACCTGAGAAACCATCCATGAAGGAAAATAATTCGAACCCGGCTGTGCTGTCCACAAGCACATCAATGTGTGGGAGTGGAAAGTCATCTTTAGGGCTAGCTTTGTTCAGATCTCGGTAGTCAACACAAATTCGAACCCGTCCATTTTTCTTCAACACTGGGACTATATTAGCGACCCATTCTGAATATTGGGTAGTCTCAATAAATCCCACGTCAAGAAGCTTCATGACCTCTTCCTTGATCTTCTTTGCCAGTTCTGGCTTAGCTTTTCGCGGCCTTTGCGTCACGGGCTCAACCGAAGGATCAGTCGGTAGATAATGTTCGACGATCGATCGATCGAGACCCGGCATGTCGATATAAGACCAGGCAAAGATGTCTTGATAATCCTTCAACAATTGAGTCATGCATTTAGCCACATCTTTAGGGAGGCATGCCCCAATCTTCACTTCTCTAGGATTCTTCGTATCGCCAAGATTGATCACCACGGTTTCTTCAACAGTTAGAGGCTTGGATTTCTCATGGATTTCCAAGTTCCGTTGTATTTCTTCATCATTCGGATCAAAATCGTCTAAGTCATCAGATTGATTTGCATCACATATATGAGGATCCATGATTCCCGTCCCTTCGCATGCCTCGAGATTAATCCTGAAACATAAAGGAAATGGATCAAAAAGACAAGACAGGGCTTAACCACATGCAATTTTCGAAAATTGATCATTGCTTTTTGAAATTCATTTTGCTTTTGAAGATCTCGAAACAAGAATTCTCGAGAAGCCCAACCCTCAGTTCTTACCGTAGATGACAAATTTTTCCAATCGTTGGTTATCGTCATCGGGTTGGTTTGGGGTACTTCAACAAGATTCAAAATAATAAAAACTTCTGTAATTTTATTGATATCGAATCAATGAATTACATCTTATTGGATTGAAAAACCTAAGGACAACATGAATTGAAATGAAAATCGAAAACAATAAAGATTCCCACGCAGGGGAGATACGAAAACTGGAAATAATTACTCTTGAGGGCCAGCGCCCATCCCTTCAAGTGGTCCTTCAGTGATTACACCAATGGAGGTCTCAGCAAACCAACCAGTGAGGTAGGGTATACCATCATTAAAGTCAAAGTCGACCACCCTCGACTCCGACTTCTTGAAAATACAAGGTGGCTGATCATCTTCAGAATCATCAAACAAACTGACCAAAATCACTTTACCATGCTTCTTAGGAGAGTCAGTTAGGGCTGGTGGCGACTTAGGAAAGATAAGCCCAAGATCATCCTCAGTAGGGCTCGACTTTAAATGCTCATATCCCCCCACTACTTCAGTTGAGCGAAAGATGTGGTCAATAGGAGGTGGTAAGGGACTTTGACCTACTTCTCTTTGGCCTCTGCAACAACCGAGGTCTTGTTCGCGGCTTCCCAACCCATGATATCCCAAACCAGCTTTGTGGGATTGTCCATTTGTCTCAATCGGGGCACGAATGCCTTGACCTTCCTTCCCAAGACCCTGACCTGGCTTAAAACCATTACCGACCATGACCTTGGCCACCATGATAGCTGCATTAGAAACTTCTGGAGCCGGCAACGGCATATCAGAGGAAGCTTGAACAACTTGAACTATCTCAAATGAATGATAGCTATCTTCCTCAACATGATCGGGCTCCGTGTATGGGACCGATGTCGCGTTGAAGATTCGGTGATCTTCTTCTCCATAAATTGTAACCAACTTTGCCTCAGCGACAAACTTGATCTTCTGATGCAAACTGGAGGGCACTGCACCTGCATTGTGAATCCATGGCCGCCCTAACAAAAAATTGAAAGTAGAAGGGATATCCAGCACTTGAAAAAGAATATCGAACACCGAAGGTCCGATTTGCAGCTCTAAGTTAATCTGGCCTATCACATCCTTCTTTGCTCCATCAAAGGCTCGAACAGAAGTCTTGGCTGCTTGCATGGTAGATGGCTTAATACCTAGCTTTTTTAAAGTAGCCAACGGGCATAAATTCAAAGCTGACCCGTTATCAACAAGCACCCTAGCCATATGAGTCTCCTTGTACTTCACTGATATATGAAGCGCTTTATTATGACCACGTCCTTCAACTGGGATTTCCTCATCAGAAAATGCTACTTGATCCTTGAGGAGGACCGTCCCGACAAACCCCTCTAGCTTATCTTCTTCAATATTTTCGGGCACATGAACCTCACTCAAAACCTTCATAAGAGCACCCCGATGCTTCTCTGATGTCTGAAGAAGTTCCAACAACGAGACTTGTGCAGGCAACTTTCTCAACTGATCAACCACGCTATATTCGCTAGCTTTGATCACAGCTAAGAATTCCTTCGCTTCTTTCTCGACCACTAGCTTAACAGGTGGATTATCAGCATAAGTTCGCCCCGATCTTGTTATCAGATCAACATTGTATGACCATGGAACCATTTTGTCACTTTCATAAGCGTAGGGTTGAGGTGATGCCAGCACCGATACTTCAGAAGCATAAGGTATAACGATCCCGAGGTCATCATCAGAGGCATCCTCAATAGGGGGCATGTCAATTAGCTCAAGATCCAACTTAACTTGTTCATCGGTTAGCATTGCGAGTTCTTCATTCCAGTCAATGATGACCTGAGATATAGTAGCCACTACCTCGAATTCATCAGCCATCCCAATCACTCCCTCTCTTACCAACTCATCCACCTTCTTTTCTATTTCACCGAATGATACCATTTCACCGGTCGAAACATAACCAGCTCGGACTAAAGCGTCGAACATATCTTCGAAAGGGACCCTGAAGTCTTGAACTCGCTTGACCGCCGGGCCAAGGACAACATTTGCACTGCTCGAATGATCAGGAAGTGGATTGTTCTGCACATTGGGCTTACCGGCTGGCTGTAATGCAAACGCTCCAGTTTCGAGTAGATCTTGTACTCGATGTTTGAGCACTTGGCAGTCGTATGTCGAATGTCCCACCTCACCTCTATGGTAATCGCATTTCTTCGATGGATCGTATCGTGCAAAGCCGGCAGCGTTAGATCTTTGTGGCTCCGAACTCAGCAAATTCTTCTTCCTTAGCACTGCTAGTACCTGAGATAACGTTCCAGGAAGTGGAGTAAATTGGCGAGCTTTGCGCTGCGGGCGTGGGTCTTGCCGGCCTTGCTGCACATAAAAGGTCGGCTACTTGGTGGTAAATTATAGTTTCGAGGCCTGAGCTGGCTTCTTCTGTACATAAGTCATGTTGACTTCAGGGGCATGCTCTTTGTCTTTCTTACTAATAAATCTCTTGCCTGATGAACCCGACTCACTGTACCATCCTTTCTTGAGCCCAGATTCAATCTCCTCACCCATGGCTATCAGCTGGCTAAAAGATTGGACGGCCGTCACTAACATTCGTGAACGAACCGGCTGTGGTAGAGTGGACACGAACAACTTCATTAAGTCACGTTCTGAAGGTTCGGGCATGATCTGTCCCGCCATGTTCCTCCAGCGAGTGGCATACTCCTTTAGAGTTTCGCCCTTTTTCTGCTCAGCTCTTTCCAGGTCTTCTCTTGTAATAGTGACATCGAGATTGAACTTGAAGTGTTTGACGAAAAGATTTGCCACTTCTTCCCACGAGTCTTTCCGGTTGATCTGGTGGTTGGTATACCACCTCATTCCAGCATCCTTCAAGCTTGCTTGAAAGGTTTGAATCATTAAAGGTCCATTAGAAACATATCTATTCATGAGCCCCTGGTACATCTCGATGTGCTGAATTGGGTTCGAGGTGCCATCATACTTCTCGAAGGCTGGCATTTTGAATTTATCGGGCACTTGGACCCGAGTAAAAACAGACAAATCAACAGGCGGAAAACTTTGAGTTCCCTCTACTTCACGTAATCTCTGGTCGAGCTTAGCCAACAATTTAGCATTTTCATCATTGGGGGGTGGATGAAGAACATCAGCCGCCGGAGATGCACTAGTGTCAGTCAAAATGACATCGTCCAGTTGAAAGGTTGGATTAGTATTCACTGCAGGAGCTTTATCGAGGCGGAGACCTTGACGAGTTGGAGGCGGAATCTCCGATTGAGAGATAGCATTGATCTGTTGTTGCTTGGCCATGAGATCACTCATCATTTTGGACATAGCAGCCGTGATCTGCTCATTGATTGTATTCATGTGTTCTTTCAGCTTTTCGTCAATCATGGCTGCAATCTCGGCTTGATTGGCCATCCTTCTTTTGGTCACCGATCGAGTATTATGAGGATGAGGGGGATCCGTGGCAAATTACCTGCAAAAGTAATGATCAAATGAATACAACAAGTAAGAATAATGAATCGGTCCATGACATCCTTTAGACCCTCAAGATGAAATTTCTTTCAAAAGACCAATTCGTCCAGTAAATCCCGAAATTCCAAATTGCTTCATTCAATAAAAACTTAGACTAATTCCAAAATTTACATATTATAGCTTAACGTTTTTCATTGAATTGCTCAGAATGGAAAATGTCTCAAAAGAATTCTTATAAAAATCGTTCAGAAATGACATCTATTACCAGAAAACATTGATAGCAAGCTAACATTTCCTCCTAAAAAAAAGAAAAACTCCCTAAACCAAACAAGAAATCAGATGGTTTTCCTCTTTTTAGAGGCTACATGATCTATAGACGAATGGGCCTTCAAGGCACGCCGTAATCGTGCATTCTCTTCAGCCAGAGCATCTGCCTTATCCTGGGCCTTCATCGCCTTTTCTTTGCTGGTTTTGATTTGACTCTGAAGGGTATACCGTACTGTCACGACCGGGATCTTCGGGAGTATCTCAGCAGGGATGGTATGATACTGAATATACCGGTCCGTGGCAAAGTGACGCTTCATTCTTCCAGTGGGTTTATCTGCAGGCCAAATCAGCTTCTGAGTGGAACAATTCTGCCAAGCCTCAGAATGACGCCTAAGCTCGACTCTGTAGGACTCGCCTTTCTCGAACTGGACTTGAAATTCATTGGGCCTGAGTGGAGGTGGGACATCCTGCAGAACTCGGAATTGACGTGTAACCCGAAGGGGCTGATAGCAGGTTGCCCCATAAATGCCCATCAAAGGTACGGGCTTCTGATCGCCATGGTATAGTCGAGCCTCGACCTCCCGAGACCACACAGCTTGCCAAAGGAAAATCTTAGAGTTTGGATCTTTGAACAGATGGACCCATTGCGTATAGTGCAAACTCTTAGTTTGATATTGTATTTGTTTGAACCTTAAAATAGGGTTATCGGTCATGCCCATTTCAAATACAGTCATATCTTCCCCAAATTGAGAAAGGTGTGAGAAAAGCCAGATTTGTAAAAGCTCAATCGGGGCTCGAAAAGTTCTATCTTTTCCTTTCTTGAATCGTGTTAGAGATATGAAAGTCTCTGCTAGAATTGTGTTTATAAAACTAACTCCACCACATATTAGTTTTACCGTCCAAGCTATGACAGGATCAATAGCATTTTGACGGAATGGAAAAATGATGAGTCCAAAAAAAGATAAGATAAAAATTTTAGATCTCATGAGGACAGAGTTATTTTCAAAACATTCGATAAGAAAAGATAATGGGCATGCTTGACAATTACCCCTTAGCACTTTTTCAATTTCCTTTTTAGTCAAATTCAAAAATTCAGCAAGCACTACCACAGGATCTACCTTAATGGGTGGTTCGACTATATCCAACTCAATCGATTTTCTGATGGCAATACTATATTCTTCCAGAGTCGGTGTAAGCTCAAACTTACCTCCCAACACAAATGTGGTTGTCTCGGGGCACCGAAAATGAGCGAATGCCTGCATGATCCCGCTTTGAACATCTATGTCTAGGATTGGCAGCATGAATCCAATGCGTTTGAGAATGTACTGCTGACCATCTGGCTTCAATTGGCTCCATAGCTTCTTGAGCTCCAGCTTCGGAGTAGGCACGAAACGGATATCGAGGCGACCCATTCTTATATAGACTATGTGCCAAATGACTCAACCTAAATCATGGACCGACTCAAAATAAGATGAAGAAAACCAAAGATAAAGTTCAAGAAATTACCGTCTTTGGGGAGAAAATGTCAATCACAGAGACATGCACATGAAACGTGAGTTTAAATCTTAATCTATCTATCCTAATGGCTTTTGCAAAGTGAAATGATGAACGGAACGACGCGTCGCAGCCTCGCGTACAATCGTCATGATTAGTTGCAGCCTCGCATACAGTAGTCATAACTAGTCGGGTCCAATCACTTCGGCTTGGTTCGGTCGACAAGGGCAACTCCCATGCGTTGTAGCTTCACGTGCATGAGGACGACCCTTGAGCCATTTTTTGAAAACTTTTCGGGATTCAAATGGGATAACCTTTAGCGAAGCCTTACCGCCAAGGTTAAAGAACCACCTAAATACCATCTTAAAATTATGGGTGTGACCCAGGTCCGGTCACAGGTTGTGTGTGGTGTAGTGCAAATACTGTAAATCATGCACAACAATTATATTCAACCATCACCTCAATAGTACGAAAATTAAACTAAATTCCACTCCACCAAACCTGCAAAACAAAGGGTTAGCCAATCACTACTCCCCTTATAACTCCCATCCTGCAAAAACATTTAACACCTAAAAATGAGAATTCAATTAAATTTTGCCAAATCGAGTGATTTTTGTTTGAAAATTTTTTTTTGGCCTAAGTCCTCCTTAAATTTTAAAAAAAATTCAAGTAATCCCCAGTGGAGTCGCCAAGCTGTCGCGACCCTAAAAAAATCGAGTTTTCGATCTTAGGTTAATGGATTACTAGATCAATTAAATTAACTAATCTAGCTTGAGTTCTCCCAAACTCTACCAATTCGCAACTTAGGTCCAATTATGAGCAAGCAAATATTTTTAATGGGAGTCGCCACTAATCATTTAAGGTAGGTTGATTAGAAACCTAAATAAAATAGCGGGAGTACTATTTTATTTCTACGAACCAGAAATTATGAATTCGGGGACTTGGTTACGCTAGATTCTCTAACGCCCTTTCGGTACCAATTTCAAGAAAAATACTCAATTTGGCAATTTTGATAAATCCTAACTTAGAGTTTCAAAGGTGCAGAAATTTTTTATTTTTACTTATTTAAATGAAAGCCAACCTATTAATAATGACGTACAAAAATTGACATGCGATTAATGCAACATAACATGTAAATTATATGTCATGCGACGACGTGACCTATTTCTAATGACGGGCCTATTATTTTTTGTATTTTTTTAAATAAAATTCGGAATTAAAAATGCCAATTATCTAAACACGCAATTTTAAACTAAAGAAATTAACCTATTCTAGAGTGATCTTTTGGTATTTTTTTTAAATCAAAATTCGAAATTAAAATCAAGTAAAAAAAAAATAAATAACCGCTAAATCTTTCGAATTAAGTTTCGATCTGAAGCCTGACAGATCGATCCTAAAATTCAAAATACCCGCTATGGAAATAACTCTATCTAAAGCCTGATAGATAGATTTATTTCCACGTGTGCGGTTGCGGATTAGGAAATTTTCCTAATCGATCACATCTTGAAAAATTCTCGATATCTTAAATATCTTGGATATATTCAAAAGATTTTGAAAATTCCAAGATTTCAAAAAAAAAAAAAAAATCCTAATTGGAATAATGCCTATTATCTAAATATGCAAAATTAGATATCAATAAGCACCAATTAGGCAACAAAATATTCAAATCAAATCAAGATAAGATAATTACCTGATTTGCAGATTTCTTTCCAAGTTTGAATTTGCAATGGATCGGGATTGCGGATCAACGGTGCGTTGGGAGCGGCGGTGCGGTAGCGGCGGGTAAGGCGATGGCGTTAAACTCGTGAATCACAGCGGGACTTGACGAATGGTAGCCTGCACAATCGGACCAAAGTTTGACTGTGAAAGTTAACAAATTGTTGTGAATTCGTCGAGCTTGCTATGTCGTCAGTCGTGGACTCGACGTTGCTGGTCGTCACTGAATGGGGGGGGTGTTGAGCAGCGGCCGCGTGACTTGAGAGAGTGATGTAGTGACGTGACAAGAGAAGGTGTGGAAGTCAGGTGCCAAGAGAGACGATCTTCCACCGCGGAGGGATTGACTTATCTGGATGTACCCTTCGTATTGTAGACTCTTTGTCGTCGAGGTGTCCCTGTTGCTCTAATGGTTGGTTCTTGTCTTGTTGTGCAGAAGTGGCAGCCTCTTCGTAGGTGATGGATATTAAAGTGGTTAGGGGATGATGATGGTGAAGGTGAAGACGTGAGTCAACGAGAAGAAAATTTCTGCTATCTCCTCTTTCTTTCAATTGTGGTCGTGTCTTCTTCATTGTGTGCTCCATAAACATATATTTATAGTGTAAACCTAGGTCAATTAGCCGGGTTTTCTAGTACTAATGGGTTTAAGTTTTGGCTTTAATTTAATTTTAAGTGGGCTGAATTAATTTGGGCTTTTTTTTAATTAAGCATAATGGGCTAATTTAAGCTCAAATTAAGACAACCAAGCCCTTTTGCGTGTGATTTTCGGCCCATGCTTTTCGAGTGAACCGAGTCTCGCTCGATGCCCGAGCTCGATTCACGTGATGAATTTTAAGCTCGCTTATCACCGCCGATCCGATGCGGAATGCAATTAATCTAAATGAACCTAAACTATATGTTATGCAATTTTAATATTTTTGTTTAGGGATTAAAATTTAATCCCTAATTTTCTATGCAATTAACTACTAAATGATGTGCTAAAATTTAGGTGTCAACACTCTTTCAGTGAATGAGCTAATTAGAACTCTTGAGTCATATGAGACTGAAAAACTGAATGAGGAAAATGAATTCAAAGATAAAAAGTCAATTGTATTAAAATCTGATATTGACTCTGATAATGTAGATTCTGAAGATGAAGATGTGGATGATGAAGAGTTAGCTCTCTTCATAAAGAAGTACAAGAAGATGAAAATCAAAGAAAGAAATCTCAAAGGAAAGAAGCCTTTAGAGAAGAAGAAACCTCTCGATGAATCAAAAAAGTCAAAGGAAGTAATATGCTTTTACCATAGGAAACGTGGACATATCAAGCCAAATTATCCACTTCTGAAAAAGAAGACTAAATTTGAGGAAGCAAAGAAAGCCTTGAAAGCAGAAACCTAGAGTGATACAGAATGTGAAGACAATGATGAAGACATCTCAAACTTCTGTCCGATGACTAAATCAAACTCAGATTCAGATTCAGATGAAAAAGTTGATATTGAGATAAAGCATCTTGAAATGCCTATTGAAGTGTCAAACTACATTGATGAATTATGTCTTGAATTCAAGGCTGCTCTTAAAAGAATCTTTTTCTTTAAAAAAGAAAATTCATCACTTAGACAACATAATGTTTTACAAAAAGAAAAAATCAATTTCTTTCAAAAAGAATTTCATTAAATCAAGGAAAGTCAAGATTTTATTTTCAAAGAAAATGCTGTTTTGAAAAAGGAAGTTTCAGAAATTACTTTCAAGTTTTCAAAAGGTTCAAAAACCTTGAAGCATATTCTTTCTATACAGATTTCTTATTTCAACAAATCTAGTCTCGGATTTGTAAAGGAAAGTGACAGTTTAATTGATTTTCCAAAAGTCAAGGAGAGATTAAGGTAAAGATCTCCTTGACAAGTTTATAAAAATCATTTCAAAATGAATTTGTCAAACCTGTTGGTCGAAGTGCACTCAAGTGCTCAAAATGTGGTGATTCACAACATTTTAAAAATGAATGTCCTAAGGTCTGAAGACCTATTCGAAGAGACTTTGTTAAGATAGCCTATACTAATTCTCAAGAACTCAAACAAATTTGAGTACCAAAGAAAACTTGAGAAGTTATGATTTTTGCAGGTTACCATAAAGAGAAAAAAGGAAGTGGTACTTGGACAGTGGATGTTCTAGACACAAGACAGGAGATCCAAGCATATTTGTTGAACTACAAAATCTGAATAGTGGAAAAGTTTCCTTTGGAAGAAATAACAAAGGAAAAATAGTTGGCAAATGAACTGTTGAAATTGGAGGACTCAAAATAATTGAAGTGTCTTTGGTAAAATGAATCAACTACAACTTGATAAGCATAAGCCAATTATGTGATTCAGGATTTATAATCAACTTCCAAGAAGATACATGCTCAAGAACAAGTAAAGATTATTCTCAAACATTCACTGGAAAAAGACATAGCAATATTTATCCTCTAGATATCAATCCAGACTCTATTCATTGTCTGATCTCAATCAAAGAGGATGAAGATCTATGGCACAGAAGATTGGGATATATCAGTATGAAACAAATCTCAAAAATCTCAAATAAAAAATTGGTTAGAGGTTTGCCAGATTTGAAATACAAGAAAACGGAATTATGTAATGCCTGTAGCTTAGGAAAATAAGTAAGAAGCTCTTTTAAGTCTATACATCATGTTTCTACTAACCGTGCTTTGTAGCTTCTTCATATGGATTTATTTAGATTAACCAAAACACAAAGTAAAAGTGGTAGAAATATTGCTTAGTCATTGTTGATGACTTCACTATATTTACATGGGTATTATTTCTTGCTCATAAAAGTGAAGCATTTTCATATTTTTCAAAATTTGCAAGAAGAGTTCAGAATGAGAAGGGCTATACCATTTCCCGTATTAAAACTGATCATGAGGGAGAGTTTGATAATCAAAGTTTTCATATTTCTGTGAGGAAAATGGCTTTCAATATAGTTTTTCTTCCCCTTACACACCAGAACAAAACAGTGTTGTGGAAAGGAAAAATTGTTCTTTGCAAGAAATGGCAAGAACCCTGTTGATTGAGAGCAAGATTCCTCTTCTTTTTGGGCAGATGAAGTTTTTACTGCTTGTTATACCATTAATAGAGCATTTCTCAGACCCATTCTTGAGAAAACCCCCTATAAGCTTTACAAAGGTAGAAAGCCAAACATTTCATACTTTCGAGTGTTTGGCTGTAAATGTTTTATTCTTAAAAATCCCAATGACCGCTCTGGTAAGTTTTTTGAGAAAGCAAATGAAGGATTTCTCCTTGGATATTCTACTACAAGTAAGGCATACAGGGTCTTCAACAAGAATTCTCAGACTGTGGAGGAAACAATGAATGTAAGGTTTGATGAAAATATTCAGACTCACAAAAATGAATCTGAATTTTCTGAAGCTCAACTAGAATATCCAAATATCGTTGAATCTGTAGAAGAAGGAAAAGAAGAAACAATCCAGACTCAACCGAAACCCTTAGAAACTGATGATATTCAGAAGGAACGATTTGATAGAAATTGGAAATATAAATCCAGTCATCCAAAGAATCTCATCATTGGAGAAATAAAAGATGGTATTAAGACTAGATCTAAATACAAAGAGAACATCAACAGCTTGACGTTGATATCAGAAATTGAATCAAACGAAGTTGGTGAAGCATTATCAGATGAAAGCTGGATCGAAACTATGTAGGAGGAACTTTAGCAGTTCATAATCAATCAAGTATGGGAACTTGTACCAAGACCCAAAAAGCATCCAATAATTAGAACAAAATGGGTATTCAGAACAAACTAGATGACAAAGGAAAAGTCACAAAAAACAAAGCAAGACTAGTTGCAAAAGGCTATTTTCAAGAAGAATGCATTGACTATGATGAAACCTATGCACCAGTTGCCAAGTTAGAAGCTATTAGATTGTTATTAGCTTATACTTGTTTCCATAACTTTAAATTGTTTCATATTGACATGAAAAGTGCTTTCCTGAATGATTATATCAAAGAAGAAGTATATGTGGAACAACCACCTGGTTTTGAAGAACCGAGGAAGACTGGGTATGTCTATAAACTGAAAAAAGCTCTTTATGATCTCAAACAAGCACCTCATACTTGGTATGAGAGGTTGAGTGATTTCCTTCTATAAAATGGCTTCACAGAAGGTAAGGTTGATACAACCTTATTTATTAAGAGACAAGATAAGGATTTTTTACTTATTTAAATTTATGTTGATGATATCATTTTTGGATCATCTAATGAGCTACTTTATAAAGAATTCTCAAAGAATATTCTGAATGAGTTCGAGATGAGTATGATGGGCGAATTGACATTCTTTCTTGGCTTACAAGTGAAACAAACCAAAGACAGTACATTCATTTGCCAAGAGAACTACGCAAAGGAGATTGACAAAAAGTTTGGACTGCAGAATTGCATGAAAACAAATATTCCAATGTCTCACATATCCAAGCTGGATAAAGATGAAAATGGTAAAAAGGTTAATCAGAAGGTATATAGAAGCATGGTAGAATTATTGTTATATCTTACTACATCTAGACCTGATATATTGTTTAGTGTCTGTATGTGTGCAAGATTTCAATCTGACCCAAGAGAGTCACATCTTTCTGCAATTAAGAGAATAATAAAAAACATTGGAACATATCCAATGTTAGATATTTGGTATTCCAAATATTCAAATTTTACTCTTACTGGTTATTCTGATACTGATTTAGCTGGATGTAAAGTGGATAGGAAAAGTACTATAGGTACATGTCAACTACTTGGAAATATGTTGGTGTCATGGAACTCAAAGAAGTAAAACACAGTTACACTTTCTACAATAAAAGCAGAATATGTGGCTTTAGGAAGTTGTTGTGCACAAATTCTGTGGATGAAGCAACAATTACGAGACTTTGCTATTAAAGAATCAAGTGTTGTAATCAAATGTGATAACACAAGTGCTATCAATTTGACCAAGAACCCAATTCTTTATTCACGTGCCAAGCACATTGAAATCAAGCATCACTTTATTAGAGACCATGTTCATAATGGTGATGCGAATATTCAATTCATTGATTCTAAGAATTAATTAGCTGTTATATTCACAAAACTACTTGATAAGTCTTCATTTGAGTATATTAGAAATAAACTGTGCATTACTTATCATTTTTCCTGAAGTGTATGTTAGACAGGAATTTTTCAGACTCAAATATTCTGTCTGAATATTTAATTCAGACTCAAAAGACAGGTACGTCCTAATTTCAAATTTTGACGAGAATATTTTTTATATTTTTGGCAGGGTATTTTCATATCTGTCACTTTTGGAAAGCAAATCAGATATATATTCAAATCAATTTGTTTGATTGTTTGTGCTTAGAATATATATTTTGTTTAAGTACGATCGCCTATTATACATTTTATCAGTATTTTATTTCCTTTATAAAAACCGTCTTTCTCCCTTTACAAAAACCGTCATTCTCCCTTTATAAAACCCTATCGGTACAAATCTCTGTCACTCTCAACCATCTCAACGCTCTAGAGACTACCTTTTCTCCTTCTCTAAGATCAAAACTTTTTGTTTCAGATATGATCAAAATGCCTTTCAAGATACGATCTACCTGTTATTTCTGTCACGCCCGAACCCCACGGCGCGAGAGCATCTCCTTCACGGTCGATATAGTACAATGTCCCAGGACGCGTCGCTGACCCAACACCCAAGTAGAGAATCAATATACATGCAGAAGCAATACATAAACAACACCCATACAAAAACGATATGAGATCACGAATAGCATAATACATAAACAACACCCACACAAAAACGATATGAGATCACATATAGCATAACAAAAAAATTACCGTTTACAAAATATACACTTATATTACTATAGGAAACCATTTTACAATATCCATTTACAAATAAAAGATACAAACAACATATATAGACAACAGCCACTACTAGGTCAAAAAACAGGGGAGGTGGCTAAGGAGGTCAACTAACAAAAGGGAAGGAGGGTTACAGTCCAAAAAGTATCGGCTCTCACAGCTCGGGATTAGGATCTAGCCTAGGGTTTCCAGTTTGGGTTTGAACTCGACAACTCTAAAGAACTCTCTAACAACTCCGGGTGCTTATCAGAACTCATCGCCTCGGACTTAGTCTTCAACTCTAAGTCCTGCTCCTGATCATCCTCTACGTCCATCGGCTCGGCTGCCTCCACGTCCATTGGCTCCGGGGCTGGATCTACTACTACAGGCTCGTAATCTATTCCTCCTAACTCATGCTCGTCAGCTACCTTGAACTCATCGTCGAAATTCAAGCTCACCTCCATCTCGGTATTCGTATCTACCACATCACCATCTGGGCACTGAGGGTCTAACTTGTCTTCCCCATTAAACGGGATATCTATTGAGCGGAAGGGTCTAAACTCATCTCCAAAACGATCCCTAAAGCACCAAGCAACGTACTTATGGGTATCAAAATGCATCGTGCCCACATCTGCCCAAACTAAGGCATAGTGCCCAAGGTACATCTCCCCATTCCCTACGGGGTGTACCGACATAGTACGCTCGATATGCTGGGGAATCCCAAAGCGTACTAGAACCTCTGGCATTGTCAAGGTTGGGGGTCTGAAAAGTTGGATTATACAACCGTGAAACGAATCTCAATGAGTAAAAACCCCATAAACTTAAATTAGGCTAACATGCACCTTCTGACAGACAAACCAAACACAGAACAAACAGCACCACAATAACTGACCTAGGCCCTCGGGCCCATATCACTCACCTTACTGACCCTACAGGTTAGACAATTTATAATAATGCCATAGCACATACGTGAACACCTCTAGTCACATGTACGCCACATGCATGTTCATTCTCAATAGTGCTAGTTTCACACACGAGTCACTGAATCTCACACACTCGTACACTGGCCCATGCATCAATACATTTCAGGTGCGCGTGTCTCGATTATAAGATAGAATCTATTTGGGCATGTGCCATACCATGCCTAATAGTTTCTACCACATAATTAGGCACTATGCATGCTTATACAGAACACTGGCTCAATGCTTAATTTATTTATTGGAGCTCGACCCATGTAAAACGCATCAGGTCCAACCCATGCCAATGCAACAGGTTCACATCAATAACAACACTTCGTGGCCAGCGTAAAAACGCCTCAGGCCCAGTGTCTTCTAGCTTGCGTTAAAACGCATCAGGCGCAACACTGCTCACCTCACGAATCACTACCCGCGTAAAAAGCATTAGGCTGGTCGTCTTTCGGACGTACAGGACATCATCTCGCGTAAAACGTATCAAGATGGGTTCAACCTTGCGTAAAACTCATTAGGGTGATTTGTGATTACACAGTCATACAGTCAATTTTATCTGAACCCCGCATAAAACGCATTAGGACATAATTAGGTGATTACATGCTCATGTCAGGCATGCATTCTTACACAATTTCTTCTCATGCCACACTTTCGGCATACATAACGCGTAACCATGCAATACAATACAATGCACCATGAGTATCAAGCATAACTCAAGCACCCAATCCAATTAATGCCATAACATAGTGCTCAACTCACAAACAATGTGCTCACTTGGCCAATTAATACCGTGCAGCCCATCACGCAATTCTTAACTCGACACTTTATTCCAAGTCACAATTAGCCAAACACATACCGCACAATTCCAGCCACACGGGCACATGACATGGAAATTACGAAATCTCACAATTGAGCACTATAATATGTGATTCAGTCAGAGGCCAATCAACCCAAGCATACTCGCCAATCATGTAATCTAATCCTCAAATAGTCAATTTTATCCACTCTTGCATTTCAGCAGCTTCTCATGGTGGTTCCCTCTCCATCGCCCTCGGGCCACCGGTAGCCACTGCCGGTCCCCGGTCGCCGGCCACCAGACGGATGCAGTCATCATAGAGAGCACGTACGCAAAGAACAGAGCACATGCACAAGGGGAGCTCGGGGGAGAAAATTCTCTCTCGCAGAATCGAGTTTCCAGAAAATTTTTCATCCTCATTTACCTCTCGGTCACGTCACTTACAACCAGCAGTAGCTGCCCGATCGCCACCGGTTACGCCGCCGTGAAGAGGCTCCGTTCGTTCCTTTTTCGGAGTCCTCGCTGCCGAAGTACACAGTCTCGGTCTATTCCTCCCTCTGACGGTTCTGGGTCCCGGCGTTACTGTCCCTTACGATCTCTCTCCTTCAGGCGATCATCAATCTCGACCAGAGACGGCTCTGGCAACGTATCCCTCTTCTATGCTCTGTTTTGGCTTCAGCTGAGCATGTTTCAGTGCATGATCGTTTATCGCCCGTCCTCCAAGTCGTCGATTTTGTCTCTGATAATGTTTAAATGAACACCTCACTTTTTACTCCTCACCGATAATTTGCTAAATGTTCTGTCCCGAGCACTTCGACTTCATGTTCATCAGGCGTTCGATGTTTTGCCCAAGTGACTTCCAGTATTGATTTGCTTCTGTTATTAGTCAATCTGAGAGTATTCTAGTGCGATTTGCATGGTTATTATTTGACGCATCAATCCTAAGATATGATTCCTGATTTCTTGCTTGCTGGTCGAGAACCATCATGCATGAGGCCAGTCCAATCTGGGTCTTCTCTATATTGGCGTTAAGCTTTGAACATCTGCTTGCTCCTGTACATGTTGAGATCTTGCCTTTGTTTCGCAAGAGAGAGAAGGTGAATGCGAATCGGAGCATTCGAGAGAGTTTGGATTTGGATTTTCTGGTTCGTTGTTCTGAAAGATGATATATCGTTAATTAACCAGCTTTTTTTTGAGTTCTCTACTGTTTTTGGTGGTGGACGCATAAAAGGTACACTTATATCGTATTTGGCTCTTCTGGGTCGTCGTTCTGAAAATCATGCATGCCTTCTGTTTTTTTCATTTTTGAGGTTCTTTTGGTGATTATCTTTATTAGGTAGTTTTTCTTTAGCTAGAATAAGATTTTGACTTGGACTTCGAGACTAGCTCACGGGTTCATATCCGAAGTTCAAATGACAAAGTTTGTATATTATTTGATCGACTTATATCGAGTTACTTTACCGTGCTCTATATTTTGTCATTTTTTTCGTGTTTGAGTAATAGGGAAAAGTGTTAAAAAAGTCTTAAATCTTTTGTATTAGTACCAATTTAGTCATAAACCTTTTTTTGGTGTCAATTCAGTCCTAAACTTTTTGCATTTGTACCAATTTAGTTCTAAACCTTTTTTGAGTGCCAATTAAGTCCTAAACCTTTTAAATTGATATCAATTCAGTCTTAAATATTTTATTTTTGTGACAATTTAGTCCTTCCGGCCAATTTTGATCGAAATTTGCCAACGTGGATGCCTGCCAGCCGGTGACCGGTCATCGACGCCGACGTGGTGTTGACGTGGACAACTTAAATAATATTTTAATTTTTTTGAATTTTAATTTTTTTTCCTTTTTTTTCTTTTTTTTTCTACTTTTTTTTTTTTTGGTTTCTCTTTCCTCTAGCTGGTCGCCAGTCCGGAGATTGGCCAGAGGCCGAGCCTCGCCTTGGTTGGGTGAGGCTCGACCTCGCCAGATTCGGCGAGGTCGGGCCTCCCCCGACCATGGCGAGGCTCGAGCCCTCGCTGGAGGCCACGGCAAGGGCAAGCCACGCCATGGTCCGGCGAGGGCTCAAGCCTCGTCATGGTCGGGGGAGGCCCGACGTTGCTGGATCTGGCGAGGTCGAGCCTCGCCCAATCAAGGCAAGGTTCGACCTTGCTAGGCGAGGCCACCCTCACTAGTGGCCAGGGAGGTTGAGCTTGCTGGCCTCTGATCTCTTGCCAGTCGCCGGACCAGCGATCGGCCAGAGGAAGGAGAGACAAAAAAAAAAGTGAAAAAAAAAAGAAAAAAAGGAAAAAATATAAAAATTCAAAAAAATATTTAAATATTATTTAAGTTGTCCACGTCAGCGCTACGTCAGCAAATTCCGATCAAAATTGGCTCGAACTACTGAATTTGCACAAAAACAAAAGGTTTAAGATTAAATCGGTACCAATTTAAAAGATTTATGACTTAATTAGCACCAAAAAAAAGTTTAGGACTAAATTGATACCAAAACAAAAGGTTTAGGATTGAATTGACACCAAAAAAAGGTTTAGGACTAAATTGGCACTAATGCAAAAGGTTTAAAACTTTTTTGGCACTTTTTCCTCGACTAATAGAAGGTTTTAAGTCTAGCCTGCGGAATTTTTAACCCAGGGCTCATAACAAGTCCATGTATGTTTTTAGTTTAACTTGTATTGGGTTCATTTTTCGTATTTTGCTTTCATAGTATATTCTTTTGTCTTTTTGTCGTTTGACATGTGACTTTTATTTCTTTGATTTGATATGATTTTTGACTCATATGATTGATTGAAAAATGCTTTCGCAAATAACCATAATTAGACATTTAAATAGAACATACTTAGCAACTTAAAATGAACAAGACAGCGAATTCATGCTTTTGCATCAAAACGAGTTTAGGAACCGAAAGAGTGCTGATTAGACGTTAACATAATCAAGTCACCGAACTTAGATTTTTCTAGCTTCGCTCCGATTAAGCTCAAATAGGCTAATGAGGACTCCAAATTAGATAAGATCTCATCGTTTAATCAAAATCAAATCATCCAACGTCGTGCACTATAGGATTTGGGAGAACTCTCATTGAACGAGAGCAAGCACCCCGAATAGAGGGATTGCTCGTTCCCATTGGAAATTCCGCTAAATCCGCTCCCCTCAAGAGAGCCATGAGGGAGAGCTGCGACGAGTTCTTCATCAAGTAAATCACAAAGGTGGGGCTCAAGCTGTAGAGCAGTAGTGGTCCTGCAATTGGGATACCGCTGTCATCCTAGCTACGATCCATGCCTTTATCCTCAAATTGGAGATATTCCAAGTGCCCAATCCTTTATGTTAGTAAGATTCTTGAAAAATTAAAACCCGGTTGGTTTGATGTTGCCGATTGAAGCCATCAGATAATTTACGTTTGGTGTAACATTTACAAAAATTTGTGAATGCTGGATTGATTTTGGTTGTAAATAAACTATCATTTCTCAATTCTCAACCAAATCAAATCTCCTAATATTCAAATTAGCAGGACAAGGAATACAATACAAACACTACAGGAGTAAAGCATTCAAAATGCATAATCAAAACTCAAAATGCTGACAATCCTATTAAACAAAAGTTCTCCACCGTTCATCATATTTTTCATCACAAAATGCTTAGAAGAACATTATCTACTTGGGAAATGACGGGATAAACTTACGAACGAGCCCGAACATTACATGTCGATAGTGCGAGTTTAGGTAGAGAAAAAGAATCACCCCAAAGAACGCCACTACATAAGATCCTGCAAAACTCCACAAGAAGGCTTCTCTCCAGGAATCGTCCTCCCTGGTATAATTAAAAGATGGCAGTGTCTCCCATTTCTGATTTGAGCCATGACAACTTGTTAATGGTGGTCCACAAAGAAGAGGATTACCTTCATAACTTGCTTCACCAAAAGTTCCAAATTGATTTTTTTGATCTGGTGTCTTGCCTGATAAGTTATTGTGAGCCACACTAAAATCTGATAGCGCGTAGAGCTCTGTTAGTTGTGGAGGGATGGGACCGGTTAAGTTGTTGTAGGAGAGGTCCAAGCTCTCTACATTCTTTAAATTGAAAAATTTTTCCGGGATCGGTCCCGTCAAATGATTGTGTGATAGGTTCAATGAGAGAAGTTCACTCAAGTAGCCGGCTTCTGGAGGAATATACCCTGTCAAATTGTTCTGCGAGAGATCCATTCCCGACATGAGTTTTAGAATGTTGCCCATATAATATTCCAACCTTCTCTTTGTCATGAAGTTCACTTCTTCTAATCCATTCATATAAGTATATGTGTCATCTTCTTTTTGAAAATACAGTAAACGATAATCGACCTTGTAGTGTGATTCCCATGCCCATTCCCAACTTGTCATGGCAGAAGATCTGGACATAGGATTCCCAAAACTTCCGAACGTCAAATCGTTCAAACAAGAAGGAATATTTCCAGAAAGATTATTATTGGAGAGATCTAATATGCTCATATTTTTCAATAGACATAGATCCAAAGGGATTGAACCTTCAAAATTGTTTCCTTGCAATAGAAGAACCTTCAACTTGTGAAGTGAACCGATCCAGTTGGGGATCTCACCTGACAATGCATTGTGTCTAAGATCCAATGTGACCAAATTTGAAGCTCTAGAAAGAAACTGAGGAAACTGCCCAGCAAGCGTGTCATTTGTTAAATGCAAGAACCTCAAACTAAATGTAAAATTGTCACAGGGGGGTATATTTGGCCCAAGGTTGTTACTTGAAAGGTCTAAATAATCGGCATAAAGTAACTCACAAAAGCTCAATGGTAAAGGACCTTCGAATAAATTACTCGACAAGATAAGCCCAATACTTCTAGTAGCTCCAATCCAAATAGGAAGTGTTCCAGATAAGAAATTATGACTTGCGTCCAAAATGATCAAGGAGGAGCTATTTAATATACCAAGCGATATGTCTCCCGTGAAACAATTATTATCCAAATGCAAATATCTCAGCATTGTCAAGTTAGTATACCTTGGTAGCATTTGGCCTTGCAAATTGTTGTTGGACAGTTTCAATGTAGAAAGTGATGCACAACCTTTAGCCAGTGTCTCTGGTATTTCTCCCGTGAAGCCATTATTTGACAAATCCAATGCAACCAATTGTTTCATATTGCCAATTGAGGGAGGGATTCTACCTTGCAGTAAGTTGTTTGATAGGTTCAAATATCTCAAATCCGGGAGGATAGAACCAATTCGAGATGGAAGCTCTCCTTCAATAATATTAGCAGACACATCGAATGACCACATGCTGAGAAGATTCAAATTGGAAGGCAAATGAAATGGACCGGACAAATTATTGCCTGTGAGTTCGAACTGTTTTAGAAATACATTGTTCTCCAATAGCCAATTCGGAAAATTTCCTGTCATTCCGTTGTGGCTGAGTTGAACACCTCTTAGGTCATGCTGTTCTTTTAGAAAGCTGGGAATTAGGCCATTTGCGTCTTTGTTGATCACACAGTTCGATAAACCAAACATCTTTAGTTGAAATGAAGGAAACCAAGTGGGCTCCTCTGTATTTACTTCCAGTTGTTTATGGTTGTCGATGAGGCGAAATACCTCAAGGTTAGAATTATTAGCCAGAGAAGCAAGTAGAAGTAAGCCTTCAAAAGCATTTCCAGAGAGCTCAATATATTCAAGTGACTTGAGATTATAGAGGAGTGATGATGGAATGGCCCCGCTAAAATTGTTATCGTGAACATCAAGCACACGGAGCAAGGTCATATTGCATAAGCATGAAGGAAGAGGACCCCAAAATCCATTACGACTGATATCTAACTCTTCAAGGTTCCTCAATCCGCATAAGCCTGTTAAAGTGGACATTGTAACTATGAGGATCATCACTAAATTGTACTTACATTTGAGATCGTGGTTAGTGTCGAGATTGGAGGATAGAAAGAGGGTATTCGTATAGGGTAATACCACCAAAAATCTCAATTTGGTACACCCGTGCCACATTTCTGCAAAATTAATTTTTATGTCATAAAAAATCCAAAACCGGTATACTTGTGCCACAATTATACCCGTGCAACATTTACCCCAAATTGTGTTAAAACCGAAATTTTTTAGGGGTAAATGTGGTATAGTGTCCTAGTTTGGGGTGAATGTGGCATAGTATAGTAGTTTGGAGATTTTTGTGACATAAAATTAGTTTAGGGTAAATATTCCAATTTGGGGTAAATGTGGCACTATACCGGTTTATGAGACTTTGTAACAAAAAAAATTAGTTTGAAGTAAAATGTGACATAAGTGTACCAGTTTGCGGTTTTTGGTGTTAATAGCTGATCTATATATTATTCAACTCTTTCACAATTATAGGTATCATGTTGTACAGTTTTTTGTAATTATCCTTTATATTTCATAATTCATATACATGCACTTTCATGTTAAATAGAGCCCTTTGAAAGCAATTTTTTCTTCAATGGACTGTTTGTATTAATAGATAGTTTATTATTAATTTGATGATTTCATCTGTGTGTGACATATGTGTTATCAATCTTATTTAGATCAGTCCTCGTATCATCATATGAAAGGGATGCATACTAGAATCAGACATCAACATTATTGTGTGTATTTTCAACATAAATCTTGTCCATTCTTTTCGAATGAAGAACTTTAATGGTGTAAGGAGATACAGTAAATTGAGTCCGTTAAAGGAAAACGGCGGTCCCTTGGAGGAAAGGGCTGTGTTCCCCGCTTTCTTTTTTATCTTCATCCTCCTTTCTTTGATACGAGTTTGCATAGATCACTAAGTTTGCTTTTGTTTTTCTATTTGTCTAACGATCGATGCATCCAATAGATATGAAGACAGAACTTGAGCCAAAATATTCGAAGCAAAATTCACAAATACTGAAAAAATGCCATAGAATTTAATTAACTTTGTTCTCGGCTTAGTATTATCAATGGAAAAAGTCATTTGGAATTTAATTTTTTGCTATAATTCCGCAACTTATGAAACATTTTCTTCCCCTCATCAATCTTTCAACTCCTGATTTATGATATTTTACTAAAGAAATAACTATTAGAATTTAGTAAACTTGTGCTCCTCTTTTATTTCACATCTACTCCGATTGGCGTAATTTAAGAAATCATACCTACATCATCTTCTTACAGAAACATAGTACTTTTAGTTGATTTAAACAAATATTGAGAAAATATGACATTTATTGGTAGCAATACATGGAAAAACATAATTTAAAAACATTTTTTCAAAAGAAAATGGTGTCTTTAATTTTTTTATGTTTTAGTATTCATGTACCAATTAGTTATTCTTTTAAGTTTTGAGAAAGGCCCTTCTGTTCCCGCCTAACCCTATTAAATTCCCACGAGGAGCTAGTAGCCATTTACGAAATAATCTCTGGTTATCATATTTTGCATGCATTTAAGAGAATGGTTAGATGCACCAGAAGATGGATCCAAGGATCACTATATGTCAAAACAAGTAATACACGTAGAAAGTCAAACCCGACCATTAAATAGGACAATCGTTTCCCCTAGCCAAAATATACTAAACATATCAAGACAAATGTGGCACTACTATTGATGAATCGTATACATAGTGATGGTAGTGATAATGTTGAAGAAACTGGATTTGCATATATGCTTTTGATATAGTAATCGGGAATTTGAGACAAGTTCAATAGGAAGAAATATAAAATCATAACTGGGTAAAAGATGAAAATTGTCATACTAAAGGAATAATTTCATAAATTATTCGTTCTAAGTGGATATTTTAAAGGAAAAAACATTAATGTTGGTTCAAACAAAATTTTAAAGATTTGTGAAATGCATGAATTCTACTAATGACACATGCAGAAGTTTGACCACCATTTGGATCTAATCCGTAAACTTAAGATATTGTTTGATTTTGATTCCTGATTAACTTTTACATATACTTATAATTCTTGGACAAATTTTGAACTCGTACGGTATATTGTTATTTTGGACTATTTGTATCTTTTTAGCAATAACTCCTTGTATCTGTTATGGCATCAAACTATTGTTCAGATTGGTCGAGAAAAAAAGTTACGTAAAAGTAAAAGCATGGGGACTAAACTTCAATCTTCAACGATCAGAGACTAAATTGAAACTGATCCAACTTTTAAGGATGCCACAATCATGACATACATTTACTTATGGCTTTGATAGGAATTTAACTAAATCCTTCCAACTTCAAGCATAGGTCAAACAACTATATGTGCTTTTGTGATTAGCACTTATCTAAATATAAGTCCATGGCGCTTAGTAATTTAAAGAATTTGTGCGGCCAAAATATGATCTCTGGAGGACATCGAATATAGTGCAGTCATGCCTTTTATGTTCAAGAGTATCTCACCTTATCTTATTTTGAAGAGGTGATAACCAAAAGCATTTTCAGAGAATTACCTTCCAAAAACTTTGAAGCATTCAATCCACAACCATTGATGTATAAGGCCTTAAGAGATGTCATCCTCGTAATGTCCGCAAGGAAATCATTGGCTAATTTGTTATTCGAAAGATCCAGCACCTCTAGATTCACACCTGTGATTGACAGAAGGTTTTCAAAATTGAACCAGATCAAGGCATGGTTTTATATCTTACACGTACCTTCGAGCTGGATGGAAGACAAATTTTGGGCCTCCACTGAAGTTTGCTTGTACCATGGGGGGACTTGTTCCAAATAATTAGAAGATAGATATAGCCTCTTCAATCGCTTCAGGTGTAGAGTTCCATTTAAATCTGATTATGGAAAGATCCATGCATACCCAATAGTTAGTAAATTATCTACAGATATCAGATTTCCAACCATCTTCAATTTTTTGAGAATAACTATATGCTCGTGATGAGGAGCTTTTATTGGTAATGCATATATGAACATGGACAGTGAAGCTCAAAATGGAGTTGCATCGAGAACTCTTGAGATAGCAGGTGTTAGTACAATAATCGACTTAAATGGTGCTTGCATTGAGGTAGAACCCACAGAGCCAATGGATGTAGTAGCCGCTAGATATGAGTTCAATCTCTTGACAAGTGTGGATGAATATTGCTTTTGCTTTCTGTGATAGATGAGATTGAATATGGAAATTCTTGTAGAATAGATAAAAGTGCAAGTAGAATTGATGTTCTGATAAGCTTCCTGGTAATAGAGACATTCAAGTGCAGCTTATACTTGGAAGATATCGGTAGCGGTCAAGGAGCCCATAAAGAATGTGGGAGAGTAGCAGAAAATTTTTCAGGTATTAGCGAAAAGTCTAGGTAATAGCAAAGCGATTGTAATATGGCAGACATTGAGCCTAGGTGAAAAATTGTTAAAATATGGCAGACATTGGGCTTGCTTGCGCGAGGTCACTACCTCATGCAAAACAGCGGCCCAGCCTCGAGCAACCCCGGATTTGGGGTTGCGGCTTTCTTCATAGCCCCATTTGGCCACACGCCCGGAGAGAGAGAGAGAGAGAGAGAGAGAGAGAGAGAGAGAGGGAGGAAGTCGGGCGGGCGACGGCAGCTTAAGGGTCGCAGAGCTCGTGTGATGGTAGAAGATACATACATAGAGGGGGTGGGGAGAAGGGAGGGACGGAGAGAGTCTGTTCAGGGAGAGTCTTTTGCGTTATAACGTCACCACCAACAATAATGCTGGAAAAGTAAGAGAAATTGAAGTAGTATACTCGACATAAGCGAAGCAAGATGGGGAAAAAGAGGACATTCTGAAGCCGAAGAGATGGTGAAGCAGCATGTCAAGAACTTAGGATGTATGGTCGATACAATGGACGACAAAGAGAAAGCGGAGCTGGAGGAAGTGCACAAGAGGCGGGTGGTGGAAACCATAAAGGTTCGACCCAAAAAAACAAAGAAACCATTAAGGTGCTAGCCTGACAAAACAATGCTGGTGGAAGCTGTCTTGAATTTGCCATTCTTGGACAAGGCGTTCTCGGAGTTTGGGAAGAAGCTTCCCGGCGACATCCCGTGGATCAATTCTCTTGCGGTGGCATCCAAAGATGAAAGGATCATCCAGGTGCCAGAGGACAAGATGACCCAGAAATTGGCTGCAAGATGATAACAACTCCATCTTGAGAACGGATAAAGAGATTGGGGAGCTCTCCGAAGACATCAATGAATTCCAGAGTAGATTAGAAAGAATTAATGGCAGATGCGGACGGTGATAGAGACCTCTGCTTTAGGTCAACACCCTCGCCTCCGACTCCCGCTAGCGCCATCGCGGCACAATCGAGCCTCACATTCTAGACTGAGGTCAACCGAGCTCTAGATCTGAGATCTAAGGCTCGACTTGATCTGAGGTCCATAGGGGCCAGCAACAGCCGCAATTGAGGGTTTTAGGTCGACAGCCACCGTTGAACCCTGGCGAGGGAGTTGCCATAATGGCGGGAAAGTGGAAGAGAGAGGTGGGGGTTGGGTGCAAGGAGGGCTCTTTGGGTGGCCTTGTTGAGCTTAGAGGCCAAGTGCTAGGTCGCCGACATTGTGTGGCTCGAACAGAAGCAGGGCTGCGTCGACCAAGTTAAGTGGGGCAAGCAACGGTAGGTGGCGACGACGATACGTCGCCTAGTGGTGATGAAAATTTGAAAAGCTGCTTGGGGAGAGAGAGCTTGTTTACTCATTTGGGAGTACTTCATCCCCCATGCTTTGATTCTATTTTCGGCTTCTCAAATTTGGATACATTCAAGAGAAGCGCAACAAAGTGAGGATCCATCAAGGATAATACGATCCATCCACCATTACAGGGAGTATATTAGCAGAAAAGGGAGCAGAAAAAACGCTATCCTTTTAATCTCATATCAATTATATCACTTGATTTATAATGAAATTTCTTACTGCTTTTCTTAAGTCTATGTATTGATCATAAATCGGGTTAATACTACAAAAAACTCCAAACTGATACACCTGTGACAAATTTACCCAAAACTATTTTTTTGATCACAAAAACCCCTAAACTGGTATATCTATAACAATTTTACCCCGAACTATTTTTTTGACCATAAAAAACCCCACACTAGTATACCTGTGACAATTTTACCCCTGAACTAATTTTTTTGCCACCAAAAATCCCAACTTGGTACACTTGTGACAAATTTACCGTCTGTTAGTTTCCATTAAATTTTACTATCAAATTGCTAAGTTTAATGACATGTGATAATTGACATGTGTACCGGTTTTGGGTTTTAGCCCTCTGTTTGTCACAAGTTTATCAATTTGTGATTTTTTGTGATATTAATATAATTTAATGGACACTAGCAGAGAGTAAATTTGTCATAAATATACCAGTTTGGAGTTTTTAGTGGTAAAAAAATTAGTTCGGGGGTAAAATTGTCACAGGTGTATCAGTGTTGGGTTTTTGGTGGTCAAAGAAATAGTTCGGGATAAAATTGTCATAAGTGTACAAGTTTTGGATTTTTGTTGGTCAAAAAAATAGTTTGGGGTAAATTTGTCGCAGGTGTACCAATTTGGGATTTTTTGTGGTCAAAAAAATAATTCGGGATAAAATTATCACATGTATACCAGTTTAGGATTTTTCGTGGCATTAACCCTCGTAAATCTAATCAATCACCTTATGTGTGAGTTTTCCTATCTAATAGACTAAAGGTTGACCTGGAAAGCAGTAAGGGTGTTCTGATTTTCTTGCATGTCCGGATGCATGGTTAGAGCGGCTTGGGATTTTGGAACCATGCATCCAGATAAATATAGATGTCGGAAGATGTAACCAAAGTAGAAAATAAGAAATGCAAATAATTATAAGAGAAAAGAAGAAAAAGGAAATAAAGGAAATAAGTTATAATATTATTTGTATACTAGAGAAGGAATGATCAGGAGAGAGAATAAAATAAATGATGATTATCACTGTACTTTTATGTATTTATAATTTCAAATACATCAAAGATAAATGTGAGAAAGAAAAAACAAATGTTCGATAAAATTAAGTATTAGTCCCCTCAATCCCTTCAAATCCCTTTATATGAGGGATTTAAAAAACACATAGCTACACATATAATTCCTCTTGATATGATCTATTCTTCTTTTTTTATCCGGTCCCTTTCTTTCCCTCCGTCCTACCATTACACTCCCTTTAAGATCCTTTCTCATCCCTCTAAATTAATCCCCTCTACCAATCTACTTTTCGTGATTTTTTATGTTTTATTTTTTGCAAACCTTATGGCACTCGTAATTTGGCTTTTACTTATTGTAAACACTCAAAACCTTTACAAAAATGTAATTATTAATTTGTAGAATGATAAATTTGATTTTCTTTTTTTTTCTTTTTCCTTACAAAAAAAAACTTGATTTTCTTTTTCTTATTTTGAATCATGAGAGGAAGTCACAAGCTCCTCAATATTAAGTAGATTTTGGTTCACTTCCAATTCCAAATAAGTGCAAAATTGTTGGAGTGAAAAATTCTAGCAAGTCCACCCCTTTTATGATAAAGAAAAGTCAGAATTTGATAAATCATTGCTTACAGAGCTATTTCTACTTTCGTTCTTCGTACTTATCATCGTCATGGAAATGAGTCTCGTAATTAATTCATGATATGTGCAATCAACTACTTTAAGGATTGCATCATTTGTGCAATCATGTGTTTGTCATTAATGCACTTAATTCACTTTTATAGTTTATAGCACCATAGTATGACATTTTTTCGTTGTCCAAAAGTAAACTATTACTTTGAAACATAATTGAAATAAGAAAAATGAAACAAATAACAGAGAGAGAGATTCACTTGAAAGTTCAAACACACTGAGTAAACGATTATTTTGAACATATTTAGAGAAAGGAAAAAAGAAACAAATTACTGCGAGAGAGAGATTCACCTAAGAGAGAATGCTGACTTAAATCCAACACTTGAAGTTCCTCCAAAGGAAGGAATAAAGAGGCATCAATAACCAAACCCCGAGACCCTTCTCTTTCGCGGCCCAACCATTCCGAATTCCTTTCGGTCATTTCCCAGGACCACGTTCTCCATTCCCAACCGCGCGGTTCACCTAGATATAGTCCAGTCACTCGCAAAGTGGTGTTATCGCACTCCACGCTTTTCCAGCCACAACAGTCACTATCGTTGTTGCGCCACGACAGAATAGAAGACCCATTGGGGGGGGAGAGGGCGGCATCAATGTCAAGCAGTGCATTCCTCTCTTCTTCCGAGCACCCCATGCTTCTTCCACTCCCCATCGATACCAGCAACACCCAAGTCCACGTACACAGTAAAAGAAACTTCATGTTTATCTATATGGTGTTTTGTGCGTTTATCTGTTGCTTCTGCTTCACCTTGTGCAAACTTACGAGGGTCATCTCCTTCATTTATATGTGCAGAGTCTTTCCCCTTTGAGTGGTCATCACGGTTGGGCCAACTCCACGAAACAACCATTGGCAAAGTCGAGTATGCTAGGGCCAATTCCCCGGAACACGTGATTATCGCCGGTGACTTGACCCGGAACTTCTCCAAAAGAGAAAGATAAGATTATAAAATGAATATTAAAAAATGATAAAAATGATTGTTAGCAAATCAAAAAAGATAAAAATTTACCATTTGATTTCACCAAAGCTATAAAAGAAAAACATGTGCCCTAATATCGCGCCACAAAAAGAAAAAAAAAGCCGAGATAGATGATGTTGTTAATTTTCAGCAAGTGTTATTTTTCTAAGAACTATCGAATAAATGGGTACTTACTTGGACTTATTGAAGGGGAAAAAAAAAAGGCAATTTCCATGAATTTGATAAAGCGATCAAGACAATGCAGATCAACTTTCGGTAAATCTCATAATTAATTATGGCATCAATAAACCCAAAATAAATTAATTATCATTGTATAGACTAGTATAAAAGAATATAGTCTTAAATTTGGGCAACGCTCGAATACTTGTTAGTATTTGATCAAAGTCTTTTTAAACATCGTGTCACGACATAAGGTGGATTTAATCTTGAGCGAGGCGTCTTTCTTCCAAGCACCCCGTCAGTTTCCACTTCCCCCCAATATGGACACCTCCCAAGTCCACTTTTTTTTTTATAATATTTTGTGGATTATGAGACACTATTATATGAGTTTAGTGTGTGTATATAAATATATATAAATTGAATCTGAACTGCTAAAGATAATGCATTCCATGAGATCGGATGGCCCAGATACAATTTAACATATGTATTGCGTTCACAAAATACTTGGTCATGATATGTGGGTAATACGTTTCCATGATTACCACGATTGTACCAACTCCACAAAACAACCATGGGCAAAGTCAAGTCTGCCGGGGGCCAATTAATTCCATGAAACACGTGATTATCGTCGTCAACTTGACCCACAACTTCTCAAAAAGAGAAAGATCGAGATTATAAAATGAGAAAAAATTATTATTAGCAAATCAACCAAAAAACACGTGCCCAGGAATTACTTCGCAAGAAGAGAGAGAAATAGCTAAGGTTTGATGTCGTTAGTTTTTGGTGCAAGTGTTGTTTTGCCAAGAAATATCAAACAAATCGGTATTTGTTTGGACTCATTGAACGAAAAATAAGGCAATTTTGATCAATTTGATAAAGCGATTGAGACAGTACAGGCCTACATTCGGTATAACTTATAATTACTAGAAATATCGATGAATGCAAAATTGATTAATAGTTTATAAAAAAACATAGTCTTAAACACCCGGATACTTTACTAGTATTAGATAAAAATATTTTTAACCGTCGTGCCAAGATAGAAGCAAAACCATTGGGTTGCACGATATGATGGCTTTCTCCTTAAGGACTTGATCATTTTGTATGGGCATTGCTCTGGATGTTCAGATGGGGTCTCGATTAGTGTCACCTCTATGGCTCAAGGAAATAATTGGTGAAATCTGCAAATTACAATTGGGTTCTTTGCCGTGATTTCGATTTAACAGTGATTCGTAAGTAAAATCAACCTTCCAAATTATTACTACTTGAATAGTTATTTTGGGAGTTTGCATCTTTGCTCGGCAACCCATTACTTGTTAGCATAATCGCTTGATCTATAAAAATTACCAACCAAAGATGTTGTATAACTTCATTAAATCTTTAATCAAATACATCGAAATAGAATGGACAAATCAATCAAATAGAATACCCAAAACTTGTAAATCCGTAAGTTGAACATACAGTTGGATTCATTATATCATGTTCTAATTTTTTTCACCAAACCTATATTTCGTTGAATGTTTGAACGCCTGCTTCATCATGTAGGGACTCTTGTATAATTTGAGCAAGTCATTTTGGTCACTTGCAATAAAAGTTGTGAAATGCTTTACCTTTTGGATAGGGACGTCCATTATAGCTTTGACCCAAATTTCTCCCAAGTCTTCTTGGCCACCTGCTATAAAAGCTGGGAAATGCTTTACCTTTCTGACAGGGATGTTCATTATAGAGAGTAAGTGCCAAGACCTAGACTTAACTTATGCTTCTTTAATGCAAAAGCAATGTGAAGATGATGAAAAAGAGAGTCGGCCCAGTAACTCGATTTCTCTTTACCCCTAATGCAAAAGCAATGTGAAGATGACGGAAAAGCTAGTCGGCCCAGTAACTCGATTTCTCTTTACCCGACAAAACGCTAGACTAATTTCTTCTCTTTCTCATAAAGCACTTGGCCAATACTCCAAAAATTGGGTCAATGCTAGGTCAGCCGGACCCTTGTCCTAACACGGATTTGAAAAACGAATTGGAATTTTCTTTGAGTGTGGAGTAATTTTATCCGGTAATATTAATCACCACCAGATAAAAAATTCACCAGTAATTTAAGGAAATCCCTCCAAAACACCATAAAACAACTTTACAACATATATAATTGGATATTCGTAATGTAGTAATCCAACCGTTAATAGTCACTGAATTGGAAGTTTCTTTCCGTCCATTTTTTTTTTTTTGCAAATTCACGTCTAATTTCCTTTCAGGGTCATAGTGAGTTGATGGAAAGAGAAATATGGTGGAAGTTATTTTTCCTTCCACTTTTTGTAAATCCACGTCTAATTTCCTTCAAGGGCTAAATTTATTGGTAAATACCATGTGTCAAATTGTATTTAATCATCTTAGAGACAGCGATTAATCTCCATGTTAACTCACTATCCAACCCTCCTCTCTTCTCTCAACTTACTCTCTCTCATCCGCGCGTACACGAAAATGATCCCAAAAATGATCGAGCTTCTCCCCACGAGACATCAGATGGGATACGTGTAAATGTTGGTGTCATGCTCTTGTGCGTGTCTCTGATGCGAAGCTTCAAAACTTGACATCTTTCATTGTATTATTGCTATTTTCTTTTCTCATTTGTGCCCTGCAGGCCTATATTTATTGGTTGATCATCCTATTGTCTTTACTGGAGCTGTTAATGTTGGATATATAGGTTGTGTTTATTTCCCGAAAAATCACAAATTTGAAATATTATTCTAAAAGCAATTACTTATATCGATTACAAAAATGAATTAATAAGAAACATTATTATGATAACGAAAATGATTAGGCAATGATTGTGGTTGATGATGAAGATATCTTCCGTTGATTTATTTTTTAACTACCGCAAGTAATTATTTCTACATAAATATTTACAAGTCATTGCTTTTCCGTGAAACAAACACACAAGTGAGTTTTAAAACCCAGCCTCTTTCATTTTTATTATTACTATCCCCATTAGTTTACAGGGTTTCTAACTTGGTAACAGAGTTAGGTTCTAGCCCAGTTTATTTCACATATGTGATCTCACATTCTTTAAATTCCGTGTACATCGGTTGGGAGAGACCTTGTGGAATGATTTATAAGTGAACACCCACCCCTAAATGGTTACTGTCTTGTGTGATTACTTAGATTATTTTTGCTTTTGAAGCTTGTCAATTATTCTGAAGCTTTAAAATGTTCCCTGAAAATATTATTTACTATTGGAATACGATAACAATAAGAAGTTTGCTTGCCCAACCAAGTATTATATTTGAATTTTTTGGTGATATCAGCTCAGCGCAAAAGGTCAAGATAACATTTACTGACAACAAATAGATACGTCGAAGCGATCTGAACTTCATATAATGAATAGAGATTAAAAGTGCACAAATCCATAATTAATGTTGGTTTTATTCTTGTGTTTCCAAATTACAAAGGGACAAAGGATAAGTTGCACTTGAGAGAATAAAGGGCACATTTGCAAGTTCATGGAAATTTAAGGGATGAAAGCCAAATTTTAATGCTCTGTTTTACAGAATTCTTCCATATAGCTATGCAAGCAATAGTTTTGTACATCCTCAAAAAGAGAAACATTTCCAAATTTTAATGCTGTGTTTTATGGCGTACTGTGTGTACTATGTTCCTACTTCACCATATGCAGTGGTGAGCTATTTATTTATATAGAATCGAGAATGTCAATGGACTCAAAATAGTAAATTTTATTTATTGGATTGATAAAATGAAAATCCATAGTACTTTGCATTATTAGCTTTAGGAGTTGGTAAGTAGCTGATGCGAAGCTGCTAGCGCGTCTCCTTTTGTTTTTATTTTTTTCTTTTTTTGTCTTGCATACTTTTAAATTTGATGCTTCTTAAGTGCCAAGCGTCCGTAATTGTGATTCATTGTCCGTGTCAGGTTGGCTTGCTTCAGCATGTATGTCAATCTGATAATTTTTGTTCCCTATTATTTCCTTTAAATATTTTACCGTGTTGACCAATCCATCACGTATTAGTAAATTGAGATGTTTTTAAAAAAAGAATCACAATATGCACGTGTGCTTTTGCTCTTCGTATGTAGAATCTAAACGTATTCATAACAAAACAAGGGGAGTTATTTCAACAGTTACTGCAAAAACTTATTTCAACTCATATACTGACCGTTTATTTACATTTGATTAGTTGAGATTATCTACATAGGACATTGTGATCAATTATAAGATGAGATAGACTACAAGGATCAAATAAATTAAATTAATTAAATCAATGGATATGTCCAATTGTGCTGATATGCTTGATCTAAAAGTTCATTCATAGAGGACACGAGCCAATTGTACTAGCATATAAATGTTTATATGAGGCTCATGTACGTCATTTATATATGCAGCCCTTTCAAGTGATTATCGTGGTTAGTCCAACTCCACGGCACAATCACGAATCATGGGCGTGATTAGCGCCAATGACTTGACTCAGAACTTTTTAAAAAGAGAAAGATGAAAATGATGAAGTGAATATGATAAAAAGATAAAGAATGACTATTTGCATATCAACAACAAAACTTTACCAGTAATTTCACCAAAATTATAAAAGAAAAATATGTTTCCCTGTAACGCTTCATAAAAAAAAGATGAGATAAATAAATAAAACTTGATGTTGTTTATTTTTATGTACAGGTATTGTTTTGTCAATAAATATGAAACAAATGAGTATTTGTTTGGACTTATTGAAGGGAAAATAAGGGCAATTTCCATTGATTTGATAAACCAGTCAAGCCAATGCCGATCAACATTCAATATATCTTATAATTAACTTGACGTATCAATGATTGCAAAATCGATTGACTATTAACATTTAGAATAATTCAGAACATATAGTCGTCTTAAACTTGTGCAATGTATGAATACCTAGCTAGTATTAAATAAAAATCTTTTGTAATCGTCGTGCCACGATAGAAGAATACCCATTCGGGTTGTTTATGGCAGATTTAATCTTGAGCGGGCATTCCTCTCCGGTCTCTCCTTCCAAGCATTGCTATTATCTTCCACGTCCCTCCAATATTCGGCACCACCCAAGTCCACATGCCCATGTACAGTAAAAATGAAGGACTATGAGAAACTATTATATTGAGTATAGTATATGTATTGAATGAATACTAACCATTGAAGCTAGTTAATCCCACAAGATTTGATGATCCATATTCAATTTTTATATGTATTATATTAATGAAATTGCTTGTGGCCCGTGAGTTGATCAATTCTGCGAGGGACCTCTTCGACTCAAAGATGCAACACATCTTATCCTCCCGCGTGGTCATTAAAGCTTGCAGTGACCCAGAAAATTGCCAAGGAAAAGCAAGCAAACCATTTCAATTTTGTTGAGAATTAAGGACATAAAAAATGATGGAGAAGAAGGTAGGCACCACAACTGATTTAATCACTGGAAAAAAAAAAACCAATCAAGTTCCTTATGGAAATTTAATGCTCAATTATAACCTTAAAGGCCAGAAGCATATGGAAATATATTATTTTTGTTATGTGGCCCCCAAATCACATGTGCTCAATGATTCGTTACATTGTGTGGATCCTACGTAGACTCACCTGATCTACTAGTTTTTTTTTTTTTTTTTCGGTCATAACCTGATCTACTAGTTAGAATGCATTGAATTATATGCTCCGGGTCCAAGTGCAAAAGTTGCTTGGACTATTCATTTATAAATAATAAGAAAGTTCGGTAGAATAGAGATTTGTGGTTGAGCCACATCATGGCAAAACTGCATTCTTTCCACTTACTATAAAATTACTTTGAACATATTAATTAGATAAAGGAGCTTAGTTTCTTATTTAACATTGATTTTCCTTAAAAAATATTTTAAAATAGATTCATTTAATATATTAAAAGGTCATTGCTGAATTAGCTATTATATGTTGAATAGTACACGATGACTTAACTATATGCGTCAACTCATAAAAAATAAAAAAAGTGAAATATCTTAATATTGACCATTACAAAACATGTTCTTATATTGGTTAAGGATTTTGCAATATATATGTGCTATACATAAATTCTCTCATTTATGTTAAGAAAGTTTGCAATACATAAAGCTTGCAATATCTGATAACTTTCATCTTATGTATCCACATGAAAAGGGTTTTTGTGCGTTAGATGATGTGGGAGGTTTTGCAATTAGTGTTTGTCACTAAATTATCTATTGTTACTGCTATAATTGTTGTTATTATTATTGTCATTTGTTGTTGTCATCGTCGTGATTGTTGTTGTTGTTGTTGTTATTATTATAAAAATGTGAGCTTTTGAAATTAATGTAGGTTATTGAGTCTGATCATTTATCACCTTCTCAATTGCACCTTACATACTAATTGCAATTGCTGAATCTAGGTCATGACCATGACGTTCAGTAGCCGAGAATCTTTAATCATTAGTATGTATTAGGTTAACGAAAGGCCGTGAGATTATTAGAGGACGTGAAATTCCAGGCCGTCATGTTATTTTTGCCTATGACGATTGATTTCCTCGTGGGCTACACGATTTGATGACTTTCTATCCTAAATACTTGAACATTTTAAATGGCCATTTCCGAGGATGTTCAAACTAGGTTTCAATTAGGGTCACCTATTTGTCTCAAGGAGACAATTGGTGGTCTGCAAAGCACTAGCAGATTCTCTCGGGTGATTTCTGTTGATACGTAAATTTTGGCTAACAATTTAGTGATTAATCGCACAGAAAAATTAGGGGTCGATTTCGACACCTAGCAAAAATAATAATTGAAATGCATATAGATTTTAGGAGCATTTATAGTAATAAGCTCACATAGTTGCATTTGCATTAAATCAATGGCGAATGGGCTTAGTTAAAAGCCCACGAATAAAGATTTTCGTCAAACTTGTTCATTATCATGGGTGGAATTTTCGCACGCGGGATATGAAGAATTTTCGGAATATATGCATGATTCTCGATCAATATATTTTTGGTTGGGCACTTGTGCAGAAATATCTTTCATGATTTCCTGAAGATGTCCACGATTTTATAAACTTTGTTTTTCGGATATTTGTGGAAATATGCAAGATTTTGTTGGCAAGTGGGAAAGAAATATTCATGTAAGGACGTATATTATTTGAGTAATGTATCTTTCTCAAAACAAGAAAGAGTATGCTGCCAAGAAGATCTCCCCGTGCTTATGATCAGAAGAAAGATATAACTCTAAGGAAGGAAAGAAATAAAATATACATTCTGCATAAAGTTGATCACGTTCTTTCCCGAAAAATCTAGGTTGTCTTGCATATAAAAGGGGACTCTCACAATTTTCAAAGATAAAATTTCTGAGAGCACCAAAGACACACGTGAAAAATTGTGGGAGCATAGAAAAAGACGAAATCTTGAGAGAAAGAGGGGCCTGTTGACACCTAAATTTTACTAATCATTTAGTCGTAATTTGCATAGAAAATTAGGGACTAATTTTTAACCCCTAAAAAAAATATTTAAATTGCATAACATATAGTTTATGCTCATTTTAATTTAATCGCATTTTGCATCGGACCGGTGATGGCGAACGAGCTTAAATTTCATCGAATGGGACTCGGTTCGCTCGGAAAGGCAAGGGCCGAAAATCACGAGTCAAATAGGTTTGGTCGTTTTAATTTGAGCTTAATTCAGCCCATTATGTTCAATTAAATTAAAACCCAAGTTAATTCAGCCCGCTTAGGAATTAAATAAAATCAGAAATTAGATTAAGGCCTAAGCCCAAGTCTAAGCCCATTAGGACTAGAGAGCCCATCTAATTGACCTAGGTTAGTATTATATAAGCATGTTTAGGTCAGAATTTTAAGGGGACAACACATAATTCAAATTTGATTTTTAGAGAAAGGCAAGTGTGAGAGAGAAAGTGACGTCGCGCACCACCACCGGGGGCACGCCGCACGCCGCACGCCGCCGCACCGCCGTCGTCGCGCCTCAACCGCCCGCCGACGTCGCTGCCTTCCGCTAATGCTGCTGCCGATGATGTGATCAACCGGTTCAAGCGGCTGAACCGGCTGATCGGCGACTTCCTCCGGCGATCTAGAACTTGTGACAACACTCCTTGGCGTCTTCACATCACTGTGGTGGCCGGTTTCTCGTTAAACGACCGCTGGATCACATCTCTTGACTTGATTCTTCATTACTAGTCCACTAGTGCCGGATCGAATCGATTCTCACTATATTTTGTGCAATCTATTATCATAGGTCGGCCGAGCTTTCCGAGACTTCTCTGTGTTGTTTTTGATCTGAATACGGAGGCCGGATTGCTCGATTTCGTGCTGGAGCATCGTTAAACAAGGTAAGTGCACTTGGACTTTGTTCTGTAAAATCGTGTACATAGAAACCAGTATGCTTGAGATGTCGATTTCAGCTCGTTAATGTCAAAATCTTGTGAAGTGATGAACTAGAGAATCGTAAAGCACGTCTTAAGTTTTGATTTGATATATCATATGCCTCAATCGGACCTGATTTGCTATGTCAAAATTATTTCGGAAGTTAGGATCAGAATCTAGAATATGATGTTGAAGTCTGTTCTGATAATGTTCTGACTGATGTTGTGTTGTTCCGTGATTTTTATGATTTTTTATGATCATTTTTTGAAAAAACTTTATTCACGAAAATTGTAGATCACATCTTTGTCTGTTCACCATAAAATTTTCATAAAATTCCAAGCATGTTAGCATGATACGATCTGCAACGTCATATATGCATGAATCTGATGACAGATCAGTTCCAGATTGACCTTCGTGTGTCCTTCAATTTTCATAAATTTGTGTGTTCGAAATCTAAAAAATTTTTCTTCATGAAAGTTCATACTGAGATCGAGATCTTTCCATTGATACTAATTTCATCAAAATCGAAGGTCATTTGGATTTTCAAAAGGAATTTTCACAATCTGATCAGTATCTGTGTCTAGATCTGATTTTCATTTCTTTAGAATTCAGAAGATGTTTCTCCGAAATTGACAAAGTTGGAGATTATCTGCAAATTAGGTGATTGAACATTATCCTATATTTTTTAGAATATTTAATTTCCTAATTCGCATGTTTTGAATATTTCATGAATATCATGTGGATATTTAGATATCTTAAGATAATGTTCGATATATCAGCAATATTTGAAAATATTCAAAATTAGGAATCGTTCCTAATTTAGCAACGTATCTGGACGACTATCTGACCTTATTCCTAAGGTACGATACGCGGCGATACGGAAAATTATTATCCTATCCATAATCACTTGGATACGATAATGATCTTTATCTGCTTTCCAAATTTAAACGATCAACTTTCCGTCAATATCTATAACCCTATAGATATGACCGATAGTTCGATTTTTGTGCCTAATCCGAGTTTGAAACAAATTTGGCGGATCGCGTTGACGATTTGAATGTGGTTACTATCCTTGTCTTTTTTTTATTATTTGCTTTCCTTTAAACAGAAAATTCAAAAAATATCAGTTAGGATTTGAATTTGAGTTTTGCATATTTAGGGAACCCTAAATGTATCTAGAAGATAGAGTAATTATTTAATTTAAATTAGGACTTGAGATAATCTATTTCCTAGTTTAAATTAAGCAATATTCTAATCTTATTAGATTATTTAGGTTATTTTTTAATTCCGAATTTTCATGAAAACCCCAAAAAAAGAATGAATTGCTTTATGGTAGATTAGGATAGATTGCATTCTTAATTTAAGTAATTTATTATTTCGAATTTTAACAAAAATCCCAAAAATAAGTCATGTTATGATATGTTAAGTCATCATAGGTTGCATGTTATTTTAGGCATATTTTTATTCCGAATTTCATTAGAAAATATCAAAAATAAATCATTTACCCGTCATCAGAATTAGGTCATGTCGTCGCATGACATAAAGTTTGCATGCTAGGTTGCATTACTTGCATGTCATTTTTGCACGTCATTGCATATAGATTAAATTTCATTTAAATAAGTGAAAATCAAAAGAGAAATTGAGTGAGTTGCTTATTAATTAAAAATCATATTAGGATGTTAATGTGATTTTCTAGCTAACTATGCAGATGTTTGCGTTGCTTCGAGGTAAGTAATTCTTCCAATCTTACAATTTAATATTCAATTATTGAGTGTTAAATTGGTGGTTTGCGCACCCGCATGAACACCTCACATGTTAGTAATTAAATTGAAATGGATTCAAACTGCATGCCAAAATATTTTTGAAAAGAAAAGGTACCGAAAGGGCGTTAGACTAGATCTAGTGTAATCAAGTCCCCGGGCTTAGAATCTCTGGTTCGTAAGAATAAAACATATCTCCCTATGTTTTATTTAGGTTTCTAATCGATCTACCGTAAATTGATTAGTGGCGACTCCAAGCATAAAAATATTTGCATGTTAAAGATTTAAACCCTAAGTTGTGAATTGATAGGGCTTGGGAGGGCCCGAGTTAAGATTAGTCTTAATAATCTATTAGCCCGAAAAATGAAAATTTTTTAGGTCGCGACAGGGCCGTAGCTTTACGAGGAGAGAGAGTGCTATGAAGGTATTGTGGCGCTTGAAGACAAGAAGAAAGCTGCAAGAGAAAAGATACATGAGCAGGAGGAAACCTGCAACAAAAGAAGAATTTTTGTCTTTTCTCTGCAGATTTCAGCACCAGATTTTGATTTTTGTGGCCCACCACTGCAGCAAATTGTTCCTGCCATCAACCTTTCGCTGCTTTGGTGACACCGAGACCCTCATCGATCAAGCGAAGCTCCAACTACGCCAATTCAGTCCAAACGCCGCCGTTTGTTATCCTATTTCTTTGCTGCACTGGAGTTTTCTTTCGCAGGTTTTCTGGTGGCCTTCAAGCAACGCCTATCAAGCTCACATTGCATTTAAGCAATTTCCATTTCTATTACTCAATCGGTAACAAGTTTTAGTTAAGCCCCGACGTGTTCAATGTTTGTCACGCCCCGGACCCTGCCGAGCCCACAACATCCCGCCACCGGTCATATAGAACGTGATGTCCCAGGACGCGTCGCCGACCCAAATGAACAACTCTAGCGGAAGCGAAATAAAACAACCCAGACAATAAAGTATAACCAAGGAATAGCACAAACGCAATTTAATACACACACGACAATAACTTGAATTCACAATGTGCATACATTAGCTCGCTAGGGTTAAAACCACCTTCGTCATCAAAAAGGAACAGGTGGCTAGGTAGACTACTGATTACACAAAATGGGACTCTACCAAAAAGGGTCTTGGCCCTGCTCCTAAACATCCCTACGGTGCCTAATTCGGATCGGATCCTGAAAATTCTGTCTCTGAGTCTGAGTCGATCTCAATCGGGTTCTCCTCCTCATCTCCCTGTTCAACCGCCATGGGCTCCTCTTCGGGCTCGGGCTCAGGTACTAGCTCTAGTTCAGGCTTGGGGATAGGTGCCGGTATTGGACCGGGGCTCACCGGCGGACTATCGGGATTTGATACCTCGCCGCCGGGAACGAACTTGCCCCAGGGCTCCCAATTGACCGCATTCTCATTGGTGTGCTACAACCCTTCAAAACCTCGGATTGACCTAGAATTCACCAACCCGACCTTATGAGTCCAAGCTAGATAGTCGTGGCGCTCCAGCTCATCTCGTTCTACATCTACCCAAACATAAGTGCGGTGCCTAATATATGTCTTGTCCGGATTCAGACTCGGGTATTTGTTATCCTCATGCACCATATGCACGGGGATCCCAAAATGCATAGGTGGCGCCATACTTAAGGGCGGAGATCTAAAAATGGTTATTTAATAATCGTGAGAACGAATCTCAATGTCGCGACCTAAAAAATTTTCATTTTTTTTTCGGGCTAATGGATTATTAATACTAAGCTTAACTCGGGCCCTCCCAAGCCCTACCAATTCGCAACTTAGGGTTTAAGTCTTTAACATGCAAATGTCTTCATGCTTGGAGTCGCCACTAATCATTTTGTGGTAGGTCGATTAGAAACCTAAATAAAACATAGGGAGATATGTTTTATTCCTACGAACCAGAAATTCTAAGTTCGGGGACTTGGTTACGCTAGATCTAGTCTAACGCCCTTTCGGTACCTTTTCTTTTTAAAAATATTTTGGCAGGCAGTTTGGATCCATTTTAACTTAATTACTAACATGTGAGGTGTTCATGCGGGTGCGCAAACCATCAATTTAACACCTAAGAAAGCATTAAATAAATTGCAAGTTTGGAAGAATTACTTACCTGGAAGCAACGCAAGCATCTGCATTGTTAGCTAGAAAATCACATTAACATCCTAATATGATTTCTAATTAACAAGCAATTCACTCAATTTCTATTTTGATTTTCACTTATTTAAATGAAATCTAATCTATATGCAATGACGTGCAAAAATGATATGCAATTAATGCAACCTAGCATGCAAACTATATGTCATGCGACGACGTGACCTAATTCTAATGATAGGCAAATGATTTATTTTTGGTATTTTTTTTAAATAAAATTCGAAATAAAAAATGCCTAAAATAACATGCAATCTAAAAAATGATAATTTAATCTATCCTAAAGTGACTTCTTTTTTGGGATTTTTATGAAAATTCGAAATTATTAAATATCATAAATAATCCACTAAGATTAAAACAATCTTTAATTTAAACTAGGAAATATGCTACCCTAAATCCCAATTTAAATCAAATAATTATCTTATTCTTTTGAATATATTTAAGATTCCCTAAGCATGCAAAATTTCTAATTTAAATCCTAGCTAACATATTTTTTTTTGAATTTTCTTTTTAAAGGAAATAAATCAAACAGATAGATAATCACCACGATCAAAATCAATCCACGCAATCCACAAGATTTGTTTAACTATCTTTGAATTAAGGAAACGATATAAACCGACGATCATATCCATGTGGTTATGGATATTAATGGAAGGCAATTCGTTTGAATTTGAGAACAAAATAAAATTTATTATCGTTTCCAAATAGTTATGGATATGATAGAGATTTTCCGTGCCACCAAGTATCGTATCTCATGGTTGAGATCGGATAATCGTCCCGACACGTTATCAAGTTAGGAAAGTTTCCTAACTTTGGGTGATTTTTAAATATTTGCGGATATCACATACGCACCCAAAGATTACCAAAAATTCATAATAGATAACAATATCACCCATATTATGTAATGAAATATTCAAAACAATATCAGATGAGATCGTTACCTGATTTGCGGATATATTTCCAAATTCGAACTCGCGGATCGGGATTGCGGATCAGGACGAGCGGCGGTGTGATGGCGAATGGTGGTTTGCGGTGGATCACGACTCAGGCTGCTTCGCGGTGATGCTTGCTGAAGAGTGGTTCAGTGCGGCAAACTTGCGGTGAGATAACAAGGCAGGAACTGGCTGGTTAACCTGCGACTCTTTGAAGAACTCGAACAACTTGGAAGACGGGAAGATGTATGATTGTGGTATGTTTCAGAGAACAAGACCCAATGTATTTTCTTTTTATTATTCCGCCCACACGTTGGAATTCTCTATTCACCAATCAAGCTCTCTCTTTTACTTTGACCATGCGACCCACCGCTTTGGCTCACAATTTTCTCTTGCACCTCTCTCGGCTAGATGCCTTTTCTTTGACCACCTAATGACTCTTAACGCTAAGCTGGATTGGACCTCCTGGGAGCGGCTCAAAACGATGAAGCTTTGTGGGGGCCATTGGACGGAATTGCAGCGGCAAAGAGGCTGGCGTTGCTCCGAGTCCGTCGTGAGAGGTTGTTGTGTTTGTGATCGAAGCTTGTGGAAATTCGTCTGGGCTTTGTGACCGGAGCTGCTTGATTCGTCGGGGATCACTGCTGAAGGATTTTGTTGTGCAACACAGCCCGACGTAGCTAGGTGTTGGAATTGCAGGAACAATGGGGGGACAACAGCAACCTTGTTGACTAGTGTAAATCTGCAAAAAGAAAAGAAATTCTTCCTCTCTAGCAATCGTCCCTCCCTCACGTGCTCTCTTTAAAATTTCTGATCTTGAAAATTGTGAGATCCCCCTTTAATTTCTGACCTAAACATGTTTATACAGTGCTAACTTAGGTCAATTAGATGGGCTTACTAATCCTAATGGGCTTAGGCTTGGGCTTAGGCCTTAATCTAATTTATAATTTTATTTAATTCCTAAGCGGGCTGAATTAACTTGGGTTTTAATTTAATTGAACATAATGGGCTAAATTAAGCTCGAATTAAAACGACCAAACCTATTTGACTCGTGATTTCCGGCCCTTGCCTTTTCGAGCGAACCGAGTCCCATTCGATGAAATTTAAGCTCGTTCGCCATCACCGGTTCGATGAAAAATGCGACTATATGTTATGCAATTTAAATATTTTTGTTTAGGGGTTAAAATTTTAATCCCTAATTTTCTATGCAATGAACGACTAATTAGGTCGCAAAAATTTAGGTGTCAACAGCTGCCCCTCTTTGAAGGTGAACTCACAGAGGTTGCATTCAAAGACTAAATGATACCTAAATTTTGATCATGCAGATGCAAGCAATGATATTTTTGTCGGGATTATGAGTCCCATTTTTTTAAAATGCAATAAGAAATGATGCATGCTGACATGAATGGAAAACATACCTGGAATTACTTACCTGACAGAACGATGGCGCAATTCGAGGCATGACTTTGACTTGTATGTTGTTTTGGCAAATGTCTGGGCTAAGTCCCTTAGGTTTTACCTGATACACTGTTGATGAACTTCGATGATCTGCAATTAAGTCAAAACACACGAAGAACGCTCGACGTATCCAATCATCGTCTGGATTCGTGAGAGCAGTTTCGACCTTTACAAACTACCTATACATCTCTATAGGTGTTTGCAAAGATTTGGCCGCTTCACTTATACCTGCTCATAAGTGAACTGCGGGGGAACTTTTGAAGTCAAGAGGATATTCCGACCTTTACATATACCTGCTCATATGCAAAGATTTGGCTGCCTCACTTATACCTGCTCATAAGTGAACTGCGGGGGAATACCTGGAGTTGAGAGAATATTCCGACCTTTACATATACCTGCTCATATGCAAAGATTTGGCCGCTTCACCTATACTTGCTCATAGGTGAGTTGCGGGGAAAATCTTCTCGAGATTGTATGAAAATTTGTGATTTTGTGAACAAAGGGGCTAGTCCAAGTGTTCAAGGGTTCCTTGACAAAGTACCTGGATATCATCAGAGGTACCTGAAAGGTTTGATCAATATACACCTAAACATGATCAAAGGCATCTAGAGATCGCAACAAAAATGATCAAATAAGGGACCTGACGATTGCTCGAACAGGGTGGGAATACCTGGATAGTCATAGACATCTAAGGGATAGAGATATACTTACCTGGTGATATCTCCGACTCTTGAGGGTGTGTCTCATATTAGACACGGTTTTAGGCAACATATAATATGCATTCGCATTATCAAGAACACATATACACATGCACTATGATTTCAACTGGTTTTTCATGCACGATGGTTTCGTCAAATCGGCATTACAAACTTCGCTGGGGATAAATTATGACAAGACAATCCGAACTCACAAGCGGGTATCTTGAAAATGTCGAATGAAGGACTTTCAGTCCGAAAGGTCTTTCACTCATTCTCATTGAAAAAGGCTAATTTATGAGAATCTCTCTATCTCACCATCATCATGTGGACAAGGATTCGAGTATTCTCGCAAGCGGTAGGACCTTACCAATCTGAGAGGTCTTTGCTAGGAATGTAACATGGCTTGGTCAATGGCTTAGCAAAAGGGACTCTTTGAGTCAAGGCTATTGAAAGAAAATACTCCACAATTGTCTCCGGGTTTCAAGTCAAGAACCCTGCAAAATGAGATAAAAATGAACTTGCTCGCACTTCTTCGAGCTAAGCTTATAAACATCTGAAATTCTACGTTACTTCAAGTGCCCTAATCTGAAGAGACTTTGTAAGGGACGTAACGTAGGCTAGGCTCATGGGTTGAGAAATAAATGGATCATTAGGCTCAAAATGTGTATAATTGGGGTAAATAAGTTGGTGATCATCTTGGCATTGTCACCGGTCTTCTTCTTCACCAGGGATTATCTCCTCGGTAGATGTTTCATTGGCTTCGAGAGTTCATCACTTGATTCCTTTGAGACTTGTAGGATTACTGCTCTACTGGGGATGATTTTGATATGTCATATCCTGACACATTTTTTGTTGGGCATTGGCCTTGCTTTTATCAGGCACACTGCTTTTTTTTGCCCTTCCTTCTTTTTTTTTTTTTTTGACATTTGCTGCTTGAACTTAGAAGCTCCTCGTCTTTTGTCTTCTATCAACACTTCGGATATGCAGTTTAGACAATGATGACTTTTGCCTTGCCCCAGTGTGGAGGATGATCACCAACTGGGTTTAAGAAACGAATTTACAGGCTCAATTGGGCTTAGCAAAGGATAAAATGTGTATAGGATAGAAAAAGAAATGCTCTTTGTCATTCTAAGGCACTTGAACTTTGCGTGAATTCATCTAAAAAAGCAACATTCGAATATAGATACAAGTGAGAGCAAGAAAATTTCTATTCATTTTTCACCTTATGATGCTGACTTACCTCCAATTTGCCCCGATGTGGGGTGGTTCTTGACATGGGTAATTTGAAAGAATTTCTCCAAGCATTTAGGCTCAAAGTGGTGAAACAATGGATAAACTGTAGTATTTGGGATAGAGAAATGAAATGCCTCTTGTTATTTCGGTCGTCGTACCTTTTGCGAGATAACTCTTTACCTTGCAGACATGGAATTTTTCCACTCAATTCACCGAGGATTAGTGCATGGGACTGTGTATAAGATAGGGCTTGCCTTTCATCATCCCAATGTACCTCATTCAACACATTCAATTCATTCCACATGAATTGTCAGATTGTCCAAATGGATTTCCCCCCTTGAAATCGATGATACAGATTGACAAAATAACCATGCAAAAATTAAAGCCAATGCAAACATCTTAGCTTGAAATTGTACGAAATCATTTATTCATCAGTGAATTGTTTGCAATTCAAAACATGAAATCAAACATTTGAAAATTTTGCTGCAAAATGTGAGATTTTATCAGAGATAATACATCTTCACGGCATCAAAATTAACAGGAATTGAGAACTCACGACCATCTATTTCTGCAAGAATCAGGGTACCTTCGGGAAGCACCTTTTTTAACCACATATGGACCAATGTAGTTTGGGGCAAATTTACCCCTAGGAATAGGAAAGACTGGCAGTACCTTCCTTAGGACTAGATCATTTACTTTGAAGTGTCTTTGACGCACTTTATGGTTGAAAGACTTACCTACTCATGCGGCAACTGGATTGGGCGTTTCATCTCACTCTCAGGAAGAATTGCCTCTATTTTTACCTCTTTAGTTTCTCCAAAGTCACTCAGGTTAACGATGACAGTTTGGTCTATTGTCAGGACTTTAGGTTTTTCATGATACTCAAGATCACGCTGAAGGTCCGAGGAATCATCAAGTTTGCCGGCATCATTGGGATCAATCTCGGTTCCATATAATTCATGATGTTGGACCATTCTCATACCCTCACGTGTCACAAGATTTTCTCTGAAACATAAAATAAGGGATTCAGAGGACAAACAGGGCTAAACATTGCATTTTTTTTGTAATTTTTGTTTTTTTTTTAAATTCTTTTTGAAAAAATTTTAACACGAGGGAGCATGAAGAAGCCCAGGCCTCAGAATTCTCTTTGGACTATATTTTTCTTTTATCGGTTGGATATCATCATCGGGCTAGTTTGATGTACCTCAACATGCCCTCAAAAACTGAAAATAACTTGTAATTTCATTGATCATTTCAAAATGAATTACATTTATTGAATGGAAATTGCAACAACCAAGTCCTAGAAACGAGAACGGAAAGCAGCACCTAAGACGGGGCAAGTCTTAAAAAGCAATAAAAATTCCCACGCAGGGGAGTGTGCGAAAAAAGTAAAGATGTTACTCTTGCGGGCCAGTGCCCATTCCCTCTAGCGGTCCTTCTTCGATAGATCCAATGAAGACATCATCGAACAAGGCAGTAATTCCTTCCATTGCATCATCAGAATCTCCTGTCATTTGAGGTGTTGGATCATCCATACCTCCCCATCCGTCAGAGATAATGTCACGGGGGTCAACAAAAAAACTCGGGGGTGCTGAGTACTTCACATAATAGTCGAACTTGCCGCTCGGTTGCCCCAAAGTGTCGATCATTTCCTTCTCTTCGTCAGCTTTAAGCGTGCTCTCTACGATCTCTTCATCATCGGTCGCGTCTTCGAGCGGAGGCATGTTTTCAGGCAAAGGATCGAACTTGTCCTTCTCAGTGTTCAACGTAGCAAACTCCTCGTCCCAGTTAATGACGACCTCGGAGATAGCGGAAATGATGCCAGTGTGGTCAGCATAAACGATCAACCCAACTTCTACCATCCTTGAGATTCTCTCCCTCATGATAGTCAGGGAAATGGCCTCATTACTTGGGTAATAACCGGCTTTCACCAACTCACTGTAGACATCGGTGGTGTATATCCTGACATTCTTAACTCGACCAACATTGAAACTGAATATGGCATTCACATTGCCCGCGTGATCAGGGAGCGGGTTGCTCTGAACATTCGGCTTAGCGGGTTGGAACGAGAAAGCCTTCGTGTCCAGGAGGTTCTGGATTCGATGCTTGAGGACATAGCAATCGTCGATTGAGTGCCCCAGTTCGTCCATGTGATAATCGCATTTCTTTGATGGGTTATAGTTATAGAACTGCTCAGGATTGGGCCGCTTTGGCTCAGTAGTAAGCAAGCCTTTCTTTCGGAGCACTGCTAATACTTGAGACAACGATCCGGGGAGGGGGGTAAATTGCCTATTGTTGTTTTTCTTCTGAAAGGGTTGACGACCCGAGCTTTGCTGTTGGGTTTATGCTACTTGGATTGTTGGGATAGGGTTAGCGTTTCGCTGGCCCGGTTGGCTATAAGTCACATTCACTTCGGCTATTAGTTCTTTCTCCTTTCTTGTACTAAATCTTTTGGTCGATGAAGACGGCTCTACAAACCACCCATCCTTCAGTCCTATCTCAATCTGTTCACCTATGGGGATGAGTTGGTTGAAGTTGTCAGCCGGAATGGCCACCATCCAATTATGGTACTTGAACGGGAGAGTTTTCACGAACATCCTCTTCAACTCACTGTCAATGGGTTCCGGGACGACCTAAGTGGCTAAATTCCTCCATTTGATAGCATAGTCTTTGAAGGACTCAGTCTTTTTCATCTGAGCATGTTCGAGATCATCACGGGTGGAAATGATGTCTGTTATGAACTTGTACTGCTTTAGGAACGCCTCACTAGCTTCCTTCCAGGTTTTGAGGCCATTTATCTTCTTCATAAGATACCAGTTCAAAGCAGGACCCGTTAAACTAGCTTGAAATGCATTGATCATCAGAAGTTCGTTGTCAACATACGAAGTCATCTGTACATGGTATAACTGCAGGTGGGCTTTTGGGTAGGAGGTGCCATTGTACTTGTCAAAATCTGGCATCTTGAACTTCTTTGGGATTTTGATCTGTGAGTATAGGGACAGATCAATCGAGGGTGAATCCTGTGAACCCTCTAGCTGCTTCACTCTCTCTTCAAGTTTGTTGACCCGTTCATTAGGTTTTTCCTTGTTGACGATAATCTGGACGGGGTCATCTACTAAATCGAGAAGATCGTCATCTTCCTCACTGTCGGCATTCTTTCCACCTTTATGCTTTGGGGCTGATGCCTCAGGGGATGCAGGAATGGGAGTCAGTCGAAGGGCTTTAATCTCGGCGGACATCTATTGCATTGCCTCAAGGACTTGCTTCATTTGGTCCTCAATGCCAACGACACGATCTTGTAAGTCAGTTTGATCGGCCATTCTAGTTCTCGATCGTGTACGAATAGGCGATCGTGATCGGTCCGTAATTACCTAATTTGCATGAAACAGGCATACATAAGTGTCAAGCAAAATCACACGCCGATCCATGACATTGGTCTAACCGTTCTGAATTGAAAATACCTCTTTATTGAAATGACGAAAATTTTACAACGACTAATGACTTGAAATGATTTAAACAAAATGTAAAGACAAATGTCTCAATCCCTAAACAAATTCAAAGACTAAAACTGAAATGAGAAAACAAATTCAAGCCTTTTTATTTAGCTTGATCTATAGACATAAGCTCGAGCTATCTTGGTTGCCTTTTCTTGAGCTTCATCAGCCTTCCTCTTAAGACGGTTGTTCTCTGAGCGAGGAGTGGTCTTGAGGGGCACCTTGGGTATCTTCAGGAGTATCTCTCACGGGATTTTGTGTCGTCGAATGTACTTGGTTGTCGCGAAGTAGGACTTTTGCTCCCCCTTGAGCTATTCTTCGGGTCGAGCTATCTTTAAAACACGGCACTTCTTCCACATCTTCGTGAGTTGAGCTACGGTCCCTTCGTGGTCTTCACCCTCGTTGGAGAAATCGACATGGAGGAGCTCGGGTTGTAACGCCGGAGGGAGCCCCTAGAGAATCTGGTACTGTCGGGATACTCTGGCGGGGTAGTATTCGATTGCGCCAGTGAAGCCCAAAAGTGGAACCAATCCAACACCATTACACATAAGCCGAGCTTGCTCGACATTGAGCCAACTAGCATGCCATTGGAAACCTTGGGGTCTAGCATTTTTCATGAAAATGATCCATTCGGAGTAATGATAATCAGGTGCGTTCTCTTGTTTTTCTTTATACTTCAAAACGGGATGACTAGAATCACTAAGCTCGGATATCGTGAGTAAATCGCCACATCCTTTTATGTGAGACAAAAACCAAATTTGCAAAAGTTCAAGAGGTGCATGAAATGTTTTGTCAACTTGTTGCTTAAATTTAGTAAGGGAAATAAAAGTTTCGGCTAAAATGGTGTTGACAAAATTCTTTTCAAGATAGACTTGTTGGACCAACCATACAATTGACGGATTACATGAATTCTCGCAGTGAGGAAAAATGACGAACCCGAAAAATGCTAGTAAAAAGATTCTGCCCTTTTGAAAAGGTGTGGCTTTTTCAAAACATTGACTTAAGAATGAAAAAGGACATGTTCCACGATTTGCTTTCAAAACTTTTCTTAACTCGTCTTTTCCGACATTCAAAAATTCCGACAACATTAATGTGGAATCGATTCCCAAAGGTAGTGTGATTAACTTCGATCCTAACGGTTTTCCAATGATCACGCTATATTCTTCCAAAGTTGAGGTGAGCTCATGCTTACCTAATATAAAGGTAGACGTCTCGGGACACCAGAAGTGTGCTAATGCTCGAACGAGGCCGGTATGGACTTTGATTTCCAATAAGGGGAGTAGCCACCCGATGTAGCCCTTAACTAGCTTTTGGTTGGTCGAACTGAGTAGATTCCACCAGGCACGGAGCTCGTCCTTAGGAGCATCAAGAATCCGGATGTCTGCCCCTCCCATAGTATATAGACCAAGACTCACGACCGACCTAATGTCATGGGCCGACCAAAGAAAATACGAAACATAAATTACAAGATAAAGGTTTAGAAAACTTACTTCACCAAGTAGGATCTTGGCAATCACATAGACATACACATGAAATGTAAGGTTCGATTTCTATCTAAACTCTGGCTTGCAAAGTGGAGACGCAAGGATTACCGGGCTAAACCAGTCATGGTTGTGGTTAGGCCGGGGTTCCTTTGACTCCGGCTTAGTCAAGAAGTCGACCCGGGTTGCAAAGGGTGCAACCATGGTGGAAACTCAATGACACCGTGAAAGAACTTTCGGGACCAAGGAGGACGACCCATACCACATGGATGTGGTCGGGGTGTCCACTATCTCAGTACCATCCTAAACCTGTGCCGCCCAGGTCCGGCAGTGGGTAGTGTGTGCGGTGTAGTGTAAATGTAAGGCATGCACAACAGGTTATATCATACAGTGCTTCGTGCATAAAATAAATCATACATCCAAACACCTCCCTGCAAAACAAAGGTTAACAATCACTCCTCCCCTTATACCTCCCATTCTGCAAAAACATTTAATACCTAAAATGTTAGGGACGTACCTGGGATCCTCGCTGCCAAACAAAAAATATTTTTTTTTAAAAAGAAAAACTGGCCTAAGTTCACTAAGAGTTTTAACTCAGGTCCCCAGCGGAGTCGCCAAGCTGTCGCGACCTAAAAAATTTTCATTTGTTTTTCGGGCTAATGGATTATTAAGACTAAGCTTAACTCGGGCCCTCCCAAACCCTACCAATTCGCAACTTAGGGTTTAAGTCTTTAACATGCAAATGTCTTCATGTTTGGAGTCGCCACTAATCATTTTGTGGTAGGTCGATTAGAAACCTAAATAAAACATAGGGAGATATGTTTTATTCCTACGAACCAGAAATTCTAAGTTCGGGGACCTGGTTACGCTAGATCTAGTCTAATGCCCTTTCGGTACCTTTTCTTTTTAAAAATATTTTGGCAGGCAGTTTGGATCCATTTTAACTTAATTACTAACATGTGAGGTGTTCATGCGGGTGCGCAAACCACCAATTTAACACCCAGGAAAGCATTAAATAAATTGCAAGTTTGGAAGAATTACTTACCTGGAAGCAACGCAAGCATATGCATTGTTAGCTAGAAAATCACATTAACATCCTAATATGATTTCTAATTAACAAGCAATTCACTCAATTTCTATTTTGATTTTCACTTATTTAAATGAAATTTAATCTATATGCAATGACGTGCAAAAATGATATGCAATTAATGCAACCTAGCATGCAAACTATATGTCATGCGACAACGTGACCTAATTCTAATGATAGGCAAATGATTTATTTTTGGTATTTTTTTAAAATAAAATTCGAAATAAAAAATGCCTAAAATAACATGCAATCTAAAAAATGATTATTTAATCTATCCTAGAGTGACTTCTTTTTTGGGATTTTTATGAAAATTCGAAATTATTAAATATCATAAATAATCCACTAAGATTAAAACAATCTTTAATTTAAACTAGGAAATATGCTACCCTAAATCCCAATTTAAATCAAATAATTATCTTATTCTTTTGAATATATTTAAGATTCCCTAAGCATGCAAAATTTCTAATTTTAATCCTAGCTAACATATTTTTATTTTAATTTTCCTTTTAAAGGAAATAAATCAAACAGATAGATAACCACCACGATCAAAATCAATCCACGCAATCCACAAGATTTGTTTAACTATCTTTGAATTAAGGAAATGATATAAACCGACGATCATATCCATGTGGTTATGGATATTAATGGAAGGCAATTCGTTTGAATTTGGAAACAAAATAAAATCTATTATCGTATCCAAATAGTTATGGATAGGATAGAGATTTTCCGTGCCACTGAGTATCGTATCTCATGGTTGAGATCGGATAATCGTCCCGACACGTTATCAAGTTAGGAAAGTTTCCTAACTTTGGGTGATTTTTAAATATTTGCGGATATCACATATGCACCCAAAGATTACCAAAAATTCATAATAGATAACAATATCACCCATATTATGTAATGAAATATTCAAAACAATATCAGATGAGATCGTTACCTAATTTGCGGATATATTTCCAAATTCGAACTCGCGGATCGGGATTGCGGATCGGGACGAACGGCGGTGTGATGGCGAATGGTGGTTTGCGGTGGATCACGACTCAGGCTGCTTCGCGGTGATGCTCGCTGAAGAGTGGTTCAGTGCGGCAAACTTGCGGTGAGATAACAAGGCAGGAACTGGCTGGTTAACCTGCGACTCTTTGAAGAACTCGAACAACTTGGAAGACGGGAAGATGTATGATTGTGGTATGTTTCAGAGAACAAGACCCAATGTATTTTCTTTTTATTATTCCGCCCACACGTTGGAATTCTCTATTCACCAATCAAGCTCTCTCTTTTACTTTGACCATGCGACCCACCGCTTTGGCTCACAATTTTCTCTTGCACCTCTCTCGGCTAGATGCCTTTTCTTTGACCACCTAATGACTCTTAACGCTAAGCTGGATTGGACCTCCTGGGAGCGGCTCAAAACGATGAAGCTTTGTGGGGGCCATTGGACGGAATTGCAGCGGCAAAGAGGCTGGCGTTGCTCCGAGTCCGTCGCGAGAGGTTGTTGTGTTTGTGATCGAAGCTTGTGGAAATTCGTCTGGGCTTTGTGACCGGAGCTGCTTGATTCGTCGGGGATCACTGCTGAAGGATTTTGTTGTGCAACACAGCCCGACGTAGCTAGGTGTTGGAATTGCAGGAACAATGGGGGGACAACAACAACCTTGTTGACTTGTGTAAATCTGCAAAAAGAAAAGAAATTCTTCCTCTCTAGCAATCGTCCCTCCCTCACGTGCTCTCTTTAAAATTTCTGATCTTGAAAATTGTGAGATCCTCCTTTAATTTCTAACCTAAACATGTTTATATAGTGCTAACTTAGGTCAATTAGATGGGCTTACTAATCCTAATGGGCTTAGGCTTGGGCTTATGCCTTAATCTAATTTCTGATTTTATTTAATTCCTAAGCGGGCTGAATTAACTTGGGTTTTAATTTAATTGAACATAATGGGCTGAATTAAACTCGAATTTAAACGACCAAACCTATTTGACTCGTGATTTCCGGCTCTTGCCTTTTCGAGCCAACCGAGTCCCATTCGATGAAATTTAAGCTCATTCGCCATCACCGGTCCGATGCAAAATGCGACTATATGTTATGCAATTAAAATATTTTTGTTTAGGGGTTAAAATTTTAATTCCTAATTTTCTATGCAATGAACGACTAATTAGGTAGCCAAAATTTAGGTGTCAACACTCAATAAGCAACACCCTATACCTCACCTAGGCTGATGCGTACTCAGATAAGTCTAACATGCGAATCACCAGACGACACGATCAATTTCACACGACAAGCTTACCTCACCTCGAATCACGTGCCAACCCTACATATTAGTTCAAACAAAATAATGCAAGAATAGTTCACCACCATATCACAATTACCCAGCACACACGCTCTCACTCGCATTCAACCAATCCAACCAAGCAACCACACGTACATTTAGCCAATCCAAACAGTCACATCGCACACACATGTCCCACCGACTTTCCTCTCACGGACCACCGTCAACACGTTTCAAGTCCGGTCTCACAAGCGCACAAGCTACATAATTCAATCAATTCCAATAGCCGCCGTCAACACTTCCCACGCCATAGCATTCAATCAATTCCAGTGGCCGCCGTCAACACGTCCCAAGCCACGCTATTCAAGCAATTTCAATGACCGACGTAAACACGTCCCGGTCCATCACACCTTTAACGGGCCACCGTCAACACGTCTCAAGCCCGCATCCAATTGGCACATTGGCCATTCATGCCTTCACACGGACCGCCATCAACATGTCCCAAGTCTGTAGCCCTCCGATCAATCCAGGCTTAAGATCGACAAGCAAGCACACGCCATTCAATTTGATCGATTTCACGTCAATTGCATCAAACAACCCATATTCATAACTCAGTCCAATTCACAATTCGCCACCTCAATCCACAAACCCGACGTTCAAGTCGGCCACGCACAATCACCCAAATCAAGCATATTATTTAATCTAATTCAAATAGCATAATTATATCATAATATAATTAAATTAAAACACGCCATAGCCGTTCTAAACCCGAGACAAGTCCATAAAATACCAAAAATACTAGGTAGGGTTTAGAGAGTCACTTACCAAGTTTTGGCTCGGAAAAAGTTGGCTCGGGCCTAGAATGGCATGAGTGAACAGTGTGGACTAGGTGCGGGCGAAGGCGTGATGGGCACGGGGCTCTGCCACGGCGCTCGGCTACGGGCACAGCCCTCGACCACGAGCTCGGCCAAGGCGCAATGCCCGGCCACTGGCTCGGCCACAGCACGGGGCTCAGCCACGTGCTCGGCCATGGCACGGGCGCGGGCACGGGAGCGGCTCAGCGGGGCAGGCAGCCAGTTGGTTGGCTAGGGGGTGACGTGCAGCAGCAACAGCAACAACAGCGGCGAGGACAGCAGTGGAGACGGTGACGGTGACAACGGCGAGCAGCAGCAACACGGCGCAGCGGCGGGTTGCTCTCCGGCGACCGCGAGACGTAAAGGAAGGGGGAAGAAGGTGGTTGAAGCAGGGTGGCGCGGCTAGGGCGTTCGTCAACGGCGACGGCGATGGTGACGCTCCGACGTCAAGGCTGTGCTAGGGCGCTACTTAGACAGCTAAGCAGCGACTGGGACTCGTCGAGCGCAGCGGCGAGCTCGAGCAGTAGCTGCTTGCTCATGGTGGCATCGGGGAAAGCAGTGACGATGGCGGTGGCGCTGTCGAGCGACGGTGACGGTGGCAGTGGCGAGCTCTTGGAGGCTCAGTTAGCTGAGCTGGCGGCGGCGATGGTCGGGGCGGCGTCAGACAGAGGTTGGGAAGCAGTCAAGAGGGAGAAGGAGGAGGGAAAGGGGAGGGGTGGCGGTGGCTGAGGGTGGCGGCGACGGGGTAGAGGCGGCAACCGAATGGTGCGCGGTGGTGACGAGCGGCGGTTGGCAACGAGCGCGGTGGCGTCGGACTAAGCAGAGGTTGGGCACGGCTTGTCGGGGGTGGCGACCGAAGAGAAGAGAGGAAGGGAAGAGAGGTAGAGAGAAGTGAAAGAGAAGGGAAAAGGAATAGGGAAGAGAGAGAGAGTGAGAGAGAAGAGAGAAACGTCAGAGGGGGGTGTGCGAGCGTACGTGCATGCGGCGATGGACGTGTGCATGCTGGGAAGAAGAGAGAGAGAAAGAGAGAGAGAGAGGGAAGAGAGAAGAAAGGACAAAGGGAAGGGGAGAAAGGGGACAGACGAACGGGGAAGGGAAAAAGAAACGTGCGGGCAGGGAGTCGGTGTGGTAGAAGGAGAGAGAAAGAGAGAGAGAGAGAGAGAGAGAGTCAACGCGCACTCGAGCGCGATCCAACGGTCAGATTTCGAATCTGAAAACGATCCTACGGTCCAAATAATTTCTAGAATATAATAAGAGATAAAGGCTATGAAAATTAGAGCAAACTAATCAGAGGAAGGTTTACTAGTCCAAATTCGTACCTAGTCGAAAATTCCACTTTTCCACTATTTCTAGCAATCTCGACGTTAGCCACGTTAATATCGACACCATTCGATTTATTACGTCCCGAAACTCGAGAAATTCGACACCGAAGTTTGGGCTCTAAAAAACGGCCAAATTCGATCGAGTGCGATTTTAGCGAAATCTCAAAATTTGAAAACGATAACCAGGAGTGATCAGTTCCCGGGCAAGATTCTACTATAAGTACACTGACGAATTACACGTTTTATAAATCCTAAAATTGGGTCAAAATCTAGGATATCACAACGTTCCTAGCTACAAGCCATCGTCCACACCGAAGCAACGTTGCCATGCCACGGTGAGCCTCCATCGCCGTCGCCTCTCATCGTCACTGCCACGTCCGCCATCAACCACCTGTCACTCGCCACCATCTCAATCCGCAAGCCCGAGTTCAATCCGAGTTCAAATTTGGAATTATTCGCCAATTAGGTAAGATTATCCGAATTTTTCTTTGAAATATTTAATTTCCTAGTTTTCGGGTGTTTGGAATATTTCATGAATCTTTTGGTGGATAGCTAGATATCTTAGGATAATTTTGTAATATCCGCAATATTTGAAAATACCCAAAATTAGGAATCATTCCTAATTTGGCAACATATCTGGACGACTATCCGACCTTAAGGTACGATATGCGGTGATTTGAAAAATTGTTATCTTACCCATAATCACTTGGGTACGATAATAGATTTTATTTGCTTTTCAAATTTGAACAATCAGCTTTCCGTTAATATCTATAACCCTATAGATATGACCGTTAGTTTGATTTCTTTGCCTCATTTAAATTTGATAAGAAAAATTTTGCGGATTGTGTGAATATTGATTTGATTGTGGTGTTTATCTCTTATTTGATTTTGTTTCTATAAAAAGAAAAGCCAAAAAGATTAGATGCAATTTGAATTGATTTCTTAGAAGATAATGTTGCATATTTAGAATATATCTAGATAACTTTTTTTGAATAGAATAGGACAATCAAGATTTGCTAGAAAGATAAGATAATTTCTAATTTAAATTAGGAATAAGGGTAATTTGTTTCCTAGTTTAATTAGATATTATTCTAACCTTGATAGTTCATTTCAGGTTGATTTTAATTTCGAATTTCGATAAAAAAAATATCAAAAAGATTGTTCTAGAATAGGTTAATTTGCTTTCTTTAGTTTAAAATTGCATGTTTAGATAATTGGCATTTTTAATTCGGAATTTCATTGGAAAAATACCAAAAATAAATCATTTACCCGTCATTAGAAATAGGTCATATTGTCGCATGTCATATAGTTTGCATGTTAGGTTGCATTAATCGCATATTAATTTTTGCACGTCATTACATATAAGTTAGATTTCATTTAAATAAGTGAAAATCAAAAAAATGTTTAGTGAACTGCTTGTTAATTAGAAATCATATTATGATTATTGATGTGATTTTCCATCTAACAATACAGATGCTTACGTTGTTTCAAGATAAGTAATTCTCCCAATCTTGCAATTTATTTAATGTTTTGATTATTGGGTGTTACTTTGGTGATTTGCGCACTCATATGATCAGCTCACATGTTAGTGACTAAGTTAAAATAAATTCAAACTGTCTGCTAAAATATTTTTTTTGAAAAGAAAAGGTACCGAAATGGCGTTAGACTAGATCTAGCGTGAAAAAGTCCTCGAGCTTAGAATCTCTGGTTTGTAGGAATAAAACATATCTCCCTATGTTTTATTTAGGTTTCTAATCGGCCTACCGCAAATAAATTAGTGGCGACTCCAAGGATGAAAACATTTACATGTTAAGAACTTAAATCATAAGTTACGAATTGGTAGGGCTTGGGAGGGCCCAAGTTAAGTTTAGTCTTAATAATCCATTAGCCTAAGAAAATTTTAGAACGCGACAATTTCCATTTAAATATGTTTTATAAGTAAAACCAATCTTCCAAATGATTACTACTTAAATAGTTATTTTGGGAGTTTGCCAACGTTCCTCAGGCTGTGTCATTGTAGTGTAACCCATTACTTGTTAAATCACTGGATCTATTAAAATTACCGATTAAAAATGTTGTATAATTTTATTAATTTTTTCAACCAAATATAACGAAATAGAACAGATAACTCAATAAAACTAAATAATCAAACCTGTAAATCCATATGTTGAATTTATCAGTTGGATTCAATGTATCGTGTTTTATTTTATTTTCACCAAATCCATATTATGTTGCATTTTAAATGCTTGCTTCATTATGTAGGGACTCATGTATAATTTGAGCAAATCATTTTGGTCACTTCCTATGAAAGCTGTGGAATACTTTGCTTTTTTACCGGAATGTCCACGATAGCTTGACACAGAATTCTCCCAATTCGTTTTGGTCTCTTGCGATGAAAGCTGGGAAATGCTTTACTTTCTTGATAGTGATGTCCGTTATAGAAAGTAAAGTGAAATGACCTTGACCTAATTTTTGTTTCTTTAATCCAATGGCAATACGAGGATGATGGAAAAGAAAGCCGGCCCAGTAACTCAATTTCTATTTCCATCTCGATCTAATCTTGGATGAGATTTTATCTTTTTATCCCGACAAAACGCTAGACTCAATACTTCTTTTTCTCGGTCAAGAACTTGGCCAATACTCCGAAAATTGGTCAATGCAAGGACACTTTTCCTTACGCGGATTTGAAAAAACAGATTGCAGTTTTCTAACGTCTGGAGTAACTTTATTTGGTCAAGTTTACCCCAAATTCAAGATCTAAGGAGAGAGAGGACGGAGGCAGAAGAGAAAAGGGAAAAGGAAAACAAAGGGAAGAAAAGAAAGGGGGAAAAATGAAGAAAGGAGAATAAATCCAGACAATCTAAAGATACATGTGGTGAGGTATCAGCTCTTAAGTGAGAAAATTTAAGATATAAATTTAACTCTTAATAATATTAGAGAATCTCAATTCTTTGAACATTAGAGAATCTCAATTCCGAAACAGTGGTTTTGCAAGCCTCCCAAGATGAACTTCAAGGGGGGTTTAACAAATTACTAAGCGCACGAGTGTAACCCTCTTGTAAGGTAGCATTAATACTTTGCTCGGACTCTCCTAAACCCTACTAATCATAACTTAGTTTCTCATTTATTTTCAATCAAAAGAAATTAGAGTTTCACTAACCTACTCTAGGTTGGTTAGGAGCTGAATAAGGCGTGAGAGGCAGCCTTACTCTATGAACCAAAGAGTTTGGTTTTGGGGACTTGATTACGTTAATTTTGCCTAATACCCTTTAGCTGTACCGTTTCTCTTTTAGAAAAAGAAAAGTTGTTTTGTGCAATCTTCTTCTACATTAATTAGACAAAGAGGCTCTGTCACGGCCCGAACCCCTCGAAATCGCAATCATCCCACGTACCAGTTTAATTTTGCTGCGACATCTCAGGTCGCATCGCCGACCCAACTCCCAACACAGAGCAGAAAGCACATGCGGAAAAAATGATTAAAACATCCGTACAAAACAATACATGACTAAGGGTAGCAGGAATGTCGAACAATTCAAGCCTAATAATCAAAACTCGCATTGAACTTCAAAACATATACAATGTCCACTATCTACCAATAGAAATCACCAAACAAAAACGGGTCAATAGCCACTACTAACAAAGTCCCTAAGTGGCCAAGGGGCAGTCTAAGGTGGGGCTATAATCAAAAGGGTTACTGGCCCGACCTAAGGGCAGCTAAGGCTGATTTTAGGAAACTTAATCGGGATCAAATCATGATGCCTCGGACTCAGCCTCGATTATCTCATCCTCCAAATCCATTTGCTTGACCTCGCCAATCTGTTCGGGATCCTGCTCTATGGGCACCGGATTCTCATATGAATCGGGTGCGCTGGGCAACCTCTATCAGGAGTCTGAAAAACGGGATTTAAAAAACTATGAGATGAATCTCAGTGAGTAGGCCTCCTAAACCGAAACTAGATTAACATGCACATTCCGACAAGCAAATCAACAAAACAACGGATAATAATGTCAATCAAATGACCTAGGCCCTTGAGCTTGGATCGCTTACCTTGCTGACTCTGCAGGTTAAATAATTCGATATAATAATCACGGCATGTACGTGATACACATTCTCACACGTACGCCATACGCATGCTCATACTCAAAGTGTTCATCTCGCATGCCATTCACCGAGTCTTACACACTTGCACACTAATTCACACCATGCGTCACTTTCTCAAACCTCACACATCAAGCCAAATCCCGTTCATTCTCAACTTTTTCACTACTACCGCGTCTGCATAACACGCATCAGGCCAACGGTCTTCTAACCTCATCAGGCATCGTCACCCCATCGGGCCGGGCATCGTTACCTCGTCAGGGACGGCATCGTTACCTCGTTATGGACTGCATCGTCCTGCGTAAACGTACACGCCTCATGACGGAATCCTACACTCACATTTCCTTCATTACCGCGCCCGCGTAAAACGCATCAGGCCAATGGTCTTCTGACCTCGTTAGGCATCGTCACCCCGTCAGGCCGAACATCGTCACCTCGTCGGGAACGGCATCGTCTTGCGTAAACGTATACGCCTTAAGACGGACCTTACCCCGCGTAAACGAACACGCCTTAGGTTATCACTTTTTCAACTAATCCTACATTCTCCTACCTTCGTTCCACTCATTCACACGTATCACATGGCCACACGTACACACAGCCACCCACAATCTCACACCTCACACTCACTTCGCAAATGCACATCCTTGCCACACAAACACCACACAATCACACATGCCTGACATGTGAGCTCATTTTGCAATCACACTACACACCTCATGGCCATACACACAAGGCACACAACCACTCAATATTCAGCCCAACATTCATTCAGAAATCAATCAACAATTACAATCACTTTACAAACACACCATCCACATACAATCACACATTCAGGATCAATTCCCGTCACAAGAGCAGCAACCATTCAACCTCTACACCCTCACCATTCTGCTCATAAAAACGAACATTCAAAGAATCGAGGTAAAATTGGGTAGTTTACACAGTGACTGAAATCCCATTCAAATGAATAGTAAACGAACTCCAAAAATTCTGAAATTTGGATATGTTGCAAAAAACATCTTGATAAATATTTTCCATAAAGAACTTGAAACCCAGTTTCAACTGTAAACACCTTGTTTTGACACTCAAAGTTGGATAAAATTCGATTCGCTCGGATAGCCCCTCAGGCCATCAAAATACAACTTATTTAGTACCCAAATCATTTTGGAAAGCCTTGAAATTTTTATATGTTATAGCCACAAATGTTCCCAATAATTTTTGTGAAGGAAGTATTTTGAAAATAGGCCTAGAAAAAATTTATAAAAATTCGAATAGACCAAAAGGTCGAGTGAACAGTAAATTGGATAGTTTTGTTTTGGTCCAAATATGCACTTCCGAATGACCTCAAATGATTTCCAAAAATTCCCAAATTAAAGTATGTTATACTTAAAGATGTTGGAAACAACTTTCATGAAGAGCACTCCTTCAGATTCGGCCTATAATGATCACAAAAAAAATAACAAAGCGCAGAGGTACAATAAAATCAGTAATCCGAGAATCATTAAACTTGCACCATTAAGCAAATCTAGCTCATACACCCTCTAAACCAAGTCTCCATAGCCTTAAAACCATCCCTACCTCATCACCTTAAGCCCTTAAAATCACTACAACATCAGCCCAAATTAGCCCCCACTAATTAACCCCTAAAACTTGTCCAAAGTGCACATAATATTAATTAAGGGTTAGGATTTCCACTCACCTATTTATGCTTCCCAAAATTCTAGTCGACGGGAATGGGCGGCCGATTGTCGGTAAATGGCGAAATCGGTGGCGGTGTTCCGACGGCTCACGACGGAGGTTCTAGTCGGTGAGGGTGGTGGCGGTGAACGGCGGTCCGGCGAGCTCCCTCATAGCCGAGCAAGGAGGAGAATGGAACGGGAAGAGATTGGCGTGGGGGGGGGGGGGGGGAAAGGCTGGCCGAAAGGGAGGAATGAGAGAAAGAAAGAAATTTTGGTCTTAAATAAGGGTTGACCCACTTTTCTAATTTCCCATTTTGCCCTCTCTCACTTGGTCCATATTATACGTCATCCTCGCAAAAATAGTTGTATACGTCCACGAAAATCGATGTTCAAGTCCAAATCCAATTTCACGATCAAAATTGCTCAATTAAAATTTTAGAGCCTCTCACAGACGATAGCTGTTTAGGGGTTACGCGTATCGACCTAGGGTCACTCGAGTCGTAACGGATTCTATTACCGGGAGAACGCAAGGAATTATTAGTTATTCCAAGGGTCACGATTGTTCGATTCAAATTCGAGATTTATTCGCCACTCGTACTCTCAGTCGAGCGGAATCATCCGCAATCCGATCATACGTCGTTAGCCAAACCATATCCGTCACTTTCCTAAGATCGGCCCACACTGGCCCAAAATACTTCCTTGTCGTTTCTCGGAATCAGTGCCCGATTCACGATCGGGTCCCCGATTCACGTACCGTTTTCCTAGTTAGCCTTTCCCATTGGTCAGTATCCAGCGAGGGGCCAGCTCTGGGCGAGACATACTAAAATCAGATGAGAAATAATATCTACTTTGTTGGATCTCGAAAATGGGTTGAAATTCATGATGTTACAGGCTCAATTACTTATTTAAAATTGAAGGTTTCTAGAAAATATAACTTAAAAGTGATTCATGTAATATATAAAAGAGGTTGTAGCTAAATCGCTGTAAGTGTACAATCATGCCTAGAAAGAACGTTCCAGCCATATAGTAGGAAAGTCTTCCTCTTGAACATTAACCAATTACTTCATTATATGTGTTGACTAATAAGAAATAAATGAAATGAATCTTTAAATATCGAAGTTAAAGAAACATGCTCTTATGCATTGGTTAAAAACGTTTGCAATATATACAAATTACCTTATATATCTGAAAAGGCTTACAAAATATATTAAATTTGCAATATCTAGTATCTATAATTATATATAAGAGAGGTTTACAAAATATATTAAGTTGGTGCCACACTATTGTGCATGTAATCGTAATTTTGTTTCTCATTATGTCAATCATAGTTGTCGGTCCCTTTCATTCGGGACCATGGACCATTAGATTGGTCCTATGTGGAAATTTTCTTTGTAGTGATTTCATAGCCTGTCAAGTTCTATTTCCTAACGAAAGTATATTGCAAGATATAGGATGAATAAACAATGTTGTATACGTTTAGCCGTTGCAAAGGTGTCATATTAATAGAATGAATGCAGTTGCTAAATCTGGAATATATTTTTATCCCGTGCCTTCATCGATTCTCATTGGCCTCTTTTCTCATCTACGCATCTTTCTATCTCCTCTATAATTCACTTCATTCCATTATAATTGCTACTTCACTTACTTTTGCTAATGGCATCTCGACTCCCCTAGGCTAGCAGCCTAAACAAGCCTGATAACAATATTAGAAAAATCTGCCCTAAAGACCGGCCCTTCTAAATCGTGCTTGAGATATGCAGGGTTGGTTCAGTTGGACCAATTCGGGTTTTCAAGCTCTGGATGGCTCCTGAATTTTATTAATTTTCATCTTTGGCATCACTAGTGCTGGAGAGGTAGATTTTTTAATTTCTTTTCTTGTTTTTTTATCTTTGATGTTGGATGGGCTGGGCTTGTCCATGAAAGTTGTCCGCATACCAAGAGCCCATAATGAACTGAGCGAGGCCCTATAGATGAGTTGCAGTTGCTGCTGACATATGTTAGCGGCTTTTCATTGCCTGAATGCATGGCCACACAATGGCCCGCCAAAGCCGATGACAAGGCACTGATGCATAAACCCTTTAGTTAGAGAGAGAAAGAAGAAAATATATTTTGGAGAGAGAGTGATGAAAGGAAAAACTCTCAGTGAAAGGAGAAGAAATAATAAAAAATTAGAAAAAATCTTTTAATTTTTAGATGCGTTTGTTTCACATAAAATCACCAATTTAAAATATTTCTAAAAATATTCACTTTTATCACTTGCAAAAATGAGCTAATGAGAAATAATTTTATCATTAATAAAACGTTTAGGCAAAGATTATTGTTGATGATAAAAATATATAATCTGTTAACTAGTTTTTCTAACCAATATGAATAACTATTTTTAAAAAAATGTTTACAGAACATTGATTTTTCATGAAAAGAAATTCAATAATAAGCTTCGGAACTCAACGTCTTTCATTTTTAAAGCTAATGTCCCCGTTAGCTTCGTTATCTCATTTTGGCCATCGAAGACCTTTACCCTTGTATGTGGTCGAACCTATTAAAGGCTAAGTCCAAGTAATATCCATGATCTCTTAATTTCATACATCATACGTTCGTAGCTATTATTAGGTGAACTCATTTTCTAAAGATTAATGAAAAAAATTCACAGTACTAATTGTTTGTCCAGTTATACAATTTATTTGTCCTTTTTTTGTGACATCCCGGATTTTTGAACCAATTTTTGGGATTTAATAAACGTGTAATTCATCAGTGTGCTTGTAGTAAAATCTCGCCCGAGAAATGATCACTCCTGGTTAATGTTTTTTAAATTTTAAGATTTCGCTAGAATAACACTCAATCGAATTTGGTCGTTATTTAGAGCTCAAACTTCGGTATCGAATTTCTCAAATTTTGGGACACAATAAATCGGACGGTGTCGATGTTATCGTAGCCAACATCAAGATTATCAGGAATAGTGGAAAAAAAAGGAAGTTTTTGAACGGGTACGAATTTGGACTAGTAGATCTCCCTCGTGATAGTTGATTTAATTAATTTGGTCTTTATCCCTTATTATATTCTATGATTAATTTGGACCGTCGGAACGTTGTCGGTTTTAATTATGGGCCGTTGAATCGCATGTTTATTTGATTGAACATATATATATATACATATATATATATATATATATATATATATATATATATATATATATCTCTCTCTCTCTCTCCTTCTGCCGCGTCGAAACCCCCCTGCCGCACGTCTTCTCTCCCCTCTTCCCCGTGCATCTGTCCTCCCTCTCTTCTTCCTTCCTTCTCTCTCTCTCTCTCTCTCTCTCTCTCTCTCTCTCCTACATGCACACACACGCGCACACGTTTTTCCCCCTCTAACACCCCAACCACTCTCTCCCTCTCCTCTTCCTTCTTCCTCCTCCCCTTCTATTCTCTTCTTTTCCTTCTTCTCTTCCTTCCCTTCCCCAACGTTGCTGTTTCTGCTTCTTCCTTCGCAGCCCGTCACTCGACTGCCTCCGCAGCCCACCGCCTGACGCCGCCCCACCAGCCGCCGATGTTGTCGTCTTCATCACACCGTCATCGCGCCACCGCGTCGCCTGACAGCCTCGCCCGATGTTGCCTTCCTCCCCTCCCGAGCACGCGAGCTCGGCTCACCGCCACTTGCCGCCGCGTCCGGCGAGTCCCAGCCATCGTCCAGTCGTCCGACCAACTCCCCAGCGCCGTCCTGACGCCTAAGCATCCCCATCACCCTCGCCGAGCACCCCTCCAAGCCGCACCACCCACCTCAGCCAAGTTCCTCTCTTTCCCTCTGGCGTTTTGCCGTTCGCTGCAGCCGCCATCATCAGCTCGCCGCCCATTGGTTCGACCAACATGCCGTCGCCGCCGCGAGGTCATCGTGCCGCTCCGTCGCCACCGGTTCGCCCCTCCCCCTCAGCCCCGATTTCTCTCTCTCTCTTCCCCTCACCCTCACCCCGGCTGACCTCCCCCCTTTCAGCTCGCTGTTGTCGCTGCCGCCGCCGGTCGTTGCCCTGGCCAGCCAACCCAGGCGGTGGCCGGCTTGCTGCCCAAGCGCCCAAGCTGCATGCCCATGCCCGCGCCCGCACTCATGCCCGCGCCTTGTGCCCGCGGCTGAGGACAATGCCCATGGCCGAGCCCCGCACCCGTCGCGCCCTCCCGCGCCTAGTCCGCATTGTTCACTCGGGCCATTTTAGGCCCGAGTCGATTTTTACCGGGCCAAAACCTAATAAGTGATATTCTAACCCCTATTTAGTATAATGGGTACTATTAGACTTGTCTAGGGATTTATTTAGATTTAATTTAGTACCTAATCTTAGAAAATAAATTAGACGGTTAGAATGCGATTAGTGCGTGGATTATGTGGCGCATGGTAGATTAAATTATGGTGATTGTGTGGCTAATTGTGGTGTACTGATTGACCGTACTGTGGTGGTGCGTGTGGATGAAAATTGGAGATCGTATGTGATTGACTTAGATGTCGGAGGTGTGATCGGATGTGACAGACTTATAATGTGACTGGGAATGGCACTAACTGGGATTGGCTTGATGCATTGATTTGGCGAATTGGGATGTGGCGAGCGTGTCTTGAGTTGATTGGTACGATGTGTAAGAATGACGAACTGTATTGTGGTGCATGTGCATGTGAAAAAGCCCGGATTGATCGGAGAGCTGCCAACCTGAGGCGTAGGTTTCGCGGGTCAATGGAAAGGAAAAATGTCCTGAGGCGTGGTTACGCGAGACTGAGCCCGGCTTGATCTGAGGGCTGAGCTTGAGGCGCAGTGGCACGGGCTGTGAGATAGGACCTGAGGCGCAGTGGCGCAAGCCGTGTGAAAGGACTTGGGAGGTCGTGGAAAGTTGTTCGACCACGCATGCGACTTGAGTGTGATTAGATTGATTGAATTGACTGATTGACTAAACGATCGGATTGAGTAAATTGATCAAGTGCTATTGTAGCTGGCGTATGTATGACTGTAAATTGTTATTAATTGTTGTTATTATTGTACTATATTTGACTAACGTGTAGAGCCGGCATGCGGTGGATGGCGAGGTAAGTACTTAAAGTGAATTCATTATACCAGGGTTAGATTGCATGTACGATTTGTCTGGGTATGCATTGGCCTACGTAAGGTTTAGAGTATTGCTTATTGAGACTCGTTCTCATGATTATTATATAACCATTTCAGACCCCTGACCTTGAGAATGGCAGGAGTACCCCTGCGTTTTGGGATCCCGGACCGCATTGACCGTTCGATGGTCGAGTACCCCAGCTGGAATGGGGAGACTTATATTAGGTATTACACTATAGTTTGGGTCGATGAAGGCGGGCCACAGCTCAAGGCCCATCCCTATCTTGGGTGGTGTTACTGGGATGAGACTGGATTCCATGGGCCCCTTAGGACCTTCGACATCCTGTTCGATGGGTTAGAGCAGTGGGACTCGCCGACAGCTAACGGGAAACTGGTAAACCCCGAGGCCTCATCTGAGGCGAGTTCGAGTTCAGGCCGCAGGCCGATTATTTGGGAGATGGACGAGCCGGATTTGATGGATGAGGAGCCGGTAGACTGGGATTCCGACCTGGAACCTATAGAGGCAGATGGAGAGCCGGAGCCCATGGAGCAGGATTCGGAGCCAGAGGAGGACGAGCCCGCGGAAGAGCCCGTAGATGCTGAGTTCGAGCCAAATTCCATGGACTCCAAGGATGAGCCCTCCGATAGCTCTTCTGAGTCTTCGGGATCTAACCCGGACTAGGTGTCGTAGGGTTGAGCTAGCCGTAACCGTAGTGTGACGGGAACCAACACTTTTTGGATAGGAGTTTCCCCCCTTAGTATATATATCCGACCGCCCGAGCCACGTATCCCTTTTTGATGTTAGTGGCTCCCTGACCCACTTTTGGTATACGTTCTTGTTTGTACTGAATGCTATAAGTCTTCCCTAATGTTATTTAAAATACTAGTTGTGATGTGATTGTTATCTTTGGTCATGGTTTTATTTTGTACGGGTGATAATCGCTTCTGCATGTGTTTTATCCTCTGATTTGGGTTTGGGTAGGTGACGCTTTCTGGGACATCGCGTTCAATATGACCAATGATGGGATATCACGAGCTTGGTGGGATCCAGGGCGTGAAATTCCCATTGAATTGGTATCAGAGCAAGGACAGCTCGATACTAATTGGTCGAAGTTTGGAGTGATAAGGAGCGATGACCTTAGGGTAGCCAATTAGGGAGACTTGTGTGCCATGCGTACCCCAGACCGTTTGATTGTGATTGTTGAGTGGCGTATGCTATGACGTGTGAAGTGCAAATGTGTTAGAACCTGAGGTAAGTGCATGAATCATGTTGGTTAAAACTGATTGATGTGAATGATTGCTTGCCTGCTTGATAAATGATAGTTGCGATTAGTTGCCTAGGGTTTTAAAACTGGGATAGATGGCCTAGGTTTCTAATTCTGTGTGGAATTATAGCAGGTGAGCATTTGTGAGATTTAGTAAGATGAGTGGACGAGGCCGAGGTAGAGGCCGAGGTCGAGGTCGTGTAATTCCACTGGCTAAACTTATGGGAGATCTAAGGATATACGAGATTTGGAGGGCGCTGGAGGAAGCAGGGATATTGTCAGGACGACAGACGGGAGAAAATAGCGCTACTGTTGCCGTTGCAGCTGCCAGCAAGGTTGTTGGGAATAACAGGGACCAAGGAAATAATGTAGTGGATGGAAATCCTGGTCTGGCGCGAGTGAATGCGACCAGACCAATGTCCAAACTTGTAGAACAGTTTCTGAGGCTGAAGCCCTCGAAGTTCAATGGGAAAGGCAACTCTGAGACTGCGCCAAGATGGGTGGAAGAGCTAGAGAAAGCCTTTGAAGTATTGGGTTGTACTGAGGAAGAGAAGGTGACCTTAACGATTTATCAGCTTCAAGAAAACACAAATGATTGATAGAAGGCCACCGGAAACCAAATATTCCCCACTGGTGCGGCACTGAACTGGACCATCTTCGCTGAGGCTTTCAATAACAAGTATTTCTCGGAAAGTGCCCGAGAGTAGAAACTGGCGGATTTTATGGGACTCCGCCAGGGCCATATGTTGGTAGATCAGTACGAAGCCGAGTTCGCAAGATTGTCCAAATTTGCCTATAGGATGGTGGAGGACTCGACAAACAAGGCGAGGAGGTTTCGGGATGGGCTGAAACCGGACCTTCACGGCCAAATGATCTCATTAAACTTGAAAGGCTATCATGAGATCTATGAGAGGGCTCAGGCGATTGAACAAGACCAATTTGAACGGGCCACCATTTCTGGGTCGCGGTATGCCCCGGCTAGGGACAACCGCCAACTCGGGAAGAGACCTATGGCGGGGAATAGTCACTTCGCCCCTCCCGCTCGGAGGATTATCGGGAAGCCAAACTGCTACCAGAATGCCCCATGTAGGTTATGCGGAGGAAGGCACAAGAGAGGACCTTGCCCAAGCAGAGGCGAGGCATATTTTACATGTGGAGGAAGGGGCCACCAGATGAGGGACTGCCCTAACAACAGGCAGGCCAGGTCGCCTGCAGTACTGCCACTACCGCCCCGGAACGGAAATCAAGGTGGAGCTGCCCAGTCGGCCACTCAAAATAGGTTGTTGGCCCAAGGACGAGTATATGCTATGGCAAGAAGGGAGGCTGAGAATGCGCCTGGCGTGGTCACAGGTACGGTCTCTCTTTGTGATCACGCTGCATATGCCTTGTTTGATCCGAGAACGTCGCATTCGTTTATATCGGAGCAATTCATTAAATTATCTGGGATTGTGCCAAAGCCGCTAGAAACTATGTTGTGTGTGACTATGCCATTGAGTGATAAAGTATTGATTAAGTTTGGATGCCCTGAGTGTAAAATAGTATTTGACGATAGGAAAGAAAGAATAGATTTGGCTGTTTTAACTGTGCATGATTTTGATGTGATTATCGGGATGGACTGGCTGGTAAAACAAAGAGCCGTTATGGATTGTAGTAACAGGGTGATCCAATTTAATCCGGTTGGACACCCTAGATTCGAGTTTGTGAGGAACCGAGGAGGGATCTCGATCCCCTGGATTTCATCACTAGAAGTGACTAAGCTGCTAGACGAATGGTGCTAAGGATTTTTGGCAACTGTACTTGACTCGATAGTTGAAGAGCCGAGGTTAGAAGATATTGCTGTGGTGTGCAATTTTCCCGATGTCTTTCCCCAAGAATTGCCGGGACTGCCACCTGATAGAGAAGTGGAATTTGTGATTAAGTTGGCCCCAGAGACAAAACCGATATCAAAGGCGCCCTATAGGATGTCACTGTCGGAATTGAAGGAGTTGAAAATACAAATGCAGGAGTTGCTAGATAAAGACTTTATTCGCTCGAGTGCGTCTCCATGGGGAGCGCCGGTTTTATTTGTGAAGAAGAAAGATGGATCCTTAAAGTTATGCATAGACTATAGGCAGTTAAACCATGTGACTATTAAGAATAAGTACCCATTGCCAAGGATAGACGATCTATTTGATCAGTTGTAGGGAGTATCGATATTTTCAAAGATCGACTTAAGGACGTGATACCATCAATTAAGGATCAAGAAGGAGGATATACCAAAAACGGCGTTCAAGACAAGATATGGACACTATGAGTTTATGATAATACCGTTTGGATTGACCAACGCCCCCGCAGCCTTTATGGATCTCATGAACCGGGTATTCAAAGAATTTTTGGATCAATTTGTGATCGTATTCATATACGATAGTATATTCAAAAAGTCCTGCCGAGCACGAGTTACATTTGGAAAAGGTTCTACAAACCTTAAGGGAGCATGCACTTTATGCTAAATTCAGTAAGTGCGAATTCTGGCTTCAACGAGTGGCATTTTTGGGACATGTAGTATCTGGCGAAGGAATCGCAGTGGACCCGGCAAAGATTGAAGCCATCCTGAATTGGCCGAGACCAACAACAGTAATAGAAGTTAGGAGTTTCTTGGGCCTAGCAGGATACTACAGACGCTTTATAGAAAGGTTTTCGGCAATAGCGACACCTTTGACGCGGCTACTTAAGAAAGAAACAAGATTTGAATGGATGGATAAGTGTGAAAGGAGTTTGCATGAGCTAAAACAGAGATCAACAACTGCGCCAGTGTTGACAATTCCGCCGGGTCTAGGGGGATATAAGATTTATAGTGATGCGTCATTAAGAAGACTGGGGTGTGTACTAATGCAACATGAGAGAGTAGTGGCCTACACATCACGGCAATTGCGACCACACGAATTTAATTATCCGACTCGCGACTTGGAATTGACCGCGATTATTTTCGCCCTTAAGATTTAGAGGCACTACTTGTGTGGAAAGAAATTTCAGATTTATACCGACCACCAAAGTTTAAAGTACTTATTCTCCTAAAATGAATTGAACATGAGACAACGCTGTTTGATGGAACTTCTTAAAGACTATGACTGCAAAATTATGTACCATCCCGGAAAAGCTAACAGAGTAGTGGATGCATTGAGCCAAAAATCAAGCGTCGCGCAGATGATAGTCAGGGAATGGAGCCTATTGGAGGGAGTTCGAGATTCGGCATTTAAGTTCAAGGTGAGTCAGGCCTCAAACCTGCTTGCAGCCTTACGGATTGAACTGGAAATCCAAACTAAGATCAAGGCCTTGCAGTTAATGGACCCATAAATTCAGAAGATTCTAAGTATAAATGTTACAAAGAGGAAATCGGATTTTCAAGTATCCAAAGACGGGATTTTGAAGTTCCGCGGATGGTTGTGTGTACCCAGTGATGCAGATCTTAAGGAAGAGATTTTGTCTGAAGCACACCGTAGCAATTATAGTGTTCATCCGGGTAGTACCAAGATGTATCAAAACTTGCGACAACATTATTGGTGGAACGGCATGAAGGTGGATGTAGCCAAACATGTGGCTAAGTGCTTGATGTGTTAGCAGGTAAAGGCGCAACATTGCAAGTCGGGTGGGATGATACAGCCATTAGAGATCCCCGAGTGGAAGTGGGAACACATCACGATGGATTTTGTGATTGGGCTATTGAGGAGTCAGAGGAGTAATGATTTAATTTGGGTGGTAGTTGACCGATTGACAAAGTTAACGCATTTTCTGCCAGTGCGCAAGGATTTTGCCTTGGATAGGAATGCTGATATTTACGTGCGACAAATAGTCCGTCTGCACAGGGTGCCGGTGATGATCACCTCAGATCGAGACCCTAAATTTACTGCCGCTTTTTGGAAAAGTCTTTACACGGCATTAGGAACGAAGTTACAATTTAGCACTGCCTATCACCCACAAACGGATGGCCAGTTTGAAAGGACCATTTAGACTCTGGAGGATATGCTACGGACATGTAGGTTGGATTTTAAAGGGGGTTGGATTTTAAAGGGGGTTGGGAGGAACAGTTGCACCTAATCGAATTTGCTTACAACAACAGCTATCAACATAGCATAGGAATGGCCCCATTTGAAGCATTGTATGGCAAAGCTTGCAGAACCCCGGTGTGCTGGGATGAAATTGGTGAGAGGAGTATCACGGGGTTCAGAGTTGGTTCAACAATCAGTTGAGACGGTCAAGGTTATTCGGGATAGACTTAAAACCGCTCAGAGCCACCAAAAGAATTATGCGGACCGAAGGCATAGGTTGTTGGAATTCCAAGTGGGGGACCACGTCTTCCTTAAAGTGTTGCCAATGAGAGAATTGTCGCGGTTTGGCAAGAAAGGAAAATTGAGCCTGAGGTACGTAGGTCCATTCGAAGTCTTGGAGAGAGTTGGTACTTTCGCCTATCGTTTCGCGCTACCACCAAATTTATCGCACGTCCATAATGTGTTCCATGTGTCTATGCTAAGGAAGTATGAGCCGGACCCGACACACGTGCTAAATTATGAAGAAGTGGACGTAGACGACAGAGTGTCGTACTTGGAAAAGCCAGTTAGAATCGAGGACAGAATGGAACGGGTGCTGCGGAACAAGATAATTTCGATGGTGAAGGTAATTTAGGAACATCATAGGACCGAAGGTGCGACATGGGAAAGTGAAGAGTTGATGTGACACCAGTACCCCCTTTCGTTTGAATAATTGGGTAGGGATGTAAATTTCGAGGACGAAATTTTTGTAAGGGGGGAAGAATTGTAACATCTTGGATTTTTGACCCAATTTTTGGGATTTAATAAACGTGTAATTCATCAGTGTGCTTGTAGTAAAATCTCGCCCGGAAAATGATCACTCCCGGTTATTATTTTTAAATTTTGAGATTTTGCTACAATCGCATTCGATCGAATTTGGCCGTTATTCAGAGCCCAAACTTCGGTGTCGAATTTCTCGAATTTCGAGATACAATAAATCGGACAGTGTCGATGTTATCGTAGCCAATGTCAAGATTGTCAGGAATAGTGGAAAAAAAGGGAGTTTTTGATCGGGTACGAATTTGGACTAGTAAATCTCTCTTGTGGTAGTTGATTTAATTAATTTGGCCTTTGTCCATTATTATATTCTAGGATTAATTTGGACTGTCGGAACGTTGTCGGTTTTAATTATGGGCCGTTGAATCACATTATTTATTTAATTGAACATTTAAATTTATTTCTTTCTCTCTCTCCCTCTCTCTCTCTCTCTCTCTCTCTCTCTCTCTCCTTCTGCCGCGCCGAAGCCCCCCCTGCCACACATCTTCTCTCCCCTCTTCCCTGTGCATCTGTCCTCCTTCTCTTCTTCCTTCTCTCTCTCTCTCTCTCTCTCCCCCGCATGCACACACGCACGCACACGTTTTTCCCCCTCTGACACCCCAGCCACTCTCTCCCTCTCCTCTTTCTTCTTCCTCCTCCCCTTCTCTTCTCTTCTTTTCTTTTTCTTCTTCTCTTCCTTCCCTTCCCCGACGCTGCCTTCCTCCCCTCATGAGCGCCCAAGCTCGGCTTGCCGCGGCGTCCGACGAGTCCCAGCCGTCGTCCAATCGTCTGACCAACTCCCCAATACCATCCCGACACCTGAGCGTCCCCATCACCCTCGTCAAGCGCCCCTCCAAGCCACACCACCCGCCTCAGCCAAGTTCCTCTCTTTCTCTCTGGCGTTCTATCGTTCGCCGCTGCCGCCGTCGTCAGCTCGCCGCCCACCGGTTCGACTAGCGTGCCGTCGCCACCGCGAGGTCGCCGTGCCGCTCTGTCGCTGCCAATTTGCCCCTCCTCCTCAGCCCCGATTTCTCTCTCTCTCTCTCTCTCTCTCTCTCTCTCTCTCTCTCTCTCTCCGGCTGACCTCTCCCCCTTTAGCTCGCCGCCGCTGGTCGTCGCCTCGGCCAGCCAACCCAGGCCATGGCCGGCTCGCTGCCCAACCGACCAAGCCGCATGCCCGCGCTCGTGCTCATGCCCGCGCCCTTGCTTGCCCCCGCACCCGTGCTCGCACCCGCGCCTATGCCCGTGCCTTGTGCATATGGCTGAGCACCGTGGCCGAGCCCTGCACCCGTCGCGTCCTTGCCCGCGCCTAGTCCACACTGTTCACTCGGGCCATTTTAGGCCTGAGTCGATTTTTACCGGGCCAAAACCTAATAAGTGATATTCTAACCCCTATTTAGTATAATGGGTACTATTAGACTTGTCTAGGGATTTATTTAGATTTAATTTAGTACCTAATCTTAGAAAATAAATTAGACGGTTAGAATGCAATTAGTGCGTGGATTATGTGGCGCATGGTAGATTAAATTATGGTGATTGTGTGGCCAATTGTGGTGTACTGATTGACCGTATTGTGGTGGTGCGTGTGGATGAAAATTGGAGATCGTATGTGATTGACTTGGATGTCAGAGGTGTGATCGGATGTGACGGACTTGTGATGTGACTGGGATTGGCACTGACTGGGATTGGTTTGATGCATTGATTTGGCGAATTGGGATGTGGCGAGCATGTCTTGAGTTGATTGGTACGATGTATAAGAATGACGAACTATGTTGTGGTGCATGTGCATGTAAAAAAGCCCAGATCGATCAGAGAGCTGCCAACTTGAGGTGTAGGTTACGCAGGTCATTGGAAAGGAAAAATGTCCAGAGGTGTGGTTACGCGGGACCGAGCCTGGCTTGATCTAAGGGTTGTGCCTGAGGCACAATGACACGGGCTGTGAGATGGGACCTGAGGCACAGTGGCGCGGGCCGTGTGAAGGGACCTGGGAGGTCGTGGAAAGTTGTTCGACCACGCATGCGACTTGAGTGTGATTGGATTGATTGATTGAACGATCGGATCGAGTGAATTGATCAAGTGCTATTGTGGCTGGCGTATGTATGACTGCAAATTGTTATTAATTGTTGTTATTATTGTACTATATTTGACTAACGTGTAGAGCCGGCACGCGGTGGATGGCGAGGTAAGTATTTAAAGTGAATTCATTATATCAGGGTTAGATTGCATGTACAACTTGTCTGGGTACGCATTGGCCTACGTAAGGTTTAGAGTATTGCTTATTGAGACTCGTTCTCATGGTTATTATATAACCATTTCAGACCCCCGACCGTGAAAATGGCAGGAGTACCCCTGTATTTTGGGATCCCGGACTGCATTGACCGTTCGATGGTTGAGTACCCTGGCTGGAATGGGAAGACTTATAAATGGTATTACACTATAGTTTGGGTCGATGAGGGCGGGCCACAGCTCAAGGCCCATCCCTATCTTGGGTGGTGTTACTGGGATGAGACTGGATTCTATGGGCCCCTTAGGATCTTCGACATCCCGTTCGATGGGTTAGAGCAGTGGGACCCGCCAATAGCTGACGAGAAACTGGTAAACCCCGAGGCTTCATTTGAGGCAAGCTCGAGTTCAGGCCGCAGGCCGATTATCTGGGAGATGAATGAGCCGGATCCGATGGTTGAGGAGCCAGTAGACTGGAATTCCGATCTAGAACCTATGGAGGCAGATGGAGAGCCGGAGCCCATGGAGCAGGATTCGGAGCCAGAGGAGGACGAGCCCGCGGAAGAGCCCGTAGATGCCGAGTTCGAGCCGAATTCCATGGACTCCGAGGACGAGCCCTCCGACAGCTCTTTTGAGTCTTCGGAATCTGACCCGGACTAGGTGCCATAGAGTTGAACTAGCCGTAACCGTAGTATGGCGGGAACCAACACTTTTTGGATAGGAGTTTCCCCCCTTAGTACATATATCCGATCGCCCGAGCCACGTATCTCTTTTTGATGTTAGTGGCTCCCTAACCCACTTTTGGTATATGTTCTTGTCTGTACTGAATGCTATAAGTCTCCCCTGATGTTATTTAAAATACTAGTTGTGATGTGATTGTTATCCTTGGTCATGGTTTTATTTTGTACGGGTGATAATCGCTTCCGCATGTGTTTTATCCTCTAATTTGGATTTGGGTCGGTGACGCTTTCTGGGACGTCGCGTTCAATATGACCAATGACGGGATATCACGAGCTCGGTGGGATCCAGGGCGTGATATTTTTTATCTTGCTTAAATTTCTTTTGAGGAGTTTCGAGGCGTATAGAATTAGAAACTTTGTGTATTTAACTGACAATAGATGTGAGATTTATTGTCGTAGGCTCATTATGCGCAGAACTTTCTGTTCATGCAATGACCTTCCTGGACTTGGTCCTCCACTACCAGATGTCGGGAGACATAAAGATTGGAGCAGGGGAAAGAGTAAGAGGTTCAACCCCAATGGAAGAGACTTCATATCTGTGAAACAAAACCAATATGAAACAAACGCCTAAGGAATTTCCAGTTCATTGGATGCCTTAACACTTTTCTGGTATGTGCAAGAGCGCGTCTCCAGCAATTTGAAGAGTTCACCAATGCGGAATCTAGCGGCAGAGCCTCAATTGCTTGAGAAGAAATTTTTTGGCGAGGACCCGTAATGATGACCCTTCTGCTCAGATTATTCAATAGAGTCGAACAGAGAAGAGTATTGTTAGTTGTTGACGAAATAAGTAATCGAAGTTAGAGAGTTGTTATTCTTGTTTCTCCTCTCTAGGACAATTCGTCGAACACTTTCTTAGCAGAAACAGTAACCTCAACGGTTTGCGGAAAAATCTAAGTGGCCGCCTCGAACACCTTTCGGCAGGCCGTCAGAATCCGTCACCCATATGCATTGTTCAGCGTCGCCTTAGCCTTCTTTAGTGGAGCTAAATCTGGCACCTGTCTTCGGATTATAGTCCAGTCATTGCCATAAATTCCAAACACAGAAGTGAGCCGGAGCAGTCGCCATGACAATCAGCTCTGGCTTTCTCGGCTCCAAGAGAGGAGGAGGTCGGATCGCACGGATATCGGACAGAGGAGAGACAATCGGAGAAGGCTCAGGAGTCGTCGCGGCTCCTAAAGAGACATTCTCGAAAGGAGAAACTGATCGTCGCCACTAGGGGAAACGCATCAGACCTGTAAGAGATCAAAGCTCCGTCGAGGCTAATTTCGAACGACAACCAGGATCTTCATAACAAAATCGCCGATCGGGCTGCTCTTCATCTTCTCCGTTCAAGAACAGCGAGATATTAAAGATCATTGAAAAGTTCCAATCTCGTGCATGTCTAATTTCGTAATTTAGTAATTCATCTCAAAATGATCGGAGCTTCTCCACACAAGACATCAGATGAGATACGTGGAAATTGTCGGTGCCATACTTTTGTGCATGTCTCTGATACCGAGTTTCAAAGCTTGACATCTTTCATTGTATTAATCGTAATTTCATTTCTCATTTGCTCCCTGCAGGACCACCGCTTAGATGAGAGGATTAATTGCTGATTTAAGTGGGGGTTCCCAAATTTCATATGGTTGCCACTTCACTTATTTTTGCTAATGGCATCTCGACTCCCCTAGGCTAGTAGCTTGAACAAGCCCGAAAACTAAATTAGCAAATTATGCCCCAAGGACCGGCCCCATCTACCTCATGCCTGAGAAATGGGGGGCTTGGCTCGGTCGGGTCGATTCAGGTTTTTAAGCTCTCGACGGGTCCTGAATTTTATTAATTTTTATTTCTCATCTTTAGCATCACTAGCGCTGGAGAAGTGGATTTTTCTTTTTTTTTTATCTTTGATGTTGAATGGGCTGGGCTTGTCCGTAAAAGTTGTTCCTCTACCAAGAGCTCATAATAAACTGAGCGAGACCCTATCAAGGAGTTGGAGCCACCGTCGACCACTGTTAGCAGCTTTTCGTCAGCTGCACGCACGATCCACAATATGGCGCGCGAAGCCGATGCCGTGGTGCTGATACCTAAATCTTTTAGTTAGAGAGAGAAAAAGGAGAAGATATACTGGAGAGAGATGAAAGGAAAAACCCTCAGTGAAAGGAGAAGACAAGGTAAAAAGAAAAAGATAAAAACCTTTAATTTCTAGATGCGTATCTTTCATTGCCTGCATGCATGGCCACAAAATGGCGCACCAAAGCCAATGGCGAGGCGCTGATACATAAGCCCTTAAGTTAGAGAGAGAAAAAAGAGAAGATATTTTGGAGAGAGAGCGATGAAAAGAAAAATCCTGAGCGAAGGGAAAGAAAATGATTAAAAAAAAGAAATAGATAAAACCATTTAATTTTTACATGAGTTTATTTCATGGAAAATCACCAATTTGAAATATTTCTAAAAATACTTGCGTCTATCGCTTGCCAAAAATGAATTAATTAGAAATTTTTTTATCATTTATAAGACATTTAGGCAAAGATTTGATGATGAAAATATATTCCGTTAACTACTTTTTCTAACCAACACAAATAAAAAGATAAGAAAAATGTATCAATGATTTTTCGTGAAAAAAAAATCAATAATAAGCTTGGGAACTCAACCTCTTTCATTATTATTACTAATGTCTCTATTAGCTTTGTTATCTCATTTTGGCTATTGAAGACCTTTACCCTTATATGTAGTCGAACCTACTAAAGGTTAAGTCCAAGTAATACCCATGATCTCTCAGTTTAGTAGATCGTATGTTTGTTGTTATTATGAGGTGAACTCATTTTCTAAAGATTAATAAACATAATTTACGGTACCAATTGTTTGTCCAGCAATACAATTTATTTGTCCTTTTTTTATCTTGCTTAAATTTCTTTTGAGGTGGTTTGAGGATATAGAATTGGAAACTTTGTGCATTTAACTGACAAGAGACGTGAGATTTATTATGTGTAGATTCATTATGCGCAAAACTTTCTGTTCATGCAATGACGTTCCTGGACTTGGTCCTCCACTACCTGGTGTTGGGAGACATAAAGATTGGAGCAGGGGAAAGAGTAAGAGGTTCGACCCCAATGGAAGAGACTTCGTATCTGTGAAACAAAACCAATATGAAACAAACGCCTAAGGAATTTCCAATTCATTGTATGCCTTAACACTTCTCTGGTATGTGCAAGAGCGCGTCTCCAGCAATTTGAAGAGTTCAGCGAAGCAGAATCTCGTGGGAGAACCTCACCTGCTTGAGAAGAAAATTTTGGCGAGGACCCGTGACAATGACGCTTCTGCTTAGATTATTCAGTACAGTCAGAACAGAGAAAAGTATTGCTTATTGTTGACATAACAAGTAATCAAAAGTTAGAGCGGGTTACTCTTGTTTTTCTTTTTTTTTTTTTTGGTAAGGTAGAAGGCGTTACTCTTGTTTCTCCCCTCTCTCTCGGACAATTCGTCGAACACTTTCTGATCAGAATCAGTAAGCTCAATAGTTCACGGAAAATCGAAGTGACCTCCTGGAACACCATTCGGCAGGCCGTTGGAATCCGTCACCCAAATGCATTGTTCAGCACCGCCGTCAATACTTCGTCCATTGCCGTAAATTCCAAACACAGAGGAGGGAGCCGAAGCAGCCGCCATGATGGTCGGAGGCCCGTTCTGCACGGAGAGATGGCGCCTCTGGCTCTCCGGAGCGGTCTTGATCGATCTGACGGTGAGGCTTTGCGTCCTGTAAAATGCACTTGCTCCGGCTTCTGGGCTCCGAGAGGAGGACGCACAGATTTCGGGTGGAGGAGAGACGATGGGAAGAAGGCTCAGGAGGCGTCGTGGCCATTGTTCGCCGAATATCTACGGAATTTCTGAGAACGTGTTTAAAGTGATTTTTGAGAGACGCATGACAGATTAATTTCATTGATTTGAATTAATCGTGGATATCCGGTTCATGCTTCTTCACTTGAAAACGTTTTTCAAATCGTATGTTACAACAATGTGAAAAGAGAAGAAACTTGACACGAAAATTGTGCAATTTTGATTGGGACAATATACGTGTAAATGAAGGCTGCTGAATAAGATTCCCTTTTCTTGAAAAGAAAACAAAATCCTTTCGATAGTAGAATCCACCTTTCGTAATTTCCATTTATTGTAGAAAGCCCAATCTCTATCATTTTCAATATTCTTTTTTTTCTATTTTAAATAACTAGGATAGGGTGAAACCTTTGTATTTTAAAAAACTTTTGTGTCTTTAGTATGTTCGATTAACTTTTCAACATAAAACACAACCCATTTACTATTTCCTGCACATTTTCTTCTTCTTTTAAAGCTTCTCAAAATAGTATGTTACAATTAGATGAGAAGAAATTAACTTGCTCGAGTTATTTTGGCTGATCTTACCCAAGCAAGGCCTTTGTTAAAAACTCAATATAGAAAATATTTTTTTTACAATTTTTTAGTGAAATTACAAAGAAAAAAATTACATGACTTCCAAAAGGCATTTTTTTAAAGTTTTATGGCAAGTTTTCACTAAAATTCTAGACGCTTCATTTTACAATATTATAGTAGAACACCATTAACTGTCAATCATTAGATGACACTAGTTGATAAAAAATATCTATCAAATAAATTAATCTTTACCAATGCATGACAACTGTCACGCCCCAGATCCCACTGAGCTCGTGATACCCCGCCATCGGTCATATTGAACGCGACGTCCTAGAAATCGTCGCCAACTCAAACCCAAATAAGAGGATAAAACACATGCGGAAACGATTATCACCCGTGCAAAATAAAACCATGACCAAGGATAACAATCACATTGCGACTAGTATTTTAAATAATATCAGGGAAGACTTACAGTATTCAGTACAGATAATAACGTATATCAAAAGTGGGTCAAGGAGCCACTAACATCAAAAAGGGATACGTGGCTCGGACGGTCAGAGATATATATATTCTAAGGGGGGAAACTCCTATCCAAAAAGTGTCGGTTCCCGCCACACTACGGTTACGGCTGGCTCAACCCTATGGCACCCAGTCTGGGTTAGATCCCAAAGACTCTGAAGAGCTGTCGAAGGGCTCGTCCTCGGAGTCCATGGGATCCAGTTCGGACTTGGCATCTACGGGCTCTTCCGCGAGTTCGTCCTCCTCTGGCTCCGAATCTTGCTCCATGGGCTCCGGCTCTCCATCTACCTCCATAGGTTCTAGGTCGGAATCCCAGTCTACCGACTCCTCATCCATCGAATCTGGCTCGTCCATTTCCCAGATAATCGGCCTGCAACCTAAACTCAAACTCGCCTCAGATGAGGCCTCAGGGTTTACCAGTTCCCCATCAGCTGTCGGCAAGTCCCACTGCCCTAACTCGTCGAACGGGATGTCGAAGGTCCTAAGGGGCCCATAGAATCTAATCTCATCCCGGTAACACCACCCAAGATAGGGATGGGCCTTGAGATGTGGCCTGCCCTCATCAACCCAAACTGTAGTATAACACCTAATGTAAGTCTTCTCATTTCAGCTGAGGTACTCGACCACCGAACGGTTAATGCGGTCCGGGATCCCAAAATGCAAGGGTACCCCTACCATTCTCACGGTCAAGGATGTGAAATGGTTATATAATAACTATGAGAACGAGTTTCAATAAGCAATACTCTAAACACTACGTAGGCCAATGCGTACCTAGACAAGTCGTACATGTAATCTAACCCTGATATAATGAATTCACTTCAAGTACTTACCTCGGCATCCACCGCGTGCCGGCTCTGCACGTTAGTCAACTATAGTACAATAATAACAACAATTTAATAACAATTTACAGTCATACACACGCTAATCACAATAGCACTTGATCAATTCACTCAATCCGATCGTTCAATCAATCAATCAATTCAATCAATCCAATCACACTCAAGTCGCATGCGTAGTCGAACAACTTTCCACGACCTCCCAAGTTCCTTCACACGGCCCGCGCCACTGCGCTTCAGGCTCAGCCCTCAGATCAAGCCGGGCTCGGTCCCGCGTAACCACGCCTCAAAACATTTTTCCTTTCCAATGACCCGTGTAACCTACGCCTCAAGTCTAGTCACGCCTTATTCGCCGCACCCGCGTAATCTACGCCTCAAGTTGGTCCTCCGATCGATCCGGGCTTTTTCACATGCACATGCACATGCATCACAACATATTTCGTCATTCTTATACATTGTACCAATTAGCTCAAGACACACTCGCCAAATCCCAATTCGCCAAATCAATGCATCAAGCCAATCCCAGTCACATCACAAGTCCATCACATCCGATCACATCTCCGACATCCAAGTCAATCACATAACATCTCTAATTTTCATCCACACGCGCCACCACAATACGGTCAATCAATACACCACAATTACCCACACAATCACCATAATTTAATCTACCATGCGCTACATAATCCACGCACTAATTGCATTCTAACCGTCTAATTATTTTCTAAGATTAGGTACTAAATTAAATCTAAATAAATCCCTAGACAAGTCTAATAGTACCAATTATATTAATTAGGGTTAGAATATCACTTACTAAGTTTTGGCTCGGGAAAAATCGGCTCGGGCCCAAAAATGGCCTGAGTGAACAGTACGGACTAGGCGTGGACGAGGGCGCAACGGGCGCGGGGCTCGGCCACGACACTCGGCCACGGGCACAGCCCTCGGCCGCGGGCACAAGGCCCTCGACCGCGGCAAGGCTCAGCCGCGGGCACAAGGCTTGGCCACGGGCTCGGGTGCGGGCACGTCAAGGCAGGTGGCGACTGGTCGGTTAGGGGGGTGGCATCTAGCAGCGGCGGCGACAACGACGGCGGGGTCAACAGTGGTGACGGTGGCGATGACGACGTCGAGCAGCAACGACGCGGTGCAGCAGCAGGCTGCTCTCCGGTGACTGTAGGATGCGAAGGGAGAGGAAAGAGGTGGCGGAGGCGGGGTGGTATGGCTGGGGGTGTTCTGCAGTGGCGATGGCGAAGCTCAGGCGTCGGGGTGGCACGAAGGAGTCGATTGGACGGATGGGCAGCGGCTAGGACTCATCGGGCGTGGCGGCGAGCTCGAGCAACGGTTGCTTGCTCGCGGCGGCGTCAAGGAAGCAGTGACGGCGGCGGCGCTGTCAGGCGACGATGACGATGGCGGCGATGAGCTCCTAGAGGCTCAGACAATCGAGCTTGCGACGGCAACGGCCAGGGTGGCGCCGGGCGAAGGTCGGGAAGCAGCCGAGAGGGAGAAGAAGGAGGGAAAAGAGAGGGCTGGCGGTGGCTGAGGGTGGCGACGATGGGGCGGAGGCGGCGGCCGGATGGTGCGGGGTGGTGACGAGCGGCGGTCGGCAACGAGCGCGGTGGCGTCGGACTGAGCAGCGGTTGGGTGCGACTCGTCGAGGGGAGGGTGACCGAAGAGAAGAGAGGAAGGGAAGAGAGGGAGAGAGAAGAGAAAGAGAAAAGAAAAAGGAAGAGGGAAGAGAGAGAGCGGGGGAGAGGGGTACGGTGCATGGGGTATGGGCAGATGTGACTGATGCATGGGGAGGGGGACGTGCGTGCGGCAGAAAGAGAGAGAGAGAGAGAGAGAGAGAGAGTCAACGCGTACTTGAGCTCGATCCAACGGTCGGAATTCAAATCTGAAAACGATTCTACGGTCCAATTTAATCCTAGAATATTACAAGGGACAATGGCCAAAATAATTAAAACAAACTACACCGAGGGAGGTCTACTAGTCTAAATTTGTATCCGGTTGAAATTTCACTTTTCCACTATTCCTGACAATCGGGACCTTGGCCACGATAATATCAACACCGTCCGATTTATTTCGTCCTGGAACCCGAGAAATTCGATACCGAAGTTTGGGCTCTAAATAACGGTCAAATTCGATCGAACACGATTCTAGCGAAATCTCTAATTTAAAAATAATAACCGGGAGTGATCAGTTCCTGGGCGAGATTCTGCTATAAGCACACTGACGAATTACACGTTTTAATAAATCCCCAAAACTGGGTCAAAAATCCGGGATATCACAACAACAACATACAATATTTTACAGTACCTCACACAAATCTTCTAGTAATTCTATGTTGTGTTTGTGTGTTGTCAAAAGAGAGATTCACCGTTAAGATCATTCCAACTCAAATCCAACACTCGAAGCTCCTCGAGAGGAAGGACTAACGGGTCATGAATAGCGCAAGGGAATCCCAACTTCCAATCTCGTGTGAGGTCCATAAAAAGTCAAGTCACCTGAAAATTGGTATCATCACACATAACACCCTCCCTACGTCAACAATCACCCTTGCCATTGCGCCACCGCTAAAGAGAAGACCCATCTCCTGTAATTGAAAGCGGCTTTGATCTTGAGCAGTGCACTTCTCTCTGTTAGAATAATTAAATATTAAATTACGCATTTATCTAACAACTTAAGTTTTTAAAATAGTTGGTAGTGGTCCCACCAAAATCTAAAGCTCTCTCTTTCTCCAAGCACCCCATGCTTCCTCTTCCTACCAATATCAACACCCAATAGCTTTTCTAGTGAAGAGTGCTCTGCCCATTCACTCTTACCATTTTGGCCTACTCTCTCCCTTATGCGGACAGGACTGAACCATTTTCTACAAATTATGATCTGATGATTTGATAGATTTTGTCTATTTACTTATGTAGTTTGAATTAAGGGCTAGGGAGAACTCGGTGGAAGTATGGGACGAGCTGAGGGAGTAGTTAATGGATTGTGTTTTACAGAGTTTGATGCATTGAAATAGGCTTTGGACTCGGTTTGTTCTACGCTCTCTACCGGCACATGAAGACCTATTTATATAGGCCTCCTCCGCCGATATGGGGCATACAAAAATCTCCGCTTTATTAGAGATCTTTTCTATTTCTTTGGTTCCAGCCCACACACTTTACCAACCACAAGTTGACTGAAGCCTCATAGACATTGCTAGATAGAGAGGGTTCTAGATTTTTTTTTTGACACCACTCCTTGACACCCCTCCTTTGAGCATAAAGATATGAGATCATGTTTAAACGCGGGTATCAATTGATTCAATGGCATAATTTTATTTGGATATTTTGTGATTTTCATTAAGGTACCGGTTCAAATCTAAATCGTCGTCGTCCATTAGCAAATCTGTCTTATTATAACAAAATTTTTAGTATGGCTTACATTATCCTGAAAAATATGAGTAAATGAATGGAGTTTTGTCCGGAGAATAAAAATTAGGACACTTGATCTATTTGCTCAATTCTAACGAAAAACATTTCGATTTCCAAAATATTGTCATCACATAACACGAATAGCGTTGCAAATTTTTAAATTTTTATTATTTGATTTCTTAACATATATCCAATATAAGTTGCTTAAAAAAAATCCTTTTTTCATAAAATAAAAAAATGTTAAATCTTAATCTTGAAAAAGATAAAGAAGAGAAGATACAAAGGAGACGCTGATATTGGGCCAAATAAGGCTCTCAACGATTTCTTCATCTTCTCCGATCGGCCTATCAACAAAAGCGAAGGCCTGCTGCTCTGCGAGTTCTCCACAGAAAAAGGGAAAAAGCCACGGCGAGATGGAGCCAAGGAGGAGAGGAAGGAGACCAACAATGGGGGAGACAATGGGCCATCCATTTTCACCCACAATTCTACTTCTCATGCCGCTCGCACTGCTTGAGCATCCAGCTGCTGCTGCGGATGGACTACGTCGGCATCACGGTACGTGCTGGTGTCGTTCCGGGAGCTGCCAGAGTACACGAAGGACAGCGAGTTCATCCTCAGCCACTGCCGCGCCAACCGGCCGCTCCCCGAGGCCGCCCTCAGCTTGTTCCGTTGGCACAACGAGACGCTCAACGTTTGGACGTCAAGGATGAATGATGATGTGTTTTTAGTTCGATTTGTTTTTTTTTCATGCGAGGCCATCTTTGTTCCTATTTTCTTCTTCGGTTCATCTCTCTCTCTCTCTCTCTCTCTCTCTCTCTCTCTCGTGATTTGTGGTGATCTCTTTTGCGTCCTGTGTGTGATGGGGGAGCAGGCATTTGGTTGGGTTTCTGGCGTTTCTGGGATTGACGGTGGCCAATTTCGTGGACGCGCCTCCGGCTGCGGATCTTCTCGGCCTATTCTCGAGGTGTGTTTTGTATTATTCAATCCTATACTAGCGTAGAGATACACCTGCGCGAGCAAGTCTCTCTCCCAGTGAGAGTTTTTCCTCTCTTCTATGGAAGAGTTCTCCCCTACCCCTCATGGTGGTAGTCTATCCAAAACCCTGTAACCCCCTTAAACCCTAATCCCCTCCCTTTCGTCTTCATCTTAATCCTCACCCACCATCGTATTCATTGTGCTTTCCTCCTACAACGGGTACTTCACCGAGAGCAAGCAGATTCTGGCCCAAACACAATTCTCGGAACCTCACCTCCCTCCTAGGCCAAAACCCATTCATATCTCACCCATTCTATACCAAATCATCCTGCGACTCACCCCCACTTGCACAATCTTCCATCTTCCTCAACACAGATCAGTTCCCTTTCTTTAGCCCTAAAATCTCTGACAAACCCTAAACTCTCTTACCTAGCTTACCTATCCCATTTGAGAACTCCATTTCGTGCCCTAACCTCTGAAACAGACTGGACGTAGCAGAAGTTCCTTCTGGCTGAGATTGTCTTGGAGTGGAGGATAGGAGTCATTGAAGACCTCTGGCCAAAACTCCCTCTGTGGTTATTTGGAGTGTGTCCTGCAACTGCTTCACAGAGGTAAGCATAGACTTTGTGATAGATTAAAACTTAAGACTAGCTAGTTTATGTTGTGGAATGGACAATATTGGATCAGATGTTGTTGTAGCGATCGTAAATTGAGCTTTGGTGGCTAACTCTAATAAGTCATTGGGATTCAAATGAAAATCTTAAGTTGGAATTGTCAAGGGCTAGGCACCCCTGTCACATTCCAGGAACTAAGAGCCTTGGTGGCTAGTGAAAGGCCCAATGTCGTATTTCTCATGGAGACAAAGAACAAAGCAGATATGGTGTGGAGGTTGAAGAAGAGATTAACATTCCAGCACTGCTTTATTGTCAACCCGATTGGGACAGCGGGGGGGCTTGTGCTGTTGTGGAATGAAGATGTATCAATTACTGTGGATTCTTTCACTGCGGATTATATCAATGTTACATGTAGAGAGGAGGAGAGGAAAATATTGATGCGGATCACTTTTGTACATGCACCGTACACATTCCAGAAAAGGGTTCTACTATGGGAGGAGTTGAGAAGCATTAACGCACATAATACCCTACCTTGGGTTTGCATAGGAGATTTCAACGAAGTACTATATCATTGGGAGAAAGTGGGGCAAAGACTGGCTGATCGATATAGAATGGTGGCTTTTAGAGATCTCCTCTATGATTGTTCATTGATGGATTTGGAGTGGAAAGGATGTGCATTCACTTGGTCCAATAATCGAGATGGTGATGCTCTTATAAAGGAAAGACTTGATCGGGTTTTATGTAGTGCGGATTGGAGATTAATGTTTCCAGAAGCTTTAGCCTACGCCTTGCCTACAGTAGGCTCGGATCACAGCCCACTTCTACTGTAATTTTGGGCTAAAACAAAAGGAAGAAAAAAGGAATTCAAATTTGAGGCATTTTGGATGGCAGATGAGGAATATGAAGGAGTAGTTACTGCAGCGTTAAAGGACCCCTGTGCAGAAAATATGGATTTTTTGGCTAAGCTTCGAAAGATCACATGCTTCCTCATGCAATGGAGCAAAAAATTTTCCAATGCTCATAAACAAATTCAATCTCTTAAGGCTGAACTCCAGAAGATTATTAATGGTCAGGGGTTTAATTATGACTGCGAAAAGGCCAGACAGATTAAGATAAAGATAGAAATGATGTGGAGACAGGAGGAAATGTACTGGGGAATGAGATCAAGAATTAGTTGGCTAAAGTGGGGAGATAAAAACACCAAGTACTTTCATGCTATCACAATACAAAGGAGGCAAAGAAATAGGATATCCATGTTACAATTATTAGACGAAGAGTGGAACAGAGACCCAACCACATTGAAAACAGCAACAAGGGATTTTTTTGTCTCTTTATACAACTCGGTTGGCCTTCGCAATTTCCAGCCCATTATTGACCAATGTCCTCAATTAATTGGGGATGAAACAAATGAAGCCCTAATAGCCAAAATTACCTTGGAAGAGGTTAAGGAAGTCGTCTTTCAGTTGGGAGCTGCGAAAGCACCTGGACCTGATGATGTCAATGGACAATTTTACCAACATCACTGGCTGGATATTCAAAATGATATACTTAAAGTGGTGAAAGATTTCATGGAAACAAGAAGCTTGAACCCAGAGATGAATAAAACTGTGATTACCCTTATTCCCAAGACTCCCAACCCAGAAAGATTGGAACAATACCGGCCTATAAGCCTTTGCAACTTCATATACAAGATCATTTCAAAGGTGCTGGCTAACCGATTAAGAACGTGGCTACCTCACTTGATTGAAACGGAACAGAGTGCCTTTGTGAGTGGAAGGCAGATTCAGGATAATATCCTGCTAGTTCAAGAGGTACTGCACCAACTATGAACTAGAAAAAGGAAGAAAAAATTCCAAGCAGTGCTGAAATTAGATATGCAAAAAGCCTATGACAGGATTGAGTGGGACTTCCTCGAAACTTGTATGTTGAAGATGGGTTTCTGTAGAAAATGGGTCGTGTGGATCATGCAATGTGTCACAACTGTCTCCTTTAGTGTGAAGTTCAATGGGGAGTCTTTGCCCTATTTCAACCCGACACGTGGAATTCGACAAGGTGACCCTCTCTCACTTTATCTTTTTATACTTGTGGCTAATGTCCTCTCCCTTTTGATGAAAAAAGCAGTTGAAGATGGTACGGTGAAAGGAATAAAGCTAAATAGACATTGCCCAAGTCTATCCCATTTGTTGTTTGCGGACGATTCTATCTTTTTCCTAGATGGGAAAGTTATAGAATGCCAAAACCTAGCTAACATTCTCAATCAATACTGTTTTGCCACGGGCCAAGCGATCAATTTAAACAAGTCAGGTATCTTCTTTAGCTCGGGTTGCCCCCAGTATCTTCGCAGAAATATGGCGCAGGAATTGAGAGTCCCAGAAATAGACAAAACAGGGAAATACTTGGGTATCCCTTCAGATTGGGGCGTATCAAAGAAGCAAATGTTTGCTTGGATACTAGCTAGGGTAAACATGAAACTTGAAGGGTGGAAGCAAAAGATGATGTCGAAGGCTGGAAAGGAGATCTTACTCAAAACGGTTGTCCAAGCTCTCCCGCAATATGCCATGTCAATCTTCAAGATACCACTTTCCGTGTGTAGAGCCATAGAACAGAAAATTGCCTCATTCTGGTGGAAAAACGAGTCTAAGGCAGGTATACACTGGAAGTGTTGGGAGGTAATGAAAAAGAGGAAGGACAGTGGAGGTATGGGTTTTCGAGACCTAATCACCTTTAATAGGGCAATGTTGGGCAAACAGGCTTGGAGGATGGTACAATTACCTTCGACACTTTGGTGCCAAATACTAAAAGGGCTCTACTTCCCCAACACTGATTTTTGGCATGCGAGGAAAGGACAAAGATCGTCTTGGGGATGGCACAGCTTGCTGATTGGAAGAGATGCATTAGCTGGCTCGGTTCAATGGTCCGTAAGGAATGGAAAATCGATTAAAATTCGTGAAGACAGGTGGACAAAATTGGGTACAATTGCCGGTCCAACAAACCAAGATGATCCTCAATTAGTGTCTGAGTTAATTAATAGAGACCAGGCCAAATGGAATGAACAAAGCCTTTATAGCTTGTTTGAAGATAGTATCGTGGAAGAAATCTTGGCCATCCCCATCCCTTCTATTGAAGAGAAAGATAGACTGGTATGGACAGCAGCCAAATCAGGGAATTACTCAGTCAAAAGCGGTTACAATCATCTCAGAAAAGAAGTAGACAGCCCAGCCAATCAACAAGCCTCATCCTCGTACCAAATACCACGAGCCCTATGGTCTAAAGTATGGAATGTGAACACCCTACCTGAAATTAAACTATTCCTATGGCAACTTTGCCAAAATGCCTTGCCTACAAAGGAAAACTTGTTCAAGCGAAGAATCTCACCTGACCCATTGTGCCCAGTGTGTAAGAAGTGTCCGGAGACAACAGAGCACCTCTTTCTCCTTTGTCCCTGGACAACCAAAGTATGGTCTGACCACAATTTAAAAATCAGAATTGAAGATCTAGGCCTCACAAGCATAGATCGGTGGCTATTAAACTACAAGAGCGCATTACCAGCCTCGCCATCTCTCGAGCTCGTTTTCGAAGTACTCTGGTTCCTGTGGAAGGCGAGAAACAATGCGATTTTTAGAGGTAAATCACCAGATCCACAAGTGACAGTTAATGAAGCTATAGCCTTGCACGAAAATATCAAAAGTTGCAGCGTAAATCGAAAGAAAAAATCAGAACGAGAAGGTATCTTACCTTCGATCTGGACGCCGTCGGAGAAAGGAGCTCTTAAGCTTAATGTGGACGCAGCCTTCGTTGCTGGCTCTACACCGTGTGCAGTGGCTGGTGTATGCCGAGACTCCTCAGGAAAGATCATGGGAGGATTTGCTTGTTTGATTCGGGCTCAATCGCCTCTTCAAGCGGAAGCTCTAGCATTGCTTCAAGGTCTGCACTTTATGAAAGAATGGAGAAGAGAGAACATGGGGAGAGAAGAAACCGTGGAAATGGAATCTGACAACTCTACTTTAGTTCAGTCAATCACGTGTGAAGACCAACCTTCTTGGGATGTGGAAGTACTCATAAAAGAATGTCGGACCTCGCTTTCTTGTATGCTTTTTGTTTGTTTATCCCACTGCTCTAGAACCCAAAATAATGCAGCGGATTGGGTCGCTAAAGCTCAACTTCGCGGGACTCCTCCTCAGTGCTGGGTTTCTAATCCCCCTCAACCCCTATTAGATATTTTGTATGCCGAAACTCATTTCGGTTGTGCTTTCACTTTATCTACTTAAATGAAATGGAAGGATGCAATTTCGACCAAAAAAAAAAAAAATCCTATACTAGCGTGCACATTTTAGGGAGTTTTCATTTATCAATGTTTGTATTTAGCGACTCGTCCCAACTTGACAATATCGGATGGAACCCATAATTTCTAGTGAGGAATTTGTCAGTAGCAGCTCGATCTGTGTTGACTATCAAAACTTGATTTCACCGTCTCAAAGTGTAATCTAGGATGAGACTTGTAGGTACAACTTATAACTTACTAGAGAGCTTGCTATATTGCTCATTTGGTGAAGATGTTTGAGTTACCCTGTTTGATCAAATCCTCCATAACCAGCTTAAAATTGTCAAATTTCACAGTCACAACCGCTTAAATTTTTCCTACCAGTTTATTAGCAGAACGGCGCTTTTAGTGTGTACAGGTCAGTGTAGTATTGTGATATTCGTGGCTTGTTACCATACCAAGCAATCGGCCATTTCATCAACTGACCTTCCTTGCAATCAGCAACCGGCAACCAAAATTGCCATTTAAAACCTTCATTTTCTTGTGGTGCTGTATCAAAATTGCAAGTGCCTCAGATGAAAAACTCGAGTTTGTGACATTAAGGGCAGGCACATAAAATTTAACTCAGAAAGTTTGTTTCATAGGAATATACAATCGTCATTTTCATTGCTGCTTAAATTTCAGGAGTAGTAGTAGCCTGACAATCAAGACAGTCTTGCTCAAACAGCAAGTGCAAAATTAAGGTGGATAACAAGGGTCATCTGTGATTAGTTAACATGATGGATCAAAGTATTAATAGAAATTTTCGTTCTTTTCAAACATAAATTAAAGATCCAATCCATTGGAAAATCTCTCCGTTCTCCTCTTAATTCAACATGGATTCAGTCCACCTTCAATGGACAATCATTTTCCACGTAAGTAGCACTGTGTGTGTCAAGAAAAAGTTCACACATGGTGGACCTTGTAATAAACTACTGCAGAATGCTCTGAAAGTTGATTGCTGCTAAGATTTTCTGAACGAAATCAGTGGTAAATAGCTTTTACAGTGAAGAGTAGTACACTGGTGTTCAAATTGAATTTGAAAGTATCAGCTTAAGCAAGCTACATAGTTATTCAATTAGTGCTCTGCCCAGTCACTTTCACCATTTTGGCCTGCTCTCTCCCTTTGGCAGATAGGATCGAACCATTTTCTATAAATTGTGATATGAGGATTGGACTCCGACTAGTATTTCCATAGATTATGCAATGGCTTGATATGCAAGTCCACTTGTGCAGGTCAAACTGTACTGGTGAAGGAACTAATATCTCTTACTCAAAGGAATTGCTTTTGGTGAGTGGCGCACCAACGTTGTTTTATTCAACTTATGAAAAGAATACTCTCTTTTGAAGTCTACAGAAGCATCTAACACAAAATAGTTTTCAGGGCACAAATTCTTTGGTGAACTTGAAACAGATAACAGAAGAAGAAATGATGATCGCTTCACACCAACCAGCCGTGACACGGTGGCCGTTCTTTGTCTTCTTAGGCAGATCCATGTTCTATCTCCTCTCGAGCAGCATTTGCCATCTTTTCTCATGCCACTCACACTGCTTGAACATCCAGCTGCCGCAGATGGACTACGTCGACATCACGGTCATGATCATCACCTCATTCTTCCCCCCAATCTACTATATTTTCCAATGAGAGCCCCATTGGGAACTGATCTATCTTGGCGGAATGAGGGCAATGGGGATGTTCACCATTGTGACATTGCTTGCCCTTTCTCTTTTTTCTGGGAAATTCTGGGCGTTTCGGGCAATGCCCTTCTTGTCCATGGGGTTTTTTGGCATCGTTCCTGCGATCCATGCCTATATTGTGAATTGGAGCAATCCCTAGCGCCCAATCACACTTGCTTATGAGTTGTCCATGGCACTGTCTTACATTACAGGTACTTTGTTTTATGTTAGCAGGATTCCTGAGAGACTAAAATTGGGTTGGTTCGACCTTGCTGGTCACGGCCATCAGATATTTCACGTTTTTGTGATCATGGGTGCCTTGGCTCATTATGGCGCTACTCTGTTGCTCTTACAGTGGCAAGATAGAATCGGGTGCGATAGAACTGTGTAACAATGCAAAAATTAGTCAAAATTCGATTCATTTCGATTGAACCGAATGCGAGCGATTTGCTGGAGTTTCGTGTTATTATGTTAGTTTGTGTACACCCCCAGGTCAAAAAGCCTCAAGGAGAGATGGCGTTCCATGACAGAGGAGATGCCTCCATTTATAAAGAAGTGGAATGCCCATTGTGTTTGTTATATTTTGCTCATTTTCAATGGATGATTTGATTTACAATGTGATCATATTCGGGTGATAATCTTTTCTGCTTTCATCTTATTTTGAGCTGTTTGTGAGTAGTTGCTCTATAATTTTAGTTCGACCACTATCACTTTTCCTTTTTTTTTTTTTGGCTAAAGAGTACAACCACCACCAACATGAGAATAGTTTGTTAAGCGCTGTATCGCCATCTACACGACAGAATAAAGCTAGAGCAGGAGGGTGATGAATTCTTTGTGTGGTGAATTTTAAGAAAAATTATGACCCAATACAACATATAGAACTGCTAAGAGTCCACCTAATAGAGTTCGGGAAAAAGCAACAGATGCAAGCAAATAGAAATTGCAGACGTGGAACTTGCTTTAGCCCATTTGCAATCTCTGCATCCATCAAAGTTCTGCCATTAAAAAAGTTTGTTGACAGAAGCGCAAGATATGGAGAATTTGGAAGTCCAAGAAGGAGCAGTTGTTAGGAAGGAAAAAAAGACTCAAGACGATTTAATATCCACCTGCAGCGAAGCTTGATTCTGGCAGTAATGCTGCTTACTCTCGAAGAAGAATCAGATAAGTATTGGCAAAGTCAGTTGACGGCCGAAATCAGCCACTTCAATGGTAGTGTAAAGAGTCATGAAAAAGGAGGCGGTTAGATATACTAGCGTACCTTAGAGATTCTCAAGGAAAATCAGAGAAGCACTCGCCAATCTGTGATGACAAGTCAAAGCCATCGCTATGAATTATTATTCTTCATGGTTATTGTATCTGTGACCACATTGATCTTTCCTTCAGTTCACAACCAAAAGAAAATATGGTGATACTTCACATCCAAATTTAAAGGAAAAGACAGACAACATGACAGATCCAAGGGTTCAACATGCATAGTGGATACTCGAGATGTTCAAATGCTTGCAAGCACGAGCTCTGCTAAGGAAATAATCGGATATCCTTACAAACAAAATTTAACACGTTGAGCTAGTAGGAGTTGAAGTAGAGAAAAATAACGACCCCACCAAATGGCACCACGTATGATCCGGCGAAAGTCCGTAAGAAGACTTCTTTTCAGGACAGATCATCTTCGCCTACGTCCACAGTCGACAGAGTCCACGGACTGTCATTTGAGCTTTTGTAACTTATTAACGGTGGTCCACAGAGAAGAGGGTTACTTTGATAAATTGCTTGATCGAAAGTTGAATTGATTTTTTCTGTCCGTTGTCTTGCCTAACAAGTTGTTGTGAGCAAAGCTAAAAAGTGAGAGTGCGTATAGCTCTCTCATTTGCGGAGGAATCAGACCAGTTAACTTGTTGAAGGAAAGGTCCAGGCTCTCTATATTCCTTTAATTGGAGAATTTTTCTAGAATTGATCTCGTCAAATGATTATGTGACAGATATAAGACATATATTTCGTTCAGATAATCGATTTGACTGCGGAGTTCAAATATAAGACATATATTTCGTTCGGATATAAGACATATATCTCATGGTAACCCTCAAGTTCAGCGATATCATTTGACTACAGAGTTCCGACTTCAGCCCATCTCGGAACCTCCTGGCCTTATCCACCGGGTCCTCCACCATTCTTGGAGCATATTTGAATAGCCTTGCAAACTCGACTTCATACTGATCTACTGACATCTGACCCTGGCGAAATCTCATGAACTCAGCCAATTTCTGTTCTTGGGCACTTTCTGAGAAATACTTGCCATTGAAGGTTTCGATAAAAATAGTCCAATTCGGGGCAGTATCAGTGGGGAACACTTGACTTCTAGTGGCTCTCCACAAATCGCTTGCATTTTCCTGAAGTTGGTAGATTGTCAAGGTTACTTTCTCATCTTCAGTGCATTCCAGTACCTCGAAAGTTTTCTTTAACTCTTCTATCCATCGAGGTGCAGCCTCAGTATTACCTCTTCCATCAAACCTCGGAGGTTTCAACTTCAAAAACTGCTCAACTAGTTTAGTCATCGGCCTGTTTGCCTGTACTTGGCCCTGAACAGGGTGTCCACCATTCCCATGGTTCCCATTATTTCCATGGTTACCATTATTCCCATTGGCTCCCTTGGCGGCGGCAACAGCGGCCTCAGCAGCAGCGGTGAAAATAGCATTTCGCTCTTCAGTCTGTGTACCCATTAAAATCTTGACTTCTTATAGTGCTCTTAAAATTCCATTCACCCGGGGATCCTCCATGACACCATCTTGCGGGGCCACAAGACCTCGACCTCGACCTCTACCTCTTCCTCGGCTACTCATCCTCTTGAGGTCTTATACTCGCCTATCTGCTATAATTTCACAAAGGAATTAGAGACCTAGGCCAACTATACTAGTTTAAAGCCCTAGGCAGTGAATCACAATAACAATTCACTAAGTAGGCAGCCAATCGCAACCAACAGCCAATCACAACCAATAAAGTTCATACACTTACCTTAGGTCTTGACGTATCTGCACCTTACATATTATTGCATAAAATCACTCAGCAAACTACAATCATACAATCTGGGTTACGCATGGCACACAAGTTTCCCTAACTGGCGATCCCAAAGTCATCGTTCTTTATCACTCTAGGCTTCAACCAACTTGGATCGAGTTGACCTTGCTTTGATACCAAATCAACTGGGATGTCACGCCTCGAACCCCGACGGACTTGTGACACTCCTTCATGGCAGTATTGAACGCGATGTCCTAGGATGCATCGCCGACCCAAACGAAACACGCAAAGACAAACACAAAGCAGAAGCGGAAATTAAATAACCTAGACAATAAAAAATGACAATAGGGTAGCACTTGCACAAAATCAATAAACCCATATCAATAGCTGGAGATCATAAAAAAAAAAAAAATCATACATTAGGCTTATAGGGTTAGTATGCACTTTCGTCAACAAAAAGGAACAGGTGGCCGGGTAGACAGACTAACTGCACAAAAAGAGACTCTACCAAAACTGGCTTCTAGTCCCAGCACCTAAATACCCCTATAGTGCCCAATCTGAATCGAACCCTGAAGACTTTGACTCCGTGTCTGAGTCGATCTCGATCGACTCCTTCTCGTGCTCGAACACCATAGGCTCTTCCTTAGGCTCGGGCTTGGGCTCCTCAAATTCCTCTTCATTCTCGAGGTCTACAGGGGCCACAAGTTTTGGTTCAGGTTCGGGCTTCGGTTCGGGCTTCGGTTCTCGAACGGGCTCGGGTCCTGGGCTAAGGTTCTCCGGTGGATCGTCAGGATCCGTCACCTCGCCATCGGGAGTATACTTGTCCTAGGGCTCCCAGTTCATTGCACCCTCATTTCCATGTTGTAGCCCCTTAAAACCACGGATTGACCTAGTAGTCTCCAACCCGACACGATAAAACCAAACCAAGTAGGTATGGCCCTGTAGGTCCTCTAAACCCTTATTTACCCATACAGTGGTAAGGCGCCTAATGTACGTTTGATCCAGGCCTACTAGATACTCGATCTCCTCATACACCGTATGTATAGGGACCCCAAAATGCCTAGGTGGTGATATGCTGAAGAACGGGGATCTGAAAAAGGTTTGCATTAAAGCAATAAGAATAAATCTCAATAAGCAGACAATTTATAACCCACCTAGGCCAATGCGTACTCAGATGAGTTTAACATGCAATCTAACCACCGATATAATGGACTTGCTAATTCACACTTACCTCGATCCGATTCACACGCCAGCTCTGCATATTAGTCAAATCACATGAATATTATAATAACTCATGAACACATTGCCATCGGTCGGGTGCCATACACACAGACATTCATTCAATTCAATCACACTTAGTTCACATTCGTGGCCGAGCAATTTTTCACGACCCAGGTCAACACCCCACAGGTCAGCCCTCCAATCAAGTCGAGCTCCGTCCCTCACTGGACCTTTCACACTTTCTCATGATCCGCGACAACACGCCTCAAGTCAGCTTTCCGATCAATTCGGGCTCCATCCCTCACTGAACATTTCACACTTTTACACGACCCGCATCAACACACCTCAGGTTAGCCCTTCAATCAATCCGGGCTCTATCTCTCATTGGACATTTCGCATGTACATACACTACATCACAATTCGCCATTCTCACACGTCATACAAATCCAATTCCAATCACCAACTCATCACACTGGCCCACCAATTCAACGCTCAAGTTGGCCCAATCAAACGTCAATTTCACCTACATAAATTAGCCACTAAACATGCCACACAATCACCACAAGTTAATCTATCAATTAATCACATTCATAAATTGGCCCTAACCCATGTTTAACCATTAAACCGATACTAATCACACCCTAAACAAGTCTAAAAAAATACTCATTATCCCAAGTAGGGTTTAGAAAGTCACTTACATAAATTTGGCCCGGGAAAAATCTACACGGGCTCAAAATGGCCCGAGTGAACAGTAACAGGCTCAACACGGGTGAGGGCACGACGGGTGCGGGGCTTGGCCATGGCTCGGCACATGGCCCGACGCTCGGGCACGGGCAAGGGCACACTCGGGCATGGCCTGGGCATGCTGGCCTGGCTGTCCGGCCACGACTGGGCAGTGGCCTGGGTTGCTCAACCGGCGAGCTTGCTAGCCGGCTGGTTAGTTGGCTGGCCGGGCGCTTGGGTGGCACGGCGAGCTGCGGTGTGGGACAGACGGTGCAGCGGCGGTTGAGCGTGGCGAGCGGCTGGCCTGAGGACAAGCTCGTGCTGTCAGCAGTGACTGGTCGGTGAGCAGAAGCAGAAATAGTCGGGGCGGAAGTCTAGATAAAAAGAAGAGAGGAAGAAGAAGAAAGAAGGAAAGAAAGAAAGAAAAAAAAGAAAGGAGGAGAGAGAAAGGGGGTTTGCATAGGAAGGGACGTGAGCGTGATAGGGGGAGGGGATGCGGCAGAGAGAGAGAGAGAGAGAGAGAGAGAGAGAGAGAGAGTCAACGTACTCGATTGCGATCCAATGGCTCACGTTCGAATCCGAAAACGATCTAGTGGCCCACAGAAAACCCTAATTATAAATTGGAAAAAGGGCCAAAAGATAATAAATAAAACACATTATGAGGGAGGATTACTAGTCCAAATCCACACCTGGTTAAAATTTCACTTTTCACATATCTCGAGTAATATCGAGGCTGGCCACAATAATATCGACACCGTCCAATTAAATTCGTCACGAAACTCTGAGAAATTCGACACCAAATTTTGGACTCTAAATAACGACTAAATTCGATCAAGTGTGATTGTAGGGAAATCTCTAATTTAAAAATAACCCAAGAGTGATCAGTTCCGGGCGAAATTTTATTATAAGCACACTGACGAAATACATGTTTTATAAATATAAAAAATGGATCGAAATTCGGAATGTCACACGTGTTAGCCTAAGCGAGGCTTAGGTAATTGTTTATTGAGATTTATCTCATCTCCCATTGTTAAACATTTTCAGACTTGGAATGATGAGTAGTTGTCACGTCCGGTTCGGAGTTCTGGGGTGATGTTAGGCATTGGATGTATCATTCTTTTAGATGCCCTGTTGTAGAGGAGTTTAAGTCAACCTCCCTTTTGTATCCATGGCCTCGTTAGGAAGTGGCTTCGTGTGAGGCTTGTAATTGTGTAAACCTCCTTGAGTTATCTTTGTGAGCTTATAATGTCACGCCCCGAATGTCCTAGTCTCGAAGCGCGAACATCCCTACCATGGTCGATATAAATATGCGACGTCCCAGGAAGCGTTGCTGACCCAACTCCCAAACAGAGTACAAAACACAAGCGGAAACAATAATAAACAAACCCTGACAAAATAATTATAAGCCAAGAATAGCCAAACAACAACCAACACGACGGAAAATATTTACATACATTGTATTACTATTGAAAACTCTTTTACAACCTTCACTTACAATAGACAAAAGATACAAGGCAACCTCTATCTCAATCAACCGCCATAGGGTCAAAAAGGGAAGTGGCTAGGGAGGTCAACCAAACTTAGAAGGAGGGCTACAGTAAAAAAGGTATCGGCCCCTAACACTAGCGGTGGACTAGGGAGAAACCTAAGGCTCCCAGTCAAGGTCTGAGGACTTGGTAGCATCTCCCGACATCTCCTTTGAAGTCCCTTCTGAAGTCTCAGATTGCTCGGCATCCATATCCTCAGCCTAAGCTCGTTCATTCTCCGAATCAAACTCTAACTCGAGATCAAGGTACAGTCTCAAGTTATCCTCTGGATCTAACTCCTCGTCTAAGCCTACTTCTACTACCTCCCCTTCCTCGTCCACATCTTGGGCCACCTCATCGGGTTCCTCATCTTCATCCATAGGTTCGAGGTCTGTGAATACCACATCAGGTACCTCCTCTATGGGTGCGGGTTCGTCATTGGCCTGAGGGTCCACTATTTCTCCATCTGCCATCTGGAGAACCATCAATCCATCCTGACCAATCGTAACATTGAAAGTCCAGAGGGGTCGCCCTAATACCCCATCGGCACCCCCTTATACACCAGGCAATGTACTCCTAGGTCTGGTAAAAATATTCTCCCACATCCACAAAAACCACTGATCGATATCTCACATAAGATTCTCCGTTCCTTGTGGGGTATGTACTCGTGTACTACTGAATCTGGGTAGGAATTCCAAAAAGGGATGGTGGATTCGGCATCTTCACGGGTGTGGGTCTAAAAGTGTGGGTTATAACAATCATGAGACGAATCTCAGCAAGTAAAAACCCCTAAACCTAAATTAGGCTAACATGCACCTCCTGACAGGCAAAACAGACACACTACACAGTATCGATGACCTAGGCCCTCGGGCCCGGATCGTTCACGTAAATGACCCTGCAGGTTAGTCGATGTGACAATAAAATTATAGTATACATGTGGCACATTAGATCATACATACGCCACACGCATGCTCAAGCTTTTCAATGTCCGTCTTACACACAATATTACGGATCACCCCATGTACGCATACTAATCAGTGCACTGTGACAAACATATATTGTCACACAAATGGTTATGCTCACAATCCAATGCAGATGACACTTGGCATGCTGTTAATTTTTTAATTAACCACGACCCGCGTAAAATGCATCAGGTCTCTTTATTTAGTCACAACACTTCATGGCCCTCTTTAAAACGCATTAACTGGCCCAATGTCTTCTAGCTCGCGTCAAAACGCATCAGGCGTAACATTGTTCACCTCACGAACTAGAGCTCGCGTAAAATGCATTAGGATGGTTATCTTTTGGACGTACCGGGCATCGTCCCATGTAAAATGCATCAGGACGGTACACCCCGCGTAACACGCATCAGGGCGAAAAAGGTGATCACACATACACATAGCCAATTATTATCTAAATCTCGCGTAAAACGCATCAGGGTATTTTAGGTGATCACATGCTCATGGCAGGGATGCATTCTCGCATAATTTCATTTCATGCCGCACTCTCGGCACACACATAATGCGTGACCATGATATGCAATTCAATGCACCATGAGCATCAAGTATAATCCAAGAATCCAATCAAATAATGCCACCACAATGTGCTCAATTTTAACTCAACACTTGTTATTCCACATAACACATCATCCGCAATTCAATGTGCACACCATTAAGACATGGGAATTCACTTCATTCTCGGTCATTCACACTCCGCATTGTACGTCACTCATACATGCGACATGGCATCATACAAATGACCACATTGGAGCCCATAATTCAGTCAAAACATCACTCAAACATGGCAAGCTTAGGGAATTCAATACAACGCATTAAACCGACTAACTCGACCTAGCCAACTCAACATGGACAGCCACCAATCAGTCCTTTTTCAACCTATAAACCAACCATAATTCACTCCATTATACTCCAAATAACCTCACTAATTCGGCCTTTTTCAATTACACACTAATCCACCATTAAAGCACTTAATTAACTACCAATTAAATCCTAATCCTATCTAGAAATTGCACAATTAGTCCTAATTAAGGATTATGAGTTAATACTCACTTAATCCTCAACTAACGATGATGAGAACGAGTGACCGATCGCCGATGAACGGCAACATCGGTGGCGACGTTCCGGCGAGTGGCGGACGGCAATCTCACGGACGGCGCGCGGTTGAGGTTGAACGGCGGCGATCCAGTGCGGTCCTCACGCCATACGAGGGAGAGGGAACTAGAGAGGATTGGTGGGGGTGGCGGTTCACGATGGCAAGCGGCGGTTTGGCGCGGCGGTGCATCGACGGACGGCGGCCTCCAAGCGGCAGGGTTGATCGGCGGTGACCCTCATGCCGACGAAGGGAAGAGAGAGAGAGTTGATTGGCTGGTGGTGATGGTGAGGTCAAGTGGGGCGGCGGCGAGGTGGAACGGTGGCTGGCACGGCGGCGATCGGCTCCGGCGAGCAGCGGCCAAGCTCGGCCGAGAGAGAGAGAGAGATTTTCGGGAGAGAGAGACTGGCCGGAGGGGGAAGTGAGGGAATGAGGAGAGAGAATATGGTCCAAGGTTGGTCAAATATATGGGTAGTGGGATCCATTTGTCAAAATTATACCCATTTTGACCATTTTACCCCTTATCCAAGGGCCCACGATAAATCTTATCCAATAATGCAAGGGCAAAGTGGTCATTTACCTCAATAATTGATGATTATCCAAATTTAATAATTTTCTTAATTTAAATTCCAAAATTCGGAACCAAAAATGACCTAGGGGCAAAATGATTATTTTTCCGGTCCCGGGGTGAAATTCCATTTTTTGCCCATACCTACTCCAAATATGTGTGGCCAACATAATATGGCGTCATAATTACGTAATTAATCACACAAGTCCTTGAAAATCGCCATCGAAGTCCAGGGGCAAAAATGTAAATTTTTCTGATTTCAGTCGAAATTCCAATTTTCAACTGTACTCACCCCTAATGTATGTGGCCACACTAAAACGACATTGGCCATGAAAAATAACCGCATATGACTCCAGAAATCAACTTCAAAGTCTAGATGGGTAAAACCGTAATTTTTCACTTCCAGGCCGAAGTCTCATTTTTTGACCACACCCACTCCAAACATGCGTGGCCACTCTAAAATGACGTCAGCCTCGTAAAATAATCGTAAACGTCCAGAAATTTCGACATCGAGGTTTGGGTCCAATTTCGCTATCAAATTCGCTTATTTTAAAATTTTAGGGCCCTCTCACTAACGGGCGGCTGTTTAGGAGTTATGCATATTGTCCTAGGGTTGTCCGAGTCGTGATGGCCTCAATTCTCAAGAGAACGCGAGGAATTATCACTAGTGTCGGAGGTCAAGATTGTTCGGATTAGATTTGGGATTCGTTCACCATGTGTACTCTTGGTTGTGCGGAATCACCCGCGATCCGATCATACATCGTTGGCTGAATTGAATCCGTCATCTTCCTAAGACCGGCCCACATTGGCCCAAAATATTTTCTCGGCGTCCCTCGAAATCTGTGCTCAATTCGCGATCGGGTCTCCGATCCACACACCATTTCCTAATTAGCTATTCCCATTGGGTTAGCATCCCGCGATTGATCAAGTTCGGGCGAGACTTACTAAAATTAAATGAGAATTAATATATGTTTTATTGGTCCCGGAAACGGGTTGAAAGTCAGGATGTTACATATAATGACTTGCTGGTTTTTATGGGAAGTGTTTTCTTTACTACCCCATTTATTTGAATATTGTATGGAGTGTTCGTATTCGCTTTCGCGTGCGTTTAATCGCTAGTGTTTCGATTGGATTGGTGACAAATTATGGGATGTCGCATACTTGATGACATCGGAGGGATGTTGCATGCTCAATGGGATTCGGGGCGTGATAAGAAATCAGTTGGTCCGACATATCTAAGCATAAAGAATGTCTCTGTCACAAAACTTTGTAAACCAATTTCGTAAAGAAGTAACTTATACTTTTAACAATATCTATTATATGTAGTTAACTAGCAAAGCTGAGCTTTATCTCTATAATTGCCATGTGGCAAGATACATGGCATAGTTTTGCCAAGCGGTCCGCTTTCGGCTAATAAGCATTAGGATTTATCGATTTGCCATATCTAAACTTCTATTTCTTAATGAGTTTAAATTTCAAAACATAAATAAAGGTAAAAGAATTTTCCAGTAGATTCTTGAAGATAGAGTTTATTTTGCCAAGAGAATGTTCCAACACGTGCTCAGCATGTGACATTTGATTTTACCTCCATGTGGCAAGATCATGGCATAGTATTGACATGTGGCCCACACTCAACCAATAAGCATTAGTTTAATGATTTGTATAATTTAAACTACAGTTTTTTTTTATGTAAGCAGTGCAATTTAGTCAGTCAATTTAATTAAAACTCAGACCTCTCTCTATCCGGCTTGACGCTTGCTTCTTCAGGCATTGCTTCCAATTCCACTATCCAATTCCACTTCTTTTCTAGGTCTCTTCATCTTATAGAAATCTTTTTTTATTCCCTTGTCTTCGTCGTTTAAGAAATCTCTTCATGGTTTGCACAATGCCTACCAGTTTCACCATTTAATCATAAATCTTGTCCATTTGAGGGGAAAGGCTGTGTTCCCGGCTTTTTAGGCTATGGAAATATGACTTCACTTTAGCATATATACTAATTTAGCACTTTTATTGTATAAAAGTAATCAGAAGGCATTTTATGTTCATCCTCCTTTCTTTTATACAATATTCGAATAGGTCACGAGGTTTGCTTTTGTTTTTCTATTTGTTTACTTATTCATGCATCCAATATATTGGGGAAGACAGAACTTGAGCCAAAAGATTCGAAGCAAAATTCACAAATACTAAAATAATGCTATAAAATTTAATTTACGTATTTATTATACCATTGTTTTCATTGTGATCTTAGCTTAATATTATCTATGGAAAAAATCATTTGGAATTTAATTTTTACTATATTTCTGCGACTTTTAAACATAACGTTACGTCATATTTTCTTCCATGTATCAATCTTTCAACTTTTAAAATGTTATTTCACTGAGTTAAAATATTATGATTTAATAACCCTCAGCTCCTCTGATTGACATAATTAACGATTCAAAACTCTGAATAAAGACATGTCCGAGCCAAGTGTGGATAAAATAGCCAGTTCTTACCATCAGTTTTAGCTAGTCCAATCTGACATATTCAGTTAAAAAGTCAATTCCTCGTATATGTATGACATCCATTCAAATAACTACAAGATGTCAAGATACTCGAGTTGAATAACCTTTGACTTTGCTGTCATTTTTTAAGGGAGTAATCTTGTCCTAATTTGTGAACTCTAAAATCTCATGCTTGTAAAAAATAATAATCACTATATGTTAAGACTGACATGCTATGATTGAAGAACGAAAAAAAAATAGAGTATGCTATTTCTAAAAGTTGGATCATGTTCGTATAGTATTCGTTAAAGTACATTGAAGTACCTCATAAGGTGATTTATGAGAGAGTTGTTACTTTTAGTATTGCAGAGTTAATTTACTTGAATATTTTCATGGCTGCCGTGACTTTGAAGAGTATAAAATTTGGGGAAAATTACTAAAACAGTCATAAACCTGTTGCAATTGTGCTAATTTAGCCATAAATATTTTTTTGTGCTAATTTAGTTCTAAACATTTTGAATTTATGCCAATTCAGTCATCTACCCAAATTTTGGTAGGCCAACGCGGATGTGGACGCATGTCAGCCGATGCTGACGTGGTAGTTTTTAATTTTTTTTTCAATTTTTTAAAAGTTTTTTCTTTCTTTCTTTCTTTTTCATTTCCTTCTTCCCTTGGCTAGTCGCTAGACCAATCAGAGGGTAGGGCTAGCTAGGTCGCCCTCACTGGCCACTAGTGAGAGTGAGCCTCACCCCAGCCAAGCCTCGCCGTTGCTGAGTGAGCTCGACCTTACCAATAGCCATGGCGAGGTCGACTGGGCAAGCCCGACTTCACCAGATCTGGGCGAGGTCGAGCTCACCCAGCCATGGCAAGCCTTGCCCTTGCCGTCGTTGGGCGAGGTTGAGCTTGTCATGGCGACCTTGCCCTCACTAGTGCTTGCGAGGGCAAGTGTCACTAGTGGTTGGTGAGGTGGCCGGTAAAAAGGAAAGGGGAAAAAAAGAAAGAGAAAGGAAAAAAAAGAACAAAAAAATTGAAAAAAAAATAAAAAATTGTCATGTCAGCATCAGGCGGACAGCTAGTGCTAGCTGGCCAAAATTGGCCGTATGAAATAAATTGGCGCAAATACAAAAGATTGAGAACTAAATTGACAAAAAAAAATGTTTAGGACTGAATTGGCATAATTACAATAGGTTTAGGATTATTTTGATAATTTTCCCTAAAATTTATGCCAAAAATTTGTGTATAATTTCTCAGGAAAGACTTGGAGTGTCTGTGTTGAGGTACAACTTTGATGTTGTTTCAAGATAGCTTCGACGGGAGCAGAGATTAGTAAGATGATTAAGATGTGCGAACTAATCGCACAGTGGCATGGAACTCTACTCAGAGGTTTTAAATGAATTTTACAAGGAAGAGGCCATGATGAGATAGCAACTAGCCCTAGTGAACCATGTGAATAGATCTTGTTAAAGTGGGTCCACGAAATTCTCTTTATTAGTGGTGTGGCTGGGAGATTCGGACGAATACGCTTCGTACAACGAGTCACCAGGTGAATAGATCTCCATCGAGTATGTTAAGATATCCAACTCCTCAGAAAAAGTTTTTAAGTGATGTTGTTGATTATACTATATTGCAGACATTTGGTTTCTCTTGTTATATTTGCTTAAATGTTTATAATAGTTGGTTCCCCTAGCACATTCCCGAGTTATGTACTAGGTGAGCAAGGCTATCAACGGTGATGTTTGAAGTTAAATTCACATGTTGGCAACAAACAAAGAAGTTACTTTGACGAGTCTCCGGTAATTCTAAGTAGGTGTTTTATTAGCAGTGCTTATACGAATTTGAATGAAGAAACTCAAAATGGAGTCGCAACAACTCCCGGGATAGTAGGTGCTAGTGCAACAATCGACTAAAATGGTACTTTAGTCGTGATGAGTTTGTCCATGATCGGTTTGTTCGTGAGAGAAAAAGTGAGGAAAAAAGGCAAGTAATGAAAAGCAAAAAGAAAAGAAAATGAGTAATCAATATAGACCGTCAGTCAAGTAGTCCTTGTGCTGAGTTATTAAATTGTCAAGAGAGTAAATTCAAAATACCCCATTATTTAGAGAGAAAGTATAAAAAAAATCAGAAACTTATTGCATTAGTACCAATTCAATCATAAATTTTTTAATTGGACCAATTTAGTCCTAAACATTTTCTATTTGTGCCAATTGAGTTCATCCGGCCAATTTTAGTGGGAAATCATTGACATGTACACCTGCCATCTTACGTTGTAAGATTGATGCTGATGTTGATAATTTTTTTTAATTTTTTTAATGATTTTTTTGAATTTTTATTAATTTTTCATTTTCTTTTTTTTCTTCTTTAGTTTTTTACTGTTAAGGGCCGATGGGGGTTTGCCAGACACCAACAGAGGCACGATAGCCCCCATGGCCCTCACCGATAGATGGCGAGGGCACCTGGCCCTCACTCACAGTTGGGCAAGGGTCGCGATCCTTGCCAGCCACTAGGTGAGGGCTCGTGGCCCTCGCTAATAGCTTGGCAAGGGCCGTGAACCTTGCCGCAAGCTCAGATATGGGCAAGGGCTTGCTAGCTATGTGCAATGGCAGCAAGCCTTCGCAAGCCCTCGCCTAGTAGCCGGTGGCCCTGCTGGCACTTAATAGTAGAAAATACAAGAAGTGAAGCAAAAGAGAAGGAAAAAAAGAAAAAAATTAATAAAAAATTGGAAATTTTATTTTCAAATTGTAAAAAAATGTTCACATCAACGCTAGTCGTATCATGTAGGACGACCGGCATCCACGTCAGTAATTTCCAGCCTAAATTGGTTGGGTGGGCTCAATTGGTACCAATGTGAAAAGATTTATGACTAAATTTGTCTGATTCAAAAGGTTTATGAATAAATTGATACTAATACAGTAAGTTTAGGACTTTTTTCGTACTTTTACCTAAATTTAACTATACCTATTTCCTCCTAGTCTCTTCTAATTGTTTTTGTTTTCCCGGTCCGTTCTTTCTCTCCATCCAAACAATACAGTACCTTTAAAATCTCTCTCCTCTAAATAAATCCGCTCTACAAGTCTATTTCTAGTGAGTTTTAATTTCAATTACTTATGGCTCTCGCAGTTGCCTTTCTTTTTTATCATGAAACACTCAAAACCTTTCCAAAAATGTAAATATTGATACGTAAATTATATATAATTCTCTCATAATCTGATGAAATTTGATTTTTTTTTTCTCATTTTCTCTCTATGTCACAAATACAAGTATTAAGTAGATTTTGGTCCACTTCCAAACAAGTACGCTTCAAGTCAACTTTCTTGGGGTGCAAAATACAAACAAGTCGACCTTTTATTATGGCACAAAAGTCGGCAATTTGAAATTCATTTATGCTGAGCTAATTTTGTTTTCGCTTTTTGGACTTATCCTCGTTGTGGAGATGAGTCTCGTAATTAATTTATGATATGTACAATCTACTACTACTTAAAGAATTGCATCATTTGTTCAATCACGTGTTTGTCATCAATTCACTTAATCCACTTTGTAGGTTATAGCACCCTAATATGACATTCTATTTTAATATTCCCAAATGATAAGTAAACAATTACTTAGAAGCAAATTTGAAAAAGAAATAATGAAACATATAACTGTGAGAGAGAGTGTGTGTTCACCTGAGAGATTATTTTCACTTAAATCTAACACCTGAAGTTCCTCCAGAGGAAGGAATAAATTGGCGTCAATAACCCAAGGCCAAGACAAGGCATCAATAACCGAAGGCCAAGACAACCCCGACATCTGACCGCGTTGAGCATTCAAATATAGCCCAGTCACTCGCAAAGTGGTGTGTTAACACCTAAATTTTGGCAATCTGTCAGTAGTTCGTTGCATAAAAAAATTAAGAATCGATCCCGGTTTCTAGACAAAAAAATTAGTTAAATTACATATAGATCATGAGCATTTGAATTAGTATTTAGGCTCATATAGTTGCATTTGCATTGGACCACGGCATATGGACTTAAGTGAAGGATTTTGAACTTAACTGGATTAAGCCTGCGGTGGCCGAAATCATGTATATCAAGTTAGGAAAATTTGATGAAAATTTGAAGCAATAAAGCTTGATATTATCAAGATTTTGGTCACATAGCAAATAAGAAACGAGCAATTGGCATAATTCCCGCAATATTTGTGAGATCAACTATTTAAGGGAATAAATAGATGAGAGGAAGATTTAGTTAACAAAGGGAATATTTGATTGAAAGAAAAACGGAAGGAAAATTCTCTGGACTTTTATATGAAGAGGGAGGCCACACAATTACGAATACTCAGGCCACAACTGAAAGAAAGAGGGGATTTTTCTTCTGGTTGACTCACGTCTTCACACCTTCACCATCATCACCACTAACCACTTTAATATCCATCACCCACGAAGAGGCTGCCACTTCTGCACAACAGGACAAGAACCATTGGAGCAACAGGGACACGTTGACGACAAAGGGTCCTCAATACGAAGAGTACATCCAGACAAGTCAATCTCTCCGTGGTGGCCGATCGTATCTCTTGGCGCCCGACTTCCACACCTTCTCTTGTCACGCCTCCACCTCACGCTCTCGAGTCACGCGGCCGCTGCTCAACACTCCCGGCACTCCAGACCAAGTCCAACGACATCTACCAATAGTGATCTTCGGGGGGGAACGGCCCCAGCAACACCCCGACGAGGTTTTCCGGTGACTGAAAAGCTATTTTCCTTGGTGCCTACTCAACATTGCTCCTTGGCCAGCCACGAGTCCTGTGACCTTCTCACCGTCGAACCCTCCTTGGCTAAGTCACACCGCAAGTCACCATCCGTTGAGTCCTGCGATCCACAATCTGGATCCGATGTCCGTTCGAATTTGGAAACGCTATTTGAGCAATATTACGGATTAGGTAAGAATTTTCATTATTCGATTTTCATATATTTTGTTGCCTAATTTGTGAAATTGCAATCTTGTTTAAATCTTTGAGTGATATTACCACAATCATGAAAATCCCTACGTATCCTTAAATTATGAATTATTTCCTAATTTCATAACATGCTATGGTTACCAATCAATCTCCCGCTCGAGATATGATTCGCGATCGCATGGAAAATTGTCAATCTGATCTCCCACCCGAGATATGATTTGCGATTGTGTGGAAAAATTGGCCAATCCGATCTCATGCCCTGGATATGATTCGTCAATCTATCATTTCTAAATTTAAATGGATATTGGTAATATTTTGTGATATGGTGTCATTTGATTGCTATTTCTTTCTATCTTTATTTGATTTGAATTAATCTTTTTTTTTCTAAAAAAATCCACAAAGATTAGATACTATTGAAGTAGATGATTTTAAAGATAGATTGCATGTTTAAATTAGAGAATTTAATTAATTTCGAATTTCATAGAAAATTACAAAAAATACCACGTGCATGTCATATTAGAGTAGTTGCATATTAATTAATTCTTGTCATTAGAAATCGCACGTCTAGGTTCATTTAAATAATACCATGTGCATGTCATATTAAAGATAGCGCATTTAATTGTTGTTAGAATTAGGACATTTAAATAAATTGTATGTCGCATGTCATACTAAACGTAGAATACATTGTATAAAGTTTAGTTTTCGTTAAATTAGAGAAAACCCTAAAAAAGATTTGAGTGAAATTGTGTGTTAATTAGAAATCATATTAGGATTGTCAATGTGATTTTCTAACTAACATTGCAAATGCTTTCGCTACTTCGAGGTAAGTCCCTATCTTAATTTAATTATTGCTTTGCATTGTTGAGTGTTATATTATTGGTTGTGCACTCGCATGATCACCTCACATGTTAGTGGCTAAGTTAAAATCAATCCCAACTGCCTGCAAATATTTTTTTTGAAATAAAAGAGAAATGTACCGAAATGGCGTTACAATAATCTAGTGTAACAAAATCTCTGAATCCATAATCTCTGGTTCGTAGGAGTAAAGTAATTCTCTTGATACTTTACTTGGGTTTCTAATCAACCCACCAAAAAATAAATTAGTGGCAATTCTTGAATAAAATGATTTGCATGTTAAGAACTTAAACCTTAAGTCGCGAATTAGTAAAGATTTGGGAGAGCCCGAATTAGATCTAGACTTAATAATTCATTTGCCAAACCCCTAAGTGGTGTATCGTGGGAGGTTAGGTCGTGACATGGTGTTTTCGCACTCCACGCATTCCCAACCGCAATAGTCACCATCGCCGTCTCGCCAAGATGGAAGAGAAGACCCATTCGGGTGGTTGAAGGCGGCCTTAATCTTGAGGAGTGCATTCCTCTCTTCTTCCAAGCAACCCATGCATCTTCCACTTCCCATCAATACCAACAACACCCAAGTCCACATACACCGTAAAAGACACTTCATGTTGATCTATATGGTGTTTTGTAAGTTATATGTTTCTCCGCTTCACCACTACTTCATTTATATATGCAGGGTTTTTCTCCCTTGAGTGATCATCACGGTTGGGCCAACTCCGAAACAACCATCAGCAAACTCAAAGTCCGCTAAGGCCAATTCCACGGAACACGTTATTATCGCCGTTGACTTGACCCACAACTTCTCCAAAGGAGAGACGAAAATAATAAGATGAATATTATAAATTTAAAAAAATGATTATTAGCAAATCGACAAAAAAAAAAAGGTACCAGTGATTTCACCAAAGTTATGAAAGGAAAAATACGTTCCCAAGTATCGTTTCGAAAAAAAAAAGGAGAGAGATAAATAACAAAAAACTTGATGTTGATAATTTTTAGTATAGGTGCTGTTTTACCAAGAAATATTGCACAAATTGGTATTTGTTTGGACACATTGAAGAAACAATAAGACAACTTCGTTCAATTTGATAATGTGATCCATACAATTCTGATCAACATTCAATATATCGTATATTTAATTTCAAGTATCAATGGATGCAAAATTGGTTAAGTATTAACATTTTAGAATAATATAAAAAAAACATAATTTTAAACTCATACGATGGACGACACTTAATTTGTTTTTTTGCTGGGGACCACTTCAAGTCAAAGATATGCTGACACATCTTATCCTCCCACGCGGTTGTTAAGCTTGTCATGACCATTTTCAACTTAGTTGACACTTGAGGACATGAAAATGACGAAGAAAGCTGATTCAATTAAGGATGAGCATGATTTTAGAGTAGAACTTGGAATCTGAGAACCTAACTGGTGAGAATATATAGATTTCAAGTTTCAAGATATGCAGGATAGGTTACACGTTCCAAAAATTGAGGAACCTATTTTGACGAAAAGGTTCCAGGTTCTAGGTAAATTGTACCTGGAATTGGAAACCTGAAACCTAAAACCTAAACAAGTTTTTTGTGTGTTTATTGGTTTATATCTTCACGTGATCCCACAGTGTTTCATGGCATTAGATGATGAGTGTTTAATTTAGAACCACTAGTCTGAGCTTTCATTTTATAACTTGTTAATGTTTTATATTTTTTGTGTGTCTAAATATAAGTTGTGGTCAGTGGATCATAGTAGCAAGTGATGGTTATTAAAGGTGATGATTCACTGTAATTGTCAATTAATAATATAGGTGGAACCTGAGTAGACCTTGGAACCTATGATATGGCAAGTTCAAAAAATCAGGAATCTATTCTCATGGGTATGTTCCAGATTCCATGTGGAACCTGTACGGAACATGAAACCGTTCACTCCTAGTATCGATTAATGCAATAACTTCTCATTTTAATTATATTTTTTGAATCGTAATACTAGGAAAACTGGTCTATTGTATTCTCTTTGGTGAATAACAAGTTTGTTTAATATTGTTACATTCATTTTTGTTTTGTTTAACTAAAAATGAAATAAATAAAAAAAGAACTTATTAGACCCTAGAACCTGTAACAGGATAGGTTTCAAGTTTCAGATTCCGGCAAGTAGATTTCAGGTTCAAAAAATAATGAACCTGTACCTGAGGATAGGTTCCAGGCAGAACTTATAAGAAATCTGGAATCGCTTACCCCTAGATTAAATGATTGTAACATAAAGACAATCAAGGTTCATTATAGAAATTGAATGTTTAATAATAACGGCGAATGTAGTTGCGTATGTTGAAATCTATTTAGTTTATTGCGTGGTTCACAAATGCATGCGCTCAATGGATTTGATCCCTTACATTTGTGTGGATCCTATGTTGAATCACTTGATTTATTAATAAGAAGGCATCGATTTTATTTGTTTTGGGTCCATGTGCAAAAGTTATTGAAAATCTAATATGCAAGTAGGAAAATGTGTAACAAAAGTCTTAAATTTGTTGCAAAAGTGCATTTGAGTCCTTACACTTTCAAATAAAACAACCAAGTCTTAGCTAACTCCATCCAATTTCATTTGCGAAAAAAAGCTGACATGACTTTCTTTTTCTATTAGTTTCCAAAACAAACATTGCACCGTTGTGACGTCCACCAAGCACTACAACTTGAAACTTTAAAAAGAAAAAAGGATAACAAGATTATTTTTAATAATAAAAATATGATAAAAGAAAGAAGAGTAAGCATTAAAAACTAAAAAAGCTAAAAATTTATGGCAAAAAAAAAAAAAGCAAAGCCTTGCCGCACAAGATTCGCAAGCTTGGCCATGACCACCAGCATCCAGGCTTTTTTCAATATTTTGGCCATGACTGCTCGAGTTTTGTCAAGCTTGCAACCATTGCAACTTTAACTTCCAGGCTTCTTTTAGCTCATGGCCGATGGCTAGTCGAGCTTCGGCCATGGCTGCTCGAGATTCATTGAGCTCTTGGCCATGGGCTGTAGCTGCACGAGTTTCATCAAGCTTAGCCATGGATACTCTAGCTACCAGAATTCTTCAAGCTCGTGGTCACGACCAATCGAGTTTCATCGAGCTTAACCATGGCTGCAAAAGCTTCATCTAGCTCAACGGTAGAGATAAAGTTTATTAGCTAAACTGAAGATGAAAGAAAAGAAAATTAACTCTAGGTTGGTTCGAATTTTTTGTAAGGCACGGAGGAAACGATAAAGCTCTTTCCCGGCTACAAACGTAATTTCATGTATTTCCTCCAATTTTTAGAAAAAAAAAAGGATTTTATGACTATCCCATTCTAATTCTCTGCCTTTGAGTGCTTTCACTGCTTCTCGTGTTTGATTGAAGCACGCTCGACAATTAAAATCGAGAATTTGGGTTAGGTGGTTGGGACTTTTTTATTGGCTGTGGAATTGCTTTGTGCTATGCCTTCTTGTCGTTGTTGTTCTTCTTTTTGTCAATTCAAACGAATTAAATTTAACCATCATTTTATTTTATTTATGCAAATGGATGCTTTGATTAATTTTTTATTTTTCAAATTTCCGTGTTAGGGAATGTAATGGTGATCTTATTACGACATGTTTTTAAGAAAGTTTTTTATTTTTATTTTATCCAATCATCTCATTATGAGAATATTAAAATAAACGATAAGAAAGAGTTTGGCTGTGATGTGCAAAATAAAAAAGTTTTATGAATATTTAATTGTCTTTAATAGTTGTTGATGGTCCATTTTTATTTGTATTTTTCTTGACAATAAATTAAAACATATATCGTTTTTGTGTCCTTCCCTAACGGTGAATCGCCTAGGGTTTGGCTAATGATTATTTTGCTTTCGCTTAGCTTGGGTCGTCAAAATTTACATGCCAACGACTTCGGTCTAAAACGGAAGAAGAAACAATTGATATGGAGACCAGAAGCTAGTCCAAGAAGTCCCAAGTTAAGGTTCCAGTCAAAACGGCAAATTTGGAGTGCCTTATCAATCTGAGCGGATTCCCAAGCTGACTATTTCTAACACATTACCCTTAAATGCCATTGGAAAAACAAAGGGTCAAAGGAAAGAAAAGCTCTGAATCGTTGGGAAAGCGTGGTCTACACGAATTCAATAATGTGTTTCTTCTAAAAGGGAAGTGTCTCTTCGTTGTGTCGAGGGAAGCAACCCTGGAGGGATGAAGGAATTCGAGGCTCGATATAGCAAGGACCTAAAATTACCTGGTTGGAGTCAGGCTCAGAGTCATTAAGCTAAGAGAGGAGATAATCGTTGTTATCTTCATCTTATGGGAGCCGGTCAAAGCGAGATAAATACGTCGAGGGTGAATACGAAGGAGATTGATTCCTAGGCGACATTGCAGCTTCAGCAAATAGAAGAAAAACTCAAATCCGGAAAAGCGTATGTCGAGAGGTTCGTGAGGAGGAAAGGAGATAGAAAGGCAATATTGGGCTGGACGTGAAAAGGCGAAGTAAGTCTCAAGTAGCAGTTTTATCGGCTGGCAGGTAATTGTGGTGGCAGGCAAATTCCGATGATTGCGCTATGTGTCAAATTAAGACGGGACAAGATGAAGGGACTGTCAGGGTAATTCAGTAATCTAGCCAGCGTTCGGCCAGAATTGCGTAAAGGCGACCTCTGACAAAGGTTGAAGAAAGCCGTGAATGATAGAGTGTCAAGAGGAATTAGGCTCAACAGGTTTTGCCCGACACTTTTCCATCTACATTTTTCAGATGATTTTATTAGCTTTGTGGATGGAAAGGTTAGTGAATGTCAAAACCTAACCTCTATTCTATATTAGTATTGCTTCGCAATGGGTCAGGGAATGAACCTCAACAAATCAGGAGTATTTTTTTTAGTTCAGGGTGCCTGCATCAGCAGAGAGAATATGGCCCAAGAATTGCGAGTTTCAGAGATTGAGAAAACAGGGAAGTACCTAGGAATCCCCTTCGATTGGGGCCAAACAAAAAAAACAGATGTTCGCATGGATTTTGGCAAAGAGTAAACATGAAGTTAGAAGGGTGGAAAGAAAGTTTTATCTCCAAAGTGGGCAAAGAGATCTTAATAAAAACGGTGGTACAGGCTTTACCACAATATGTGATGTCCATATTCAAAATCCCGGTGCCCATTTGAAAGGCCATAGAGAGGAAGATAGCTTTATTCTGGTGGAAAACACATGCATCAAAAGCCGACCTTCATTAGAGAGGACGGGAGATACTGAAGCAAAGAAAAGACAAAGGAGGTTTGGGCTTCAAAAACCTCATCGCTTTTAACAAAGTGATGCTAGGAAAACAAGCTTGGAGAGTCTCTCAAACTTCAGATGCATTATGATACAAAGTTCTAAAATAATGTTACTTTTCAAACATCAATTTCTAGTATGCGGTTAAGGGTTCTTGCCCATCGTGGGGCTGGCAAAGCCTTCCTAAGGGAAGAGATGCCATTTCGAAGGAGGTGAGGTGGAAAGTGGGTAACAAGCAGCATATTAGAATCAGGGAAGATAGATGGCTAGAAAGGGGCGAATTAGGAGGACCAAAAAACCAATATGAACCCAACATGGTAGCAGAATTGATTGCCCTAGCGGGACCTCTTTGGAATGAGCAACTTTTACACAACTTGTTTGATGAAGAAGTTGCGAATGAAATCCTAGATACTGCACTACTATCTATCCCAAAGGAAGACTCGCTAGTGTGGTCACCAAATCGGTCCGGTTATTATTCCATCAAAAGTGGATACAATGAGCTACGAAAGAATGAGATCACACGTGGCTTTGGGCAACCCTCTTCTTCATACCAAACCCCCAAGATCTTTGGAGCAAAGTTTGGAGGCTAAAAACACTTCAAAAAGTTAGACTTTTCTTATGGAGCATATGTCAAGATGCATTACCTACAAGGATAAACTTGTTCAAGAGAATGGTATTATCTTAACCATTTTGCCCCTTGAGTCAAAAAAAGCCCAAAACCGTCGAGCATCTATTCCCCCTCTATGACAAGACAAAGTAGGTTTGGTCAAATCCCGAATTCAAGATCCACTTTTCTCACCAACAAGTCACTAGATTTGAGGAGTGATTGCTAAACTACAATGATATGACATAGAAGAACATGCAATTTGAGATCATTGCAGTTACCCTCTAGAAAATCTGGTTAACACGTGACTCCCTTGTCTTCCATCATGAGCAGACGGACCCAATCAGCATAATCGACTTGGCTCTTGACATGCATTGCAATTATGCGAAGTGGAATAGAAGCAACTTATAGCGCAAAGTAGTATCGCTGAACTTATATCCAAGATGGAGACCACCAAACCCTGGTTTGCTAAAAATAAACATCGATGGATCTCACCTCTTAGGAACCACGGAAGGGGCAATTGCATGTGTATGCTGTGATTAAGAAGGAAGGTTGATGGAAGGCCTCGCACAATCGGTTCAAGCATCTTCCGCCCTTCAGGCTGAAGCCCTTGCCTGTCTCTATGCTCTCCAACAATTTGCTAATCGGCCTTATCTAAAACTAACACGGAGTCTTACTGTTAAACTTTGATAAGTTGTCTGAAAGATTCTTTCCTCTATCTTTGGGGAGAAAATATTCAGTGATTAGCAAACACCACGTCATCATCCTATGTGGCGTGCGTGGGCCTAGTTGGCTCCATTCGGAAGATGACACGTGTCATCTAACATGGACAATAAAAAATAAAATAAAATGGAAAGCTGGTCCTGTCTCTCTCCTCTGCTGGTTGGCAGGTCTGCAAAATACCGAGCACCCGCAACTCTCTCTCCTCTTTGGCTTCTTCACCTGCTCTCTCAATCTGATCTTTTGGAGGGTGGTTTCTCACTCGATCAACAAAATGGCGAGATTTTTCTTCGTCCATTTTCTCCGGAAAATCAAACCTTGGAGCGAACTCCATCAACAAAGATCAAGCAATAGATGAAACCTGCGAGGGAGGGTCATCTTCCACCTCCTCTCCTCGTCCTCCTCCCCCCAAAAAGAACAGATTTTGCATGAGCCCATGCAATGGTGGCCGATATGATAGAGTTCAGTAAAGTGGATGCCTCCTCCAAGAGATGTGGCCGATATGATGGTTCCGGGTCCAGGGGAGGAGGTCGGAGAATGATAGGGGGAACAGCAGAGCAGGCATTAGAACTTGAGATTTTTGCATCTGTAGTGAGTTCACTACGAGCCATCCACCTCTCTCTATCTCATGTTTTCTTTGAATTTCGCTGTTCTAGCAGAATCGAGACTTCACCATTGGTGTGTTGATTCAAACCTGGAATTGGAGAAAGATTTGCTCACTGCCTAGTATTATAAATTCCATGGCGTGGCCATGTTTCCCATGTGATATTACTGCTAGTGTTTGTGTAGATGCTTTTTTTTTTTATTATGATCTTGCTTGGTAAAGCAGTTTGGGAGGGGATTGAGCTTTTGCATCCTTGTACTCTGCTGTTGTTGAGGCACACAAGTGTCCGAGTATTTGTACTGATAACATTGAATATTGTTATGTTTACTTCATCTTTCAACTACTGCCATTGTGTATGAAGATTTCGACAAGTCTTTGCTGTGAATGTATTTATCAGTATTATGCTTTTTTTCTCCTTATAACGTAAGTAAGATGGAGTCTATTCATGATGAATATAATGGAAGTTCTTCAGTGGCTGATTTGAGCAGCTTCCTGATCCCTTTCCTAGTCGGGGTAGAAAACGGGCATTTGAATGAAGGGACTAAAGTGTTATTCGGTGCTTATTGCATCAGGAAATGCTGTGCAGGGGGCTCCATTTTCATGATATCCAGATCTCGCTCTCAAAAAAATTAACTTTTTGCAACAGGCATCAAGAAAAGTTCCACATGTTGCAACTCCTATGTTGCAAACTCCAGGACAAGAAGGGAAGCCAATGCATGATCATATTGAATGAAGCACACCACAGCATTATGACATAAATCATGTATATTGAACGACTTTAACAGCCATGACAATGCAAAAGAATATTTTTGAAGTGAAATTAGCAGATAGACCCATGGATAAAAAATACATGCTGATACAGCAGCTTGATCCTTAATCTAGCTTTCATGAAATGGATAGAAATCTCACAAGTTTCTAACACAAGCAGAGTTTGGTAACTCAAGTTGTTTCGGAATGGAAGTGGCTAAGGTAAAAGAACTTACTTTCATATAAATCTGCGACCCGGTATCTTTTTACGTGTAAAGAATGAATAAAATATTGTGAGAGCCTCAATGCGTTCCTTTCCATCTTCCCTGCAAGGCCTATGATCAGATGTGAGAGCCTCTGCAACGGCAAGCTCTACAAAGAACAGCCCAACAACCACCAGAGTTAGACACCAAGTGGTTGCCCCTTCTAATCAATGCAGTTACCCAGCATGAGCCACCTCGTGATTCCTCATTCAAAAAATCCAAATCGCTCTTCAAGTAACCATGCTTCACAGAGTCTCTGTTTCATCCTCGTCTCTTCTCACCACTTCATCTATGATATTTTTTAGCGTGAGCTGGAATTCCCTAATTTGTAGGGGAGTCAGTTGGCGTGAGTTGGAATTCCCTGATTTTTAGGGGATTCTATTTTCCTAATTTGTAGAAACTCGACTTGTAGAAGAAGCCGGAGGCGTTCATATGATTGTAAATATATGGGTCTGTAAAAGAAAGAGAAGGTGGTGTCTTTTGACCGAGGACGTAGGCATATTGCTGAACCTTGTTAAATCGTGTGTTCTTTGTGTTCTTCGTGGGTTTTCTAACATGGTATCAGAGCAGATCCGATTAGGAACCTGTTGACTGCCATCTGACCACAGCAGAGGTAACCTACCACTGTTCCAACCCGCTGTGACCCTATCTGTCACCGCACCGATCCGACCCAGAACTCGCCATAGCCTGAAGTGCTACTGCCCAAACTTGCCGCGAACGCCGATTGCTTTGCCGCTCGGATCCGACTCCGCCGTGCGCAACCTAGACTTGATTTGTCATGCCGCGCCTTGGCTACCTGCACCACGTGTCATCTCATCGAATAGCCCACGACCTGGGCACCTGAAGATTGCCGCAACCGTACTAGTTAAGTCCGGGTGCCGCATCGATTAATTCAACCAGAAGAACAGACCCCACCACACAACCATGACAGACCCAACAGAAGAGGTGGTTCCTCATCAGAATCAGGGGGGGAACTTAACCACAGAAGCTCTCCTAGAGAATCTGATGACCAAATTAAGTCAGATCCTCACCCAAAATCAAACTACGACCCACACACCACAAAATGATTCATCCTCGACACAGATTGCAGTGAAGTTGGATGGAACCAACTATGGCCTGTGGTCTCGGGTTGTTGAAATCTATATCACAGGCAAAGATAAGGTGGGATACATCAATGGACATCTCCCACAGCCTTCACCTACAGATCCTCAATTTAGGAAGTGGAAAACTGAAGACTCTATAGTGAAGGGGTGGCTGATTAACTTGATGGATTCAGCTCTAATTGGCAACTTTATTCGATTCCCAACTGCGAAGTCGATTTGGGATTTAGTCACCACGACCTTCTTTGACGGAACAGACTCAGCACAGGTCTACGACTTGAAAAGACACGTGAGCCGAATGAGACAAGGTGGTGGACCTATTGAGGCCTATTATAACAACCTTCAGGGATTGTGGAGGGACGTGTGTCCTGCAGATATTGAGAGATAAAATCCTGTAGTTCAAGAAGACGGTGTACCACTTTCTTGATGGCCCGGGTGACCGCTCAGATAAAGTTCGGGCTGATTTTCTTTAGATGCAGCCGTTTCCCACGGTCGAACAAGCTTATTGTTCTCTAAATTAGCAATGCAAGTGTGCGTATCAAACAAGTAATAAAATGATGAATTAAAGTATCGTTCCCACAGAAATTGTAGACAAATCAATCAAATTACTTACTAAAGGTGAACAATTCTCAACTTTATCTAACCAATTAAAGATTTAATAAAACAATCAAAATTCTAAAGAAAACTAAATTAACCTATTAAGATAGAAATTTCCGAAAGCTAAATTAACCAAGGTAGCAAACCAAAATCGAAAATAGAAATTCACAAACTAAATCTAGAAATTTCGAACATAAAGAAGCAAGAAGCAATGGACTTTGATCAAGAATTGAAGACGTTAGAGAATCCGATTTTACTTAACCAATCAAGATTAATTAACCAAGCTTGTCATGCAATCAAATTAAAATCATAGTGTGATGGTAGAACTTCCTAATTTAAATTACTATCCTCGGTCCGGTATAGCAACCATACTTAAATTGAGCAACCCACACTTGGTCCATGTGAATTTAAGTAAACCTAAGTGCATTAAAATTTATGAATGTTCCCAGATTCACTAAACCACCCTCGATTTACTTACTACCGAAACCACACAAACAACTTAGTATAACTCTATCTAAGTTAAATTCATGGCTCTATATCATAAAGCACTCGCATAGAATCTCCTTTCGGTTTCATCATGCAATAAAAATCATTTAAGTGGTGATCAAGCACTTAAAAGCATTAAGAACATGATATATAACTCACACATACGAGATCTAGAATTGCATCAACATGTCACGCCCCGAACCCCATCGAGCTAGCGATATCCCTCTCCTCGGTCGAATTAGTGTGATGTCTCAGGAAACATCGCCGACTCAATGATCCCATCAGAGTTAATTGAGGTGGAAACCATTGTAAATTCTCGGACAATAAAATTGGAGAACACCAGGAAGAAATAGATCGCCAAACCACCAAGCATATATATTACACTTTCAAAGATTCATAATATCCACTATAATTTACAGACATACCGAACCAGTAACTACTAACTTCCAAAACGAAAAGATCAGCACCTTAGATAAGTACTACCCAAAAATGAAATACTCTCAAACCATCACTCCGCTCCTAGAACTAGCCCCTACGCCCTCTCGAAGGCGTCCACTCGGACTCGCTAGCCTCAGCATCATCATCTGATCCCTCCTCAGGTACATGCTCATCCGATGACTCTGAATAAGGTCCAACCTCAATCGGATTTCCCTCATCACCTGACTCGATCTGAATCTCAATTCTCTCCTCGTCTTCAAACTCCTCTTGCTCCTCCTCTGGGGCCTCCGCTGGCTCGTCCTCCTGCTCAGCTACTGGCTCGTCCTCCTACTTCAACTCTATGCTCCTATCCACGTCCATCGGGTCGTATCCGGCCTATGACACATCCGGTTCAGGATCCGGCATTGCTACTATCGACTCAGGCGTTGCAGGGACGTACTGGTGCCCTGACTAAACTAGACCAACTTCCAAACTAGTCATCTCCTTGTCGGGAGGGGTTATGGCCATTGGATCCTAGTCCCCTACTCCATCAAAAGGTACATCAAATCCTTGGACAGGTCCAAACTCATCCACCCCGTCCCTAAACATCCATGCCATGTATGAATGAGCCTGCCAGAGAGGTAGACCTATATCTACCCATACCACTGATATATGCCTCATCCAGGTATGATCATCACCTACAGGGTACTTTACGACCTCATGGTCGGTATGCATGGGGATCCTAAAACGCTACGGCGGTAACAGTGGGAAATTCATGGCTTGGGCAAGGGCTCTGAAATGGTTTGGTTGAAACAATCGTGAAACGCTTCTCAATAAGTTGCAACCTAAACCCTACTTAGGCTACCACATATTCTAGACAAATTCAGACATGCAAACGAGCAATAGAAACAAACATTATCCACGCAATCGCACTTATCTGGACTCTTAGCATACCCAGCCTACACATTAATTCACAAACACAACATTCAAATCTCACACACATTTCAAACCACACGCACCTCGAACCACATGCACTTCCCAAACCATACTCATTTACATGCCAAAACACACATCGATCACACAATGTTTCCTGCCCACATTCACACTCGATCACACACCATCACGTCATTTTTGTTAAACTTGCCTTGTCATACCATCTCATGCTTAATTACTTTCTCAAACCGCGAAAACACGCCTCAGGCTTTCACTTTCTCATCGCGACCCACGTAAACATGTTCCAGGTCCGATCTCACTTTCACTTGCCATACCACACGTCTCATTCTCAATCATTTTCCTCAGCCCGCGTAAACACGTCTTAGGCCCACACGATCGCGCCTCGAGCATCACACGCCTTGGTCCAATTCCACAATCGTATCATGACTCGCGTAAACATGCCTTAAGCAGGTTCAATTCCTCACGTAAACACACCTAAGAGATTTAATGATCACATAAACATGCTCACATGCCATATATTTTATCTGTATCCCGCGTAAACACGCCTCAAGACTTTTTAGTGATCACGCGCACATCGCACACCGAAATTCTCACACGTGCACACGTTCGGGCATCACTCAAATGCATGCAATTGTACCCAATTACATCACAACAATTCAGCCATAGCTCAAACACACAACCAACCTACAAATTGCCATTTTTCCACATCCAAACTTTGGCAAATCAATTACGGCCCTTTACAACAATTTCACACAATTAAATGCCGAATCCAAATACCCAATTTGCATACCAAACAACACATCACAGCACGCATTCCAGCCATTCACAGCCTGCCTTTGGCCTCTAAATTTCCACCAAAACTTCCCAAATTCATTCCTAAGGTCCGCTAACTAATTCCACCCCTAAAGCTACACTAATCCACGTCTAAACGGGTACAAAATTACCTAATATACTAAATAGAGTTTAGATTGCAACTTACCCAAATTCTAGACTAACTCGGCTAGAGTGGAAAGCCGTGGTAATCCGGCGGTCTCACAGCGGCGGCGATCGGCTCACCGGCGTGCGGTGGCGGCTTAGCTTGGGCGTGGCTGGTTCCTCACGGCCAGAGAGAGAGAGAGAGAGAGAGAGAGCGAGAGAGAGAGAGAGAACTGAGAGGGATAGAGGAATGGCAGTGCGGCGGCATGAGGGCGGGATGCGGCGGCAACGGGTGATGGCCGGTGGTGGCAGCGTGGTGGTGAGCGGCCAAGGGGGAGAGGGCGATCGGGAGGGAGAGAGGGGGAGGTTGCCGAGAGATGAGAGAGAAAGAATGAGGAGAGAGAGAGGATTTTTGGTCTAAATAGTCCAATTTTGACCACTTTTGCCAAAATTACCATTTTGTCCTTTTCTCACAAATCAAATCGACGGTCGAGATTTGTTCTTATCCTGAGATCGACGGCCGAGATCGAATATTTTCCAACAATATCCAAGGGCAATTTGGGAATTTCATAAAATTCCAAGGGCAAAATTGTCATTTCCAAAAATAAGGCAAAATAACCAAAATGCTATTTCCCTTTAATACTTAGCCTTAATAAACCTCTAGGGGTAAAATGGTCATTTTGCATCTTTCGCCGAAATTCAGTTTTTCTGAAGGATTCGGGAAAATCCAAGGATGAACATTCCAATAACAATGTCATCCAAATGTCCCGTCGTGATATTCAAAATTTTCTATGCCCAAATTGATCTCTAATTTAATAATTGAATTTTATAAAACGTAACTTGAGCGTGTCTCTGACTAACGGGTGGCTTTTGGGGAAATTCGTGTATCTGACCCGTGACTAATACTAAATTGAGTCACGTGCAAGTTCATTCGGTTCATGACGACTTTGGTTGTCATGTAATCGCGAGGATCGATCACTAGTTTTGTCGGGCACAATCATTCGATATAGGTTCTAGATTGTTCGCCAACTCACCTCGTGGTCAAACGGAATCACCCGTAATCCACTCGTATGACAGTGACGAATCGATCCATGACTATCTTAAGATCGGCCTACATTGGCTCAAAATGTCACATCGACAATCCTATGGTCGAAAGTCGGTTTGCAGTTGAATTTCTCTAGTCGTACGAATTTAAATCTCTAATTACCCTTATCTTAATGGTTAGTATCTTAGGAATGATCAGTTCAGAATGAGAACTAATTACAAGTACGTTCGTAAAATCATTCATTTCATAAATCCAAAATGAGCAAATTTCAGGATGTCACAACTCTTTCCCCCTTACAAAAAATTTCGCCCTTGAAATTTACAATCCACCCTACTACTCTAGTAAATGGGGATAATGATGTTGTATCAATTCTTCGCTTTCCCAAGTTGCACCTTCTGTCTCGTGATAATCCTACACAACTTTGACCATCGGAATGGTTTTGTTCCTCAAAACCCATTCTTTCCGATCCTCAATCCTTATTGGTCTTTTGGCATACGACACCTTATCGTTAACTTCTATCTTTTCATAGTTTAGCACATGAGTTGGGTCCTGTTCGTATTTCCTTAGTATCGATACGTGGAACACGTTATACACTTGCGACAAACTTGACGGTAACGCAAGGCGATAGGCTAAATCCCCAATCCTTTCTAACACCTCAATTGGTTCCACGTACCTCGAACTCAACTTGCCTTTCTTGCCAAATCGAGACAATCCTCTCATAGGTGATACCTTAAGGAATATGTGATCCCTTACTTGAAATTCTAAAGGTCTTCGCCTTCTGTTTGCATAACTCTTTTGACGGTTTTGTACTGTCTTCAACCTTTCGCGTATAATCTTAACTGTCTCAATCAACTGTTGAACTAATTCGAGCTCAGTCATACTTCTTTCTCCAACTTCATCCCAACACACAAGCATCCTACAAGCTCTTCCTTATAGCGCTTCAAACGGCGCCATTCCAATGCTCTGTTGAAAACTATTGTTATACACTAATTCTACGAAGGGTAATTGCTTTTTCCATTTACCTTGGAAGTCAAATTCGCATGCCCGAAGCATATCCTCTAATCTCTAAATCGTTCTCTTAGATTGGCCATCTGTTTGCGGATGCTAAGCAGTACTAAACTGCAGCTCGATCCTAATGCTGTCTACAGACTTTTCCAAAAATTGGCGATAAATCTGGGATCACGGTCCAACGTTATCACTATCGGTACCCCGTGCAATCAAACTATCTATTGTACATACAAATCAGCATATCGATCTAATGCGAAGTCCTTTTGCACTACCAAGAAATGCGCTGACTTGGTTAATCGGTCGACAATTACCCATATAGAATCATGGCCTCTTTGGCTCCTAGGCAATCCCATCACAAAATCCATAGTTATATACTCCCATTTCCATTCTGGGATTTCCAAAGGTTGCAACATTCCTCCAAGCTTACAGTATTGCGCTTTCACTTATTGGTATGTAAGGCACTTAGCCACATGCTTAGCTATGTCTACCTTCATATCGTTCCACCAGTAGTACTGCCTCAGATTCTGGTACATTTTTGTACTATTGGGGTAGATACTATAATTACTATGATGCGCTTCCGACAAAATCTCATCCTTAAGTGCCGCATCGTCCGACATACATAGTCGTCCTCAGAATTTCAATATTCCGTCTTCAGATACTTGAAAGTTCGGCTTTTTCTTAATAGCATCCATTTCCAAAATCTTCTGAATTTCTAGGTCCATAGACTGCAAAGCCTTAATCTTAACCTGAATCTTCGGTTCAATTCTTAACGTGGCTAGCAGACTTGAGACTTGACTTATTTCAAATCTAAACTCCGAGTTTCACACCTTTTCCAACAAAGTCCATACCTTGACTATCAAGTGCACGATGCTTGACTTCCTACTTAATGTATCCGCTACCCGGTTAGCCTTTTCGGGGTGATATAAAATATCACAATCGTAATCCTTCAGTAACTTCATCCAACGATGTTGCCTCATATTTAACTCCTTCTGAGAAAATAAATACTTGAGGCTCTGATGGTCAGTATAAATTTGAAATTTCTCTCTACATATATAGTGTTGCCAAATCTTCAGGGTGAGCACTATTGCAGCTAACTCCAAGTCATGCATCAGATAATTCAACTCATGCAGTCTTAACTGCCTTGACGCATAGGCCACTACTCGTCCATTTTGCATGAGTACACACCCCAATCCTTCCAATAACGCGTTACTATAAATTCTGTATCTTCTGGGTCCCGACGGAATAGTCAATACTGGTGCCGTCGTCAATCTATGTTTTAATTCCTAAAAACTCCTTTCACATTTGTCTGTCCATTCAAACCTTATTTTCTTTCTCAACAAATGTATCAATGATGTTGCTATTGCCCAAAACCCCTCCACAAAGCGTCTGTAATATCTAGCTAGACCTAAAAAGCTTCGAACTTCAGTTGTTGTCGTTGGCCTCGGCCACTTCATCACAGCCTCAATTTTTGTTGGATCTACTGAGATTCCTTCCCTAGAGATCACGTGTCCAAGAAACGCGACTCGATTGAGCCAGAACTCGCACTTGCTAAACTTAGCATACAATGCATTTTCTCTCAAAGTCTGCAAAATTTTACTCAAATGAAACTCATGCTCCTCTGGACTCTTCGAGTACATCAATATGTCGTCTATGAAAACTATGACAAATTGGTCTAAAAACTCTTTGAACACCCGATTCATTAAGTCCATAAACGCAGCAGGGGCATTCGTCAACCCAAACAACATTACTGTAAACTCATAATGTCCATATCTTGTCCTAAATGCCGTTTTCGGTATATCCTCATTTCTAATCCTCAATTGGTGATATCACGTCCTCAGGTCAATCTTAGAAAATACTGAAGTCCCTTGCAATTGGTCAAACAAATTGTCAATCCTTGGCAGAGGATACTTATTCTTAATCATCACCTGATTCAATTGCTAATAATTAATACACAATCTCAATGACCCATCTTTCTTCCTTCCAAATAATATTGGCGCTCCCCATGGAGACGCACTTGGACGAATAAATCCTCTGTCTAGTAATTCCTGCATTTGCACATTTAATTCCTTCAACTCCGACAACGACATTCTGTAAGGTGCCTTCGAAATTGGTTCAGTCCCAGGTGCCAACTCGATAACAAACTCTACTTTCCTTTCTGGTGGCAATCCCGGCAATTCCTGAGGAAAGACATCGGGATAATCGCGCACCATGGCTATGTCCTCTGGCCTCGATTCCTCAGCCGTTGAATCTACTATAGCTGCTAGGAATCCTTCACATCCTTCGTCCAACAGCTTCGTCATTTCTAGTGACGAAATCCATGGAATCGAAGTCCCTCCTTGATTTCCTACAAATTCGAATCTAGGATGTCCAACAAGATTAAATTGGATCACCATGCTACTACAGTCCATTACTGCCATTTGCTTAACTAGCTAGTCCATACCCACTATCACATTGAAATCACACATTGCTAGAACCGCTAAATCAATTCTCTCTTCCCTATCACCAATTATAATCTTGCAATCCGGGCATCCCAACGAAACTAAAATCTTATCATTTGAGGGAGTGGTCACACACAACATCACATCAAGTAATCGCGGCTCCATACCAGTCAATTTAACAAACTGATCGGACACAAATGAATGCGACGCCCCCGGATCGAATAAAGCATATGCATCATGATCACAGAGAGAAACCGTACCTGTGACCACGCCTGACGCATTCTCAGCTTCTCTTCTGGCCATTGCTTATACTCGTCCTTGTGCCGGCGGCTTGTTCTGATTTGGGGGTAAGGGCGGCCCAACTTGATTTCCAACTCGAGGTGGTGGTGGCAGCACAAGTGGCCTAGCCTGTCAGTTATTGGGACAATTCCTCACTTGGTGGCCCACTTCGCTACAATTATAATATATAATATTCCTACTCGGATAAGGTCTAGTCCCATGTCTTTCACCACACAATTGGCATACGGCGCCCTGATAACGATTCGGTTTTCTAATATTCCTCTCGACAGAAGGGACAAAACGCTGATTCCCCGTCATCGGTCTCTTTCTAAGATTCTGATTGTCCCTAGCTGAAACGTACCTTGACCAAGAAGCAGCGGCTCTATTCGCTAAATCCCGCTCAATTGTTTGAGCCTGGTCATAAATTTCATTGTAATCCCTAAGATTCAACGATATCATCTGACTACGGACGTCCGGCTTCAATTCATCTCGGAACCTCCGGGCCTATCCAACGGATCTTCTACCATCCTTTGGGCAAACTTAGCTAACCTAGTGAACTCAGCCTCATACTGATCCATTACCCTATACCCCTGACGAAGTCTCATGAACTCTGCCAACTTCTATTCCCGGGCGCTTTCAGAAAAATATTTGCCGTTAAAGGCTTCCATAAATATCACCAAAATCTGGGTGGTACCAACTGGAAACACTCTTCCTCTGATGGCCTTCCACCAATCATTTGCATTACCTTGGAGCTCGTACACCGCTAGGGTCACTTTCTTTTCCTTAGTGCACCCCAATACCTCGAAGGCTTTTTACAATTCCTCTACCCAAAGTGATGCAGCCTCCAAATCACCTCTACCATCAAACTTAGGGGGCTTTAACTTCAAAAACTGTTCCATTAACTAGTGCATCTGCCTATTCACGTTCATCTGCCCCTGTCCTTGATTTTTATTGTTGCCATTAATGGCAAAGGCTGCGGCGGCCTCAACCGCTTGGGCAATAGTGGCATCTCGCTCCTAAGTCTGCTTGCCCATCAGAGTCCTAATCTCCTCGAGGGCCTTTATAATTCTATCAACTCTGGGATTTACTGCAACTCTAGCACCAACTCCGAGGTCCTCTACAGGTTTACCATCAGCTCCGGGGTTCTCTACAGCTCTAGCTTGAGTACCACCTCGACCACGTGCTCCTCTTCCTGTAGCTCTTCCTAGACCTTTTCTTGTTCCTCTTCCTACACCTCTTCTTTGGGTGCTCATTTCCACACTTCTATCACTCTCTTACCCGCTACAATTCCAAACAGGAATTAGAGACTTAGGCCAACTAAACAGTCTAGTCCTAGGCAGTGAATTAACACAGTAATCCACTTAGCAGGCAATCAATCACACAGCACCAAACGACAATCAATTGGGTTCGTGCACTGACCTCAAGTCCAGACGCACCCGCATTTCAATCATTAGAACACTTAATTTAATCAACAGTCACAACAAGCAGTCTAGAATATGCGCAGAACTAGGTACACCTCTAGCTCGCTAAGGTCTCCATAACTAACTATAGCTATCCTGGGTCTCCACTCTTTATCACTCCAAGTTTCAATTTAAGTCAGTTAAAATCGAGCTGTCTTTACTCTGATACTAATTCAGACGGGGATGTCATGCCCTGAACCTCATCGAGCTCGCGATATCCCTCTCCTCGGTCGAATCAGTGCGACGTCCCAGGAAACACCACCAACCCAATGATCCCATCAGAGTTAATTGCGGTGGAAACCATTGTAAATTCCCGGACAATAAAATTGGAGAGCACCAGGAAGAAATAGATCGCCAAACCACCAAGTATATATATTACACTTTCAAAGATTCACAATATCCACTATAATTTATAGGCATACCGAACTAGTAACTACTAACTTCCAAAACGAAAAGATTAGCACCCTAGATCAGTACTACCAAAAAATGAGACACTCTCAAACTATCACTCCGCTCCCAGAACTAGCCCCTACGCCCTCTTGAAGGCATCCACTCAAACTCGCTAGCCTCAGCATCATTATTTGATCCCTCCTCAAGTATATGCTCATTTGATGACTTTGAATCAGGTCCAACCTCAATCGGATTTCCCTCATCACCTGACTCGATATGAACCTCAATTCTCTCCTCGTCTTCAAACTCCCCTTGCTCCTCCTCTAGGGCCTCCGCTGGCTCGTCCTCTTGCTCAGCTACTGGCTCGTCCTCCTACTCCGACTCTATACTCCTATCTATGTCCATCGGGTCGTATGGGGCCTGCAACTCATCCAGCTCAGGATCCGGCACTGCTACTGTTGGCTCAGGCATTGCAGGGACGTGCTGGTGCCCTGACTAAGCTAGACCAACTTTCAAACTAGTCATCTCCCTGTCGGGAGGGGTTACGGTCATCGGATCCCAGTCCCCTACTCCATCAAATGGTACATCAAAGTCTCAGACGAGTCCAAACTCATCCACCCCGTCCCTAAACATCCATGTCGTGTATGAATGAGCTTGCCAGAGAGGTAGACCTATATCTACCTATACCACTGATATATGCCTCATCCTGGTATGATCATCACCTATAAGGTACTCTACGACCTCATGGTCGGTGTGCATGGGGATCCCAAAACTCTGCGGCGGTAACGGCGGGAAATTCATGGCTTGAGTGGGGGCTCTAAAATGGTTTTGTTGAAACAACCATGAAACGCTTCTCAATAAGTTGCAACCTAAACCCTATTTAGGCTATCACATATTCCAGACAAATTCAGACACGCAAACAAGCAATACAAACAAACACTATCCACGCAATCGCACTTACCTGGACTCTTGGCATACCCAGCCTGCACATTAGTTCACAAACACAACATTCAAATCTCACACATATTTCAAACCACACACACTTCCCAAACCATACTCATTTCCATGCTAAAACACACATCGATCACACAACGTTTCTAGCCCACATTAACACTCGATCACGCACCATCACGTCATTTTCGTTAAACTTGCCTCGTCATACTGTTTCATGCTCAATCACTTTCTCAGCCTGCATAAACACCCCTCAGGCTTTCACTTTTTCATCGTGACCCGTGTAAACACGCCTCAGGCCCGATCTCACTTTCACTTGCCATATCACACATCTCATTCTCAATCACTTTCCTCGGCCCGCGTAAACACGCCTCGGGCCCACACGATTGCGCCTCGAGCATCACACGCCTCGGTTCAATCCCACAGTCATATCACTACCCGCGTAAACACGGCTCAGGCCGATTCAATTCCCCGCGTAAACACACCTCAGAGATTTAATGATCACACAAACATACTCACATGCCATATATTTTATATGTACCCCACGTAAACACGCCTCATGACTTTTTGGTGATCACGCACACATCGCACACCTAAATTCTCACACGTGTATACGTTCAGGCATCACTCAAATGCACACAATTGCACTCAATTACATCACAGCAATTCAGCCATAGTTCAAACACACAACCAACCTACAAATTGCCATTTTTCCACATCCAAACCTTGGCAAATCAATTCTGGCCATTCACGACAATTTCACACAATTAAATGCCGAATCCAAATACCCAATTTGCATACCAAACAACACATCACAACACGCATTTCAACCATTCACAGCCTGCCTTTGGCCTCTAAATTTCCACCAAAACTTCCCAAATTCATTCTTAAGGCCCGCTAACCAATTCCACCCCTAAAACTACACTAATCTGTGTCTAAACGGGTTCAAAATTACCTGATATACTAAATAGAGTTTAGATTGCGACTTACCCAAACTCTAGACTAACTTGGCTAGAGTAGAAAGCGGCTGTAATCCGACAGTCTCACGGAGGCTTACGGCGGCGGCGGCTTGGCTTGGGCTTGGCTTGGGCGTGGCTGGTTCCTCACGGCCAGAGAGAGAGAGAGAGAGAGAGAGAGAGAGGGAGAGAGAGTGAGTGAACCGAGAGAGAGAGAGGAACGGCAGTGCGGCGGCGTAAGGGTGGGGGTGCGGTGCGGCAACGACGGCCGATGGCCAGCGGCGGTGGCAAGCGGCCAAGAGGGAGAGGGTGATTGGGAGGGAAAGAGGGGGGGGGGGGTTGCTGAAAGGTGAGAGAAAGAGAGGATTTTTGGTCGAAATAGTCGAATTTTGACTACTTTTGCCAAAATTACGATCTTGCTCTTCTCTCACAAATCCAATCGATGGTCTAGATTTGTTCTTACCCTGAGATTGACGGCCGACATCGATTTTTTTCCAAAAAATCCAAGGGCAAAATTGTCCTTTCCAAAAAATTACGGCAAAATGACCAAAATGCCATTTTCCTTTAATACTTAGCCATAATAAACCTCAAGGGGTAAAATGGTCATTTTCCATCCTTCGCCGAAATTTAGTTTTTCTGAAGGATTCGGGAAAATCCAAGGATGAACATTCCAATAACAACGTCGTCCAAATGTTCTGTCGTGACATCCAAAATTTTCTATGCCCAAATTAGTCTCTAATAAAACTAGGACTCCTCTCAATAATAAAACTCCTTTTTTTAGCTTGGACTTTGATTTTCTTCCCAAAATAGGCTTGATTCTTCTTGATTTCAGATTTGCATAGCTTTGATCTCCAATTTGGGAAGCTTCTACACAATTTAGGAACAATTGGATTGTTTTGGATTCTTTCACACAGCTTGGGAGGACAAAAAGCGTGGAAAGTGGGCAAATTACAAGATTAGTCCCTAAGCTCCCTTTAACTTCAATTACCTACAAAAATTAATTAAAATAAATAAAGTAGGCATCAAATTCAATTAAAACTAAGAAATATTAAGTTAAAATAATAAATAAACTCTATATAAAATAGAATTATCAAATATCCCCAAACTTAACATTTTGCTAGTCCTTGAGCAAAACCAAAATTAAAAACACAAATCCAAACTCAACCATAGTTGCTCGAATTCTCAACGAAAAACATTAGAATCAATGCATAAATTAAGTCTAACCCTAAACATGCAATCCGTGTGTGTGTAATCCTCAACTCCTCAACTTATATGCAACCTAGATAAATCCACGTTGATATGCAAGCCCCCAAACTCTAAATCCACTTAACCAAATCTCATAAGTTTGCCGTTCATTCCTCTGTCCACTAATGTAGACCACAAGCTTAACCAAGAATCAATAGGTCTTAATAAGTTTATAATGTGGCTTGGCTAAGAGTTTGACAAAGACATGTTTAAGCTCAACTTACCCTACAGACACATCAATTCCATAGCTTAATTTTTTTTCTGGATTTAACAACAGTCCATACCTTCTCTCTCTCTTTTTTTTTTTCTTTTTTTTCCATTGCTTTTTGTTACATGCTTTACAGCAAAGTTCCTCCCTAAGTCCCTCCTTTTATAGTGCAATTCCAACCCATTGAGTATCCAAAAGGCTCACTCAAGTTGAAAGTTGGATATGGGGATCTATATAAGCAGTACTAAAGATACAATATTTCATAACTATACACATATTTCTTTTTCAAACACTTTTCTCCTTCTTTTTCTTTTTTTTTGTTCAAATACGTCAAGAATCCGTGTCTGTAGGGTATAGGGAAAACTGTTGTCAATAAGCTCAGGCTACATTATAACGGTATCCAAAGAAATTTAGGCAATATAAGACTCAATGGGGTGACTAAGGATAAATAAACAAGGTTGGCTTGAAAGGCTCAAACGATCCGATGAATGCCTAAATCATTTTCTTAATTGAGTTTAGCCTAGAATTTCGCCTCGAGAGAAAATCGAACAAATTCTAAGATCTAGATGAGTTATAAGAGAATCACATACTTCACATAAATCTTCTCTAGGTACACATAACTCAAAAGTAAGGATTAGTGCTCAAAATATGGACTACATGATCAGGATCAAGACTAACTCACACATCAATCCCACTTTTAAAAAACATTTTTTTTTCGAAAATTGCATCCAAATTTCAAATTAAGCAAAGATTTCACGAAAAATTTCCAATAAAAATTCTATCTCCCACCCCCAAACTAAAATGCAGTAGTGTCCTCAATGCTGGAAAAAAATTAAGATAGACAAACTCCCCTGGAATATGATGAACGCATGCCATAGGGATATTTCGGGTAGAAAGCTTGGAGAAAACTTGAAGATAGGTCCCTACAAAAATAAACCAAGTAATTCGGGAAAACTATTATTAGGAGGATTCGATTTTTTTTTTAATGCAGTAAATAAATAAAGTTAAAATGTAAAAAATTAAAATGCTTGGCTTGCCTCCCAAGAAGTGCTTGGTTTATAGTTTGCAGCCAAACTCTTCCAACTCTTTTAGGCAGGTGAAAATAAGGCAATGGTTGCTGTCTGTGAGTCAAAACCACCTCCAAAGTAGGGCTTGAGACGTTGACCATTCACTTTAAAGGTTTCCTCCTTATCATTAATAACTTAAACTGTTCCATAAGGGAAGATCTTGGTGACAGTGAAAGGTCCAGACCATCTTGACTTCAACTTACCTGGAAAAAGACGAAGACGTGAGTTACATAATAAAACTCTTTGACCTATATGAAACTCCTTTCTTAAGATGTATCTATCATGCCATCTCTTGGTCCTCTCCTTATAGATCTTGGCATTCTCATGTGCTTCATTTTAGAACTCACCCAACTCATTCAATTGCAACAATCTATTCTCACCAGCTGCCTACATATCGAAGCTAAGAAAACGTACTACCCAATATGCTTTATGCTCTAACTCAACAGGCACATGACATGTTTTTCCATAAACAAGTCGAAAAGGTGACATACCAATAGAAGTTTTATAAGCACTTTTATAAGCCCACAATGCATCATCAAGTTTAATTGCTCAATCCTTCCTACTAGAATTCATTGTCATTTCCAATATTCTCTTTATCTCCCTTAGAAATTTCAACTTGACCACTAGTTTGAGGGTGATAAGCAGCAGCTACTTTATGTGTCACACCAAATTTATGCAAAAGTGATTCAAATTGCTTATTCAAAAAGTGTGTACCTTGATCACTTATAATAGCCCTAGGTGTGCCAAACCTGGTGAAGATATTCTTTTTCAAAAATTTAATCACAACTCTAGCATTATTGGAAGGCAAAGCTACAGCCTCAATCCATTTAGAAACATATTCCACAGCAACCAAGATATAAGTGTTACCATACGAAGGTGGAAAGGGTCCCATGAAATCCATATCCTAAACATCGAACAATTCACAAATTAAGATATTATTTGAAGGCATTTCATGTCTCCTAGATATATTACTAGCTCTTTGACAATTATCACATGCACCAACATAAGAATATGCATCTCTAAATAGTGTATGCCAATAAAAACCAGATTGTAAAACCTTAGCTGCAGTCTTGGAGGCACCGAAGTGACCACCTGCTTGTCCATCATGATAATGAAAAAGGATGTTAGGTATTTCTTCATTGGGAATGCATCGCCTAATAACTCGATCAGCACATACCTTAAACAAGAAAGGATCCTCCTAAAAATAGTGTTTAACATCATAAAAGAATTTCTTCATTTGTTGATAAGTCAATTCAAAAGAGAGAACCTTACTTGCCAAGAAATTAACATAATCAGCATACCAGGGGGTTTCGATTTTGATAGAGAAAAGTGCCTCATCAGGAAATTTATCTAGGATTGGTCTTTCTTCCACAAGGGGTATTTGGCAATCTAGAGAGATAGTCAGCCACTAAGTTTTTGTTCTCTTTCTTGTCTTTGATTTCCAAGTCAAACTCTTGCAGCAGTAAGATCCACCTAATCAACCTAGGTTTTGAATCTTTCTTTTCAAGCAAATACTTAAGAGCAGAGTGGTCAGTGTAAACAATGACTTTGGAACCAATTAAATAAGAGCGGAATTTATCAAATGCAAACACTACCGCCAAAGGCTCCTTTTCAGTTGTGCATAATTCAATTGACCTCCAGACAGGGTGTGACATGCATAGTATATGGTTCGAAAAATTCCATCCTTTCTTTGTCCAAGTACGGCTCCAACAGCCGAGTCAATAGCCTAACACATCAACTCGAAAGGCAAATCCCAATTAAGCGCAGTCATGATAGGGGCCGACATTAACTTATCCTTCAATGTGTTGAATGCCTGCAAACAATCATCAGAGAAGTCAAATTTAGAATCTTTTTCCAACAATTTAGAAACGGGTCTAGCAATCTTAGAAAAATCTTTAATGAAATGCCTATAAAATCCTGCATGTTCCAAAAATCCTCAAACAAATTTCACAAAAGTAGGAGGCGGCAGTTTTGAAATAACTTCAATTTTAGCTCGGTCCACCTCAATTCCTCTTATAGAGATCTTATGACCTAGCACAACCCCTTCCTACACCATAAAGTGACACTTCTTTCAATTCAAGACAAGGTTAGTCTTCTCACATCTTCGTAACACCAAAGCTAAATTATTCAAGCATGAGTCAAAAGATGAGCTAAAAACAGAAAAATCATCCATAAATATCTCAATATATTTTTCCAACATGTCAAAAAAAATAGCCATCATGCATCTTTGAAAAGTAGTAGACGCATTACAAAGACCAAAAGGCATCTTCCTATAGGCAAAAATACCATATGGACAAGTAAAAGTAGTTTTTTCTTATTCTTCAGAGGCAATAGGGATTTGATTATGACCAGAATATCCATCTAAAAAGTAGTAAAACTCATTAGAAGGGCTACAGAACACATTAGAAGCTTGAACCGTGTGCCGTGCGGTGTGTATTTTTGGGATACGGAACACATTAGAAGGGCTACCGCTGTTACAACCCATCAACACGATGGACATATGTTACTATGGTTGTTACTTTCCTTGAGACAGATTCTTTTTTTTTCGGGTATCCAATTCTCCCTTCCGGGGGAAGATATAGGCAAAAAGGCAAAATTGGTGGGAGGTTGGTGATAATACAGGGTCAGGAGGTGGAATACAGCTTGGTAGTCCAATATTGCTGACTTTGTCACCATTGCCAACGATGGCAGAACCGGAAGAGCTAGTTGTGTTGGCATCGGCTGATGTTGAAGACGATCCAACAGGGGTAGGCCAGTCGGATCCGACAGGTGGAGACCGGGCCCTACAAGAGCAAAGTCTACAAGAACGTTTTTCCCCATCTTCTTTAGTACCCAACCCGACTCCTGAGGACACTCCTGCGGTAAATTCTCCCACTACATCTTGTTATATGATGACCATAATGTTTCTGTTGGATATAAGCTACCTAATAGGAAAAATCGAGGCAACCTCCAAATCGATACTCCCCGGATGGTGAAGGGAAGAAGAAATCTGCGTACCCCATTGCCAATTGTGTCTCGACGGTAAAATTGATTGAGCCATTGAAAGCATTCGTTTCAAATGTATGCTTGGTCCACATCCCAGATGGAGTACAAGATGCCTTGGGAGAGCCAAAGTGGGTTTACGAGATGAAAGAAGAGATGGAGGCATTGGCAAAAAAACAATACTTGAAGGTTAGCAGAATTACCTGCAAGGAAGTAAACCATGGGATGCAAATGGGTTTATACCATCAAGTACAAAGCAGACGGATTGATTGTGAGGTATAAGGCGAGATTGATAGCAAAACGATTTACACAGACGTACAGGGTAGATTTCCAAGAAACTTTTTCTCCTGTTGCAAAGTTTAACACAGTTTGGGTCTTATTGTTCCTTGCAACAAACCTGGATTGGCCTTTATATCAGTTTGATGTCAAGAATGCATTTCTCCATGGTAATTTTGAGGAGGAAATTTATATGGACATTCCGCCAGGGTATAGTTGTTCTTCACAACTGGGACTAGTTTGTAAGTTGGAGCGATCACCGTATGGCCTGAAATAGTCCCCTCGAGTGTGGTTTGGTTGGTTCAGTTTGGCGATGAAGAGGCATGGGTGTGACCAGAGTGATTCTGATCACACATTGTTCCTGAGACGACATCAAGGAAAGGTAACTGCATTGATTATTTACGTGGATGATATGATAATCATAGGGGATGATGTGGGAGAAGTTACAGAACTAGAAAAGAAACTCTCTAGAGAGTTTGAGATGAAAAATCTTGGTGGTTTGATGTACTTCTTAGGAATAGAAGTTGCAAGATCTAAAGAGGGTATTTCTTTGTTTTAGAGAAAGTATGTTTTGGATTTGCTAGCCGAAGTAGGAATATTGGATTGCAAGCCGGTTGACACACCGATTGTTCAGAACCACAAACTTAGAGAGTATCAGGATCAGGTGCCCATAAACAAAGAAAGATATCAAAGGTTGGCGGGAAAATTGATTTATTTATCACACACACGACTGGATATTGCATATGCAATGAGTACTCTCAGAACTCTCAGTCAGTTTATACACGCTCCTAGTGAGAATCACATGGGTGCGGTGAGCGAATACTCCAGTATTTGAAGGGAGCTCCGGGTAGAGGACTTCAGTTTCGAAAGAATGGACATCTTAAAATTGAGGGATTCACAGATGCGGACTAGGCAGGGTGTCCTTTAGACCGAAGATCAACTTCAGGGTATTTGACCTTCGTGGGAGGAAATCTGGTCACTTGGAGGAGTAAAAAGCATAACGTAGTGGCGTTGTCAAGTACAAAAGCAGAATTTAGGGGGATGGCAAAGGGACTTTGTGAACTCCTGTGGCTTAAGAAGTTGTTGACGGAACTTTGGTACGCACCAGTGTCGGGGATGGATTTGTTCTGTGACAATAAAGCAACTGTCGACATTTGTTATAATCCAGTTCAACACAATCGCACCAAGCATATTGAAGTGGTTCGCCATTTTATCAAGCAAAATCTAGATGCCAAGGTGGTTCGATTTCCTTGTGTGAGATCCGAAGATCAACTAGCAGAAATGCTGACGAAAGCTATTTCTAGCAGGGTGTTCTACAGCTCACTTGACAAGTTGGGCATCTGAGATATCTACGCACCAACTTGAAGGGGAGCGTTAGCATGAGCTGGAATTCCCTAATTTGTAGGGGAGTTTGTTGGCATGAGTTGGAATTCCCTGATTTTTAGGGGATTCTATTTTCCTAATTTGTAGAAGCTTGACTTGTAGAAGAAGCCGTAGGCGTTAGTATCCTGGCAGCGTCTCCGGATCAATCATGGTTGCGGGTCTGAAATAGTTTGGTTATACAATCATGAGAACACTTCTCAATAAGCAACTTCCTAAGCCTCACTTAGGCCAAAGCGTACTTCCGAGCAATTCTAAACATGTAATACCGACATCCAATATATCATAACAATCTCAGACGCCCTTACCTCACCTCTGCACATACGTGAGCTCTGCACATTAGAATATCGCCATAACATGGCCAATTGCCTATCAAGCATGCGTAAAGCAATTCATGGCATGATCAAGCATAACATGGTTAATAATTCAGACGTGCTCATCAATTAACTCAGGCAAAGTATTCCCCAATGCAAATCGCACTCATTAAGTCTAGATTATTGACGTCCCCTCGGGCCACCGAACTCCCGCCGGTCTTCTGGCATAACCAAGTATCGTCCCGCTACTTCGGCAACGGCAACGTCCGGAATCCCCGCCCAGACGGCATTCCACAAATGAGCATCGATCCGGCCTCCATTGCGATCAGCAACGTCTAGAACCCCTGTCTAGACGGCATCCGAACCCCCGTTGGGCATCATCTAGAACCACCGCCTAGACGGAACATGTTGTGACCATGCACACATCTCAGCAGTCATTACCAATTCTTATGTTTGTAAATTAGCCCAATGTCAACTAAATCCGTCAAAACGCCTGATAACATCGAATAATTCTCGAGAGAGAGAAAAATCGAAAATATACAAAATCGGGTCCAAACTGGATAGTTGCGCAGTGACAAAAATCTATTTGAAATAAATAGTAAACCAATTCCAAAAATTATGAAATTTGGATATGTTGTACAAAACATCTTGATAAACATTTTTTTATGCAAAACAGAAAATCCAATTCTATCTATAACCACCTCTTTTTGTCATCCAAATTCGAACATAAAATATTTCATTTGGACTGGCCATTTGGCTTTAAAAATGGATTTTAAGCAGTAACCAAATCCCCTTAGAAAGCTTTGAATATTTTATATATTATAGCCAAAAATGTCCCCAACAGGTTTTGTGAAGAAAGTATTTTGAAAATAGGTCTGAAAAAATTTATAAAAATTTGAATAGACCTGAAGGTCAAAGGAACAGTGTTTCCGGCAGACTTATTTCGGTCCAAAGATGAACTTCCGAATAGCCTCAAATGATTTTAAAAAAATTCCCAAATTAAATTATGTCAAACTTCAAGATGTTATGAACAAATTTTATGAAGAACACTTCCTCAAATTCAGCCCACAAGTCATATCAAAAATAGCAAAATCCAGCGACGTAGCAACAACCTTACCGGAAATCAACCAACATGCATCACCAAGCAAACCAAGCACAACCAACCACTAAATTAACTATCCACAACCCTTAAATCATCCCTAACATGTCCATTAGTCATTCCTTAGCCTAGTCAAGGATTAGGAAGCCACTTACTTAGAAAAACCCAAGAAAACAGAGCAAGAATTGAAAGAAATGGTGGTGCGGTGAGCAGCGGCGGTCTCCGACGGTGAGCGGCGGTTTCCGGTGACCTAGACCGCGGCTGCTAGTCAGAACAAGGCTGAACAAGGGACTAGTCTGGCGAGATGAAATGGAGAAGTCGAAGAAGAAGCAAAACCAGAAACAGAAGTGAAGAAGAAAGAAGCAGAAGACATGAAGCCAAGAAGAAAAGAAGAAAAAGAGAGAGAGAGGAGTTGGTCGGGGAGTCAGCAGCAACATGGGGTTGGTCAGGAAGTTAGCGAGGTCAGCAAGCAGAACAGAAGCAACAATGTGGGGCTGCTCGGCGAGGAAAGAGGAGGAAGAGGAGGAGGAGGAGGAGGAGGAGGAGGAGAGAGAGAGAGAGAGAGAGAGAGAGGAAGTCAAACTCATCGAGTGCAATCTAACGGCCCACGTTCAAACTCGACGATTGATCTAACGGTCACTAAAAATCCTAATTATAAATTAAAAAAAAGACCAAAAGACAATAAATAAAATACACCAAGAGGGAGATCTACTAATCAAAATTTGCACCTAGTCCAAATTTCACTTTTCGATAAATCTAGGCAATCTCGAGGTTGGCCACGCTTTTGTGACATCGTCCAAATAAATTAGTCATGACACTTCGAGAAATTCGCCATTCAAGTTCGGATTCAAATGACAATCAATTTCATTCAAATGCGACTTTAGTGTATCTCTGATTAATGGACGGCTTTTTAGGGTTTACGTGTATCGACCAGTGATTACTCAAGTCATGGCGACCTTGATCGTCATCGAAGGTCGATTCATGGTCAAGTTCTTAGGTCCAGGTACATTTTCCTAGGTAGTCATTCCCCAAATGTTAGTATCTCAAGAATGATTAGTTTTGGATGAGATTTAACTACAAGTGCATTAAAGGAATATTCATTTCATAAATCCCAAAAATGGATCGAAATTCAGAATGTCACAACTCTTCCCCTTTACAAAAATTTTGTCCTCAAAATTTACAACCAACTACACTACTCAAACAATTGGGGGTACTGACGCCTCATTATTTCTTCACTTTCTCATGTGGCTCTTTCCGTTTCATGATGCTCCAAGATTACTTTGATTAGCAAAATAGTCTTATTCCGCAAAACCTGTTCCTTTTTGTCTTCTATCCGTACCGATTTCTTCACATACAACACTCTGTTATCCACGTCTATTACTTCATAATTCAGCGCATGGGTGGGATCCAATTCGTACTTCCTCAGCATGGACATGTGAAAAACGTTGTGAACTTGAAACAAATTCGGTGGCAATGCAAGACAATAGGCCAGATTTCCGATTCTTTCCAATATTTCGAACGAACCTACATACCTCGGGCCCAACTTCCCTTTCTTACTAAACCGAGACAATCCTCTCATTGGTGAAACCTTGAAAAACACATGATCCCCAACTTGAAATTCCAAGGGTCTACGTCTCTAATCCGCATAACTCTTTTGACGACTTTGAGCAGTATTAAGTCTATCCCGAATAACCTTAATTGCTTCGACTGATTGTTAGACCAATTCTGGACCTATTATACTATGTTCCCCAACTTTGTCCCAACAAACTGGAGTTCTGCACGCTCTACCATACAATGCTTCAAAAAGTGTCATTCTGATACTCTGCTAATAACTGTTATTGTAGACAAACTCGATGAGGTGCAACTGCTCTTCCCAACCTCCTTTAAAGTCTATAACGCACGCTCGTAACATATCCTCGAGCGTTTGAATTGTCCTTTCAGACTGACCATCCGTCTGTGGATGATAGGCTGCGCTATATTGCAGTTTCGTCCCGATAGCTGTCTGAAAACTTTTCCAAAAAGTTGCGGTAAACTTGGGGTTTCTGTCTGACGTTATTGTCACCAGCACTCCATGGAGACAGACTACCTGTCGCATATACAACTCGGCATACTTATCCATTGCAAAATCCTTTCACACTGCTAAAAAATGTGCCGACTTAGTCAATCTGTCGACGATAACCCAAATGAAATCATGACCTCTCTAGCTCCTCGATAATCCCATAACAAAGTCCATCGTAATATGCTCCTATTTCCATTCGGGAATTTCCAAGGGTTGTAACTGTTCACCGGGCTTACAATGCTGTGCCTTCACTTATTGGCACGTCAAACACTTGGCCACATACTTGGCTACATCCACTTTCATTCCGTTTCACCAGTAGTGCTGATGAAAATTTTGATACATCTTGGTGCTGCCCGGATAAATGCTGTAGTTGCCACAGTGAGCTTCTACCAAGATTTCCTTCTTAAGCTCTACGTCATCGGGCACACACAAACGTCTACGAAACTTCAAGATTCCGTCCTCGAATACTTGAAAGTCAACCTTTCTCTTAGTTTCCTCCATTTGCATAATCTTTTGAATCTCAAGATCTGTAGATTGTAATGCCTTAATCCTCGTCTGAATCTCTAGTTCAATCTTCAAGGTAGTTAACAGACTTGAGAGGTGACTTACCTCAAACTTGAATTCCAAATCTCACACCCCTTCGAGTAATGCCCATTCTTTAACCATCATCTGCACAATACTTGATTTCCGACTAAGTGCATCCGCTACCTTATTAGCCTTTCTTGGGTGGTACAGAATGTCACAATCATAATCCTTTAGGAGTTCCGTCCAGCGACGTTGTCTCATGTTCAATTCCTTATAAGAAAATAAGTACTTTAGGCTCTAATGATCTGTGTAGATTTGAAACCTTTCCCCACATAAATAATGCCTTCAAATTTTAAGTGCAAAGATGATAGCAGCAAGTTCCAAATCATGTGTCGGATAGTTAAGTTTATGAGGTCTTAATTATCACGATGCATATGCAACCATTCTTCCATGTTGCATTAACACGCATCCTAATCCCTTTAGCGACGCATCACTATAAATCTCATATCCTCTGGGATCTGACGGCATCGTCGACACAAGGGTGATAGTCAACTTATGCTTAAGTTCCAAAAAACTCTTCTCACACTTGTTTGTCCATTCAAACCTTGATTCCTTCTTAAGTAAACGAGTCAGAGGCGTAGCTATCGCGAAGAACCTTTCCACGAAACGACGCAAGTCCTAGGAAACTTCGAACCTCTGTCATTGTTGTCGGTCTTGGCCAATTCGTGACTGCCTCAATCCTTGTTGGATCCACTAAAATTCCATCCCCGGAGATTACATGCCCAAGAAATGCTACTCGGTTGAGGCAGAACTCACACTTACTAAACTTGATATAGAGTGCGTGTTCTCTTAGTATCCGTAGAACCATCCTTAGATGTCACTCATGTTCCTCGAGGCTCCTTGAATACACCAAGATGTTGTCGATGAATACAATAACAAACTGATCTAGAAACTCCTTAAACACCCGATTCATTAAATCTATAAAGGCAGTTGGGGCATTAGTTAATCCAAACGACATTACCGTAAACTCGTAATGTCCATATCGGGTACGGAATGCTATCTTTGGTATGTCGTCCTTCTTAATCCTCAATTGATGGTATCCCGTTCTTAGGTCTATCTTGGAGAATACCGATGCCCCTTGTACTTGATCGAACAAGTCATCTATTCTTGGTAACGAATACTTGTTCTTGATAGTCACTTGATTCAATTGCCTCTAGTCAATGCACAAACGCAAGGACCCGTCCTTCTTCCTTATAAAGAGCACTGGTGCTCCCCATGGTGACACACTTGGACAGATGAACCCCTTATCCAGTAGTTCTTGCATCTGAACCTTCAACTCCTTCAACTCTGATAATGCCATCTTGTAGGGTAGCTCTAAATATCAGTTCTGTCCCCGGGGCCAACTCAATTATAAATTCAACTTCCCTATCAGGTGACAATCCTGACAATTCCTGAGAAAAGACATCGAGAAAATTGCACACCACGGCTATCTCTTCTAGCCTCGGTTCCTTAATCGACGAATCAACCACAGTCGCCAAGTAACCTTGACACCCATCGTCCAACAACTTAGTTACCTCGAGCGATGAAATCCAAGGGATCGAGGTTCCTCCTCGATTCCCTACAAACTCATATCTAGGATGACCAACTGGATTAAATTGGATTATCCTGTTACTACAGTCCATAACGACTTTTTGTCTAACCAGCCAATCCATGCCAATAATGACATCAAAATCAAACATAGCCAAAGCAGCCAAATCGATCAATTCCTCTCTACCACCAACAACAATCTTACAATCTGAACATCCTAGCGAGATTAGCACTTTATCCTTAAGATGGGTGGTAACACATAAATTTACTTCTAACGGTTTCAATTCCATGCCAGCCAGATCAACAAATTGCTCAGAAACAAATGAATGTGATGCTTCCGGATCAAATAAGGCATAAGCAACATGATCACATAAAAAGACTGAACCTGTGACCACGCCAAGCGCATCCTTCCCCTTTTTGCGAGCCATAGCATAGATTCTCCCTTGAGTTGGGGTCAGTTCTTAATATTTTGTGAGGCGGTTCCAGCCTGATTTCCCATCCAAGGCTATTGCGGTTGCATTGGTGGCTTAGCTTGTCGGCTCCGGCAATCTCTCACTTGGTGATCATGTTGGCCACATCCATAACAAGCTCCACTTCTGCCCGAGCAAAGGCCATTCCCATGTCTCCTTCTGCACGATCGACATGCCGCGTTGGAGTGATAGTTCGGCTTTCCAATGTCTTTCCTAATGAGAGAAACTAATCGATTATTCCTAGTCATAGGCCTCTTTCCAAAGTTTCAATTCTCCCTAACCGGCGCGTACCACAATCCAGAATCAGTAGCTTTTTCTATCATATCTCGTTCCACCATTTGTGCCCACTCGTAGAGTTCATTATAATCCCTCAAATTCAGGAGTATCAGCTAACTGCAGAGTTCTGGCTTCAGTCCATCTCGGAACCTCCATGCCTTATCCACAGGGTCTTCCACCATCCTTGGTGCGAACTTAGACAGTCTAACGAATTTTGCTTCGTACTAATCCACTGACATCTGATTTTGGCGAAGCAGTAGAAACTCTGCCATCTTCTGTTCCCGGGCTGTCTCAGAGAAGTACTTCCCGTTTAAGGTCTCAATGAAGGCGGTCCAGTTCGGAACGATACATGCAGGGAAAATTCTACCTTGGTTGGCCTCCCACTAATCATTTGCCACACCCTAAAGTTGATACACAACCAGGGTCACCTTTTCTTCTTTTGTGCACCCCAGCAGTGCAAAGGCCTTTTCCAGTTCCCTAACCCAAATAATAGCGGCCTCGGGATCACCTTTTCTGTCGAACTTGGATGGTTTAAGCTTCAAAAACAGCTATACTAGTTGATGCATAAGGCGATTTCCATTTCCATTTTCATTATGACCATTATTCCCATTATTTCCATTAGCCCTATTAGTAGCGGCCTCAGCAGTGGCGGCAATAGTAGCAACTTGTCCTTGAGTCTACCTTCCCATCAAGGTTTCAACCTCCACAAGTGCCCTCAATATCCCATCCACTCTGGGATCCTCCATAGCTCTAGCTTGTGAACCCCCTTGGCCTCTTGTCCCTCTAGTTCCTCTGCCTTGGCTACTCATCCTCACCGGGTTCTCTCAACAACACCTAAACCTGCTATAATTCCGCCCAAGAATTAGAGACCTAGGCCATCTACTCAAGTCTAGCAGTTCTAGGCAGTAAATCACAACAGCAATCATAAGACAAGCAACCACAAAAGCAAGCATGAGAGACACATAATTAACAAAGTTTCGATCTCACCTTAATCCTCGCAGCACCTATAACCAAGAATATCACCAAGCAAGCATCCAGCAATCACAAGCACATAATCGCGAAGCATGTATTAAGCATTCTAAACTTGTGATCAAGCAGGTCTCCCTAACTGACTATCCCAAAGTCATTGTCCTTATCACTCCAGGTCTCGACCAAACTTGGATCGAACTAACCTTGCTCTGATACCAAATCAATGGGGATGTCATGCCCCGAACCCTATGAGCGCGTGATCATCCCTTCATGGTCGTAATGTACGCGACGTCCCAGGACTTGTCGCTGACCCAATCAAAACACTAACCAGTAAAGCATGCGGAAGTAACCTTGAACTCTCCGTACGACAAACAAACAACGGGATAGTAGAGAGACAAAGAATACACATCAACAAGACACTTTTATAAATATAACATCGATTACAATATATACATTTGCAAGCCTTCTACGAGACCACTATCTACGAACCACGCACAACAACAAGGATCGGGTGGTTGGTAAGCTTAACTCCTCTACAAAATGGGGCACTTAAAAGACGGAGTAACTCGACCTATCCTCAATCCCTGTAGTATCCTAGCAGCGTCTCCGGATTAATCACGGTTGCGGGTCTGAAATGGTTTGGTTATACAACCATGAGAACACTTCTCAATAAGCAATTACCTAAGCCTCACTTAGGCCAAAGCGTACTTCCGAGCAATTCTAAACATGCAATACCGACATCCAATATATCATAACAATCTCAGACGCCCTTACCTCGCCACGGCACATACATGAGCCCTGCACGTTAGAATATCGCCATAACATGGCCAACTGCCCATCAAGCATGCGCAAAGCAATTCATGGCATTATCAAGCATAACATGGTTAATAATCCAAACGTGTTCATCAATTAACTCAGGCAAAGCATTCCCCAAAGAAAATTGCACTCATTAAGTCCAGATTATTAACGACCCCTTAGGCCACCGAACTCCCACCGGTCTTCTGGCATAACCAAGCATCGTCCTGCTACTTCGGCGACGGCAACGTCCGGAACCCCCGTCGAGAAGGTATTCCATAAAGGAGTATCGATTTGGCCTCCACCGTGATCGGCAATGTCTAGAACCCCCACCTAGACGGCATTCGAATCCTTGTCGGGCATCGTCTAGAACCCCCGTTTAGACGGAACGTGTCGTGATCATGTACACACCTCAGCAATCATTACCAATTCTTATCTTTGTAAATTAATCCAATGTCAACTAAATCCGTCAAAATGCCTCATAACACCGAATAATTCTCGAGAGAGAGAAAAATCGAGAATATACAAAATCGGGTCCAAACTAGACAGTTGTGACAAATTTACCCCAAATTTGAATAAGGCAAAAGAACACTACAAGTGTTCTTTGACGAGTGTTCGAGTTTAGGGTTTTACCCCTTTATTTCTCACAGATTTATCAATTTATGATTTTTTACGGTATTAATCCAATTTAACGGAGGGTAAATTTGTCATAAATGTATCAATTTGGGGATTTTGGTAGTCAAAAAATTAGTTTTTGGTAAATTTGTTATAGGTGTACTAGTTTGGGGTTTTTGGTAGTCAAAAAATTAGTTTAGGGTAAATTTGTCACAAGTGTACCAGTTTGGGTTTTTTTTGTGGTATTAACCCTTTGAATAAGGTAAAAAAACACTACAAGTGCCGTAACTTGTGTATGGCCCTCACTTTGGTGCCATAAGTTTTTTTTGGATCACTTTAATGCTAAAATTTTTGAAAAACGATAACTTAAGTGCTAAAATATTTGAAAAACGATCACTTAAGTGCCAACTCCGGTGCTATACACAATTTTTCACCGGAAATCCAACGTGGCATTTTTTTTTTATTAATTTTTTAAGCTAACGTGGCTCGCCGGAAATTGGCACTTAAGTTATCGTTTTTCAAAAATTTTAGCACTTAAATGACCGTTTTTAAAAAATTTTAGCACTTAAGTGACTGTTTTTCAAAAATTTTAGCGCTGAAGTGATCCAAAAAAAACTTATGACACTTAAGTGATCGTTTTTCCTCCAATTTGACACCAAAATGATCCGAAAAAAAGTTATGACACCAAAGTAATCTCCGTACATAAGTTATGGCACTTATAGTGTTCTTTTGCCCTTTGAATAATATATAGGATTACATGTCATAGTGGCATCTTAGGTTAATTTGAAATTACAAACATATATAAAGGACTAGACTTTTAGCATATTGGTCTCTTTAGTTCGAATTGGACTTGGATTCCATTTCAAGATTAGCTCACGAGATTCATGTCCCGAGGCTCAATAACAAGATGATGTATATTCTTTGCTCGACATCGTATTAGGTTTATTTTATCTCACACTATACCTTTATCGTATTGATTGTGGTTGTTTACTTTTTTTATTGCGCCCCCATACATGGACATCGTCTAGTAGTGTAAGATGGTGAAGATCGCATGCAAATCATTTTTGAAAGATTGAGAATCAGTACGAAAATGGCGTTAATTAGACAATTAGCATAACCAAGCCTCCGTTCTTAGGATCTTTGGGCCGCAGTAAGTGAAGCATTCTCCCACACCTTACTTGGCTCCTAACAAGCCTCATCTAGGTCAGTGGGACTCCATTTCAATAGAAAATTTTCATTAATCAATTGAATTTTCCAACTTCGCAATCAGTTAGATTTGGGAGAATTCGTGCCAAATGAGAGCAAGCACCTCAAATAAAGGTGCCACTTGTTCCCATTCAACAAACCGTTAGACCCGCTCCTCTTAAGGAAACCCTTTCGCGGGGTGCTGGTCGCAACAAAATAAATGTTCACCGCCTAAGGAATCCACCTCAGGATAGAAAACATATAATAGGGTAGATGCCCACCATCTATGGAATCCAACTTAAAATACACAACTTATAATTCGCCGCGCATTGGAGTCCTCCAACGAGATACAGAGTTATGATAAAAGTCTAACCGAAGGGTCGATTATAAGTTCATTACTCAGAACACTAATTCTGAAGTATATCTTAGAGGGGTTTAAATGGAATCAACTTAGGACAACTCTCCCAGCATAGGCAAACTCCATGAATCCTGACCTTTAATTTTCCAAGACAAAGACTAATAATCCCCAGACAAGATATAAACAACAACATTCGCTCTCGACTTGAATGTCTCGAAAAAAAATACAATACATAAGACTCAACAAACACATACCAAAAGACTCATTCTCGACTTTCCTGACACATCTCTTAGAATTTTGGGCCTACTTCCTCTAATAAACTCCAAATTGATTGTCGCTACCTACCCTCGGGTGCACTATCTAGGGCTTTGGCTAATGAATTATTAAACCTAAACTTAACTCGGACTCTTCCAAGCCTATATCAATTCGCGACTTTAAGTTTAAGTTCTATGATTTTTATCTAAAAGTTGCCACTAATCTATTTTTGATAGGTCGAATAGAAACCCAAATAAAATGTGGGAGAATTACTCTACTTCTATGAAGTAGAGATTAAATGCATTCGAGGACTTAATTACGCTAAATTACCATAATGCCCATTCGGTACCACTTCATTTTCTTGAAAACATTTAGGCAAGCAGCTTGGATTAATTCTAATCTAGATTACTAACATTTAGGGAGTGCGGATGCGCAATCATTAAAAGAACAATCAACAAGCAACGAAATCAGCACACCAAGTTAATCAAATATTTTTGGGGCTTTCTTTTATCTTAAAATTAACCTATATAACATGCAAATTTTATAGTTTTTTCTACAAATAAAGTAAGCAATTAAAGATAAACAGAACATCTCCCACCAAAGATAACAACAATTAGAAACGTTATCCCATCAACTTGATATTTCCACAAAAATAGAATCAATATCTTAATCTTAAAATTTAAAGATCAAGATAAATTTTTTAACCGCACAATCTAATAATTCTAAAGGCTTATAGACAGAATCAAAAAATCATATTGCGTTGCGAATCAGGAGATAAATCCTAATCGAAATTGCGCCTATCGCTCAAATATGCAAAGTTAGATAACGATAATCACAGAATAAGCAATAAAATATCCAAATTGACTCGGATAAGATATTTACTTAAATGCGCAAATAACTTTCCAAATTTGAACTTCAAAGGAATAGCGCAAGCTACGGGGATTGCGGTAGTGACTCAATTGGAGTTGCAACTACATGGTTCACAAACTCGTCGAAAGAACCTGTAAAATAGCAACGCACCTTGGCTCGATGGATGGCCAAAACTAGCGCTTTAGCACAAGCAGCAGGCACGTCGTGCACGACGGGTGACCACCAGTTCACGGCAAGCTAGGACTCATGGATAGATGGCTCAGAGTGGTGTTCGATGATCACTGATTGGTGAAGGAATTCCGAGAGTGACGAGGACTACTGGGCATGTTGGGATCTCCCTAGAATAGCTTGCCAGCAACTAGAACTCGCTGTTGTGATTAAATCGAGAGCGTAAAAGACTCGTCAAGTAGCTGGAAGGCACTGGAACTTCGCTGGGCTTCTACTAGGGCGTTGGATGAGTGCGCATAAGAGCTGCCTTGCAGTTGTGCAAAACACCAAGGCGGGAGAACGTGGATGGCACTGGAACTTCGCTGGTCTTCTACTAGGGCGTTGGATGAGTGCGCATAAGAGCTGCCTTGCAGTTGTGCAAAACACCAAGGCGGGAGAACGTGGATGGCGACGACGCAAGACGTGTGGACAGCTCTCGCGACTCTCCATCTCCCTCTCTTTCTCTCTCTCTCTGCGGCACACCCCCCTCCCCCGCCTCCGGTTTTCTCGTCTTGTAATGAGTCCTTTTTATATGTAAAACAACATGAAACCTTCAAGGAAAGAATATGATGTGGCTTCCAATTGTGGATACATTGAAATATATATTTTTTATTCTTTTCCTTCTTTTGTTATTTGTCAAGAACCCACGTCTTCTGACCAATCCTTTCTTTCCTTTCTTTAATCCCTTTGTCCGCAAGTTTGCATCCACCAGCTTGATTGAATCCTCTTTCCTCAATTCTTGCTCTGATAACGCTCTACTTTCCAATTGTTTCTTAACCAAATTTTTACAGGCAATCCACAAAAATCAATTTTGCCCTCTTTCTCTGTATTCGTTCTTTCAAATAACCATGTGATCAAAAGATTTTCATGATATTGTCTCAATATCCCTTAATCCGATGTATTACACGCGCAATGCACATGTCAATCTTGACCACTTCAGGGAATAACGGGTTTGGCCGAATCTTTAATTTGCACGGGCTTGATCCAATTAATTCCATTGAGTTCAGAACCTCTACACTTGAGTCCATTAACTTCAATTAGATTTTGTTAAGTCCATCCGCCACTGGTCCGATGCAAATGCTACTGCTTAATAAATACTCTTAAAACTAAATGCTATGCAATTTTACTTTAATATTTTTGTCAAGGGCTAAAGTTTAGTCCCTAATTTTTGTGCAATTATTTCTAAATGGTGAGCTAAAATTTAGGTGTCAACATTGATTGAACTTGATTTACTTGAAAATAGATACGTAAAGCTTGCAAACTGTATATTATGGACCTGATTGGAACATGAAATCCTCATCAAAATGCAAAAGAAATTGATTCACAAAATTGTGAGAGTAGGGTTGAATTTATCCTCCAAGCAATTCAGTATTAAGGATTGGATAGGGATTAGTTCTCTTGAGATAATTGTTCATCAAGCGGTGAGCAGAAAGGTGGGATTTAGGCTGCAGAGCTATGGTCATGCAATCCATGCTTTTATCGTCGAAGTGGAGCAATTCCCAGTACCCAATCCTTTATGCAAGTAGAATTCAGGAGACATTAACTCGATTGATTCGATGTTGCTGGTCGCAGCGATCAGATACTCACTGTCTTATGTAACAATTTACAAAAATAGTTGAATGCTGGATCCAATTGGTTGTGAAGTAAACTATCCTCTCTCGATTCACAATTAAATAAAATCTCCTAATGTGCAGATTGGCGAGACAAGGAATACAATACGAACACTCTACGAGTTGAGCATTCAAAACGCATAATCAAGACTCAAACACTTACAATCTTGTTAAACAAAGGTTCTACACTATTTTATTGTATTTTTCCCATCACAAAATGCTTAGAAGATCAATTATTACAAGGGGAACGCTGGGATAAGCTTACGTAGAAGCTCAAACAGCACGTACTGATAGTATGAGTTTAGGTAGAGAAAAAGAACCGCCCCAAGGAACGCCACCAAATATGATCCTGCAAAACTCCATAAGAAGGCTTTTCTCCAGGAGTCATCCTCCCTGGTATGATTAAGAGATGGACGTGTCCCCTGTCCTTGATTTGAGCCATCACAGCTTGTTAATGGTGGTCCACAAAGAAGAGGGTTACCATCATAACTTGCTTCATCAAAAGTTCCAAATTGATTTTTTCGGTCTGGTATCCTGCCTGACAAGTTGTTGTGAGCCACTCTAAATGCTGACACTGCATAGAGCTCTGTTAATTGTGGAGGGATGGGACCAGTTAAGTTGTTGTAGGACAGGTCCAAGCTCTCCACACTCTTTAAATTGGTAAATGTTTCCGGGATCGGTCCTATCAAATGATTGTGTGACAGGTTCAATGCTCGAAGTTCACTCAAGTAACCAACCTCTGGAGGAATAAAGCCTGTCAAATTGTTCTGCGAGAGATCCATTCCCGACATGAGTTCTAAAATGTTGCCCACATAAGATTCCAACCTACTTTTTGTCATGAAGTGTACTTCTTCTAGTCCATTCGTATACGTGGACTCATCACCTTCACTATATGTATATATCATAGAGAACTTTCCATTGTAGCTGTATGGGTCCCAATACTCTGTCCAACCACCAGAGGTATCAAATGTGTCCATAGATACCCCATCGTTTCCAAATGTCAAATCTTTCAAACAATAAGGAATTTTTCCAGAAAGATTATTATTGGAAAGATCCAACATGCTCATATTTTTCAACCGGCATAGATCGAGAGGGATTGAACCTTCAAAATTGTTTCCTTGTAGTAGAAGAACCTTCAAGTTCTGAAGTGAACCTATCCAGCTGGGGACCTCACCTGACAATGCATTGTGTCTAAGATCCAATGTGACAATTGATGAAGCTCTAGAAAGAAACTTAGGAAAATGCCCAGCAAGTGTGTCATTTGTTAAATGCAAGAACCTCATAACTGTAGCATTAACACAAGGGGGTATATTTGGCCCAAGGTTGTTACTTGAAAGGTCTAACCGAACCAGAAAACGTAAGTTGCAGAAGCTCAATGGTAAAGGACCTCTCAATAAATTACTCGACAACATAAGCCCTCTCAAGTGTTGGATATCTCCAATCCAATTGGGAAGTGTTCCGGATAGGGAATTATGACTAATATCCAAAACCAGCAAGGAGGAGCTATTTAATATGCCAGGTGATATGTCCCCTGTGAAACCATTACTATCTAGATACAAATACTGCAACCTTGTCAAGTTAGAATACCGTGGTAGCATTTGGCCTTGTAGATTATTGCCTGACAATTTCAATGTAGAAAGTGACTTACAATCTTTAGCCAGCATCTCCAGTATCTCTCCCGTGAAGCTATTATTCGACAAGTCCAACGTATCCAGCAATTCCATATTGCCAATTGAGGGAGGGATTCTACCTTCCAATAAGTTTTTTGACAAGTTCAAATAAAGTAAATTCGGTAGGATAGACCCAATCCTAGATGGAAGCTCTCCGTCAATCATATTAGCAGACGCATCAAACCATTGCATGCTGACAAGATTCAAATTGGAAGGCAAATGAAAAGCACCCGACAAATTGTTGCCAGTGAGTACGAACCGTTCTAGATTTGCATTGTTGTCCAATAGCCAATATGGGAAATTTCCTATCATTCCATTGTGGCTGAGTTGAATATCTCTCAAGTCAAATTGTTCTTTCAGAAAACTGGGAACTACGCCATTTGTGTCTTTGTTGAGCACACAGTTTGACAAACTAAACACCTTAAGTTGAAATGAAGGAAACCAAGTGGGTTCTTCTGTATCTACTTCCAGAGGATTATGGTTGTCAAGGAGGTGGAACACCTTAAGGTTAGAGTGATTAGCCAGGGAAGCAAGCGAAAGTGAGCCTTCAAAAGCATTTCCAGAAAACACAATATATTCAAGTGACTTGAGATTATAGAGGAGGGATGAAGGAATAGCCCCGCTAAAAGAGTTATCTGATACATCAAGGGCACGGAGTGAGGTCATATTGCAAAAGCATGAAGGAAGAGGACCCCAAAATCCATTACCGCTAATATCCAACTCTTCAAGGTTCCTCAATCTGCTCAAGCCTGTTGAAGTGGTCATATTGCACTTGTACGATTAAAACAATCAAGATCATGGTTTGCTCGAGAATGGATAATTGAAAGAGGATATCTATATATTATTCTAATTCTTTCATAATTAGAGGGCATCGTGTTATATAAATACTTTAATTGTCCTCATCCATCATATAATTATGAAATATACATGCACTATCATGTTATGGAGTCCTTTTAAATAAATTTTTTCTTCACTAAACTGCTTGTATAAATGGATTGTTTATCATTAATTTGCTCATTTTCATTTGTATGTGAAATATATGTCATCATCTAATTTAGATTATTTTAAGGCATTTGTTTGTTATATATGGACTATCAAGTCATGTAATGTTTTATCGATCTTTTAATATCATTTATTTCTCAAGTAGAGCAAAAATGCTTATCAAATCGGTATCCGTACTTAATTCAATTTGGTTTGTTCTTATCCACTTCAAGTGATAGGAATGATACCAAATGGGAAAATTACTAAAGAGAACTTAAACCTATTGTATGGATGCTAACACAATCATAAACATCTCAATTTCGTCAATTTTGGCCAAAAATCACTAACATGGACGCCAGCTATGCCACGTAAGATGACCAGTGTTGACGTAAATAATTTTTGTAACTTTTTAAAATTCTTGTTGAATTTTTTTTATAATTTTCTCTTTTTGTGTTTTTTTTCATTGTAGCCGGCGAGAGTCGTGGCCCTTGCCAGATATGTGTGAGGTCCTCGCCAACTGCGAAGGCCTCGCAAAAAATCTAAGCAAGGGACTTCACCGCTCCATCGATCGTGGGTGAGGCTGCCTTCCTCGACCACAATTACAAATTAAAAAATTAAAAATTAAAAATCATCCACGTCAGTGTCAACTGTTGCCACTTGGGATGGCAAGCATTTACGTCAGTAATTTCCAGCCAAAATGGCCGAGAGAATTAAATTTACAAATTTTTAAAAGGTTTAGGATTTAATTGGCCAAATTAAAAAAAAAATTAGAACTGAATTGACAGCCATATAATAGGTTTATAACTTTTTTTATAATTTTCCTAATACCAAATATATAAGTTTGGTTTTACCGGATGTAATGTTTACAATATAAGAGTCATCAATAACCATGTACTTAACATTACTTATTTATGATATATAACCTTCTAAACATATATCATTTTTGTCCTATAGACTTTTTATAATAATAGATAAATTATCTATTAATAAGGCAATAGTTGATTTTTTATTTTCTAATATTCCTTTTCCTTTAAACCATGAAATTAACAATTACAAAAATAATGTTTTTTTATGTGACATTCTGAAATTTGACCCACGTGGGATTTATGAAATTGATGATTTTATGGACATGCTTGTAGTTAGATCTCGCTTGAAACTAATCACTCCTGAGATACTAACCGTCAGGGAAATGCTAATTAAGGATTTAAATTTGCGAGACCAAAGAAACTCGATCATGAACTAACTTTCGACCATAGAAATTGTTGAGGTGACATTTTGAGCCAATGTAGGCCGATCTAAGGATAGCTATGGGCCGATTCGCCGCTGTCATACGAGTGGATCACGAGTGATTCCGTTTGACCACGAGTTGAAGTGATGAATGACACTAAGCCTATGCCAAACGATTGTGCCCGTCAAAACTAGCAATCGATCCTCGCGATTACATGATAACCGAGATTGTCACGATCCGAGTGAGCTTAAACATGACTTGATTTAGTATCGACCATGGGTCGAATATGCGAATTTCCCCAAAAGCCACCCATTAGTTGAGATATACTCAAATTGCGTTATTTAAAATTCAGTCATTTATTTGGAGACTAAGTTGGACATTGAAAATTTAGAAAGTCACAACAGAACATTTAGACAACGTTGTTATTGGCGTGATCAACCTTGGGATTGTCTAGATCCTTCAGAAAAATCGAATTTCGACAAGAAATGGAAAATGACCATTTTACTCCTAGGAGTTTGTTAATGCCAAATATAATGGGAGAAGGACATTTTGGTCATTTCACCCTACCTTTAGAACTGACAATTTTTGGACAATTTTGCCCTTGGATTTTTGTGAAATTCCCATTTTACCCTTGGATATTTTTAGAAAAAATTTGATCTCAGCCGTTGATCTCAAAATAGGGATGAATCTCGGCCATTGGATGAAAAGTAGAGAGAGGGGCAAGATAGTCATTTTGCCATTGAAGGACACCAATTATTAGTTTTAAGCCAATTTTCTCTCTCTCACCTCTCATTTCTCTCCCTCTCTCAGCTCACTCTCTCTCTCCCTCTCCCTCCTGAGCGATCGCCTCCCCTCTCCCCCTTGGCCGCACCGCCGCCGCTCCTACCACCATCCGCACGGTCCTCGCCCGTATGGCCACCGAGCCGCACCATGGCCACCCTCACGCCGCCGTCCCTCTCTCCCTCCCTCTCGGTGATCTCTCTCTCCCGTGGTCGTGACAGGCCAAGCCAAGCCGCTGCCGCCGCCGCCGCTGCCGATTGCTGCCACGTCCCCGCTGCCTAGTTGCCCTTGGATAGGCTATTCTTGCTTGGAAAATTTCAAGTAAGTAGCGTCCTAAACCCTATTTAAGATATCGGGAATTGACGGAATAGTTTAGACATGATTTTCGACGGATGGTGAATTGAATTGGCTGGAAATTGGGCACGTTTATGTGTCAATTGAGAGAGTTTGTACAAGGTTTGAGCGTGTGGATGAGTAAAAATGTATATGGTATGTCGTGCGTGTGATCGTGAAAGTCCCTGAGGCGTGTATTGTAACGCGAGGAAGTGAGCCGTCTTAAGGCGTGTACTTCAACGCGAGACAATGCCTGGTATTATCAGAAGGCCGCCAACCTGAGGCGTGTTTGTTAATGCAGGTTGTGCCGTCGGTAGAGAATGTTGAGCCTGAGGCGTGTACTGTAACGCGGGCAAGAAACATAGCCAGAGGCATGTACTATAACGCGGGCTAAGGAGTGTTGTGAAAATGAGACAGTAAATACGGCTGTGTTGTAGGTGGAAAATGTTGAGCTTGAGGCATGTACTGTAACACGGGCAAGAGACATAGCCTAAGGCATGTACTATAACGCAGGCTAAGAAGTATTGTGGAATTGAGATGGTCGTATGTGGATCATTGGCAAGTTTAATAAAAATAGTATGGTGATGCATGAACGCGCACGTGTGTGAGATGCGGAGTTTAGAAATGCCATGTGTTCGACTTTGTTTTGAGCATGGAAATTTATTTGGAAAGTGCGTATGGTTGGAATTAGTGGATTTGAGACTAGCCTGCATGATGTGTGTAATAAGAGCCTAGGTAAGTGAATTTGTGTATATGTTGTGTGTTTATTGGGTGATGTTGTGTTTGGAATTGTCTGGAGGTACGTGTTAGCTTATGTGGGGTTTAGGGTGTTTACTTGCTGAGATGTATTCTCATGGTTGTTTAACCAAACCATTTCAGAACCCCGGCCTGAACCATAAATCTCCCACCACTGCAGCATTTTGGCATCCCAATGCACACCGAACATTCAGTAGTAAAGTGTCTGATAGATGACAATATGACTTGGATTAAGCACACCATCATAGTCTGGGTAGATATAGGGCAAACCTTCTAGCAAGTTCACACATATATCGCCTAGTGTTTTCAGGACAGATTGGATGAGTTTGGCCCCGTTCGAGATTTTGATATTCCGTTTGATGGAGTAGAAGACTAGGACCCATCAGCCATACTCCTACCCAACGGTGAGATAATTAGCTTAGAGACTAGCCTTGCACAGTCAAGACATCAGCGCACACTTGTGGTGCCCGAACCTATAGTAGCAAAGCCGGATCCGAAGCCGGAGGAATCGCAGGCCGGGTACAACCCGATGGATGTGGACTTGGGTGTAGAGTCAGAGGAGAAACCTGTAAGAGAGCAGCCCGAAGAAGAGTATGAGGAGGCACCAGAGAAGGAACCAGAAGCAGAGTTAAAGGAGAAACTAGGAGAAAAATCGGAGGTAAATTTGGAGGAGGAGTCTAAATCAGAGGAACGGATTAAGGTCCCATTAGAGTCGAGGGACGAGAATAACCCAATTGAGATTGAGGCAGACTTGGAGTGTTCAGGGGAGCACGTGCCTCAGGAATATTCAGATTCGGATTCTGGGGAGAGTGAATCGATGTGGATGCCATCTTTAGGGCGTAGGGGCTAGTTTAGGGGTAAACCAACCTTTTTGAAGTGTCCCATTTTTGGAAATAGAATATACCCAGACCACTGGCCCTTTTGATATCGGTGGTGTAGACTTCAGAAGGCCGGAATGCTTGTACATTAAGTTTGTTAATGGTGTGTATTGTATAAGTTTGAATAAGTAATGAATACATATTCACCCTATTACCAATTTCTAAGTTTTGTCTGGGTGTTTGTTGCTTTTGCTAGTGCTTTGTCTCTGATTGTAGGGTTGGCGACATCCTGGGACGTCGTGATATTCGATCGAAGAGGTATGTCATGAGCTCGAAGGGGTTCAGGACGTGACATTTTATTAGTCGATTATTTGTCAAATATAGACTATCATGTCATAATAGATGATTCCACATTGTTCAACTTTTAGTATCTTATTTAGTAAATTTTTAGCACATATATAATTGTTTCTTAATATGGGCCATCATGTTATACATTTTTTTATCAATTTTTTATTTGTCACATATAGTCTACCATGTTATATAAGATATTTTCACAATTTTCAACTCTTAGTGCGCATATTATTTAGCACGTGTTTAGTACATATTTGTATCTTTTATTAATTAAATATGAGCTATCATGTTATATAATTTTTTAATCAATTATTAATATCATTTTCTTATGAAAGAGGACAAAATACTTTATCATTATGCGTATCCATACAAGTTTTCAATCATAACAGTCATCACTTATTATACATTTCATAATATTTACTGTTGAAAAATACACGGTCTTGTAATAGGATCCTCACAGATATATTTTTGCTTGGATAGGAATTTCAACCATCAATTGTTTTTAAAAATTTACTATCGAAGTTTGTGTAATTCTATTAGAGAGGCATCATAAGAATATATGAAAATATATTACTTAGAAATTTATCACCGAAACGTGCATAAGAATTAAAGATGCAGAATTAAATATATGAACATGTCAGGACAAATATTGCACTGCTAATGATAAATCATATACGCAGCGATGGTAATGATATCCATATGTGCTTTTGATATATGAGGGAGCCGCGTGGAAAATCCATTGTAAAAGTCGATAGCAGTGGAATATATTAATTGAGAATTTGAGACTAGTTCAATCGGAGGAAATAAAAAGTCATGACAGCGTAAGAGACGAAATTAGTTATACTAAAAGAACAATTTTAACTTCAAGCATAGGTCAAACAGCTATATGTGCTTCAATGGTATCACTTAGCCAATGGTATCACTTACCATTTTCTTCAAACAGTTATTTGAAGAAAATGGGCGTGCATCCAAAATTTGATCTCTGGTGACTTTGAATATAATGCAGTCGCGCCTTTTATGTTCAAGACACCCGTACCTTATCTTCTTGTTAAAAGGTGACGAAGGAAAGCATTGTAACAGACTTACCTTCGAGTAACTTCGAAGCATTCAATCCACAAAAAGCAATGTCTAAGGCCTTGAGAGATGTTATCCTCATAATGTCTGAGAGGGCATCATTGACCAACATGTGGTTACTCGAAAGATCTAGCACCTCCAGGTTAACACCTGCAATTGACAAAAAGTTCTTAAAGTCAAATGGTATATGTTAAGGTATGGTCTTCAAAGTAACATGTACCTTCAAACTGGTTGGAAGACAAATTTCGGGCGTCCAATGAAGTTTGCTTGTACAATGAGGGGACTCGTTCTAATGGATTCATAGCTAGATATAACCTCTTCAAATTCTTCAAGTGTAGCGTTCCGTTCACATCTGAATATGGGAAGAACCATGTATAAAACAAGGTAACTTAATTATTTACGAACTCATATGTCTTAATTATCTTCAACTTATCAAGAATAGCATACGCTCATTATGAGGAGAATTGATTTTTAAGTAGAAACCAATTGGTTCAACAAATCCACGCATCAAAAAGGTCTCTGTCACATGACCTGTAAATCAATTTCATAAACAAGTAACTTATACCTTTGGCAATATCTATTATATGTAGTAAACTAGTAGAGGTGAGAGAATGTTCCCTCATGTGCTCCCCACATGACATTTGACTTTATCTCTATGATTACCACGTGGCAAGACACATGTCATGGTTTTGCCATGTGACCCATATTCGACCAATAAGCATCAGTTTATGATATGCCATCTCTACACTTATACTGCTTATTGAGTTTGAATTTGACATAATTTAACAATAAACAATGTGGAACATACTTCCGCACATTCTTTAAATAAGTAAACTGCTATGATTTATTTTATTCAGGGAGCTCAGTTCATTGAACAAATTATAAATTATTGCAAATAGTATGATTTATTATATTTTCTGATGACTCTGAAAATATTTAAAAAAATATTAAATCACGTTACTTCAAAGTTACAGGAAAATATTTAAACTTGCATATATATATATGTGTGTGTGTGTGTGTGTGTGTGTGTGTGTGTATTTAATAAAAAAATCTATAAAAATTTAAAGCTTATTTTAGAGTGTCGTGTTTATGTGTTATTTTTTAAAAGTACAATAATATTAATAATAGCCATCTAGGTTAAATATATGTTTAGTCCAACTTGTCCTCTTTGAATCTTACCACAGCTACTTTTGATGTGTATCTTTCAAAAAGCAAAACAAATTTTGATTCTCTAATCGTGTTTCATTTTATGCTCACATCCAACAAGATAAAGAAATGTTCTAAAAGAATTATTACAATAAATTCAAATAACCCTGAAATCCTTCTCAATGATATATAGGTGTTATGCATTACATGTCCCGTGATTCTAAACGGTTCCAATTCAAATTTTGAATAGATCGTTCTTCAACCGACTATTTTGTTTTATAATTTTCAAATATGATACTCATGGTGAGTTGTTGTCTCTCCTTTATCCTTTATCATCTATTCTTCTTTCTTACCTGTCTTGATTTTTTTTCTTTCATGATCTTAATCTTTAGGTAATCGGTTGGCTCTATTTATATATTTTCAAAGCAAGTAAATGGTATATATAAGAAATTTGTTTTACTCCAAAATATGAAATTTTACACCTATTGCAAATGAGCTATTCACTTGATTCACTTCGACTGCTGAAGTTAATCTTCGCGTTTAAATAGCTTATGCTATTGTTTCATTCATCATTACAATTTCACGCACACATCGAGTGCATTTATGCTAGTTTTAGTGGAAAATAACCTTGGACCATATACCCATATCATTATCATTGTATACAAACATTAAAGAAAGCCCAAAGCGAGATTCATAACTTTAAACATAAAATTCCATGAAAAGCTTGTGTTCCCAGCTTTTTAGGCTATGGAATAAGCCATCACTTTAGTATAAATATTTGTTTATCTTTATAAGTATATAAAAGTAAAAAAGAGACATTATATCTACATTCTACTTTCTTTGATACAATTTGGCAAAGGTCACTAGGTTTTCTTTTGTTTTCTGTTCATTTACTTATTGATGGGAAACAACTAAAAAGAGTCATAAACATATTGTATTGGTACCAAATCAATATTAAACTTTTTAATTTGATTAATTTAGTCATACACATTTTCCCATTGATACCAATTGAGTACATCCAACTAATTTAGGTCGAAAATTGCTAATATAGATGCTGGCCATCTTATATAACACGGTTGGTGCCGACATGGATATTTTATTTAATTTTTAAATATTTTTTGAATTTTTTATTAATTTTTTTCTTTTTCCTTTTCTTTATTTCTTTCACTTTTTTTTCCTTTCCTTTCTCTTTTTTCATTTTTCCTTCTTTCCGTCAACTAGTCACTAGCCTCCATGATGGCCGACAAAAGTCGTCGGCTAATGATGAAGGCAAGGGCCAGCGGCCTTGCTAGCAACCAACGGGGCATCCTAGTTGGCGACCTCCACTAGCCATTACAGAGGCTAGTGACTAGTGGAGGGAAATAAGGAAAAATGAATAAATAAAAAGGAAAGAAAAAAAAAAAGAAAAGAAGGAAAAGAGAAGAAAAAGGAAAAAGGAAAGAAAATTTAATAAAAAATTATTTAGAATTAAAAATTTATCCATCTTAGCGTCAGCTATGCCACATTGGACGACCAATGTCCACGTGAGCAATTTTTGGCCTAAATTGGCCAAATGGGCTCTTTGGTACCAATATGAAAAATTTTATGACTAAATTAAACCAATTGAAAGGTTTTGAAGTGAATTGATACAAATATAATAGGTTTATGACTTTTTTGGTAGTTTCCCTTTATCAATGCATCCATTAGATTCAAAAGACAAAACTTGCGACAAAGATTGAAAGCAAAATCCATAAATACTGAAAAATGCTATAGATTGTAATTTTACGTATTTATTATATTATTTTTCTTGCGTTCTCAGCATAATATTATCTATGAAAAAGATCATTTGGGAATCTAATTGTTAAAATATTTCTGCACCTTGAGAAACATAACATTATGACACATTTTCTACTTCTTATCAATCTTTCAACTCCTAATTTTTTACGTTTATTTAGATACTATAATCTAATAATCCTAAGCTCCTCTTATATGTTAGATCTCCTCTAATTGACATAATTAATGATTCAAGACTGAATAAAGACATGTCCAAGCGACGTGCGGACCAAATAGCTAGCTCTTACCATGAGTTCTAGCTTGTCCAACCTGACATCTCCAGTTAAAAACTTTTAATGCCTTGTAATTTTGGCATTTTTTCTAATAATTTTAGGATGTCAAGATACTCTAGTTGAATAACTTTTGACTTTGCTATTGTTTATCAAGTGAGTGATCTTGTCTTACTTCGTGAATTCTAAAAACACATGCTTGTAAAGATTAGTACTTTTTATGTGCTATGACTTTTGGAAATCATAACACGACATGCCATTATTGAAGACTGAAAAACTAAGTGTATTAATGCATGCTAATTCTAAAATTTGGATCATGTTCTTATGTGAAAGTACATTGGGAAGTACCTCATAAGGTAATTTATGACAAAGTTCTTACCTAAGTATTTCTTAGTTAATTCACTTAAATATTTGCATGGGTATCGCAGCTTTGAGGAGTGTCAAATTTGTAGTTATAGGTGCAAATGACTTCTTGAGGAAGACCTCTGTTTTTTGAGTTGAGGCACAAATTTGATATTGCCGTCAAGATCAAGTAGTGGAGAGCTTTCATTCGAGTGGAGAGTTGTAAGATGATTAAGATATGTGGACTAGCAGTGACATGGAAATCTGTTTGGAGCTGTTAAATAAATTATGCATGGAAAAGGCCATAATGAGACACCAACCCAGTGCTAGTCAACTGTCGAAGAGTTGATGAGCAAGATGTAATTAGGAGAGCCCATAGAATGCTCTTTAGTGCTAGTGTAGCTAAGAGATTCCCGATGGAAATGCTTTATACGGCAAGCAACCTAGTGAATAGATCTTCATCGACAGTATTATGAAATCAAACCCATTTGAAAATGTGTTTAGGTCTGTGTTGCGCAATTCTGGTTTCTTTTCGTATTCTCATAAGTGTTGCGAATATTTGATTCCCCTTGCATATTCCTGGGTTTTGCACTAGGTGAGCAAGGTTATTAGCTGTGGCATTTTAAGTTAAATTCACATATTGCGGACAAAAAACTTACCGTTAGAAATATTAAGTTTTTTTTTTTTTTTTTTATTCAAACTTGATCCTCAAGTTTACAAGTCCTCAAGTATAAAACTTGGTCTTCAAGAAAATTTCACCTCTACCTTAGGAATAGTATAAATAGGTTGTCCCCTCCCTATTTGTGTTAGAGTGTGTGGAAAGCCATAGAAAGAGAGAGTTGAAAGTTGTGAGAAAAAGCTTGTAGAGCTAAGCTTGTATTTTTCTATGTAAAGCCTGTGCAAAAGGCATTTGGAATATTATTCTCTCTCATTTGTGTATTTGTGTGATCCTCACCAAAATCATTAAAAGTTTATCTATATCCTTTTTGGTTCCTACACCTTCGACGAGTCTTCGCTACTTCTAGGCGGGGAAGTTATTGGTGGTGCTTATATGAATTTGGATGGCAAAGCTCAAAGTGGAGTTTCAACTGGAAATTCTTAAGGCAGTAGGTGCTAGTGTGACAATTGACATAAATAGTGCTTGTAGCAAGATAGAGCCTCAACATGACAGATGTTGTAGCAACTGGATTTGACAAGGAACGAATTCAATCTCTCTTGACAGGTGGGGATGTAATATTGCTTTTGTTTTACCTGTGGTAGAGGAGATTGTATATTAGAATCCTTGTAGAATAAGTAAGGCTGTATTTGGTCAATCAGATAAAAGCCATGATAGGATATGTTTTATATTATCCTGTGTTTGGTGATTGTTCAGGATAGGATAAGGTCGGATATAGACTAGATATAGCCCGGATAAAAAAATCCGGGGGGAGGAGGGGTGGGATAGACCCGGATAGGATTTCTAATGCCTATTTTTCCAAAAACGTTACACTTCACTCGCCGTCATCTTCATCCCCACACCTTTTGCGCTTTCACCAAAAAAAATTTTCTCGGCTTTTTTTTCTTCACTAACTCCTCCAAATCCGTAAATAGCAAAAAATAAAAAATAAAAATTATCTTATCCGACTTTAAATCAGTAGTCCACCAAATAATGGACAGGATATGAAGAATTCCCATGATTTTTTATCTTATCATATCTAGTCATATTCTGTTTAGAAATCCGGACGATCAAATGCAGCCTAATAGTGTAAGCGGAGTTGGCATTCTGATAAGGCTTGCGAGCATGAAGAAATTCAAGCTTAGCTTATACTTAAAAGACATCTGTAGTGATCAAGGAGCCCAAGGAGCCCATAGAAAATTTAGGAGAGTGGCAGAAAAATTTTCAGGTATCGGTAAAAAGTCTAGGTTATAGGGATCCCATTGTAATTTGATAGCCAACATTGAGTCTAGGTAGAAATCTGTTATGATATTTTTAAACTTATGCTCTTGAACGAAACCAGATCTGAATTAAATTATGGGGAGGCTTGACCATGTGAAAGGGAAAAAGGATTGGGAACCACTAAACCTAGACTTAACTTTACCGGTTAAAATTTACCTCAACAGACCAACATACGCCTAAGCTCCAGGCAAATTTACTCCATGCACCCAAGAAAACCCTGAAGCACGTACAGGTGTCTCTCTCTTCCCCCTAGCCCCACTACGAACTAGGCGGAGGGCATGCTCGCACGAGTTCACCGCTTCCACGCGTAACAGTGGCCCCAGCCTCGGGAAACCCTAGGTTTGGGGTCGGGGCCTCCTTCATGGCCTGATTTGGCCACACGCACAGAGAGAGAGACTGAGCTAGCTGGCGGCGGAGGAACTTGGTCCAACGGGCAAAGACAGCTCGAGCATCACGGGGCTCATGTAGCAATAGAAGAGGAAAGAGGATGAGTTTATTCATGATGAGTCTATCCATGGAAGGGATGTTCGGCAGAGAAAAAGTGAGAGAGAGAACAGACCTGAGGAGAAGTGGACAATCAATCTAGACCTTCCAATGGTTCTTATGCTAAGGCATTAAACTTTTAACAGGGTAAATTTACATACCCATAAATTCCTAAATTTAGAGAATCTCTGTCTGTAAAATCTACTTAAGATTGCAATCTTCATTATATATATAGTGAAATTTTTTATTGCTCTTCCCATAAATGTATATAGCTACATCAACTTAATTAATTAAATCTGATCAATACGTTATCTATTTTCTTCCTCCATTTATGTCTATTTGTGTTTGATTGCCTTATTTGCACAGCATTAAATGTGAAATTCCCTGACTAAGTAGACTAGATGTTGACCTGCGAAGCATTAAGGAATATTCAGGATTTTTAGCATGTCTGGGCTTGGTTGAGAGGCATGGCATTTTGGATCCATTTGCCTTCTCCTACTGGCCACGAGCCCATGCATTCCGATATATATAGATGTTTAAAAGAGGTACACGAAAAGGAAACAAAAAACTCGAATAACTTTATGAGAAAAGAAAAAAAAAGAAATGGACAAAATGAGCTATAATATCATTTCAATGGTAGACAATATAATATTAAAAAAGAAATTATTAGAAAGTCTAACCCAAAAACTTATTTGTGGAGGATTATCAAGCGATGTGGAACAATATTTAACTAATGAGGGTGGAAGCATATTCGTGAAAGGAATAACACTAACTGACCTCTAATACCATGCTAAAAGCTCAATCCAAATATTTAAATTGATAGATAGAGGGAGACCATATAAATATAAAGAACATAAATGATCCGTTATCAATCGAGGTGGGATAATATTTCAACAAATGGTACCTTATGGCTTTATTATACTTTTGTTAATAAAAAAATTATATATTAAAATTTTGAAATATTAATATGTGTGGGTAAGAAAGAAGAAATTGTTTGATAAAAGCATTAGTCCCCCTAATCCCTCCAAATCCCTTTACATGAGGGACTTAACAACAACTATACATAATTCCTCCAATAATTATTTTTTTTCCGGTCCATTTCTTTCCCTCAATCCAAAGACTAGAGTACTTTTAAAATCCTGTCTCTTCCCTCTAAATTAATTCCCCTACCAATCTATTTTTGGTGATTTTCAATTTTAATTTATAATTTGTTTGAATTTTATGGCTCTCGCAGTTTGTTTATATTTATCATAAAACACTCAAAACCTTTTTAAAAAAATGTAAATACTGATTTGCAGAATTAAATAATTCTTTAATAATCTGATGAAAGTTGATTATTATTTTTTTTCTTCTTTTTGAATATTGAGGGAAAGTGACAACTGACAAATAAAAGAAGCAAGTAGATGTTGGTTCGCTTCCAAACATGTGCCCATCAAGACAACATCGTTGGGTTGCAAAATGCCAACAAGTCAACTTTATGATGGCTAAAAAGTCAGTATTTTGAAATCATTTCTTACTAAGCTAATTCTATTTACGCTCTTGGGATCTATCCTTGTTGTGGAGATAAGTCTGCTAATTAATTTGCAGTGTGCGCAATCAATTACTTTAAGAATTGCATCAATTGTGCGATCATGTGTTTGTCATTAATTCACTTTTACGGTTTATAGCACCAGAATATGACATTTTTTCATTGTTCAAAAAGTAAACGATTACTTACAAACATAACTGAAATAAGAAAAAATGAAACAAATAACTGTGTGAGAGAGAGATATTCACCTGAGAGATGATTTCCAACTAAATCCAACACTTGAAGTTCGTCCAGAGGAAGGAATAAAGAGGCATCAATAACCCAAGACCAAGATAGGCCCGATCTCCAATCGCTTCTATCGCCCAGATTTAGTCTAGTCACCCGTGAAGTAGTGTTATCGCACTCGACGCTTTCCCAGCCGCAGCAGTCACCACCACCGTCTCGCCAAGATGGAAGAGAAGACCCATTTGGGTGGTTGAAGGCAGCCTTAATCTTGAGGAGTGCATTCCTCTCTTCTTCCAAGCACCCCTTGCTTCTTCCACTCCCCATCAATACCAACAACACCCAGGTCCACATACACAATGAAAGACACTTCATGTTTATCTATAATGGTGTTTTGTGAGTTATATGTTTCTCTGCTTCACCATGTGCAAACTTCCGAGGTTCATCTACTTCATTTATATATGCAGAGTCTTCCCCTTTTGAGTGATTACCTCGATTGCGCCAACTTCGCGAAACAACCATGGGCAAAGTCAAGTCTGACGGGGGCAATTCCACGGAACACGTGATTATTATCGTTGACTTGACCCAGAACTTCTCCAAAAGAGAGATGAAAATTATAAGATGAAGATTATAAATTGATTAAAAAATTATTATTAGCAGATCGACAAAAAAAAAGTCACTAGTGATTTCACCAAAGTTATGAAGGAAATATGCGTTCCCCAAGCATCGTTTCTAAAAAACGAGAGATAAATAACAAAAAATTGATGTTATTAAGCTCGTATGATGCACGGATATCTTGTTAGTGTTGTAGGAATCCACAACAGAAAGCAGACCGATTCGGGTTGTTTAAGGCGGATTTAAACAACTTCCACTTGAGCATCCAATCCCCTCCAACATCGACACGTCCTAAGTTCCGACGCACATGTTCAGTACAGATGGAGGACCCTTAATTTTCTGCTGGGGACATCTTCAAGTCAAAGATGCGACACAGCTCATCCTCTCACGCGCTCATTAAAGCTTGTCATGACCCAGAAATTTTCCAAGGAAATGTATGCATGCCATTTTTCAAGTTAGTTGAGAATTAAAGACATGATAGTGAAAGAGAAGAAGGCAGGCACCACAGCTGATTCAATCTCCGTGACATAAAACCAATCAAGCTTTTCATGGAAATTGAATGTTCAATGACAACGATGGACCGCAGCGACTTATGTGGAAATTTATTTAGTTTATTGTGTGGACATGCGCTCGATGGATGTGATCCATTACATTGTGTAGATCACTTGATTTTTTAGTTAGAACACATTGATTTTATATGTTCTGGGTCCAGGTGCAAAAGTATTTGAAAATCTAATCTACAAATAGGAATAAGTGCACTAGAAAGTACAATCAAGTCTCTAAACTTTGAAAATATACAATTAAATTTTAAAATTTATTAAATTTGCTCAATCAAATCATTCAATTAACTCTATCTGATTTAACTAACAGAAAATGTGGACGTCACCTTTGTTCTATTACTTTTTTAAGACATATGGTGTCGATATGGCTTTCACCAAGAGTTACATTAAAAAACCTTGACAATTTAATAGAGAAAAAGGATAACAAGACTTTAAAAAAAAGGATAAAAGGAAAAGGGATAAAAAATTTTAAAATAAAAAAATAAGAATTCAAGGGGGGAAAAAGAGACAAAACCTTGTCGCTCGAGTTTCGTGGAGCTCGGCCATAACTACCTAGTCTTCAACATATGTACCAAGTGGGTCAAGATATAATTTGTCCTCGTAGTGATGGTGCTTCCCGGAAGCTTAATAACGCGACAACGACTGAAATTTGGAATCTTGGAATAAACAAAGACCAGAAAGTCTTTTTTTTTTTTAGATCAATTCACACCCTATTCATAAATAATAACCAATCAATCAATCTCATTTGTATTTTGTCTTCTTTCTTGATGCTTGAAGTCAAATTGCTTAGCTGCCCATTATTAATTGTTCATCCATCATACTAGTCAAACTAGCAACCTTAGATATATTTAATATGCAAGCAATCTCTCAGGCGTGACAGCAGCCAAGATTCAACATAAAATTGGAGTCTGGAAATTAGTTAAAATTGATAAATAAATAAAGAGCTGAAAAATTGAACAGCAAAAGATCTAACGGCATAAAATTTTAGAGCAAACCATTACTCTCTTTAATTTACTCTCCTCGATAGCATCTCTCTCCATAAGATAAAGATGTTCGGCAAAAGAAATTAGTTAAAAATGCAAGAAGTCTTAACATTTTGATACTTTATTTCTACTCCTTTGTTTTTTTTTAATTTAATTAGAGTATTTACCTTAATTTGCTCCTAGGAGTTAATTGACATTAATTGTCCTCAGATCTCACACAGAAATTTCAATATATGTATGAAGTGGCTCAAGAAATAGATTGTTCTTGTCGTGGTGGCTCATGGAACCCTAATAACATTGAAGCATTTAGAACTTCGAAACTTGGAACAAACAAAGACCATAAAGTCTTTTTCTAGGTCTATTAATATTCTATTCGTAAAACCCTTCCTAGTTGGGAATGGGGAGACAAGGAGTTCAATTCCTCACCTTCTTAGGGGGGCTAGAGGTGAGGATGTTTAAGTTTCAAATGTAGGTTTCGACTCCCATCGTAACATTTCGAAATTTCGTGCGATTCATTAGTGATGATTCGTGAATTGAAATTAGTTATGGCCAAAGATCGATTATGCAATTATCGAGACATTTAAGGAATCTCGGTATGACATTCTGAATTTCGACCCACTTTCGGGATTTATAAAGTGATATTATCATCAATGCACTTTCTGTTATATCTTACTCGGAATTGGCCATTCTTGATAATACTAACTATTAGGGAATGGCTAGTTAGGATTTCGTTACGCATGACCTAAAAACTCGAACCTAGATCGACATTTCGACCATGAGGATTGACGAGGGAATATTTTGGGCCATTATAGGCCGATTCAAGAATGATTATGGAATGATTTAACAATGCTATACACTTGATTCACAGGTGATTCCATTTAATCATTGTATGCATTCCGAACGTTACAAAATCAATTTCTAATGATCATGTCGTTGGAACTAGTAATTGACCCTCGTGATCACATGACAATCGAAGTCGCCATGGCTCGAGTAAACTTAAATGTTGATTGATACCAAATCGACCATGAGTCGATACCCGTAAACCCTAAAAGCCGCATGTTAGTTTGAGATACACGAAAGTCATGTTTGATCGATTTTGGCCACGAATTGAAATCCGAACTTGGGTATCGAACTTCAAAGATATCAAAATTATTATTTTGGACAACGCTGCGTTAAATTCGCTTGATTATCGGTTTGCTTAGAAATTTATGAAAAAGTGAAAATTGGCCTAGAAAATTTGAAAAAACGATTTTACCCTTATATGTTCTAGAGTTTATTTGTGGAGTGGAAGGACATAATGATCTTTTTCCCATAGTGGCCGAAAATCCTCTTGGACAACTTTGCCCTTGCCCTTTTTAGTTAATTTCAAAAATGCCTTCTAGAAGTCTTTGGTCAAAGAAGCATTATTAGCCCTTGGATCAATACTTGGGCTCCAAGGACTAATCCTAGCCCTCCATTTTAAAGGATTTGATCAGCCTACTCTCTCTCTCTCTCTCTCTTCACTTTCTCTCTTGCTCTCTCTCTTCACTTTCTCTCTCTCATTCTCTCCCCCTTGGCCAAGACTCACCCCCACCACCGTCCACCACCCTTGCGCCTCACACCGCCACCCTTGGGCCACCGTGAGCCGTCCCCAAGCAGTCGTACACGCCCGGAGCAGCCGCCGCCCGCCAGATTGCCGTTTGGCCGCTGCCATTCGTCAGAATTTCAGAACTTGGCCATGGCTTGCTGCTGTTGTTTGGGCCTAGTGTTTATATTAAATTAGTGATAAGTAACTCCCTAAACCTTGATTAGGTTAGTAGGTTACCAATGAATAGTGTTTATGGGTTATTAGGGTATTTTATGGGTTATTTTAGGGGTTATGGTGGAGGCTGATATGAGGAAATTTTGGTGGTTGAAATTGATGATTATATGACTGATTTGAATGTTAAGATAGGTAAGTTTTGTAATTTGGGCTTGAGCATATGATTAATGGGGTTAATTATGCTTAATTTAGCAAATTATTGATGTTTTAATTAAAATTCGTGGGTTAATCTTGTGGCTGCAGAAATCATATGTTAGGGGCAGATTTGGGTGACTTGGATATTGATTATATGGCCCCCATTGATTTTAGATTGATTAATGGTAATTTAATGGCTTAATTACCTTGATTATGCTCTAGATTTTAATCGTACGGTTTAGATTAATTTAGGATGTGATAAAACCTTGATCATGGGACTGATTTGGGATTTGAGGTTGATTGTGGGTTTTGATCGACAATCACATGGCTAATTAGTCGATTATGTGCTGATTAAAGGCTGAATGACGATCGTACGATTAATTGATTGTTTAATGACGATTGTATGGTTAAATTGTGTGATCGAGTGGTTAACTTATTTAATCATGGCTGAGTTATGGACTATGGCTTGCTTGTATGGATGGATTGGTGATTTCGCGGTCTAGAGAGAAGATCGTATGTTGAAATTGGCGTTTTATACGAAAAACGAGTGCGATTCATGGCATATTTAATTATAATAAATTGCACGTCATACACACTTGCATTGGCTAATTAAAGAAGATTAAAATTGGCAATGTGTGGTTGTTGATGTGTGTGGCCATGATGAGTTCCGTCTGAGACGAGTTCTAGACGATACCTGGCTAAGGCTCAGATGCTGTCTGGTACCCGATTTTTCAAGGGGGTTCGATTCCAGACATTACCGATCACGGTAGAAGCTGGATCGATACTCCTAAATGGAATGTCGTTCGGTACCCGACTCGTCATGGTGGTTCGATCCCGGACGTTACCACGCCCAAAGTAGTGGGGTGATGCCTGTTTATGCCAAAAGACCGACGGAAGATCGGTGTGACCTATGGTGGGTCATTAATAATTTGGACAACTTCGAGTGTTATATGCATACAGCATGCTTTGCGCTTGATTATGGGATAAAATCGTGAAGCACGGTATGGGATGAGCCGAAGTGATTTCATCTTATTATCAAGTCTCGTGAGAGTAATTGAATATGTTTGGATTATTTAGATTATTATTATTGCTGTTATGCATTTGATAGTATGCCATGGTTGTGATGCGATTCAAAAATCTTACATAGTAGGTGGTACTATTGTTCATTTGATAGGTACTTATCCTATTGATTAGAATTGCATAATTTAGGGTGCCGGAGGTATATATTGCCCTAGTCGAGGTATGGATAGTTTACTTATTGAGATTTTATCCCATTCCCCGTTGTTAAACATTTCAGACCCCCAACCTTGAATATGACTAAATCTCCGCTATGTTTTGGGGTACCAACGAAAATGGACCATTGGGTGACTAAGTACCCAGTTGGTGAGGATGGAGCACCGCCAAGATACCGTGGAGGTTTTTGATAGGGTTAGAAATCTCTATCTTTTTGGAACTCCTCTTTTGATTAGAGTAGCGGAGTAAATCGGCCACCCTATCCCTTTTTGAGTATGTGTGGTCTGAGCTTGTAACCTTTAGAAAGGCTTGCATATATTATCATTGTATGTGACATTAAATTTATAAAATGGTTTGTTAGTTTGTCTAATCTCTCTCTCTCCTATCCCGTTTGAATGTTTGTTGAACGGAGTATTCGTTTGGCTTCCGCGTGTGTTTTCTTATTTCATGGGTTTCTGGTCGACGACTAATCTTGGGAGTCGTATTCTTATCGACCGCGGCGGAATGTTACGCGTTCTTAGGGTACGAGGTGTGACATCCCCGTTTGATGTGGACATCGAACCCTATTGAGGAGGAGGTGCTAGAGACCTATCATTTTATCCGCTAGGCCCGATCACTCGAGCAAGAGTGAAGGAATTCAAACAAGTTGTTGGCATCATGGTTCAAGATATTTAGAATAGAGACAATTTGGATTCGAAACTTGAAGATTCTGAAGCTCCTTAGCGCAACATGATTACTCTTGGTTCAACGAATTCCGAAGGAGTTTAAAATTAACGAACTCCGAATTGGCTCAAAATTGGATGGACGCTTGGAAACAGGTCACTGATCAATACACACTACTTTAGTAGTGATTAACGACGTTTTTTAGCGATTTAGAGTCGTTTAGATGAACTTTTAGGCCTTTTTTCCATTTTTGGACGAATTTTTAGTAATTAAGGTTATTTTTGTAATTTTAATCGTAGTAGGATTAGGGTTAGGGTTAGCACCCTATATAAGGTTGCTTATAAATTTCTAAGGGAGCAGAATTTTATATAGAAAAGTTTTCTTCTTGAGTTCTCTTAAGAACTAGATCTTATCAAGGTTCCCTTATGGCAATCGAATTGAACTTATCGAGCAAAATCGCGAATTATCTTGTTCGTGGTGTTATAGCGTAGATTGGTTGACACAGGTTCGTCAACAAGTCGCGTTCATACCGAGATTACCAATCACAGGTTCGATTGGGGGTCAAGGTCAGCAATTCGTAACTCACAAATCTTCGTAGAACAATCATCTTCCGCACAAATTCATATCAACTGGTATCAGAGCTGGTTCTACAAGGTCTAGTTATCCTACTTTTATTGCTTTTCATTCATCAATCTAGAGTTTATAGAAATTAGGGTTTATAGAATTAGGGTTCTGAATTTGTTCTTGCTGTGATTTCAATTTTTGATTTAGGGTTTTCGGTTCTAGTTGTTTTTTTTATATATATTGTACTTGAGTTCGTCAAAAAAAAAAAGCAAAAAAAAAGAGCTAAAAAAAAGCAAAAAAAGAGCAAAAAAAAAAGAAGCCAAAAAAAAATCAAGAGGACGACTCATTTTTTTTTTTTTATCATTGATAAGTGGACCGAATAGAGGAAAAATTTCAGTAGCAGAAATTGAATATGAATCTGAATCTCGCGAAAATTTGCTGAATTTCTGAGTTGAGCGATATATTGCTAAATTTGATCTTGTTTGGTGGTTTATCGATTGTTGTGAGGAGCTTGTGAGACTAGATTCAAGTCTGAAAAAAACAAAAAAAAAAAAAAAAAGAGCTTGCTAGAAGGAAACGAGGTAAAAGGCAAGAGTGTAAGTTTAATTGAGGCAAAAAAAAAAGCCGAAATTGAGTTAAACATGAGAGGAGTGACAAACACTTTGAGCGGAAAATGTGAGGGAGTGACTAGTGAGATTTCTTTTATCTCTAACATTTTCTTGTAGGTTTAAAAAAATAATAAATAAATAAATGTCAAGCTCAGGCCAGGAAAGTGTGAATCAAAGAGAGGATCGCACTCATCCAAGGGATGATGCGATTCTAGCAGGCATCCAGCAATTGAGTTTACAAATTGAAGCACTTAGCAAACAAGTTGCAAAATGTGAGACGAGACTTGAAGATGATCGAGAGCCACCACGAAGAAGGCCACAAAATCAACGAGAGGAGCCTAGGGCACAACCTAGATGGCAATAGCAATTTGATAATGCATATGTGTCCGATACAAAAGATGATCAAGATGGTAGATTTGAGAGGAGAAACGGACGCCAAGGATTTAGACGTCGAGAAGATGATAAGCTTGGCAACATCAAGATGAAGATTCCATCTTTTCAAGGAAAGAATGATCCTGATGCGTATCTAGAATGGGAGAAACTGATGGAAATGGTATTTGATTGCCAGCGATATTCGAAGCTCAAAAAGATAAAACTTGCAATTGTTGAATTCACTGATTATGCTAAAATTTGGTGGGATCAACTTGTGACTAGCAGGAGACACAATGGTGAAAAACCAATAGACACGTAGAATGAGATGAAGGCAGTGATGAGGAGGTGTTTTATACCTAATCATTACCACAAAGACTTGTTCCATAAGCTACAAAATCTCACGCAAAGTAATAGGAGTGTGGAAGAATACCATAAAGAGATGGAGATTGCTATGATCCGTGCTAATGTGGTGGAAGATCGTGAGGCCACAATGTCACGATTTTTGTGTGGTTTAAGCCGAGATATAGCCAGGGTGGTAGAGCTGCAACACTACGTTGAATTGGAGGAATTAGTAGACAAAGCCATCAAAGTTGAGCGGCAATTGAAGTTGGATCGAAATTACAAGAGTGGTGGAGGTTCAAGCTTGAATTGGAAGTCTAATTGGAAGAGAGACAAGAAGCCGAATTGGAAGGGAAACAATTTCAAAACTGAAACTTTGAAGGAGAAGGAGAAAGATGGCAAAGTTGGTTCGAATCCGGCTTTAGGTAAAACTAAAAACTCTAACACTAAGACTCGTGATATTAAATGTTTTAAGTGTTTGGGCAGGGGTCATATGGCAAATCAGTGCCCTAATAGGAGGGTGATGATCATAACTGGACATAATGATGTCGAATCAGAAAGTGAGAGGGAGGAAGAGGATAATGACATGCCACCATTGGAGGATTGTAGTAATGTTGAGATGCTAGCAAAGAGTTAATTGATGGTGGTAAGGCGTTCTCTTAGTGTTCAAGTCAAAGAGAAGAAGCATCACCAACAACGCGATAACTTGTTCCATACAAGATGCTTGGTGAATGGTAAGATTTGTAGCTTGATTGTTGATAGAAGTAGTTGTACAAATGTAGCAAGTTGTACCATGGTGGAGAAGTTGGGATTGAAGACTACAAAGCATCCAAGACCATATAGATTGCAATGGTTGAATGATAGTAGTGAAGTAAAAGTATCGAAGTAAATTCGAGTTCCATTTGAGATAGGGCGATATAAGGATGAGGTGATGTGTGATGTTATACCTATGCAAACACGACATCTTTTGCTTGGTAGGCCATGGCAGTATGATCAAAAGGTACATCATGATGGGTATACCAATCAATATTCATTAGTGATGAATCAGAAGATATACACATTGGTGCCAATGACACCTACTGAGGTGTATGAAGATCAATTGAAACTACAACGTGAGGCTAAAAGAGAGAGAAAAAGCGATAAAACTAAGGGCCTGTGTGGAAACTCTGAAATGCAAGTAAAAGGAGAGGAAGATAAGAGTAGAGTGGTAAAAACCGAAAGAAAATGAGAGAAAAGAAAAGAGAGAAAAGAATTTCTATGCAAAATCAAGTGAAGTGAGGAGAGCTTCGATTTTGAACCGACCGATATTTGTACTTTTGTACAAGGAGGCCCTGTTTACTACTAACGAACTTGACCCGAATTTGCCAAGTTCTGTCGTGTCTTTGTTGCAGGAATTTGAATATGTCTTTCCTGATAAACTTCCTAGAGGTTTACCACCGATTCGAGACATAGAGCATCAAATTGATTTGATTCCTAGTACACCATTGCCTAACCGACCCACATATTGAAGCAATCGTGGAGAGACAAAGGAACTTTAGCAGCAAGTTAGTGAATTACTAAAGCAAGGATATATGAGAGTCTCTTAACTCGTGTGCTGTTCCTGTTTTATTGGTACCAAAGAATGATGGGTTTTGGCGAATGTGTGTTGATTGCCGAGCAATCAATAACATAACGGTAAAGTATCGACATCCTATTCCTAGGCTAGATGACATGTTGGATGAATTGCATGGAGCTTGCATATTTACTAAAATTGATCTAAAAAATGGTTATCATCAAATTATGATGAAAGAGGGGGATGAATGGAAAACTGCATTTAAGACCAATTACGGGTTATATGAGTAGTTAGTCATGCCATTCGGTTTAACTAATGCACCTAGTACTTTCATGCGACTTATGAATCATGTTCTGTGTGCTTTTATTAGTTGATTTGTAGTTGTCTATTTTGATGATATCATGATATATAGTCGAAGCCTTGATGACCATATTGAGCATGTGCGAGCTGTTTTGCAGATCTTAAGGGCTGAGCAATTATATGCTAACCTAAAGAAGTACTGTTTTGTAACTAACAAGTTAGTATTTCTAGACTTTGTTGTTGGTGTTGATGGAATACAGGTTGATGAAGAAAAGGTGAAAGCAATCCGTAAATGGTTGACACCTAAAATAGTAGGAGATGTGCGCAGCTTTCATGGTTTAACCAGTTTCTATCGTAGATTTATAAAAGATTTTAGCACCATCACCTCACTTTTAATCGAGATTATCAAGAAGTATGTGGATTTCACATGGAGAGAAGAGCAAGAGAGAGCATTCAATCTGTTAAAGGATAAGCTGACTAATGCTCCTTTGTTATCTTTACCGAATTTCATTACTACTTTTGAGATAGAATGCGATGCTTCTGGTATAGGAATTGGAGCTGTGTTGATACAAGGAAGATGTCTCATAACGTATTTTAGCAAGAAGTTAAGCGGAGCAACATTGAATTATCCAACTTACGATAAGAAGATGTATGCTTTAGTGCGAGCTTTGGAGACTTGGTAACATTACTTATGGCCAAAGGAGTTTGTGATCTATATCGACCATGAGACCTTAAAGTACTTGAGGGGGCAGCAAAAGTTGAACAAAAGACATGCCAAATGGATGAAGTGCATTAAGACTTTTCCATATGTAATCAAGTACAAAAAAGGTAAAGAAAATGTGGTAGCCGATGCACTTTCTCGAAGGTACGCAATTCTAACTACTCTAGGAGCAAAGTGTCTAGGTTTTGAGCATATCAAAGGTTTATACGCTGACGATGATGATTTTAGAAGAGTATTTGAAGCTTGTGAGCATGCTATGTTTGAAAAGTTTTATAGGCATGATGGATATCTTTTTCGTGAAAATAAGTTGTGTTTGCCTATATGCTCTTTGCGCGAGTTGTTAGTGCGAGAGGCACATAGTGGTGGTTTAATGGGGCATTTTGGAATCAATAAGACTTACGAAGTGCTGCATGAATATTTTTTTTGGCCACACATGAAACGAGATATCACACGAGTTTGCAAGAAATGTATCGCATGTAAGCAAGCTAAGTTTACGATTAAACCACATGGTTTGTATACACCTTTACCTATCCTGACACATCATTGGGTTGATATCTCTATAGATTTTGTGTTAGAATTACCTAGATCTAAGCATGGCAAGGATTCCATTTTTGTGGTTGTTGATCGATTTTCAAAGATGGCTCATTTTATACCTTGTCATAAATCTGATGATGCATTGAATGTTACTGAATTGTTCTTTCGAGAGGTTGTGCGTTTGCATGGCATGCCTAGGTCCATTGTGTCTGATCGAGATACTAAATTTTTAAGCTACTTTTGGAAGACATTATGGAAGAAGTTAGGTACACAACTTTTATTATCTACTACTTGTCATCCACAAACTGATGGTCAAACTGAAGTAGTTAATAAGACTTTAGGGACATTATTACATGCTAACGTTAAAAAGAACATTAAGTCTTGGGAAGATTGTTTACCGCATGTCGGGTTTTCTTATAATAGAAGCATGCATTCTGCTATTAAATTCACACCGTTTGAGGTTGTTTATGGTTTTAATCCCTTAACTCCATTAGATTTAACCCCTTTGCCTGTTGCTGAGCGTGTGGATTTAGATGGTGCTAAGAAAGCTGAATTTGTGAAGACTTTGCATGAGAAGATGCGGTTGAATATTAAGCTTAAGACAGAGTAGCATGCAAAGCAAGCTAACAAAGGGCGCAAGAAAGTAGTATTTGAGCCCGGCGATTGGGTTTGGGTTCATATGCGCACATAGCATTTCCCCAAATAGCGACGCTCTAAATTGTTACCGCGAGGGGATGAACCATTTATGGTGTTGGAAAGAGTCAATGATAATGCTTACAAGTTTGACCTTCCAAGTGAGTATGGTATTAGTGCTACTTTCAATGTTTCTGATTTTACTCTTTTTTATGCAGACGCTGATTTGAGGGTAAATCCTTTGCACAGGAGAGGGAATGATGTGGACATCGAACGCTATCGAGGAGGAGGTGCTAGGGACTCATTATTTTATCCGCTAGGCCCGATCACTCGAGCAAGAGCGAAGGAATTCAAACAAGCTGTCGGCATCATGGTTCAAGATATTTGGAATAGAGACAATCTTGATTTGAAACTTGAAGATTCTGAAGCTCCTTGACGTAACATGATTACTCTTGGTTCAGCGAATTCCGAAGGAGCTTAAAATTAATGAACTCCGAATTGGCTCAAATTTGGATGGACGCTTGGAAACGGGCCACTGATCAATACACACTACTTTAGTAGTGACTAATGACATTTTTTAGCAATTTAGAGTCGTTTAGATGAACTTTTTAGGCCTTTTTCCATTTTTGGACGAATTTTTAGTAATTAAGGTTATTTTTGTAATTTTAATCCTAGTAGGATTAGGGTTAGGGTTAGCACCCTATATAAAGTTGCTTATAAATTTCTAAGGGGGCAGAATTTTATATAAAAAAGTTTTCTTCTTGAGTTCTCTTAAGAACTAGATCTTATCAAGTCTCCCTTGTGGTGATCGAATTCAACTTATTGAGCAAGATCGTGAATTCTCTTGTTCATGGCGTTATAGCGTGGATCGGTTGACACAGGTTCGTCAACAGGTCACGTTCATACCGAGATTACCAATCACAAGTTCGATTGGGGGTTGAGGTCAGCAATTCGTAACTCACAGATTTTCTTAGAACGATTATCTTCCACATAGATTCATATTATTGTTTAAGTGGTATCAGAGCAAGGTCAGCTTGATCTATGTTTGGTCGAGACATTGAGTGATAAGGAGCGATGACTTTGGGATAGCTAGTTAGAGAGACTTGCCTTGATCACAAGTTTGTGACGCTTTGTGCATGCCTTGAGACTATGTGCTTGTGATTGGTAGGCTTGAATATACATCATACGGTTATTTGCTTATGAGTGCTGAGTGGTTTAATGCTATTACTAACGTTGTAGGCGCTCCAAGATAAGATCTAGAACCTTACTAAGTGTGTACTTATGATGCTTGTTTGAGGTGATTGCTTGCTTATAATTGCTTGTTGTGGTTCATTACCTAGAACTATTTAAGCCGAGTAGTTAGTTTAAGTCTTTAATTCCATGGTGAATTTATAGCAGGCTTAGGTGTTTAGGGTGATTTTTGGGAGGATGAACACTCGGGGTAGAGGGACTAGGGGTGCATCGAGTTCACGAGCCAAAACGGCAGAGGATCCTAGAGTTGATGGAGTTTTAAAAGCTCTAAAGGCAATTAGACAGTCGATAGGCTTACAGACTCAAAAACGAGCTGTTGTTGCTGCAGAGGTTGCTACCGCCGCCACTCATAATAATCCAGGGAATGGAAATGGAAATGAGAATCGTCAAATGCACAAGTTGGTAGAACAGTTTCTGAAACTTAAGTCATCAAAGTACAACGAGAAAGGTGATCTCGAGGCTGCCACTCAATGGATTGAGGAATTAGAAAAGGCCTTTGCACTTCTAGGGTGCACGGAGGAGGAAAAGGTGACTTTAGCTGTGTATCAATTTCAAAATAATGCTAATGATTGGTGGAAGGCCACCCAAGAAAGGATTTTCCCAGTAGGCACGGTGCCGAAGTGGACCGCCTTCGTTGATGCTTTTAATGGAAAGTACTTTTCTGAGACTGCTCAAGAACAGAAAATGGCAGAATTCTTACGGCTCCGCTAGAATCAGTTGACTGTAGATCAATATGATGCGGAATTTGCTAGGTTATTGAAGTTCGCACCAAAGATGGTCGAGAATCCTTTGGATAAGGCAAGAAGGTTCCGAGATGGTCTAAAGCCGGAACTTTGTAGTCAAATAATACCCCTGAACCTTAGGGATTACAATGAGCTATATGAGCGAGCTCGGATGATTGAGAGAAATATGACCGAAAGGAATGCCACATCTGGATCGCGGTTTATACTGGCTAGGGATAATCGTAACTTTGGAAGGAAACCTATGAATGGGAATAAGCAGTTTGTCCCTCCGGTCAAAAAGAATATCGTAAAGTCAACCTACTATTCTGGAGCTCTATGTCGATTTTGCAGGAGAAGGCATGGGAATGGCCCTTGCCCTGGCAGGAATGGAACTTGCTTTGGTTGTAGCCAACACGATCACCAAGTGAAGGATTGCCCGAATCGACAAGTTAGGTCGTCATTCTAGTCGCAACAACCTCAGATGGGAAATCAAGCTGGAACCGCTCCGTAGAATAATCAGGACCGACCCCTAGCATAAGGAAGAATCTATGCTATGGCACGCAAAGAGACGGATGATGCGTCTGGCGTGATCATAGGTACGATCTTTTTATGTGATCATGCTGCTTATACCTTGTTTGATCCGAAAGCATCGCATTCATTCATGTCAGATCAATTTGTTAGATTGACTGGAATTGAACCGAAACCGTTAGAAGTAATGTTGCATGTTACTACCCCTCTAAAGGATAAAGTGCTAATCTCAGTAGGATGCCCAAACTATGAGATAATCATTGGTGGTAGAAAGGAATTAATTGATTTGGTTGTATTGACTATGTTTGATTTTGACGTTATTATTGGTATGGATTGGCTAGTAAAACAAAAGGCTGTGATGGACTGTAATAGTAGGGTGATCCAATTTAATCCCATTGGTCATCCTCGATATGAGTTTGTGGGAAACCGAGAAGGAACCTCGATCCCTTAGATTTCGTCGCTTGAGGTGACGAAGCTATTGGATGAAGGATGTCAAGGTTACCTAGCGACTATGTTTAATTTATTGGCTAAGAAGCCAAGGCTAAAAGACATAGCCAAGGTGTGTAACTTTCCCGATGTCTTTCCCAAAGAATTGCCGGGATTACCATCTGAAAGAGAAGTGGAGTTTGCAATTGAGTTGACCTCTGGGACGGAGCCAATTTCTAGAGCGCCCTATAGGATAGCCTTATCAGAATTAAAGGAATTGAAGATTTAGATACAAGAATTGTTAGGTAAAAGTTTCATTTATCTAAGTGCGTCTCCATAGAAAGCGCCAGTGTTATTTGTAAAAAAAAAAAAAAGATGGGTCGTTGAGGTTGTGAATTAATTATAGGTAGTTGAATCAAGTGACTATTGAGAATAAGTATCCACTGCCGAGGATTGATGACCTATTTGATCAGTTACAAGGAGCATCAGTGTTTTCTAAGATTGATTTAAGGGCTGGTTACCACCAATTGAGGATTAAAAAGAAGGATATACCAAAGACAAAATTTCGTACAAGATATGAACATTACGAGTTTACGGTTATGCCGTTCGGGTTAACTAATGCTCCAGTCACTTTTATGAATTTGATGAATTGAGTATTCAAGGAATTCTTGGATTTATTCGTTATAGTATTCATTGACGACATATTGATATACTCAAAAAGTCCCGAGGAGCATGAGCAACATTTTAAGAATGGTTCTACGGACCTTGAGAGAACACGCACTCTACGCCATGTTTAGTAAGTGCGAATTCTGGCTAAATCGAGTAGCATTTCTCGGACATGTAATCTTTAGGGAAGGAATCTCAGTGGATCTAACTAAGATTGAGGCGGTTAAGAATTGGCCGAGACCTACGACAGTGACAGAAGTTCGGAGTTTCCTAGGACTAGCTGGCTATTCTAGAAGATTCATGGAAAAGTTCTCCGCGATAGCCACTCCTTTGACTCACTTACCAAAGAAGGAAACAAAGTTTGAATGGACGGATAAGTGCGAAAGTAGTTTCCAAGAGCTTAAGCATAAGCTGACTACCACACCAGTATTGACAATACTCTCAGGTCCTAGAGGATACGAGGTGTACAATGATGCATCGCTGAAGGGATTAGAATGTGTTTTAATGCAACATGGAAGAGTTGTTGCATATGCATCGCGACAGTTGAGACCTCACGAGATGAACTACCCGACACCTGATTCGAAACTTGCGGCCATCATCTTTATACTTAAAATTTGGAGACATTATTTATGTGGAGGAAAGTTTCAAATCTACACGGATCATCAGAGTTTGAAATATTTATTTTCTCAGAAAGAATTGAATATGAGACAATACCGATGGATGGAACTTCTAAACGATTACGACTGCAACATTTTATACCACCAGGGAAAAGCTAACAAAATAGCGGATGCACTTAGTCGGAAATCGAGCATCGCATAATTGATGATAAAGAGTGGACTTTACTCGAAGGAGTATGAGATTTTGAATTTAAGTTTGAGGTAGGTCACCTCTCAAGCTTGTTAGCCACTTTAAAGATCGAATCAGAGATTTATGCTAAAATTAAGGCATTACAATCTACGGATTCTGGGATTCAAAAGATTCTGTAAATGGACGAAACTAAGAGAAAGGTTGACTTTCAAGTATCCGAGGACGGAATCTTAAAGTTTTGTGGACGTTTGTGTGGGCCCGATGACGTAGAGCTTAAGGAGGAAATCTTGGTAGAAGCTCATCGTAGTAATTACAGTATTCATCCGAGTAGTATAAAATTCTATCAGAACTTGCGTCGGCATTATTGGTGAAACGGAACGAAAGTAGATGTAGCTAAGCATGTGGCAAAGTGCTTGACATGCCAGTAAGTGAAGGCACAGCATTATAAGTCCAGTGGATTGTTAAGCATTATAAGGCACATCATGTTTTCCTCAAGATATCACTAATGCGAGGAACATATCAATTTGATAAGAAAGGGAAGTTAAGCCCGAGGTATATAGGCCTATTTGAGATATTTGAGAGAATTGGAATTTTAACCTATCAACTTGCTTTGTCGCCGAATTTATCTCAGATTCATAATGTATTCCACGTGTCCATACTAAGGAAGTATGGACTAGATCCGATCTACGTGCTGAATCATGAAGAAATAGACGTGGACGATAAGGTGTCATACGTGGAAAAACCTATTCAGATAGAAGACAGAAAAGAGCAAGTTCTACGGAATAAGACAATCCCGTTAGTCAAAGTAGTCTGGCAACATCATGGAACAGAAGGAACCACTTGGGAAAATGAAGAAATTATGAGGCGTCAGCACCCCCATTTGTTTGAATAGTTTGGGTTTGGTTGTAAATTTTGATGACGAAATTTCTGTAAGGGGGAAAGAGTTGTGACATTCTGAATTTCGATCCACTTTCGGGATTTATGAAGTGATATTATCATCAATGCACTTTCTGTTACATCTCACTCGGAATTGACCATTCTTGAGAATACTAACCGTTAGGGAATGGCTAGTTAGGATTTCATTACGCACAACCTAAAAACTTGAACCTAGATCGACATTTCGATTATGAGGATTGACGAGGGGATATTTTGGGCCATTATAGGCCGATCCAAGAATGATTATGGAACGATTTAACAATGTTATACAATTGATTCACGGGTGATTTGATTCCGTTTAATCGTTGTATGCATTCTAAACGTTACAAAATCAATTTCTAATGATCGTGTCATTGGAACTAGTAATTGACCCTCGTGATCACATGACAATCAAAGTCGTCATGGCTCGAGTAAACTTAAATGTTGATTGATACCAAATCGACCATGGGTCGATACACGTAAACCCTAAAAACCGCCTGTTAGTTTGAGATACACGAAAGTCGTATTTGATCGATTTTGGTCACGAATTAGAATCCGAACTTGGGTATCGAACTTCAAGGATATCAAAATTATTATTTTGGACAACACCGCGTTAAATTCGCTTTATTATTGATTTGCTCAGAAATTTATGAAAAAGTGAAAATTGGCCTGGAAAATTGGAAAAGACGATTTTACCCCTGTATGTTCTAGAGTTTATTTGTGAAGTGGAAAGACATAATGGTCTTTTTCTCATAGTGGCTGAAAATCATCTTGGATAACTTTGCCATTGCCCTTTTTAGTTAATTTCAAAAATGCCTTCTAGAAGTCTTTGGTCAAAGAAGCATTATTAGCCCTTGGATCAGTACTTGGGCTCCAAGGATTAATCCTAGCCCTCCATTTTAAAGGATTTGATCAGCCCACTCTCTCTCTCTCTTCACTTTCTCTCTTGCTCTCTCTCTCTTCACTTTCTCTCTCTCATTCTCTCCCCCTTGGCCAAGACTCACCCCCACCACCGTCCACCACCCTTGCGCCTCACACCGCCACCCTTGGGCCACCGTGAGCCGCCCCCAAGCAGCCGTACATGCCCGGAACAGCCGTCGCCTGCCGAATTGCCGTTTGGCCGCCGCCATTCATCGAAATTTCAGAACTTAGCCGTGGCTTGCTGTTGCTATTCAGGCCTAGTGTTTAACTTAAATTAGTGGTAAGTAACTCCCTAAACCTTGATTAGGTTAGTAGGTTACCAATGGATAGTGTTTATGGGTTATTAGGGTATTTTAGGGGTTATTTTAGGAGTTATGGTGGAGGCTAATTTGAGAAAATTTTGGTAGCTGAAATTGATGATTATAGGACAGATTTAAATGTTAAGATAGATAGGTTTTGTAATTTGAGCTTGAGCATATGATTAATGAGGTTAATTATGCCTAATTTGGCTAATTATGGGTGTTTTAATTGAAATTCGTGGGTTAATCTTGTATTTGCAAAGATCATATGTTTGGGGCTGATTTGGGTGACTTGGATATTGATTATATGGCCCTCATTGATTTTAGATTGATTAATGGTAATTTAATGGCTTAATTACCTTGACTATGCTCTAGATGTTAATCGTACGGTTTAGATTAATTTAGGATGTGATAAAACCTTGATCATGGGGCTGATTTGGGACTTGAGGTTGATTGTGTGGTTTTGATCGACAATCGCATGGCTAATTAGTCGATTATGTGCCGATTAGAGGCTTAATGACGATCGTACGGTGAATTGATTGTTTAATGACGATCGCATGGTTAAATTGTGTGATCGAGTGGTTAACTTATTTAATCATGGCTGAGTTATGGACTATGGCTTGATCGTGTGGTTGGATTAGTGATTTCGCGGTCTAGAGAGAAGATTGTATGTTGAAATTGGCGTTTTATACGAAAAACGAGTGCAATTCATGGCATATTTAATTATAGTAAATTGCACGTCATGCACACTTGCATTGGCTAATTAAAGAAGATTAAAATTGGCAATGCGTGGTTATTCACGTGTGTGGCCATGATGAGTTCCATCTGAGACGAGTTTTAGACGATACCCGGCTAAGGCTCGGATGCTTTCTAGTACCCGATTTGTTGGGGGGGAGGGGGGTTCAATCCCAGACATTGCCGCCGATCACGGTAGAGGTAGGATCGATGCTCCTAAATGGAATGCCATTTGGCACCCGACTTGTCGGGAGGGTTCGATCCCGAACGTTGCCACGCCTAAAGTAGTGGGGTGATGCCTGGCTATGCTAGAAGACCAGCAGAAGATCGGTGTGACTTATGGTGGGTCGTTAATAATCTGGACAACTTCGAGTGTTATGTGCATACGGCATGCTTTGCGCTTGATTATGGGATAAAATCGTGAGGCACGGTATGTTTGGATATGTTTGGATTGTTTGGATTATTATTATTGTTGTTATACATTTGATAGTATGCCATTGTTGTGATGCAATTCGAAAATCTTACATAGTAGGTGGTACTATTGTTCATTTGATAGGTACTTATCCTATTAGTTAGAATTGCATGATTTAGGGTGCCGGAGGTACGTATTGCCCTAGTCGAGGTATGGGTAGTTTACTTATTGAGATTTTATCTCATTTCCCGTTGTTAAACATTTCAGACCCTCAACCTTGAATATGACTGAGTCTCCGCCACGTTTCAGGGTACCAACAAAAACGAAGCATTGGGTGACTAAGTACCCAGTTGGTGAGGATGGAGCATCGCCAGGATACCGTGGAGGTTTTTGATAGGGTTAGAAATCCCTATCTTTTTGGAACTCCTCTTTTAATTAGAGTAGTGGAGTAGATCAACCTTCTTATCCCTTTTTAAGCATGCATGGTCTGAGTTTGTGACCTTTAGAAAGGCTTGTATATATTATCACTATATGTGACGTTATGTTTATAAAATGGTTTGTTAGTTTATCTAATCTCTCTCTCTCTCCTATCCCGTTTGAATGTTTGTTGAATGGAGTATTCGTTTGGCTTCCACGTGTGTTTACTTATTTCGTGGGTTTCAGGTCGGCGACTATTCCTGGGAGTCGCATTCTTATCGATCACGGCGGGATGTTACATGTTCTTAGGATATGGGGTGTGACACTCGGTGATATACTCTTGGTATATAATTAATTTGAAAATTTTGGAGAATTCATTGGACAATTGAGGGGCCCTATTTCAACCATATGTATATATATGTGGTGATTATTTAATGATGATTAGGGACAATGGCCATTACTATATGTCTTATGTGGACATTTTGTACACATGAATTAAACATTATAAGACATGGTTTGCGCCCCTATTACCCCCACGTATGGCCGGTAATTTAGTCCCCATCTTTACATGCAAATTTAGAGAAATTAAGGCCAGTTAATTATGAAGGGTTGCTTATGTCTACCAATGAAGCTTCATGAACAATGACAAAGCTTGCATAACACTCCTTCTTAGGGTTAATGATAAAAGCTTGCATGACATTTCTTCTTGGGGTTAATGAAGAAGCTTGCATAACACTCCATCTTGGAGTTAATGATGAAACTTGCTTGACACACTCCATCTTTCCCTTTATACTTCAACCGAACTCTCTCTCTCTCCCTCACCTTTCATTTTCTCATTTTCCTCTCATCTCTCTCGTTTTCTTTTTGGCCACGATCCTTCTCTCTCCATCAATCTCGAGTTTCTTCATTTTCTTCCTCTTGAAGCTCATGGCTAGGACTCAAGAAAGGAGAAGCAGGTTCTAGAAGTTCTAAGGCAAGGAGATGAGACTCATTTTTAAGCCTTCCAATCTTTCTACACCCTTGATTTTGCTAGAATTGAGTTGTAGATGCAATTTGGTGGCTTGCATGTGTGGTTCTTCATGTTTATTGGGCATGAATAGGTATGACCAGACCTGAAAATGAAGTACATGTGTGTTCTTGAGTTCCAAATGGGTGTTCCATGTCCATTCAAGTTGTTGGTTATGAGTTTTGTTGAATCAAATTTGGTGATTTTTCCATTCGGACTCAATTCTTGTTCTTATTCTGGAAAACCCAGATTCGGGTCCTTTGTACCTCTTCGTTTTTTTTTATTTTTGTGGAGAATTTTTTGGACCGAATTTCTTAAAATTTCCTTCTTCAAAGTTGTTCCAAATATCTTGAAGTTTAATATATATTTTAATTTTATAATTTTTGGACTTGATATAAGTAGTATGAAAGCCTAGTTTTCGAACTGTGTAAAACTATTCGGAATGGATATTTCTGTAATGTTTACACTTTCTTGATTTTCTACAAACTTTTCTGGGCTAAGTTTGAACAAACTTTCTTCACAAAAGTTCTTAAGAACTTCTTTCTCTACAATATATAAAAATTTAATAATTTTTCGAGATGTTTTGAGTATGGTAAAGAACTGATTTTTTGGAATAACGGTTTTGTTCCAATGAGAAATTTTAAGTCTGTCTTTGAGTTAGTGAATGAAATACTTAAAAAAATATTTGGACTTGGTTTCTTCATTAAAAATGTTTATCCAAATGTCTTTTATAATATATTCAAATTTTAGAATTTTTGGAGTCCATCTACTATTAATGTCACGCCTCGAAACCCTACTGCACGCAACAACCCTACCGAGGTTGATTCAAAGTGCGACGTCCCAGGACGCGTCGCCGACCCAACAGCCTACATAGAGATCAAAGCACATGCGAAAGCTACATATATAAAAACACCTGTACAAGAAAAACACATGACTGAGGATAACACAATCATAACAACAATAGGATAAACAAATATACACTTGCATTACTAACAGGGATTTACAAAATCCATCAAAATAGAACTATACACTAACCAAAAATGGGTCAACGTCCATTAACATCAAAAAGGGTATGTGGCTTGGAAGGTTAGACTATATCTAAGAGAGGGCTCTGGTTAAAAAGGTACTGGTCCGACCTAAGTGAGACTAAGGCAATTCCTATGGAACCCAGTCCGGGTCAAATCCCGAAGACTCTGAAGAACTGTCAGACAGCTTGACTTCAGAGTCTAGGGAATCCAGCTCAGACTCGGCCTTAGCCTGCTCCTCCTCCGAATCCATGTCCTCTAGCACGCCCTCCTGCTCTGGATTCTGCTCTATGAGCTCTGGCTCATCATCCGACTCCATTGGCTCAGGGTCTGAGTCCCAATCGACCGACTCCTCGTCCATCGGATCCAGCTCACCCATCTCCCAAAAGTTAGGCCCGTGTCCGGTGCCATAACTAGGACTCCTCTCGGGCGAGTACTCAAGGCTCACCAGGTCTCCATCGGGGCACTGAGGATCTACGTCTCCTAGCCCATTAAACGGGATGTCAAAAGTCCGAAGGGGTCCGTACTCGCCAAAATTGTCTCTGAAACACCAGCCAATGTACTCGTGGGCCTGAAACTGCTGCTCACCCACATCGACCCACATTGTAGTAAAATGCTTAATATATGTATCCTCGTTCCCTACGGGGTATTCCGTCACATCTCGGTCTATCCGGAATGGAATCCCAAAACTACAGGCTCTCCTGACATCCTCAAGGCCGTTGGTCTGAAAAGTTGGGTTTTAATAACCATGAGACGAATCTCAGCGAATAAAACTCCTTAAATCTAAACTAGGCTAACATGCACCTCCAGATAATATACCAATTTAAACAAGCATTTTAGCAGCAAACAACTTAGGCCCTCGGGCCCAAATCAACATGTTCTTGACCCTGCAAGTTAGTCGCATTGTAACAATAGTAATAATGCAGAACTCCAGTCGGAATGTAATCACACCCGCACTTGGTCGTGACACAAGCCATGCACATGATTACACCCGTCGCACGCAAATCAATGTAGTGTAATGCTCATGCTCATTAAAGCACACTCTACATACAAGCTCATTTCCCATTTCTCCTCCGACCCGCGTAAAACATATCAGGTTCGACCCGCGTAAAATGCATCAGGTCTATCATTCTCTAATCAATCTCCGGCCCGCGTAAAACTCATCAAGCTCATGACACAACCCGCATATGGGACACCTCAGGTTGGCCATCTTCTGGTAATCTAGGCATTTTATAACCACGACACAACCCGCGTAAAACACATTAGGTTAGCCAGCCACTGGGATTCTAGGCATCGTCCCGCGTAAAACGCATCAGGACGGGTTCAATACCCCGCGTAGAACGCATCAGAGTCTTATGTGACCACACATTTACATTCACCAGTTATTATCTGGGCCCCGCGTAAAACGTATCAGGGCTATTTAAGTGATCACATGCTCAATGCCAAACGCGCATACCCATTTGATGCTCATGTTATGCCAATACTCAGTATGCATAATGCGCGGTTAAATCCTCCAACTTCGAGCATCAATATATATTTATATCTACTAAGGGTGCTCAATTCACATGGCAATGTGCTCAATTAACCATCCAATTCGAATCAGCCATGACCCACTAATTAGTGCACAATGACATGTCCTTAGTCACTGAAATCACACATGTAAATGCCCCACAACGCATCCTCGATTCTCGGCCATTCTATCACTCAACGTGGCATCACATAATTAGGCACAACTCATGGCCAAATCAGCCACTACATAGGCAACTACGGTGCACATGGCAAGTCGCACTTAAACCATAATTTGGCCACATTAAGCCCAATCAATGCCTACCATCAACAGCCACTAAACAGGTCTCTCTAGACCTCTAACCCACCTTCAAATTAACTTATTAGGCCACTAAAATAACCACTTTATCAGCCCTAATCAAGAGCCAATGATTAACCCCTAAAATATCCTAATTTAACTCCTAAACTAATTTAGAAATGTACACTAGCCTAATTAGGGTTTAGGGTTGTATTCACTAAAAATCCTAAGCAAGCAAGGCTGAAAAATGACGACGACGAGGGCCCGGATGATCAGCACAGCCACGCCAGAATAGTGACAGGGCTTCTTCGGCGACGCAGCTTCACGGCGAGATCGGCAGCTAGGCAGTGGCAATCCGGTTGGCGACAGAGGCGATGGCAACATACGGACATGGGGGTGAAGCCCCACGGTGGTGCTGAGGTTGCCAGCGACGGACAGAAAAGGGGGAGGTGAGGGCGGCGGTGTGGCGAGGCTTGGGCAGTCGCGGCTAACGGCACTTCAGGCGGTGATCCCGACGGGCTGGTGGGTCAGTGGTGACGGTGAAGGTGGGAGAGAGATAGGGAGAGTGGTGGATGGGTAGTGGTGAGGCTCCGGCGTCTGGCATGTGGCTCCGGCGATGGTGGCAGCGCTCGACATGGGCTGCTCCGGCAAGCTCCACGCGGCTGAGGAGAGAGGGAGAGAGAGAGCTTGGCCGGTTGGGGAAGGAGAGAGAGAGTGAAGTGAGAAATAAGAGTGGGAGAGAGGGAGTGAGAGATGTTTTAACAAAGAGGGTTGAGTGGGGTAGGTCAACAACCCCATTACTCTCTCAATCAAGGGCCAAGATTGAAGCTCAATTTGCCCCTATCCACATCCAATGGCCACAAGAGGGGCTGATCATGTCCAATTAAATCCCTAAAATTCGGAATTAGAGCATGTGGCCTAGGGGCAAATCGGTAATTTTCTGTTCCCGGGCCGAAATTTCATTTTTCGGCCCTATCGACCCCAAATATGGTTGGCCACACCAATACGACATCGTCCTCACAAAATAGTCGCCCACGAAATTCGACGTTCAAGTCTAGATCCAATTTCGCGATCAAAATTGCTCAATTATAATTTTAGGGCATCTCACTAATGGGCGGCTGTTTACGGGTTACGCATATCGACCTAGGGTTACTCGAGTCATGACGGTCTCGATTACTAAGAGAACGCGAGAATTTATCGCTAGTTTCGGGGGGTCACGATCGTTCAGTTCAAGTTAGGGATTTGTTCGCTACGCGTACTATCGGTCATATGGAATCACTCGCGATTCGATCGTACGTCGTTGGCCAAACCAAATCCGTCACATTTCCTAGGATCGGCCCATATTGGCCCAAAATATTTCCTCGTTGTTTCTCAGAATTGGTGCCTGGTCCGCGATCGAGTCCCTGGTCCACGTACCATTTTTCCTAGTTAGGCATTCCCTAACGGCTAGTATCCCGAGAGTAATCAATTCCGGGCGAGACTCACTAAAATGAAATGAGAAATAATATCAATTTCATTGATCCCCAAAATAGATCAAATTCAGGATGTTACAATTAATTTTGAAGGAGTTTCCGTTACTGAGTAAAACTGCCCAAAATTTAACCAATTTCAAAGATGCACCATTTCTTGCGTGAAATCTTGGAAATTTGGACTTGATATCTTCTGGTGATTAATGTGCATATTTTGAGCTTTCTAATGAGATATGATTGGCCTTGATGAGACACCAAATGATGGGACAAATGTGATTATGCATATGATGGTAGAATTTGGAATATGGTGTGAATGTTGCCATGAGTTAGAAGGGTGTCATTTTACCATAGTGGCATGGTGTTATGTAACCATGAGTTATCATATTTGCATGTTGTGTCATGTACTAATTATATACAAGATATTTGGGCAATGTGAATGTGATACCTACGGTTAATAAACCATGGATACCCCGAGGAGCCGAAGGGAAAGCGGGATGCCTGGTTATGGGAACCAGATGCCTAGGAGGATTCTATCCTAGATGCCTCGGGAGTGTGATTGGGATTCCGTGGTTAGTGGACTATGAAGTCTACGCAGATCGGTGAGAATACCGGCGTACACCACGGCATACCGAAGAGCGCACTAGACCTTGCTAGACGGGAGATGTTCCTTTTTGTATGATCGGCAACCGCACCAGACATGTGTCTTGGAGTTGAGATTTAGAGCCCAAGTGAAAAGATAAATTGCATGTGTTTGTATGCTTAATATGATTGCCAGTTAACATTGATTTCAAAATCAGTAATAGAAAGAGTGAGTCATGTACATTGCAATAGGTTTGCATGTTGGATTACATACCATCCTAAATAATTCTATTCAAATTGCTTGATACTTATGGTCTTCAAAGATCTTATTAACCATACTTGTTTGCCTAAAATGCATATCATGTAGGTATGTCCTAAGAATCGAGAGTTAGTAAGAACGGTCAGTTTATAAATTGGTCTTATTTTTTGCTGAGCTATGGTTCACTCCTGTTTATTTACATTTTTTTTTTCAAATAACTAGAATGAATATCCCTTTTGTTGGAAGATTTTGCGAAATCAGGATCGACCTTGCTTATTACTCACTTTTTGGCTATGACCGTGAAGCTGGATAATTGGAGATTGGTGGAAACCATAAGTTTCATTTGGATGGCATAGGGGAAGGAAGACACCTTTATGACCCCCCAGACATTGTCTTTTGTTATGGTGTTTGATGATGATGTCATCCAAATCATCCTTGTATACAAATAAAAAGTTTGGAAATTGAAGATGTGGTATTTTGTTGTGGATGTGCTCACTGAACGAGAAATATTTAATTTGATTACGCATTATTTTCTGCTTGTGCTTTAAGTGAAAGACTAAAGAATGCCTTAGTATGTGATGCTATGGGATGTCACACTCATGCTCTGCAAAGAAATAGAGTAAAAGTTTGGGAGTTAAGAGTTAGAGTATGACAAAAAAAAAAATCGATCTTCCGTGCATTTCTCTTTCGACCATGGCTACTTGAGTTTCATTGAGCTTGCAACCATTGTTGCTTCAGCTTCTAGGCTTCTTCAAGTTGGCGACCATGGCCATTGGAGTTTCGTTGAGCTCGCAGCCATGGCCACTCAAGCTTCTTCGAGCTACTAGCCATGGGCTATAGCTTGCTTGAGTTTTTATCAAGCTCGACCGTGGGCACTCTGGCTTTCAAACGTTTTTCAAGCTCGCAGTGATGGCCAATCAAGCTTCACCATGGCCGTGAAAGCTTCATCGAGCTTGCAGCCATGGCCGTGAACAGCTTCGTTGAGCTCAACCGTTTGAGACAAATTTTTTGGCTAAACTGAAGATGAAAGACTTCGTTTTCCTCCTTACCAAAAAAAAAAAAAAGACTTCGTTTTCCTCTTTACCCAAAAAAAAAAGACTTCGTTTTCCTCCTTACCAAAAACAAAAAAAAAAAAAAAAGACTTCGCGTTCATTCTAGGTTGGTTCGATTTTTGTGTAAAGCACGAAAGAACCGATAAAGCTCTTTCCGGGCTACAAACGTAATTCCACGTATTTCCTCCAATTGTCAGAAAAAAAGAAAAAGAAAAATGATATTATTGCCTTTGAGTGCTTTCACTGCAGTCTGCTTCACTTATTTTTTTATTTATTTTTTGAATGATCAAAATCGATAAGTTGGGCTAGGTCTTGGGACTCTTTTATTTGGCTAAAAGATAGAGGCTGTGAATTTACTTCCTGCTCTCTCTCTCTCCTCTTCTTCTTCTTCTTCTTGTCAATTCAAAACGAATTAAATTTAACTGTCATTTTAATTTATTTATGTAAAGTTATGCTTTAATTAATTTTTATCTTTTATCCACATTAGGGAATGTAATAGTGATTTTATTACGACATGGTCTAATGCATCGATTAAAAGGTTTGCAATATATATTAACTTATATATCTGAAAAAAGGTTTGGAATATATTGGGCTGATACTGAGCTTTTCTAAAATAATTTGAATACTGATAGATGTCTATATAGAAGGTTGTCATGTATTAATGATGTGCAATTACTTTTACAGCAATTTCTGCAATACAAATTTGGATTTTCATAATTTCGTAATTTATCCATTAATTTAATTGGGCATTACTGTCTTTTTAAGGTAGCGAATGATAACCATTTTATTCCAGAATGAGTTCCTAAACCAGAAATATATTTTTCTATTTATGATTCCTAGATGAGTTTCGGAGAAAAAAAACCCATTTGATAATGATAAAAAATTTCTATTTATAGAATAGAAACCCATTTAATAATAGTACAAAATTTCTATTTCCTGAAACAAAAACCCGTTTGATAAACAACAAAAAATCTATTTCCAGGAACAGAAATCCATCTTTTTAGAAATGGAATAAAAATAATAAAAAATTTCGAAAATTCATAAAAATCTTTAAAAAAATTTAGAAAATCCCAAAAAATTGAAAAATTCTAGAAAAATCATCAAAATGTCGAGAAAATTAAAAAAAATTCAGATTTCGGGAAAATAGGAAATTTGTTGAATTTTTTCAAAAAAAATCAAGAAATCGAAAATTTTAAAACTTCACAGAATTGCTGAGAATACTTGTGGCCACCCACTTTTAGTGAAATTTAAAGTTTTTTAGGTGCCCAAAAAAATCAAAAAATCAAAAATTTCAAAACTTCACAAAATAGTTTAGAATATATGTGGCTACCCACTTTGAGTGGAATTTAAATTTTTTAAGGTGCAAAAACTGAAAAATTTCAAAACTTCACAGAATGGTTTAGAATACCTATGGCCACTCACTTTAAGTGAAATTTTAATTTTTGGAGGTGAAAAAAAAACAAAAAAATGAAAAATTTCAAAACTTCATAGAATAACTTAGAATACATGCGGCCATCCACTTTGAGCGAAATTCAAATTTTTTTAGGTGCAAAAAAATACATAAAAAATTAAAAATTTCAAAACTTCATAGAATATCTTAGAATATATGTGACCATCCACTTTGAGCAAAATTTAAATTTTTTTAGGTGCAAAAAAAAACATAAAAAATCAAAAATTTCAAAATTACACAGAATAACTTAGAATACATGTGGTCATCCACTTTGAGCGAAATTTAAATTTTTTTAGGTGCAAAAAAAAACATAAAAAATCAAAAATTTCAAAACTTCACAAAATGACTTAGAATATCTCTAGCCACCCATTTTGAGTAAAATTTAATTTTTTTTAGGTGCCCAAATGGTATTTTTTATTTTTATTGATTTTTTATTTAATTAAATTTCACTCAAAGTGGATGGCCATATGTATTCTAAGCCACTTTGTGAAGTTTCGAAATTTTTGATTTTTTACTTTTTTAGTTATTTTTTTCAACACCTAAAAAAAATAAAATTTCGCTCAAAGTGGTGGCCACAGATATTTTAAGCCATTCTGTGAAGTTTTGAAAATTTTTCTTTTTTTTCGACACCTAAAAAAAATTAAATTTCACTCAAAGTGGGTGACCACAGGTATGCTAAGCAATTCTGTGAAGTTTTTTATTTTTTATTTTTTTCGGCACCTAAAAAAATTTAAATTTCGCTCAAAGTGGATTGCCACGGGTATTCTAAGCCATTCTGTGAAGTTTTGAAATTTTTTATTTTTTCCTTTTTTTACTTTTTTCGGCACCTAAAAAAATAAAATTTCTTTCAAAGTGGATGGCCACTAGTATTTTAAGCCATTCACTAAAGTTTTGAAATTTTTACTTTTTTGCTTATATATTTTTTTGGCATCTAAAAAAATTAAATTTCGCTCAAAGTGAGTGATCATAGGTATTCTAAATCATTCTACGAAGTTTTGAAATTTTTTATTTTTTTTGGCACCTAAAAAAATTTAAATTTCGCTCAAAGTGGATAGTCATAGGTATTCTAAGCCATTTTGTGAAGTTTTGAAATTTTTGATTTTTTTTCTTTTTTTTTAGCTTTTTCGGCACTGGTATTTTAAGTTATTCTGTGAAGTTTTGAAATTTTTACTTGTTTGCTTATTTTTAATTTTTTTGGCATCTTAAAAAAATTAAATTTCGCTCAAAGTGTTTGGTCACAGGTATTCTAAGCCATTCTGTGAAGTTTTGAAATTTTTTATTTTTTTATTTTTTTCAGCACCTAAAAAAATTTAAATTTCGCTCATAGTGGATGACCACATGTATTTAAAGTCATTCTGTGAAGTTTTGAAATTTTTGTTTTTTTTATTTTTTTCGGCACCTAAAAAAATAAAATTTCGCTCAAATTGAGTGACCACATATATTCTATGATATTCTGTAAAGTTTTTAAATTTTATATTTTTTTGATTATTTTATATTTTTTGGCATCTAAAAAATATTAAATTTTGCTCAAAAGTGGGTGGCCATAGGTATTCTAAGTTATTTTGTGAAATTTTGAAATTTTTTATTTTTTTTTATTTTTTTTATTTTTTTCGGCACCTAAAAAATTTAAATTTCATTCAAAGTGAGTAGCCACATATTCTAAACCATTCTATTAAGTTTCGAAATTTTTAATTTTTTTCTTTTTTTCTCACCTCAAAATCGTGAATTCCATATGAACATGTGTTTTGAAGAAAGAGTTCTCTCTGAAATGATTCTCATTTTTGGTCTAAAAATAGAAAACTTACTTTTTTTTTGTTCTGATTTCTGGTTCAGAATCGATTCTGGAACAAAAATTTATCCTAAAAATAGAAAAATGAAATTGTGTTACCAAACGGATTTCTGGTCCAAAACTGATTTTGTGAACAAAAAATTAATTCTAGACAGAATCAGAATGATTTTCATGCGATACCTAAGAGCCATCGAATGATTCTTCCCGTCTTTGGGGGTCATTCTATGAGTTGAGGGAAAGAGAGACGAGAGATATGGTTGGAAGTTTCTTTCCTCCCTTTTTCTTTTTGGCAAATTCACGTCTGATTTCCTTTAAGGTCTACATCGAGTTGATGGGAAGAGAGATATAACGGAGTTCTTTTTCCTTTCACTTTTTGTAAAGATGCGACGCATCTTTTCATCCCTTGTGGTCCTTAAGTTTTGCCGTGACCCTGAATTTTTCCGAGAAAAGTATGCAAACCATTTCAATTCTGTTGACAATGAAGGACATGAAAATGATAGAGAAGAAGGCAGACACTACAGTTGATTCAATTACTATAATAGAATCAATCATGTTCTTCGTGGAAGAAATTGAATGTTCAATAATTAGATGCCAAAACATACTTGAAAATCTATTATCTTTATTGCGGGGTCTTCGAATCGCATGCTCTTATTGGATGTTATTTGTTGCATTGTTGGTATAAGTCCTATGTGGACTCACCTAATTTTTATTTTTTTAGTCAAAGAACTCACTTGATTTACTAGCAAAAAAATATTTGATTTTACATGTTTCATATCCATGTGCAAAAGTTTTGTATGGTGAAAAATTGCATTTTCAGTTCGAAACATATCATATAAATTTGAATTCAAATTTAATCTTTTCAATTAAACCAATGTAGTCTAAACTTTGAGTGAAAATGCAATCAAGTTCTCTAGGTCAATTATTGATTGAAAAAGCCAACATAGTGGTCTAGTCATCGCCGGCCTGACTATCATAGGTGTCACGGCCAGCAATTTAATATAGACAATTCAAAAAGAAAGGACGCCGTCCTTTTTCTTCTTTTTCATGTTTTTATTTTAATCTATCAATGTCCCCTTTCTCTATGGACACGGCATGTGATCTACAAGTACATACTCTTCAAAAATTTTCAATGCGGTGATATTCCTTAGGCAACGAAGTCTATGTTCAGTGGATGCACCAATTAAATTTTTTAAAATTGACTGACAACCAACTTCCTATTATTCCCTCGATACATGCAATGAAACCATTACACCGAAAATAACATTTGAAATATGATTTGTTTTTTGTCATTTCCTTTCCATCCGAAATTTGATGCAATGAAACAATTACAATGAAAATAACATCTCGACAGCGGATATGATAAGGACTCATGTGATCACAGTTCACGACCTGATTAAGTTGAACCCCATCAGAGCCAAAGCAACAATTATCACTCTTGTAACTTCATTATTATTATCCAGGTTAATATCACCAAAACTTTCAAACCAGTACATATATGTCACATTTACTCTAAACTAATTTTTGTGTCACAAAAATTTTCAAAATAATAAACCCGTGCTACATACACTCCAAAAATCCCAAATTCCCTACAATTTGAGGTAAATGTAGTATGATTGTACCATTTTAGGATAAATATGATACGAGTGTACCAATTTGGGATTCTTTGTGATACAAATATTAATTTAGGATAAATATAGCACAAGTATAACAGTTTGAGAATTTTTGTGATGCGAAAATCAATTTTGGCTAAATGTGGCACAGATATTATTAGCCCTTAATACTAATCATTTCTAAGTGTACTTGTCGATTGGAAGTTATTATATGCAATGTAAGTGACAACGCAACATGGTTGTTATCTACACTTCTTCATGGAAAGAAGAAGTTAATATGACAAAAAACCGAAAATCGGTACACCTATGATAATTTTACCCTGAATTATTTTATTGACTACAAAAAGCCCAAAACTGATACACATGTAACAAATTTACCCCGAACTATTTTTTTTTACCACAAAAAACCTCAAACTGATATATTTGTAACAATTTTACCCCGAACTAATTTTTTGACCACAAAAAATCCCAAATTGATACACCTGTGATAATTTTATCCCGAATTAATTTTTTGACCACTAAAAACCCCAAACTGGTACATTTATGATAAATTTACCTTCCGTTAATGTCTATTAAATTGTATTAATATCACGAAAAATTACAAATTGGTAAACTTGTAATAAATAGAGGGGTAAAACCCTAAACCGGTACATCTGTCAATTATCACTTGTTATTAAACTTAGCAATTTGATAATAAAATATAACGAAAATTAATGAAGGGCAAATTTGTCACAAGTGTACCAGTTTTGAGTTTTTTATGGTAAAAAAATTAGTTCGAGGTAAAATTATCATAGGTGTACCAATGCAGGATTTTTGGTGGTTAAAAAAATAGTTCGAGGTAAAATTATCACAGATGTACTAGTTTAAAGTTTTTTGTGGTCAAAAAATAGTTTGGAGTAAATTTATCATAGGTGTACCAGTTTGGCATTTTTCGTGGCATTAACCCATAGAAGAATAATATATGTTTGTAGATGAAATTCTAAGTACTTTTTGAATTTTGCACTGCAATTTTGAGTAATGGGTCTAGTAGTAATTAAGTAACAAATAGATGTGCGATTTAGGTACATTATACTAGCTTGATTCCCCATGTCAGCACGTGTAAACAATCTCGTGTTTGGATCACGTGTAAGGATTTTAGCTCGTTTTTTACTTTGTTGACAAGGTTAGTAGATTTTTTGCCGGTGTTTACCTTAGATAAGTGAATTATCAATCTTAAAGAAATCGATTACTTCATGAACCATCTATGTCTCGAAAGTGAGAAGTAATACAAATGAACAACCAATTGGGAAGTCCAAAGGCATGAAAGGTTAGATTATGGTGCATTTGTTTCAGGGAAAACGTACTGCTTTCCTTTGTTTAGTGATATATGATTGAAAATATTTTTTGGGATTTGGATATTATTTGGAAAATGATTTCAATCTCGTGACTTTATCTCAGGCAAAAAAAAAAATCCAAAATTTTTTTATTTTTTATTTAAAAATTAGAATTTTTGATTATTTTTATTTTTTTCTCTTTTCTTTGTCTTTTTTCCTTTCTTTCCTTTTTTTTTTCCTCCTTCCTCTACCGCGATTGGCTGGCGACGGCCACATGTGAGCTCACTGAGGCGAGGTAGAGGCACAAGCTCGAGGCGAGGTCGAGGTGCGAGGTTGAGGGCTAGGTCACAGGGCACACAAGCTCAAGGCAAGGTCGAGGCACAAGCTTGCCGACCTCGGCTGAGCTCAAGCCTTGCCTCACCAGATCTAGGCAAGGCTCCAACTCAACCAGACATGGTGAGGTTGGGCCTCGTCGGAGGCCGGCAAGGTCGCTCGTAGCCTATCGCCGGCCGTCGTCGAGGCCAACGACCAACGGAGGAGGAAGAAGGAAAAGAAAAAAAGAAAAGAGAGAAAAGAAAAAAGAAAAATAATAAAATATTTAAAAAATTCAAGAGAGCAATTTTGGAAAGTTCTTTCACCTTCTTACATATCGGAATTCACTTTTCTAAATTTATGCAGGAATATTTTCATTGACCGGAAAATATTTTCAGTTGACTAGTCATTTTTCGCGAACCCAACAGTGAAAGTCTGGAAAATTAATTTCCGAAAAACATTTTTCCCCAAACAAACGCACCCTTAATGAAGCATCTTCACTTTTTATTTTTTTCTGTTTTAAATATTGACATTATTTAACTTGGTTTTTTTACGTATGTATTATGTTTAATGTGATAGTGTTTAAGTGAGTACTAACCCATAATTAATCGCTCGTGAGCACATTTTATTCAGCCATGGAGTCGGGAAGGGCAAATCAGGGGCAATCATCCCCCTTTGGCTCCTTACAGTTCTAAACTTTCCTCTTCGGTTCCCAACCAAAAAAAAAATTAATGCTCATATCATCACAAAACTCTATTTCCTTCCATTTCCTTTCGTTCCACTTACAAACCATTAACTTTTACATTAATTAGATAAAAAATCTCAATTACTTATTTAAGATTGATATTCCTAAAAAAATGTATTTTACAATTAATTGAGATTCAAGTTATAGTAAAGACGCCATGTTTCTTCATCTTCGATATTAAAAGAAATTATATTATAAAGCCGTGACCCTCCCGAGGCGAACCCAAGGGAGTTTGATGAATTGCCAAGCGAGCGCAAATGGTCCCTCCTGCGAGATGGCACTTACCCTTGTTCATCTGACCAGAGGAAGTTTCGAATCCAAACTGTAAATTCGGAGTTATATAGATTTTAGTTTTCTGGCTTCATTCTAGAGTCTATTAAGTTGTGAAATTATATGGAAATATAAGTTTAGAGTGTCATGAAACCGTGAGATTTTATAGAATTTGATTTGGACTTGCGATTTGATCAAAACAAAATTTTATAGTTTTGTGCACAAGCCCACGTAGTAGGCAGCAACGAATATGAGCTTATTTGTTGCATAGGAGTAGTTAGCCAACAAATAAGCTTAGTTTAGGCAAGCCGTAATTAAGGTAGCATCTTACTTGATTTTGATATCGTTTCTCACTTAATTGGTAGGATTACAAGTTCGTCGACTTGAGTAGCTTATGGTGTTTAGGTTAGACTTTCCCAAGAGAATCAATCTCCAAGCTTATCGTTGGATTTTCCATTATTATTTTCTAAATATGCATAATGGGTCTTTGATCTGTTTAGAAGAGCGCTATCATTCATCATCTGTTTTAGGTCCTTTAGTTAGCAGCAAGTTGCGAGAGCACTATCAAAGAAGGAAACTTTTGGTAGTTACATTGTAAATAAGGTTTGAGATAGTTGTATATATCTCCGATGACAGTTGTTGAGTTCAACAGATGTGATGTATTCATTCTTTTTGATGGATTTTAGAAATTCTGATATTGTAACCTATGACAGTTACTGTTTTATCAAATAAATATATTAATATGGATGTGTATATCAGAATTAAAGGCTAATGTTGGTTATATTGGGACTGTGTGCTTCAAGTAGAAGGACGGTCATGTCCTTTCCCTATACAAGTAGGAGTCAAGTGGGTGATGGACAGATCGCAGGGACGCCACGAGATGGCCGAAAGAATATAGCCACCGGGACACAGTCTGAACCGTGCCGCACCGAGAATACCCGCCTCCGTTGTCGTCGGAGCCGCTAAGGCCCTCATCTCCATTGGATCATAAAGCGATTGTGGTGGCGGGAGCAAGAGGTTCTGATGTCCTTGGAGATGTCGTGATGCGAGCGATCGAGGCAGCGCTTGAGATCGCCGAGCGATTGGAGCGCCCCGCATCCGCCCAAATGAACTCTGCTCGTCTTTTCTTTTTGCTCTTTTTCTATTCTGACGGAGACCTCCACTGCCTCCGCCTTCTAGGATCCTCATTTTATTGCTAGCGTAGCAAAATGGTACCAGCATCTTCTGGCGAAATCTCATTCAGATCTTGTGATACCACCACTCAAGCGCAATTAGATGCCGACAATTTCCATGATGGTTGTTTACAACGATTTTATTTAATTATTTTTTTAGGTCAGCTCATAAATCTTGTACATCTACTTTTGTCTTTTGTAATTGACCTTTTGTTGGTTGTAATTCCTTTTCAACAGCTAATCATCCTTTCTTCATTCCCCGAGTTTAAGCTCATTGTTGGAAAAGACAAGATATGGATGCCCCAAAATTGATCCGACATGGTCCTATGTCGTAGCACCGAAAACGTCCAGATTTCTCCTTATTTAAGCTTGCGAAAAATTCCAAGTCAGCTAGTCAGATTCATCCTCTGACTTATAAGTTTCCACCAAAACCAGCTTTTGTGTAAAGTATTCGTGCGACCCTTTTATCTATCTTTAAGTAATTGCTTATATTTAGATACTCTCATTACCAATTGAAATAAATCAGTGAATTTTTCTCTAAGATTGAATTTCAATCCATTGAAAGCTAGATTCGTGAGTTCTTTTTTCGAAAGCAAAGTGAGGCATATATTTCTAGCCTTCTTAAATTGAGCAACAAACTAATCGATTAAAGAATGGAATTGTCTTTTCATCTCAAACCAATTACCAATAGAGTTGGGTGATAAGTTAATGTACCAAGTGAAAGCAGTTTTCGACAAAGACAAAGGAAATAACCTAAGTCTTAAAAATTCATTCATTCTTGCTTCTCCGCATTAGGCTATAAATCCACTAATGTTTTCCATGACCGATTATTCATCTTCGCTAGTAAAGACAACAAACTCAGTAGTCTTAAATCTTCTAGGATAGGGTATAGCATCGACCCAATCCGGATGTGGTTTCCTAAAAATGGGGCTAACAGTCCCCTCTATTGTCTCCTAAGTGTTGCAATACCACATTGGCCGCTTGCCAATCCATTGTCGATAAGGTTGACCATCTTGCCTCCTAGGCGAGGACGATGGTCTAGCCTGATTATCCACATTGGGATTAATCAGTATGTTAGGCATGACAGGGATGTTGGCATTTGGTGGTAACATTTACAACTTCTGACATTTGACCGGCCTATCGACCAATCAGGTTTGTCAATTTGTTATTACCAACTAGATTATTTGACCAACATTGTTTCCATTATTAAAAGCAGAAGAACTAGGAACATACCTTGATAGCACTGAATTGACTTGGAATGTTGGTAGTTGATTTGATGATCCTGGCCTCAACAAAGCGTCATCCATAGTATTGATGACTATTGGTTTGATCACATTTGATATATGTGGCTTACGATGTAATTAGCCATATCATTTTACTATTCTTCGAGCAATCTTCTCATGGTCATTATCATCTTAGGATTTTGGAGCAACATCTCTTAACTGTTCCTCGAGTTGATTTCCTTCTGCCGCTCTCCAAGGATTGTCCTTTTCATTGATTATTACAGTTGGGCCAACTCCACGAAACAGTCAGGGGCAAAGTCAAGTCAGCTGGGGCCAATTCCACGGAACACGTAATTATCACCATTGACTTGACCCAGAACTTCTCCCAAAGAGAAAGACGAATATTATTACAAATTGATAGAAAAATGGGGAAAGAATACTAGAAATATCTAAATTTATGTGTGGTGCTTACTTTAGTGCTAAAAATTTTCGTCGGATTACTTAAGTGTCAAACTTTTTGAAAAACAATTACTTAAGTCCCAACTCCAGTTAGTTTGACCGAAAATTCGACATAACATTTTTTTATTAATTTCTAAAGCTGATATGGCTCGCTGGAGGTTTAGTCAACATGTACACTTCAAAAAGACGTAATTTAGCTTAATCACCCTATTTCAGTTTAATTTAATTTTTTTTCTTTTTTCTTTTCCTTTCCTTTTTTCCTTTTCTGATCTTCTCTTTGTTTTGCCAGAGGCTAGTAGCCAGGTTAGCCACCGGCGAAGCCTAGGAAGGGCTGGGCGAGGGTCACCCTCGCCCGATGTGGCAAGGGTAACCCTTGCCGGCAACAAGTGAGGTCGCCCATCGCAAGCCATGGGTGAGGCCAGCCATGCCAGCTGCCGGTGAGGGATGGCCTCACCAAATCTAGACGAAGCGACCCTCACCTTAGGCGAGGCCACCCTCGAAAGCTACAGGTGAGGGCCGCCATCGCTCACCATAGGTGAGGCTCGGCTGACCCTCCCCTAGGCAAGGTCAAGCGAACCTTGACAAGGTTGCCCCTTGCCTAGGCTAGGGCGAGCCCCGGCGAGGGTCGGCCTTGCCTTGCTAGGCCATATCTGGAGAGGCGAGGCTGACCCTCACCTAGGTGGCGAGAGCTTCCCTCACTAGATCCGGCAAGATTGGCCCTCACCCAACCTAAATCTGGCAAGGTGAGGTCAACCATTACCTAAGCAAGGGTCAACCGGGCCTCACCTATGGCGGGCGATGGCAGCCTCGTTCAGGCGAGGCCAGGCGGCCGACCATGGCTGGTGGCCGATATCCGATGTCCAGTCACTGGCCAAAGGTAGAAGAAAAAGAAAGAAAAGAAAAAAAGAAAAGAAGGAAAAAATCAAAAAAATCAAAAATATGCACATGGAAATACCACATATACTGATTTTTTTAAAAATAAAAACCCAACTCAGATTAAAATTTTAATAATAAAAGCCACATATTAATTTGGCCGAAATTTCTCGCTGTTGGCACTTAAGTATCGTTTTTTCTTCGATTTGGTACTTAAGTAATCCGGCGAAAACTTTTGACACTAGAGTGAGCGTTGTATACAAGTTTTGACACTTCTAATATTCTTCTCTATTATTACTAGCAATTCAACCAAAAAAAAAGTTACCAGTGATTTATCGAAGTTATAAAGGAAAAATACTTTCTTCAAGTATTTTTTCTCTTAACAAATTGAGATAAATAACTAAGATTTGATGTTGTATAGGTGTTGTTTTGCCAATAAATATCACATAATTGGTATTTGTTTGACTCATTGAAGAAACAATAAGACAACTTCGTTCAATTATCACTATTTAGAATGATATAAAACTTATAGCCTGCATCTCGTGCGATTCACGGATATCTTGTTAGTGTTATGAGAATCTTTTTAACCGCCATGCCAGAACAGAGGTAGACCCATTTGGGTTGTTTAAGACAGATTTAAACAACTTCCACTTCAGCTTCCCCTTCCCTCCAACATCAACTCCACCCAAGTCCACATGCATATGTGGACACTCAATTTTCCGCTTGGGACCTCTTCAAGTCGAAGATGCGACACATCTTATCCTTTCACGCGGTCATTAAAGCTTGTCATGACCTAGAAATTTTCCAAGGAAAAGTATGCAAACCATTTCAAGTTAGTTGAGAATTAAAGACATATAGTGATAGAGAAAAAGGCAGGCACCACAGCTGATTCAATCACTGTGACATAAAACCAATCAACTTCTCTGTGGAAATTCAATGTTCAATAAATGTCCCAGACCACATACGCTCAATGTATGTAATCCAATATATTGTGTAGACCCTATGTAGACTCATCTGATCTATTAGTCATAAGGCATTGATTCTATACGTTCCAGGTCTATGAGCAAAAAAGTTATTGGAAATGTGCAATAGAAGTTTGACACTTATCACAAAAGTGCATTTATGTTTCTATATTTTCAAAAAATGTGATCAAGTCTTAAAATTTGTTACGTCGGTGCAATTAAATCCCTTACTTAACTCCGTCCAATTTAACTAATAGAAAATACGGACGTGACTTTTTTTCTATTAATTTCTCAAGACACGTGGCACCGATATGGCATCTACCAAGCACCTCATCAGAAAAACTTAGGAATTTAAAAGAAAAAAGGATAATGGATTTAAAAAAAAAAAGATAAGAATTAAAAAATTAAAAAAGTCAAAATTTAAATTAAAAAAAAAGGGTAAAGCCTTGCCGCTCGAGTTTTGTTAGGCTCGGCCATGACTACCAACTTCCAGGCTTCTTCAAGCTTTGGGCCATGGCTGCTTGAGTTTTGTTGAGCTTGCAACCATTGCCGCTTCAACTTCTAGGCTTCTTCAAGCTTGTGGCCATGGCCATTCAGGAAAAATTACCAAAAAAGTTTTAAACTTATTATGTTTATGTCAATTTAGTCCTAAACATTTCAATTTGAACAATTTAGGCCTAAACCTTTTAACAATATACTAATTTAGTTCCTCCCACCAAATTGGCCGAAATTGCTAATGTGGACGCCGGCAGTACCACTTAGGACGACCAGTACTGACATGGACAATTTTTATAGTTTTTATAATTTTTTAAACTTTTACAATTTTTTCTTTTTTTCTTTCTTTTCCTTTTTTTTTACTACGAAATATGGCTACGGTCGCCAACTAACCCTCGCCAGTCACACACAAGGGCTAGCTAACCCTCACCAGCCATTAGGTGAGGTCCACAAAGCCTTCACCGATCGCGGGCGAGGGTCCTGGCACAAGATTTGGGCGAGGGTCGGCTGGCCTTTGCCAGGCTTAAAAGAAAAAAAAATGAAAAAAAGAAACAAGAAGAAAAAATAAAAGAAAAAAGAGAAGAAAAATAAAATATTATATAAAAATTCATAATCTTTTTAAAAAATTATCCAAGTCAATTCCAATTGTGCCACATAAGACGTCCGGCATCCACATTAATGATTTCCGATCAAAATTAATCGAAATGACCAAATTGACAAATCGTCTAAATATTTATGACTGAATTGGTACAAGTATAATAGATTTATGACTTTTTTGATAATTTTTCCTAGCCATTTGAGTTTCGACGAACATGTGGCCATGGCCACTTTAGATTCGTAGAGCACTTCGGCTTCTAGGGGTAGTTCAAGCTCACAGCCATAGCCAATCAAGTTTCATCGAGCTTGTGCCCGTGGCCGCGAAAGCTTCGTCAAGCTCTATCGTCAAGAGAACTTTTTAGCTAAATTGAAGATGAAAGACCTAATGTTACTTACCTTACCAAAAAAAAAAAAAAACCTAATGTTGCTTCTAGGTTGGTTCGTTTTTTAAGGTACAAAGGAACCGATAAAGCTCTTTCCGGGCTACAAACGTAATTCCACGTATTTCCTCCAACTTTCAGGAAAAAAAGAGAAACGATATTATTACTATCCCATTCTGATTCTCTGCCTTTAAGTGCTTTCACTGCGCTTTCACTGCTTATCGTGTTTGATTGAGGCGCTATCGATTATTACAAGAATTGTAAGTCCTTTTTTCCTTTCTGAATGATCAAAATCGCGAAGTTGGGTTTGGTGTTGGGACTTTTTGATTTGGCTGAAAGATGGAGGCTGTGAATTTACTTTTGGCTCTCTTCTCTTGTGGGAAAAGTACCAAAAAAATCCTAAACCTATTGCATCGGTATCAATTCAGTCATAAACCTTTCAATTGGACTAATTTAATTTTAAACATTTTCACATTGGTACCAATTCAATCAATCTAGCAAATTTAGGTCGGAAATCGCTGATGTAGACACCAACGGTCCTACGTGGCACGATCGGAGTTGATGTTGACAAAATTTATAATTTTTTAATATTTTTCAGAATTTTTTTATTATTATTTTTCTTTTTTCTCTTTCCATTTCTTTCTTTTTTCTTTTTTTGCACACCGTTGGCCGACGACCAGCCAGCGCGATCGTTGGCCAACCATCGCCAACCATAGGCCAGTCTAGGCGATGGCCAAAATCCTTGCCTGTTGGCCAGTAAGGGTGTGGTAGCCCTCGCTCTTGGTGGGTGAGGGCCATCATGCCCTCCTCTAGTCTGGAGAGGGCGCGGCGGCCCTCGCCCATGGCCATTGAAGATTTCACAGCCCTCGCTCATGGTGAGCAAGGCCCACAATGCCCTCGCCTGGTCTAGGCGAGGGCCTCGCTGCCCTTGTCGGCCAACAAGCAAGGGTTTCAGCCCTCGCCTAGATCTGGGTGAGGACCCGACACCCTCGTCCATGGCTGGCAAGGGCGCGGTGGCCCTCACTTGTGGCTGGCGAGGGCATGGAGGCCCTCACCTAGACCAACCTATGGCTATTAATGATTGGCCGGTGACCTCGCCAGCCAGTCACAGGCCAACAGTGTGTAGAAAAAGAAAAAAGAAAGAAAAGAAAAGAGAAAAAAATAAAAAAAATAAATAAAAAAAAATTTGAAAAAATATTTAAAAAATATAAATTTTGCTAACGTCAGTGCTGATCGTGCCACATAAAACCATCGGAGTCCACGTCAATAATTTCCAGCGTAAATTGGCCGAATGGACTGAATTGGTATCAATGCAAAAAGGTTTAAGATTAAATTGGTTCAATTGAAAAGTTTATAATTTAATTGACATAAATGCAATAGGTTTGTGAATTTTTTTGTACTTTTCCCCTTTTCTTGTTGTTGTTCTTCTTCTTTATGTCAATTAGTTAAATTTCTCTTAAATTTCCGCATTAGGGAATGTAATAGAGATTTCATTACGACTAGTCTTTAAGAGAGTTTTTTTTTTATTTCATCTGATCGTCTCACAATGTGAATATGAAAGGTAACTGACAAGAAAGAGTTTGGCTGGAGTTATGGAGACTACAAATATAATCTCAAAAGCTTATTGAGAGCCCTAATGACCTTCATCAATGAAGAACCCACTACTTTCCTTCGTTTTTGGCTTTTTTGAGAGCACTCTTTACGCCCATTTGCTGTATATTTAAACGTCTATGTATTTTACATTAAGGCTTAAACCCCCATTAATTTGGACTTGCTATTCTAAGGGTGGTTATTCGTTAAGTTTCTCTTATAACAAGACTCGACAGAGTTTGCTCTAATATTGTGCCTTGCGGACAATGCTAAATAATTGAACTCATTCGGCCTGCAGAGCAGCATCTTTATATCTCACTATACTCAAAATCGCGAAGACATTGCTTAGCCGGTAAATCCAAGAATAATTCTAAGTTTGAAAAGAACGGATTTCCATTAGATTCTTTTGTACCTTGGCCTACTATAAGGGGACAAGGAAGCGCGTTAAATTCCAAAAAGGCCATCGACTTATCTCTCTAGTGGGTGCCTAAGTTATGCCGCCCATCCAATCGAACAGAATCACTCACATGCGAGTTTTCTTTGTCTGCTTTCTTGTTTTAGTCCCTGCTGAATTCTATTTTGTCTCTCACTTGGAGGAAAATTCAGTTGAATCTATTGTAACAAACAAAATAGTACTTTTCCATGGCCCACATAGGAAAGTTGAAAGTGCATGGGCCACTATATAAGTGTGGATATTTTCTAACTTGTTCAAATGAAGACGGTGGGCTGTGGACTAGACCTCATAATATCCACTTGCATGTGCATAATTATTAGGCACATTTAGCACTTTGCACATTTGTAGATCATAATGAATTTATTTGTGTCTATTCGGACAAAGCTTTTTCTCCTTGAAGGTTGTAATTTTTGGAAGTATGAAATTCGGAATTATAAAAAAAATTATTTTTTTAATCCGAATTTTCAATGTCTTTTGAGAACGTATCTGTTGGGGAATAACTTCTCCCGAAAGGTTGCACTATATTTTTCAGTCTTTTTTCACTTACTTTTTATACTTCTTTCTTAAAAACATATAACCATCTTTTCTAATTATTTCCCTTGAGAAATCCTAGAAAAGTACTAAAATTGTTATATGGTATTCTCATTTGAAAGAGAGTGATGAAAGGAAAAACCCTCAGCGAAAAATCACCAATTTGGTAAAAACCTTTAATTTTTATACGCGCATATTTCACAAATCACTAATTTGAAATATTTCTCTAAAAAAATTCACTTCTATCGCTTGCGAAAATTAATTAATGAGAAATACTTTATCATTAACAAAAACATTCGGATAAAGATTATTGTTGATGATGAAAATTCTAACCAATACAAATAACTAATTTCAGAAAAATGTTTACAAGTCATTGACTCTTTGTGGAAAAAAAAAGACATCGATGTTTTTCTCTTTTTGGCCATCGAGGACCTTTACCCTTTATATGTGGTCCATTTTACTAAAGGCTAAGTCCGAGTAACATCCATGTTCTCTCAATTTCATAGATTGTACATTTATCAGTATCAATGGGTTAATAATTTTTTAAAGATTATTACAAATAGTATATAGTACCAACTGTTTTTCGAGTTATATGATTTATTTTTTTTTTTGGTAAGGTAAAAGTAATGAGTTATATGATTTATTTATCTTTATATTTTCTAAAATTTCTTTTGAGGTGGTTTGAGGGTATAAAATTGGAAACTTTGTGTTTTTAACTGACGAGAGGTTTAAGATTTGTTATGTGTAGACTCATTACGCATAGACTTGAGAACTAAATTAGCAGTTTGGCAATTTTATAAGTTATTATTTATATAGAGAATGACAAAAGTCAAAGTGAGTTTTCGTAAAATTGACCATCACGTTATTTTAGAAACTATGAGCTGTATAATAGCGTAATAGAAGAAGGAAAGGCAGCACTCAAATAATATATAGAGGCATAGGTGCGTATCCACCTGAATATATAGGTGCCTTATATTTTATTTTATTAAAGCACGAAAGTGTGTTATATGGCAGTCAATGAATTGTCACTATTATTCAGAAAATCAAAAGTCATTGTACAGGGAAAATAATCGCGTAAAAGGAAAAAAAGAAAAGAAAAGACAAAATACCATGTAAAATTGTAAACGAGGGGACTGAATTGAAGATGGATGGTCCTCGGCAGTCTTAGACCACGTTGACTTCTTTTTCTGCATTAAATAGGTCAATTAATCGTATATTATTGCAGGAAAAATGTAATTTGATATTTTGATATAGAATTTAGCTTTCAAATTATAATGGTCATTAATGGCCAAAACTGTAGTGTAAGTGATTAAGATAATATTGTCCAAAGTAAATAAAATGGTGGGGTGAATGCAAGAAATGTGCAAAGTCCGCGAACAGCGTGAAAAGAGAAAAGCCATGCTGCAGAGTTTAGTTACGGTAGTTAATCATCATATCCTACACACCATATTAATCTTAAAACATATTTTTAAAAATTTATGTTTATATCTTATGTACATAATCATGCTAACAAGCATTAAAAGAGGGAGAATTACCAAAACAATTCTAATTCTATTGCAATTGTGCTAATTCAATCTTAAATCTTTTATATTTGTGTTAATTCAGTTTATCCGACCAATTTTAACTGGCCAGAGCTGACGTGGATACTGGCCAGCGCTAGCCATTTGGCCAACACTAACGTGGCAGTTTTTTAAATATTTTTTTCGAACCTTTTATTTTTTGTTTTTTTTTTCCTTTTTTTCTTTCTCTTTGTTTTCTCCTTTCCTTCTTCCCTTGGCCGATCACCGAACCAACCAGAGGCTAGGGCCGGTGAGCTCGTCCTCGCTGGCCACTGTTGAGGTCGTGCTCGCCCATCCTTGGCAAGGCTCGCCGTCGCTGGAGTCGGCCCTAGGCTTGACCGGCCAGGGGAGGAAGTAAAGGAAAAACAAAGAAAGAGAAAAGAAAAAAAGGAAAAAAAAAAATATATATATATATATATATATTTAAAAACATTGCCACGTCAGTATTGACCAGTATCCACGTCAATGCCAATCGGTCAAAATTAGCCCAATGGACTAAATTGACACAAATACAAAAAGTTTAGAACTGAATTGACATAAAAAATGTTTACGATTGAATTAACACAACTGCAATTAATTTAATTGGTAATTTTCCCCATTAAAAGAATATAAAAAATCAAAGCTCAGCAAAACCTATTTTTATTATATAATCATTCAAATGGTTATTTGGTATAAAATATAAACTTGTACTCACATATTGCTCAACAGTATCTCTTCCAAGTACCAATTCATATATAAGATGAATTTCATGTCTTCGGGTTCAACCATCCAAGCAACTTGAAAACCGTCACCATATTCAAGTGTCGAAGTGAATTTACTCCTGTACAAGTATGGCAGCCAATCTTCTTCTATTTCAAAATGCAGTATTAAATGTGCTTCTAGGCATCCCATGACTTGTGAATGTCAAATTCTTTCATACAAGATGAAATTTCTCTAGAAGGATAATTATACCAGAGATCCACTGTGGTTATATCTTGGAGGTGACATATTTGTGGAGGGATTGAACCTTCAAAAAAAAATTATTTTCTTTCAGAAGAAATATATAATAAAAAATTAAATAAAAAAGAAATAAAATAATCAAAAAAAGGCTCCAATTCGGTCATAATTGAAAGGGCCTTGAGTAAATCGGGTAGCCCAGACCTGATCCGCAAGAGCAGCCCAGGCCATACCAAGCCCATCAGAGGCCCATTAAGTCACTCCAATTCTCACGGGGTTATGCAGCTTCTCGTGGTGCTTCCCTCTCCATCGCCCTCAGGCCACGGGTAGCCACCGCCCGATCGTCCATCGCCGGCCACCAGACGCACGCAGTCATCACAGAGAGCACGTACGCAAACAACAGAGCGCGGGCACAAGGGGAGCTCGGGGGAGAAAATTCTCTCTCAGAGAATCGGTTTCCGGAGGATTCTCCATCTTCATTCCCTCTCGGTAGCGTCACTCACAACCACCGGTAGCCGCCTGATCGCCACCAGTTACGCCGCCGTGAAGAGGCTCCGTTCGCTCCTTTTTCAAAATCATCGCTGCTGCCGAAATATTCAATCTAGGTCTATTCCTCCCTATGACGGCTCTAGGTCCCGGCGTTACTGTCCATTGCGATCTCTTTCCTTCAGGCGATCATCAATCTCGACCTGAGACGGCTCTGGCAACGTATCCCTCTTCCATGCTCTGTATTGGCTTCAGCTGACCATGTTTCGGTGCACGACCGTTTATCACCTGTCCACCGATTCGTCGATTTTATCTCTGATAATGTTTAAATGAACACCTCACTTTATACTCCTCCCCGATTTGTTGAATGTTCTGTCCCCAGCATTTCGAATTTCATGTTCATCAGGTGTTTGATGTTTTGCCCAAGTGATTTCCATTATTGATTTGCTGCTTCTGTTATTAGTCAATCTGAGAGTATTCTAGTGCGATGCGATTTTCATGGTTATTATTTGACGCATCGATCCTAAGATATGATTCCCGATTTCTTGCTTGCTGGTGGAGAACCATCACGCATAAGGCCAGTCCAATCTGGGTCATTCCCTGTATTGGCGTCAAGCTTTGAACATCTGCTTGCTCCTGTACATGTTGACATCTTGCCTCTTGCCTTGAGTTTATGTACACCGGATTTGTTTCGCAAGAGAGAGAAGGTGAATGTGAATCGGAGCATCCAAGAGAGTTTGGATTTGGATTTTCTGGTTAGTTGTTATGAAAGAGCATATAGTAGTTAATTAACCAGCTTCGTTTGAGTTCTCTACTGTTTTTTGGTGGTGGACGCATAAAAGGTACACTTATAATCGGATTTGGCTTTACTGGTTCGTTGTTCTGAAAATCATGCATGCCTTCTGTATTTTCGTTTTTGAGTTTCGCTTGGCGATTATCTTTTATAAGGTAGTTTTTCTTTAGCTAGAATAAGATTTTGACTTGGACTTCGAAACTAGCTCACGGGCTCATATCCGAGAGCTCAAATGACAAAGTTATGTATATTATTTGCTCGATGCATATCATGTTCATTTAATGTGCTTTATATTTTGTCGTTCTTTTTGTGTTTGAGTAATATAAGGTTTTAAGTTTAGCTAGCGGAATTTTTAACCCCGGGCTCATAACAAGTCCATGTTTGTTTTTTCGCATTTTGCTTTCATAATCTATTCTTTTGTGCTTTATCTCGTTTGGCATGTGTCTTTTATTATGATTGATTTGATATGATTATTGACTCATATGATTGATTGAAAAATGCTTTTGCCAATAACCATCATAAGACATTTAGATAGAACATACCTAGCGACTTAAAACGAAAAAACCGCGGAACTCAAGTTTTTTGCATTAAAATGAGTTAGGTACCAAAACAGCGCTAATTAAATGTTAGTATAATCAAGTAACCGAACTTGTCTTTTTCAAGCTTTTCTCCTAATTGGCTCAAATAGGCCAGTGAGGACTCCAAATTAGATAAGATCTCCTCGTTTAATCAAAACCGAATCATTCAACGTCGTGCACCATAGGATTTTGGAGAACTCTTAGTCTATATTTGGTAGTCGGGATAAAATTGAGCATAGGATAAATTTTATCATATCCTGCATTTGATGCCTGTCCAAGACAGAATAAAGTCTGATATAGGAGAGATATAACTTAGATAAAATTATCTCACTAGAAAGGTGCAATAAAAGTGGATAGGATTTATAATATTCATAATATAAAATTTATTTTTCTCGAACAACAAGCTTGTTAAATTAATAAAATTAAAAAAATATTTGAATTTTAATATAAAAATTCAAAATAACAATAACATCGTTTTTATTTATTCTTAATTTTATTTATATATTCAAAATTTTTTTATATCTTATGATATAAATTTCATATCTATATAAATAATACATTTAGTATCTATATTTATTATATATTTTAGGTATATTAGTGTAGTTTACTATTTAATAAAAAATTATTAGAAAATGATGGAAGGGGAAAAAGAAATAAAAATAAAAAAAGGAAAGAATTATAAAAGAGAGGGAAAAATAATAAAAAAAATAAGCAAATAAAAATGAAAAGGATAAGAGTGTCACGAGAGATTTTTATTATCTCCGTTTGTGCAATTTTTAGGTTCATTTACACCGATATGACATTCATTGAAAATACGTACATCGTAAGATATGAAAATACCCAACTTTATTACAATAATTCACTAAATAGTAGATAGGATATAATAATTTTCTTGGATTTCATATCTTGTCTTATTCAATCCTACCCTAATTAAAAATCTTGACAACCAAATGCAGTCTTGTTGAACAAGAGCAAGCATCTCGAATAGAGGGACTGCTCGTTCCCATTGGACATATCACTAAACCCACTCCCCTCAATAAAGCCATGAGGGAGGATTGTGACAAGTTCTTCATCAAGTAAATCACAAAAGTGGGGCTCAAGTTGTAGTTCAGTGGTCCAGCAATTGGGATATTGCTGTCATCGTAGCTACAATCCATGCCTTTATCCTCAAATTGGAGAAATTCCCAGTGCCCAATACTTTATGTTAGTAGGATTCTTGAAATAGTAAAACCTGGTTGGTTTGATGTTGCCGGTTGCAGCCATCAAATAATTCACATTTGGTGTAACATTTACAAAAATTTATGAATGCTGGATTGATTTTGGTTGTAAATAAACCATCGTTTCTGAATTCTCAACCAGATCAAATCTCCTAATATTCAAATTAGCATGACAAGGAATACAATACAAACACTATAGGAGTCGAGCATTCAAAATGCATAATCAAGACTCAAAATGCTTACAATCCTATTAAACAAAAGTTCTCCACCGTTCATCGTATTATTTCATCACAAAATGCTTAGAAGAACATTATCTACTAGGGAAATGATGGGATAAACTTATGAACAAGCCTGAATAGCACGTACCAATAGTGCGAGTTTAGATGGAGAAAAAGAATCACCCCAAAGAACGCCACTACATATGATCCTGCAAAACTCCACAAGAAGGCTTCTCTCCAGGAATCATCCTCCTTAGTATAATTAAAAGATGGCAGTGTCCCCCGTTTCTGATTTGAGCCATGACAACTTGTTAATGGTGGTCCACAAAGAAGAGGATTACCTTCATAACTTGCTTCCCCAAAAGTTCCAAATTGATTTTTTTGATCCGGTGTCTTGCCTAATAAGTTATTGTGAGCCACACTAAAATCTGACAGCGCATAAAGCTCTATTAGTTGTGGAGGGATGGGACCGGTTAAGTTGTTGTAGGAGAGGTCCAAGCTCTCTACATTCTTCAAATTGGAAAATTTTTCCTGGATCGGTCCCGTCAACTGATTGTGTGACAGGTTCAATGAGAGAAGTTCACTCAAGTAGCCGACTTCTGGAGGAATATGCCCCGTCAAATTGTTCTATGAGAGATCCATTCCTGACATGAGTTTTAGAATATTGCCCATATAAGATTCCAACCTTCTCTTTGTCATGAAGTTCACTCTTCTAATCCATTCGTATAAGTATATGTGTCATCTTCTTTTCGAAGATACAATAAACAGTAATCGACCTTGTAGTGTGATTCCCATGCCTCTTCCCAGCTTACCATGTAAGAAGATCTGGACATAGGATTCCCAAAGCTTCCCAACTTCAAATCGTTCAAACAAGAATGAATACTTCTAGAAAGATTATTATTGGAGAGATCTAATATGCTCATATTTTTCAATAGACATAGATCCAAAGGATTGAACCTTCAAAATTGTTTCCTTGCAATAGAAGAACCTTCAACTTGTGAAGCGAACTGATCCAACTGGGGATCTCACCTGACAGTGCATTGTGTCTAAGATCCAATGTGACCATATTTGAAGCTCTAGAAAGAAACTTAGGAAACTGCCCAGCAAGCGTGTCATTAGTTAAATGCAAGAACCTCAAAGTAAGTGTAAAATTGACACAAGGGGGTATATTTGGCCCAAGGTTGTTACTTGAAAGGTCCAAATAATCGAAATACAGTAACTTGCAAAAGCCCAATGGTAAAGGACCTTCGAATAAATTACTTGACAAGATAAGCGCATGACTACTAGTATCTCCAATCCAATTGGGAAGTGCTCCAGATAGGAAATTATGACTTGCATCCAAAATGATCAAGGAGGAGCTATTTAATATATCAGGCAATATGTCTCCTGTGAAAAGATTATTATCCAGATGCAAATATCTCATGTTTGTCAAGTTAGTATACCTTGGTAGCATTTGGCCTTGCAAATTGTTGTTGGACAGTTTCAATGCAGAAAGTAATGCACAACCTTTAGCCAGTGTTTTTGGTATTTCTCCTGTGAAGCCATTATTCGACAAATCCAATGCATCCAGTTTTTTCATATTGCCAATTGACGGAGGGATTCTACCTTGCAATAAGTTGTTTGATAGGTTCAAATATCTCAAATCCGGGAGGATAGAACCAATTCGAGATGGAAGCTCTCCTTCAATAATATTAGCAGACACATCGAACCACCACATGCTAAGAAGATTCAAATTGGAAGGCACATGAAATGGACCTGACAAATTTTTGCCTGTGAGTTCGAACTGTTTTAGAAATACATTGTTGTCCAATAGCCAATTTGGAAAATTTCCTGTCATTCCATTGTGGTTGAGTTGAACACCTCTCAGGTCATGCCGTTCTTTCAGAAAGCTGGGAATTAGGCCATTTGCGTCTTTGTTGATCACACAGTTTGATAAACCAAACATCTTCAGTTGAAATGAAGGAAACCAAGTGGCCTCCTCTGTATATACTTCCAGTCGTTTATGGTTGTCGATGAGGCGGAATACCTCAAGGTTAGAATTATTAGTCAGGGAAGCAAGAAAAAGTAAGCCTTCAAAAGCATTTCCAGGAGAGCTCAATATATTCAAGTGACTTGAGATTATAGAAGAGAGATGATGGAATGGCCTCGCAAAAATTGTTATCGTGAACATCAAGCACACGGAGCGAGGTCATATTGCACAAGCAAGAAGGAAGAGGACCCCAAAATCCATTACGACTAATATCTAACTCTTCACGGTTCCTCAATTTGCATAAGCCTGTTAAAGTGGACATTGTAACTATGAGGATCATCACTAAATTGGACTTACACTCGAGATCAGAGTTAATGTCGAGAATGGAGGATAGAAAGAGGCTATCTATATAGGGTAATACCACCAAAAATCGTAATTTGGTGCACTCGTGCCACATTTAAGCAAAACTAATTTTTGTGTCATAAAAAATCAAAAACCCGTACGCTCCTGTCACAATTATACCCGTGCCATATTTACCTTAAATTGTGTTAAAACCAGAATATTTTAGGGGTAAATGTGGTACAGTGCCCTAGTTTGGGGTGAACGTGGCATTGATATATTAGTTTGGAGATTTTTGTGACATAAAAATTAGTTTAGGATAAATGTTAAGCGAGTATACTAGTTTGGGGTAAATGTGGCACTATATCAGTTTACGAGATTTTGTGATAAAAAAATTAGTTTGGGGTAAAATGTGGCACGAGCATACTAGTTTGGGGTTTTTGGTGGTAATAACCCATCTATATATTATTCAACTCTTTCACAATTAAAGGTATCATGTTATACAATTTTTTGTAATTATCCTTTATATTTCATAATTCATATACATGCACAATCATGTTAAATAAAGCCCTTTGAAATAAACTTTTTCTTCAATAAACTGTTTGTATTAATAGATAGTTCATTATTAATTTGATGATTTCATCTGTATGTGTCGCGCCTCAGACCCCGTCGAGCTCGTGACATCTCGCCATATATCGAATTGGATGCGACATCCCAGAACGCGTCGCCGACCCGATCCCAAATCAGAGGACAATACGCATGCGGAAGCAATTAACGCTCGTACATATTAAAACCCACAACCAAAGGTAGCAATCACATCATAAAAGTATTTCAACAAAAGGCATAACATCAGTGAGGACTTACAGTATTCATTATAGACAAGTACGAACACCACAAGAGGGTCAGGGAGCCATTAACAACAAAAAGGGATACATGGCTCGGCGGTCGGGTAAAAAGGACTTAGAGGGACTCCTATCTTCAAAAAGTGCCGGTCCCACCAAACTAAAGCTACAGCTGGCTCGGCTCTACAGTACCCAATTCGGATCGAACCCCAAAGGGTTTGTTTCCGAGTCCGAGTCAATCTTGATCGGGTTTTCCTCATCCTCTCCTTGCTCATTCGCCATGGATTCTTCTTTGCTCTCGGGCTCGAATGTTAACTTGGGTTCAGGGTTGGGGACAAGTGCCGAAACTGGACTGGGGTTCTCAAGTGGACTGTCGGGATCTAACACCTTGCCGTCGGGAGCAAACTTGTCCCAGGGCTCCCAATTGACCGCATTTTCATTGGCGTGCTGCAACCCTTCAAAACCTCGGATTGGCCTAAAGTTTACCAACCTAACCCTATGGGACCAAGCCAAATAGTCATGGTGCTTTAGTTCATCTCGCCCTACATCTACCCAAATATAAGTAAGATGCCTAATGTATGCCTCTCCCGGATTTAGGCCCGGGTGCTCGTGGTCCTCATGCACCATATGCACGGGGACTCCAAAACGCCTAGGTGGCATCATGCTCAAGGGTGAGGATCTGAAAATGGTTATATAATAACCGAACGAGTCTCAATAAGTAATACTCTAAACCCTATGTAGGCCAATACGTACCTAGACATACTGTACATACAATTTAACTCTCAATTAAAATGAATTCACGTCACAGAGTTTACCTCGCCGTTTAAAACCTGCCAGCCCTGCATGTCAGTTACCCATAGCAATATAATAATAAAAATAATAATAATAATATTTCACAACATGTCGTAACTATTCACACTTCCGCCACAATGGCATCAATCGATTTCGACAATTCGATCAACAAATAAATCAATCGATTCAATCAATTCAATCACACTCAAGTCGCATGAGTAGTCGAACAACTTCCACGACCTCCCAGGTCCTCTCACTTGGCTCACGCCACTGCGCCTCAGGCCCCATCTTACAACCCTCAGATCAAGCCGGGCTCGGTCCCGTGTAATCACGCCTCATGACATTTTCCTTTCCAATGACCCGCGTAACCTACGCCTCAGGTCTAGTCATGCCTTATTCGCCACACCCGCGTAACTTACGCCTCAGGTTGACAGCCCTCCGATCGATCCGGGCTTTTTCACATGCACATACACCACCGTAAAATTTTACTAGTCATACCAGTCGTATCAATCAACTCAAAACAAGCTCACCAATCCACAATTCGCAATTTAACACACTCCAACAATTATAGTCAATGCCGTCACATCACCAGTCCAACACACCGATCCGTATACCCAACATTCGAATCAATCGCATCCGAACTTCACTTTTCCCAACCACACACGCCACCACAACACGGTTAATCAATGCACCACAATTAGTCACATACTCATCATAATTTAATCTACCATACGCCACATAATTCACGCATTAATCGCATTCTAACCGCCTAATTTAATTTCTAAGGTTAGGCACTAAAACAAATCTAAATAAATCCCTAGACATGTCTAATAGTACCCATTATACTAAATAGGGATTAGAATATCACTTATTAGGTTTTGGCATGGTGAAAATCGACTCGGGCCTAAAATGGCCGGGTGAACGGTGCCGGCTAGGTGCGGGCGAGGGCGTGACGGGTGCGGGACTCGGCTACAGTGCTCAGCCACGGGCACAGCCCTCGGCCATGGGCACAGGGATGGGCGCGAGCACGGGCACGGGCGCGGGCATAGCTCAGGCACGGCGGTGGCTGGTCGGCTGGCTGGCGAGGTGGCTCCGGCGGCTAGCGGTGGTGACTGTGGCAACAAACAGTGGCAGTCGGGCACGGCAGCGATGGGCGCGGGCACGGCTGGCCGGCTGGTTGGGCTGGCCGGTTGAGGGGGGGCTGGCGGCTGGGGTGGCTGGCCAGTTGGAGGGGGGCGGCGAGCAAGGCGGCTCTCCGGCGACCAGCTCAGAGAGAAAGAGAAGCTGGCCGAGTGGAGGGGCGGCGAGAGAGAGAGAGAGAGAGAGAGAGAGAGAGAGAGAGAGATCGGGGCGACGAGGCTCGTGGCCGGCGGTGCTCAGGCGGCACGGCGGCGGTCGGACAGAGCAGGAGGATGCCGGGTGGTGAGCGAGGAAGCGACGACGGTCGGTGGCGAATGATGTAAAGGGACCAGAACAACTCTGTAGTTTTCGGTACCTAAGAGACTAGATATTTTCCCCGAAATGAACTTTACAAAATCTGTTGTCGAATTGTCTAGTACATGGTAATGGATATGTGATCATCATAATAACTTTCTGTTTTGTTTTTTTTTTTATTGCAGCGGAAGTTCAAGTGGGATGAAGAGGAGGAGAATGAAGTAAGAAGAATTTTCCAGAAGAAAGTTGGTGATTTTATACGAAATGTGATGAATAGAGTAAAGATCAAGCAAGTGAAGCCGTACTTCATTATAACTGACAATTGGGCGGAAATTAACAGAATTTGGAAAACTGAAAAGAGTTGGCAAATCAGTGAACAGAATAAAAAGAATCGATCTTCTAGTTTTAGTGAAGGGTCAGCCACATATGCTGGGGGCTCTATCAACATTGAGGAGCATCGCAAACGACTAGTAAGTCGGTTAAATAAGTTATAAGTTAATTTAATTCAATTACTCATATTTACATTTTGTAGGCATATGAATTGGGGATGGAACCGACATTTGCAGTTATATTTGAACGCACATTTCAAAAAAAAGATAAGACATGAACTAGCGATCGAGCAAAAACTAATAAGGTATGTAAGATTATACTTTGAATTTTATGGAAACTAAAATGAAAACCATAAATGCTTTCAATATTTATGGTAGATATATATATAAAGTTATTTTATTTTCATCTATATTGTTAATGTAGGAAAAATATGATAAACTTTTAATGAGCAATACTAGTGGTAGTAATGGTTGTGCTGTGTCTAAGCCATCGGATGACAATATGGCATTATGGATGGAGGCAACGGGTGGGATGAAAAAAGGAAAAATATTTGGGATGGAATCCTTGTCAAGGATGTACATGCCGAATCATGCCGGAACTTCATTATCCAATGCAACTGGTCGAAGGAAGTCACGACATGACGAGCGATTGACCCAAGAAGTAAACCATCTGAAAAATATACTTGTACAGAAGGACGAACAAATAAATGACTTGCAACAACAAATGGAAATCGTTATGCGACACCTTAACCTCAATCGCTATGAGGTTCCTCCTGTACCTCCCACCAATCCAATAGGTGATGGATAAAATGATGAGTGACACAATGATACTGAGATTGCTGATGATAATGATGATTTTCTCGGTCCTTTCTAGTTAAAATTTCCAAAATCGGGAGTAAGCTTGCTTCATAATCTTTTATGACATAAGTTGACTCATATTCATATGTAAGAATATTGATGTTCAATTTGAAACGTTTTTTTATTAACCCTCTTACTTGTTTGTTTATACCTAGTTCCATATCCATGCATAAATGCTTCTTTTATATTCTAGATTAATTGGATATCTTTATTTATGTATTCACATTTCATTAGGTGTCGACAAAAGTGACTGCCTTTAGTGTTCTGCCGAGTACCAAAGCTGCCCAATCTTGTGTCTAGTTTGTTGATTTTTCGTTTTTTAAGCAGAATCTATGGTTGTCCCGCCTTCTATGAATGTTTTGAATGTTTTATAAAATTGGATATCAAATAGCATCAAGTCAGACTTTACAACTTTGCATATATCATTATTTTTTGCGGACCAGCATCTTTCCTTCAATTATTTTTTTCAATTATATGTCATTATGTCTGGTTTGTTTGTTTTCTGTTTCTGAAGCGGAATCTATGGTTAAAGGTGTTCTTTGTTTGTTTTCAATGTATTTCATGATGTTCATTAATGCATACCTATTGATATGGATAAGATTTGTTGGCCAAAATAGTGTAAAATATGCGACGAATATTTATAGACGAATTTTGCGACTATTACAATTTGTGACTAATTTGCGACGAATAAGTAGCGACAAATACATTTTGCGACGAATTTTACGACAAATTTTGCGACAACTAAAGTTCGTGCTCAATTTGCAACGGATTTTGCGATGAATAACGTTCGTGACTAATTTGCGACGAATTATTTAGGGACGAATTTTGCGATGAATTTTGCGTCAAAATTTGCAACGAATTTTGCAACGAATTTTGTGACAAAATTTGCGACTACATTTGCGACGAAATTTGCCACGAATTTTGCGACGAAATTTGTGACTACATTTCCGACAAATTTTGCGACGATTAAAGTTTGTGGCTATTTTGCGACGAAATTTCCGACTAATTTTGCGACAAATAAAGTTCGTGGCTATTTAGCAATGAATTATTTGCGAAGAATTTTGCGACGGATAGTGTTCGTGGCAAATTTGCAACGAATTATTTGCGACGAATTTTGCGACGGATGGTGTTCGTGGCTAATTTGCAACGAATTTGTTTCCGTTGTAATTTTGCGACGAACTTTGAAATTTTCCGTCGCAAAATTTTGCGATGACCTGGTAGCGACGGAATTTTTTCCGTTGCTAAATTCGTCGCAAATTCGATTTGCGATGGATTTTGCCAAATTTTTCGTCGCAAAATTCGTCGCTAATCCATGGTTTTTTTGTAGTGTTTCTTCTTCCTCTAGCCAGTCGCCGGTCTGGCGACCGACTGGAGCCCATGGCCAGCGAGCCCTGCCAGCCCCTAGCGAGGGTGGCCACGACCTCGTGGCCTCTGCTAGGTGAGGTCGGGCCTTGCCCATGGCCAGCAAGGCTCAACCCTCGCTAACCTGGCACGAGGGCATCCTTGCGACCATTCGACGAGGTTGAATGGCCGCGAGGGCGGCCTCGTGTTGGGCTGGCGAGGGCCGAGCCCCATTGGCTATGGGTGAGGCCCGACCTCATCGGATCCAGTGAGGTCGTGCCTCGTCCAGTCGCTGGAAAGGGCTCGAGTTGGCGAGGGTGGCTACGAGGTCGTGGACGAGCCTCGCCAATGGCCGATAAGACTCGCCGGACCGGCGACCGACTAGTGGAAGAAGAAAGGTAAAGAGAAAAAGAAAAAGAAAAAAAAATTAAAAAATATTACAAATTCGAAAAATATTAAAATATTATTAAAAATTGTCTACTTCATCACCGGTAGTGCCACGTAAGCCGGTCGGCGTTCATGTCAATAAAATCCTGTCAAAATTAGCCGAAAGGACTAAATTGGCATAAAGACAAAAAGGTTTGGAACTGAATTGGTATAAAAAAATGTTTATGATTAAATTGACACAAATGCAAAAGGTTTAGGATTTTTTCAACACTTTTCCCCATATGTGTTGGGTTCACAAAATACTTGCTCATGATATGTGGGTAATACGTTTTGATGATTACCACGATTGTGCCAACTCCACAAGACAACCATGGGCAAAGTGAAGTCCACCAGGGGCCAATTCCGCGAAGGACGCGATTATCGTCGTTAAATTGACCCACAACTTTTCCAAAAGAGAAAGATTGAGATTATAAAATGATAAAAAAATTATTATTAGCAAATCAACCGAAAAAACGTGCCCTGGAATTACTTCGCAAAAAGAGAGAAATAACTAAGGTTTGGTATCGTTAGTTTTTGGTGCAAGTGTTGTTTTGCCAAGAAATATAAAAAAAATCGTTATTTGTTTGTACTCATTGAAGGAAAAATAAGGTAATTTTGATTGATTTGATAAAGTGATCGAGACAATACAGACCTATATTCAGTATAACTTATAATTACTTGAAATATCGATGAATGCAAAATTGATTAATGGTTTATAAAAGAACATAGTCTTAAACATCCGGACACTTTACTAGTATTAGATAAAAAATTTTAACCGTCATGCCAAGACAGAAGCGAAACCATTGGGTTGCACGATATGATGGCTTTCTCCTTAAGGACTTGACCATTTTGTATGGGCATTGCTTTGGATGTTCAGATGGGGTCTCGATTAGTGCCACCTCTATGGCTCAAGGAAATAATTGGTGGAGTCTGCAAAATTCAATCGGATTCTTTGCGGTGATTTCGGTTTAACAGTGATTCAGAAGTAAAATCAACCTTCCAAATGATTACTACTTTAATAGTTATTTTGGGAGTTTGTCAACTTTGCTCGGCAACCCATTACTAGTTAGCATAATTGCTTGATTTATAAAAATTACCAAACAAAGATGTTGTATAACTTCATTAAATTTTCAATCAAATACGTCGAAGTAGAACGGAAAAATCAATCACATAGGATACCCAGAACCTGTAAATCCATAAGTTGAACATACCTGTTGGATTCATTATATCATGTTTTAATTTTTTTCACCAAACCTATATTTTGTTGAATGTTTGAACGCCTGCTTCATCATGTAGGGACTCTTGTATAATTTGAGCAAGTCATTTTGGTCACTTACAATAAAAGTTGTGAAATGCTTTACTTTTTGGATAGGGATGTTCATTATAGCTTTGACTCAGATTTCTCCCAAATCGTCTTGGCCACCTACGATAAAAGCTGGAAATGCTTTACCTTTCTGATAGGGATGTCCATTCTACAAAGTAAGTGGCAAGACCATGACTAAATTTATATTTCTTTAATGCAAAAGCTGTGACATCCCGAATTTTGACCCATTTTTGGAATTTATAAAACGTATAATTCGTCAGTATATTTGTAGTAAAATCTCGCCCGGGAATTAATTACTCTCGATTATTGTTTTTCAATTTGAGATTTCGCTAGAATCGCACCCGATTGAATTTGGCCGTTATTTAGAGCTCAAACTTCGGCGTCAAATTTCTCGGGTTCCGAGACGAAATAAATTGGATAGTGTCAATAATATTGTGGCCAACGTCAATATTGTCAGGAATAGTGGAAAAGTGAACTTTCGACCGGATACGAATTTGGACTAGTAGACCTCCCTCGGGGTAGTTTGTTTTAATTATTTTGGTCATTATCTCTCATTATATTCTAGGATTAATTTGGACCGTAGGATCGTTTTCAGATTTGAAATCGGACCGTTGGATCGCACTCGAGTGTGCGTTGACTCTCTCTCTCTCTCTCTCTCTCTCTCACCTTCTGCCGCGTCGAGTTTCCTCTGTCTCGCATGTTTCCCTCCCCCCTTGCGTCTTCTTCCTCTCTTTCTCTCACTCTCTCTCTCTCTCTCTCTCTCTCTCTCTCTCTCCCCCGCATGCATGCGTCCTATCTCCCCCACGCCCTATGTTGACCCTCTCTCTCTCTCTCTCTCCTCTTTCTTTTTCTTTTCTTTCTTCTTCTCTCTCTCCTCTTCTTCTCTTCTTCTTCTTCATTGGCTTCTTCCCCCCCCCCCCCCCCGACAAGCCCTGTGTCTGCTTCCGTTTCCCCCTAGCTCGCTCGACCGCCATCGCGCCCATCATGGTCCAGCGCTGCCCAGCTAGCCGTCCTGCTCCATTCCGCCGTTGCGAGGCCACCGTGCCACCCTACCGCTGCTGGCCTAAGCCTAGCCACCCCTAGCTCTCTCTCTCTCTCCCTCTCTCCCTCTCCTTCGCGCCAGCTTGCTACGCCCGTCCGTCACCGCGCCAGCCACGGTCCGGCGCTGCCTAGCCGGCCCGGCTCCCCTCAACTACCACCTCCGTCGCTCAGCTGCGTCGCCTCCACAGAAGCCTCCCCCCCCCCCCCTTACTCTCCTCTTCCTCCCCCTCCGCAACTCCTCTAGCCTTCGTCTGACGCCACCCACCCCGACCATCGCCGAGTCAGCCAGCCACTCGCCGTCGCATCGCCATCGCCGCCAGCTCGTCGGGGGCCAGCCTAGCCCGCCAGCTCATCACCCTAGCCCGCTAGCCCGCCCAGGCCGTGCCCGGGCTGCAACCAAGTTGCTTGGGGCGTGCCCGTCGCTATGCCCATGGCCGAGCCTGTGGCCGAGAATTTTGCCCGTGGCCGAGGACTGTGCCCGTGGCCGAGCCCCGTGCCCGTCACGCTCTCGCTCGTGCCGAGTTCAACACTGTTCACTCGGGCCATTTTAGGCTCGAGCCGATTTTCCCCGGGCAAAAACTTAGTAAGTAATATCCTAATCCCTATTTAGTACAATAGGTATTATTAGATTTGTTTAGGGATTAATTAGAAATTAATTTAGTGACTAATTTAGAAAATAGATTAGTTGGTTAGAATACGATTAGTGCGTGGATTACATGGTGAGTGGTACATTAATTTGTGGTGATCACGTGGCTAATTATGGTGTGCTAAATGATCGGATTGTTGTGGCACATGTGGGTGAAATTGAGGATCATATGTGATCGGTTTAGATGTCGGATATGTAAACTAGTGTGACAAGCTTGTGGTATGACTGGAATTGGCATTGACTAGGATTGGCATGATGCGTTGATTTGGCGAATTGTGATGAGGTGAGTGTGTCTTGAGTTTGATTGGCATGACTGTGAGAATGACGTATTGTGATGTGGTGCATGTGCATGTGAAAAAGCCCGGATTGATCGGAGGGCTGCCAACTTGAGGTGTGGTTACGCGGGTGTGGAGAAAAAGGCATGACTAGATCTAAGGCGTAGTTACGCGAGTCATTGGAAGGGGAAAAATGTCCTGAGGCGTGGTTATGCGGGACTGAGCCCGGCTTAATCTGAGGGCTGAGCTTGAGGCGTAGTGGCGCAGGCCATGTGAAAAGACCTGGGAGGTCATGGAAAGTTGTTTGACCACGCATGCGACTTGAGTCTGATTGAATTGATTGAATTGACTGATTGATTGGGTGATCGAATTACTTGAATTGATAGAGTACTATCGTGGCTGGCATTCGAATGATTGTAACATGTTATTGAATTATTATTATTATTTTACTATGTTTGACTGATGTGTAGAGCCGGCATGCATTTGACAACGAGATAAGCACTAGGGAGTGAATTCTTTATGTTAGGAATTAGATTGCATGTACTACTTGTCTGGATATGCATTGGCCTACATATGATTTAGGGTATTACTTATTGAGACTCGTTCTCACGGTTATTATACAACCATTCAGATCTCCGACCGTGAGGAAGGCAAGAGTGCCCCTGCATTTTGGGATCCCATATCGCATAGAGCGATCGGTAATCGAATGTCCCGTAAGGAACGAGGGGACTTACATTAGACATCTTACTACTGTCTGGGTCGACGTAGGCGAGTATCATTTTCAGGCTCATCTGTACCTGGGTTGATGTTTCCGGGACCCGTCTGGCATGTACAGACCTCTTAAATCTTTCAATATCTCGTTCAACGGGTTAAGGCAGTGGGACCCCCAGCAAGCCGATGGGGAATTGGCGAGCCTCGAAGCCTCATCTAGAGAGAGTTCTAGTTCAGGCCGCAGGCCAATTATTTGGGAGATGGATGAGCCGGATCCGATGGATGAGGAATCGGTGGACTGGGATTCTGACCCGGATGGAGAGCTAGAGCCTATGGAGCAAGATCCAGAGCCAGAGAAGAACGAGCCCGCGGAGGAACCCGCAAATGCCGAGTCTGAGCCGGATTCCATGGACTCCGAGGACGAGCCCTTTGACAGTTCTTTCGAGTCTTCGTGATCCGATCCAGACTAGGTGCCGTAGGGTTGAGCTAGCCGTAACCCTAGTTTGGTAGAACCGACACTTTTTGGAATAGGAGCCCTCCTTAGTTTTAGTACTCAACTGCCCGAGCCACGTGCCCTTTTTTGATGTTAGTGGCTCCATGACCCGCTTTTGGTTTATGTATATTTTGTATGGGATATTACAAGTCTTCCCTGGTTTTTATTGTAAGAATGTTTGTTCATAATATTATTGCTATCCAATGTTTGTTCATAATATTATTGTTATCCTTGGTCATTATCTTTATTATACACGGGTGTTGATTACTTCCGTATGTGTATTATTCTATGATTTGAGTTTGGGTCGGCGACGTTTTCTGAGACGTCGCGTTCAATACGATCGTGGGCGGGATGTCGCGGGCTCGGCGGGATCTAGGGCGTGACAAAAGCAATATAAGGACGATGGAAAAGAAAGCCGGCACAGTAACTCGATTTCTCTTTACCCCAACAAAACGCTAGACTAATTACTTCTTTTTCTCATAAAGCACTTGGCCAATACTCCGAAAATTGGTCAATGCTAGGACCCTTGTCCTAACACTGATTTGAAAAACAAATTGGAATTTTCTAAAGTATGGAGTAACTTTATCCGGTAATATTAACCACCACCAGATATAAAATTCTCCAGTAATTTCAGAGAATCCATCCAAAACTCCTTAAAATAAATTTATGATAAATATAACTGGATATTCATAATTTAGTAATTGATCCATTAATTGTCATTGAATTAGAAATTTCTTTCCTTCCATTTTTTTTCGCAAATTCACGTCGAATTTCCTTTCAGGGTTAAAGTGAGTAGATGGAAAGAAAAATATGGTCGAAATTCTATTTCCTTCCACTTTTGGTAAATCCACGTCTAATTTCCTTCAAGGGCTAAATTTATTGGTAAATACCATTTGTCAAATTGTATTTAATCATCTTAGAGACAGTGATTAATCTCCATGTTAACGCACTATCAACCCCTCCTCTCTTCTCTCAACTTACTCTCTCTCATTTACGCGTACACGAAAAGGATCCCAAAAATGATCGAGCTTCTCCCCACGAGACATCAGATGGGATATGTGTAAATGTTCTCTTCTACTTAAATATTTTGCCGTGTTGACCAATCCATCACGTACTGGTAAATTGAGATTTTTTTAAAAAAGAATTACAATATGCACGTATACTTTTGCTCTTTGTATATAGAATTTATACGTAATTCATAACAAAACTAGGAGAGTTATTTCAACAGTTAGTGCAAAAACTTATATCGACTCATATATTTTACCGTTGATCTATATTTGATTAGTTGAGATTATCTGCAGAGGACATTGTGATAAATTATAAGATGAGATAGACTATATGGGGTCAAATAAAGTAAATCAATGGATATGTCCAAATGTGCCGATATGCTTGATCTATAAAGTTCATTCATGGAGGACACGGACCATATGGTAACTTTCATAGCTAGTACTAGCATATAAATGTCTATATGAGGTTCATGTACTTCATTTATATATGCAGTCCTTCCCTTTCGAGTGATTATCGCGGTTAGTCTAGCTCCACGACACAATCAAGGGTGTGATTAGCGCCATTGACTTGACTCAGAACTTTTCCAAAAGAGAAAGATGAAAATGATAAAGCGAATATCATAAAATGATAAAGAATGACCATTTGCATATCAACAACAAAACTTTACCAGTGACGTCACCAAAATTATAAAAGAAAAATATGTTTCCATGTATCGCTTCATAAGAAAGGATAAGATAAATAACTAAAACTTGATATTGTTAATTTTTATGTGAAGGTATTGTTTTGTCAATAAATACGAAACAAATGAGTATTTGATTAGACTTATTGAAGGAAAAAAAAAGGACAATTTCAATCAATTTTTTTTTTTTTTAGTAAAGGTAAGAGTGTATATAACTTTTCAAATCACCAAATACAAAGGGAAGCTAAAAACTATCCAAATCCCAATAGGGACAATAGTCCAAGGGGATAAGGAAACTAAGCAAAAGCTTTACAATAGGAGCAACAACAAGCAAAGCAAAGAACTAAACACAACCAAATTAAGAAAAAATGGAAGGTGAAAGTCCCCAGTTTCTTTGTAATCTCCTATTCAAAGGCGTGTCGGCGACTCTTCCAAAGGTTAGAGCTTTGTCCTTCACCACTTTGATGACGTGTTTGCGCATCCCCGGAATAAAAATATCCTTGTTCCGGAAGATAGAATTATTCCTTTCAATCCATATTACATGACAAAGAGCACCAAAGGAGAACCTAGAAAGATGATGAGCAAAAGAGGATCCATCACAAACCTTCATTGCTCATCTAATATGCTCATGCCACGGACGGTTGCGCCAAGGCAGGTAGCATTTAGCAATTTCAATCAATTTGATAAACCAGCCAAGCCAAAACCGATGAGCATTCAATATATCTTATAATTAACTTTAACTATCACTGTAAAATCGATTGACTATCAATATTTAGAATAATACGGAACATATAGTCTTAATCTTGTGCACTGTATGAATACCTTGCTAGTATTAAATAAAACTCTTTGTAATCGTCGCGCCACAATAGAAGAAAACCCATTCGGGTTGTTTAGGGCGGATTTCATCTTGAGCAGGGCATTCCTCTCCAGTCTCTCCTTCCAAGCAACGCTATCAGCTTCCACTTCCCTCCAATATTCGGCACCACCCAAGTCCACATGCCCATGAAGTACTATGAGAAACTATTATATGAGTATAGTATATGTATTGAATGAATATCAACCATTGAAGCTAGTGAATCCCACGAGATTTGATGATCCATATTCAATTTTTGTATGTATTATATGTATGAAATACTTGCTTGTGGCCCATGAGTTGATCAATTTTGCTAGGGACCTCTTTGACTCAAAGATGGAACACATCTTATCCTCCCCCGTGGTCATTGAAGCTTGCCGTGACCCAGAAATTTTCCAAGGAAAAGCAAGCAAACCATTTCAATTCTGTTGAGAATTAAGGACATGAAAATTGATAGAGAAGAAGGTAGGCACCATCGCCAATTCAATCACTGGGAAATAAAACCGGTCTTCATGGAAATTGAATGTTCAATAACAATTTTGAATGCTAGAAGCATATGGAAATCTATTCTACTTATTATGTGGCCCCTAGTCACGCGCTCAATGGAGGTGATTTGTCACATTGTGCGGATTCAATGTTAGATTCACCTGATTACCAGTCAAAATGAATTGAATTATATTCTCTAGGTCCATGTCCAAAAGTTGCTTGGAAATCTACTACACGTGTTCCTAGAAAAATATTTTAAAATAGATTCATGTAATGGGAAAGTTGTCCAAATAGTTATTAATCTATTGTATTTTGTCAATTCAGTTAGAAACCTTTTAATTTTATCAATTCAGACCTAAACCTTTTGTATTTGTGCCAACTCAGTCCATCTGACCAATTTTGGTAGGCTAGAGCTGACGTGGCAATTTTTAAAATTTTTATTATTTTTTTTGAACTTTTTTATTAAATTTTTTCAATTTTCTTTTTCTTGTGGCCTTCTTCTTTTTGGCTAATTATCGGATCGGCCAGAGGTGAGGGCCGGTGAGGTCAACCTCGCTGGCCCCTGGCCTTGCCTAGTGATGGCGAGGTCAGCCTCATCTTGGTTGGGCGAGGCCCGCCCTTGCCAATGGCTGGTGGGGGCGAGCTTCATCGGCCCTTGCATTTGGCCGATTGCCAAATCAGCCAGAGGAAAGAAGTCCAAAAATAAATAAATAAATAATTCAAAAAAAATATTAAAATATTTTGAAAATTGCCATGTCAGCATTGGCTGGATTGTCGGTGTCGTCCGGTGTCTAGTCAGCTCTGGCCGGCCAAAATTGGCATGATGGATTAAATTGACATAAATGCAAAAGGTTTATAACTGAATTGACAAAAATATAATAAGTTTAGGATTTTTTGGACAATTTTCCCTTCATGTAATATATAAAGAGGTCATTGCTAATTTAATAATATATGTTGAATAGTACATAATTACTTAATTATATATGTTGACTAATAAAAAATAAAATAAGTGAAATATTTTAATATTGACCATTACAAAACATATTCGTATATTCGTTAAAAAGTTTGCAGTATATATGTATGTGTTATACGATAAATTCTCTTATTTGACTTTAAAAAGTTTGCAATATTTGATATCTTTCATTTTATCTTATGTATCCGCATGAAAAGATGTCTTTGTGCATTGTATGATGTGGGAGGATTTGCTATTAGTTTTTGTCAATAAATTTTCCATTGTTACTATTATCATTGCTGTTGTTATTATTGTCGTTTGTTTGTTGTTGTTACTATGAAAATGCAAATTTTTGAAATTAATGTATGTCATTAAGCCTGATCATTTGTCACCTTCTCAATTGCAACTGTCATTCTAATGCAATTACTGGATGTTGATTGCATCATGACTTTTAGTAGTCAAATTTATAAAAGAATCATTAATCTTTAAATAAGTATTAGGTTAAAGATGACCATGAGATTATTAAAGAACATGAAAATCCAGGCCATCGTGAAATTTTTTTTCCTATGACGATTAATTTCCTTATGAGCTACACTATTTGATGATTTTCTCCCTAATGACTTGAGCATTTTATATAGGCATTTCCTTGGATGTTCAAAATAGATCTCAATTAAGGTCACCTCTTTGTCTCAAGGAGACAATTGTGGGAGTCTGCAAAACACAAGCGGATTCTCTCTGGTGATTTCCATTTAATAACGGTTCAAAGTAAAATCAACCTGCCACATGATTACTACTTGAAAGGTTATTTTGGGAGTTTGCCGATGTTGTTCGGCAACCCATTACTAGTAAGAAAAATCACTTCATGTATAAAAATTACTGATTAAAGATGTTGTATGACTTTATTAATTTGTCAACCAAGTATATCGAAATAGAACGGACAAATCAATAACATAAGATATACGAACCTGTAAATCTTTGTTGAGCTTATCAGTTGAATTGATTATATCCCGTTCTATTTTTTTCAACAAACCTATATTTTGTTGAATGTTTGAATGCCTGCTTCATCATGTAGGGACTCTTGGATAATTTTGAGCAAAGTCATTTTGGTCACTTGCGATCACTTGCGATAAAAAGCTGTGAAATGCTTTGCTCTTTGGATAGGGATGGCCATCATAGCTTGACCCTGCTTTCTCCTAAGTCGTCTTGGCCACCTACGACAAATGCTGGGAAATGCTTCACCTTTATTGACGGGATGTCCATCACGGAAAGTAAATAATATGACCTTGACTAAACTTTATATTTCTTTAATCCAAGAAGCAATATGAGGATAACAGAAAAGAAAGCTGGCCCAGACATAACGCTAGACTAATTACTTCTCGATCTAATCTTGAATTAGATTTTGCCTCTTTACTCCAGACAAAATGCTAGACTAATTACTTCTCTTTCTAATAAAGCATTTGGCCAATAGTCCGAAAGTTGGTCAAGCAGGGGTGACCAGACCCTTGTCCTTCCACGGATTTGAAAAGCGGATTGGAATTTTCTACAATCTAGAGTAACTTTATCCAGTAATAGTAACCACGAGACCAAAATGCTCCAGTCATTTGAGAAATTTCGTTCAAAATACCATAAATTAACTTAACATGTATAATTTGATTTTTGTAATTTAGTAATTCATCCATTAATAGTCACTGAATTGGAAGTTTCTTTCCTTCCATTTGTCTCTTTGAATTGAGTTGATGGAAAGAGAGTTATGATGGAAGTTCTTTTTCCTTCCACTTTTTTGTCAATCCACATCTATTTTTTCTTCAAAGGATAAATTTGTTGGTAAATACCATTTGACAAATCGTATTTAATCATCTTAAAGACAGTGGCTGATGTCAATGATTTTCTAATGTGAAAAATCTATAACTCCCACGTATCTCCATGTTAACTCACTGTCGACCCCTTCTCTCCACTCTCAGCTTCATTTGTGGTTTGTAATGATTTATTGGATTTTGATTGGCCTCTTCTCTCAACTCACTCTTCTCATCCACGTATACATGAAAAACCACGAAACTGGTACACCTATGACAAACGGAGGGTAAAACCCTAAATTTGTATACCCATCAATTATCATGTATCATCCAACTCAGTAATTTGATGATAAAATTTAACGGAAACTGACAAAGGGTAAATTTGTCATAAGTACACTAGTTTGAGATTTTTTATGATCAAAAAATTAATTTATGATAAATTTATTATAGGTATACATGTTTAGGGTTTTCGTGGTATTAACCCTTACCCTTTTTGATAGGGATGTCCATTATAGAAAGTAAGTGGCAAGACCTTGACTAAGTTTATGTTTCTTTAACCCAAAGGCAATATGAGGATGACGGAAAAAAGAATCGGCCTAGTCACTCAACTTCTCTTTCCATCTCAATGTAATTTTGAATGAGATTTTGTCTCTTTACCTCTAACAAAACGCTAGACTAATTATTTCTTTTTCTCATAAAGCATTTGGCCAATACTCCAAAAGTTGGTCAATGCAAGGGTGGCTGGACCCTTGTCCTTACGCGGATTTGAAAAACGAATTGGAATTTTCCAAAGTCTGTAGTAACTTTATCTGGTAATGTTAACCACCAGACCAAAATGCTTCAGTCAAAATGCTTCAGTCATTTGAGAAATTTCATTCAAAATGCCATAAATTAACTTAACATATATAATTGGATTTTCGTAATTTAGTACTTCATCCACTAATAGTCACTGAATTTGAAGTTTCTTTCCTTCCAATTTTTATATTTGAATTGAGTTCATGGAAAGAGAGATATGTTGGAAGTTCTTTTTCTGATGGCAGTTTCTGGACCAAGGACCATTAGATTGGTCATGTGGAAGTTTGCTTTGTAGTGATTTCATAGCCTCTCAAATTCTATTTTCTAATGGAAATTTATAGCAAGATATAAGAAGAACAAACTATTTTTTATATATAACCGTTGCAAAGTATCATATTAATAGAATGAATGCAGTTGATAAATTTGAAATATATTTTGTACCATGCTTTTATCGACTCTGATTGGCCTCCCTTCTCATCTACGTATCTTTGTATCTCCTTTATGTTTCACTTTATTCAACTATAATTGCTACTTCGCTTATTTTTGCTAATGGCATCACGAGTCCCCTAGGCTAGTAGCCCAAACAAGCCTGAAAACAAGATTAGAAAAATATGCCACCAGGATCAACCCTGTCTACCTCGTGCCCAAGAAATGCAGGTTTGGTTGGCCCGATCGGGCTTTCAATCTCTTTTGATGGCTCCCAAATTTTATTAACTTTTATTATTTTTTATTTTTCATCTTTACCATCCTTAGTGCTGGATAGGTGGATTTTTTAGTTTCTTTTTGTTTCTTTGATGGTGAATGGGCTGGGCCTACTCATAAAAGTTGTCCCTCTACCAAAAGCCCATAATGAACCGAGTGAGGTCCTATTAATGAGTTGGAGCCACTGCTGACGGTTGTTAGCAGCTTTTCGTCGCTCGAACGCATGGCCACAAAATGGCACGCCGAAGCTGATGACGAGGCGCCAATACATAAGCAATTTAGTTAGAGAGAGAAAAAAGGTAAGATATTTTGGAGAGGGGCTGATGAAAGGAAAAGCCCTCAGTGAAAGGAGAAGAAATGATAAAAAAAAAACGAAGAAGAAGAAGATAAAATCCTTTGACTTCTAGATGTGTTTGTTTTACGGAAAATTATCAATTTAAAATATTCCTAAAAATACTCTTTTCAATCGCTTGCAAAAAAAAGATTAATGAGAAGTACCTTTATCATTAATAAAACGTATAGGCAGAGATTATTGTTGATGATGAAAATATGTTCCATTAACTAGTTTTTCTAACCAATACAAATAACTAATTTTAGAAATGTGATTACAAATCATTGATTTTTCTTGAAAAAAAAAATCAATAATAAGCTTCAGAACTCGACCTCTTTCATCTTTATTACTGATGTCACTGTTAGCTTCATTATCTCCTTTCGGCCATCCTCCCTTAACATGTGGTCAAACCTACAAAAGGTTAAGTCCAAGTAATATCCGTGATCTTATCTTTGTTATTATTATTAGGTTAACTTATTTTCTAAAGATTAATAAACATAATCTACGGTACCAATTGTTTGTCCAGTCATACAATTCATTTGTCCCCCTTTTTTTTTGGCTTAAATTTCTTTTGAGGCGGTCTGAGGGTATAGAATTGGAAACTTTGTGTAATTTTTTTTGGTCAGAAACACCACTTTTATTTATCACTAGTGCTTCTAGACAAAGCCCAAAGAAAGGACATCAAAACACAAGTAGTCCCATGGGGACTGGGTGGTTGGGCTAACTAGAAAGGGTACTCAAACGTTGGGCTTTTTGGCTACCCAATCAGCCACTTGATTCGCCATTCTTCCACAATGGGCCCAAGACAAGTAGGGCTTCCACCTCCCACGGCATGTGATCGTCTTCCGGCAGAGCGTCGACCAGAGCAAAGTTGTCCGACTCCAAGTACGTGTCCTCTTCTCGTCAGATATATCCGAAGTCAATCAAGGCTTGGGCTTGAATCGGCTTCCCGCGACCGATCCTTCCGAACCACCAGCTTCGAAGGACCCGTCGACGTTTATCTTGGGAAACTTTGCGTATTTAACTGACGAGATGTGAGATTTATTATGTGAAGACTCATTATGCTCAAAACTTTCTGTTCATGCAATGACCTTCCTGGACTGGGTTCTTCCACTACCAGATGTTGGGATGCATAAAGATCGGAGAAGGAGAAAGAGTAAGAGTCTCAACCCCCTAAGGAAATATGTCTTCCGATGGAGGAGACTTTCGTATTTGTGAAATAAAACCAATATGGAGTCACCGTATGTCCTGATATCCAACTCAATTGCCCTGGTTTTGACACACAAGAACCAGCCTCTCGACAATATGGAGTCTCAGTAACTCCAGTTGGAATTTCAAATACCCTGTATGCCTTAAACACCTCTCTGGTCTGTGCAAGAGCACGTCTCCAGCAATTTGAAGAGTTCAGCGAAGCAGAATCTCGCGGGAGAACCTCATCCGCTTGAGAAGAAAATTTTGGCGAGGACCCGCGACAATGACCCTTCTGCTGAGGTTATTCAATAGAGTCGAACTGAGGAGAGTATTGCTTACTGTTGACGTAACAAGTAATCGAAATTAGAGAGCTGTTGACGTAACACTCGTTTCCCCTCTCTCGGACAATTCATCGAACATTTTCTGAGCAGAATCAGTAACCTCAGTATTACGCGGCAAAATCGAAGTGACCGCCTCGAACACCATTCAGCAGGGCCTCGGAATCCATCACCCAGGTGCATTGTTCAGCGTCGCCTTCGCCTTCTTCAGTGGAGCTAAATCTGGCACCTGTCTTCGGATTATAGTCCGTTCGTTGCCGTAAATTCCAAACACAGAGAAGTAAGTGAGCCGGAGCAGTTCTGCACGGAGAGATGGTGACTCTGGCTCTCCGGAGCGGCGTTGAACGATCTGATTGGGGAGGAGAGGCTTTGCCCTCCTGTAAAATGCGCTTGCTCTGGCTTTCTCAGCTCCAAGAGAGGAGGAGGTCGGATCGCACAGATTTCGGACAGAGGAGAGACGATCGAAGAAAGGCTCAAAAGAGACATTCACGAATATGATCGAAGGCTTTCGTAGTGAAGACTGCTCTGCCCGTTCAATTTTACCAATTTGGCATACTCTCTCTCTTTGGCGGACAGGATTGAACCATTTTCTACAAAATTATTATCTGAAGATTTGATAGATTTTGTCTATTTATTTTATGAAGTTTGGATAAAGGGCCAGTTATCTCGTGATTTTCATTAAGGTACCGGTTCAAATCTAAATCGTGTATCATTAGTTAGCATATCTGTCTTATTATAAAATTTTTAGTATTGACTAACATTGTTGTGAAATATATAAGTAAATTGATGGGAGTTTTGTCTTGATAGTAAAAGTTAAGAACCTCGATTTTTTTTTGGTCAATTCTAGCAAAAGACATTTCGAATTTCAAAATATCGTCACCACATAATAGGCAAAGCGTTGAAAATTTTTAAATTTCTGTTATTTGATTTCTTAACAAATACCCAATATAACTCGCTAATAAAAACCTTTTTCGCAAAATAAAAAAAATACTAAATCTTGAACTTAGAAAATAATGGCCTTAACGATTTCGTCATCGTCTTCTCCGTTCGGCCTATCAATAAGACCAAGGCCTCCTCTTGAGTTCTCCATACAAAGGACAAAGCCACAGCGAGACCACCAGCGAAAGAGGAGGAGGAGGAGATGGAGAAGGGGAAAAGGAGTGATGGCAATATGGGGGAGACGATGGGCCATCCATTTTCACCGATGATTCTACTTCTCATGCCGCTCCCACTGCTTGAACGTCCACCTGCTGCTGCGGATGGACTACGTTGGCATCACGGTACGCTCTGGTGTCGTTCCGGGAGCTGCCGGAGTACACGAAGGACAATGAGTTCATCCTCCGCCACTACTGCGCCAACCGGCCCCTCCTCGCGGCCGCCCTCGGCTTGGTCCGCTGGCACAACGAGACGCTCAACGTTTGGACGTGAGGATGACTGATGATGTGTTTTTAGTTCGATTTGTTTTTTTTCATGCGAGGCCATCTTTGCTCATATTTTCTTCTTCGGTTCATTTTTATCTCTTTTTTTTTTCTTTGTGGTTTGCGGTGATCTCTTTTGCGTCCTCTGTGTGATGGGGGAGCAGGTATTTGATTGGGTTTCTGGTGTTTCTGGGATTGACGGTGGCCAATTTTGTGGACGTGCCTCAGGCTGCTGATCTTCTCGGCCTATTCCCAATCTGTGTTTTGTATCATTCAGTCCTATACTAGCATGCACATTTTAGTGAGTTCTGATCTATCGATGTTTGCATTTAGCAACTCGTCCCAACTCGACGATATCGGATGGAACCCATAATTTCTAGTGAGGAATTTGTCAGTAGTAGCTCGATCTGTGTTGACTATCATAGCTCGTTTTTACTGTTTGAAGTGTAATCTAAGATGAGGCTCGTAGATGCAAGTTATAACTCACTAGAGAGCTTGCTAAATTGATTATTTGGTGAAGATGTTTGAATTACCCTGTTTTGATCAAATCCTCCATAACCAGCTTAAATTACCCTGTCGAATTTCAAGTCACAATGCGTAGATTTTTCTACCTGCTTATTAGCATAACGGCGCTTTTAGTACGTACAAGTCAATGTAGTATTGTGGTATTCATGGCTTGTTACCATACCGAGCAATCGGCCATTTTCATTAGCCAACCCTTCTTGCAACCGGCAACCGGCAACCAAAATTGCCATTCAAAACCTTCATTTTCTTGTGCTGCTGTATCGAAATCGCAGGTGCCACAAATGAATAACTCGTGTTTGTGACATTAAGGGCAGGCACATAAAATAAAATTTAAACTCAGAAAGTTTGTTTCATATGAATATACAAGGGTTGTGCTCATCATTTTCATTGCTGCTTAAATTTCAGGAGTAGTAGCCTGACAGTCAAGATAGTCTTGCTCAAATAGCAAGTGCAAAATTAAGATGGATAACAATGGTCATCAGCGATTACTTACCATGATGGATCAAAGTATTAATAGAAATTTCCATTCTTTTCAAAAAGAAATAAAAGATCGAACCCATCAGAAAATCTCTCTCTGTTCCTGGTAATACAACATGCATTCAGTCAAACCGTCAATGGATAATCATTTTCCACGCGAGTAGCACTGTGTGTGTCTAGAAAAAGTTCACACATGGTGGACCTTGTAATAAACTATTGCAGAATGCTCTGAATGTTGATTGCTGATAAGATTTTCTGAACGAAATCATAATGGTAAATAGCTTTTATAGTGACGAGTAGTACGCTGGTTGTCAAATTGAATTTGAAAGTATCAGCTTAAGCAGGCTTGACAGTTATTCAGTTAGTGCTCTGCCCATTCACTTTCACCGTTTTGGCCTATTCTCTCCCTTCGGCAGACAGGATCGAACCATTTTCTATAAATTATGATCTGAAGATTGAACTCCGACTAGTATACCATAGATTATGCAATGGCTTGATATGCAAACCCACTTGTGCAGGTCAAACTCTACTACTGCAGGAAATAATATCTCTTACTCAAAGGAATTGCTTTTGGTGAGTGGCGCGCCAACGATGTTTCATTCGACTTACGAAAAGAATAATCTCTTTTGAAGTTTACAACTGTATCTAACACAATATACTTTTCAGGGTACAAATTCTTTGGTGAACTTGAATAAGATAACAGAAGAAGATTTGAAGATTGCTTCACTCCATCCAGCCGCAACACAGTGGCCGTTCTTTGTCTTCTTAGGCGGATCCATGTTCTGCCTCCTCTCAAGCAGCATTTGCCACCTTTTCTCATGCCACTCACACTGCTTGAACATCCAGCTGCTGCGGATGGACTACGTCGGCATCACGGTCATGATCATCACCTCATTCTGCCCCCCAATCTACTATATTTTCCGGTGCAAGCCCATTGGCAACTGATCTACCTTAGCGGAATAACGGCAATGGGGATGTTCATCGTCATGACACTGCTTGCCCCTTCTCTTTCTTCTGGGAAATTCCAAGCATTTCGGGTGATGCTCTCCATGAGGTTTTTGGGCATCGTTCCTGCGATTCATGCCTGTATTGTGAATTGGAGCAATCCCCATCGCCCGATTAGGTTTGCTTATGAGTTGGCCAGGGCACTGTCTTACATTACAGGTACTTTGTTTTATGTTAGCAGGATTCCTAAGAGACTAAAACTGGGTTCGTTTGACCTTGCTGGTCACAGCCATAAGATATTTCACGTTTTTGTGATCATGGGTGCCTTGGCTCATTATGGCGCTACTCTGTTGCTCCTACAGTGGTGAGATAAAATTGGGTGCTATTGAACTGTGTAACAGTTGTTGACACCTAAATTTTGACAACCTAATTAGTCGTTCATTGTATAGAAAATTAGATATTAAATTTTAATCCCTAAACAAAAATATTAAAATTGCATAGCATATAGTTTAAGTTTATATAGATTAACTGCATTCCACATCGAACCGGCGGTGGCAAGTGAACTGAAAATCCATCGCGCAAATCGAGCTCGAACACTGAACAAAACTCGGCTCACTCAGAAGACGGGGGTCGAAAATTACAAACCTAAAAGGCCTTGGTTGTCTTAATTTGAGCTTAAATCAGCCCATTAAGCTTAATTAAAGAAAATCCCAAATTAATTCAGTCAATTTGGAATTAAATAAAAATTAAAGGATAAAGCCTAAACCAAAGTCCATTAGAACTAGGAAGCCCGGTTAATTAATTTAGAGCTGCGATATAAATATGTGATTATACCCTTCAATGAAAAGAGGGGACTCTCATAATTTTCGAAGCCACAATTGGGAGAGAGGGAGAGATGGCTGTAGATTGAAGGAGGGAAGCTCTCTCTGCAAAGTCAAGATTATACACAGAGAGGACAAAAAGAGAGAGAGGACTTTTCTCTAGGGTTATTCACGCCACCACTAGGAGGAGATGAGCAACAAAAAAAAAGTTCTATGGTTTTTTTTTCTCCCCAGGTCAACTATGGACACACACTAAAAAGCTTGATACCCAAAGAGAGAAAGCGAAGTGGATATTTTTGGCTTGGTCTGTCCAATCCTTGCAGCGAAATCAGAATCTCCAACAAGCCTTGCAGTCACACCTTGCCATCTACTCCAGTCATGCCGAGATCAGAAAAGTTAGCATCCCCGCAGGTTCTTGCCGCTGCGCCGAACCACTCTTTGACCGGCGTTCAACTATTTCGACAGGCTCCTAGTTCCTAGTCAACACCCAAGCGACGCAAGAGCCGCAGTCTAACAAAGCACCTCCGATGATTGGTCTTATTTTGCAGGTTTCCCGGCGAATCTCAAGTGACAATTAGCCACTGCTCTTGCTGATTTTGTCGACCCATCATCAGAACCCTACAGTGAGCCGAACCAAGAACACTGCCGTGACACACCACTACCGTGGCCGTGCACAAGCCAAGTACCACGGACCAGCCGTAAGTCATCCATCGAGGAGCATCCCTACTATCGTGAGATCCACCATCAACCATCATCTTGCCGTCATCGCCAGTCCGTCCCACCGCCGCTCGTCCCGATCCACAAGTCCAAATTTGGAAATATCCCGAAATTAGGTAAGAACGTTATCCGATACTTTTGGAATATTTGGTTTCCTAATTTTTCGATATTTCAAATATTTTAGTCAATATTCTATGGATTGCTAGAAATTTTTAGGATAATGTTTTCTTTATTCGCAATGTTCTAGAATGTCTAAAATTAGGAAATTTTCCTAATTTTGCAACGTATCCTGACGACTATCCGACCTAATCCCTAAGGTACGATACGCGGCAATGCGGAAAATCGTTATCTTATCCATAATCACTTGGATACGATAATAGATTTTATTCGCTTTCTAAATTCGAACAATCAACTTTCTGTCGATATCTATAACCCTATAGATATGACCGTTAGTTCAATTCTCTTTCCTAATTTGAAAATGATAAGAAGAATTTTGCGGATTGCGTGGATTGTTTGAATACCGTTGTTATCTTTGTTTGATTTTTTTATATAAAAAATTCAAAAATATGTTAGTTAGGATTTAAATTAGGGGTTTTGCATGTTTAGGAAATCCTAAATGTATCTAGAAGATAGGATAATTATTTAATTTAAATTGGGACTCAAGATAATTTATTTTCTAGTTTAAATTAGGTATTATTCTAATCCTAATAGATTATTTAGGTTAGTTTTAGATTTCGAATTTCCATGAAAATCCCAAAAAAGAATGAGTTACTTTAGGATAGATTATAATAGATTGCATTCTTAATTTGAGTAATTTTTTATTCCAAATTTCATTTAAAAAAATGCCAAAAATAAATCATTTGTCCATCATTAGAATTAGGTCGCGTCGTCGCATGACATATAGTTCGCATGCTAGGTTACATTAATCGCATGTCATTTTTTGCACGGCATTGCATATAGGTTAGTTTGCATTTTAATAAAACGCAAACCCTAATGAACATATTGAGTGCTTTGCTTTGTTAATTAGAAATCATATTAGGATTATCTGTGTGATTTTCTACTAACAATACAGACGCTTACATTGCTTCGAGGTAAGTAATTCTCATAATCTTGCAATTTATTTATTGCTTTCTTGGGTGTTACTTTGGTGGCTTGTACACCCGTATGATCACCTCACATGTTAGTGATTAGGTAATAAAATGGATTTAGACTGCATGCATAAATATTTTTTTGAAGAGAAAAGGTACCGAAAGGGCGTTAAACTAAATCTAGCGTAACCAAGTCCCCGAGCTTAGAATCTCTGGTTCGTAGGAATAAAACATATCTCCCTATGTTTTATTTAGGTTTCTAATCGACCTACCGCAAATAGATTAGTGGCGACTCCAAGCATGAAAACATTTGCACGTTAAGAACTTAAATCCTAAATTGCTAATTAGTAGGACTTGGGAGGGCCCGAGTTAAGCTTAGTCTTAATAATTCATTAGCCTGAGAAAATTTAGATCGCGACAACAGTACAAAAATTAGTCAAAACTCGATTCATTTCGATTGAACCGAGTGCAAGCGATTTGATGGAGTTTCATGTTATTATGTTGTTAGTGTGTGTACACCCCAAACCAAAAAGCCTCAAAGGAGAGATGGCGTTCCATGACAGAGGAGACGCCTCCATTTATAAAGAAGTGGAATGCTCATTGTATTTGTTATATTTTTCTCATTTTCCATGGTTGATTTGATTTACAATGTGATCATATTCGGGTGATAATCTTTTTTGCTTTCATCTTATTCTGAGCTGTTTGTGAGTAGTTGCTCTATAATTTTGGTTAGACCACTATTATGTTTTTTTTGGGCTAAAGAATACTACCACCACCAGCAGGAGAAAGTTTTTTAAGCGCTATATCGTCCTCGGTACGACAGAAAAAAGCTAGCGCAGGAGGATGGTGAATTCTTTGTGTGGTGAATTTTAAGAAGATAGATTATGACCCGATACAACGTATAGAACTGCTAAGAGTCTACCTAATAGGTTTCGGGAAGAAGCAACAGATGTATGCAAATAGAAATTGCAGACGTGGAACTTGCTTTAGCCCATTTGCAATCTCTGCATCCATCAAAGTTCTGCCATTAAAAAAGTTTTTTTTGGTAAGGGGGTTCTGCCATTAAAAAAGTTTGTTGAAAGAAGCGCGAGATATGAAGAATTTGGAAGTCCGAGAAGGAGGCGTTGTTAGGAAGGAAAAAAAGACTCTCAGACGATGTAATATCCACCTTCAGCGAAGCTTCATTCTGGCAGTAATGCTGCTTACTCTCGAAGAAGAATTAGATAAGTATTGGCAAAGTCAGTTGACGGCCGATCTGGCTTCGGAAAAATCAGCCACTTCAATGGTAGTGTAAAGAGTCACGAAAAAGAAGGCGGTTAGATATACTAGCGTACCTTAGAGATTCTCAAGGAAAATCAGAGAAGCACTCGTCAATCTGTGATGACAAGTCACAACCATAGCTATGAATTATTATTCTTCATGGTTATTGTATCTGTGACCACAGTGATCTTTCCTTCAGTTCACAACCAAAAGAAAATCTGGTGATACTTCACATCCAAATTTAAAGGAAAAGACAGACAACATGACAGATCCAAGGATAGTGGAGACTCGAGATGTTCAAATGCTTGCAAGCACGAGCTCTGCTAAGGAAACAATCGGATATCCTTACAAACAAAATTTAACACGTTGAGATAGGAGTTGAAGTAGAGAAAAATAACGACCCCACCAAATGCCACCACGTATGATCCGGCGAAACTCCATAAGAAGGCTTCTTTTCAGGACTCATGCATCATCTTTGCCTATGTCAACAGTTGACAGAGTCCACCCACGGACTGTCATTTGAGCTTTTGTAACTTATGAACGGTGGTCCACAGAGAAGAGGGTTACTTTCATAAATTGCTTGATCGAAAGTTGAATTAATTTTTTCTGTCTGTTGTCTTGCCTAACAAGTTGTTATGAGCAAAGCTAAAAAGTGAAAGTGCGTATAGCTCTCTCACTTGCGGAGGAATCAGACCAGTTAACTTGTTGAAGGAAAGGTCCAGGCTCTCTATTTTCCTTTAATCGGAGAATTTTTCTAGAATTGATCTCGTCGAATGATTATGTGACAGATATAAGACATATATTTCGTTCAAATAATCGATTTTAGTGGAATAAAGCCCATCAAATTATTGTGCAAGAGATCCATTCCAGGCAGATATTCTAAAAAGTTGCACTTTCAATATTTCAATCTACTCTCTGACACGAAGGTCGCTTTCTCCTACTTCATCCGAAAAAGCATTTGTACAGGTACCATCATAGAAGAATTATAAGCCAAGTTTTCCCTCGTACTAGTAGCACTCCCATACTCAGCGTTTTCACTCTAAGTATCGAATGTGCTATTAGATACCCCACCATTTCCAAATTGAAAATCTTAAAAACAAGAAGGAACTTCTCTAGAAAGGCCTATATAAGAGAGATCCAGTATGCTCATCTTGGTCAACTAACAAAGAGCTATAGGAATTGAACCTTAAAAGTGGTTTCCTTTCAGTAGAAGAAACAGATCCAGTTGAGCATCTCACATGTCAATGCATTTTTCGTAGAGACGATGGACGGAGCTCTAGGAAGAAACTAAGGAAAAAGCCTAGTGAGCTCAACTCTTTGTAGATGCAAGAACCTCATAAATGTAATATTGGCACGGTAGGGTATATTTGGACCGAAATTTGTTAGTCCAAAGGTGCAAAAAACGAGAGGATTCAATTTGCAAAAGCTCAATAATAAAAGACCACCCATAAGTTTCTGACAACGTTAGAAATTCCAAAAGTTGAATATCTCCAATCTAGTTTGGTATTGCTCTGGACAAGAAATTATTGCTTCAATCCAAAATCCTTGAGTCTGAGCTATCCCAAATGCCAAGTGATATATCCCAATGAATTGATTGTTGTCCAGATACAAATATTTCAACCTTGTAAAGTTAGTAGTTATTGATAGCATTCGGCCACGCAACTTCTCGCCTGACCGTTTTAGTATGGATAGTGTGACAACCTATGGCCAGTGGCTCTGGCATCTTCCTCGGGAAGCTATTATTTGACAGATCTAACGTCGACAACAATTTCATATCGCCTACAGATGGATAGATTCTAACTCCTATCGAGTCCCTTAACAGGTTTAGGTACTGCAAATTCGAAAGGATGGAATCAATCTAAGATGAAAGCGCTCCTTCGATCCTATTGGCAAATGCATTGAACCAACACATATTCACAAGATTTGACTAAGATGGCCACTGAAAAACACCCGGCAAGTTGTTGCCAGTGAGTTTTAACTCGACGAGATTCACCTTATTTTGCAATAACCAATCTCAACACCACTTAACTCCACATGCACAGCACTAGCAAAGAGCACCTCATGTTTTTCTGTTGAACTGTTGCATTGCGTCATTGCCTGATTCAGTATCCGTTATATATGTAGCTCAGCATTATGTTCTCTGTTTTTTTAAGATGGCTATTAATTGAGCTTGACCCATATTTCTTTTGGATAAAAGGTGTGACTAGGTTGACCCTTGACTAATATTCTATGTTGGTTTAGTTTGAACACGGCATCAAGGTGATGGGAAAAGAAATGCTGGCACAATCGTTGATCCTGATCCATATGTAGAAGACAGTCGCTCTTAAATTTCTGCCAGTGGAGTCGAACTTATCCTCTTAAGAAATTTTGCATTAAGTATTGGATAAGCTTCGTTCTCTTGCTATAAATCTTCATCAAGCAGTGACCATAAAGGCGGCCCAAGCTGCATAACAGTGGTCCTACAATGCATGCCTTTGTCGTCAAATAGGAGCAATTCCCCGCGGCCAATCCTTCGTGGTAGTAGGATCTTGTCTTGATACGCTAAAACCCAGTTGGCTCCATGTTGCTGGTTGCAACCATCAGATATTTCACATCTTGGGTAACATGTACAGGAATTTGTTAAAGTTGGATTCATTTTGGTTGTGAAGTAAACTATCCTCTCTCAATTGACAACCAAATCAATTCTCCTAGTATTCAAATTAGCAGGACAAGGAATACAATATGAACACCCTAGGAGCCAAGCGTTCCCAATCAATAATAACGACTCAAACGCTTACAATCCTATTAAATAAAGGTTCTCCACTGTTTCATCATATTTTTCAATCACAAAATAATTAGAAGAACAATATCTAATGGGGAAACGATGGGACAAGCTTACGAACAAGCTCGAACAGCACGCACTGATAGTACGAGTTTAGGCAAAGAAAAAGAACTACCCCAAGGAACGCCACCACATATGATCCTGCAAAACTCCACAAGAAGGCTTCTCTATAAGAGTCATCCTCCCTGGTATGATTAAAAGGTGGTTGTGTCCCCTGTTCCTGATCAGAGTCATCACAGCTGGTTAATGGTGCTCCACAAAGAAGAGGGTTACCTTCATAACTTGCTTCACCAAAAGTTCCAAATTGATTTTTTTGATCTGGTATCTTGCCTGACAAGTTGTTGTGAGCCACACTAAAATCTGACAGCATGTAAAGCTCTATTAGTTGTGGAGGGATGGGACCGGTTAAGTTGTTGAAGGACAAGTCCAAGCTCTCTATGTTCTTTAACTTGGAAAATGTTTCCGGGACTGTTCCCTTCAAATGATTGTGTGACAAGTTCAATGCTCGAAGTTCACTTAAGTAGCCGACCTTTGGAGGAATAAAGCCAGTCAAATTGTTTTGCGAGAAATCCATTCCCGACATGAGTTTTAGAATGTTGCCCTTATAAGATTCCAACCTACTCTTTGTCATGAAGTGTACTTCTTCGAATCTCTCCGTATAAGTAGATATGTAATCATACTAATAATATAAACCGAATCTACCATTATAGTCTGAGGCCCCGTAATGCATATGAAGGAACGAGGTAGCAAATGCCTCCATAGATACCCCAGCATTTCCAAATGTCAAATCTTTCAAACAAGAAGGAATTGTTCCAGAAAGATTATTATTGGAAAGATCCAATATGCTCATATTTTTCAACAAACATAGATTCAGAGGGATTGAACCTTCAAATTTGTTTCCTTGTAGTAGAAGAAACTTCAACTTCCGAAGTGAACCGATCCAGCTAGGAATCTCACCTGACAATACATTATCTCTCAGATCCAACGTGACAATCGATGAAGCTCCTGACAGAAACTCAGGAAAAGGCCCAACAAGCGTGTCATTTGCTAAATGCAAGAACCTCATAACTGTAACATTGACACAAGGGGGTATGTTCGGCCCAAGGTTGTTACTTGAAAGGTCTAAAAGGTTGAGATACCATAAGTTGCATAAGCTCAACGGTAAAGGACCTTCCAATAAATTACTTGACAGTATAAGCACTCTCAAGTATTGAATATCTCCAATCCAATTGGGAAGCGTTCCAGATAGGAAATTATTACTTACATCTAAAACTTGCAAGAAGGAGATATTTAATATACCAGGCGATATTTCCCCTGTAAAACGATTGCCGTCCAAATACAAAAATCTCACGCCTGTCAAGTTAGAATACCTCGGTAGCATTTGGCCTTGCAAATTGTTGCTTGACAGTTTCAATATAGAAAGAAATGAACAATTTTTAGCCAATGTCTCTGGTATTTCTCCTGTGAAGCCATTATTCGACAAGTCCAATGTGGACAACCCGTGCATATTGCCCATTGAGGAAGGGATTCCACCTTTCAAATTGTTGTTTGACAAATTCAAATAGCCAATGTTCGGGAGGATAGAACCAATATGAGATGGAAGCTCTCCTTCAATAAAATTAGCAGACACATCGAAAATCCATAAGCTGACAAGATTCAAATTGGAAGGCAGATAAAATGAACATGACAAATTGTTGCCGTACGAATTGTTCTAGATTTACGTTGTTGTCCAATAGCCAACTTGGGAAATTTCCTGTCATTCCATTGTGGCTAAGTTCAACATGTGTCAATTCATGCTGTTCTTTCAGAAAGCTGGGAATTACGCCACTTGCGTCTTTGTTGAGCACACAGTTTGATAAACTAAACACCTTAAGTTGAAATGAAGGAAACCAAGTGGGCTCTTCTGTATTTACTACCAAACTATTATGGTTGTCCACGAGGAGGAATTCCTCAAGGTTGTAATTATTAGCCAAGGAAGCAAGTGAAAGTGAGCCTTCAAATACATTTCCAGATAACGCAATATATTCAAGTGACTTGAGATTATAGAGGAGAGACGAAGGAATGGCTCCGCTAAAATTGTTATAACCAACATCAAGCGCATGGAGTGTGGTCATATTGCTAAAGCATGAAGGAAGAGGACCCCAAAATCCATTAGCTTTGATATCCAACTCTTCAAGGTTCCTCAATCCACACAAGCCTGTTGAAATGGACACTGCAACTATGAGTATCGTCACTAAATTGTACTTTGTAAGATTAAAACGCTCAAGTTCATGGCTTGTGTCGAGAATGGAGGATAGAAAGAGCGTGCAATCTAACATCCAAAAATACAAACAGAAAAAATTGGTGAGATGGAGCTTTGGAGTGGAGTCGCATCACCACGATGCTTCATTTCCACTATTCTTCACATTAAATTAATTACTTCCGGAGTTTGACAAATTTTGAATTGGATTGGAAATGAACTCTAAAGTTGATAATATTCATAAAATTTGTGGGTTAATTGCACGGGCAACCTTTGTACTTTTCAAAAACAATGCAATGGGATCCTCCATTTAGTGCAGCGTGAGATCACTGTGATCTTTTTGGCTGACATGCCGGCCAAGTCAGCAGTGGAGGCCCCCCAAACATCATTTGGACTCGCGACTCACCACCGCAACTCGCCGCCCTCCACCACCATCCATATTATCGTCCCGGTTTGCTGTCCATCACTACCACCTCGCTGCTTGTCCATTCCGCCCTCCGGGCCATAGATGTGACACGCGTGACCTCAATTTCGAGCATCACGGCCTCGAAATTGAGGACACACTTTAGATCTTAGGTCATCGTAGTTCACACTAAAGGTCGTGCAGGGTCTTTTGGCGGTGGTAATGGCGACCGAGCTTCGTGGTGTGATGATGGGCACGAGTGCCGCGGTGGGAGGAGGCAGCAATGGACATTGGTGCAAAAGATGCCAAGGTTTTTAAAGGCCGAATAAGTTTTTAATATAAAATATTTATTCTATTCGATACATTGTTTATCTTAATGGAAAATTTTTTTTCAAATTAATTAATTTATCCATTATAAGAAATGCTTTCTTTGATTGATTTTATGCATCTTAGTTTACTGATACGAATTTTCGGTTTCTTAAATAATTTTCATGGCCTAGTTGAATTTATTAACACTTGCAATCCCTGAAGTTTGACCATCATTGTGGTTTAATATGTAAACTGTAAGGAATTTTTGGATTTTGATTCCCAATTAACTTTTGCATTTAATTTTATTATGATTCCGGCACAATATTTGAACCCCTCTGGTATATTGTTATTTTGACTATTTTTATCTTCTAAGCAATAACTCCTTACATCTGTTATCTTATCACACTATGCTTTGGATTGGTCGGTAAGAAAGTTTCACAAAAGTAAAAGCATGGAGCCTAAACTTTAATATTTAAAGATCGGGGATTAAAATGAAAATGACCAAACTTTTTAGGAACACCGACATCATGGCTTCCATAGACATTTAACTAAATCCTTCCCACTTCAAGCATAAGACAAACAACTATATGATATCATTTACTTAGATGCACATTGTTGGCACTAAGTTATTTGAAGAAAATGTGCGGTCAAAATATGATCCAAAGGACATCGAATATAATGCAGTCGTGCCTTCTATGTTCAAGACAATCTTATCTTATTTTCTCCTAAGAAGGTGATAAATGAAAGTATTTTCAGAGAAGTACCTTCCAATAACTTCGAAGCATTCAGTCCACAAAGAGTGATGTCTAAGGCCTTAAGAGATGTTATCCTCGCAATGTCCACAAGGGCATCATTCACCAAATTGTTAAAAGAAAGATCCAGAGTTTCCAAATTCACACCTGTGATTGACAAAAGGTTTTCAAAATCAAACTTTATATATCAAGACATGGTCTTCTATTTTACATGTACCTTCAAGCTGGTTGGAAGACAAATTTTGGGCCTCCATTGAAGTTTGCTTGTACAACGAGGGGACTCGGTGTAGATAATTGTCAGATAGATCTAGCCTCTTCAATTTCCTCAAGTGTAGCGTTCCATTTAAATCTGGTTAAGAAAAGACTCATGCATATTCGATAGTTAATTAATTCTCTATAGATATCAGATGTCTAACTACCTTAAATTTATCAATAAATAACTATATGCTCATGATGAGGAGACTTGGTTTATAAGCAGAAACCAGCTGGTTCGACATATTCGAGCATAAAAAGGTTTCTGTCACATGAATTTGTAAACTAATTGAGTAAACAAGTAACTTAATTGTCGATCCTATGTAGTTAACTAACACTAGTAGACCTGAGAAAATGTACCCTTATTTTATTGTTTGGAAACTAGAAAAAGGAATGATCTAGAGAGAAAAGAAAAGAAAAGATGCATTATCACTTTATTGTACTTATATATAATTAATTATGTATTTACAATTTGAAATGCATCAAAGGTATATGTGGGAAAGAAAAATGATGTTTGATGAAAGTATTGGTCCCCCTTAGTCCCTCCATATCCCTTTATATGGGGGATTTAAAAGACACATGACTATACATAATTCCTCCTAATAGCTTCCGCTCTTTCTTTTCCTGTCCCTTTCTTTCCCTCTATCCAAACACTACGCTACCTTTGAGATCCTTTCTCTTCGTTCTAAATTAATCCCCTCGATTAATCTACTTTTCCCGATTTTTTTATTTTTTATTTTTTGCAAACCTTATCACTCTCGCAATTTGACTTTTAATTATCATGAAACGCTCAAAACATTTCTAAACATGTAAATATTAGTACGTAGAATTATATATAGTTCTTTCATAATCTGATGGAACGTGATTTTCTTTTTCTTATATTGAATCTTGAGAGAAAGTCACAAATAAAAGTATTAAGTAGATTTTAGTCCACTTCCAAACAAGTGCCCTTCAAGTCAACTTTGTTGGGGTGCAAAATGCAAACAAGTCAGATTCTTTATGATGGCAGAAAAGTCGGCATTTGGTAAATCATTGCCTACTGAGCTGATTCTATTTTCGCTCTTCGTACCTATCCTGATTGTGCAGATGAGTCTCCTAATTATTTCATGACATGTGCAATCTACCACTTTAAGAATTGCATCATTTGTGCAATCATGTGTTTGTTATTAATTCACTTAATCCACTTTGTTGTTTGGAGCACCCACGCATGACATTTTTACGTTATTCAGAAACGGTAAGTATACGATTACATAGAGACATAATTGAAAAAAGACAAAAGGAACAAATCGCTGAGAGAGAGAGAGAGAGATATTCACCTGAGAGAGAATTCCCCTGTAAATCCAACTCTTGAAGTTCCTCCAGAGGAAGGAATAAAGACGCGTCCATAACCAGCCTAGGCAATTTCAAATGGCGTATATACCTCAAATCTAGTTGAGTCACTCGCGAAGTGTTGTTATCGCACTCCACACGTTCCCAGTTGTTGCAACAGTCACCATTGCCATCGTGCCACGACGGAAGAACAGAAGACCCATTTGGGTGGGTGAAGGCGGCCTTAATCATGAGCAGTGCATTCCTCTCTTCTTCCAAGCACCCCAGGCTTCTTCCACTTCCCATCAATACCAAAAATACCCAGGACCACAAACCTATTGTACGGCGGCCAATTCAGTCCTAAACTTTTTAAATTTGCCAATTCAGTCTTAAACCTTTTAAGTTTGCCAATTCAGTCCTAAACCTTTTAAATTCCTATCAATTCAGTCCTTCCGGCCAATTTTGGCCGGTCGACGCCGACGTGGCCAACGACCGTCCGGTTAATGCTGACGTGGCAATTTTTTATTATTTTTTTCAATTTTTTTTCTACTCTCTCCCCTCTGGCCGGTTCGGCGACCGGCGGCCGGCCAGAGGGGAGGGCCGGCGAGGCCTCTGGCGAAGCTCGCCCCGCCGGCCACCGGCGAGGGCGAGCCTGGCCGGCCCCTGGCTGGGCGAGGCAAGGTCGGCCTCGCCTCACTGTCGCGAGCCAAGTGATGGCGAGGCTCGACCTCGCGTCGCCGTCACGACCCAGGCGACGGCGAGGCGAGGTCGAGCCTCGCCACCGTCGCGACCCAGGCGACGGCGAGGCTCGACCTCGCCTCGCCAAGCCTCGCCGTCGCCTGGGTTGTGACGGCGAGGTCGAGCCTCGCCAGATCTGGGCGAGGCTCGACCTCACCTCGCCCAGCCAGGGGCCGGCGAGGCTCGCCCTCGCCGATGGCCGGCGAGGCAAGCTTCGCCAGAGGCCTCGTCGGCCCTCCCCTCTGGCCGGCCGCCGATCGCCGGACCGGCCAGAGGGGAGAGAGCAGAAAAAAAAAAAAAAGAAGAAAAAAAAAATTGAAAAAAAAAAAAAAAAATTGCCGCGTCAGCGTTGACCAGACGGCCGGTGCCGGTCAGCGGTCACGCCAGCGCCGACCGGCCAAAATTGGCCGGAAGGACTGAATTGGCAGAAATTAAAAAGATTTAGGACTGAATTGGCAAACTTAAAATATTTAGAACTGAATTGGCCGCCGTACAATAGGTTTATGACTGATTTGACAATTTTCCCTCCTCTCTTCTTCCAAGCACCCCAGGCTTCTTCCACTTCCCATCAATACCAAAAACACCCAGGACCACAAACAAAATTATAGACACTTCATGTTTGTTTATAATGGTGTTTTGTGGGTTATCTGTTTCTTCTGCTTCACCATGTGCAAACTTACGAGGTTCATCTACTTCATTTATACATGCGGAGTCTTTCCCTTTTGAGTGATTATTACGGTTGGGCCAAATCCACGAAACAACCATGGGCAAACTCAAAGTCTACTCGGACCAATTCTTCAGAACACGTGATTCTTGCCGTTGACTTGACCCAGAACTTCTCCAAAAGAGAGATGAAAATTATAAGATGAACGTTGTAAATTGATTAAAAAAATGATTATAAGCAGATCGACAAAAAAAAAGTCACTAGTGATTTCACCAAAGTTATAAAGTAAATATGCATTCCCCAAGTATCGTTTCTAAAAAAGAGAGATAAACAACAAAAATTTGATGTTATTAATTTTTAGTATAAATGTTGTTTTGCCAAGAAATATTACACAAATTCGTATTTGTTTGGACTAATTGAAGAAAAAATAAGACAACTTCGTTCAATTTGATAATGTGATCAAAACAATACTGATCAACATTCAATATATCTTATATTTAACTTGAAGTATCAATGAATGCAAAATTGATTAACTATCAATAATTTAGAATAATATAAAAAACGTAGTCTTAAACTGTTATGATGCACGGATATCTTGTTAGTATTATAAAAATCCACAACAGAAGCAGACCGATCGATTTGGGTTGTTTAAGGCAGATTTAAACAACTTTCACTTGAGCTTCCACTTCGCTCCGACATCGACACCACCCAAGTCCCCACGCACATGTTCAGTACAGATGGAGGACCCTTAATATTCTGCTGGGGACATCTTCAAGTCAAAGATGCGACGCATCTTATCCCACACGGTCATTAAAGCTTGTCATGACCCATAAACTTTCCAAGGTGTTAGGGCTAGTTCTATGACCTAGAAAGGGGTGGATAGGTGATTATATCAAATTTGATAAAATAAAATTGCGGAATGAATATAGTCAAGATTAACAACTTCTACTCACTATATCAGATGTTTATGTCTGATAAAATTTTTCGTCAAATGGATGCGTCTAATGATAAATTGTCGTCAGATACTTGCGTCTGATGACTACGATTTTTACGACTGATGACAGCGATGATATTCTGATGAAGATATATGTGCAGTATGATAATAACAATAATTAAAGAGAGTTTAGAGATAGAGAATACTGCACACTAATCTTTATAGTGGTTCGGCTTTATCAAACCTGCGTCTACTCTCTACGCTGGCAACCTATTAGCTGTGTTTCACTATGAATCACCAAGAGATTACAAGAATAATATTTCTTCATATGATAGATCACACTATCACATACACTCTGCACTTAAGTAATTTTTCTCTAAAAAATCACAGCGTGAAAAATAGTAATCACAAGTGTGTGTAAGATCGAAACTCTATTCAGACTCTGGAATTCTCGATTCTGATTCTCTCTTTATACGACGTATGCACTCCTTGTATACTCCTCCACTTTCAATCTACCCGTTGGACAGTTTTCAGAGGATTTATCTCCAAATTAATCCGTTGGAGAAACTTCCCAAAAGAAGATACATAGCCGTTAGAAAGAATCATTATCTCCAAGTTGATTCGATCGCCCATACAATCAAATCTTGGTTTCCAAAAGTGTAGTTCTTCGTATTAAGGAATAATCATGTGATTACCAAAATATAATATCTTATGATATTATTTTGATCTTCCTTCATAAACCTGCCAAAAATAACGCTTTTTAAATCTGATAAGAAATTATGCATCTGATGACTCAATATCTTCATCTGATGACAAAGTCCTTTCATCGACTAAGTCTTATGATATAGTATTTGAGTCTAATGACTAAGTAGTTCCATTTATTAAGTCCGATGACTTAATGTAGATCTGCATCAAACATCTTAAGCATAATTTGGTCAGACAGGATTGTTTTGTCATACTTTAAAACTAATTAGGGATTTTTTTCAACAATCTCTCTCTTTTTTATGATGACAAAACTATCAATATAATTCTAATAAAATTTGTGTAATAATGTCGAAATAATATTCTATGTATGATAGAGTAACATTCACATTCTCATTCCCCTGTTTAATCAAATAGCTTGAGTATGATAAAACTTGTTATAGCACTTCTCCCCCTTTTTGACATTAGCAAAAAGGAGCTCCGCAAAGATGGTAACGACTATAGAGGACGCAACCGCCTGCAAAAGTGGCGGCCTCAGCCTCGGTTAACCACAAATTCAAGGTCGCCCCATGCCAGTAATGTTACAACTATGGTTGAGGCCTCACCCCACAAGTCGCGGGGTTCAGATGGAGTTTGCAGCCATGGTAAGGCGACAACAGCAAAGGAGGCCACTAGCAATGGTGGCTCAAACCAAGAAGAGAGAGAGCGAGAGCGAGAGAGAGAGAGAGAGTTAAGTGTGATGTGGATCAATATGTGCAATTTGTTCGAGATCCAAGGAGAGAGAGGGACGGAGGCAAAAGTGGAAAGGGAATAAACAAACAAAGGGAAGATAAGAAAGGGCGAAAAAGGAAAAAAAGAAGAATTAATTTAGACCGTCAAATAAAACAAGTGGTGAGCTATCAATTTCTTAAAAGATAAAAAAATTAATATATATGTATTATTATCAGTTGGTTAACAAATTTTCCAAAGATTAATAATAGTAGTATACAGTATCAACTATTGGTCCAGTTATATGATTCATCTTTATTATATCTGCTCCAATTTCATTCGAGGCATTTTGAGGGTATAGAATCGGAAACTTTTGTGTATTCAATTGACATGGGATTGAAGGTTTATTAGGCGTTTTGAATGTTTAATCGCCTGCTTCATCGTGTAGGGACTCATGTATAATTTGAGCAAATCATTTTGATCAGCTTTGCGACAAAAGCCTTGAAATGCTTTGCTTTTTGGATAGGGATGTCCATCATAGCTTGACTCGGATTTCTCCCAAGTCGTGGTGGCTGCCTACCATAAAAGCTGGGAAATGCTTTACCTTTATGACAGGGATGTCCATTATAAAAAGTAAGTAGCAAGACCTTGACTAAATTTATGTGTTTCTTAAATCCAAAAGCAATATGAGGATGATGCAAAAGAGAGTCGGCCCAGTCAAATTTCACTTTCCAACTCGATGTAATCTTGGATGAGATTCTGCATCTTTCCCCCCGACAAAACGCTAGACTAACTCTTTCTTTTTCTCATAAAGCACTTTGGCCAATACTCCGAAAGTTGGTCAGCGCAAGGACAGTTGGACCCTTGTCCCTACACGGATATGAAAAACGGATCGGAATTTTTTAAAGTCTGGAGTCACTTTATCCGGTAATGTTAACCATCTTATCAAAATGCTTCGGTCAGTTGAGAATTGTCATTCAAAATACCACAAATTAGCTTAGCATATATAATTGGATTTTCGTAATTTAGTAATTCGTCCATTAATAGTCACTTGAGTTGATGGATAGAGATATATGATGGAAGTTCTTTTTCCTTCCATTTTTTTTTCGTAAATCCATATCTAATTTTTTTTGTTGGTAAATACCATTTGATAAATCATATTTAATCATCTACAAGACGGGGGTTGATGTCAACGAATTTCTAATGTGAAGAACCTGTAACTCCCGCGTATCTATATGTTAACTCACTGTCGACCCCTCCTCTCCTCTCTCAGCTTCCTTTGTTTTTGTAATTATATGTTTAGACCTGATCAGCCTCTTCTCTCAACTCCTTCTCTCTCATCCCAACATGATCAAGCTTCTCACCACGAGACAGCAGATGAGACACGTGTAAGTGTTGGTGTCATGCATCAGATGAGCTTCCAAACGACGTCTCTCATTATATTATTCCTAATCTTTTTTTCTCATTTGTTCCCTCGATTACTGATTTGGGGGGGGGGGGGGGGGGGGGGGGGGGGGGGGGGGGGGGGGGTTTCCAAAGTGCCAGATGGCAGTTTCCGGACCAAGGAACATTAGATTGGTCCTACGCGGAAATTTGCTCTGTAGTGGTTTCATAGGCTGTCAAATTCTATTTTCTAATGGAAGTTTATAGCATGATATAAGATGAATAAACATTTTTTTTTACATATAACCTTTGCAAAGTCATATTAATGGAATGAATGCAGTTGCTTAATCTAGAATATATGTCTTGCCATGCTTTCATCGATTCTCATTGGACTCCATGCTCATCTGTGTATATTTGTGTTTCCTTTACATTTCATTGCATTCACTAGGCAAGTAGCCTGAACAAGCCTGAAAACAAAATTAGAAAAATACGCCCTAAAAACCTACCCCATTTAACACATGCTAGAGAAATGCGGGGGTCGATTCAGTCAGGCTAATTCGAGTTTCCAAGCTCTTGATGGCTTACGAATTTTGTTAACATTTTATTATTTTTTATTTCTCATCTTTAGCATCCCTAGTGCTGCGGAGGTGGAATTTCTTTAGTTTCTTTTTTTTTTTTTATCTTTGATGTTGAATGGGCTAGGCTTGTCTGTAAAAGTTGTCCAAAATGAACCGAGCGAGACCCTATCAATGAGTTGGAGCCACCACCGACGGTTGCTAGTGGCTTTTTGTCACCCACACGCACGGCCACGGATTGGTGGCAGCGATACATAAACCCTTTAGTTTTTTTTTTTTTTTTCCGTCAGACATAAGCCCTTTAGTAAGAGAGAGAAAAAAACAGAAGATATTTTGGAGAGAGAGAGAGATGAAAGGAAAAACCCTCAGTGAAAAATCACCAATTTGATGAAAACCTTTAATTTTTATATGCGCATATGTCACAAATCACTAATTTGAAATATTTCTCTAAAAACATTCACTTCTATCGCTTGCAAAAATTAATTAATGGAAAATACTTTATCACTAACAAAAACATTCGGACAAAGATTATTGTTGATGATGAATATTCTAACCGATACAAATAACTAATTTTAGGAAAATGTTTACAAATCATTGCTTTTTTGTGAAAAAAGGAAACATCAATGTTTTCTCTTTTTGACCATCAAGGACCTTTGCGCTTTATATGTGGTCTATTTTACTAAAGGCTAAGTTCGAGTAACATCCATGTTCTCTCAATTTCATAGATTGTACATTTATCAGTATCAATGGGTTAACTAATTTTTTAAAGATTATTACAAATAGGGTACAGTACCAACTGTTTTTCGAGTTATATGATTTATTTCTCTTTATATTTGCTAAAATTTCTTTTGAGGCTGTTTGAGAGTATAAAATTGGAAACTTTGTGTATTTAACTAACAAGATATTTAAGATTTGTTAGGTGTAGACTCATTGTGCATAGACTCTAGAACTAAATTAGCAGTTTGGCATTTTTTAATAATTGATTATGTCGCGCCCCGCACTCCTCGGTGTGCCACATCCCTCGCCAGGGTCGATTTGAAGGCGACGTCTCAGGACGCGTCGCCGACTCAACACCCAACATAGAGATTTAAAGTGCATGCGGAAATAATTAAAACCACCCATACAACAAAATACACATAACCGAGGATAGCCACATAACAACGATTACAAATAAACACTTGCACTAATATCGGAAACCAAATACAATATTTAATACAGCCCGATCAACAAAACCAAAAAGGGTCAAGCCACTATTGACAAAAAAAAGGGATAAGTGGCATCGGGGGTCAGTCTACTGCTAATGGCGGGGCACTGGTCAAAAAGGTATTGGTCCTATCAAACTAAGGCGAGTGCTAACTCCTATGGTGCCCAATCTGGGTCGGATTCAAAAGACTCCGAGGATGAAGAGCTATCAGGCATCCCCTCCTCGGACCATGATGAGTCCGTCTTAGACTCGGCCTCCAGTACGGGGTCCTCCTCAACAGGCTCAGGCTCCTCATCGTCTTGTTCCATCGGCTCTGGGATAGCTCCCTGTCATCGAGCTCTATGTCCATCGGCTCAAACTCGTCCACCTCGTACTTCACCGATACACCGTCGAAGTTCACACTCTCCTCGGCTGACGAGCCAGGGTCAGTTACTTCGCCATCCGAGCATCGAGGATACCGGGTGCCCAACCCAGTAAACGGGACATCAAAAGTCCGGAGATGACCATACTCTCCGAAATCGTCCCTGAAACACCACGCCACGTACTCGTGGATCTGATAGTGCAACTCGCCCACGTCTACCCAAACTTGAGTATAGTACCTAGTATATACTTCCCCGTTCCCTACGGGGTGTATTGTCCCGGTTCGCTCTACGTAATGCGAAATCCCAAAACGCACCGGAATGGTAGACATGTTAAGGCTGGGGGTGGTTTTATACAACAATAAGAATAATCTCAGTGAGTAATTCCCTAAACCTAAATTAGGCTAAAGTGCACATCCTGACGAGTACTAAATACCACACAAATCAAATTATAACTGACTCAGGCCCTCGGGCCTAAATCTAATTTTACTTGACCCTGCAGGTTAGACGATCTATAAATATAATCACGACCGTACCATAACGATTAGATCGCAGCACAAATACACATAACACTTAATCCCGACGTATGTAATGCACGTGTTCATGTTCGCACTCGTATCATGCCTCAACAATGTATTAATACACGCTTGCACGCTAGCACTCTGCCATCTATCAATTTCTCCTCCGACCCGCGTTAAACGCATCAGGTCTATCACTTCAAGATCGATCTCTGGCTCGCGTTAAACGTATCAGGCTCATGACACATAACCCGCGTAAAACGCATCAGGTTGGTCATCTTCCGGTAAACAGGGCATCGTCCCGCGTAACACGCCTTAGGACGGGTTCACTACCCCACGTAAAACGCATTAGGATTTATTGTGATCATACATTCACAAGCATCAATTTTTATTTGAACCCCGCGTAAAATGCATCATGGCATTTTAGGTGATCACAATGCACATGTCACTCGGGCACACTTGTAAATGAGCATGTCGTGCTAATGCTCGTGACACACATCCATGACTGCAATAATCACATTTGGGTAATCACACATTTCACAAAGAGCAAGTAATATCACCACACCACTTGTTCAATTCGTCACGCAATATGCTCAAACCACAATTCATTACACCCAACCACATATTAGTACAACCATGGAAATCAATTCAAGCAACCGTGTACGGTGCACAATTCACAAGCATAATCACACAATTAGTTCAACAAGGATTCGCGCATTCGAGGCCCACCAAGCTAATCCATTCCTAGTCCCGCTATACATGCGACATGGCATCATCTAATTAATCACAAACAAGGCTCAATTAGCCAGTCAATTGCACCCTGCGATCATTCCTGGTAATTGCACGGCTAAACCTCAAATGGATCGCGCCGCACCCAAATTAAATCCCGTCGTGGGCAGCCACTATACCGCAATTTCTAGACTAATAATTATCGCCAAAATGGTCCATTATGCTCCCCAAATATCATTCTAATTAGCCACTAAATCAGCCATTACCCGATCTATCAATTTCATCCACTAAGTCCACCATCTCATCCGAATCTCGGCACCTACGCTTCGCCACATCACAACACTATACGGGCCACTAAACTCTGATTAGTTAATCATTCTTAGTCACCAAAAACACCACAAAACCAACTCTTAATTATCTCCACAATTTAACCCCTAAATTATCCTAATTAACCTCTAAAACCCATCTAGAAATGCAAATTATCCTAATTAGGATTTAAGGTCAAACTCACCCGGTGTCCTAAGCTTCAAACCAAGCTAAACATGCGGCAATGGCGGCTGGACAGCGGCGGTCCCGCACCGGAACAGTGGCGGTGAGTGGCAACTCCGACGAATGGTGCGAACGGCGGCGACGAACTAGGCGATTCCACGGCTTAGAAAGGGGGAAAGGGACACGGCCAGAGAGTGAGGGACGGCTGGACAAAGCTGGGTGAGGTGGTGGTGGTGGTGGGACAGCTTCGGTGGCGGCACCGGCGCTCCGGCGAAGGCCTTCCACGGCCAAACAAGAGAGGAAGAGAGAGAGGAGTGATGGCTGGGGATGGAAGGGTTGCCGGCTAAGGTGAGGGGGACGGCGGTCCATAGTGATGGCACCGGCAACCTCGCGGCGAGTGACGAGGCGGCGCGGCGAGCCGGCGAACCGCGGCGACCAGGCGTGGCGAGCTCGCGGATTGCGGCGGTCGGGCGCAGTGAGCTTGAGCTATGGCTGGGCTAGCTCGCAGCGGTGATGGCGACGGTCGGAGTGGCGAAGATGATGGCGGCGATAGCCAGGTGCGGCTAGGCCACGACGGGCATGAAGGGCAACGGCGACGGCTTGCTGCCGCGCTCGTGAGGGAGAGGAAGAGGACGGTCGGGGCGGCGGCTGGCGGAGCGGCGTCGGGCGGAGGCGGAGGCCGGCCGAGCGGCGGTCGGGCTGTCTGGGTAGAACGAAGCAGAACCAGCCGGACGGGAGGAAGAGAGACAAAAAGTGGGGGCTGTGGCGGTAACGACATCGGCTGGGCGAGCAGAAGCAAAGGCGAAGCAGAACCAACCGGGCTCGGGGAAAGAAGAAGGAAGAAGAAGAAGAAAAGAAAAAGAAAGAAGGGAAAGAGGAGAGAGAAGAGAGAATGACAAGGGAGTTGGCCTGCATAGGCATGGGCAGATGGGACATAAGCAGGGAAAGACGTGCGCGGCAAGTGGGGCGCGCAGAGGAGAGAGAGAGAGAGAGAGAGAGAGAGAGAGAGAGAGAGAGAGAGAAAGAGAGAGAGAGAGAGAGAGAAATGAGGAAATAATTATTCAATCAAATAATTATTGCGATCTGACAGCCTAAATTCAAAATCGAAAGCGATCTACTGGTCCAAAATAAACCTCGAATATAATTAAGGGAGAAAGGCTAAATAAAATAACTCAAAAACACACTACGAGGGAGGTCTACCAATCCAAATTCGTATCTGGTCGAAAATTCACTTTCTCACTATACCTGACAATCTCGACGCTGGCCACAATAATATCGACACCATCCAATTTATTTTGTCCCAAAACTCCCGAAAATCGACTGCCAAATTCGAGGTCTAAATAACGGCCAAATTCGATCGAGTGCAATTCTAGCAAAATCTCTATTTTAAAAACAAGAGCCCGAGAGTGATCAGTTCCCGAGCGAGATTCTATTATAAGTGCACTAACGAATTACACGTTTATTAAATCCCAAAATTGAGTCAAAATCCGAGATGTCACAACTCTTCCCCCCTTACAAAAATTTCGCCCTCGAAATTTACAATCCAAACCCAACTACTCAAACAAATGGGAGTATTGGTGTCGCATCACCTCTTCACTTTCCCATGTGGCGCCTTCCGTCCTGTGATGTTCCCAAATAACCTTGACCAACAGGATCGTCTTGGTTCTCAAAACCTGTTCCTTCCTGTCTTCGATCGGAACTGGCTTCTCCACGTGCGACACCCTGTCGTCCACGTCTATTACCTCATGATTCAGCACGTGGGTCGGATCCGGTTCGTACTTCCTCAACATCAATACGTGAAAGACGTTATGAACTTGTGACAAATTTGGCGGTAAAGCTAGGCGGTATGCTAATATTCCGATCATTTTCAAAATCTCAAATGGGCCTATGTACCTTGGACTCAGCTTTCCTTTCTTGCCAAACCGAGATAGCCCTCTCATCGGTGAGACTTTAAGAAATACATGGTCATCAACTTGAAACTCCAACGGTCTACGCCTTTAATTTGTGTAACTTTTCTGACAGCTCTGAGCTGTTCTCAACCTTTCCCGGATAATCTTTATCATTTCCACCGACTGTTGAACTAACTCAAGACTTATTATACTTCTTTCTCCCACTTCATCCCAACACAACGGTGTTCTGCAAGCCCTGCCATATAATGCTTCGAATGGTGCCATTCTGATACTCTGCTGGTAGCTATTGTTGTAGGCGAATTCGACCAAATGCAGCTGTTCCTCCCAACCACCTTTAAAATCCAAAACTCATGCTCGCAGCATGTCTTCCAATGTCTGAATCGTCCTTTCAAACTAGTCATCCGTCTGAGGATAATAGGTCGTACTGAATTGCAACTTAGTCCCCATGGCCAATTGCAGACTTTTTCAAAAATTCGCAATAAACCGGGGATCGTGGTCCGATGTGATTGATACCGGTACTCCATCAAAACGTACTATCTGACATACATATAATTCTGCCAACCTTTCTAGCTCAAAGACCTTTCGCACTGCTAGGAAGTGCGCTGACTTGGTCAATCTATCCACTATTACCCAAATAGAGTCGTGCCCCCTCTGGCTCCTTGGCAGTCCCGTCACAAAGTCCATTGTAATGTGCTCCCATTTCCATTCTGGGATTTCCAACGGCTGCAACATTCCACCAGGTTTACAATGTTATGCCTTCACTTGTTGGCACGTCAAACACTTAGCCACATGCTTGGCCAATTTTACTTTCATTCCATTCCACCAATAGTACTGGCGAAGATTCTAGTACATCTTAGTGCTGCCCGAGTGAATACTATAGTTGCTCCTATGAGCCTCTGACAAAATCTCTTCCTTAAGCTCCAAATCGTTAGGCACGCACAATCGTCCTTGAAATTTAAGAATTCCATCTTCGGACACTTGAAAATCTGGTTTCCTCTTAGCATCAATCATACTCAAAATTTTCTGAATCTTAGGGTCCGTAGACTGCAACGCCTTAATCTTGGCTTGTACTTCCGGCCCAATCCTCAATGTCGCCATCAGACTGGAGAGGTGTCCAACCTCGAACTTAAATTCTGAATCCCACGTTCCTTCCAGTAAAATCCATTCTTTAACCAACAAATGCGCGATACTCGATTTCCTGCTCAAGGCATCCGCTACCCGGTTGGCCTTCCCGGGGTGGTACAATATATCGCAATCATAGTCCTTCAGCAATTCCATCCAGCGTCTCTGCCTCATGTTCAATTCCTTCTGAGAAACAAGTACTTGAGACTCTGATGGTCCGTATAGATCTGGAATCTTTCTCCACACAAGTAGTGCCTCCAAATCTTAAGCGCGAAAATAATGGCGACCAATTCCAAGTCGTGGGTCGGGTACTTCATCTCATGAGGTCTTAATTGTCGCGATGCATAAACAACCACCCGACCATGTTGCATTAGCACGCAACCTAATCCTTTGAGCGAAGCGTCACTGTAAATTTCATACCCGCCCGATCCTGAAGGAATCGTCAACACTGGCGCCGTCGTCAACCTCTGCTTCAGCTCCTGAAAACTCTCTTCGCACTTTTTGGTCCATTCAAACTTAGTCTCCTTCTTAAGCAATCTTGTTAATGAAGTGGCTATTGCTGAGAATCCTTCCGCAAACCTCCAATAATAACCAGCCAGTCCTAGAAAGCTTCGAACCTCAGTAACTGTTGTCGGTCTCGGCCAATCCACTACTGCTTCAATCTTTGCCGGATCCACGAAGATTCCTTCTCCGGAAATTATATGTCCAAGAAACGCTACTCGGTTCAGCTAAAACTCGCACTTGCTAAACTTAGCATATAGTGCGTGCTCCCTTAACGTCCATAGAACCTTTTCCAAATGTACTTCGTGTTCCTCGGGACGTTTTGAATACACCAAAATGGTAATTGCACGGCTAAACCTCAAATGGATCGCGCTGCGCTCAAATTAAATCCCATCGTGGGCAGCCACTATACCGCAATTTCTAGGCTAATAATTATCGCCAAAATGTTCCATTATACTCCCCAAATATCATTCTAATCAGCCACCAAATCAACCATTACCCGGTCTATCAATCTTCATCCACTAAGTCCACCATCTCATCCGAATCTCGGCACCTACGCTTCGCCACATCACAACACTATACGGGCCACTAAACTCTGATTAGTTAATCATTCTTAGTCACCAAAAACACCACAAAATCAACCCTTAATTATCTCCACAATTTAACCCCTAAATTACCCTAATTAACCCCTAAAACCCGTCTAGAAATGCAAATTATCCTAATTAGGGTTTAGGGTCAAATTCACCCGGTGTCCTAAGCTTCAAACCAAGCTAAACACGCGGCAATGGCGGCTGGACAATGGCGGTCCCGCACCGGAACAGTGGCGGCGAGTGGCAACTCTGACGAATGGCGCGAACGGCGGCGACGAACCAGGCGATTCCACAGCTTAGAATGGGGGAAAGGGACACGGCCAGAGAGTGATGGATGGCTGGACAAAGCTGGGTGAGGCGGTGGTGGTGGCGGGACAGCTTCGGCGGCGGCACCGGCGCTCCGGCGAAGGCCTTCCACGGCCAAACAAGAGAGGAAGAGAGAGAGAGGAGTGATGGCTGGGGGTGGAAGGGTTGTCGGCTAAGGTGAGGGGGACGGTGGTCCACGGTGACGGCACCGGCGACCTCGCGGCGAGCGACGGGGCGGCGCGGCGAGCCGCCAAACCGCGGCGACCAGGTGTGGTGAGCTCGCGGATTGCGGCTGCCGGGTGCGGTGAGCTCGAGCTGTGGCTGGGCTAGCTCGCGGTAGTGACGGCGACGGTTGGAGTGGTGGGGACGATGGCGGCGACAGCCAGGTGCGGCTGGGCCCCGACGGGCGCGATGGGCAGCAGCGACGGCTTACTGCCGCGCGCGCGAGGGAGAGGAAGAGGATGGTCGGGGCGGCAGCTGGCGGAGCGGCGTCAGGTGGAGGCGGAGGGCGGCCGAGCGGCGGTCGGGCTATCTGGGCAGAACGAAGCAGAACCAGCCGAACAGGAGGAGGAGAGACAGAAAGTGGGGGCCGTGGCGGTGGCGACGTCGGCTGGGCGAGCAGAAGCAAAGGCGAAGCAGAACCAGCCGGGCTCGGGGAAAGAAGAAGGAAGAAGAAGAAGAAAAGAAAAAGAAAGAAGGGAAAGAGGAGAGAGAAAAGAGAATGACAGGGGAGTTGGCCTGCATAGGCATGGGCAGATGTGACGTAAGCAGGGAGAGACATGCACGGCAAGTGGGGCGCGCAGAGGAGAGAGAGAGAGAGAGAAGTGAGGAAATAATTATTCAATCAAATAATTATTGCGATCCGACTGCCTAAATTCAAAATCGAAAGCGATCTACCGGTCCAGAATAAACCTCGAATGTAATTAAGGGACAAAGGCCAAATAAAATAACTCAAAAATACACTACGAGGGAGGTCTACCGGTCCAAATTCGTATATGGTCGAAAATTCACTTTCTCACTATACCTGACAATCTCGACGCTGGCCACAATAATATCGACACCGTCCAATTTATTTTGTCCCAAAACTCCCGAAAATCGACTGCCAAATTCGGGGTCTAAATAACGGTCAAATTCGATCGAGTGCAATTCTAGCAAAATCTCTATTTTAAAAATAAGAGCCCGAGAGTGATCAGTTCTCGGGCGAGATTCTATTATAAGTGCACTGACGAATTACACGTTTATTAAATCCCAAAATTGAGTCAAAATCCGGGATGTCACAGATTATTTATAAAGAGAATGACAAAAGTCAAATTGAGTTTTCGTAAAATTGACCATCACGTTATTTTAGAATTATGAGCTACATAATAGGGTAATAGAAGAAGGAAAGGCGGCACTCAAAGAATATATGGAGGCACAGGTGCGTATCCCCCTGAATATATAGGTGCCTTATGATTTTGTTTTCTTAAAGCACGAAACGGTCTTATAATGTAGTCAATGAATTGTCACTGTTATTCAGAAAATCAAAAGTCATTGTACCGGGAAAATAATCGCGTCAAAGGCAAAAAAAGAAAAGAAAAGGACAAAATACCATGTAAAATTGTGAACGAGGGGACTGCATTGAAGATGGAAGGTCCCCGGCAGTCTTAGACCATACTGACTTCTTTTTCTGCATTAAATAGGTCAATTGGTTGTATATTATTGCAGGAAAAATATAATTTGATATTTTGATATAGAATTTAGCTTTCTAATTATAATGGTCATTAATGGCCAAAACTGTAGTGAAAGTGTTTAAGATAATATTATCCAAAGTAAATAAAACAACGGGTGAATGCAACGAATCTGCAAAGTCCAAGTGCACTGCGAAAAGAGAAAAGCCATGCCGCAGAGTTTAGCTGCAGTGTAATCCTACACAGTTTATTAATATTGAAACTTATTTTTACAGGTTCAAGTTTCAATCTTTTGTACATATTTATGCTAATAAGCATTAAATAGAGTATAAAAAATCAAACCTCCGCAAAACTTATTTTTATTAAATAATCATTCAAATGGTTATTTGATATAAGTACCAATCCATGTGTGATATGAACTTCACTTCTTAGAGGTCATCTGTCCAAGCAACTCGAAAACCGTTGCCATATTTAAGTGTTGCAGTGAATTTGCTCCGATACAAGTATGGCAGCCAATCTTGTTCTATCTTAAAATGCAGTATCAAATGTATTTTCAAGTATCTCATGACTTCCGAATATCAAGCCCTTTCAAACAAGATGGAATTTCTCCAAAAAGATAATTATTCGAGAGATCCACTATGGTCATATCTTGGAGTTGACATATTTGCGGAGGCATATAACCTTCAAAAAAAATTATTTCCTTTCAGAAGAAATATATAATAAAAAGTTAAATAACAATTAATAAAAAAGAAAGAAAATAATAATAATAAAAGGCTCCAATTCGGTCATGATTGGAAGGGCCTTGTCCGATTCTCGCAGCCCACAGCTAATCCACAAGAGCAGCCCAGGGCAAACCTAATTTTTTGGATAATTTTCTCATAGACTTTTTATGCACGTAATTTTTTGTTCGCTCAACGACTTGAAAACTAAATTAGTAGTTTAGGATTTTCCTTTCTATAAGTGGTTATTTACAAAGAGATTGACAGAGGCTAAAGTGAATTTTGGATATTTTATTTATAAAAACCAACCATCGCGTTGTTTATTATTATGAGCTCGATAATGGCATAATAGAATGAATAAGTTTTATATAAGAATTCATAACGAATCACAATAATTTGTAAAAAAGAAAACAATAAGAGGATGAGGAAAGACAGCACCCAAAAGAACGTACGTTTTTTCTAAATATGTAGGTGCGTATGAATATATGATTTATTTGATTAAATTACGAAAGTATGTTTCAAACCATACTTTCGTGTTGTGAAAATAATCCTGGAAAAGAGATAAAAGAAGAAGTAGAAGACAAAATAACATGTAATTGTAAACGAGGGGACTGAACTGAAGAGGGAAGGTTCCCGACAGCCTTAGACCATGCTGAGTTTTTTTCTGCATTCTATAGGTCAATTAACCGTATATTATTGCAGGAATAATATAGTTTATATTTTAACATATAATTTAGCTTTCTAATTTTATTGGTCATTAATGGCCAAAACTGTAGTGTAAGTGATTAAGATAATATAGTCCAAAGTAAATAAAAACAGTGGGTTAATGCCAAGAATGTGCAAAGTCCATGAGTAGCGCGTAAAGAGAAAAGCCATTCTGCAGAGTTTACCTACCGTATATAATCAGAATATCCTACACAGTATATTAATCTTAAAACTTATTCTTACAAATTCATGTTTCTATCTTATATACATAATTATGCTCAGAAACATTAACAGAATATAAAAAAAATCAAAGCTCTGCAGAACTTATTTTTATTTAATAATCACTCAAATGGTCATCTGATATATAATATAAACTAGTACCTGCATATTGCTCAACAATCTCTTATCCAAGTACCAATCCATATGTGAGATGAACTTCACTTCTTCAAGTTCATCCGTCCAAGCAACTCGAAAACCATCACCATATTCAAGTGAATGAATTTGCTCCTATGCAAGCATGGCAGCCAATCTTCTTCTATCTCAAAATGCAACATAAAATGTGTTTTTGGGTAGCCGATGACTTTTGAATGTCAAACTTTTTCAAACAAGATGGAATTTCTCCAGAAAGATAATTATACGAAAGATCCACTATGGTCATATCTTGGAGCTGACATATTTGTGGAGGGATTGAACTTTCAAAAAAAAATTATTTCCATTCAGAAGAAATATATAATAAAATTTTTAATTATTTCCATTCTGCATCTATCATTCCCTCTCGATAGCGTCACTTACAACCACCGGTAGCCGCCTGATCGCCACCAGTTACGCCGCCGTGAAGAGGCTCCGTTCGCTCCTTTTTCAAAATCATCGCTGCTGCCGAAGTATTCAATCTAGGTCTATTCCTCCCTATGACGGTTCTAGGTCCCTGCGTTACTGTCCATTGCGATCTCTCTCGTTCAGGCGATCATCAATCTCGACCAGAGACGGCTCTGGCAACGTAGCCCTCTTCCATGCTCTGTTTTGGCTTCAGCTGAGCATGTTTCGGGGCATGATCGTTTATCACCTGTCCACCGATTCGTCGATTTTGTCTCTGATAATGTTTAAATGAACACCTCACTTTATACTCCTCCCCGAATTGTTGAATGTTCTGTCCCCAGCACTTCGAATTTCATGTTCATCAGGTGTTCGATGTTTTGCCCAAGTGAATTCCAGTATTGATTTGCTGCTTCTGTTATTAGTCAATCTGAGAGTATTCTAGTGCGATTTTCATGATTATTATTTGACGCATCGATCCTAAGATATGATTCCTGATTTCTTGCTTGCTGGTCGAGAACCATCACGCATGAGGCCAGTCCAATCTCGGTCATTCTCTATATTGGCGTCAAGCTGTGAACATCTGCTTGCTCCTGTACATGTTGACATCTTGCCTCTCGCCTCGAATTCATGTACACCGGATTTGTTTCGCAAGAGAGAGAAGGTGAATGCAAATCGGAGTATTCGAGAGAGTATGGATTTGGATTTTCTGGTTCGTTGTTCTGAAAGTTGATATATCGTTAATTAACCAGCTTCGTTTGAGTTCCCTACTGTTTTTTGGTGGTGGACGCATAGAAGGTACACTTTTAATTGGATTTGGCTTTTCTGGTTCGTTGTTCTGAAAATCATGCAGGCCTTCTGTTTTTTCGTTCTTGAGTTTCGCTAGGTGATTATCTTTTAGTAGGTAGTTTTTTCTTCAGCTAGAATCAGATTTTGACTCGCACTTCGAAACTAGGTTAAGGGGGTCATATCCTGGAGCTCAAATGACAAAGTTCTGTATATTATTTGCTCGACTCATATCGGGTTACTTTACTATGCTTTGGACTTTGTCGTTTTTTATGTGATTGAGTAATATAAGGTTTTAAGTTTAGCTCGCAAAATTTTTAACCCAGGGCTCATAACAAGTCCATGTGTGTTTTTTGCCCGACTCGTGTTGGGTTCATTTTTCGCATTTTGCTTTCATGGTCCGTTCTTTTGTGCTTTATGCCGTCTGGCATGTGTCTTTTATTATTTTGATGTGATATGATTATTGACTCATATGATTGATTGACAAATGCCTTTGCCAATAAGCATCATTAGACAACTAAATAGAACATAATTAGCAACATAAAACGAATAAGACCACGTAATTCACTTTTTTGCATTAAAACGAGTTTACATACTTAAAGAGCGCTAATTAAATGTTAGCGTAACCAAGTCACTGAACTTAGATTCCCATTGGACATACCGCTAAACCCGTTCCACTCAAGAGAGCCATTAGGGAGGGTTGCGACAGGTTCTTCATCAAGTAAATCACAAAGGTGGGGCTCAGGCTATAGGTGTAGGGCAGTGGTTCCGCAATTTGGATACCGTTGTCATCCCATCTACGATTCATGCCTTTGTCCTCAAATTGGAGTAATTCCTGGTGCCCAATCCTTTATGTTAGTAGGATTCTTCAAACGGTTAAACCTTATTGGTTTGATGTTGCGGGTTGCATCAAACAGATAATTCACGTTTGGTGTAACATTTACAAAAATTTGTGAACACCGAATTAGTTTTGGTGGGGAATAAACTATTCTCTCTCAATTCTTAGCCAAATCAAATCTCCTAATATTCAAATTAGCAAAACAAGGAATACAATATGAACATTCTAAGAATGTCGAGCATTCAAAATGCAGAGTCAAGGCTCAAATGCTTACAATCCTATTACACAAAGGTTCTCCACTGTTTCATCATATTTTTCCATCACATAAAGCATAGAAGAACAATCTCTACTAGGGAAACGATGGGATAAGTTTACGAACGAGCTTGAACAACACGTACCGATAGTATGAGTTTAGGTAGAGAAAAAGAACCACCCCAAGGAACGCCACCACATATGATCCTGCAAAACTCCATAGGAAGGCTTCTTTCCAGGAGTCATCCTCCCCGGCATGATTAAAAGAAGGCACTATACCGTGTCCCTGATTTGATCCATCACAGCTTCTTAATGGTGGTCCACAAAGAAGAGGGTTACCTTCATAACTAGCTTCACCAAAAGTTCCAAATTGGTATTTTGGGTCTGGTATCTTGCCTGACAAGTTGTTGTGAGCCACACTAAAATCTGACAATCTGTAGAGCTCTATTAGTTGTGGGGGGATGAGACCGGTTAAGTTGTTGTTGGACAGGTCCAAGCTCTCTACATTCTTTAAATTGGAAAACGTTTTTGGGATTGGTCCCATCAAATAATTGTGTGACAAGTTCAATGCTAGAAGTTTACTCAAGTAGCCAAACTCGGGAGGAATGAGGCCCATCAAATTGTTCTGCGAGAGATCCATTCCCGACATGAGTTGTAGAATGTTTCCCTTATATAATTCCAACCTTCTCTTTGTCATGAAGTTTACTTCTTCTGCTCCATCTAAATAAGAAAACCTTCCCCCTCCACCATAGGAATTTAATAGTGAGAATCTGCTCTTATACATGTATTGATCCACATCATCTAACTCATAGAGAGTGGTATCAAATGCGTCTGTAGATACCCCATCATTTCCAAATGTCATATCTTTCAAACAAGAAGGAATTTGTCCAGAAAGATTATTCTTGGAGAGATCTAATATGCTCATATTTTTCAACAGACATAGATCCAGAGGGATTGAACCTTTAAATTTGTTTCCTTGCAGTAGAAGAACCTTCAAGTTTCGAAGTGAACCGATCCAGTTGGGGACCTTACCTGACAATGCATTGTGTCTAAGATCCAGTGTGACAATCAATGAAGCTCCAAAAATAAACTCAGGAAAATGCCCAGCAAGCATGTCATTTGTTAAATGCAAGAACCTTATAAATGTAAAGTTGGCACAATGGGGTATATTCGGCCCAAGATTGTTACTTGAAAGGTCTAGACGAGTGAGATCCTTTAAGTTGCACAAGCTCAACGGTAAAGGACCTTCCAATAAATTACTCGACAGCATAAGCACACTCAAGTAATTACTATCTCCAATCCAATTGGGAATCGTTCCGGATAGAGAATTATTACTTACATCCAAAACTTCCAAGTAGGAGCTCTTTAAAATGTCAGATGATATGTCCCCTGTGAAACGATTGCTATCTAGATACAAATGTTCCAAGTTTGGCAAGCTAGAATTCCTCGGTAGCATTTGGCCTTCCAAATTATTGCATGACAGTTTCAATAGACGAAGAAACTTCCAATTTTTAGCCAGTGTCTCTGGTATCTCTCCCGTGAAGCCATTATTCGACATGTCCAATGTTACTAGTTCTTCCATATTGCCAATTGAGGGAGGGATTCTACCTTTCAAATAGTTGTATGACACGTTCAAATATTGCAAATTCGGGAGAGTAGAACCAATCTTAGATGGAAGCTCTCCTTCAATAATATTAGTAGACATATCGAACCACCTCATGTTGACAAGACTCAAATTGGAAGGCAAATGAAAAGAACCTGACAAATTGTTGCCCGTGAGTTCCAACTGATGTAGATTTACATTGTTGCGCAATATCCAATTTGGGAAATTTCCGATCATTCCATTGTGGCTGAGTTGCACATCTCTCAAGTCGAATTGTTCTTTCAAAAAGCTGGGAATTACGTTATTTGCGTCTTTGTTGAGCACACAATTTGACAAACCAAATGCCTTCAGTTGAAATGGAGGAAACCAAGTGGGCTCTTCTGTATTTACTTCGAGACGATAATTGTTGTTGAGGAGGAGGAATACCTCAAGGTTAGAAGTATTAGCCAAGGAAGCAAGCGAAAGTGAGCCTTCAAAAGCATTCCCAGAAAACGCAATATATCCAAGTGATTTGAGATTAGAGAGGAGAGATGATGGAATGGCCCCGCAAAAATTGTTATATTGTACGTCAAGCACGCGAAGAGAGGTCAAATTGCATAAGCATAAAGGAAGAGGACCCCAAAATCCATTACTATGGATATCCAACTCCTCAAGGTTCCTCAATCCGCACAAGCCTGTTGAAGTGGAGAATGCAACTGTCAGTATTATCGTCAAATTGTAGTTGTATGATTGAAACACTCAAGATCATGGTTTGCATCGAGAATGGAGGATAGAACGTGGGTATCTATATATTATTGAACTCTTCCACAATTATAGGGTATAATGTTATACAAATTTTTTAATTATCCTCTACCATCATATAATTTTGAGATAAACATGAACGACAATGTTATAGAGCCCTTGTCAATCAATATTTTCTTCAATAAACCGTTTGTGTTAATGGATTGGGTATTCTTGATTTGCTAACTTTCATTTGTATATAAAAGAAAGACATGTTATCATCTCATTTAGATCATTTTAAGTCATTTGTTTGTTTTGTATGGGTTATCAAGTCATGTAATACTTCATCGATCTTTTAATATCATTTATTTGTTAAATAGAGCAAAAATGCTTTGTGAAATCGTTATCCATACTGGATTCAACTTACTTTGTTCTTATCACTTAAAGTGCTAGGAATTATACCAAATATAAGAGTTTGCTTTTACCGGATATAATGTTCTAACTATAATTATACACTTAATTTTATAGATTTATGATAATTCGCAACAGTATAATATAACTCTCTAAACATATCATTTTCATTTTGTAGACTTTTTATAATAATTGATATATTTTTCTATTAATTTGGAAATAGTTAATTTTGTATATTCTAATATTAATTTATTTTTAAACTAAGGAATTAATGTTTCTTTATGAACGATAATTTTTTTATTAGTCCGCTAAAACCATTTATTTGTCAAATATTGATATGATTAAATATTTTTTAAAGTGACCATAAAAAATAAATTATTGAATGTAGCTCGCATGTGAGCGTCCCATGTATGTCAACTCCGTGCTCTCTTTACTCACACAGCACATACGTACGTACGTACGTACGTACGTACGCACATATATCAATTGGATATGTATAAGAATATATGAAAATATATCAATTGAATATGTTTCATCAAAATATGTATGAAATTAGAGATTTGATAAATCTAAACATTTTCTAAACTGATAATAAAAAAAATTACCGAGTAAAACTTGCATGTGAGTGTGTCTTGTGGTTTGACCTTGCATGAGTTTTAGCAATATTATATATATATAGAACCCACTTCGGTATCATCATTACATGATCAACTTACATAAACATTGTGGTTTTAGTTAATTCAGCCTAATATTAAGAAGGTATGACATTTATTGGTTGCAATAAATAGTAATATATAGTTTTAAAAAATTTGGAAACAAAATGGTGTCTTTAATGTTTTTATGTTGTAGTATCCATGTACTAGTTAGTTATAATGTAGTTTTGAGTTTTGAGAAAGGCTAGCAGCCATTTATGAAATGATGTCTTGTTATGATATTTACATACATTAAAAATTGGCAAGAAGTGCCCTGCCTAAAATGTACTAAGCATATAAAGACGAATATTTCACTGCTATTTTTTAATCATATACATGGTAACAATAATGATAATGTTGAAGAAGCTGCATATGCAGGAAGAAATGGAAGAATAATTTCGAAATTTGTTCATTCTATCAAACAACCAGCAAATGAGAAATCAAAGATCTGCCATTGAAGTTTTTAGGCTTCATGGCTTAGTTGAATTTATTAACGCTTGCAATCCTAGAAGTTTAACTACCACTGTGGTTTAACCCGTATTTTGATTCCTGAGTAACTTTTGTATTTCATTTGGTTATGATTATTGTACAAAATTTTAACTCCTTCAGTATATTGTTATTTCAGACTATTTGTATATTTTTAGCAATAACTCCTTGTATCTGTTATGTTATCACCCTATTGTTCAGATTGGCCAGGAAAAAAGTAGCACAAAAGTAAAAAGCATAGAGATTAAACGTAACAATTTTCAAAGATCGGGGATTAAATTGAAAATGATCAAAATTTGAAAGGTCATCGACATCATGATCCCACAATTAAGACTTTGAGCATGACATAGGTTTACTTATGGTCAAACAACTGCATGTGCTTCTATGACATTGCTTAAATAATTATAAGTGGTTTGCGCTAAGAAATTTGAAGAAAATGTGCGGCCAAAATGTAATATCTAGAGGACGTCAAATATAATGCAGTCATGCCGTTTATATTCAAGACAATCTTAACTTGTCTTATTTTAGAAAGGTGATAGGTTACCAATAATAGTTAACGAAAGCATTTTCACAGAAGTACCTTCCAGTAATTTCGAAGCATTCAATCCACAATATCTGATGACTAAGGCCTTTAGAGATGTTATCCTCATAATGTCCGTGAGGGCATCATTGACCAACTTGTTCCCAGTAAGATCCAACACCTCCAGATTCACACCTGTAATTGACTAAAGGTTCTCAACATCCGACAGTATGTATCAAGGCACGGTCTTCTATTTTACATGTACCTTCAAGCTGATTAGAAGACATATTTTGGGCCCGCGTTGAAGTTTCCTTGTACAATGAGGGGACTCGTTGTAGATGATTGATACCAAGAGACAGTTTCTTCAATTTCTTGAGGTGTAGTGTTCCATTTATATCTAATTATGGAAAGATCCATGCACAATGGTTAATTAATTATCAACATAAATTAGATGTCTAACTATCTTCAATATATCGCGAATAACTAGAAAAAAGGACATCACAAGTGCCTTAATTTTTGTATGGCACTTACTTAAGTGCCATAATTTTTCTTCCGATCACTTGAGTGTCATAACTTATGTACAAAGCTCATTTGAGTGCTATAACTTTTTTTGCAATCACTTGAATGTCATATAACTTTTCTTTTAGTCAATTGAGTGTCACAACTTTTCAAAAATGTTCGCCACTTGTGCTATGCCATATCGAATTTTTGGTACAAGGTTGATCATTTTTAAAAAAAATTAATTATATTTTTGTTCAATATATCTTCAAAGTAACTTAATTCTATTTTTGTTCTTCGCACTTATCATAGTCATGGAGATGGGTCTCGTTATTAATTTATGATGTATGCAATCAACTAAAGAATTGCATCATTTGTGCAATCATGTGTTTGTCATTACTTCACTCAATCTACTTTGTGGTATTTAGCACCCTCGCATGATTACGATAAGTAAACGATTACTTAGAAACATGATTGAAATAAGTAAAATGAAACAAATAACTGAGGGAGGGAGCGAGGTTGACCTGAAAGAGCATTATCAGTTAAGTCCAACTCTTGAAGTTCCTCCAGAGGAAGGAATAAAGACGCGTCAAGAACCCAAGGCCTACGCAGACCGGAGTCATCACGTCGTGTTAGGTACAGATCTAGTCGAGTCACCCGCAGACTAGTGTTATCGCACTCAACGCGGTTCCAACGGCAACAGTCACCATCACCGTCGTGCCATGACGAAAGAGTAGACCCATTCGGGTGATTGAAGGCGGCCTTAATCTTGAGGAGTGCATTCCTCTCTTCTTCCAAGCACCCCATGCTTCCTCCACTTCCCATCGATACCAACAACACCCAAGTCCACATACACCATAAAAGACACTTCATGTTTATCTGTAATGGTGTTTTGTGAGTTTTATGTTTCTCCGCTTCACCATGTGCAAACTTACGAGGGTCATGTACTTGATTTATATATGCAGGATTTTTCCCCCTTGAGTGGTCATCACGATTGGACCTACTCCACGAAACAGCCATGGGCAGTTGAAGTTAATTATAAGATATACGGAATATAGACTCAAAGTCTGCTGGGGCCAATTCCACGAACCCCGTGATTATCGCAGTTGACTTGACCTAGAAGTTCTCCAAAAGAGAGAGATCAATGTTATAAAATGATAAAAAATTATTATTAGCAAATCAACAAAAAAAATGTGCCCAGGAATTACTTTGCAAAAAAAAAAGAAAAAAAGAGAGAGATAAATAACTAAGGTTTGATATTGTTAAATTTTAGTGCAAGTGTTGTTTTGCCAAGACATATCAAATAAATTGGTTTTCGTTTTTTTTTTTTTTTGGTAAGGAAATAAATTGGTTTTTGTTTGGACTCATTGAAGGAAAAAAAAAGGCAAGTTTTAGCAATTTGATAAAGTGATCAAGACAATACAGGTCAACATTCCGTATATCTTATAATTAACTTCAAGTATCAATGAATGCAAAATTGATTAACAGTCTACAGAAAACATATTCTTAAGTTCGTGCAACACGTGAATACCTTACTATTATTAAATAATAATATTTTTGCTGCCATGCCAAGATAGAAGCAAAATCATTGACACCAACACCATAAAATAAATCACTAGGATTTGCTTCAGTAGCCACATTTCCTATGTGGGAAGGAGGAGGTAGAAAGTTCGATTCCTCATATTCTCAGGGGAACTAGAGGTGGAGATGTGTAATTTCATATGTGAATTTCAATTCCGGCAGAGCGAAAGTCTGAGAGTGAATTGAGAGTTAGAATAGGAAAAAAAATTACACGAAACAATTATGGGCAAAGTCCAATCTACTGGAGCCAATTCAAGGGAACCCATAAATAACGCCGTTGACTTGACGTGAACTTCTCTAAATAGAAATGTCAAGATTATAAAATTAATATTTGAAAAAATGATTAAAAATGATTATTAGCAATCAACCAAAAAAAAAAAAAAGAAATCGGTGATTTCATCTTTATAAAAGAAAAATATGAGTGCAGACATCGCTTTGCAAAAAAAAAGATGAGATAAATAACTAAGACATGATTTTGTTAATTTTCAGTACAAGTATTTTTTTGTAAAGAAATATCAAATAAAGGGGTATTTGTTTGGACTCACTGAATTGGAAAATAAGGCAATTTTGATCAATTTGATAAAGCGATCAAGACAACACCGATCAATATTCTATATATCTTGCAATTAATTTGAAGTATCAATGACTACAAAATTGATTAACTCTCAGTATTTAGAATAACAATTTTTGCTTCCAAGCACCCTATCCACTTCCCTCCGACATCGACACCACCCAAAAGTCCACCTGCACATGTTCGGTACTAATGGAGGACACTTAATTTTCTGCTGGGGACCTCTTCAATTCAGAGATGCGACACATCTTATCCTTCCACGCGGCAATTAAAGCTTGTCATGACCTCGAAATTTTCCAAGTTTAAGTTGCAAACCATTCATAAAGTTAGCTGGGAATTGAAGACGTGAAAATGATAGAAAAGAAGGCGGGCACCACAGCTGATTCAATCAATATGACATAAAACCAATCAAGTTCTTCATGGAAATTGAATCTTCAATAATAACGTTGGACGCAATAATGTATGTGGAAATCTATGTAGTTTATCATGTGGTCTGCAAATCACTTGCGCTCAATGGATATGATCATTTACATTATATGAGTCCTATGTCAAATCACTTATTTTATTAGTCAAAAGACCTTGAACTTATATGTTCCGGGTCCATGTGCAAAAGTTGTTGGAAATCTAATTCACAAATAGGAATAAGTGCACTAAAAGTTTTAAATCTGTTTAAAAAATGCAATTTAGCCCTTAAACTTTCAAAAAATTCAATCAAGTCTTAAAATTTGTTAAATCGGTGTAATCAAATCCCTCAGTAAACTTATCGTAAAAATGTAATTAACTCCTTAAACTTTCAAAAAATACAAAAAATTCTTAAATTTTGTTAAATTTGTATAATCAAATCCTTCAGTTAACTTTATCTAGTTTTACTAACGAAAGATCTTGACGTGACTTTTTTTTCTATTATTTTCCTAAGAAAGTGTGGCATCGATGTGGTGTCTGTCAAGCACCATATTAAGAAGAAACTGGAAAATCTAAAAAGAAAAAGGATAACAAGATTATTTTTAAAATAAAAAAGTATAAGCATTAAAAAAATAAAAAGCTAAGAATTTATGGGGGAACAAAAAAACACCTTGCTGCACGAGTCTCGTCAAGCTTGGCCATGACCACCAACTTCCAGCCAATCTATTTTGATTGGCTGTGGAATTACTTCCTCCTTGTCTTCTTGTCATTGTTGTCCTTCTTTTTGTCAATTTAAAATGAATTATATTTTAACCATAATTTTAATTTATTTATGCAAATGTATGCTTTAATTGATTTTTATTTTTCAAATTTCCGTATTAGGGAATGTAATGGTGATCTTATTACGACATGTCTTTAAGAGAGTTTTCTTTTTATTTATTTATTTCATCCAATCATCTCATTGTGTGAATATGAAAAACAACTATTAAGAAAGAGTTTGGCGTTAATATGCAAAATAAAAATGAAATTTTTATGAATATTTAATTTTCTTTAATAGTTTTGATGTTCAATTTTTATTTGTATTTTTCTTGACAATCAATTCATAAAGTCGCTCAACAACAATGTGAAAAAGAACTAGATTTTCTAGAAAATTCACTCTTCGAGAAAGCTCATTTTTACAATGGAAAATTTTAAAAATAAAAATTCAATGCTTGTTTAATATGCATGGCAATACCCACTTAAAATTTAAAAAACAATCCGGGAATATCTTGTGAGAGAGAAAGAAAGCTGATCTTGTTTCTTTATTGTTTCTCTTTTTGTTGTCGGGAGTAAGAAGTAGATTTTTTTAACTTCTTATTTTTATTTTAAATCTATTCCCTGATCACTTTTTTGTTTCGGAAAAAAAAATGTTGGCAAACATACTCTTAAACAGCTTCCACTTCGGCTTCCACTTTCTTCCAACATCGACACCACCCCAAGTCCACACTCACATGTTCAGAACTAATGAAGGACACCTAATTTTCTGCTGGGGACCTCTTCAAGTCAAAGATGCGAACACATCTTATCCTCCCATGCGGTCATTAAAGCTTATCATTGACCCGGAAATTTTCCAAGAAAAAGTGCGCAAACCATTTCAAATTAGTTGACAATTGAGGACATGAAAATGATAGAGAAGAACGCGGGCACCATAGCTGGTTCAGTGTAAAGCCAATCAAGGTTCATAGTGGAAATTGAATGTTCAATAATAACCGTGGACGCAGGAGCCTATGTGGAAATCTATTAGTTTATTGTGTGGTCCGCGGATCACATTTGCTCAATGGATTTGATCCATTACAATGTGTGGGTCATATGTTGAATCACTTGATTTATTAGTTAGATGACGGTGATTTTATATGTTTCGGGTCCATGTGCAAAAGTTATTGAAAATCTAATCTACAAATAAGAATAAGTGCACTAAGAGTTTTAAACTTGTTATAAAAGTGAAATTGAGTCATTGCACTTTAAACAAATGCAATCAAGTCTTAAAAGTTGTTAAGTTTGTGTAACAAAATCTCTCAATTAACCCTGTTCAATTTCATGTGCGGAAAATGTTGACATGACTTTTTTTTTTACTATTAGTTTCCAAAACAAACATAGCGCCAATGTGGCGTTCACCGAGCATCACATTTGGAAAAAAACTTAAAACTTTAAAAAGGAAAAAGGATAACAATATTATTTTTAATAATAAAAATATGATAAAAGAAAGAAGTATAAGCATTAAAAAATAATATATAAAAAAGCTAAAAAGTTATGGTGAAAAAAAAAAAGCAAAGTCTTGCCGCACGAGATTCGTCAAGCTTTGCCATGACCACCAACCCCCGAGCTTTTCTCAAGATTTTGGTCATGACTAATCTTGTTTCGTCAAGCTTGCAACCATTGCAACTTCAGCTTCCAGGCTTCTTTAAGCTCGCGGCCTTTGGCCGCTCGAGATTCATCGAGCTCTTGGCCACGGGCTGTAGTGATTCGAGTTTCGTCAAGCTCAGCCATGGATACTCTAGCTACCAGAATTCTTCAAGCTCGCAATCACATCCAATCGAGTTTCGTCGAGCTTAACCATGGCTGCAAAAGCTTCATCCAGCTCGACAGTTGGGATAATTTATTTTAGCTAAACTGAAGATGAAAGACTTAAAATTAATTCTAGGTTGGTTCTAATTTTTTGTAAGGCACGAAGGAACCAATAAAGCTCTTTCCGGGCTACAAACATTATTTCATGTATTTCCTCCAATTTTCAGGAAAAAAAAGCATGAGATTATGACTATCCCATTCTTATTCTCTGCCTTTCAGTGTCTTCACTGCTTCTCGTGTTTGATTGAGGCACGCTCGATTATGACAAGAATCGTAAGTTCTTTTTTTCTTATTGAATTATCAAATTGTGAATTTGGGTTAGGTGGTTGGGACTTTTTGATTGGCTGTGGAATTGCTTCGTGCTATGCCTTCTTGTCGTTGTTGTTCTTCTTTTTGTCAATTCAAAAGAAATAAATTTAACCATCATTTTGAGTTATTTATGCAAATGTATTCTATGGTTAAGTTTCATTTTTTAAATTTCCTTATTAGGGAATGTAATAGTGATGTTATTGCGTCAAGTCTTTAAGAGAGTTTTTTTTATTTATTTCATCCAATCATCTCGTTATTTGAATATGAAAAATAACTTACAATAAAGAGTTTGATGGTGATATGCAAAATAAAAATGAAAGTTTTATGAATATTTAATTATCTTTAATTGTTGTTGATGTTCAATATTTATTTTTATTTTTCTTGACAATCAATTCATAAATTTGCTCGACAACATGAAATAGAACTAAGTTTTCCAGAAAATTCTCTCTTCGACAAAGCTACTATGTACAATGGAAAAAATTTTAAATAAAAATTTAGTGCTTTTTAAATATGCATGGTAAAACCCACTTAAATTTTTTTTAATAAACAAACCCGTGATATTCTTAATTTTGACAACTTGGTCCGGCATAGAAAAAGAAGAAATAAAGAAAAAGGAGGAAAGTGAATAAGTGAAATTTTGACAACTTGGTCTGCCAATTTGAACTTTAGCAGGGTGATTAAGGGCAATTTTGTCTCTTTTTACTAAATGGGATGGATTTAGACATATAGGAAGCTGAGAGGATGTGATACATCTATAATAATTTTTCTTGAATCTGGATCATTTAAATTAGGAAAAAAATATCCAAAAGCAGCCCAGAAATAACATTTGCTGATTGCTTTGACGTGCCATAATTTCTGTCTTAAGTGGAGTTATAGAGCCTGCAAATCCAATTACAAAGCTCATCAAGGGTCCTAATGACCTTAAATGAAGAACCCACTGTCGTCATGTTTTACCCAAAAACCTTCACTTCTTTCCTGGGCTTTGGGCTGTTTTCAAAACACTCCTCAAGCCCATTACCTGTAGGTCCAATTATTAATGCATTTCACGTTAAGGCTTAAACCCCCGTTAACTTGGACTTGCTGTAGTTGTAGGAGTACACTTATTCGTTAAGCTTTCTTAAAACACTTGAAAGATTTTTAAACTAGGGGCGTTAATTTTGCCATTAACATGTTCAGTTCACCAAAAATTGCATAAGCACTTCACAAAAACTATACCAGAAGAAAGTGATTTTTAATGCTTGATATTAGTTTAAGACGTAATGAACTCGTCACAAGTGTTTCCAGTTAAACCTCAAAAACAGTACCAACTTCTCGCAAATCATCAACTCTTTATTTCTTGTGCTTTAATAGTTTCATCGGATGATATAAGGAACTAACCTCATACAACATGCCAAGTTCACGCCTTGATTTTGTTTAAAGCAAGTCATTCTATCCGAAGATAAAGGAAAGGCAAAGAATTACATTCTTGTGACCTAATGATCGAGTTATGACAAGAAGAAAATGAACCTCAGGCCATACAATTCTTGAGGTGCGAAATTTCTAAGGTCTTATCAACATGGCTAGCTCGTTGGGTCATGTTGTCTTCAACAACCACAACAAAAGCAAGGAACGCTTTAGACTTCTCAATAGATCTTCTACTTCTTCTATGCTAACGTAGGTTCAAACTAGACATAGTAGTATATTAAAATGATTTATTGCCACTTTTGTTTATATTGCCCAAGCATATACACCGTAACGGCTGGCAGGTACATAATCAGTACCACTATGAAACATTGATCTACACAGCAAAACGCCAAAAAATGTCATTGGAGGTTAAAGTGAACATTACAATTTAAATAAGTAGAAATCCAAAAGCAGCTTAGAACTAACATTGGCTGATTAGTTTGACGTGCCCAAAATTTTGATTTGAGTGGAGTTATGGAACCCACTGATGTCATTTTTGCCCCCAAACAGTCCATTTCTTTCCTGTGTTTACGGCTGTTCGTAGAGCACTCATTAGGCCCATTTGCTGTATATTTAATGATTTGTGTATTTTACGTTTAAGGCTTAAGCCCCAACTTAATTTGGACTTGCTGTGGTTCTCGGAGTACTTATTCGTTAAGTTTCTCTTATAACTAGTCTTGAGAGAGTTTTCTCTCTAATTGTGCCTTGCGAATACTGCAAATAATTGAGTTGACTTGGCCTTCGGAGCATCATTTGTAAATCTCACTATTCTTGAAATCACGAAAAGATTGCTAGCCCGATCGCTACTTGATTAAGGTAATATTTATTAAACTAGGGACTAAATATGGCATGCCTGTGGCGTGTAAACATTCTTAGAGGTGTTATTTCTATCATTAACTTCTTCAATTCACAAAAATAGCATAAGCACTTCACAGATACTAGAATAAATGGATTGATGACACTTGTTATTGATTTAAGACGAAATGAACACATTGCAAGTTTTTCCCGTTAAACCTCAAAAACAATACTGACTTTTCGAAAATCATCAACTTGTTTTCTTGTGTTTTAATGGTGGACATATGATGTTGTTTAAAGCAAGTCATCTATACTTAGATAGAGGAGAGGCAAAAAGTTACATTCTTCTGACCTAATGTTTGTGTTACGTCGAGTAAAAAGTGAGCCTCAAGCTGTACAATGACCGCAGTTAGCTCGTAGGGTTAGGTGATTGTTACTAAGCTGATTAGAGAACCCGCAGAAAAATAACAAAAGAAAAGAAGGAAGAGAGAAGAAAAAAAAAGGAGAAGAGAGAAAAAAAGAAATTGTAAAATCCAAGAAATGGGCTCTTGGTTTTTGTGCGTAACAGAAACCCTACACCCATCACGATATATTTATATTAAATATGAATTGTATATGACCATAATGCCCTTATATATGTAAAAAGGAATAAAACCTAGAAAATAAAAATAATTCTACTCTAACACTCTCCCTTAAGCTAGAGCATATAGGTCACCCATGCCCAGCTTGGAACAACCAGCAACAAAGGCAAGACGAAACAACGCTTTAGTGAACATATCAGCAAACTGATCTCCAGAGGCAACGTAAGGAGTGGCAACCAATTTCTGCTTCACAGCATCACGAACAAAGTGACAGTCAACTTCTATATGCTTAGTTCGCTCTTGAAAAATAGGATTTTCAGCAATATAAATAGCTGTCTGATTATCACACATCATATCAATAGGATGATTAATAGAAAATCCAAGCTCCTGGAGAAAAGATTTCAACCACGGCAATTCAGCCACAGTTTGTGCCATAACACGATATTCAGCCTCCGCACTAGATCTGGCAATGGTACTCTGTTTTTTGCTTCTCCAAGTAACCAAATTACCACCAAGAAAGGTGCAATACCCAGTCGTCGACCGCCGATCACACTTTGACCCAGCCCAATCAGCATCAGAATAGCCAACTAAGGTGGAAGAACCATTCGGTTTATAAATCAATCCCTTACCAGAAGAGCATTTAAGATATCAAAGAATACGACAAACAGCATCCCAATGAGCCTTCTTGGGTGATTCCATAAATTGACTCACCACGCTAACAGCAAAAAAAATATCAGGACGTGTAACAGTAAGATAAATTAGTTTCCCAACTAGACACCGATACCGATGTTTATCTTCAGTATCATCTCCATCATCAACTCCAAACTTTTGATTTGGATCCATAGGAGTATCAACTGGCTTGGAAGCTAGTGTACCAGTCTCAGATAAAAGATCAAGAACATACTTTCGCTGAGACAAATTAATACCTTTCCTACTTCGTAAAACTTCAATACCTAGAAAATACCTAAGATCTCCTAAGTCTTTAATCTGAAATTGCTGTTGAAGAAAAGATTTAATCTCAGAAATTCCGGTCCCATCACTACCAGAGACAATTATATCATCCACATAAACAACAAGAATGACCTCTCCCGACTCCTTCTTGCGAACAAAAACAGAATGATCAGAATAACAATGGCGAAAACCACACTTGGAAATCACTAAACTGAATTTCTCAAACCATGCTCTAGGAGATTGTTTCAACCCATAAATGGCTTTATGTAGCCGGCATATTTTACTGCGATCCTCCCCCTGGGCAACATAACCAAGAGGTTGCTCCATATATACTTCTTCAGACAAATCACCATAAAGAAAAGCATTCTTGACATCCAATTGATATAATGGCCAATCAAAATTCACAGCAAGAGAAATAATAACACAAACAGAATTGAGACGTGCCACGGGGGAAAAAGTCTCAAAAAAATCCACTCCATAAGTTTGAGTAAAACCTTTAGCAACGAACCGAGCTTTGAGAAGCTCAACTGAGCCATCCGAGTTATACTTGATAGTGTACACCCAACGACACTTCACCACATCTTTCCCAAGAGGTAGATCAACCAAAGACCACGTTTGGCGGGACACCAAAGCTTCCATTTCTACATCCATAGCTCTCTTCTACTCGAGATGAGACAAGGCCTCAGTGGTAGAAGTAGGAATTGTGTGAGTATGTAATGATAGAGCAAAGTCATGTAATGGAGGAGGAAGTGTGAAAGAGACACATAACGCTCGATAGGGTAAGCAAAAGAGGATTTTTGTGTACAAGAACGAGTACCTTTGCGAAGGACAATCGGAAGATCGTCCGGACCAGGAGACAAGGAGGGAGATTGAGCGGAGAGCACAGAAGAGCTGGAGATTAGTGGTGCCGTAGACTGCTTTCACCGTTGAAATACCTGCAAGGGAGGAGGTATAGAAGAACTAACGAAATCTAAGGGAATAAGTTGTGGAATAGGAGGATCAGCTACAATGTCAGTTGAAAACTCTTTACCCTCAGTAGAATAGTATGGTGTGCCCTCGAAAAAAGTAACGTCAACACTGACATATTGAGTACAAGTCATAGGATCATAACATCGATATCCCTTTTGAGTACGTGAATACCCGAGAAAAACACATTTAGTAGCACGAGGGGATAGTTTATTAGCACTAGGTCGTAAATTATGGACAAAGCTGACACACCCAAAGACACGCGGGGTAAGAGGAAATAACAGCTTGTCAGGAAATATAATACTGATTGGTGACTTTTGATTGAGGATAGTGGAAGGCATACAATTTATGAGGTAACAAGCAATAAGGACAGCATCACTCCAAAATGATTTTGGGACATGCATATGTAACAAGAGTGAACGAGCAACTTCTAGAAGGTAAAGGTTCTTTCTCTCGGCTACACCATTCTGCTGAGGGGTATAAGTACAACTTGTTTGTTGTATAATGCCAAGACTAGAACAAAACAAAGAAATTGATTTTTGTGAGTATTCTAGAGCATTATCTGTTCGCAAAATTTTAAGGGATGTATTAAACTGATTAGTAACCTCACGATGAAATAATTGAAAAACATGTAAAAACTCAGAACGATCATGAAGCATATAGAGCTATGTTAGACGAGAATAATCATCCACAAAAGTAACAAAGTACTTAAAACCGTTTCTATTAGCAACACGGGAAGGTCCCCAGATGTCCGAATGAACAAGTTCTAATAAAGTAGATGCACGAGAATCACTACGACTAGGAAAAGAACTACAATGATGTTTCCCAAGTTCACAAGTCTTACACTCAAGAGTAGAAATTGATTTACACTCGGGAATTATTTGCTGTAACTTAAATAAAGATAAATGCCCTAAACGGGAATGCCATAATAGGGGGTAATAGGATTAGCAGCTAAACCATTGGCGTCCACAGTAGAGACACCATCCAGATAATAGAGTCCATCATGTTCATGCCCTAACCATTGAGGTTACTAATCTTCTTCTTTGTCTGAAGGTCCTGAAAAATGCAATAGGAGGGATAAAATGTAATAGAACAACCAAGATTTTTAATTAACTGACTAACAGATAACAAATTCAATGAAAGTTGGGGAACATGTAAAACGGAGGACAATGATAAGGATGGTGTAAGTGAAACTGCCCCTGATCCAACCACTTGAGTAGAGGAACCATTAGCTAGAATAACTTCAGGTGCAGGACTAGAGTAATGGTGGGAAGAAAATAATTCTTGCTTACCCGTTCATATGACTAGAAGCTCCCGAGTCAATGATCCAAGAGGTGCCAGGAGACAAAGTAGAGAAAAATGCCATGTTACTTGTACGTGCAAGAGTGGCAATGGATGAGAAATTGGAAGCCTCCAATTGTTGGACACGCTTGATGAGTTGTGCGACCATATCATCCCGAGACGCGGACTCGGAAGAACTACCCCCACTTGGGATAGATGGATTCGTGTCGTCGTAAGACACATTTCCAGCACTCCCTTCAGACATAGCAGCATTTGCAGTAACTAATCGTTGAGCCCACTCAGGCTTGCCATGCTTGGCCTAACATGTGTCAACAATATGACCAGATTTGCCGCAGTATATACACTGACGGCTATCTCGATTAGAATTTTGTCCACTACGTTCACCACCATGACCGCAACCTCCCCCCAAACCATGACCTCTATTAGAAAATCCACCACGATCACGAACACCACTACTAGCCACAAATGCTGAATTATCTTTAGATGATGTAGAATACGGAGGGACAATGCGCTGAATCCGACAAAATGCTTCATTCATAGAAGGAACTCTCTCTCCAGCAAGAAACTGACTCTTCATAGGCTGTAAGTGAGCATTCAAACATGATAAAAACTTGGCCACCTAAAATTCAGCTTGTTGTGTCTTTAGTATCTCAAGATCAGTAGTGATGGGCTGATAAAGATTAAGTTCTTCCCACATGCCTTTCAAAGCACTATAATACTCTCCAAGAAACTTGTCCCCCTGTTTAAAATTAAAGATCTTCCCATAGAGCTCATGGACTCTAGACATGTTTTTGTCTTATGAGTAACTCTCCATAAGATCATCCCACACTCTCTTGGCAGTTGTGTAAAACATGACATTAGCAGCAACCTATTCCATAACCACACCAAAAGTGTATCATTCTCTCTCATCCAGTCACTATAGTCTTTAGAGTTTTTAGCAGGGGGTTCTGTAGTAAGATAATTAAGTTTCCCTTTGGCATTAATATAAACCTTCACAGCTTGAGCCCATAGCAAGTAATTGGAGGATCCATTCAATTTAATGGTGGTAATCTAAACATTGACGTTGTTCATAGAAGACTTAGTGCCATTCATGGTGAAAATCTCAATATAAATATATCTACCACCGATCAAAAAAGAAAGGCCGCAACTTCAGTGCAAGAAATAAAACAGCAATACCATCATATAATCAAATGCGATTGGCTCCATCAATTAAACAAAGGGATGCTGAAATCTGACCAGAAATCCAGCAAAACCAGTCAACCATAATCAACTAAATACGCTGATCCTTGAATCTGCTGATCAGGAAGTGTTGTAATCCATTATCACAAACAAAACCTAATAAATCTGATTTCTCCTAATTTTATATGTATCGGGACTTGAAGAGAAAATAGGTAAAAATTGTAGCTTTAGGTGGCTACGCACCATAAAAGGAATAGGGTTATTAGGGGACTCTCAAACGAGCAATAGAACCAAGGAATCAGGTAGTCAAACCGTGCTCTGATACCATGTTACTAAGCTTATTAGAGAACCCGCAGAAAAATAACGAGAGAAAAGAAAGAAGAGAGAAGAAAAAGAGAGGAGAAGAGAGAAAGAAAGAGATTGTAAAATCCAAAAAATGGGCTCTTAGTTTCTGTGCGTAACAGAAACCCTACACCCATCACGATATATTTATATTAAATATGAATTGTATATGACCATAATGCCCTTATATATGTAAAAAGGAATAAAACCTAGAAAATAAAAATAATTCTACTCTAACAGTGATCTACAACGTCGACGACAACAAAAGGAAGGAATCCTAACACTTCTCAGGAGATCACTTGATTCTTTTATGCCCATGTAGGTTCAAACTAAATTAGCAGTGCATGAAAATGATTTTGCCTTGTTGTCACATTTCTTTTGCCATCCAAGCAAATATATCCTAATGGTTTAAGAAGTAAGAGATGAGTATATCTGTTGGCATCATAATATTCCGGTCACAGAGATGATATAGTATTAGAACTAAGCGCGTACTTTGCGCGTTAACTTATTAAACTATAATGACCCAAATGTCGACATTCAAGAATTGCTTTCTTGATGTGCATAACTTGCTAGGAATTAATTAAGTCAATGCGGGTAAATCCAATAATAATGCTATGCTTGGAAAAGGATGGATTCCCATTAGATTCTTTAGTACCTTGGCCTACCATAAAAGATAAGGAAGAGCATTAAATTCCGAAAAGGCCATTGACTTATCTGTCCGTTGGGTGCCTAAGTCACGCCGTCCATCCAATCGAGCAAAATCTATCACATGGGAGTGTTCTTGGACTGTCTTTTTGTGCTGGTTGCTGCTGAATTTTTCTTTTGTTTCTCACCTGGTGATAAATTCAGTTGAATCCAAAAGCGATAAGTGATGCATTGAACACCCTTCCAATCGTCAATGAGCTTCTAGATGAACATTGGACGAACTTGTCAATATGTTTCAGAATTGACAAAGCACAATCGAGGGAGGTTGTCATTGAAGTGATGTATCGAGAACCGAAATAGAACGATCACGCAGAAGATAGAGAAAATAGATGATGCACGAATTTACTCAGGTTCACCTTCGAATAGGGCTACGTCTTGCAAAGAGATTTCAATATATTTTTTGTTTATAGTCACTTAACTCGTTACAATAATCAGAAAAATGAGCAAAATATATATATGCCCTAAACAGACCCAAAACCTAAACCTATACGAAATCTCTTAATCTTGTATCATAGGGGCCAGTTTAAATAAAAGCCAAAACCCGTTAAGGTTTCGGGAGCGCTGCCCCCGAACCCCCGCTTGCTCACCGACGAGCGGGGTAACCGTCCGCTGACCAAGCAACGGAACTCCTGTCAGGGGGCACTGCCCCCAAACCCCCGCATTCCACACGCAAAAGTCACATATCATCATATAACACTTCAATTTTCCTAAACTTATGTGGACGTATCCGGTATGAGAAATAAGGATTCTCAAAGTATTCGTCAACTCCAATAGTCATGTGATCATTATTGCCTCAAAGCATTATTTGAGTTGTCTTTTACTTTATGACTTCGCAATTCCACCAATGGGAATTGTGTACACATGTAGCTCGAAGAGTGGCAGAGGGTACAGGAATATCTGATAACATTTAGCCTCCAAGAAGTACGGACATAGATGGTGATGATCTAATGATTTTTCCTAAGCACATAATATTTCAAAAGGATACTCCCATGGCGTAACTTAGAAAATCGAACGCGGTCAATGGTCGCTTATCCGCTATTAGACGGACTAGTCTAGTTTCCAATAAGTAAAAAAGGTGAAGTTTTTAAAATTGCTAGTAAGCTATGTATGTTGTCCATAAAAAGGATATGACTTGTAACTTTTTTTATCAAGCAACTAGTTAGCAAATTATTAACATCATATTGAATCAATTAACGTCATTCGTGAACTATAGCTGCTAACCAGATCAGCAGGTTACTAATTGCAAGAATTTATAAACGAGATTTAGAATTCACTACTGGAGTCATATATTTACGAAACAAAACTCTGTTTTTGGCCAATGCAATTTTGGAAACGTCCCTAGAACCATTTGTCACATAACAAGGGACGTTTACTAAGTATCAACAATTATTAGGAGATTGGATAACAGCTTCAACAGGTTAAGAAAAAGAATGGTTGAGATTGTTTCGTACTTTTGGGAAAGTCATCAATAATGAGATAGTGAACTGTTTGTCTTTCTTCGCCTACTTCGACATTCCTCTTGCAAGTATGAACATCGTTCTTTATAAGGAATTAAGAAGCAGACAGATTTGTCGTGATTATAAGATTCCCATTCACATGGTGGACGCGTTAGCTCACGCTCCAATGCCTCGATCAACATGCACTTTGAAGAATAAACAATATTAAAGTCATGGGAATAGATAATATTTATATATGACTGAGAAAGGATGGATATGAAGGATTTTTCAACTGGGTGCATAAGTCACACCGTCCATAATATGAAAATAACATCACTCCAATGGGAGTTATTTTTCCTTGGGCTGTTTCTTGTGTAACTCAATAAAGGCTGAATTTTTATGATGAATTCAGTAAAATGCAAAATTTAGAGTGATGGATGGAGCACCTTGCAATCATCAGCAAAGCTTCTAGATGAAAATTGATTGGCCCAAAAACCAAAAAAAACAAAAACGCACAACCTCTTAGACAAATTTAATATGACCTTCAAAACGTACAAAAAATATTACAAAATTTTACCACTATAACCATCCAACTTTTACAAATAATTTATTTTCGGACTACATATCTTTTGGAACGGTTCACTTCCACCACTTCACTAAATGACCGTCCAACTCTGTTTATGAATAACCCAACCAACCTTTGCATAACACTAGTGTCAACAAAACAACGAGGAGAATGGACTGAACACTTGCTATTTTTATCACAATGGTCACATGTTGTGTTTTTTTGTTGCTGGTTCATTTGGAAAGTTGTATTAAATTTTCCTCAGATAAAATGTGGTGCTATTTTTGTATTTGGCCAAACTAATGGAGAGTTGTCAAAAGTGTCCGGTCAAAAAGTAAAAAACTCTGCCAATCCAGAATAAAGCACGATCTGGGACGTCGTCACTCGGTCGTTTGCTCAAAGTCCATCGTGGGTTGTCCTTTTGGAAGTACCCAAGAATTCCACAAAAACAAGTTCACGTGTTAGTTCAGAGACACTAGTGAGCGAGTGCCCAGAATTTCGACGACTTTTAGGTTGGATTCGTAACGTTACGTACGCCCAATGGTTCGCAAGGACGCTGGCATGGCGTAACTTTGAAAATCATTCGCGTACTTTTGTGGCTTCGCTGCTCTTGAAAAGGCCGCACATGCCTCGCAACAATGCAATCTCTCTCTCTCTCTCTCTCTCTCTCTCTCTCTCTGATTTTTTATGGCTTTGACGTCTTCAGGCGTAGCGCTGTGCGAGAAATTTCAGTGGACTCTGCTTCTGCTTTGATTCATTAAGGTAACAACCCCACTCTTTTGCTTGCTTCAATGTCTATGCACAAATGAGTGAAACTCTCTCTCTCTACCCCTGAAAATTCTAAGTTCGTATCCTCACACATCGATAGATTCATTCGTGGTTATTTCATTTCCGCCGAATGTCATTCACTACAATTAAATGCTTAGCATTTCTACTGTAATCTTCAGTTTAGAAATGGTTTGTCGCTTTGTTCATTGATTGCCTTCCGCTATAAGATCTAAAGCCGAAGAAAAAGACTTCAGATTGTGTGATGCGCAATAATACTAATTAATTATAAGTTTGGAAGTTCAGTCATTAAGAGAATGGTGTGTTGTTTGCTTAGGGACCAAATGACTAGGAAAAGGGACAGATTTTGGGAGTATGCAGAGCAATTGAGTGGTCGCTTCAGGTGTAAATTCTGCAAACGTGATTTCCCCGGTGGAATTCCAAGGGTTAAGTCGCACTTAGCTTGCGTCCCCGGTCGCGATGTTGCTACATGCACCGAGGTTCCTAAGGATGTCCAGGCTATAGCTTTTGAAGCAATTAGCCCTCATAATACGAAAGATAAGAGTCTGTCGCAACCGACCACTTCAACACCACTTGCAGACATCCAGATAATCGACATGCCAGAAACATCTACAGAGAAAGGACAGGATTGCCTAGATGAGTTGCTTGCAAAACACGTTGTGTTCAATAGCATTTCTGAAAATGTCCTTCAGAGTTCGCATTTTGCGAGTTTCTTGCGTGGGGTTGCAAACTATGGGCAGAATTATGAGTTACCCTCTTATTCTGTTCTCACCACAAAGTATATCCCCAAATTCAGTAGGGAAGTCCTTCGGTATGTAAATAGTGTCAAGAAATCATGTGATTTAACGGGGTGTACGGTAATTCTAGATAGTTGGGTTAATGTTCAGGGTAGAGCCTTCTTAAACATCATTTTATATTCTCTAAAGGGTGCAATCCTAGTTAATACCGTTGAACTTCCGAAGAATGAGTTAACATATAGGTCTATTGTGGATCAATTGCAATTTGTGATGGATGAAATAGGACTGCACAAAGTTGTACAATTTATCACTAATGATTTGAGTAACCATGAGCCCCTCCAGAAGACACTTATCCAAAGGTATCCAGGTACCTACATGACATTTTGTGCTACTTATGGCATTCAGTTGCTTTTCACATATATCTTTCAAGAGGTTGAATGGGTTGGAAGGACGATATGTGAGGTTAAATTGGTGAATGACAATCTGCACAAGTATGCCGAGTCTTTGTCCCTGTCAGTGAAATTTGGAGCCAAAAGGGGATTGGGAGATGTTCTTCCTAATGGTTTAGCCTCAAACTTTAGAATGCTTCAATGCATTCACAATGCAAAATCAGAGATACAACGTTTGGTTACATCTACTGAATGGAGACAATTGAGTCTTGAGAAAGGAATAGCGAGCAACGTTGTTTTTATGGTTGAAAGCCCCCAATTTTGGAGCCAATGCCAGGAGGTGTTGCAAGTTTTGGAACCACTATTTGAAGTTTATTGTTTGTCTCGTAATACTAATCCAACAATTTCATACTTATATGAAGCGATGGAGAGAGTAAAAGAATCTCTCAAGAGGCTTTCTGACAATAATGATGGCAAATATGAGTGCATATGGAAGCTTTATAATGGCATGAGAGCTAAAGTAATTCATGCAGTGCATGCAGCTGCAGCTTTTCTGAATCCGTCTTACTTTTTAAGTGACAATTTTCATGAGAGTAAAGAAATGAAAAAAGGAATCGATTATGTGCTACAAAATATTGTTGCTGAAGAAGAACAAGAAGCTTTCATGGGGCAGGTGCTACAATACCGCAAAAAAGAGTCAAACTTGCTCACATATGCAGCAAAAACAATGTCGAAAGCATCTCATCCCTGTAAGGATTTCTCGTTTCCTTATATTTCCTCACTATGTTAAAGTCAATCAAGATAAGATGATCTACTCCTATTGTAGCCAAATATTTAGAATCTTTACCTTTCCTCATTTAGTTTGCAACTTTTGAAGCCCAAATTGTGATTTTTATTTACGAAAAGCCACCATAGAATTCTAGAATTACAATATATCAATATATCAACCCCTCACAGAGCATGTGATCTGCAAAAGAAATCCTTCCATAAACTTTTTATTGACTGGGATTCTCTATTAATTCTCAAAAGACAGTCATTATTTCTTTATTTAGTGATTGTTTTCTTATGACAGATGAATGGTGGGAGTATTGTGGTGATGGCCTTCCTGTACTTCAAAAGTATGTTCTTCTGATTTTAAGCCAACCTTGTAGTTCCTTTTCATGCTTAGAGTGTCGAAGTGCATCAGAAACTACCCAAATCACGAAGTCGAGTGAATTACCTATCAGTAAGGTGGATGACTCTATGTACTTGAGGGCGAATACGTTGATGATGGACAAGTTTAGAATGTTGGAGTCAGGACCAATGAAACCTATTAATTTTGCACATCTTGGAGACAACCATGATGATTATGTTGAGCTTGAGCAAGACTGGAAATATAACTCTACCAATACAGTACCAGAGAGTCGCAGTCGAGGTGACATCGACGGAGCAAGCACATACTGGTAAGGTCACCTAGTTTTTGCTCATAATATTAGTTCCCTCAATTGCTCTCTAGTGACTGTAAGTTACAAGTTCATATATGGCAATCATTTATGAAATGCAGTTTGTTTTTGTTAATTTGCTTTTGACTGGTATCTTGCACAAAGTTTTCTTTTATTCTAGTGTCTGTGGTCAAGTTTCCCTTCTTTCATGTCTGCTTGTTTCTTGTTTTGAGACAACTAAGAAAGCGTAACGGACTAATTTTCATATTGATTCCTGAATCTTGCTTAGCTGCCTTACTCCCCTTCACAGTGCACTAATCACCGTTGACCATCTTTTGGTGCTGGATAGGATAAGAAGGTAGTGCTATGAAATTGGTCCCCTTAAATTTCTCTAAGAATGAACTTTGTCTATTACAGGTTCCCAGTGCACAAACTACCAGCTCTGAAGGAGAAACCTTTTGAACTTCGTTTCACGACCAGGCTGCCCCCACACTTATTCACCGAGGCAAAGGTTCAGGGACATCAAGGAACAGCCATTCAAGTTGCTTTGCTAAATCCAGAAACTGGAGAAGTTGTTCAGAGCGGACCAGGATCAACCGCTAAGCTGAAGATTGTCGTATTCGATGGTGATGTTGAGAAAGTTGATTGGACAAGGGAACAATTGGAAAGCCACGTATTATCCGAAGGGTGTGAGAAGAGAAAGCCACTTCTATCTGGCGACTTGCTAGTGACCCTAGAAGGAGGGATGGGCACTTTAGGCGATTTCACTTTTACGCAGGATTCGAGCTGGACAAAGAGTGGCAAATATAGGCTTGGAGTTAAGGTTTCTTGGAGATGCTCTGATGCTGTGCATATCCATGGGACCATATCCGAGGCTTTCACTGTTGAAGATAGCCGTGGAGAATGTAAGTCTTCGAAGCAACTACTGTTTATGTAATCTTTGTTTAAACACATCATCAAGAGTTGCATAGGCTAAAACCACTGTTGGTTAGAGGCTAGTGCTTTCGTTGACATAGAGACTATCACGAGATGAATTTGCTCAACATTGTGGAGACAATGCGACAAAATTAATTGGTCATTCTTATGGTACAACCATGTTAGCAAGCAATTCAACTTTGGAGGAGATTTATAATGCTGTACTTGTTGTGAAGTTTCTTCTTCTTATACTTTCTATAGTTGCCAAGAAGCGTTTCCCACTACTAATAAGTGACTACGTCTGGAGACTGGTTGGAATAGCGATGGGTGGACAAGTGCACAAACAATTGACAGGAGCTGGGATTGTCACAGTCCGAGATTTTCTCGCCCTTCTTTCCAGGGATCGATTAAGACTGATAAATGTAAAGTCTCCCCTTTTTGTCCGTTATGTTTCGCCACTGTCACGACCGTGCCTTATATTTAAATCCTCATTTTTCTTTTCTTATTTCTTGTTGAATTATCTGAATTTCAGATCACAGGTGGTGGAATCTCCAATGCTATGTGGAAACATACTTTGGAGCATGCCATGTCATGTGTCTCTGATGCCAAGCAGTACGTTTACTATTGCAATGAAGGCCAATCCAATGCCATTCTTTTCAACTGGAACTATGAGCTCAAAGGACTCATCTGTAATGGACAATTCTTAGATATGGAATCACTTTCCAGCGATCAAAAGGTTAGGCTCAAAGTGTTGCCACAATCTGGCTCAGTCTTGATCATTGAGCATGCATATCTGCAAAGAAACCAGAGCTTACAATCTCTGAGCATAAGAAAAACAAACAAAAAATCACATTGATACTAAATGAACAGAATTCTTTAATAAAAGAAGGCATGACGTAATGACAATTTGCAGCTTGTTTTAAGTGCGAAATTATAGTAGGGAAACGTCAGTGATCTTATTAGACAGACTTCCTAGGTACTTCCTCTCTGCACTAATAGTACCTATGCAATGATAAGTTTTGACTTTCCTGTTGAATGTGTAGAAATTTTTCTTTTGAATCCATTCTGCAGATCTACCTCGAATCTATGTCGAAAATTGCCTACCAGAATTATGACCAAATCTCAGAATATTGTGGCAATATATTCGACTTCAATTCAATGACCAGATCAAACAGCATGTCAGCCTTCACCAGCGATGACACCACCCTATGCTATGTTGGTTGCTCTTTTGGCACTCATCAAAACCTGCAACAATTTGTTTTCCATGAAGCGGGGAATATCGAGAACTGCCTACAAGCTACAGTTTCTGATACCATGAGCTCTATGTCAATGGCAGCTCGTTCTGCTTTGATGACTTCTGATTTTCCAGTTCAAGGTGATATGCTTCTACCATGGAATGAACAGCACGTGGAAAATGTAACCATTCAGCATCTACTAAATAGGTTTCGTTAAATACAGAGATCACTAAGAGACATCTGAGACCGTTGGACATTGGAATATTGCAGGTTCTAATTGGAACTACGAAGAACTGGAAGCCGAGAAAGGCTGCTGTGGAGTGGCTTAAGCTGAAAGCCGCTTTTAGGTGGGCAATAACCATACGAAAGATGGCTGCAACAAGACGGGCCAAGGAGCTAAAATGCTTAGGCCTAATAATACCTTTGATGTTACAACCTTGAGAGTCTATACTCCTCGGGAATTCGTTACAACCTTGGGAGGGAGCCATGTTAAGTGTACTGATATATACGTACTTTTCTTGTATCATCTCAATCAGATAATATATAGTCTGTCTGGCATTTTCAGCTACTCAGCACTATTTTTGGCATCATTTCTCTCAAAAAATCAGGTCGTCATTAACTTCTTGGACAAAGCTCTAATGAGAATCAATTCAGATTTCAAGAATCTGCACATGAGCTTGTGGTATAGAGCTCATGATTATTTTTCAAATAATAGTTGCAACAGTGCTTGAATCAGCCAATTACAAAGTTTTCTGTGCATCAATGGCAGAGACGAGGACCATATCATTTCCTATTACCATGAATACTGGCTAGTATCTATGCTTTTTATTTTTAGTATTTAAAAGACTAATTGAAATCAATGTTTCATTAGGGACCAACATATGTCAAGCGAATGCCCGAAGAAATGTTACCTAGATTTTAAAGGCAAGCTGATTGGAATAGATCGTTGTGTAAAACAGATAAACCCAAACGTGGCGTAGGTGTACATGTGTTTCAATCTGTCCATTCTTTCTGGAGTCTACGTTGCTTGAAGGGATTTGTGATAATGTGTAACAGAAAAAACATCTCTCCTGCAAGAACAGCTTATTACTGACGTACGCGGATGAGAATGTCCCAAGGTCAATTCTTCTGAATGAAGGCAATGACGTCACAAAGCATATTCTCCATTGTCGAAAAGTTTTGATTGTCCTCAACAATGTCGACAGTCCAGGAATAGGAAAATTTGCGCGGAAGCTCCAATTGGTTCGGCGCTGGAACCAACAACTTCATTATGACTCACAGTAGTTAAACAGATGGGTGAGGATGAAGCTCTCCTACTTTTCAACAAGCATGCTTTCCCTGAGGGACCTCCAGACAAGCTGCCATGATTGTTTGGCCCCAAACGTTATTTCAGTTATTGACAGGTTCCCTCTGACAATTTAGGTTAAGATGTTGACATCTCTATCAGAAGAACAAGATCACATGGCTGAGGAAATTGTATCTTTGTCTTAAATATTGCCTCAGCAGCAGAATCAGAGAAGCATTTAGGTAGTAGTTACGTGTCCTGGTCTTTCTAATGTAGCCGGTGTAACCAGTCCAAACGATATTTGCGGCAGCTGCTTTGAGAAATGCCTAAAAACTCATTACTACTAATCCAAGCCAATTACACTAGGCATTCTACAGAGCATTCTACATTACCTAGTCCTAGCCAACAAAGGACTTAAACAGCAAATCGGACATTAAGCATGCTCGTTGAAATTACTAAAGCCCATTGGAGTCCTATCCCAGATTCAAACCATTTACCTTAAGGCGGGCAAATGCAAAGGCATGAAAATTTACACGCACCTTGGACAATCTCTGGAGATCTGCACACGAACATCGCCGCCAACGCGAGCAACTGGTTCAAGGTTGGCCTGCCTCGACACTCCAAACAACAGAAAATTGTGAACGCTGCCAACACAAGCATTGAACACCATCATATCCAAACAAGAATTGATCTAACGTCTGCAACTAGGCTAGAGTATGTAAATGGGTTCTGAAAACCTTATATTGTAATGCAAAATTAAGTTGGCAATAACCCTCAAAACACGGTCGTTCCCAGTAGAAAGGAAAAGGAGGAAATTTTTTTTTTTTGGTCCGTAAAGAAGGGAAATCTAAGTCTCCATTTGTTTCGCGAAAAACATGTCCCTCATTTTCTTGCGTTTTGTTTGCTTAAAAAAATAAGTCAACGGAAAATATTTTCTTAACCCATGCTTGAATTCAGGAAAATAATTTTTCTTTTAAAAAATTGAAAATCAATTTATAAAATATGACTATGTATTGATGTTTGGACCCAAAACACTACACTTGAGCATAGAAACCCCGATATTGGTTCTCAAGTCCGGGTGTTCCCATGCCCAAGCGTTAAGGAATAGGTCATTAGTGCTTGGGCCTGGGTTCATCAAGGCCAAGTCTAAGACCCTAGTGCCTATTGCCAGGTCCATTGAGGCCTAAGCCCAAGACCCCAATGCTTGTGCCCGAGCCCTCGGCACATGTACTTAGTTACAGCGAGGCCGGGCCCAAAGCCCCTGTACTCATGCCAGTAGCCCCGTAAGGCCTCGCGCGAGATCCTTGTTCTCGGGGATCAGCGTGATGAAAGTTTATTGTATATCTAGGAAGAACTTGGAGGGCTTCATAATCAATTTAGTTCGGTTTAAAGTCAAATTTGTCAAGGCAACGATGTTAAAAGCTCCAATAGGTAGGGAACATGTTCCGGAAGAAATGATGACGTTAAGGGCACGAATGATAAAATATCACTTCCCTAGCCCTATTTCTAGTTGGAAATAGAAAAATCTATTTCTATTCTCCAGATGAGTTTTTGAGCAAAAAGTAATATTTGGTAGCGACACAAAATTTATTTTTCCGGAATAGAAATTTGTTTGATAAGTTATTCTTATATTTCTATTCCCGACGGGTAGGCGGCGAACGAGGTGGACAGTCGGTGGATGGCGAGCGGACTGCCCGAGAGTAGCGCGGCGGATGAGCGGCCATCGAGTAGCGATAGCAATGGACGACCAGCGGGTTGCAGCGGGTGGGTGGCGAGCGCGCAGCTGGTGGGCGGCAGGTGGTAGGAGGGGCAGACAACCAGTAGCAGGGGACAACCGACGAGCGGCGGGTGGGCAACAGTGGGTGATAAGAGCAAACAATAAAACAGAATTGTTATTTTTGTTTCTATTTCAAAAATAGAAAAGTAGAAAATTTTAATTTCTTATTTATGTTCCAAATCTATTGCTAAGCTAAAAATTTGTCCTAGAAATAGAAAAATGAAATTATCTTACCTGATGGATTTTTGTTCCAATTCCCAAAAATAAAAAAAAAATATTAAAACAGGGAAATACAATAGATATCATTCGCACCCTAATTTTAAAAATTCACGTAACCCAATAATTAAATACCATCTTCTTTTAAACTTTACAAGTATAGGTAAAGGTAAGTGAGTCACTAACATTGTATGGGATTTATAGAAATCGAATATAGTATTATTAAGTTATCAACTTATTTCAAAATTTGCCATCTAAAATCAAATCGTACTAGTCAGATTAGTAACTTGCAAAAAGAGTTAGCGATTTGTGTTCATCTTAAAAATTAAAAATAAAAAGACAGAATAAATTTAGGGTCCACCACTTTCAAGTGAATAAATTTTTGTCCTATTTTACTAAATGGGGTCGATTTAGGCATGTAGGGGTTGAGAGAACATGATACATCCGCAGTAACTTTCCTTGACGTCATCGGTACCACTACGGAGTATGTATCTTTCGAGATAGCAAAACACACACCCAAAGAAAAGCAATGTTAAAGTGAATCTGGATCGTTTAAATAAGTAGAAATTCAAAAGTGGCTCAAAACTAAAATTTGCTGATTAGTTTGACGTGCCATAAATTCTGGTTTAAGTGGAGCTTAGCCTAAAGATACAATCTCAAAAGCTTAGTGAGAGCCCGCTGCCCCATCACATTCTTATATGAAAAACCCACTGACATCATTTTTGCCCCGAAAACAGTCCACTTCCCTCCTAGGTTTTAGGCTGTTTGTAGAACACTCGTTAGGCCCATTTACTGTATATTCAATTATACATGTAGATTACGTTAAGGCTTAAATCCCCATTAATTTCGAAGTGCATCGAGCAAATAATCCGTTACAATAAATGCGAAACAGTGTCGTTTTGGCTCCGTTAACATGTCAAGCAACCGCTATTAGCCACGTTAGATGCCAAATGAACTTTTTTAGACGGACGAATATATCTGCCCCTCAAGCAAAACTTCGGGCTTGTTTCTAGGGCGTTTAGAAAAATGTAATTGTCATTGTTCTATGTTATAAGTTCATGAATATTTTTGTCCCACAAGAACAAAAGTTTGTCCTTTTGTTTTGGTCGCTCGACAAGTGGGGCTATTTTTGCCCCTAGGGTATGAGTTCATGCATTCTTTCTTGTGCAATTGGCCGTCACACAAGTTTGATTTAAATTTTGTTAACAAGTGCGATGAGGAACTCATTAAATACCCATATAAAGAAATTGTAGTTTCTAATGCGTTATCCCTCGTGTTATGTGTAATCGGTGGAATGGAAATTAAAACATTCATTTATTAAGATTCCGTTCGTTTGCCGAAAAATATTCTCTTTTTGGAAAATATTTTTCGGAAATCATTTTCCTAAAAAATATTTTTCTGGAATACAATTTTCTGATGTTCGGCTAAAATTTGAAAAAGTTTCGGAAAATATTTTTTGGTATTCGGCAACCACTGATCCGTCAGCGTCCGGCGATCGGCGCGGCAATTGGCAACCGACGGCGACCGGCGGCGGCGGCGGCAACGGCTGGCAACCGGCGACCGATGGTAGTGACCAGCGATCAACTTTCTCTCTCACAGAAAACATTTTCCCTCTCATGGGCAATTTTGCCTTTACTTTGGTGGAAAATGATTTCCTCTTTATGAAAAGAGGAAATTATTTTCCTCAAAATAATGAAGGATTTGGGGACACCGGAAAACACGGAAAATATTTTCCGGAAAAATATTTTTCCTGAAACGAACGGAGCCTCGGTATGATTAATGAGTTTTTTAGGGCACTCTCTCACAATACTCATTTTATTTGATGTTTTCTTCTTCCCCTAATCCAGCCACAGCAACTCTGCCTCCCAAAAGCCTCCCAACCTCAATACGATGTCGGAAAAAGAATATACAGGGCCTCCTAATTGAGCCTAGGGTTAACCCCTCGAGCTAAATTTCACGATTAGAGTCAAATTTACGTCTAACTAAAGAGGGCTGTTTACTAAAAATATCACTTGACGATGTTTAAACGGAAAACATGCATCGAAGTAGCTCCTAAATGCAATTCTAAACTAAATGCAATTTTTCAAACACATGACAAGTTATGCAAGATGCCTCAACATGTAAAACTAAGTATGAAAATGTGAAAACAATGGTTTATTTAACAACTTATGTCATTGTGAAAACACCAGCGTATGAAAACAGAGACATGGATCAAGTGAATGTCACAAAAATAGGCACAATACCAGGTATGGGTAAGCATGATGTCTACCTAATCCCTCACCTTTCATTAGTTTTCACAATCAAAACGTGCGTCAATCAACCACGCACGCACAATTGACATCCGGGGACATATTCGGGCTTCATTAGGCTCAATCCATTGATTGCGAATCATGCAACTTAAATGTGGACAGCTAGTGTTTATGATTATTTCTGCACAATTCCATGATGAAATTCATAATAAAATCTGACATTTAAAGGCTTCAATTAACGTCTTATGCCAAGTCTGATTATTCACTTCCATGAACAATAACCAAAAAGTGGCAAGCAATGTAATGACACCATGATGTCCCGTGCAAGCAAATCTCCTCTGTTTGGGCCTGACATGTCAAGAACCTAAACTGATGTAGAAGTAGAACTAATCAATTGCACTAGTGTAGAACTTCTTATGAGCAGCCTGGTTCCAAGACCATGATTGAACCTAACAAATTGCAGACAATCAAGAAAATACGAGAAGATTACGTCTCCAAATTTGCAACCAAATATCAGTTGGGATACCGAATAGAGTAAAGCTCAAGGCCAATGAGGATTATCAGCTAATGCCCACACCAAAAAGAGAACGAAAAGATCTCATGTCTTCGTTCAATGAAGGCACTTGCACGATTGATTGTTCCAAAAGTCTTGAGATCCAACCTGGACGAGCGAATAGCGTTGACTTGAACAGAGACCAATGACTTTATTGCAGCGAGGCAACGACCTTCCGAGGAGAACAAATCTGATTCGACGACTGCAGTATGAGTCAAAACCGATTCTAAAGTTTAATCGGAAAGGAGTAACCTGGTTGTCAGTCGTCCAATTTCACCACCGGCGTAACGCTGTTGGAGGGAGCGCTGTGCAGCAGGAGCTGACCGTTCTTGGATGAGAAGCTCGTTGGGAGATATGTCCCGCTATCCATGAGCGCCTCAAGATACTGGCACGGGCATCCCAGCACATGGATGAAGTGGAGGAGATCAGGCTCTTGCTCGCAGGAGACGGGTCGGGCTAGAGACGTTGTCATCATTGGCTTTGCAGTGGAAGAGGCCTCTGATTTTGGACTTCAACGACGATGGAACAGCAACTATTAATTTAGCAATGGTGAATCAGTAATCCGAATAGGTCTGACTTAAGGAAACAGGGAGCGATTCCGGCGAGCAGCACGAGGACGCTGGATAGTGTTTTCAGACTGGTATGGACAGTGATTGAAACTCGGCATCGTCGGCTCGTTTTCGTTCAACAAAACGATCCGTGAACAGGGGAAAACAGAGGCAAAACCAGCGCCTGGAATGAAGAAGACGAACCAAACCAAGAAAAACTGGTATTCTAGGACGTGAGATAGAGCTTGTACGAAGATGGAGCAATGAAGAGGAGCTACAGATGATTGAGCCAAGACCCCTAGAAAAATGATTTTCGAAGGAGCTAAGGAGAGCTGAAGGCTCGGCTTCGTTTTCTCGAAAATCTGGACGAGCTTCATCCGAATGGAGAGAAAATCAGAAATTCAGGAGATGGTCTCAGTGATTAAAGCTCGGCCAGGTTGTCTCCATTCCATTCGACAAGACGAACTCTGCGATTTGACAAACTCAGGCCAGCGACATGGAAACACAGCGAGGTTGAGGCGAGCGGCGGTGTAACTGGAGGTGAGCTTCCGGTGAAATATCAATAGTGCTTTGCATTCAATAGCTTTAGGAGTTGCTAATAAGTAGCTGATGCGGAGCTACCATCGCATCTCCTTTTGTTTATTTTATTTCCTTTTTTTTTTTGTGTGTTGGATACTTTAAAAATTAAGATTTTTTTTTTGTTGTTGAAGAAATGCTTATTTCATTCGTCGCTTTAAGTGATACCACTATTACATGAAAAAGGGGCCCGAGAACACATTAGATCCCATAGGATTTTCGGGAGGTTAGAGGTCCCAATTACTTGAGAGCTCGTTTCGTCTGTGAGCCTTGGAGATCCAATCCGCTATTTAATTTGCTTCACTTGAACAGTGGGCTAATTGTAAGCTTTTGAAATGGCCCATCAGAGCTTTGCACGCAGAGATCAGTGAGTCTACTTCCCAGGATGGTTTATCTTGATATGTGAGGGCATTTATCATACAGCCACAGTCGGACTCAAGCTGGTACTTTAAGGGCCATTTGGTAACGTGTCAAATAGTAAAAATTTCTGTTCTTTTGTTCCTAGAAATAGTTTGGGAACAGAAATGCATTCAGTAAACTTTTTATGCCCTGGCACATTTTTACAAAAATTTATGCTCATAAACAGTTTTGGAAGAGAAACAAGAAGTAAAAAAAAGTTACTTTTTATTTCTCGATACAATTTTGAAAATCAGTTTTTTTCTTCTTTTTTTTTGTTTTCTTCTTTTTGTTTTGCTATCCTTGGGTTGTGGCCGGTCACCGGCGATTGGCGGCCAGCGGCTCGCCGTCTGGCCGGCGACCTGCCACAGCCCAAGGCCGATGAGGGCGTCATGGCCCTCGCCGCCTCGGCGAGGCGGCTCGCCATCAGTCACGGCGAGGTCGGCCTCGCCGTCACAACCCATGGCAAAGCCGACCTCGCCGTGGGTCATGAGGGCGAGGTCGGCCTCGCTGTGGATCGTGATGGCGAGGCTCGGCCTCACCAGATTTGGGCGAGGCCGAGCCTTGCCGTCGTGACCCACGACAAAGCAAACCTCGCCGTGGGTCGCAAGGGCGAGGCCGAGCCTCACCGTCGCAACCCACGGTGAGGTCGGCCTCACCCGATCTGGGCGAGGGCGACCTCGCCATGACTGACGGTGAGTTGCCTCGCCCAGGCGGCGATGGTCTAGCCCTTGCCCTCGTTGGCAAGGGGGACCCTCGCCCTTGCCGGCCATGCCCAAGGAAGAGAATGGGTAAAAAGAAAAAAAATTAAACAATTTAAAATATTATTAAAATATTATTAATAAAAAGAATTTTTGTGTAGTTATCAAACGCATTTCTGTTCTTTTCTATCTCAGGAATAAAAATTTTGAACAGTTATCAAACGTCTTTAAATATTTAAAAATTATCTTCAAGTATAAAATTAAAAAAATTATTTCTATTCAGAAATAGTTTACGGGCGCAAAAACATTTTCATGCGCGGACTAAGTGAGAGCACGAACTAAAGTGGTGAAGTGCTTCCCAACAGGCAAGGATTTCGATTTGCTCGCACTTTCTTTGCAAAACCGTCAACAATCTTCCCGGAGGCATCTCGGCATACACAGGCGACACTACCTGCGTTATCTCCTTCGACGAAGGACCCATCAACGTTAATTTTGAGGGTACCTTCTGGCGGTGGCTTCCATATGGCAGGTGAGTGAGCGATCGGTCGATTATGTTTTTCTGTCCCTGGTTCCACTTCTCGAAGTCCTTGCGTGACGCCATGGCTCTGGGTTCTGTTGACGAAAGACGTGATTGTTTCTTGACTTCCAGATGTTCCGTAGGATCTCGGCTAGTAGCTCAGGTGAGGGATTTTCATTAAAATTGTTTCCTTTCTCCAGAAACCATTCTTCCATTCGTCTCAAGCCTTTATCTGTGAATGTAATGTTCAGATCAGGGTGCGTCCAAACCTCTTTGGTCCATTCACAGAGAAGAAAGATGTGTTCTACAGTCTCTGGGTGGTTGCGACAAAGAGGGCATAAGGGCTCAGGTATGATTTTCCTTGTGTGCAAATTCTCTGCCGTGGGAATAGCGTTTTGGCACATACTCCAAATAAACAACTTGACTTTCGGAAGGGTGTTCAGGTTCCATATCAGATTCCGTAGTGCCTTTGGTGGTTGATAGGAAGATGATACTCTGTGTGGTTGTTGTTGTTCATCCGTCACTCTCGCATAGTTGTAGGCACTTTTCACTGAATATTGTCCTGACTTGTAGCAGGTCCACACTAGCTTGTCTTTCTCAGCGTTAGGTCTTAGCGGAATTGCTAATATTTACTCAGCTATCTGCTCATCGAACATACTATTTATCATCTGTTCATCCCAACTATAGTCCTCCTGGTTAATTAAATCCGCCACTTTCTGAGGTTCCCCCCGTCTTGCCTCACCTCCAATTATTCCTCTCTGAAGCCACCGATCATTTCTAATGCTTATGTCTGCTCCATTACCCACGCTCCATTTTACTGCTTTGGAGATGTGCTCTCTGCCCATTAGTAGGCTTTGCCATCCCCACGTTGAATGTGACCCCTTTCCTGCATTCCAGAAATTTTTATTGGGGTAGTAGAGCCCTTTCAAAAGCTGCACCCATAAACTTGATGGGTTTTGAAAAACTCTCCACGCTTGTTCACCAAGCATGGCCTTGTTGAAGGTTATCAAATCCTTGAACCCCATTCCCCCGCTATCCTTTCTTCTTTTCAGAACATCCCATCTCTTCCAATGTAGCCCCGTCTTGGATTCGTTGTTTTTCCACCAAAATGTTGCAATTTTCTGTTCGATCGCAGGACAAATGGATATGGGGATTTTAAAAATTGACATTGCATATTGTGGGAGGGCCTGCACCATTACTTTAATTAGTATCTCTTTTCCTGCCTTGGATATTAGTTTCTCTTTCCATCCTTCGAGTTTCATATTGACTCTTGCCAAGATCCATGCAAACATTTGCTTTTTTGTTTGTCCCCGATCTGATGGAATCCCCAAAAATTTTCTAGGTTTTTTCTATCTCCAGCACCCTTAATTCATTTGCCATATTCCTGCGAAGACTCCTTGGACATTCGTTGCTGAAAAAAATCCCTGATTTGTTGAGATTGATGGCTTGTCCTGTCGCGAAGCGATACTGGTTTAAAGCTGCCCCCACATTTTGGCATTCTTTGATCTGCCCATCTAGGGAAAAGATAGAGTCATCTGCAAAAAGTAAGTGCGACAGCGTGGGACAGTTTCTATTCAACTTGATCCCTTTGATGCTTCCATCTTGAACCGCTTTATTAAGTAGGTTGGATAACACATTGGCCAAAATAATGAAAATATAAGGGGAAAGAGGATCCTCTTGGCGTATCCCTCTTGAGGGATGGAAATAGGTCAGGGTTTCCCCATTAAACTTTATGCTCAAAGACACTGAAGTAACACAATGCATGACCCATGAAACCCATTGTGCACTAAATCCCATTTCAGCAAACAAGCTTCCAAGAAATCCCACTCCACTCTATTGTAAGCCTTTTTCATGTCTAGTTTGAGCACTGCATGGAATTTCTTCTTTCTTTCTAATTCTGAGTTGATGTAGCAACTCCTGCACCATCAAAATGTTGCCTTGAATTTGCCTTCCACTGACAAAGGCGCTTTGTTCCTCCGCTATCGAGTTTGGCAGCCAAGGTTGTATGCAGTTTGCCATTACCTTTGAGATGATTTTACAGCTGAAATTACACAAACTGATAGGCCGGAATTGATCTAGACTTTCTGGATTTGGAACTTTTGGGATGAGTGTTATGTGTGTTCTGCTCAAGTGAGGATGAAACGTATCCGATTCAAAGAACTCCTTCACCATGTTGTGCACATCTTTCTTAACCTCCTCCCAGTAGTGTTGGTAGAATTGTCCATTAAGTCCATATGGGCCCGGTGCTTTAGAAGCTCCTAATTGGAACACAGCATCTTTAACCTCCTTCGTAGTAACTGTTTCTGTCAGGATTTGGTCCATATCGCTCGTAACTATGCGTGGGCATTGATCTAAGATCGGCTGGAAATTTCTTTGTCCCACTGAGGTATAAAGGGACCGGAAGAACTCCAAAGATTGAGAAGGTACAATTTGTGTCTCGTTTTTTTTCGGTCGGAAAGTAGTTCGATTTATCATCAAGAAGTCTTAGACAACACGCCCAAAGAAGGGAAATCAAATCACAACAGGTCCCAAAGGGGTTGGGATAACCAAGAAGAAGAAGGAAGAGTATTCAATCTTTGGGCCATAGCTACCCAATCAGCCACTTGATTTGCGACTCTTCCACAATGGGCCACGGTGATGTAGTTAAAATAGGCTAACTAGGCTTGAGCATCCAAGATGGGCGCCTCCACCTCCCACGGCACGTGAGTTTTTTCCTGCACGGCTTCAAAGAGATTCAAGCTGTCAGTCTCCAATGCCTCCACCAGAGAGTGAGGATTTCCACCTGGATGGGCGAGGAAGCTGGGATTTTTTTAGCGAATCCGTCTACCAGAACTCCTGAGGCATCTCGGAGGACTCCTGCGATCGCTCCCTCTGGACTACCAGCTATGAAGGAACCGTCGATGTTTATCTTGAAGGACTGATTCTTCGGCAGACACCAACTCAAGGGTAAGTGAGCTTGAATCGAGTCAAATGTTGAACTTTTAGTGTTCCACTTACAATAATTGCTGATCATCGACTCTGCTGAAGCAATTAGTGTTTCGGAGTTGGGGGTTTTCGACGGAATACAAGATCGTTCCTTAGCTTTCCAGATGTACTAGAGAAGGGCTGCGATTTTCTCAAAGGGAAATGAGTTACCTGGCTTTTTGTTGGTGATTTTGTAGCCATTTGTCCATTCGCGTGATGTTCTAACCCGACAGCTGTATATTTAATGCAGGGTCATTCCAAACCGAGCCTGTCCAAGGGCAGAGCAAAAACAGATGTTCCACTGTTTCGATTTCGTGATTACAAAAAGGACAAACTGGCTGAGGTATGATCTTGCGCTCGTATAGGTTTTCTCTGGTAGGGAGTGCATTTTGGCACAGGTTCCAGAGAAAAATTCTAACTTTAGGGGGGGCCTTCGGGTACCAGATTTGGTACCACAGCTTACGAGATGGCTGATATGATGATGAGGCTTGCATTGTGTTATGTTCGCTTTCCTCCTCTTGAAGCACATTATAAGCACTACTTAGTTCCCATCCACACTAATTTGTCTTTTGCGGGGCGAGGTCTCAGAGGAACTGCTAGGATTTCGTTTACTACTTGTTCATCAAATAGTCTTCTGAGAGCATGCTCATCCCACCTTTCTTCCTCATGTAGTATCAGGTCAGGAACTTTATCGGGATCGTTAAGGTTAGCTGGCCCTCCTATTATTCCACGCTTGAGCCATCTGTCTTCACGTATACTAATTTCCTCCTCTGTTCCCACTGACCACATGACCATCTTTGAGATTGTTTCTCTACCCATCAAGATACTCTGACAACCCCACGAGGGGCGAGGCCCTTTTCCAGCTCACCAAAATGATCTACTAGGGAAATACAACCCTTCTAGAATTTGACCCCAAAGAGATGTCTGACTCTGTGCTAGTCGCCAAGCTTGTTTGCCAAGGTACAATTTGTGTCTTCAAGAGGTGAAATTTCAGGCCGTATCGTTATGTCTGCCTATGACGAGTATTTCCTTGTGATTCTCCCTAAAGACTTTCATCTTGTGTGGGCATTTCTCTGGATATTTAAATTGGGCCTCAATTAGTGTCATCTCCATGGGCTGTTTTCAGAACACTCCTCAAGCCCATTAGCTGTAGGTTTAATTAATTATGCAGTTTACATTATGGCTCAAACCCCCATTGACTTGGACAAGCTATGGTTCTAGGAGATCTAGGGACTAGATATGGTATACCTATGGCACGTAAACATTCTAAGTGGCGTTAATTTTGCCATTAACATGTTCGGTTCACCAAAAATAGCGTAAGCACTTCACAAAAACTATACTAGAAGAAAGTGATTTTTGACACTCGAGATTGGTTTAAGACAAAATGGACTCGTCGCAAGTGTTTCCCGTTAAACCTAAAAAACATTATTGACTTCTCGCAGGTCATCATCGTTTTTCTTCACCGTGTTTTAACAATTTCATTGGGTGATATAATGAACTAGCCTCGTGCAATATACTAAGTCTGCGCCTTGATTTTGTTTAAAGCAAGTCATACTATCAGAAGATAAGGTAGAGAGTTACGCCGAGGAGAACAGGAGCCTTGGGCCATCCAACTCTTGAGGTGCAAAATTTCTAAGGTCTTATCAACATGGCTACCTCGTAGGGTTACGTTTTCTTCAACAACAACAACGTAATGAGGGACATTCGCCAAGTATCAGCAATTACTAGGAGATTTGATAACTGCTTCAACAGGTTAAGAAGAGAATGGTTGAGATTTTTTCGTTCTTTTAGGAAAATCATCATTAATGAGATAGTGAACTGTTTGTCTGTCTTCGCCTACTTCGACTTTTCACTTGAAAGTATACACATAGTTCTTTATAAGTAATTGAGAAGCCGTCCAACTTGCTGTGATTATGAGATTCCCATTCACATAGTAAACTCGTTGGGTAGTCAACATGTACATTTAAGAATAAATACCCACGTGAATAAATAGTATTTAGGGTTAATGTTACCAAAAACCCCGAATCAGTATATTTGTAATAAATTTATTTCAAATTAATTTTTTTATTACAACAAATCCTAAATTGGTACATATGTGATCAATTTATCTTAAATTAATTTTTTAACCACTAAAAATTCTAAAACTGATATATTTGTGACAAGTTTATCCGCTATAAAATTGGATTAATACTATGAAAAATCATAAATTGATAAATCTATGACCTTAAAATGATACACCCATCAACAAGTGTCATCAAATTCATTAATTTAACAGTAAAATTTTAACAAAAATTAATGGAAGATGAATTTGTTACAGATGTATCAGTTTAGGGTTTTTTATGGTATTAACGCTACTATTTATATGAATGACTGGAAAAGGATGGATACGATGGATTTTTCTGCTGGATGCATAAGTCACACCGTCCATTATATAAAAAATAAAATCACTCCAATGTGAGTCTTTTTTTCCCTTGGACTGTTTCTTGTGTAACTCAATAAAGGCTGAATTTTACTCTTATTTTTCTGTCATCTGGTGATGAATTCAGTAAAATCCAAACTTTAGAGTGATGCATTGAACACCTTGCAATCATCAACAAGCTTCCAGATGAAAATTGATTAGCCCCAATACAAAAGAGAAAAACATACAACCTTTTAGACAAATTTAATACAGCCTTCAAAACGTATAAAATTACAAAATTTTGCCATTATGCTAAATTTAACAAGACCTTTCGAGCGTACCGAAAGAATGCACAATCTTTTACCGCTTGACAGATTTAACAGGGCCATTCAAACTTACCAACAAAAAAAAAGTGAGCAACGTTTGGCCCGTTCAACATGAATAGCACTAAAAAAAAAACTAGAATAGCATTTATAGTATTCTGTCCATGATCGAAAAGTCTGAACCATTAAATAAAAGGTCCTATCTTGGAAAAAAAAATTCTTGGAGCACTGTAATAGGCAGAGACTGAATTTTTTTTACGGTTGTTTGGAGAAAGATAATGTGATTTTAGTGTTGAGGAGAGACCATCAAAATAATATTGAGATCAAATTAGACGATATTTGGAGGGTTGAAAATGTGCTGTTAACTTTGTTAAGGAGAGACCATCAAATCGATATTGAGCGAAAATTGGACTATAATTGGAGGGATGAAAATGTAGTTGGGTGGGCTGATCAATACTACCTTACAAAGCCAACTTTGAAGTTGGTGTTCACCCCTAAAATGTCTGATTACACATACTATTGTTTTAATGGGTTATTGTTGACAGCTTAGTTTTCTCGACGTTCAAGGTTAGAAAATTCGAGATTCAAAATTCGTGATTATGGCAAGTTTCGTTTCTTAACCCAATCATTAGATTAGTGTTCTTAGTATCTCAATTGCATCTTAGTATGTCAATTGAGCATGGACATGTTAAATTACGCCTTTAAATCTCATATTTTTCACAAAATTGGCCAAAGATTAATTTTTTTATCAAATCGAAGAGTTTAACCTTCGACAAAAAGAATTATTATTATTATTAGTTTCGAATCTTTTTGCTAGACGTTTGATTTAGGACAATGAAATTTAGAAATCTCAAGTCCAGTTAAGAAAAAGTCTCTACCCATAAAGCCTAAGGACAGGTTAATTATTTAGAACATGACACTTGGTACCATCACGATATGTTCATTTGAGCTTACAATCGTCACGACTGTACCAAGTGGCACGACGACACAAACCCTGGACAAAACCTAGGTCTTATTATATTCATGGGAGGAGAGGGCATTGAGCCGGCGGAGGAAGAGGGGGGGACACGACCATCTTTGGGGCTCTCTCTTGACTCTCACTGGTTCACGGTGCCCCCTCTCTCGCCCAACCAGCCACCTCCGCGGCCGCCGTGCAAGGACCTCCGGCGCCTTTACTCGCACGATCTCCTTTCTCCCGATTCCTATGACTCCGGTGAGTTTCCTTTTGGTTCGACCCCTTTCCCCGAGTCTCCCGACTCGGATACATTGCGAGGCGGTCGGCCATAGCTCGATTTGTCTCGAGCTCGCCCTCTAGCCGCTGTCTCCGAGCCGGGTAGGGACCCGCGACCAAACGCTCGCTCCGCAAATTTGTCAGCTCCGAAAATTTGTTGCCTCCCCTGTTTTGGCCAAACCATGAAACCGAGATCCCTTAGTCCGTGCGGAGTTTTGCTTCTGTTGATTTCAACCATGTCTTGATGGTCTCTTTCAGGTCTCTTTCAAGCCTGGGTGTGCGTTCAAGTTTTTACATGCTCAAACGTCCTCTCTTCAATCCACTGCCCACCATGTGTTTGACAGAATGTTAGAACCAAGGTCGTCCATATTTTCTTTCGATGACTATATCTAATTTGATTGTAGATGATACAAGATATGTAAATATTTGTACATCAAACATGGCTCCTGACATCAAATGATTGTGGATGATACAAGATATGTAAATATTTGTACATCAAACATGGCTCCTGACATCAAAGGTATTATCAGGCTTGGCCTGTCTCGTTGCAGCCATCTTTCATATAATATTCACCTACCTAAAAGCGGCTTTCAGCTTAAGCCACGTCGCCATAGCAATTCATAGGTTTGAATAGATCCCGCAACATTTCAATGTCCAACGTTCTTAGATATAAGATTTGATCACTAGCAAGCAATTGTCGACATGGATTTGAGATAGATTTGCAAAATGGATTCAAAGAGAAAAATTTCTCCACTTGGAAATTCAAATTATATCTTTGCATTGGCAAGATTAGTCAAGATTAGTGTAAAAGGAGATGTCAAAGTATCCAGGACTTTTTGTGCTGCTTATGACATTTAGTTACTTTTCTTGTATATCTTTCAAGCGGTTGAATGGGCAAAAAGGATAATGGACGATGTTAAATTGGTAAATTATTATTTGCACAAGTATGTCGAGTCTTTGTTTCCGTCCGTGAAATTCACAGTCAGAAGGGAATTTGGAGATGTTTTTCCTAATAGTTTAGCCTCAAACTTTAGAATGTTTCAGTGTATTCACAATGTAAAATCGGAGATACAACATTTGGTTGCGTCCATAGAATGGAGACATTTGAGACATCTTGAGGGATGAACAGTAAGTCGGGCAAAAGCCCCCAATTTTGGAGCCAAAGGTATTGAAAGTTTAGGAATCACTATTTGGAGTTTATTGCTTGTCTCGTGATATTATTCTAGCAACTTCATACTTGTATGAAGAGATGAAGAGAGTAAATGAACCTCTCAAGAGGTTGACCATAATGATGGCAAATATGAGTGCATATGGAAGCTTTATAATGACATGCAAACTAAAGTAATTCATCCAATGCATGCCACTTTTCTGAATCCGTCCTACTTTTTAAGGGACAATTTATATAAAAGTAAAGAAATAAAAGACAATCAATTGTTTGTTACAAAATATGGTTGCTGAAAAAGAAAAAGAAGCTTTTATAGAGTAGATTCTACAATACTGCAAAAGATCATCAAACTTGCTCACATGTGCAGCAAAAACAATACCGAAATTATCTCACATCGTAAGAATTTCTCATTTCCTTATATTTTTTACTATGTTAAAGTCAATCAATATAATCGTCATTATATTCAAAATCTTTATCTTCCCCTATTTAATTGCTACTTTTAAAGTCAAAATTATGAATTCTATCTACGAAAAGCCACTGTAAAATTCTAGAATTCAATGTATCTACTCCTCATAGAACATGTGATCTACAAAAGAAATCCTTCCATAAACTTTTTATTGATTGGGAAATCTATTAATTCCCAATAGACAATCATCATTCCTCATGATTCTTAGCCTCCCTTGTAGTCCTTTTTCATGCTAGGGGTGTTGAAATGCATCAAAACCCCAAATCATGAAGTTAGATGGATTCCCTATCGGTAAGTTGGATGACTTTATGTACTTGAGGGTGAATATGATGATGATGGATGACAAGTTTAGAATATTGGAGTTAGGACCAATAAAACCTATAAATTTTGAACATTTTAGTGACAACCATGATGATTATGTTGATCTTGAGCAAAACTGGAAATATGATTCTCCCAATACAGTACTAGAGAATAGCAGTTGAGGTGTCACCGACAACAAGCACAGAGCGGTGAAGTCACCCAGTATTTGCTCATTATATTGGATCCTTCAAATGCTCTCTAGTGATCGTAAGTTATAGGTTCATACTTAGCAGTCATTTATGGAATGCAATTTTATTTTGTTAATTTACTTATAAGTGGTCAATCTATCCATATATTGCAATAATAGTAGATAAGTACGGTGCATGGTTTAAACCTTGTCGTATTCGATGGTGATGTTGAATGGCTATAAGAAAAATTGATTGGACAAGGGAACAATTGAAAATCACACGTAATATCCAAAGGGTGTGAGGAGAGAAAGCCATTCAAGATCACCATTGAATACGACAAGGTTTGGCTTAGCTATTGATCTCGGTCCGCTTTGAACAACTTCTCTACTTTCTGAATTTAGCAAAGCTACTTGAATGGCTGTTCCTTGATCTCCCTAAACCATTGCCTTGGTGAGTAAGTGTGGGGGTATGTTAGTCATGAAATGAAGTTGAAAAGGTTCCTCCTTGAGAGTTGATAATTTGGGCATTGTGAACATGTAATAGGCAAAGTTCATTCTTAGAAAAATTTGAAAGGAGCCATTTTCATAGCACTGCCATCTTATCATATCCTGTACCAAAACGTGATCAATGGTGACTAGGGCACTGTGAAGAAGAGTAAGGCACCTAAGCAAGATTCAGGAATTAATATGAAAATTAGTCTATGTCACATTTTATCAGTTGTCTCAAAACAAGAAACAACTAGAAGTAAAGGCAAAGAAACTCGACTACAAATTAAAGAAAACTTTAACTTAGGTATGTGTTAAGCCAACATGACATATAAATCATGCATTGTACTTGTCTGCTGTTATGTCATTATATAGATAGACCGACCACTCAAAATAAAATTAACAAAAGAAAACCGCATTTCATAAATAACTGTCAAGTATAAACCTATAACTTACAACCATTAAAGAGCATTTGAGGGTAAACCTTACCACTTTGTGCTTTACTCCGTTGATGTCTCTGCTATTTTCTAAAACTAGATTGGGAGATTTATATTTCCAGTTTTGCTCAAGATCAACATAATCATCATGGTTGTCACCAAGATGTTAGGTTTCATTGGTCTTGTCTCTAACATTCTAAACTTGTTGTCCATCATCATTGTGTTCGCCCTCAGGTACACAGAGTCATCTATATTAGTGATGGGGAATCCACCTAACTTCGTGAATTGGGTTGTTTCCGATGCATTTCGACACTCCAAGCATGAAAAAGAATTATAAGGTTGGCTAAGAATTAGAAGAACTTTTGAAGTATAGGAATGCCATCACCATGGTTTCCCACCATTCATCTGTCATGAGAATACAGTTACTAGATAAGAAATGATGATTATTCATGGGGAATTAATATATATTCCAGTTAATAAAAAGTTTAGGGGATGATTTGTTTTTGCACATCACATGCAAAGTAGATATACTGAAATTCTAAACTTTCATAGTGGCTTTTCGTAGAAAGAAATCACAATTCTTGCTTTAAAAGAAGCAACTAAATGAGAAAATGTGAAGATTTTAAATATAATGATGAGACAATGACCTTCTGGTTACAATAGGAGTAGTTCATCTTATCTTAATTGACTTTAATATAGTGACGAAATATAAGGAAATGAGGAATTCTTACTGGAATGAGATACTTTCAACATTATTTTTGCTGCTCATGTGAGCAAGTTTGACACTCTGCGATATTATAGCACTTGCTTCATGAAAACTTTTTGTTTTTCTTCAGCAACTATAGTTTGTAGCACATAATTGATTTCGTCTTTCATTTCTTTACTCTCATGAAAATTGTTGATTAAAAATTGGACAGATTCAGCAAAACCGCAACCGCCTGCACTGGATAAATTATTTTAGATCACGTGCCATTATAACTTTCCATATGCGCTCATATTTGCATCATTATCGTCATAAAGCCTCTTGAGAGGTTCTTTTATTCTTTTCATCGCTTTATACAAATACGAAGTTGCTGAATTAGTATTATGAGATAAACAATAAACTTCAAATGGTGATTCCAAAAGTTGCAACACCTCATTTCATTGGCTCCAAAGTTAGGAGCTTGCAACAATGGAAACAACTTTGCTCGTTGTTCCTTTCTCGAGATGTCTCAACCGTTTCCATTCAGCAGACGCAACCAAACGTTGCATGTCTAATATTGCATCGTGAATATACTGAAGCATTCTGAAGTTTGAGGCTAAACAATTAAGAAGAACATATCCCAATTATTTTTTGCCTCCAAATTTCACGGACAAGAATGAAAACTTGGCATACTTGTCTAGATAATCATTCACAAATTTAACATCATGCGTAGTCCTTCCAACCCATTCAACCTCTTGAAATATATACGTGAAAAGAATCTGAACGCCGTGAGCAGCACAAAAAGCCATATAGGTACCCCGGATCTTTTGACACTTCCTTTCTAAACTAATCTTGCAAATGATATAATTTGAATTTCCTCTGGAAAGTAAAATAAAATTTCTCTTTGAATCCATTTTGCAGGTCTATCTCAAATTCACGTTCAAAATCGCTTGCCAGAATTTTGACCAAATCTCATAATATTGTGGCAATATGTTCACCTTTGATCCAATGACCAGTTTAAATAGCATGTCGGCCTTCACCAATGTTGGTTACTCTTTTGGCACTCTTCAAAACCTGCATCAGTTTGTTTCCCATGAGGCAGCGAATGTCGAGAACTGCCTACAAGCTACAGTTTTTTATACTATGAACTCTATGTCAATGGCAGCTCGTTCTACTTTGATGACTTCTCATTTTCCAGTTCAAGGTGATATGCTTCTACCATAGAATGAATAGCATTTGGAAAATGTAACCATTCAGCATTTACTAGATAGGTTTCTTTAAATAGAGAGATCACCGTTGGACATTGAATGTTGCGAGTTCTAATCGGACCTTGAACCTGAGCAGAATTGGAAGCCAAAAAAGGCTGTTATGGCATGGCTTAAGCTCAAAGCTTTTAGGTGGGTGATAACTATATGAAAATGGCTGCGATGAGATGGACCAAGGAGCTGGAGTGCTTAAGCCTGATAATACTGTTAATGTTACAACCTTGAGAGTCTATATGCCTCAGGAATTTGTTACAACCTTGGAGGGAGCCATGTTGCAACAGTATTTGAATCATCGAATTACCTAGTTGTCTGTGCATCAATGGCAGGGATGAGGACCATATCATTACTTTTTACCATGAATACTAACTAGCATTGTCGCGACCCTCTTTCTCCATCGGAAAAAAAGACATGAGTTTAGGGGTATTGCCTATTGGTTAGGCATGGGCTCTCTCAAGCCCATACTTTGCGCAACATTTATTTTCGTTTCAAGTTTTGTTTTAGCCTAGGGAAGTCTAGGAGTTGCCACTAGTCATTGGGGTCGGTCGGAAAGCAATCGAAACTAATTGTGACACGGAAGTGTTGTCTTGATTCCTACACAACCAAAGTTTCTTAACTTGGCGACTTGATTATGCTAATATTTTTAGTAACACACTTTCGGTACCACTAACTTGGAAGGTTGTTAATCTAAATGGTCATGTAATCTTGATTACCGATTATGATCCTAAAGGTATCAAAGCCACCAAGTGATCATGCAATGTTCTTGAAAGGTTTATTATAGTCCTGAAGTAGCCCTAACCATTCTGGAGAGGAAATTAACAAACAAATCATTGAAGTGCGATGCATTAATGAAACAACCAAGTATTCAAAGTGAAAGTATTAAGCACACAAATATTGAAAAGGCTTAAGGTAAAGGTATGAAGGAGAGAACCGATCCTCGTCGAGCAAAAAAGATACACGGCCTGGTTACATGAACCCCCATAAGCTTGAAATTAGAGACTAAATTCTATCTAGGGTAAGCCTACTTCACTCGCTAATCAGCAAACAAATAAGCAATTTGAAGCTGGATTTGGGAATTTGATTTCGCCCATGCAATTTGATCAACCCAACCACCTCCTAATCAATCTAGGGATTCATTAATTAAAGGCGATAATTTTTAACCCCATTTGTGTTCGCAAAGCAGAACATCATTGACTCCTAATTAGAGTTTTAATTCCCCGCCTATGCTAACCGTCGAAGAACAGGCCTACGTGTAATTAAAAGGTAATCAAGGCATCCATGAGTACTGGCGACTAAACATTTCAATTTAAGCACCCAAGTCAACCAGGATAGCAAGGGGTTCACGGGTGCGAGCATTTAATCGCGGGGTCCCTACTTGGCTCGAAGACAGTGGCCACAGGGTGAGTTCGAGGCAAGTCGAACTACGGCCGGGCACCTCGCAATGTCTCCGAGCCGACATCTTCGGGAAAGGAAGAATGCAACAGCCAAAAGGACTCACCAAGAAGGCTGGGATCAGGAAAGCAAGGTCATGCGCGTGTTTCAAACTGTCCCTCCTTTCCGGAGTCTACGTTCCTCGCAGAGATTTGTTGAAATGTGAAACAGGAAAAATGTCTCTGCAAGAACAGCTTATTACCGACATACACGGACGAGAAAGTCCGAAGCTCAATTCTTCTGATCGAAGGGGTCGATGTTGCAAAAATATGCTCTCCGTTGTCCTCGACAACGTCGGCAGTCCAGAAAAACGAACGTTTGCTTGGAAGCTCCAATTGGTTATCATAACGACTCTCGGTGGTTGAACATATGGGTGAGAGCATGCTTTCCCCTGGAGACCTCGAGATGAGCGCCGTCTGATCGGTTGACACCAACATTATTTCAGTTGTCGACAGGATACCTCTGACTATTGAGGTTAACAGGTTCGCATCTCTCTATCAGAAGAGCAAGAACCCATGGCCGAGAAAATTACAGCTTTGTCTTAAAAATCGCCTCAGAAGTACAACTATTGCAACAGCTTTTTAAGACTTGCAAAAGGTGTGCAAAAAGGAGATTTAGTTTTAGACGCAATCCGATTTATTTTCTTTATCAGATTAAGAACTTTCCCTCTCTTTCCTGACCTTTCTTCCAAGGTCCCCCAAACTCTTATAAATTTTTCCGTCACATTTATCAGCCAACTTAAACCAACAGTACTGTTCACAGCACTATAACAGTACATCCAAATCAGATTGTCCCGCATCAATTTTTTATCAGAGCAAGGTTCAACTCATGGCAACACCACACCATCCAGAAAAGCCTTCTCGTGGAAAAATCACTGAGGAGCAAAGTGATGAAATTTTATTGAAGCAATTGGAAGAACTTGGATATTTCACAACGATTTGAGTTCGGTTGAAAGTCAAATTTGTCAAGGTAACCCTGTCAATATATTCTGGAAGCAGTGAAGAGGTCCCTGAAGAAGGTGAATATCAAAATAATGAACATCCTCTGGATGCATCCCAAAGCCGTGTTGATCGAGGACAGCGCTTGCCGAGCTCCTTTGCTTGAGCGGACCAAATTCATTGATAATTCTCAAAAAGACATCTATGATACAGCCGACGACATCACCAGCTTTGTCCGATTGGCTAGCTACCATAGAAGATGTTTCCCCATCTGCTTTTCGAAGTCATCATATGCTTTTTCCAGCAGAAATCGTGCATTTACAGACTAAGCTCTAAAAAATCAAATCTGAAGAGCTTCCACTGCTTCAATGGATAATCTTCATGACCACAATTTTCATTGATCAACAACAAAGTAGATATATCAGTCCTAAGAAATGATAATCACATCATTACCAACCAAATTCTATTGAAATTTCGTCTTTCTTCCATATTCAAATCAGCATCTCTACAAACATGAAATTTACAAGCTAAATTACTTAATCAGCAAAGCCACAATTCAAGAACAATATCAAACCATCACACAAAGCAGTAACTCTTTAAAACTGTATACAACTTTACACTTAATATTCGAAAAAAGATGCATCCAGTTAGAAGCTTCCTTGACCAGCAAGACATGAGTAGAAAGGGTTGAAACCAACCTGTCCAACCAATTTAAGTATCACTAATAGGTTAATATGAAGAATGAAAACTAAAGTAGAGAAGTCACTGATAGTGATGAGATATTAGGCTGGAACTTCAACTGAACTTGTGTGCATCCATCGGTGCCCAAGCTTACAACTTACCCTGAAGAAGATGGCTCTGTTGCCTGCCAACTAAACATCAGAGAGCTTGAAGGTGGAGTCTTCTCTGGAAAAGTTGCATTGGCTTTCAAAACTGCATTAATTAGCAAATAGGTACTAAAAAGAGGATGCACTAATGGGGTGAGAGACAAGGAATTACCTCCACTATGTTCTCCCGGTCAAAGAACGCCAGTGGGGAGCACCAAAAGAAAATTTTTCAGAATGATTCTGGCCAAACAGATCATATAATTGACAAATGCTCTTCATGACCAGAGATGATCAAGGAAACGGGAAAGGCCTCATAAAGTCCATTTAATGAAAACCATTCCTGAGAAAGAAGAAAAAACACTGACATCTTCCATCGGCAGCATTAATTGTCGCTCCAATTCCATCTCATGGCCCAAGATTTTTCTTTTCCTACAAGTAGGACTATACACGAAACCACATCCCTTTACATTTTACAATAATACTGCAGAAGTCATCCAAGTTTCTATACTAGCAAAGTCATCTCTCTTTTACTACTCAATTGAAAGCTAGACATCTGAAAAGGGAAAAATTCTTATCACAAAGAGAGTAACATGTTTCACCCTTGTGCCACATAAAGTCGTTCATCATCTTGCTCTTCTTTGCAATCATCACCCTTCTTTTCAAGATTCGATCCCAAAAGTAACTGTCTATTTTCGATGCCATTGTCACTGCTACTGTGCAAGGACAGCTGATCCATTCGGACAGTATTCCTCTTGTAGTTCCAAACGAGCATTGAAATGTACTCCTGAGGGGACACAAGACCTTGTTCTCGAATGCAACCCCTTTGCTCTTCCAATGTCTTCGAGTCATCAAGCCTTATGTATTCCATTAATGCCTTCTCATGATCAGGTCTCCAATTACAAGGGAAAGGAGAGTAATCAGTTTCAGGAACAAGAGACATTCTTGTATACTGGAGACCATCAATAGACTCAGCAAGACCCATCCTCAGCAAATTATGGTAGTCGGGAGACTGTCCTTTCTTTTCCTTTAATGGACGACTCAAGTTTCTTGCACCAATCTTGTACACCTTTGCTCGTGAACGGAGTTTGTACTTGGCAGCATATAGCTTTGCAAGAGAACCCCTAATTATGTATGAACAGAAGTTCACAATTTTCTTCCGGTTGTCAGCATAACGATACCACTCAACCATTGTGGACAAAAACTTGTTCATTTGCGCATTTGTGTGAGCCTGCGTGGCATGGAACATTCTGAAACAAGGTTGCGGATCAGGATCTCTGTCACCTTTGATAAAATTCAACTTCCTGAACTGCCTGATACATTGCTTCAAGCTCGCTGTCACTGACAAAAGCGTGCCCACACCCTTCTCACTAATTATCTTTCCCCCAGTCGCAGTGTAACGTAAAGTGGGATAAACAACCCTCCGGCACAAGACATGATCAAGAAACATTATGCCCTTCGTTATGTGCTCAATAGGGAGGCTCTCATTGTCAAGCTTAAGCATATATTTCTGATCACAAAATTCTATCAATTGCTTTCTCAATGTTGCCGCATCTGCTCTCGGGCCTCGAACACCAATCAAAATGTGACCACCATATCGCACATAGTCCATCTTCCGAGTTTTATCAGGCCCACTTGTCGGAACAAACTCTGGCCAAGATGTATTCCCATGCTCTGCTTCCCCTTCTGGGCTATTCCATATAACGTCACTCTTAGATGGACAGTAAAATTCCTTTATCTTACTCTCCATCCAACGGTCTAACTCATCGAGGCATATATTAGCCAAAAGTGGGCTAAGAATTCCACAATGTCCCCAATTAGGAAGCTTCCCTGCCTCCTCGGGTGCAAACCCGAAAAATGTATCTAACCAGTAAGGGTCGGGCTTTGGTTCATCTTCTGCCAACACCCTCTTCTTTTGATACTTCCGCTTCTTCTTTTTCTTCAGTTCACCATCATCAGGCTTACTCGTTATGACTGGTGTTATTAACGCTGCCTTCACCAAATCAACTATCTTCTTATCTCTAACATCCCTCATCAAAGAACCTATAACTAACCCAACCTTCATCCCATCCAATATGGTACTCAAATCCCCCTTGATATACCACAAATACCCTGCAAAATTCCTCCTAATCACCCTCAACACTGTTTGCGCATTCCTCCCGGGCCTAAAAGCAAATGACTTCTGTGAAAACCTGGCCTCATAAATTGGCTCCAAAATCATTAACAAAACCTCCTGCACGATCTTATCCTGAAACGGGGTTGGCTGTGTGGTAGTCAAGAGAGCCTTAATCTTCCTCTTCGACAATGACTGATACTCCGTCTTATCCCTCGGTGACTTAATGAAAAACTCCAACCTAGAACCCCATCTAAACCTATTATCAAGAACAGCATTTCTCAGCGCCAACAAGTCCTCCAGCTCAGCTCTCTGGATTGAACTCTTAGGCACATAGGAACCAGTCTCATCGGTGCACGCCTTCTGATATGCCAACACCCATAACTCGAACCTTCTGAGATAAGAACTCAAATTGGTAGCAATTCTATCTGGTTCTTTGAAGTTCTCGATCCACATTTGTGAACAAACAGACACCCCGTCTTCTTTTATCAAATTGGCGGGGTCATCCGGATCGGGCCCGCGACGGTGCATTGGAGTAAACGAGAAAAACTGAAACAAAAGAAAACCACCATCTCTCGAACCCAAAGGACCACAATGAGAGCCAAAAACATTTCTACCAGTAGCGATGGTAACACGCGAGTCCTTGAGAAATCGCCGAGTCAACAAAGATATGCCACGACGCATTTCAAATTAAACTTATCACACTGGAATTATTCTTGCGCCATCGACTCCCAAGAAACCACCAAGAACAAGAGCAAAGGAGGCATCCGATGGAAGTAAAAAATCGCTAATTGGGCGTGAAAAATAAAGAACCCGTCACGAGAAATCAATCGCTGGCCCGTGAATAATCTCTACTGCAGCAATCTCTAAACCGTGATCATAGGAACTCTATCTGAGCCGATTTACCAATGCTGCAACCGAAGAAAGAGTTGAAATCAGCTCAAACAACCCGAAACGCATATAACAGAGGACACCAATTTTCAGAACAAACCCACATCATCGCACATTACCAATGTGCACTTGCTCGCACAAAGGACATCGAACAGCTCTTAAATTAAAGAAGAACATGCCGAATGAAAGAACCTTTGGCAAAAAAAAAAAACTGTGCGATAAGCTGAGACAGAACAACACGAGCAGCGGAGACCCTACCGAAGGACCGGTTCCACTCACCATTCAATCCCGCGGTGTCGGAGCAGACAAGCAGAGAGCATCAACGGAAGGGAGCTCCAACACATAATAAGCATTCGCTCTCCCCGAGGAAAAACCGAACAGAAAGCATCGCTATCCGCAACGCACGCACGTCTTCCCGCAGAGAGGAACAAGAAGAAGAAGAAGAAGAGGCGAGGGGAAGAGACGGGAAGGAGGAGGGGCGGTGCCGACGGAGCGGGGACGGAACGGCGAAGGGCGGTTGATCTCCGGCGAGACTGAGGGGCGGTGGAGGGAGCGAGGGTTGTGTTTGTGTCGAAGGGGAGTTTTTCTGTTTTGCCGTTTTGAGCTTTGGGAGCGTCGTTCCGGACGTGTCCTGGTTTAGGGCATGGAGGACAAGGACTCACCGTTTCGCTCCAAAACGACACCCGCGTGTTTGGACATCTTTCGGGTTTTGAGATGAGGTTTCATTTTAAGCTGGGTTTTAAGCAAATCTTTTCTTTTCTTTTTTTTACTTTCGTATTGGATAGCAAATTGCTTATTCTGATGAAAAAGAGTTGCGCCAGCTTTTCTTTTCTATATACAATAGATAAATAGATGATAGAAACAAGCAGCTAGTATTGATAATCACTGAGTTTTCACATCCGTAATAAAACATTAGCTTGAGCATGAATTATCGTCATTTTGAATAAGGCCACTGTCACCGTCCCACCACGGTGCTAATAGAAGTGGAGTCGAGATTATCCTACACCATTGTACAACCGAAATGAAGACACGGACGAACCAAATAATAGTTGAAAGATCCATGCATCGCATGTGTTCACAATGTTCTTCGTCGAATTTTCATTTACTAATGCAATGTGATAAAACTATTTAACATGAATAAAAGTTTTGTTTAATGTTACACCAAATATTTTATATATAATAAACAAAGTAACAAAAACTTACGACTAATGTCCATTGAGGTCAGATCTAGATTAGACCTAGGTATAAAGAGGTGGGTCCCAATTCCTTCAAGGTCGAGCTTGATACCCTGATGTTCATACTAGAGTCAATGGCGGCCATGCTCGACTACTCGGATCTTGCACCCAAGTTACCGACACCCAAGCTTAGTCAATCAAGATTGGGCACCGGTCCCCGGCACTTGTGCTCAAGTTCCAAACGGTTGGGCCGAAGCAACCCGACTCCTCCACTTGGAACCTTTGCAGCCGGCTCGAGTCCCCCGTGGTCGGGGCCTAGTCTTTGACCGAGGCAGGGTCCTCAATACCCAGATTCCGGACCCTAGCGGCTAGCCCTAGGTCCCTAAAGGCTTGACCCAAGATCTCAGCGCCCCATGCCCGAGTTTTCAACCATCGTGCCTAAGTATCCAGGACCACGATGGCCGAGCCCAGGTCCAATAAAATGAGATGAGCCTTAACATTATCAACTCAAAATCAAGGTAATCAATTACTTCAAAAGTTTAGTTAATGAATGTCGCTATTTGAATTTTCCACCAAATTACTAAATCCTCGCCGGTGGACTGCGATAAACATACACACGCATCGTGAATAGTGCATGCCTCTTTAGGAAAATAAAAATTTTCCATTCCAAACAACGAAGAATAATTTCCGGTTCATTATCAAATTTCGATCAAACAACAAAAAATATTGCTATTTCCTTAAAAAATGACTTTTTCAAAAATATTTTTCAGAAGTGTCAAAATTCCTGCACTGTCAACGGAGCATATAATTAAAAACTAGAATTAAAGAATACTGAGAAGCTCGATATAATGTACATAGCTGTTGTTAGCTTCAAGATAAGTGACAAGTCCAAATAATCCCAGAAATCAATACACAAGGTCGCGGCCATGTTCCACTAAGATTCTGTGGGATGAGTCGTCCTCTGCGACGAAGAGTAGTAATGAGATTCAAGCTCTTTGAGACTGGCAGCTGCCTCCTCTGCAATTCTAGACAATGTTCGATCCGATTTTTCAGCTTGTTGGTTGAACTCAACGATTCTCTGTTCGACATGGTCATTCAGAGATGCAAATCCCGAAAATATGGCAGTCTGCTTCAGCTCCGATACCAATTTCAGCAGTGAATCAGCCGCTTGAACCTGTTCTTCGTACATGCATCAGATGGCGGAGGAGACGAATACATTAGCACAGAGAAGCTGCTTCTTTGATAAGCTTCAGAAAGTAAAGAAGATCAATCCAGGGTTAACATTTCTGATGTGTTGCAAGTCGATGCTCCCACCGCTTAATAACATTCCTTGAAAAGTTTTTAGTCCTTAACCGCACACATCACATATTCAAGTAACTAATCTCGAGGTTATGCCAGTTATTTTACCTCAAGTTCATTTAAACTATAGAAAGATGCTGTCGCCACTTCATCATATTCTTTGAAAAGTTAATAATCCTAAGCCACCTGCATCGCCAATTCGAGAAACTAATTTTGGAGTGACCACTTGTGTTCCCTCAAGTTCATTTAAACTATACAGAAAATCCAGATTGTGATGGTCGTTTATTGCTTATTGCTAATACATGTGTGGCAAACGCAATCCCTGAGATAATTTTTCTTTTTGGTCAAAATCTCTGAGATAATGAAATGCCTATTATCATGAAAGAGAAATTCTACATCCATTTTCTAGAAGTCTCATAGCTCTGCAATTGTGAGTCTCTCATGGATTCAGCAGAGATATACTAAATTGACACACAGCAAGAATATATATATGCAAACATGAACTGCTTTTTGGGTTAATGAGCACATTTAACTATCTTTTGTAGGTTACAATAACTAAATGGCCAAACCTCACTACAGATTGAAGTCCAAATCTTACCATTCTTGCTGCGCGCATCTCCATCATGAAAGCTTCTTGTGAGTTTCTGACTGGAGGGTCATTCACCTGCCGTAAGTGAGAATACTGAGTCAATATGTTGATGGATGCTCTTCACATATCAAAACCTTCCCAGTTTGTAAATTTCAAATCTAAGATGAAAGTATAGAACAACTGATATCTCTTCGCATGTTATGTCAAAAAAAAAAAATCTCTCGGAGTGTACATGCTACTTGAATCACTAGGGTGGGAAAGACAAACTTTACTTTTATCATCTGTTTGATCTAAGCTCATATTTTCGAAAGCATCAACATCAGGAAGTAAGCATCCGCATTTTGAATATTATCCATACTTTATCAGTTTGTATTCCCTCACCATGACATCTTGAAAATTTCTGATTAGGTCACCATTCTTCATTATTAAAAGGTCCATCACAAAAACCTTCAAAGATCTCAAACAGATTTCTTTCCATTTGGAAAATAATAACACTTTCACTCCATTCATGAAGAACAAGATCACGGAAACATTTACTCTTTCCCAATTTCCACAGCTTACAAGAGCTTAAGCAACCTTCCCTCCTATCTATCGATATAACCTCACAATACATTAGTCCAGCATCAAGTCGATACATTTAAAGCAGATGTAGACCTCACACTACATGGTAGTCAATAAGTGACAAAGAGACAGTTTATTGATGTTCAATCTAACCTCACACAAACAAAAAGGACAGATAATCTTAACCATTGTTATGATTAATGCTGAGAAAGGGATAAAGATTTCCAGACTTGAAGGGGCAAGGAGGAAAGAATACACACTCTGGCGACATTCACAAGCTGACTGAAATTGTCGACAATGTGGCCAATGTCGGTTTCAACTCTTTGTAAGAGCGCCCTCTGCTTCTGGACAGCTGCAGCTGCTGCAGCAGCCGTGGGCCCACTCCCACTACCTAGTCCTGCTCCTGCTCCCCCTCCTCTGTTCATTATCTACATATGCAAGTTAACACACACTTGATCTTCAGCCAGAAGGCAATACAGGTCTGTACATATAAGTTTACAGACAAATTATCACTAATTTGCTAGTTTACAGTTATGAAAAGCAATATATTGTGACAGTGGACCAAGCTACGCCATATAGATGTTTTCCTCAAGGGAAAAGAGAAAAGGATCGTGAGACATTTGCTACCCCATGTCAAATTGTTCGGTCAAATTTGCAAGGGAAGGGCCAACATGTCAACAACTATAAACATTGTCCATTCAATTAATCTACCTAGAATAAGAAGCAGTCCAATCTAGAAACCAACAGAAATGCCAAAATCAAGTCATGGTAATTACTGAAAAAAAAAAAGGGCAAGAGAAAGCAAGATAGAGAACTTCAACCATGTCCATAAACTGAAAAAACTATATTTAAATAAAAGATATTGCAATGCAAATTACAACTAACAAACATCAAGTCACCGCAAACTAAAAGCAAATCTTGAACTCCCAAGATGAATACAAACACGAAAGCCACAGATATTGAAGCTAAAGTCAGACAGCGAGCTGCCTCGGCAAAGCAATTACACGCAAGAAAAATCAACATATGATAAGAAAAGGCCAAGTCACCGATTGTCAGATTCGACGAAGATAGCAGAAACAGCAAACAAATCCAATCTCGCCTCGCCGTACACAGCTTTCGACAAGGAATTCAGCATTCACGACCCGAAAAGCCATCCGGGAAAACTCCCCACATAGTCTCGGAGAAATGCTCCCACAACCTTTTAGGGTTATTCTTGCCGCGCTGCATCTGAAGGGAAGCGTCCTACACATCAAGTCCATTTTTTTTTTCTCCTGATCTCAACACTCGCTCTCGCTCATCAGGTCGAGATAATATAAAACGAACGTCGTCACGGTTCCGTTCGATGCCTTCTTGCCCCCTTCTACCACACACCAATTTCAACAGTCCCTCTCCATACGCCACTGAAAACCCTAACGAAAGTGAAGCTGGAAGCCCGGAGAAAACCAAAAGCTCCGCTCCATTTCTCGGCCGCGCGCGTCACCGGCAGCACGAGATTTCTCCTGGGGGTGGTTTTCGGCGATCGGAACCCATAGATTGCGACATGCTGAGCTTGGTGTAGAGAGAGAGAGAGAGAACGGACCTGTCGGCGGCGGCGGCGGCGGTGGCGGCGGCGAGAGGTTCGTCGTCTAAGGGACCGGAGGCGAGCGGCGGAGGGCGACGGTGCGCAGGGAAGTTGGACGGCTGCGATGCGAATAGTGAGCCAAATCGTGGAGGTCGTTCTAAAGGACTAATGTTTTATCAGGCAAGTAATCTCAAAAATAATAATATATAAATTTTGCTTATGGAATAAATCTACTTGAAAATGCCACCCCTTATTTCACTGAAAACTTTACGATAAAAAGAAATATTTTTCGTGAAATTTATTTTCAATGAAAGCGATTAAGTTTCATTTATTTAGCAGTATTTAGAAAAGGTGATGTTCTTCCTATCAAAATGAGAAGTCGTTTTTCCATCTAAATTCGTTATTTTCGGTTCGTGGAAAACGTTTTTCATAAATTATGTATTTTTTCGTCATCCAAACACTGGAAAATCGGAAAACGGTCCTTTGAAGAAACGGACGGTGACATAAAAGTGAAAGGATAATGTTGAAAGATAATGTGAAAAACCCAAAGGAAAGATCAAATGAAAAATCAATAAGAGTTTCGGCGTGGTTGAGCATTCCTTCGTCTTCCTTTAGTTCTTGTATTCACGGTTTCTTGATCTTCCTCATCTTCTTGCATGATCGTACCTTCTATTAATATGGCAGGGGTCGAAACCGAGAGATGGGGCTTTGGCCATGAGGTTTACTTCATGAATTTGCTAATCGCTTCGTCTAACGAGGTTGTTCGACCCTTTATCGACGAACCAGCTGCGCGCGGTCCACTATATTTTTCAGAACTCCAAACGGGCGTATCATCGACAGGAATAAGAAATCCAACTTCATTCAAGAGACTCGCTCTGCAGGGTTTTCATCCTTTCAAGTCAATCTTCAGTACAGAGGAGCGATTCTTCTTCTATGTACTACTGTAATAGAACGGCACATGACAAAGTGAGATTACTCCGGCATGAGCTATAGATTGGTACAGTCGGTACATTCATTGACGCAGCTAAATGCAAGTGCCGGAGATCTTCTCGTTGAATCGATCACAAATAACTGTATCTACTGCCGCAAACGTTTGCTTATGTGGTTATTTCAACAGTGTAGAGCTTCCATGCACATATTCGTCGCTCCGAGCAAAGCCAAAAGCCAAACTACAGTCACTCAGAAAATTTGGAGGAGTTTGCACGGCCAAAGGCTGTCATGACAGGCAGTGTTCTCGGCAGCCAAAGGCTGTTGCTCGAAGGGAACACGAAAATATTTAAGGCATCTGCGCGGCCAACGGACGGTAACACTCGAGATGCTCCAATATTTCTCGTGACAAAGTAGAAATCCATACTTGAAATCCATATCAAACAACATATTCTAAAGGTACCTGAAAGCACTCCGGATCTCCTCTCCTGCAAGAAAAGTTCGATGTTTTTTTCTTCACTCTCTCTATATATAGTCTACATGTATTGTCCTCATTAGAGCAGAAGTTTAAGATGACAAGATGACCCGATGATGCATTTTAGTTCCAGACACATCTCGGAGGCTTCCTCAGGAAAATCACCCACGAGTCACCATTCTCAATAGCAAAGAAAAAAGAGAGAGAAAACGATCATCATAGAACAGAAGCATGTGAGTTCTTCTCCCTATCACATGGCCAAATATAGTATAATAAGCTTTTATGGTGGCGAATCCTTTTTGAAAAACACAATCGAATTATTTTGGCTTGTTGAAGTGCTAACATCGTATGACCGTCATAATAAGCCTTCAAATGAGAGAGCTCAAGCACGGCAGATAATGCAGCACATCAATGTTTGATGGAAAAACGCAGTGCCTGATGGAAGTTGCATGATCCAGACTCGAGGTCGGTGTATTGATCAGAACAGAAATGAGACAATGATTACCCATTTGACGCTCGTTGCAACACCGACACACAGGTATGGGAAATGCGCTATTATTGCTACTTTTTAGTTACCGACATCGACAGCGCTCGCTGCAGCTGCAACTCCCCTGTCAATCTTTCAAGCCTCGGCCCAAAAAGGAAGAAGCAGTATGCGACTGCACGTGTCCGCGGTCAAGTCCCATCGGCTTAACTTCTCAACATGCACCCACCGGGCTTCAAGGCTACAAAAGAGCCAGCCATCTCTCCTCCTCCACCAAGTATCATTCTGATATTGAGTATCCATCCCAGCCCACCCAGTGTATTGCTAGTAAATCTGTCCCAAACGAGTGAACAACAAAGAAATTAAAATGCCAAAAATGTTTCATAATTTCATGCAAAAAGCACTGGCAAATTGAATTATCTAATAACAATCTTTTTTTTTGTTAGTTTTATGTTAGTTCTGTGATCCAGTTACCATTCATGCGTTTTCACTACAAGAATAAAAAAAATAAAAGAATCGAGAAATTCAAATCAAAAGCTAGCAAAAAATTTCAAAGCAAAAACTTGCCTGTCCATGCCCACATGGTCGGGCCTTCCAACAGAGAAGTTCCATGCCCGCAAGGTGGAGTGCACACTGCACAGAAATTTTACTGCAGGCAGTGTCTTAGCCAAAAGAGAAAACGACCGACTGGTGCATCATGGAGTTGTACATATGTTCAAGTCCAGGAAAGCAAAAAGTAGCAAAATTTACCTTTCAGAAAAGCCTCCAACTTTTTATTGAAGATAGAAGATAGACCGAATATCAGTTGTGCAGCAAGATCTTCACTCATAAGTCGGTATCATTCTTGAAGGGATTTCCACAATATTCTGACAATATTCTGACCAGAGGTGCGAGCAACATAACTGCCGACTATTGTTCTCCTCAGATATTGTACATATCGATTTCAAATGTATAATTTGCTAGATCTGAAAATTCGGTCAAAGAAGGGCAGTTGGATAAAGTGAGCATTCTAAGACGAGGCAAATTTTCCAGCCCATTAATTGTTTGAACATTGCAGTGGGATATTTTCAGGAGTTCCAATAGCCTCAAATCTTCAAGACTGACGATCTCTGCCAAGCGACAGCATTCGAGTTCTAATTCAGACAGACCTCTCACTGCAGAAAATTGTGGAACTTGAATTATGCAGTGCTGAAGGCACAATACCGATAAGCTAGAGGGTAGCTCTCGGAGGTCAAGCAAGTTTGGGTAGTGCAAAACGAGTTTTCTAAGTTGAAGTTCACTAAAATCTTCAGGTAGCGTGGTAATCTTTGAGAGGCACAACTCCAAGGTTTCTAGATTCGCTAGTCTTGTTAACCATCCAATTTGTGGTGGCTCAGAGGAAGAATTCTGCATTGGATCACTACGATCACCCAAGTACAGCTCCTTCAAGTTTCTCAAGTAAGAAAGGTCTGGCACCGTCCTCATTTTTTTGGATCCCCAGCGAAGAATGCTTAAACTAGATGGAAGTCTTCGCAAAGCCCGAAGTTGGTCACATTCACTTAAATCTAGTTGTTGGAGACGAGAGAGCAATGAAAGGGATTCTTCGTCACAAAACCTGCCATCACTCCAGGGTAGGCCAGAAATCTTGGTAGACGATAATCTCAAGATTTTCAAAGAGGATAATTCACTGATATCACAGTAAATCTGCCCCTTCATATTCCTGCATTGTGAAAGATCTATCTCTTCCAGCCTTTCTAGATCTTTTATATCTTTGGGGAATTCTCTTAAGTGAGTATTCTCCATCTTAAGCACTTTCAAATTTTTCAAATGCTTGACAGACCTAGGTAATCTAGCAATCTTGGTGCTTGATAGATCCATGACTTCCAGTAACTCAAGATTCCCAATGGAATGAGGAAGCTGAGGTAAATTCGGACAATTTCCTAGAAGCAGGCTCCGAAGTTTCTTTAAGGATCCAATAGAATCTGGGATGCTATCAATAGCAGCACCATCCAGTCGAAGATGCAAAAGAGATTCCAAGTGACCAATAGAGTCTGATATATGAGCCAAATTTTTACATTGGCAAGCACTCAGAGTCTTAAGTTTCTTCATGGAGGCTGGTTCGAAATCAATCTCACTAATGGCAGTTCCATCAATTAGAAGTTCTTTCAAAGCTTTCATATCACACAGTTCTCGCGGCAAGTCTCTGACAGATCTGCAGAACTTAAGATTTAAGGAGACTAAGTTCTTTAGATTACCTACCAACCGACCAATTCCGGATAACATGGAACAACGTTCCAGGACTAATCTCTCTACATACATTGATGTACGGAAGTCTGGAAAAGCATTCAGGTTACGACAGCTACTTAGGTTCAAAACTTTCAATTCCTTTGCCTTCTGCAAGAAAAGAGGACAGAAAAGGCTCAGTTGGTGCTAGCTATTCCAATAATCCCAGAATACATAAGCAAATATACACTTTACCTTCAGGATTTGTCCCCATACTTGTGAATCTCCAGTGACCAAACTGCGAGATAGATCAAGAATGACAAGGTTCTCCATATGGAAAATAAGTAGTTCAGAGATGTGGCTGCACCCTTGCCAGTCAAGCCACCTTAAATTTGAAAGAACATTCTGAGAACTCTCTCCAACATTAGCCTTGTCCAATCTCAAAAACCTCAAGCTCGGTAGATGGCCAAATCCTTCACATCTAAAACATTCACTTTGGCCCTCATCAAATGTGAGACCAAGGGCTTCCACCTTTCTAGCACTCTGCAAATCGAGGGAACTGAATAAATAGAAAGGGAAATGAAATATAGCCATTCACACTTCATTTTGGGAACGAAAAATTAAGGAAAGGCAGTGTGTTTAAAGATTGTCAACTGTATTTAAACTAAAAAATCTTATGCTTGAAAAGTTTACCTCCTCTCCATTGAGCGTGAAAAGTGCATCAATATGATTCCATAACCTACTGCGCTTTTGAGGATCATCGGGATTTTCCCTCCTAACAATTTCCCTGCCAAATGCTCTTAGTTGATTGTGCATACATAGTTCATTGTTTTCTCCTATTTTGACCAAACCCATGTCACGGAGAAATTTGATTCCTCTTGAAGGATAATACTCACATGCACGCCACATGTATGAGGGAATTCTCTCATCCATTCCTATGAAAAAACATGCTATATCAAGAAATATCTTTTTCGTCTCTATATCTAAAGAGTTATAGCTTATCTCAATCGCTTCTTGGACTTTGTTTTCTGGCTTTCTTCTTAGTCTATCCAATGTATCTTGCCATATTTGTATTTCCCCCTTATTCTTATGCAAGAATGATGCTGTTACTTCGATAGCCAATGGAAGCCCTCCGGTTGTGTCAACAATGTCTTTGGACAGAGAATCATACTCATCCTCCTCTTCGTGAGGATACCCACCAAAAGCATGCTTGCGGAAAAGTTGAAGAGCTTCATGAGACCCCATTTCTCCAACCTCATACTTATCAGCCACTCCATCCCCATAATCATCAAGAACATCAATTCTTCCAACTGTCATGAGAATCCTACTCCCTGGGCCAAACCAACGTAGATCCCCAACTAAATGCTTAATTTGGTCAAAATCATGCACATCATCAAGGAGAATGAGAACTTTCATATTGCTAAATGAATTTGCTATGACTTTGGTACCTTCATCACGAGTACTTAGCCTTTTAAGTTCTTGCCTTCGGAGGTCTGATATTAACTGTTCTTGCAGGCCCATGAGTCTATTGGATTGAACATTTTCTCGAATATTTGAAAGAAAACTACAACGTTGAAAGAGATGATGGATTTTGTTGTACACAACCTTTGCTACGGTAGTCTTGCCAACCCCTGGCATGCCCCATATTCCAAGAACACGTACATCTTTGTCACATAGTTTCGTCGCTCGCTCATTGGCACAAATGACACCAAACTTTCTCATAACCGCCTGTACGTGGGGTTCAATGCCCACTAAACCATCAGTCAAATCTAAATCATTCTTCTTCAACAACTTTAGAATATACGAAACAACTGTCTCTACGAGTGCACCTTGAAGCCTGCCAAATGTGAATGATGAAAATGAGGAATCATTGATGAGATTACAAAATAACTTACAACAGCCTATGAAAAATTACGAAGGAGATAATCCAGTTAAACCGTTCTCAATTGACCAACAAGGACGATGCAGTGGGCAACAAGAAGGGCATGGCAAGTACATTTACCTGGTTATCGAATCTAGTCCCATCCAATTTATGATTTCCAAAACATTGTGCTTGGCAAAATTCTCATAAAGCTAAAGCTAATAACATTAAAAGGACAGTAAAAAGTTGATTACCCATCGTTTGTCTTCTGCAGATCATATCCCTTCATCTCAGTAATCTCTCGGAGAGCCTGCTTCCACTTAGCAATGACATTGCGGTCAATTTTACAGTTCTCATGCTGACGGAAGGACTCCTCAACACATCCACGTTGGTTTTTTAAGTCGGTAGGGTTAACATCATAGAAAATGGGCACGATCAGGTGAGTGTCTGCTTTTTCGCATTCCATCATTTGTGCCAATTCTGTGAGACAACTCCAACTGGATGCATAATCCTTAGAGATAATAGGTATTGATATCTTGGATTGCTTTATGGATTGAACCAATGCATCATGGATCTTTTCTCCAGGATCAAGATCATTATTGTCTCTAAAGACAATGATCCCTGCATTTTTCAGGCTGGCGTAGAGGAAATCTGTAAATCCCTTACGAGTATCGGGACCTCTAAAACTCAAGAACACGTCATAATTGGCCCTTGATGATGAGGAGGAGGACGATGAAGACGACGAAGAAGACGACGACGGTGGCAGTGGTGGTGAAGAGACCAAATCCTGTAAAATGAAAGAACCAAACTCTATCACAAGCAACCACTGCATTTTAGATAATTCCCGCAGACATGCAAAAGCAAAAAGTAGAGGCATAAGGCTGACTGGTTTGACTGGGATGTTCTAATCTGAGACAACAGAGTTGCTTTAGAAAAAAAAAATCAAAAGAAGCGGAGTTGACCACATTGGATCTAGGCTCATTGCTGATTTTCTGAAAAAGATATGAGATGCAGCCGATTTGAAGACCAAAATCAAGATCAAGAAACGTTCCAATAAATCCTTCATTGCAGTCCAAAGGAAAGACGCAGGTCTAAGCATATACCACCTAAATCAACAGTCCTTAAACAGACAAAACCCAAAAATACAAAAGAAAAGAAGAAGAAGAAGAAGAAGAAGAGGAGGCGGAGCTAACCGGCTCTCTCCTCTTGCGAGCACCGGCACTAGCAATAGCTGCAAGAGCAACCGTAGCAATAAAAATTACAGGCTGTGTGGGGGACCTGGAAGCGACGGCGATAAAGCAAAACGCGAGAGCCAACACAAACGATGTGGAGTCCATCACCTCCCTCTCTTGCTCACAGGTCTGGCCTGCTCTGCAGAAGCGATCGCAGGTTATTGCAGGATATCAGCCGCGTCGCCGGAAAGGAATTCTATTCTCCGTGTCCGCCCGCGTGCCACGTGCAACTTGGACCAGACCAAGCACGGCCGCCGGTCGTGTGGTCTATGCTCACTTTTTTACGAAATATTTTAAATTCGAAGGTCGGGAAATATTTTTTTTTTTAAAAAAAGGTCTTGAAATTTTAACGACTCCTAATTAAGAAAAGCAGAAGCCAATTTTACTGACTGAATCCTCCAAATTCCTCGTAATTTCCCGTCATTTTCCTCGAACCCCACAAAGGGGAAAAGGCGAAATGTCGAAACTGCCCCTCCGATCAGATGTTTATCTCGGTCTCGTGTACGTGTGTCGGATTGTCGTCCCCACGTTCTTGCTAGCGTCCTTCCCGGGAAAGCGGGACTTGTGTAGTTATCTGCACTTTAGACGTGGCGTTTAGTAGTACCATTCCAGGGAAAATTTCAAATGATTATCTAAATTGAGTTATTTTCTCAAAAAAAATTTAAAATGCACATAATATTAAATAAGAATTTAAAGTATCAAATCAATCTCAAATAGTAATTCGAAATGCTCAATTTACCTCAAATAAAGGCCTAGGTTCAACGACCAGTCAAATACGCATTGGTCGGCAAACACGTGATTATTCTGGCGATCGGAATAAAGACAATTTCGTCTTTTACTTTTTTAAATTTTTTTGTTCCTTTTTTCTTTTGTATGTTTTTTTCTTTTCCCTTTCCTTTTCTTTTTTTTTTCCTCTTTTTCCCTCCTCCAGCCATAGCTGGGGTTAGCGGAGGTTGCCGACCTCAGATGTCGGGCCGCCCTCACCGGCGTCAGGCGAAAACCACCCTCACCTGGGCTGGGTAGGCGAGGGTTGCCCCTCATGTGACACATTTACTCCACAACACTTTGGTTCAAGAGCTTTTTCATCTTTTTCCTTTTTTTATTTTTTTCCTTTAATCTCTCTTCCTTCAATCATGGCCAGCAGAGGGAAGAAAGAAGAAAAGAAAAAAAGATGAAAATACCCTTAGGCCAAAGTATTGTTGGGTAAATATGTCATACATACAAATTTAGGGTTTTTTGTGATACAAAAGAAAGTTTTTGGTAAATGTGTCACAATGAGCATAGTTTGGGGTTTTTCGTATTATAAAAAAAAGTCCATGGTAAATTTGTCACAAGTAACATAATTTGAAGTTTTTCGTATCATGAAAAAAGTTCAGGATAAATTTGTCACAAATGGCATAATTTAGGGTTTTTTGTGGTATTTTCCCTAATATTTATAAAGACCAAAAAGGTAAAAAAGTGATAAAAAGATATCCGTATTTTTTTTATTTGGGAAATAGATTAAAATGAAATGATGTTTTTGAATAAATCCAAAAAATAGCATAATCATGGAAAACTTTTGACTTTTTTTATAAAAAGTTAAGAGATTAAATTAAACAAATCAAAAATTAAGGGACTAGATCGAACATTTAGAGTAGTTCAAGGAGTACATTAAATAAATTAAAAAATTTAAAATGATATTGCATATTAAATTAAAATTTAGAGATTATTTGTGTCATTTTACTTTCAGATAATGATAGTTGATTAATTATCATCACATCATCTTTGTCAAGATCACCTAAAAGATTTTGTTAAAAGGTCATGTTTTCCTCAATTGGAGAATTGCGTCCATCCTGTGTGATACCTTCTCACACAACCATGCAAAGACATTATAAATTCTTGCTCTTGGGAAAAAGTATCAAGGTACTCGTTGATTTCTTAAATAATTGATGCAAAATATATTTTAATCCATCGATTATCTTCGTGACACGCTCAATCATTATTTTAAAAATTGAATATATCTTTCTTAAATATATATCTAATTAATTGCTCCAGACACTTGTTAGTAAGATCTGAAAAATTGTGCAATTCTACGTACCTTTTGATTGCACAATTACATATTTATCCCAAACTTTAAGCCGGCGTCTTGTTCTCTGAAATTTCACTTCTACAAATGTTGACACTCCATTTCTCTTAAATAAATTTATAATTTTTTTGCAAAATACTTGCAAATAAACTTTGGCGGAAACTTGACCGAAAAAAAAAAACTGGCAGGAAAGCAAAAACAATTTATACATGGCGGATACTTCTATCAAACATAAAAAAGTGTTAGAGTTTCAAATCATGCAAGTAAATTTATAGTGATTCAGCTCGTATTAAGTCTGCGTTTCACTGATCTGCCGAATTAACAAGCATGAATCAAGTTAGTATTCACTGATAATCTTCAGGATATTACACATATAAGTAGGTGTTGCTTTAGCTGAAAGCTAGTAGATAATTTTTTGAAATTGCAAGCACCTTTATCACACTAACACTTTTCTGATCACTGATTACAATAAGCAAGGAAGCACTTTTTGAGAGAATCACAAATACAAACATATTCAGTTTGTGAGCACGAAATGAATTTAAGACAATAAGAGAGCAAGATGACTTTCAGAAATTCCTCCAAGTCCTTCAGCAAGCTTTGAATCCTTTTTTAAAGACTTCCAATCTTCAAAGTTGCCTCTGGACACTCCTCAAGGTCATCCAAGAGTCGTTGGATGTGGAAACACAAGTGTCGGCGTGCAGTTTGCCTATACAGTCTGCTTCTCATTAACAAAAGTGAGGTTGATTGACAAAAGAAGTAAACTGCCCTGTTCAACTCCAGGTTTTCTTCGATGAATATCCTAGACTCTGAAACTAGCCATTTGCCTCTAATTTGAATTTCAAATTAATTCAAAAGAGGTCCAGGTTTTCTTATCCAGATAATAGAAGCACTTGGCATGTCTTCTGCTCTATTGATTGTGGGAGCTGACTGATCTGCCAACTGTTCTTCCAAGGTTTTCACGCTTTATGTTGAAATGTGACTATTTACCTGCTATCCTTTGGTCCTTCCAAGCATATTGGCTTTCCTGGTTCACCTCAGCTGTCAATCTTTGCATGGTTCATCCAAATTCCCATGAACTCCTCATTCCATCATACTTGTTCGCCTTCTACTCCCACTTTTAGATATCTTGGCATCTAATATCTTGTTCACCCTTAATAACAGTATAGCACTCACTTGTTTCGACAACCCTATTTACAGCACAATCTGCAGCTATCAAACAATGAAGCACTTCTTAGTATTAGATTATTTTGCCATCTTCCAAATAGCATATGGAGGTTTTCCCGACAATTTAAGTTAAATATGTAACCTTCTTCAACTTTTTTATAAAGAAAATTATACGACTATTTCAGCAACTAATACTCCTGCAACCACAACTTTTACATTGAACAAAAGAACTACCCATATTTGACTTCTGCTACAACAAATTACGACGACCAGAAAAAAAGTTCTTGATAGTAGGGCCACAGCAAATTACATCATTTGTAATGTCACTATTGGAGGATTTCCTTTCCCAACAAAAGAATTGTAAAACCAGGTCCTTTTAAGAATCCGTGGAGAACGGACTCCCAAAATCCTCTTGTCAAGGTGCATATGTGAAATATGTTAAAAAGAAATCACATATTGAAAAGTTAATATGATAAAGAGTAGTTAAAATATCTTAGTTAGCTCATAAGTCATTGACTTGAGTTTAACGGCCTATGCTCTTGACATAGTCGTAAGGGATGGTGTACCAACTTGATTTTTTTTGTAATATTAACCTTTTAGAATTTACCTTTTTAGGTAACTTCCTCATCTTCAACCAAATTCCCTCCGATTCCGAGGTGTTGTTGTTCACACAATGTTTGGTCGATTGGAAGGGGACTTTGACCGTGCATGCGTTCAAAGCCGACATTCTCGGATTGAGCAAAGAAGGTTGAGCAGATGTGGATTCTTCATATCAATGGAGAGAGAGCCGGGAGAGAAACAGAGCAGAGTGGCTCTGGAAGAGGCACATTTAAGTTCTGCTCGTTAAGGTGACGAAGGAGGAGGTAAGGCGTAGGCCAGCGAGTGCTCATCCACGTCGTGTTCAACAAAAAACAGGGGGTGGTTTCTAGGGTATCTTCGTCTGATCACCATCAAATATTGTGTTTAGACATTGAAATTGTGGAAACAGTACAACCCACGGTTTATTCGACTTTGGATTCTTTTGGAAAAGGAAGGAGACAATCAAAAGAAGATTTCTAGGAAATCGAAATGCATTATGAGGGATGAGAATTAATAGTAATTTGAAATTCTTCACATTGGGTGACTCATCCAAATTGGAATATAGCTTCATATGATTTGAATATTGTTTCAAATTTCTAAAGATATAAGCAAACGAGCTAAGTGTGCTTACCAAGTTACATTTGTTCATAAAAGTTACCGAACCAATGCCTAGCTATAAAGATCCATCATCTACTCGTCTTTTGCATTGACTTGTCCCTATTCTTGTTCTCACTCATTCTCACTTACCTCCACGACCTTATTCCATAGTAAACTTGTCAAACGAGTGGGTACGATCCGGCTTGAGTCAGTCATAAATGGCCCGACCCAAATTGACTCCTTATTCCATTGATGACCAATTTATTTGTAATGCAAATTTCTCGACTCGTAACCAACTCGACTCATTGCTAAAACACTTTTATATTTAACATAATATGGGAAAACTTGTTTCTTATGATTTTTAAAAAAATCATATTGCTAAAACACTACTATGCAATACATATCTAATTGACAATTTTTATAAATTTATATTTTATATTTTCTTTTTTTCTTTCTCTTTCTTTCTTTTTCCTTCATTTTCGTTCTAAGACAACCCGCACCGGTCAAAGGCGAGGGCCTCCTATCTCCTGATCCTCACTAGTCACTCAGATTTCGTAGAAAAACAGAAGAAAAGAAAAAATTATTAAATCATTAAAAAAAATCGAAAATTTGATTAAAAAAAATGTAAAATTGGCCTGACATCTTTAACTCCACCTGATATGGGTGAGAAATGTGTTTGTTCTCTATTTTTCACAAGGGATAGTTTATCAATCATTTAAGACTCGTTAAGTTGTTAAGCAACTTACTTATGACCCACTTAAACTTGTTTCTAAAACTGAATGCAACTCATTTATGATGCGCATTATCAAATATGGGTCAAAATATGAATTCTAAGCCTATTTTACCACCTCTACTCCATAGTAAGGAAAATGCAATAATGCAACAATTTTCTTTCTCAAGTTTCATTTCCGTTCAGTCTCATTCTAATTCACCAAACATTGGCAAGAAAGAGATTCATGACCCTAATTTCACTCAGCTGGTTTTACTCCCGATAACCAAACAAGCCCTGAATGAAATGAAACTCTCCACATCTGGATGGATATTGAAATGGTAAACAAACTGATACCATATTCGTCAAAGATATACTAGATTTGTGTGCTTCTACTATAATTTGAAAGCTGGGAGGAACCTCAAGGACCAAATTTTTCATTAGATTAGCCATATTCTAATTTCAATGTGTAACCCGAAGCGAAGAATTTCAAATTAATTATGATTGTTTATAATTGCTCTCCCTGCCTCCCTCCCTCCCTCCCTGCCCACTGGCCAGCGAAAAACTACCCGAAAGTCCCATCTCCATATGTTATTACATAACGACTGACATAAAACGCCAGTTCCCCCATATGCTCCTCGGCTGCTACATAATGCTGAAGCTTCTTCCCTAATAACAGGCGAGAAGCTGTTGCTGATAACATATTTATGCTTGTCCCCCAGCACAAACCAATGAGTTCTTCCATTCACCAACTTTCGTTCAGTTTACATCTGTTCTGAATTCCCTGTAGCCGTAAGCCAAACTTAACCCAGAGAGCTCTTCGTTTCATAGAACACCTTTCCCTCCAGGCTCAATGCATGCTTCCCGCTCTGAACAAGAATATACTAGAATTCCCTGCTCTCCATTCACTCTCTCCACTCATATTTACTCACGGAGTCAAATTACAAAAGATTCTGCCAAAAACAGCGGGCACACAGAAATGAATGGATTGGGATAAGCAATATTAGGTTAAAGGGAAGAAGCAGACCTAGGATCAACAAAACTGTGCACTGATGTCCAATGCCAACTCATAAAGCTCAAGCTGAACAAACGTTACCTAAAAACAACCTATTTACGATCTTATACCAAGATGAAATAAGAAGCGGAAATCAATAACCACTTACAATCATTACTGGATCCTTTCCAACCAGCTTGCCCTCTGCGCCATCTGTTTTGAGATAAATGTCCCCCTTGGTAGTCATTGTGAGGATGCTTTCATTTGAGTAGAGGGGCATCCATGTCATCTGGGGTGTGTCATACGCATTACATCAGCAAGAAAACAATTGAAATGTTCTCGATACAACTGTGAGTCCCAGGACAATGGAACTGATGATTTCGTGTTCCCCAGCTGTAATAAACCCATGTGCTCTGGGCTAGTTTAAAGACTAAAATCTGCATAGTGTTGCCTCTCAGATTAATCTGAACCCAAGAAACATCATATCATGAAGAAGAGTCCGTATGAAACATACAAGGCTCATAAGTCTTTCTCCACAGGTGATGTGTAAAAGAACATCGGTAAATAGGTGCTTTTCTTAACTACTCACTGAGCTTGAGCAAAAGAGGTGCACTTCTTACGGTCAAAGGAGTTGTAAATTTGGGCACTATATGCACTTCTTACTTGCTGCGTGCTTTTTGCCTCACATTCACTAACATGCAGCACTTCCAAGGAGGCCTACTCCATAAGGCCTTCAACATCAGGGATCATCCTGCATCTTTGGACTACTAGGACATTCAACATCTTCAAGTTTGATATATCAGGAAATCTACCAAGTGAATCACAGTCTGACAATATCAAACTTCGCAAAGCTCTTAATTGGCCAAGCCCATCAAGATTACGAATTTCACAGTGTGCTACATATAAGATTTCCAGAGCAATTAGTCCTTGAAGCCCCTTAATCTCTTCTACTGCAGATTGGATGAGATTTAGTTCCGATAGTTTCCCAAGATGGTGAACTGCTGGCAATTGTCTCAAAGACGAACAGCATCGAATAGATAAAACGGACAATGACGAGGGAAGTTCCGGCACTACTTCAAGATTTACACCAGATAGAACTAGCTTCTTAAGATGTGTACATGAGAGGGAATCATGCCTAAGTTTCAGTTCCCCGATTCGAGAATGGGACAACTCTAAAATCTTCAGTTTTGGAAGTGCTATGCGCACAACCAAGAGATCTCTCGATCTGGATTTTGGCTTCATCCGTGTTGAGGGACATATGAGCTTCTTCGGATCTTTATCACCCAGACACATCTCCTCCAACTTTACTAAATCCTTAAGATCTGGCAACGCCTTCATCCACTCAGAACTTACATGTAGACAAGTCAAACTGGAGGGAAGCTCCGGCAGCGCTTGAATCTTGTTGCATTGAAGTAAATCAAGAGTCTGAAGACAAGAAAGACTTCCAATTTCCGAAGGAATGCCAGAAATACTGGAATGTCCCAATCTCAGTATTCTCAGACGATCTAGACTCTTAATAGCAGTTGGAATGGCTCCCTTCAAACTCCTACAATGGGAAGCATGTAATTCTTCAAGGTTGGTAAAATTGCCAATTTCTCTAGGCAATTCCCTAATGAAGCAAGAATCCATTTTTAGCACTTTTAAACGCCCCAAGCGAGTAATTGAATTGGGCAATTTAGATATGCATGTCCCTGTTATATCCAACTCCTCTAATGAGTTTCCCAAATTGCAAATTGAATCTGGAAGTCTTCCTATCCAACGACAATCCTTTAGAGACAGGATCCGAAGTTTCACCAGCTTTTCAACTGAGTCAGGGATTCGACTAATTTTTGCATTTTCCAGTGAGAGTACTGAAAGAGCTGTCAAGCCACGAACTGAATCAGGCAGGTGACTTAACTGGAGACAGTTGGAGGCACTAAAAATCTCAAGTTTCTCCATGTAACCCATTGACACAGGAATTTCTTGTACCAAAGTCCCATCAATAAGGAGCTCCTTAAGAGCTTCCATGTCACCCAGTTTGATTGGCAACATATTGAGTTCACTGCAAAATCTCAAATTTAAGGAAGTTAAGCGTTTTAGATGACGTATGGAAGGATCTAACTTCATTAGTTGAGAACATCGTTCGAGAATCAATATCTCCAAGTCTGGGAAAGAGGACAAGTCAGGGCTTATCAATAGGTCAGCACAACCGGTAAGATTCAAGACTTTCAACTGTGGCATCTGCAAAAATAACATAGAAACATTAATGCGGACACTGACCAAATCTTTAGAGGAAATTAAGTCTAGGGCTCCGTTTGTTTCGAAGAAAAACAAATTTTGAAAATATGTTTACCAATCTTACAATCCTGGCATAGTTTAGGAAGATTCCTGATGGAAAATGCTTTCTTGGTCAAAGAAGATGCTTATCTAGATTCTGTAGAATGGCTTACCTTTTTTGACAACCAGAAAATCACCCCCCTTCACTCACTCAACCTAAGATTCCACAAACCATCATCCGCACACCCTCTAAATTATTGTTGGCAGGCAACCAATTATTTCCTTAAGTATTTCAAAAGTAACATTCAGTTCTGTACATGCCACATGCCAGAAAGTGTCATGTCTTAAATCAGTCTACATAAAAAGCTTTCTGGTGAAAACTTATTCATCAGGGAAACAGTTTAATGAAATAAACAAAGCTTAACCTACCTTGATTTTTCTCCAACCTCCCCAGTCTTCAGTGACTTTGCTCCATGAAAGATCAAGAATGACTAATTTCAAGACATGAAAATTACTAGCTTCAAAGTCTCTGGGGCATCCTTGCCATTGAAGCCACTTTAAATTTGGAAAAACATTGGCAAAATCACCAACAACTTTTGCACAATCCAAGATAAGAAACCTTATGTTTGGCATGCTCTTAAAATCTCTCGCGTCAAAGTTGAGGTGGTCTGTCCCCTATAATGGAAAAAGTTTTAAGTGGAGAAAAAATGAGAAAGAGCTAAATAAGTCAGCGTTAAAGAGAGAGGACAATTTCTCAACACTCCAAGGCTCAAGAACAGGGTAAGGCACGCATTCCGCCATAGAATTACACGAGTTACTGTACCTTCTCTGTTTTCCGGGCCAATTCCAAATTGCATAACCTGCCTCGCATTCCTGGATCTAGATCATCTTCTTTTTGTATGATTTGTTGGCCAAACTCCCTTAACAGCCTGTGCATCCCTAGTTCACGATTTTTTCCAATTTTTACCAGGGACATGACATGGAGCACATCAACTCCATCGGAGGGGGGAAAATTGGGATTATGCCACATAAATGAAGCAATTCGACCATCCATATCAGCAGGGAGGCATGCAATATCAAGAAATATCTCCTTTTGCTCTTTGCTCAATTCTTCATAACTAACCATCAAAATCTTTTCAATATCCTGGCCAGATTGCAAAATTAGCCCCTCAAGTGCAGTCCATTCTTCTACTACTTTTCTGGACAAGAGTGAACCAATTACTTCGATATGTAATGGGATCCCATTCACAGAGTTGACTACACCTGTTGCAATTTCATCAAAATCTGGAATTGGAAGATTTCTTCGCAGTGCATGCTTTCTGAAAAGCTCGAGAGCTTGATCATTATTCATCACTTTGATACCATAAACATGAGCCAACCCTCGAGGTATGAATTCTGGAAGAACAGATTCGATACTAGTGGTGACAATTATCCTAGATCCATAACCAAACCAATCAAGCTTCTCTCCAACAATTTCGTGGAGATGCAACCGTACCTCCACATCATCAAGAACAATTAGGACTTTCATATTCCGCAATATTCCTTTAAAAAAGTCGATTCCTTTCGCAACTTGATCAGCCTCATATTCTCGGTTTAGGATATCAGACATCAACTTGCTTTGCAAACGCCGAACACCTCCAAGTTGTTTCGCTGTTGCCCCAATATCTGCAAGGAAACTACAACCGTCGAAACGAGAGGAAATTTGCCCATAAATGACCTTGGCAAGAGTCGTCTTGCCGACCCCACCCTCCCCCCAGATTCCAACTATTCGTACATCACTGACTTCTAAATCAAGTAACTCCATCATGTCCTCCACTTGTTTGTCAAATCCTGCAGGTCCTTTTGCTTCATCTTTCTTTAGAACCTCCTACAAGAGCAAATAAATTGTAAACAAGAAAGCTGCTGCGGGAAATGAAAAAGTGTAACAATTGGATTTAGTTTTCCTTTTATATCTTGCTGCGCCTCAGAAACAACACAGAAAACCCACCAATCATATCCAAGTAAGTGATCCCACCTATGTGGATACAACACTTGGACTGTTCAACAAGTTAGGATATAGCATTAAATGGAAGGCAATCAACCTTCGGATGATTATACTCCATTTGCAATAATGTCCCAATCTCTCTAGAGATACAAAATTCATCAAAAACGATGGCTGATTACTTCCATAACTGGACCTCTAAGGTGAGGTTGTTTGCCATGCCATGCATACTATATATAGGACTAGCATGTATAGTCTCACATCTCATACTTAAGGTGAACTCTAGCAAGGAAATATATTCAAGCAGTTTCGGTTGTCAACTACTACTGATGAGTAAAAGTGAGAGTCACATATGAGTTTATTCACATGCACACGGTTTACCTTCAGCTGGACCGTGATTGCTTCAACGAGTTTTCTGACGTCGTCAGTCGAGCTGCCACAGAAGTAATCCGTTTCAGCTAGAAAAGAAAGGGCACGAGTTTAACAGTTGGGCTGATACTATATGACATAGCAATAACCACTCCTATTGAACTGCGGAACAACAATTTGAAGTTTATTTCTACTTAAAGCGCAACATCAAAAAACGAAGCGATCAGTTGTTTCTATTTGGAGTTTAGCGTCGCTATACTAGAAAACGATTTATGAGTTGCAAACCCTCCTGTGATAAAGTCTCGGCCTTTTACCTGCTACTATATCGCGTGACCCATCCAGGTAATGAACCAACCTGTTTAAGAGCATCTTCCCACGCGCTTACTTCCTTGGACCCGTATCTCTTCTCGTGCATCGATAGGGCACGGCGGTACACAGGGGTTGCAAGCATAACATCACGAGGTTCCACGCCGTGGAATATGGGGATGATCGTTTTCCGACCACCCGATTTGGCCTTGCTGTCCACCGTTGCCGCAAGCTCCCGGAGCAACCACGCATTGAAAGCGTAGTATCCGGAGAAGATGGGGATGCAGATCTTGGCCCCGTCGATCGCTCTCAGAATCTCCTCACCTCTTTCTTCACCGAATCCAAATGCACCGGAGTCTATGAAGACGCGGATCCCGGCATCAACCAAGCTCGGGTAGAGGAATTCGATCAAAAAAAGGTACCCGACGCCTCCACCGAAACACAGGAACACATCGTAGCAGTCGGTATCCGAGGCGGCGTAGTCTCCGCCCATCGGCGGTGCTGCATCTGCTGAGTACTTCCCCTTCTCCTTCATTGCAAGGATCAGAACGAGGAGGATGGCAAGCGCGCTCTGGGATTTGCCCTAATCGCCTCTCTGTTTTTTTGGCAAAGTCAAAATCTTTTGAGATATTTCCCTTCGTGATCGAATCCTCGATCTACACCATATAGCCAGTCCGTCTCATTTGTTCCAAGTTGGTCCGTGGCCCCCGCTGACATCCGTGTGACGTCCGACGTGGAAAACAAAACTTATTGCTTTTATCAAAATAGAAAAAAAAGAGGGAATCTGGAGAAATGGAAAGGAATGGGCCAAGTGAAAGAGAGAGAGAGAAAGACAGGGAGGAAGCAATTTGGTGGAACGCTTGGAAGCTATAGTCGCGGCCTCAGCAGTGCCGCTGCCGGCGCCATCACGGTCGCCTCTGCCATCGCAAGTACACACACTCTCTATCTCTTTGTTGTGCTCGAATCTAGCACTGCATGGATCATGTCGAATCTCTCTTTCTCTCTGAAATTAGATAAATCATTCTTATTCACTCAAAATATTCAAGATGATATTCGACATATATCAAAATCCTTTTTTATCTCACAAAACTTGTGAATGTATAACAAACATGAAACGGGGGACATTAGCACTAACACAAGATTTTACAAGTTTGGAAGAGCTTCTTCTTTTTTTTTTTTTAATGGTACTCTTAGCTTCTATTGACTAAATGCAAAAATACAGGTTGGCAACATCTTTCAACAGTAAATCTCTTTTGCTTGGCAACGCATTCTAAAATAGAGTTGCCCTCACGTGACACATTTATCCCACAACGCTTTGGTCCAAGGACTTTTTTGTCTTTTTCCTTCTTCTATTTTTTTTCCTTTAATCTCTCTTCCCTCCACCATAGCCAGCGGAGGGAAGAAAGATGAAAAGAAAAAAAGATGAAAATGCCCTTAGGCCAAAGTATTATTGGGTAAATATGTCACATATATAAATTTAGAGTTTTTTGTGATACAAAATAAAGTTTTTGGTAAATATGTCACAATGAGTATAGTTTGGAGTTCTTTGTATCATAAAAAAAAGTCCATGGTAAATTTATTACAAGTGACATAATTTGAAGTTTTTCATATCATAAAAAAAGTTCAAGATAAATTTATCACAAGTGACATAATTTAGAGTTTTTTGTGGTATTTTCCCTAATATTTATAAAGACCAAAAAGGTAAAAAAGTGATAAAAAGATATCCGTATGTTTTTTTTATTTGGGAAATAGATTGAAATGAAAAGATGTTTTTGAAAAAATCCAAAAAATAGCATAATCATGGAAAACTTTTGACTTTTTTTATAAAAAGTTCAGAGATTAAATTAAACAAATCGAAAGTTAAGGGACTAGATCGAACATTTAGAGTAGTTCAATGAGTATATTAAATAAATTAAAAAATTTAAAATGATATTGCATATTAAATTAAAATTTAGAGATTATTTGTGTCATTTTACTTTTAGATAATGATAGTTGATTAATTATCATCACATCATCTTTGTCAAGATCACCTAAAAGATTTTGTTAAAAGGTCATGTTTTCCTCAATTGGAGAGTTGCTTCCATCCTGTGTGATGCCTTCTCACACAACCCTGCAAAGACACTTAACAATTCTTGCTCTTGGGAAAAAGTATCAAGGTACTCGTTGATTTCTTAAATAATTGATGCAAAATATATTTTAATCCATTGATTATCTTCGTGACACGCTCAATCATTATTTTAAAAATTGAATATATCTTTATAAATATATATTTAATTAATTACTCCAGACACTTGTTAATAAAATCTGAAAAATTGTGCAATTCCACTGACCTTTTGGTTACACAACAACACATTTTCCCCAAACTTTAAGCCGGCATCTTGTTCTTTGAAATTTCACTTCTACAAATGTTGACACTCCATTTCTCTTAAATAAATTTATAAACTTTTTGCAAAATACTTGCAAATAAACTTTGGCGGAAACTTGACCAAAAAAAAAAATTCGTCGTGAAAGCAAAAACAATTTATGCATGGCGGATACCTCTATCAAACATAAAAAAGTGTTGAGTTTCAAATCATGCAAGTAAATTTATAGTGATTCAGCTCGTATTAAGTTTGCATTTCACTCTGCCGAATTAACAACCATGAATCAAGTTGGTCTCCACTGATAATCTTCAAGATATTACATATATAAGTAGGTGTTGCTTTAGCTGAAAGCTAGTAGATAAATTTTTGAAATTGCAAGCACCTTTATCACACTAACACTTTCTGATCACTGATTACAATAAGCAAGGAAGCACTTTTCGAGAGAATGGAGAGAATCACAAATACAAACATATTCAGTTTGTGAGCACGACATGAATTTAAGACAAAAAGAGAGCAAGATGACTTTCAGAAATTCCTCCAAGTCCTTCAGCAAGCTTTGAATCCTTTTTTAAAGACTTCCAACCTTCAAAGTTACCTTTGGACACTCCTCAAGGTCATCCAAGAGCCGTTGGATGTGGAAACACAATTGTCGGCGTGCAGTTTGCCTATACAGTCTGCTTCTCATTAACAAAAGTGAGGTTTCCTTAAATGTCTCATTGACAAAAGAAGTAAATTGCCCTGTTCAACTCCAGGTTTTCTTCGATGAATATCCTAGAGTCTGAAACTAGCCATTTGCCTCTAATTTGAATTTCAAATTAATTCAAAAGAGGTCCAGGTTTTCTTATCCAGAAAATAGAAGCACTTGGCATGTCTTCTACTCTATTGATTGTGGGAGCTGGCTGATCTGCCAACTGTTCTTCCAAGGTTTTCACGCTTTATGTTGAAATGTGACTATTTACCTGCTATCCTTTGGTCCTTCCAAGCATATTGGCTTTCCTGGTTCTCCTGTTCTCCTCAGCTGTCAATCTTTGCATGGTTCATCCAAATTCCCATGCACTCCTCATTCCATCATACTTGTTCAACTGCTACTCATGTTCATCCCACTTTTAGATACCTTGGCATTTAATATCTTGTTCACCCTTAATAACAGTATAGCACTCACTTGTTTCAACGACCCTATTTATAACACAATCTGTATTTATCAAAAAATGAAGCACTTCTTAGTGTTAGATTATTTTGCCATCTTCCAAATAGCATATGGAGGTTTTCCCGACAATTTAAGTAAAATATGTAAGTTTCTTCAACTTTTTTATAACGAAAATTATACGACTATTTCAGCAACTAATACTCCCGCAACCACAACTTTTACATTGAACAAAAGAACTACCCTTATTTGACTTCTGCTACAACAAATTACGGCGACAAGAAAAACAGTTCTTGATGGTGGGGCCACAGCAAATTACATCATTCGCAATGTCACTATTGGAGGATTTCCTTTCCCAACAAAAGAACTGTAAAACCAGGTCCTTTCCAGAATCCGTACAGATCGGATCCCCAAAATCTTCTTGTCAAGTTGCATACGTGAAATATGTTAAAAAAAAATCACACGTCAGAAAATCAATACAATAAAAAATAGTTAAAATATTTTAGTTAGCTCATAAATCATTGAGTTAAGTATAATGACCCATACTCGATATATTCATAACGAATGGTACACTTGAGTGTACCAACTTAATATTTTTTGTGGTAATAACTCTTTAAAATTTACCTTTTTAGGTAACTTCCTCATCTTCAACCAAATTCCCTCCAATTCCGAGGCGTTTTTGTTCACACAAGGTTTGGTTGATTGGAAGGGGACTCTGACCGTACATGCGTTCAAAGCCTACATTCTCAGATTGAGCATAGAAGGTTGAGTAGATGAGGATTCTTCATATCAATGGAGAGAGGAGCAGGGAGAGAAACAGAGCAGTGGTTCAGGAAGATGCACATTTAAGTTATGCTCGTTACGGTGACGAAGGAGGAATGGCGGAAGGCTGCGAGCGGTCATCCATGTCGTGTTCAACAAAAAAAGGGGGTGGTTTCTAGGGGTATTTTTGTCTGATTACCGTCAAATGCTGTGTGTTTCGACATTCAAGCTGTGGAAATAGTGCAGCCCATGTTTTATTTGATTTTGGATTCTTTTGGAAAAGGAAGGAAATAATCAAAATAAGATTTTAACGAAATCGAAATGAGCTAAGTGTGCTTTATATGATTTGAATATGATTTGAATATAGCTTTATATGATTTGAATATTGTTTCAAATTTCTAAAGATATAAGCAAATGAGCTAAGTGTGCTTACGAAGTTACATTTGTTCATAAAAGTTACCGAACCAACGGTTAGCTATAAAGATCCATTATCTACTCGTTTTTTGCATTGACCTGTTCTTGTCCTTGTTCTCACTCATTCTCACCTACCTCCATGACCTTATTTCATAATGACTTGTCAAATGGATAGGTAAGATCTAGTTTGGGTCGGTCATAAATGACCCAACCTAAATTGACCCATTTTAATCTATTGATAATCCATTTATTTGTAATGCAAATTTCTCAACTCATACCCAACTAAACTTATATTACTAAAATACTTTCATATTTAATATAATATAGAAAAAATTGTTTCTTATGATTTTTTAAAAAATCATATTGCTAAAACACTACCATGCAATACAAATCTAATTGACAATTTTTATAATTTTTTATATTTTATATTTTATTTTTTCCTTTCTCTTTTTGACTTTTTCCTTTTTTTTTCCTTCTAAGACGACCCGCACCGGTCAAAGGCAAGGGCCTCCTATCTCCTGACCCTCCCTCGCTAGTCATTCAGATTTCGTAGAAAAAAATAATAATTTAAAAAATTCGAAAATTTGACAAAAATAAAAATAAAATTGGCCCGACATCATTAATTCCAGCTGATATGGGTTACAAATGTGTTTGTTCTCCATTTTTCACATGGGATAGTTTATCAATCATTTAAGACTTATTAAGTTGTTAAGAAACCTATTTATGACCCCGTTAAGCATGTTTCTCAAACTGAATGCAACTCATTTATGACATGCATCATCAAATATGGGTTCTAGGCCTATTTTACCACCACTACTCCATAGTAACGAAAATGCAATAATGCAACAATTTTCTTTCTCAAGTTTCATTTCCATTCAGTCTCATTCTATTTCACCAAACATTGGCAAGAAAGAGAATCATGATCCTAATTTCACTCAGCTGGTTTTACTCCCGATAACTAAACAAGCCCAAATGAAACTCTCCACATCATGATAATTTTTAAAGAGTTAATATCAGGAAAAGCCCTAAATTGATGCACATGTAACGAATTTACCTCAAACTATTTTTTTTTACTACAAAAATCACCAAACTGGTACACGTGATAATTTTACTCTCAACTATTTTTTTTACTACCAAAAATCTCATACTGGTACACTTGTGACAATTTTACTCCCGAACTAATTTTTTGATTACCAAAAATCCCAAATTGGTATACCTGTGACAAATTTATCCTCCGTTAATTTCCGTTAAATTTTACTTTCAAATTGCTAAGTTTAATGACACGTGATAATTAACAGATGTACCAATTTTGGATTTTACCCATTTGCTTGTCACAAATTTATCAATTTGTAATTTTTCGTGATATTAATCCAATTTAACGGACACTAACGGAAAATAAATTTATTACAAATATACCAGCTTGAGGTTTTTTATGATTAAAAAAATAATTCAGGATAAATTTGTCACAAGTGTACCAATTTGAGATTTTTTGTGATAAAAAAATAATTTGAGATAAAATTATTATAAGTGTACCGGTTTAGGATTTTTCGTAGTATTAATCCATTTTGAAATGGTAAACAAACTGTTACCATATTTGTCTAAGATATCCAAGATTTGTGTATTTCTACTATACTTTGAAAGCTTGGGAGGAACCTCAAGGACCAAATTTTTCATTAAATTAGCCATATCCTAATTTCGATGTGTAACCCGAAACGAAGAATTTTAAATTAATTATAATTGTTTATAATTGCTCTCCCTCTCTCCCTCCCTGCCCACTAGCCAGTGCAAACCTACCCCAAAGTTCCATCTCCATATGGTATTACACAAACCATCGACATAAAACACCAGTTCCCCCAGGTGCTCCTCGGCTGCTACATAATGCTGAAGCTTCTTCCCTAATAACAGGCAAGAAGCTGTTGCTGATAACATATTTATTCTTGCCCCCCAGCACAAACCAATGAGATCTTCCATTCACCAACTTTCGTTCAGTTTACATCTATTCTGAATTCCCTGTAGCCATAAGCCAAACTTAACCCAGCGAGCTCTTCGTTTCATAGAACACCTTTCCCTTCAGGCTCAATGCATGCTTCCCGCTCTGAACAAGAATATACTAGAATTCCCTGCTCTCCATTCACTCTCTCCACTCATATTTACTCAAGGAGTCAAATTACAAAAGATTCTGCCAAAAACAGCGGGCACTCAGAAATGATTGGATTGGGATAAGCCATATTAGGTTAAAGGGGAGAAGCAGACCTAGGATCAACAAAACTGTGCACTGATGTCCAATACCAACTCATAAAGCTCAAGCTGAACAAACGTTACCTAAAACCAACCTATTTATGATCTTAAACCAAAATTAAATAAGAAGCCGAAATCAATAACCACTTACAATCATTACTGGATCCTTTCTAACCAGCTAGTCCTCTGTGCCATCTGTTTTGAGATAAATGTCCCTCTTGGTAGTTATTGTGAGGATGCTTTCATTTGAGTAGAGGGGCATCCATGTCATCTGGGGTGTGTCATACGCACTACATCAGCAAGAAAACAATTGAAATGTTCACGATACAAATGTGACTCCCAGGACAATGGAACTTATGATTTCAAGTTCCCCAGCTGTAATAAACACATGCACTCTGGGCTAGTTGAAAGACTAATATCTGTATAGTGCTGCCTCTCAGATTATTCTGAACCCAAGAAACATCATATCATGAAGAAGAGTCCGTATGAAACATACAAGGCTCATAAGTCTTTCTCCACAGGTGATGTGTAAAAGAACATCGGTAAATAGGTGCTTTTCTTAACTACTCACTGAGCTTGAGCAAAAGAGGTGCACTTCTTACGGTCAAAGGAGTTGTAAATTTGGGCACTATATGCACTTCTTACTTGCTGCGTGCTTTTTGCCTCACATTCACTAACATGCAGCACTTCCAAGGAGGCCTACTCCATAAGGCCTTCAACATCAGGGATCATCCTGCATCTTTGGACTACTAGGACATTCAACATCTTCAAGTTTGATATATCAGGAAATCTACCAAGTGAATCACAGTCTGACAATATCAAACTTCGCAAAGCTCTTAATTGGCCAAGCCCATCAAGATTACGAATTTCACAGTGTGCTACATATAAGATTTCCAGAGCAATTAGTCCTTGAAGCCCCTTAATCTCTTCTACTGCAGATTGGATGAGATTTAGTTCCGATAGTTTCCCAAGATGGTGAACTGCTGGCAATTGTCTCAAAGACGAACAGCATCGAATAGATAAAACGGACAATGACGAGGGAAGTTCCGGCACTACTTCAAGATTTACACCAGATAGAACTAGCTTCTTAAGATGTGTACATGAGAGGGAATCATGCCTAAGTTTCAGTTCCCCGATTCGAGAATGGGACAACTCTAAAATCTTCAGTTTTGGAAGTGCTATGCGCACAACCAAGAGATCTCTCGATCTGGATTTTGGCTTCATCCGTGTTGAGGGACATATGAGCTTCTTCGGATCTTTATCACCCAGACACATCTCCTCCAACTTTACTAAATCCTTAAGATCTGGCAACGCCTTCATCCACTCAGAACTTACACGTAGACAAGTTAAACTGGAGGGAAGCTCCGGCAGCGATTGAATCTTGTTGCATTGAAGTAAATCAAGAGTCTGAAGACAAGAAAGACTTCCAATTTCCGAAGGAATGCCAGAAATACTGGAATGTCCCAATCTCAGTATTCTCAGACGATCTAGACTCTTAATAGCAGTTGGAATGGCTCCCTTCAAACTCCTACAATGGGAAGCATGTAATTCTTCAAGGTTGGTAAAATTGCCAATTTCTCTAGGCAATTCCCTAATGAAGCAAGAATCCATTTTTAGCACTTTTAAACGCCCCAAGCGAGTAATTGAATTGGGCAATTTAGATATGCATGTCCCTGTTATATCCAACTCCTCTAATGAGTTTCCCAAATTGCAAATTGAATCTGGAAGTCTTCCTATCCAACGACAATCCTTTAGAGACAGGATCCGAAGTTTCACCAGCTTTTCAACTGAGTCAGGGATTCGACTAATTTTTGCATTTTCCAGTGAGAGTACTGAAAGAGCTGTCAAGCCACGAACTGAATCAGGCAGGTGACTTAACTGGAGACAGTTGGAGGCACTAAAAATCTCAAGTTTCTCCATGTAACCCATTGACACAGGAATTTCTTGTACCAAAGTCCCATCAATAAGGAGCTCCTTAAGAGCTTCCATGTCACCCAGTTTGATTGGCAACATATTGAGTTCACTGCAAAATCTCAAATTTAAGGAAGTTAAGCGTTTTAGATGACGTATGGAAGGATCTAACTTCATTAGTTGAGAACATCGTTCGAGAATCAATATCTCCAAGTCTGGGAAAGAGGACAAGTCAGGGCTTATCAATAGGTCAGCACAACCGGTAAGATTCAAGACTTTCAACTGTGGCATCTGCAAAAATAACATAGAAACATTAATGCGGACACTGACCAAATCTTTAGAGGAAATTAAGTCTAGGGCTCCGTTTGTTTCGAAGAAAAACAAATTTTGAAAATATGTTTACCAATCTTACAATCCTGGTATAGTTTAGGAAGATTCCTGATGGAAAATGCTTTCTTGGTCAAAGAAGATGCTTATCTAGATTCTGTAGAATGACTTACCTTTTTTGACAACCAGAAAATCACCCCCCTTCACTCACTCAACCTAAGATTCCACAAACCATCGTCCGCACACCCTCTAATTGTTGTTGGCAGGCAACCAATTATTTCCTTAAGTATTTCAAGAGTAACATTCAGTTCTGTACATGCCATGTGCTGGAAAGTGTCACGTCTTAAATCAGTCTTCATAAAAAGCTTTCTGGTGAAAACTTATTCATCAGGGATTTAATGAAATAAACAAAGCTTCATCTACCTCGATATTTCTCCAACCTCCCCAGTCTTCAGTGACTTTGCTCCATGAAAGATCAAGAATGACTAATTTCTCGACATGAAAATTAGTAGCTTCAAAATCTCTGGTGCATCGTTGCCACTGGAGCCACTTCAAATTTGGAAAAACATTGGTAAAATCACCAAGAACTTTTGCACAATCCAAGATAAGAAACCTTATGTTTGGCACGCTCTTAAAATCTTCTGCAAAAAAGTTGAGGTGGTCTGTCCCCTATAATGGAAAAATATCATGTGGAGAAAAAATGAGAAGGAGCTAAATAAGCCAACATTAAAGAGAAAGGACAATTTCTCAACACTCCAAGGCTCGAGAACAGGGTAAGGCACGCATTCCACTATAGAATTACACAAGATACTGTACCTCCATCTTCTCCGTATTCCAGGCCATTTCCAAATTGCATAACCTGCCTCGCGCTCCTGGATCTAGATCATCCCCTTTCGTATGATTTGTTGGCCAAACTCCCTTAACAGCCTGTGCATCCCTAGTTCATGATTTTTTCCAATTTTTACCAGGGACATGACATGGAGTGCAGCAACTCCATCGGAGGGGGGAAAATTGGGATTATGCCACATAAATGAAGCAATTCAATAATCCACATCAGCAGGGAGGCACGCAATATCAAGAAATATCTCTCTTTGCTCTTTGCTCAATTCTTCATAACTAACCATCAAAATCTTTTCAATATCCAGGCCAAATTGCAAAATTAGCTCCTTAAGTGCAATCTGTTGTTCTACTACTTTTCTGGACAAGAGTGAACCAATTACTTCGATAAGTAATGGGATCCCATTCACAGAGTTGACTATACCCTTTGCAATTTCATCAAAAACTGGAACTAAAAGATATCTTTGCAGTGCGTGCTTTCTCAAAAGCTCAAGAGCTTGATCATTATTCATCACCTTGATACCGTAAACATGAGCCAACCCTCGAGATATGAACTATGGAAGAACAGATATGCTACTAGTGGTGACAATTATCCTGGATCCATAACCAAACCAATCAAGCTTCTCTCCAACAATTTCATGTAGGTGCGACCGTACCTCCACATCATCCAGAACAATTAGGACTTTCATATTTCGTAATATTCCTTTAAAAAAATCGACTCCTTTCGCAACTTGATCAACTTCGTATTCTTGGTTTAGGATATCAGACATCAACTTGCTTTGCAAAAGCCGAACACCTCCAAGTTGTTTCACCATTGCCCCAATATCTGCAAGGAAACTACAACTGTCGAACTGAGAGGAAATTTGCTCATAAATAACCTTGGCAAGAGTCGTCTTGCCAACCCCACCCTTCCCCCAGATTCCAACAATTCGTACATCACTGACTTCTAATTCAAGTAAGTCCATCATGTCCTCCACTAGTTTGTCAATTCCCACAGGGCTCTCCCTATATGAGTTGCCAATAAGTACCACTGGTTCTTTTGCTTCATCTTTCTTTCGAACCTCCTACGCGAGCAAATAAATTGTGAACAAGAAAGCTGCTGCGGGAAATGAAAAAGTGTAACAATTGGATTTAATTTTCCTTTTATATCTTGCTGCACTTCAGAAACAACACAACCAGTCATATCCTAGTAAATGATCCCATCTATGTCGATACAACACTTCGACTGTTCAACAAGTTAGGATATAGCATTAAATGGAACGTAATCAACCTTCGGATGATTATACTCCATTTGCAATATTATCCCGCTCTCTCTAGAGATACAAAAATCATAAAAAATCATGACTGTTTACTTCCATAACTGCACCTCTAAGGTAAGGTCGTTTGCCATGCCAGGCATACTCCTACATATATGACTAGCATGTATAGTCTTACATCTCATACTTAAGGTGAACACTCTACCAAGAAAATATACTCGAGCAGCTTCTGCGATCAACTACTGACAATTAGAAATGAGAGCTCTATATGAGTTTATTCACATGCACACGGTCTACCTCCAGCTTGACCACGATTATTTGAACGGCTTGGCTGATAATGTGAGACGGCCTGCAACAGAAGTGAACTGTTTCAGTTAGAAAAGGAAAGGGCGCTGAGTTTAACATTTGGGCTGATACTATCTGCCATAGCAATAACCACTCCTGTTGAACTGCGGAACAACTATTTGAAGTTTATTTCTACTTAAAGCGTAACATCAGAAACGAAGCAATCGGTTTGTGCTATTTAGAGTTTAGCATTGCTATCCTAGAAAACCATGTATGAGTTGCAAACCATCCTGTAACAAAGTCTGGGCCTTTTTACCTGCTAGATCCCGTTTCGCATCCAGGTAATGAAGCAACCAGTTTAAGGGCATCTTCCCACGCGCTTACTTCCTCGGGCATGTATCTATTCATGTGCACCCATAGGGCATCGCGGTACAGAGGGGTTTCAAGCCTAACATCAGCAGGTTCCACGTCGTAGAATATGGGGATGATCGTCTTCCCACCACCCGATTTCGCCTCGCGCTCCACGATTGCCGCGAGCTCCCGGAGACACCGATTGCTGGAAGCGTAGTTCCTGGAGAAGATGAGGATCCAGATCTTGGCGCTGTCGATCGCCCTCAGAATCTCCTGGCCAAAATCTTCACCGGATCGATGTTCTTCGATCAGACTCTCGGGGTCAAAGTGAACGACCGATGCAGATCCTGGCGCACTCGATCGAAGCTTTTCGAGCTCTCTCCAAATCTGCTGGCCAATTTCTTCACCTTTTCGAAGTTCTTCTTCGTCTCTGAAGACGGAGATTCCGGCATCGACCAAGCTCTGGTACAGGAAGTCGACGAACACAGAGGGAGTGCCGAGTCCACCGAAACTCAGGAACACATCGTAGTAGGAGTCGCTGCTACCCGAGGCGACGTCTCCGCCCATCGCTGCTGCTGCATCTGCTGAGTACTTCCCCCTGATCGCCTCTTGTTTTTGGCAGAATCAAACCTTTGTAATCGAATCCTCGATCTACATTTAGCCGGTCTCTCTCATTTGTTCAAGTTGGTCCGTGGCCCCCGCTCACTGACATCCAGGTGACGTCCGACGTGGAAATACGCTCTCAAAAAACTATCACAGGACAAAACTTTAGGAAATTTAAAAAAAAGAACTCGAAGTAGAGCCATTTTCTAAAATAAAGATACGAAGTAAACATTATCTTAAATAAGAGCTTGAAGTGACTAAATCATCTCAAAAAAGAATCTTTAGCTGGCCGGAGAAAGGGTATTTTAGTCAAAAACTTTATAAGTATATTTTTTTTATTTTGTTTTTACTTTTTTTTCTTTTCATTTTCCTTTTTTTTTCTTCCCTCCCAATCTTCACTGTGCTTGGCTGGCAACCTCTGTCGGTCTCAGGCGAGGCCGCCCTCACTGGTGTCTGGCGAGGGTTGCCTCACCTAGGCCAGTCAACCGAGAGGGATCCTTGCTAGATCCAACGAGAGTTGCCCTCGCCAGCGTCAGGCGAGGGCGAGGCAAGGATTACTCTTGCCAGTATCAAGCGAGGGTCGTCTTGCCTAGGCTAGCCTCACCCTTGCTCGTCATTGGCGAGTGCAGCCTCCACCGGCCCTGATGATGGCCAACAAAGGGAAGGGAGGAAAAAAAAAGGAAAAGGAAAAGAAATAGAAAAAAAAACAGAAAAACGCAAAAAAAGACAAAAATACCCTTTGACAGGTGATATTAAGTCTTTTATTTGAGATTGATATGGCCACTTTAGGCCTTTATTTGAGATAAAATTTACTTCAAGCCCTTATTTGAGAAAATGAAGGCACTTCAAGCCTTTATGTGAGACAAGATCCATTTCATGTCCTTATTTGAGAAAATGACTCTACTTCAGATTCTTTTTTAGAATTTTCCCCAAAACTTATTGCTTTTTTCAAAATAAAAAAACAGGGATATGGAGAAATAGAAAGGAATAGGCCAAGGGAAACTGAGACAGGGAGAGAGAGGAAGCAACATTGGTGGAACATTTGGAAGTTGTAGTCACGGCCTCAACAGTGCCACCCCCGGCGTCTGCATCCAGGTGCCGTCGCAGTCACCTCCGCCCATCGCAAGCGCACACACACTCTCTATCTCTTCGCTGTACTCAAATCTAACACTACATGGATAATGTCAAATCTCTCTCTCTCAAACTAAGTAAATCATTCTTGCTCACTCAAAACACTCACGGTGATATTGGACATACATCAAAATCCTCTTTTATCTCACAGAATCTGTGAAGGTATAATAAACAGGAAACGGGGGACATTAGCATTAACACAAGATTTTACAAGTTTTGAAGAGCTTCCTTTTTTTTTTTTCTAATGACACTTTTAGCTTTCATTGACTAAATGTAAAAATACAGGTTGGCAACATCTTTCAACAGTAAATCTCTTTCGTTAACGACGCATTCTAAAATAGAGTTTGTAGGGAAAACTTAATCGTTGGTTATGTCTTGAGTTGCCCCATAAAACACTTCATAAGTTCTTGATCTATAGCCTTCTTTTAGAAAAAATGACACAAATGATTTATGAACTTTAGCTCAATATATAATATCACCCCTAAATTTTTAACTTGTTCAATGCGGTCTCTAACTTTTGGTAAATGTTCAATCTAATTCATATATTATACAAAAATATCCAATTTTATCCTTCCATTAAGTCAAGTTAACGGAATTTGCTCATTTGGTTTCCAATCCGACAAATTCGAATGGTGGGCAAAAAATAAAGTTACACGTGAATCATCAACATAAGATATTCAACTCCAATCAAGATATAATAATCCATGCCATCAAATTGAACAAATTAAAACGATTATTATATTCTAATTTAAGTTGATTATCTTACGTGAATAATCACGTGACGTTTTTTTTTTTACAGTTCAAACATACCGGATTAAAAGCCAAATTAGTAAATTCCGTGAACTTGAATTAATGGAAGGATAAAATTGGATGTTTTCATAAACTTTAGGGATTAGATTGAACATTTATAAAAAAAAAATAGGATCGCATTGAACAAATTAAAAGTTAAAGAATGATATTATACATTAAACTAAAGTTAAATGATCACATTGAATGAATTAAAAGTTTAGAGATGACATTATACGTTGGGCTAAAGTTAATTAATCATTTATGTTATTTTCCCCACTTTTTACGCCGGATCTTCCTATTCGATTCAAGGGCCAAATTTGGCTATCTTCAATTGCATTTGAACTTAAAGGAATTGCCAAAATCTTGTGGGCAACGTGTTCAGGAAAATGCTCAGAGATAGCATCATAACTTTCCAGCTTCTCCAAATCTTCCTATTCGATTCAAGGGCCAAATTTGGCTATCTTCAATTGCATTCGAACTTAAAGGAATTGCCAAAATCTTGGGGGCAACGTGTTCAGGAAAATGCTCAGAAATAGCATCATAACTTTCCAGCTTCTCCAACGAAAATGCTCAGAGATAGCATCATAACTTTCCAGCTTCTCCAATGGACTCCATTTATGCCTTCTGCAGAGGACCACAAGTAGTTCGCAGTCTTCTTTTCAATCATTCCACAGACAGATATTGGTAATTTTGAAACAAAACAAAGCTTAACATGGGATGGCACTCCTAAATATTCTCCTGCACCCTGTAAAAGCGGGACTCTGAGAGTTTCTGTAACGTCTATCAGATGACTCTGGACAAGCCTTATTCTAGAGAACCCCAGATTTGTTTAGGTTAGTCGCTTGCGCAGATGCATAACAATATTGATTCAAAATGTTCAACAGCTCCTAACGTTCTCCGATAGACCTTTCGAGGAAGAAGATCAGGTCATCAGCAAACAATAAGTGGGACAAAACAGGGCATTCTGAGGTCAATCTTGTTCCTTTGAGCCAGCCTATGATTAAGATTGATACGGATTCTACAACTAGGATAGAAATATGAGTAGAGAATGGATCTTCTTGTCATGAACCTCACAACGTACGAAATACGGGAGTACTTCTCCATTTAACTCGATGCCGAAAGAAACACCAGAACCAGTCAGGCAATGCGTGATCCAGTAGAACCATATAGAGCAGAATCCTAGCTTCATCTAATAAGCCCTTACAAAGTCCGACTCCACCCGACCATGGGCCTCATGTCTAATTTGAGCACGGCAATAAATTTCATCTTCCTTCAACCTTCTTCGTAAATGGTGCAACACTTCATGCACGACAAAAAATTATTTTGAATTTCACGCTCCGGAACAAAGGCGCCTTACACCAAAGAAATCAATTGAGGCATTAATGTTTTTTAATCGGTTAGCTAATACTTCTGCTATCACTTTAAAAGCAAAATTGTAGAGGCTAATTTGGTGATATTGGGTTATACATTCCACAGTGGCACTATGACAACTAATGTAATCTGGGTTTGGTTCAATCTTAGATATCAAACTGCCAATATGAAAATAACTCATCTCTCGATTTCTTTGGTAGAACAATCTATTCATTCCATCGGGTGCTTTTGTCACTTCAATCCCAAATATCATATCTCTTCCATCAACAGAGGTCTAATGAGTTCGGTGTTTCCCTCAATTGTTACCACCTGAGGGCATCGATCTATTATCGCATCAAAGTTTCTATAACCCTATATCGAGAACAAGTCACTGAAGGATTTGGTAATTATTTCTTTTAGTCTTTCAGGCATAGCACACCAAGTCCCTTCAGTGTCTTGTGATGGAGAAAATCTTAGTCTGTTGATGTCTTCAGTGTTGTTATAGGTGATGCAGTGGAAGCGGATCAGAACTTTGCAACATAATCGAAAGCCACAGAAATCGACAGAGAAATAAAATGAGGAACAATAAAAGGAAACAAGAAATTTACGTGGTTCGGTCCTAATATCGAAATCTACGTTCAAGAAGAGAGCTAGCAAATAATCCACTAATAAATCGGAGAATTATAATGTTACAATCACTCAAACACTTGAGTATTTCCTAGCCATAGTTTATACCAATACCCATAGTGTTTAATAACTCAACTCGACGGTCTCAATTCTATGTACAAATCTCCCCACATCCAAAGAGCTCTACGAATATGTACAAAGGAGAGCTCTTCTTATGGCTAACACCTCCTCTGCTTGTTTCACTCTTTTTTGCTCATATATATATTGAGGTCTATGTTCTAAGCATAACATTAAAAGCTTAATCCTAGGCCTCAGTGAGACCTCGGAGTGCCCAAAGGTGTAAAATACCTCAAGGGTATTCCCTCTCACTGGTGAAAATAAAAATATGGTGAAAATTGGGAATGCAAAGATACAGAATACATAAGCATCGACACATTAAAATAATAAATATATCCGTAAAGATCGTCAGCATATACCGTAGAGATTCATTGTGAGAGTTTCGACTCCTCTTTTATGGTGAGGTCCATCGTTCATTTATTTGGGATGGAGACAAACGACAGTCACGTGCTTCAATTCCACTTGTGGCTGAAATGAGGAGCTTCCATGTCAGACCTAATCCTCTTCATTTATGTGCAACAGTTTACGGGCCCCTTTATTTAATGCGAAGATTAGATTGTGGAGGCCCTCTTTTTCGGCTGAAGCAAATCAATCTTCTCCGACTCCGCTTGCAGCTTTCTTTGACTTCTTCCTTCTACGCATGGAGATAGGATTAATGAGGGAACAAAATCGAAGACCTCACAAAAGTCCAACTTGGGCTTTGTTCGTTCGGCCGGACTTGCGCGTGTTTGTGCTGTGGACTCAAATTTGAGACGTAATTTAATATTTAGATAGCTTAAGTATGGAAGAGTTTGCTACAGTGATCGCTCAATTTCAGCTATCAAACCCTAGACATCAAACGCCAATACTGCTTCTCTTGCCTCCGAAGCTCGTTGATTCTTGCTCGAATAGATTTCGGTCTCTTCCTACCAAGCTGGTGTGCTCTGTTTTTTTTTTTTTTTGGTCCAAAATACTTCATAACTTTCATTAAGTAATAGTATGAGAAAACAAAGTGCTAGTTTCAGAACATTACAACTCCAAAATGGTAGAGGGGTTGATATCTTCAGAGACCGGAAATTCTTCTGGCGGGCTTGGGCCTCCACGATAAGAGCTCTTGCGTCCTCCACGATAAAGCTGGTCTGCTCTGTTGCTTACCAACTAAGTAAAGCTGTCATTGTAAGCTTTCAATCTCCTTCCTAGCATTCTTGAACTTCTTTTTCTACTCCGAGATGTCAGTGCCGAGGAGACTCTTTTAATTTATAGCAGATGTCGTTGAAAGAATCAGTTGTATCGCTCCATTGCTTTGCTATTAAACCTGGACACTCATCCTGTTCCTGTCATAACTCTTCAGACTCCTCTTTCCTTCTGGTTGGTTCAACAGAGCAAGTTAAGACACAAGGCTACGTTCGGAGCCCACTGTTGGCAGAGCCCAGATTTCAGCGTTTGGGAAGGAGATTTTCCTATGCTACGTTCGCCACTGCCCAATTGATTCATTCTCGAACATTTGCCAACCCATCCCTATTATTTGACCACCCGAAGCAGCATACCTCACTCTCTAGGTCCATTACTGACAACTATCTAAGAACTGTCTGAAAATATGCAGACAGAAGTTTGTGCATCTCTCCTCCCTTTCTTCTCCCAATGATACAACACTACTTTAAAATCTCCTGCCGCGGCCTAGGCTGGGTTTGAAGGTGCATTTGAGTTATCTAGATGATGCCACAGACGATTCTGGCAATCCATAGGAGCATGAGGTAACGTTAATCTGAATGAATTTCTTCTGTCATTTTTGTCTACCAGCACATCTATGTACTAATCATCAAAAGACCCGCTTAAGACTTATCAGGGTTTAGGACTAGGACTAGCCTTGTTACGAGCACTATCCGATGCCAGGACTTGTACCTCCACATCCGCATTTCCATTCCACTACACGCGCGGCCCTCCTGGTGATCCTCTCGTGTCGCAAATGAACATGTGCTTAGTTCAACCCCGACTAGTGAACATTGCACCTTGAAAACCTCCGGTCCGTGATATGTAGAGGTGCAAACCAAAGAGAGGGTAGAGAAAGACGAGATGGAGGGGTATTGGGGGATTAGAATTCAACATAGTCTCGGAGAAATGCTGCCTCTGCAAAGCAATTAACAGACAACATGCTATGAAATAACACCGAAGAAAATCAACATATAAAAAGAAAAGGCCAAAAAAATGATTGTCCAATTCGACGAAGATCACGGCAATCGCAAACAAATCGACTCTCGCCATACACAGCTTTCAATGAGAATTCATAATTCATGACGTGAAAGCCCTCTGAGAACACTCCCCACATAGTCTTGGAGAAATTCTTCCACAACCAACTTTTGGTTCGCACATTTGCACACATTAAAACCTAACATCAATTCTTGCCGCGCTGCATCTGAAGGAAAGCAACCTACACATCGAGTCCTTATTTTTTTTCCTGATCTCAACACTCGCTCTTGCTCATCAGTTCGAAATAATATGAAACGAACATCGTCACGGTCCAAATGCCCTCTTGCCACCAAAAGCATCTCCACTGCATTTGCGCTCCGCCATACCTTCTTCCACCAAACTTCTTCAAAATGAAGCGCCGAACAATTCCATGCCACACTCCAATTCCAACAGTCCCTGTCGATACGCCACTAAAAAACCCTAACAAAAATGAAGCTAGAAACCCCAAAAAAAAAAAAAACACAATCTCCGCTCCATTTCTCGACCACCGGCGTCACTAGCAGTACGAGATTTCTCCTGGGGGTTTTCCGTGATCGGAACCCCTAAATTGTGACATGCTGAGCTTGGCGGGGAGAGAGAGAGAACGGACCTGGTAGCGGCGGCGAGAGGTTCGTCGTTTAAGGGACCGGAGGCGAGCAGCGGAGGTCGACGGTGCGCAGGGAGGTTGGACGGCTACGAAGCGAGTGAGCCAAACCGTGGAGGTCGTTATAAAGGACTAATATTTTATCAGGCAAGTAATCTAAAAGACAATACACAAATTTTGCTTATGGAATAAATTTTCTCGCTAAAGGTAAAACGACATTAGGGAAAATGAAAGTGAGGTTACTCCGGCAGAAGCTATAGATTGGCACAGTCGGCACATTCATTGACGCAGCTAAATGCGAGTGCCGGAGATATTCTCGACCAATTGTTCGCGATTAAATGAATCTACTGCTAGCAAGGTTTACTTGCGTAGTTATTTCGACCCCGTGGAGCTTCCAGGCACATATCCGTCGCTCTGAGCAGAGCCAAAAGCCAAACTACAATCACTCAGACAATTTGGAGGAGTTTGCGCGGCCAAAGGCTGTCATGACAGACAGTGTTCTCGGCGGCCAAAGGCTGTTGCTCGAAGGGAACGCGAAAATATTTAGGGTGTCTCCAAGGCCAACAGTCTCTTAATGATGGACAGATGGTAATATTCAAGATGTTCCAATATTTTCGCCATAATCGAAATCCATATCAAACAACATATTCGAAAGGATACCTCAAAGCACTCTGCATTTCCTCTCTCCCACAAGAAGAGTTCCCATGTCTCTTCACTTTCTCTATATATCTAGTTATCGTCTACATGTACAGTCCTCATTGGAGCAGAAGTCTAAGATGACAAGATGACCCTATGATGTATTCTAGTTCCAGTTACATCTTGGAGGCTTCCTCAGGAAAATCATCCACGAATCACCGTTCTCGGTAGCAAAGAAAAAAGAAAGAGAAAGAAAATGATCATCATAGAACACAAGCATGTGGGTTCTCCTCCCTATCACATGGCCAAATGAAGTATAATAAGCTTTTATGGTGGAGAATCATTTTTGAAAAACACAAACCGAAATATTTTGGCTTGTGGAAGTGCTAACATTGTATGACCGTCGCATAATAAGCCCTCGAATAAGAGAGCTCGAGCACAGCGGATAATGCAGCACAGCAATGTTTGTTGGAAATATGCAGTGCCTGATGGAAGTTGCATAATACGGACTCGGGATCGGTGTACTGATTAGAACAGCTATGAGACAATGATTACCCATTTGATGCTCGTTGCAACACCGACACACGGGTAGGGGAAATGCGCTCTTATTGCTACTTTAAAGTTACCGACATCGATCCAGATCGAGAGTTAAACTCTGCTACACTGCAGCTGCAACTCCCCTGTCAATCTTTTAAGCCTCCGCCCAGAAAGGAAGGAGCAGTATGCGACTCCACGCGTGCGCACTCAAGTCCCATCGGCCTATCTTCTCAACGTGCATCCCCTGGACTTCAAGGCTACAAATCTCCATTCAAACAAAAGAGCCAGCCATCTCTCCTCCTCCACCAAGTGGAGTCTTTTGCCCAATCATCATTCTGATATTGAGTATCCATCCCAGCCCACCCGGTATATTTCTAGTAAATCTGTCCCCAACTTCTTCTGAATGACAAAAATGTGCGGACAATAAAGAAATTAAATTGCCAAGAATGTTTCATGATTTCATGCACAAAGCACTGCCAAATTGAATTATCTAATATCAATGTTCCTTACGTTAGATTTATGTCGATTCTGTGCTCCAGTTACCGTTTATGCGTTTTCACCAAAATAATAAAAAGAATAAAAGAATTGAGAAATTAGAATCAAAAGCTAGTAAAAGATTTCAAAGGACAAACTTGCCTGTCCAAGCCCAAAAGGTCGGGCCTTCCAACAGAGAAGTTCCATGCCTGTGAGGTGGAGAGGAAACTGCACAGAAATTTGACTGCAGGCAGTGTCTTAGCCGAAGGAGAGAGACCGACTGGTGCATCATGGAGTTGTACAGTGTTCAAGTCGACTTGAGGAAAGCAAAAAGTAGCAATATTTACCTTTCAGAAAGCCTCCAACTTTTTATTGAAGAAAGACCGAATATCCGTTGTGCAGTAAGATCTTCAATCATAAGTAGGAATCATTCTCGAAGCATTTCCACAATATTCTGACCATAGCTAGGTGTGAGCAACATAACTGCCGACTATTTGTTCTTCTGGGAAATTGTACCCATCGATTTCGAATGTACGATTTGTTCGATCAGGTAATCCGGTCAATGAAGGGCAGTTGAATAAAGTGAGCCTTCTCAAACGAGGCAAATTTTCCAGTCCATCAAGTGTTCACACATTGCAGTCGGATATTTTCAGAAGTTCCAATTGCCTCAAATCTTTAAGACTGACAGTCCATGCCAAGTGACAGTCTTTGAGTTCTAATTCAGATAGACCCCCCACCATAGAAAATTGTGAATATTGAATCATGCTGTGCTGAAGGCACAATACCGATAAGCTAGGGGGTAGCTCTCTGAGGTCGTGCAAGTTTGTGTAGTGCAAAACAAGTTTTCTAAGTTGAAGTTTGTTAAAATGTTCAGGTAGCTTAGTAATCTTTGAGTGGCACAACTCCAAGATTTCTAGATTCGCTAGTCTTGTTAAACATCCAATTTGTGGTGGCTTTGAGGAAGAATTCTGCATGGGATCAGTAGGATCAAAGTTATCACTCAAGTACAGCTCTTTCAAGTTTTTCAAGAAAGAAAGGTCTGGCACCGTCCACATTTTTTTGGATCCCCTGCGAAGAATGCTTAAACCAGATGGAAGTCTTTGCAAATCCCAAAGTTGGTCACATTCACTTAAATCCAGTTGTTGGAGATCAGAGAGCAATGGAAGGGTCGAGGGTAGGCCAGAAATCTGGGTAGATGATAATCTCAAGATTTTCAAAGAGGATAATCCTCTGATATCACAGAGAATCCACCCCTTCAGATTCCTGCATTGTGAAAGATCCATCTCTTCCAGCTTTTCTAGATTTTTGATGTCTTTGGGAAAATCTTCTAAGTGAGTATTCTCCATCTTCAGCACTTTCAAATTTTTCAAATGCTCAACGGACCTTGGTAAACTAGCAATCTTTGTGCTTGATAGATCCATGACTTCCAGTGACTCAAGATTCCCAATAGAACCAGGAAGCTCAAGTAAATTCTGACAATTTCCAAGAAGCAGGCTCCGAAGTTTCTTTAAGGACTTAATAGAATCTGGTAGGCCAACAATAGCGACACCATCCAGTCGAAGATGCACAAGAGATTCCAAGTGACCAATAGAGGGTGATATATGAGCCAAATTTTTACATTGGCAAGCGCTCAGAATCTTAAGTTTCTCCATGGAGGCCGGTTTGAAATCAATCTTCTTAATGGCAGTTCCATCAATCAGAAGTTCTTCCAAATCTTTCATATGACACAGCTCTTGCGGCAAGTCGCTGACGAATCTGCAAAACTTAAGATTTAAGGAGGCTAAGTTCTTTAGGTTGCCTATCAATGGACCAATTTGGGATAGTGCGGAACAACGTTCCAGGACTAATCTCTCCAGGTACATCGAAGCACAGAAGTCTGGAAAAGCATTCAGGTTACAACAGCCACTTAGGTTGAAAACTTTCAATTCCTTTGCCTTCTGCAAGAAAAGAGGACAGAAAAGGCTCAGCTGGTGCTATCTATTCTAATAATCCCACGATACGTAAGACAAAAATGCACTTTACCTTCAGGATTTGTCCCCATACTTGTGAATCTCCAGTGACCAAACTGCAAGATAGATCAAGAATGACCAGTTTCTCTAAATGGAAAACAAGTAGTTCAGAGATCTGGCTGCACCCTTGCCAATCAAGCCACCTTAAATTTGAAAGAACATTCTGAGAACTCTCTCCAACAGTAGCCTGGTCCAATCCCAAAAACCTCAAGCGCTGTAGACGGCGAAGCCACCTTAAATTTGAAAGAACATTCTGAGAACTCCCTCCAACAGTCGCCTGGTCCAATCTCAAAAACCTCAAGCGCTGTAGATGGCCAAATCCTTCACAACTAAAACATTCACTTTGTCCCTTATCAAACGTGAGACCAAGGGCTTCCACCTTTTCAGCACTCTGCAAATCGAGGGAACTGAATAAATAGAAAGGGGAATGAAATATAACCATTCACACTTCATTTTGAGAAGGAACAATTAAGGAAAGGAAGTATCTTCAAAGATTGTTAACTATTTTACGCTAAAAGATTTTAGTATACCTTCTTTCCATTAATTGTGGAAAGAGCATCAATGTGATCCCATAACCTACTGCGCTTTTGAGGCTCATCGCAATCTTCCATCCTAACAATTTCTCTGTCAAACTCTCTTAATTGATTATGCATCCATAATTCATTGTTTTCTCCTGTTTTGACCAAACTCATGTCACGGAGTAACTCAATTCCTCTTGAAGGGTAATATTCACATGCATCCCACATGTATGAGGGAATTCTCTCATCCGTTCCAATGAAATAACATGCTATATCGAGAAATATGTTTCTCGTCTCTTCATCCAAAGAGTCATAGCTTACCTTGATCGCTTCTTGGACTTTATCTTCTGGCTTTCTACTTAGTCTGTGCAATGTATCTTGCCATATTCGTATTTTCCCCTTATTCCTATTCAATTACGAAGCTGTTACTTCAATTGCCAAAGGAAGCCCTCCAATGGTGTTGACAATCTTTTCGGACAGAGAATCATACACATCCTCCTCTTCTCGAGGACACGCACTACAGGCATGCTTGCGGAAAAGTTGAAGAGCTTGATCACGCTCCATTTCTCCAACCTCATATTTATCAGCCACTCCATCTCTATAACCATCAAGAACATCAATTCTTCCAACTGTCATGAGAATCCTGCTTCCTGGGCCAAACCAGCTGAATTTCCCAACTAAATGCTCGATTTGGCCAAAATCATGCACATCGTCAAGGAGAATGAGAACTTTCATATTGCTAAATGAATTTGCTATGACTCTGGCACCTTCGTCACAAGTACTTAGCCTTCTATATTCTTTCTTTTGGAGGTCAGAGATTAACTGTTCTTGCAGGCCCATGAGTCCATTGGATATAACATTTTCTTGAATATTTGAAAGAAAACTACAACATTGAAAGAGACCATGGATTTTGCTGTACACAACCTTTGCAATGGTAGTCTTGCCAATCCCGGGCATGCCCCATATTCCAAGTACATGTACATCTTTGTCATATACTTGCGTTGCTCGCTCATTGGCATAGATGACACCACGCTTTTTCATAACCTCCCGTACGTGGGGTTCAATGTCCACTAAACCGTCGGTTACATTTAAATCATTCTTCTTCAACAACTCTAGAATATATGAAACGACTGTCTGTATGAGTGCACCTTGATGCCTGCCAAACGCGAATGATGGGAATGAGGAATCATGATGAGATTACAAAACAATTAACAACAGCCTATGAATAATACAAAGGAAATAATCCAGTTAAACCGTACTAAATATTGACCAATAAGGACGATTTAGTGGGCAACAACAAGGGCACGGGAATACATTTACTTCACTGTCAAATCTAGTCCCATCCAATTAATGATTTCAAAAACATTGTGCTTGGCAAAATTCTCACAAATTTAAAGCTAATTACATTAAAAGGACAGTAAAAAGATCATTACCCATCGTATGTATGCAAGAGATCATACCCCTTGATCTCAGTAATCTCTCGGAGAGCCCATTTCCATGTATCAATGACCGTGCAGTCAATTCCACGGTCATCGTGCTTATGGAAGGACTTCCCAACACATCCAAGTTGGTATTTTAAATCAGTGGGGTTAATATCATAGAAAATGGGTATGATCAGTTGCGTGTCTGCTCTTTTGCATTCCATCATTTGTGCCAATTCCATGAGACAACTCTTACTGGATGCATAATCCTTGGAGATAATAGGAATTGATATCTTGGATTGCTTTATGGATTGAACCAATGCATCACGGATCTTTTCTCCAGGATCAAGATCATTATTGTCTCTAAAGACAATGATCCCTGCATTTCTCAGGCTGTTGTAGAGGCAATCTGTAAATCCCTGACGAGTATCGGGACCTCTAAAACTCAAGAACACATCATAATTGGCTCTTGATGAGGAGGAAGAGGAGGAAGATGGCGGCGGCGGCGATGAGACCAAATCCTGTAAAATGAGAGAGGCAAACTCTATCACAAGCTGCCACTGCGTTTTAGATAATTTCCGAAGACTGGCGAAAGGAAAAAAGTGGAGGCACACAGGCTGACCGGTTTGACAAGAATGGTCTTATCTGAGACAAGAAGGTTCCTTAAAAAAAACAAAAGAAAAAGAGCTGACCCCATTGAATCTAGGCTCATTGATGATGTTGATATGAGATCTAGCCGATTTGAATACCAAATCAAGATCAAGAAATGTTATCCTTTATTGCAGTCCAAAGAAAATTTTTGCACTGAAGATGCAGATCTGAGAATATACCAGCTAAATCAACAGTCCTCATCCTCACACAGACATAACCCAGAAAAATCAAAAGAAAGAAACAAACGCACAAACACGGGGAAGCGGAACTAACCGGCTTTCTCCTCTTGCGTGCATAACGTAGGCCATACAAACGAGGCGACACAGACGAGTTGGGAGCCGTCGCCTCCCTCTCTCGCTCACTGTCTATGCTACGGGAAGAGATCTTTCGCTTCATTTGAATCACCTCCCGGAGATGGATCTTAGGATATCAGATCAAAAATTGATCAGAAGGGAATGGCAGGGGAAGATGCAAAGGGTTGCCAAGTCAACGCCAGTGGAAGATTGAAAAGTTGAAAAGTCAAGCTAAAGGGGATAAAAAATTGATAAAAAAGATTAATTCCCTAAAAAGACCCTACATTTTAGGTCTACTTTCAATTTTGTCTGGAAGTTACTTTTTATTTAAAAAAATCTTCAATTTTCATTCAACTCTCAAATCCGTCAAATTCAACGTCTTCAACATTATCAACATTATCAGGCTGCTGTTAATTTAGAATATTGATGAAAATGCAACTTATGATAATGAACCTCTAACATGCCTTAATATTGATAATTTTAAAAGAACTAGTGGCGACGTTGGACACGTGAGTCGATTTGAGATTAAAGTGAAATATTTTAAAAAAAATTAGAAAAAAAATTTGAGATAAATTTGAAATATGACATTAAGATTGGTTTTTTTAAGGAACTGGACTTTGAATAAAAATTTGTATCGAGGGAGAGAGAAAGGGCAGGGTGGTGGAGAAAGGGTGAGTTTAGTTTGGCTTTTAGGAAAAGCTTTGCGAAAATGCAAAGGTTTTTAGGTTAAAAAGGTTTTTCAAAATACAAGTAGTATTTGGTAAAGTGTAATTTTAAAGTGCATTGAGAAACAACTTTAGTTTAAACGGTGTTCAAAAAAATCAAATTTTAGAAAGAACTTTTACTATATAAAAAAAAACTTCAAAACTATTGAAAAATTAAGTGGCCAGCGAGGCCAAATCTGTATGCTAGCAGCCTCGCCTGAGGTCATCTGACCTTCGGTGACCATAGCCTGGGTGGCGCGACCCCTCGCACGGGGTTGAGCAACAGTCGACCTTCTGCAATTCTCAATGGAGGATCACCTATGTAGAGAAGATGAACAGCGCTTATGAGGGAAAAATCAAAAAAAGAAAAAAATGATGAGGGTAGTTTTGGAAGAAAAAATTTCTAACCCTAAAATGAGCTTTTAACTTTCACAATGCTAGCATGTGGCCAAAGTGTGGGCAAAGAATTTGACAAACACCCCAAATTTTTTCCAAAATCCCTTAGGAAAATGGTTCCCAAACGGAGACAAAGTTGGGTGAGGAAAGCATAGAAAATGAGGTAATGGAAATTACCACACTAACCTCTATGATGAATAACTGAGGACGGGGCAAAAATTCCACGTCCATATTGTATATATAAAGTCCAATTTTAAATATATTGCCCATCCTTTAAACGATCAATATAACTTTATTTTGGTAGTCACTTTCTCAACCACGTTCACTCCATTGCCAGGCATTTTAACTTAAAAAAACAGAAGAAAATACAGAAAACCATAGGAACTAAATAAAAGCATCATTTTCATTTCACCCTCAATAGCATTATTGTTTAGGGACTAAAAATCCTAAACTTTGTCACAACAGTGTAATTAAATCATAAAACTTATAAAAAGTGCAATCAAGTTCTAAAACTTGTCAAATTGGTGCAATCGAATTTTTCCGTTAATTAAGTCTAACTTGATTAATGAAAAATGTTGACGTGATTTTTTTAAAAATATTTTCTCTTTCCTAAATGGCGATGATATGGCTAAATCATGAAAAGCTAAAACGACATCGTTTTAGTTTAAATCTAATTTTTAATACAAAATAAATTAAAAAAATAGGTTAAATTGAAAAAAAGGAGAAACTAGGCCGCGAGGGCTGCAAGTCCCTGCCCCCGCCACCCCAACGACCAGCGAACGTGGGGAATGGCCGGCCCTTCCTGGCGATGCTAGGGCGGCAAGGGCTTGCAGCCCTCAACGCTTGGTTTCTCCCTCCTTTTTATAAAAAATATTAGCTTATTTTTTTTTAATTTAATTTAAATAAATTTGTATTAAAAATCAAATTTGAACTAAACTGACGACGTTTTAGTCATGTCGGATAAAGAAAATAATAATAAAAAGTCACGTCAGCATTTTCTGTTAACCAAGTTAGACGGAGTAAACATAATGATTCGATTGAACCAATTTGACAAGTTTTAGGATTCAATTGCACTTTCGTGACAAGTTTCAGCACTTTCAGTACACTTATCTCTATTGTTTATCTACTAAAGTTGACTAGGAAATTTAAATTGTCTTAATATTATATCCTTTCTATGTATAACATAGACATTAAGATCCAACAATCATTAGATAGAATATATAGCAAAATAATTTTACAGCATGATTTTAATTGTTGTTTTCTCTTGCACACAGGTACCATGTGCATTTTGTTCGTATGGATGCTGATTTTCTTATTATTGGCTTTTTGGTGTCCTTAAAAATGATGAATTTTCATTAAATAAACTTAAAATACACCATTAACTACAATTATTTCAATAGTGTTCTTTAGTATTTTTATCTTAGTCCAAAACAAAATATGTTTTATTATTTTACGTTTTTCTTTTAAGCTATTACGTGGTTCTCTTTCCTACAATTAATATGATGACACATATACATATTAATTATACCTTTAAATCAATCACGTTGACGGCCCTCCACTAAAATTCTAGCTCTGTCACTGGGTGTTGTCCATAAGTACTTTGTCACCTTCCACAGGTCAATAGTTCCCTTTAAATTTTGATTTTTATCTAAAGAAAAATAATTAGTTTTGAGACTTTCATTAAAAAAAAGAAGAAGAGGAGGTTAATATCATTAAAATCTCAAACTAGTGCCCCATGACACATTTACCCTAACCTCACAAAAAAAATCCTCAAACTGATACTCCTGACCCAAAATCACCTTCCTTTAAATGCGTACTTGTCAACACACGTGAATTTTCATATCGGATCTATCACGCTCCACGTAATGTGCCTTTTAACGGAATATTGAACGGAACGCCAATGAAACGCGAAATTTGGTAAGGGGTACCAATTTTAATTTTTTTATAAGACGAAAATAGATAGGGGGTAAATGTGTTATGGATATAAGTTTGAGATTTTTTATAAGCGAAAATTAGTTTTTGGTAACTGTGTTATTGTGCTACCAACTTAAAGTTTTTAGTGAGACGAACATTAATTTATAGGGTACCAATTTGAGATTTCTAGTAGTATTAATCGGAAAGCTAATCTAAGCCAAACCCAAGTGAGAGATCACCAAAAAGAAAACAAACATTAATTTTCATTTCGTTTACAGATTTTCCAGTTTGATTTTTTTTTCTTTCATTCCTTTTTTTTTCTTTTTGAAATCTTTAGAAAAATTAATGGGGTATAATAAGATAGAAAGGCCCTTAGCTTGCGTTCCGATTCACCGGGTATCTAGACCTTTTGCAATAAAATTCAAATATAAAAAATTCATTTGTTTTTTCTTGAATCTAGTTATTATGCAAAAATTAAATCCGGGGGTAACAAAAAAAATAACACTTTTTTCAAAATTTCACTAACAGGTGTCGAAAAATGGCTGAAACTTTTTTGTGGCACATATTAATTTTTTTATTTTTCCTAACATCGCTAGTAATAAATTTGGGAAAAAGTCACATTTATCCTGAACTTCTTTTGTGACATCAAAAACCCCAAACTATGTCCTATGTGGCATATTTACCCTAAACATTTCTTTTGACATGAAAAAAATCCCAACTTATATCTATGTAACACATTTACCCTCCGTCAAGGCACCATTAGATGATTTTTTAATTAAAACAATGTCGTTTTTATTTCACTTAAGTTACGTGGGCATCATGTCAATACTTTATGGCGTCCATGTAGATATATTTTCAACAGTTCTCATTGATAGAACTTATATGTACAAGTTTGGAATTTTTAGTATCGCAGAAAAAAGTTTAGGGTAAATGTGTTTTTTTTTTTGTCAGAAGGTAAATGTGTTCCAGTGGGTATAGTTTAAGGTTTTTGATGACTTTTGCCCTAAATTTTATATATGTTTTTTCTCTTTTCTTTTTTTTTCTTAACATGAAAGTATGGCTCATATTTCTGTAAAAATTAGTTTTATTTTTATAGAATTATTTTTTCTCACCAAATTAGTTTTGTTTTTTAACTAAAGCAAAGGAAGAATTAGTTTGATAAAGGACTATCAATATCAAAACAATTTATTGTTCATAAAGTTGTTTCCTTTACCGAATTAGTTCATTTTATTTTTTTCTTATCGAATCATAAAAATTATCGTTCTATATTGATATTTCTTTTCATTTTAATTCCTGTGTATCCATTAGTCTTTTATCATAGTCCAATCAAACTACAGGGAAATCATTGCATTTCATTAGCGCCTCTAATAAAATAAGGAAAATAAAGATTTATCTTTGATAGAAGTACTTCGATTCTATCGTCAAGTGACTTGAAAAAAAGTTGAAATTTTATTATGTGTAATAGATAATTAAAATTTTAGTGTGAGGTATTGACATAAAATTTAAGCAAAGACACATAACATGAGAGGACATTGGGCTATTCTTCGTACCTTTGGTGATATGAAATTTCAACAAACTCATTCAGTTTCAAGAAAAATAATTACATTGAGATAATCTTTCACTGAAAAGAAGTTTAATTTTCTCCTTGGTGACACGCGGGATCATTCTAGTAAAATGAGAAAGCAGGTGTCTCCATTTAAATAAAGGAAAATGATACAAACGGTACCTAAACTTTGGTTCAATATACAATATGTTTCTTGAACTTTTAATTTATTCAATGTAGTTCATGAACTGTAGCCCAATGTATAATGTGGTCACTGAACTTTTAATTTATTCAATGTGGTCCCTGGATTTTTTATACATGTTTAATTTAGTCTCTGAATTATATAAAAATATTCAATATTGTCCCTAAAGTTGAATTACTGAAAGGACAGCATTAAACATTTTCATATAGTTTAGGAATTAAGTTGAACACATATCAAAATTTCATTTACCACATTGAACAAATTAAAAGTTTAAGAACCACATTACACATTCGGCTACAGTTCAGGGACCATATTGAACAAATTAAAAGTTAATGGATCATATTGCACATTAAATCAAAATTCATTGACTATTTATGTCAGTATCCCTTTGAGTAAGTATTCGACACTAGTTTGTGGGATTCTCAATTTCTCCCGATTTTTCATTTTCTTACCCTGGCTTTTCAAAACCAATACATGCAACCCTTAATGTTGACTCCAACCAATTTTCATCTAAATCAGAGTCACCATCATATTCTATTGGGATGAGTATACTAAAAGTCTTAAAACTTATCATGAAATTGTAATTGAGTCTTAAAACTTACAAAAAGTGTAATAAAATCCTAAAACTTGTTAGATTGTTGCAATTAAGTCCTTTCGTTAATTTCGTCTAACTTGGCTAACGAAAAAAACTGAAGAGGCTTTTATTAATATTTCCTCTCTCCTAAGTGGTGATGACGTGGCTAAAACATGAAATATAGGGCTAAAATGACGTTGTATTGATCCAAATCTAATTTTTAATGCAAATTTTACTTAAATTAAATTAAAAATAAGCTTTTTTATATAGAGAGAGAAATGTGAGAAACCAGGCTATGAAGCCTTTGTCACTGCCGCCCCACCATCACCGGAAAGGACCGGCGAGGGTGGGGGATGGCCGGTAGGGGTCGCCGGGCCCCGGCCAATGACCGATGACCCTCGCCTAAATCAAGCCAAGGTCACCGACCCTCACCCAAATCTAGTTGAGGGCCACCATTGGTGGTCGACCCTTGCTAGTGGCGGCCCTTGCCTGGTGTTAGCAAGGGTCGCAGACCATAACCAACCTTGGCTGGCATTTTCTGGCATTGGTGGGCGACAGCGGCGAGGAGTATATATGCACTAATTTATTGCCCGTCATTCTTTTTTTTTAATAACAAGGAGTATCCAAATATTGCGGCTTGACTAGTTCCTACGGATACGTACAATCCATCCCGTCCTCTCTCTTTGTTATTTTATTATTAATTGTAACTCATTTGTACTTAAAAAACATTTTTTTATTTTAGTATAATAACACAATTTACAATTTTTCTTATATTAATCAGTAAGACAGAAGTTTCTATAAATCATATATATTTATATCAAAGGTAGTATAACATTGCACCATCTCGGCGAGGTCGATCTCAAAGACAGACTCGAAAGCCAAAAGTGGCTCCGCGGTGATGTCGTTCACGCAAGTTTTCGTCCATTGGGAGGAGACTCCGACCGTACATGCGTTCAAAGCCGACATTTTTGGATTGAGCAAAGAGAAGGTGAAAGGTCGCGCAGAGAAGTATTCTTCAGATCAATGGAAAGAGATCCGGGAGAGACACGACAGAGTGGCTCTGGAAGACGCACATTTAACTTCTGCTCGCTAAGGTGCCAGAGGAGGAGGTACGGAGGGCCGCCTGCGGTCATCCACAGCGTGTCGAACTAGAAAAAAAGGCATTGCCTAATGATCCATTATCCACTTCTTCTCACTTATACCCATCCCACCTTCCTCCATAGTAATGAAAATGCAATAATGAAACAATTTTCTTTCTCAAGTTTCATTTTCATTCAGTCTCATTCTAATTCACCAAGCATTGGCAAGAAAGAGAAACATGATCATAATTTCACTCAGCTGGTTTTACTCCCGATAACCAAACAATCCTTTAATGATTTGAAACTCTCTGCATCAGTATGGATTGTGAAATGGCAAACAAACTGATACCGTATTTGTCGAAGATATCCAAGATTTGTGTATTTCTGCTACAATTTGAAAGGTTGGGAGGAACTTCAAGGACCAAATTTTTCATTAAATTAGCCATATGTTATGCTCTCTCTCTCTCTCTCTCTCTCTCTCTCTCTCTCTCTCTCTCTCTCTCTTTCTCTCTCTCTCTCTGCCCACTGGCCAGTGAAAACCTACCTGAAAGTTCCATCTCCATATGGTATTACATATACATAAACCATTGACCTAAAACGCCAGTTCCACCATGTGCTCCTAGGCCGCTACATTATGCTGAAGCTTCTTCCCTAATAACAGGCGAGAAGCTGCTGATGATATGTTTCTTCTTGTCCCCCGAGCACAAACCCATGAGATCTTCCAGTCACCGACTTCCACTCAGATTTCGTCTGTTCTGAATTCCCGGTAGCTGCAAGCCAAACTTAACCCAGCAAGCTCTTCCTTTCATAGAACACCTTTCCCTCACAGGCTCAACGCACGCTTCCCGCTCTGAACCTGGATACTAGAATTCCCTCCTCTCCCATTCACATTTACTCAAGGAGTCAAATAACAAATGATTCTGCTAAAAACAGCGGGCACTCAGAAATGATTGGATTGGGATAAGCCATATTAGGTTAAAGGTGAGAAGCTGACCAAGGATCAACAGAATTGTGCACCGATGTCCCATACCAATGCAAAAAGCTCAAGCTGAACAAAAGTTACCTAAAACAACCTATTTGTGATCTTAAACCAATATGAAGTAAGACGCCAAAATCAATAACTACGTACAATCATTACTAGATCCTTTCTGTCCAGCTTGCCCTCTCTGCCATCTGTGTTTTGAGATAGATGTCCTTTTGGTAGTTATTGTGCCAATGCTTTCATTTGAGTAGAGGGGCATCCATGTCATCTGGGGTGTGTCATACGCATTACATCAGCAAAAAAAACGATCGAAATGTTCTCGATAAAAATGTGAGTCCCAGGAAAATGGAACTGATAATTTTGAGCTCAACGCATGCTTCCCGCTCTGAACGAGAATATACTAGAACTCCCTGCTCTCCATTCACTCCCTCCCCTCATATTTACTCACGGAGTCAAATTACAAAGTATTCTGCCAAAAACAGCGGGCACTCAGAAATGATTGGATTGGGATAAGCCATATTAGGTTAAGGGGAGAAGCAGACCTAGGATCAACAATACTGTGCACTGATGTCCAATACCAACTCACAAAGCTCAAGCTGAACAACCATTACCTAAAAACAACCTATTCATGATCTTAAACAAAGATGAAATAAGAAGCCCAAATCAATAACCACTTACAATCATTACCGGATCCTTTCTAACCAGCTTACCCTCTGTGCCATCTGTTTTGAGATAAATGTCCCTCTTGGTAGTTATTGTGAGGATGCTTTCATTTGAGTAGAGGGGCATCCATGTCATCTGGGGTGTGTCATACGCATTACGTCAGCAAGAAAACAATTGAAATGTTCACGATACAAATGTGAGTCCCAGGACAATGGAACTGATGATTTCGAGTTCCCCAGCTGTAATAAACTCATGCATTCTGGGCTAGTTTAAAGACTAAAATCTGCATAGTGTTGCCTCTCAGATAAATCTGAACCCCAGAAACAATTCCATGAAGAATAGTCTGTATGAAACATACAAGGCTCATAGTCTTTCTCCACAGGTGATGAGTAAAACATCGGTAAATGGGTGTTTTCCTTAACTACTCTCTGAGCTTGAGCAAAAGAGGTGAACTTCTTACAGTCGAATGAATTGTAAATTTGGGTACTATAGACACCTATTTATGATGATAAATCTCTCATTCGGTATTGTTACCTTGCCCAAGCATGTCTTGCACTAAATGCAGTATTTGTACCAACATCTCCTGCATGACATGCCAGACAACCAGCTGTGTGGGGGGTTCGTTCACATGTGAGAGCTACCAACCGTGCCCCTAAATTGTGCTTATGTATACCATCTAAGAATTGGAGATGCCTTTGAGACAAGAAAATTCCTTGCAGTGCCTCCAGATTTTCCAGATATCTTTGGAGTTAGATCAATCCAAATTAACAGGAAACGACTAAATAGCCAGTTGAATGAGAGAGACTCGATGGATTGGTGAGAGAGGAAGGAATATGAAGGATCTGATGACCTGTGAGGTCATGCAAGGATGCTTGTTTATGGCACTTGGTTCCACTTTTGATAGATGGAGGACTCGAAAACCTATTGGTGTCAAATTTTCAAATTGCAGCTCCAGCAATTGCGGCACCGGTTTGCCACTCAATTTTGCAGTGGACTTCAGTGATGTCACCCTCCACAGCTGTATGGTTTTGATTGTGTTCGAAGAGCCATGTAAATAACTGAATGTCCACTCCAGGAGCGGAGGACCTCAACTGTTTATTGAATGTTCCATCGCGAGCTTTAATGCATCCTGTACTTGCTGTGTGCTTTCTGCCTCGCATTCACTAACATGCAGCACTTCCAAGGAGGTTAACTCCATGAGGCCTTCGAGATCAGGGATCATCCTGCATCTTTGGACAACTAGGACATTCAACATCTTCAAGTTTGATATATTGGGCAATCCACCAAGTGAATCACAGTCCGACAAAATCAAACTTCGTAAATCTGTTAATTGGCCAAGCCCATTGAGATTACGTATTTCACAGCGTTTTATATTCAAGATTTCCAGAGCAATTAGTCCTTGAAGCCCCTTAATCTCTTCTACCGCAGATTCAATGAGATTTAGTTCTGATAGTTTTTTCAGATGGTGAACTGCTGGCAATTGCCTCCAAGATGAACATCGTCGAATAGATAAAATGGACAATGATGAGGGAAGTTCTGGCACATTTTCAAGATTCACACCAGACAGAACTAGCTTCTTAAGATGTGTACATGAGAGGGAACCATGCCCAAGTTGCAGTTCACTGACTCGAGAATGAGACGACTCTAACATCTTCAGTTTTGGAAGTACTATGGGCACAACTAAGAGATCACTCGATCTGGATTTTGGTTCCATCCGTGTTGACGGATGTATGAGCCCCTTAGGATCTTTATCACCCAGACATATCTCCTCCAACTTCACTAAATCTTTTAGATCTGGCAAGGTCTCCATCCTTTCAGAACTCACACGTAGACAAGTTAAACTGGAGGGAAGCTCCGGCAGTGCTTGAATCTCGTTGCACCAAAGTAAATCAAGAGTCTGAAGACAAGAAAGACTTCCAATTTCTGAAGGAATGCCAGAAATACTGGAATGTCCCAATCTCAGTATCCTCAGACGATCTAGACTCTTAATAGCAGTTGGAATGGCTCCCTTCAAACTCCTACAATGGGAGGCATGTAACTCTTCAAGGTTGACCAAATTTCCAATTTCTCTAGGCAATTCTCTAATGAAGCAAGAATCCATTTTTAACACTTTTAAACGCCGCAAGCAAGTAATTAAATTGGACAATTCAGATATGCCTGTCCCTGTTATATCCAACTCCTCTAATGACTTTCCCAAATTGCAAATTGAATCCGAAAGTCTTCCTATCCAACGACAATCCTTCAGAGACAGGATCCGAAGTTTCCCCAGCTTTTCAACTGAGGTAGGGATTCAAGTAATTTTTGCTTTTTTCCAATGAGAGTTCTAAAAGAGCTGTTAAGCCATGAACTGAATCAGGCAGGTGACTTAGTTGGAGACAGTTGGTGGCACTAAAAACCTCAAGTTTCTCCATGTAACCCATTGACACAGGAATTTCTTGCACCGAAGTCCCATCAATATGGAGCTCCTTGAGAGCTTTCATGTGACCCAGTTCAATTGGCAACATATTGAGTTCATCGCAAAACCTCAAATTTAAGGAAGTTAAGCATTTTAGATGACGGATGGAAGGATCTAACTTGATTAGTCGAGAACATCATTCGAGAATCAATATCTCCAAGTCTGGGAAAGAGGACAAGTCAGGGCTTATCAATAGGTCAGCACAGCCAGTAAGATTCAAGACTTTTAACTGTGGCATCTGCAAAAATAACACACAAACATTATTCCTACTCAGAACAAATCTTTAAAGGAAATAAAGTCCGAGGCTATGTGTTTTGAAGAAAAACAATTTTCGAAAATATGTTTTCCAATCTTACAATGGCATAGTTTAGGAAGATTTCTGATTGAAAATGTCTTCATAGTCAAAGAAGATGCTTATTTAGATTCTGAAGAATGACTTGCCCTTTCAACAACCACAAAATCATTCCCCTTAACTCACTCAACCTAAGATTCCACCACCACCATCGTCCACACCCCCTCTAATTGTTGTTGGCAGGCATCCAATTATTTCCTTAAGTATTTCAAAAGTAATATTCAGTTCTTACATGCCATATGCCGGAAAGTGTCACATCTTAAATCAGTCTTCATAAAGAGCTTTCTGCTGAAAACTTATTCATCAGGGAAACATTTTAATGAAACAAAGCTTAATCTACCTTGATTTCTCTCCAACCTCCCCAATCTTCAGTGACTTTGCTCCATGAAAGATCAAGAACAACTAATTTCTCGACATGAAAATTAGTAGCTTCAAAATCTCTGGTGCATCCTTGCCACTGGAGCCACTTCAAATTTGGAAAAACATTGGCAAAATCGCCAGCAACTTTCGCACAATCCAAGATCAGAAACCTTATGTTTGGCATGCCCTTAAAATCTTCTGCAACAAAGTTGAGGTGGTCTGTCCCCTATAATGGAAAAAGTATCAAGTGGAGAAAAAATGAGAAAGAGCTAAATAAGTCAACATTAAAGAGAAAGGACAAATTCTCAACACTCCAAGGCTCGAGAACAGGGTAAGGCACGCATTCCGCTATAGAATTACACAAGATACTGTACCTCCGTCTTCTCTGCATTCCAGGCCAATTCCAAATTACATAACCTGCCTTGTGTTCCTGGATCTAGATCATCCTCTTTTCGTATGATTTGTTGGCCAAACTCCCTTAACAACCTGTGCATCCCTAGTTCATGATTTTTTCCAATTTTTACCAGGGACATGACATGGAGTGCGGCAACTCCGACGGAGGGGGGAAATTTTGGATTATGCCACATAAATGAAGCAATTCGATAATCCACATCAGCAGGGAGGCATGCAATATCAAGAAATATCTCTCTTTGCTCTTTGCTCATTTCTTCATAACTAGCTTTCAAAATATTTTCAATATCCAGGCCAAATTGCAAAATTAGCTCTTTAAGTGCAGTCCATTCTTCTACTACTTTTCTGGACAAAAGTGAACCAATTACTTCGATAAGTAACGGGATCCCATTCGCAGAGTTGACTATACCCTTTGCAATTTCATCAAAAGCTGGAACTGAAAGATTTCTTCGCAGTGCATGCTTTCTGAAAAGCTCAAGAGCTTGATCATTATTCATCACGTTGATATCGTAAACATGAGCCAACCCTCAAGATATGAACTCTGGAATAACAGATACTATACCAGTGGTGACAATTATCCTAGATCCATAACCAAACCAATCAAGCTTCTCTCCAACAATTTCATGGAGATGTGACCGTACCACCACATCATCCAGAACAATTAGGACCTTCAAATTCCATAATATTCCTTTAAAAAAGCCGATTCCTTTCGCAACTTGATCAACTTCAAATTCTCGATTTAGGATATCAGACATCAACTTGCTTTGCAAAAGCCGAACACCTCCAAGTTGTTTCGCTGTTGCCCCAATATCTGCAAGGAAACTACACCTGTCGAACTGAGAGGAAATTTGCTCATAAACGACCTTGGAAAGAGTCGTCTTGCCGACCCCACCCTTCCCCCAGATTCCAACTATTCGTACATCACTGACTTCTAAATCAAGCAAATCCATCATGTCCTCCACTTGTCTGTCAACTCCCACAGGATATTCGATAGCGACATGTGCGCTCTCTATATATGAGTTGCCAATAAGTACCACTGGTTCTTTTGCTTTGTCTTTCTCTCGAACCTCCTACAATAGCGAAAAAAATTGTAAACAAGAAAGCTGCTGTGGGAAATGAAAAAGTGAAACAATTGTACTTGATTTTCCTTTTGTTTCTTACTGCACTTCAGAAACAACACAGAAAACCACTACTCATATCCTAGTAAATGATCCCACCTATGTTGATACAACACTTCGACCGTTCAACAAGTTAGGATATAGCATTGAATGGAATGTAATCAACCTTCGGATGATTAAACTCCATTTGCAATATTATCCCAATCTCTCTCTAGAGATAAAAAAAAAAAAATCATCAAAAATCATGACTGATTACTTCCATTACTGGATCTCTAAGGTAAGGTTGTTTGCCATGCCATGCATACTCCTATTTATAGGACTAGTGTGAATAGTCTTACATCTCATAATTAAGCTGAACACTCTACCAAGGAAATATACTCGAGCAATTTCCGTGATCAACTACTGATGATTAGAACCGAGAGTCACATGAGTTTATTCACATGCACACAGTTTACCTTCAGCTTGACCACGGTATATTCAACTACTTGTCTGATAATGTGAGACGGCCTGCAACAGAAGTGAACTGATTCAGTTAGAAAAGAAAGGCCGCGAGTCTGACATTTGAAAATTAGTATCTGACAAATCAACAACCACTCCTATTGAACTGCGGATCAACTATTTGAAGTTTCTTTCTACTTAAAGCGCAACATCAAAAACAAAGTAATCAGTTTGTTCCATTGGAGTTTAGCATTGCTATTCTAGAAAATGATTCATGAGTCGCAAACCTTTCTGTAATAACATCTGGCCCTTTTACCTGCTAGATCTCATGTCCCATCCATGTATTGAATCAATCTTTACAAGAGCTTTTTCCCACGCACTTACTTCCTCAGACCCGTATTTATTCCTGTGCTTCGATAGGGCTTCGTGGTACAGAAGGGTTTTAAGCTTAACATCCTGAGGTTCCACAGGGGATGATCGTTTTCCCGCCATCCGACTTATCTCTGTTGTCCACCATTGCCGCAAGCTCCCAGAGACACCGCGCACTGTAAGCATGGCTTCTGGAGAAGATGGGGATAAAGATCTTGGCTCTGTTGATTGCTCTCAGCAGCTCCTGGCCAATATCTCCACCGGGTGGAAGATCTTCCTTGTCTTTGAAGAAGCGGATTCCGGCATCAGCCAAGCTATGGCAAAGGAAGTCGACAAACACAGAGCGAGTGTCGGCTCCTCTGAAACTCAAGTACACATCGGCATAGTCGGTACCCAAGGCAACATCTCCACCCTTTGCTGCTGCATCTGCTGAGTCCTTCCCCTTCTTCATTGCGATATTATCCCAATCCCTCTAGAGATAAAAAAACCATAAAAAATCATGACTAATTCCTTCCGTATCCGGACCTCTAAGGTAAATTTTGTTTCACATGCCATGAATCTCCGATATATAAGACGAGCGTGCATAGTCTTACATCTCATACGTAAGGTGAACACTCTACCAAGGGAATATATTCAAGCAATTCCCATGATCAACTACTGATAATTAGAAATAAGAGCTACTTAAGAGATTTTCCACATGTACATGGTTTACCTTCAGATTGACCACGATTCCTGTGACTTCTCTGACAATGTGAGACGGCCTGCAACAGAAGTAAGCCGTTTCAGTTAGAAAAGAAAGGGCGCGGGTTTTAACATTTGGGCTGATACTATATGACAAAGGAATAACCACTCCTATTGAGCTGCGGATAAACTATTTAAAGTTTATTTCTACTTATTGGGCGAAGGAGTCACATTGTTCTATTGGAGTTTAGCATTGCTATTCTAGAAAACGATTCGTGAGTTGCAAACCCTCCTATCATAAATTCTGGGCCTTTCACCTGCTAGATCCCGTTTCCCATCCACGTAATAAAGCAACCTCTTTAAGAGCACCTTCCCACGCCCTTGCTTGCTCGAACCCGGATCTCCTCTCGAGCCCCACTAGTGCATCGCCGTACAGAAGGGTTTCAAGCCTAACATCACGAGGTTCCACGTCGTAGAATATGGCGATGATCATTTTCCCACCATCCGATTTGACCTTGCTTTCCACCATTGCCGCAAGCTCTCGGAGACACCGCGTACTGGTAGCGTAGTCATAGGAGAAGATGGGGATGTAGATTTTCACCCTCGCCGGAAAGCAAAGAAAAAATAATAAAAAAAAGAAACTATAGAAAAGATGAAAATACTCATGGATAATGTGTATTGGTTCTTGAGTCGGCATCGATGAGGAGTAAAAGAAAGCGGCGAAAAGACAATTGTGCCATTCTAGAGCTGCTGAGTCATCGATGAGGTGAAATTTCCCATTTACATTATTCGTTTCTTTCCATGGTTACACTAACGCGGGTTTTAGTTTTCTCTGCGTTTAATTTCATGGAGAATATTTCCTCCGTCCATTCGGAGCATCTAACAAGTGTCGAAATCTCTATACAAAAATTAGCTCTCCCTTCAACTATTTTTTTTGACAATTTTCGTTTTTCATTTTCGAAAATTACACTTTTTTAGCCGCGATTAACTGATAATTCAAAAATTGCTATTTATTGCAGCAAAGTATATATGCGGTCCTTTCTATTTAATAATTGTTGCTTCAGATTTCCGCCTTTCTAACTCTCGGCAACTTTATCGATTTGAAAGCACATCAGAGCCTCCGGCACTAGCAACTTTTTACAAACACAATTTCTTTTTGGTCCAATTCCCTGCAAAAAAAAAAAAAAAATTTTAAGTCGAATCTTAATTCTAGTTTGCACCTTTATTCTTATTGCGGTGCCTGCCGAAATTTGCCAAGTCAATCGATGAAATATTTCCTTTTATAATCGAATCCTCGATTTACATATATATCTCTCTTCCGTTGCCCCCTGCTGACGTCCATGTGACATCCGATGTGGAGATAAGCTCTCAAAATATATTATCGAACAAAATAGAAAGAGGGAATCTGGAAAAATAGAAAGGAATAGGCCAAGACGCGGCCTCAGCAGTGCCACCGCCGGCGCCCATGATCTCGGCGCCATCGCAAACACACTCTCCCTGTCCCTTTTGTGCTTGAATTTAGCACCGCATGGATCAAGTCGAAACTCTCTCTTTCCGAGACGAGGTAAATCGTCGTTCCTCGCTCCGAACACTCATGGCGATATTTAGACATACATCTAAATCATCTTTATCTCGCAGAATATGTGAATATATACTAAACAGGAAATGAGGGACAGTGGCATTAACACAAGATTTTACAAGTTTGGAAGAGCTTCTTCTTCTTTTTTTTAATGGTAATCTTAGCTTTCATTGACTAAATGGAAGAGTACATATTGGCAACATCTTTCAATAGTAAATCTCTTCCGTTGGCGACGCGTTCTAAAATAGAGTTTGTAGGAAAAACTTAATCTTTGGTTGTGTTTTGAGTTGCCCCATAAAACAGTCCATAAGTTCTTGATCCATAGTCTTCTTTTAGGAAAAATAATACAAATGGTCCATGAACTTTAACTCACTGTGCAATGTCATCTTTGAATTTTTGATTTGTACAATACAATCCCTAATTTTTTATAAATGTTCAATCTAATCCATAAATTATACAAAAACATACAATTTTATCCTTCTATTAATTCAAGTTAACGGAATTTGTTCATTTGATTTCCAATCCGACAAGTTCGAATGGTGAGCAAAAAAATAAAGTTACACATGAATTATCAACATAAGATATTCAACTCAAATCAAGATTTAATAATCCACGTCATCAAATTGAGCAAATTAAAAAGATTATTATATTATAATTTAAGTTGATTATCTTACGTGAATAATCACGTGTGATTTTTTTTTTTTTTTCAGTTAAAACATATCGGATTATAAACTAAATTAGTAAATTCCGTAAATTTAAATTAATGAAAGGATAAAATTATATGTTTTCATAAAATTTAAGGATTACATTAAACATTTATAAAAATAAATTAGGGATTGCATTGAACAAATCAAAAGTTAAATGACAATATTGCATATCAGGCCAAAATTAAAGGACCACATTAAACAAATTAAAAGTTTAGGAATGACATTGCACCTTGAGCCGAAGTTAATTGATCATTTGTGTCATTTTCCCCACTTTTTACACCGAATTTTCCTATTCGATTCAAGGGCCAAATTTGGCTATCTTCAATTGCATTTGAACATAAAGAAATTGCCAAAATCTTATGGGCAACGTGTTCAGGAAAATGCTCAGAGATAGCATCATAACTTTCCAGCTTCTCCAGTGGACTCCATTTATGCCTTCTGCAGAGGACCACCAGCAATTCGTATTCTTCTTTTCAATCATTCCACAGATAGATATTGGTATTTTGAAACAAAACACAGCTTAACTTGCGATGGCACTCCTAAATATCCTCTTGCACCTTGTAAAAGCGGTACTCCGAGAGTTTCTGTAATATTTATCTGATGACTCTCTGAACAAGCCTTAATCAAGAGAACCCCATATTTGTTTAGGTTGATTGCTTGTGCAGATGCATAACAATATTAATTCAAAATGTGCAATAGCTCCTAACATTCTCTGATAGATCTCTCAAGGAAGAAGATCAAGCCATTGGCAAACAATAAATGGGACAAAACAGGGCAATCCGAGGTCGATTTTATTACTCTGAGCGTATGATTAAGATCGATAGGGATTCTGCAACTAGAATAAACGGATGAGTAGACAATGGATCATCTTGTCGTAAACCTCGCAATGTATGAAATATGGGAGTAGTTCTCCATGTAACTCAACACCGAAAGAAACACCAGTCACGGAATGCGTGATCCAGTAGAACCATATAGAGCAAAATCCTAGCTTTCATCAAATAAGCCCTTGCAAAGTCCCACTCCACATGACCATAGGCCTGGTGTCTAATTTCGAGCTCAGCAACAAATTTCATCTTCCTTCGCCTTCTTCGTAAATGATGCAACGCTTCATGCACAACAAAAAATTATTTTGAATTTCACGCCCCGGAACAAAGGCGCCTTACACCGGATAAATCAATTGAGGCATTAATTGTGACATTCCGAATTTCGATCCATCTTTCGGATTTATAAAACATGTATTTCATCAATGCGCTTATAATCAAATCTCGTCCGGAACTAATCACTCATAAGTTATTTTTAAATTAGAGATTTCGTTATAATCGCACTTGATCGAATTTGATCGTTATTTAGAACCCGAACTTTGGTGTCGAATTTCTCGGAGTTTCGTGACAAATTTAATTGGACGGTGTCGATATTATTATGGCCAGCCTCGATATTGTCTGGGAAAAGTGAAAAATGAAATTTGGACCGGGTGCAGATTTAGACTAGTAGACCTTCCTCGTAGTGTGTTTTAATTATTATCTTTTGGCCATTTTTCCTAATTTTTTAATTAGGATTTTTTGTGAACTGTTAGATCGGTTTTGGATTCGAACAAGGACCGTCGGATCGCATTCAAGTGCATTGACTCTCTCTCTCTCTCTCTCTCTCTCTCTCTCTCTCTGCCACGCCCTCAGCTCACATCCACTCCCCCCTTTCTCCCATGCAACGTCTCCTCCCTCCCTCTCTCTTCCTTTTTCTTTCTTTTCTTTTCTTCTTTCTCCTTCTTCTCTTCTTCTTCTTCATCTCTTCTGTCGTGCCACTACCTTTGCTCCTCTTCTTCTGCTCACCCAACCAGCCACCATTGCCTCCATCGCCGCTTGCCGTTTGCCCCGCCTCCACCACTCGCCCAGCCACCGGACGCCGTTGCCGTCACTGGCTTGCTCGCCTAGTAACTCATCGCCGCGAGCCCACTGCCTGCTCGCAGCTCACCGGGCTAAGCCCGTTACCACCGCGTCTGCCGTGGCCAGGCTCCGCCGAGCCGCCAACCAGCTCGTCTGGCCTCGCCCCGCTGCCTGCGAGGCCACCATGCTGACCCAATCGCCGCCAGCTCGCCTCTTCCGTCCCAGCTCCCCTTCTCTCTCGCCCATCGCTGTCCCAGCTGATGTCCCCGTCGTAGTTACCGTCGCTCGTCGCCATCGCGAGCCCAGCTCGCCAGCACCCCAGCAACTCGCCGCCGCGTGCCTACTCATCGCCGCTGCGAGTCCAGCTCGCTAGGCCGCCAGCAGCTTGTCACCGTCGTCATAGCCCGTCGTTGCCGCTATGTCACCCAGCCAGTCGGCCAGCCAGCTCGTTGGCCAACCAGGCTACTCACCCAACATGACCAGCCATCGTTGCCCGGCCGTAGCCAAGCCTATTGCCCACACCCAGCCATTCGCCTAGGCCATGGCCAGACAGCCCAGGTCGCTGCCCCTACTCGTGCCGAGCTCGCCCAGGTCGTGGCCGAATAGCCTAGGGCGCTGCCCGTGCCGAGCTTGCCCAGCTATCGCCCATAGCCCAGGCCATTGCCCCACTCGTGGCCGAGCGCCTTGCCGGCCACTATGCTCGTCGTGCCCTCGCTCGCGCCGAGCCGCTATTGTTCACCCGGGCCATTTTGGCCCCTAGCCAGTTTTTCCCGGACTAAATTTAGCTAAGTGACTTGATAAACCTTACCTAGTATAATAGGTATTCTTTAAACTTGTTTAGGGTGCGATTAGTACTGGTTTAGTGGCTAAATTTGGAATAGGATTGTTATGTGAATATGGCTAGTTGGTATATTGAATTGTGGTGATTGTGTGGCTGAATTGGTGGGTTCAATGGCTGGTTTGTCGTGGCAATTACAGGTGATATTGATGTTTGATTGTGGCCGACTTGAATGTCGGATTGGTGGACTACTGTGGTGAGTTCGTGAATTGAATTTGAATTGTATGATGTGTTAAAATGGCAAATTGTGTTATAGTGCATGTACATGAGGAATGTCTTGAAGCGTGGTTACGCGGGACTAAACCCGGATTAATTAGAGAGCTGTCAACCTAAGGCGTAGTTACGCAGGTGTGGCTAAAAAAGAAAGAAATGACCTGAGGCGTGGTTACGCGGGTTGAGAGAAATGTCTTGAGGCATAGTTACACGGGATTGAGCCCGAATTGATTGGAGGGCTGCCAACCTGAGGCGTGGTTACGCGGGTAGAGGAAAGTGTCCTCAGGCGTGGTTACACGAAACTGAGCCCGAATTAATCGAAGGGCTAGACCTGAGGCGTGTTGACGCGGGTCGTGGAAAGTTACTCAGCCATGCAAGCGAATTGTGTTTGATTGAATTGGGTGAATATATGTGATTATGGTACTTTAGTGTTTATATTACGCTCTTGAGTAATTATCGCATTATGATGATTTAGCTAATATGCAGGGTTGGCACTTGATTTAAGGCAAGGTAAGTATGTATAGAATCGAATGTGTTGGCTATTAGATCGCATGTTAAACTTATCTGGGTACGCATTGGCCTAGGTGGGGTATAGATTGTCTGCTTATTGAGATTTATTCTCACTGCTGTAGTACAAACCTTTTCAGATCCCCGACCTTGAGCATGACGCCATCTAGGCGTTTTGGGGTCCCCATGCACACAGTGCATGAGGAGACCAAATATCCTATAGGCCTGGATCAGTTTTACATTAGACACCTTACCACAGTTTGAGTAGTTGAGAATTTAGAGGACCTGCAGCCCCATTCTTATTTGGCTTGGTATCACCGTATCGGACTGGAGACTACTTGGTCAATCCATGGTTTTGAGGGACTTCACCATAATAATGAGGATGCGGTGAATTGGGAGTCCTGGGACAAGTATACTTTCGATGGCGAGGTGACGGATCCCGACGATCCACTAGAGAATCATGGCCTAAGACCCGAGCCCATACTAGAACCCGAACCCGAACCTGAGCCCGAGCCTGAGGAGGAGCCTATGGAGCCTGAACCTGGGGAGGAGCCTATGGTGTCTGAGCACGAAGACGAACCTATCGAGATCCACTCCGATACCGAGTCGGAGTCTTCAGGGTCTAATTTGGATTGGGCACCGTAGGAAGATTTGGATGCTAGGGATCTAGAAGCCTTTTTGGTAGAGCCTTTTTGTGTATTCAGTTGTCTACCCTACCACCTATTTCTTTTGATGATGAAGGTGGATGCTAATCCTAGAAGCCTAATGTATGAATTTTATGGTCTCAAGCTAATGAGATAAGTTTATTGATTTATGAAAGTACTGCCTTTTGGTAATTATTTATTGTCTGGGTTGTTTGATTTCCACTTCCGCTTGTGTTTGTCTTCGCGTGTTTCGTTTGGGTCCGCGATGTGTCCTGGGATGTCGCGTTCAATACGACCGCAGTAAGGGTGTCGCGAGCCCGTCGAGGCTCGGGGCGTGACATCCAGGTTGATTTGGTATCAGAGAAAGATTGGCTCGATCCAAGATGGTCGAAACTTGGAGTGATAAGGAGCGATGACTTTGGGGTAGTTAGTTAGGGAGACTCGCGTGTCATGCGTACCTCAGACTGTGTAATTGTGGTTGTTGAGTGATCTTATGCATTAATGTGTGAGGTGCAGGTGCGTCAGGACTTGAGGTAAGTGCACGAACTCTATTGGTTGTGATTAGGTGTTATTTGTGATTGACTGTCTGCATAGTGAATTGTTGTTGCGATTTACTGTTAGGGCTTTAGACTGGTTTAGTTGACCTAGGTCTTTAATTCCCGAAATGAATTATAGCAGGTAAATGAGTGGTATGAACCCTGTGAGTTTGAGCGGTCGAGGACGAGGTCGAGGTCGAGGTCAAGGTCGTATGGGTCCGCAAGTTGGAGTTACAGAGGATCCTAGAGTATATGGAAGTCTGAGGGCATTCGAAGAAGTTGAAATTTTAATAGGAATCATGGAAATCAAAATTAAGGATAAGTTAATGCAGCCAGATAGATGCATCAATTGGTTGAGCAATTTTTGAAATTGAAACCTCCGAAATTCAATGAGAAAAGTGATCTTGAGACTACATCCCTTTAGATAGAAGGGTTGGAAAAAGGCTTCAAGATATTGGGGTACCTTGGTCAAGATTTTCAATGGGAAGTACTTTTTAGAGAGTGTGCGAGAACAGAAAATGGCCGAATTTCTTCGGCTTTGCTAAAACCAGATGACAGTGGATTAGTATGAGGTGAAATTCGTAAGATTATATAAGTTCGCACAAAGGTTGGTGGAAGACCCAATGGACAAAGCCAGAAGGTTTCAAGACGGGTTGAAACCGGACCTTCGCAGTCCAATGATATCGCTGAACCTGAGGGGTTGTCATGAGATATATGATCGGGCTCAAGCAATTGAGCAAGATTTGATGGAGCGGGCTGCCGCCTTTGGATTGCGGCAAGCCCCGGCTTGGGACAACCGTTGTTTTGAGAAGAGACCTATGACGGGAAATAATCGTTTTGTTCCTCCAGTTCAAAGAAATATCGGAAGCCAAACCGTTATCAGAACACCCCGTGTAGGCTATATAGAGGAAGATACGGGAATGGACCTTGCCCAAATAGGGGTGGAGCGTGTTTTAAATGTGGCGGAAGGGGCCATCATATGAAGGACTATCCTTATAACAGGTGGGCTAGGTCACCTGCACTATTGCCACCACCGCCCCGGAATGGAAATCAATTTGGAGCTATCCAGCCGGCCAATCAGAATAGACTGCCGGCCGAAGGACGAGTGTATGCAATGGCGAGGAGGAAAACTGAGAACGCACTTGGCATGGTCATAGGTACAATCTCTCTCTGTGATTATGCTGCATATGATTTATTTAATCCGAGGGTATTGCATTCATTTATATCTGAATAGTTCGTTAAATTGTTTGGGATTAAGCCAAAACCGCTTAAAGTTATGCTGTGTGTGAATACTCCATTGAATGATAAAGTGCTGATTGCATTTGGATGCCCTGATTGTAAGATAATGATTGATGATAGGAAAGAAAGGATAGATTTGGCGGTTTTAGCCATGTATGACTTTGATGTGATTGTTGGTATGAACTGGTTAGCTAAACAGAAAGTTGTAATGGATTGTAGTAACAGGGTGATATAATTTAATTAGGTTGGACATCTTAGATTCGAATTTGTGAGAAACCGAGGAGGAACCTTGATCCCTTGGATCTCGTCACTTGAGGTGACTAAGTTGTTAGACGAAGGGTGCCAAGGATTTCTGGCGACTGTAATGGATTTGACGACTGGAGAGCCGAAGCTAGAAGATATAGCTGCAGTGTGCAATTTCCCTAATATCTTTCCTCAGGAATTGCCGGGATTGCTACTTGATAGAAAAGTGGAGTTCGTGGTTAAGTTGGCCTCAGAAACAGAATCGATCTCGAAAGCGCCCTATAGGATATCGTTGTCAGAGTTAAAGGAATTAAAGGTTCAAATGTATGAGTTGTTGGATAAGGGCTTTATTCTATCGAGTGTATCTCCATGGGGAGTGTTAGTGTTATTCGTGAGAAAGAAATATGGGTCTTTGAGATTGTGTATTGACTATAGACTGTTGAATCCAGTGACTATTAAGAATAAATATCCACTACCAATGATAGACGACCTATTTGATTAGTTGCAAGGAGCATCGATATTGTCTAAGATCGACTTGAGGACGGGTTACCACCAATTGAGGATTAAGAAAGCGGATATACCAAAAACAGCATTCAGGATAAGATATAGATACTATGAGTTTACGGTGATGCCGTTCGGATTGACTAACACTCCTGCAGCTTTCATGGATTTGATGAATAGGGTATTCAAAGAATTTCTAGATCAATTTGTAATCGCGTTCGTAGACAATATCCTGGTATATTTGAAGAGTTCTGTTGAGCATGAGTTACACTTGGAAAAAGTTCTACAGACTTTAAGGGAGCATGCACTTTACGCAAAGTTCAGTAAGTGCGAATTCTAGTTTCATCGAGTGGCGTTTTTAGGACATGTGGTATTCGGAGAAGGAATTACAGTGAATCCGACGAAAATTGAAGCCATCACGAATTGGCCGAGGTCGACAACAGTACCGAGGTTCGGAGCTTTTTGAGCCTAGCAGGTTATTACAAACGCTTCATGAAAAGGTTTTCGGCATTAGCGACACCGTTGACGGGGTTACTAAATAAGGAGACGAGGTTTAAATAGACGGATAAGTGCGAAAAGAGTTTCCAGGAGTTAAAGTAGAGATTGACGACCACCCCAGTATTGACAATCCCGTCAGGTCCGGAAGGATATGAGATTTACAGTGACACATCGTTAAGAGGATTGGGATGCGTGCTAATGCAACACGGAAGAGTAGTGACATACGCATCATGACAATTGAAACCGCATGAACTTAATTATCCAACGCACGACTTGGAATTGACCGCGATTATCTTCGCTCTTAAGATTTGGAGGCACTACCTATGTAGGAAGAAATTTCAGATTTATACGGACCATCAAAGTTTTAGGTATTTGTTCTCCAAAATGAATTGAACATGAGACATGGTTGTTGGATGGAACTCCTCAATGACTATGACTGCGAGATTATGTATCATCCCAGAAAAGCTAATAAAGTAGCGGATGCACTGAGCCGAAAATCGAGTATCGTGCATATGATGGTCAATTAATGGATTCTATTGGAGGGGGTTCGGGATTCGGGGTTTAAGTTTGAAGTGAATCGTGTCTCAAGTCTGCTTGCCACATTGAGAATTGAATCGGAAATCTAGACTAAGATTAAGGATTTACAATTGATGGACCCGGAGATTCAGAAGATTCTGGGTATGGATGTCACGAAAAGGAAATCGGATTTTCAGGTATCCGAGGATGGAATTCTGAAGTTCCGTGGACGGTTGTATGTACCCAGTGATGCAGAACTGAAGGAAGAAATTTTGTCGAAAGCTCACCGTAGCAATTACAATATTCACCTGAGTAGTACAAAAATGTATCAAAACTTGTGACAGCACTATTGGTGGAACGACATAAAAGTGGATGTGGCCAAAAACGTGACTAAGTGTTTAACATGTCAACAAGTGAAGGTGCAACATTGCAAGCCGAGTGAAATGTTGCAACCATTGGACATCCCTGAATGAAAGTGGGAACATATCATAATGGACTTTGTAATGGGATTACCGAGGAGTCAGAGGGGTCACGATTCGATTTGGATGGTAGTTGATCGATTGACAAAATCAGAACATTTATTGCCGATGCGAAAGGACTTCGCCTTGGAAAGGTATGCCCAGATATACGTGTGATAAATAATCCGTTTTTACGGAGTGCCAATGACAATTACCTCAGACCGTGATCCTAAATTTACTGCCACTTTTTGAAAAAGTTTTCATACGGCATTAGGAACGAAGTTACAGCTTAGCACGGCCTATCACCCCCAAATAGATGGCCTGTCTGAAAGGACAATTCAGACTTTGGAAGATATGTTGCATGCATGTGCATTGGATTTTAAAGGTAGTTGGGAGAAACAATTGCATTTGGTTGAATTTGCCTACAACAATAACTACCAGCAAAGTATCAGAATGGCACCGTTTGAGGCGCTGTATGGCAGGGCTTATAGAACACCGGTCTGTTGGGATGAAGTTAGTGAGGGGAGCATCACGAGTTTCGAGTTGGTTCAGCAGTCAGTTGAAACATTCAAGGTGATTCGGGACCGGCTTAAGACCGCTCAAAGCCACCAAAAGAATTATGCAAACCGAAGATGTAGGCCTTTGGAATTTTAAGTGGAGGACCACGTTTTCCTCAAAGTATCGCCGATGAGAGGATTGTCACGGTTTGGTAAGAAAGGGAAGTTGAGCCCGAGGTATATGGGTTCATTCGAGGTTCTAGAGAGGATTGGCACCTGAGCCTATCGTCTTGTACTACCGCCGAATTTATCTCAAGTTCACAATGTGTTCCATGTGTCTATATTAAGGAAGTGTGAATCGGATCTGACCCACGTGTTGAATTACGAAGAAATAAACGTGAACAACAGAATGTTGTACGTGGAAAGACCAGTAAGGATCGATGATAGAATGGAACGAATGTTGCGGAATAAGACAATTCTGATAGTCAAAGTAATTTGGGAGTATCATGGAACCGAAGGTGTGACATGGGAAAGTGAAGAGCTGATGCGATACCAACATCCCCATTGGAATGGATTGTAAATTTCGAGGACGAAATTTTAGTAAGAGGGAAGAGTTGTGACATTTCGAATTTCAACCCATTTTTTGGATTTATAAAATGTGTATTTTGTCAGTGCGCTTATAATAAAATCTCGTCCGGAACTAATCACTTTTGGGTTATTTTTAAATTAGAGATTTCACTAGAATCGCACTCGATTGAATTTAGCCGTTATATAGAGCCCGAACTTTGGTGTCGAATTTCTCGAAGTTTCGTGACAAATTTAATTGGACGGTGCTGATATTATTGTAGCTAACCTCGATACTGCCCGAAATAACTGAAAAGTGAAATTTGGACCGGGTGCGAATTTGGCCTAGTAGATCTCCCTCGTAGTGTGTTTTAGTTATTATATTTTGGCCATTTTTCCTAATTTTTTAATTAGGATTTTTTGTGGACCGTTGGATCAGTTTAGGATTCGAACAAGGACCGTCGGATCGCACTCAAGTGCATTGACTCTCTCTCTCTCTCTCTCTCTACCGCGCCCTCACGCTCACGTCCACTCCCCCCTTTTCCCCCATGCAACATCCCCTCTCTCCCTCTCTTTTCCTTTTTCTTTCTTCTCTTTTCTTCTTTCTCCTTCTTCTCTTCTTTTTCTTATTCTCTTCTATCGCCCCACTACCTCTGTGCCTCTTCTTCTACTCGCCCGACTAGCCATCACCGCATATCGTCCGCCCCACCTCCGCCACTCGCCCAGCCACCAAACGCTGTCGTCATCGCTGGCTCGCTCGCCTAGCAGCTCATCGTCATGAGCCCACAGCCTGCTCACAACTCGTCGGGCCGAGCCCGTCACCACCTCGTCCGACCTCGCCCCGCCGCCTGCGACACCACCATGCCGCCCTAGCCGCCGCCGGCTCGCCTCCATTGTCCTAGCTCTCCCTCTCTCTCGGTCATCGTCGCCCCGGCTGCCGTCCTCGCCGTAGTCGCTGTCGCTCGTCGTCGCTGCGAGCCCAACTTGCCACCCCCCAGCATCTCCCCGCCACCGTCGTCGCCGCCGTGAGCCCAGCTCGCTAGGCCGCCAACAGCTCGTCGCCGCCGCCGTAGCCCGTCGCCGCTACCGTGCCGCCCAGCCAGCTCGCTGGCCAACCATGCCACTCGCCCAACACGCCTGGCCGCCATTACCCAGCCGTGACCAAGCACGTTGTCCGCGCCCAACCATTCGCCCAGGCCATGGCCGAACAGCCTAGGTCACTGCCCCTGCTAGTGCTAAGCTCACCCAGACCGTGGCTGGACAGCCCAGGCCGCTGCCCCTACCCATGCCGAGCTAGCCTAGCCGTTGCCTATAGCCCAAGCCGTTGCCCCGCCCGTGGCCGAGCACCTTGCTGGCCACTGTGCCCGTCACTCCCTCGCCCGGGCCAAGCTACTACTGTTCACCTGAGCCATTTTGGCCCCTAGCCGGTTTTCTCCGGATCAAATTTAGATAAGTGACTTCATAAACCCTATATAGTATGAGTATTATTTAGACTTGTTTGGGGTGCAATTAGTATCAATTTAGTGGCTAAGCTTGGAATGAAATTGTTATGTGAATGTAGCTAGTTGGTAGGTTGAATTGTGGTGATTGTGTGGCTGAATTGGTGGGTTTAATGGCTAATTTGTTGTGGCAATTGCAGGTGATATTGATGTTTGATTGTGGTCGACTTGAATGTTGGATTGGTGGACTAGTGTGGTGAGTTCGTGAATTGAATTTGAATTATACAACGTGTTAGAATAACAAATTGTGTTGTAATGCATGTGCATGAGAAATGTCCTGAGGCGTGGTTACACGGGACTAAGCCCGGATTGATCGGAGGACTGCCAACCTAATGCGTGGTTACGCGGGTGTGGCTAGAAAGGCAAGAAATAACCTGAGGCGTGGTTATGTGGGTCAAGAGAAATGTCCTGAAGCGTGATTACGCGGGACTGAGCCCGGATTGATCGGAAGGCTGCCAACTTGAGGCGTGGTTACGCGGGTCGAGAAAAGTGTCCTCAAGCGTGGTTACGCGGGACTTAGCCCAGATTGATCGGAGGGCTGGACCTGAGACATGTTGACGCGGGTCGTGGAAAGTTGCTCGGCCACGTATGCAAATTGTGTTTGATTGAATTTGGTGAATGTACGTGATTATGATGCTTGAATGTTTATATTGTGTTCTTGAGTAATTATCGCATTATGGTGATTTGGCTAATATGCACGGTTGGCACTTGATTTAAGGCAAGTTATGTATGTTTGTGTGGAATCGAATGTGTTTGTTGTTAGATTGCATGTTAGACTCGTCTGGATACACATTGGCCTAGGTGGAGTATAGATTGTCTGCTTATTGAGATTTATTGTCATTGCTGTAGTGCAAACATTTTCAGATTCCCGACCTTGAGCATGCCGCCATTTAGGCGTTTTGGGGTCCCCATGCACACGGTGCATAAGGAGACCAAATATCCTGTAGGCCTGGATCAGTTTTATAGTAGGCACCTTACCACAATTTGGGTAGATGAGAATTTAGAGGACCTGCAGCCCCATTCTTATTTGGCTTGGTATCACCGTATCGGGCTGGAGACTACTGGCTCAATCCATGGTTTTGAGGGACTTCAACATAATTATGAGGACGCGGTGAATTAGGAGCCATGGGACAAGTATACTCTCAATGGCAAGATGACGGATCCCGATAATCCACTGGAGAACCATGGCCCAAGACCCGAGCTCGTACCAGAACTCGAACCCGAGCCTGAACCCCAACCCGAGCCTGAGGAGGAGCCTATGGAGCCTGAACCCGAGGAGGAGCCTATGGTGTCTGAGCACGAAGACGAACCGATCGAGATCCACTTCGATACCAAGTCGGAGTCTTCAAGGTGTGATTCAGATTGAGCACCGTAAGAGGATTTGGGTGCTGGGGGTCTAGAAGCCTTTTTGATAGAGCCTTTTTATGTATTCAGTAGTCTACACTACCACCTATTTCTTTTGATGATGAAGGTGAATGCTAACCCTATAAGCCTAATGTATGAATTTTATAGTCTCAAGCTAAAGAGATGAGTTTATTGATTTGTGTAAGTACTGCCCTTTAGTCATTGTTTATTATCTGGGTTGTTTGATTTCCGCTTCCACTTGCGTTTGTCTTCGCATGTTTCATTTGGGTCGGCAATGTGTCCTAGGGCGTCGCATTCAATACGATCGCAGTAGAGGTGTCGCGAGCTCGTCGGGGGTCAGGGCATGACATTAATGGTTTTTTATCGGTCAGCTAATACCTTTGCTATCACTTTATAAGCAAAATTGCAGAGGCTAATTTGGCGATATTGAGTTATACATTCCACGGTGGCACTATGAGAACTAATATGATCTGGGTGTGGTTCAATCTGAGATATCAAACTGCCCATGTGAAAATAACTCTTAATCTCGCGATTTCTTTGGTAGAACAATCCATTCATTCCGTCGGGTGCTTTTGTCGCTCCAATGCCAAATATCGGATCTCTTCCATCAACAGAGGTCCGATGAGTCCCGCATTCATCTCAATCGATACCACCCGAGGGCATTGATCTATAATTGCGTCAAAATTTCTGTAACCCTATGTCGAGAACAAATCACTGAAGAACTCGGTTATTATTTCTTTTGATCGTTCAGGCATAGCACACCAAGTCCCTTCAGTGTCTTGTGATAGAGAAATCTTCAGATAGCTCAAGCATGGAAGAATCGCTATAGTGATCACTCAATTTCAAATGCCAATACTACTCCTTTTGCCTCCAAAGCAGGTCGATTCTTGCTTGAATAGAATTCGATCTTGCCCTATCAAGCTGGCCTGCTCTGTTGCTTACCAACTGAGGAAGCTGTTTTTATAAGCTTTCCATCTCCTTCCTAGCATTCTTGAACTTCTTCTTACTCCAGGATGTCAGCACCAAGGAGACTCTTGTAATTTATCACGGATGTTGTTGGAAGAATCAGTAGTATCACTCCGTTTCTTTGCTATCAAGCCTGGACACTCATCATGTTCCTGCCATAACTCTTCAAACTGAAATCGCTCTTTCCTCCTGGTTGTTTCCATAGAGCGAGTTATTTAGAGGGCTATGATTGGAGCCCGCTGTAGGAAGAGCTCGGATTTCAGCGTTTGGGAAGGAGGTTTTCCTATTCTACGTTCACCGCTGCCCGATTGATTCATTCTCGAACATTTGCCAACCCATCCCTATAATTCGACCACCCAAAGCAGCATACCTCACTCTCTAGGTCCATTACTGACTAATCTGAGAACTGTCTGACAATATCCAGACGAAAGTTTGTGCATCTCTCCTCCCTTTCTTCTCCCGATGATACAACACTTCTTTAAAATCTCCCGCCACGGCCTAGGCTGGGTTTGAAGGTGCATTTGAGTTCTCCATATGATGCCACAGATGCAGACAATTCTGGCGATCCATAGGAGCATGAGGTAACTTTAATCTGAATGCATTTCTCGTCATTTTTGTCTACCAGCACATCTATGTACTAATCATCAAAAGACCCGCTTATGACTTATCAGGGTTTAGGATTAGGACTAGCCTTGTTACGAGCACTATCTGATGCCAGGACTTGTACCTCCGCATCCACATTTCGATTCCACAACACGCGCAGCCCTGCTGGTAATCCTCTCAAGTCACAAATGAACATGTGCATAGTTCAACCCTGACTAGTGAACATTGCACCTTGAAAACCTCCGGTCCGTGATATGTAGAGGTGCAAACCAAAGCGAGGGCAGAAAAAGACGAGATGGAGGGGTATTGGGGGATTAGAATTCAACATGGTCTCGGAGAAATGTTGTCTCTTCAAAGCAATTAACAGACAATATGCTGTGAAATAACACCGAAGAAAATCAACATATAAAAAGAAAAGGCCAAAAATCCGACTATCCAATTCGACGAAGATCGCGGCAACAGCAAACAAATCCACTCTCGCCATACACAGCTTTCAATGAGAATTCAGCATTCACGACATGAAAGCCCTCTGAGAACACTCCCCACATAGTCTCGGAGAAATGCTTCCACAACCTACTTTTAGTTTGCTCGTTCGCACACATTAAAACCTAACATTAATTCTTGCTGCGCTGCATCTGAAATAAAGCATCCTACACGTCAAGTCCATTTTTTTTCCTGATCTCAACACTCGCTCTTGCTCATCAGTTCAATAATATGAAACGAACATCGTCACAATCCAATGCCCTCTTGCCCCCAAAAGCATCTCCACTACATTTGCGCTCCGCCATACCTTCTTCCACCAAACTTCTTCAGAATGAAGCGCCGAACAACTCCATGCCACACTCCAATTCCAACAGTCCCTTTCGATATGCCACTAAAAAACCCTAACAAAAATGACGCTAGAAACCCCCCAAAAAAAAAAAATACAAGCTCCTCTCCATTTCTCGACTGTCCACGTCACCGGCTGTCCAAGATTTCTCCTGGGGGTTTTCGGTGATCGGAACCCCTAAATTGCGACATGCTAAGCTTGGCATACAGAGAGAGAGAGAGAGAACGGACCTGGCAGTGGCAGCAGCAGCAAGAGGTTCATCGTTTAAGGGACCGGAGGCGAGCAGCTTAGGGCGACGGTGCGCAGGGAGGTTAAACGGCTGCAATGCGAGTGAGCCAAACCGTGGAGGCCGATATAAAGGACTAATATTTTATCAGTCAAGTAATCTAAAAAACAATATACAAATTTTGCTTATGGAATAAATCTACTCGCTAAAGGTAAAAGGACATTAGGGAAAATGAAAGTGAGGTTACTCCGGCATAAGCTATAGATTGGCACAGTCCGCACATTCATTGACGCAGCTAAATGCGAGTGCTGGAGATGTTCTCGACAAATTGTTCGCGATTAAAAGAATCTACTGCTAGCAAGGTTTACTTGCGTAGTTATTTCGACCCTGTGGAGCTTCCATGCACATATCCATCGCTCTGAGCAGAGCCAAAAGCCAAACTACAGTCACTCAGACAATTTGGTGGAGTTTGCGCGGCCAAAGGCTGTCATGACAGAGTGTTCTCAGCGGCCAAAGGCTGTTGCTCGCAGGGAACACGAAAATATTTAAGGTGTCTCCGAGGCCAAAAGTTTCTTAATGACGGACAGATGGTAACATTCAAGATGTTCCAATATTTTCTACTCGAAATCCATATCAGACAACATATTCGAAAGGATACCTGAAAGCACTCTGCATTTCCTCTCTCCTACAAGAGTTCCCATGTCTTTTCACTTTCTCTATATCTAGTTATCGTCTACATGTACAGTCCTCATTAGAGCAGAAGTCTAAGTTGACAAGATGACCCTATGATGTATTATAGTTCCAGTTACATCTTGGAGGCTTCCTCAGGAAAGTCATCCACGAATCACGTTCTCGGTAGCAAAGAAAAAAAGAAAGAAAATGATATCATAGAACACAAGCATGTGGGTTCCTCTCCTTACCACATGGCCAAATGTAGTATAATAAGCTTTTATGGTGGACAATCCTTTTTGAGAAACAGGAACGAATTATTTTGGCCTGTGGAAGTGCTAACATGGTATGACCGTCGCATAATAAGCCTTCGAATAAGAGAGCACGAGCACAGCGGATAATGCAGCAAAACAATATTTGATGAAAATATGCAGTGCCTGATGGAAGTTGCAGAATACAGACTTGGGATCGGTGTACTGATTAGAACAGATACGAGACAATGATTACCCATTTGACGCTCGTTGCAACACTGACACACGGGTAGGGGAAATGTGCTATTATTGCTACTTTTAAGTTACCGACATCGTCCCAGATTGAGAGTTAAACTCTGCAACACTGCAGCTGCAACTCCCCTGTCAATCTTTCAAGCCTCGGCCCAAAAAGGAAGGAGCAGTATGCGACTCCACGCATCCGCACTCGAGTCCCATCGGCTTATCTTCTCCACGTGCATCCCCCCGGACTTCAAGGCTACAAATCTCCCATTCAAACAAAAGAGCTAGCCATCTCACCTCCTCCACCAAGTAGTCTTTGCCGAATCATCGTTCTGATATTGAGTATCCATCCCAGCCCACCCGGTAAATTGCTAGTAAATCTGTCCCAAACTTCTTCTGAATGACAAAAACGAGCGAACAATAAAGAAATTAAAATGCAAAGAATGTTTCATGATTTCATCCACAAAGCACTGGCAAATTCAATTATCTAATAACAATCTTTTTTTTGTTAGTTTTATGTTGGTTCTGTGATCCAGTTACCGTTTATGCATTTTCACTAAAAGAACAAAAACAATAAAAGAAATGAGAAATTAGAATCAAAAGCTAGTAGAAGAGTTCAAAGCACAAACTTGCCTGTCCAAACCCACAAGGTCGGGCCTTCCAACAGCGAAGTTCCAAGCCCACACGAGGTGGAGAGGACACTGCACAGAAATTTGACTGCACGCAGCGTCTTAGCCGAAAGAGAAGAAGGCCAACTGGTGCATCATGGAGTTGTACAGATGTTCAAGTCGAGGAGAGCCAAAAGTACCAATATTTACCTTCCAGAAAAGCCTCCGACTTGTCATTGAAGATAGACTGAATATCTGTTGTGCAGCAAGATCTTCACCCATAAGTCGGAATCATTCTTGAAGCATTCCCACAATATTCTGACCCTAGGTGCGAGCAACATAACTGCCGACTATTTGTTCTTCTGGGAAACTATACCCATCGATTTCATATGTACGATTTGTTCGATCAGGTAATCCGGTCAATGAAGGGCAGTTGTCTAAAGTGAGCCTTCTAAAAAGAGGCAAATTTTCCAGCCCATCGAGTGTTCGCACATAGCAGCGGGATATTTTCAGAAGTTCCAATCGCCTCAAATTATCAAGACTGACAGTCTCTGCCAGGAGACAGTTTTCGAGTTCTAATTCAGATAGACCTCTCACCGTAGAAAATTGTGAATATTGAATCATGCAGCGCTGGAGGCACAATACCGATAAGCTAGAGGGTAGCTCTCTGAGGTCACGCAATTTTGCGTGGTGCAAAACAAGTTTTCTAAGTTGAAGTTTATTAAAATGTTCAGGTAGCTTGGTGATGTTTGAGAGGCACAACTCCAAAATTTCTAGATTCGCTAGTCTTGTTAACCATCCAATTTCTGGTGGCTCAGAGGAAGAATTCTGCATTGGATCAGTAGGATCAAAGTTATCACCCAAGTACAGCTCTTTCAAGTTTCTTAAGAAAGAAAGGTCTGGCACCATCTGCATTTTTTTGGATCCCCAGCGAAGAATGCTTAAACCAGATGGAAGTCTTTGCAAATCCCAAAGTTGGTCACATTCACTTAAATCTAGCTGTTGGAGATCAGAGAGCAATGGAAGGGTCCAGGGTAGGCCAGAAATCTTGGTAGATGATAATCTCAAGATTTTCAAAGAGGATAATTCTCTAACATCCCAGATAATCCACCCCTTTAGATTCCAGCATTTTGAAAGATCTATCTCTTCCAGCTTTTCTAGATTTTTTATATCTTTGGGGAATTTTTCTAAGTGTGTATTCTCCATCTTCAGCACTTTCAAATTTTTCAAATGCTTGACGGACCTAGGTAAACTAGCAATCTTGGTGCTGGATAGATCCATGACTTCCAGTGACTCAAGATTCCCAATGGAACCAGGAAGCTCAAGTAAATTCTGACAATTTCCTAGAAGCAGGCTCCGAAGTTTCTTTAAGGAATTAATAGAATCTGGTAGTCGATCAATAGCGGCACCATCCAGTCGAAGATGCACAAGAGATTCCAAGTGACCGATAGAGTCTGATATATGAGCCAAACTTACACATTGGCAAGCGCTCAGAATCTTAAGTTTCTTCATGGAGGCTGGTTTGAAATCAATCTCCCTAATGGCAGTTCCATCAATCAGAAGTTCTTCCAAATCTTGCATATGACACAGCTCTTGCGGCAAGTCGCTGACGAATCTGCAGAACTTAAGATTTAAGGAGACTAAGTTCTTTAGATTACCCATCAATGGACCAATTTGGGATAGTGCCGAACAACGTTCCAAGACTAATCTCTCTAAGTACATTGAAGCACGGAAGTCTGGAAAAGCATTCAGGTCACGACAGCTACTGAGGTCCAAAACTTTCAATTCCTTTGCCTTCTGCGAGAAAAGAGGACAGAATAGGCTCAGCTGGTGCTAGCTATCCTAATAATCTCAGGATACATAGACAAATATGCACTTTACCTTCAGGATTTGTTTCCATACTTGTAAACCTCCAGTGACTTTACTGCGAGATAAATCAAGAATGACCAGTTTCTTTAGATGGAAAATAAGTAGTTCAGAAATCTGGCTGCACCCTTGCCAATCAAGCCACCTTAAATTTGAAAGAACATTCTGAGAACTCCCTCCAACAGAGGCCAGCGAACGCAAGCGCCCTAGATAGCCGAGTACATCCCAAGAACTCCCTCCAACAGTAGCCCTGTCCAATCTCAAGAACCTCAAGTGCCCTAGATGGCTAAATCTTTCACGTCTAAAACATTCACTTTGTCCCTCGTTAATTGTGAGACCAAGGGCTTCCACCTTACTAGGACTCTGCAAATCGAGGGAACTGAATAAGTAGAAAGGGAAATGAAATATAGCCATTCACGCTTCATTTTGGGAAAGAAAAATTAAGGAAATGAAGTATCTTCAAAGATTGTTGACCATGTTTAAACTAAAAGATCTTATGCTTGAAAAGTATACCTGCTCTTCATTAAGTGTGGAAAGTGCATCATTGTGATTCCATAACCTATTTCGGTTTCGAGGTTCATGGGGATCTTGCCTCCTAACAGTTTCCCTGCCAAACTCTCTTAGTTGATTATGCATCAATAATTCATTGTTTTCTCCTATTTTGACTAAACCCATGTCACAGAGAATCATGATTCCTCTTGGATCATAGTTACATGCACACCACATGTACGGGGGAATTCTGTGATCCATTCCAATGAAAAAACATGCTATATCGAGAAATATCTCCTTCGTCTCTTCATCCAAAGAGCCATAGCTTAAGTGGATCAATTTTTGGACTTTATCTTCTGGCCTCCTTCTTAAGGTATCCAATGTATATTGCCATATTTGCCTTTCCCCCTTATTCTTGTGCAAGAATGAAGCTGTTACTTCAATAGCAAATGGAATACCTCCGATAATGCCAGCAATGTCTTTGGATAGAGAATCATACTCATCCTCCTCTTCGCGAGTATACTCACGAAAAGCATGCATGTGGAAAAGTTTAAGAGCTTGAAGAGGCCCCATTTCTCCAACCTCATACTTATAAGCCACTCCATTTCCGTAACCATCAAGAACATTACTATTTCCAACTGTCATGAGAATCCTGCTTCCTGGGCCAAACCAACTTAGATCCCCAACTAAGTGCTGGATTTGGTCAAAATGATGCACATCATCAAGGAGAATGAGAACTTTCATTTCGCTAAATGAACTTTTTATGACATTAGTCAATTGGTCAAGAGTTCCTTGCCTTCTACGTTCTTTCCTTCGAAGGTCTGAGATTAACTGTTCTTGTAGGCCCATGATGAGTCCATCGGATGCACCATTTTCTCGAATATTGGAAAGAAAACTACAACGTTGAAAGAGACGATGGATTTTGTTGAAAACAACCTTTGCAACGGTTGTCTTGCCAATCCCTGGCATGCCGCATATCCCAAGTACACGTACATCTTTGTCATATACTCCGGTTGCCTGCTCATTGACATAGATGACACCAAGCTTTTTCATAACCTCCCGTACGTGAGGTTTCATTCCCACTAAACCGTCAGTCACATCTAAATCATTCTTCTTCAACCACTCTAGAATATCCGAAACAACTTCCTCTATGAGTGCACCGTAACTGCCAAATGTGATGATGAAAATAAGGAATCATGATGAGATTACAAAATAATAAACAACAGTCTATGAAAATTGCGAAGGACATAATGTAGTTAAACCGTACTAAATTGACCAACAAGGACGATGCAATGGGCAACAAGAAGGGGACGGGAAGCACATTTACCTCATTATTGAATCTAGTCCTATCCAATTAATGATTTCAAAAACATTGTGCTTGGCAAAATTCTCATAAAGCTAAAGCGAATAAAATTAAAAGGACAGTAAAAAGATGATTACCCAATTTTTGTATTCCGCAGTTCATGGCCCTTGATAGCAGCAATCTTTTCGAGAGCCTCCTTCCATTTTTTAATGACTTCGCGGTCAATTCCCCTGCGCTCGTGCTTACGGAAGGACTTCCCAACACATCCACGTCGGTATGTTAAATCAGCAGGGCCAATATCATAGAAAATGGGCACGATCCGTTGAGCGTCCCCTTCCTTGCATTCCACCATTTGTGCCAATTCCATGAGACAACTCTTACTGGATGCATAATCCTTGGAGATAATGGGTATTGATATCTTGGATTGCTTTATGGATTGAACCAATGCATCAGGGATATTATCTCCAGGATCAAGTTCATTATTGTCTCTAAAGACAATAATCCTCGCATTAATCAGGCTGGTGTAGAGGCAATCTGCAAATCCCTGACGAGTATCGGGACCTCTAAAACTCAAAAACACTTCGTAATTGGTTCTTGATGAGGTAGAGATGGATGATAAATATGACGACGACAACTGCGATGATGAAGGAGGCGGCGGCGGTGGCGGCGGCGGCGGAGGCAGCTGCGGCGGAGACGGTGATGGTGGAGGCGGAGGCGAAAAGACCAACCCATGTAAAATGAATAAAGGCGAACTCTATCAGACAGTTGCCACTTCGTTTTAGATAAATTTCCGCAGAGTAGCAAAAGCAAAAAGTGGAGGCATAAGGCCTTGACTAGGATGTTCTGATCTGAGACAATAAAGTTGCTTTAGAAAGAAAAAAAAAAAAAGCATAAACAAAAGGAAAGAAAAAGAGTTGTACCCCACTGGATCTAGGCTCATTGACGATGTTAATTCTTGATTGCAGTCAAGATCAAGTAAATGTTCCAGAAAATCCTTGATTGCAGTCAGAAGAAAAAATTTGCACTGAAGATGCAGATCTAAGCATATACAAGCTAAATCAACAGTCCTCACACAGACATAACCAAAAAAGAAGAAGAAGCGCACAAACACGGGAAGCGGAGCTAACCGGCTTTTTCCTTTTGCGTGCACCTGCACTAGCAATAACTGCAACAGCAATCGCAGCACCAACAGTTAGAGTCGACACAAACCAGTTCGAGGCCATCACCTCCCTCTCTCTCCTTCACTGAATGAGCCTGGCCTGCTCTGCCGAAGCAATTGCAGGTTATTAGCCGCGTTGACGGGAAGGACTTCTACGACAGAGAAAATGTTGACTGGGTCCGCCTCTTGTGGGCCCAGCTAACATTAATAAAAGAAAAAAAAAGGAAAGTAGAAAAGTCCAAAAAGCAACAAAAGAAGAAAACAGAGACCAGCTTCGTGCGTGAGCCCGAAGAAGATAGAGAAGAAAAGTGAGAGGCCGAGAGCGCCGAGAGGGAAGGAAGTAGGAGAAGAAAAAGAGCACAACTTTGCGATCCCAATTCGAAGGCCAAACATAAACGAAATTGGCTCAAATTTTAGTATGTTATTCATGAGACTAGAGGCTACGAATTGATCAGTTTCGTTCGTTGAGAACCTTCTCCGAATTCTCCAATCGCGATTAGAGTTTTCTCCTCATTTTATGTAAATCCACTTTCATGATGATAAAAATGATTGTATTGTTAATATTATACCTATAATGTGTGACTATAGAAGAATTTTGTGCACTATACTATCCTTGGGAATTAGTGAAAGTTCTTTGGCAATCTTGTTTCGCCGGAAATGCTCCCGCAACGAAATATAATTCACCGTACGTCGTTCTTCGATTCTTAATGAGAAGAGACCGGGTTCCGTGGTGACTCCGAAGAGGAAATATTCAGGAAGACAAGGAAAAATTACAAACTTTTACTTCGAACTTCAAACCGGACTGTACATACAAACCGTGCCAGAATTTAATCAACGACAAAGTTTGAAAATATAGCCACACACATACACAAAGATGTAACGCCGGAATTTAATCGACGACGCAACACTCGGGATAAAGATACACGCCGAAATTTAATCGACGACGCGAATCGAAAAACTATAACTAAGGAAAGATAAAGTGCGGTACATGAAAGTAAAAATAATTGAAAGATAACATGTTGTTTGATTTTGGTGGTCCCCTCTCCAGTAGATGGCCAGTGATATTTATAATGGTTGTGTTGTAACTGCTCTTTAGCGGTTTTCAACGGTTGTGCCCATGTTCTTCCATTCCGAAAATCTTGCCTTCATGTCCATGTGATGCCATGATCCTGCTTTCAAGATAACCGTCCCACGATCTTATCTACAAGTGATAACTGCCTCATGATCATGCTTCCAAGTAATTATTTCCTCAAAATATACATATATGCTCCTTAGTGGTTTCCAACGGTTATGTTGAGTCGACTACCTTGACGGTTTATTCGACTCCATTATGTTGGCGGTTGTTTTGACCCACTATGTTGACGGTTACTTTTTCGATAGTTGTATCCGAGGTTATCGACTCCACTTTTTGTTGATTCCTTCAAGTTGGCACTTCTTCACTGAAGTGTATTAATTTCCGCATTCTGACCAGTCACAACTATCAACTTACTTTTAATTTCAACAGCTCTATAGTGATTTTCTAGAAAACTCAAAACATAAAAGTTGTAGATCCAGGAGTCTTCATTCTTTTGGCTTTGGAATCAGGTCAATCCGATCTGTCTCGAAGAAGTTATGACCATTTTCCTGAACTAGCACAGAACCGAAATTTCATCGACGCCCTCGACAAGACGAAGTCACGACTGTCGACTTCCTTTAACGTCGATAGCTTCTACAGTGATTTTATGAGAAAACTCAAAACATAAAAGTTGTAGATCCAGGAGTCTTCGTTCTTTTTGCTTTGGAATCAGGTCAATCCGACCTGTCTCAAAGAAGTTATGACCATTTTCCCGAACTAGAGTAGAACTGAAATTTCCTTGATGAAGTCGTGACCAGTCTTGTCAATAATACCCAAAAATTGGTAATTTTTGGGTGTAAACATATACACATGATACATGTCAGAGACGTGTGTCCCTTGTGTTGGCAACTTGATGATATTTGCTTTCACGTTACCTCAAGTCTCCGCCATGTGTCCCTTGATCTTTGGCACTAACAACCCATGTCGACAAGTTGGCCATCTTTTGGTGTAAACAAATCCGTATTTTTTCCTTCATTGGATTTTCACGTTAAATCTTAATGTTACTTGTTGCATTTGTCTCCTTATAATTAGGTCATATTATTGAAATATTGTTCGTTATTGTTGGGATTAAGTCGATTTCGGTCAGCTTAGTTTTAGGAAGATACCAATCATGGATTGGGTTTAGTCTTTTTGCGAATTGTTGCTCAATTCTCCCCAACATAAAAGACATTAGAAAAGATTTTGTCACATGGTCATGTTTTGCTCGATTGGAGAGTAAGCGTCTATCCTGTGTCACTAGCCAGAAAAATTACCAAAACAATCCTAAACCTATTGCAATTGTGGAAATTCAGTCCTAAATTTTTTTTTTGTGTTAATTCAATCATAAACCTTGTGCGTTTATGTCAATTCAGTCCAACTGTCCAAGTTTGGCCGAGCGACACTGACGTAGCCGGCGGCCGACGATGACGTGGTAATTTTTTAAAATTATTTTTATTTTTTCGAATTTTTTGTATTTTTTCTTTTCTTTTCTTTTTCCTTTCCTTTTCTTGTTTTTTTTCCTTCGTCATCTTCATCTTCAACCTCTGACCAGCGAGGTCGGCTTTGCCGGCCTCTGGCGAGGCTCCACCTCGCCGGCATTGGGCGAGGCAGACCTCGCCAGTTGCCGACGAGTTTGAGCCTCGCCAAATCTAGCAAGGGATCGGCCCCGCCGGCTACTGGCGAGGCTCGACCTTGCCAGTTGTTGGTGAGTGCCTCACCAGATCTAGTGAGGGGTCATCCCCGCCAGCCACTGGCGAGGCTTGGCCTCGTCAGCAACTGGCGAGCGAGGCCGACCTCGCTAGTTGCCGGTGGCGCCGAGCCTCGTCAGTGACGACGAAGCTTGAACTTGCCGACAACTAGCGAGATCGGTCTCGCCCAGAAATAGCGAGGTTGAGCCTCGTCCAACCTCGCCAGTTGCCGGCGGGGCCGAGCCTCGCCAGCGACGGCGAGGACGACCCCTCACGTAGCAACGGCAAGGTCAGCCTCGCCCAATGCCTATGAGGTCCTTGCTAGCGGCTGGCGAGGCCGACCTCGCCGGCCCTAGCCTCTGGCCGATTATTGGGTTGAAAATGAGGGAAAAAAAAAAAGGAAAGGAAAAAGAAAAGAAAAGAGAAAATAAAAAATAATATTAAAAAATTACCATGTCAATATTGGCCAGCCGACTAATATCCATGTCAACGCCAGCTGGCCAAAATTGGCCGGATTGACTGAATTGGTGCAAATGCAAAAGATTTAGAACTGAATTAACACAAAAAAATTATTTATGACTGAATTGACATAATTGTAACATGTTTATGACTTTTTTGGTAATTTTCCCGTCACTACCCCTCTCTCCCCAAGCATTACAAAGACGCTCATCAATTCTTGCTCTTGAGAAAAAAGTATCAAGGTACTCGTTCATTTCTTAAATAATTGATGCAAAGCAAATGTTAATCCATTGATTATCTTTATGACATTCGCAATCATTATTTTTAAAATTGAATATATCTTTATTAAATATATTTAATTAGCCTTTCAAGACGCTCGTTAACGAGATCTGAAAGATTACGTGATTCCACATACCTTTTGGTCACACAACTACACATCTGCCCCCAAACTTTAAGCCCGCGCGCCCTGTTGTCCTGAATTTCACTTTTACAAATGTTGACACTCCATTTTTGTTTTTTCTTTTTCTTTTTCCATTGACATGTGTGATGTTATGTGATTTTTGTAAGACTAACAAAACAACTTAGAGGGGTAAATAGGTTGTCTTAAATAAATTTATTTAATTTTTTGCAAAACGCTTGCAAACAAACTTTGTCGGAAGCAAAAACAATTTATGCATGGCGAATACCTCCATGAAGCAGATAAAGTGTTGAGATTCAGAAGTGTGCAAGCAAATTTATAGTGTCTCAGCTTATGTTAAGTTTCCGTTCACTCCCGAGCTAACAGCCTTGAATCAAGTTGGTGTCCACTAGTGATTTTCAGAATATTACATATAGAAATAGGCATTGCTTTAGCTCAAAAGCTAGGAGATAAATTTATGAAATTGCAAGCACCTTTACCACACTTCGACACTTCCTGATCACTGATCACAATAAGCAAGAAAGAGCTTTCAGAGAAAATTACACGTACAAATAGATGCATTTTGTGAGCACGAAAGGATTTCAAGACAATGAGAGAGCGAGATGACTTTTAGAAATTCCTCCAAGTCCCTCAGCAAGCTTTGATTCCTTCTTTTAAGACTTCCAATCTTCAAAGTTGCCGTTGGACACTCCTCAAGGTCATCCAACAAGCTCAACTTGAACAAAAGTTACCTAAAACAACCTATTTACGATCTTAAACCAAGATGAGGTAAGATGCAGAAATCAATAACTACTTATGATCATTACTAGATCCTTTCTAACCAGCTTGCCCTCTCAGCCATCTGTGTTTTGAGATAGATGTCCCTTTTGGTAGTTATTGTGACAATGCTTTCATTTGAGTAGAGGGGCATCCATGTCATCTGGGGCGTGTCATACGCATTACTACAGCGAAAAAACAATTGAAATGTTCTCGAAACAAATGTGAGTCCCGGGACGATGGAACTGATGTGTTTGAGTTCTCCAGCTGAAATCAACTCATCCACTCTGGGCTAGTTCAAAGACTAAAATCTGTAGTGTTGCCTCTCAGATTAATACATCATTCCATGGAGAAGAGTCTGTATGAAACCTACAAGGCCCGTTAGTCTTTCTACGCAGGTGATGAGTAAAAGAACATCAGTACATAGGTTCTTTTCTTAACTACTCACTGAGCTTGAGTAACAGAAGTGCACTACTTACAGTCAAATGAATTCTAAATGTGGGTACTATACACACCAATTTAAGATGATAAATCTCAAGAGAAAATCATTTGGTATTATTACCTCGCCCAAGCATGTCTTGCACTAATTGCAGTATTTGTATCTACATCTCTTGCGTGACATGCCAGACAGCCAGCTGTATGGAGGGTTCCTTCACATGTGATAGCTACCAACTGTGCCCCTAAATTGCACTTATGTATACCGTCTAAGAATTGGAGATGCCTTTGAGACAAGAAAATTCCTTGCAATGCCTCCAGATTTTCCAGATCTCTTTGGAGTATTCTGAATTTACAGGAAACGACTAAGTCACCAGTCAAACGAGAGAGATTGGACAGAAGGATTGATGAGAGCGAAAGGAATATGAAGGATCTGATGACCTGTGAGGTCGTGCAAGGGTGCTTGTTTATGGCGGCGCTTGTTTCCACTTTTCATTGATGAGGGAATCGAAAAACTTTTGGTGCCAAATTTCAAATTGCAGCTCCAGCAATTTTAGCGCCAGTTTGCCAACTCAATTTCACGGTGAACTTCAATGATGTCGCCCGTCACAGCTGTATGGTTTTGATTGTGTCTGAAGAGCCATGTGAATGACATAATGTCCACCCCAGGAGCCCAGGAGGACATCAACTGTTTATTGAATGTGCCATCGCCAGCTTTAATGCTTCCTGTGCTAGCTGGGTGTTTTCTGCCTCGCATTCACGAACATGCAGCACTTCCAAGCAGGTTAACTCCATGAGGCCTTCAATATCAGTGATCATTCTGCATCTTTGGACTACCAGGACATTCAACATCTTCAAGTTTGATATATCAGGCAATCTAACAAGTGAATCACGGTCCGACAAAATCAAACTTCGTAAATCTCTTAATTGGCCAAGCCCATTGAGATTTTGTATTTCACAGTGCGTTATATTCAGGATTTCCAGAGCAATGAGTCCGTGAAGCCCCTCAATCTCTTCTACCGCAGATTGGATGAGATTTAGTTCTGAAAGATTCCTCAGATGGTGAACTGCTGGCAATTGTCTCAAAGACAAACATCGTTGCATAGATAAAATGGACAATGACGAGGGAAGTTCCCGCACTATTTCAAGATTCACACCAGATAAAACTAGCTTCTTAAGATGTGTACATGAGAGGGAATCATGCCCCAGTTTCAGTTCCCTGATTCGAGAATGAGACAACTCTAACATCTTCAGTTTTGGAAGTACTATGGGCACAACTAAGAGATCTCTCGAACTGGATGTTGGCTTCATTGAGGGACATATAAGCTCCATAGGATCTTCATCACCCAGGCATATCTCCTCCAACTTCACTAAATCCTTAAGATCTGGCAAGGCCTTCATCCTTTCAGAACTTACACGTAGACAAGTTAAACTGGAGGGAAACTCTGGCAGCTCTTGAATCTCGTTGCACCGAAGTAAATCAAGAGTCTGAAGACAAGAAAGACTTCCAATTTCCGAAGGAATGACAGAAATACTGGACTGTCCTAATCTCAGTATCCTCAGACGATCCAGACTCCTAATAGCAGTTGGAATGGCTCCCTTCAAACTCCTACAATGGGAAGCACGTAATTCTTCAAGGTTGACTAAATTTCCAATTTCTCTAGGCAATTCTCTAATGAAGCAAGAATCCATTTTTAACACTTTTAAATGCCCCAAGCAAGTAATTGAATTGGGCAATTCAGATATGCCAGTCCCTGTTCTATCCAACTCCCCTAATGAGTTTCCCAAATTGTAAATTGAATCCGGAAGTCTTCCTAGCCAACGACAATCCTTTAGAGACAGGATCCGAAGTTTCACCGGCTTTCCAACTGATGCCAGGATTCCAAGTAATTTTTGCATTTTCCAGCGAGAGTACTGAAAGAGCTGTCAAGCCACAAACTGAATCAGACAGATGACTTAATTGGAGACAGTTGGAGACACTAAAAATCTCAAGTTTCTCCATGTAACCCATTGACACAGGAAATTTCTTGTACCAAAGTCCCATCAATAAGGAGCTCCTTAAGAGCTTTCATGTGACCTAGTTCAATTGGCAACCTATTGAGTTTATCGCAGAACCTCAAATTTAAGGAAGTCAAGTGTTTTAGATGACGGATGGAAGGATCTAACTTCATTAGTCAAGAACAGCATTCAAAAATCAATATCTCCAAGTCTGGGTAAGAGGACAAGTCGGGGCTTATCAATAGGTCAACAGAACCAATAAGATTCAAGACTTTCAACTGCGGCATCTGCAAAATAACACAGAAACATTAATTCGTACACTGAACAAATCTTTATAGGAAAAAAAGTGTAAGGCTCTATTTGTTTTGAAGAAAAACAATCTTTGAAAATATGTTCTCCAATCTTACAATCCTAGCATACTTTAGGAAGATTTCTATTGGAATATGTTTTCATAGTCAAAGAAGATGCTTATTTAGATTCTGAAGAATGACTTGCTCTTTCAACGACCAGAAAATCATTCCCCTTAGCTCACACAACCTAAGATTCCACCACCACCATCGTCCACACACCCTCTAATTGTTATTGGCAGGCAACCAATTATTTCCTTAAGTATTTCAAGAGTAATATTCAGTTCTGTAAATAACATAAGCCAGAAAGTGTCATATCTTAAATCAGTCTTCATAAAAAGCTTTCTGGTGAAAACTTATTCATCAGGGAAACAGTTTAATGAAATAAACAAAGCTAATCTACCTTGATTTCTCTCCAACCTCCCCAATCTTCAGTGACTTTGCTCCATGAAAGATCAAGAATGACTAATTTCTCAACATGAAAATTAGTAGCTTCAAAATCTCTGGTGCATCCTTGCCATTGGAGCCACTTTAAATTTGGAAAACATTGTCAAAATCACCAACAACTTTTACACAATCCAAGATAAGAAACCTTATGTTTGGCATGCTCTTAAAATCTCTCGCGTCAAAGTTGAGGTGGTCTGTCCCCTATCACGGAAAAAGTTTTAAGTGGAGAAAGAGCGAAATAAGTCAGCGTTAAAGAGAGAGGACAATTTCTCAACACTCCAAGGCTCGAGAACAGGGTAAGGCATGCATTCCGCCATAGAATTACACAAGTTACTGTACCTTCTCTGTTTTCCAGGCCAATTCCAAATTGCATAACCTGCCTCGCATTCCTGGATCTAGATCATCCTCTTTTCGTATGATTTGTTGGCCAAACTCCCTTAACAGCCTGTGCATCCCTAGTTCACGATTTTTCCCAATTTTTACCAGGGACATGACATGGAGCACATCAACTCCATCGGAGGGGGGAAAATTGGGATTATGCCACATAAATGAAGCAATTCGACCATCCATATCAGCAGGGAGGCATGCGATATCAAGAAATATCTCCTTTTGCCCTTTGCTCAATTCTTGATAACTAACCATCAAAATCTTTTCAATATCCTGGCCAGATTGCAAAATTAGCCCCTCAAGTGCAGTCCATTCTTCTACTACTTTTCTGGACAAGAGTGAACCAATTACTTCGATATGTAATGGGATCCCATTCACAGAGTTGACTATACCTGTTGCAATTTCATCAAAATCTGGAATTGGAAGATTTCTTCGCAGTGCATGCTTTCTGAAAAGCTCGAGAGCTTGATCATTATTCATCACTTTGATACCGTAAACATGAGCCAACCCTCGAGGTATGAATTCTGGAAGAACAGATTTGATACTAGTGGTGACAATTATCCTAGATCCATAACCAAACCAATCAAGCTTCTCTCCAACAATTTCATGGAGATGCGACCGTACCTCCACATCATCAAGAACAATTAGGACTTTCATATTCCGCAATATTCCTTTAAAAAAGTCGATTCCTTTTGCAACTTGATCAACCTCGCATTCTCGGTTTAGGATATCAGACATCAACTTGCTTTGCAAACGCCAAACACCTCCAAGTTGTTTCGCTGTTGCGCCAATATCTGCAAGGAAACTACAACCGTCAAAACGAGAGGAAATTTGCTCATAAATGACCTTGGCAAGAGTCGTCCTGCCGACCCCACCCTCCCCCCAGATTCCAACTATTCGTACATCACTGACTTCTAAATCAAGTAAGTCCATCATGTCCTCCACTGGTTTGTCAAATCCCACTAGTTCTTTTTCTTTATCTTTCCTTCGAACCACCTACAAGAGCAAATAAATTGTAAACAAGAAAGCTGCTGCGGGAAATGAAAAAGTGTAACAATTGGATGTACTTTTTCCTTTTATATCTTGCTGCGCCTCAGAAACAACACAGAAAACCCACCAATCATATCCAAGTAAGTGATCCCACCTATGTTGATACAACACTTCGACTGCTCAACAAGTTAGGATATGGCATTAAATGGAAGGTAATCAACCTTCGGATGAATTTTGGCCCCGGTGACGGAGAGGGCAGCGACAGCGGGGACGGAGAAGGCGGTGAAGAGATCAACCCCTGTAAAATGAAAAAGGCGAACTCTATCACAAGTTGCCACTTCGTTCTGGATAATTTCGGCAGAATAACAAAAGCAACAAGTGGAGGCATAAAGGCCTTGACTGGGATGTTCTGATCTGAGACAATGAAGTTGCTTTAGAAAGTACCATAAAAACCAAAACAAAAGGAAAGAAAAAGAGTTGATCCCATCCGATCTAGGCTCATTGACGATGTTCTGAAAAAGGATATGAGATCTAGCCGATTTGAATACCAAATCAAGATCAAGAAGTGTTATCCTTTATTGCAGTCCAAAGATAACGTTTGCACTGAAGATGCAGATCTGAGCATATACCAGCTAAATCAACAGTCCTCATCCTCACACAGACGTAACCCAGAAAAATCAAAAGAACGAAAGAAACGCACAAACACGGGGAAGCGGAACTAACCAGCGTTCTGACAGACGAGTTGGGGGCCGTCGCCTCCCTCTCTCGCTGACTGTCGATGCTACGGCAAGAGATCTCTCGCTCCATTTGAATCACCTCCCGAAGTTGGATCTTAGGATATCAGATCAAAAATTGATCAGAAGTGAATGCCAGGGGAAGATGCAAGACTCGCCAAGTCAATGCCAGCGGAAGATCCAAGAGTTGAAAAGTCAAGCGAAAGGGGATTAAAATTGGATCAAAAAGATTAATTCCCTAAAAAAATTCTAAATTTTAGGTCTACTTTCAATTTTGTCCGGAAGTTTCTTTTTATTTAAAAATCCTCAATTTTCACTATAATCTCATATGTGTCCACACAAGACTGTTGTTGGACACAAGAATGTTGTTGTTCTTTGGGTGTCGATGAAGACGTAGCTCACAATAATAAATCTCTAATAGACCTTAATATTAATAATTTTGAAGAAACTTGTTATCATTTTTGGACGCGTGAACAAATTCGGGATTAGAGTAAAAGCCTGAATTTTTTTTTTAAATTCAAGATAAAATTAATATTTAACTTAAAGTTAGGATTTTTTTAGGAAATTAGCCTTTCATTAAAAATTTGTATCGGGGGAGCGAGAAAGGTATGGTGGTAGAGAAAGTGGGTGCGGAAAGCATAGAAAATGAGGTAATGGAAATTACCACCCTAACCTCTATGATAAATAACTGAAAGTGGGGCAAAAGTCCCACGTCCATATTATACATAAAGCCTGATTTTAAATATATTGCAGGTCCTTTTCATTTTATAAAGTCCAATTTTAAAACGATCAAAATAGCTTTATTTTGATAGTCACTTTCTCAACCACGTTCGATTCCATTAGCAGGCATTTTGACTGAAAAAAGGAAGATGAGAAAACTAAAGAAAAACATAGGAACCAAATATCCTATCGTTTCGCGAAATATGTAACGTTTTCAGAAAGTTACTGTCAAGAAAAATAATATAATTTTTCAATATTCGGCTGAAATCTTAAAAAGACCCGGAAAATACTTTCCTCTATTTGGTATGGAATAGATTTTCCTCTATGCACTACTTTTAATATTTTTTATTTTTTTAAAATTGTTTTTTAATTATTTTTAATTACCTTTTTTCTTTTATTTTTTTTTTTTACCTTCTTCTTCTGCCGAAGGCCAGCCTTTGCAATGGCCGGCAACCGACCATGGTGAAAAAGTAAAAAAAAAAAAAGAACAAATAATTAAAAATTAGAATTTTAATAAAAATTATTAAAATAATTAAAATGAATGGTGAAACAAAAAGGGAAAATAGTTTCCTCTTTTCAAAAAAGAGAAAAATATTTTTCCTCACTTTTGAAAGTGCTTTTTCGGTTGAGGGAAAATATTTTCCTTGAGCAGTTTATTTTCCATAAATCGAACATCGGAAAATCTAGAAAACATTTTTCTAGAAGTTGTTTTATGCGAAATAAATGAAGCTTAAAAGCATCATTTTCATTTTACCCTCACTAGCTTTATTGTTTATCTACTGAAGTTGATGCGGAAATTTAAGTTTTCTTGATTTTAGATCCTTTCTATGTAGAACATGGACATTAAGATGCTGCCCCATTAGAATGTATATAAAGCAAAATAATTCTACAGCATGATATTAATTGTCGTTTTCTCTTGCACCCAGGTAACGTGTGCATTTTTCTTATGGATACTGATTTTCTTATTATTAGCTTTTTGGTGTCCTTAAAAATGATGAATTTTCGTAAAATAAACTTAAAATACACCATTAACTACGATTATTTCAATAGTGCTGTTTAGTTTTTTTTATCTCAGTCCAAAACAAACTATCTTTTATTATTTTACATTTTTCTTCTAAGCTATTACATGGTTCTCTTCCCTACAATTAATATGATAAAAAAATATTAATTAAACCTTTAAATCAATCACGTTGAATATTTCACCCCCTCCACTAAAATTCTAGCTCTATCACTGAGTACTATCCATAAGGAAAATTGTCCAAGAAATCCCAAGACTATTGCACTTTTGCTAATTCAGTTTTAAAACTTTTAATTTTTTCGATTGAGTTCTAAACATTTTTACATTTTGCCAATTGAGTCCATTCGGCCAATTTTGATCGCTAACATAGATGCCAACCATCCTATGTGGCCTAGCCAACTAACATTGAATTTTTTAAATAATATTTTACTGCATTTTCGAATTTATTTATTATGTTTTTCTTTTTTCTTTTTCTTTTCTTTCTTGTTTTTCTTCCATTGGCAAGGGCCAGTGAGGTCGACCTCGCCTTTGGTTAGTTGTCGACCATCACTGAGGCATGGCGACCAGCTAGATGAAGAAGGGAAGAAAAAATAAATAAATAAAAGATTAAATAAATTTGAAAAAATATTAAAATCTTATTAAAAATTATCCATGTCAACACCTGTTGCACCATGTATGATGGCCAACATCCATGTTAGCAATTTTCTGCCAAAATTGACCAGATTGACTCAATTGGCAAAACGTAAAAAGATTTAATACTCAACTAGCAAAATTGAAAGATTTAAAACTGGATTGAAAAAAGTACAATATGTTTGGGACTTGTTAGATAACTTTCCCATTGTCCATAAGTACTTTATCACCTTCCACAGGTTAATAGTTTTTGATATCCATCTAAAGAAAATAATTAGTTTTGAGACTTTCATTAAAAAAAAAAAAGAGGTTAATACCAGTAAAATCCCAAACTAGTACATTACATAACACATTTACTCTAATCTCACAAAAAACCCCAAACTGGTACCCCTGATCCAAAATTACCATCCTTTGAAATGCATATTTGTCAACACATGAATTTTTATATCAAATCTATCACGCTCCATGATAGATCCGTATAGTAATTATTTGCCACATGTATTGACAAATATGCTATTGAATGGAATGCCAATGAAAGGCAGAATTTGGAAAGGAGTACCCATTTGAATTTTTTCGTAAGACGAAAATTAGATTTGGGTAATTGTATTGTGGGATATCAGTTTGGAATTTTTTATAAGCAAAAATTAGTTTTGGATAAATGTGCTATTGGGGTACCAAATTAAAATTTTTAGTGAGATGAAAATTAGTTTTTGGGGTACCTTACCAAAAAAAAACATTAGTTTTTGGGATACCAATTTGGAATTTCTAATAGTATTAATTGGGAAGCTAAACTAAGCAAAACCCAAGTGAGAGATCACCAAAAAGAAAACAAACATCAATTTTCGTTTGGTTTACAGATTTTCCAGTTCGATTTTTTTTCTTTCTTTCCTTTTTTTCTTTTTGAAATCTTTAAAAACATCGATGTGGTATACCATGACAGAAAGGCCCTTAGCTTGCATTACGATTCACCGGGTATCAATATGACTTTGTTTTGTTGATAGACCTTTTGCAATAACATTCAAATATGAAAAATTCATTTGTTTTCTCTTGCATCTAGTTATTATGTGAATATTAAATCCGGGGGTCACAAAAAGAAAAGAATACGGCTGCAACTTTTTGCGGCCAATGTTAATTTTTAATTTGTCCTGACATCGCTAGACATTTATGCATTAATTTATTGCCCCACATTTCTCTTTTCTTTTCTTTTTTTTAATAACACGGGGTATTCAAATATTGCGGTTTGACTAGTTCCTACGGATACAAACAATTCCATACCGTCCTCTCTCTTTGTTATTTTATTATTTAATTGTAACTCATTTGTACTTAAAAAACATTTTTTTTATCTTAGTATAACAACACAATTTACAATTTTTATTATATTAATCAGTAGACAGAAGTTTCTATAAATTATATTTATCCATTTCAAAGACAGTATAACCTTACACCATCTGGGCGAGGTCAGATGGGGGAAGTCGATCTCAAAGACAGACTCGAAAGCCAAGAGTGACTCCACGGTGATGTCGTTCACGCAAGGTTTCGTCAATTGGGAGGAGACTCCGACCGTACATGTGTTTACAGCCGACATTCTTGGATTGAGCAAAGAGGAGGTGGAAAGGTCGAGCAGAGAAGGATTCTTCGGATCAAAGGAGAGAGAGCCGGGAGAGACACAACAGAGTGGCCCTGGAAGATGCACGTTTGACTTCTGCTCGTTACGGTGCCGGAGGAGGAGGTAAGGAGGGCTACGCGTGGTCATCCACGGCCTGTCGAACAAGAAAAAAAAAGGCAGTGGCTGATGATCCATTATCCACTTTTTTTTTTTTTTTTTTGACTTGTCCTTGTTCTTTTCCTCCATAGTAATGAAAATGCAACAATGCAAACGATTTTCCTTCTCAAGTTTCATTTCCATTCAGTTTCATTCTAATTCACCAAACATTGGCAAGAAAGAGAATGGGAAATTTGCCCAAAAAGTCCTAAATTTATTGTATGGCAGTCAATTCAGTTCTAAACCTTTTAAAAAGTTGTTAGTTCGTTTCTAAATCTTTCAATTGTACCAATTTAGTCTTAAACTTATTAACTATTTACTAATTTAATCCTAAATCGTTTAACGAATTGTTAATTTAGTCATTTCGGCTAATTTTGACTGGAAATCGCTGACGTGATGCAGACATGGATAATTTTTTTATTTTTATTGGTTATTTTATTTTTAAAAACTTGTCAATTCAGTCCTAAACTTTCTAATTATACCAATTTAGTCCTAAACTTATTGACTATTTGTCAATTTAGTCATAAACCTTTTAACAAATTGCTAATTTAGTCATTTCAGCTAATTTTTTCCGGAAATCACTGACGTGGATAATTTTTTTATTTAAAAAAATTCAAACTTTTTATTGATTAATTTATTTTTATTCGAATTTTGTCTAGCGACCCCTGCTGGCCCTTGGGCGAGGGCATCGCCAGCCCTCGCCCAAGCCCTCGCCAACCACAGCAACGGCGGGCAAGGATTGCGACGCCCTCACTGTGGTCGGCGAGGGCTCACGATGCCCTCACTCAGATCTGGCAAGGGCCGCGACGCCCTCACCCACGGCTAGCGAGGGTTTTGCAGCCCTTACCTTGGGGTCGGCGGGGGTCGCCGACCCTTGACTAGTGGCCGACCACCTCCGCTAGCCCTTGACCGGCGACTCGCCGGCTCAACCAAGAAGAAAGGAAAAAAAAAAAGAAAAGAAAAGAATAAAAAATAAAATAATCAATAAAAAATAATTTTTTTAAAAAAAAAATTATCCACATTAACGCTATGTAGGACAGCCAATGCCGACTAAACCATCACGTCAGCAATTTTCGACCAAAATTAGCCAGAAAGACTAAATTGACAATTCATTAAAAGATTTGGAATTGAATTAACAAATAATCAATAGGTTAATAGACTAAATTGGCATAATCGAAAGGTTGAAAACTAAATTGACAACTTTTTAAAAGGTTTAGAACTAAATTGGCAAAATTAAAAGGTTTAAAACTAAATTAGCCACCGTACAATAGGTTTATGACTTTTTGGACAATTTGCTTGAAAGATAATCATGATCATAATTTCATTCAGCGGGTTTTACTCCCGATAACCAAACAAGCCCTTTAATGATACAGAACTCTTTGCATCAGGGTAAATTTTGAAATGGTAAACAAACGGATACCGTAATTGTCAAAGATATCCAAGATCCGTGTATTTCTACTATAATTTGAAAGCTTGGGAGGAACTTCGAGGAACAAATTTTTTATTAAACCAGCCATATTTTATGGTGTGGCGACTCTCTCTCTCTCTCTCTCTGCCCACTGGCCTGTGAAAACCTACCCAAAAGTTCCATCTCCGTATGGTATTTCATAAACCATTGACCTAAAACGCCAGTTCCATCGAGTCCTCCTAGGCTGCCACATAATGCTGAAGCTTCTTCCCTTATAACAGGCGAGAAGCTGCTGATGATTACATACTTATTCTTGTCCCCCCAGCACAAACCAATGAGATCTTCCAGTCGCCAACTTTCATTCAGATTTCATCCGTTCTGAATTCCATGTAGCCGCAAGCCAAACTTAACCTGGCAAGCTCTTCCTTTCATAGAACACCTTTCCCTCACAAGCTCAACGCACAATTCCCACTCTGAACCTGGACGCTAGAATTCCCTGCTCTCCATTCACTCTCTCGACTCACATTTATTCATGGAGTCGAATTACAAACGATTCTGCCAAAAACAGCAGGCACTCGGAAATGATTGGATTCGGATAAGCCATATTAGGTTAAAAGTGAGAAGTGCACCTAGGATCAATAGAATTGTGCATTGATGTGCCGTACCGATGCAAATTGCTCAAGCCGAACAAAAGTTACCTAAAACAACCTACTTTCGATCTTAAACCAAGATGAAGTAAGATGCCAAAATCAATAACCACTTACAATCATTACAAGATCCTTTCTAACCAGCTCGTCCTCTCAGCCATCCGTGTTTTGATATAAATGTCACTTTTGGTAGTTATTGTGAGGATGCTTTCATTTGAGTAGAGGGGCATCCATGTCATCTCGGGTGTGTCGTATGCATTACATCGGCAAGAAAACAATTGAATGTTCTCAATACAAATGTAAGTTCCAGGACAATGGAACCGATAATTTCGAGTTCTCCAACTGTAATAAACCCATGCATTCTGGGCTAGTTTAAAGACTAAAATCTGTACAGTGTTGCCTCTCAGATTAATCTGAACCCAAGAAACAACATCATTCCATGAAGAAGAGTCTGTATGAAACATACAAGGCTCATGAGTCTTTCTCCACGGGTGATGAGTAAAAGATCATTGGAAAATAGGTGCATTTCTTAACTACCCACTGAGCTTGAGCAAAAGAGGTGCACTTCTTACAGTCAAATGAATTGTAAATTTGGGAACTATAGACACCTGTTTATGATGAGAAACCTCAGGAGAAAATTATTACCTCAACTGAGCATGTCTTGCACTAAAAGCAATATTTGTATCTACATCTCCTGCATGACATGCCAGACAACCAGCTGTATGGGCGGTTCGTTCACATGTGAGAGCTACCAACTTTTCCCCTGATATTGTGCTTTTGTATACCGTCTAAGAATTGGAGATGCCTTTGACACAAGAAAATTCCTGGCAGTGCCTCCAGATTTTCCAGATATCTTTGGAGTTAGATCATTCCAAATTTACAGGAAACGACTAAGTCGCCAGTTGAATGAGAGACTGGACAGAAAGATGGATTGGTGAGGGAGAGAAGAATATGAAGGATCTGATGACCTGTGAGGTCGTACAAGGGTGCTTGTTCATGGCACTTGGTTTGACAGATAAAAGGACTCAAAAAACTTTTGGTGCCAAATTTCAAATTGCAGCTCCAGCAATTTTGGCACCAGTTTGCCAACTCAATTCTCAGTGGACTTCAATGATGTCACCCCCCACAGCTGTATGGTTTTGATTGTGTCTGAAGAGCCATGTGAAAAATTAATGTCCACTCCAGGAGCACAGGACATCAACTGTTTATTGAACGTTCCATCACAAGCTTTGATGCATCCTGTACTTGCTGTGTGCTTTCTGCCTCGCATTCACTAACATGCAGCACTTCCAAGGAGGTTAACCTCATGAGGCCTTCAATATCAGAAATCATCCTGCATCTTTGGACAACTAGGACATTCAACATCTTCAAGTTTGATATATCGGGCAATCCACCAAGTGAATCACAGTCTGACAAAATCAAACTTCGTAAATTTGTTAATTGGCCAAGCCCATTGAGATTGCACATTTCACAGTGCATTATATTCAAGATTTCAAGAGCAGTTAGTCCTTGGAGCCCCTTAATCTCTTCTACTGCAGATTGGACGAGATTTAGTTCTGCAAGTTTGCTCAGATGGTGAACTGCTGGCAATTGTCTCAAAGACGAACAACATCGAATAGACAAAACGGACAATGATGAGGGAAGTTCCGGCACATTTTCAAGATTCACACCAGATAGAACTAGCTTCTTAAGATGTGTACATGACAGGGAACCATGCCCAAGTTGCACATCTTTTTTTTTTTGGTCAATCCCAAGTTGCAGTTCACTAACTCGAGAGTGAGACAACTCTAACATCTTCAGTTTCGGAAGTACTATGCGTGCAACTAAGAAATCACTCGATCTGGATTTTGGCTCCATCCGTGTTAAGGGACATATGAGCTCCATAGGATCTTTATCACTCAGACATATCTCCTCCAACTTCACTAAATCCTTAAGATTTGGCAAGGCCTCCATCCTTTTAGAACTCACACGTAGACAAGTTAAACTGGAGGGAAGCTCTGGCAGCGCTTGAATCTCGTTGCACCGAAGTAAATCAAGAGTCTGAAGACAAGAAAGACTTCCAATTTCTGAAGGAATGCTAGAAATACTGGAATGTCCCAATCTCAGTATCTTCAGACGATCTAGACTCTTAATAGCAGTCGGAATGGCTCCCTTCAAACTCCTACAATGGGAAGCATGTAACTGTTCAAGGTTGACCAAATTTCCAATTTCTCTAGGCAATTCCCTAATGAAGCAAGAATCCATCTTTAACACTTTTAAACGCCCCAAGCAAGTAATTGAATTGGGCAATTCAGAAATGCCTGTCCCTGTTATATCCAACTCCTCTAATGAGTTTCTTAAATTCCAAATTGAATCAGGAAGTTTTCCTATCCAACGACAATCCTTTATAGACAGGATCCGAAGTTTCGCCAGCTTTTCAACTGAGGCAGGGATTCGAGTAATTTTTGCATTTTCCAGTGAGAGTACTGAAAGAGCTGTCAAGCCACGAACTGAATCAGGCAGGTGACTTAACTGGAGACAGTTGGAAGCACTAAAAATCTCAAGTTTCTCCATGTAACCCATCGACATAGGAATTTCTTGTACCGAAGTCCCATCAATAAAGAGCTCCTTAAGAGCTTTCATGTGACCCAGTTCAATTGGCAACATATTGAGTTCATCACAGAACCTCAAATTTAAGGTAGTTAAGCGTCTTAGATGACGGATGGAAGGATCTACTTTCATTAGTCGAGAACATCGTTCGAGAATCAATACCTCCAAGTCTGGGAAAGTGGACAAGTCTGGACTTATCAATAGGTCAGCACAACCAGTAAGATTCAAGACTTTCAACTGTGGCATCTGCAAAAATAGCACAGAAACATTAATTCGTACACTGAACAAATCTTTAGAGGAAATAAAGTCTAGAGCTCTGTTTGTTTTGAAGAAAAACAATTTCTGAAAATATGTTTTCCATACAATCCTGGCATAGTTTAGGCAGATTTCTAATGGAAAATGTATTCATGGTAAAAGAAGATGCTTATCTAGATTCTAAAAAATGACTTACCCTTTCGACAACCAGAAAATCATTCCCCCTAACTCACTCAACCTAGGAATTCCAGCACCACCATTGTCCACACACCCTCTAATTATTGTTGGCAGGCAACCGATTATTTCCTTAAGTATTTCAAGAGTAACATTCAGTTCTGTACATGCCATATGCCGGAAAGTGTCATGTCTTAAATCAGTCTTCATAAAAAGCTTTCTGGTGAAAACTTATTCATCAGGGAAACAGTTTAATGAAATAAACAAAGCTTAACCTACCTTGATTTTTCTCCAACCTCCCCAGTCTTCAGTGACTTTGCTCCATGAAAGATCAAGAATGACTAATTTCTCGACATGAAAATTAGTAGCTTCAAAGTCTCTAGGGCATCCTTGCCATTGAAGCCACTTTAAATTTGGAAAAACATTGGCAAAATCACCAACAACTTTTGCACAATCCAAGATAAGAAACCTTATGTTTGGCATGCTCTTAAAATCTCCCGCGTCAAAGTTGAGGTGGTCTGTCCCCTATAATGGAAAAAGTTTTAAGTGGAGAAAAAATGAGAAAGAGCTAAATAAGTCAACGTTAAAGAGTGAGGACAATTTCTCAACACTCCAAGGCTCGAGAACAGGGTAAGGCACGCATTCCGCCATAGAATTACACAAGTTACTGTACCTTCTCTGTTTTCCGGGCCAATTCCAAATTGCATAACCTGCCTCGCATTCCTGGATCTAGATCATCCTCTTTTCGTATGATTTGTTGGCCAAACTCCCTTAACAGCCTGTGCATCCCTAGTTCACGATTTTTTCCAATTTTTACCAGGGACATGACATGGAGCACATCAACTCCATCGAAGGGGGGAAATTTGGGATTATGCCACATAAATGAAGCAATTCGACCATCCATATCAGCAGGGAGGCATGCGATATCAAGAAATATCTCCTTTTGCCCTTTGCTCAATTCTTGATAACTAACCATCAAAATCTTTTCAATATCCTGGCCAGATTGCAAAATTAGCCCCTCAAGTGCAGTCCATTCTTCTACTACTTTTCTGGACAAGAGTGAACCAATTACTTCGATAAGTAATGGGATCCCATTCACAGAGTTGACTATACCTGTTGCAATTTCATCAAAATCTGGAATTGGAAGATTTCTTCGCAGTGCATGCTTTCTGAAAAGCTCGAGAGCTTGATCATTATTCACCACTTTGATACCGTAAACATGAGCCAACCCTCGAGGTATGAATTCTGGAAGAACAGATTCGATACTAGTGGTGACAATTATCCTAGATCCATAACCAAACCAATCAAGCTTCTCTCCAACAATTTCGTGGAGATGCAACCGTACCTCCACATCATCAAGAACAATTAGGACTTTCATATTCCGCAATATTCCTTTAAAAAAGTCGATTCCTTTCGCAACTTGATCAACCTCGTATTCTCGGTTTAGGATATCAGACATCAACTTGCTTTGCAAACGCCGAACACCTCCAAGTTGTTTCGCTGTTGCCCCAATATCTGCAAGGAAACTACAACCGTCGAAATGAGAGGAAATTTGCTCATAAATGACCTTGGCAAGAGTCGTCTTGCCGACCCCACCCTCCCCCCAGATTCCAACTATTCGTACATCACTGACTTCTAAATCAAGTAACTCCATCATGTCCTCCACTTGTTTGTCAAATCCCACGGGTTCTTTTGCTTCATCTTTCTTTAGAACCTCCTGCAAGAGCAAATAAATTGTAAACAAGAAAGCTGCTGCGGGAAATGAAAAAGTGTAACAATTGGATTTAGTTTTCCTTTTATATCTTGCTGAGCCTCAGAAACAACACAGAAAACCCACCAATCATATCCAAGTAAGTGATCCCACCTATGTTGATACAACACTTGGACTGTTCAACAAGTTAGGATATAGCATTAAATGGAAGGCAATCAACCTTCGGATGATATACTCCGTTTGCAATAATGTCCCAATCTCTCTAGAGATACAAAATTCATCAAAAATGATGGCTGATTACTTCCATAACTGGACTTTTAAGGTGAGGTTGTTTGCCATGCCATGCATACTATATATAAGACTAGCATGTATAGTCTTACATCTCATACTTAAGGTGAACTCTAGCAAGGAAATATATTCAAGCAGTTTCTGTTGTCAACTACTACTGATAAGTAGAAAGTGAGAGTCACATATGAGTTTATTCACATGCACACGGTTTACCTTCAGCTTGACCATGATTGCTTCAGCGAGTTTTCTCATGTCGTCAGTCGAGCTGCCACAGAAGTAGACCGTTTCAGTTAGAAAAGAAAGGGCACTGAGTTTAACAGTTGGGCTGATACTATATGACAAAAGCAATAACCACTCCTATTGAACTGCGGAGCAACCATTTGAAGTTTATTTCTACTTAAAGCGCAACATCAAAAAAACGAAGCGATCAGTTGTTTCTATTTGGCGTTTAGCGTCGCTATACTAGTACACGATTTATGAGTTGCAAACCCTCCTGTGATAAAGTCTCGGCCTTTTACCTGCTACTATATCGCGTGACCCATCCAGGTGATGAAGCAACCTGTTTAAGAGCATCTTCCCAGGCGCTTACTTCCTTGGACCAGTATCTCTTCTCGAGTATCGATAGGGCATCGTGGTAAAGAGGGGTTTCAAGCATAACATCACGAGGTTCCACGTCGAAGAATATGGGGATGATCGTTTTCCGATCACCCGATTTGGCCTTGCTGTCCACCATTGCCGCAAGCTCCCGGAGAAACCCCGCGCTGGAAGTGTAGTCTGCGGAGAAGACGGGGATGCAGATCTTGGCCCCGTCGATTGCTCTCAGAATCTCCTTGCCTCTTTCTTCACCGAATCCAAGTAGACCATTGTCTATGGAGAAGCGGATCCCGGCATCAACCAAGCTCGGGTACAGGAATTTGGTCAAAAAAAGGTACCCGACGCCTCCACCGAAACACAGGAACACATCGTAGCAGTCGGTATCCGAGGCGGCGTCGTCTCCGCCCATCGGTGGTGCTGCATCTGTTGAGTACTTCCCCTTCTCCGTCATTGCAAGGATCAGAACGAGGAGGATGGCAAGCGCGCTCTGGGATTTGCCCGAATCGCCTCTTGTTTTTTTGCAAAGTCAAAATCTTTTGAGATATTTCCCTTCGTGATCGAATCCTCGATCTACACATAGCCAGTCTGTCTCACTTGTTCAAGTTGGTGCGTGGCCCCCGCTGACATCCATGTGACGTCCGACGTGGAAAACAAAACTTATTGATTTTATCAAAATAAAAAAAGGAGGGGAATCTGGAGAAATAGAAAGGAATAGGCCAAGTGAAACAGAGAGAGAGAGAGAGGGAGGAAGCAACTTTGGTGGAACGCTTGGAAGCTATAGTCAAGGCCCCAGCAGTGCCGCTGCCGGCGCCCTCACAGTCGCCTCCATCGTCGCAAGCACACACACTCTCTATCTCTTTGCTGTGCTCGAATCTAGCACTGCATGGATCATATCGAATTTCTCTCTCTCTCTTTGAAATTAAATAAATCATTCTTATTCGCTCTAAATATTCAAGATGATTTTCATTATATATCAAAATCTTCTTTTATCTCATAAAATTTGTGAACGTATGATAAACAGGAAACGGGAGACATTAGCCTTAACACAAGATTTTACAAGTTTGGAAGAGCTTCTTCTTCTTCTTTTTTTTAAATGAAACTCTTAGTTTTCATTGACTAAATGTAAAAATACAAGGTGGCAACATCTTTCAATAGTAAATCTCTTTTGTTGGTGATGCGTTCTAAAATAGATTTTGTAGGAAAAACTTAACCGTTGGTTATGTCTTGAGTTGCCTCATAAAACACTTCATAAGTTTTTGATCCATAGCCACATTTTAGGAAAAATGACATAAATTATCCATAAAACTTTAATTCAATGTACAATATCATTTCTGAACTTTTAACTTGTTCAATGCGGTTTTTAACTTTTGGTAAATGTTTGATCTAATCCATATATTATACAAAAATATGTAATTTTATCCTTCCATTAATTCAAGTTAACGAAATTTGTTTATTTGGTTTCCAATCTAATCCGTATATTATACAAAAACATCTAATTTTTTCCTTCCATTAATTCAAGTTAACGGAATTTGCTCATTTGATTTTCAATTCGACAAATTCAAATGGTGGACAAAAAAAGAAAGTTACACATGAATTATCAACATAAGATATTAAACTCAAATCAAGATCTAGTAATCAATGTCATCAAATTGAACATATTAAAAAGATTATTGTATTCTAATTTAAGTTGATTATCTTACATGAACAATCACGTATGACGTTTTTTTTTTTACAATTCAAACGTACCGGATTAGAAACCAAATCAGTAAATTCCGTGAACTTAAATTAATGGAAGAATAATATTGGATGTCTTCATAAAATTTAATAACTAGATTGAACATTTATAAAAAAAAAAATTAGAGATTGCAATATACAAATTAAAAGTTAAAGGACGATATAGCACATTAGGCCAAAGTTAAGGGACCATATTGAACAAATTAAAAATTTAGAGATGACATTACACCTTAGGCCAAAGTTAATTGGTCATTTGTGTCATTTTCCCCACTTTTTACACCGAATTTTCCTATTCGATTCAAGGACCAAATTTAGCCATCTTCAATTGCATTTGAACATAAAGAAATTGCCAAAATCTTGTGGGCAACGTGTTCAGGAAAATGCTCAGAGATTGCATCATAACTTTCCAGCTTCTCCAATGGACTCCATTTACGCCTTCTGCAGAGGACCACCAGTTGTTCGCAATCTTCTTTTCAATCATTCCACAGACAGATATTGGTATTTTGAAGCAAAACACAGCTTAACTTGGGATGGCACTCCTAAATAACTTCCTGCACCTTGTAAAAGTGGTACTCCGAGAGTTTCTTCAACATTTATCTAATTACTCTCTGGACAAGACTTAATCAAGAGAACCCCAGATTTGTTTAGGTTGATTGCTTGTGCAGATGCATAACAATATTGATTCAAAATATGCAATAGCTTCTAACATTCTCTGATAGATCTCTCAAGGAAGAAGATCAAGCCATTGACAAACAATAAATGGGACAAAACAGGGCAATCCGAGGTCAATTTTATTACTCTGAGCCAACCTATGATTAAGATTGATAGGGATTCTGCAACTAGAATAAACGGTTGAGTAGACAATGGATCACCTTGTCGTAAACCTCGCAATATTGAAATACGGGAGTAGTCCTCCATTTAACTCAACACCGAAAGAAACACCAGTCACGGAATGCGTGATCCAGTAGAACCATATAGAGCATAATCCTAGCTTTCATCAAATAAGCCCTTGCAAAGTCCCACTCCACATGACCATAGGCCTTGTGTCTAATTTCGAGCACAGCAACAAATTTCATTTTCCTTCACCTTCTTCGTAAATGATGCAACGCTTCTTGCACAACAAAAAATTATTTTGAATTTCATGCCCCGGAACAAAGGCGCCTTACACCGATAAATCAATTGAGGCATTAATGGTTTTTTATCGGTCAGCTAATATTTTTGCTATCACTTTATAAGCAAAATTGCAGAGGCTAATTTGGCGATATTGAGTTATGCATTCCACGGTGGCACTATGACAACTAATGTGATATGGGTTTGGTTCAATCTGAGATATCAAACTGCCCATGTGAAAATAACTCTTAGTCTCCCGATTTCTTCGGTAGAACAATCCATTCATTCCGTCGGGTGCTTTTGTCGCTCCAATCCCAAATATCGGATCTCTTCCATCAACAAAGGTCCGATGAGTCCCGCATTCATCTCAATCGATACCACCCGAGGGCATTGATCTATAATTGCGTCAAAATTTCTGTAACCCTATGTCGAGAACAAATCACTGAAGAACTCGGTTATTATTTCTTTTGGTCGTTCAGGCATAGCACACCAAGTCCCTTCAGTGTCTTGTGATAGAGGAATCTTCAGATAGCTCAAGCATGGAAGAATTTGCTGCAGTGATCACTCAATTTCAGCTATCAAAACCTAGACCTCAAATGCCAATACTGCTCCTCTTGCCTCCGAAGCAGGTCGATTCTTGCTTGAATAGATTTCGGTCTTGCCCTATCAAGCTGGCCTACTCTGTTGCTTATCAACTGAGAAAGCTGTTTTTGTAAGCTTTCCATCTCCTTCCTAGCATTCTTGAACTTCTTCTTACTCTAGGATGTCAGCGCCAAGGAGACTCTTGTAATTTATCACGGATGTCGTTGGAAGAATCAGTAGTATCACTCCGTTTCTTTGCTATCAAGCCTGGACACTCATCATGTTCCTGCCATAACTCTTCAAACTGAAACTGCTCTTTCCTCCTGGTTGTTTCCATAGAGCGAGTTAGTTAGAGGGCTATGATTGGAGCCCACTGTAGGAAGAGCTCGGATTTCAGCGTTTGGGAAGGAGGTTTTCCTTTTCTACGTTCACCACTGCCCGATTGATTCATTCTCGAATATTTGCCAACCCATCCCTATTATTCGACCAACCGAAGCAGCATACCTCACTCTCCAAGTCCATTACTGACAATTATCTGAGAACTGTCTGACAATATATCCAGACGAAAGTTTGTGCATCTCTCCTCCCTTTCTTCTCCCTTTGATACAGCACTTCTTGAAAATCTCCCGCCACGGCCTAGGCTGGGTTTGAAGGTGCATTTGAGTTCTCCATATGATGCCGCAGATGCAGACAATTCTGGCGATCCATGGGTGCATGAGGTAACTTTGATCTGAATGCATTTCTTCTGTCATTTTTGTCTATCAGCACATCTATGTACTAATCATCAAAAGACCCGCTTATGACTTATCAGGGTTTAGGACTAGGACTAGCCTTGTTACGAGCACTATCCGATGCCAGGACTCGTACTTCCGCATCCACATGTCCATTCCACAACACGCGCAGCCCTGCTGGTAATCCTCTCGAGTCACAAATGAACATGTGCTTAGTTCAACCCTAACTAGTGAACATTGCACCTTGAAAGCCTCCGGTCCGTGATATGTAGAGGTGCAAACCAAAGAGAGGGCAGAGAAAGACGAGATGGAGGGTTATTGGGGGATTAGAATTCAACATAGTCTCGGAGAAATGCTACCTCTGCAAAGCAATGAACAGATAACATGCTGTGAAATAACACCGAAGAAAATCAACATGTAAAAAGAAAAGGCCAAAAAAAATGATTGTCTGATTTGACGAAGATTGCGGCAATAGCAAACAAATCAACTCTCGCCGTACACAACTTTCGATGAGAATTCAGCATTTACGACGCAAAAGCCCACTGAGAACACTCCCCACATAGTCTCGGAGAAATGCTTCCACAACCTACTTTTAGTTCGCTCGTTCGCACACATTAAAACCTAACATCAATTCTTTCCGCGCTGCATCTGAAGGAAAGCATCCAACACATTAAGTCCTTTTTTTTTCCTGATCTCAACACTCGCTCTTGCTCATCAATTCGAAATAACAAGAAACGAACATCGCCATGGTCCAAATGCCCTCTTGCCCCCAAAAGCATCTCCACTACATTTGCGCTCCGCCAATACCTTCTTCCACCACACTTCTTCAGAATGAAGCGCCGAACAACTCCGTGCCACACTCCAATTCCAACCGTACCTGTCGATACGCCACTATAAAACCCAAAAAAAATAAAAAAAACAAAGCTCCGCTCCATTTCCCGACCGCCCGCGTCACCGGCAGTACGAGATTTCTCCTGGGGGTTTTCGGTGATCGGAACCCCCAGATTGCGACATGCTGAGCTTGGCGTAGAGAGAGAGAGAGAGAGAACGGACCTGGCGGCGGCAGTGAGAGGTTCGTCGTTTAAGGGACCGGAGGCGAGCAGCGGAGGGCGACGGTGCGCAGGGAGGTTGGACGGCTGCGATGCGAATAACGAGCCAAATCATGGAGGTCGTTATAAAGAGCTAATATTTTATCAGGCAAGTAAACTAAAAAACAATATACAAATTTTGCTTATGGAATAAATCTACTCGCTAAAGGTAAAAAGACGTTAGGGAAAATGAAAGTGAGGTAACTCCGGCATAAGCTATAGATTGGCACAGTCGGCACATTCATTGACGCAGCTAAATGCGAGTGCCGGAGATGTTCTCGACGAATTGTTCGCGATTAAATGAATCTACTGCTAGCAAGGTTTACTTGCGCAGTTATTTCGACCCCGTGGAGCTTCCATGCACATATCCGTCGCTCTGAGCAGAGCCAAAAGCCAACTACAGTCACTCAGACAATTTGGAGGAGTTTGCGCGGCCAAAGGCTGTCATGACAGACAGTGTTCTCGGCGGCCAAAGGCTGTTGCTCGCAGGGAACGCAAAAATATTTAGGGTGTCTCCGAGGCCAAAAGTCTCTTAATGATGGACAGATGGTAATATTCAAGATGTTCCAATATTTTCGCCATAATCGAAATCCATATCAAACAACATATTCGAAAGGATACCTGAAAGCACTCTGCATTTCCTCTCTCCTACAAGAAGAGTTCCCATGTCTTTTCACTTTCTCTATATATAGTTATCATCTACATGTACAGTCCTCATTAGAGCAGAAGTCTAAGATGACAAGATGACCCTATGAAGTATTCTAGTTCCAGTTTCATCTGGGAGGCTTCCTCAGGAAAATCATCCACGAATCACCGTTCTCGGTAGCAAAGAAAAAAAGAAACAGGGAAAATGATATCACAGAACACAAGCATGTGGGTTCTTCTCCTTACCACAAGGCCAAATGTAGTATAATAAGCTTTTATGGTGGAGAATCCTTTTTGAGAAACACGAACGAATTATTTTGGCCTGTGGAAGTGCCAACATCGTATGACCGTCGCATAATAAGCCTTCGAATAAGAGAGCTCGAGCACAGCGGATAATGCAGCACAGCAATGTTTGTTGGAAATATGCAGTGCCTGATGGAAGTTGCATAATACGGACTCGGGATCGGTGTACTGATTAGAATAGCTATGAGACAATGTTTACCCATTTGACGATCGTTGCAACACCGACACACGGGTAGGGGAAATGCGCTATTATTGCTACTTTAAAGTTACCGACATCGTCCCAGATTGAGAGTTAAAACTCTGCAACACTGCAGCCGCAACTCCCCTGTCAATCTATTAAGCCTCAGCCCAAAAAGGAAGGAGCAGTATGCGACTCCACGCATCCGCACTCAAGTCCCATCAGCTTATCTTCTCAACGTGCATCCCCCGGACTTCAACGCTACTAATCTCCCATTCAAACAAAAGAGCCAGCCAATCTATCCTCCTCCACCAAGTAGTCTTTGCCCAATCGTCATTCTGATATTGAGTATCCATGCCGGCCCACCCGGTATATTGCTAGTAAATCTGTCCCAACCTACTTCTGAATGACAAAAACGAGAGAACAATAGAGAAATTAAAATGCCAAGAATGTTTCATGATTTCGTGCACAAAGCTCTGGCAAATTGAATTATCTAATATCAATGTTTCTTCTGTTAGTTTTATGTTGGATTCTGTGCTCCAGTTACCGTTTATGCATTTTCGCTAAAAGAATAAAAAAAATTAAAAGAATTGAGAAATTATAATCAAAAGCTAGTAAAAGATTTCATAGTTTATGACCAAAAAAGAAAAGATTTCATAGCACAAACTTGCCTGTCCAAGCTCGCAAGGTCAGGCCTTCCAACAGAGAAGTTCCAAGCCCACGAGGTGGAGAGGACACTACACAGAAATTTGATGGCAGGAACTGTCTTAGCCAAAAGAGAAAAAGACCGACCGGTGCTTCATGGAGTTGTACAGATGTTCGAGTCGAGGACAGCAGAAAGTAGCAATATGCATCTTTCAGAAAAGCCTCCAACTTTTTATTGAAGATAGACGGGATATCTTTTGATGCAGTAAGATCTTCACTCATAAGTCGGAATCATAACTACCGACTATTTGTTCTTCTGGGAAATTTTTCCCATCGATTTCGAATGTACGATTTGTTCGATCTGGTAATCCGGTCAATGAAAGGCAGTTGAATAAAGTGAGCCTTCTAAAACGAGGCAAAATTTCCAGTCCATCAAGTGCTCGCACATTGCAGTTGGATATTTTCAGAAGTTCCAATCGCCCCAAATCTCCAAGAGTGACAGTCTCTGCAGTCTCTGCCAAGTGACAGTGTTTGAGTTCTAATTCAGATAGTCCTCTCACCGTAGAAAATTGTGAATCATCAATCTTGCAGTGCTGAAGGCACAATACTGATAGGCTAGAGGGTAGCTGTCGGAGGTCAAGCAAGTTTGGGTAGTGCAAAACAAGTTTTCTAAGTTGAAGTTTATTAAAATGTTCAGGTAGCGTGGTAATCTTTGAGAGGCACAACTCCAAGATTTCTAGATACGCTAGTCTTGTTAACCATGCAATTTGTGGTGGCTTAGAGGAAGAATTCTGCATTGGATCAGTAACATCACCCAAGTTATCACCCAAGCACAGCTCTTTCAAGTTTCTCAAGTAGGAAAGGTCTGGCATCGTCCTCATTTTTTTTGATCCCCAGCGAAGAATGCTTAAACTAGATGGAAGTCTTCGCAGAGTCCGAACTTGGTCACAATCACTTAGATCTAGTTGTTGGAGACAAGAGAGCAATGAAAGTGTTTCTTCATCACAAATCCTGCCATCACTCCAGGGTACGCCAGAAATCCTGGTGGATGATAATCTCAAGATCTTCAAAGAGGATAATTCACTGATATCACACTGAATCTGCCCCTTCAGATTCCTGCATTGTGAAAGATCTATCTCTTCCAGCCGTTCCAGATTTTTTATATCTTTGGGGAATTCTCTTAAGTCAGTTTTCCGCATCTTCAGCACCTTCAAATTTTTCAGATGCTTGACGGACCTGGGTAATCTAGCAATCTTGGTGCCTGATAGATCCATGACTTCCAGTGGCTCGAGATTCCCAATGGAATAAGGAAGCCGAGGTAAATTCCGACAATTTCCTAGAAGCAGGCTCTGAAGTTTCTTTAAGGATCCAATAGAATTTGGTAGCCTATGAATAGCGGCACCATCCAGTCGAAGATGCTCAAGAGATTCCAACTGACCAATAGAGTCTGATATATGAGCCAAACGTTTACATTGGCAAGCGCTCAGAATTTTTAGTTTCTCCATGGAGGCTGGTTTGAAATCAATCTCACTAATGGCAGTTCCATCAATAAGAAGTTCTTTCAAATCTTTCATATGACACAGTTCTTGCGGCAAGGCGCTGATGAATGTGCAGAACTTAAGATTTAAGGAGACTAATTTCCTTAGATTACCTATCAATGGACCAATTTGGGATAGTGCCGAACAACGTTCCAAGACTAATCTCTCTAAGTACATCGAAGCACGGAAGTCTGGAAAAGCATTCAGGTCACGACAGCTACTTAGGTTCAAAACTTTCAATTCCTTTGCCTTCTGCGAGAAAAAAGGACAGAATAGGCTCAGTTGGTGCTAGCTATTCTAATAATCCCGGGGTACATAAACAAATATGCACTTTACCTTCAGGATTTGTCCCCATTCTTGTGAACCTCCAGTGACCTTACTGCGAGATAGATCAAGAATGACCAGTTTCTCCATATGGAAAATAAGTAGTTCAGAGATGTGGCTGCACCCTTGCCAATCAAGCCACCTTAAATTTGAAAGAACATTCTCAGAACTCCCTCCTACAGTAGCCTGGTCCAATCTCAAGAACCTCAAGAGCCGTAGATGGCTAAATCCTTCACATCTAGAACACTCACTTTGTCCCTTATCAAACGTGAGACCAAGGGCTTCCACCTTACTAGGACCCTGCAAATCGAGCGAACTGAATAAGTAAAACAGGAAATGAAATATAGCCATTCACACTTCATTTTGGGAAAGAAAAATTAAGGAAAGGCGGTATCTTCAAAGACTGTTGACTGTGTTTAGGCTAAAAGATTTTATGCTTGAAAAGTATACCTCCTCTCCATTAAGCGTGGAAAGTGCATCAGTATGATTCCATAACCTACTTCGGTTTCGAGGCTCGCGGCGATCTTGCATCCTAACGGTTTCCCTACCAAACTCTCTTATTTGACTGTGCATCCATAATTCGTTGTTTTCTCTTATTTTGACCAAACTCATGTCACGGAGAATTTTGATTCGTCTTGGATCACATTCACATGCACGCCACATGTATGGGGGAATTCTCTGATCCGTTCCAATGAAAAAACATGCTATATCGAGAAATATCTCTTTCGTCTCTTCATGCAAAGAGTCATAGCTTAACTGGATCACTTTTTGAAATTTATCTTCCGGTGTCCTTGTTAAGCTATCAATTGTAGCTTCCCATGTTTGTCTTTCCCCCTCCCCCTTATCCTTATGCAAATATGAAGCTGTTACTTCAATTGCCAAAGGAATCCCTCCAACAGTGTCAACAATATCTCTGGACAGAAAATCATACTCATCCTCCTCTTCGCGAGTACTAAAAGCATGCATGCGGAAAAGTTGAAGAGCTTGACGAGGCCCCATTTCTCCAACCTCATACTTATCAGCCACTCCATCTCGGTAACCATCAAGAACGTCAATTCTTCTAACTGTCATGAGAATCCTGCTTCCTGGGCCAAACCATTTGAATTCCCTAACTAAATGCTTGATTTGGTCAAAACTATGCACATCATCAAGGAGAATGAGAACTTTCATTTCCCTAAATGAAGTTTTTATGACGTTAGTCCCTTCGTCAAGAGTTCCTAGCCTTCTACGTTCTTTCCTTAGGAGGTCTGAGATTAACTGTTCTTGCAGGTCCATGATGAGTCCATTGGATGCACCATTTTCTCCAATATTTGAAAGAAAACTACAACGTTGAAAGAGACGATGGATTTTGTTGTACACAGCCTTTGCAAGGGTAGTCTTGCCAATCCCTGGCATGCCGCATATTCCAAGTACACGTATATCTTTGTCATATACTCCGGTTGCCTGCTCATTGACATAGATGACACCAAGCTTTTTCATAACCTCCCGTACGTGGGGTTCCATGCCCACTAAACCGTCAGTCACATCTAAATTCCATGCCCACTAAACCGTCAGTCACATCTAAATCATTCTTCTTCAACCAATCTAGAATATATGAAGCAACTCTCTCTATAATTGCACCCTGACTGCCAAATGTGATGATGAAAATGAGGAATCGTGATGAGATTACAAAATATTTTACAACAGTTTTTGAAAATTACGAAGGAAATAATCCAGATAAACCGTACTAAATTGACTAACAAAGACGATGCAGTGGACAACAAAAACGGCACGGAATGTGCATTTACCTCATTATCAATTTTAGCCCCATCCAGCTAATGGTTTCAAAAACATTCTGCTTGGCAAAATTATCACAAACTTAAAGCTAATTACATTAAAAGGACAGTAAAAAGATGATTACCCATTGTTTGCATTCCGCAGATCATACCCCTTCATCTCCGTAATCTTTCGGAGAGCCTGCTTCCATTTATCAATGACCTCGCGGTCAATTCCACGGCGCTTATGCTTACGGAAGGACTTCCCAACACGTCTACGTTGGCGTTTTAAATCAGCGGGGTCAATATCATAGAAAATGGGCACGATCAGTTGAGCTTCTGCTTCGTTGCATTCAACCATTTGTGCCAATTCCATGAGACAACTCTTACTGGATGCATAATCCTTGGAGATAATGGGTATTGATATCTTGGATTGCTTTATGGATTGAACCAATGCATCAGGGATATTATCTCCAGGATCAAGCTCATTATCGTCTCTAAAGACAATGATCCTTGCATTAATCAGGCTGGTGTAGAGGCAATCTGCAAATCCCCGGCGAGTATCGGGACCTCTAAAACTCAAGAACACTTCGTAATTGTTTCTTGATGAGGGAGGCGGAGGTGGAGGCGGAAGTGGCTGCAGGGACGGCGGCGGCGGCAGTGGTGGAGACAGAGGCAGGGGCGACGGATGCGGCCGCGACGGTGGCGGGTGCTGCGATGGAGGAGGGGTTGGAGGAGGCAGTGAAGAGACCGACCCCTGTTGCAAAATGAAAAAGGCGAACTCTATCACAAAGTAGCCACTTCGTTTTAGATCAATTTCCGCAGAGTAGCAAAAGCAAAAAGTGGAGGCATAAAGGCCTTGACTAGGATGTTCTGATGAGACAATGAAGTTGCTTCAGAAAGGGGAAAAAAAAGGAAAGAATCAAGAAGAAGAGTTGACCCCATCCGATCTAGGCTCATTGATGATGTTCTTAAAAGGATATGAGATCTAGCTGATTTGAAGACCAAATCAAGATCAAGAAATGTTCCATCCAGTAAATCCTTTGATTGCAGTCCAAAGAAAAAATTTGCACTGATGATGCAGACCTAAGCATATATCATCCAAATCAACAGTCCTCCCCACACAGACATAACCCAAAAACAAACAATGAAATGCACAAACACGGGAAGCGGAACTAACCGGCCTTCTCGTATTACGTGTAAAACCCAGGCAACGCAAACAGGCCATCACCTCCTTCTCTAGCTCACTGACAGACGAAATCTGGCCTGCTCTGCAGAAGCGATTCCAGGTTATTAGCCGCGTTGACGGGAAGGACTTTCATGCGATCGAGGAATATACCATACGACAGAGAAAAAAACATTAGAAAAGACTTTGTCATTAAGTCTTTTATTTTTAATCTGACCAAAAAAAAAAAGGTCATGTTTTTTTTATCCGACCAAAATCAAAGGTCTTGTTTTGCTCGATTGGAGAATAGCGTCCATCCCTTGTCACCCCCACTCGCGCAACCAGACAAAGACACTTATCAATTCTTGCTCTTGAGAAAAAGTATCAAGGTACCTGTTGATTTTGTCAATGATTAACGCAAAACAAATTTTTAATCCGTTGATCAATCATAATTTTAAAAAATGGAATATATCATTGTCAAATATATTTAATTAGTCTTTCAAGACACTCGTTAATAAGACCTGAAAAAATTATGCAATTCCACTCACCTTTTGGTTTCGCAGCTACACATTTACCCCAAAATTTAAGTCTGCACCTTGTTCTCTTGAATTTCACTTCTACAAATGTTGACGCTCCATTTGTTTTTTTTCTTTACCTTTTTCCATTGACATGTGTGACATTTGTGGTTTTTATAAAGCTCACACGATAACTTAGAGGAGTAAATACGTGATCTTAAATAAATTTAATTTTTTTTTGCAAAATACTTGCAAATAAACTTTGGCACAAGCAAACACAATTTATGCTTGGCAAATACTTCTATCAAACAGATAAAGCGTTGAGATTCAGAAGTATGCAAGCAAATTTATGGTGTTCCAGCTCGTATTAAGTCTAGTCACTCTCCCGAATTAATATACTTGAATCAATCTGGTGTCGACTAGTAATCTTCAGGATATTACAAATAGAAGTAGATGTTGCTTTAGCTAAAAAGCTAGCAGATAAATTTATGAAGTTGCAAGCACCTTTATCGTACTTCAACACTTTCTGATCACTCATTACAATAAGCAAGAGAGAGCTTTTAGAGAGAATCACAAATACAAACGGGTGCATTTTGGGAGCACGAGAGGAATTCAAGACAATAAGAGAGCAAGATGACTTTCAGAAGTTCCTCCAAGTCCTTCAGCAAGCTCTGAATCCTTTCCTAAAGACTTCCAATCTTCAAAGTTGCCGTTGGACACTCCTCGAGGTCATCCAAGAGTCGTTGGATGTGGAATCACGATTGCCGGCATGCAGTTTGCCCGCACAATCTGCTTCTCTATGACAAAGGTGACGTTTCCCTAAATGGATTTTTCTACGTCTGTCCATCGTTTGACCATCTGGCTGTTTGCACAAAAGAAGTAAACTGCCTTGATTCAACTCCAGGCTTTCTGAGATGAGCCTCCAGACTCTAAAACTAGTCATTTGCCTCTAATTCGAATTTCTAATCAATTCAAAAGAGGTCTAGGTTTTCTTCTTCAGGTAATAGAAGCACTCTCCGCGGACGCGTCTTCCACTCTATTGATAGAAGGAGCTGTCTCTGTCACCGATTCTTCCAAGGTTTTCACGCTTCACACTGAAATGTGACTGTTTACCTACCATCCTTTAGTCATTTCAAGCTCATTGGCGATCTTAGTTCTCCTCAGTTATTTTTTCTTTGCATGGACCATTGAAGTTCCATGAACTCCTCGTTCTACTAGACTTGTTTGCCTTCTCCGCATGCTCATCTAACTTTTAGGCACCTTGACTCCCAATATCATGTTCGTCCTTGATAACAGCATAGCACTCCTGTTTCAACGACCCTATTTATGACACAATGTGCATCTATCAAACAATGAAGCGCTTCTTCTTCTTTTGTTTTTTAATGAAGCACTTCTTAGTAATATTAGTTGCGAAAACAGTCGTATCATTTTTAATTTTCTTTATACAAAAATAATCTAACATTACTAATGCATTAGTAATATTAGATTACTTTGCCATCTTCAATATAGCTTATGGAGGTTATCCAAACAATTTAAGTTAAAAATGTAACCTTCTTCAATTATTGTATAAAGAAAATTAAAAATGATACGACTATTTCCGCAACTAATATTCCTATGACCACAACTTTTACATTGAAGTTATTCTATGTGGTATAACCAGCACTGACGTGAATAACTTTTTTATAATTTTAAAATATTTTTCAACTTTTCTTTTCTTTTCTTTATTTTTTTTTCCTTTGGATTGTCTGACCCTTGCCGGCCACAAGTGAGGGCTGGCAACCATCACTAGATGTTGGCAAGGGCCTTTATGCCTTCTCTATGGCCTATGACTCTGTGAGGGCGTCGAGCGAGGGCCATGACGCCCTCACCAGCCAAAGCAAGGGCACGCGAGCCGTCGCCCAAATCTAGTCAGGGCCCTAATGCCTAGATCCGTCGAGGGCCGTGATGCCCTCGCCCAATGATGGCGAGGGTTGTTGGCCCTCGCCTATGGTCGGCCAAGGTCGGTCAACAACCAAAGGGAAAAAAAAAGTAAAGAAAAGAAAAGAAAAAAGCCAAAAAAACTTATTTAAAAATTCAAAGAATTATTAAAAAAATATCCATGTCATTGTCGCACTAGAGTCCATGTCAACAATTTCCAGCCAAAATGAAATTAATAGATTCAATTGGCACAAATGCAAAAAGTTTAGAAGTAAATCGACACAATTGAAAGGTTTAAGATTGAATTGGCATCAATGCAATAAGTTTAAGACTTTTTTAACACTTTTCCCATATATGCTTGAGAGTGAATGCTGAAGAACAAAGTGCACCAAAATAACATACACCTTCTTGTGTTTGATTGTGATACAGATTAGTCAAGTGTTAGAAAATAGCCCTTTTCTCTCCATTTCTTTCGTGGAAAATAAATAATTTGAAAAATATTTTCGTAAGATGGTAGCATATATTGCTTAAAATAATTAGTCAATAAAAAATATTTTCATCATTAATAACAATTCACGTCTAAACATCTTCGTGGACAAGAAAAATATTCTTCATTTATTCATTTTTATAACAAAAAAGATCAATTTTAAAAATTATTTTTTTCGCAAAATAAATGCTTCCCAAATAAAATTACACAACCCCGGTCCTCCGGGGCTTTGAAAGTAGTATTCACCTCCGAAGTTTCTAATATCACACACCTCTCAGACTTTGCGTAGAAACGTATGCTTTTCAGTGAATAAACCTTCAATAATAGATGACATTTGGATTTGTTTAGAATTTTATTTTCAGCGACATTATCTCAAAAATTGATTGGAAGTCAATGTTAGAGGGTGGAAGCGAGAGTTGAAAAGTCAGTTTGCCCCATGTAATGTTATTGTTAGGAGGAGTTTCATGTTCTGAACTTTATTTCTCGCAGAGAGAGAGGGGCAAGGGTAGTGGAGAAAAAGTGGGTGTGGATAGTGAAAGCAAAAAGCGTGAGGCATAAGGCCGACTGGCTTGACTAGGATGTTCTGATATGAGACAATAAAGTTGCTTTAGATTAAAAGAACAATAAAAGAAAAAGAGTTAGACCCTATTCAATCTAGGCTCATTGATGATGTCCTTAAAAGGAGATGAGATCCAGCCGACATGAAGACCAAGTCAAGGCCAAGAAATGTTCCAGCAAATCCTTAATTGCAGTCTAAAGAAAAATTCGCAGTGAAGATGCAGAGCTATGCATATAGTAGCTAAATCGACAGTCCTCACACAGACATAACACCCCCCACCGCCACCCAAAAAAAAAAAAAGAGAGAGTCATAAACACGGGAAGAGGGACCTAACTCTCAAATTTGTCATGAAAGTGCAATTGAGTCATAAAATTTACAAAAAGATTCAATCAAATCCTAAAATTTATTAAATTTGTGTAATCAAGTTATTCCGTTAATTTAGTCCAATTTGGCTTACAGAAAACGCCGACTTGGCTTTTTTAAATATTTTATATCCTATATGGCAATGACATGGCTAAAACATGAAACATAAAGTTAAAATGATATCGTTTTTGTTCAAATTTAATTTTTAATACTAAATTCATTTAAATTAAATTTAAAAAATAACCTAAATATCTATTTTAAAGGAAATGTGAGAATAGGCGTTGAGGGCTCGCTACCACCGCCCTATAATTGCCAGGAAGGTCCGATGATGGTGGGGTGCTGGCTAGCAAGGGTCGTGGAGGCCCAACTAGTTGCTAGCAAGACTCGCCAATCGCAGGCAAGGGGCCCTCGCATAGATCTAAGCAAGGATTGCCAACCCTCGCCTAGGTTTGCCTAAGGACCGCCATTGGCGAGGATCGGCCAGACCTGGATGAGGGCCTTTAGGCCCTTGCCTATAGTCGACGAGGGTCGACAGCCACTAATCTAGGCTTTGCAACCCCGCCGACCATTCCCCCCACCATCACCAGCCCTTCCCAACAATTGTAGGCGGGCGGCAGCGGCGATGGCCTTGTTCAAACCTTCCTCTCTCTTTTTTTTTTTTTGAATTTAGCTTATTTTAATTTTTTGTGACAAAAAAAAAAGAATTTAGGTTATTTTTAATTTAATTTAAATAAATTTTGTATTAAAAGTCAGATTTGGACTAAAACGACTCGTTTTAGCCACATCAACACCACAGAGAATACAAAAAATATTAAAAAAAGACACATCAAAATTTTCCGTTAGCCAAGTTTGATGGAGTTAATGGAAGAATTTGCTTGCACTAATTTGATAAGTTTTAGGACTTGATTGCACTTTTTATAAGTTTTAGGACTTAATTGCATTTTCATAATAAATTTTAGAACTTTCAATGCACTTATTTCTGAGACTTTTTACAATTTTTTTCTTTAAACAAGGCCCGTGGAGTGATTAAAACAGAACTCAATGATGACCTTGGGCATAGCAGCCCGTGCCCATGATGTAGTCATAAGCATAGGTTGGTATTCACGAGTATACCAATTTAAGATTTTTGGTAATGTTAACCGCATAAAATATACCTCTCTAGATATGAAGGCTCCCTCCGATACCCAGGTGTTGTTGTTCACGCAGGGTTTGATCGACTGGAAGGAGACCCTGACCATCCGTGTGTTCGAAGCCGACATTCTTGGATTGAGCAAAGAAGGTCGCGCTGATGAGGATTCTTCATATCAAATTATCAATGGAAAGATAACCGGGAGAGAAACAGAGCAAAGTGGTTCTGGAAGACGCACGTTTAAGTTCTACTCGTTACGGTATCCTCGTCGAGCTCAACAAAAAGGGGGTGGTTTCTAAGGGTATTTTCGTCTGATCACCATCAAATGCTGTGTTTAGACATTCAAGCTGTGGAAATGGTGCCGGCCATGGTTTCTTTGACTTCTGGAATCTTTTGGAGAAGGAAGGAGACAATCAAAATAAGATTTTAAGGAAATCGAAATGCATTACGACGGAAGTGAATTTATATTAATTTGAAATTTCTGGCATTGGTGACAGATCGAAATTGGAATATAGCTTTATATGATTTGAATTTGATTGTTTCGCATTTCTAAAGATATAAGCAGATGAGCTAAGTGTGCTTACCAAGTTACATTTGTTCATTAAAGTTACCGAGCCAATGACTTAGCTAATGATCCATCATCTACTTGTCGTTTTTTTGACATGTCCTTGTTCTCACTCATTCCGACCTTCCTCCATAGTAATGAAAATGCAACAATTTTCTTTATCAAGTTTCATTTCCATTCAGTGTCTTTCTAATTCACCAAATATGACAAGAAAGAGAATCGTGATCCTAATTTTTTTTTTTTTGGTCAGAATCGTGATCCTAATTTCACTCAGCTGCTTTTTAACCAAACAAGCTCCGCATCAGTATGGATTTTGAAATGGTAAACAAACCGACACCATACTTGTCAAAGATATCCAAGATCTGTGTATTTCTACTATAATTTGAAAGCTTGGGAGGAACTTCAAGGACCAAATTTTTCTATGCTCTCTCTCTCTCTCTCTCTCTCTCTCTCTCTCTCTCTTTGTGTGCCCGCTGGCCAGTGAAAACTCACCCGAAAATTCCATCTCCAGTTCCACCATGTCCTCCTAGCCTGCTATATAATGCTGAAGCTTCTTCCCTAATAACAGGCGAGAAGCTGCTGATGATATGTTAATTATTGTTCCCCCAGCAAAAACCAATGAGCTGTTCCAGTTACCAACTTTCATTCAGATTTCATCTGTTGTGAATTCCCTGTAGCCGCAAGCCAAACTTAACGGAGCAAGCTCTTCCTTTCAGAGAACACCTTTCCCTCACAGGCTTAACGCAGGATACTCTTAACCTGGATACTAGAATTCCCTGCTCTCCATTCACTCTACATTCACATTTACTCCCGGAGTACCAAAAACAGTGGGCACTCAGAAATGACTAGATTGAGATAAGCCATATTAGGTTGAAGGGGAGAAGCAGACATAGGATCAACAAAATTGTGCACCGATGTCCAATACCAACTCAAAAAGCTCAAGCTAAACAAAAGTTACCTAAAACAACCTATTGATGATCTTGAACCTAGATGAGGTAAGAAGCCGAAATCAATAACCACTTACAATCACTACTAGATCCTTTCTAACCAGCTTGCCCTCTCTGCCATCTGTGTTTTGAGATAAATGTCCCTCTTGGTAGTTATTGTGACAATGCTTTCATTTAAGTAGGATCATCCATGCCATCTTGGGTGTGTCATATGTATTACTTCAGCAAGAAAACAACTGAAATGTTCTCGATACAAATGTGAGTCCCAGTATGATGGAACTGATGTTTTTGGGTTCCCCAGCTGTAATAGACATCCACTCTGGGCTAGTTTAAAGACTAAAATCTGTATAGTGCTGCCTCTAAGATTAATCTGAACCTGAGAAGCAACATCGTTCCATGAAGAAGTGTCCGTATGAAACATACAAGGCTCATAATTCTTTCTTCACAGGTGATGAGTAAAAGAACATCGTAACTAGGTGCTTTGCTTAACTACTGACTGAACTTGAGCAAAAAAGGTGCACATCTTACAGTCAAATGAATTGTAAATTTGGGTACCATAGACAAGATGATAAATCTCAAGAGAAAATCGTCTGGTATAATTACCTTGTCTAAGAATTGGACATTCCTTTGACAAAAGAAAATTCCTTGCAGTGCCTCCAGATTTTCCAGATCTCTTTGGAGTTAGATCATTCCAAATTTACAGAAATGACTAAGTCACCAGTCGAATGAGAGAGACTGGATAGAAAGATGGATCGGTAAAAGAGGAAGGAATATGAAGGATCTGATCACCTTTCAGGTCGTGTAAGGGTGCATGTTTAGGGCACTTGGTTCCACTTTTGACAGATGGAGGACCTGAAAAACTTTTGGTGCCAAATTTCCAATTACAGCTCTAGCAATTTTGGAGCCAGTTTGCCAACTCAATTTCGCAGTGGACTTCAATGATGCTGCCCTCCACAGCTGTATGGTTTTGATTGTGTCCACTCCAGGAGCACAGGACATCAACTGTTTATTGAACGCTCCATTGCAAGCTTTAATGCATCCTGTACTTGCTGTGTGCTTTCTGCCTTGCATTCACTAACACGCAACACTTCCAAGGAGGTTAACTCCGTGAGGCCTTTAACATCAGGGATCATCCTGCATCTTTGGACTACCAGGACATTTAACATCTTCAAGTTTGATATATCGGGCAATCCACCAAGTGAATCACACTCTGATAAAATCAAACTTCGTAAATCTCTTAATTGGCCAAGCCCGTTGAGATTACGTATTTCACAGTGCGTTATATTCAAGATTTCCAGAGCAGTAAGTCCTTGAAGCCCCTTAATCTCTTCTACCACAGATTGGATGAGATTTAGTTCTGATAGTTTCCTCAGATGGAGAACTGCTGGCAATTGTCTCAAAGACAAACAACGTTGAATAGTTAAAACGGACAATGACGAGGGAAGTTCTGGCACTATTTCAAGATTCACACCAGATAGAACTAGCTTCTTAAGATGTGTACATGAGCGGGAATCATGCCCGAGTTTCAGTTCCCTGATTCGAGAATGAGACAACTCTAACCTCTTCAGTTTTGAGAGTACTATGGGCACAACTAAGAGATCTCTCGATCTGGATTTTGGCTTCATCCGTGTTGAGGGACATATGAGCTCCTTAGGATCTTTATCACCCAGCCACATCTCCTCCAACTTCACTAAATCCTTAACATCTGGCAAGGTCTTCATCCTTTCAGAACTTACACGTAGACAAGTTAAACTGGAGGGAAGCTCTGGAAGCGCTTGAATCTGGTTGCATTGAAGTAAATCAAGAGTCTGAAGACAAGAAAGACTTCCAATTTCCGAAGGAATGCCAGAAATACTGGAATGTCCCAATCTCAGTATCCTCAGATGATCTAGACTCTTAATAGCAGTTGGAATGGCTCCCTTCAAACTCCTACAATGGGAAGCATGTAACTCTTCAAGGTTGACTAAATTTCCAATTTCTCTAGGCAATTCTCTAATTAAGCAAGAATCTATTTTTAATACTTTTAAATACCCCAAGCAAGTGATTGAATTGGGCAATTCAGATATGCATGTCCCTGTTATATCCAACTCCTCTAATAAGTTTCCCAAATTGCAAATTGAATCCGGAAGTCTTCCTATCCAACGACAATCCTTTAGAGACAGGATCCGAAGTTTCACCAGCTTTGCAACTGAGGCAGGGATTCGAGTAATTTCTGCATTTTCCAGTGAGAGTTCTGAAAGAGTTGTCAAGTCACCAACTGAATCAGGCAGGTGACTTAATCGGAGACAATTGGAGGCACTAAAAATTTCAAGTTTCTCCATGCAACCCATTGACACAGGAATTTCTTGTACCGAAGTCCCATCAATAAGGAGCTCCTTTAGAGCTTTCATGTGACCCAGTTCAATTGGCAACATATTGAGTTTGTCGCAGAACCTCAAATTTAAGGTAGTTAAGCATTTTAGATGACGGATGGAAGGATCTAACTTCATTAGTCGAGAACATCGTTCAAGAATCAATATCTCCAAGTCTGGGAAAGAGGACAAGTCAGGGCTTATCAATAGGTCAGCACAACCGGTAAGATTCAAGACTTTCAACTGTGGCATCTGCAAAAATAACATAGAAACATTAATTCGGACACTGAACAAATCTTTAGAGGAAATTAAGTCTAGGGCTCCGTTTGTTTCAAAGAAAAACAATTTTTGAAAATATGTTTACTAGTCTTACAATCCTGGCATAGTTTAGGAAGATTCTTGATGGAAAATGCTTTCTTGGTCAAAGAAGATGCTTGTCTAGATTCTGAAGAATGACTTACCCATTTGACAACCAGAAAATCATCCCCCTTCACTCACTCAACCTAAGATTCCACAAACCATCGTCCGCACACCCTCTAAATTATTGTTGGCAGGCAACCAATTATTTCCTTAAGTATTTCAAGAGTAACATTCAGTTCTGTACATGCTATATGCCAGAAAGTGTCATGTCTTAAATCAGTCTACATAAAAAGCTTTCTGGTGAAAACTTATTCATCAGGGAAACAGTTTAATGAAATAAACAAAGCTTAACCTACCTTGATTTTTCTCCAACCGCCCCAGTTTTCAGTGACCTTGCTCCATGAAAGATCAAGAATGACTAATTTCTCAACATGAAAATTAATAGCTTCAAAATCTCTGGGGCATCCTTGCCATTGAAGCCACTTTAAATTTGGAAAAACATTGGCAAAATCACCAACAACTTTTGCACAATCCAAGATAAGAAACCTTATGTTTGGCATGCTCTTAAAATCTCTCACGTCAAAGTTGAGGTGGTCTGTCCCCTATAATGGAAAAATTTTTAAGTGGAGAAAAAATGAGAAAGAGCTAAATAAGTCAACATTAAAGAGAGAGGACAATTTCTCAACACTCCAAGGCTCGAGAACAGGGTAAGGCACGCATTCCGCCATAGAATTACACAAGTTACTGTACCTTCTCTGTTTTCCGGGCCAATTCCAAATTGCATAACCTGCCTCGCATTCCTGGATCTAGATCATCCTCTTTTCGTATGATTTGTTGGCCAAACTCCCTTAACAGCCTGTGCATCCCTAGTTCACAATTTTTTCCAATTTTTACCAGGGACATGACATGGAGCACATCAACTCCATCGGAGGGGGGAAAATTGGGATTATGCCACATAAATGAAGCAATTCGACCATCCATATCAGAAGGGAGGCATGCAATATCAAGAAATATCTCCTTTTGCTCTTTGCTCAATTCTTCATAACTAACCATCAAAATCTTTTCAATATCCTGGCCAGATTGCAAAATTAGCTCCTCAAGTGCAGTCCATTCTTCTACTACTTTTCTGAACAAGAGTGAACCAATTACTTCGATAAGTAATGGGATCCCATTCACAGAGTTGACTATACCCTTTGCAATTTCATCAAAATCTGGAATTGGAAGATTTCTTGGCAGTGCCTGCTTTCTGAAAAGCTCAAGAGCTTGATCATTATTCATCACTTTGATACCGTAAACATGAGCCAACCCTCGAGGTATGAATTCTGGAAGAATAGATTTGATACTAGTGGTGACAATTATCCTAGATCCATAACCAAACCAATCAAGCTTCTCTCCAACAATTTCGTGGAGATGCGACCGTACCTCCACATCATCAAGAACAATTAGGACTTTCATATTCCGCAATATTCCTTTAAAAAAGTCGATTCCTTTCGCAACTTGATCAACCTCGCATTCTCGGTTTAGGATATCAGACATCAACTTGCTTTGCAAACGCCGAACGCCCCCAAGTTGTTTTGCTGTTGCCCCAATATCTGCAAGGAAACTACAACTGTCGAAACGAGAGGAAATTTGCTCATAAATGACCTTGGCAAGAGTCGTCTTGCCGACCCCACCCTCCCCCCAGATTCCAACTATTCGTACATCATTGACTTCTAAATCAAGTAACTCCATCATGTCCTCCACTTGTTTGTCAAATTCCACGGGTTCTTTTGCTTCATCTTTCTTTAGAATCTCCTACAAGAGCAAATAAATTGTAAACAAGAAAGCTGCTGCGGGAAATGAAAAAGTGTAACAATTGGATTTAGTTTTCCTTTTATATCTTGCTGCGCCTCAGAAACAACACAGAAAACCCACCAATCATATCCAAGTAAGTGATCCCACCTATGTTAATACAACACTTGGACTGTTCAACAAGTTAGGATATAGCATTAAATGGAAGGCAATCAACCTTCGGATGATTATACTCCATTTGCAATAATGTCCCAATCTCTCTAGAGATACAAAATTCATCAAAAACGATGGCTGATTACTTCCATAACTGGACTTTTAAGGTGAGGTTGTTTGCCATGCCATGCATACTATATATAGGACTAGCATGTATAGTCTTACATCTCATACTTAAGGTGAACTCTAGCAAGGAAATATATTCAAGCAGTTTCTGTTGTCAACTACTACTGATAAGTAGAAAGTGAGAGTCACATATGAGTTTATTCACATGCACACGGTTTACCTTCAGCTTGACCGTGATTGCTTCGGCGAGTTTTCTCGTGTCGTCAGTCGAGCTGCCACAGAAGTAGACCGTTTCAGTTAGAAAAGAAAGGGCACTGAGTTTAACAGTTGGGCTGATACTATATGACAAAAGCAGTAACCACTCCTATTGAACTGCGGAACAACAATTTGAAGTTTATTTCTACTTAAAGCGCAACATCAAAAAACGAAGCGATCAGTTGTTTCTATTTGGAGTTTAGCGTCGCCATCCTAGAAAACGATTTATGAGTTGCAAACCCTCCTGTGATAAAGTCTCGGCCTTTTACCTGCTCCTATTTCGCGTGACCCATCCAGGTAATGAAGCAACCTGTTTAAGAGCATCTTCCCACGCGCTTACTTCCTCGGACCCGTATCTCTTCTCGTGCATCGATAGGGTACGGCGGTACAGAGGAATTGCAAGCCTAACATCACGAGGTTCCACGTCGAAGAATATGGGGATGATCGTTTTCCGACCACCCGATTTGGCCTTGCTGTCCACCGTTGCCGCAAGCTCCCGGAGAAACCACGCATGGAAAGCGTAGTATCCGGAGAAGATGGGGATGCAGATCTTGGCCCCGTCGATCGCTCTCAGAATCTCCTCGCCTCTTTCTTCACCGATTCCAGATGCACCGGTGTCTATGAAGACGCGGATCCCGGCATCAACCAAGCTCGGGTACAGGACTTCGGCCAAAAAAAGGTACCCGACGCCTCCATCGAAACTCAGGGACACATCGTAGCAGTCGGTATCCGAGGCGGCGGCGTCTCCGCCCATCGGTGGTGCTGCATCTGCTGAGTACTTCCCCTTCTCCTTCATTGCAAGGATCAGAACGAGGAGGGTGGCAAGCGCGCTCTGGGATTTGCCCTGATCGCCTCTCTGTTTTTTTGGCAAAGTCAAAATCTTTTGAGCTATTTCCCTTCGTAATCGAATCCTCGATCTACACATAGCCAGTTCGTCTCATTTGTTCAAGTTGGTCCGTGGCCCCCGCTGACATCCATGTGACGTTCGACGTGGAAAACAATACTTATTGCTTTTATCAAAAAAAAAAAAAAAAAAAAGGTAATCTGGAGAAATGGAAAGGAATAGGCCAAGTGAAACAGAGAGAGAGACAGACAGGGAGGAAGCAACTTTGGTGGAACGCTTGGAAGCTATAGTCGCGGCCTCAGCAGTGCCGCTGCCAGCGCTGTCACAATCGCCTCCGTCGTGGCAAGCACACACATTCTCTATCTCTTTGCTGTGCTCGAATTTAGCATCGCATGGCTCATGTCGAATCTCTCTTTCTGAAATTAAACAAATCATTCTTGTTCACTCAAAATATTCAAGATGATGTTTGATGTATATCAAAATCCTCTTTTATCTCACAAAATCTGTGAATGTATAATAAACAGGAAACATGGGACATTAGCACCAACACAAGATTTTACAAGTTTGGAAGAGCTTCTTCTTTTTTTTTTTTTTTATTGGTACTCTTAGCTTTCCATTGACTAAATGTCAAAATACAGGTTGGCAACATCTTTCAACAGTAAATCTCTTTCGCTTGGCAATGCATTCTAAAATAGAGTTTGTAGGAAAAACTTAATCGTTGGTTATGTCTTGAGTTGCCCCATAAAACACTCCATAAGTTCTTGATCCATAGCCACCTTTTAGGAAAAGTGATATAAATTGTCCATAAACTTTAACTCAATGTATAATATCATTCCTAAACTTTTAACTTATTCAATGCGATCCCTAACTTTTAGTAAATGTTCGATCTAATCCATATATTATACAAAAACATCTAATTTTATCCTTCTATTAATTCAAGTTAACGGAATTTGCTCATTTGGTTTCTAATCTAATCCATATATTTTACAAAAACATCTAATTTTATCTTTCCATTAATTCAAGTTGACGGAATTTGCTCATTTGGTTTCTAATCCGACAAGTTCGAATAGTGGGCAAAAAAATAAAGTTACACATGAATTATCAACATAAGATATTCAACTCCAATCAAGATATAATAATCCATGCCATCAAATGGAACAAATTAAAAAGATTATTATATTCTAATTTAAGTTGATTATCTTACGTGAATAATCACGTGTGACATTTTTTTTTTTTTACAGTTCAAACATACAGGATTAAAAGCCAAATCAGTAAATTCCGTTAACTTGAATTAATGGAAGGATAAAATTAGATGTTTTCATAAACTTTAGGGACTGGATTGAATGCTTATAAAAAAAAATGAGATCGCATTGAACAAATTAAAAGTTAAAGAACGATATTGTACATTAAACTAAAGTTAAAAGACCATATTGAATAAATTAAGAAACTCTATTAGCTCCTGCACCCATCAAGTTGTGCTCGCAAGCTTGGGAATTGGCGAGCTTGAGTTCGATTCAACAAGATCTTCGAGCAGACAATCGACATTGAACGCCATGCATCTGGGTTCTCCTTCTTTCCCGGTTCATTGGCCGGTCCACCCGTTGAAATCTCCGTATGCCCTTCCTTGAATTTCTTCACCCCTTCAACAGGACCAACACATCCAATAACTGTTAGTTTCTTAACCTTCATGTTAACAGCGCAATTCGATTAAGCTAAATGACAAAAAATTAGAAGAGTGAGTCTACATCCATAGGTCACTAGGTTTGCGCCTGCGGGACCTTTGTTTGGGCCAGACATGGTAGTACTTGACGCGATAATGCTTCCAACCCATAATAGCAAATCTTCAGCCCAAGAGACGAAGTCCAAAATGAAGACGTGTTAAGTATTCACTTTCCAAAGAGACGAATCCAATCACATATCCACGTTTAAAAAATACGGATAAAAGTCCTAAAAAAGTTATAACCCTATTATATTGATACCAATTCAGTCTTAAACATTTTAATTGGGCCAATTTAATCTTAAACATTTTCGCATTTATCTCATTGAGTCCATCTAGCTCATTTTGACCGGAAATCGTCAACATGGATGCCGACCGTCTTACGTGTCACAGTGAGTACATTCAAGAGACTCACTCTTTAGGGTTTCATCCTTTATTATCGAACTAGCTTTGCGCAATCTATTATTTTTTTCGGAACTCTGAATGCATATTATCAACATGAAGAAGATATCCAACTTCATTCAAGAGACTCACTCTGCAGGGTTTCATGAAGCAGTCTTCAGCTTAGAGGAGCGATTCTGCTTCACGTACTACCACAATAGAACAGTACATGATAAAGTGAGGTTACTCCTGCATAAGCTAGAGATTGGTACAGTCGGTACATTCATTGACGCAGCTAAATGCAAGTGCCGAAGATCTTCTCGATGAATCATTTGCAATCAAAGGAATCTACTGCTAGTAGGCTTACTTATGTAGTTATTTCGACCAGGTGGAGCTTCCATGCACATTTTCGTCACTCTGAGGATAGCCAAAAGCCAAACTATAGTCACTCAGAAAATTTGAAGGAGTTTGCGCGGCCAAAGGCTGTCATGACAGCCAGTGTTCTTGGCTGTTGCTTGAAGGGAACACGAAAATATTTAAGGCGTCTGTGTGACCAAAGAATACAATGATAGACACACGGTAATATTCAAGATGCTCCAATATTTCTCGTGACACAGTAAATATCCATACTTGAAATCCATATCAAACAACATCTTCCAAAGGATACGTGGAAGCACTCAGCATTTCCCCTCTCCTACAAGAAGAGTTTGAGGTTTTTCACTTTATATATAGTTATAGTCTACATGTAGTGTCCCAATCAGAGCAGAAGTTTAAGATGGAGGTGGCAAAATAGGTCTAGAACCCACATTACAACTCATATTTAATAGTGTGGAACATAAATAGGTTGCCTTAAATTTTAAAAACATACTTAAATGAGTCATAAATGGGTTAACTAGGTCTTAAATATGTATTAAATAGGTCATAAATGGGTTACCTAAAAACTTAAGTGAATTTTATTTTTTAAAAAATTTTCTGAATTTTGTATAATTTTTTTATTTTATTTTCTTTTTCTATCCTTTGTTTTTTCTTTTCTTTCTTTTTTTCTTTCTTTCTTCCTTGGCCAATGGTAGGCCACAGTGACTGCCAGTGAAGCTTGGGCCCACCAGCTCAGGTGAGTGCAACCTCGCCAGATCAACGAGCTCATCCCTTGCCTATGGCTGGTCACCAGCAATTGCCCAAAGAAGAAGGAAATAGAAAATAAAAAATAAAAATAATTAAAATTTTGATTTTTTTAAAAAGAAAAAAATAAAAATAAAATTATTAAAATGAGTGCACGGAAGAAAATCAAATCAAAATTTTCATACTAAACGACGGAAAATATTTTCTAATTCATTTTCAAGTTTCAACCAAACACCAAAAAATATTGTGAAAGAAAATGACTTCAGAAATATCACATTTTCCTCTAAAGAAACAAAGACTCAATTTTAAAAAAATTATAAAAGTTGTCCACTAAATTTGTATTGCATAAAAGTGTTTCAGTGGTACAATTTTTTTAAAAAATAATATGTTAATAAGTTTTTCTAAATTTGATTAAATATGAAAGTGTTTTAGCAATATGGATGGATTAAGTAGGGTTGGGTACGGGTATGGGTATGAAAAATTTACATTACAAATAAATTGGTCATAAACGAGCTAATATGTTAATTTGGGTCAGATCATTTATGACCCAACTTAACCCATTCATTTGACAAGTGTAACTTAAGATGATAAGAAAATCCCATGATGTATTCTAGTTCCAGTTACATCTTGGAGGCTTCCTCAGGAAAATCACCCACGAATCCCCATTCTCAATAGCGAAGAAAACAGAAAGAGAAAGAAAATGATCATCGTAGAACAGTAGCACGTGGGTTCTTCTCCTTATCACGTGGCCAAATGTAGTATAATAAGCTTTTATGGTGGACAATCCTTTCTGAGAAACACGAACGAATTATTTTGGCCTGTGGAAGTGCTGACGTCGTTTGACCGTCGCATAATAAGCCTTCGAATAAGAGAGCGCGAGCACGGCAGATAATGAAGCAAAACAATGTTTGATGGAAAAATGCAGCGCCTGATGGAAGTTGCATAATACGGACTCGGGATCGGTGTACTGATTAGAACAGATATGAGGCAATGATTACCCATGTGACGCTCGTTGCAACACCGACACGCGGGTAGGGAGAATGCGCTATTGTTGCTACTTTTAAGTTACCGACATCGACCCAGATTGAGAGTCAAACTCTGCAACACTGCAGCTGCAACTCCCCTGTCAATCTTTCAAGCCTCACCCCAAAAGGGGAGGAGCAGCATGTGACTCCACGCATCCGCACTCGAGTACCATCGGCTTATCTTCTCCACGTGCGTCCCCGGGACTTCAGGGCCACAAATCTCCCATTCAAACAAAAGAGCCAGCCAACTGTCCTCCTCCACCAAGTATCATTCTGATATTGAGTATCCATCCCACCCCACCAGGTAAATTGCTAGTAAATCTGTCCCAAACTTCTTCTGAATGACAAAAACGAGCGAACAATAAAGAAATTAAAATGCAAAGAATGTTTCATGATTTCATGCACAAAGCACTGGCAAATTGAATTATCTAATAACAATCTTTTTTTTGTTAGTTTTATGTTGGTTCTGTGATCCAGTTACCGTTTATGCATTTTCACTAAAAGAATAAAACAACAAAAGAATTGAGAAATTAGAATCAAAAGCTAGTAGAAGATTTCAAAGCACAAACTTGCCTATCCAAACCCACAGGGTCGGGCCTTCCAACAGAGAAGTTCCAAGCCCACACGAGGTGGAGAGGACAATGCACAGAAATTTGACTGCACGCAGCGTCTTAGCCGAAAGAGAAGAACAACTGGTGCATCATGGAGTTGTACAGATGTTCAAGTCGAGGAGAGCAAAAAGTAGCAATATTTACCTTCCAGAAAAGCCTCCGACTTGTCATTGAAGATAGACTGAATATCCGTTGCGCAGCAAGATCTTCACTCATAAGCCGGAATCATTCTTGAAGCATTCCCACAATATTCTGACCCTAGGTGCGAGCAACATAACTGCCGACTATTTGTTCTTCTGGGAAACTATACCCATCGATTTCAAATGTACGATTTGTTCGATCAGGTAATCCAGTCAGTGTAGGGCAGTCGTCTAAAGTGAGCCTTCTAAAACGAGGCAAATTTTCCAGCCCACCAAGTGTTCGCACATAGCAGTGGGATATTTTCAGAAGTTCCAATCGCCTCAAATTATCAAGACCGACAGTCTCTGCCAGGAGACAGTTTTCGAGTTCTAATTCGGATAGACCTCTCACCGTAGAAAATTGTGAATATTGAATCACGCAGCGCTGGAGGCACAATACCGATAAGCTAGAGGGTAGCTCTCCGAGGTCACGCAAGTTTGCGTAGTGCAAAACTAGTTTTCTAAGTTGAAGTTTACTAAAATGTTCAGGCAGCTTGGTAATCTTTGAGTGGCACAACTCCAAGATTTCTAGATTCGCTAGTCTTGTTATCCATCCAATTTGTGGTGGCTCAGAAGAAGAGGAAGAACTTTGCATTGGATCAGTAGGATCAAAGTTATCACTCAAGTACAGCTCTTTCAAGTTTCTCATGAAAGAAAGGTCCGGCACCGTCCACATTTTTTTGGATCCCCAGCGAAGAATGCTTAAACTTGATGGAAGTCTTTGCAAATCCCAAAGTTGGTCACATTCACTTAAATCTAGTTGTTGGAGATCAGAGAGCAATGGAAGGGTCCAGGGTAGGCCAGAAATCTGGGTAGATGATAGTCTCAAGATTTTCAAAGGGGATAATCCTCTGATATCACAGAGAATCCACCCCTTCAGATTCCTGCATTGTGAAAGATCCATCTCTTCCAGCTTTTCTAGATTTCTAATGTCTTTGGGGAATTCTTCTAAGTGAGTATTCTCCATCTTCAGCACTTTCAAATTTGTCAAATGCTTGACGGACCTAGGTAAACTAGCGATCTTGGTGCTTGATAGATCCATGATTTCCAGTGCCTCAAGATTCCCAATGGAACCAGGCAGCTCAAGTAAATTCTGACAGTTTCCTAGAAGTAGGCTCCGAAGTTTCTTTAAGGAATTAATAGAATCTGGTAGTCGATCAATAGCGGCACCATCCAGTCGAAGATGCACAAGAGATTCCAAGTGACCGATAGAGTCTGATATATGAGCCAAACTTTCACATTGGCAAGCGCTCAGAATCTTAAGTTTCTTCATGGAGGCTGGTTTGAAATCAATCTCCCTAATGGCAGTTCCATCAATCAGAAGTTCTTCCAAATCTTTCATATGACACAGTTCTTGCGGCAAGTAGCTGACAAATCTGCAGAACTTTAGATTTAAGTAGACTAAGTTCTTTAGATTACCTATCAATGGACCAATTTGGGATAGTACGGAACAACGTTCCAGGACTAATCTCTGTAAGTCCAAACTCTGTAAGCCCATCAAAGCAGGGAAGTTTAAAAAAGCATTCAGGTTATGACAGCTACTTAGGTTCAAAACTTTCAATTCCTTTGCCTTCTGCAAGAAAAGATGACAGAAACGGCTCAGTTGGTGCTAGCTATTCTAATAATCCCATGATACAGAGACATATATGCACTTTACCTTCAAGATTTGTTCCCATACTTGTGAATCTCCAGTGACCACACTGCGAGATAGATCCAGAATGACCAGTTTCTCCAGATGGAAATTAAGTAGTTTAGAGATCTGGCTGCACCCTTGCCAATCAAGCCACCTTAAATTTGAAAGAACATTCTGAGAACTCCCTCCAACGGTGGCCCGGTCCAATCTCCGAAACCACAGGCGCCCTAGATAGCCAAATGCATTCTGAGAACTTTCCCCAACAGTAGCCCAGTCCAATCTCAAGAACCTCAAGTGCCCTAGATGGCTAAATCTTTCACATCTAAAACATTCACTTTGTCCCTCATCAAATGTGAGACCAAGGGCTTCCACCTTACTAGGACTCTGCAAATCGAGGGAACGGAATAAGTATAAACAGAAATGAAATATAGCCATTCACGTTTCATTTTGGGAAAAAAAAATCAAGGAATGGAAGTATCTTCAGAGATTGTTGACTGTGTCTAAGCTAAAAGATCTTATGCTTGAAAAGTATACCTGCTCTGCATTGAGCGAGGAAAGTGCATTAAGCGTGGAAAGTGCATCAACGTGATTCCATAGCCTACTTCAGTTTCGAGGCTCGAGGGGATCTTGCATCCTAACAGTTTCCCTGCCAAACTCTCTTAGTTGATTATGCATCCATAATTCATTGTTTTTTCCTATCTTAACCAAACCCATGTTGCGGAGAAATTTGATTCCTCTTGGATCATATTTACATGCACGCCACATGTATGAGGGAATTCTCTCATCCGTCCCAATGAAAAAGCATGCTATATCAAGAAATATCTCCTTCGTCTCTTCATGCAAAGAGTCATAGCTTAACTTGATTGTTTTGTGGACTTTATCCTCTGGCTTCCTTCTTAAGCTATCTAATGTGTCTCTCCATGTTTGTCGTTCCCTCTTATTCTTATGCAAGAATGAAGCTGTTACTTCAATTGCCAAAGGAATCCCTCCAATAGTGTCAACAATATCTCTGGATAGAGAATCATACTCATCCTCCTCTTTGCGAGTATACCCACTAAAAGCATGCATGCGGAAAAGCTGAAGAGCTTGGCGAGGACCCACTTCTCCAACCTCATACTTATCAGCCACTCCATTTCCGTAACCATCAAGAACATCAATTCCTCTAACTGTCATAAGAATCCTGCTTCCTGGACCAAACCAACTTAGATCTCCAACTAAGTGCTTGATTTGATCAAAATGATGCACATCATCAAGGATAATGAGAACTTTCATTTCACTAAATGAACTTTTTATGACATTAGTCAATTGGTCAAGAGTTCCTTGCCTTCTACGTTCTTTCCTTCGAAGGTCTGAGATTTCTTGTAGGCCCATGATGAGTCCATCGGATGCACCATTTTCTCGAATATTGGAAAGAAAACTACAACGTTGAAAAAGACGATGGATTTTGTTGAAAACAACCTTTGCAACGGTTGTCTTGCCAATCCCTGGCATGCCGCATATCCCAAGTACACGTACATCTTTGTCACATACTCCGGTTGCCTGCTCATTGATATAGATGACACTAAGCTTTTTCATAACCTCCCGTACATGAGGTTTCATTCCCACTAAACCGTCAGTCACGTCTAAATCATTCTTCTTCAACCAGTCTAGAATATCTGAAACAACTTTCTCTATGAGTGCACCATAACTGCCAAATGTGATGATGAAAATAAGGAATCATGATGAGATTACAAAATAATTAACAACATTCTTTGAAAATTACGAAGGAAATAATACAGTCAAACCGTACTAATTTGACCAACAAGGATGATGCAGTGGGCAACAAGAAGGGCACGGAAAGTATACCTCATTATCAAATCGAGCCCCATCCAGCTGATGGTTTCAAAAACATTGTGCTTGGCAAAATTCTCATAAACTTAAAGCTAATTACATTAAAAGGACAGTAAAAAGATGATTACCCATTGTTTGTATTCCGCAGATCATACCCCTTCATCTCAGTAATCTTTCGGAGAGCCTTCTTCCATTTATCAATGACCTCGCGGTCAATTCCACAGCGCTCATGCTTACGGAAGGACTCCCCAACACGTCTACGTTGGCGTTTTAAATCAGCGGGGTCAATATCATAGAAAATGGGCACGATCAGTTGAGCGTCTGCTTCGTTGCATTCAACCATTTGTGCCAATTCCATGAGACAACTCTTACTGGATGCATAATCCTTGGAGATAATGGGTATTGATATCTTGGATTGCTTTATGGATTGAACCAATGCATCAGGGATATTATCTCCAGGATCAAGTTCATTATCGTCTCTAAAGACAATGATCCTTGCATTAATCAGGCTGGTGTAGAGGTAATCTGCAAATCCCTGGCGAGTATCGGGACCTCTAAAACTCAAAAAAACTTCATAATTGGTTCTTGATGAGGTAGGGATGGGCGATGAATACGATGGCAGACGCGGCGGCCGTGGTGGCTGCTGCCGCAATGAAGAGACCAACCCCTGTAAAATGAAAAAGGCGAACTTTATCACAAGTTGCCACTTCGTTTTAGATAAATTTCCGCAGAGTAGCAAAAGCAAAAAGTGGAGGCATAAGGCCTCGACTATGATGTTCTGATCTGAGACAAATAAAGTTGCTTTAGAAAGTAAAAACAAATTAACAAAACCAAAAACAAAAGGAAAGAAAAAGAGGTGACTCCATTCGATCTAGGCTCGTTGATGATGTTCTGAAAAGGATATGAGATGCAGCCGATATGAAGACCAAATCAAGATCAAGAAATGTTCCAGTAAATCCTTCATTGCAGTCCAAAGATATGTTCTAGATGTAAGCATACACCAGCTAAATCAACAGTCCTAGCACAGACATGACCCAAAAAAAAAAAAAAAAAGAGAAACGCACAAACACGGGGAAGCGGAACTATCAACTAACCCGCCGTCTCCTCTTGCCAGTAAAACATAGGCAACGCGAACGAGTCAACACAAACGAGTTGGGGGCCATCAATATCACCTCCCTCTCTCAGCTCACTGACGCTGGCCTGCTCTGCAGGAACGTTTCCAGGTTATTAGCCGCGTCGATGGGAAGGAATTTCATGCCAAGAATAGAATATGCCACAGGACAGAGAAAAGGCATTGTTTTCCTCACTGTGACAGTGCAGTGACATAGCTGCAAGCATAGGTTGATACAACACCCGGGTGTCCCAACTTGCTCGTCTTCAGCCAGATTCCCTCCGGTTCCGAGGTGTTGTCGTTCACGCAAGGTTTGGTCGATAGGCAGGAGACTCTTACCGTACGTGCGTTCAAAGCCGACATTCTCGGATTGAGCAAAGAAGGTCTAGCAGATGAGGATTTTTCAGATCAATGGAGAGAGATATCCCGGAGAGAAACAGAGCATAGTGGTTCTGGAATATGCAAGTATATGGGGCGAACAATAACCATTATGTCCCCCGTTCTTTTTCATTTTCGGGACAGAAATCTATTTGGCAACACAACTTCATTTTTTTTTTTGGGACAAATTTTTAACCTAGAATTAAATTTGGAATAAAAATGAGTAATATATTTTTTTTAACTTTTTTTATTTCCGGAAAAGAAACATAAATAACAACTCTCCTATCGCTCGCCCTTGCCGCCCTCCAACCATCCGCCACCTCCCAGAAATAGAAATTTAAGAATAACCTATCAAATGAAATTCTACGCTGGGAACGAAAATTTTATGTCGTTCAGAGAATAAAAATAGAAATATCTAGCCATAAATAGAGCCGGAGAATATAATGATTTTCATTCGCACTTAAGTTATGCTCATTACATTGTGGCTATCCACATTGTGCTCAACAGAAAAAAAAAAAGGGGCTGGTTTCTGAAGGTATTTTCGTCTGGTCACCATCAAATGCTGTGTGTATTTAGACATTCAAGCTGTGGAAATAGTGCCGGCCATGTTCCATTTGATTTCGGATTGATTTGAATTTTGATTGTTTCAAATTTCTAAAGATATAAGCAAATGAACTTAAGTGTGCTTGCCAAGTCACATTTGTTCATTTAAAAGTTGTCACCAATGACTTAGCTAATGAGTTATCCACTTGTCGTTTATTTTTGTTGACTTGTCCATGGTTATTGTTCTCCCTTATTCCCACGACCTTCCTCCACAGTAATGAAAATGCAACAATTTTCTTTCTCAAGTTTCATTTCCATTCAGTCTCATTCTAATTTACCAAACATTGGCAAGAAAGAGAATTATGACCCTAATTTTACTCAGCTGGTTTTATTCCCGATAACCAAAAAAGCCCTTTAATATATGAAACTCTCCACATCAGTATGGATTTTGAAATGGTAAACAAACTATTTTTACTATAATTTGAAAGCTTTGGAGGAACTTCAAGGACCAAATCTTTCATTAAATTAACCATATTTTATGGTCCCTCCCTCCAGTTCCACCATGTTCTCCTAGGCTGCTACATAATGCCGAAGCATCTTCCCTAATAACAGGCGAGAAGCTGCTGATGCTGACATGTTTATTCTTGTCCCCCCAGCACAAACCAATGAGATCTTCCAGTCACCAACTTCCATTCAGATTTCATCTGTTCTGAATTCCCTGTAGCCGCAAGCCAAACTTAACCCGGCAAGCTCTTTCTTTCGTAGAACACCTTTCCCTCAAAGGCTCAACGCACACTTCCCGCTCTGACCCTGGATGCTAGAATTCCCTGCTCTCCATTCACATTTACTCACGAAGTTGAATTACAAAAGATTCTGCCAAAAAAGCTGAACAAAGGTTACCTAAAACAACCTATTTGTGATCTTAAACCAAGATGAAGTAAGATGCCAAAATCAATGACCACTTACAATCATTACTAGATCCTTTCTAAACAGCTCGCCCTCTCTGCCATCTGTGTTTTAAGATAAATGTCCCTGTTGGTAGTTATTGTGACGATGGATTCATTTGAGTAGAGGGACATGTATGTTGTCTGGGGTGTGTCATACACATTACATCAGCAAGAAAACAATTGAAATGTTTTCGATACAAATGTGAGTTCCAGGACAATGGAACTGATGTTTTCGAGTTCTCCAGCTGTAGTAAACTCATGCCCTCTGGGCTAGTTTAAAGACTAAAATCTTCTGTATAGTGTAGCCGCTCGGATTAATCTGAACCCAAGAAACAACATTCCATGAAGAAGAGGCTGTATGAAACATACAAGGCTCATAAGTCTTTCTCCGGGTATTATTACCTAGCTTGAGCAAAAGAGGTGCACTTCTTACAGTCAAATGAATTGTAAATTTGCGTACTATAGACACCTATTAATGCTGATAAATCTCAAGAGAAAATCGCTTGGTATTATTACCTCGACTGAGCATGTCTTGCACTAAATGAAGTATTTGTATCTACACCTTTCACATGACATGCCAGACAACCAGCTGTATGGGGGGGTTCGTGCACATGTGAGTGCTACCAACTGTGCCCCTAAATTGTGCTTATGTATACCGTCTAAGAATTGGAGATGCCCTTGACACAAGAAAATTCCTAGCAGTGCCTCCAGATTTTCCAGATCTCTTTGGATTTAAATCATTCCGAATTTACAGGAAATGACTTGAGTCACCAGTTGAATGAGAGAGACTGGACAGAAAGATGGATTGGTGAGAGAGGAAGGAATATGAAGGATCCGATAAACTTTGAGGTCGTGCAAGGGTGCTTGTATATGGCACTTGGTTCCACTTTTGATAGATGGAGGACTCGAAAAACTTTTGGTGCCAAATTTCAAAGTGCAGCTCCAGCAAGTTTTGCGCCAGTTTGCCAACTCAATTTCGCGGTGGACTTCAATGATGCTGCCCTCCAAAGCTGCATGGTTTTGATTGTGTCCGAAGAGCCATGTAAATAACTGAATGTCCACTCCAGGAGCACAGGACATCAACTGTTCATTGAACATTCCAGCTCGCGAGATTTTGATGCATCCTGTACTTGCTGTGTGCTTTCTGCCTCGCATTCACTAACATGCAGCACTTCCAAGGAGGTTAACTCCTTAAGGCCTTTAAAATCACGGATCATCCTGCATCTTTGGACTACTAGGACATTCAACATCTTCAAGTTTGATATATCGGGCAATCCACCAAGTGAATCACAGTCTGACAAAATCAAACTTCGTAACTCTCCTAATTGGCCAAGCCCATTGAGATTGCGCATTTCACAGTGCGTTATATTCAAGATTTCCAGAGCTGCTAGTCCTTGAAGCCCCTCAATCTCTTCTACCGCAGATTGGACGAGATTTAGTTCTGCAAGTTTGCTTAGATGGTGAACTGCTGGCAATTATCTCAAAGACGAACAACATTGAATAGATAAAACAGACAATGACGAGGGAAGTTCCGGCACATTTTCAAGATTCACACCAGATAGAACTAGCTTCCTAAGATGTGTACATGAGAGGGAACCATGCCCAAGTTGCAGTTCACCGACTCGAGAATGAGACAACTCTAACATCTTCAGTTTTGGAAGTACTATGGGCACAACTAAGAGAACACTCGATCTGGATTTTGGCTCCATCCATGTTGAGGGATATATGAGCTCCTTAGGATCTTTATCACCCAGACATATTTCCTCCAACTTCACTAGATCCTTAAGATCTGGCAAGGCCTCCATCTTTTCAGAACTCACACATAGACAAGTTAAACCGGAGGGAAGCTCTGGCAGCGCTTGAATCTCGTTGCAACGAAGTAAATCAAGAGTCTGAAGACAAGAAAGACTTCCAATTTCCGAAGGAATGCCAAAAATACTAGAATGTCCCAATCTCAGTATCCTCAGACGATCTAGACTCTTAATAGCAGTTGGAATGGCTCCCTTCAAACTCCTACAATGGGAAGCATGCAACTCTTCAAGGTTGACCAAATTTCCAATTTCTCTGGGCAATTCTCTAATGAAGCAAGAATCCATTTTTAACACTTTTAAACGCCCCAAGCAAATAATTGAATTGGACAATTCAGAAATGCCTGTCCCTGTTATATCCAACTCCTCTAATGAGTTTCCCAAATTGCAAATTGAATCTTGAAGTCTTCCTATCCAACGACAATCCTTTAGAGACAGGATCCGAAGTTTCACCAGCTTTTCAACTGAGTCAGGGATTCGAGTAATTTTTGCATTTTCCAGTGAGAGTTCTAAAAGAGCTGTCAAGCCACGAACTGAATCAGGCAGGTGACTTAATTGGAGACAATTAGAGGCACTAAAAATCTCTAGTTTCTCCATGTAACCCATTGACACAGGAATTTCTTGTATCGAAGTCCCATCAATAAGGAGCTCCTTAAGAGCTTTCATGTGACCCAGTTCAATTGGCAACATATTGAGTTCGTCGCAGAACCTCAAATTTAAGGTAGTTAAGCATTTTAGATGATGGATGGAAGGATCTAACTTCATTAGTCGAGAACATCGTTCAAGAATCAATATCTCCAAGTCTGGGAATGAGGACAAGTCAGGGCTTATCAATAGGTCAGCACAACCGGTAAGATTCAAAACTTTCAACCGTGGCATCTGCAAAAATAGCACAGAAACATCATTTCTTACACTGAACGAATCATAAGAGGATATAAAGTCTAAGGCTTTGTTTGTTATGAATAAAAACAGTTTTTGAATGTTTTCCAATCTTAGAATCTTGGCATAGTTTAGGAAGGTTTCCGATGGAAAATGTTTTCATAGTCAAAGAAGATGCTTATTTAGATTATGAAGAATGACTTACCCTTTCGACAACCAGAAAATCATTCACCCTCTATATGTTGTTGGCAGTTAACCAATTATTTCCTTAAGTATTTCAAGAGTAACATTCAGTTCTATACATGCCATATGCCGGGTAGTGTCATGTCTTAAATCAGTCTACATAAAAAGTTTTCTGGTGAAAACTTACTCATCAAGGAAACAGTTTAATGAAGTAAACAAAGCTTAATCTACCTTGATTTTTCTCCAACCTCCCCAGTCTTCAGTGACTTTGCTCCATGAAAGGTCAAGAATGACTAATTTCTCGACATGAAAACTAGTAGCTTCAAAATCTCTGATGCATCCTTGCCATTGGAGCCACTTTAAATTTGGGAAAACATTGGCAAAATCATCGACAACTTTTGCACAATCCAAGATAAGAAACCTTATGTTTGGCATGGTCTTAAAATCTCTCGCATCAAAGTTGAGGTGGTCTGTCCCCTATAATGGAAAAACTATTAAGTGGAGTAAAAACGAGACTGCTAAATAAGTCAACGTTAAAGAGAAAGGACAATTTCTCAACACTCCAAGGCTCAAGAACAGGGCAAGGCACGCAATCCGCTATAGAATTACACAAGATACTGTACCTCCATCTTCTCTGTCTTCCAGGCCAATTCCAAATTGCATAACCTGCCTCGCTTTCCTGGATCTAGATGATCCTCTTTTCATATGATTTGTTGGCCCAACTCCCTTAACATCCTGGGCACCCCAAGTTCATTATCTTTTCCAATTTTTACCAGGGACATGGCATGGAGTGCATCAACTCCATCGGAGGGGGGAAAATTGGGATTATGCCACATGAATGAAGCAAGTCGACCATCCACATCGGCAGGGAGGCATGCAATATCAAGAAATATCTCTCTTTGCTCTTTGCTCAATTCTTCATAACTAACCATCAAAATCTTTTCAATATCCTGGCCAGATTGCAAAATTAGCTCCTCAAGTGCAGTCCATTCTTCTACTACTTTTCTGGACAAGAGTGAACCAATTACTTCGATAAGTAATGGGATCCCATTCACAGAGTTGATTATACCTGTTGCAATTTCATCAAAATCTGGAATTGGAAGATTTCTTCGCAGTGCATGCTTTCTGAAAAGCTCAAGAGCTTGATCATTATTCATCACGTTGATACCATAAACATAAGCCAACCCTCGAGATATGAACTCTGGAAGAACAGATTTGATACTAGTGGTGACAATTATCCTAGATCCATAACCAAACCAATCAAGCTTCTCTCCAACAATTTCATGGAGATGCGACCGTACCTCCACATCATCAAGAATAATTAGAACTTTCATGTTCCGTAATATTCCTTTAAAAAAATCGACTCCTTTCGCAACTTGATCAACCTCATATTCTCAGTTTAGGATATCAGACATCAACTTGCTTTGCAAACGCCGAACACCTCCAAGTTGTTTCGCCGTTGCCCCAATATCTGCAAGGAAACTACAACTGTCGAACTGAGAGGAAATTTGCTCATAAATGACCTTGGCAAGAGTCGTCTTGCCGACCCCACCCTTCCCCAAGATTCCAATTATTCGTACATCACTGACTTCTAAATCAAGTAAGTCCATCATGTCCTCCACTTGTTTGCCAATAGGTACCCCTGGTTCTATTGCTTCGTCTTTCTTTCGAACCTCCTACAAGAGCAAATAAATTGCAAAGAAGAAAGCAGCAGCGGGAAATGAAGAAGTGTAACGATTGGATTTAATTTTCCTTTCATTTCTTGCTGCACTTCAGAAACAACACAGAAAACCCACCGGTCATAGTAAACGATCCCACCTATGTCGGTACGACACTTCAACCGTTCAACAAGTTAGGATATAGCATTAAATGGGATGTAATCAACCTTTGGATAATTATACTCCGTTGGCAATTTTATCCCAGTCTCTCTAGAGATACAAAAATCATCAAAAATCGTGACTGTTTACTTCCATAACTGGAGCTCTAAGGTAAGGTTGTTTGCCATGCCATGGATACTCCTATATATAGGACTGGTGTGAATATTCTTCCATCTCATACTTAAGGTGAACACTCTACCAAGGAAATATACTCGAGCAGTTTCCGTGATAAACCGCTGACAATTATAAATGAGAGCTATATATGAGTTTATTCACATGCACACGGTTTACCTTCAGCTTGACCACGATTTCTCCAACGACTTGTCTGATAACGTGAGACGGCCTGCAACAGAAGTGAACTGTTTCAATCAGAAAAGAAAGGCCGCGGGTTTAACATTTGGGTTGATCCTATAGGACAAAGCAATAACCACTCCTATTGAACTGTGGATCAACTATTTGAAGTTTATTTCTACTCGAAGCGCAACATCAAAAACAAAGTAACCAGTTTGTTCAATTGGAGTTTAGCATTGACATGCTAGAAAAAAATTTATGAGTTGCAAACCCTCCTGTAATAAAATCTGGGCCTTTTACCTGCTAGATCCCATTTCCCATCCACGTAATGAAGCAACCTCCGCAAGAGCATCTTCCCACGCGCTTACTTTCTCGGACCCGTGCCTCTTCTTGTGCACCTCTAGGGCATTGCGGTACAGGGTGGTTTTAAGCCCAACATCACGAGGTTCCACATCGTAGAATATGGGGATGATCATTTTCCCATCATCCGACTTCTCATTGTTCTTCACGATTGCCTCAAGCTCCCGGAGACACCATGCACTGTAAGCGTAGCTTCTGGAGAATATGGGAATGTAGATCTTGGCTTTGTTGATTGCTCTCAGCAGCTCCTGGCCAATCTCTCCACCGGGCGGAAGTTCTTCATTGTCTTTGAAGAAGCAGATTCCGGCATCAGCCAAGCTATGGCAAAGGAAGTCGAAGAATACAGAGCGAGTGTCGGCTCCTCTGAAACTCAAATACACATCGGCGTAGTGGGTACCCAAGGCGACGTCTCCACCCTTTGCTGCTGCATCTGCTGAGTCCTTCCCCTTCTTCGCTGCGATATTATTCCAATCTCTCTAGAGATACAAAAACCATAAAAAAAAAAAAATCGTGACTAATTCCTTCCGTATCCGGACCTCTAAGGTAAATTTGTTTCACATGCCATGAATCTCCTACATATAAGACTAGTGTGCATAGTCTTACATCTCTCATACTTAAGCTGAACTCTCTGCCAAGGAAACATATTCAAGCAAAGCCCATCATCAACTACCGGTAGTTAGAAATGAGAGCTACGTAAGAGTTTGTTCACATGTACACGGTTTACCTTCAGCTTGACCACGAATCCTCTGACTTCTCTGACAATGTGAGACGGGCTGCCGCAGAAGTAAGCCGTTTCAGTTAGAAAAGGAAGGCCGCTAGTATGACATTCGGGCTGATGCTATATGAAAAAGCAATAACCACTCCTATTGAGCTGCGGAACAACTATTTGAAGTTTATTGCTACTTAAAACGCAGCATCAAAAACGAAGTAATCAGTTTGTTCTATTTGGAGTTTAACTTTGCTATTCGAGAAAACGATTTATGAGTTGCAAACCCTCCTGTAATAAAAGTCCGGGCCTTTTACCTTCTTGATCCTGTGACCCATCCACGAAACGAAGCGATCTCCGCAAGAGCATATTCCCACGCTTCTACTCTGTCGGACCCTAATCTCTTCTGGTGCTCTGATAGGGCATCACGGTACAGAGGGGTTTCAAGCCTAACATCACGAGGTTCCACGTCGTAGAATATGGGGATGATTGTTTTCCCACCACCCGATTTGACCTTGCTTTCCACCATTGCCGCGAGCTCCAGGAGACACGACTTGCTGGAAGCGTAGTTTCTGGAGAAGATGGGGATGAAGATCTTGGCCCTGTCAATTGCTCTCAGAAGCTGCCTGCCTATTTCATCACCGGGTCTAAGTTCTTCTGTGTCAGGGAAGACGCGGATTCCAGCATCGACCAAGCTCTGGTGCAGGAAGTCGATGAATGCATAGCGAATGTCGGATCCCTTGAAAGTCAGGTACACATCGTAGTAGTCGCTGCTACCCGAGGCGACGTCTCCGCCCATCGCTGCTGCATCTGCCAAGTCCTTCGCCTTCTTCATTGCAGGATCCGAACGAGAAGAACAGCAACCGCTCTGGTTTGCCTGATCGCCTCGTGTTTGGTGACTCCCAACGAGATTATATCGAGGATTCCCGAAACTTGGCACGTCAAATCATCTTTAAAATGCTTTCTTTCTACATTGGATCCTTCATCTTTGTTTTGCTCAATTGTGCACATCCTACGTGGGAACAAAATCTTCAGAAACATCGAAGAAGAAGGAGGAAAAAGAAAAGAAAAGAAAAAGGGAGCCTGAACAAGAGAGCGGAATATGCCAAGCGAAACGATGAAACGAAGAGGAGAGCATTGGGGAAGCTGTTGTCGCGGCCCCAACAGTGCCACCGCCGGCCAGGCCTCAGCGAGGGGCGTCAGTCCCCCGCTGAGCCGCCGGAGACATGCGAAGTGGGCGCCTCCACAGTCCCCCACCACCCCCCCCTCGAAAACACACGATCTCCATCTCTTTGTGCTCGCATCCAGCACCACAGTCTGTCTCTCTCTCTCTCTCTCTATCCGAGGAGACAAGGTAAATCGTCCTTCCTCAGTCGTAACGCTCGTGGTGATATTCGACGAAATTCGATCGTCGTTGTCGCGTAGTCTCTGTCAAAAGCCAAACAAGAGTTTTTATGGTTACCGATCTCCCGCCAACCCCAAATTGCTCTCTTTTTCTTTCTTTCTCACTAACTAGGTCCGTCCCGCCTTTCCAGGCATGTACATCTAGTAGGCTAAGAGGTACTTATTTTAAAGTGCCGATGACTGCACACCGAGCCCCCAATTAATGAGAAAGCTTTTATTCCCACTCACCAAGGAATATCCTTGTATTTTACGTCCTAATGTTCAAACGAAGAAGTTTAAGGAGTTACCCAGGTCCACTCTTGTTTTTTTTTTTTTGGATAAGTGATGGGCATGAGCCGACCATGTCAACATATGCAAATTGAGAGATGCCCGCCGTGGCAAGGTGGTTCTATCGGCCCCAATTTTGCAGCCATTTCATGACCCCAGTTCGGATGCAAACGATTCTGGCAAATCCCTAAGGTTTGGGACTAGCCTTGCTACGAGAACTATCCGATACCAGGAATCGTAACTCCACATCCACATTTCCATTCCACAACATGCATAGCCCTCCTCGCAATCCTCCCGAGTCACCAATGAACATGTACGGGAACTGGTGTTCAACCCCTACCAGTGAACATTGCACCTTGAAAATGTCCGGTCCATGACATGTCGAGGTGCAAACCAAAGAGAAGAGAGAGAAAGACGAGATGGAAGGGTTTTGGGGGGTTAGAATTCGCCATAGTGCTTGTGTACAATTTTTCGAAAAGTTACATTTTTTGAAATGTCAAATTGAAAGAAGCATTGTGATTTGAATTTGAACCCTTTGAGGCTCGCAGCTATTTGTAAGATGTTCTTGGTTCTGTCTGATTTGCTTTCAAGGTACTTTCAACCCAAATCAAACTATTATAGATTTCGAAAAATCTCGAACCCAAATCAAATCACAATCCAAACCAAACCAAACCTATAACTTCAGTTCATGATCGATTTGGTTTATTGGAAATGAATAACATCATGCCAACACATAAATTGATTAGTAACACGTTGACTAACTAGCATGCAAAATCCCTATCCGTGTGAAAATTACTTCAATGATCTCAACATCGAGAGAGCCAAAGAAGAATAAAGATGTTATTAGGGGTGCGATCAAGTCGAGTCGAGCCAATATTGTCCAAGTTCGAGCTTGACTCGACTCGACTTGATTACAACCAATTTGAAAAGGAACTCGAACTTTGAGCTCGGAAACGCTTGAATAACGTAGGTGTATGACGTAATTTTGATGATTTCAATGTCACTTTTTTAATTGATAAATGTCTTTCATAACAGAAGCTCGATTAAACTCGGCAACCTGTCAAATTGTGCTCGTGAGCTGAGAATTCAACAAGATTCTCAAGTAGGCAATCAACATAGAACACAAGCATTTGGATTTGCTTCCTTATCACGCGGCCAAATGCAGTGAAATGTCGATCATAGACATTGTAGGCCTTCAGTAGCTCTGCAATCTAAAATTCCATCTATTTTTATTGGGAAAATTGTCCAAAAAAAAGTTGTAAACCTATTTTAAGGCGGCTAATTCAGCTTTAAATTTTTCAATGTGACAAATTTAGTTATAAGCACGTTGATAATCTAATTTCCCCAATCTTGACACAATCTCGCTCGAGCATGCTAATGGAACCGGCACCCATCTCTTCAATGACATAGGCAATCGAAAAACAGAGACATGGAAACGAGAAGACAAAAGGGCAACTTTAAGAAACGATGGAAAAGAAAAATAAAATAAAATTTGAGAAAAAAGAACAAGAATTCAAATTCTTTTCTACGACTTAATCACTTCAAATTCTTATCTGACATAAGATCAATTTTAAACTTCTTTTTTTTTTAGAAAATGATTACGATACTTATTTAGAATTTTCTAAATAAGAATGAGGAAGAAGAGAATACTTTTTTATTTTTTAATAAAAACAAGGGAAAATTTCAAATCAGTACCCAAAGTGGGGTCATTTTCTCAAAAATGGTCCAAAATGAATATAGTGTCAAATAAAGGTTTAAAGTGCCCAATCAGTCTCAAATAGAGATCCAAAATACTCAATGAGTCTCAAGTAAGGGTCTGGGTTTATCAGCCGGTCAAATGTTAACCAACTGGCGAGTACGTCACTATTCTGGCGATCGGAATAATGGCAATTTCGCCTTTTACTTTTTAATTTTTTTTTATTTCTTTTTTCCTTTTTCTGTTTTTTTCTTTTCCTTTTCATTTTCTTCGTCTTGGTTTTTTCCTCTTTTCCCTTTGCCGGCCATAGCCAGGGCTGGCGGAGATTGCCAGCATTGGGTGAGGCAAACCTCACCAAATCCGACGAGGGCAAGGGTTGCTCTCACCGAATCTGGCAAGGGTCACCCTCGCCAGCCCAGCCCAGGCGAGGGCGGCCCGGGCCCAATGCCGGTAACCTCCGCCAATGTTACATTCCGAATTTCGACTTATTTTTGGGATTTATAAAACGTGTAATTCGTCAGTATACTTATAGTAAAATCTCGCCCGGGAACTGATCACTCTCAGTTATTGTTTTTAAAATTGAGATTTCGCTCAAATCGCATTCGATTGAATTTTGCTGTTATTTAGAGTCCAAACTTTGGTGTCAAATTTTTCGAAGTTTTGTGACGAATTTAATTGGACAGTATCGATATTATTGTGGCCAGCCTTGATATTACCCGGGATATGTGAAAAGTGAAATTTTAACAGGGTGCAGATTTGGACTGATAAACCTCTCTCGTAGTGTGTTTTAGTTATTTTCTATTGCCCATTTTTCCTAATTATTAATTAGAATTTTCGGGGACCGTTAGATCGTTTTCGGATTTGAATCGTGATCATCGGATCGCACTTGAATGCGATGTTAACCATTTCCTCTCTCTCTCTCTCTCTCTCTCTCTCTCTCTCTCTCTCTCCTCCGGCTGATTTTTCGCCGACCCCCCCTTGCGTCTGACCGACCCCACCAACTCCCTCTCTCTCTTCTCTTTCTTTTCTTTTCTTTCTTCTTTTCTTCTTTTCTTCTTCCTCCTTCTTCCCCCGCCGCGGTTGCTTCTGGCTTCTAGCTCCTGCTTCTTCTTGCTGCTCACTGACCAAACCTGTGGCCGCCGCTTGTCCTCCCACAGCCGTGCCAACCTGGCTCCACCCTAGTCGAGCTGCGCCACCACCCGTCGCCGCCGAGCCTCCCTTGCCGGCCCACCCAAGCTGCACGCGGGTGCCGTCTCCACCTAAACCAACAGACCCCTCCCTTCGCCCAGCCGCTGCTCGCCCTGCCGTTGCGCATCGTCCACCCCGACTCACCTGTCGTCGCCCCTGACCGCCGCCGTCACCCCTCAGCCAACGTCTTCGCCACCCACAACCGCTCCTTCGTCGCGCCGTTCACCACTGCTGCGCTCATCGATCCGCTGCCGCTTGTCTCCGCCGCTCATCGCCGCTGTCCAGCACTCCTAGCCGCCACTACCAACCGCCATTCCCGCCTGGAACAGCCCTAAGCCGCGCCGAAACAACCCCACAATGGCGGCTTCTTCATCGTTTCCATTCGCTGTCGTCCGCCGGCCGCCGAGCCCGAGCCAGAAACCACTGCCCTTGCCGTCATTGTCGTCCTCGCTTCTTTGCCAACGTTAGCCAAGTAAGTTAACCCCTAATCCCGTGTTTAGAGTGTTAAACTTGCTTAGGGTAGTTTAGATTAAGTTTAAATTAAGGTTATGTTTAGTTAATTGGAATTAGGTGATAGGTTATCAGTAGTTGTACGATAAGTTATTGCAAATGTGGTGATAAGTTATCAATTACTTAATTGTTATTGATTACTTTATTAAATAAATTATTTTCGGAATTAAATATTATTTTATTATTAAATAATTATTTTCGGATTTAATATTAATATTTTTATTATTAAATAATTAATTTATGAAATTAAATATTAATATTTTCGAAAAATTTCTAACATCAAATTGTGATTCCTATGCTTGAATTATAATGTTTATGCTGTGAATTGATGTGTTAATTAGTTGTTATAGCTAAATAATTTTAATAACTATCTTCGCGAAAGGATTTCGAGTTTTCGAGAAAGAATTATTTTCATCGCCATGTTTACAAAATGAATTTGATGTCTTGAGAAAGAAAGCATGTTTGAAATGAGATTTACAAATTGATTGATTGTTTGCATGTGTAACCACTTGGTTTGTTATGCGGCATTGTGTGAGCACTATTCATGGATGCATGGACTAATTGAAAAGATACTAATTAGCTGGAATGCTTGTGTGCTTGTGTGGTCACGCGTCGAAGCCGTCTTGCTATAGATCGCTTGACAGTGCCTGATTTATCGGGGCCTTGCTGTAGATCGCTTAACAATACTCAATTTATCGGATACCTGGAGATTATCTGGATTGCCGATACTCCAGATGCCTTATCGCGACCCAAGGTCGGACTCGATACTCCTTACAGGATACCATCTTACTGCAAATCGTTTAATGTTATTGTATTGGAATGTCATCTTACTGTAGATCATTTGACATAGTCGTGCCCAACAGGGCGGGACGGAGCTCGGTTGTACCGGAAGACTACCATCTTACTGCAGATCGCTTGATATGTAGTGGCCCCGAGGAGGCGTAATAACTAGAATACATGTAATACATAGTACCTGATCATATTATAAAAACTTCTAGGCATGGTATGGGACGTGCCCAAGTGGATTCTATCTTATAATCGAAACACGCGCGCCTGTGATGTATCGATGCATGGGAAATCTATTTAAATGTTTCGAGTATGTGATATGTTCATTTTATCAACAAGTATATCAAGGCGAGGTAAGGATGCCTATGGTTGTTTAATGATGTTACTGTTGATACTGTATTGCCTAGTCAGGGACCCCGTGCGAGTTGGCCTTCTAAGCGGAGCTTAGGCAGTTAACTTATTGAGACTTTCGTCTCATTTGTTGTTGTTAACCTTTTTTTTAGGCCCTTAGCATGTTGAGGCACCCAGTTTGATTCAGGGTGTCTGGAAGTTGACTTTTTGGGATTAACCTGTGGCCCTATGGGTGGAGTAGATTGACCCTAGCCTGTTATCTTTTTGCTGGCTTTTTGTGGAAGCGCTTGAAGTTGGCTTGTAAAAATGTTCCCAGGGGTTAATCAAGTGAAAACCAAAATAGTGTTTTTTTTTTTTGCTAGCCTCTGGCCAATCGCCGAACCGGCAACCGACCAGAGGAAGGAGAAGACAAAAAATTGGCAAAAAAAAAAAGAAAAAAAGGAAAAAAAATAAAAATTCAAAAAAATATTATAATATTATTTAATTTATCCACGTCAGCGCCATGTTGGCGCTGGTGACCGGTAGCTGGCCGGCAGGCGTCCACGTCGATAAATTCCGGTTAAAATTGGCCGGAAGGACTAAATTGGCACAAAAACAATAGGTTTAGGACTGAATTGGCACCAATTTAAAAGATTTATGATTGAATTTGCACCAAAAAAATGTTTAGGACTAAATTGTGTCACGCCCCGCACCCTACGAGCGCGCGATCATCCCTCGATGGTCGATCATTGAACGCGACGTCCTAGGTACGTCGCCGACCCAACCCAGACATCAGAGATTTAACACACGCGGAAGCAAATAGAAACAACCCGGACAACGAAACATGACAAAGGGATAGCACAAAACAATAATTACATAACTTAATAAGGTGGTCACTATTACAGGACAATAAACTGGGCTACCAATACCCAACCACGCTTTTCAAAGGGACGGTGGTCGACAAGCTTATCTCCTCTACAAAAAGGTACTCAAAAGACAGGGCAAAATAACCTATTCTTCAATCCCTGTGGTACTCTGGCGGCATCTCCAAATCGATCACGGTCGCGGATCTGAAATGTGGTTATATAATAACCGTGAGAACGAGTCTCAATAAGTAACCCCCTATACCCCACGTAGGCCAATGCGTACCCAGACAAGTCTAACATGCGATCACCAGACAACATAATCAATTTCATACAACCAACTTACCTCACCTCGAATCACGAGCCAACCCTGCATATCAGTCCAAACAAGATAATGCAAGAAAAGTTCATCATCATATCACGGTCACCCGGCACGCGCAATTTCACTCGCATTCAACCAGTCCAGCCAAGCAACCACACGTTCAACCGGTCAATTAATTCACACGCTCAACCAGCCAAATCAGTCACACACCAGCCACAATAGCACTCGATCAATTCAACCAGTCCGATCACCCAATCAATTAATCAATTCAATCAATTCGATCAATTCAATCACACTTAGGTCGCATGCGTGGTCGAACAACTTTCCACGACCTCCCAGGTCCTTTCACTCGGCCCGCGCCACTGCGCCTCAGGCCCCATCTCACAGCCCGCGCCACTGCGCCTCAGGCTCAGCCCTCAGATCAAGCCGGGCTCGGTCCCGCGTAACCACGCCTCAGGACATATTTCCATTCCAATGACCCGCGTAACCTACGCCTCAGGTCTAATCATGCCTTATTCGCCACACCCGCGTAACCTACGCCTCAGGTTGGCAGCCCTCCGATCGATCCGGGTTTTCTTACATGCACATGCACCACAGCACAATTCGCCAATCTTGCAAGTCGTACCAATCAAAACCCAGAACATATTCACGACATCACAATTCACCAATCAACGAGTCGTACAATCCAATTCATATCATAGCCCATCACACTGGCCCACAAATCCGTCATTCACGCCAACCACATACGAACATCATGCCCACCCACGAATGCCACAGCAAGCCAATTATTGACCTACTTACGTTAGCCAGTAATATGAACCCAAACCATCCCAATTCCAAATCACAGGCTCACAACTTTGACATCCAAGCCGACCACAATCGCACGTCAATTTCTCCCACACACGCCACGACAATATTATCAATTAGCCCACTATAATTCGTCATTAATTAAGCCCCACAATTATCACAATTTAATATAACAATATGCACATGCAAATATCGACCTTACTCCACGTTTATCCCCTAAACCGGTACTAATTAATCTCTAGACAAGCCTAATAATACCCAATGTACTAGGTAAGGTTTAGGGAGTCACTTACCAAGCTTTGGCCCGGGAAAAGTCGGCTCGGGTCCAAAATAGCCCGGGCGAACAATGTGGACTAGGCGCGGGCACGGGCCACACGGGCGCGTTGGCCGGTCACTATGGGCGCAGTGACCGATCGGCATGCCCGGTGCGCGGGCGCGGAGAACGCACGGTGTGCCCGGGGCTCTCGGGCGCGCGGATGGGCAACGTGCCCGGGCGACAGGCGCGGGCACGGGCGCGTGAGCAGCACGGCCACGGGCAACGGGCTTGGCTGGCCGGCCGGGCTGGGCTGCCTGGGCTGGCCGGCGACGACGGCGACCGGCAGCGGGCGGGCGGCAGCGGCGGCGGCGAGGAGACACGGCGCGGCGGCGGGACTTGGCCGCGTCGGACGGAGGCCGGACGAGCTGACCGGCGGGCGGCGAAGGGCGAGCTGGCTGGGCTCGTCGGAACCGAACAAGGAGGAGGCCGGGGAGGGGAGAGACAAGGGAGGCTGGTCTCGTGGCGGCAACGGCGACGGTCGGCGCGGCAGGGGCGACAGCGGCGATAGCCAGGCGCGGCTGGGCAGCGCCGGGCGCGACGGACAGCAGCGACGAGCTCGCTGCTGCGCGCGCCTCGCGGGCAGGCTGGCAACGAGCAGTCGGGGCCGCTGGCGGACGGCCCGACGACGGCGAAGCTTGCCGGCGACGGTGGTGGGGCGGCACGACACGGCGGCGGGCTTGGGCGGCGTCGGCTGGGCGAGCAGAGAAGAAGCAGAAGCAGACGCCCAGAAGCTGAAGAAGAAGAAGCAAAAGAAGAAAAGAAGAAGAAGAGGAAAAAGAAGGAGAGAGGAGGGAGAGGTGTCAGAGGAGGGGGTTGCGTGTGGTCAGAAGGAAAAAAGAGAAAGGAGAGAGAGAGAGAGAGAGAGAGAGAGAGAGAGAACGTGCGCGGTCAGAAGGGAGGGGAAACGTGCGCGCGGAGGAGAGAGGAGAGAGAGAGAGAAAAAGAAGGAGAGAGAGAAAGAAATAAACAAAATAAACTTCATTCTAATATTAATTGCGATCCGATGGCCCAAATTCAAAACCGAAAATGATCTATTGGTCCAAAATAAGCCTCGCATATAAAAATGGACAAAGGCCAAATTAATTAGATCGAACTATAACGAGGGAGGTCTACCAGTCCAAATTCGCACCTAGTCAAAAACTCTTTTTCTTTCACTATTCCTGTCAATTTCGACGCTAGCTACGATAGTATCGACACCGTCCAATTTATTTCATCCCGAAACTCCCGAAAATCGACTGCCAAGTTCGGGGTCTAAATAACGGCCAAATTCGATCGAGTGCGATTCTAGCGAAATCTCAAAATTTAAAAACAATAACCGGGAGTGATCAGTTCCCGGGTGAGATTTTACTACAAGCACACTGACGAATTACACGTTTATTAAATCCCAAAATTGAGTCAAAATCCGGGATGTCACAAATTGACACTAATATAAAAGGTTTAGGACTTTTTTGGCACTTTTTGCCAAGCCCTTGTCCAGCCTTCCCTTCAATCTTGAGGACGAAGCCGAGATTGAGAGGGCTCACCAGGTCTCGCCGCCAAATCATTTCATCCGTCGGCTTGTGTGGTGGCTATCCTGTTTATGTTCCGTGTTTGCAAAATTTGCAGGCAGGAGAGCAGCTCCTTCGTTTCAGGAGTTCAAATTTCGTAGCCCTCGACCCGCGCACGCCTCATAGGACAGAATTGATTGTAATACAGAGTCATGTTGAAACTGTGAGCTTTCCATATACCATTCCCGACGAAATTCACAAGCTCATTGTATTTCTTTTGTTGCAAATGTCTAGATGTAAATTGTCAAATTGCGAAATAAGCTCATCTGACGCGTAGCTTATTCCTCCAGCCATTCAGGAATATATGGTTCAAAGAGATTGTGAATCTTCATAATGCATGATGCATGGAGTGGATAGGAGAAATGTTTCCTTTGTTTTCGTTTGGGTTGTTTTTGTAGTATCCAATCTTCATATAACTGATTGTCCACTTATCCTAAGATGCTGATGCTCTGGCTGTTACGCATTAAGCGGCATCTAACAAATTAATTTGTATGGTGTTCCACATTGTGCAGATGTTTTGGCGGTTCTTGGTTTCTGAGGGCTTTGATCAAGTCGCTACGCCGAAGCCCGTACTTGCGCTCACTGAAGGAGGTTCTGCCGTTCTTAAGCTGAACTATCCCACATGCATGGCTCAGTTACCTGAGCTGTACATGCAAATGTATGTTCATGCCGATTATGGGCGTGTTTAGGAGATTGGCCCTGCGTTTAGGGTTGGAGACTCCTACATTTGTGAATGTACTGGTGTTGATGTTGAAATGGAGATTAAGAGACACTATTATGAGGTGGGATTGGGTACTTTTGCATTTATTTTTGTGCTTCAGTTCAGTTCTGTGAAATAGACGACTATGTGCAGGTAATGGACATTGTGGACCGTATGTTCGTTATGATGTTCAACTCTTTGAATGCAAATTGCAAGAAGGAACTCGAAGCCGTTGGAAGCCGATATCATTTTAAACCTTTGAAGGTTATATGGTCTATATTTTTTCCGTAATCATGAGAACAATAGGCAGATAGTGCACTCATGGGCAATAACTTTTTTATTGCAGTACTTGCGAAAGACTCTGCGGCTTACATTTCAAGAAGGGGTTCAAATGCTCAATTTCAGAAAAATATTTAGTCAGCTAATATAACTGCACATATGCGTTTTTTAATGAAAAAATACAGATAGTGTGGGAACACACAGGGTTCATTGGCACTTGTGGAGACATGAGTTGAAAACGATGTGTGTATTTGGGCAGCAATTCCATGGGATGAGAGCTGTAAATATACTATCGGAAATAATTTCATAGCTTTCAAAGTAGGAGCATGGGTGCTCTTAACTGATTTTTCCTTTGTTGTTTCTGAATGAAATTGACAGAATGTGGTATCACTCCTCTTACCTAATGACTTGTTCCGTTGAAAGAGGAACCACGATAAAGTGAGAATTGCAATGATATGCCACGTACGTGTAAGTCAGTTGGGGTAGATCGTTGGCTTGGTCAAGTACATTTGAATAGCTTAGTAATCATTAGCGTTGTAGAGCAATGATAATTAGCGTTGTATTTTAATCCATCGCTAATTTAGCGACGGATTTAGCGATGGATTAAAATTTAAAAGAGCATTTGTTCAATCCGTTGCTAATTAGCAACTGATTTAGCGACGAATTGAACAAATACTATTTTATGTTCAATCTTGTCGCTAAATCCATCGCTAATTACCGACGGATTGAACATAAAATACTATTTGTTCAATCCGTTGCTAATTTAGCGACGGATTGAACTTAACACTACAAAAAAACAAGGGATTAGCGACGAAAAATTTGGCAAAATACGTCGTTAATCGAATTTGCGACAAAATTAGCGATGGAAAAAATTCCATCGCTAATTCGGCGTTGCAAAATTTTGCGACGAAAAAAATTTGTCGCAAATTAGTAACGAACTTTATTCATCACAAATTAGCCACGAACTTTATCCGTCGCAAAATTCATCGCAAAATTTGTTGCAAATTAGCCACGAACTTTATTCGTCACAAATTAGCCACGAATTTTATCTGTTGCAAAATTCGTCGCAAATTCGCCGCAAACTTTATTCGTCACAAAATTCATCACAAATTAGCCACGAACTTTATCCGTCGCAAAATTCATCGCAAAATTCGTCGTAAATTAGCCACGAACTTTATTCGTCGTAAATTAGCCACGAACTTTATTTGTCACAAATTAGCCACGACCTTTACTCGTCGCAAATTTCGTCGGAAAATTCGTCGCAAAATTCATCGCAAATTAGCCACGAACTGTATTCGTCGCAAATTAGCCATGAACTATATCCGTTGCAAATTAGCCACGAACTGTATTGGTCACAAAATTTATCGCTAAATATTCGTCGCAAATTACACACCATTTGAGCCATCAAATCTTGTCCACAGCAATAGCTACGCATTAATGAACATCATGTAATACATTCAAAACAATCAATTCTCACGAAACAACCATAGATTCCGCTTTAGAAACAGAAAACGAACAAACCAGACACAATACCATATAATTGAAAAATATAACCGAAGGAAAGATGCTAGTTCACAAAAAATAATGATATATGCAAAGTTGTAAAGTCTGACATGATGCTATTTCATATACAATCTTATAATACATTCAAAACATTCAAAGAATGCGGGACAACTATAGATTCTGCTTCAAAAACAAAACATCGTCAAACCAAACATAAGATTGGGCAGCTTTGGTACTCGGCAGGACACCAGAAGCAGTCACTTTGTCGACACTTGATAAAATGTGGATACATAAATAAAGATATTCAATCAGTCCAGAATATAAAAAAAGCGTTTATGCATGGATGTAGAACTAGGTATAAAAAAACAAGTATGAGGGTTAACAAAAAACGTTTCAGGATGAACATCAATGTTCTTACATATGAATATGAGTCAACTTTAACATCCACTGTAGTTTTTTCACCCTTGTAAACTGTATTTCTGTTAACTACAAAAAATTACATCTTTCTCCAAACAGTATTCAACAGTTTAATGACTTAGAGAGGTGAATTACCAACACCAATTCCCAGAAAGAGAGGACTCAAAGTCATTTAAGGCATGTATTTCTACAATGTTCAAATATCATGATTTTTTATAACAAGCATGTCATCCTAGGATCTCTAAATTTGCGGTTTTTCGCAAGCAAAAAACCTAGTTGTAAGAAAGTTGTGCACAAAAAGTAATTGTAAGGTAAGAACATATTGGGCAAACTGCACTTATGGCACAAAAGATTGTGAAGCAAGCTTACCCCCGATCTTGGGAATTTTAACTTGAAAAGACTGAGAAAATTATCATCAGCATCAGTAATCTCAGCATTATTCATCATTGTGCCATCACCTATTGAATTGGCAGGAGGTACAAAAGAAACCCCATCATGATCGAGGTTGAGATGTTGCATAACGATTTGCATTTGTTATTTCAAGTCATTTATTTCTTCGTCCTTCTCTGTAAGTATATTTTTCAATTGGTTCAATTCTTTGGTCATTTGCTCCTCAAGTCCTGCCCTCATTGGAACAGCCGCATTGGAGGATGAAGTTGTAGCATGATTCATCGTGTATACCCTTGACAAGAATCCCTTCCCAAATATTTTTCCTTCTTTCATCAAATCCATTGCCTACACTCATAAGGTCATACTGTCAACTGATGGCTCAGACGCAGCAACACCATCACCACCACTAGCATTGCTCATTAAAAGTTCATCATATTTTTCCTATATTAACAATATAGATAAAAATAAAATAACTTCATATATATAACTACCATAAATATTAAAAGCATTCACGGTTTTCATTCTAGTTTCCATAAAATCCAAAGTATAGCCTTACATACATTCATAGCTTTTGCTCGATCGTCAGTCCATGTCTTATCTTTTTTTTGAAGTGTACGTTCAAATGCAACTGCAAATGTCGGTTCCGTCCCCAATTCATGTGCCTACAAAAAGTAAATATGAGTAATTGAATTAAATTAACTTATAACTTATTTAACAGACTTACCATGCGTTTTCGATGCTCACCAATGTTGATAGAGCCCCCAGCATATATGGCAGACCCTTCACTAGAACTAGAAGATCGATTCTTTTTATTATGCTCATTGATTTACTGATTCTTTTTAGTTTGCCAAATTCTGTTAATTTCCGTTCAATTATCAGCTGTAATGAAAGCCAGCTTCGCTTACTTGATCTTCGCTCTATTCATCACATTTCGTATGTGATCACTGACTTTCTTCTTAAAAATTCTTCTCACTTCATTCTCTTCCTTTTCATCTACCTAAACTTCCGCTGCAATCAATACAAAAACAATTGAAAGTTATTATGATTGTCACATATCCATTACCATGCACCAAACCATTCGGCGATAGATTTTGTAAAGTTCATCTCGGGGAAAATATCTGATCTCTTCAGTACCAAAAACTAAAGAGTTGTTCTAGTCCCCTTACATCATTTTTTACCATCAATATACTACACCGAATTTAGTTGGTGAAAAAATAGAATATCTAAAACTTACCTTAAACTCATTCCACTATAAATCTTTCACTTCTTGTGGATCACTATTGTAATTAATATACTGCCACATCCAATAGTTTTTTACTATTTTATTTAGTTCACTCACAACAAACGTAGCATCCGTGAATCTGCAAACATACGAATATTGTGCAACATCAACAATTCAGTTGATATCCATATCTAAAACCATAAATATTACATATACTTAAAAAAATGAAGTATTTACAAATCTCCATATGGCAATTCGGTTATCTTTTGCACATGTGTTTCCCTCATTATTCGATTATTGCGTTGAATAATAAGGTGGAACGGAAGGAGATGGATCTAAAGGAGATGGAACTAAAGGAGATTCAGTTCGCATGTGTCCAAATCCCCTAACATGTTCTTGAGGATTGGAGAAAGAGTCAACGTGTCCATGTTGTCCATCAGCATATAGTGGTTGAAGGTTAGATGGAATGGCAGGGGGAAAGGGAGGGGGACGAGGACGAGGAATGGCTAGTTTTCTATGCATGCGACCTCTACATTTATATTGACAAGTAGGAAAGTTAGACAAATATGTAAAAAAATATGAACATATATTAGGAACACATAATGCCGTACATAATGAAACTTACTATTTTGTTTCAAAGAGCAAGAGATAAAGTTGAGGCTTTTCCAAAGCAGAAAATGTATCCTCTTAATTAACTAATGTCGAGTGTTTATGATGTGCAATTTTCTATGAACAAATATACTATGAATCGCACTTATTTTAATATCAAACATCAATATATGATCACGATATATCATGCTAAGCCAACAATAGCCATAATTAACCTCACAATTCACTTTCAAACCACACGATCATTCACCAAGATCAACCATGAAATATCAATTTCAGCCACATGATTTTCATTCTCGACCACACGATCATCAATCAACCTACACAATCGAGCCATAGTTAACCAATCAACAATAATTAAGCAAATTAACCACACGATTAAACTAATTAACCATACGATTGGCATTAAACAACTAATGGTACGGATGGTTACCATTCTGCTCCATAAATCAAATTCTTGCCAAAAATTGATTTTTGGAATTATTGACAGAAATTGATTTCTGGAGGAAAAATCTGTTTAGAAAATCATGATTAATTCTACTCCAAAAATTGATTTTTGGAACAGAAATCTATTTTGATTTGTTGATTTTTTTGCACTTAAAAAAATTTAAATTTTACTCAAAGTGAGTAGCCACAGGTATTATCAGACATTCTATGAAGTTTTGAAATTTTTGATTTGCTTAATTTTTTTTCGGCACCTAAAAAAATTTAAATTTCACTTAAAATGGGTGGCCACATGTATTATAAATCATTTTGTGAAGTTTTGAAATTTTTTATTTTTTTATTTTTTAATTTTTTTGGCACCTAAAAAAATTAAAATTTTACTCAAAGTGGTAGCTACAAGTATTCTAAGTCATTTTGTAAAGTTTTAAAATTTTTTATTTTATTTTTCTGGCACCTCAAAAAATTTAAATTTCACTCAAAATGAGTGGCCACAGGTATGACGTTATGAAAAATTTTATTTTTTTATTATTTTGATTTTTTTGGGCACCTCAAAAACTTTAAATTTCACTCAAAATGGGTGGTCACAGGTATTTTAAGCCGTTTTGTGAAGTTTTGAAATTTTCGATTTTTTATTTTTTTTAAAAATAATTCACCAAATTTCATATTTTCCCGAAATCTGACTTTTTTTTAATTTTGAAGAATTTTTATCAATTTTTCTAGAATTTTTCAATTTTTATGCATTTTTTGAAAATAAATTTGTGAGAAAATAGGAAGAATGCATTTCGGATTGAAGAAGTTACAAAAAGTAGCTTCTCTTTTTTTTGCCAAAAACTCATTCTTGAATCAAGAATGCATTCTGGAAGCAATTATTTTTAACAAACGCATTTTTATTCCAGAATGCAAAAATCGATCCATAATGCATTCAAGAAATTTTTTAACAAATACCATTCTGTTCCGGAATGCATTCCATGCACACCCTAATCAACCACACAATCGTCATTGAACGTTTAATCAGTCACATGATCGACAAATTAATCAAGCGAACATTAATTAAAGTCACATGCAATCCTAAAATCGGCCCCTAACTTACCAATCAATCCGCCACTAAACAATCCCTAAATAAGTCTAATTAATACCTATTATACTAGGTAGGGTTTAAAGAGTTGCTTACGTGGTTTAAGGCCAAGAAAAACCAAACAATAGGGCGAAATTGCTAGTTGGCCAATGGTAGGCTCAGCGCGGGCGAGTGCACAAGTAGCGGCTAGTCGACCAGGCGTTCGGCACAGCGCTCGACCACAGCCAGGCAAGTGGTCGGGTGAGCTGGGCAACAGACGAGTGAGCGGCTGGGCGAACTAGGCGATGGACTGGCGACGGCTCGACCATAAGCAACGACAGCTCGACGGCAACGGGCGATGGCTTGGCGGAGACAAGCAAGCAAGTGACGAAGGCTTAGCCAGAACAGGGGAACTCATCGGCGACGGCGAACGACGGTGGAGCTGGGCGTTGTTGGCGTCGAGCGACTGCTAGGTGACAACGACGATGGCTACAAGCTCAGGCGAACTGGGTGGCGGCGAGCTCGACCAAGCGAGTGACGAGCACGCGGGCGAAGCGGCTACACTCGCAACTGCGAACTGCTAGCAAGCAAGCGATAACGGCGATGGTGGGCTGGCAGTCTAGCGGTGGGGACAACGCATGGCGGTCTAGATACATTTAGGGTTCCCTAAACATGCAAAACTCAAATTCAAATCCTAACTGATATTTTTTGAATTTTCTGTTTAAAGGAAAAAGGAAAGCAATTAAATAAACAAGGATAGCAACCACATTCAAACCGTCCACGCAATCCGCCAGATTTGTTTCAAACTCGGATTAGGCACAAAAATTGAACTATCGGTCATATCTATAGAGTTATAGATATTGACGGAAAGTTGATCGTTTAAATTTGGAAAGCAGATAAAGATCATTATCGTATCCAAGTGATTATGAATAGGATAATAATTTTCCGTATCGCCGCGTATCGTACCTTAGGAATAAGGTCAGATAGTCGTCCAGATACGTTGCTAAATTAGGAACGATTCCTAATTTTGAATATTTTCAAATATTGCAGATATATCGAACATTATCCTAAGATATTTAAATATCCACATGATATTCATGAAATATTCAAAACATGCAAATGAGGAAATTAAATATTCTGAAAAATATACGATAATGTTCAATCACCTAATTTGCAGATAATCTCCAACTTTATCAATTTCGGAGAAACATCTTCTGAATTCTAAAGAAATGAAAATCAGATCTGGACACAGATACTGATCAGATTGTGAAAATTCCTTTTGAAAATCCAAATGACCTCCGATTTTGATGAAATTAGTATCAATGGAAAGATCTCGATCTCAGTATGAACTTTCATGAAGAAAACTTTTTCAGATTTCGAACACACAAATTTATGAAAATTAAAGAACACACGAAGGTCAATCTGGAACTGATCTATCATCAGATTCATGCATATATGACGTTACAGATCGTATCATGCTAACACGCTTGGAATTTTATGAAAATTTTATGGTGAACAGAAAAAGATGTAATATACAATTTTCGTGAAGAAAGTTTTTTCAAAAAATGATCATAGAAAATCATAAAAATCACGGAACAGCACAACATCAGTCAGAACATTATCAGAACAGACTTCAACATCATATTCCAGATTCTGATCCTAACTTCCGAAATAGTTTTGACATAGCAAATCAGGTCCGATTGAGGCAAATGATATATCAAATCAAAGCTTAAGACGTGCTTTACGATTCTCTAGTTCATCACTTCACAAGATTTTGACATTAACAAGCTGAAATCGGCATCTCAAGCATACCGGTTTCTATGTACACGATTTTACAGAACAAAGTCCAAGTGCACTTACCTTGTTTAACGATGCTCCGGCACAAAATCGAGCGATCCAGCCTCCGTATTCAAATCAAAAACAACACGGAGAAATCTCGGAAAGCTCAGCCGACCTATGATAATAGATTGCACAAAATATAGTGAGAATCGATTCAATCTGGCACTAGTGGACTAGTAATGAAGAATCAAGTCAAGAGATGTGATCCGGCGGTCGTTTAACGAGAAATCGGCCACCACAGTGATGTGAAGACGCCAAGGAGTGTTGCCGCAAGTTCTGGATCGCCGGAAGAAGTCGCCGATCAGCCGGTTCAGCCACTTGAACCGGTTGATCACATCATCGGCAACAGCGTTAGCGAAAGGCAGCGACGTCGGCGGGCGGTTGAGGCGCGACGACGGCGGTGCGGCAGCGTGTGGCGTGCCCCCGGTGATGGTGCGTGACGTCACTTTCACTCTCATACTTGCCTTTCTCTAAAAATCAGATCTGAATTATGTGTTGTCCCCTCAAAATTCTGACCTAAACTTGCTTATATAATACTAACCTAGGTCAATTAGATGGGCTCTCTAGTCCTAATGGGCTTAGACTTGGGCTTAGGCATTAATCTAATTTCTGATTTTATTTAATTCCTAAGCGGGCTGAATTAACTTGGGTTTTAATTTAATTGAACATAATAGGCTGAATTAAGCTCGAATTAAAACGACCAAACCTATTTGACTCGTGATTTCCGACCCTTGCCTTTCCGAGCGAACCGAGTCTCATTCGATAAAATTTAAGCTCGTTCGCCATCACCGGTCCAATGCAAAATGCGATTAAATTAAAATGAACCTAAACTATATGTTATGCAATTTAAATATTTTGTTTAGGGGTTAAAAATTAATCCCTAATTTTCTATGTAAATTACAACTAAATGATTAGTAAAATTTAAGTGTCAACAGGCCATTATCAACATTTATCAAAATGGCCATTATCGACATTTCCGACGCAAATTTGCGACGTAAATGTTGATAAAGGACGCGAATGTGGGATTCGTCGCAAAATCCGTTACAAATTTGTGACGCATTCGAGAAAGGCCTTTATAACATTTTTGTCGCAAATTTACGACGGAAATGTTGATAAAGGCCATTTTTGTAATCCATCGCAAATTTGCCATGGATTTTGCGACGAAAATGTTGATAAAGGCCTTTTTGGAATCTGTCGCAAATTTGCAATGGATTAGAAAAATGGCCGTGAATCAACATTTCCGTTGCATGGCCGCATTTTTCGAATCCGTCGCAAAGTCCATCGCAAATTTGCGACGGATTCCAAAAACGTGGGCATTTTTGGAATCTATCTCAAAATTTGCGACGGAAATTCTGATTAAGGCCATTTTCAAATCCATCGCAAAATTTGTGATGGATTCGAAATTCACGGCCATTTTTGGATTCCGTCGCAACTTTGCAACAGATTCGAAAATGTCTGCGAATTTCGCTTCCTTCACTAATTCTTCAATGGACAGTAGCCACCAATAAGTTTTTGTCGCAAAATGAGCGACGAAATTAGCGACGATCCAAATCCAATGGAAAATAGAATATCACAAATGTCATCACACGAATAATATTTGATTTGTCGTCATTTAGCAACGAATTTTCTGACGATCAATTACATTAATAAGAATAATCAACAGCAACAATAATAACAACTACCACCCGCCTGGGTGGCGTAGCTGGTTCGCACACTCTTCCTCTCGCAAAAGGTTGAGTATTCGAATCCAGCATGCCGCAGGGTGACTTAACTGGTGACACATGTGTGGTGACTAGCACGTGTCGCCCCCAGGGTTTACCCTTTGGCTACCGGCCGTGCGGGGGTTCCCTGGGTTATCAAGAAAAAAAAAACAATAATAACAACAACATTAATGATAATAACAATAACAATAATAACAAAAACAATAATAATAATTATGACAACCAAAATAACACATGTCGCAATAATAATTACACATTATTAGTGTTTTGTTACAAAAATTTTAATCTTCATGTTCATCTTCGTCTTCTTCGTCTTCGTCTTGATCTGCATCTCCGTCCTTATCTTAATCTTGATCTTCATCTTCATCTTCTTTAGGAGCATCATCTTCATCATCTGTTTCAAAATCAGATTTTGTACTATCTTCTATATTTAATTCGCAAATTTTAGTTGAATCCACATTTATCAATGCTCCACATAGATCTCGTAAAATTGGAATATTATATTCTTCAGTTTCAACCGTATTACAAACTTTCTCTTGTTGATAGGCTCTATCTTTCCAGTGCTCCTTGATTTTTCTCCGTGCTTTGATTTTACATACAGCCCACCTATCGACCCAACCCTCCGCATCACGAACTAAATCTCCTTTTTCGAGTCGCACAAAAAATATGTCAGGTCAAGTGATGAACCGTACCGAGTACATAAAATTCAAGACATATTTAACAAATAGTATTTTTGAGTTACATCCATCACTAATTAGTAACAGATTTCACAAATATTACTTTTAAGTTCATTTCGTCGCTAATTACAAACGGATTTAGGGACATCATTTAAAAAACAATAGTGAAAGATAATTTCATCGCTCAATCCGTTGCTAATTACCGACGAAATTAGCGACGAAAATAAAATAGTCGAGAACGTGCCGCGAAAGTTACTTTCGTCGCTATTTCCGTCGCATATTAGCAACGAATTGGCTTTCTTCACTATTTCCATGGCTAAATCCTTGGTTTTTTTTAGTGTAATTTATAGAGGAAATTATGTTTGTCACCAATTAGCAACAAAATTAGCAACGACCTTTCATATTATCAATTCATCAAATAAATAATAATAATAATAATAATAATAATAACAACAACAACAACAATAACAACAACAATAACACATATGTCGCAATAATAATAATAATAATTACACATAATTAATATAGTCTCAAAAATCATAATCTTCGTCTTCATCTTCACCTTCATCTCACCTTTGTCTTCACCTTCACCTTCGTCTTCATCTTCATCTTCATTCTCTGTCTCAAAATCAAATTCTGCAACACCTTCTAGATTTGATTTGCGAATTTCCGTTGCATCCACATCTACCATTGCTCCACATGAATCTCGTAAAGTTGGAATGTTATATTCCTCAGTATCAATCGCATTACAGACTTTTTTTTGTTGAAATATTGTATCCTTCCAATGTTCCTCAATTTTTCTTCATACTTTGGTTTTACATACAACCCACCAATCAGTTTTGTCACGTTTCAAACTAGGATATGATGCATAATTTACTTGAATTGATTGTTGTGTTAAGACAAATTGCTCATATTTCATATATCTTTTCATGTGATTTATTTCAACAAAATTAAATTCTGAATACACCTTCATTCCTTTGACAGGGCCGAACCACATGCACTTAAATAATACAACCCGCATTAATGGTCCATAGTACTATATTTCTATGAAATATACACACACAACTATTCATTATGACTTTTCTCATTCTATATTCTTGAGTGTGAAAATTATACCCGTTTATGAAATATGCTGGCCAGCTTCGTACTCTTGACTTTAGACCCCATAATAGATGATATAACAACCCTTACTCTTCAATTTGTTCATGATTACTGTGAACCTAAGGTCACAGTCGCAAAGTCAATAATATATATTTTAATAAATTATGTATAAAATATTAATAACTTGGTTTTGGTCCATAGGCAACTTACATATGTTTTGAACCATACTGTAAATTCTTTATCGCACAAACGATCAAACTCATTTGGTGATAATTCATACATTGAAGTTTGAAAAATCCTATTAACAAATACCATTTATATATTAACAAATATTTGACACGCAATATATATATTTGCAAATATACACTTACTCGAAGTATGGCTCCACTTCTGGACAGTTCAGTAAAATATATGTATGGGTTGCCTGCAATTCTTCACCTGTTAAGTAATGCAACATACATGCGCTGCTTGATCAACCAAGATAATTGAAAATAGAGAACGATTTGCAATTGGGATCAATGGGGCCATCATCATTTCTTCTTGCTTTTCGCCTCTTGCACTGCACATGCAGCTCAAAATAGTATGATGCAAATGTTGTCACTTCTTCCATAATATATGCATTAAAACTTCAACACATGCCTTATTCTTCACTTTTTTCTTTAAATGATATAAGAACCTAGTTGCAATAAAAAGAAGTTTATCAGAACATAATATACAATAAAGTAATTTGGAATTTATTAAAAAAAATTTACCTCTCAAATGAATATATCCATCGAAATTGGACGGGACCTGCAACTTTGGCCTCATAAGGCAAGTGAACTAAGAGATACTCCATTGAATCAAAAAACAATAGAGGAAATATCCTTTCTAAATTGCAAAGAATAATTAGAATATATCTCTCTAGTTTCTCCATATGTTATGGTTTTAATCCTGTTAAGCAAATATCATGAAGGAAATTACTTAACTCTGTAATTGTGCCCCACACAAAGTTTGGTAAAAGTTCATTGAAAACTATTGGAATTAGTCTTTCCATAAATATGTGACAATTATGACTCTTCATACTTGTCAACTTGCATTCATTCAAATCAACACATCTCTCGAGGTTTGAAGCATATCCATTAAGAAGCCGCACGGATTTCAACCGTTGACAAACAACCTGTCTTTACTCCTTGTATCCACATCTAGTGTTGGCCAATCACAAATATCTCTCATATCTTTTCTTGCATTCAAGTTCTCTTTTGTTTTTCCAGTGACATCCATCACAGTATTTATAACATTGTCGAAAATATTCTTTTTTATATGCATGACGTCAAAATTATGATGAACAAGATGGGCATTCCAATATGGTAGATCCTAAAATATATTGTGTTTAGTCCACTTATGTGTACATTCGTATGCAATAGTTGTGCCATGAGGGTTTTCAACAACATTTGGAAAGTCTTGCACTCGCTCCTAAATTTGATCACCGGTCAACCTCAATAGTGGAGGTATTCTTTCAATCCTATTCTTAATGAACTCTTTTTTATTCCTTCTGAATGTATGATTTATCAGCAAAAATTGTCTATGATAATCAAAATAGCTGGGTTTCTTACCATGTCTTAATCTGAATGACTTTGATCTCTCCAAACATATCGGACATCCTAAGATCCCAGTTGTACTCCATTCAGATAACATTCCATAAGCTGGAAAGTCATTTATCATCCAAAAAAAAGCAGCCTTCATTACAAATGTTTAATCAGTAGAAATATCATACGTAAGGACACATTCATCATATAGCCATTATAACTCTTCAATCAATGGTTGCATATAAACATCTATCAACTTTTTTGGATTTTGCGGGCCAGTCACGATCAATGTCAAAAACATATAATGTGTCTTTATGCACATACCGACTGAAAGATTGTACGGAGTTAAGATAACTAGCCAACATAAATAACTTTTTCCTGATTTCCCAAATGATGCAAATCTATCAGCACATAGACCTAACCTAATATTTCGAGACTCTATCACAGACTCAAGATATGTTCCATCAAAATGTTTCCATGCCTCCGCATCTGAAGGATGACACATTAGACCCTCTTATATTTCATGATTTGCATGCCAAGTCATGTGTTCAGTAGTACCTTGCGATGCATAAAGCCTTTGCAATCTGGGGATTAAGGGCAAATAAAACATTTGCTTATATGGTCTATACTTATGATTACGACCTTGCCCCCTGTTAATTTTGTACCTGAGTTGGCTATAAAATTTGCAAGATTCTGCATTCTCATCAGCTCTCTAATATAACATACAACCTCTACTGTATGCATCAATCCTTACAACTGGAAGACTTAAGTTATGTACTATCTTCTTCATATCATAAAAATCACTTGGCATGATGTTATCACGAGGCATTGTTTCCCATATTACAACAACAAAAGAGTTGAAGCAATTCTCAAACACATTATGCTCTGCCTTCATATTTAACAGTCTTAATGTCACTGATAACTTAGTGTAGTTGTCACAACCTGCCCATAAAAGTTCACATATTGCTTTCGATACTTCACAAAACTGATTAAATAGAAAAGTTCAATTACACACATTCTCATCAAATCTTGTTACTCCTATATCTTCCAATTGTGATACATGACTAGTACCCACTTGTTCAAGTGTAAGAATAAAACTAGGATTTGCATGGTTCAATTATGAAACAAAATTCTGACCACCTACATCAATCACCATCATCTGGTATATGTTCAATTGGTTATAATAGTTATATTCTTCCCTAACTAAAAATTGGTCACTTCTTTGATATCTTTCATCAAATGTAAATTGTCCACCATGGCAAGTCTAATTATAATAGTTTGGAGTAAACCCAAATCTATAAAAATGTTCTCTCTAACTTTACCACACACATAAAATTTACCATTATTACACTTTTTACACAGACACCTTAACTTATTTCCATCCATGAACTCAAATTTGCTACTAGTAAAGTCCAAAAATAGTTCCAACCTAATACGAAACTCATTGGTCAATCCTCGACGTCCAAATAAGTTCTTATTATACATCCAAGCCCTATCTCTTTGCATTGTGTCTGTATAAAAATTAAAAAATCTCATAAAATATTTAAAAAATCATATTTACTGTTCTACTATTTTATATTCTTAATTAAAACCATAAAATTCTAAAAATTAAAATTGTGTTTTTGACGAAACAATTACTTTGAAATTGAAAAAAATGAAAAAATTATCATGTCAAGAAGACCTACTTGGATTGCAATGTGGTCAAATTGATGAGAATTACAACGTGCACTTAAATTGTGAGACCTTCAAATAGAAACGTACCTAAAAAAAAAAAGAAAAATTTTTCAAAATTTTTTTTTTCAAATTTTTTTTTCTTTTTTTTTCCCCTATATCTAGTCGCTGGACCGGCGACGGGCGTCCGACTAAGGCCAGCAAACTGGCCAGGCTAGCCCTCGCCAGCGCTAACAAGGGCCAAGTCAAGCAGCCTCGCCATGGCCACTTGACCTCGCCGTCGCCCCAGATCTGGGCAACGGCAAGGTAGACCGGTGACCATGGCAAGGCCGCTCGACCTCCCCCAGATCTGAGCGAGGTTGAGCGGCCTCACCATGGCCACTGCTGGACCTCGCCGGCCTCAGCCTATTGCCAGTCGCTAGATTGGCAACTGACGAGGAAAAAGATAGAAAAAAAAACGAAAAAAAAAGTCAAAAAAATTAAAAATTTTCGAAATTACCAACTAGTAGGATTACCAACCAATAGTTTTGCGACGAAATATCTTCGTCACTAATTAGCCACGAAATTAATCACGACACTTATCGGCAGAAAAGTTTTATCGAAACTAATTTGCGTGCGAGCGGAGAGGTTTATCGAGAGAAACGAAAAGGGAAAGGGAGGGAGAACAACGTTTAATAAGATATGAGGAATCAACAGCGAAAGAGAAAGAGAAATCGGGGGTGTGGGGTGGGTAGATTACAATTAGCGATGAAAAAAGTATGTTGCTAATTAGCGACGAAATTTTTGTTATGTCGCAAATTAGTGGCGAATATATTTTCGTGGCAAATTCCGTTATAAATTAGCAATGAATTTAATTTTCGTCGCTAATTAGTGACGAATTTTTTTTCTATCGCTAATTAGCGACGAATGTTTTTCCATCATAAATGTTGTCGCTAATTTGCGATGCATTTTTTTTTTCATCGCAAATTCCGTCGCTAATTAGCGACAAATTATTTTCCGTCACCAATTTGCAACGAATTATTTTCCGTCGCATTTGCGACGAATTTTTTTTTCGGCGCAAATTAGCGATGAATATTTTTTCCATCACAAATTCCGTCGCTAATTTGCAACCGTCACAAATTAGTGACGAATTTTTTTTTCCGTCACTAATTAGCGACGAATTTTTTTCCGTTGCTAATTTGCAACAAACTTTTTTTTTCGTCGCAAATTAGCAATGAAATTTTTTTTCGTTGCAACTTCAGTTGCTAATTAGAGACGTATTTTTTTTCGTCGCAAATTAGTGACGAATTTTGATTTCGTCGCAAATTCCGTCGAAAATTAATGATGACAAATTTTTTGTCGCTAATTTTCTGTGGCTAAATCCTTATTTTTTTGTAGTGATTGGAAATTCATTCTTTGATAAGTACAGCGAGTTTGCCATGGGCGCCTAAGTTTGGCTTCCTCTATATCATCGCCGTATGGAAACAACTAAAACGTGTTAAACAAACACATATCAAATACTTGAAAGGGCAAATCTTTATGATTTGGCAAGACGTCAAAACTCCTACAAACACCATTAAGGACTTATACACGGACAAAACACGTGAGTATGGAATCCCCAAAAGCATATTTACTAAACTTGCAAATCTAGATCGGGAGAGGATAACTCTCAAATCTAGAATTAAATTGACTAGCATTCTCTACGTAATATTTTGATTTGAAGAGTTGGCACGCCCTTTACACATACATCCACACTCAATCCATTTTCAAAAAACTTTTTTTGGTGAAACTTTGATCACTTTGTTATCGAGTAGGAACCAAAAACGGGCTTTCGTTTGTTTTCCCAATCCCTATTTGTCAGATTAATTCTACATCAATTTAGATCCAATACTTTTCTAACATGAAGAACGTGTTATATGTGACGAATACATCACGCAACAATCACACTTGGCATAAATGACTAATCAAAGGCACGATGCATACACACATGTTTGCCAAGCGGGCGGACTCTTGGCACGTGGGGTAAAGATGACCGATCCGTGACATCACATCTTGACCATCGGTATCTGCTAGAGACCCCAATTCTTACTGAAGAAAGAGGATTTGGCGTATTGGATGTTTATGTTCAAATTCCACCAGTTGCACGCAAGTTATTGTAGGCCGGGGTCGCCGGCACGTGCCGATGACCTTGTAAAGTGATCCATAAGCTTTCGAATCGTGGAGTGACTTGGTCCGCGCCACCATTAGGATCAGATACTGAAGAATAATAAGAGGCCAGAGACAAGCGAGTGGCGTGGCTGCTAACACGTGATTATTCGAAAAGCCGAGGAGTGCGCCATTGTGTTCTTCTTTGCTCTTTCCGCAGGGCTTAAATCTACTAATGCGACAGGCGTAGGAGGCCGCATGTGACGAGACACACGAGAGAGATCGCGCGGAGATTCGTGTCTCCCGAAAGGATGATACAATCGTGGCCTCTCACCGGACACTTGTCATTAGCAGAATCGTTTCGCAAATTCTTTGACTGGGGGCACCTTGAAGATGCCTTTTGATTACCGCAATCCCACTCGACAAAAGTACCATTGTTCTCGGGCAAAGGATAAGGTCATTGGGATAAGGAACCGGGACACGTGTACAGCCATCATGATAATGAGGCTGATTGGCTTCATCTTAATATCTCCCTCGTAAGTAATCTAAAGGTGCGTATGCATTAAAAGGATAACGATACCATTAATCTTCAAATATACTACATGGTTTTTTTAAATTTTAACTCAACATATAATATCGTTCATGAAACTTTTAATTTATTTCATATAATTTTTAAATTATTGATATAATGACTAAATTGAGCATATATCAAAAATCTATAAACCACATTAAATTATAAGTTAATGAATGATATTGCACATTATGTTAAAATTTATGGATCATATTAAATAAATTTAAAGTTTAAATATCATATTACACATTAAGTTAAAGTTCAAAGATCGTTTGTGCCATTTACCCTACGTTAAATTGTAACTATGGAAGTGTTTAATAGTAATAAGATTATTTGCTTGCATTGGACTTTGCAAAGGATAGTGAAAATTAAATTAATTGATATGCGTTCTTCTTTAAATTTTTTTTTGGAAATAGGTGCCGCCAATTAGTGTTCTCGAATTACTTGTCGAGTATATTTGCTAAATAAATGTTTAGGTTTCAAAAATATCAATTATCTCTCTCGGTATTTTCTATTATGGCGTTTCGATCGGTTGCTTTCCAAACGAAATCTCTGCAAAAAGATTCATTTTATTTTTTTATTGTGCTTACGAGCTGCTCCGTCCAAATAAAATTATTCATAGATTAGATTGAACTTTGAAATTGCTCGAACCAAAAAAATCAAGTCCAAACCAAACGACCGAATGGTAGCTTGATTTATTTCCATTCCTAAGTCATTAGCAGCAGAAGAAGAAGAAAGTATTTTGGTCTTCACTTCTACAACTTACCTAACCAAGAAGCCATACTATATACCATAAAGAGATAAGAGATAACAGGTTGTGAAAGAAAACAGACTTCCATTTCAAATGTTTTCCAAAAGAGAATTGCATGCACGGTTCCTTACAGAACGAGATGAAATCTGAAATCGGGAAAACTTACACTGAATATGAAATCATTTGTACTCGATGGTGCGGGAAAGCCGATATCATGCTAATCTTGTGTTGATGCAATCTTGGCAAAAAAAAAAAACAGAGTTTTGGCAAAAGTATATACTTACACGAAAAGAATACGGTACAGTCGATCCAACTGTTTGTGCTAAATCTGTGTTTTATGCCAATAAGGTCGTGGCAAAATTGGAATTTGAGATTGCGGACGTGCCCAAATTAAAGGCGGGCGGAAAGAAAGGTGACAATTTCAGCGGAAGAAAACAAGGTAACTTTAGGCTGTCTGTTTGTGTTGGATTTTGTCCTCACCTAGACGTCCGAGAATATGGGCATGTGCGTGGTACATTTCACTGGTGAAGTGTGGAGCAATGTTTTATGACGTCATCGATGGCTTGATTAAGAAAAATGGTCGAAGGGGCTAGGCCATTATGGAAAATGAAAGCGACCCACGAGGGCATGTGTAATTTTGCTAGTAGAGTCTAGAATGTTTTTGGGTTTAGAATGTGGATGAAATCGGACGAGACAGATCGATGCTTTGATGGCCATACAATATCTTAATTTCGTGCAACGCATGTGTTTCTTTTGCGACCTTCGAACAATTGGATTGCCTGGCCACATTTTTCTTCTCGCAACGAATTTCACTTTAGGGGTCTAATTTTAAGATTTAAATAGGTGTGTAAAATTGTACTCTAAGTGTACATGTGGTATAATTTTGATGGAAGGCTAAAATAACGATGAGTAGTTCTAAAATCACTTGCCACTTTTGTTTAACGTTATAATGCTATTACGGTGATGACTTAGAAAGAAATTTTATGTCTCCAAGCTAGAATAAGATTTGGGGCATCATAACTTATATCGCAGCTTGTAATGTCTGAATGACACAAAATGAGTATTTTTGTTGTTGCTAATTTTACTAGTTTCTGAGATTAACATTTAGTTGTCCAAAACTAGAATGGAACGGTTACTTCAATTCTATGGAGTCCCTTGTATTTTTTGCAATGAAACGCACTTAAAAGCTACTCGGAAACAAAACACCTACTGTGGGTATTGACCAATCTCAGGACCGTGTTGGGTTACAAGCTACATTATGTGGGAGCTTCGTGCTCTCGCCCGAGTAAAATTGGGTGAAATTTTTTTAACTGGTTAGTGGCACGGAGGGTCGGCGAGAGACTCGCTCATCTTTTTTCACAAAGAAAATTCATCATTCGCACCTTAAAAGAAAGGGGAAAAAATGAGACATGAGGAGCAAATGACTAATTGGAAGAAAAATTAGGACAGATTCATGGTACTCTTATAATGTATAAATTAGGGCTCCGTTTGTTTCGCAAAAAATGAATAATTTAAAAAATATTTTCCTAAAAGTGATTGTCTATATTTCTCACAAAAATTTAAATGAACGGAATTCTTTTTCATCGCACACAATAAGGGTGCGTTTGACAACTGGTCAAATAGCAACTGATTCTATACTTTTGTTTCGAGGAACAAAAAAAGAACATAAATCCGTTTAGTAAATTTTTTGTTCTCGGGCACAAATTTGCACAAATTTATCTACAGTATCAATTTTGAAACAAAATAAAGAAGCAAGGGACAAGAATCAGAAGCAGAGGACAAGAATCAGAAAAGAAAAAAATTTTCTTCTTCTTCTTCCTAGCCTACGACCGGCTGCGGGCCATTGGCCACCGGCCATAGGCTAGGGCTGACGAGGGTTCAACCCTTGCTGGATTCGACAAGGGTGGCGAGGGTCTAGTCAGATTCGACGAGGGCCGCGATGCCCTTGCTGGCCCTGGCCTGTGGCCGATCACCGAGATTGGCGACCTGGCCATGGGCCAAGGAAGGGGAAGAAGAAGAAAAAAAGAAATAAATATTAAGAAATTTAAAATATCATTAAAATATTATTAATAAAAAAAATTTGTGCAATTACCAAACGCATTTCTGTTCTTTTTTATTTCAATAATAAAAATTTTGGGTAGTTAGCAAACGTATTCAAATGCTTAGAAATCATTTTCAGGAATAAAAAATAATCATTTCTGAACTGAAATTATTTTCGAAAACAGAATGATTACCAAATGCATTCTAAGTTATTATCAATGATTATAATATTTTTTATTAGCTAATTATCTCAAACGATACGGTGGATCATTTTTAAGAAAGTATTTTTTAGGCCATTAATTCTCCACGGAACTAATAGGAAAAAAATCAACTTTATTTCCTTTGTTGCTAGCCACGTTAAGATGAACTTAAATAGCATTGCGGGGGGCGGCGGTCCATGTCATTTCGATAAGTGCTAGGCTGTAATCCCCCCCATTTGGGGCCGTGCCAATTAATGACCCGTCATTATCCCAGCCGATGACGTCAGCATCCCCCCTCTTTTAAATCTGCTCCTCCTTTCCAGCAGAGACGACAAGATCATTTCTTAAACAAGTTCAAAAATGCCTCGTTCCGTTCCTTACCCACTTCGCCCTTCCCCCCGGTCAATCAATCACCAATTTAAAAAAATAAAATAAAAGATTAGCACGGAACCTTAATCAAAGCGACGCATAAATGCGAGATTAATTAAGACAAGAACACGCGGTCAAAATCCAGGACGAGGGACATACGCGACACGTGTGCCGCCCCCCACGCACGGTTTTTTTTTTTTTTTTTTTTCCGGATTTCGTGTGCTCATAGGGAAAATGAGTTGGCGCGAGAAATTCGGGGGGGACACCTGGGATTTGCTTAGCGAGATGCGTGCGCCCGTTTTGGTCAAGCTTGCCAGCTCACCAACGCATTTAAACCCCCCGGTTCAAAATATCGCCTAATCTTTGACCCCAAAAAAAATATATATATATTGCCTAATCATGCAGCCTCGGTGGGACCCGCCCCGAACCCCATTATTGGATTTCAATAATTTCGACCGCGAATGATTAGTCGGGTTTTGTTCTTTGTTCTGGGCCAGTTGGTTCCGGAGATTTCAACGGCCGTGATCATTGTCAAGCCCCTAGTCAAATGTCGCCTGCCACTTGGCTACTTTCCTTTCGTTCTTTTCCCTTTGGGGTGGGGGATGCTTAGCTTGCGGAGATAGGAGTGAACAACCGAGCAGGCTCGGCTCGAGAACCGGGCCCCGTTTAAGTTCCCGATTTTTTTTTTTAACTTAAATTGGCCGATCCTACTCGGAAACTTGGAACCGGACCGTGTTTATGCCTGCATACACGCAACGAAATGGAAAAAAAAAAAAGGGTCCTAATAAGTTTTCGGGTGGATCCTGAAACCGGTTACGAGCCGGTTCCAAGGTCGATTCCCAATCCGATCCCAATGGGATAAAATTTTAATCGCTCATCTTAAAGCCAGTCACTTTTGCTTCTTTTAACGTGCATTAAGAGTACGGTATAAGAAATTACCTACCGAGACAACAATTACGAAGATAGGCCAAAGTCACCGAATATTCTAAACTATGCTCACTGTGAAGCCATACCCCTTAAAGCCTAAACTTTACCTTGTGCACCAAAAATCTCAAATTTATACATGCGTGACAATTTACCCTCCGTTGGAATTCTATCAATAATGACGGTTAAAAATCCGCCTACATGAATGCCGAGAAGCAAACAATGTTAACATGATGCTAATATGACTCGAGTGATATAAAAACGATATTATTTCCTTAAAAAAAAAAGGCATCTAACAGAAACTTGATCAGTAATAAATATGTTACATAGGTATAAATTTGAGGTCTTTCGTATCGCAAGAAAAAATTTAAGATACATATATCATTAGGCATAATTTGGATATTTTTATGCCTAAAAAAAATTTTAAGATAAACTTGTCGTAACAGGCATGATTAGAAAGTTTCGGTGGCTTTTTCCCTGAGAAAAATTTTAACCAAGACCGGTCAAATATCACCGGTGGGATTACCTTGATCTCAGCTGGCTCTGACGCGGAAAAGCACAGGACTCTGTCAGGGATGCACGACAAAATCGCCGCTAAGCGTCAAACCCTTCATACGTGGACGCAGATCACAGCCTCCCCCACCACATTAATTCCCACGATAACATAATCCCACGACAGTCAGTGCGCCCGCCCCCACGAATTTCACCATCAGTACGACGCTATCCCCCAACCCCCAACCGACACGTGCCCAGACAAAGAGGACAACATCTCGCTTTCCCTCCCCCCTCCCCCCGAGAAATCACGTGCCCCCACACGTGTCGGTCCCTCAGCCCCCCGGGGGCTCACGGGAAGCACCGTGAACCCTCGCGTGACGCGATCGGGATCCACCCTTTCCCTTTTCTCGTTTTTCTCATGGGGGTGTCGTATCTCGGGGGAAGCGAGCGCGCGGATTGGTACGACGTGGATCCGACGTGGCGACGCGATCCGCCGTCAAGGGCGGACAGATTCCTCGCGGCCGTTGGATAACTTTGGGCCGCGTCGACGAGGCTGGAGACAAAGCAACAACGGCAAGTTACCATCTACGAGATAGAGAGAGAGAGGAGAAAGCAACAATGGCGTCGACGCCATTGGAATACACTCCAAGGTTCTCGAGTATAAATACCGGGCGCATCCTCCGCTCCTTCTCATCACTGTCTTCGTCGTTCGCGTGCTTCTCTTCTCTTCTCGCCGCCTCGAACGCGTTCGCCATTCGCTCCACGCATTCTGGTACTTTCTGATCTTTCCTCCCTTCCTTTCCTCCCTTCCTCCTTTCCTCTTTGCCGGTCTCGCGACTCGCGGAGGAGGTGAAATGAGACACGATTTGTTCATCTGGGTCGTCGTCTAACGAGTGCTTTGTTTGGTGGGGTTCATGTTCCGGAACTTGCAGACACCATCGATCGAAGCGGGCATTGCGCGTCTCGGCTTTTCAGGTACCGTCATTTTCGTTTCGGATCTGGGGAGGAAGTATTTTGTTTGCAGAAGGGGGTCGTCGTGCTAACGCGGCGGATTCGCGTCGGTTGCAGAGGACCGAGCCAGGTTGGCGGTTGGATAAGCTAGGCAAGGGGGAGATGACGATCAAGCCGGCGGTTCGGATTTCGGACCGGAAGCTGATCGTGAAGGACCGGACCATCCTGACGGGGGTGCCGGACAACGTCGTTGCCGCGTCCGGCCCGATCGAGGAGGGGGTCTTCCTCGGGGCGGTCTTCGACAGGGACGACAGCCGCCACGTGGTGCCGGTGGGGATCCTCCGCGACGTCAGGTTCATGGCCTGCTTCCGGTTCAAGCTCTGGTGGATGGCCCAGAAGATGGGGGATCGAGGGAGCGAGATCCCGCTGGAGACCCAGTTCCTGCTGGTCGAGACCAAGGACGGGTCGCACCTCGAGTCCGACGGCGGGGACGAGGAGAACCAGATCGTGTACACCGTCTTCCTCCCTCTGATCGAGGGACCGTTCAGGGCGTGCCTGCAGGTATAGGACTGTCAAATTCGTGTTCGGTTGAATTTGCTGACAAAGTTTATGTTTTTTTTCTTCGAATTCGTGTCTGTCAATTAGAGTTGTGGATATCTAATTGGTCTTGTACCTGCAGGGGAATGAGCGTGACGAGCTCGAACTCTGCCTCGAGAGCGGCGATGTTGAGACGAAAGCCTCGTCCTTTAACCGCTCGGTGTTTGTCCACTCCGGCACGGACCCGTTCGCCACCATCTTCGAGGCGATCAGGGCCGTTAAACTGCACCTGAAGACTTTCCGGCAGCGGCACGAGAAGAAGCTGCCCGGGATCGTCGACTATTTCGGCTGGTGCACGTGGGATGCGTTCTACCAGGATGTGACGCAAGAGGGCGTTGAAGCCGGCCTCGAGTCTCTCGCGGCCGGCGGGACCCCGCCGAAGTTCGTGATCATCGACGATGGGTGGCAGTCAGTTGGGAGCGATCCCGTGGCCGAGGAGAGCTCTGAGGGAGAGAAGAAGCAACAGTTGCTCAGGTGCGTGTTTGGAATGATTTAAAGTATTAACGCTTTCTTATTTCAATCAGAAATGGGGTTATGATTCTTATCTGATATTGAATTTTTAGATTGACCGGAATTAAAGAGAATGCCAAGTTCCAGAAGAAGGACGACCCAACGGTGGGGATCAAGAACATCGTCAACACAGCAAAGAACAAGCACGGGCTCAAGTATGTGTATGTGTGGCACGCGATCACTGGATATTGGGGAGGTGTCCGACCGGGAGTGAAGGAGATGGAGGAATATGGGTCCTTGATGAAGTACCCATCCTTGTCAAAAGGGGTGATCGAGAACGAGCCGACATGGAAGAATGATGCGATTGCGCTCCAGGGGTTGGGGCTTGTGAACCCAAAGAACGTGTACAAGTTCTACAATGAGTTGCACAGTTACCTGGCGAGCGCAGGCATAGATGGGGTTAAGGTGGATGTGCAGTGTATACTCGAGACGCTTGGAGCCGGGTTGGGCGGTCGGGTCGAGTTGACACGGCAGTACCACCAGGCCCTCGATGCATCGGTGGCCAGGAACTTCCCGGATAATGGTTGCATTGCTTGCATGAGCCACAACACCGATGCCCTGTACTGGTAAGTGTGGCCTCTTAGTTTCTGGTAGTTTTGGTACATTTTTCTTCAATACATAGACCTGAAATCTCAGTTTGATGACGCCTTGTGTTTCTTACATACTCTGAATAAGTTACTTTGTCCGAATGATTTTACTAAAAACAGCTCGAAACAAACTGCTGTTGTGCGCGCATCGGATGATTTCTACCCTAGAGATCCTGTCTCACACACCATCCACATAGCGGCGGTCGCGTACAACAGCGTCTTCCTGGGAGAGTTCATGCAAACTGATTGGGACATGTTCCACTCTGTCCATCCTGCTGCCGAGTACCACGCTTCGGCCAGGGCAATCAGCGGCGGTCCCATCTATGTCAGGTAAGGAATCACGACCCTCCATTTTGAGAGTTTTCAGTATCTAATGTTATATCAAGTGATGTACTGGCGAGGTTAATTCTTCTTAGTTAATTATACTGCAAGTACATCGGACTCAATCCTTGTTTGCTAATACTAACCTGGATGTTCCGTTTTGTGCAGTGATGCACCTGGGAAGCACAATTTTGAGCTCCTTAAGAAGCTTGTTCTGCCTGACGGGTCAGTGCTCCGAGCCCGCTTGCCTGGTCGGCCCACCCGCGATTGCTTATTATCTGACCCAGCCCGGGATGGCGTTAGGTATGGATTTCACTTGCTCTCTTTTCAACTGTCAATTGTTGGTATTCGAATTCATCTAATTCTCATGGAAAATAGATGATTTACACTATAGGAGTTACAGTTTTGGGACACCTAGATGGTAGTTGAGGTACACATGCATCTATGAACTTCTAATAGCTAGAAGACGGAAATGTCTGGACTCAACCTGTAACTTATATTGGGATTTGGCAGTCGATAGTTCAATCACAAGAAAATCCCATCAGAGAAGCCGAAGTTCTGTCCTGCATCTATCTGAAATGGATTTAAATCGTATTCAGATGATTGCGGTCTCACAATGTATCGTCTTTCTGATGTCAGTTTAGCCCGGTCATTTGAAACAAGTGTAGAACAATATAGCTAATCCGTTCCTTAACCTATTCCTTGGTAGAACAATAATGTCTCTCAATCTCCCAATTGCATTTACTGACCAGTTCTTCTACTTTCATTCAGCTTGTTGAAGATATGGAACATGAACAAGTACACGGGAGTTCTTGGCGTCTACAACTGCCAAGGAGCAGCCTGGAACAGCATGGAGAGAAAGAATACTTTCCACCAAACCAAGGCTGAGGCCATCACCGGATACATCCGTGGCCGTGATGTCCATCTCATCAGTGAAGCCGCCACGGACCCCACCTGGTCCGGCGACTGCGCCATCTACTGCCACAAGAGCGGAGACCTCATCATCCTACCTTACAATACCGCGATGCCCGTGTCGCTCAAAGTCCTCGAGCACGACATAATAACCATCACGCCAATCAAGGTCTTGGCCCCTGGATTCACCTTTGCTCCGCTGGGGCTCATCAACATGTTCAATGCTGGCGGAGCAATCGAAGGGCTGAGATACGAGGTCAAGGGTGGGGCCGAGTTGTCGGAGCTCGAGACCGAGTATGCAGGAGAAGGGAATGTCATGGCCGAGCAAAGACTGGAGAATCGCAGCAATGAATTGGTGGGGATTGTTCATATGGAGGTCAAGGGATGCGGCAAGTTCGGTGCATACTCATCCACTAGACCGAAGAGTTGCAAATTGGGCATGAGCAAGGTCGAGTTCAAATACGATGCGGCATCCGGATTGTTGAGCTTTGACTTGGATCATTTGCCAGAGGAGGCGCAGAGAGTTCATGCCATTGAAGTTCAATTATGAATAGATGATAAGAATGTGGAACTAGAGGCACAATTATATGCATTTCAGGGGTCGAGATTGTGATTTGTAAGGGAGTGGATCCTGCATTGCACCATCACAATGTTTTTGTACTAGTTCAGGAGGGTTCATGAGCTCATCATGGAGAGCTTGATTAGATAATTAAGAATAAGATTAGTTTGCTTCGTCATCTTTGTATGAACCCTGTGCTCAGTGTAACCTATCATGGGATTATTGGAGACGCATCGTCAGTCTTTGTTCTCCTTCAGAATTCCTCCTCTGCTTTTTGGTCCTCTTTCAATGTTTTTGTGGATGCCATTGTTGCTTGTTGGTGATAACGTGAGAAACAATCAGGAAAAGATACAATGCGAATAATTTTGATATCTGCTCTTGAGCACCAAAGAAGTTTCTGCTCTACAATCACAAAAAAGCATAGTAAAAACTAGGCGAAATTGTGGGTTCTGGACCAGATCTGTGAATGTCGCCGCTAACCGAAATGATCGGGTTTGGCTGAGACGAATGGCTACGTATAGGAATGAGAGAAATGAGAAGAGGCACGTGAATGGTGCAGAAAAAGTTCGGGTCATCCTGCAGATTTGAGCAAACTCTATTCGTTAGGTGTTCTCATTTGAGCTGGTAATGCTCGACTTGAGAAGCAAACTGTGACGAACTTAGGGTATTTACACTCTCGGATTTTAAGTCATTTTGTCTGAGAATTAGACATTCAAATTCAAAGAAAAGCACTTGCAAACACGAAGTGACGTTCTAAGGGAAATGAAAATTATTTCGCGCGTCCCTTTGTTTCCTCATTTACACCTGTGTGAGGTGTAAAGCCGAGTAGACAAGAGTTTATACATGGAGAAGGGCCTCTGTGATCGACCAACCTTTTGTAATCTATGGATTGGAATAGTCGATTTGGGAAAAACTGGCAAGCAGATTCGGCGTGTGGAGCAGGTGTGGGCCGAACCACTATAGATCGACTTGAGCAAGCTTTCTCTATCTCCATTCCATTTCATTTTTGTACAGTCATTTTATTTTTGCTTGCTTGTACAATCTGTTCGATATTTTGCATTTGCTCGAATGAATTTATTTTGAATAATTTTGTCATAGTATTTTTTCACCAACATCTTGAATGCAAGATCACAGTGAGAGACATAAACTCCATTGCTTTGTCTATTAGTGTACATTTTATAGAGAAATGGCTCTTCTTACTAGATTGATCCAATTTCAAAAAGGTATTTTTCAAGGCCGCTGTATTTTCCAAATAATATTAGCTTTTTTGTTGTAATTATAATAGATAATCTATCCTATAAATAACATTGTATTTTATAGAACATAATTGAAAAACAGTTCATCAACAATCACCAAAACATTAATGTATTCGTTACAATGTCTGTAACTTGCTTGTTCAACAACTTGGTTGAAGAAAAAAATTTCAATTGAACTGCCAAAAGTGCCTTTGGACTGGTCAATGAAAAACCAGAGGATTTTCACTCTCAATCACCTGCTCAAAATCGTTTCAAGGCCCACTCGCTCTGTGTTGAGACTTTTGACTGGGTACCAAAGGCCCAAAATAATGCCTCTGTCAAGCTGAAAGCTTGGTTGGTCTTCTTGAACAGATCCTGTAAATTTTGACAGAATGAAGAACTGAGTTTCCTGAAACGATGGAAGCAATGCTGATGTAAATCGAAAGTTTGAATCTTTCAGGCATCTCATTCTTTACGCAGGCGACATCTGTAACTCGCAATTCACCACTCCGATAGCATGGTGGGAGGGAATTTCGTTTGACCATGGATGGAACGAAATACTGCCCCTTTTGACTAGAAAACATGGCTGCAGCATCGTTTCGCTATTATGGGATATTCATGCCTTTAACTCAGTTAATGTCTATCGACGCAGACAGAAGCATGCCGTCCACGTGCATCCACCCGGTAATTGCTCAGCCCACAGGGGCAGCTAGCACCAAGATCATTCTAAGCAAGAGGCATTATGGTGCATGTATGTATACAATCTGTCGCATCCGAATCAAGTACTTAACAACTAATCGGCATTTTTGGCAACCGAATCGTGTTTTGTAAGGACACGATCTCCATTATATGCATGCACAAGGACAATGAACACTGACATGTCCAACTAAGTATACCCCGTGAATAGGCCAAAAAGAGGATAATGAAAGCTGAGGGTATGCTCTGTAATGCATGTCCTCAAAATTAGACAGTCTCTGATCCCTGCATTATTAGCTCTATAAGCTCGCATGTGGCTTGCAGTTCATGCGACAACAAAGAGAAACAGATCCACTAACTCCAGTTCATTCATGTATTATACAAACCTCCACTTCAATTATATGCTCAAAAGCTAAGAGGCTTCTGGTCAATGCAGTTTTAAAAACATCTGTGTGCATATGGACAAGTTGTGTCCAGATAAGTTCGACTGATGGGTTAAATGACACCGAAACATCCGCGTTTCGATTTCATATAGAGAAAGTAAAATCAAATTTGGTTGAGTATAATTCATTTATTCAATTGTTCTTTTGTAATGTATAGACTGTCACATCACTTGCTTAGTCATTATATCAATTTTATAAATAAATTTTAATATACCTAACGTTACCCTTTCCCATGGCTCTGCCAAAGAGGTTGCTCGACTTCAAGCATAGAATATATTAAAATTCTCGAGATACAAAGTCTCGGTTGTCGTCACCACTAGACCGGTCCGTCGCGTTGAAGTAGATATGTTAATATATACTCTTTTCTACTGCGATTAGATGGTCAAGGGCAAGTTTTCGCACATCAAACTAACCTTCTATTGGGACCAATGCACCTTCCACGCCTAGGTGAACTATCAGGCTAACAATCAACCAAGCCAAGCACCACTTACAGGGACAACACCAAGGAAGAATTTAAAGATAGCAACGACACTAAGATTGATGTAAGTAAATCTTTTCAATGTGAAAGAAAGAACATCACGAGGCGACAGAAGTGACAAATCAACATTATTGAAGAGCATAAGCAGCATAAGCACACCAAGGAAATACAAACATACGAGCTGTAAGACCACAAGTTCCAAATTACAAAGTGTGTATAGAATCTCTCTTCAAGAGAAAACAAAGATTGTCACTGTCTTTTGGAAGAACAACTGTAGAAACTCATGCTCGTGTCTAATATCAGTTTGCACACACTCTTTCCCTTCTCACATGATTAAAAGAACATGACCTGAACTGGCACGTTAGGTGAAAGATATCTGCCAAGATAGGTCCAAACGGAGAAAAAAGATGCTTGCTTCCTATGCCGTACCGATTGAAGTGGTCCGATTGAAGATAAGTTATTAACTTTGTCAGAAAGTTCAAATGATGCATGAAATTTAAAGAACATGGTGCCACAGGCTCGAAATAAATTGGGATAGAACCCGACTCCAATTTTATGTCAGAAAGTCAAACATAAAGATTTAAATTAATAGTTAAAAAAAGACCACACATATACAAAAGCACATAAATCTCGTAAATAAACGATATGAGGTATTTCAACACATCATATGAAAATTCATGGGAAATCGGACATGAACCGTGATGGCTATTGACTAGAGAAAAAAGAGAGAAGTCACCTTTTACTCGAGATTTCTCAGTAGAATTACCATGGTGAACTGGAGAAGGAGAAAGACAAAGTCGGAGGTTAAATCAAAGAAGACACACCTGTTGCCGATGGTGTCAGGCATGTGTGCGCCTTCAATTCGGGAAGATGGGGACAAATGATAAAGTGCGTTTCCACGAACTTGTCCTCCAGACATTTGTTTTCTGGTTGGGTATGGGGATTAGGCTGGACCAGGAGATCCCCAACTAAGGTCTTAATTTATAATTCTATTAGTACCCCCAACAATATTCGTTTAAAAAGCCATTCGAAAGAAAAGGTCGACTACCCACTTCTTAGGAGTCACCAAAAAACCTTCTAAAAAGTAGTACTTTTTCTTAAAAGTGGTATTGATCGACTTTCACGATACGGTAAAATCAAATTAGTAAGAAGTTCAGCGCATCAAAATAGGTAAAGACTCTATCTTTAGGCATCAGCCCAAATCAAAATGCACTCATAATTCTAAGTTTGCAAAATGGTGTTGGAAAATCTAAGGGTGAAATAGGATAACATTTCGAGATTCCAACATAAAATGTCGATTAGGAGAAAGTTTGATAAACCCAATATGATTTATCTGACGTATTGAAAGAATGGCAAATGGTAATGAAATTTTGATCTTGAATTTTTGCAATCACTCATGCGATGAACCATACTTTAAACGAACCACAATATTCCTATTGAGCAATTTGGGGTAATGACTCCCATCTTCGCATTTCTCTTCATTTCAATCTTGGAGTCCACCACACAGAAATCTCATTTAGCATGCACGAGGTTGATGTATTGAGTGAAATCCCTCGCGATGCCATCGTGAGAGAGATACGTTCGATGAACACTCTGATGGTGTTGCGGTGACGGATTCATTCGTCCCGAGCCTATGCCCAACCTTTCTTAGATTTAGATTCTGAGCCAGTAACTATAGCCCAAAACCGAATGTTCCGCACTGATATTTATCTCCCTTTTTGCCACTAAAACTCGAGCCGGCAGTTCCATAGCATAGATTTAGGATTTTCTTGGATGAACAAAGTTAACACATAATCGCGGATATATGCTTATCTCACTATCGTCAATCCAATCTCCATAGCGAGGTTTTCCACCTCACAAGATGAAGAAATTCTTGTACTTTATTGGTTCGTTCCAACACATATCCCGTCGTCATCTGGCATTAGAGCTATCTCCCGACAAGATTTGATATTAGAGCTAAGGTTTTGAAATGTCCCCGAGTCGAACAAATAGTGCTGAAAATGTCAGAGATTAACGTGGTATCAAGATAGAGGAAACGCATCGACGAATTCAAAAACTCCAAAGCCGGATTTAGAAACTTGGACGACGTGAAAGCCAGAGCCAAAGTCAATGTCGTCCAAATGAAGATAAAGATTCTCCAAATACAGAAGACCGTTTACCTTCCGAGATGGTAGAAGACAACGATCTTTCCAAAGAAATGGAATTTGATAAGTTTGAAGAGATCAACAACCATTATAATGAAGGTTTGGAAGAGGAAGCAGCAACGATCACGTGGGACGATGAGGAAATCCAAGCATGCTGTCATTTTGGGATCACTATGGTGACAAAGACGAAGCGGTGGTAACTCCAAGAGCGAAACGGTAAGCGAGATGATGCAAAACCCATTCAAAGTGGAACACAGGCTGAGAGTATTTAAATCGATTTTGTCGTTCTTGATCTATTTCAAGAACCTTTTGTAAAAAAAGTTCATTGGGGCATATGTTCTCGTGAAGCAAGAAGATTTTGACGAATTGTTTGGAATGTTCCTAAGGACAAGGACGAGTGATATGATTCATTATTTCTTCAAGACTCGAGGATGAGTTTTCTCTAATCGAGCAAGTATGACAAGGGACACGATCAAGATCGCGTCGAGATTTGCTTAAGATTTACGGGGAAATTATCAAAAAAATCCTAACTTATTGTCATTCGTGTCAATTCAATCATAAATCTTTCAAATGTGCCAATTAAATCATACACATTTTCACGATTTGCTAATTGGGTCCATCCGATCAAATTTAGCCGGAAATCGTTGATGTGGACTATATTACATAACCGGTGCCAACGTAGACAATTTTTATAATTTTTTAAAAATTTTCTAATTTTTTTCTTCCAAGTTCAATGAGGGTCACCGGAGGGCCTATGACTTGCGAGGGTCGGCTGGTGACCGTCATAGGGCTTGGTAGAAAAAAAAAGGGAAGAAAGAAAGAAAAAGAAAAAAGGAAAAGAAAAAAAAGAAAAAAAAATTATTTAACCAATCGACTTACGTGGCCCAACCGTCATCCACGTTAATGATTTCTGATTAAATTGAGCTAATGTGCTTAATTGACACAATTAAAAGATTTAGGACTGAATCGGCATTAGTGCAATAGGTTTAAAACTTTTTGTTAATTTTCCCGAAGATATACCGTCCAATCGGCTACTAGAATTTAGAATAATTATGTCATTTGATTTGATGATATTTTAGCTAATTTAGGATATAGGATACGTTGTTGATTTGAGGGTGTTTTTAGGATCGCTTTAATCTAGGTTAGGAATTTGATTATATTGTTGCATATTTGAATTTCCTAGTTTAGATAGGTTATCTTTTCGTGACTTGAAGGTTATTGAAATGTATCATAAGCTCTTAGTTGCAAATACTCCTGGATCCTCCATGGTAATGCAGCATACAGTTTGAGTCATTTAAAGTTTAGATAGGTTCTCCTTGTTTTTTGCTCTGTTATTGGGAACAATTAAAAGATTGTTGTACTCTCGGATAGATCCTGGAGTTGGACCGAAAACATGGAGGTTCTAAGTTCAGTTCCAGAACAAACAATATAGGTTTCCGATTTCGAAATTAACTGGAAACCGATTTTAACAGCCACCCTGAATTGATCACCCCTAGTGATTATCTAGTCTTTTCCTTCCTATTTTTCGTATTGGAGTTTTCAACCGGAAAATTCTTATATTTAATTGTTCATTCAACACATTCCGACGGCTTTAGTGTCGGAACAATTATTTTATTTGGTGCTACATTGGTCCCATGTCATCAAAGTATGGAATGAGGCATACAACACTTGGAGCTTGTTAATTCATTTAACAATTAGGCGTGGTGACACATTGTCCACATCTAAATTAAAAACTTTTTGCGTGCCTCATTAATACATGTACCGTGGGCAGGTTCATCTAATAAGAATGTGAAGTACCTTTTGTCTGCCCCAATCCCCCATTGTCAAAATCTTACCAACTGAGGACACTTGCTACCGGATGAACGATACCGCGGAGGCACTTACACGCGGTATAAGTACTATCAGAGGAATGCTAGGTACATTAACACCGTTTTACTAAATCGATTTATCAAATAATTTGATGGGTTGCAATTAGGCATTCAAGTTATCGAGTCATGCTCAACATTCGATTATAAAAATCCCCCCACATCACTTATCACACCAATTTTTCCTAGGCATTTGTTAAATCGCTTAAGATAGTAACATATTTTTTGATCCAAAAAAAGAAGAAGATAGTAACATATTTGGTTCTCTGACATACTTATTAGGCATATCACTAGAGCAATCAAAGCATTTGAAACGTCAATTCTTTATGTGTTTACTAGAACAAGTGAGTATTGGTTTGGTTCTCGATTCTAGGCATGGAACCACTTACCCAGACTGGACCAATATATGTATATTTTAAAAAATTTCAACAAAAAAAAAATATTTTATGAAAAATGAAAACTCTAAAATCTCTAATTTGAAACTTGACTCTCAGCTCTCATCAACTCTTAACCGTGTCTTTGGCTGTTCATCGCCTTCCTCTCTCACTCTCGGTCACATCTATCTGCGTGAAGCTTGGTAAAACCAGTTTCATAGACCCACCTGAGAGTTGGACTGGACTGACAATCCAATTTTCGAGTGAATTCATGGAACCAACAGCTTATTTCTGATTCCAATATTTCGACACCGATCCTTAATGGCCGTTTCTAGTTCCATGATGAGAACCGCTTACCGGATCATGCTCACCCATACATTCAAATGAGCGGATCGGTTTTGATAAATTAGCAGTGTCTCCTAGTGTTATGTCACACAAAGACTTCTTTCACGTTATCAATCGTGGGCCCACTTAGAGTTTTGGAGGTCCCCCAATTAGGGTAACCGACACCGTCAGATACGGCAAGTTGCGCGCCTGAATCGCACCGGCACGTCATCAGTCCCGATTTCCCCTCACCCAAAGGCGCTTTTTCTTGATCAACCCCCATTAATTCTCCTCTAGGGTTAAGCCGGAGTCAGCTTTTCTTTAATTGCAGGGAAAGATAAGAAGAAAAGGTGGGGTTGAGATGTTCTTGTTCCTGTGGCAGCAGTGGTAATCTGATCAGATCATCATCAGGCCCAATATGCTTCTAGGGATTGGCAAATCCCCACCCACTATAAATACCATCCCAAGATCATCCTTCTCTTCCAACTCCATCCTCTCTCTCCTCTCTCTTTCTCTGCCCCTCCTTTTGCCTATTCACTTCCTTTTCGACCAGACACTTTCTGTTGCTCTCTTTTGATCGATGGGGTTCGGTTCAGAAGAATCTCTTCTCCTTCTCTTCTTTCTTCTCTCTCTTGGAGCCTTGATGGGTTTGTCGTGGAATGGCCCTGTTTGTGTTCTTCCACAGCTTTCTTGAACTGCATGGTTATAATTGGAGAGATGGGAGGAGAATTAGAGGAGACCCATCTTCTCCTTTTTTCTTTTTTCTTGTCCTCTTCTTCTTGTGCGGTTCAATAAAGCTGTGGGAAGATACAGAGAGGGTCAAGAAGAAAAAACGGCACAGATGTTCTTGTGCAGGATCTGTGTGATTTCTTGAGATTTTTTTTGTGCGGTTACACATGCTTTTGTTTTGCATCTGCAACTTCATGGATTACGGTCAGTATGTTCAGTGAAGCTCCCTGTCAAAGTCTTTTCTTGCGCTAGTAAGCACTTTTTTATGTTGGTCAGATCATTTTCACATCTCATTCACATGAAGATGTGATTTTGAATGGGTGGTGATGAAATTTATTTGTTTCACAAGTGTAATGGACGTTCATTTTGTGGATCCATCATTTTTCGAGGTGAGCAATAATGTGGGATCCATGAAAACCATGCATAGATCTGGTCAAATAGCCAGATTTCGTTTTATGATGGCTCCTTTTTCTTTAATTATCTGATTTGTATTATTTTTTGTGAAACTGTTTCTTAAGTGCAGGCACTGTGGGAAAGACAAACTAGTTAAATGACTAATCATTCCATGGCCATCAGTCAAAATCTGTAAGCAATTCATGCTTCTGATCTGTTTGCCTGTTTACTGTATTGGCCTGTCACCACTTTGATTGCCAGATTATTCCATCATGAACAGTCTTTTCTGTGATTGATATTAATTCACTCTGTAAAATGTGTGCTTATAATTGAATTATGACATGTGCTATTAATTTTGCATATTTTCTATTTTTGAACTGCTATCATGTGTGTGTTTCTGTTTGTATTGGATTTACTAAGCTCTTTTTCCCTTTCTTAATTTTTTTTTGTAATGATTCTTTGCCTTGCATAATTCTGGTGTCCTAATTATAATACTTATTTTACTTGTTTCATTTCTAATTTTTTGGAGCTCCATCCACACCAAGTTTAAAAGCTTCAACTAAATTTGTGGGAGAAACTTCTGATATTGATTAAGTAATAAAATATGTTAGGGTTTCCATTTCATAATCCAAAAAGCTATGGGGAAAATTAAAAAAATCAATAGACAAAGAAAATGTCCCCTGATCAGTTGAAAAATGTCATATCCTGTGTTTTTCCTCTTAAACCAAGTATGCCCTTGATCACACGATCCTTAATAATCTTCAAAACTGCTCCCTCAATCGAAACATTGCTCCGGAGAACAACATACACACAACACGTTGCCATTTGCATGTGACTGCAAAACAAAAATGGGGTTTTAATATTGCATTTGATTCTTAGATTGCATAAAGCGAGAGTACTACTACTCGAAACGTTAGAACTAAAAAGGTCGTATAGATACTGTGAAAAGTTGAGCTACAGAACTTTTTTTTTTGGTCCAAGAGCTACATTACTTGAGGGGCTGCTATTTGGCCGAAGACTTTGTCACGGACCAAAATGAGCTGTTACAAGCTGTGATGTAATGGAGCTTTCAGTTTTAGATATGCTTTTTGAAATGGCCACACCTTGCGTTCCTTCACAAATTTCCGCCTAGTCAATGGAGATACTTCCCTGACCAAAAAAAAAAAAAAGAAAATGGAGATACTTTATGTCTTCTCTTATTTTAGCCTATTGAGGCTGAATCCACACAGTGAACTGTACCTTTTTTTTCTTGATTTTTTTTTGGACAAATGGACGTGGTTTGGAAATTACAGCATAAAAAATATGGAACGCTCCACCTAGTGATCCACCTTAAATACAGGTGGGGTTCATGGCACATACCCCGGTTCATGTAATTTTTTATCCGATTGTTTTGTGCTTGTAAGTGGGATAATGCTTCAAGACAAATCACTTGTGTTTGTCATATAACTTCACGCATCTACTTTATTTTTTTGGTCGAAACTTCACGTATCTACTTCACTTGTGTTTGTCATCAATCTTTCGAATGATGAGGATGAATGCTGTAATTGCATTTCACAGATTACTCTTTTATGATTGACTATCCAAGAAAAACGAAAAGATGTCTCCTTTATGGTCGTTGTTCTGTGTAGTTATGTGAAGATGAAAGTGGCCAAATTCTTTTGAATTTTAATGAAGTTCCTTGCCATTTGAAATGGTTGAGCCGTGCATGGTCTTGCCAATGTGGAGCGAGATGATATCCACATTTTACCTTTCTGGTTTTCGTCACGAAGCAGATCAGTTTCAGTTTCACTTTTTTGCTCCCTGAATTCATTAGTTTTGTCTCATTGACCATGTTTGATTAATCACCCTGCCTGAAATCAGATCTTGGAATATTTAGGTCAAGATTTGTTCAGGTGGGAGTTTAATTGTTCAGCTAAACTTAAGTCGCAATCTGTTTTGAAATGCCACAATTCTTTACACATGTATTGCAAGCATATCAGGGGCTTTTGTTTCTTGAAATGTCTATGACTGTGACGTTTTTACTATTTTTAGTTACCTCGAACCAAGAGGGTGACTATTATAAAATTCGACTAAATTTTAAAATAGTCTGCAGTGAAATCGAACAAACAAGTATAATTAGATGTATTTACCAAAGAATATAATTTGTGTAGATTCATTCTATCGTTGGTGCGGCAGGAAAACCAAATATGATGAAAGAGAAACATATTGGATCCGCGTTGTCTGGATGAAGTCCGATGTTGATGCCAAATAGCTATTAAAAGCATAAGCCAGAAAACATAATATATGCAACATTTTCACCGTTCCTTAAAATATGATTGACTTAATCTATTAGAACAACTTGACCAATAATGAATCTATTACAACGAATCCAGGAAATATATAATCATGAATGAGTCTTAAAAGTTTGAGCTTAGTGACTTAATTATAATTTTCCATTCCTTGTTACCTTCTCGGTGACTCCAAGAAAAATAATAGAACCATTTACCACATTTTCCATTCATTTGAAAAGATTAAGGAAGTCAAAAAGATAATCCACATTTGAAATGATGAGATACAACATTGGGATTCAGAAGTTTCTATGGCGCGAACTTCTTCTTATAAAGACTACCCCTTACTGGTTGCCCTGGCAAAAGCATATGTATCTCTTATGGAGTTGTCCAAGAGCTCACAAATAAAGACAATTCAATTTTGAAAATGTATCCACAAGATGAATGTAGCTATGTTGCTCCCATTTGGTGGTATGTAGTAGAAGTGCTAAGTTTATACCCGTACATAGATTGCAATAATATGCGAAACTAGGTTGGTTTAATTGGTTGGTAAAAGTATCTATGTAGCCGTATTTTCTGCCGATCTATGGTTTGTTCTGTACAATGGAATCTACACTATGAGTCTAGAAATGGACCTTGAGGCTACAAAATAATGTGTGATATGGTTTCCATGAAAGTTAACTAGGTTTTATGTTCTCTTGAAACTTTAGATTACAGGGGCATGGTCGTCGCAACATTGTTGTTGATAGTTTTGTTGTAGTATTTATCATTGTCATCATGCGTGCATGCCTCAGAGAGAGAGAGAGAGAGAGAGAGAGAGAGAGAGAGACAGAGAGAGACAGAGAGAGAGAGAGAGAGAGAGAGAGAGAGAGAGAGAGATTTTCTCTTCGTACATAAGAGTCCTATTAAACGCTTGCAGGGATGTCTGGTGAAGCGTAGCACTCCCTCAATTCATTTTCTTGTAAGCAAAGGTTTGCATGGTGAGAAGTCTAGGTTATGAATTACACCGCATCTGCTTCCTTTTTAACCCAATCATGCATGGAACTAGTTTTTGTGATTTAGCTTGAGGCGAACTCTGATATTGTCGTGCAGTTGCTCAGTACAAATATTAGCATTCAAATGTTTGTCTTCTGAACAACTGCACACAAGATGCCTCAGTGATGATAAAACTGAAATGGATCGGATACTACAACCTTTAAGTCCCCAAGAACTCCTAGGCCCACTTGTAACAGGGTGCATTACTTCGTCCCCCAAAAATTAAAGTGAGGTACATGTCGTGTCTCTTTTTCTCCGGTGACCGATAGCTTCTCATTTTATTCCTATACTCAGTTTGGGTTACTGTTGCTCTTATTCGGCTGCGGAACCTGGCTGCTAGTTTGTCAGTCATTTTTAGGACTCCCAACTCCTTGTCATCTCCCTTCATTCGCCAGCATAATTCAGGTCTATTAGATACAATGACAATAAGAGCAACATTTGAGCCTCTTCCAAACTAACTGAGATCAGCTACACATATATCATATGTATGTTGTCATCTTCTGTTAATAATTAAGAATATATCTTCGGTAAGGTCCAATCTAAATGATATAATGTCTCCAAGTATTTCCGTTTGCCACAATGAAATACTTGTTCATAGGACTCTGTTTAGGTATGATATTGGCAGAGTTACTGCATTGCGTATTAAAAACTTTGTTTTCCTCTAGATTTGATTTTAGACTTAGTGACCGGAGAGGATGGCCTTCTGGTGAATTGATCCTTTTTTCCTCCCACATCAAATCTCAAGTACAATGTAACTGAGCTTATTCAAAGAGCCCATCCACCCACTTCTACTAAAATGCTGTCAAAAATTGTCAAGAGTACATGTAGTATCATACATACTAACGATAATCATAGTCACAACTAGGAAATGAATACTTGCCACAAAACTAAATACTATTCTGAGCTACAGATGTGCGGGAGATGGAACTATATTGACACAGCATGTATGCACAATGAGATTTTCGCAAATGCCGGTCACAACAGTCTCAAATCTGTTCACTATAGGGAAGTTGGAGAACCAAAAGCCATCTTTTCATCTCATAATTCTCTAGGCTGCATATAAATGTGGACTGGAAAACATCTCAATTGCATTACACTAGAAATGTTTGCAAGCTTCATGGTGTGATGAAACCATTTGAACCCATTTAAGTATATTGAAATCTTCTTGTTTACGGCCAAGAGATGGAAGCTTCTTGAAAATGTATATCTTTGGCCTGTGTGGTTTACCATGATTGATCAAAATATAGCTGAAAATTGCATTTCAGTATTTTCAGAAGCAAATTAGAATATTAAAATCACCTGATGGGTTTTTTTCAACTCTTTTCATGTTTGAAAAATGAAATAAAAATAAAAATAGAACTATACTATGTTTTAAACATTGATTGAATCTGAAAACTAGGATTACCTCTGCAGAGATGCACTGAATCTGGAGCAAGAAAACATACGTGCTGAGAGCATCCGGCGCGAGTCAACCCAACAACCATTCCAACTTGACAAGTCTGGGAAAAAAAATCACTCGCAGAAACTATTAATAACTAACATGAAAAGCGAAACATGTCAGAATTGCAACAGATCCTTACCTGCTCTCTCGCTCTCTCTCTCTCTCTCTCTCTCTCTCCAACTAAAAATACGTATGGTGAATGTGTGAGAGAGAAAACGTGCTTTGGCCTGACATTTCTTCTCCGTTCTTCAACTTTGCTCTTGATGGGTTCATGAATTCAGATCCAATGAAGTGATGTTGCAACCTGTAATGGGCAGTTAAAAGATCCTCAATTCAATTTAGCAGCTGGGAAAATGCAAGAGTTAATTGGTACTTGGCTTTTTTTTTTACTAAGATTTCCGCATACCTTTAAAAGCACTGTACAAAAGAGGAAGGGTCTGAAAGAGTCAAACTAAGTAGGGTAAAAAACCTATACACCTACGGATGGATTCTACAGATGAGGTGGTGGACAAAAGCCAATCACAATACGTATTATTCCACAAGTTTTATGGTTTTTTGGAATGTGATTGAACTGGTTTTTTAGGTGAGTGTAGCATGGACAATATCCTGGAGAGAGAGAGAGAGAGAGAGAGAGAGAGAGAGAGAGAGAGAGAGAGAGTGTGTGTGGATTTATGTGGGTAAAATCTTGAGGTCACATGGTGACAAAGTTTAACATTTTTTTCGCGGAAATATAGGAGATGCTGTAGTAAGACAACAAGGGATGGCAACAGGAAGAACCGTTCATTATAAATTAATAATTACTGGTGTTGGAGATGAAGGAATCTTTCCCTGCAACACCACTCCGTTTTCACCATTTTGATCGAGTGATCAGAATTTGTTTGGTTTTTTGCAGGATACAATGGAAATGTTTTTCATAAATTTCACTGACTACAGGGGAGATTATGGTGTTTCTTTTTGTTTTAGGAAAATACGGCCCTTTTCCATGCATGGCCTGAAACGTGTTGCAGTGGATAAAGATTATAAGAAACAGAGAAGCAAATCAGTTGCAGAAATCACCTTCTTTTTCTCAGAAACACTGATGAACCCACATTGCACACGGAACAAAAAAAATGCATAATTCAGTTGAATTTATGCCACAAGTCACGACCATGGTTACTTCCATGGAAGAAGAATGCATAATTAAGTCGAATTACCCAATTATCAGAAAAAATTCTGGAGGTTTTGATTTGCAACTGTATGCTGAGATGTGTTGTGTGCACTAGATCTGAAAATTCACAATGCCATTTCCCCAAAAAGAAAGAACAACCAGAAAAGGGAGGATAAGAACAAGTGGTGTTACCATAAAGATGAATCTGAAGCTGCTGAGTTTCAGAACATGTGTAGAGGAATATCAAGATAGTTTTCTCTTCTCTGCAACACGATGGCTTGAAAAAAAAATCCTGAATTTGCCATGTTTTCCCACAGCTTTCTTGAGCTTCTAAGGATGTTTTTTTCAATCTTTTTTGAGAGAGAGAGAGAGAGAGAGAGAGAGAGAGAGAGAGAGATCAAAAGACTGGAAGATAAGAAGTTCAAGAAAGCTGTGGAAAAGCATGACAGGACTTGAAATTTCCAAGCTGCACGCACTTTCAGCTCCTCAGATCTCACATCCCCTTCAATCTTCTAACTTCTGTTCACAAAGTTCCACGCCCACACGCTCACACACTCTCTTGGTATAGCAGAGAGGGAGAGAGAGAGAGAGAGAGAGGCCCATACAAAAGGCTTTCATGGACCACTCTAGCACAAATCTGCAAGAGAAAACCAGCTTTATGGAGTGGAAGAAGGAGAAGACAGTAAGTAGGGTTCATTTTACCCACGAAACCAACCCCTTCCTGCTTTTTTCTTAAGTGAGTGCGTTGTGGGGTACGCAAGAAAATGTCAGATTGGGCTCTGCCAAGCAAAGAAAAATTTGAAGGAACTGAAATTCTTCTTGAAAAATAAAAATACAATTTTTATTTATTGGGTACACAAGTTTTTAATTCTTCCCGTACTTACTATCATCATTTCCTTTTGCAGCAGGAAGTTTCGCTCACCATACTAAGCCTAATTTTGGTAAGAAACAAGCCATTCCGTCGGAACTAGAGGATTTGTAAAGAAATACTTCCTTGGGAACTGACATCAGATATTACATCGAGTAGAAATTTAGGAAAAAAAAGGAATCGACCCTAATTTCATAATAATACATTAAATATTCATATGTCACACATCAAGTTAGGTAAGATGCATAACTCTAAATATGACCAATTTACGTGGTGAAATATAAAGTGAATATCCTTCAATGAAAGAATATTGTCCATGGACACGAATTACTACGTTATCATAAGTAAACCATTTATCTTTTCTTATGTTACAATGCATGTTCTGTCAATGCAAATGGGATACGACTAAATTAGAAATACGAATACAACACGCTAACAAGAATTTCTAACCCTACATTCCAAATAGCATCTGGAAAGTGCAAATAAAAGCCTAAAAAAGAGATGTAACTAGCAAAAAAGTATGCAATGCTCAATGCATGAATGAAGATGTTAGTATCAGGTTTTGTAATTGGTCATCAAGAGTTCCATGTTTGTAGCCATAGCCATGCAATTATTGCATCATCTTGGAAATTAGTATCGTCAATCAAATGGGAAATGGCTCCAAGAAAAAAAATATATGTTGGATGAAAATTTTCTTTGAAACCATTCCAAGGGAACCACATGCCACCATGTGAAGAGAGGATCTTCTTTTGATTTTATTTGGGAGATAAAGGTATGGGGTGTTCATGGTCCCCCAATCGTTATGTTCTGCTTTTCTTCTACATCAAATCGAACATCAATCTAATGGAAGGCGTTTTATACATTATCTTTCTTCTCTCCTAACCTTCCAGCTTGTGGATTGATTTTTCTTTTTTTTCTTTTTTTTTTCTTTACCAAAAAAAAAAGCAGTTGCGACGCTCTTGTAATATAATACATGGGACGACATGAACATAAAGCTTCACTTGTCAAGACTTTCAAATGGGTGGGGCTTGAAATCCTCTATTTTTCCATACCATGTGTGCGAGAAATATTTAAGCACAAACGGTCATGTTCATAGTTTTGTAGCTAAGAAGATAGTAGGGATAATGACACAAATAGTTCTTGAACTTTGTCCTAATGTGCAATGTGACCCTTGAACTTTTAATTTCTTTAATGTGGTCCCTGAACATTAGTCTAATGCTTAATATGGTCCCTGAACTTTTAATTTGTTCAATTTAGTCCTTAGACTTTTGGTATATATTCAATATAATCCTTAAACTATATGAAAATATTCAATATTGTCCATCCATCAATTCAAGATCAAGGACGATATTAAATATTTTCATATAGTTTAGGGACTAAATTGAATATGTACCAAGAGTTCGGGGACAACATTGAACAAATTAAAAGTTCAAGGATCACTTTGAACAAATTAAAAGTTCAATGACCACATTGCATATTTGGCCAAAGGTCAGGACCATTTGTGTCATTTTTCCAAGATAGTATAATTGAAAGGTTGATTAAGAAGGTTAAGATTGGATCAATTGAAAGGTTGATTAAGAAGGTTAAGATTGGATCAACAATCATTTTCGTGTTATGAAGGTGCAACAATTGAATTAAACTTAATTTGAACTTGGGGTGGTTAGTTCCTTATTCGTTTAACATCGAATAAACTAATTACGAAGTGTACATGTAAAACAAATACTCCATAAAAGAAAATGTTGTTATTCTTTATGTTTAAGTAGCCGGACATGGGATCTCATAAAACTTTTGTAGAAAAGTTGGAGACCTAACTAAGAAAGGGTTTTTCTTAATGCATAGTAATTTATATCTCTCTCATATTTTTATTTTTATCTTAAGTTGCTGATTTCGTGGCTACTTGGTGCCTCATAAACCACACCAACACCACATTAGAATGCGACACCTAGCTAGCAGAGAGAGACAGAAAGAAACCAATACGAGGGACAATTTCAATCAAGCATTCCGACACCAACAAAGCACTCTAGTAGAGCAATCGAAACCAATGGACACAATGAAAAGGCACAAGGGCTATTTTGAACATGGGGATGGTTTTGAATTTCGAGGAGTAAATGGACTGCTAATTATTATCATATCTTAGTTTATCTCAAGATAAGTAAGTTAAAAGCACTAAACTTTATGTAAGTAATTCAAGTTTCAAACACTTCAATTGATTTAATCGAGTCCTAAATCTTTTATAAAAAAGTGTACCTGAGTTAATATTCGATCAAATCCAAAACCATTATTAAGAAATGTAATCTAAGGCTCTCACACAGCCAAATTCCTAGTGCCATAGGCAACTAACAGTCCTGTTCATTAAACGGACTCAATTGCATTGGGTGCATAAACTTTAAGACTTCTAGTGTACTTTCTTATGTTAGCTTTACCAAAATTTGTCAAAGCCCTCGACTTTTTTTATTCGCTCTACGTCTGAAAACTTGAATTGCCACGTAAAGACTGAAGAGTTTTTTTTTTTCATCGAAGACAGAATGAGTGCCCTCATAACCTCTAAACGATAAATTTTGTGTGTTGATAATATAAAGTACTGAGAGTGATGTAGAGTTTTGATTAAAAATAGCTTAAATTTGTATATTGGTGGGTTTCTTGCCAAACATCAAGATTTTTTTTCCCAAACCTACACTCTTTATAAACTATTTTTCCTAGAAAAAGGCACTTTCCATTTTATTTACCTATTAAGAGCACTTTGTTCCATGGCAGAATCCATGTCGCTTTTTTATTTGTTAATAATTTTTAATATCTCAATCAATTAAGAGTAAGTCGAAAAACTAGAGCAAATACAGAAGCTTGCCTTTTTGATAGCATAAAAAACTTCTTTTTTTAGCAAAGGTAGAATATTGTCTAGTAATTAACATATTTATTAATTAATTTTAAATTATATTATAATTTAAAATAAGCTAGATATTAAAAGGAGACATTCATCACATTAATTGTAGAGATACTCCCATTATACAACTCAACATAAAGGGTAGTAAGGCTTGGAGTTGGCGATGTATTCTCAAGTTAAGACTTGCTCTAACACCTATTATATCTAGCCAAACATACTATTGTAAAAAGAAATACAAGAAATTTAGACAGGAGGGACCAGCCATGGACTGGTATCACTTGATTTGGACCATTGATATTTGTTTGTAGAGATAGGCTACTAACAACAGCAGTCATATCACAATGGTATGATTTATTAGGTTGTAGTCATACATTATATCTCCATCAAGATGAGATAGTCAAATGAACCATATAGTAAAACTATTAAGTTCGCATGGATAACACACATAAAATAATATATATATCCATTATCATTAATAAAGGGTATATCAAGGACTGAAAAATAGGAACCTACTTCCCTTTTTATGTTAGTATATATTATTTATGCATAATAATTATATAAATAAATTCAATTAAATATTTTAATCATATCTTATAAAAACAAGGGAAAAAGTTACAAAAAACTCAAAATTATACTTACTGTAACACATTTACTCTAAACTTTTTTTTGTGACATAAAAAACCCCAAAATTGTACCAATGTGACACATTTCCATTCTGTCAAAGTTCTGTTAGATGATTTTTTAGTCAAAACAACAATAGTTTTTATTTTACTTAGCCATGTCAATACCGTTTGCTTTCCGACGTTCATATAGGTAGATTTTTAACAATTCTCATTGACAGAACTTTAACAGAGGACAAATGTGTCGTACGAGTAAAAGTTTGAGATTTTTTATGTTACAAAAAAAATTTACGGTGAATGTGTCACGATAGACATAGTTTAGGGTTTTTTGTATCTTTTGCTCTATAAACAATATAATACCCATCCTTACCAAAAAAGAAAACAATATAATACCCATCATGCATGTGTGCACCTTTATCGGTTGGTTTTCAATGTTAGGAGAGGGCTTGCAAAGGAAGCATTGCCAAAGGGAGAGATCTTTACACTCCACCTGTAATGGAGAAACTTTAAGGTGATGTGGCCATGGCTAACACATATGATCTCGTGCCGTTTGACGAGAGCAAGAGATTATGAAAGCAATTACAGCACGTCGCAATGATCGGATGCAAAAAGGTCGCGAGAGAGGCAAGTGTGCGTGTGGGAAGTAGCAAATGTTCAAGTTTCCTTTCTCTCGTGTTCTAGCCATATGCCGGAGACGAGACTAGGTCTTGAAGATGGCGATACATAGAAGGGCGCAGCAGTTTAGTCCTCCCACCTCATGAAGATTAATGTCCAAAACCATAGATCCGAAGAAGAACTTTTCCACCTCCGGAAACAAGGCAGTCGGAGAAAGGGTAGACCACGATCCTAACATAGCTGCACCGGAAATGGACATTACTGAAGGTCGAGCGATCGTACGTATTGGTCATTGCAAACAGCTAGGACATGAAGGTGGAACTTGCGCAGCAGGAAAGGAATGGCAGCTTAGACATCGTTTCGGTATAATCTACTGGCACTAAACTGGCAAATGAACAATGAAGAAAGAACAATCCACTCCTTCATGTCATGGAAATGGTAATAACGCCCATCAGCGCCATCCATGGATCTTCCAACGTTTTTTCTCTCAACGATACCGCCAGAGCAACACCGCAAGAAGCCAAACACGCTTTTTCCGAAACGGATAAATGATGGGGTTCTGAGGTGATGGCATGTTGGCGGATTCTTGCGACGGGTCTTGGGTTTTAGCAGGAGGACGGAGCACAGAATAGCGTAGGATAAGGCGAAGACGACACCATCATCGATCCATCCGTATGGTTTCTATTCCCCTCCTCCTCCAACGTGGTTGGTGGGCCCGGTCTCGGTCGAATGGGCCAAGAAACTTGAATAGGGGGGAATTTCGCGCGAGGCCCAGTTGCTGCCTCAATTCGGGGCCCACGCCGCCGGCCCCCACCACCACCACCACCATCACCACCTCCTCCACCTGTTATATCAAATTTGATATGTGGTGGGGCTTGCGTGTGGTGGGGCGTACGGGGGTAAGTTGGCGGGGTGCAGTCCTGTATAGCGGAGTGATTGCATTATGTGCGAACGTCGTACCGATGTCCGTCTACTTCGGCGTTCATGGTCTGCCGTCCGATTGCGATCACAACTTCGCTCCGGGTACGGCTTCATCATGATGTCTAGACCCGATAATGACATTGGACCGTATGACGTATGGATTACCCCGACTGCCCGTAGAATCCCACGAGGTATATTTTGGAGCCTTATACGGTCCCTTTTAGAAGCCATTCCCCTGACCGCGACCCGACCTTAGCGGCGGTGTCCGTGATGGACGAAGATTCTCAATCATGGTGTACGTTACGATCGTCTGCTTCGATTACGGGATTGTCGTAATACGAGCATATCTAAAAGAATCGCATGGAAAATGAGAGAAAGCGAAAGAGAAGGCTGCAACCTTTGTGGGGGATGAAGATATTCTTTGATTACTTTTATTAATATGCTGGTTATGTAATTACTATTTCATACAGTCACCTGTGAGTACGGCGAGTTGAACTCTCGGTATTTGCATTTGATGCGAATCAACATACTTCCAAGTCACCTAAATCTTGGTGATGTTCTAGGATTACGTTGTGAACGCTATTGATATAACTTCAACATGTCCGAATTCTTGCCAATTTCATCAAAAACCCATCTTTCCGATTCCCCATTACAGCATGATACTGTTATTTTTGCCTCAATCTCACTGTTCCAAAGCCCGCTCAAAATCTTCGAAAGAAACAAAAGTGGGGAAGAAGAAAGAGAGGACAGTTTGGGACCTATGCGACCTTTCCAATCAGCATTTGTTATTGCATGGAGCCAAGACCTATTAAAGTCCGAGCTCGTCGTAGTAAAGCAGCGCAGAAAGGTCAGAAGAAGACAATTATACGAACAGAAGAACGATTAGATGGTTCTGTAATTATCTCACGAGGGAGACCCACCACCATCAAAGTAAACTCCAAGAATCAAGCAGTGAATTCTCTCTCTCTCTCTCTCTCTCTCTGCGTCTGTGATGAGGTATGATGCACGACAAGTCAAGTGCACGAGCAGGAAGGAGCAGAGACAACACCATCCGATCAACATCGCACTGTTTTTGCAGTGCTGGTACGACCACAATAAATCCAACGTTGCTCCTATATTTGACAAAAAGGCTGCGGACAAAATTGGCATACAATGCTTCACGGTTTCAATTTTTACCGGAATAATTGCATATGCAACCCATGAAAAAAACAATGAAGTTTGCTGCAACGTGCACCCCCACACAGATTTACAATTATGTACTCCGACGTGTAATAGGGAGCCAAAGAACAAAATTATCTTTGTTCTTTTTTCCCCAAAAAGCCCTTGACTTTATTTATTATTTTGGCACAAATTTGGCCTTCAAGCAAGATCAGTATATTAACCCCACGAAAAGATAATCGAGATAGGCTTTTTTTGGTCAGATAGGTTGCCACACTTGTTAGTAAGCAAATTTTCGTTTTTGCTAGTATGAAATAAGTACCCTTTTTGGGGTTGGTTTGTAGGTATTGTCAAGGGCTTTCTATAAGAGTAAACATATTTCAATATGTTGAAGCATATTTATGGAGTTGGTCATAAAATAAAAAAATAAAAAAATAAATTAGGGTTTTATTAGTGTCTCTCATAATCTACGAATAGAGCCATCAATGTACTCTTTTATCAAGTTATTTAGTGTCGATGTAATTGTCGACTATTTTCTTCTTTTCTCTCTCTTGAAAATCCTAAAATAATTTACATTGCCATCGGTCTAAGAAAAAGATAAACGGAACCTCGCCTTTGCCACCATCGTCCACCCGGGACACTGAGACCACAACTGTTCATCATTCCAAGTTGTTTGTTTTTCGCCCACCGATCTTCATTCTTGAAAGTAGCCACAACCAGTCGGCGTTCAAGATTAGCATCATCTTCCTAAAATTGTGGTGGTCTCAGATCTGCTCCGATTGTCTCTAAGAAAAACTCTATCTCGTGAGCCGCCGATCTCTTGGTCATCATCTGGGAGAGTTGTTGTTTCCCGTGACCTGTTAGTCTTGTTATCAGCATCCTTGTCTAGTGAAGTCTCCCACAAGTCGAGCTTCTTTGTTCTCTTTGTCATTCTGCTGAGCATCGTTCTCGATCATGGTCATTGGTTCTGCTTCTCTTTCAAAATCAAGCTACTGTTCTCGTTAGATTGTTGGTTTTAGTTTTCTTTTTTTTTTTCCATCCTTTTCAAGTCCCAAAGTCAAGCACACCTTTATTGAGCAGCCAAAGTTGAGCGTCGTGGAGTGATGCAGTTTAGTTTGCTTCTAGTTGATTTCTACAAGGTTTTTATCAAGGTTGTGTGGGTGCCATTATCCACATCCCTTGTCCAGTGTAAGGAGGCTTACACAGCGCTTTAGTCGCAGATTTTAGAAGAAAGTTGCACCTATCATATGCAAGAATATTCCTGTTTGAGGAGCAATGTTGAAGTACACTTAAAAATATTAAAGGGTAGTTAGTAAGTGGTCAAAAAAAAGAAAATTATGGTTTTGTTAGTGTTTCTCATATTTTATAAATAGAGCCATCAATATCTATTGACAAAATATATAACCCTTGACTTCTCTCTTCCTCTCTCTCTTGAAAATCCCAGAATACTCGCCCAACATCTGATGGTCAAGTAATGAATCTCACTTTCATTGACTTCCAACATGAAAAACCAATGAAAAATGTCCAAAACGTCGATTTAAAAGAAAACTGTCAGCCTGTTTGTAGTCACCTAGTTCTCATATAACGAGAAGAGAATCCTCCACTTACATATCAACAGTTGTTTCCCTCTGTGCATTAATGGTTTTCTTGGCCAATTAATGAATCTCACTTTCATGGTCCATAAAAGGACGATAGAGAGAGAAACTGTAACTCCTTTAGAAGACTTCAAGTATTCTCTAACAGTCAACCGACTGCAAGTTAGAGCAGTATGTGATTTTTTATTTTGGTCTTATCCTACTTTAACTCTTAACTCACTTTCAGATTTTTATTTTACCTCTTTGCAGGGTATGAAAATCGAACTCCACATCTGAAACTAAACGTCCTCACCCTTAATCCTCCTGAAAATATGAAGATTCGAACTTCCCATATCCCCCTTTTTATGTAGGAAGAGTGGCCACTTAGGCAACCCCCAGTGATTGAGTAGTATGTGATTTGATATCATTTGAACGTGGTAAATTCCATGAAAAGTCCTGTAAAGTGGGGAAGAAAGAGACATTGGGCAAGTCTAATTGGTTCAGCCATTTGTCTCACTGTTCTACTCCCTCTAGTTCCACCCCACCCCCCCCCCCCCCCCCCCCAAATTCATATGATCTTGCTTTAAAAGAAAAACTATGCCTTTTCTAATCAGTCATATCATATAATAAAGAGAGCCAAAAAGAAAAATAGTATGTGAGGGGACCATCCTAAAGGAGTGGGGGGCATGTGATGCAAGGAGGGCATAGAGAGGGGTAGGAATGAACGGAACAGGACATCAAAACAAGATAAGATCTGCCAAATCGGTTAGGGCCATCGGTGCTTGTGGGATACTTGAAATCCGGTAAAATGAAGAAAAAGGCCACATGATCTGGAGACCATCCATCCGATTATGACCAGCCGGCTTCGATGATCTCGGCACGTGCATCCTTCGAGCCATCCGATCGCCTGATGGGAAAAAAAAAAGTGACTTATTGCCAAATCGCTTTTACCGGGGAGACATGTGTCGAATTCCGAATAGCGGGTCACGGGACTGCGATTGTGATTATAAAATACTTTTTTTCCGCTCTTTTGGCCATAAATGTTGGCTGTCCAATAACATAAGGTGTGTGGGCCGTGGGCTGCCGTTGGATCTTTTTGGTGCGATGACAAAATGGACAAAACAGAGATGGGCCCACAGGAACCGGTCCCCCTGAGACGAAGTGGGCCCGCTCCTCACTAAATGATTCGATCCCAACTTTTGTTTTTGGGAGGTGGGGATGTGGAATGGTGCCAATTTCATTGGTGGAAACATTGCCATGTGCTCTTTCCTTTTGTTGGTGGGAATTAAATGCACAAAGTCACTCTCCATTGGCTGTGTTGCCTTGTGACTTGCTGGGTGTGCTTTGATTCTCTTCCTGAGATTGTGCACAAGGGGCTTCCAACTTAATTGGAGAAAAGGAGTGGAAAGAAGCAAACACATTCTGGTTCTTTTAACTCTTCGATTAGCCGGCGGGTAGGTAATCGCCGTTTTGAAGTACCGATCTTTCTGGTTTTATGATTGATTGGGGTAGACGACGGTGTGGTGGTCCAAGAGTGCCTGATGTAGTTTTCACATTGTGGGCTTCAAAAAGGGTGAGATAAAAGTAGGGTTGTTCGGCTAAACTGAGCGAAAGAGAAGTTATCGGTTTGGTTTGTTTTGGGTGCTTGTGCGGTTTCGGCTTGTGAACCGAACAGCATAGATACATTTCAATTTAGTTTGGTCTCGATTTTTCATGATTAGGTCGAAGCAGACCGAAACAGAAACTGTTTTTTTCGCTAGTTAGTTGTAACATCTTAGTTGTTTATGGTAGTGTCCATGCCTGTTTTCTTCTCTTTTTATCACGCTTTGTAGTCTGTCATCTCGGAACCAAGCTGCTTAAACTTGATGGTGCGTAGGAGCGGACCAATGCCCTCAGTTCCCGAACCATCAAGGCTGCCAAGATCCTTAGGCAGTTCCATGCGAAGGAGCTCATGGCGGTGGGCAGAGGGGCTTGTCAAGGCCCCGCCTCCACCACCATCCAATGATTATTATTACTCAGGGCCATGTCCAAGCTGCAGCTCCACCCATGTCACGCTCATCACCTGCAATATCGATTAAACCTTCAGCTCATTCGCCTTCGGGCAATGTCGAACAATGTGACCCATGCCTCTGCTTCGAATCTGCCCTATAGCAACTATCCGGACCAGGCTGATGTCTGTTCCCAGAAACGATAGCTCTAAGCCAACTGCCAAGACGATGGCAACTGCTATTGATGGTAGAAAGAGGTTTTAAAGAAGGGCCTGAAGCAAAATATTAGGGCCGAAATTTGTTCCGTTGCCGTCTTTCCGATACAAAAGGACAGACAAAAACTATACCTACCGTTGGCATTTTCCCTGCTCACCATCTACTATTCTTGATATCGCTGGTAAATTTCTATGTCCCTTGCAATGCAGGGTCCATTTCTTCCCGAGAGTTTCTTCTTCTACGTGTAACTTCAACAACAACGTCAAGATGCATTAAATCTTTTCCACCACTTCTTCCCAAGAGTTTCTTCTTCCACGTGTAACTTCAACAACAAAATATCAAGGTGCATTAAATCTTTTCTAACACCTATACGTGAAATTGCTTGCAGAACTGTGACTTGAGAAAATCAATGCAAGTGTCACCAATCAAGGTTAGAATTTAAATGAATCTCAACAAATTGGAGAGACTTACTAATGTACTTGAAGAACGGTTGTTGCTACATCACAAAACAATTGCCTCTTTACATGAGCACATGTCCTGCTGCAATCATATCATAAAATCTCTGATGATTAAGTGCCACCTATTTAAAGTAGCCGCAACAAAACAATGTGCCCCGAGATAATCAAACTTTGAATTTCAAAAGGCTTCGCCAGAAAACCCTCTGTAATACATAACCGACACACGAGCAAATGTGTAATCAAAGAGCGAGTGCTCGAGATCTTTGCATGTGATATCCTCACTCCACAGGCCGGGACAAAAATTGTGTTTCACTAATTAAGAGAACCTAAAAAGTCCTAGAGTATTTCCTGATCTCATACATGATTGAAGATATAGACACGAGGTCCTTGTTAAGTGCAGATCCCCCCTGGATTTTCTTTATGCAATCGGAAAGTCTGGTATAATAAAGCAGCAACTGAGTTAAAGCAGCTCGCAATATCTCCATACCACACAGAAAATTGCTGAAAGAGGTAATCACATCTTTGTGCATCAATTCTATGGCAGCCTTCCATCGGTTACCAAAGTCCTTCACAATTGGCTCAACTTCAGTGACTGTTATAGGCCGCTCAGATGTGGAACTTGGGTCATCGGCTGAAAAATGACGAGAGCAGGAGGAAAATAACAGAGGTCACGCACAAATGAAATTAAAATCCATCCAATAAAGAAGCTAGCATCGATAGGTGCTTACAGGCCCTTGTCTTTACAAACTTGATTAGATCACTGAAGTGTTCCAGAAGCAGTTCTTCCTGCAGAGGAGAAGCACAATACCACAACAATTTCTTAGCAAAAAAGCAAATTTTGTGGTCTCTCAGATTCAATTTAACTTATTCAATGAAATGTGAAATCTATTACATGACAGGTAAATTTCATACCACAAACAATGATGTATTGCTCTTCAACAATTCCTCGAAGTGCAGTTGAATTTTCCCACCCTCTGGGCTGGCTTCCTGGAAAATAGTCAATATTTTATGGGGGGGCAAAGTGGTGGACCACGGACTGAGAAGATACTATTTAGAGAAAGATAGTACGTGAGATGACGTAATTACTGTAACCTACCTTGAGAACAGCAATAGTCATGTCATAGTTATTGATAAGAAACACGATCTGTTGCTTTGGTTTTGAAAACGTTTTTGCTAGCTTTACGAGTAAATCATCCACAGCCATCCTCAGCCGCTCCAAGTTCAATTCTAGCTGCAAACAATGAGTTTGGAGTATATTAATGGATTCACATGAGTTAAACCAACCCTTGTTATCAGCATATTTACCTGCCCATCTCCATATCCAACATTAAGGTGAATAAGTGATGAGGTAAATTCTGCATATCGCCTCATGACATAATGAGGATGGACGTCATCTTCCCACAATGTCTTCACATTAGCATTGCGAAGGCTGTTGAGATGCAAGTCAAACACCATTTTGAAGCGTGGCCACAGAGAGATATTAACCTGCTCATTTTCAGTCGATAGTAAGTCGCCATAAAGTATATAAACGTAGGAGCAGTGGCAAATTGCTCCAACAAACTCACAGCAGGTTTTATATTCTTCCATATATAACACATAACGCCCCGTCCAGTAATAAGATCAAGTTCCCATTATATCCACTTGTAAATTATTACTATTACCATGCTTAAATCTTTTAAAGAAATTTGTACCTAATACGCTTTCAATTATCCAACAATAAAAAATATCAAAATCTGATATCAATTTTCTTGCTCAATATGTGAAACTTTGAAAACACACCCAAACTGAAGATGCATGCACATGAGATTCTAAGTGAACTTGAAGAGTACAAACTGAGAAAGGTTGCCAATTGATACTAAATGATATGTGGTGAGAAGATACAAACCTTATCTAAGTATGAATCTAAGCATGGAATTCGTCGCCGAGACATAATTAGCTGAAGAAGAAAAGAAAGGAAATATTAACATAAAGACCAATTAAGAGGAAATAACAAAACCAACCATTTTCACAAAATGAAAATTCATTGGCATCCATGGCTGCAGAGAATTCATGGCTGAAGTCAATCTAAAACCAGTTGTTTGTTTATGTGGCGAAAAATGGTTAGAGCAAAATCGGCAGTCATGTATTTTTGACCCAATCAATCACTTGATGTTGGCAGTCGAAGTCTATTCGAAAACCTGTTGTTATTTGTGCAGTAGAAATTGGTTTTTGAAAATTGGCAGTCAAGTATTTTTTACCAGTTAATCACTTAGTGCAAATGAATCGAACCCCATAACTTTAACAACAATTCGAAAAGAACATTTATTGTTCAACTAATAGTGCGACTCCTCAGTTGTTTTTCTTTTCTTATTTGCTGCAGGCATTATGAACTTCTGAGACTAGGTCCAGCAGAGTAATGTGAGAGAAATATTCGCCAAAATTTATAGCTGATCGTCATCTGGCATTATGTTATGACTTCAAGTAAAATGTACTTCACTGGACTGCACTAGCTCTTTAACAAAGAAAGAACTGCAGATTAAATAAGATTCACGAACATTACCTGATGCTGGTGTGTTATCCGTATCATAAGCATTAGACCAATAGCATCATAACAATTGGGAAGTATTGTACCAAAGTGTTCATCAATGACAGCAAAAGGACCTGATTATATCCAAGTAACAACACATAAGTGATCTTCGTGGCTGCTACAGACATTGGTGGATGATTGTGAAAGAGAGAATCGATTCAGAGTCTAGATGGAACTCTTAAACCCCCGATTTATTGTTATTCAAAAGAATACTTGTAGCATCCAGATAGTCACAAATAATTTAAATGCACCTAAAACACATGACATACTAAAAGGATGGCAAATCGGACAAGGACAAGATGCTTCATGTCAATTAACGGAATGCAATCCAACCAACCTGCAAAAGTCTCGTAAAAGATAGATTCTTCTCCAAAGAAGTCATCACAGAAAAGATACCTATAAAATGTGAGAGTCCGGGTTATCATATATTTATTAATGATAAACAAGATATTAACAGTCAGAGAATGCTCTGAGTACTCAGAAGTGGCAGTGTCCATAAGCAGCTTGTGTAAGCTCCTGAAGAGTACTTCATATGGGTACTTCTGTGAGCTGGCTTCAGCTATATGTGGAATCAATGCAGGCTGATCAATTTCCTGAAACCAAAGATATGAGATCATATTCACCTCCCTCATGTGACGGAGAGATGATGACAAGAAAAAACTAAAGAAGGAAAATTTCAAGAGTTTCTTAAATCAAGGGGTGCAATAACATCTTTACAAAATAAGGTCAGAAAGTTCTCTATTTCTTCACGTGTTACTTGAGAAACTATATGTTCTTCATGTGCTCTGACAATTTTTGGGTAGGTTTAAAAAATATACATGAACCTAAACCATCCTCAGCAAGAGAAAAACCGTCAGCAGTCATTATATTACATGCTGTAAGAATATATTTACCCAAGATGAAGACAGAGAGGCGGAGGGTGGCAACAAAACCTTGGTGCTCAGGAAAAAATATTTTGTTTGCAAAATGAGATAATTTAGCCAAGTTATATAACTAATTTTGCCTAAAGTGGTACTAGTTACTCACTATGTGGAATATTTAGTCATGCATAAAAGATCTGGATATTCGTAAATTCAAATAATTTCATGCACAAAGGCTGGCCTTTAAGATAGTGGTTTGCTATAAGAAAACCATGATTTGACAAGGGGTAATCAACAAAATTAAGTGGGATGATCGACTGATCAAGACTGCCAGACACTCAACAGGTTGCAATTATTATATTCCCTCTAGTAACAGCACGGAAATTCCTATCAAAGGGTCCATAATATAACCACATAATCAGAATGCACAATTGACGAAAGTTTCTCATCAGAAAGTGCATTAGGCCTTAATCTTAAAGAAGCTAATTATAGATCATAGTTGCAGTAATCAAACCTTTAAAATGTTAATCCTCTCCCCCAGAGCAAATACAGCAGACCGGTTCTTCAAGGGCTCTCTTCCTCTAGAAAATAGACTCGTACTCCTGGTATCCACACCAATCAAATCACTAGATGTTGCTATGTCTAATTGCAATTTCTCCAACGCTTGTATGTAAGCTCGGAAATGTGCACTTAAAACCTGCAGCCAACCAGTGCCAAACATGTTTAGCCACCTATAAATAGATGGGAACAACCTTATATTGTGCTGAAGATGAGCATGTCTATATAAACAAGAAAGAAGCCACGTAAAATGAACTGAGAAAGCTGCAACTAGATTTCCTAGTAAGATGATGAGCATAAATTGAGACATGAGCGCTCATGACAAATGCACATTTAGCTAAGGGAGGTAATAAATAATATCAGGAAAAAGAAGCATAGCTTAAGAGGTAAGACATCTCTGGAATAGATTAAAGTAATCAACTTTCAGTGCAAAGTGCATTTAGTCAATAGGTATCTCATTATCACATTACATTAGTTTTTGAATTCTCCCATTCACAAAAAGTTCCTTCATAAACCCATCAAAGTCCACAAACTACAACCAAAAACTTTATCTTGATGTGGATGGGAGAAAAACCCGCTGCAACTGAACCCTGACTTCCCTGATTGGGATGGGGAAATGTAACATCATGGGACAGGTAAAACTCAATATTCTGCCAGCCAATGTCATTCTACACACATTTGCAGATTTAGTGCCACTCTAAATTCATATTATACATCATTTCCATAGCTCAATAAGGTAAACTACTTAGTCGTGCAAAATATGATCTGGATTTTGGGAACAATATAAATGTGTTTACCTTGTTCATCGTATCTATATATGCTCCACGAACTTCAGTGTAGATCTCCTTGCCATGTTCCTTCAAGAAGGAAACAATATACCTAGAAAACATGTAATGTCAATCGGATGGTATTGCAGAGCGTATATCAATATATGCTGCTTTGCATTTATTAAACCAAACAGCTAGACCACTTATGTAAGCATCATGGTGCGTTATATGCATATAGGTAAGGAATCAACAGTGAGATTTATGCGAAACATCATACCATAATAATTTGTTATTGCACCTAAAGTATCTTGTTAGGAAACTAGACAGCATATCCAAAGATAACAAGTCAAACCATAATAGATACAACCGCCAAAATCAATGTCAGAAAACTAAAATTAATAAAATAACAAGAGACCCCTTACTTGTACTTCAGAAGAACACTCTGTTGAAGGATCTGAATATTTGTCTTGGGCTTTCTCAATGCATAAAGCTTCTGAACAATGAAATCAAAAACCTAACACCGACAGAATCAAATCAGATGAAGTATAAGGATACTATTAACATAGAAGAGATGCAGTACAAGTGGATCTCTAAGAGTTTGCCAGTATGTTGACATTCGGTAGTACCACAAAAATATAAGTATCACTGCCAGGAGAAGGCTTGTTTTTCCCTATTTTCTAAGGGTATTCTTAGATTAGGAAAAGTAATCTGCATCATGGATGTTCTGACAACCAAAATCAGATGGACATAGTAAATTCACAATATCTCGCAACAGTGATACAATTGGAAAATTCAAACCAAAGATCTCTTCTGGTTCAGAGCCAGTGTTAGTAAGGAGACTCTGTTATTTATAGTGATCATTCTAGCAAAAACCCAGCCAAACAGAAACTCAGTGAACCGTGCATGGCATGCATTTCATCATTTGTAGGAAGTGCTATTAAGTGAGGACTCAGGACTTCAACATGGAGGTTTTCAAGAAATATAAGAGCCTATATTTCATACCGTGTTTGGGGTGAGTTATGCTTCAAGCTTTTTGATTTTAGCTTTTCATTTAGCATTTGGAATTTAAAATCAGCTCAAAGTTCAGTTCATTAAGAATATGTAGCCCTTGATGCCTTTCTATACTATTTAAAAAAAAATTATAATTGTCCATCTGGCAACTTTAACATAAGTGCCTAAGTTAAGTTTCTCAAAACTACTAATTTGGATCTTCTACATAATTTTTTTCTTTTGGTCGGATCTTCTTCTAGATAATTGACCAGGACACAATCTAATCTAATACATATAAAACCCTGAAAGTGTGAAGGGACATAAAGAAAGGTACGCCAACTACAGTAAATAAGAAGCACACAAATATACAAGATTAGATCAGGGTTTACATGTCAATGCATTTATAAGACAAGATAACAACCTTTGAAACAGCTTTCTGGCGCAGCTTTTCAAGCTCAGGCTGAACATCTTTAAGGGCTTTAGACGTGTTTGCCATGTGATCCACTTCGGTGTGCTTCAACTTCTTACTCAAAATCTCAAGAGTTCGCAGGTACTCATCATTGACCTGAATGATAAAGAAAATTATGTTTTAAATATCTCAAGCTAAAGGGTAAAAGAAGATTCAAACAACACAGAACATAATATACCTTTTGCTAAGAAAATGGGTAGGGAACTTGGTATTGCCTTGTATTGAAGATGTGGAAAAGTTAGCTGTGGAAATTTAATGTAACATTTTTTCTCTAGGACCCACACAGTTTTTAGGGCTACCAAATCGCCCTCGTCCTTGTCACATATCTACAATTTGCTTGAGGGCAACTCCATGGGCACAGTAGACGGCATGGTGTTATCTTCATTCTTCATTGCCATAACATTAGTGCCATTCTAAATTAGATGTGTCAACTTTTTTCCTTCTTATTTATGACCCAACTGAAAGTTTTTTTCATGACAAAAAGATGTACAAGTTAATTCCATTTTTCAGTTACACAAACTAAACAAGTTGTCAAAGCACAGGCACCCTGCTAGAGCTTCTAAAAGTGCACCACGGAGATGACTGAGAAAAGAGAGACCAAAAGATAGGAAACAGCACCTCTGCATCAACCACTATTTATTGCCTTTTTCCTTTTCATTTATGACCCAAATGAAAGTCTTCTTCATGGAAAAAAAATGCGTTGATTGATTCTTTTTGAATTTTCCATTAAACGAACTAAACAAGTTGTCCAAGCAGAGGCTCCCTGCCAGTGATTATAAAAAGTGCACCACGTAGATGACTGAGAAAAGAGACTGGAAGAGAGGAAACAGTACCTCTGCATCAACAATTATGTCCACCATTCTTGGAGGGACAATAATATCTTCAACAAACTTCGCCAATTTTGATTCTGCCACCTGTTTGGATGACATTAAGCTTATAGGTTTACCACAGAAACTAGAAAAAGAGGTACCTTTAGTTTACAAATGCAGCGGAAAAGCTCACCTCACCTCAAGCACCACTATTTACAATAATAATGTGCTTTAAGGCTTTGATAGATAAACAAACACACACCCTCTATAAATTGTAAGCTTAAGGTTATATGCAATTGCTAAGAATCCCCTCCCCCTCCTCCCCACCTGGAAGAGCCTCATGAGTGCAAATGCCTTTCTACAGAATAAAATTTTTATGTGCCTCAAGGAACACATCAGTTAGAAGTAAAGAAGTACATCTTTGCTGTGCCATGGAAATCTGGTAGAACGTCACAATAAATCCAATGTACAGAATCCAATGTACAGAATATTTTTCTTGTAAGCTTGAAAATAAATATAGTACCCCCACCCTCCCTCCCAAAACCAATCCCCCACCCCCAAACCCCCCAAACATAAAAAAATGAAGGCAATAGTTTGCTGAGCAAGTTTTCTCAGGAAAATAAAACCTCAAACCAAATGAAAAGCACTCGTCATCTTCAAGTATTAAGACATTAGAGTAAAAAGAGGAAAAATGAGAACAATGCACCATTTTCTTTATCACAAAAATGGCTACCATACCAAAGCACAAGCCTATGCTAGAAAAGAAGACATACTACAAAGCAGACATCAACCATGATGATACTTACCTTGCGATTCTTCAGCTTGAGACCCATATCCATAGACTTCTCCTGAAGAATTTTTATATCCGAGCTAATGGACCCAATCTCAGCCTGCAGAAGTAAGGATTTTTACCAAAACCGACTGAACTAAGCGACATGTAACTAAATGTCAGTTCTAAATGAGCATGCTAGCTAACAGGCATGCCCCAAAAAAGAATTGGAGCAAGTTTAACTTTTAACAGAAGCATGTTGACCAAGGCAATTTAAACACAGGTATCCAAGCTGAATGCCCTTCCCTACACTGAATAACTTGAATAATGCAAAGCCAGTGTCAAAGGAAAAGATTCAAATAGCAATTAGCGAAGAAAATAGAATGCAACACAGGTGAAATGAACCATATAGACATTCTCCCCACCCCACGCTACTCACAATTTATGAGGGGTTGAGGAAACTTGATGTCAGGACCTAATTTCCTTCTACAGATGACCCATCCACAGATAAACAATCCATTTATCAGTATATCCAAGGCATGATAATCAGAAGAGGCATAATATAATTGTGACATTGGCCATACAGTAACAAAGCCTAAATTTGATAGTAAAATGCTTAATTATGGAATTCCACAAGAGGAAAGCCTTTCTTGGAGCAACTTATCAAGTATTTATCAGTCACAGCAGAACAATGTGTTTATTTAATAATGTACAGCATCGTCCAAAAAAATGTTATCACGTCATTCAGTGAGTGTGAATCTGTGATCCATTTGTGAGTAAAAAATAGGTAAAGAGCTAAGCAGGTCAAAGTACCTGAAAACCACTGAGTAGAGTTTCCATCTGTGATAATATGCTGTCGCATTCCCGAATTTGATCATGAAGAGAGACAAGATTATCACTTTCTTTTATATAGTCCTGCCAAAAAAATTATTTATGATTGATACATCTTAAGTTCAAATCATTCAAAAGGAACGTGTAAATAGATGGCATAACACAAGCACCACAGAGAAAAAAGTTCTTTCATGATATCGGTTTTGCATGCATGTGCCGATCTCAATGACTCAATTACGCTGTTTCACAATTCATCACCGACTTCATTGAATTGGGGGAAGGGGACAACCTGCCCAGACCTAACTTCATTTATTTTATACACACATCAGGTGGTCCTCAATATTTGGTGTGCGAAATCAAGTCATCTAACTGTCTCGATTTTTACAATCAAGTCCTCTTGCCCTGGCCATGACTAACAGAATCAAATTACTCACATGGTTGAAATTTACAAGCCGCATTGATGTGGCACAGACCCTCATCACAGACCCTTGCTAGGGCATCCTCTTCAACCATTAACAAGGATGTAGACAGTAGCAATGCCCCCCCCCCCTCCCCCCCCTCTCTCTCTCTCTCTCTCTCTCTCAACCGCCATGTGTCAATTTTTGCCACATCAGCTCTGTCACTCACAATTTAACGAAATAAGCAATGGCCATTGAGGGAGGCTTTGATTGCATAAACTAAGTGAGTTAGAGGACTTAATTGAGTAAAAGAAGATCGAGAACCCAATTGCGCACACAACATAAATTAAGGGAAGCAAAAGCGGACTTAAGTCCATATCCTAGGAAGCATGGACACTCTCTGGGGGCCTCCGTGTCGATGTCCAACACCAACACTCGTCCAACACTCTTTTTTTAATTATTTATTTATTTGTGGATTTGAATCAAATTAATTCGATTGAATTAATCATAAAAATGATAATTTATCATGTATATATAAAAATATACATTTAATATAGGTGTCTTAACGTGTCGGAATTCTCTATTTTTTGAAAATGACGTGTTGGCGTGTCGTGTCGTGTCGTGTCGTGTCGCGTGTTGCATGTAGGTGTCTGTGTCGGTGCTACTTAGCATATCAAGTTGAAAAGAAAAAGAACAGTGATCCATGGTCGAGATAGAAGCTTGTTGGTAATTAAAAGTCAGCCTAATGAGACATTCTTCAGGCATATTATTGATCTGCAGACCCACTCTTGTCACGGTTGTCAGGGATGCGTGCTTGTGAATATGAAATGTGACCTCTACCCACAAGGTCCTCCTTGTATTACCCCAACTACTAAGCAAAGAAATAAAATAATCTCAAATGCAAATCACACATAACAGCAAAATGCAAATAGGCCGCCAGTAATCAAAACATGCATTAAAATAGTTGCAGACCTGAATTGAGTCCAACTCAACTTGCCGAAGATTGTTTTCCACCCCTTTCGTGTAATCACGTAGTGCTGTACCCTTGGACAATATGTTGGCGACTACCTACAGGAAATGGTAGTTGAAGATATACTAATGTCAATAAAAAAAGTCCAATCTGCATTATCTATCACAAATATCAACCGATCCAACAGAAGTCAGCATTCTGGAGTAAAAGTTACTCACTAAACACGTACAAACACAGGCACAATGTTCAATTAACATTTAAGCTGTAAATGTCAACAACAGTATCAATTATTGAAAGCTATAGACATATCTGTAACACGATCAGGTACCTCTCCTATAAAACCCTCAAAAAAAATAACCTTGTAATTCCTAAACTTTCCAACCAAGAAAAAAAGTCCTAACCTTGTTTTACCGAAAACAAGCAAGTCCTGAAACAATTGTCACTTAGGCTCTTACCAAGGACCAATATCAGGAAGGACTACATTGCAACATTTCAAAAAGGTTCAAACCATATTGTACAAATCAAAAAGTTAAGACTCACAATTTATTCGGTATAAAAGGTTTAGAACTTCCAATACAATGCTCTTTGAAAAAGCTCCTCCTAATGCTTCGCCATCAATTAAAGGGTCATTGTCCAGTTCTTACAACACTTTTCTGATAAAAACAACAGCAATAGCATAAAGGTACTATGATGCAAACCAAACTCTACATATGGACCATTCAAGGTGTTTCTAGGAATTAATAAAGAAAACTTAAAAGCACTGGGTTTCAGTGTAGGGGGAGTATACTAATGCGGTTGCATCAAGCATTCCCCATAACTCACCAGGTTGAATCACATCAATAGCCTCTTTCAAATCAAGAAATAGACTGTATGGTTTTCCCTCCATAGACATAAGAGCCTTAGGCATTGGCAATGCTTTTTTTCTTCCAAATGTAAGATTCTCATCTCACTCATGAAATTTTTACCTATTTAAGAACATTCCTCCCCGCAAAAAAAGATAGACAAAGCCCTATAGCATGAGCAACAAAGCTTAAGGACCAAAAATATACTTTGCCCTTGTATATGAGACTTGCAACTAATTGAACATGAAATTTATGAATCTAATGGAGGACATGCCAAGTGTGAGATTTGGTGGAACCACTGCCAACTGTTCTAAAAGCTATATGAAAGCTTTAATAGTTAATTATCCTAACACTGAGCAACCAAAAATATAAATATTAAAGACTCGAAGTATCTCCTCATCCAACTAGAAAGATACTCTCTACAATACTGATAGTGATTCATTTAAAGAAGTTTGTGACGACAAAAAAATTAAGTTGAACCAATTTACACAAAAATTTCACTCCAGCAGCAGACTTTCAAGCAAAAGCTGACATTTTTAGTGCCAACAATCCAAGAAGGGGGAGAAAAGGCAAGATATTGCAAATGGTCCAACATGGAAATTTTATCCGCTCATAGTTATAGGGTGGGATTGTCAACGATCAGAATTTCAATCAACAGAGCTCACTAATGACTCACATGCAGCACAGAGAAGAGTATAAAGAGCTTAGGATGCAAAGTTTAGCTTTTGAAAAGTGGGGATGCAAATATGCTAATGGTACATTGAGAAAATCATATGTGATCACAAGACTTGTACCGAACAACGCATATAGCTAAGGATGGAGATAGAAGAAGACGCCATAGTTCAACACCATACCATATACTTTCAGGTAAAAGAAACACTTACATCATCATCTTTACACTCTTCCAATTCTTGTTGAAGACCTTCTAGTGAAATATCATCACTATACAGATGGTTCATAATAACGATTAGAAAAGCATGGAATAATTAGTAAATCAAGATCAAACGAAAAGATTTCCCTATAGTAGGTAATCAATAAAGAATAGGAGCTAGCAATTTAAATATGAAAATTCAAAATGTACCTGCTCGCATCTTCCTCAATATTTAAGTCTCCCACAAATTCTCCTAAATTAAAGTTGTTCTTCTGGGCATCCCCTGCTTCTGCAAAAGAATGACCCTGCATGCATTAAAGTAAAGACATCAATTTACCTTCAGAACCTTGGCTAAAAGAATTTTAAACAAAGGCATTACTCACGGATATGATGTTTTACTACAACAAGCAAATGAAAGTTCTTCTGTAGCTACGATAGCGTATTGCCTCTATCAGCACTAATGCGGTAAGTTGACAAACAGAAAAAAAATTAAACAACCAACTCGCAAAAGCAACAAGAGTCGTGCAATCAAGGTCATGCATCTTATTTACATTTAGAGTCCATTTGCAACTTCAGTAGAACATCATCCATGTGACTCACACTAGACAACCAAGAGAACTTTCTTTTGTTTCATGCTTTCATGCCTAGCATTCCAAAACCGCCTTTAAATTGTCCTGGACTTTCAGAAAGTTCTGTAACAGGACATTCCATCAGCCCAAGTGGGTAAACTTCATAAAAGCGTCCTCGATGGATTGCGTCTGACTCTTACTACACTACTTCTCGTCTTTCCACTTCCACCTGAGTCGGCAAAACCTAAGACGAGAATCTGATGAAAGTAGTTAGAGCCAAATTTTCAAATCTATGGGTAAGTGGGTATGGTTCCAGTCTGTGAACACCAGAATGAAGACTTCAAAACCCCCCCAAGAAGTGAACTTCCAATCAATACAGCTCTCATCACTAAAATTGATATCAATTGAAACGAAAAATGAGGCACCATCGCCGACCCACGGGTAAAACAACGGAACGCATTGGGTTCGATCCATAGAAACGAAAGCTGCTTGTAAAAAGATTGCGAAGCTCCAGGGCAGACCCACAATGTCAAGCACATACCCAACCTTTACATTCGAGCGCATGAAGTAACGGAAACGACAGATGGGTAAGGATTAGCAGACTCCTACCATTTCGAGCGCGAATCCGAGTATCAACGAGACCAGATGCCACTGCTTCCAGAAGAACAAGCAACGATCGCAGCAATCTTCGCACAGAGCATTGCTATTTAGCCCAGAAGCAGAAATTCTGCAGCTGCCCAGAACACCCAGAAGCGTCCTAGGATCTCTGCTCCCGTGCAGATCATCCCTTCCATGAAAATTTCTGCACAAACCGCAATGGGTCGATCTCACATACGACCAACTCCTCCTCCTCCTCCTCCTCCCGAACACCCCCGATCGGATCTGGAGCAAGGTGGGCCTCGGTCGTCTCTTGAAGAGCAAAAGTTGAAATTTTGATGATCTTCCCCAAAGGTTTCAGAAGCCGCTCGTTATCCTGCGATCTGCGAATTGCTACTGTCGAAAGACGAAGCACGGCCCGACCGACGGAAATGAAAGTGGAAAATTTTTCAATTTAGTACCTGTATTAGTAGTCAATTCTCATAATAATCCTTGACTTCACTTTTTCCTTTCAAAATTGCCCCAGTACTCGCAAAATTATGTCAAATGGGCTCGTTTCCCGATCCGATGTCACGGCCGGTGAAGCACGTTCATTTTAGGTGCCTCTTTTTTTTTTAATGAGAAACACATATGGTCGGATCGAAACTAAGGTAGTTCTGCCCGTCTCTCGAAAAGTAAAGTTAACATTCCGCTACTTTTCCCAAGATTACAATATCGACGGAGAAATTTCGCGTTCGGCGATTCAAGAAGAGGGCCAAGACCCAAGAGATGGTAGAAATTGACTCAAAAGTCTAGCTAAAGCAAAGTGGAAGGAGAAAACTTCAGTTAGCCCTCAGTAGTGGTGATCAATTCTCGAAAAACCCGCTGAGCATTTTTTTTTTTTTTTTGCAAGAGAGCCCCGGTCCTCGATAGGATTGTGTCAAATTGCTTGATATCTCATCCGACTTTCAAAAAGTCATCGCCGGTGAAACACGTTCATTTAAGGAGCCTTTCTTAAAGCCACCTGATTGGATCATGACTAGGTTGGGTCTATTCGTCTCTTGAAGAGCAAAATTATATAATTTGCTCGTTAGCCCGCGATTTGTGATCCGGAACATCCTTGTGAATGTAACATTTCTCCGGCAATCCTATTGTTGAAAGATAAAAGAAGCAGAAAGCCAAGACCCAAAAGATAGTAGATATTGATTTGAAAGCCTAATCGAAAGAAGCGGACAGGGAAGATTCTAATTAGCCCTTTGAATTGATAGTTAGGGTGCATTGTTTCGCGAAAAATATAAAGTTTTCGGAAAATATATTTCTGGAATTCATTTTCCAGGAAAATGGTTTGTTTGGTATTTTGATCGAAAAAGATTTATAATATTTGAATCTCATTTGAAAAATGATTTCAATCTCATGATTTTATCTTAGGCAAAAAAAAATCGAATTTTTAATTTTTTTTTCTTTTGTCTTTTTCTTTCTTCCTCCCTTTGCCAGGCCTCGAGCCTTGGCAATGGCTCACGAGGGCTGACTTGGCCAACCTTGGGTGAGGCTCAAGCACACCAACTTCGAACGAGCTCAACCTTACCCCAATGAGATCGGTGAGGCTTGTCAAGATCTGGCTAGCTTGACCTCACCCTTGCTAGCCCACACTTATGGCAAGTTTCACCGGCCCGCGCTTATGGCAGGTTATTGGCTGTCAACGAGGCCAACGACCAGCAGAGGGAGGAAGAAGGAAAAAGAAAAAGAAAAAAAATATTAAGAAATTCAAGATAAACAATTCCGAAAAGTATTTTCACCTTTTTAAATTAGGAAATTCACTTTCTTTGAATGTTTTCCTAATTTTATACATGAATGTTTTTCTTGATTGAAAAGTATTTTTAGTTGACCAATCATTTTCAGCGAAAACCAAATGGATGAAAGTTCGGAAAACGGATTCCCAAAAAACATTTTTTCTAGAACAAACACACCCTTAATTCTTAAAATAACCCATGAAAATCACTTTTATCAAAGTAACCCCAACGCTAGACAAAACTGTGTTAAATAGTTCTATATCTCATCTGATGTTGAAAAAGTCACCGTTGGTAAGTGTGTGTGTGTGGAATGCATTCTGGATTACATTTCGGAACAGAATGGCGTTTGTTAAAAAATTTTCGAAATGTATTTTGGAGAGATTTTTGCATTTTGGAATAAAAATACGTTTGTTAAAAATACTTGATTCCAGAATAAGTTTTGGGTAAGAAAAAGATAAACTACTTTTTGTAGTTTCTTGTTTCCAGAATGAATTATCACTATTTTCTCATAATTTTTTTACAAAAAATGCATAAAAATTGAAAAATTCTAGAAAAATTCATAAAAATTTCCAGAAAATAGCTTAAAAAGAGTCAGATTTAGGGAAAATATGAAATTTGATAAATTTTTTTTAAAAATAAAAAAATCAAAAATTTCAAAACTTCATAAAATAGCTTAAAACATATGTGGCCACCCACTTTGAGTGAAATTTAAATTTTTTGAGATATCCAAAAAAAATTAAAAATTTCAAAACTTCACAAAATTGCTTAAAATACCCGTGGCCACCTACTTTGAGTGAAATTTAAATTTTTTGAGGTACCAAAAAAAAGAAAAATAATAAAAATTTTCAAAACTTCACAAAATGACTTAAAATACATGTGGCCAACCACTTTTAGTGAAATTTAAATTTTTTGAGGTGCCCAAAAAAAATAAATAAATAATTTCAAAACTTTACAAAATGGCTTAGAATACATGTAGCTACCCATTTTAAGTAAAATTTAAATTTTTTGAGGTGCCCAAAAAAATAAAAAAATTCAAAACTTCACAAAATGGCTTAGAATACCTGTGGCCACCCACTTTGAGTGAAATTTAAATTTTTTTAGGTGCCCAAAAAGAATTTAAAAGATCAAAAATTTCAAAACTTTATAGAATGGCTTATAATATATGTGGCCACCCACTTTGAGTAAAATTTAAAATTTTTTAGGTGCAAAAAAAATCAACAAATCAAAACAGATTTCTGTTCCATAAATCAATTTATTGAGCAGAATTAGCCATGTTTTGCCAAATATATTTTTCATTTATAAATCAATTTTTGGCAAAAATTTGATTTCTGGAGCAGAATGGTTACCATTTGCATCCTAAAGCACTTTCATTTCAAGTGCCTATTCTAAAAACCACCCGATTAATCGGGAGTATGGTGGGTTTACTGGTGCCTTGAAAAGCAAAGTTATTAGCATTATGTTCTTCTTCCTCATATTACCAAAATCGCTCATTAATCGGCAATTTAAGAATTGGAGTGGATCGTCAGACGTAGAAATTCTCAAGCAATACCAAAGACCCAATAAATGTTAGAAATTGATTTGAAAGCCTAGCCGAAGGAAGTGGATGGGGAAAATTTCAATTGGCCCCCGAATTAATAGGCAATTCTCAAAATATCCCCCGAAGATCATTTCAACCCCGATACGCGATAGAATTGTGTCCAATAGCCCATATCCCATCAAATATTCAAAAAAGCCACCACCAGCGCCGGCGGAGCATTTTCATTTCGAGCTCCTTTTCTGAATATCACTGGACAGGGTCAGGACTAAGGTAGGATTACTCGTCTCTTGAAGAGCAAAGTTAATATTTGGTTGTTCTTCCTAGGGTTACAAAATTTGCTCATTAACCCACGATTTGCTGTCGGGGATGGATCGCTAGATGTGGTGTTTCTCCTGTCAATCATGTTGTTGAAAGATGAAGAAGAAAAGGGCCAGGACCTATGAAACTGTAGAAGTTGATTCCGAAGCCTAGCCGAAGGAAGCGGAAGGGATTTTCGATTAAGGGCCTGTTTGGCAACTTGCCAAATAATGAAAAATTTTATGTTTTTTTGTTCCCATAATCAATTTGGAAATAGAAATTCGTTTATTAAATTTTTTATACCTAGGCACAAATTTGTAAAAATTGTTCCAAAAATCAGTTTTTGAATAGAATCAAGAAGCAAAAAAAAGTAGCTTCTTGATTCTAAAACAATTTTTCCATATTTGATTCTTCTTGGATTTCTTCTTTTTTCTTGGTTTGTCCTTCTTCTTCTTCCTGGCTTGTCGCCGACTAGGGCCAGTGAGAGTGTTGCGACCCTCGCCGGTGGCCAACAAGGATCCCCCTCACCGCCTAAGAAAGGGCGGCTCGCAGCCGCGTCGGCAAGGCCTCACCCAGCCAAGGCAAGGCCGACGGCAAGGGTCGTGACACCCTTGTCAGCCCCGGCCTGTGGCCGGTTGCCGGCGTCGACGACTAGCCATAGCCAAGGAAGGGAAGGAAAAAAAGAAAAAAAAGAGAAAAAAATATTTAAAAATTTTAATATTATTAAAATATTATTAATAAAAAGAAATTTTGTGTAGTTACCAAATGCATTTTTGTTTTTTTTTCTATTTTAAGAATAAAAATTTTGGGCAGTTACCAAATACCTTTAAATGCTTAGAAATTATTCCTGGATACGGAATAAAAAGAACCATTTCTAAGTAAAATCTATTTCCGGGCACAAAATCGTTGCCATGCGCAGCCTAATCCTCTGTATTGAAAGTCAATCCTCAAAATATTCCCTAAACATCATTTTGTTTTCAAAATAGCCTCGATGTTAAACAGAATTTGTTCCAAATAGTCCCAAATCTCATCGCACAATTGATATGTCAAGTTTGTTTTCTACTGACGGAAAGTGATGCTTCTGTTCTTGTGGAATCTCTTAGCTTTAATTTTCCTAAAATGCTCTCAACGTGTATATATATATATATATATATCCATTGAATGAGAATAAAGTGTGAAAGTTGATCAGCTTTAAAGACAAATTCTTTTATGTTACTTCACACATCTAGTTATGTCATGAATCTTATACCTTCCACTTCCATTTATATGTTCTTACTCTAGAATTTTCCAATCTTTTATAACACATGGCATAATCTCATTCTACGGTAATCAAGTACACTATTGGAGTACTTGCAATTTTCAAGAGAAATGAACACTATAAATGCCATAACTTTTATACAGCGCTCATTAGAGTGTCATGATTTTTTTTTTCAATTATATAAGTGCCATTATTTTTATAGACATTCACCTGAGTGCTTTAACTTTTTTCAATCACTCGAGTATCATATAATTTTTCAATCGATCAATTGAATGCTATAACTTTTTTAAAAAGTTAACTACAAATGCTATGCCATGTTAAATTTTTTACACTTGAGGGAACATTTTTAAAAAGTTATGAAACTCCAGTGATCACCTGAAAGTTATGACACTCAATTAAACTTTTTTAAGAAGTTGTGACACTCTAGTGGTTGAAAAAAAAAGTTGTTGCACTCAAGCGAACACCGTGCAAAAGTTATTCCCAATTTTCGAGCTCACAAAATTTTACTTCATGACCAAACAAGAAGTTTCTACACAAACTATTTGCAGATTGTAATTTTGTGACAAAGATTAGTAGAGAAATGATTTTGAAAGAGACTTGTGAAATTAATAGCAGGTCTGGTCTATCTTAGATCTAAATAATTGGTAGATTTGTCTGTGCTAATTTATATTTTTATAGCTAAAGTTTATATGAATCGAGTATAACGTTGATTTACTAAGATCTTGAATACACATTTAAAAGTAAGAATCCCTATACTCTTTATAGTAGCATAGATATTTAAACATTTTTGAACAGCTATTTAAATGTAAAACTCAATACTTTCGTATTGTGCTTGCGAAAATACTTTCACCAATATTTTCAATTCGCTTATTTTTATTTTGATTGATTAATTTTTTTAATTAAAAAAGGGAAAATTCCAAATCAGTACCTAAAGTGAGGCCATTTTTTCAAAAAAGGGTCCAAAGTGTCCAGTGAGCATTTAATCGGCCGGCGAACCCAGGTCCTTACTTAAGACTAATTGAGCACTTTATGCATTTATTAGATACTATGTCCACTTTGAACCCTTTTTTTAAAAAAATGGCCCCATTTTGAATACTGATTTGGAATTTTTTCTCAAAAAAAAAAAATCTCAATTCACAGTATTCTCAGGAAGCAAGACAAATCGATTGTTGGGCTTCCTTGCGAAACATCGTGATGGAGACAGCATCGTTACTCTTACATTTCACGTTTCCCCCAAGAAATGTGAGAATAAGTTAAAGTGGAGCATCAAAGGTTACAACACTCAAATCTGACGAGACATATTGTGCAAAGCGCTACTCTTTTTTATTCTTTATGAAAAAGAAAACACTAGTTGAGCAATTTTATATTATTGACTATGGTTTTCTTTTAGTAAAAAGGGCTGAGAAGCATAGTCCGCACTAGCGATCGTCTCTGGGTATTGCTATAAGAGTCTCACATATTCTACGGAATATTTGGTTTGATTTGTAACTATTTTGTACTACTCAATTCTGAACTACTTTTGAAGCCACTTCTAGAATAAATCAATACTTTCATACATATTAAAAATTGAAACGCGGGCTTCAATATGAAACAACATGACCATTTGACCGATAAATGTTTTTTATCGTGAAATGGAGCAACTTTTCATATTTTACTATAAAAGTCGGCTTTTACCAAAACATAAAATGAGCCTATTCCAAAACCAGTGACTTTGAAACCTAAAGGTTCAATTCTTGATTCTAATACTTCAGAATCGGGGGTCACAGAGTCAGTTCTCAATTCTAAGCTGAGGATTTACCCACTCTGAAATAGATAAACTCTAATGGACCGACAATGAAATTAGGATGATGTTAACATCAACAAAGGTGATGGGCATAGGAGGTGGTGGAGAAGGGCAAGTTGTGTTTGTTGTGTGTGTATGCGTGTGCTCGTGTGAGAGAGAGAGAGATCCCAAGTATCCCAACTCTCACCTTTGACAGATGAGATCTTGTGTTTTTATTCACTAAATCAGTCAAAATAGATCATAAATCTATTTTTTAACTCATATATCGATAAATGGGTCATAAATTGGTTAATTATATTCGCTAAATTGGTTATAAGTGGATATCAACATAATATAAGTGTTAAATAAGTCGTAAGTGAGACATAAATAGATTTACAACTTATTTAAACTCAATTCATTTTTTTCGCCCTTACTCAATCTCGTGCTTACTCATTTCACACTCTCATATCAGTTTATGTTCGAATTTTCATAAATTAAATTAAATATGAAAGTGTTTTAGTAATATAAATCGGATCGGATATAAATTATTAAATTTACATTACATAAAAATAAATCAAAATGAATTAAATTGATTTATTTGAATCGGATCATTTCCGATTTCGTCCGAACCTAATCCGGTTCGCTCGTTTGACTTACCTATTGTTCACGAGCAAGGCCCGCCTTCGAACGTCATCATTGTATACGGTCATCTAAGCACTTTTCCAGGAGTTTGACCCGCGTGAAACTGATCATATCAGTACATACACAAAGAGATCACTAGCCATGTCAAATGCTATCATCGCGTGCAGTCACTTAAGTACTTTTTCTGGAAATTTGACCCACCTGAGACGAGTCACATCAGTACAGGCACACACAGAGATCACTATGGAGCTCGGTCTTCGACGGCGATCGAGCTCCTTGGCGTTGCTGGTGGGAAGCAAGTGCTAATGGATTGTTTTTGGGAGAGAGAGGTGTACACTTTTTGTTGGGCCTGCCGTTGTCTCTCTCTCCATAATCATCTGCGATCGCTCCCTCGTTGCAGCTAGCCATGCCTCAGTCCAACAACCATCTACGTCACTCATACGTCACTCATACATTCGCGATTGATAACCACATGCAAATCGTTCAACAGTAATGAGGTCCGGATGCCTAGGGAACTTTGATATGTAAACGGCTGATTCTAAATCTGTCAAACAAATGAATCGGGTAGGATTTATGTCGGTTCGAAAATTATCTAATTCAAATTGACCTATTTAATCTATTTTCATATAATACAAGTTTGGTAATCTATACTTGACCCGATTTATATCTAACACATACCACACCCGGCTCATATTGCTAGAATGCTTTTATATTTAACCAAATTTTAGAAAACTCATACTCAAACTGAAGTGAACAAGTGCTAAATCGAGTAAGGGTGAGAACGAGTGAAGAGAAAGTCATGAAGGTAGGTTGAATTTGAGCGAGTTGTAAACCTTTTTAACACTCATATTATTTTAAATTTTACAATTTTCAACATATTTATAGCCTATTTACTTAATATAATTAATCAATATAATGACCATGCCAATTAAATATAGGTTAAGAAATGAGTATATGGCCCATTTTGATAAGTCTATTGAGCCTGATGTCCGATTCAAGGTCGCTACTTTATATCTAGAGAGAGAGGTTGCAGAGGTCATGGTAACTTGAAATCATAGCGATGCCCAGTGTAGCAAATAATGATGTTGGCGAGTGGGCGAGTGCTAGACCTATTAAAACGTGTCATAGACCCATTCTTTAATCCATATTTGATGAATTGAGTTGTTAGTTATATTCAGTAAGTGGGTCATAAATAGATTTAGAAGGGTAAAACCTAAATAATATAGATGTTAAATTAGTCCACAATTTGATTAGACCCAACCCATATCTATGACCTCTTTCTTGTCATCACTCAATCTCGTGCTCGTTCGTTTTACGATCTCATTACATATGAATTTCCTTAGATTTGGTTAAATATGGAAGTACTTCGGTAATATGGGTCGGATTGAGTGTGGGTCGGATACGGACTGAATCGGGTATGGGTTACTGGATTTGCATCACATGGTAATAGGTCAAAACATATTAAATCGATCAATTTGGGTCGAACTATTTTCGATCCTGACTCAAACCCAATCTGACCTACCTGTTTGATGATTCTAGCGGGCGCTATGCACGAAGAAAAGGGGCAAAGCCAAAAAAACTGCAAAAAGAAAAAGGGTGAAGAGCACGACCCAATCGTTATCCTGAATTGCGATCCTTATCACCTTCTTTTACAATTCACAAGCTCATGCACGAAGACCCCGGCTACCTGGAGGCTCGTGAAACACCCCGACGTCCGATCGCCTTCGCGAAGGGCGGGAGCCCGGAGCTGCCATCGATCATGCGGGTCCCACCAAAGGACCGTAAAAGAAAGGAAAAGCAAAATGGACGTGCGCGGAACATTCCTCTTCACTCTACGCGTATTACGATGTCCACTTCTCCCACGGTAGGAGGACTCTAGGCTTTTATTCCACGCGGTTTGTGGCCCCCCCCCCTCCCGGTCACGCCAAATACCGCGTTAACCCCTCCCGAACTTGGACGTCAACGCTCCAGCCGTCTCTCCCCACCCCTCCTTCCTTCTTCTCCTCTTCTTCGTTCGTCCAACTACCCCTCCCTTGTCTTGTCCATCTCTCCCTGTGTGTGTCTGTCAGTGTCTCGCCCTCTCCTTCCTCCCCCCTTCCCTCCTGCAGCAAACTCCCCAATTACAAAGGAGGCCATGGTGCTGCTCACTGCCCTCTTGCTGTCCCTCGTCTTCCTCGCTTCCCTCGCCAACATACTCTTCTGCTTGCCCCCGAAGAAGCTCCCCGCGCTTCTCCGGACCCTCTTCGTGGAGCCCCACGCCGCCGCCGCCGCTTCGTCCGCCGCGTGCAGCGAGTCGGATGGCGGCGCCGCGGTGGCGGCGGCGGCGACGGTGCTGGAGCAGCCGAGGAAGGACCGGCCGGATATGAGCGCGGAGAGGAGGACGGAGCTCAGGCGGGTGTTCGCGACGTTCGACAGGAACGGCGACGGGCACATCACGAGGGAGGAGCTGAGGGAGTCCCTGCGGGGACTCCGGATCTCCGTGTCGGACGCGGAGGTGGAGGAGGCGGTGACCGGGTCCGACGCCAACGGGGACGGCCGCATCGACCTGGACGAGTTCTGCGGCCTCCTGGAGTCCATGTCCGCCGTCGGGAAGGCAGCCGGCGGCGACGGCTGCGACGGGGAGCGCGGCGGGGAGGCGGAGCTGAAGGAGGCGTTCGACGTGTTCGACAGGGACGGGGACGGGGTGATCACGGTGGAGGAGCTGGGGCGGGTGCTGTCGTCGCTGGGGATGAGCGAAGGGAAGAGGGCAGAGGCGTGCGAGGAGATGATCAGGAAGGTGGACGTGGACGGAGACGGGATGGTCAACTTCGACGAGTTCAAGAGGATGATGAGGGGCGGTCAAACGCTTCTCGTCTCTGCATATTGAGTCTTTTTTCTGGGGGCCGACCCCACTTTTCTCCGTTTCCCTTGTATTCTCCGTCTCCCGAGTCATCAAGTGTCATGCAAGAACGCCAAGGAATGGCGTACTCTGTACAGGCAACTGATATAGCCTAGAAGAAGGCCAGTCACTTCCGGTGTCGATGGAGTCCTTGCAAGGATCAGATGTCCGAGATTGGGGTCCATCACAACCGTAAGATCAAAGTTCCGAATAGTGTTTCGCGGGTGTCTCTCGAGGGGATCCTACAGTCATCGAGGCGTCGACGGAGAAACCTCGAGCGTTAGGTAATTAGATACAGAAGCCTATTTACTATGAGGGGTCACTTGTTCATCAGGGAATCTCTTGCAGTGTTGTATAGTTTTGTTCTTTCCGTCCTTGGGTTTTAACCTAGAAATTTGATAGAAACCAACCAGTAGGCATTGTGTTGATCGTTAGAACAGTGGTCCTGTGGTCAGGATAGAATGGGAGGGTTGCGGCCCTTGCCGGGTAGGAACAGAATTTGACTCCCCCGGACGGAGTTTGATTTCTTCGTTCTTCATCTTTTTGTCCATTTTATGCACAGGCCGGGTCAAGGGGTGGAAGGGCTTGACCAGTCAAATGTACTTCGTGGACATTTCGCGTCACCAGTTTCGACAGTTTCATTCTCAATCTTATATATGACTCAACTTGTAGAAACAGTATTGCATGCGCTTGTACGGCATACAGATCATGTTCATCACCGAAGGATCACGTCGTAGCGTAGGCTTTGTCCCTTTGACGCCTGGAACACGCGAGGATGAAGGAGCCTCGTGTCCAGAATGAAGTTTGACGAATGATTCGAGGTTACTTCGATAGATAGAAGATCAATAACAAAATGATGAAGTATTTTGCGCATGGATGCTACCGTACGTCTGGTTCTTTCTTGCTAAATTTTTATGCAAGAGGAAGTATTGGAATCTCCACATTCTTATGGTACACTCAAGGGACTGCATCGAATATGCCTTGCCTTGAACGTTATAGGTATCCTCAAATCGCGAATAGAAGCAAAAAACGGAATGGAGGCTTCCTTAGGAGTTCAGCCAACAATCTAATTGGCCGCATCATCATGAGCAACGAAGCAGTAAAACTCCACATTTTATTATCGGGGTCTCGAGCACCAGAAAGCGAGATTCGGAGCCATTGAGCTTTGTTTTGTCACTGGATGGTTAGACAATAATTCGCGACTCACCATGCCTATTGAATGCTAAAACGATTGCAAAATTCTGTCCTCTTACCATGCCCGATGACCAAACAACCTCAACAAACCTGTCGTAGACCAGAGGAGAGGAGCATTATCTTCCCACATGCTAAGTTCTGATTCTCAGAGGGCTTCTCTGAACTCTGCCTCTGGGGCTATGTGCCTTAAGGACCTAGTTCTGCATTAGATTTGCTAATGGAATCTTAGAGTTGTGGCCCCACTATTCACAAACTCCATATAACCTCAGAAACTTGTACATACCGAAAGCGGTCCGCCAGATAAAAAGCTAAAGTTCCTCGGCGATAGTTTGATATGAACCGACACGGAGTCTCTATAAAAGACCAACCTTTCCTGTCTACCTTCCTTAGAGCTGAAGCAAGAAAGATGCTGGTCCTCTTGGAAAACCATATCCTACAACTTACCTCGGGTAAGATTCAACGAATGTCATAGTATTAAGATGGCAAATTGAAGCACACCTGATTATGACAAGAAGAGTGCATCAAATTGTCATATTTTGATTGCATATCACCTCATGCATTAAATTACCTTAAAGAAGGAAAATAATAGATGCTGTCCTAATCATTTGTTGGCCTAATTCCGTGGGCTTTCATTTCGATGGGAGAAGGATCTTCCTTACTAGTCATGGCCACGGTTCGGAATTGGGCGGTTTCGGTTCGGAATCGGCGGTTCCGGTTCGTGGCCAAGTATGAACCGGAACCGCCCTTGGTGGTTCCAGTTCCGGGCCGATTCCGATTCCGGGCCGGTTCATAATTTAAAATTTTAAAAAATAAATTATGAAATAAAAAAATAATGAATTATTCAATATAAATTGTAATTAAAATGTAAATTGTAATCAAATTTGGGAACAAAAAAACAAGAGAGAAAGAGAGGGTTTGAACTTAATAAATTATCATTAAGCACATTACAGTTCGTTACAACGATCTATAAAAAAAAGGAGCTCAATATATATGCCCTAAAATGACCTCAAAACCTAAGCATTCCGTGCATAGGGGATCAGAAGTCACATGTTGTCGAATTATACTTCGGTTTTCCTAAGCTCACGTGGGCGTGCCCGGTATGAGAAACAAGGGTTCCTGAAATATTTGCCAACTCCAATAGTTCTTTTACCCTCAATCATTACTACCCGTTCCAGTACCTGTACCAGTACCGGTAGCGGTGGTATCTCCGTCGTTGAAGAATTCAGATTTATTATTCCGATCTATCTCTTGTTATCAGTATTGTGTCTTCGTCCAATTAGCAACACAAGCTTGAACTTCCACTGATTCTGGAGCTAATTTTGAACAATGTTCGTCCAAAATATTATCTCCGGCACTGAATGCTTGTTCGACCGCAACTGTGGAACAAGAGGTTGAAAAAATTTGTTTTGCAATAAGAGAAAGGATTGGGTATTGGCTTGCGTGCCTCTTCCACCAATCAAAAATTAAAAAACTTATACTACCTTCGGATTCAGTAAACTCAAAGGAAACAGTTAAATAAATCTCTAATTCAGAAATATTTCCTATTACTCCCTTTTGTTTTTTTTTTTGTCTATGTTATAAAAGTTAGTACTCTTTACTAATTTTACATGTACTTTCATTTTGTGTCTCGGTAGATTGAGAAGATCCAATATCACCTAAATTATATTTAGTATAAAATTCATTATATAATTATATTACTATGTTTTCAACTTTACTTAGTATAGTTCTAATATTTATCGTATCATAATGTAAACATTGATAATATATATGCAAATAATCACTTAAGTCATCCAATTTGTAACGCGAATAAAAAATACAAGCAACTAAATAATTAATGGGAATTTTGCTATAATAATCTAGCCACTTCATTTTCATTGCAACTATAGTATGTTGTAATTCAACATCATTTTCATATTTATCAAAAACTCCGACAATATTAATACACTCTACTAAAAATAAATGCGTAATAGGATAATAAACACCGGACAAAATATAAGTTGCATAATTAAAAACCTTTAAAACATCTAAAATCTTTTTGCAAATATCCCACTTTTGTGGGTATAAATTAATCTGAGGTATATTATTATAAATGAATGCACATAATAAATCTTTATGTGCTAAAGATTCACTAAGCAAATGGAAAGTAGAATTCCAAAGAATTTGAACATCTCTTGGAAATCTTTTTGGCTTTTTGCCATTTTCTCTACAAAATCTACCTCATTCTTTCATTTTTTGGAGATATTTTTATAAAAATTGAATCGCCGTTTTTATTGGTTCAAGGAAAATATCAAGAGTTTTCAAACCATCTTGTACACATAAATTTAAAACATGATAAGTACATCTAACGTGAAAAAATTTTCTGCCAAAAGCGGGTTTACAAATATTTTCTAAATCGGCAATTGAAGCGATATTTGCTGCGACTTTATCAAAACCAATTGAAAAAATTTTGTTAAGCAAATAATATTCTTCTAAAATTTGCCTAATTATTCTATAAATATTATTTGCCGTATGTTTATCATCGAAAACTCTAAATGCAATAACTCTTTTTTGAATACTTCAATCGTCATCTATTCAATGACATGTTATGCTTATGTAAAAATGATTTTGCCAATGATCACTCCAAATATCACTACCTATATGCACGCATCCATTAAATTACATAAAAAAGTTTTGTAAATCTTTTTTCCCATTTTTGTAAAGATCTTTAATTACTCGTTTAAGTGAATTTCTAGGAACACGTTTTGTTTGTGGAGCACATGCTTTTTGTACAAATTCATTAAAACCAAATCTTTCTCCAAAATTAAATGATAAATGCTCAACGGAAACAAATTTGCCTAATTCTTTCTTATAAGTTTTTTCATTAAAATGAAATAAAGGAGAAGTGTTAGGATTGACGTACCCGGAACTTTATTGTTGCCTGATATCGATTCCCGTTTCGGTTGGATGTTTGCTTCTAAGATGTCATTTGAATGTTCCATATCTTTGTCCACCTGTATATTTATATATTTTTCCATAATATTTACAAATTATATCATACCTTTTTTGACCAATATCAAACCTTTCCATTTTCGTGAAGTAATTCCAAATGTCAGGTGTAAATTTCCGTTCCGCCTCCTTTGTTGTAGATATTTCGGCAGGAGGATGAAAACTTTCTTACGTCGGAACGCGCTCCACATTGAGAAAAATGTTGATTTCATCATCTTGAAAATCTGCATAATCACAAGGATCAAAAGAATAATGAGATTCCATCATGATATTTTTACCTTTGCCAGTTGGTACTCAACTTCTAATTGTCATTTTTCGAGTGGATTGAGAAAATTGAGCGAATTGATTAGGAGAATTAAGAGAGAATTGCGCGGATTAAGAAAATTGAGAAAATTTAAGAAAATTTGAGAGAATTTAAAGTATTGAGAAAATTTGAAAGAATAGAATTTGAGAGCATTTGAGAAAATTTAGAGTATTGAAAAAATTTGAGAGAATTGAAAATATTGAGAGAATTTGAAATTTGCCTACCCTGGCAACAGGCCGCACGACCCACACCGCAGCATGTGAGCCCTGCCGCAGGTGTTTTTTTTTTTAAATTTTTTTTTGAAACCGGAACCAGACCAATAGGGCACGGACCGGTTCCAGTTCTGAACCGTGGGCCCGATCAACAGGCCAGCCCCGGGTTTGCCCGGGCCGGTTCTGGGCCGAAACCGGCCCGTGGCCATGACTGTTCACAGCCAAGCTCTACCAAATATATCGAGTGGTGATGGTAAATGGTTATGAGGTGAGCAAAGCACAGTTTGCGCATTACACAAGGTGCCCCCTCATTGTCGTACCTGAGCAAGGTCGCGTCGCCAAGTTTCCTTGTCTGGCACTACAGGCAACGGTAGGATGCCCATGCAAGTGCCTTGAACGACATTGCTTCTACTTATTTGCTAGAGCAGTTCATGAAACAATGTGATATTGCAGTGATTCAGCGACTTTCAGAAACAATGATCCCCACATAATTACACACACACAACCAGATACTGGCATAACATGCAATACCATTTCCATCTGCTTAAATAGGAATAAAGAAGAGTAACAATGTAATAAACTAGTTTCTAACTTTGTTTTGCTAACTTGTCTTGTAAGACACCCACTGCTGATTGCGGATGGTGGGGAGGATTACAGCTTTTGCATGTTTTCAGGCCATTTGCACCCTTTAAAAGAGAGCTCATAGACCACAGTCCACATCAACAGCCCAAATCAAGGGATTCTCAGTTCCCTAAAACACATCAGGGTGAAAACGCCCAGGGATGGAGCTACTCTGTTGAGCTTGCTTCAGGTGCATCGTGAGTGCATAGTTGTTCACCTAGAATGGCATCAAAAGATAAAACAGTAAGAAAAAGATCAAATTGCTAGTGACCAAAGAAGAGCAAGGGTTACACCAAGACAACAAGATGGATTCTATATATATCAAGGACCTGTCAATGAATGGAGCCAAACAGGAAATATGAAAACCTCTTTACATTATACATATAAATGATATTAACGGATATGAGGTAATTTATGTTCAACTAAATAAAAACTAAGCATATAGCTTATAAGATTCAAGGTTCACAAGTTCAAACCTCAAGAGTCCTCAACTGCTCCTGGTACTGAGATACCAGCTGCTTCAAATGCTGCAATTCCTGACTCCTTATTTCGTGCTCTTTCTGGCGTTCATGCTGAATAGCCACAGCCCTCTTGAGAATTGTATTTTCTTGAATCAGTGCTTCGACTTGTTGCTTCAGCAGTATATTTTCCTGGAAGGGATACCGTCAGCATAACAGAGTTGATCATTCTTAAGTTTTTTTTTTTTTTTTTTTTTTTTTTGGGGGGGGGGGGCGGTGGTTTAGGTATTTTGGGGGCCAGGGGGGTCGAAAGTCAAAGTAGTAAATACCCCATATGACTAAAATAGCTACCTGGTGAAAGTTCCCGGATGCTTCTGCACCAGCCCGTGCCAAGATGGACTTCTCTAATGCCTCGAGTGCTCTCGCAGCACGGGCTTTGGCATCATCCATGTTGGAGGCACTCATCATCTCTCTGACAAAGAGCTCCACCCATTCAGCCCCATCAATTGATATTGTCTCTTCAGCTGATGAATCCTGTGTTAAAGCTGGCTCTCCAGCAGTTGTTGCACCCCCTGCAATGCAACATCCATTGTCTATTGTCATAAAACTCAAGCCACAACAAGGAGCAAAATACTTTGAAAATTAAAAGTAAGATGACACGTCAACCAAAAATTCAAGAAGAAGGTAAATCCAGAACTAAAGCCTGGCTCATGACAAGTGGTTAAAGCAAAAGGATCAAATCCCTACCACCCCCCGCCTCAAGAAAAGGATGCAACATAAGATTGTGATGAAGAGAGAGCCCCAAAGCAGGTAATTGAGGTCAAAGTAAATCGGATATTCATCGTTTAATGTGATCTCACATGCCACAAGGCAAATTCAAAGACCTAGGTACGACAGCATTCCTTCCTACTCTGTAATCCAATTTCAAAAGAGAACCATGCCATTCTTTCTAATAATCCAAATATATGAAATCGATTGTTTAACTTCCACATCTATAAAATGAATCCTGTGAAGATGAAGGAACATAAAAACTGAAAGTTCCTCAAAAATATGCAGAAATTAACGCGTATAAGTTAATATTACTTCAAGTAAGCATGCTCTTTGAGTTTACTTTCGACGAGCTTGCTTTCCTAATTCAGGCAGTTAATTTACCAAGATCCAAGATTCACCTTGTGACTGAAGCGGACCATTGACATCCACTGATGCATTAGACCCATCCAGAACAGAACCCAAGTTTGGATCAACAGATCCCAAGCGAAGTTCATGCAATCTTCTGATGGCGGAATCCAAGTCATTACCACTCTCTTCAAGTGCTCTTTCAAGAAGCTGGAACATGTCATAACAATGTAAAAGGTCATATTAGCAACCTGGTGGTTATATTTTCTTTCCAATGAGAATCAGATCATCATCTGGGAAGAAAAACAAAAAGAAAGTTTATTCAGATATCAAATTGGGTCATTTTTTCCCATGTTTCATTACGTTGAACACGAGACTCCAATTACAACATAGGCTGTCAATTGCTAGGCAATGCCATAATTACAGGATAATTAACAAAAGAAGCGCTCTAACACAGAAAATATAGATTTTTACTTCTTGACAAAACATAAGATCACAGATCATAAGGTTCCACGATGATATGCGGTCAATCAAACGAATTGAAAATCATGTCACAAGTCGATCGATATGTAATTATCCAATATTTTCTAAAAAGAGGTCAATGCTAATATGCTCAAAACACCTGAAGCCATGAACATAAGATCACTGATCATAAGGCTCCACGATGATATGCGGTCAATCAAATGAATTGAAAGTCATGTCACAAGTCGATCGATATGTAATCATTTAATATTTTCTAAAAAGAGGTCAATGTTAATATGCTCATAACACCTGAAGCCATGAACATAAGATCACTGATCATACGGTTCCATGATGATAAGCGGACAATCAACCGAATTGAAAATCATGTCACAAGACAGATCAACATCTAACAGACCAATATTCATTAAGAGAGATCAATTCTAATATGCTCAAATCACCTAAAGCTATGATTAGAACTCCTCAGCTTAAATATCATCGACCAACAACAACCGGGAAGCAGAAGACCGATAAGATCGACAAAACCCAGAAATCAGGAGAACATATGAAAAAAGGCATAAACAAAGTCATTTATCGACGAAATTGAAGCAACCCAAAGGATGATTCACAGCCTAAAAGCCGATCAAAGTCAAACAAGTTTCCAATCCTCTACCCAAGAAACTGCACAAGAATCAAATAAAGGGCACACATGGAGGACGATGGAACAGTTCGAGACCTGCTTGTCCATATCAGGGAAGATCGCGGCGAGCTGCTCGATCAGGACCGCCGACCCCGGCAGGTGCGAGGACGGGGGAGGAGGAGAAGAAGACGGCTGCTGCCTCGGAGGGGACAAGCGGACCGGGGAGGACGAGCAGCGAATTCTCTTGGAGACGACGGGGGACGGTGCAGCACTCAATTCCTCAAAAAAAGATCTCTTGCCACACACTATTGCAGACATGTTTTTGCAGAAATCTGTCTGCTTTCTCTCTCGCCTTCTCTCTCTTTCTCTCCCCCCTCTCTCTAGCGGCCGATCTAATCTAACAACCCTTTGAAGCCCACGACCAAGCTCATGCAGCTGATCTTCCAACTGGGTCGATTCAGATCAACGGGAACAGGGATAGCATCGAACCCAGTTGACCAGTTGACCCGAAACGCCAAAAAACCAAGAACAGGCACAGAGACAGAGGGCAGTCCCGAATCTCCGATTCCGGGCGGTTTCTTGATTTTCTTGATGGGTTTTCAAGAGGACTCGGGGGAGGGGGGAGGAAAGCGGATCTTGATACGGGGAGGGATTCGCTCTGGTGACTTGGGGGAGAGGAAGAGAAGCTGGAGGAAGCAAATTGAGGAGAATAACCCTATTTACCTTCCACAAATTGGGCAGTCACGACCCCTTTATCCTCTCTCTCTCTCTCTCTCTCTCTCTCTCTCTCTTCTCTCTGTGCTTCTGCATAATTAAAGCTGCTTTTTTTTTTGGTTTTTTGGTTTCGTTTTCCATGGTTTGGTTTTCTTGTCCGTGAGGTCAAAGCAAAAGTTCTTGTCCGAGTGGGGATTGTCACGGCGAAGAAGGCTAGGGTGATGTTACAGGCTCGCACGAAGAAGGTTGGAGGGAGATGGCCGAAGCCCCGCCCAGCAAGAAACTTCTCAAGATAGCCATGGTGGGCCTGGTCACAGTTGGGGGGCTATCTCGTTCGCCCCTTTAGTCTGAACTTTAATTCATTGTGCCATATTATTCATTAAAAAAAAATTAATTTGTTCGATGCTTAATATTGTCGTCTCTGAACTTTCAAGTATTTACATATAATTTAGAAAATATATTAAATATTTACTAATAGTTCATAAACCACATTGAACAAATAAAAAATTAGAGACAACATTGTATAATAAACTAAAATTCAATAATCGCATTGCACAAATTAAAGGTCATGAGATAATATTGTGTATTAGACCAAAGTCTTTAGATCATTTGTGCTATTTTCCTGGATATGAAGGCCAATTTACCTATTTGGGATGACTTTTTCTGCTATTTTTTTTTTTTTATAAATTAGAGTTGAGGCACGCACGATGCGAATGCGGGTAACTCGGTAGTTCTCCATTAAAAGAAAGATGAGTGAGCTACAACGAGGAACCCATAATCATGAGAAATGAGGTGGACCAAAGTGGGTGGTTTTAGTGGGCAGTACTAGATACCCACCAACACAAAACTATCCTTTCAGGCGTGCGAATTTCTCTTTGCAAAAATCATAAAAAGCTTGGCTTAATACCCTAAAAAACATCAAATTTTGGCTTTCATCTCAATTTTATCTTTTATTTCGTAAAAAACCTCAAATTTTAGATTATATTCCAATTCTACCTTAAACTTTTTTTTGTTCCATAAAAAACCCACAACTTTAGATACAGTTCTAATTCTACTCCAAACCTTTTTTGTATCATAAAAAACCTTCAATTGTGCGTTCAGTAGCAATTCTAGCCTAAACTTTTTATTTGTCTTATAAAAATTCTCAGCTTTAGGTCTAGTTTTAATTTCACTCCAATTATTTTTTTGTCTTATAAAAGATCTTTAATTTTTACTTGAGTTTCAAATTTTCACTCCATTAACCCTTCGTTAAAATCGTCCTTAATGATTTTGTACTTGTCGATCTCTCGTGCTTTGAAATGTTCCATCTCTAGTGGTTCGAGAGCTCGCACCCAAGATGCTTAAATAGCTCATGCTCAAAACGCTTGAACAACTTGTGCTCGGGAGTTTTCCGTCTGTCGGTTTCCAACAAGAAATTTTGGAATGAGAGTTAATGTGGGTAGATTTGTGACTTAAGTGAAAGCTTGCGATTTTTTATAAAACTAAAAATTTTAGGATAAAATTGGGATTAGGCGTTAAAATTGGGCTAAGACCTAAATTTAGGGGTTTTTCATAGAACAAAAAAAAGTTTATGATAAAATTGGGACACAATCTAAAGTTGGGGGTTTTTTATGGAGTAAAAAAAAATTTATGGTAGAATTAAGACATGACTTAAAGTTTGAAAGTTTTTATGAGACAAAACGTAAGATTGGGATAAAAGTTAAAATTTGAGATTTTTTAGGATATTAAACCTAAAAAGCTTTAGGGTATTTTTGCAAATGTGATGTTGGACATAAAAGTCACTCCCTGTGTTTGTTTTCTTCTAAAGAGAGTACTGGAATACGGGTTGAACCTCTTCCTCCATCATACTAGGGAATCTTTTCTCCTGTCTTCCCTTAAACTTTTTGGCTGCGTTTGGTCGACCAGATAAAAATCGGGATATGATATGTTTTATCATATCCTATGTTTGGTGGCGGTCCAAGATAGGATAAAGTCAAATATAGACCGGATAAAAAAATCCAAGGAGGGGAGAGATAAACCCAGATAGGATTTCTAATGCCTATTTTTTCAGAAACCCTACGCTTCACTCGCCGTCATCTTCATCCCCACACCTTGTGCGCTTTCACCAAAAAAATTTCTCAGCTTTTTTTCTTTCACCGACTCCTCCAGACCCGTGAATAGCAAAAAAATAAAATAAAAATTATCCTATCCGACTTTAAATCTATAGATTACCAAACAGTGGATAGGATACGAAAAAATTCTAGGATTTCTTATCCTATTATATTTAGAAATCCGGACGACCAAACGCAACCTATAATTTGATAATAGTAAAATCTTGCGATGTCTACAATTTGACTTTTATTTAACAAAAAGACTAAAGATATTTCATTATTGGCATATATCTTTATGCAAATCTTTTGAATTTAATGTTATTCTCTGTGTTATTTTCGAATCAACATATATCCAGTGTTGTCGAATTTGGGTCCATTAAATAGTTATATACTTTTTTTTTATAAGTAATAGATTTTTCTAGCACCCGACTAAATTTCAGTAATGACTGTCCCTCGTCCCATACATATGGTGTAATTATAAAAAATAATCGGTTGATTAAGGCTCTATTTGTCCTTAAAAGAAAAGGCTTTGCTTAATAGATTTGGAAAACATCTTTCATGCAATTCTCTTATATCTCCTATAAAAATTAATTAATGAAAAATATTTTCATCGTTCAGGTAAATATATCATTGTAAATATTAAAAATATTTTTTTAATTGACTAATTATGTAAATGATATAAGCCATATTTTTTAAAAAATAAATTTTAAATTATTATTTTTTGGCGAAATAAATAGAGTTTGTTATTAAACCGACGCATCGCACCATCCATATTGATATACTGCCTGACGAGTTGCTCTCTCTATTTCCGCCGGAGAAATGTCCGGCGTGGTGGTCCTCGACAACGGCGGCGGCCTCATAAAGGCCGGCCACGGCGGCGATCTCGACCCCACCGCCGTCCTCCCCAACTGCCTCCTCCGCCCCCTCTCCTCCAAGAAGTTCCTCCACCCCGACCCCCTCCCCCACTCCTCCTCCTCCGCCGCCGCCGCCGCGGCCGCCGCCCTCGACCTCACCTCCGCCGCCGTCCGCCGGCCCATCGACCGCGGCTACCTCATAAACGCCGACCTGCAGCGCGACATCTGGGCCCACCTCTTCACCAGCCACCTCCGCGTCAGCACCGCCTCCGCCTCCCTCCTCCTCACGGAGCCACCCTTCACCCTCCCCTCCATCCAGCGCGCCACCGACGAGCTCGTCTTCGAGGACTTCAACTTCAAGTCCCTCTACGTCGCCGACTCTGCTTCGCTCGTTCATCTGTACGAGGCCAGCACGAGCCCACAAGGGTAATCGCTATAATGGTCGACGCATACCCTCTTTTTATTAGGATACTAGGAAATGATGTGTAGGTTGGTTTAGGACTTCTCTTCTGGGAGGAGTTATGGGTATCATTCTGAGGTTCTGGTCATGGCTGATTGTTAATGGAACAAAGCTATTGAAGCATCAAAGTTGACTATAATGAGCTTAAAGTCTTGATATTTTTTTTTATGATTTCCTCTTTCATATATGGGAATCTTGAAAAGCTGGAAATTTCGAGTTGTTTATGGGCTTTTCACGTTGTGGCGGCTTTCGGGTGTGTGTGTCAGGTTGGTCTCCAAAGCACAGTGCAGTCTTGTCGTGGATTGCGGGTTCTCTTTTACACATGCGGCGCCTGTTTTTCAGAATTTTACTTTGAATTATGGGGTGAAGAGGATCGATCTGGGTGGGAAGGCTTTGACGAATTATTTGAAGGAGTTGGTGTCGTATAGATCGATTAATGTTATGGATGAGAGCTTCTTGATGGATGATGTTAAGGAGAAGCTATGCTTTGTTTCCCTTGATGTTGACCGTGATTTGCAGCTTGCAAGGTAATGCTTTATTTTGTTAGACGTCTCATTATGATGAGTTGAAGATAGTCTAGCAGTTTATGTATGGAGTTAAGCTTGTTTCTGCTTTTTTGCTTGGAAAATGAGGGAAATGATGAATATCGAATTCTGAAGGTAATGGTAAGTAACAGAATTTCATTCGGTAGTTGGTTTCCTGAAAATTTGGGACAGTGAGATCGAGTCTCTTCTTGCCCTATTTAAATATCTACCAATTACATAGGTTTGCATTATACTTGCAAATGGTTTGCAAATGTGTTTAAATTTTTAATGCTCCACAATATGACTATACATGGCTAAGCTGCTACTGGTATCAAAACTAGTCTTGCCACTAGCCATCCAGCTGTTATTGAATCATCCAGAGATTTTTTCAGCACAAAATTTAAGTCAACAAGATAAGGAAGCCCAAGCAGCTGAACCCTTCAGGAAGCATGGTATAAAATTACGAATAGCCTCGGGAATTGAATTAATTTTGTCAGTTAATATCACTAAACTCAGGAGTGAAAGATATGGAGTGCATACATCTTTCAAAGAATCATAAGGAATTAGATCTTGCGGAACTTGATACAAAAGTGTAATGGCACAAAAAATCCATGCAGATTGCTCATATAATGGGATAAGGCATAAAGCTTAGTTGTTGTTTTCAATATTTCTTAGTTAGTTAATTGTGTTAGAACTTCTATTTATGCATTTTTTAGCCTCTATGTTTAGCATTCAGTTTAGTAAGTATCACCCATAGAAATCAAATGCCCTGCAGTACAGCAGAAGTTTTTGGTTAGTTAGTTAATTGTGTTAGAACTTCTACCAATGCATTTTGGTAGACAACTGTCACTTCAGTGAGCTCACAAGAATCAACTGTACTTCTTTAGGAAGCCTGGACATGATAATGTCTTTAGATGCACGTATGTTCTTCCTGACGGGGTCACACATACAAAGGGCTTTGTCAAAGACCCAGAAGCAGCACGACGACACCTCAATTCAACTGATGAGTCTCATCTTACATCAGGTGGAATGATTATTGATGTTGAGAGGCCAGAATCAGCAGAGGACAGAAAGAGAATCGACTTAACCAAAAATGTAATATCATATATATTCATTACAGCTCTTTTGGGGATTTTTTTATTCGTAAATGTCTGCTCTGCGCACAGAAAAATATTGAAGACATTTTCCTTTTCAACTTTCCTTAAATTTTCTACCTTCTATACAGGAGTTCGACCTGACGAATGAGCGATTCCTTGTCCCAGAGATGATTTTTCGACCTGCAGATTTGGGTGCATTTTGTGCTCCTATCTTGTTGTAGTCTGCTCTTCGGTACCTTAGTTATGAATTTATGTATTGGTGAATTGCTTAGTGCCTGTCACTAAGAGATGTCAATCACATCTTGTTCAGTCTAAGGAAGTGACAAATCACATCCTGTTTGTTCTAAGAAAGGGCTTAATCTGATCCATTGGTCATTTTTTGTCTTTGTGGTCAACATCCGTCATTATTGGTTCTAAATCTACTTTTCGGCATCTTAGATGAAGATTCAATGTATTGGTGCATTTACCAGTTGTCTTTTACTAAGAAATGTCAATTACATCTTGTTTGGTCTGAGGAAGTGATCCTTACGTTATTTGATTGTTCAGTAATGTATAAATATCAGCCATTGAAGTGCAACCGTGGAACTTCTTTTTCAGGAATGAATCAGGCTGGACTGGCAGAGTGCATTGTTCGAGCTATCAGTTCCTGCCATCCACATCTTCATCCCGTTCTTTATGAAAGGTATTCTGTCCTTCACGCATTGCCATGTTGAACTGCTGGCTTCGCTTTCATGCATTTGCAATTGTCAATTACCAGTAGTTAACTTCTTTTTGTGCCCTTCTTTTCTTTTTTCTGAATTTTGCAGCATCATATTGACTGGTGGAAGCACACTTTTTCCTCGATTTGCTGCGAGACTGTAAGCTTTCTCTTTCCATTACCTCCTCTTGAGTTGATTCTAGCAAGGCATTTTCACTGCCTTATGGTGTTGACACTTTCCTACAGAGAAAAAGAACTCCGGCCTCTTGTCCCTGATTACTACAAAGTGAAGATAACCACTCAACAAGAGTAACTTTTTCCCTTCTATGTTTCATTTGTCACTCCAAAGATGGTATTGTTGGCCTCCTTTTGCCTAAATTGTCTATTATCTTCAGTCCTCTACTAGGTGTGTGGCGAGGAGGATCACTTTTGGCATCCAGCCCCGATTTCGAAGCAATGTGCGTTACAAAAGCTGAGTATGAAGAGCTGGGATCTGCTCGATGCCGCCGGAGATTCCTTTGTTGAGTTGAATTCGAATGTTTCGGCGTGCTTGATTACTCTGAATAACCCATTCACATATGGTCCCTTCTCTGAGAAGACATTGAAGGTAGGAATCTAGAAAGTCGCAGAGTCAAACCAAGTATGTTTGGAGATACGTGAGGAATGGGCATGGAGGGCATGGACTGCGGAGGATACATCTTAAGTGGTTGAATCTGTTTTCACGTGAATTATTAGACAAGGTGGTTGAGGATCTTTATGGGTGCTTACTACTGATCGGAGCAGTTTTCTCATGATGTTGCTGAGCCAGCCCATAATTCCGGCATCCTACATCCCGCATATCCGTGGAATGGTGAAGGTGTTGAAATCAAGCTGACCGCCAGAAAAGAGGGACTCTGGATTCTGCAACTACCAGTGGAGCAATATTTCAACTGGGTAGTTCCATGGCAAGACCTCGTGGCACTGTCAGTGGCCGATGGAGATGAATAAACTGCCTGCTCGTTTCTCTGCTGCTGTAGCTTGTACGTTTAGCGTCCTGCGGAGATGATGGTACTGAAATCGGTGAAGATTGCTAATCAATTTCCGCCTGGTCGGCATTGAGCGTTGAGCCGAACTTTCTGACCTTCATGAAGATCTGCTGGCTTCCTGAACCGTGCAATTTATGACCATCATCATTTGTTTGGGTGACTTTGGTTGTCCCAAATTTACTAAGAGGCTTAATTTGTTCTCTTTAATTTTAAGCATTTTATGTTTTGGATTAGCGAATTTAACCTGCTAAAACTAACCATATCATTACATCTTTGAAGATTTTTCTAAAAAAATTTGAACTCCAAATTATATAATCCCAAAATTATGGCGAAAGGGGGAAAAAAAGAGAAATCCAATGATAAAAAATTAATCTAATCTTTGGCTCATCTGGTTATAATTATAAGGAAAGGACGAAAAAAAATCAATGATATATATAACTGAATCTAATTAATTAAGGAGAAAGTTTCTTTTTGATAATAGTGAACTTTCACGATGAAAATTTAATTTGATTGAATCCAAAGGAAAAATTAGAAGAAGAATTTATAATGATAAATATATAATTGAACTTCATCAATTAAGGAGAAATTTTCTTTCTAAAATCCAATCTAATTAGAAATAAATAACGAATTCTGCAACGTGAACTCATATTAAAGGTTCCATTTATTTGCTGAAAATGAAATTTTCGGAAAACATCCTAAAAATAATTGCTTGAAATAATTAGTTAATAAAAAAACGTTTTCATTATCGATAATAATTTGTCTAAAATTTCTGTAAATGATGAAAAAACTTTCTATCCATTCATTCTTATACAGGCTAACATTTTTAGGAAAATATTTTTCAAATCATTTATTTTTCATGAAACAAATAAGAATTGAAAATTCCAGCCATCACACCTCTATACTAGTTTCTGTACCAATGGGTACTTTTTCAACTAGGCTAATATGAAGAGAACAAATGCAAAGGCGGAGCCACGAATAGACAGATACAATATCTATAAGCAAATTAGTCAATGATCTGTACATTCAGGGGAAACAATAGATCAGAATGTGAATCTCAAAGTGCCATACTCTCCTCGCAAAACTGCGGAAATCAACTCAAAAGACGACGGCAAAATTTTCGACAATACATACAAATGGACCCATTGGGTAGAGTTTTCTGCAGCACAGAATTCTCCCAGAGCCTAATATGCCAGATTTCCCTTGATGAATGTAGTTCTCCTCCTCTAGTATAAGTTCCATGTGTGGAGCCACACTATATTCTCAGGTTGACGACCCTCCGAATGGGAGAGCAATTTGGTTATCTAAATTAAGAATCCAGTATCAACGACGTATATCATGAGCAAGAAGGAATCCCACGAGCATTCACACTGCTATAGGTATTGCACAATGTCACCGCACAGAGACATAAGTGAATAATAGACTGGACAATGACCCAGCTCAGCTTGTTTAGTCGAATGATGGCTGCGAATCCATGCAGAGATGAACAAGCTTCCGCTGATACTGCCCATAATATTCCCCGACTGCAATGACATCCTCATTCTCTGGGTCCAAAACAGGCAAGTTTAACTGCTCCTTCTTGACTGAAGACTCGTCATCAGAATCACCCATGTTGGACATAAAAGCCGCATGAATTTCACGGCAAGCGAGTATGAACATGGCAGCTGTATCTGGTCGCTGTGCCTGACGAATAGCTGCCAATGCCTCCGGGAGTGCGCCAGCAGCAACATACAAAATCAAGGCCCTGTAATAAAAGTTCCACACTTTGAGAAGAGCATCAAATGATCTTGATCAAAGAAAAGGTGTCACTTATTTACACTCGCCACATCTTGTTTATACCAATCCTCTACATTCTCAAAATCTACATTTACATTATGATTAAGCCCTTATTCTATAATTCATTGAAAATTCTGAAAGATCTGGGATGCCTAAAAAAAAGCAACCATAATCAAGTAGGTGCACCAGTAATATCATTTGAAGAGGAACAGAAAGGGAACAGAACAGTACCTCCAGATGTTGTGTTCAGCCAGAAGTACATGGTCTGCCCATCTCAGCAACACTCTGTGAACAGAATAACACAATGAAATGGTCAGAATTTTCACGGTAGATACGATTTGAGTGAAAATGTTCCATCTTCAAGCCCATCTCCTGAGTTTAGCTTTGGCAAGAACTAAAGAAAATTACTGTAGACACTGATTCTAAGGTTATCCATCACAGCTTGTTCAGTAATAAAGGGCCCGGCAACTACATGGTTGGTCCTGCCCCAAAACACTTCAATCTGAGTCTCAAGGAATTTTGCTGTGGTGCAGTTTAATTGGGTGAGAAGTTTTAGAAGCAAATGTCCAACTTGGGTAGCAACCCAAGTGAAGGAGAAATTCTGTCTAGTAGATTGGGTCTGGACATTCCCCAACTTGTTCGCGTAGTTTGGCATTAGAAGTAACACATGATCCTCCATGGCTTGATGTCAATTTTCACGTATCTAGACATGGACAGAGAATACTCGTAAAAAGAAAAAATTTCCTGCAGATTGGAAAGACCCAGAAATAAAGGTAATGTTCTAGTGCAGGAAAGATCTGACCAAAGAGCAACTAATTAATCAGAAAGAACGCGACTTTGCTTGTCTTTCTGCGACTAAAATCAATGCTTTCGTAGTTTATGTCTCCAGCAGAAGTGCACCTTATATGAAAGAACAATGCTAGGCATGCTCAACGCTGTCATGCTACGTAATTGGATGCTCTGAGATTTGGTTATGTTAATACATCCAATACAATCAGACCAAATCTTGTACACCTGGTTAGTAGATAGCATTATCAAGGATGAAAATATGCATACCATGGTAATATGACCTTGCCTAGTGAAATCACCAACTTTTTAAGTAATGTAAGTCATCTAATTAATTAAATCATCTATACAATAACTTTCAATTCTATCGTTCTTGAGTGTCAACAGATCTACCAAATATGTATTTTCTAATTGTCATTTGCCACACCTCAGCAAAAGGAACTTTCATAAATCTCCACTGGCCAAAAACACAGACAAGACTAAGAGTCCCAGATTCACTTATCCATAGTAGTGCATGAAGATACCCAAAAAAAAAAGTAACGGAATTTGTTTTCTCTTGAGAGCAACTAAAATACCAGACAACATTATCACATCCCAATCATCATGTTTTGTAATATATTATGAGCATGTCCAAATTGACTTTTACTATTTTCTTTTTGTTTAAGGTTTATCACGAAAAATTTTATATGTGAATTGCGTGTCGTTACTTATATGTGGCGAAAGAAGTGTTTAGAGTTGAAAAAAATCAAAGTGTGTACACCACAAGACTTGGGTCAAATAAAAGTAAAAGTCAGTCTAGACACGCTCTAAATCTTCAAACATATGCACTTTGACTTTTCATTTATCTGAAACACTAGAAATTTTACAACATATAAATATCGACACAGATTCCCACAAATTTTTCATATGTATTTGAAATTTGGAACAATTTAAATTTTGGTGGATAACAAAAAAAAATGTTAGTCTTGCTTGTGCTTAAGCGTAAACAAACTCACTCTAAAACTAAGTTCCAGAAACTTGTGCATACAGAAGTAAGCACGTTCTTGATTGAAATGTTCTGACAAAACGAAATACAATAGAGACAAGCAACTTTATTAACATCATCCGCCTAAGAGTAGGAATCAAATGAGGACCTTTCTTGGAGTATAACACAATAAAAAGATTCAATCTCATTTTGTTAATCTGCATAATAAATGTGCACAGATACTTGAAGACCCATGCCCTCTTTCATTGATGAGAGAAGAGGGCACTAAAGTTCGATAAAAGACAATCTTTAAGGATTAAGAGATTTTCAACAGTTTCTCAAAAAAAATAAAAGGGCAACAAATAGAAATTATTATCAGAAAACAAGTCCAAGCATCAGAGATCATAAATGCTATATATTGGATTGTAATGGATAGATAATAGGAAAATCAGGTTTGAAAGAATTGGATAAGTAAGAATGAAGATTTGACAAATGGAGATTTTGGGATAACCTTGCATAGTCAGAGCCCTTCAAGTGTGTAGCGGCTAAAGTCGCCGCATCTGTCCAGCATCCTGCATCTTGTAACTGCAAAAAATTAATCAAAGTGATGAGCCATTTGGTTGATTTTGGCTAGGTCCGTGATAAAACTGTTCAAGTCTGGACAGTGTTTAATTTGGTTAGTTTTGGCAGTTCAGTCTTATATTTCCTTTCTTACACTAGGAGCGTACTTACTATTCACAGAAAAAATCGATAACTACATAAAATTGATTAGCAGTGATGATTACGATGATGACAGTATTAATCATGCCACCAAAAGAGGGATTGATTCGAAAAATGAATAAGCAAGTCCTCCAAATCCCACCCACAACATAGAATGTGCATCCTTAGTCACTGAGATATTAAAGCACCAAAAAGAATCTACACCAGGACAATCTATAATGAGATGTAATCTATGCTGGCAGGAACATGACTTCCAAGGGATCATCAGTGGCAAAACTTGAGATGTAAACAAAGGGACTCTAGATGTAAATCAAACAAAACCCCCAATGCTCCTCATGTTTGCAAGCCAGAGGATTTTGTTAACCATACAGGATGCTGATGTAACCACATCAAATAAGTGGACAGCTAAACAAAGTCAGGAGAAAGAACAGATAATTAGAACAGTGTTCTGATATACAATGTTATTCTCATTCCAGCCTCTCATTAGAGATTTGAATTACTCTTGACGAAATATGATGATTAACCTCATCAAATTGTCCATAACTTATGAAGGAAGATGTCATTAAATGAATGCATAAGCAAGAGGTTTATACAATTTGTTACAATAAAGGCTATCATTGGACGCTTGCACTACATACACTGTTAAGTTTCCTCTCCACCATATTAACTCCTATGCTTTGAGTATATTTGAGCAAATTCTATGATATGATTTAGGAGAATCTTCAATATAACACCTACGAAAACATTCTAGGAAGTAGGAAAAAATATAATAACACACAAAAAAGTAGGAGAATCTGAAAAACAGTCATCAGGAATGTCTAATAGGACATCTGTGAAACTGTATGGCATCTCTCTCTATCTAAACTCAAGAGGAGGCCAGACAATAGAAAAGATGGAATTCCCTGACACAAAACTTACCTTCATCTGGTTTGCACAAAGACTAAGGGCGCATTTGGCAACCGACCAAACAGTAACTATTTCTAATCTTTTGTTCCCAGAATCAATTTTGGAACAGAAATTCGTTTGGTAAATTTTTTGTTCCTGGGCACAAATTTGCAAAAATTTGTTCCCAGAATTAGTTTTGGAACAGGATCAAGAAGCAAAAAAAAGTTGCTTCTTAATTCTGGGAACAAGAATCATAAATGGAAAAGAAATTTTTTTTTTCTTCTCTTCTTCCTACCAGCCACAAGCCAAGGCCAGCAAGGGCATTGCAGCCCTCGCCCGATCTAGCGTGGGTGACCCTTGCTAGATCCAACGAGGGTGGCTCGCAGCTTGGTCAACGGCTGCCCTCGTTGGATCTGGTGAGGGCGACCCTCGCCCAGGCGGCCGAGGGCGGCCCTCGCTCAGGCCGCTAGCCACCCTCGCCAGATTTGGTGGGGCTACAGCGAGGGCGGCACTCGCCCAAGCCATGAGTTGCCCTTGTCGGATTTGGAGAGGGCAGCGGCAAGGGCTGGACCCTTGCCGGCCCTAGCCTGTGGCCGGTCGCCAATGCCAGCAACCTAGCCATGGCCAAGGGGAAAAAGAAGAAAAATAAAAAGAAAGAAATATTAAAAATTTCAAAATATTATTAATAAAAAGAAATTTTGTGCAGTTACCAAACGCATTTCTGTTCTTTTTCTATTTCAAGAATAGAAATTTTGAACAGTTACCAAACACCTTCGAATGCTTAGAAATTGTTTCCAAGAACAGAATGGTTGCCAAACACACCCTAAGGTGGACAACTAACATTTGACAATAATGAAGATATATCAAAGCTTTAGTTAAGAAAATTCAAACCTGTGAACAAGCTTCCTGATACCTTCCAACAGCACAGAGAAGATGAGTACCTGACAGTGACCTGTCAGTTCTAACCATGTTGGCAGCCACAACCTACACAGTAAAACCCCCAAAAAAAGGTATGCAAACACTTTTAGCCCATTGTCAAAGATAATTATATATACATCAAAGCAGCTCAAGTTTTGATTTGTTTAGTAAATCGAAGATATTGGGCTTTATACATTGAGTAATAGTTCCACATTCGCAATCCTATAAGATTAAACTCACCTTTACAGCAAGTTCGTGAAGGGACTTTGAAACAGCTGAAGAAAGTGCAACTGCACGTAGAGCATTTGGATAAAAATAAGAGCTTTCTGGAGGGGTAGAAAGCAGCAAGCTGACAGCTGCCTCTAAGTTTCCAACCGACACAAGCCTGATTGTCAATATAAAAAATACAATTCGTAATTAAAACCTTTCAAACTTAACAGCAAGAGAATAATCACGGAATGATAACAATTCAGGTTTCTAGAAGATGACAATATTACACTCTAATTCTATTAGTGCCAGACAGTTAAAAGTCTTCACTGCACAACAGACTACACACGTCATTCGGATCCGACTAAATCAAATTTGGGATTTGCTAAAATCAGAAAAAGAACAAAATTGATATATATGACAAGTACTTCATATCAACGGAGATTGATCACATAATTTGTTATTGTGATGCATCTCCGTTGATATGAAGTACTTGCTCCAAGTCCACTTTTTTGACCCTCAAGAGGTAACTTCCCCATGACATGACCCAAACAAGCACTCCTTATAAGAATGAACTGATACCTAGTGCAACTTGAAATGTAAATTTATATAGTGCTTGTAGATGAAACCCGACGAGAGTAAACGAGAAACTCAAACTACAGAGAGAAACATTGAAAATAAGGTTTTTAAGTTAAGTCGGCCAAAGACACAGTATATGTAATTTAATTTCAGTAGGAGTAGAAGTTCAAGTCACGTATGCTAAAGTGTCTCACATTGATTGGTTCTGGAGTTTCTTATCGCCTTACACACATGTAATGTCCATTCACCTTTTAAACTTTCAAATTAGACGTTCTAATAATATATTGATGAGAATTAGACATCAGGTTATCTAAGGAAGTGGTCCATAGAGTGCAAGCAAGATGGATGAAATGGAAAAAGTGCATCTGGTGTTTTATGCAACTACACAATGCCACTGAAGCATAAGGAAGAAGTCAACGCAGCAATAAGGCCATTGATGTCTTATGGCGAGAAGTCCTAGGCTGTCAAACACGAAATTTGCATAAAATTAGTGGAGATGAGAATGCTTTATTGAATAAGCAGGCACACCAACAGACAGGATTAAAATTAAATACATCTTGGAAGAAGGGTACCGACAACCAAAGATGAGATAAGCGAAGCTTGTTTAAGATGGTTTGGTCACGTTAAAAAAAAAACCCTTGGAGACTCCTGCGATAATGTGGATTAGGAGATGAAGAGGGGGTTAAAAGGGGCAGGGGAAGGCCAGGATACAATAATGAAAGATATCAAGCATCAAGAACTTATGAAAGAAATAATACATAATCGATCACAATGGCATAAAATAGTTCACATAACTGACCCTACCTAATGGGAGAAGGCTTAGTTTGTTGTTGTCGGTATTCTAGTATACACTTTTCCATGCTCATCACTGGTTTAGACTAGTACAATTGTGATGGTTCTGATTTAACTTTTGGTTATACAAGAGCTTAAGACGCTTGATGTTTGCTCTGCCATATAAGATTGGGTCAAAGGTTTGTCCACTCCAATTTACAACTTCACAGCAGAAAAGGGAAGTTTACTGTCCCCAGAAACTACATAGTCTATTGGCACTAATCCTCTAAAGGCCAAATCTTTCAAAGGATACTAAACCATTCTCAAATTGCACTGAGGTTAGAAATTCCATTGACCAAGAACCTAAAAGCACAGATAGAACCGTATGTATATTGATTTACTACAGGCAACATAAGTGAACCCAGACTTTCTCCTATTCAACAAATACTTTGAAGACATGAGGAAATGCTATGCATATAATTAACTCAAAAATGCATATACACATATATCAGGCCCAACAAACTTTAAAAGACCAGTCCAGCAAAGATCAAGCAAGATGCAAAGCTTACTGTCGAAATGTGGATTTCGGAGCAAGCTAACTGATGGAGACGACTTCTAAGCAAATGTTTCCACCGGGAACAAATGCATCAATTTTTCACGAAACCATGTTTTCTAATGCTTATTCATTCTTTTCACGTTTCTATGTCTGCTTATTCAACAAACTGCGATTACAAAAAACAAGACAGGCCTTACTCATGCACACGATTCTGGACAGCTTCCTCACCCTCCAGTTTCTCATGCCAAGGAATACGCTCACTAGCATTTTCCCACAACTCTTCTTGTTCGAAGGCCATTGATTTTAGTTGACCTTGGCTCTGACAATAAAATAGAAGATGATAAACAATTTTAAAATTATCCAACATTTAGTTAAGAGGAGCTACTGAAAGGAATTATTTTTTAATGCTCAAAAAGGAATTTCAAAGCCTAGACAACGAGGAATCAAGAGTTGCCAGATCACTGATCAATATCATTCCTCCTAAAATTCATGAGCTTAGTAAGCCTGTTTTGGCTTTACATTCACTTGGCTCGAAGCTGACAGACTCACCAATTGATCCTTTTTCCCTGCTCCGGTTGTTGACTTCCCTTTTGAAGTTATCCTGCTAAGTATGGCAGTCTCGTCGATCTCTGGTACCTGTGCAGATGCAGGAGCTCTCTGCAGAGACTTCCTCACTAACTTATTCATCAAGTGGTTGAGAGCATGAGGCAACTGCAACCAGAATAAGGCTTCAGAGGATTCACCAAAGACAGCAGCAGCAAATGCAAACCTTACAATACAGCCTTTGTTAACCACTGTAGCATACAACCTCGCCCTCTCTTCATCCAGCATACAACCTGGAACAACATGTCCTGACTTGTGTAAGCAACACAAATCAAAGTAAAAAAAAATTCAGGAATTCAATATAAAAGCCAAATACAGAATGCAGAATTTAAAGCAAAATGAAAACCTTCTGTCCGATATGGTTCTAATACTTTGAGAAGCATCTCCGGCACCACAGAGTCTCCTAACGGTGGTATATCTATCATGTAACCACGCAGATCTCCAGTCGACGAAGCGGCCCCTGGAATCAAGTGAGGCCTCTTATTTATACTGGTCCCAGTAGTGTTGAACCAAGAGGGTTTTACCCCCAGTTGCAAGATCATACGCAATGCCTATTGTCAAGAAAATACGATGAAATTAAGCATACTACTATTCAACCAAAAAAAAAAAAAACAGGCTACTAGAACTCATTATTGATGAAACTGCAGAAATGAGAGGCTCTTCACTAGTGGAAGAGGACTATCTAGCTCCATAAATGTGTGCATTTTAAGCTTCAACAATACAACTTCTTTTGTTTTCTGCTAATACTCCTATGAAGTTTTGCAACTTCAATGTTTGATTTACTATTTTGACTTTTCTCCTTTCAACTCAAAACTTTTTATCTCAGTCCCACCTAATCCTCCATGAAGATACCATCCAATCTCAGAACCCTGAACAAGGGCAGAGTTAAATTTTTTGCTCGCTAACTGCAAAGTTTAACTTATCAAGCTAGCAGAATCATCAACATTTCCCCAACTGCATTGCATGTATTCCATTAATGATTGCTTATGAGTATTATAGCCGACTGATAATTCAGATTGTAGTGGGACTTTTTTATAAGTAATTTTAGTAAAATAAGATGTAAATACAAGTCAGAAAAGTTAAAAAAATTGGCCCCTACCAAGGCATGCGGTAGTGGCAGTAGAATGGGAGAACACAGAGGCATTGGCCGAAATCTCTCTCTGATAGGCCTAGGCTGGATTCCAGAGGCAGATTTTTTGTCATTTCTGTAAGCAGAGAAAAGCATGGTTGAATTGGACAAAGTGACAACCGCAGGACAAACATCCTAAATAACCTAATTATCCATCTTGCATAAGAAAACACTTGAAATGGAAATCAAACCAATAAAGTTTGAAAGTTCATTGAAGTTAACAATAAATAGTCATAAAGTATGAAACGAAACCTTGTGGATCTTTTATTCCAATCACTCCACGCATCACTCTAATAATAGCGGGATAAATGATTCAAACTCAGAAAACCCAGATATCTACAATTACACTCATTAAGATTATCTATTTCGAAGCAGAGATGGAAGGTACAAGCACCCAACTTAGGGATATATTTTATCGGAGGATGTCTTTTCAGCTATTTGTATGGAAAGGCCATCCCCTAAGTAGTTGATGAGCTGTACAACTGTTACACATTTACCAGATTGAGTCATATATATTGATCGGCTTAGCTCTAGCCCTGTATATGTCATGTTATTAGCAAGTTTCACTACCAAGTTTTTTAAGCCCCGTGTGGGCTGATGCACCTCTTATCAACAAGCATATCATAAAAATTTGTCAATTCCTACATCACGCGGACACATTCTACCAACAGCCTCACAGAAGCTCGAGTGTGAAATAGGATGGATAAAATGAAAATATGTCCCGAAAGTATCGTTATTAACATAGTTAATAGAGCCCTTTTTACTGAGTCACCATATTCCCCTAATTACTGGACAACTGGACTACGGATAAATCAGAACTATGAAGAATGCAGGCCTATATTATACTTTATACAAGCAAGATATAATAAAACCAAAAAATAAAAAAGAATGGTGACCAACAATTAGAAGGACATACATGTTAACCTCAATTAAGCGGAAGCTGCTATCAGCTCCAGCTATGCATAAAACTAACGGGTCATCCTTAGCCGATCGAACGGATAGCCAGTCAAGTTCCAGTACGAGGGTTCCAGGAAACTGAGGTTGTAAGAGAGAATTAGCTAATGGATCCTGTGAATCCTGCATATAAAAGAATGTAAACTTCTGTGAATGTCCTTCAACAAAAGACAAGATTTCTCAAGCCAGAATTACGGACACAAAATCCGCAGAAAAGAGTTGTAATCAACAGTCTATATATGAATATACCAGATCATAAACAGTGAAAGTGTTATCATAAAATAGAACAGCAATGCGTCCTCGACTCCTGTCTCCAGCAACAACAGGTGAAAATTTTATTCTTCGTATTCCCTCCCTATGCGTGTTGAATGAGGAGGAATGTCCAGTATTTATATCCCACCATCTGATATTCCCTGACCTATCCCCCATGACCTGAGAAATAAGAAATTTACTATAAGTCAAACTAATAATTTGGAAACATTGGTTCTTTAACAATCAGCTGTCGAGTAAAGAGATACGTACCACATGGGGCAAGCGGTAAGCCATCGCTGTGATCAACCCATCAGACGAAACAAATGAAGATGAAGGCCATTTAGGTCTACAGGCAAGTAAAAGGTAGCCCTTTGTGAAACTTACAGTAGAACTTGGCCAAAGCAGATATTAAAGATTTGAAATGTAATAAAGTGGCAAAGTAATAAATGAGCAGACAACCAGTATATGCTTCAAAGATCTATGTGGAAATTAAGCTTCAGACTATATTTTTTTGAAGATTAGTCATAATAATCATTGCAAATTAGACTGTTTCAGTGGCAGAAAGTTCATGGATGTGGCAGATTGACTCATATAATCAGCTCAAACATGTGCAAGGTAATGAGAAATCTAGAGTAAGCCTATTAAGCCAGAAAATCCCTACATCACTCCTCATGCAGAAAATTCACACCCAGTTGTCCAAAACATCACAAATAATGACATTGCCCACACAAACAGATCCACATAGTTTTACCCTTACGAACCCATAACACCCGTTTGCATTTGATTGCAGTAATGGAAAAGGTGTAATTTACTAGCTATTAAGCTAAAATGTAATAAAGCTGTTATAACTATTACTTTGCTTGCTTTAAGTAATGTAATACCTATGGCATTGTTTAATTTCATAATGAAATGTAATACGGTTAATACCACGAAAAACCCCAAACTGGTTCACCTGTAATAATATACCAAAAACTAATATTTTAACCACAAAAAACCCCAAACTGGTACATATGTGACAAATTTACTCTCCGTTAATTTCTGTTAATTTTACCATCAAATTGCTGAGTTGGATGACACGTAACAATTGATAGATGTACCAGGTTGGGGTTTTACCCTCCGTTTATCACAAAAATATCAGTTTGTGATTTTCTGTGATATTAATCCAAGTTAACGGAAACTAACAGAGGGTAAATTTGTCACAAGTATACCAGTTTGGGATTTTTGGGGGTTATAGTTGGTGTAAATTTGTCACAGGGATACCAATTTGGAGTTGTTGATAGTCAAAAAATTAATTTGGGGTAAATTTCTCATAAATGTACCAATTTATGGTTTTTCGTGATATTAACCCATGTAATAACGGAAGAATAAAATCAAAATTTCCAAAATATCCCTAAAATCAAATTTACAAGGAATACAATAATTATTAATTTAAAAGTCAATTATTCATGAGCTTAATACCTATGTATTATTGGATAGGGATAATGACAGAGTCCCCGAACTTTGGCTTAATGTGCAATTTGGTTCCTAAACTTTTAATTTGTTCAATGCAATCCCTAAACTTTAGACTAATGTTCAACGTGATCCCTTAACTTTTAATTTGTTCAATGTCATTATTGAACTTTTAGTATATGTTCAATTTAATCTTTGAACTATATGAAAATGTTCAATGTAGTCTCTGAACTTGAATTAATTGAAAGGAATACATTGAACATTTTTATATAATTTAAGGACTAAATTAAATATGTACCAAATGTCCAAGGATAATATTAAAAATTCAAGGACCACATTGCACATTGGGTTAAAGTTCAGAGACTACATTGAACAAATTAAAAGTTCATGGATCAAATTGCGCATTGAGCCAAAGTTCAGGGATTATTTGTGTCATTTTTCCTATTGGATACATATTTTAGGGATAACAACATGGAAAAACCTAAAATATATGTTTCATCACTTTAGTCCTAAAACTATTTTTTAGGGCTTTTAAATCCTAAAATTTTTTATTGTTCATTGAATTGGTCCTTTCATGAACTCAATCACCTTCTGGTCGACAGAAAAATCCGACCTAGCATTTTTTATTATTTTTTCATCTTTTTGTCTTGTATTTACAATTATACAAACATTTCAAAAAGGGAAAATGAAAAATGACACAAACAGTCCCTAAACTTTCACTCAATGTGTAATTTGATCTCTGAACTTTTAATTTGTTCAATATAGTCCCTAAACTTTAATCCAATGTTTAACATGGTCTCTGAACTTTCAATTTGTTTAATGTGATATCTAAACTTTTGATACATGTTCAATATAGTATCTGAACTTCAAAAAAATATTCAATATAGTCATTTCATTAATTTAAGTTCAGAGACTATTTTGTACATTTTCATATAGTTCAAGGACAATTAAACATGTACTAAAAGTTCAAAGACCACATTGAATAAATTAAACGTCCAAGAACTACATTAAATATTAGGCTAAAATTCATATACTACAATGAACAAATTAAAAGTTCAGGGACTAAATTGCACATTGAATCAAAGTTCAGGAATTGTGTCATTATCCCTTTCAAAAATAAACTCAAAGATAAAGAAAAAATAAAATGAAAATTTAAAAAAGGAAATGAAAGGGGAGATTGCAAGAGAGGAACGGGAAAGGAGAGGGGGGGCAACAAGTGAGGGCCATGGCCCTTGCCTGGTGGTGGCCGCAGCAATCTTCGCCACCCTTGGACGAGGGTCACCTTGCCCTAGTAAGGGTTGCCGCAGCCACAAACTGGAGGCAGTGACCCTTGCTAGCAATGGAGGTGGTGGACCCCCCCTTCCCCAAATCTCTGTTTTTTGCCCCCTTTTAATTATATTTTAACATTAGTTCCTTTCTGATGTGGTGCTAATGCGCCACTTGTGCAAAGAATAGAAGAAAAATTAATAAAAGATGCCTCATAGATTTTCCATCTAAGAAAAAGTGACAAAGTAAACAAAACGATTAATTCGAAATATGGCACCAAGTGTTAGGATTTAATGATCAAAAAATAGTTTTAGGACTAAATTGACAAATCGACACAAAGTTTTAGGACTTCTACGATCATCATCTCCTATAATTCAAGATATAAAATACTTACTTATATTTTAATAATGTACATATGAATATAATTAAAATTTAAGCAAATAACATGTGATTATGTTATAGTATTATCACTTTAATAACCTATCATAAGTGTAAAGACCAAGTTATAGAATGAAGATATTACAATTTAATACATTAGTTTTCTCTATTATTGAATTATTAATTTATGATTACGACTTAAATTTAATCATATAATATGTAATTACATAAAAATAAACGTTATTTATTACATAGCCAGTAGCATGATTGAAACAATAACAATATAACAATTTGAGCATTAAGTAAGATTAGTTATTAAGATAATTATTATATTATGAAATCTAGATAATCCTACCTAATAGTAAGCAACTAATATCATTCTAATTATTAGATTATGAATAATTTCTTACATAATAAATAGTTATGTGTAATCAAGATAGCATTGCTTATTATTTAATATTTTATTATCGATTATCTAATATGTGATTATGTCGAAATAGTTACCATTGGTGTTATAAATTCTAAATAACATAAACTATAGCTATAATTAATGTAAATTTTAGTTGTAATTAATAATCAAATTGGATGATTGAGTGGAAGAGAAGAGACAGTAAGTTTAGAAATAGTTAGTACAGTAAGGTTGTAATAACTATTACACAGGGAGTCATGTAATAGCTATTGCAGCCAGGGATCACTCTGTCACTGTAACAGACAGTCAAACGGTAACATACTTGTGATGTTAATAGTCATTTCTGCAACCAAACATGCTGTAAGAGTTAGGTTGTCATTGATCGCCATGTGGACAAACTCTCAAGTATGACTAAGCGCCACTGAAGCTAATCATTTAACACAAAAGTAGATGTACGTCAAGGTTTAAGTTGGCATGTCTCCAAAGCCCTTTCTTTTCTGAATAAAATCTTTTATCATCCAACAAAGAACAATCCACTAAGAAATAGGAATTGACAAGCATAAATGGAGTATCTTATAATGCATTCAAATATGAACCACAAATTTAGTGACCGCTTAAAAAATGGCATGACACAGACAAGTAGTGATATGCCGATTTCTAGAAATCTTTTCTTTGAAGAGCTGTTTATTCAACAAAGATACAACCAAGCGACATTGAAAGATTCCATACGCAAGTATGACACATCAACATACCTGAAGTCACGGATTCTCCGTCCATGAACCTCAAACACTCCAAGTGCACCATTAACTAAAGCAAATGCAAAACTTTCAGTTGTATCGTCATGAGATGTATCCTGGGTCAATGCTTCTGCAGATGAAAGTCACTCTCCACTTAAAATGAAACATAAACTTAGAAATATTCAGCGGTTACAACAAGACAGAAACTAGCAGGTATATGGACATGCTCACTGGAATTTGAAGATGTAGACGGAGAAGATATCCCATCTGTTGCTACAGCTCCTTCATCTTTGGACAGTAATGGTGATTGCTTAGGCAGTTGACTTGGTCTCGGAACTGTTGGAAGAGTCCATTCTAATACCGTGAATGGAAGGGCTAATGATCTAAGCTACATAGAGATATAAAGCATGATAAATACCGAAATCACAGCATTCAATATGGCAAAGCCGTAGGATAGCATCAGATGTACATGCTCCACTCATATGGCTAACATGATAATTTGCAAAATACAGTACTTTACTAAACCAAAAACTAGATCACATAAGGTAGGAAACTCAAAATAATGGGAAATGTAAATGTGCAGATTTTGCAAAAATTCTATTGACGTGATCGAGTAGAATAAGAACTACATTTTTGGTACTTTATGAGACAGGGTCATTAATGCAGTACTTGTCACCCAAAATATCCCATAGCATAAAATGAAAACCACAAATGTAGCATTACAGAGAATGAACTAATATCATGAGTATGGAGAAGCATTCACATCCTAGGCATTACAGAATGGTCAAGGGTCAAAAATTTATATGCTGCAGCTAACTCTGGTAATGTAACTTCATATCCGTGTATTATGGAATAGAGCATGTCTGGTCAAGAAACGATCAAGTTCTTTTACCTTAACAATTCATACTCCAACATGTTTCTGATTGTTTACAATATCATATATTGACTTCACTTGGTGGCATGCCATGGAGTAAATAATCACAAGAATCGGTTCACTAGCTTTAATATGGTTTGAGAAGCTTCACTGGAACATCAAAATCTGGAGATTACCAACACCTAAAGACTACAAAATCTAGTTTCCATCAATGGGTACAGGAAAAGCACCATATGTAAAGTTAGTACTAACATAACTCAAACAATAGCTGATGGTTAGTCAGTATCATTTGAGCAACAAGTGTGCAAAATGTTTCTGATGCAGAAGATATTACAAGCTAACTTACCATGATAGGGTTTTTAGTCATAGCCCAGACCTCCACAGGAGCATCACGAAACAAAATAAGAAGATACCTGCAATGCGTTGTGATCACATAACTTACTAAGACACATGAAGGCAAAAACAGTAATAATGCTGTGCTGAAGGTGAAGGAGTCAAATAGAAAGGTACAATCCAGGAAGGAAAATAACAAATAGGAGTTCTCACTTGATAGTCCCTTATTGTTTATAACCATCATATCAGAAGTCATTCATCAGTCAGAACAATGTTGCTACCAACAGATCCTCTTCCAACTTTTTTTAATGAGTTAAATGTTATGCTAAATAGATCCCAAATGTCAGCAACCAACTAAAGGTGCATTGCCTAGACTTTCATGACTTATGATCAATACTATTCTTTATTAGGCTGTTTAACCAGAAGACAAGAACCACCACCTTACGAGTCTTTCCAGTGTCAGTAATTATCTCAATGTTCCCATGTCATTGTAATCACTTGCATGCGATTAAAGACACCCCACATTTGCAAAGAAATCTGTCCACGTATTTTGTGCAAGATCACGAGTACTAGGCGGCTCTTCTAGTTACACCTCAAAAAATAACACAGTCAAGCCCCATGCCCACCCCTCGCCTCACTACACCAATAAATTCTCTGACAATTAGCGAGTTTGAATTACTATATGACTTAACTGCTTCTAACTGCAATAGGTTGCAGCCGGCCACATCAAGTTTTCTTAAGCTACATCGAAGAATTGACAGAGATAACAATAAAAGACAGTAAAAACTATTAGTGGGCAATAAAGCAACACAAGAATGAGATGGAATTGCAGGAATTCACTTTCTTTAGTAAACTTATTGGCAGAACTCCTAACTCCAAGCATGTAAATCACAAGCAAATCATAATCACTTTTCATGAAATGCGATTACTTAAGATACAACACAAAGATACTCCGAAACTAGTTTTGGAGTGATTAACTCAGCTTTGAATGATATGTGAGGACCAACAAGCTCAAAAAGGTAAGAAAATCACAAAACGCCACCACATTTATCATATAAATTGTTACAATCTCCTTGTGTATGTACTTGTATGACATGATTAGTATGTATTTACACAGAGTTGATACTAACAAGGTATAAATCCTTAATTGCAGCAAATTAGGTGTTTAACACATGGACCGCCATAATTATAGAACTCGAAATTTGATTTATAGAACTCATGAGTACATCAATTGACTCAGTCCATTGGCTGTAAGGTCCTTTTTGAAATAGATAGAGATTAAGTTATAAGCAAGATCACCCTCTTACAGGACCATGCTAATCCATACTATGGTGAAGTTCTTTATTTATTTCTTTTGTAGCACCATGGTACCCATAACGTATTAGAGTTAAGCTGATCGTTCTCAAAAAACATACTGTGTAGTTAAACCGTCCCTATAAAGTCAAAAGAAAGTAAAGAGAAGTCAACCTTCCGGATGAGGAAGCTCTTAAAGCTCTTATTGGTGCACGTTCAGGCTTCTGTAAAACGCGAAATGGTTTATTAAGGCCACTTCGAAGGCATGTAACCACGAGCTTATTGGTGTAGCCTCCAGTTTTCTCATTTGCCTGAAGTCAATTAAACATGAGTCATACATTAGTAATTGGTAGCAGACCTGCAAATCTAATGCTATGGCTGGGGACATTAATAATGCTAATGGAGGGAGGAGTAAAATAGCATGTATAGCAAATGGACCTGGATGTATGAAAATGAGACGAGCCTAGAGTTGCCAAGCCATCTTAATCCACGAACAACACCGCTGTGAACTAAAAAACTTGCCGCAACAGCATTGGCAGAAACATCAATAACATCAACCGCCCCGCTTTGTGTTCCGAGAGCAACCAGTGGAACAGCTACAGCAGGACTGTTTCCCCCACCTTCATATTTTAACGTTCATTAATCAGTGAAAAATCTTGAACGTCCTCGATAGACATTAACTATATTATTCAGCAAGTGAAGAAAACACTATGATATGTCACGAGGTGATAGAATGCAACTGACGGGCTAATGTAGCGATTAACGAAGGGGATGGTACAGCCAGCATCGTCACTGTTGATGAAAGAAGTTGAAGCTGTCCAACTAAACTCATCTGCATCAGGAATATAACTTGTCACTATGCCTTTTTATGCTAAACAGAGTACAAGGGATGTGTTGGCACTGGGAGAAATAGATGCAAATGGAAAATGTTGGGGAACACGAGAAATAGTCCTAAATGGAAGGATGTGCTGGCACTGGGAGTTAAATTTCAATGAGATGGTAAACAATTAGAATCCATTAGTTAGTTACTATAATAAGAACAAGAGTATGCACAGAAATCACAGAAAGTATGCACAGAAATCACAGAATGGAGCAATCACGACTTTAGCAAGGATAACAAGAACATTTGATCATTCAGATGGCCCTTGTCCACATCAAAGATGTCCTAAAGTATGATATTAATATGAGTGTTGATCTGTCGCTAACAGAACATAACTGAAGAGAATTTAACCTCTTAACGCCTAATAAGAACAGACAACAGAAAGAAATTATCCAGCATGATTCTCTCTCCTATGATCCTATTCAAAAGAACAGCACCATTGCTTTAAAAGAAGGAAACTAAAATTTAGAGCTTAACCAGGGCATGTTCACTGCCAAACTGGAGAAAAGAAGGCACCGAGAATTATCTTTCCATGTATGCCCACAGCTGCAGAATATTCATTATTAATGCATGCAAGTATGATTTCGAGTTATCAGCATTTCAACTGTTCACAGGAGAGCTACAGTGCAAATGTTTATTTTACTTCTTAACCATGAGATTCTTTTCAAATCTGATTAGCTATAGATAACACCTAGGAGCTCAAATGACTAAAAAGAACTAATCCAACAAACCTTAAATGAGATTTCCGTCTCTTTGAGGGATGATTTTGATGTGCGGCTTCTAGCATCACTGACATTCACTGACTGCTGAACTCCTTCAGACGCAATTCCCTCAGTGGTAGAACCACTGTGTTCAGTATTATTCTCAAGAGCTGATAAAGCAGTGGCATCAGGCACGGCACTCGCGTCATTTGTGTCCTTTTGAGCACACAAATCACCCTCAGAAGTTAAAAGCCAGTTCCACACTTTTCCATCATCAGAAATGGAGATCAATCGCGTCTTGGAAACAAGAAGAGAATCGTCGCTAAAATCAAAAGGATTGTCAAACTCCACACAGGAGGCAGGTGAAGGAGGTGCATCAGAGTATTGCCTTGCAACATTCTGAAGGGTGGAATCTGATTCGCAGATGACAACTGCAAGAATCGAAGGAGAAGGTACGATTGTGCCGATGGAAGGCATCAACTCTTCCATAGTACACATAGCATGCACCTGTTCTCCCCTGCATTACCATGCTTGTAAGCAAAAAGCCTGAATGCCAAGCTAAACCATCAAACTAAGCAGGGAAAGAGGGAGAGCACATTTCAACAAGGTACTCATCATCAACAACAAATATACAGCTTCTAGCTTTACTTGACGAACGCCCGCATGACAACCATACAAGCAAAGGAAATATAGACCAAGCTAAAAGTTATTCCCTACGCAATGATCCTCTCGACGAAATGCAGCTTCGAAATTTCAAGTACGCTCATTGCCTAGGATGACGAATAGCTATGAAGTTGCTTACTCCTTTCGCTTCCAAATGCTGAGCCTTCCATCGAGATGCGCGCAGTAAAGCCAATCGTGGTTCGGGTCGGGCAACACATCAAGAAACTTACCACAACCTCGAGGCAATGCTGCGGCATACAATGCTGTCTCGTACTGCAGATCAAAAACAACCAATTCCCTCGGAAACGTCACATACAAGATGTGGTTCCAGTGTGGCGAAAACGCCAACTTCACCACATAAGTAGGGAAAACCGCAGCTGCCGGTGACGACGAGGACGATCCACTCAAATCCCTCTCCAACCTCTGCAATTCACTGCAATCCGTCCTGATCTGCAGCTCGCCGATCGAGATGTCCTCCTCGGTTTCGCCCAGCGCCCTGATCGACAGAAGAAACCCTTTGATCCCGATGGCACACGCGCGGCGCGAGTCGAACGGATCGCGGCGAATGCAGGATAAGTACTCCGGCGAGGCATCGTACTTCCAAATGCAGCGGCCAGTGGCGGGGGAGTAGAGGGAGAGGAGCGAGGCGCCGGAGAGGGCGGCGAGGAGGAAGCTATCTGGCTTGGACTGGATCCAGCACAGGTCCTGGATGCCGGATTTAGGAGAGACCGAGTCGGATTCGAAGGTCAGGAGGGGCGGGGAGCGCGAGCGGGGGTCGAGCAGGAAGAGGCGGCCGTGGCGGTCGCCGGCGGCGAGGATGAGCGGGGAGGGGAAGTCGTCGGAGGCGGAGGAGAGGAGGAGGGAGTGGGGGAGGGGCTGCGGGGACCAGCGGACGGAGGTGACGAAGGGGGAGAGGGAGGCAGCGGAGGCGGAGGCGGCTGCGGAGGAAGGGGGCGGAGGAGGGAGGGGGACGGTGGTGATGAGCTGGAGGGAGCGGGAGTCGACGACGGTGACCGAGGAGCCGGAGGGGAAGGCGAGTAGGCCGGAGGGGGAGAGGTCCATGGATCCGAAGTTGTTGCGGCTGGGCGGGCCCGGGAGCATCGTGTCCCAGGGGGACTCCGCCGCCGGCTGCGGCGGCCGGCGAATCGACATGGCGGCGGCGGGGCGGCGGCGGTGCGGCGGCGGCGATCGATCGGGATTCCTCAACGGGAACGCATTTGCCCGGGGAAATGTGGAGGGAGACCCAAGCCGAAGCTGGAGCTCTGGAGCTGCAGTCCGTTTTATGAATGACTACCGCGTTTTGTTCGCGGAGTTTTTATTTTTTATTTTTATTTTTCGGAATGTGATCAAGTTATGTGCTTTTAGTATATGGTATTTTCTTCTTCTTCTTCTTTTTTATTTGAGGTTCTTTTTTATAAATAATTATCTTCATATGCCGTAATTTTTTTTAATTAACAGTGATTTTGAGTATCTTAATTGGTAATCTAACTATCTTTAAAAAAAAAATTGTAACAGCTTGAATTGACGGGAATTCACCAACATTTTTTAATACAAGATTATGAAATTTCCCTTCTTAAAATGTCTAATAAATAAATAAACTCAGAGAATTTTATTGTTAGTAAATGTTTACTAAAGCTACTTTCATAAGGTGAAACTAAGACTTTTAAGCTATCTAAATTAGGTAAGATCTATACTTGTAAAGTTACTTATACAGGATCGTACGAACTTGTTATTCTTTAATGCCTTATCCACAAAAATTTTATCCACGCTCACTTTATTAGTAGTGATGCAATATTTTTATCTGTGTTCAATTGACTTTAATCCTCGGTACACTTGATTAAATACGCATGAAAACCAAAACACCAAATCTCCCTCTATTTAGCCACTTTAGCCGTAGCCCCAAGCTACCGACACAATTGCCGCCATTCGCAAAATTGTCATGGCCCATTCCGGGCGGCACCACCATTGCTTTAGTGTCAATGCCTTCGCATTTAGCCCTCAATAGTCTCTTGCTCTCTGTGTGCACGCGGCCATCAAGGCCTGATGAACCCAAGACATCTTACTTAGATCTCGAGGGCGACAAAGGATCTGGAGGAGACACCTCTTCTTGCCTCGTCGATATTGAGTTTTGTGTATGGCGGTGAGCTCAATGGGAGCGCGAGCAATCATCGAGCGAGTCGTAGTATGAAAAGAGAGGAAGATCTGTCCACCAATAGCCGGCCATGAAGGTAGTGATCACTCATTGTAAGATACTACTAGAGGCGAATGTAATACTTAATCTAGATGATATTAATTTTCAATATTGAAACTAGATGATCGCTAAAAAAAATTTACTTCAGCGTAGACCGATCTCTCCATAATATAAAGCAAAATCATAAGAAATTTGAACTTAAATGTAAATTGTTAATTTCTGTGAAAGTATGTATATATCATTAAGATGAATCATAGTCGTATGATACAGAATAACAAACAAATTCAAAATTTAAAAGGAGACAAGATAATAATGAGGTGATACGTGAATATGATCCCCTATCACGTATGGTATTCTCTTTCGATCTCGATCATTAGAATTGTGATTTTAGTTAGCTATACCCGACGAAGAAAACACCTCGAGAGGGATCAACATTTTTCAACATTCGAGATCAAAAGGAGAGCTAGTAATTACTACTCTATTCTTCCCACTTGCCATGGGACACCTCTTCTTTCTTTAAGTAAAAGATAGAGGGCAGACATCAATGACTTCTGTCGCACGCCTGCATCCATAAGGAGGACACGCGCCATTCTTTACTATGTTTAATGCAGAAACGGTCCCAAATTCCTTTCTGAAGAAGGAAAGAGATCCCATTCATTGGAAAGCCACGAAGAAGACGAGGCATCTCCTGATCCAAGAAATGCTCCACCACTACATAATCATTGTGCTCTTTCAACTCGTGATCTTTATTCTATATTTCTTCATATAATATAAAGATTAGTCTAGCATGTGTCCAGTCCACGGCAGGCTGAGTTTTCTAAGTTTAGGAAATTTTGCAATTATAAATTTCAGTGAATTGAAGTTTTTTTCAAAGAGATAAGGACACAAATGATCCCTACACTTTGACCTAACGTGCAATGTGGTTCCTAAAATTTTGGTATATATTCAACTCAATCCATGAACTAAATAAAAATGTTTGTTGTTGTCATTCTATCAATTCAAATTCAGGGGCAACATTGAATAATTTTATATAGTTTATGGACTAAATTGAACATGTACCAATAGTTTATTGACCATATTTAATAAATTGAAAGTTTAGAGACCATGTTGCACATTGAATTATAATTCAAGAACCACGTTGAAACAAATTGAAAATTCATGAACTACATTACATATTGGGCCAAAATTTAAGGACCATTTGTATCATTTTTCTTTTTTATAAAAAAGTGTCTAATTTACACATAAAGGAAATTATGGACCTAACGCTGGCAAGTAAAATGTACACCTCATTGTTTGAAAATAACTTCCAATTCATGCCTCGACATTCTCCTTACGTGAAGGCAAGTACAATGTTAAAGACTTTTTGCGGATGCAAGTTAATATGTATAGGTCAAGGAATTGTTGAAGCGCAACATATACACTTGCGAAACTCGCAACGGCTACGTGAGAATTACGATAAAACAAATCGAGACCTCTCCTTTCAATTTCGTATTGCAAAAATTACTGAACTGGACTAGCCAGATTTTTGGAAGCTCGAATAGGCATGCACCATGATTTTGGGCTTGTCCTATGTTTTTATGAAGGCCTCAACCTGCTCGAACTACTTTATGATATATATATATATATATATATATATATATATATATATATATATATGCGAAAGAATAGGATAATAGAAAATGCATTATTCATGCTCAAGACACTTTGGTAAATTCATACAAAAGTTAACAGAACATAATTAAAATCAAATGAACGAGAATTGATGCAATGATATGGGCTGAATTCGAAAAAGTGGTCGAAAATATATACAAAAAAAGTGATCCGTGAGGGCGATGATATAATAACTTATCCATTCTAATTGAAAAGGAAAACAAAATTGTTAGGTACTAGATGTCAAGCTATAATAAAAAAAATTGTTAGTTATCCAACCCATTAATGTGGGTGATAATTATGTATTAGATAGGCCATTGATAGGTTTGCTTCCTTTGTTATTAGGGAATTAGATTTCATCATATTTTATTAGGAGAGTAATGATGTAATTTTTGTGCTCTACCTCTTTACTTACCCGAAAAACAAAGAGAAAGAAAAAGCAGAACAAAATCGGGCTAAGCCCAAACTGGCCTGGCAAGGATCGATTTAGGTCGGTCCGAGCCTATTCTTGTACGATCAACATGGGCCAACCAATGCCATCGGGACCCGGCCGATGCTCATCCCTACAGCTAGTTGCCGTCGAGAAACCTCCCAAGCCCACCCAAGTCCATCACATCAGTTAGAGTTGCAAAGTAGGGTCAGCAGGGCTGGAAACCTCGAATCGGCCTGAATTTCAGTCCGAGCCCTTCTTGAGCTCGTTTGCACCCCAAACATCAATGCCGTAGAAATCTCTCTCTCTCTGTCTCGATACTATTGAAGGAGACAAGAAAAAAATGAAGGAGATGAGCAAATGAGTCAATCGAGAACATAGCATGCCTTTATGTCTGTTCTTTCACGAGTTTGTGATATTTCGCTTCGATGCTCTCCAATGAAAGGACGTCGGTCGTTGGGAGTCGGGACGCGGAGCGCTTTCCGATATCAAGAAGTGCCATGGCACAGCAAACGGATAGCCAGCCATTCCGTGGATAAAGCGACAGACATGGACATGACAGTGAAGGATGGGAAGGCTCCATTGAAATTTTCAATAATTATATGGCGAATTTGGGGGGAAGGAGAAGGAAAAGCGGAGGAAAAATAAACAGAAAAAAGCATTATTTTCTGGAAAATGCAAATTGTAATTTGGAATCTGGCCAAGAAGATTATAATGCTAGTAGGTCCAAAAGAGACTGTTGACCAACTATTAATTTGTTTATACTTCTCAGTTTTGCTAGGGTTGTGGCATGCATAAGTTCATCCATAAAATTTGTTTTTGATGAGAAGTTAATCCAAATTGGTGTTATTCAAACGGAACATGATTGGTTAGGGAATTCATTGGTCTAATCGTGATTTTCGTTGGGGGGTTTATGTTGTTTCGTGGGCCAGTGAGTTTGAAAACAACACCCCATTCTCGTACTCCAGATCTAAATCGCTGGAAACTTTCGGTTTCATATCAACATCGATCTGGAATATTTAGGCAATCATCGGATTAGAGTAATGATTGATTGTCGATGCGATGATCGACAAGACATCGGCCCCGATTGGACTCAGACTTCTTCAAAATCACAAGCCAAGCATCAAGCAAGCACACAATGCATGCATCGACAAATGACATTACCATGTAAATTGGAGTGAAGAAAAAGGAGGGAATGCAAGAAATATGGACAATAAGGGTGTGCAAAGGAATCAGGAACCGCTCCGAATTAGCCCATAATGAGCGTTTTCCATAGATACCATTCCAGTTCCTGATTCCAATTTACAGGAACCAGTGAGTACTAGTTCGATTTTAGGTGTGGAACCGACAATCTGCTTATCTGAATCGGATTAAGATATATATATATAATTCTAGCTCACTTTTAGTTGAAGTGAATCTTTCTTGCATGCCTTTTACCATTTATCTTACGGTCTTGCTCGCGTCTTACGATCCTCAAAATTAAAACAAATGGAAGAAACCATAATCTCATCTCACTTTCATCGTGAGAGTCTCACGCAACCATGCCTTCAACTCTGTTGTTGTGTTACATACTCACAATTGCCTCACCTCTGGCCCTCCCTCACATCTCGCATCTTGCATCTCACATCAGGCTCTCGCCTTGCCTTCAACTTTGTCACCGAGTCGTAAACTCGCAAGCAAGTGAAATTTTTTATTTAAGGGTACTCATTCTTTTTGCTGCTATTGGCGAAGTTGATTTCCAACCTAGGGTGCTTCCAATTATGTTGAAGTTGAGTTCGAGATTCGTCAATTTTCGGCCCATCATTGCCTTTTAGTCTTGCTATAGCTGTGACTTTGGGTGATTTTGCATTTACTTGAGCCTCTGTTAGCACATAATTTTAGGGAATATACTTAGTCACTATGTTTGTAGGATTCCTGGATGGATCCATGAAACCAACAATGGATTTTCGGTTCCAATTTTTTGAAACCGGTCTTTAATGAGCGATTCCCGATTTTAAGATCGGAATCGCTCACCCAAACCATGCTCACCCCTAGTGGATAGTTTAAGCCCCCATAGAGTAAACTGTTAATGATCTCCAGGCTTCATTTGTATTGCGAAAACTGAATGATTTAAAAAATATTTTCTAAAATAATGATCGTTTAAAATAATCAGTCAATAAAAAATGCTCGCATTATCAATAACAATCTATGCCTAAATATTTTAATGGATAATAAAATTATTTTTCGTTTATTTATTTTTATAATCAATATAACCGACCATTCTTATTAAGATGTTTTTCAAATTGTTTATTTTTTGCTATATGAACGAAGGTCAAGCGTCTTGTCAAAGTCTCGACGAAAGCATGACATATTGCTGGCCCTGATGGACAACCGCGTAGGTTGTGACATGTCATGGGGGGTATGACCATGTCCATGCCTCCCTCCATGTGGTCCACCACGTGTGTCATTGAATTCCTACGTTATCTTAGTTATTGAATCTTAGATGTTACAAATTGTAGAGCCTGATTGGTCGACAAGGCATGACAATGTTCTTTTCCCCCTTCAGATCCATTTTGCCCTTGTCAGGACCTTGGTTTAGATTTTAAGGTCTGTTCACCTCCACTCCTTCAAGGGTGTAGCTGGGCCTGGTCAGGCAGGGTTTGACTAGAAATTTGTCAAGTGAACTCACGGGGGGAGTAAAAATTCGAGTCATGCTCCCTGTCCACCCGATTGGAGGCATGCCCGACTCACCTGGAGCCCGGACCGGGCCGACCCGAGTAGCCCCGGGCCAGGATTTCGGGGTCCCCTAAGCCTGAATTGGCCCGGCATGGTCCCAACTATTTCTTAAACTAGAAGAATAAACAAATTAAAGAATGATTTTGGAATTTGAAAACATAATAACCAATCTATTCTTGAAATTTAAAGGAAGTACGGAAACGGGCTAGGGCTGAACAGGCCGGGACCTTACCGTTCGAGGTCGGCCCAGGGCATTTTGTCTAAGTTCCGGCGGGCCGAAAAACATCGAGGCCCGCCCCGCGGGACGAATTACTAAGGTATAATAGGAGAGCCGCTGTGAAAGGGAGATTGAAACTTGGAATCTGATAAAACTTTGTTTCTCTGTAAATGTTTTTGGGTGAATGATGAATGATGATGATATGGTCTGTCTGGATTCTGGACATCCAATTGATTTGACCATGTCCTTGCTCTCTGATATTCTCTTGCACCGGAGAGGAGAAAAACGCTCCGCCGGGCAAATTACAGGCGGTACAATACAATTCCTTGTTATATCATTCAAGCATTATAGAAAAGAAAAGAAAGGCTTCGTGTGAATTATTGGGGAGGACAGAGGCCATAAGCGAATGGGGAAAGCGAAAGCAACTCCTTCTCTCTCCTCGCCTCTTCAGTCCGCCCCTCTCGACCCACCGCGAACTGGGCATCGAAAGTGGCAAGCGATAGCAAAAGCACGACGTTCGCACTCCCCACAGTGACCCCATCAAGCTTCTTCCCTCTCTTAGCCGCTTGACAGCATCATAAAGAAAATCTCCCCTGCTTCTTCTTGTTCTTGTTCTGCTTCGTTGGTTCTTGTTTTCTTGATGTGAATCTCGTGGGGAGGAAGATGCCAAGGCCTGGTCCGAGACCTTATGAGTGCGTCAGGCGAGCTTGGCACAGCGATAGGCACCAGCCCATACGAGGGTCCATTATCCAGCAGATCTTCAGGTGGGTTGGTCTTGGTTGATTCGTGCTTGAATTCTTGGCTTTTAGAGTTGGTGTTTTTGCGTGGGAGTTGTGAATTGGGGACTGCCCCGCCTGGTGTTGATCAGGGTCGTCAACGAGACTCACAGCGCTGGGACCAAGAAGAACCGGGAATGGTTAGAGAAGCTTCCCGCTGTTGTTCTCAAAGCTGAGGAAATCATGTACTCTAAAGCTAATTCCGAGGTTCTTCTTGTTCTTTCGACTTTTTTTTGCGGTTTTTGGGTTCTTGGGTTTATGTGTCTTTTCGTGGGTTTTTCTATGGTGGGTTGTTGTAATTTAAGTTGTCGTTTGTTTGCTTAGGCGGAGTACATGGATCTCGAAACTCTATGGGAGAGGGTTAATGATGCCATTAACACCATTATCCGGAGGGATGAGAGCACTGAAACCGGTGACCTTTTGCCACCGTGTGTTGAAGGTACTAAAATGCTTTTTAGACTGCATTCTGCTAGATCTAGCTCTGAGTTTTTTGAAGGTTCACCAGCTTCAGGCTCAGCACCTAATGCAGCTATTACATGGCAGTAGAGAGTTCGGTGATTGTTATTTTGGTCTGTGTCCATGTATTTTTGGAGTTAATTTAGAATCTTTTTTACACTGTTTCTCCATGTGTCTGTGTTGATTTAATGTGCTCGGTCATGAGCAGCTGCACTGAATTTGGGTTGTGTCGCTGTGAGAGCTTCAAGAAGTCAAAGGCACAATAATTTTAGGACTTATCTGACTCAAAGAGTACGGGAACCTGTTGCTGAGATGTCTGGAACTTCGGATAAACTAACTGACAGACGATTTCCACATTCACCGGTGGTTCATTCTACACAGTTTCCGAAAGTTGCAAGGTCCGAAACTGCAAGTTCCCATCTCTTGGCAGCTGAGCATTCCAATCATGTGATTGAAAGACATGAACTTGCTTCTTCTTGCAGTCACCCTCTTCCATTTGACAGTAGTCCCCGAAGATTTAATGGATTGACGACCATGGAAACAAACACCTTGATGAACTTTGGTTCGGTATATCCCTTGTACTATGGAACCCGCTATCAAGCTGAGGAGTTTCGGACAGTTTCACAAGTTCCAGATGATGCAGGCACTGTACTTGTTGGAACCCCCATAGGGACATCAATTCCAGAGTCTACTGAAGCTGGTATGCTGCGCAATGTTTTATCCCATAATAGTTCTGAAGGTTCTTTGAACATTGTTGGAAGAGTCAATGCCAGAAACACCGGTGAGAAATCCTCAGAGGAAAAATGTGACTTGTCATTACGGTTGAGTTTGAATTCAGATCCGTGTGCGAGCATGAGAATTAGTCCAGTTCCTGAAGCTGAGGATTTTGATTTAAATTGTTCCCAGGAGAGAATGGCGCTTACTGCATCACAAATGCAGGTCAACAAGGAATTCTGTTTTCTCCCGGGCAGAACCTCAACCACAGAACAGCTCGAGTTCTCGCCATGTAAATGGATTTCGGAAGATGAGGGTAGGATTTTTGACGCAACGATTAGGAAGCGCAAGGAACCTTTTGGAAACAATGAGGGAGCTGGGCAATTTTTCTGGCAACCAGAGTTCCAAAGCAATTTGGGTACTGGTTTATAGATAACTTTTTCTTGCAGCTATATCAATATGCCTTTTAGTTCAGAAATGCCCTAAAGTATGCACCTGCCCTTGATTTACGTAGTCAACGATCATAGCGTTACCTGCTTCTGATGGTTGCAAGTGTTCGTGGCGCAAAAGTTTAGACGACAAAACAAACCAAGCTTTCTTATCTCAGACAATCCGTGGAGAATTTTCTTTGTATGGACATATATGGATTCAGACACTTTCTTGGTGCATGTTAAGTTACGTTGTGCGATGGGACTTCTGGGAACGGATATCTGACAGAGGGTAGATGCAGCAGTGCCTCTGTTCGAGAATGAGCTATCAACCAGCTCCTATATGAGCTTTTTTAGTGAGCATATAAATGCAAGAATGTCCTCATGTCAGAAGGCGATATCTTAATGGTACAGGTGTTTTCCCGAAGAGCTCATTAGTTTTTCAAAAAAAATATTCAACTAGTTGTGCAGTGCCCGGCTGCCATATTCTTATGTTGGTATCTTCATGACAGTTCAGAATTTAGGATGAACTAAATGGACTGTTGGACGAAGGAAAAGACATGCAGGGTAACATCAACTATGGAGATGCCTTCTTTGGCTCGATTTTCCAACTGGAATGGTGACGTTCTCTCTGACTTCTTATTTTGCAACTTTTTTGGGGGGTTGTTGACTAACTTCAGTAGAGTGTGCTCATGCCATTATGACATGTTCAAGAGTCCTTAGAGAAGGTGTTTTCAGGAGTGAATGAAATGAAGCAATAAGTTAAGAGACAATGTATAACGAGAGGAAACAACGAGAGGGGGGTTGATCTGATCTGGTAAGAGAGTTTAACTGAGATGGTTAGTTTGGATGGTCAGTATGGTAGCTGTAGTCTGATCTGATCCTTGTTGGATCTTGTTGTATTGGCTTGTAGCAGGAGTTAGTCACCCCGTGTGGTGGTCGGGAACGATATTTTTGTAAGCGCCATTGAAAAAAGAGATCAGCCTTCAGTGTGCAGCTGAAGGCACACCAAAATGCCTGCATCAAAGATTTGTTCTCTGAAAATGATGAGCTCTTTCAATACTTCTGATAGTACTCTGCTTATGGGAAATGCATGAACTCGAATCTTTCTTGTCAGAGTTGCATTTCTCAGCACACCTTACCGTGTTGTTGGTTTTAGTCGAAGCTGAAGTTTCTTTTCCTTTCTAGTTTCGAGAAAAAAGAACCACGCACAATTGCAATTGGTTTTCGAGAGTTGAATCCTATTGATGTTCTTTGACATGGTATGAACAGCTTACTTAGATCACAATAACTCGATGAATAGACATTTTGACTTTATATACATTAGTACATCAAATGGGAATCAGCAAATTTGCCTCCAAAGAAAATATATTGGCGCATTCAACATGCGCAAGATGTGGAACATAAGTTAATACCACCCTTCCTGTTGGTGTTGTCCTATTAAGTGTAAAACAAAGTATACGTCCTCAATTTCAGGATGCCAGCTATCTGTAGAGAGGAACTCATGGCTGATCCCATTTAGTTTAATCATACTACAGCCAGGGCTCTTCTTCGCGGCACTAGCACTCAATGATCTCCTGGTCTTGACCACATCATCCCACCGGTTCACACTCGTGTATATGTTGGCCATAATCGAATAGGCTCCACCATCTTCAGGGCACAACTCCATTACATTCCTAGCTGCCTTTTCTGCAGTTTCAACATTTCCATGTATTTTGCAACCTCCAAGCAACCCACCCCAGACAAAGATGTCACCTCTCATCGGCATCTTATGTATCATGTCTTCGGCCTCTTTGACCAGACCAGCCCGGGCAAGCAAATCGGCCATGCACCCATAATGCCTGAGCTCTCGGACAACGCCATATACCGATTCCATCTTGTCAAAAATCTCAGAGGCTTCACGGACTAGACCGGCATGGCTACACCCAACAAGAACTCCAAGAATACTCACCCCATCAGGTCGTAAACCTGAGAAAACCATTTTTGAGAAGTAGTCTAGTGATGAATGACCATATCCATGCATCCCTAGCCCTACAAGCAGGGCATTCCAAGTATGCACATTCTTTTCCGGGCTTGCCTCGAACAGCTCCATCGCTATTTCGATGCAACCACACTTCATGTACATGTCGACCAACCCGCAGCACAAGAAAGAATCTATTCGTATCTTATATTGCCTGATATATGCATGTACTTTCTTCCCTCGATCAATTTCACCCAGCTGCGCACAAGCAGAGAGAGCAGAAACAATCGCGACATTATCAGGCTGAATGCCTGAAGCAATCATGATATCAAACAGCCGAATAGCCTCATCGCACTGGTTTGTCTTCGCGTAACCAGCCAGCAGAGTACCCCACGAGGCAGCATCTCGTTCGGGCATTTCCTCAAACAACCTCCGCGCGTTCTCGACATCGCCCGACTTCACAAGACAGTCGATCATGCTGTTAAAACTCACGACATCGCGGCAAGAGCTCTCATCGAAGACCCTGCGCGCATCGGCCGCATGACCGCACACAGAATTCACGCGGACGAGAGAGTTGACGACGAAGAGATCGGCCGCGAACCCGAGCCTGAGGGCCTGGCAATGGAGGGCCCGAGCCAAAGAGAGAGCCTGGAGCTGGGCACAGGCCTTGAGAGCAAAAGGGAACGAATGGAAGTCGAGGGGCAAGCCCAGGCGACGCATTTCGACGAACAGGAGGAGGGCGGAGACAGGGGAAGCGAGCAGGGTGTGGGCTCTGATGATGGTGTTGTAGCAGAACGTCGTCGGTCCCCGGATGGCTCTGAACACCGAGGAGGCGTACCTCGCCGATGCCTCGGCGCTCGGGCTCGAGAGGAGAGATGGAGCAGGGACGAGGGCGGTGAACGCGAAGACGATGCGGGCGAGGACGGGGCTCGGGTCGGCGGCAGCGAGGAGGCCACTGGCGATGGCTTGAGCGTGGACTTGGTGAAGGTGTTTGATGCTGCCGCATTTCTTGAGGACGGCGAGAAGCGCGGACGAACAGGGTATCAACATCAGCTCCCTTCCTTTTGGTAACTCAAAAGGACAACTTCCGTGCATTTCTTGAGAAGGGGAACCGAGCGAACGTGCAAAGATTGAGACTTCAAATTGAAGAAGACATGAAATACAAAATTTGATTCTTGAAAGGAGATTGAGCGATACGTGCAAGATTTGTATCTTCCCCAACACATAACAAAAGAGCCATGCAAGATTGAACAAAACATACATGAATATGAATCGATAATTCAGTGGCCGCGCAGAAACAAGGCCAAAGTGCAGACGACCGTCAAGAGGGCGCCGAAAGTTGACGGCGGCGGCGACCACGTCGCGAAGCCAGCAGAGGTGGCGGAGGTGACGTTGATGGCCAGCTTCTGGCCGGCCTCGCAGTGGTTGTCCATCGTGCAAATGAAGTAGTACATTCCGGCCTTCCTCGGGAGTATGTATCCGTAGCCCTGGCCACTGGACCCTTCAGCAATGGGAGAAACCTTGGCACAACTATCGTAGTCTTCTTTCGATACAGCTGCGAAACTATGCGTCCCGTTGAAGTCGAAATCTGCACAAATATTTAAAGTGAGGGTACCTATTAGTATCGTAATAACCTTGTTGGTATATGCATCACTGTCTAAGACAAGGTGCTCATGTTTCGGAACTATCTGAATTTGAGATCTCGGTCCATGGGAACATGCAAGACGACGAGTTGTTCGACTGAGAATGGACGAATCGGGTAAGGACTCGAGAGCCCATCTAGTGGGGACATGGAATACCGTACGAGGCTCATGAATTGGTAAGGCCGAGGTTCTTGACCCCGTGCAGGTGGTCTTGACTTATAATTCAAAAGGCAATGCCGCGGTTGGTCGGCTACCGAAAGGTGTGAGTGAGCACGAGCTAGGCCAATTGGTTCGGCCCGGCCCCAATTTAATTAAAATGCCTGGATCGAAGATTGGGCTGCCTAGCCCGAGTAATTATTATTATTATTATTATTTATTTTACGGAGCAAAATTAGAATAATTAATATATTTTTTTGACATCAAAAATCACTTTTTTTATTTGTTTTTTTTTTCAAATTCATTTTTGACTTTCATCAAAGTGTTTCGAGTATGAATAACGTATATTCTATTATATATTATTTTTATATTTGTTATTTTTAAGTTTTCTTTCATAGGGAAAATAATACAAATAATCTCTGAATTTTGGTCCAACGTGCGATGTCATATCTGAATTTTTAATTTGTTCAAATTTTAACTTAGTCTTCAATGTGGTCCTAGAATTTTTGATTGGTCATCGTGGTCCATTGATTTTTGTATATGTTCAATTTAGTTCCTAAACTATATGAAAGTATCAATGTTGTCCATGATCTTGATATAATGAAAGGACAACATCAAACTTTTTCATATAATTCGGGGATTGCATTGAACATGAAACAAAAGTTTAGGGACCACATTGAATGAATTAAAAATTTATGGACTGCATTGCATATTGTGCCGAAGTTTATAAATTATTTGTGTCATTATTCCTTTTTTTTTTTGTTTTTGGAAACTAGTTCGAGCCAGCCTAAGAAAAGAAATAAGGGGAGCCTGAAACCTTGGTCCGAGGCCCGGGCCCCAAAAAATTCGAGTCAGTCCGGTCTTTTAGGCTCTCCGGCTCTTTTGCTTACCCCTACCAAAATGTAACGAGCACGAATATCAATCCCTATACCAAAAATATGAAAATGCCCTTCCTACCGGTCAATCTCAGGTAAGTCGTCCAACTTCATTCAGTTTTATTCCCTATTGCGAAAGTTGAAAGTTCTCTCTTCTCAAATTCCAAATCGATGTCGCGAAAACGAAATAGGAGGAGGGGCTTAAGATTGCTAACGCAAAACGTCGCTGCCGCTGAAGGATTTATTGGCAGCCCAGTCGGCGTAGAAATCAGCGGTGATGTTGGGCGGAGCAGTCCATCCTCTGCCGTCTCCGACGACGTAGTAAGTCACCGCTTCGCATTCGATGGAGGCCAACACGACCAAAGCCAGAGCCATCGCCATGCTGCTTCTGCCCATCTTCTTCAAGTACTGTCTCTGAGAGAGAGAGAGAGAGAGAGATGTGTTGTAACTTTGGTGGAGAGCAAGCGAGTGGCCCTTGGCTACTGGCAAACATTCGCAAATGATGCTGTACTCGTGCTATTTATAACGAGGGACTAATTCCAAATATCAAAATGCCCCTCATAAAGTTATCGGTAGTGCCCCTCTAAGTAATTAATTAAATAAACTTTATAATTTCTAATGCATTGGCTATTGTCGTGTTACGTGTGATCATTACTTTGAAAAGTGAATAATTCCCTATGAATGATAAGTAAATTCAATCTAGTCACCACAATTCAAGCGCGGAGTATTAACAGTTCAAGATCTTATGGCTATACAACTCGAGCATCATTAGTTAATCCACAACGAAGGACAACATAAATTTTTCATTGAACTGTGTTCGAGACAAAAACAATCCAATGCGTTTAGAGATTTCTCACATTTGACTGGGGGAAGCTTCCCAAATGTCTGAATGGATTCAACACGACTGTGGAAGGCAAGCTCCTCGAGGGGGTCGGACCATTCAATCTGAACTCTTCGACTCTTACCAGTCTCCAAATTTGACCCATCTCATTTTCTCCATGGGAAACGTCAATAATTGCTGTGGTTGCATACAATTCAAGCCATCCTCATATGAAATACTCTTCTAGACATCCATGAGATTTTGCATATCCGACATCTCTTAGTCCCAGAACACTCCCATCTTTTGTTGTGATTCTCAAGAGACAGATCACTGGAAAAAACCCGGAAATCCTACTCCCCAAGAAGAAGATGGTTAGAAGTAGTCTGATCGTGTTGCTGGTCGTTGCGATGGCTTGTCTCACGGGGGGCGCGATGGCAGCGCGCTATACCGTCGGCAATGATGTAGGTTGGACTTCTCCGCCGAACATAACTTCCGGGTTCTATGAGGGTTGGGCTGCCAACAAAGTATTCATGGGTGGTGACTTTCTGGGTAAGCCATTGACACAGCTCCTTAGTTTCTTCCCTGTTTTACTTGATGATATCTTATCATCACATTGGTTCTTTCACTTAGGCATTAGCTTAAATAAAGAACAATTGCATCACGTGAGAAGTTACTGTATAGAGATTACCAGATCAAGCCATTTACCCTCAATAACGTCCAGCCCAAACCAGGTTACAGGAAAAGCCACAAGTTACTCTTGACACATCTTTTGTACTGTGATTGACGCGGTTTGTTATATTATTCTTAAAATGAGTCTTATCTAATATTATTTGCACGAAGGCGATTGTTTCTTCGATTGCTTGTACCTCATCTTAATTGTTTTCATTCCAATATGCATGTTTGAGTGATTTTGTATCGCTCAATTGATAAGCGAACTATTTCTGATCAAATCTTTTCAGAGGCGTCCTTTTTTTTGTTCCTGCCCGTCGATTCTAATGCTTGTGATGAAACTATATACTGCAGAATTCAATTTTAAGGGAACTCAGAACGTTGCCGTCGTATCAAAAGAAGAATTCGACCGCTGCAAAAAGGTGTCAAAGGTGTTGGGCGAAGGCGAGGAAGGCGAGGGCTATGCATATTTGCTCCCTGCGAACGCGAACGGCATGTATTACTTCATCAGCACCATCAAATCTCACTGCGAGGGCGGTCAGAAGCTCGCCATCAATGTCGCCTCCAGCGTCCCATTTCTGTCTTCTCTCAGCTCCGATTCCTTGTCTGTGGTCGTCTCCTCTATACTGTCAGCTCTGTTCATCCACTGATATTTGAATGTACTTGCATTCTTGCTTGAACTTGTGTTGTGTACATCGTCTTCCACCGAAGTTCATGCGCGAAAGCAAAATGAGACATTACTGAAATGATGACATGAGCTTCATCAATTTACCATAAGGACCTAAGAGAGGGAGTGGACTAGAAAAGAGAATTGAACACAAAACTTCTAATGTGATCATTTGGACGAGAGATTTCCTATTCAGATTTCGTTTGTTTCACGAAAATAAATGATTTTGAAAACATTTTCTGAAAAACGATCGTTTATATTGCTCGAAGTAATCGGTCAATAAAAAATATTTTCATTAGCGATAATAATTTATATCTAAACATTTTCGGGAATGACGAAAAGATTTTTCGTTCATTTATTTTTGTATCATTCTTAAGGGAAAAAAACACAAATAGTTCATGAAGTTTGACCAAATATGTAATTTGGTCTATGAACTTTTAATTTGTTCAGTGTGATCTCCGAACTTTAGTCTAATGTTCAATTTAATCCCCAAACTTTTAATTTATTCAATATGGTGCATGGACTTTTGATATATGTTCAATATAGTTCTTGAACTATATGAAAATATTCAATATAGTCCATGAACTTGAATTAATGAAAGGACTATATTGAATATTTTCATATAGTTCAGGGATAAAATTGAACATGTACCAAAAGTCTAGGAACCATATTGAACAAATAAAAAGTCTAGGGACCACATTGAACATTAAGCTAAAGTTCAGGGACTGCATTAAACAAATTAAAAGTTTAGGGACCAAATTGCACATTGAGACAAAGTCCACGGACTATTTGTGTTATTGTTCCTTAAGAAAATGGTATTCAAATCATTTATTTTCTGTAAAACAAACGCACTCTTAGTGATAGATAAATTGACAACTTCCCCCGATCTGTCACTTTTTTGTGTGATCACTTTGAGTACTCTTACCGGGACTTGATTCACATGAAATGAGCTGGTTCATTACAACATGTGAAATTTAGGCACGAAACAGGTTGGAGATAATCGAGCTCTCACTCATATTTTTGGTTTTATATCGAAAGCTCGTTTAAAAAAGTGGGATAACATAGTAACAGTTGTAAATTTTATGTACCAAATATACTATAATTTTAAGTTTCTCCTCAAGAAGTGTGAGTACTTCGAATATATTCTTGGTAATATTTTATGAATAAACTATGCCAATTAAAAAGTTTAGGACTCGATTACATTTCTCATTGTACTATTACTATTTGGAGGTTCATCGCATTGTATGCATAAAGTTTAAGACTCATGGTGTAATCTTTCCTAAGAAAACTGAAAAACCTAACACCACTCTCTCTCTCTCTCTCTCTCTCTCTCTCTCTCTCATACATCACCATCTCCATCGCTGCCGTTGCACCACCATTGCTTTGCCAATGAAGATGGTCACTGCCGCAGAGCGCGAGACAGAGAGGGAGAGATCCTTAGACCTTCGGTCGAGGTTGATGATTGTCGTCTCTCTCAATCATACAAACAGAAGTAGCCAACTGTAGAACTAGAATTGAGGTTGATGACTATCGTCTACCTTAAGTATGTGGTGGACGAAGAATGTCATCTTGCTTGACGGAGCTCTCGTGGCAGGCAAAGATGGAAGTGGTCAGAATTTGAAATTAAGATGTGTTTTCTAATTGAGTTAGGATGGTTTAACGGGTGGAATCCGAAAGCGATGATGCCAGTGCGCTTATCGCTATAGCTCAATCGGTGGAAACATAATTATGTACTTCTGGCCAATGTTAGCTCACTTCATAATCTAATGGCTCATATGAAGTGGACTAACATAACATAGGTCGGGAGTACCCATCACTTGATTTACTGATTCATGTAAAATGGGTCAATATAGATGGGGGAGTATCCGAAAATAGCTCCGATGAGCACGCAAAGGTGCTGAACCATCAATGAATGTCTAGACATTCCTCTTTGTGGACATCCATATTATGCAAGGAGGGATTCATGTGTTATTAAGGCTCCGTTTATTTTGTGGAAAATAGATGATTTATAAAACATTTTCCTAAAAATAATGACATGTATTGCTTATAAAAACGAATAGAGACATAAATTGTTGCTGATAAAGAAAACATTATCCTTAATTAATTATTTCAAGCGATATAAACAATGATTTGTACGAAAATGCTTTTCAAATTATTCATATTTTGCAAAACAAACGGAACCTAAGTGTTTGAAAGTTATATATGTGATCAGGACCAATCAAGAGAGACATCGGGTTTCGTTTTTAGTAAGCTTTAAGATATTGTGAGTTCCATACGACATGGACCAACCGAATTTTAATGACTCCGATGAATTCGGGTCGGCTCCCAACCAAGTTTCAGCAGGGAAAAGGGGAAAATGGGCGATGTTCGTCAAACAAGGGAGGGACGAACTTATTTGAAAATCGAGAAGGCTAGCATCACTGACATCTAAAACTTACAGGACCATCTTTTTATTCCATACAATAAATAGATATGAATGACCAATGAACAACCAAATTAACACGAGCTAAAAAAAGGAAAATTCATCATCCTCCTCCCCTATGACCCAAATCTAGTTCATAAACATTGCGATGATGCTTGATGATACGAGAACCAGCACAGACAAGGAGCGGGCAGTGATCGAGGAAGCCGAGCTATTCGGTGACTCGGTCGGGGTTAGGCTAACGACGTTGATGGCTAGCTTCAGCCCGTTCTCGCAATCAGCATCAACGGTGGAGATGAAATAGTATGAGTTATTTGGGTTCGTTGGCAATGTGAATGTAAAGGCTTCGCCGCCATAGAAATACGATGTTACTTTAGTGCAGTTATCGTATTCTTCTCTTGATACGAACGCGACGTTGTGCATCCCATTCCACACAAACTCTGCATTATGGAGAGGGTTTAACAATTATGAGTATAATATGACATGAGAAAAGAAGAAATAAAATTGATATGAATTGTCACGTTTTGACTCCTCGAATTTTAGAAAGATTATCGATTTATGTTGATTACTGTCCAAGTAAATCTAAACACCAATATAAGCTGACAGAAGTATATCGTCAGCATCAAGCAAGCGAACTAACATGTGGACATGAATTTGTTCCTCTGCATATCTAAGTGAGGATACTAAACATGTTCCTAAGAAGGAAAATAAGTAGACGAATGCTTACTCAAAGAGTCGCCGCCCCTAAAAGTTTTGCCGGCGGCCCACTCATTGTAATACCCAACGGTGATGTTTGACGTGGTCCAACCTCAGCTATCGCCTACTACATACTCTGTCGCCGCTGCACCTCCAAGGCAAGCCAGCATTGCGACGACCAAGAAACCCGCCAATACGGCGCCTCTCCCCATCTTTTCTTCCAAATTGCGAGTCTCCCCCTCTTAAATCCAAAACGATTCAAGACCCTCGAATCTTCTTTCACAATTGCAACTTCTGATGGGTGCGAAAGTGTGTAGGGTGGTTTGAAGCTAAGGCAGCTCTTTGGGGGTATTTATAGCGATGGGAATCATGCAAGATAAGAATGAATATCAAAACCGGCGCGAGTGAAAAGGTGGCAAAAGACTGATTCGATACGTATATCTTTTGGCAAACATACCTTTACTTGGTCTTCTTTTGGAATTATTCATAGATTTTGACCATTTGGTTATATAAAAGCAATCTAGGACATGCTGACAATTTGACGATGCCGGGTGCCATCTTTGAATCGGGTGTGACGAAGCTAAACGTACGCGAACTTTGTAGCTTTGAGAGTAAATTGTCATCGTCAATCGGCCATTGTTGTTGTTGTCCAAAGTGGTAGCTGCTGGTGTCTGTCTCTTTCTTATCTGGATGAAGTTCCAAACATCTTTTTGGGGGCGTGGGCTAGTAATTGTCGAAGAACAAATTGACCACGGTTCATTCGTGACATGTCGCGGGGCAATTGGCGGACGCGCGCGGAGGGTAATGGACCATCATTGACCACTAGTTTTATCCTTGGAGCCGGATGACTTTCAAATCCAGCGTGGAGGGAATTCCGCGCAATGTATCAAGCACCTTCCATGCCCAAGAGGAAATTACCAAAAAAAAAAATCCTAAGCCTATTATAATTATGCTAATTTAATCATAATTTTTTTTTTGTTTTTACCAATTAAGTGCTAAATCTTTTATATTTGTGCCAAGATAGGTTGGAGGTGAGGTCCATCTTGCTGTCACTGGGTGAGGTTGACCTCACTAGCGGCTGGGTTGGCGAGGATTGAGCCTCATCGGCCATGGGCGAGGCTCGACCTCATTTGGCGAGGTTATGCCTCGCTTAGCCACTGAAGAGGGCAGCTCTCACCACAGGTCGTGAGATTGAAGGCCATGAGGGTCGACCTTGCAGCCTCTGGCGAGGTCACGGCGATGGTCGCCAGCCACAATGAAAAGACCAAAAAAGGAAAAAAAAAAGAGAAAAAAATAAAATACTAATAAAAATTGTTCTTGTTAGTGCCGGCGACATTAGAGATTACAAGAGGTTTAGGACTTTTTTGATAATTTTTTCTCAGAGATTGCCTAACCAGCTCCGCATCATCGGCAATACTTATTAAACATCAACGAAATAACCGAGGCACGAATTCTTGTAATATTGAGCAAGTAACACTCCAAGCGTCTCTAAATGAATATCGGATCCCAAACACCTAGATACTAGAAAAGAGGAGGAATTTCATTGAAGTGCTTGAGCAGTTTCTCCTTCACGGCAATAATGACTGTGCCGAAAAAACCATTAGCTTTCGCTAGTTACTGCGAAAACAGGTAGATGAATGACAAAACTTGATTGGTCGATTGTCATAAAATTAACGCGAAAATGATCTTCCAATTCAATCAATGTAAAATCACCTGAGAAATAAACGAGAAATGATAAATGGCACTGAAGGTTTACGTAGTTCTACCCGAGTGTCGGTACCTATTCACGAGAAGAGCCATCGAAGAATCAAAATTATAATCGCTTATATGCTCGGGTGTATCCCACACCTAAATGAAATCCAAACTCAAAATATTTATAAATAAGCAAACTCAATTGGACGTAAAACGCAAAGACACAAATCGCCGTCTGTTTGTTGAGGAATCGATCTTCGCGCGGCCAAGAAAGTGACCTCGAGGACGTCCTTTTATGCGGATGAGTTCCAGTGCTCCACCGTACAACTGCACAATCTTTAAAGAATTCAAAATTCTTTTTTTTTTCTAGAAAAAAAAAATTCAAAATTCTCGATTGGTCAAAACGGTCAAACCGAGACGTATGTCTTCGCCATCAAAGGAAACGAATCCTTTGCGCCCGTAGATAAAAACGAATCAGCAACTTCTCTATTTCAAAACCATTTCTCACCGTCAATTTGGATTAAAGAAAGGTTAATACCACGAAAAATCTAAAATTAATATACATATAATAAATTTATTAAAAATTAATTTTTTGATAACAAAAACTCTAAATTGATATATCTGTGATAAATTTACCCTCCGTTAATTTCTGTTAAATTTTATCATCAAATTACTGAATTGGATACCACATAACAGTTGATATGTGTAATAATTTGGGATTTTACCTCAATTTGTCATAAGTTTATCAATTTGTGATTTTTCATGATATTAATATAATTTTACGGAGGGTAAATTTGTCACAAGTGTACCAGTTTGAGGTTTTTGATAGTTAAAAAATTAGTTTAGGATAAATTTATCATAGTTGTACTAGTTTGAGATTTTTCGTGGTCAAAAAATTAGTTTAGGTTAAATTAGTCATAATTGTATCAGTTTGGGGTTTTTGATGGTTAAAAAATTAATTTATGGAAAATCTGTTATAGGTATACTAGTTTGAGGTTTTTCATGATATTAATCCATTAAAGAAAGCTTTCCTTGAACTCCTAATCATCTCTACAGTACCGATAGGTCTATGTCCTCCAAACCTGGTTCAAACTCAAGAGATAAATTTAACATTGATGGATGGTCACTCGTGATAGAGCTTTACGAAGTCTCTCAATAGTTCAACAACACTCCAATCATCTTGCAATCGGCGGCTGAACACCGGCGGCCACGGTGTAACAGAAGGAAAATGACGTCAACACATCTATCTGATTGGAGGCCTTCCATAACATCAAGTAGGTGGAACTTCTCCTGGTTTTCACGTCTAAAGGAACCTTTTGGGGCTCTCTTCCTTGTTCCATTTACAGCAGGTCCATCTCTCGTACCTTTGGGGTGACAGAGTCTCTGTAGTGAACCCATTGGCATGCCCAAGTTACAGATTCAAAAATTTCTTGTAAGGCCATCTTGCACGCAATGATTGATAAGAGGGCAAACGCAGCGTACATGAAAGAATTGGCCATTGCAAACCGGCCTCATCTGGGTGACCATGTTCCTGGCAACCGGTGTGCTGACAATGGCATCATGCAAAATAATAAAAATACATCGTTCGAAATGCCAAAGACAGAATTTCGGATAAATATTGTCTGATTGTATGGATACATATGCTTTTTAACGACAGAGTTCAATGATGTAACACCCAGTCTGGTCTATCCAGTGGCCCGTGACACAACAGTAGGCACAATTCATTTGGTTGGTCCACAAATTGGAAGTCAATGAGACTCGAATTACTTGCTGATAGCAGCTGCAACAAATTCTGCTCTTTTCTCTTGGTACATACCCTTATAATGCCTGGTGTTTATGGTCCTTGGAACTCTTTTGTAATTTGGCCGAGATGCCCCTCGCACGAGGTCGATGAACCTCCGATCTTGGGCGAGCCTAAAGGGTACCTCGACCACTTTTGTACTGTGCAATGAGACATAGAAACCGGGCCTTGTCGCCCTTGAACGGAGTTCCGGTGTGGCTTGTTGCCGCGGTCTCATCCATCCAAGCGAGATGTTTGTCTCGCTGCCTCTTCAAGTGGCCTGTCCAGTCCCACCACCAGTTTTCGTAGATAATTTCTCGTAGCACATAGCATGCAGACGGCATTATCTCGCCAATGGGGAGATACATGATGTTGAACATCTTCCAAAAATTAGCCCGGCCACCTACGCCAGAGCCTGACAATTGGCCCGAGTGAGAAGGGGCTGTGCCTCCAAATGGGCCCGGCCCGGCTTGGCCCCTTGCTGGGGTTGGGCCCAATTGGGCTGGGCCACGCCATGCTTGGGCAAGGACGGCCTAGTGGCCATTGCTAGCTCAGGCCTTTGGCCTGTGCAAATAGCCCTAATTTAGAGTAATTTGCACGTAGTTGATAGAAGTCAAACGTGTAACCTCTAGCGCCTAAGCTAAAAATCCTCTCATGTCCCAACCAGTTACCCTGAGTTGCATTTAAGTCCATGAAAAATGCGCACCCAGGTGCTAAGGACTTATTTGTGCCTGTTCACTCGTTTTCACGAGGAATATCCTTCACTGAAACTTCAGTTTTCGGTTTTTATTAAAGTAGGTTATGTGGTTTGATTACTAAGAGAGTTGTGGCAAAAAATAAAGTGTGACACAGGATTATATGGAATGGATAGAAATCGGATGGATTGAAAATGGATCTGGGATTAACAAAATTTCAAGCTACGTTACAATACTCCTATGAAAGCTGTAAAGAACTCGAAAGTTAACTAAAGCTACAGGGAACTGTAAATACAGGAAGTAAAGATGCATAGGAAACTAAAGTGCAGATAAGCTTGAGTGTTTTTGTATTCTTGTTCGTTTTTCTTTTTTCTTTGCTTTTTCTGAATATTTGTATCTCCTCCTATCCTGCAACTGCTCGTCGGTTACTTCCATGTTTTCAAACTTTAAAAGTTTTGGCGCCTATAATTGCCTTTTCTAACCACGTTTTTCCAGTTTTATTGTCTGCCAAAATTTGATTTTAACCGCTAAGATGATTTCAAATCTAGACGAGTAACTTTCCATAATATGCTTGTGCTCATTATCCCCACTCCTGCTCATTACTTCTTACTGTCGTGATTTACATGGCTGAGCTGTGATTCTTCAGTGTATTCTCGAAGTGTGAACCTCCCGAATTTCGGAAAAGGGTTGCTGTCCTGAAGCATAAATATTCTAACGTCCCGAACTATAACTCTCCATATTTCGGTAAATATATATATTTTCGTCAATTACTGAATTCCGGACACAATGCCATTCACACTTTCTTCTCAGCATGTTTCCGAATTTGGTCCAGACGTGTTTCGAAAGATGGCTGATTTTCATTATACGCTGGATTCGGCATTAAAGCCGATTAGGCACTTATGCCGATTCTTATTTTGGTGTCAACACATGTCCCCTTTTAAAAGGATTAAAAGAACTTTTAATTCTTTTAAATACCAAAAGAAAAGACACTCACGTTTTATTATTGCTATCGCTTCGTCACCTTGCTTTGCGCGTTCTGCCTTTTCGTCTTCAAAACACTTCTTCTAAAAATCGTTCCTTTCTTCGTGCCCTTGCATTCTCACTTTTTCGACTCTTTGCAACTTCTTGATTCTTTGCACTTTCTCTCGATATTCATCTGAACCCAATGGCTTCCAAGGCTTCCAAGGAGCAAACTTTTTCTTTTTCTGCATCAGACGCTCTTGATCGCTACCATATATTCCGAGATTCTGAAGATTTCAACGAAGAATTTCATCTATTCTCCGTGGTGAATGATTTCGAGGATTCTTTCATCCTTGGTCCAGTAGTTCACAATCATTTCTCTGTTTCGAAGTGCCTATCAAGCCACTTCCCATGTCATCAATTTGAGGTGCTTCCAGTCCATGAATCATCTACCTTGGCGTATCAGTGGCATTCTCGTCCTCCTTATCTTAGGGCTTTCTTCAACTTTGAACCAGATTTCTACCAATGGTATCTTCGACTTCTCCTTTCTAAGGGTCCCCTTTGGGATACCCTTTCAATTCATAATGCTCTGCGTCTTAGCTGTTTTGATTACCATGTGAATCGTGAGCTAATCGGAGCATTATCTTGCTTTTGATCGACTTCCACTAATTGCTTCTTTTTCCCTTTCTCTCATATATCGGTAACTTTACTTGATGTATACTGCCTCACTGGGCTCTCTCCTTTGGGTACAGACCCATCTACCCTGTCTCCCAATTCTCGTTCAATACTTGGTAAATTATCTGATTCTGAAATGGCCTATGGGGCATTTATAAAAAGTATTTCAAGAAGGAGAGCATAGTTACCGACGAGGAGCATACTGCTTTTCTTTTATATTGGCTCTGTAAATTCCTTTTCTGCCACTCCATAGTTAGGATTTCGAATGATTTTGTTGTTGTTGCCTCCACTCTAGCATTAGGGACCCTACTGGCTCTGGGCAAAACCATGTTAGCCTTGCTATATCGGGGTTTAGCCCATGCTTCCTCATTTATTGCTTCAGAAGAAGTTAGTGGAGTTTTTGGTGGTCCTCTCTGGCTCCTTCAAGCATGGGCAGCTTTCTATTTCCTTGCCTGGTTTTCTAAGGATCAAGTTATACAATCCCTTTCGATTTCTATTCCTGACTACCCAGTCTGCCAGGCCTTGAGTAGGAAATTAATCCCTGTTTCCGAAAAGCCATCTTCTTATCTTCGGTATTTTAATTCTCAAATCTATTCTGTTGAGGAGAACCCATATTCCCTCACTCCTTTCTTTGTTTCCCGATTCAAGTCCTACCTCCCTGCTTTCCAGAAAAATAGGAGTGACTTCTGGCATATCGTTCTGACTTCTGTTAATCTTCCTGTAAGATTTTCAACAAAAGGCAGATTCGTTGCTGGTTTTGAAATTTACTCTCCCCAATATTGTGCCAGACAGCTTGGGCTGATTCAAGGGGTTCCTATTCCAGCCCTTTATACTTTCTTTTATGTTTCTTTTGACAAAATATCGTGCAAGCTAAAAGATAATCAACCTTTTGTTGAACTGACCACACTGGTTCGGGGCATTCATCAATTGTCTCGTGTTGTCGAATTCATTGGATATCCCAACTGTTCTTTAGCCGATTTTGATCTCTGGTGGGATAATTATCAAAAGACCGTATTTTCAGATCCTCTGGATCAAATTCTCCTAAAGATAAGGGATGCTATTTCTCTTACATTGTCAAAAACAATCAAAGCTGCCAATGTACCTTCAACTAAACCAGTAGAGACTTCTAAAGGTAACTTGATTATGCTTTTTCATATCCATATATTTCGTTTGATACTCAACTTCTAATATGACTTTTATTCTTATTGTGAGTAAGAAAAGAAAAGCTTCAGACTTACATGCTCCTGCTCTAAAGAAAGTACCAGCAAAACGTAGTGCGAGGAAAGTAATTATTTGATCCTCAGATTCACCTCCAGAAAGATCTCCAACCATGAATCAATCTCCAGAGCCCACACTACGAGCTATGATAAAGCCATGTACTCCGAAAGGTAATTCTCATGCTTTACTTTTGGAGGATATCACAGCACTAACTTGTTTATCTTCTGATTAATCCAGGAACTCTTAAGACTTATAAGCCCAGTATTGCTTCTCCCGTTTCCCTTCCTAGCAAGGATCTTACCCCACCAGTTTCCAGTCCTTTACCGATGATACTTGCTCCTTTGATAGAAGCTGAATTGATTCAAGAACAATCCTCTATTCCAACTCCGAAAGAGAGTATACCACCAAAGGAGACTCCTGCCCCTGTTGTAGAATTTGAAGAAGATCTTACTTCATCTTTCATTGGTAAATATTATTATCTCTTGCTTGATTCAAGATTTTATACTGTTGTTTTATGTACATAGGCCAACATTTGCAGTTACTGATGAGACCACTCCTGTGCTTCAAGAAACTCCAATTTCTAAAGGAGCATCAAGTGCACCACTACTTGCAATTACGGAAGAGCCCATTCCTGTGCTTCAAGAGACTCCAATTTTTGAAAGAGCATCAAGTGTACCGCCACTTGCAGACACTGATGAGCCTTAAGATACTTCAATTTCCGAAAGAGCTACTTATACAATTACTGTTTTGTCTCCCTTCACATCTCATGTTGTATCTAGTCCACCTGCTGAGATAGAAATTTTCTCTCAAGTTGAACAGGCAGAAATGGAAAGGATATTGACAGGTACTCATTCTAGCTCTTCCATAGCTCCTGATTTTCCAGAATCCTCAACTTTATCAATGTCTGCCGAAATTCCTCAAGAAATAGCCAAAACTAAATGGAAAAAGCTCCTTCACTTATTGGAACCTGGCTATGGAAAGTTGATTAATAACTCTGATAAGGAATGTCAGGCAAGGATTCTCTTCTAAGAAGTATGCTCTGGTAATCCATCCTTTCTTTTATTTGAGCCCTTCCAGGACAAAATTGATCTCTTTGCCGTTGGCTTTGTGGATGCTGTGAGCACAATAAGAGTCAACCTTGATCAACTTCTTTGCCTTCTCTTTGGGGAAAACAGAGGATTGGCAATCCAAGATGAGCTTGCCCGTAAGCATGAAGATGCTCGTCTTTTCTACAACAATTTCAAAGTTGAAGAGAGCAAACTTTAACGCTTGAAGGCTAGGCAAGAAGAGCTTGAGGCAGAGCTGAGGATGGTGAATGCTCAATTGGAAGAACAGAAGCTCACAATTTCAACTTTTTGTCCTACACTCAGGCGTAAAATGAAGCAGTGTCGGGAGTTAGAAAAAAAATTTGATGCTTCTATTGGAATGGTCAGAGTCCATGAAAAGAAGAGAGCTGAGATTATGGATGAAAACCATAAGCTTGAGATTGAATTGAGAGATTTTGTAATCGAAGCCAAAGCTTTATTGGCTAAATGGAAATAAATTGAAAGTCTTGTTTGCTAGATTTTGATCTCCTTTACATTCACCTAATATCCCGATGATACAAACTCCCGACGCTATATTTTGTTCACATCAATAATCTAACCCTCTTAACCAAACGTTAAACTAAATCTCCATTTGGTTCCTTTGACATTTAAACCGACTCAAAGAGAAATACTCCATTGAAACTTTCATAACTTAAAGGTCAAATAATAACCTTCATTTTTGCTTATCCTCTTTGAAATTACTGATTTCAAAAATAACTATTTATCCACATGCATAAACCACGTTCAGCCTCTATCTCAGTTTCCCAAAAAGAACTCCGACGCATTACTATCCACGATCTGCTCCATATCCTTTACCTTTATAACTGCCTAAGCTATCAAATCTTTCCTGAGAACTTACAGTCCTGTTCATGATGTCTTCACACGGTTCTTCATCTCAATTGCTTCTTTGGTCCCAATCACAAAGACGTCGCATTTCCTATGAAGGTAAATTTTCCACTGAACATTACCGGATTTGGGTTTTGACAACTGTTTAACATAGACAACTTGTTTGTTCCATTATCTAGGTGAGTGGTCCTTATGGAGGCGACTGCACGAATTACTATCTCAATGGCATCATGCCTTATTATTGAAATACAAGTATAAGGTAGAAGTTACCAATTTGACCAACTTCTTTAGATCCAGAGTGTTTTTGTCTGCAGATTCTGCCTTCCCAAATCTGGTTTGGGAGTTATGCTCTTTATTCCCTGTTAGCTTTGATGAATTCGAGCATAATGTGAGGGAAATTTGGAATTTGGAACCTACTATTGTGGAAGCTGATGCCCTTCATCCTCAAATTGAGAAAGAATCTTCCCCATTACGAAATTCCAAAGAGAAATATGCTCAAGCTCAGGACTCTTGCACTCAAGCTAGAGATGACGTTGAGACGACCCGTCAATTTCTCAATTTCCTTTCCAATCATCATTGTCTGGAGCGGAGGATACTCAGATATGAAATTTCCCATGTCAAGTCTATGGTTGAAGTTGCTTCAAACAAGTACAGGCAATTGCTTCTAGAAGCTTGGGAGAAGTTTGAAATTGTCTGCTTTCATTCTTGTCATCTGGAGTATCTCGAGGGACAACAATCTAAACTCTATCAGGATCTTGCCTTGCATTCTCATCATGTAGCCCAAAACCTCAAACTTGTTAATGACTTGCAGACTTTTGTCACCAAGATTAGAATGTACTTTCATTTCGAATGAATAGATTAATTTCTTTATGTTTCCCAGATTGATGGATGATATTTCTTCAAAAATTTCCCATTTATATAACGTGATAGTTCTTTTTTATTGACATCCATCAATCGATATGCATTCCCATTAAACACTTCGGTAACCAAATATAGACCTTCCCAATTTGATGATCATTTACCGAATTCCCTGTTTTGGAGGTTAAATGGCAAAATTGCTTTCCACACTAAATCCCCCACAATAAACTGTTTGACTTTAACCCTCTTATTAAAAGTTATGGCCACTCTTCTCTTTTGTGCAATCAACTGATCCAAAGAAGCCACATGAATCTCATCTAGCTCATCCAAATTTATGTGCATCCAATATCTATAATCTTCAGACAACATCTCGCTTTGCAATTAGACTCTTAAATATTGTACTATTATCTCCATCAATAAAACTGCTTCTTGTCCATATGTAAGCATATAAGGACTGACACCTGTGCTCGATCTTCGTGATGTTCGGTATGCCCATAATACCATTGACAATAAAACATCCCATTCTCTTGGATTTTCTTTTAGGTGTTTCTTGATCAGTCAAATAACAACCTTATTAGTTGCTTCAGCTTGTCCATTCGCCTGGGGATAATATGGTGTGGAATAGACCATTTTGATTCCTCTTGATCGTGGAAATTCTATTACTTTATTTCCAGTGAATACTGTTCCTTGGTCTGCAGTAATCGACTCAGGTAAGCCAAACCGATGAATTATATTTTCTTTAATAAACTTAACAACAGTTTTCTGTGTAATGCTATTATATGGAATGGCCTCCACCCACTTTGTAAAGTAATTTGTAGCCAATAAAATGTAACTATGCTTATGAGAAGAGGGTGGATAGATCTTACCTATTATGTCCATTGCCCATCCCCTAAATGGCCATGGCTTTATGATAGAATGGAGCTCCATAACAGGTACATGTTGCAACGATCCATGCTTTTGACATGAAAGACATGCTTTGGCATAGTTGATACAATCCCGCATCATTGCTGGCAAAAAATATCCATACCTTTTTAATAGCCATCTCCTCTTGATTCCTGCTTGATGGGCTTCACATATACCTTCATGTGCCTCTACCTTAACCAATTTCACATTATCTTCATCAAGACAGCGTAAGAGCAATCCATCTGAGGATTTTCGGTATAATTCTTCTCCTAATATAACATATTTCTGGACTTGCATCCTCAACTTTCGATCTCTTGAACCTGGATTCTTCAAATATTCGATGATGGTTTGTCTCAAATCCTCTCGGACTACTTTACTAACCACCATTGGTATCTTTCTTTGTTTAATAAAAGGTACCGATAGCGTTATAATAGTTGTGATGTCTGTCAATTCTTTTGATATTCGGTATCCAGAAGCTACTTGAGCCAACTCATTTGCCTCGAAATTTGTGTCTCTTTTAATATAGACTATGTCATACTTTCTGAATTTCTCTAATTGCTTTTTAGCTAAATAGTAATAACCAATCAAATTTTCATTTGAATCTCGGTATTCCCCCTTTAACTGTTTCACCACCAATTGTGAATCACCAAATACTTTGATAAACTGTACTTTCAACTCAATCAATATTCTCAAGCCAATAATTAGTGCTTCATATTCAGCTTGATTATTTGAACATTCAAAGTCTAACTTATAGACGCACCATGTAAGTTTTCTATCGGGAGCAATTATTATCAATCCTGCTTCAGCTATACTATTAGCACGTGATCCATCGAAGTACATAGTCCATGGTAGCACTTTACTGAAGCTCTACTCATTTTCTTCCATTTGTAAACATGGGTATTCGATAAGAAAATCAACAATGGCTTGGCCTTTTACTGCCTTGATTGACACGTATATCAAATCAAATTCAGACAAGATAAATGCCCACTTGGCTATACGCCCTTTTATCACAGGTCGGGATAACATGTATTTTATTATATCAGTCTTGCCGGTCACATGCACTTTAGTTGGCAATAAGTAATGTCTTAACTTCATACAAGTAAAGTATAAATATAGACATAATTTTTCAATTGCTATATATCTTTTTTCAACATTAGTTAGTATTCTGCTCAAATAAAATACCGCTTGTTCTTTTCCACTTTCATTCTCTTGTGCCAACATACTCCCGATAGTTATATCGGTAGCCGATAAGTACAATTTTAGTGGTTTGCTTGCTTTTGGCGGCACTAATACAGGAGGATTCATTAGATAGTCTTTGATAAAATCAAATACCTTTTGTTGTTTCTCTCCCCATATAAATTCGTCTTGATTCTTAAGACGCAGAAGCTGTGTCATCGACTCCATTTTAATAGACAAATTGGTAATGAATCTTCTAAGAAAGTTTATTTTTCCAATCACCATTTGTAATTGTTTCTTGGACGTAGAATGGGAAAGCTCCATGATAGCCCTTGCTTTGTTCTTGTCAATTTCAATTCCCTTCTGATTGACCAAAAATCCTAAGAAATTTCTTGCTCGTACTCCAAAGGTGTACTTGGTTGGATTCATCTTCAATTTGTACTTCCTCATCCTGATGAATGCCTGTTTGAAATAATCCAGATGATCTTCTTGGGCTGACTTAACCACCACGTCGTCAATATAAACTTCTAAGAATTAACCAATCATATCATGAAAAATAAAATTCATTACTTGCTGGTATGTAGCCCCTGCATTCTTTAATCCGAAAGGCATAACTATCCACTGAAAAGTCCCGATTGCACTAGGACATCTAAATGTTGTCTTTGGGACATCTTCCTTAGCAATAAAAATATGGTTATAACCCGAATGACCATCCATCAATGATAACATTTCATTTCCCGATGCTGAGTCTATTAACATATCTGCCATGGGCATTTGGTATTCATCCTTTGGGGTGGCATTATTTAGATCCCGAAAATCAATGCAAACTCTAAGCTTTCCATTCTTTTTTTTAACAGGAACAATATTTGAAAGCCACTCAACATACCTGACTGTTTCAATAAATTTTGCCTTCAACAACCTTTCTATTTCTTCTTTGACTTTACCGACCACATCTGGAGCAAATCTTCTTGCTAATTGTTTATGTGGATGAAACCCTTTCTTGATTGGAAGGCGATGTTCTACAATATCTTTTGATAAATCAGGCATTTCATGATAATCCCATGCAAATCAATCTTTGTACTCTTTGATCATATTAACCAACTTGTCTTTGATGCCCCCTTGCAAAAACGTACTTACATACATTGGGCGGAAAAAATCAGGCTCTCCTATATCAACCTCTAACAACGGATCTTGAGCCTCCATTGTTCTGTCTTCTTTGACTAGCAACTCTTCCCATTCATCAATACAATCTGAGACTTCAACATTTTGCTTTGCCATTTTCGCCAAATGTGTGAAGTACCTTTCACAAACTTCTTGCAATGCGAACTCGTTTTCCATAAAGAATGTATAATTCTTCTAATGCCAAGCTTGATTTGGAGATCTATTCAGCTTTCTTATCTCCAAAACGGCAATAAGCAAGGGATTGTGGATCTATCTTTGGTAATTCAATAGCATAACGCTCATGTAAATAATCCCGATGTTCTTGACCAATGTCAGTCTAACCGATTGAAGCATATCCCGAATCTGCCTCCACATATTCCACTTTCTCACCATTCCAAAATGCCAATATTTGATGTAAAGTTGAAGGTACACATTGATTAGAGTGTATCCCATCTCTTCCAAGCAACGTATTATATGAACCATCAAATTCTACTACAAAGAAAGTCGTTTCAGATGACTTGGACCCTATGGTTAAATCAAGAACTACTGCCTCCTTGACTTCGGTAGCTTTTCCAAGAAAATCAAATAACTGAACATTAGATGGGATGATGTCATTATCATCTTTCCTTAATTTCTTGAAGTATTTGTAAGATATGAGGTTCAAAGTAGCTCCAGCATCTACAAAGATTTTACCGACAAACCTACCATTGACCCTTCCTAAAATAATCAAGGATCTTAAATGTTTTGCTTTTTCAGAAGGTACCTTATCAAACTTGATGGCTTCTTTGTCGGGAAACTGAAATTCTGCCATGGCCGTCTCTTTTTCTGAAATATGTTCGATGTCTTCTTCCCCTATCAAATTAGTTCCATATTTCGCTGGAAGTTTAGCGTGGACCATATTTATTCGTACTGGAGAACTATATTTCTTCGATATCTTGGAATAACCAGTTTGGTAACTTCTGCCATCTTTTTGTGACAATTTAGGATCCAAATCTTTTTGTTCCACCTTCCCTTGTTGCTTTAGATTGAAAGTTACAGTAATCTGTCCAAAATTAATTGTTTGTGGAACCTAAGCAACTCCTTTCTCCTTTTTTCATTTCGAGGTGAGAGCTATTTCTCGAATCACTTGGTTTTGGTTTACTTTGATATTTTTCATCGGGATTTCTTTTCCAGACCCAATTATCTTTCCTGCTGACAGATGTGAAAGGTAAATCTTGCCTCGCCATACCTTTAGCTTGGCCATTCTCAAAATTCCTTTGCCTATTTCTTATTCGTTGGAAACGTCTCTTAATAGTTCTATATGATGCCTGTCCCAGCGATTAAACTGTTGACCATTTTCCTTCAGGAGGGTCATACGGCACCTTAACCGTTTTTCTTCTGTGGATTTCCTGAGATTTTAATGGTGGTGGATCATCAAATTCATCTCCCCAACTGGTTGGCTCAACTGGCAATGATGGAGGTGGATAATCGTCCATATTTCCATAATAGACCACATAGTCAAACTTCCCACTAGGTTCTCCAAGCAATCCGACTTTGGAATCATTTTCTTTATATCGCTGCGATAAACTCTTTTTCTTCGCAGGCTTCGGTAATGTTTTGTTTTCTTCATGAACTTGCGTAATCGACTCCCGAATTATGGGGGCTAGTTGAGATGAACCAGGGTGATATTCTTTCCTCTCATGCCTATGACCAGCACCTTTTCTTTCAAGCACTTGTGCTGTCTGTCTTGGGTAAATTTTCTTCTCTCTTGCTCGTACCGAAGAGTTTTCGGTAGCTACAATCTCAGATTTTACCCGTGGTCTACTTATTCTGCGAACAAATGATCCCGATCTATATCTCCCTCTCGTTCCCCTCATGAATTGGAGCCTGGAAAACTCCCGATTTAATTCCCGATCTTGCCGAGTTAGCTCCTGGTGATAGCGAGTGCATAGTTGTTTGTTATTATCATCTGTCGTCTCTCATGTATTAACCATGCTGATCATTTCGGGAAAAAGGATCTGTATCTACTGCCATTAGGGCCTTGCCTTTGTTTTCGGCAAATTTAATCTTGCCTTGACGAATTGCCTCTTGGATTGTCTTTCTAAACACAATGCAATTTACCGTATCATGAGTTGTAGAGTGATGTCATTTGCAATATCTCTTATCTGCTATCTCCTCCTTTGACGGGATTACTTGTCCTTCAGATAATTTTTTTTTGGTAAGAAACTTGTCCTTCAGATAATTTGATCATTCCATCTTTTAATAGTAGGTCAAATATTTCATTTAACTTGTAGATATCAAATGAAAAGTTACTTGTCTCCTTAGCCTTGAACTTGGATACATCTCTCACCCTGATTGATTTAAGTGCTGGGCACACATATGGTTTTTCAAGTACCATAGTTGGTACGGCTATCTCATTTTCCTCTTCGGCTATCCCACCATGTTCGGTACTTTCGGCAAATGCAACTGCCTGCCGATTGTCCTTATTCGGCTTCTTATCTTTTTTCTTTAACAAGTGTTCATACTTAGAAACCCTGGCTTTTAACTGAAAGAGATCGTCAAAGGCTTGTCTGTCAAATCTTTCCTTAATGTTAAACCTTAATCCGTTAAAAGCTAAATCTGTGAACTCCTTCTCAGTGAATGATGTTAAATATCGATTTCTAGATTTCTTGAAATGGGCAATAAACTGATCCACTGTTTCGGTGTTATATTGATACATCCTGGCCAAATTGGCTACCGTTATCTCTAGTACCGTTCAGTAAAATTGAGAATGAAACTGCCTTTCTATCTCAACCCATATTTGAATAGAATTCGCAGGCAAATTTGTATACCAAGTAAACGCTGTTCTTGACAAAGACAATAGGAACAACCATAACATTAGATACTCATTAGTTCTTGCTACTCCACATTGTGCCAAGAATTGACCCACATGTTCCACAGTTGACTGATCTTCCTCTCCAATAAATACAGCAAAGTCTGGCATCTTGAAACCCCTTGGATATGGTATGTTATCAACCCAATCGGGATGTGGCTTCCTATATACTAGCCTTGACAATCTTCTCTCTGCTCCCAACTATTGCATCACCAACTCTGCAACTCTATCTGGGTTCCATGGCCTTAAATTTTGCTGGCCTAACCAAGGATCTTGACTTCTAGGATCAAACTGTTGAGGTCGATTCACCCCTTGTTGCTCTATGTTAAAATTAACGAGTGGTGGTGATCTATAAAGAGGATTTTCTATCACATGAGGATACGGTTGAGGCCCAGGTGGTATGATATGATCAGCATTAAGCATACTTATTGGTTGAGGTACATTCATTACTGGTGGTGCATTTGTGACCATAGGATTAACCAAATTAACATCATTTGGGATATTTTGAGGAAAGTTATAAGCACTCACACCATTCATAAGGTTTATAGGAGTATGATTTTCTGGCCTTGGTATAATTCTAACAGGAGGTTGAGAATTTGATCCTCCATTGCAGTTGTACCCCATATGAAGAGGTCCCGAAGTTAGTGGTAACAATGTTGCTCCAAGAGGATTTGCATAAAAGGGCGAAACTTGAAAAGATGAAGTGAGACGTGATATTACCTCATTTATAGCATTGACCACCATGGGTTTTATCACATCTGTCACATGTCGCACTATATGGTTAGTAAGCTTGTTCTGCTGTTCTTCAAATAGCCTTTTCATCGTGGCTACCAAGGTATTATTTGGTGCTAACGCACGGGCTTATTTTTCAGTTAATTACCGAGGAATATCGGCACTTTCTTCTACTTGATTAGCCGCAGAATGCTCAGAACGTGCTCCCTTAACTGGATTGTTGATGTTATCCACTGGTATTCCTTCAGATTGCCTGGTTCTCACCATTTCTCCAAATCTTACCACGCGTGTCCCACCAGGCGTGCCAAAAAGATGTTCGCTCGTTTTCACGAGAAATATCCTTCACCGAAACTTCGGTCTTCGGTTTTTATTAAAGTAGGTTATGTGGTTTGATTACTAGGAGAGTTGTGGCGAAAAATAAAGTGTGACACAGGATTGGAAGGAATGGATATAAATCGGATGGATTGAAAATGGATATGGGATTAATAAAGTTTCAAGCTACGTTACAATATTCCTATAAAAACTGTAAAGGACTCGAAAGTTAACTAAAGCTACAGGGAACTGTAAATACAGGAAGTAAAGATGCATAGAAAACTAAAGTGCAGATAAGCTTGAGTGTTTTTGTATTCTTGTTCGTTTTTCTTTTTTCTTTGCTTCCTCTGAATATTTGTATCTTATCCTATCCTGCGACTGCTCGTCGGTTACTTCCATGTTTTCAAACTTCGAAAGTTTTGTCGCCTATAATTGCTTTTTTTAACCACGTTTTTCCAGTTTTATTGTCCGCCAAAACTTGATCTTAACCGCTAGGATGATTTCAGATCTGGACGAGTAACTTCCCATAATATGCTTGTGCTCATTATCCCCATTTTTGCTCATTACTTCTTGCTGTCGTGATTTACATGGCTGGGCTGTGATTCTTCAGTGTATTCTCGAAGTGTGAACCTCCGAATTTCGGGAAATGGTTGCTGTCCTGAAGCATAAATATTCTAACGTCCCAAACTATAACTCACCATATTTCGGTAAATATACATATTTTCATCAATTACCGAATTTGGGACACAATGCCATTCACACTTACTTCTCAGCATGTTTCTGAATTTGGTCCAGACGTGTTTCGGAATATGGCTGATTTCTATTATACGCCGGATTCGGCATTAAAGCCGATTAAGCACTTATGCCGATTCTTATTTTGGTGTCAACAGTGCCAATGAAAAGCTGCAGAGTTCATCTCACTCCATGGAGCAACCATGGCGGGGAAAGAAAGAGAATGTTTAGAATCGGAAATTAAGATGTTTTAACGACTTCGAATGAACCCGAGTCCGCTCCCAACCAAGTCTCAGACAAAAAAGGAGCGAACTTTGCTTTGTTCACAAATGGACGTGCTTAAACTAAGGAGCTTCATTGATTAAGAAAGCTAACATCACTGTTTGCATGTGAGCTAATCAATTACGAAGGCTCACTAAAACATACAGTACACTCTTTTTATTCCATACAAAGACACGAATATGAACAATCAGAACAGGAAAATTACAATATGGTCCGCCTCTATGACCCAAATCTAGTTCATAAGCGTCGAGATAATGCTTGATGATAAGAGAACTAGCACGGATAAGGCACCGACGGCGGTCGTGGAAGCTGAGCTATTCGGTGACTCAATTGGTGTTGGGCTTACAACAGTAATGGCAAGCTTCTGCCCTTTCTGGCAGTGGGAATCGACGGTGCAAATGAAGTAGTACAGGCCATTCGCATCCGCTAGAATTGTGTAACTGAATGCATCGTCACCCTGAAAAACCGAACTCACTTTTGTGCAGCTGTCGTATTCTTCTCTTGATACATTCGCGACGTTGTGCATCCCATTCCACACAAACTCTGCACCATAAAGAAGGTTTCAAAATCACAAGCATGATGTGACACGATAAGAAAAGATGTAGAATCGATATGCATTCTCACGTTTTCACTCCTTGAATTTTATTAAGACGGTCGATTAATGTCCAGTTAATTTAAACACCAATATGAGCTGACATGAAACTGTTCATATGCGTATCTAACGGACGAGAGTAAACATGTTACTGAGAGGGAAAATAAGTAGATGAATGCTTACTTAAAATGTCTCCGCCAGTAAAAGGTATGCCGGCGGCCCACTCGTCATAATACCCGACCGTGATGTTTGGCGGTGCAGTCCAACCTTGGCTACCGCCCACGATGTACAGCGTCGCTTCCGCACCTCCTAGGCAAGCTAGCATTGCAACAATTAGGCAACCAGCGAAAACGACGCCTCTCCCCGTCTTTTCTCCCAAGTGTGTTCACCAGGTCGTCCCTGACCAAATCACGAGTCTCTTCTCTTGAATCCAAAACGCTTCGACGCACTCAAATCTTCTTTCACAACTGCAACTTCTGATAACTGGGAAGTGGGAACTGCATAGGATGATCTGAAACCGATGCAGCTCCTTTGGCTATTTATAGAAATGCGAATCAAGATAAGAATGAGTGTCAAAGGCATGAGTGAAGAGGTGGCAAAGACTGATTCAATCCACACCCTTTTGCGAAATTTATCATTACACGGTCCTCTTTACGAACCATTCACACATTTTGACCATCTGACCTTATAAAAACAATCTAGGACGTACTGAGATTCATAAGGCCAAGTGCCATCTTTTTAACAGGATGTGATGAAGCTAAACGTACACGAATTTTCTAGCTTTGAGAGCAATGGTCATCGTCAATCGGCCATCGTTGTAATTGTCCAAAGGGGTCGCTGCCTCTGTCTCTCTCTGGTCTGGATAAAATTCCAACCATCTTTTTGGGACGTCGGCCACTTATTGCCAAAGAACAAATTACCCAAGTTTGCTCTGCGTGTCCGTAGCAAATTCATTCGAAAATTGTCGTGTGGGCATTGGCACGTGGCGTCCTTCAAGACTTTTATTTAAAAACCATAGGAAATTTCAAATCATGTGAGATATCTAAGCATATGTATATTACATATGTATATTTTCATTGGTTTAGCAAGTATATAGTGACTCTCGGACACTACATCAGTTGGACTCTTCTCTACTGTTTAATAGAAACAGTTTCATTGCTATTGTTAGATATATATTTTGGAGATTCCGTATATTTTGCTTGATTGGTCATGATTGATTGTAACTGATATTCTGCTATTTTAGATGGTCATCCGGTAAAATGTTTTGACTCATGCGTTAATTGTCACAGGCGCTCTCGGTTTGCGGGAAATGCTCACGATCATTTTTTTTTTTCAAGAGATGCCGGAGGGAGGATGAAGACGATGGAGGAATAAGAAATGCTTTAAAGAAGAAGAATAAGTCCATAAGAGAGAGAGAGAGAGAGAGAGAGAGAGAGAGAGAGAGAGAACATTAAGAAAGGAAAATAGATAAAAGTCAGCAAATTTCTAATGGCATTAACGCTACAAAGGCTCTTATAAATAGGGAGATTCATGAGAAATAACTTTCATGCGATCTATCCTGCAATAGGTTAGACCCAGAAGGAGTCGAACTTGTGTGATTAAATAAAAATCTCACCCTTTAGTCGCCTTTGCAATTTAATTAACACTTTAAGGCTCCATTTGTTTCGCAGAAAATTAAAGATTTGGAAAATATTTTTCTTAAAACGATCGCTTGTATCACTTCTAAAAATGAATGAATGAAATTTATTTTTATTATCTATTAAAATATTTAAATATAAATTATTATTGATAATGATTATATTTCTCATTAATTAATTATTTTAAGTAATACGGGTGATTAATTTTAGAATAGTATATATATATTTTTTGGTAAAGTAATAGAATAGTATATTTTAAAATTTTATTCTTCGGATATATTTTTTTTCAATGAGGGTGGTACAGGGCAAAGTACATTTGTTTTGCTCTCTTTGGATGCATGCAGACGACAGGAAACACAACCAATGACCCAGTTAAATCACAAGGACTTCTTTTAGCAACTTTTCATGACATCGTTAGCAGATAACCATAATTACTCGCGAGAGTTTCGTGAGGGTTTTGTTTTGGTTGAATGCGTGATTGGACCGTCCTTTGCCTAATCGCAAGCACATCTGTCGATCTGTGATTGGATAGTTCAACTGCTCAATTTTGGCGCCGGGTCAAAGCCAGATGTTGAATTTTTGCTAGATCAGCTGGTCGACAACATTGACTTCAGAAGGTTTGATAAAAGCGAGCTGAGTTCACATTTAGTTATCTAGCTAGTCTAGTACGTAGTTCACGGAAAAAAAAGATTTTATTGTATAAAATCAATCACAATCAATAAGTAAGTGTCTCAATTCCAGAAAAGCAACTCACGAAAACGAGTCATAATAACCGTGAAAAGAAAGGTAGGAAATATATCACTTAATTAATCTAGTACAACATCACTACGGCAATCGATAGAATCCCTGAAAACAAGCCAGTGACGCTCACAGAGGCGGCGGAATTCCCTGGTGGCGGAGGGGTTGTGGAGCTTGTTGGAGGTGTGGTGGTGGTAGTAGGTGGAGGAGGACTAGTAGAGGTGGAGGGCGGTGTGGCGGTGGACGATGGAGGAGTAGCGGGGGATGGCGACGATGGGGTGGGGGGGGAGGCTGGGGGCGGTGACGATGGGGTGGCAGCGGGAGACGGTGATGGAGCTGTGGCAGAGCTGCCGGTAACGTTGATGGCAAGCTTCTGGCCGAGGGAGCAGCGGTTTGGGTAGGTGGATGTGTAGAAGTGTTCGCCGGGGGTGGCAAGGGTGATTCTGACCGGCGGGACCGTGGAGGTAGAGATAGTGGCGGTGGTGTTGCAGGAGTCAAATGCTGATTTGGTAATTTCGGCGACGTTTTGTGTTCCGTTGACAAAGTTAAACACTGCATACACAAAATGAATGGCATTATAGTTAACAGCCAAATCAATGTCTATTTCAATATGTTCAATGGTATTTGTGTATGCTAAGTTATAGCCTTTTAGGAAATCAAATCCAATTATATTTTTAGTTTGGAAACTTGGGAAAATAACTTTATTTCATAAAATTGATAAAGATCTTTCTTTGGCACCATATATTTGATTTTATATTTTGTGGGATCACTTTGCCGATTTAAGAATGAGCCGTTCAATAAAAACTCGTGATACAAAATGTAATGCTCTCTAATAGAGATAAGAATAGGAATAGACTCACCTAAAATATCACCAACCATGAAGGTCTTGTTGGCAGCCCAGAGCTCATAGGCCTGAGTGGTGTTGACAAGCACATTCCATCCAACATTATCACCCACAGTGTAAGTCATTGGTGACCTTGTCGGGGTGGTTGCTGGTGCTGGTGCAGAAGCAGCCGGTGGTGGTGGTGGTGTAGTTGTTGGGGCCGGGGCTGGAGCCGAGGCAGTGCTCACGTTGATCCCAAGCTTTTGGCCACGGCTGCAGTGTTGGCCGATTGTGCAGATGAAGAAGTGCTCGCCGGATTGGTTGAGGGCGATGCTCGCCGGCCCGTCAGTCTGGAGTGAGATGGGGCTCGTGGAGTCGCAGCTGTCGAATGCTGCCTTTGTGACCTTGGCCACATCGTGTTCTTGGGTCGCGAAATTGAAGACTGCATAGAGCCGGATACAAGTGAGTGTTCGCTGCAACCGAGCGAAAATGCGCTCGAAATAACGCATTGCGCAGAACGTTTACGCCTTCAGGTGGAAGGATAAATCATTGTTCATAGTATCAGTCTCGACGATTTCATGATTATCGTCACTTTTCAATGGAGCTTGAAGACGATGAAGCAACACTTAATGGAGCTGTAACTAGCATATACTAAAGTTATACTTCAAAAGTCCTTTGTAGGGTGGTAAGAAAACAAGAACAGAATGCAGATGTTAGTGAAGAACTCGTACCGAGAGTGTCGCCCACGACGAAGGTCTCGTTGGCGGCCCAAGTGGAGTAGGCTATCGCACCGCCGGGCGGGACGACCCACCCGAGCGAATCGCCGACCACATGCGTTGTCTGAGCGCTGCAACACCGGATCGAGGCTCCTAGGAACACCATCAACACAAGCATGTTCATTTTGCTCACCATTTTTTCCCTTCCTTCCTTCGTTGATCTCTTCTTTGTGTGTTCTAAAATTCGTCAGGTCGCCCCCTGCTCCGTCTCCTCTGTGATGTGCTCTCTGAGCTTCTTTGAACTCCACAAAAATGAGAGAGGGAGAGAAGTGAGAGGGTCATTTGGGCTCTGGGTTTCCATTTATAGGATCTTGGTCTTGCATTGATTTGGCATGGGTGTGGAAAATTCTGCCGCCCCACGTGTGCCGCGTCTACACGATTAAGAGCGGAGGGCAGAGGAGTTTGTCAAGGTCAGCACCACACAGCGCAACACTTGAATCATGCAACATGCTAACGTAATATGAATCCATTCGATCAAGCATCGTTCATTTCGTCGTCTCGTTAGGAATTATGACAAATGAGGATGCCGAATTATGGAGATGCAAGCTTGGGTTGGAAACACGTATCGTAGATAATTTCATCCATTTTTTTGTGACGCCAAATCGAATTCAAGGAAGCCGGCAAGAACTTGTCATGTCTTTATCAATCCCATTTATTTAACCCTAGGCAGGCATCCAATTTAACTAATCAGTTGACGGTTAGATATCAAATTAATCTTTCTCCGATCAATTTGAACTGAGTCCAACCGAGTTGAAACGTATGGCGATGGTCGTCGTTTGCCATTTGAACATGTACGAATAGGTTGTTGAACAACGTTCTCGAACGAATGGAGACGATTGTGGACTGGCAGCATTCCTGAAAATCAGGCTGCCGCGTGAGGACTTGACGAAACCCAAAGACTCGTGCTTATTGCCAAGTCAATGCTTTTCCATTGAATGCCATCAATGAAAACCCATGCAAGGCACCGAAATTCACCTCAAAAAACAAAAAAATTTTTAATACGCAATGGGAAATATTTGAATGTTTGTGAAAGGATTGACCGGAACCCCATCGCTTGTTCATTCCGTTTGTGTATTTCACATTGTCTCTTCACGCTCTTTACACATTAAATGATTTCCTTCTAGAGATGTCAAAAATATTTTGTTGTGAAAACAAGTGATCGAACAATATAAGAGACATAACAAGAAATAAAATAGAACACCGGATTTATGTGATTAATTAATTGTGACTTACGTCCACAGGGATAGCAATAATGAATTCTACTGTAGATCGAGCGATATAACGGAGATTACAACTACATTTGAGTCAATTAAACACTCTTAGTATTTCTTAGTCCTCCATTACACCCAATAATCTCATACAGTGTGTAGTCCCATAATTTTTCACGAAATAACCTTTCAATCTCACGAAGAAATTCATAAATCTTACTCATGATATTTAATGAATTTCAACACATAAGTTCTTGGTATAAATGCACCAACAAAAACCCATGAAGTTAACCCACCGCTAAATACTCTCCGTAAATGGCGCTTCAACAACTTTGATAAAAGGCTCTCACGAAATGGAGAATATATATGTTTAATTGTGCCCAAAAGTTGATCCAAGTCAAAGTCTCACATTGTACTTTCTTATTTCAATGACCAATGACTCCAACGCACAGCCGTACTTCAATAGAGAAATATCATATAAAAAGACTTTTAGTTTCCCTTCTTGATTAACTTCGTCAACTCTAATGGTAAAATATCCGATTCAGAATATTCAAACCTCTACATATAACAATTAATCTAGGATTAGGTTTGGTCTAACGGGCTCAAACTTGAGAAATATTTTAACAAACTTCACCTTGACTCGACATTTGGCTAGAACTGAATCTCGCCACTATTCTCCCAAAGTCCCACATGAACTCAATAGCCACAGATATCTTTCAAGTCAAAGCTTTGCTTGAATTTCGCCATAACCGTGGACCTCATCAGAATACCAACTCTATCTGCACCATTAAGTACTCCATAAGGATTCACAGACACATTCTTCTCAACCAAAGATAAAGCAAAACCATTATTGCATTCATATATGACAGAAGATCGAACATGCACATTGTCAAACTTAGTAGCTTTATAAGCTCTACCTCGTTACAAGCACCATATGTGTTGATTTCATCATTTGTATCCGTTACCTTAGGAGTTTCTAGTTACAGCTTCACCTTGAGCTGAACATTGTCCAGATCCATATGACCACTGACATTAGCACTCCTACCCAGAAGTACCAGAGACTCGTTAAACATACTTCTTTGTGGATAACATATGAATTTAATTCCAGACATTACATCCAATAGTCCCTTTCACCTTGTGCATAATCTAGAAACATGCACTTTCTTGCCCTCTTATCGTGCCTTATCATCACTCACTTGAAATAACATGGGGAATCAAATATTCATAAGAATAGAATAATCAGCATCATTACCTAACCACACTTATTTGAGAGTCTGACATCTAATCGTAATTGGTGGGGATCTATTCATTAAGTAGCTTATCATACTAAGCGCATTTGCCAAGGATCCCCTAGCCTACCAACATTAGAGAAAGTTTTATGGGCCGTTTCTAGTAATGTTCTACTTATTAACTCTATAATATATTTTGGTATATTGGCACTAGTGTGGTGTTTCACTGTGTCTTCTATCATGCAAATTTCGTTTAACAGTTTCGGGTAAAACTCCATGCTATTGTCAATCCGCAAATGCTCGATCGTTTTACCAATCTCATTTTCGTTTAACACTCTCACTTGTTTGATTCTAATAGCAATACCAAACTTGTGCATAAGTACAAATACCCGGGTCCTTATTGAGTAGTCATCTACAATTGTTAGTATAAATATGGTACTCTTTCTCAAAGGAAATCGTCACAACCTACAAACATGCAAGTGAATTAACTTTGTAATCTCTGTAGTTTCTTTGACAATCGTACCGAACTATACTTTTTGCCATTGATCTAAGTCACAGCATCTGTATATATTCAATTTGTCAACAATATAACCACATAATAGATTTTTTTCACTTGGAACCCTTTGGCTTCTTTCACTAATGTGCCCTAAACGAAAATGCCGCAATTAAGACTCTTGAACATATGCATCCGACATCTTTGTGGCAAAATTCATCATTGCGTCACCTTGAAGATTATACATGCCACTGTGCTTGATTCCTTTTATTATCACTACGGCACCTTGAACGACCTTTAGAATTTCACTTTCTGAAATATACCAACATCCAACTAAATCCAGGGCACTCAAGGAAATTAGGTTCTTATTAACTCTAGAACATGCTTCACTCCGGTTAATGTCTTCACGATACTATCATGCATTTTGATTAACATCACCAACACCCACACTATCACATTCAACATTGCTCCCCAACTACACCTTACTATTATCCATGTATTGATAATTAGTAAATCAGTTCCAATTTAGGATAGAGTGAAACAGACAACTAGAATCCATAATCCTTAGTGACAGACAAGAAATAATCAGTACTATCGGAATTACTATAAGCTATTGTACTAATATCATCAGCAGGCTCAACTCTAATTTCCTTACCCTTCTCATTATTAAACTTAAGTTAATCCCTTTTAAGATGCCCCCTCTTACCATAACTCCAACAAACAGTACCACTAGTCTTAGATTAACTACGTCTATCCATGTTTATACTAATTCTACAAACATGAGTACTAGTTCTTCCACTACTTTTACCTATTAAAGTACTAAATACAGGTTAACCAAATTCTCTCCTATGGATCTCCTTACTCATAATCAAATCATGAATTGCATCAAATGTTAAACTTGTTAATCCAGAGGAATTATTAATAGCAGTAACTATAGTGCTCCAACTATCAAGCAATGAGGATAATAGACTCAAAGCATGTACCTCATCTTTAAAGTCAATTTCAACTGAACTCAATTATCTAATGATTACATTGAGTTCATTGATATGATTAGCAACTAATGCACCTTCACTCATTTTTAAGTTAAACAGATGTTGCATCAAGCAGAACTTGTTGATTGCATATGGCTTCCCATTCATGTCTGATGAGGCCTCCATCATCCATAGTGGTTTTCTCTTTTATAATGTTAAACGCGACGTTATGAGCCAACGTTAGCCGAATAACATCCAATACTTGTTTGTCTGTCAATTCCTATTTATCTTGCTTAATCGACTTTGGTTTCTTCCTAGATAAAGGTAAGTCAAGATTCCTTTGGTATAGATAATTATTAATCTGCATCTTCTAGAAACCAAAATTATTCTTATCAAATCTGTCGATTCTCACTTTCCCTTCTTCTGTTGATATCGATTCGTTTTAACTCAGTCAAGCCTAACTTTGATACCAAATATTGAGGAAACAAGCGATTGAACCATATAATAGATAGATACGTCCACGAGGTAAGCAATAAAGAATTTCACTATAGATCAAGTGATACATCGGATATTACTACTACACTCGAGTCAATTAAACACTATAAGTATTTTCCAACCTCTACTTACACCCAATAATCTCACACGGTGTTTAGCCTCATAATTTTTCATGAAATAATCTCTCAATCTCATCAAAGAATTCACAAATAATACTCACAAGAGTTAATGGAATTCAACACATAAATTCTTGATATAATTCCATCAACAAAAACCCACGAAGTTAACCCACTGCGAAGCACTCTCCATAAACGAGGCTTCAAACAACTCTGACAATAGGCTCCCACGAAATAGAGTACATTGATGTTTACATGTGCCTAAAAGTTGGTCCAAGTCAAAGTCCACATCGGATTTTCCTATTTCAATGGCCAAAGACTCCAGCGTACAGCCATACAACAAGGAAATATCATATATAACAAAACCTTTAGTTTCCCGTTTGATTAACTTCACCGACTCCAACTTGCGAAAAGGAAGTTATCGTATTATGTTTTGCTAGATTTTGGACGTTTGTAAAATATTCAATTCAGAATATTTAGATCTCCACAAATAACAATTAATCTCGGATTAGATTTTGCCTACGAGTTCAAACTTGAGACATAATTTAACATAACTTGCATCGCCGGTCTACAGGATTTATATACTTTTTATATACATATGTTCTTTATCCACCTATAAATTTAAGTCAATATTTCGTTGGTATTGAGCTTGTGTATACTACTTAGGCTATTTTTTTTTTAAAGCAAATCTTCCCTTTAAAAGTTCAAATTCTTACACGCCATTAACACTCATCTAGAAAGCTCTGTGCAAACAAAGTTTATGTATAGCTTCAAGTTCCTTGGGAGGAGCCAAAATGGGAAAGTGGAAGCGGGAACGCATCAAAGAAGGCAATATTTGCCATGGATTTGGACACCAGCATCTTGAGTCGACTCTTATTATAATTTTGCATTTAAGGTAGTCTTTGAGGACCTGGCTTGCGAGTGTAATGAAACCAAAGTACCTGAAAAGGAAGAACGGAGCAAGAAAAGGTGGTGGTTTAGAATTAGTATTACGTTTTCACTACTTGAATTTTAGAAAGACAGTCGATTAATGTCAATTTGTAATGTCCTAGTTAATTTAAACACCAATATGAGTTGACATGAAGTTGTTCATATGCATATCTAATGAAGGAGACTAAACATGTTAGTAATAATTAGGTGAATGCTTACTCAAAGTGTCTCCACTTTAAACAGAATAAACACAATCGAAAATCGACAAAGCTTGATTTTGAAATGACAAATCCCGTTGGTAGAAAGTAGTGGAATAAAATGATTCACCTTGTTCAGACTCAAAAAATTGAGACAAAAAGTTTAATCAATTCGAGTGTGGGATCTTCATTTCTATTTATGGGTTTTTGAAAACGAAGGTTAGAAGAAGGAAGTTCGTGATTACAGACCATCGAAGTTGATATTTATATCCTAGGATCTTGAGTATTCTCCAAGGATCCAACCACACAGTAAAATGATAAGAGAATGGAATGGAGTAACTAATGTTAAAGCCATAATGACCTTGAGTTAAATTGTCAACTGCTCTAATAGATGGACTTCAAGTGTCCCCTATAAAATAGCTAGAGTGCAAATGGATCAATAGAATTTTGACACAAGAAGATATTTTGATGAAAATGAAGATGGGCTCCTCTTCATCTATCAAGTGTGTGCATGAATCATCAATGCATTAATATAGGCATGAGTCGCACAAAGCATTAATGAACTATAGGCATGAGTCACCAAAAATATTAATGAACCATAGACACGAGCCACACATGTACTAAACGGACCATAGTTAAAATTGATGATGTCATGTATGATTTCAAATCTACCAAGTTTAATGTCTCAAAACAAAGCATCGATTTAAAATTTTGGATAGAGAAAAGGAAGTGGACGTGCCAATTGAAGTGAAATAGAGATTTAGGAAGCCGATATTCGTTTTGAACATTGATTTGATTTTGAACCTTGGTGAGTCTGAAAACATTTTCGTTCCAAACATTGGCTGAGTCTGAAGAAATTTTGAATCCACTAAAATCATCAATGAAAGATATAAAAAATTAGGAGAATCTCAATTCAATAAATTTAAAACTTAAATATCATCAAATATGAAATTCGAAAAATACTAGCCCTATTCAACAAATAATTCGGTGACAAAATTAGTATTGTCATCCTACACTACAAATGTGCACATCGAAATCTATCAACTTAACCTTCTTAGTGATCGATCATGGAAATTAGTCCTAAATATAATTATCAAACATGGGAATTTTCCGGATGTCGCATAATTTCTTTCTCTTATAATTGAGGGATATAACAGAGAGATAGGAGGTGCTATATACAGTAGAATTATCTATTGGATATAGTATTAATTTAAGGGTGAATCAGGATAAAATTTTGTATATTGATTTTTCTTACTCTCATTTACTCTCTATTTTGTTGTGTTTGTGTGACTAATTTTAATATAGTCAGCTCACACCACCTTCTTGAGCTCGAGTGTGCATGGCTGCAAGATGTCAAAGCTCGAGTAGCCTTGGTAGCGAGCTAGAAGCTCTTATAGCCACAGCCGCGAGCTTGAAGCTCCTTATTGCGAGGTTAGAGATGTGACAACCATGGTGACAAATTCCAAGCTCAAGCGGCCATGGCTGTGAGTGATCAGACAAGAGAGGGCCGCCATGCTGAGAGCTTGAAGCTTGAGCAGCCATCTCCGTGAGCACAAAGCTTGAGAGTGACCATGAATTCGAATCTCGAGCGCGCATGGCGCAAACTCCTAGAAATAGCGGCCATAGTAAGAGGAGACAGACCGGCCCATGGGCTTGAGCTCGAGTGGCCATGGCTTCGAGCTCAAAGCTCCAGTGGCCATGATCCCAAAGCTTGAACTTGAGTGTGCATGATGGCCGCGAGCTTCACTCTAGCGGCAGTGGCAGCTTGAATATGTCATAGCTGTGCTCGTTTTGCGACAAATGCTCGCAACCATTTTTTTTCTAGAGATGCGAGAGCAAGGATGAAGACCACGAAGGAATAAGAAATGATTTGCAGAAGAAGAAAAAGTCAATATGAGAGAGAGAGAGAGAGAGAGAGAGAGAATTTTTGAAAAAAGAAAAACAAATCTAGGTTAGCAAATTTTTAATGGCGTCAAGGCCGCGTCAGTAATGACCGCTCGAAGATGTCATAGGTGCGTTCGCTTTGCGACAAATGATCATGACCATTTTTTTTTCTAAGGATGCCAGAGTGAGGATGAAGAGGGTGAAGGAATAAGAAATGATTTGCAGCAAAAGAAGAAAAAGAAGAGAGGCAACATTTGAAAAAAGGAAGAACAAAAAATCCAGCTCGGCAATGTCAATGTCAAATTTTTAACGACGTCAATGTCACGTAGTACCCTTATAATAACGCCTAGAGGGGTTGCCCCTCCCCGTCCTTTCACTCAACAAAGAACATTTTAACTGCATCTTTCATATTCAGTCGGAGACAACCAAGTCATGTCGTGACTAGGGAGATTCATGAGAAATAGCTATCATGTGATCTAACCTGCAATAGGCAGACCAAGCAAGACTTAGAACTTGTGATTTAATTGTAAATTGGGTACCGAAATTCACAAATCACCTTTGGGATTCTTTTAACCCCTCGAGAGTTTCTTTACGTGAGGGTAGTACAGGGCAAAGAATATTTATTTTGCTAATTTTGTGGAAAATCGGACGACAGGCACACGACCAATAGTCAAACTGAATTACATGAACTTTTCTTGAGCCACTTTTCAGGACATTGATAATGGAAAACATATTTATCTCATAGATGGCGAGAGTTTATTAAAATGTGTGATTGGATCGTTCTTTGCTAATCGAAAGCACACCTTTCGACCTGTGATTGGCTAGTTCAATTCCTCAATTCTGGCGCCGTGTCAAAGCCAAATGCCGAGTTTTTCCAAGTAAATGATCGGCTGGTGAAGAACTTTGACTTCGAGAAGGCTTGAAAAATCGAGCTGAGTACCCATTTAGTTATCTGGCTAGTCTAGTACGTAATTCACAAAAAATCAACTTTATTGTATACAATCAATCATAATCAACAAGTATGAGTCTCAATACTATAAAAAAAAAACAACTCACAAAAACGAATCACGATCACAATGTAGTGAACCAAGGAAAAAGATCACTTAACTAATCTAGTACAACAACACTACGGCGATGGACAACATCCCTGAGAACAAGCCAGTGACGCCCAAAGAGGCAGCCGAGTTCCCAGTCGACGGAGGGGGAGCGGGAGATGGTGATGGAGTTGTGGTGGAGCTGATAACGTTGATGGCGAGCTTTTGGCCGAGGGAGCAGCGGTTCGGGTAGGTGGATGTGTAGAAGTGTTCACCGATGGTGGCAAGGGTAATTTTGACTGGCGGGACCGTGTAAATAGAGATGGTGGAGGTGGTGTTGCAAGAGTCGAATGCTGATTTGGTAACCTCAGCGACGTTTTGTGTCCCGTTGACAAAGTTAAACACTACATACACAAAAATGAATGGCATTATAGTGAATATCCAAATCAATGTTGATTTTAGTTCATCCAATGATATTTGTCTATGCTAAGTTTTAGCCTTTTAGGAAATCAAATCCAACTATATCTTTAGTTTGAAAGCTAGAGTATAAAATTTCATTTCATAAGATAGGGATTGATGTTTTTCTTTAGCACTGTATCTTTGGTTTATATGTCGTGCGATCACTTTCGTTGATTTAAGGTTTTAAGATGTTAAACATAAAAATCGCGATTCAATATGCAATGCTCTCAAATTGAAATATGAATAGGAATAGACTCACCTAAGATGTCACCAACCATGAAGGTCTTGTTGGCAGCCCAGAGCTCATAGGCTTGTGTGGTGTTGACAAGCACATTCCATCCAACACCATCACCTACGGTGTAAGTCATTGGTGACCTTGTCGGGGTTGATGTTGGTGCCGGTGCAGAAGCAGTTGGTGGTGTTGGTGTAGTTGTTGGGGCCGGTCCAGGAGCCGAGGCAGCATTCACGTTGATGGTGAGCTTCTGGCCAAGGAAGCAACGGTTCGTGTAGGTAGATGTGTAGAAGTGCTCACCGGGGGTGGCAAGGGTGATTCTGACTGGCGGGTTTGTGTAGATGGAGATGGTGGAGGCGATGTCGCAAGAGTCGAACGCTGATTTGGTAACCTCGGCGACATTTTGTGTGCCATTCACAAAGTTGAACACTGCGTATATCAAAATGAACGGTGTTACAATTAATAGCCAAATCAATGTATATTTCAATACGTCTTATGCTAAGTTTTAGCCTTTTAGGAAATCAAATCCAACTATATCTTTAGTTTGATAGCTAGAGTGAAAAAATTCATTTCATAAGATAGGACTGCATTTTTGGTTTTACATTTTGTGGGATCACTATTGTCGATTTAAGAATTTGAGCCGTTAAACAATGGTTCAATATGTAATGCTCTCCAATTGAGATATGAAAAGGAATAGACTCACCTAAGATGTCACCAACCATGAAGGTCTTATTGGCAGCCCAGAGCTCATAGGCCTGAGTGGTGTTGACAAGCACATTCCATCCAACACCATCACCTACAGTGTAAGTCATTGGCGACCTTGTCGGGGTTGACGTTGGTGTTGGTGCAGAAGCAGTAGGTGGTGTTGGTGTAGTTGTTGGGGCCGGCCCAGGAGCCGAGGCAGCGTTCACATTGATGGCGAGCTTCTGGCCGAGCGAGCAGCGATTCGTGTAGGTGGATGTGTAGAAGTGCTCACCAGGGGTGGCAAGGGTAATTCTGACTGGCGGGTCCGTGTAGACGGAGATGGTGGAGGTGATGTTGCAGGAGTCGAACGCTGATTTGGTAACCTCGGCGACATTTTGTGTGCCACTCACAAAGTTGAACACTACGTATACCAAAATGAATGGTGTTACAATTAATAGCCAAATCAATGTATATTTCAATATGTCTTATGCTAAGTTTTAGCTTTTTAGGAAATCAAATCCAACTATATCTTTAGTTTGACAGCTAGAGTGAAAAAATTCATTTCATAAGATAGGACTATATTTTTGGTTTTGCATTATGTGGGATCACTATTGTCGATTTAACAATTTGAGCCGTTAAACAAAAGTTCATGGTTCAATATGTAATGCTCTCCAATTGAGATATGAAAAGGAGTAGACTCACCTAAGATGTCACCAACCATGAAGGTCTTATTGGCAGCCCAGAGCTCATAGGCCTGAGTGGTGTTGACAAGCACATTCCATCCAACACCATCACCTACGGTGTAAGTCATTGGTGACCTTGTCGGGGTTGATGTTGGTGCCGGTGCAGAAGCAGTTGGTGGTGTTGGTGTAGTTGTTGGGGCCGGTCCAGGAGCCGAGGCAGCATTCACGTTGATGGTGAGCTTCTGGCCAAGGGAGCAACGGTTCGTGTAGGTAGATGTGTAGAAGTGCTCACCGGGGGTGGCAAGGGTGATTCTGACTGGCGGGTCTGTGTAGACGGAGATGGTGGAGGTGATGTTGCAGGAGTCGAATGCTGACTTGGTAACCTCGGCGACGTTTTGTGTGCCATTCACAAAGTTGAACACTGCTTATACCAAAATGAACGGTGTTACAATTAACGGCCAAATCAATGTATATTTCAATACGTCTTATGCTAAGTTTTAGCCTTTCAGGAAATCAAATCCAACCATATCTTTAGTTTGAAAGCTAGAGTAAAAAAATTCATTTCATAAGATAGGGATTGGTGTTTTTCTTTAGCACTGTATCTTTGATTTATATTTCATGGGATCACTTTGGTCGATTTAAGGTTTTAAGCTGTTAAACATAAAAATCGCGATTCAATATGTAATGCTCTCTAATAGAGACATGAATAGGAATAGACTCACCTAAGATGTCACCAACCATGAAGGTTTTGTTGGCAGCCCAGAGCTCATAGGCCTGAGTGGTGTTCACAAGCACATTCCATCCAACACCATCGCCGACCGTGTACGTCGTCTGAGCGCTGCAACTCTGGATTGCAGCTCCCAGGAACACCATCAACGCAAGCATGTTCATTCCTCTCACCATCTTTTTTTCTCCCTCTGTTTCTTGTTTGTGTGCTAAATCGGTCAGGTCTCCCGACGTGCTTGCTGAGCTTCTTTGAACTCCAGAAAAATGAGAGAGAGAGATCTAGGACAGAAGTGAGAGGATCATATGGGCTAGGGTTTCTATTTATAGGATCTAGGTCTAGGCATTGCTTTGGCCTGAGTGTGGAAATTTCTGCATGACTTCTGCATGCCCATGAGGCGGCGCAAAACTTATACCACATGACATGCGAATGTAGTGTGTCCATCCAATTAAAGGTTATCCATTTAAATGCTTCTTTAAGAAGGCCTAATTTCAAAACAAAGCACAAACTTTACTTTAAGTGATAATTTTGATATGAACTTTTTTTTATCTTATAAAAAATCACTATCTTTTACTTAAATCTCAAATCTAATATGAACAATTTGAAAATTTCATATCAAGGAAGTCAGATTTGGAACTCAAGTAAAAATTCGTGCTTTTTATTGTCACAAAAAAAAATTGAGGTCAGAATTATCGCTTAAGTTAGAGTTAGTGCTTTTTTTTTTTTTTAGTTAGCCCTCTTTAAGAATCAAGACAAATCAGGACTTCGAACTATAGGGTTGGAAACATGTACCCTACACAATTTCATACACGGAACAGAACTCGATGCAACTGACCAAATGATGATTTTATCAACCTTTTTTTTTCTCTATTAATCCCATGTATTTAACTCTAGATAGGCATCCAGTTTAGCTAATCGATTGACGGTTAGACATCGAATTAATCAGAGATCCAATTCGGTCTCAATTTTTCTATTGGAACCATTACAAATAGGTTGGCCACATGAAGAGAAATATTCAAAATGGAGCAACTTCTCGAACGAGTGCGGCGATTTGGACTGGTTGGCCTTCCAGAATATCAGGCTGCGGCGTGAGGACCACACCAAACCCAAAGGCTTATCTTTCTGGGGGGGAATTCTTCTGCTTTCACTGAGTGAATGCTTTTTCAATGAATGCCATCGATGAAAGTCCAGGCAAGGCACTGAATTTCTCCTAAAAAATTGCCAACACGCAAAGCGATAGATTTGAACGTTCGTGAAAGAGCTAGCTCAACGGTATTTGAGCCACAAATTCTTCAAAAGATGGACCCCGCAACAATTTGTAATTATTATTTGTTCATTGTTTGGGGGTTTCAAAACATGCTATTAATCTCACAGTAAATTGAGGATGATCACTTAATCATTTCTCTTAATAGTGACCGGTACTGCATCGCCAATTTCTTCCGCTAAAGTATCTCACATTACTAGTTTATATGCTCTTTATGTATACATCATTTCCCTCAGGGTCATGAAAGCATCTCACATCACATGGTTACAAGATTTATATACTCTTATATATATTCTCCCTCTCTTTGTAAGCTTGAGTTAATATTTAATCGGTATTGAACTTGAGTAAACTACTTTGTTTTTAATGCTGGTTAGCCTGGATGAGGGTCGTATATTTTTTGAAGGCTATTATTTTTAACAGCATGTTGGTTTCTTCTTTTTAAAAGTTCAAATATATACTCACCACGGGATAATTGTCCAAAAAGTCTTCAAAGTATTACACAACAGTTAATTTAGTTCCAAACTTTTTAATTTGGCTATTTTGGTTCTAAATCTTTTAATGATTTTTCAGTGTAATCATTTAGGCCAATTTTGATTGTAAATCGCTAACGTGGCCATTGATCATTCTATGTAGCGTGGTTAGCGCTGACGGGGACATTTTTGCAATTTTTTTAAAAATAATTTTTTTTTCACTATTTATCTTCCTTGAAGGGTCGGCAAGGGTGGCCAGAAGCATGCCCTCACCGACCATTGGGAAACTTTAATTTGCTGGCCACGGGTGAAGGCCTAGGTTTGGGGGAGCCCTCACCAACCTTGGGTAGTGGCTGGAAGGCCTCATCGACCGTGAGCGAGGCTTCGTAGCCTTTGCCTAGATATGGGGGACGACTCGCAAGAGCTTCGTGACCCTCAATTTAGGCCGGTGAGGGCTTGTAAGCTCTTGCTTGTAGCAAACGAGGCCTTTGTGGCCCTCGTGCAGTGGCCGGTGAGGGCATGCATCCCCCCACTTGTTGTAGGCAAGGGTTGTCGGCTATCGCCGAGGCCCTAGCGACCCCCGCCAGCCCTTTTGGGAAGATGACTATTGGAAAGAAAAGAAAAGAATACAAAAATATAAAAAAAATTAGAAAATTGTCAATGTTAGTGCCGATTATGTCACGTAATATGACCGGTGGCCACATCGGCGATTTCTAGTCAAGATCGATAGAAGGCCTACATCGGAAGATCGTCAAAATGTTTATAGTTAAATTAGTCAAATTGAAAAGTTTAATATTGAATTAGTTACTGTATAATAAGTTTGTGACTTTCTGGACAAATTTTCCTTCCGGCCAATAACACTCATCTAGAACACTATGTGAAAACGAAGTTTCTATGTTGCTTCAAGTTCGTTAGGAGGAGCCAAAATGGGAAACTAGAAGCGGGGAACGTGTCAAAGAAGGCAACATCTGCCATGGATCTGGACAATAGCATTGCGAGTCAACTCTATTCATTATTGGAAGGTCTTGCATTTCACCTTGTCTTTGAAGACCTGCTTTTGGGAATATAAAGAAATCCAAGAACCCGAAAGGGCAGAAGAGAGCAGAGCCAATGGTGGGTGAGATTTGTTGACTTGGCATGCAAAGAGGAGGGAACTAGGAAATTTGCATGTAGAAATTAGAAACATGGCGGGACAAAAGGGTCGAAATTTTCCATCGGAAATTCGTTCAATGAAAAAGACATCTATGCCTCGGAATCTTCCAATTAGCATTAAATTTCATGTTATTTGCGGAGTTGAATAAGGAAAGACTTTACCGATGCATGGAAATTGCAGGTCCCCTTTCTGTAAAATAATTTCTGAGTTAGGTGGAACTTGTCCTAATGTTTGATCTGTCATGTGACCTTTGTGCTTTTAAAAACTCGAAACATGTGGAACAAGCTCTTTTTATAAAACAGGTATGTTCCTCAGCACTCTTTCTCGAAAATCAAAAGCATCGTTGATTTTGTGAAGCGACCATTAGCATTAACAGCTGCCTGATGATACATGGGAAATGGAAGTAAAGACACGATCGAGAAAAGAGGTAGCTAGAGACTCGGCGGTCGTGAAAACCCAAAGAGGTTGGGGATATCTTGTAAAGCGGTCCATCCGAAAAGTTCTAGCTACCAGTGAAAACCGAATTTCACGAAGTACAGAGCCAATCCCTTTTTGCCCGACAAGGAACACCGAAAGTTGAAACACGGTTTCCGACGTGATGGCCTAAGCTCATAACTTGAATTGCAATATCAAATTGGCAATCTTCAGTACACTCAAAACAAATCTTGGACATAGCAAATTAAGTTTACTAGGGAAAGTTCACACTAACAAAGAAATGTTAATGAGACCGATCACCAAAGTGGCCTTGACTTTACTACCGGAGAGAAGCAAAGGAATATCAATTCTTAGTAAACTATCGATGATGTAGCGTGACATACGACAAGCCAAAAGCCAGAGCAAAACCAGAGCGTACATAAGCACCAGGTAGAACAAAATTGAAGAAAACACTTCGACCCTACAGCCGCATCTGGACATCAGCTGCCTTCCCTAAGGCAACTTAATTATTACCTGTGCAAAGAGTAATATAAAACATTTGCAGAGACAGGGCAAATATAGAATCTCGCGCTGGGTAAAATGGAGATTACACGAGGGTTCACAACCAGATCCAACTTTATAACATGAATACCAAATGCTGTGTAATTGACTATCAGCAAACACAACTCGATGGTGAGAAACATCCGGGGTAACCGAACAGGAGGTGTTTATCAAACCTAGTTTAGATCTTATCAATGTCTTCGTCCTCGAATTCAATGTAATCATCGCCAGGGCCTTCATCCTCCTCATCGAGGCCACCAGCAATACCCTCATTGAGACGTGTGTTCTCAGGAAGCTCTCCATATGCCTTAAGGAGCCTGGCCTCATCAGGCATGTACTTGAGTATCACATCAGCCTTGTCGTCCTGGTAGTCGCGAAGCCCCACAAGTATGATATCACCTGCTGCGATCCAAACCTTCTTGTGCATCTTCCCTCTTATGTGGCAAAGGCGCTTGGTCCCATCGATACACATTGCTTCACATCGGCCATTACCAAGCATGCGAAGTACTTGAGCATACTCCTGCCCATCTTCCTTGAATACAAGTTCACGCTTTTCATCATCGGCTTCATTCTTTCCTCTCTTCCTGTTCTTTCCTCCCTTTCCCTTATTCTTCGGCATGGTCGGAAGTCCTGGAAAATCCAGACAGACATCACAAAACCAAACAATTTCCAAAGTGTCACAAAACTCTCAACAACGAAGCAAGCAAAGTTTTAAGCCAATAAATGGGGAAAAGAAACCTTGGATTTCAGGAAATAAAAGAACCAGAAACATTGCAACCTAACATGCCAATCAACTTATCATAGGGTACAGGTGGCAATATATCAAACATCAGACAAGAGCACACCACCGTATGTGGAATATCAATTGAGAAACCCTTCTCTGGTGCAGAAAAAACTTAACTACTTCGAAATTGACACAACTGACTACTTTTGACCTGTTTTGCATAAAACAATTTTCCGTTATAATAAAGGCTAATTTAAGCTGTTTTAGCAAATATACAAAATTATCTGAATTACTTAGGACACAATGACACAGTATGCAAGCTCCCAACAGAAATTTAAATTTTGAGGGGTGAATGCCATGTATCAATCTCAAGAGTCAGCACCCAAATGTTTCAAAATCTTCAAAAGGATATAGGTCAAGTTGTCATGTCGTGAGCTGGGACTGTCCCACTTGTACTATGGGTTAACAGCAGCAGTCGTAACTCCCACTTGCTGCAGGCCTTGATAGTAAGCCTTCACACATCAAATTTTCTAAACCCAGTAATGACTGGAACCGCTAGAGTGATAGCATTGGTGCCAAGCACAAATTAATTTTGTTTTGCATCCTTTTTCCAAACAAGCAAATAACAACTCTCTTGCTCTCCACAGCTTTATTCTTTTTTTTTTTTTATTTCTTTATTCTATATATTGAATTTATTTATCTATCTTGCATGCAGTAACATCGTTTTTGAATTCACTCAATTTGAATTGGTATATTCTCCATCATAGTTAATATCAATATCAAAGAAAGATCCATAATAGTATTGGAAAATGCTCTCAAGCGACCGGTGCAGTGGAAGATCCTGAGTTTGTATTATCTTAAACGAAGGAATTTATGCTTGGATGGTGGCTCAAGATCAGCCTCATGAGCACAGTACAACGAAGAGTTGCATGCTACATTCAGGAAGGATGCATCGCTCTTGAAAAGGAATCTATGGATTCTCTCCAATTGGTTGGACTGTAGGTGCCAGGTCTCTAGTAAGTTCCTTACTGCGTCAATTTCCAATTGTTGGTCATTAAGATTCATGGGCAATGCCGATGAATATGTACGGGTAGATATTACCTCTCCTTTTTCCCTTTCAAGAAAATTGAAATGATTGCAAATTTTCTATTTGGAATTGTCTTTCAAATATAGAAATCCTTTTTTTCTTTTAACTATGTCATCCAAGAATCTCTATTTTCATTAAGAAGCCTGTTGTTGGATAGAATTCTAATGAAGAAAAGCAACGACTGGAGTGGGAGAGTCAGAATTGAAAAGAGGAAACCTCATTTCATTCTCTTACAACTAGTAGGAGTGCCCTGGATTTATTGGTGTTTCCTAGTTTCATTCTCACCAGTCTTTGTCCCTGCCCATGAACTTTAATGGTTTTAAGTCTCTTAAGAGAAAAGAGCTAGTAAATACTAGGTATTCTAGTATCCTTATGCAAGAAGATAATAAATCCGGACTTATGGTCAGATTCTATCATGGATTTCTGATGTTTCTAGAAACCAGAAAAGGTCCAAACCAAATGCGAGTTCATCCAAACACAACATCCCTACCACAGAGTAACTGAAGAAACTCAATGCTCTCCATTTTCACCATTGAAAACCCAAAAGGGGAAAACAAAATTTCAAGGAAAACCTTCCAAGACAAACCAATACTCCAGCAACAGATCTCAAACCCGAGTCATCGTATGCCGACAACCAGAAGTACAAAACCTATCCGATTACAAACACATCACCACAAATGGTCCCAAGAAATTCCACCAGTCCACCGCAATCCCGAAAAAGAAAGAAAAAAACAAATTCCCCGAAATTGGAATCTCAGAACCTGAAACGCGCGCAACAACCCAATTCCAATCTCTGACCCAGGCTTAAATTATTTTCCAGCACCAGCGAGCAGCTTGACCAAAAACATTAGCTACACAAACAAACACTGAATTGCGACAACATCGGCATAAAAACATCGACCCAGTAACAGAACCCACCCACGGAAACAAACCCCAAAGTTCTTCAACCAATCGATCGACCTCAAAGCATACGAACACAGCACGAAGCTCGAGCTTGGTCTTCCAAGATCGATCGCACCCACTTCGTAAAAACTCGAAATTGATAACAAGAACCGAGATTCAGGGCAAAGAAGAGGAGGCGGGACTCGACTTACAGAGCAAAGGCTTCGTGGGTATCCGACGGCGACGATGCTCTGCTGTCCCCACTTCGTCCCGAGGGTTTTCTGCGAAGAGGAGAGAAGAGGGAGGAGAGCGTTCTGGCGGCGGCTTCAGTGAAGTCTTCGTTTTCGTATTAGTCCGAGGATAGTTTAAGGAGCAAAAAGGAAAAAACAAAGAATATAACACAATTTGGGCAATTTGGGCGCGGGTACATTCGTTTCGCAAAAAATAAATAATTTAAAAAAATATTTTTCAAAAAATAATTATTTATATCATTTAATCAACAGAAAATACTTTTATCCTTAAATAAATTATACCTCACTATTTACGTAGGCAATCGAAAAATATTTCTATTCATTTATTTTTTTAAATGAGATAAGTTACTATTTTTCGAAAAATATTTCTAAATCACTCATTTTTTACAGAACGAGTACACCTTAAATTTTGGTTGCAATGTGATCATGGTGCTTATTTTTGTCAATCGTGATCCTCAAAAGTGTTTAATATAATTTCTAAACTTTAATTAATTCAATTTAGGCCCTAACTTTTCATAACATTTATTCACAGCTTTTTATAATTACACTAGTGCCCGAATTTTTAAAATCTCTTTTTTATTTCGATCCATAAAATTTTTTTTATCTTTTTATTGCTTTTTACTTTTTCAGTTTTTGTAAATGTTAAAAGTGTTATGTTTAGATACATTTTAGTTTAAAATCTCTATAATACTAAAAAAAGAACCTTATTTAGAGTTGCACTGATTTATCTTCCTGCTGTTTTACTTTCCTAATTTACAGATGTGACTAGATTTAATAAGAAAACACAAAATACAAAAGCTTGAGAATTTTTCTATGTGAAATAGAACTATCATAATACTGAGACAGATTTCATCTTTTTTTTTTTTATAAATTAAGGAAATTAATTGAAATGAAAAGATATTATAAAATTTATGCGACTCAGGCAATGGTTGTCTAGGTTCAAATGACCTAGGCCGCATCACCGTTGCCCTGGTTTGTACAACCCAGACGATGGCCTCTTGAGTTTGAGCGACTAGGCGAGGTTGGCCGGCACTAGATTGGCTTGCCAGCAGCTAGATTTGGCTTCGTCGATAATTGAACCTTCGTTGGTGACGTCACGTGAGATAAGTATATTTCCAAAATTATAAAAACTTAGTGAGGATAAAGTTGGAGTGACAATTGGAAATGCAATCGCATCTTTCCCAAATTCTCCAAAAAATTTGTCAAACGGTTTTTGCATTTACCCTAGGGACTTTGGAGCCCAAAGCTCCTTGGGAAATGCAGTTCCCAAATGGAGCCTAGGTCTGTCCATGGCCACAGGTGGCTCGAAACCTCGCCCTAAGGTCACGAGCCGCCGTGGGCGACCTTGACTGAGGCCGATTTAGAGAGCGGTTCTCGGAGTAAGCATGCACCCGTCAAACGATGACGTCTTTGAGGTTTCCAAGGACAACAGCAAGCTCCTGTGTCATCGGGGAGGGGTGTTGGCGACGACCGACGCTAGTGGCCGAGCTTAGGGCTTGGGTTGGGCAGTGAGGTTTTGGGGTGTTTCGAGTGATGGGCGATCTTGGAAATTCACTATCCTAATGGGTTTTTTTTTTTTTTATTATTACATAAATCTATAAACATAAATGATAGGAAGGTGCAAAACGGTCAACAAAAACAAAACTCAAATAGCAAATTGATATTTTTGAAAATAGAGATATGAAAGTGATATCGAAAGAAGCGAGAGATATTTTTGTGATATTTTCCCGCAACCTTTTCAATTTTGAAGTTGACGATTCTTTTGCCGTTACTATCTTAGACTACATCCTTGACATCAATGAGACTAGGTTCAATACGCGTGCCCCCACAATTCCCATGCGCTAAAAAACAATAATTAAGAAAAAGCATAGTGATCTCCACTATTCTTGCTTTCACATATTAGTTTCTAACTAAAAATCCGAAATTTTAAAATAACCAGCAAAAGAATCCCTTCAGTCATATGTATCTCCGACGAGACTTGTGCACATGGCGAACCGAAATCTCATGCCATATATTATAACATTCGCATATCAAACTTTGTTAAAGTCAACACCTAATCGAAACCCTTGAAATTTGAGCCCCATGTACTTACGTGTACAAGTTTTCAACGACTTGAAAGTGCATGGAAGTCTCGTGGGGTGTGGCTATATTCTTAGGGTTCCATATTGAACGTCTGCCCGTGAATAGGAGTCGCATGGACTGACATTCGCGACCATAAAGCAAGTGCGTGTGGACCGACTTATATACATTATCTACTTGTCTATGAGCATGTGCATAGGCATGTATACATGTATGTGTGCATGTGTATATATGCCATTTTACTTCTGTATTTTTTCTTAATTGAATATCAGATATGTGTAAACAATTGGGATAGAGTGTTAACATCGGGTGTTTATTGATTCATAGGCAGCAAAATCAAAAGCAATTCACTACACAAGCATATAGTATAATCTCCACTGATTTACATGAAATTAAATACATCGATCAACCATTATTGTCCTGGATGGACTGACAATAAATCAAGGTACAAAAAAAATCCTAAAAAATCTGGTGGATACCTTATTTTATGAAAAGTATAAACAAACATGTGAAGAAAAGGTGACCGAGACAAATGATGTGTGCGGTGTATCTATTGAATTTCGTATAGAGCAATATTGTATTTACTAGAATCCAGAAAAAAATTTCAATGAACAAAAGCCAAGGCGATGAGCAAGAATGTGGATGAGAAGCCGAGGACAGCCCTAGCCGGAGCGGAGCTCTCGGGTGCCGGCGCCGAGGGGCCACCGGCTGTCGGAGATGGAGCGGAGGAGCCGGACGGCGTTGGGGTTGTGGTGCTGGAAGCTGGAGTGGCGGAGCTGGAGGCGGTTACGTTGATGGCTAGCTTTTGACCTAAGGTGCAGTGGCCAGAGTAGGTGCTTGTGAAGAAGTATTTGCCGGCGGCAATAAGGTTGTATTTGACCGGGCTTGTCGTATAGACCGCGATGGTGTTGGTGGTGTTGCACGAATCATAGGCCGCTTCCGTCACCACTGCGACATCTTGGGTTTCATTTTTGAAGTTGAAAACTGCATAACAAAGAACCAATTAGACTTTGGAAATTAATTCGATGGTTCGCATGCTACTTAATCTCCTGGGAAAGATACTCAAGTGATACAAATAATCATTTTTAGAACCAATTAAGGATAAATTATTATTCATTTAAAAACATTTTTCATTGGCTAAATCATTTTTTCTTTGAAAAAAATTCCAAATCATTCATTATTTTTCCCGAAACAAACTAACTCTAATTACTCTTTTATTTTAACAAATCTAACATGGGATATCTCATTCAAAGCCGAAAAAAAATAAAAAGTGATACTTAGCACTTAATTTTTTTTTTATGAAATGAGTGACAAGTTTTACATGGAGACTCATGCGTTTGAAGACAAAGAAGAAGCATGATTTCGTAGCATTATCGGACTTACCTAACACATCTCCAACCAAGAAGGTCTTCTTATATGCCCAAGTTTCGTAGGCGATAGGGCCGCCGGGAGGAACCAGCCAACCCAAGTTGTCGCCGACGATGTATGTCACTGGGCCTCGGGGTGGCGTTGGGGTCGGAGCCTGCGGCGAAGGGGTTGGGCCGGCAGAGGCGGAGACGTTGATGGCCAGCTTTTGTCCCAAGTAGCAGTGCCTGTCCATGGTGCCGATGAAGTAGTACTCGCCGGCAGCATCCAAAGTGTAGTTGAAAGGGCCGGTTGTGTCTAGGAAGATGGGGCTTGTGGAGTTGCATGAGTCAAATGCCTCCTTTGTGACCCTGGCCACATCTTGCTCTCCGGTTGTGAAGTTGAACACTGAAAAAATTTTGGAGCCACAATGAGAAGACTAGTTAACGATTATAACAGTGCCATGGGTTGCATCTTGGGATGAAAACGGGGTCTATTCGGGCTCGGTTCAATGATTACTCGGGATTGACTCACCTAATTTCGAGTTGTTCTTGAGCTCGAATTCGAACTACTCGAGTATCTGGTCGAGTTGAGCACAAGCTTGACCGCATGAGCTCAACTCGACTTGGCTCGATTACACCCCTAGTAGCATGTTTTGAACTTGCTAAGAATTCTTTTCTGGAAAGTAAATTGCTATAATCGGACTTACCTAACACATCTCCAACCAAGAAGGTCTTCTTATATGCCCAAGTTTCGTAGGCGATAGGGCCGCCGGGAGGAACCAGCCAACCCAAGTTGTCGCCGACGATGTATGTCACTGGGCCTCGGGGTGGCGTTGGGGTCGGAGCCTGCGGCGAAGGGGTTGGGCCGGCAGAGGTGGAGACGTCGATGGCCAGCTTTTGTCCCAAGTAGCAGTGCCTGTCCATGGTGCCGATGAAGTAGTACTCGCCGGCGGCATCCAAAGTGTAGTTGAAAGGGCCGGTTGTGTCTAGGAAGATGGGGCTTGTGGAGTTGCATGAGTCAAATGCCTCCTTTGTGACCCTGGCCACATCTTGCTCTCCGGTTGTGAAGTTGAACACTGAAAAAATTTTGGAGCCACAATGAGAAGAATAGTTAACGATTGTAACAATGCCATGGGTTGCATCTCGGGATGAAAACGGGGTCTATTTGAGCTCGGTTCAATGGTTACTCGGGATTGATTCACCTGATTTCGAGTTGTTCTTGAGCTCGAATTCGAACTACTCGAGTATCTGGTTGAGTCGAGCTCAAGCTTGACTGCATGAGCTCAACTCGACTTGGCTCGATTACACCCCTAGTAGCATGTTTTGAACTTGCTAAGAATTCTTTTCTCGAAAGTAAATTGCTATCCCACAAATATTTGGTAAATCATGCAGAAAAACTCTTAGTGTAAAATGTTTAAGATGGCAGGTAAAGCTAAAAATACAATGAAAACGTTAAAACTTCCGTTCCGAGTGTGCTCACCGAGAACATCGCCGACAACGAAGGTCTGCTTGTCGGCCCAGGTCTCGTAGGCTATCTTACCGCCGGGCGGGACCAACCACCCGAGGCCATCCCCAACAACGTGCACGGTCTGCGCCGCTGACGTTTGAAGAAGGGCCGCCACGGCCAGTACCGCGGCTATGGCTACGCACATTTTGGCCATGTCTATAGAGACCCTTGGACGGCTTTTTTAGTCTCTGTTTCTTTGCCTCTGAATGTTCTGGTGCAAGAGCCAATCGGATGAGGTGAGTGCTTAATGAACCCATTTCTGGCCTCTTATATAACGAAGCGAATCACGTGAAGGTCTTTCAGTCAATGAAGGGACGCGGGATGAGATGCAAAGCAATCCCACCAAAGTCAAAACGTCGAGATGGTCACTAATCTTATTGAATGCGGCATGACGTTTCTCATTGTCAGTCTTTTGAACAGGAACCTTCTGCATTGAATTCCGTTAGCCCCAGAAAGAAGATGATCTCCTCCCCTCTTGACACGTTCCACGTCTCCAGCGCCTATGAAACTTTCCATTGGCTGAAGAGTAAACTGAGAAAGAGGTTTCGAGAAATTGTAGAACACTTTCGCCACGACATGGAGGACTTTCGTTCAGTTCCTGAAACGAGATTAAAATAGCTGTCGGTAATAAATGAGGAACATTAGCTTTTTTTTTTGGCAAAGAAGGAACATTAGCTTTGAAGTTCAACGAAAGCATAAAAGAACAACTCTGATTATTGTGTGAATTTTTATCTTTTATCCATAAAAGAGATATTATATTCGATTTCAAACAATGGGAAGTATTTGTCACATGTAAACGTTACTGGTGGCTTAAAATTAAGCAAATGATAAAATTCTATATTGGGAATGCAATTGTTCTATCGATTATCAATCGGGTTAAGCAAAAACTGCGTCACTAAACCCGAGAAAATTAAAAATTTTCTCGTTCGAACACCGTTAGTATGGTCTCACAGGCCTATTCAAAACGAGGATTATACGTTTAAGTTTGTTTTTTTATCCTTCAACTTATAATACCTTTTCTTTTCCGATTTAATTCTCTAACATTCTTTGTGAAAGGCATCTTTTTTTTGTGCGAGAAAGTCCTATGAAGAGTATGTTATGTGCATATGTGAGCAGGCAACGCGTTTTGCTACAGCGACTGGGAAAATGATGCAGGGTTTCTCTCGCATTTCGGCAAAATTGTTAAATGCGCAATTGAAGTTGAACGGGCCTTGGTGCTCATAAAAGCAATCAATCTTCAGAAGAGACAAATGAAATCGTAGTTAGTGCAGAAGTAGAAAGAACCAAAACAGGTAGATCTGCACAAGCTATTTCCGTCCTGGGCCCCGCCCAATCACCTTGATGTGCACAATTCTGTTCAGATTCGACGAAATTTATGTAGAAATTTTTATTTTTCTTTGATAATGGGCGGGCTCGAACAAGAGATTTTGTTCCCGATGATAGGCTTGGCCCGCCAATTGGTCTAAAATAAGCATATAATAACAATTGCATGAAAAAAAAAGTCATAAATTTCCAGTTAAATTAGCTAAATGGACTCAATTGACAAAACGTTAAAAGGTTTATGACTCATTTGGTACAATTAAAAGGTTTAGCACTGATCAATTGGCAAAAGTGTAATATGTTTATGATTTTTTTGATAAATTTCCCCATGAAAATTGATTCGATAATATTAGATATAGCAAAGTTTGATTTACAAAATTGATATAAAAAAAACTACGGCCGACTTTTATTGGGCACTGAATATAAGTCGACTATTAAAATGTCCATCAATAATCCGTCACATCTACTGATATATCATCTTTGAGTATCAATCTCGGTAAACCTACCTCCCACAACTAAGTTTGATTTGCACAAATTCAAGTATCGCCTATCATAAGACGTAACTGTCACGTTTAGCATTTCGATTCAAAGTAAGAATATACAGAAAAATCTCGCAATGGGGCACCTTTGCTGTCTTTTGCTCTTTTTTCTCATTATGGCTAGCTCAATCATCCCAATGGAGATTTCGCATGTTTTACATGTAGTTAGGTACGATGGGAGGTTCATATGTAAAACCCATCACTTCAAATATCATACTAATCTTCTCTCAACCACTAAAAATAATACAATAATATTTTCACACGTATACATATTTATATAAGTCATGAAGTCAAGGTCCTTTGGTCCCCTCCCTCTATTTCAAAAAATTTAATTGCAAAATTGTCAATCACAAAGCGCTCCAGGGAGAGGTGTACTTGTCAATATCTCCCCCTAAAATTACGGACGTGATGGAGGCGTTTTCTAGAAACTTTTGAGACGTGTTTAGTTTGGAAAAGTATTATTTTCGTGTGCTCCCCAAGCAAATAATAAAATATATCGAATAATACAAACAAGAAATTGATATGAAACACCTATTTTTCCTCGCGACCTTGACTCGAAGATCTTTTTGGCTTAGATTAATCCGCCCGTGAAAGAAAGAAAATTAGGTACATGTAACTCTCAAATAATAGAAATCAAACAAGCTTTCGTTCTCCACACTCAAGCTTGTTCATTGGGAAAATGAAGTGCTCAAACTTCCCGTGATTATCACAGCAGTTTCATCATATTGTGCTTGGTTTTCTTCTTGAGCTCGGAAACGTAGAATCGAAAGAGAAAGTTGCATTATGCTGATAGAGCAAAGTCACATGTGGTGTGCGTTCATTGAGTCTCATCAACCAACAGAACTCTCAATAACATAATTGATTAGAAACTTCTGATCAGTTCTTCTCGATAGAGGAAGATGCATCGATATGATTTACGACATTACTTAGTAAGAACACTTCAATTCGATGCTAAGTAAACTAAAATAGGCTGAGCTCGTTTATAGGAGCGAGCTTGGCGCCTCGAACCTCAGCAATTGTGACCCCGAGGCGAGATTGGAGCTCGTAACTTTGGCGATGGCAAACAGAGGTGAGCTCCGCATGTTGGATTGAAGACCTCTCGAATGCGAGCTATATGATGGATAGATTTTGGTTTGAAGACCATGCTTGTAGACTTCATGGCTAAATAAAATTTGTTTAGTAATGCAAACAGAAGAGAATGTTTAGGTTTAAGAATCTTTGGAGAGTAGACATTGGTAGGATATCAAAAATTTGAACATCTATTGCTGTGCGGAGCGAAGGATGCGAACTGAGCATTTTATTTGATTCGGGGGTTGTTTCAGTGCTGCTTCCTTTTGCAGTTATAAAGGATGTCCTAGTCTGACTGTTCTGCTTTGATGATAGCCTTCCGTGGAAAAAGTTTAGTGTGGAAAGTTCTGTGTGAAGTCATGTCGTTTCAAAGATAGCTCCAAGCTCCATTGCTAAGCAGATGATAAGATTACAGATTAGTGTGCTTGGAGTGCCGCTTTCGGTTGCAGGGATCGCCGTGCGCTGGATGCCGGTATAGGGACTTCCGATGGGATTAATATCATATCCTTAGACTTCATTTTCAACGAGAATGCACGCAATTTCAGTATCTAACTAAACTGAGTTTTTTCTTTCTCAGATGAGTAATTACACCAATAACCAGGGCAAATCAACCCACCATTTCAAATTTAAGTAAATTGATGAGTCCAGATTATATGCTCATCTCATTTCACATGCATACAGACTACACGTGAAAGTAACCGTGAGCAGCAAACAATGTTGCCCATTATGTATATAGGACATGATCGAGTCAGTTGCAGCGGCTTTTAAGTTAGAAAGTTCAATGCATTCTACCAGAAATCACTGTACATTTTCTTTTAGCGTTTGGTTAGTGTGATAATAAGAAGAGAACAGAATCCATGAGAAACTTCACTGATTTTAACACAAGCAAAGTTTCCCAACGGAAATTTAAGGTCAAGATTCATATAAGGAACACAGGAACCATTAAAATTTAAAGCGAAGCATGACTACGACAAGTTGTTGTTGGGATTTTGGCATCCAAATCCCATAGAATTGAATAAAAAGTACGTGGATGAAAGTGTCCCACATAGGATAGAAGAGGTAATGGGAGGAGGTTTATTTTGAGGAGCCTTTCAAATGGATTTGGGCCCCAAGGAATACCCCACTTTTGTGGAAGAGAGAGGATCTACGCTGAGCTAAGTCAGTCCCCCCGCGTGCCCGCCGCTGCTGCCCGATCGGTTCAAGGTCCATTCTCTATTGATTTTTTATTTTCTCAGAATAGACACGTTGTTAGAAATTAATTAATTATTTTTTTTAACAAACAAACATGTCTATTCGTGAGGTTATGTTCAAGTGAACCTTCGCTACTGTTCACGAACTGAACGAGAAATGTCAACGAGTTTTCATTACTCGCAACTCTTCAATTTTCGCCATATACATATATCCGAACAATTTAGTTCGATAAGTGACGCTTCATGGCATTTTACATTCCCGCGAAAGACATTTTTCCCGATGACCACAAGACATTTTTCACTTCATCATTATCATTTTGTGCAATTATTCTGCGAAATTGCGTTCGAAGGAGTCCTCTGAATACGTACCACTTCGGAGGAACGAGATCTGTTCTATCTTGGGAGACGATTGTCCAATATCCTCGGATACTGATAGAAGAGCCAAATTCGTCTTAAGGACACGACATTCGTTGGGCTTGGATAAATATTTTGCTTATTTATTTGTACTGTTTTCAGGTTAGTTTTTTCGATATTTGATTTCAATTTCTGATATACGAACTTAGCCGACAACAATCTTAAGACGGATTTTGATTTGGTTCTGTTCGTATATTCTTATGTGTTGTTCATGCTGTCAAATATCTAGATTGCCGTTCCTTTAAGTCGAACTTTTGTATAGATTGTATGTTCCTTGTCATAGTTGTATAGGAATACGATTCTGTTCATACATTCTGTTCTTGTTACAATTTTTTTTTTCTTTTCAATTCTGTTCGTGAACAAATTTTTTGTTTCTGTTCATATTAAAATTTTCAATTCTGTTCGTGAACAAGTTTTTCGTTTCTGTTCATGTTAGAAATTTTCTATTCTATTCATGAACAAACGATTCTGTTCATAGTCATATATTTCCGATTTTATTCGTGAATATGTTCTGTTTTTATATTTCAGAAATGGCTTTGACTTCGACTCTGGTCAACCCTATTTCGAATCACGAAGAAAAGCCAGAAAAGTTCAATGGTACGGATTTCAAGAGATGGCAACAAAAGATGTTATTCTATCTCACGACCTTAAACTTGGCTAGATTCCTCAATAAGGATGGTCCTAAACTGGACGTTGGAGAGACAAATAAAGAAAATGTTGCTGCTGTGGATGCATGGAAGCATTCTGACTTCCTGTGTCGTAAATGTCCTCAACGGTCTAGACAATACTCTCTATAACGTCTATAGTCCGCTGAAAACGGCTAAGGAGTTATGGGATAGTATAGACAAGAAGTACAAAACCGAAGATGCCGGATTGAAGAAATTCATTGTCGGAAAATTTCTGGACTTCAAGATGGTAGATTCAAAGACAGTCTTAAGTCAGGTTCAAGAGCTTCAAGTGATTATGCATGATATTCATGCTGAAGGAGTAACTCTAAGTGAGACATTTCAAGTGGTTGCCTTCATTGAAAAACTGCCACAATCCTGGAGAGATTTCAAAAATTATTTCAAATACAAGAGAAAAGAGTTGTCACTTGAAGACTTGATTGTTCGGTTGAGGATTTAGGAAGACAATAGGCACTTTGAGAAGAAAGTTGGGAAGAACTTAGAGGTTTCAAAGGCCAATGTTGTTGAAGAAAGATCGAAACCCAACAAGAAGAGGAAAATGCCTAGCAAGTCTGGAGAGGGATTCACCCAAGGCCTGAAGAAGTTCGTTGCCAAGTGCTTCAACTGTGGCAAGTTTGGACATCGAGCCAAAGACTGCAGGGCCAAGAAAAGACAGAAACTCAGGCTAATGTGGTGGAAGAGATTTCCAATGGTGTTGATAGTATCAATATGACTGCTATGATATTCGAGTGTAATGTGGTGGGAAACCCCAAGGAGTGGTGGATTGATACTGAAGCAACTCGTCATATCTGTACAAACAGATCGATGTTCTCGTCCTACACAATTGTGGGAGGTGATGAAAAAATTTATATGGGAAATTCATCAATCTCTAAGGTTGAAGGTGTCGGAAAGATTGCTCTAAAGATGACATCTGAAAAGATTGTGATACTAAATAATGTTCTGCATGTGCCAGATATTCACAAAAATTTAGTGTCTGGATCTCTCCTTAGCAAGAATGGCTTCAAGTTGATTTTTGTATATGATAAGTTTGTACTATCTAAAAATGAGATGTATGTAGGAAAGGGTTATCTGAGTGACGGTTTGTTCAAGCTGAACGTAATGACTATTGTAACCAATGATGATTTGAATAAAGTTGCTTCTACTTATGTACTTGAGTCTTCTAATATTTGGCATGCTAAACTAGGACACGCTAACTATAAGTCAATAAAGAAATTAATGAATATGGGACTGTTGCCGAAGTTTGATTGTCCAAGTGAGAAATGCCGAGTGTGTGTTGAATCTAAATTTTCTAAGCCTCCTTTTCATTCTGTAGATAATAGAGTTACAGAACCTTTAGATTTAATACACACAGATATATGCGATATGAAATCATTACCGTCAAGAGATGGTAATAAGTATTTTATCACATTTATAGATGATTGTTCAAGGTATTGTTATGTTTATTTGCTTAGTAGCAATGATGAGGTTGTGAATGCATTTAGAACTTATAAATCTCAAGTTGAAACTCAGTTAAATAAGAAAATTAAAATGATAAGAAGTGACAGAGGAGGTGAATATGAATTTCCTTTTGAGGAAATTTGTACTGAGTTTGGTATCGTTCACCAAATAACTGCTCTTTATACACCACAATCAAATGGTGTGGTGGAAAGGAAAAATCGATCCCTAAAGGAAACAATGAATGCATTGTTGAACAGTTATGGTTTACCGCAGAATTTGTGGGGGGAAACTGTTTTAACAGCAAATTTTATTTTAAATAGAGTACCCCACAAAAGGACACAACAAATTCCTCATGAGAAATGGAAAGGTAGAATGCCTAACTTGAATTATCTCAAAGTGTGAGGATGTTTGGCTAAGGTTGCGGTTTTTAAGCCTAAAAAGGTTAAAATAGGACCAAAGACTGTTAACTGTGTTTTTATCGAATATGCTCAGAATAGTAATGCATATCGTTTTCTTGTTCACAAGTCAAAGATCCTAGATATACATGTTAATACGATTATTGAATCAAAGGACGCTTCGTTCTTTGAAAATATATTTCCGTATAACATAGTATATGAGCCAATTGATAATAATAAGAGGCCTCGAGATATTATATCTAGAAGTGATCCAATGGAGGATGAACCTAGACGTAGTAAAAGACAAAGAACTTCCATGTCTTTTGGATATGATTTCTTAACGTATCTGTTAGAGAATAAGCCTCGGACATTCAAAAAAGCTGTGACATCGCCAGAAGCCCATTTCTAGAAAGAAGCTATCAATAGTGAAGTTGAATCCGTCTTGTCAAACCATACATGGGAATTGGTTGACCTTTTTCCTGGTAATAAACCATTACAATGCAAGTGGATTTTCAAGAGAAAAATAAAAGCGGATGGTATTATTGATAAATATAAGGCTAGGCTTGTAGTAAAAGAATACAAGTAACGAGAAGGTTTGGATTATTTTGATACTTACTCACATGTTACTAGAATTACATCTATAAGGATGCTAATTGCCATAGCAGCGGTGTATAGGCTTGAAATCCATCAAATGGATGTTAAAACGACTTTCTTAAACGGAGATCTGGAAGAAGAAATATATTTGGAATAACCCGAAGGGTTTATTGTTCCAGGACAAGAGAAGAAAGTTTGTTGACTTATTAAGTCACTCCATGGTTTAAAACAAGCGCCAAAACAATGGCATGCTAAATTTGACCAAGTCATGTTGTCAAATGATTTTAAGATTAATGAGTGTGATAAATGTGTATATGTTGAGAACACTCATAATGGTTTTGCCATTTTGCGCTTATACGTAGACAACATGCTTATAATGGGCAGCGATAGTGAGATTGTTAAGGCAACCAAACGTATGCTCACAAGTAAATTTGATATGAAAGATATGGGGGTTGCAGATGTTATTTTAGAAGTTAAAATCCATAAGACATCTGGGGGATTAGCTCTATCACAATCCTATTATATTGAGACGATTCTTGGAAAGTGCAAGAATCTAGATATTATATTAGTAAAGACTCCAATAGATGTTAATTTATATCTTTCAAAGAATACTGGTGAAAGCAAAGCTCAAAATGAGTATGCTAATATACTAGGAAGTTTAATGTATGTCATGAACTGTACTAGGCCGGACATAGCTTGTGCTGTGAGCAAGTTAAGTCGATTTATAATTAGTCCAAATGAAAATCATTGGAAAGCTATGAAACGTTTATTGGGCTACTAAAAGCATACTCAAGATTATGCTTTGCATTACACAGAATATCCAGCGGTACTTGAAGGATACTGTGATGCAAATTGGATAACCGGCACTAAAGATACAAAATCGACAAGTGCATATGTATTCACACTTGGTGGGGTGGCAGTATCTTGGAAATCATCCAAACAAACTTGTATTGCTAGATCCATTATGAAATCAGAATTTATTGCTTTGGATAAAGCCGGTGAAGAAGCAAAGTGGCTTCAAAATTTCTTGGAAGATATTCCTAATTGGTCTAAACTAGTGTCCGCTGTTTGTATACATTGTGACAGTCAAGCGGCAATAAGAAAGGCAAGGAATGTCATGTATAACGGTAAGTCTCAATACATACGTCGAAGACATGACACAGTAAGACAACTTTTTTTTAATGGAATTATCACCATTGATTATGTGAAGTCAAAAAATAATGTTGCGGATCCATTAACTAAAGGCCTAACTAGAGAGATGGTTGCGAAAACATCAAGGGGAATGGGTTTAAGGCCTATAAACAAGTCTTCATAGCGGAAACCCTACTTAATTGATTGGAGATCCCAAGATCTAGGTTCAAAGGGACAACTAAGTTATGAAGACAGTGTAGAGTACTGTCAAATTGTTTACACATTTCCGGATGAAAACAATATTATATGTGAAGGTTAAGCAAAATCTTTTAATGATTCTGAATTGAGTATGTGATATACTATATGTTCAGAAATCACCTATGTGAGTGTGAAGTGAGGGCCGCTTCTGTGAGAATTGAAAAGGCCGAATTCTCTAAAACACTCATGAGACCAGGCAGTGTTTATGGCCAAAACGAACACAACAATGAGAACCAATTTTGTTCGAGAAACAGTTGTGTGATTTCTATTGTCTAGACTTACACCAAAGGTCGACTGTTCAAAGACATCAAGTCTACTGATTGACCGAGTAAGTTCGATAGGTTTCACTAAGAAAAGTTCAAAGTCTTAGACTACTTATCCTGATGCAACGTTTTCTCATGGAATAATCGCACTTTGCATCTCATGCATACACGAAGAGTCATGATATCGGTATTTTTCAGTCATGTGGGGGATTGTTGGGATTTTGGCATCCAAATTTCATAGAATTGAATGAAAAGTGTGTGGATGAAAGTGTTCCACATAGGATAGAAGAGGTGATGGGAGATGATTTATTTTGAGGAGCCTCTCAAATAGATTTGGGTCTCAAGGGATACTCCACTTTTGTGGAAGGGAGAGGACTTATGCTGAGCTAGGTTGGTCCCCCCGCGCGAGTGCCGCCGTTCGTCCGGCCGGTCGGTTCGGTTCCGAGTTCGGGTCCATTCTCTATCGATTTTTTATTTTCTCTGAACAGACACATTGCTAGAAATTAATTAATTATTTTTTTTAACAAACAAACATGTCTGTTCGTAAGATTCTGTTCAAGTGAACCTTCGCTACTGTTCACGAACCGAACGGGAAACGTCAACGAACTTTCATTACTCGCAACTCTTCAATTTTCGCGATATACATATATCCGAACAGTTTAGTTCGGTAAGTGACGCTTCATGGCATTTTACATTCCCGCGAGAGACATTTTTCCTGATGACCACGAGACATTTTTCACTTCATCATTATCATTTTGTGCGATTATTCTGCGAAATTGCGTTCGAAGGAGTCTTCTGAATACGTACCACTTTGGAGGAACGAGATCCGTTCTATCCTAGGAGATGATTGTCCAATATTATCGGGTATTGATTGAGGGGCCAAATTCGTCTTAAGGATACGGCGTTCGTTGGGCTCGGATCAACATTCTGTTTATTTATTTGTACTGCTTTTAGATTAGTTTTCCCGATATTTGATTTCAATTTTTGATATACGAACTTAGCCGACAACAGTCGTTAGTTCAATGCCGTCTCAAGCAGGCATACGAAGCATTTGACAGTTCCGACTAAAGCAGTGCTTCCGCTGGCACCTTCCAGAGATAACCCAGAAATTCCTCTGCGCGAGTCGGTCCATGTCGTGACTGCATGGAGCTGAGAATCCTACCAACAATCTGATCAAGAGTGTGCAGCTTGCTTACTAAAATCCTAGACCCAAATTCACCGATTATCAACAAGTCCAAAAAAGCACCTCTTTATTGATAACCAGAAAGGAATTCATCCAATAACCTTACGAGCATACCTTCCATAAGCAATGTCTCCAATAAAAGTGTCCAACGCCTTGCGTGATCCGAGTGTCGATTGCCCATCCTGGAAGTTCACTTCTAATACGTCCGACAATTAGCTTCAAACCACGGAGAAACCGGAAAAACAAAGGAAGAGAAACAGGAAAACAAGTGATAGAACAGAAACGTGAGAAAAGACAATACCAGGAACAGATTAGCTTGAGAAAGTCCATGTTTCTTCAAGTCCGGCAACCATGTGCGAGCTTTGGTGTCGCCCGCCAACTGAAGAAAAACTAGATTGCAAGAGCGAGTCAAATAATAAGCATTCCTTCGATAAAAAGTACATGTCTAGTTACTCTTAGCCAAGGGACTAAATTGATTAGAAAAGAAGAAGAGGAGGAGAATAAGAACACAAAGCTCCATGTCACAACGCCCGTCACTAGCAGCAGCCAGACGAACAGTAAAGGCAATGCCATGGCATTCACCGAAGAGATAACTGAATGTGCTAACCTGGAGTCCTTGAAGTGCAAAAGTTCTCTATCCAGACATCTTATTCTGGCCAGGCATGTTAAAGGTCTCGCATGTTAACAAAGTAAAGTTTCCACTGATTAATCAATACATAAGACATACTGGCAAGACATCTTAAACATAATTCTGACAGCCATTTCCATCGAAACCCTAAAACTTAAACTTCCTTAGCTTAGCATACCCAGCAAAGGGCTATACTAACAAAAACCTAAAACTGTTATATCATTGTCACGATTACTCTAAAATTAAAAATTTGGTATCGTAAAAAATCTCAAATCGATATGCTTATGTCACATTTACTCCAAATTGGCACACCCATATCTTTAGACTTTTAATTAGTCCATGTTAATCATTGAATTAATCCTATATATATAATCTAAAATTAAACTTTCAATTTATTTAATTTAGTCTCTTAACTGGATATGATAAGGTCTGATCATTTTATCGGTAATATTCACGAGTATTCATTTAGTGTAGCATCGGGTTTATATGCCTGCTATTTTACTTTCCTAATCTACAGACTTCCTTAATTCAATTATAAAAACACACAATATAAAAGTTTGAAAAGTTTATCATTCTAAAAAATTACGAACAATATTTATATTAATAAAAGTATGAGTATCTATGGGTAAAGTACTATTGTTTTTAGATATCCTTATAAAAACGAGAAAATTGTCAAAAAAGTCTTAAACCTATTATACGGTTATCAATTTTGTACCAAATATTTTCAATTTGGTCAATTTAATCTTAAAACTATTAATGATTTTCTAATATAGTTAATTCGGTCAATTTTGAAATGATGGAAGTTAAGTTGAAACAAAGGATATGTTTAAGCTAATCATTTGACCTTTTAACCAATCTCCTTCCAAAATTTCATCATTACGAACACCGTATAAAAATGTGGCTAATACGGATATTACAAAACAAATTCGATGCGCGCTGTTTTATATAACAAGGCTCTGCAGGCTACGCGACAATAGAATAGGCAGTTTGACAAGGTGAACAATGTTGAGGATTTGACATTGAGAGAGGGATATGAGTAGTTATTGAAAAGGATGACACGAAATATGAGATTCGCACTCGTTTGTGCATTGTTCTGCACCGTCGTGGGACTCAATTGTGCACTTGGGTGTGCACGCGATGCACTTGAGATCATTTAATTCAAAACGAGAAATATAGAATTTCTGCATATATATATTTTGTAATGAAGAGTACACAAGCAATGAATTTTATTAGATATTATCCAAGATAACATATCAATCAAGGATATGCACAATCAAATAGAGATATATGCGTAATGATCAAAAGAGATATTATAACTGTGACATTCCGAATTTTGATCCATTTTTGGGATTTATAAAGGGTGTATTTTGTCAGTGTGCTTATAGTAAAATTTCGCCCGGAATTAATCATTCTTGGGTTATTTTTAAATTAGAGATTTTGCTAGAATCACACTCGATCAAATTTGGCCATTATTTAGAGCCCGAACTTTGGTGTCGAATTTCTCAGAGTTTCGTTACGAATTTAATTGGACGGTCTCGATATTATTGTGGCCAGCGTCGATATTGCCTGGAATTGGTGAAAAGTGAAATTTGGACTAAGTGCGGATTTGAACTAATAGACTTCCCTCGTAGTGTGTTTTAGTTAGTGTTTTTGTCATTTTCCTAATTTATAAATTAGGGTTTTTCGTGAACTGTTGGATCGATTTCGGATTTAAACATGGGCCGTCGAATCGCATTTAATTTCTTTGACTTTTCTTTCTCTCTCTCTCTCTCCTCGGTTGCGTCTCCCCTGTGCGCGCGTCCTCTCCCCCATCCCCCATGCAGACTCTCTCTCTCTCTCTCTCTCTCTCTCTCTCCTCCTTTTCTTTTTCTTTTTCTTCTCTTTCTTCTTTTCTTCTTCTCCCTTCCCTCACCGCTGCTCCTGCTCTCGTCTGTTGACCGTTGCTCGCCAACACCCGACCGTCACCGGTCGCCCCACCACTAAGCGGCGCTGTTTGTCTCGCCGTTCACCCTTGGGCTGATTGCCCTTCTCCCCCTTTCCCTTCCGGTGCGCGCCTCTTGCTTGCCGCCCGGAGACCACCGTTGTTGTTGCACACAACTCACCCATGACAGTCGCCGGCTCAACCAGCCACCGCCCCCCACTTGCTCACTGCTACCACCCCAGCTCCTCGGCTGCCCATCACTGTCGCCAGCCGCTCTCCTGCTCGCCTGTCCGAGCCCGTCGCCGCCGCCGTCCGGCCGCTAGCCCCAGCTCGCCAGTCAAGCTCGCCCGGCCGTTGCCCAGGCCGTGGCCAGCTTGCCTAGCTACTGCCTTGGGCCTTGGTCGAACCGTCCCGGCCGTGCCTAAAGCTGCCCAGTCGTCACCCGCTCGCCTGCTCGCTAACCCGGCCGAGTGCTAGCTGCTCATTGGCCGTGTCACTCGTCGCGCCCAGCCACTCGCTCGTGGCCCAGTCACTCGCCCAGCTGCCCAGTCGCTCGCCTAGCTGCTCGACCGCTCGCTCAGCTGCCTGCTCACTCGCCTGGCTATGGCAGAGGGTCATGCCAAGAGTTGTGCCGAGCGCCCTGGCCGTGGCCGAGCGCCCCAGCCGTGGCTGAGCGTAGTGCTGAGGCCTTGCCCGTTGGTCGGCTATTGTGCCCTCACCCGTGCCGAGTTGCCGTTGCCCTGACCAGCCCATTTTGGCCCATTGCCGGTTTTCCCTAGGCCAAATCTAGGTAAGTGACTCCTTAAGCCCTACTTAGTATTTTGAGTATTATACAAACTTGTTTAGAGTTTGTTTAGTGCCGGTTTGCTAGATAAGTTAGGGGCCGGTTTGAGGATTGTTTGTGGCTAGGTTTTAGACTAAATTGTGATGATGTTTGAGGTAATTTGGTGGCTGTTCATGGTTGATTTATTGTGAAGTTTGTGAGTGAATCTCGGTACTCGATGGTGGCCAAATTCGTGTTCGGTTGTGGGGCGGTTATGTCCGGCTTGAATGCTGGAATCGTGGGCTATTGTAGTGAGTTCATGATTTGGAATTGGGCATTTGAAATGTGTTAGAATGATAGTTGTGCAATGTGGCGAACTTGTGATGCCTTAAGGAACGAATTTGATACTCGCATGGATTGATTGGAATGAGTGGTGATTGAGTGTATTATGACGTGGTTTGATTATGTGAATGACTTGGGAATTGATTGAATTAAGTGGCGTGTGTGTTTGCTTGACCAAGCCTGGATCGATCGGAGAGCTGCCAACCTGTGGGGTGTTGACCCTGATTGCGAGAAAAGACCTGTAGGGTATTGACCTGGGTCATGAGAAGGGTCCTAAGGTGTGTTGGCGGGGGACAAAGCTCGAATTGATCAGAGGGTTGACCTGAGTCGTGTTTACGCGGGTTGTGAGAAAGTGAGAAATGACTTGTGAAGTGTTGACTCGGGTCATGAGAAAGGTCATGGAGCGTGTTAACGTGGGACAAAGCTCGAATTGATCGGAAGGCTGCCAGTTTGGAGCGTGTTGACGCGGGTGGCAAGAAAAGACCTGTGGGGTGTTGACCTGGGTCGTAAGAAAGTTGGATGGATGCGCACGTGTAATGTATTTGATTGAATTTGGTGAACGTACGTGTGTATGGTGCTCGAGTAATTGTGATATGTACATGAGATGTTATTGCATTAATGATGTGACTAATATGCAGAGTTGGCGTGTGATTTGACGCAAGGTAAGTATGTCTTTGTGAATTCTAGTTCGTCAATTATTAAATTGCATGTGGAGACTCGTCTGGTTAAGTATTAGCCTATGTGAGGTTTATGTTGTTTACTTATTGAGATTTATCTCATCTCCCATTGTTAAACATTTCAGGTTTGAAGTGACGGATAGTCGTTATGTGCGGTTCAGAGACCGGGAGTGACCTTAGGAATTTGATGCTTTATTTTATCTTTGGATGCCCCCCTTTTGTATAGTGAAGTGGGCTACCCAACCACCGCTCCCTTTTGATGTTGTGTATCCAAGCTTACGTTATACGTTTATTGATTCGTACAAGTGCTATCCCTTTGTTATTGTTCACTATCTGAGTTGATTATATTTCGCCTCCGCTTGCGTATGTCTTCGTGTGTGTCGTTTGGGTCGGCAACGCGTCCTGAGATGTTGCGTTCAATACGACTGTCAAAGCAGTATCGCGAGTCCGTTGAAATTCGGGGTGTGACAATAACTATCTCTCATAGAGAAAAATATCTTAAAAGAAACATATTTTAACATGCATTATTCGGTGGAGAGATCTTCGGCCGCTATGGCTACACACATTTTGGCCATGTCTTTGGACCGTTTTATGGCTCCTGCGTCTCTTGCTTCTTTTTGCCTCTCTCGATGTTTTGGCGCAGAGGACTAATTTGATGAGGTGGAGTGCCAGATGAACCCGTTTCCGGCCTCTTATATAACAAAAGGCAGACCGTGTGCATGTCTTCGGGTCAATCAAAGGGACCGCGGGGATTGGTTTCGAGCAAAAAGCAAATCGAATGATGACTGACAACGTTTGCCTTGTCAATCATTTGAAGAGGAACCCTTGTTCTCTTGACGAGTTCTACTGTCGCCAGAACCTATGAAACTTTCCATTGGCTGAAAAGTAAAATGAGGTTATCGCGCGAATTTTATCTATTATCCACAAAAGCAACGTCATTTTAATTCATAATCAATGAGAAATATATGCAATTTATGAACATTATTGGTAGTTTCTTTTTTTTGGTCAGCAACATTATTGGTAGTTTAAAGTTCAAAAAATGATAAAATTCCGTACCAATTGATTTATTAATTAGCTAATATGTTAAGTTGAAACTAGGCGGATAAACCAAAGAAAATGAAAAATTTCCTTGCTCGAATCCCTTACGAACGGTGTCGCAATCTTATTCTTTTTTTTTTTTTGGTCCAATCTCGCAACCTTATTCGAAAGGATAATTTTACGTCAAGTTCATTCCCTTCTTGGATCACGCCCCATCAACTTGATTTGTACTAGTTTTGTCCAGATCCGAATAATTTCACGTTTAAATTTTATGTTTCTTTAATTATGAGCAGGTTAGGACAAAAAAAAATTTATGCCTGATGATAGGCCTGGCCTGTCGCCAATTAATCGGGAAAATTACCAAAAAAATCATAAACCTATTGAACTTTTCTGAATTCAGTGTAAACATTTTTATTTATGCCAATTGAAAACTAAATATTTCACGTTTTGCCAATTGACTTCATTAGGCTAATTTTGATCGAAAATCGCTAACATGGACGATAGCCGTCTTACATGGCACGACCTACATTGAAGTAGATAACTTTTAATAATATTTAATTTAATTTTCCTTTTCCTTTTTTTCTTTTCTTTCTTTTTTTTTTTACAACTTTGGCCGGCAAGGGCTAGGATGCTCTTGCCCAGATTTGCGCGAGGCCATTGTGGCCGCGAGCGAGCTAGCCTCGCCTAGATCTAAGCAAGGCAACCTCGGACCTTGCTGACCGCCGGCAAGGGCCGCGACCGTCCCCGCTGTCGGCAAGGGCTTTGAGTCCCTTGCCAAATCTAGGCGAGGGCTTCATAGCCCTCACCTAGTGGATGGCAAGGGTCCGACGACCCTCGCTGGCCACATTAAAAAAAGAAGGAAAAGAGAAAAAAAGGAAAAAGAGGAAAAAAATTAATAAAAAATTCAAAACATATTAAAATGATATTAAAAATTATCCACGTCAGCTCTGACCGTGTCACGTAGGACAGTTAGTATCCACATCAATGATTTCTAGCCAAAATTGATCGAATGGTTGAAAATGTTTAGGATTCAATTAGCACAATTAAAATGTTTAGAACTAAATTGGCAAAAGTACAATAAGTTTAAGACTTTTTGAACAATTTTCCCCTAATTGATCTAGTCTAAAGTCAGTCGACGATGAAAAATGCATGAATTTCAATTAAATAATAATGGATGTATATTAGTTCAATTTACAAAGTCGACATGCTGAATAATATGACAGATTTTTATTGGGCAACGAATCTAACTCATTATATGACAGATTTTTGAGCATAAAATCGATATAGGAATCACTACAAAAAAACATGTAATTTGCGACGAACTTTTTCCGTCGCAAATTTGCGGTGGATTTTGCGACGAATTTCTAATTCCGTCGCACATTAGCAACGGAAAAAAACCGTCGCTAATTTTGCGACGAATCGGTCGTTCGTCGCAAATTTGCAACGGAATTATTTTACGTCGCAAAGTTTGCGACGAAAATAAATAACCGTCGCAAAATCCGTCGGAAATTTACCACGGAAAAAAGTTCGTCGCAAATTTGCGATGGTTATATATTTCCATCGCAAATTTGCGACAGATGACCGATTCGTCGCAAATTTGCGACGGAATTATTTTACGTCGCAAATTTTGCGACGGAAATAAATAACCGTCGCAAAATCCGTCGGAAATTTGCGACGGAAAAAATTTCGTCGCAAATTTGCGACGAATTTGAACGACGGAAAGTAAATCCGTCGCAAATTTGCGACGAAATCGAACGTCCGTCGCAAATTTATAGTTTATTAGCCCGTGATATTCCAACCCTATATGTCTTTCGCACTTTCTCTCACTTTTCGCCCTCCTTCGTATTTCTGACATCGGCTAAATCCGCGCACGCATGTATTAATCTCGGTGAAGTTTTTGTATCGGTAAGTATTATAGCTAGCTTTGTGACTATTAGTCGTTGGATTGTAATTTCTTTTTTATATATATATTTATGTTTGTTTTTTTTTTCGTATTTGCATTACCGGTTTAACGACCGGCGACACCTCGCCGGCCTTTGTATGAGTCTGAACGGCCACACTGTTTTACGACGAATATATGAAAATTCCGTCGCAAATTTGTGACGGATCACTTGATCCGTCGTAAATTTGCGACAGAAAGGGGGGTCCGTCGCGAAATTTGCGACGGATCACTATTCCGTCACAAATTTGCGACGGTTACACTCCGTTTCCATCGCACATTAAAAATTATTAAAAAATAATTCGCGATTGATAATTTTTTTTTGGGTATGTGTCTAATTGAAGGTCTCGCAATTCAAGTGGACACTGCAATTCTCATCAAATTAACCACTTTGTCCTACTAATATTTCAGTCAAATATTTGGGTAAGTGTTCTTTACATAGTAATTTTGTCTATTTTTGCATTTTCGTATTAATTGTTGCGTGAATAAAAAAAATTATAATTTCCAAAATTTTATGGTTTTAATTAAGAACAACAGATATGATATTTTAAATATTTTTCCTGAATTTTTTATTTTAATACAGACACAATGTAAAGAGAAAAAGCTTGGATGTATAATAAGAACTTACCTGGACGTCAAGGATTGACAGATGAGTTTCGTACTGGGTTGGAACAATTTTTAGACTTTGCTAGTAGTAAATATGAGTTCATGGATGGAAATAAGTTAAGGTGTCCGTGTAAAAAGTGCGGTAATGATAAATTTCTTGTGTGTGATCGAGTTAGAGAACACCTTACTAGATTTGGATTTTGTCTAAACTATTATAATTGGACTTCCCATTGTGAACTATTTATATCTGATAAAGGATATGAAAGAAGTGACCAATTTTCAATTAGGGAAGATTGTGGTTATTATGAGCAATTGAACTTATACGAGAGGATGGTCATTGATGCAGCTAGTAATAATTTTGTCACGGAATCAAATCAGGCAAGTATTAGTTTTACTCCAACACGTGAACAAGTGGGTACTAGTCATGTTTCACAATTGGAAGATATAGGAGTAACGGGTTTTGCTGATAATTTCTATAATGAAACTTTTCAATCTAATCAGTTCTGGGATGTGTTGAAAGCAACAGATGAATCTTTATGGGCAGGTTGTGAGGACCATACTAAGTTATCGGTGACAGCTCGACTATTAAATATCAAGGCAGAACATAATGTGTCTACGGATTGTTTAAACTCTTTTGTTGAAGTAATGCGGGAATCATTGCCTTGTGATAACATCATGCCAAGTGATTTTTATGATATGAAAAAGCTAGTGGATAACTTAGGTCTTCCAGTTATAAGGATTGATGTATATAGTAGGGGTTGTATGATATATTGGAGAGATGATAAAAATGCAGAATCTTGCAAATTCTGTAGCCAACCTAGGTACAAGATTAACAGGAAGCCGGGTCGTAATCAGAAGCGTAAACCATGCAAGCAAATGTTTTATCTGCCCTTAATCCCCAAATTGCAAAGGCTTTATGCATCTAAAGCCACAGCTGAACACATGATTTGGCATGCAAATCATGAAATAAAAGAGGGTCTAATGTGTCATCCTTCAGATGCGGAGGCACGGCAACATTTTGATAGAACATACCCTGAGTTTGCGATGGAGCCTCGGAACATCAGGGTAGGTCTCTGTGCCAATGGATTTGCTCCATTTGGGAAAACAGGAAGAAGTTATTCATGCTAGCCAGTTATCTTAACGCCGTATAATCTTCCACCTGGTATGTGCATGAAAACACCTTATATGTTTCTGACATTGATCGTGACAAGGCCGCAAAATCCGAAAAAGTTGATAGATGTTTATATGCAACCATTGATTGAGGAGTTACAACGGCTATGGGTTGAAAGTGTCTTTACGTATGACGTTTCTACCGATTAAACATTTGTAATGAAGGTTGCCCTTCTTTGGACGATAAATGACTTCTCAGCTTACGGAATATTATCTGGATGGAGTACAGCTGGGATCTTAGGATGTCCGATATGTTTGGAGAGGTCCAAGTCATTTAAATTAAAACATGGAAAGAAGCCCACCTATTTTGACTGTCATAGACAATTTTTATCGGCAAGTCATCCTTTCAGAAGGAATAAGAAATAGTTCATCAAGAATAGGACTGAAAGAACGCGCCCACCATTGAGGTTGACTGGCGATCAAATTTGGGAGCATGTGCAGAACTTTCCAACTGTTGTTGAGAACCCGCACAGCACGACTTTTGGGTACAGAAGTACACATAAGTGGACAAAACGCAGTACATTTTGGGATCTACCATATTAGAAGGCCTATCTTATTCATCATAATCTTGATGTCATGCACATAGAAAAGAATGTTTTCGACAATGTCATAAATACTGTGATGGATGTCGCCGGAAAAACAAAAGACAACTTGAACGCAAGAAAAGATATGAGAGATATTTGCGATCGGCCAATACTAGCTGTGGATGCAAGCAGCAGGGGACCAAAATCGAAAGCAATTTATACATTGGATAAGGAGCAAAGGCGAGTTGTTTGTCAATGGTTGAAATCTATACGGTTTCCTGATGGATATGCTTCAAACCTCGGGAAATGTGTTGATTTGAATGAATACAAGTTCACAGGTTTGAAGGGTCATGATTGTCACATCATGATGGAAAGACTAATTTCAATAGCATTGAAGGAAGTTCTACCGAACTTTGTATGGCGCGCTATTACAGAGTTAAGCAATTTCTTCCATCATATTTGCTCGACAGTGTTAAAAGCCTTGCACATGGAAAAACTAGAGAGAGATATTCCAATTATTCTTTGCAACTTAAAAAGGATATTTCCTCCAGCGTTTTTTGATTCGATGGAGCATCTCTTAGTTCACTTGCCTTATGAGGCCAAAGTTGCAGGTCCCGTCCAATTCCGATGGATGTATCCATTTGAGAGGTAATGTTTTTTTTTAAAATACAGTTCAAATTAGTTTATCATATAATATGTTCCGATAAGCTTCTTTCTATTTCAATTAGATTCTTATATCATTTGAAGAAAAAAGTGAAGAATAAGGCACGTGTTGAAGCTTCAATTTGTAATGCATATATTGTGGAAGAAGTGACAACATTTGCATCATACTATTTTGAGTCGCACGTTCAGTGCAAGAGGCGGAGAGCAGGCAGAAATGATGAGGGCCCCATTTGATCCAAATTGTACAGCATTCTCTATTTTCAATTATCTGGGTCGACCAAGCGGCGCATGTCAGTTTCGTTACTTATCAGGCGAAGAATTTCATGCAGCCCATACTTATATTTTACTGAACTGCCCAGAAGTCGAGCCATACTTCAAGTAAGTGTAAATTTGCAAATATATGTTTTGTGTGTCAAATATTTGCTAATATTTATATGGTTTTTAATATTAGGATTTTCCAAAATGAAATGTTTGCACTACAACCAAATGAGTTTGACCGTTTGTGCGATGAACAATTTGCAGCATGGTTCAAGACATATGTAAGTTGCCTATGGATCAAAATCAAGTTATTAAAATTATATACATCATTTAGTAAAATATTTATGGTAGGCTTTGCATGTGCAACTTTAGGTTTACAATGATTATGATGAAATTGGAGGGCAAGGATTACTATATCATCTGTCATGGGGTCCACAGTTAAAAGTTCGAAGTTGGCCAGCATATTTCATAAATTGATATAATTTTCATACTCAAGAATATGGAATGGGCAAATCCACAATGAATAGTGGTGTGTCTGTTCGGTCATCCAATAGTGGCAATTCAGAAGATGATTTTTATGGCTTGTTGGATGAAATCATAGAGATTGAATACCCTGGACCATTAATGATGTGGGTTGTGTTATTTAAGTGCACGTGGTTCGATCCCGTCAAAGGAATGAAGGTGCACACGAAGTTCAATTTGGTTGAAATCAATCACAAGAAAAAGGTATATGAAGTATGAACCATTTGTCTTTGCACAACAAGCAATTTAAGTATGTTATGCATCATATCCTAGTTTGAAACGTGACAAAGCTGATTGGTGGGCTGTATGTAAAATCAAAGCACGGAGGAAAATCGAGGAACATTGGAAGGATATAGCTTACCAACAAGAGGAAGTGTGTAACACGGTTGAAATTGAGGAATATAACATACTAACTTTACGAGATCCGTGTGAAGCTTTGATAGATGTGGATCCAACTGAAATTTGCGAATTAAATGTACAAGAATGTTCAGAATCTGATTTTCAGACAGATGACGAAGACGAAGACGAAGACGAAGATGAAGAAGATGATTAAAATTTTTGTCACAAAACACTACAGATGTGTAATTATTAATGCTACAAGTGCTATTTTGGTTGTTATCATTATTGTTCTTGTTATTATTGTTATTGTGCTTTTTTTATTATTGTTATTGTCGATTATTCTGTTTATGTTAATTGATCGTTCGAAATTTTGTCCCCAAATGCCGACAAGTCAAATATTATTAACGTGTCATAACAATTTCGATATTCTAATTTCCATTGCAAAATTTGAGATGCAAAATTTTACCGTTCGAAATTTGCGACGGAATATATATGTCCGTCGCAATATGGTCGAACAATATAATTTCCGTCGGAAATTTGCGACGGAAATTATATTGTCCGTCGCAAATATCGACGGATAGTTAGGATCTTTTGCAAATTTTTTGTCGAAATTTTTTTCCGTCGGAAACTATTTGTTGGTCCAAATTTTGCGACGGACAAGTTGAGTTCATCGCAAATTTTGCGAGTGAAATTTTATCGCTCGAAATTTGTGACGAACGCACAATTTCTGTTGCAAATTTGCGACGGAAAACGAACGTGCTCGTCGCAAATTTGCGACGGACACACAATTTACGTCGCAAATTTGCGACAGACACACACCGTCCGTCGCAAATTTGACGTTGAAATTTTTTCCCGTCGAAAATTTTTTGTCGGTCCAAATTTTGCGACGGACAAGTTGAGTTTGTCGCAAATTTTGCGAGAAAATTTTACCTTTCAAAATTTGCGACGAACGCACAATTTCCGTTGCAAATTTGCGACGGATGAGTGCCGTTCGTCGCAAATTTTTTTGTTGAAATTTTTTTTCTCATTCCAAATTTTGCGATGGACAAGTTGAGTCCGTCGGAAATTTTGCGAGCGAAATTTTACCGTTCGAAATTTGCAACGAACGCACAATTTCCGTCGCAAATTTGCGACAGACGAACCGTTCGTTGCAAATTTGCGACGGACACACAATTTCCGTTGCAAATTTGCGACGGACAGTGTGTGTCTGTCGTAAATTTGCGACGGACACACATCGTCCGTCGCAAATTTGACATCGAAATTTTTTCCCCTCGAAAGTTTTTTGTCGGTCCAAATTTTGCGACGGACAAGTTGAGTTCGTCGCAAATTTTGCGAGCGAAATTTGACCGTTCGAAATTTGCGACGAACGAGCAATTTCCGTCGGAAATTTACGACGGAAACCGGACGCGGTCATCTCAAATTTGCTACGGATGAGTGCCGTCCATCGCAAACTGCGACGGACAAGTGCCGTCTGTCGGCGTCCGTCGCAAAGTTGCGACAAACGAGTGCCGTCCGTCGCAAATTTGCGGCGGAAGAGTGCCGTCCGTCGCAAATTTGCGAATAATTTCACCTCATTTTCAGCTCCGTTCTCTCACACTGCCGCTCGCCGTCGTTGCCATCGCAGCCGTCGCGCCGTCGCCGCCTAGCACGCCGGCCGTTCGCCGCCGGTCGCCCCCGTAGGCCGGCCCGCCCGTTGCCGGTCGCCCCGCAGTCGCCCCACAGCCCCTCGCCCGCCCTATAGCACCCCCGGCCCCCGGCCGCCCCGTAGCCCCCCCGGCTCGTCGCCCGCCCCCCCCGCCGGTCGCCCCCTCGCCGACCCAACCGTCGTCGTCGCCTCCTTCCCTCCCCCGCCCGACGCCGGTCGCCCGGCAGCCCCCTCCGCCCGTCGCCCGCCCCCCTGCCGGTCGCCTGGCCCCCCTGTCCGCCTCGCTGCCGTCACCCTCGCCTCGCCGCCCTCGCCCTCGCCTTCGCCGGCGAGCGTGGTCGCCCTCGCCGCCCCCACCCTCGTCGCCGCCAACCAGCAGCCGCCGCCGCCGCTGACCCCAGCAGACGGCCGATCGTCCCGCCGTCATCCCGCCGCCGGCCAGCCGCCCATCGATATTGCCGTCCCACCGCCGGCCAGCCGCCCGCCTCCCACTCGCCGACCAACCGCACGCCTCCCACTCAGGGGCCGACACCGTTGCCCTTGCCCGGCGCCGTCGCCGTCGCCGCCGCCCGATGCCATCGCAGCCGATCAACACCATCGCGGCCGAGCTCCCCTGTCGTTCGCCTGGTTGTAGCCAAGCACCTGACCGACTTGTCACCATTTGGGTCCACGCCCGCACCGGGACCGCTACTGTTCGATTGATCGGTTTTTATTATCCTTGAACCAAGTAAGCAACTCCCTAAACCCTAGTTAATGTAATTAGGTAATTAATCATATTTGTTTAGGGATTATTTATGATCACTTTTCGTTGGCTAGGTTACGGGTCGATTTTAGGATTGCATGTGGATTTGATTGATAGTCGACTGATTAATTTGTTTATTATGTGGATGATTAAGTGTTGAATGACGATAGAGTGATTGATTAAGCGTTTTCACGAAAAATGCTTCAAAATTGAACAATTCTATAAAAAATCATTAAAAAATTTTAAAATATTATAACAACGATATATGTTGGAAACAAATATGAAATTTGACTGTAAAAGTTTTTTAAAATTTTTAACAAATTCAAATTTCATAATATCGGAAAAAGCCAAAAATTAATAGTGACCACCAATTTTGAGTAAAATTTAGAATTCTTAACGTTCCGGGAAAAAAATTATTTAAAAATTAAAAATTTTTATAACTTTATAATATGGCTTAAAATAATTGTGTTCACCCATTGGGATGGAAAATTTTTTTATTTGGGTGAAAAAAATTTTAAAAAATATAAAATATCTAAACTGCACAGAATTGCCTAAAAAACATGTGGCCATCAGCTTGCATTGAAATTTAAATTTTTTTAGAAGGTCGAAAAAAAATTAGAATTTAAAAAATTTCAAAACTTCACGGAATGACTTATAATACCTGTGGCCACTCAGTTGTAGTTATATTTAATTTTTTTAACGTGCCCCTAAAATTATTAAAATAAATAATGAGAAAAATTTTGAAAATTTTACCTAATAGCTTAGACTACCTGTGGCCACCCAATTTTAGTTTGTACCAATTTTTTTATTCCACAGAAAAAATTTTATATTAAAAAATAATAATTTAAAAATTCTTAAAATTTTTAAATTTCAGAACTTTACAGAATGTGTTAGAATATCGGTGGCCACCAACTTTTAGTGGAATTTTTTTTTAGATCCCAAGTAAAATTAAACAATAATAACAATTTTTTTCTTACAAAACTTTACAGACAGACTTGGAATACCTGTGGCCACCCACTTCCAGTGAAATTTAAATATTTTGTACATGGTGAAAAAATTTTCAATCAAAATTAATGCGATTCATATAGTGATGTTTGATACTTGTGGCCATTCATATCGTGCAAATATATTGATGTTTCATATCAAAATGAATGCGATTTATTGTATATTCGTTCATAGGAAATTGCACATCATAAACACTGGATAGTAGGTCATTTCAAGGAAACATTTTCTCAGTCTTTCCATCAAAATAGTAAGTTTCGTCATTTACATCACTATATGTCAGTAATACGTGTCAATAGTTCTTTACATATTCGGATAACCTTCCTACTTGTCAGTATAAACGTAGAGGTCACATGCCTAGAAGACAAGCCTCTTCCTCGTCCTCATCCCCGTCCCTTTCCTCTTCCCCTGTCCTGTCATCTAATCCTTAACCACAATATGGTCCATCACAATATGGACATGTTGGCCCTTCGTTCAACACTAAACAACATGTTACAGGACTTGGCCACATGCGAACTGAATGTTCTCCAGTTCAATCTCCTTTAGCTTCCTCTCCTTCCGTTTCACCCCATTATTCGGCGGAACAATCGAATATTGACGTAAACAAAGATCAAGAAGATAACCGATTCTTCATACGTTTGTTTGGAGATTCGTAAGTACTTCATTTTTATTTTAGTATATGTAATTTTTACGGCTTTAGATATTGATGTCAACTGAATTGTCGATATTGCACAATATCCGTATGATTGCAGATTCACGGATGCTATGTCTGTTGTGAGGGAATTGAACAAAATAGTAAGAAACTTTTGGATGGGAGAGTATATTACTTACAGAAATGTTCCACAATAAGTGAAACAAATGTGGTGGAATGAATTCAAGGTAAGTTTTACATATTTTATTTTCTCACCAATTAAGTTTGGTGTAGTATATTGATGGTCAAGAATGATATAAAGGGACCGGAACAACTCTATAGTTTTCGATGCCTAAAGGACCAGATATTTTCCCCGACATGAACTTTACAAAATCTGTCTATATTTGTCTGGTGCATGGTTATGGATAGGTGATCATCATAATAACTTTCAATATGTGTTTTTAATCATTGCAGCGGAAGTACAAGTGGGAGGAAGCAGAAGACAATGAAGTCAGAAGAATTTTCGATAAGAAAATCGGCGATTTTATGCGAAATGTCATGAATAGAGCGAAGATCAAGCAAGTGAAGCCGTCTTTCTTTATAGCTGACAATTGGGCGGCAATTAACAGATTTTGGGCATCTGAACAGAGTCGGCAACTCTGTGAGCAGAATAAGAAGAATCGATCTTCTAGTTCTAGTGAGGGGTCAGCCACATATGCTGGGGGCTCTATCAACATTGCGGAGCATCACAAACGACTGGTAAGGCTGTTAAATGAGTTATTAGTTAATTTAATTCAATTACTCATGTTTATATTTTGTAGGCACAAGAATTGGGGACGGAACCGACATTTGCAGCTACATTTGAACGCACATTTCAAAAGAAAGATAAGACATGGACTGGCGATCGAGTAAAAGCTGTTAAGGTATGTAAGGTTATCCTTTGGCTTATATGTAAACTATAATGAAAACCGTGAATGCTTTCAATATTTATGGTAGTGATTTTATTTTCATCTACATTGTTAATGTATGAAAAATATAATGAACTTGTAATGAGCAGTGCTAGTGGTAGTGATGATTGTCATGAGTTCGGGCCATCAGTTGACAATATGGTATTATGGATGGAGGCAATGGGTGGGGTGAAAAAAGGGAAAATATTTGGGATGGGATTGTTGTCAAGGATGTACATGCCGAATAGTTCTGCAAGTTCATCATCCACTACGACTGGTCGAAGGAGGTCACGACAAGACGAGCAATTGACCCAAGAAGTGCATCGTCCGAATAATTTACTTGTTCAGAAGGACGAACAAATAAATAACTTGGAGCAACAAATGAGACTCGTTATGCAACACCTTAACCTCAACCGATATGACGATCCTCCTGTACCTCCAGCCAATCCAATAGATCATGAGCACAATGATGACCAACACATTAATGCTGAGAATGCTGATGATGGTGATGATGCTGATGATGATTTTCTCCATATTTTCTAGTTAAAATTCTCAATAGCGGGGGTAAGTTTGCTTCATAATCTTGGTTTTTCATAATTTCACTCATATTCATATATAAGAACATTTATGTTTGTCCTGAAACGTATTTTTGTTAACTCTCTTGTTATTTTATACCTAGTTCCACATCCATGTATAAACGTTTCTTTTATAATCTGGATTGATTTATGTATAAACATTTTCTCAGGTTTCGAAAAGTGACCACTTTTGATGTCTTGCCAAGGTATCAAAGCCGCGTCTTCTTGTATATGGTTTTTCTGCATCTACTATGGTTGTCCCGTCTCTTAGTTCATGTTTTGAATGTATTGTAAGATCGGATATCAAATCACATCATGTCAGACTCTGTAACTTTCCTTCGGTTATTTATTTCAATTATATGTCATTGTGGCTAGTTTGTCAGAATCTATGGTTTGTTCATTTTTCTATTTAAATTATATGTCATTGTATCTTTTGTTTTATGTGGACAACAATTTATGGTCGAAATGATGTAAAAATAACGACGAACATTTTACGCTGAATTTTGCGATCCTTACAGTTCGTTGCTAATTTGCGACGTTTAAATTTTGCGGTCCATTTTGCGACGAAAATTGTAACGAATTTTTCGATGAAATTTGCAACAGATAGTATTCGTGGTGAATTTGCAACTAATTTTGCGACGACATTTCCGACGAAAATTGCGATGGACAGAGTTCGTGGCTAATTTGCAACGGACAGAGTTCGTCACAAATTCGAGACAGAATTTGCGACGAATTTTGCGACGGACACAGTTCGTCGCAAATTTGCGACGGAATTTGCGATGGATTTTGCGACGATTTTTGTGATGAATTTTGCGACATTTCGTCGCAAATTTGCGACGGAATTTGCGACGGGCATAGTTCGTCGCAAATTTGCGATGGAATATTTGCAACGAATTTTGCGACGGATTTTATTCGTGGCTAATTTGCGACGAATTTTGCGACGAATGTGTTGAGACGAATTTTGCGACGAATTTGTTTTCGTCGCAAATTTGCGACGAAGTTGTAAATTTTCCGTCGCAAAATTTTGCGACGAGCTAGTAACGATGGAATTTTTTCCGTCGCAAAATTCGTCGCAAATGCGATTTGCGACGGATTTTTCCAAATTTTCCGTCGCAAATTTCGTTGCTAATCCGGTGATTTTTTGTAGTGAATTCACCTTATGCTGTTGGAGCAAAGTCCATATATGGTGTCCGTTCCTTTAATCTCATCACCCAACATAACTCTCGAACAACATAATTAGAAACTTCTAATCAGTTCTTTTAGATAGAGGCAGATGCATTGACATGATTTACAATGATTCTTAATAACACACCAATAAAAATCTGTCAGCAAAAGAATTTTTTGTGCATGGAATTAATTGACATGATTACTAGTTATGTGGTTCATTTGTTTTGGCCAAACAATGACATGATTTATTCAATAACAGTACCTCAGTACTGAAGAAAGAAGGTAAAAACACGTCGACGACATTAACTATATATGTATCCTTGTAATCATAAGCTTCACAATACAGAAGACCATCCAGCCAAAACAATCTTCCTCCTTTTAGTAGGTGCTGTGCAGTGTAGCAGCGCCAAGCATGCATGTAGTAATGGTAATCAAATCACAGTAGCGGAGAGACTGCAGCAAAATGATCTTCAGATTGTTATTTACTCGTGCAGCCAAATTAGACAGCCATACCTCTCAAATGAGCATTAGTAGCAGAATGTGCATAGTATTTCTCATAGAGCAAGGTGAAGTTATAGTCATCCGCCTGAAACTCTCAGATGAGTCAACAAAATGTTCAGAGTACGATGTACTCAACAGGATCCTTTCTGTTGGGCATTCTGATGTTTAATGGAAGTCTTCTGAGACAAGTGAACGGGCCTTAGCTAGAAGCAGACATCGTTGAGCTTCAAAATGAGAAGGTTTCTGTCCAGTAACCTCTCAGAAATTTCATGCAACCTGGTTCACATCGACCAAAGAAGAGCATACAGTGTGTATCATGGCATTATTCACAAGTAAGCAATTGCGCAAACTGTTGCTTCTTACTTGAAGTGGGAGTAACAAGCAGATTTCAGTTGCCATGAAGCTCATGGATAATGCCAATGCACGAATCCATTGCATTTAATTAGCCAATGCTTATGGGGCTACTTGTCAGTAAAAGGATTTCTCACTGATTTTCGCAAAATGCTGTCACACTCCTCGAGATTTTCCTCTTTTCTCTCTTTGCACCACATACGATCTGATAAAGACCTATTTGCTGGGAGTGGGTTCTGAAGATCAATAGGAAAATAGATTGGTAAGTCCAATACAACCACCCCGCATTTTCCTATTAAGTAAACCATTTGTCCCGGCTAAGTTTCAAATTTGATAACTTTTGTGGTACATTGTATGCTTCATTATATTCTTTTATGCCTTTGTCCCCTGTACAATATCAAATCTTCCGTAACATTCCAGAACTCGAGATGCTTTTTTGCAAGGGTTACCGAATCTTTTTGGGTCCTTCCTACCCTTTTTAGCCTATATCCCATCATAAAATAATATTTTCTCATTTAAGCATTTGAAGGCCGTCATCTCACATGTTCAAAGCACAGTAATATTTACTCGAATTCGCCATATCTACTTCTTTCTTTCATAAGTATTAACCCATCCATCCAAACATTCTCCCATCCACTACCCCCATTTTATGTGGCAGACTGTAGAGGGGTCTTCAGGCATATTGGTCATATCAAACTTTCAACAAAAGTCTGTTCCTTTACTCAGCATAACAATTATGTGAACCAGTCCTGGTATACCTCACACTATTCTTTCTGTTAAGCTTAATCAGCATTTTGCAATCGACTAACATACCATACATGCTTATCTACTCCATCCAACTGAAAATTGAATTTAAGATACCAGAATCTCTTGCTTTCTAGGTAACCAAATCCCTAGCTCTCCGCTACCTCCTACACTCCAATTTCACCATAGCGTTAGAATATCCTCCATTTGTAAGGGCTTTAAGGCTACACAAGCACATAATGAGTGCATTGAACAATTCAGCTCTAATATATAGCTATAAATTAGAGAAGTGACGACTTGGCAATCCTAGTATATCAGCAGCCAGAGCTACTGGACATCAGGGGAAGTAGGATTGTTAGGCTTCATTAAGGCATCATCCATAAGCAAAAGGGGCACTAAAATAAAGCAAACCAAGTGTGCAATAGAGGCAAGAAGGATATGCAATAGAGACAAAGAAGGATGCTTACCACTTCCGTCTTTTTATATAATGATATTAGAGATGGAGAGTTATGTCCTCAGGGCCTCCTCCATATCCTACTTGAGGACACATGCAAGTTCATGATAGGTGTTGCTATAAATAGTACGACTGAACTGGACAGACACTAGTCTAATGGCATCTATTCTGGCAGATGTCCCTTTCCAAATGCACATTTTCATTTTTCAGCCTAGTCTCCCCAGTGCAACAATCTTTGCTCGTTCTCACCCTCAAGTCTGCAACTATGGTCAACTGAGTTATCTCAAAAGAGAGATGAGGCCAAAAAACATATGTGAAAGCACCTCGAATAAAGCTAGTGTTTTTGAGGAATTAGTGTCAGAGAGAACATGTGCTTCTGCCCGCGAATTCTTCCTGAAGAGAGGCTATAGAAGCTGCTACTTCCTTCGAAGAAACATGAACAAGCATAAGAACACACTGTCAAACATTCCCTTTAATAGTCACTTGAGTACGGTAGCGACAGACCTGCTTATATTCAGTTGACATAAGAAAGAAATCAAGTGCTTGCAAATAATGTCCCCTATCAAATGCTCTGCTTAATTGCTAGACCTCACAATTATATGGACTAACATCATAGTATGACACTAATTATAGTATGTTTCCCATGATGAAACCATCACTGGACACTTAAACCATTTCCATGAGCTGAACAAGTAAAGCTTGTTATGTTGAATTCTTTTACTCAATCAAGACAGCTCCTCCTTAAAGCACATGCCACCTGATCCATTCTTTCAATCCTAGAGATCAGCCAAAAGGACATTAAAGTATCCAGCACACAAACGAGATGTACTAATAGCTTTAGGCAGTTTGTTACTTATTGGTGAAAACAAATCTTTGAAGATTCTCACATGTTTACAAAGTAAAATTTCCACCAATTAAATTGGCACTGTTTCAACCAAAAAATAATTTGGCAATGGTTCCATACATAAAGACAAACTGGCAAGACATCCATTTCAGACATAATTCTCACAGCCACTAGAATCAAAACCCTGAAACTTAAAATTTTTAAGCATGCATACCCAACAAAAATGTCATTGTAGGGGGTAAAGGCTCATCTAAGGAAAAAGTGAAAAAAACAGAAACACATTAACTGAAACCAAAAATGTTAAAACTGTTTGTAAAAGAGGAGTAAGTACCTTCACAGGAATAATCAGAAATTCTGCTTTATATCATTCTACACAATGTACACCACCGCACTGGCAAAGGAGGTATTTTGCATGTATAGTGTTGAACCAATAAGCATTCTCATGAATTCACGAGAGAGTTGACCAAACCAAATAGCAACGACAATAATTCAATTCACCAGTAATCTCCGCATGAACAAATGCCATCCTTGAAGTGATGGAAACGGTTTGAATCTCTCACAATAATATCCCTCTCTGCAATCACAGATATGAGCTTTGTGGCAACGTGGCAATCGCCACAAACACGCAGGTTCTTGAAGATTCGAAGTGGAGATTTAGGAAAGGTGCTGATGATTCCAAATGCAATGGCCAATCGCTCACTGTGACTTGTAAGAATATCCTCCTTTTCATCATCCTCGACATCTTGCAACACATATCTATAATCAGGAATGTAACCCAGGCCTTTCATTTTTGCAGTCAGAATCCTCAATTCATTATAGATCTCCTCATATTTTGGATGGGTTTGGTTGCCAGTGTAGAAGACCTCAAAAGTATTATTCACTTCGATTGAACTCCAACCAGGAGTTTTCCTCAAGCCCCTGTCTCTAGCAAATGATCTGACTTTGCCCATTACATCCCATTTCCCAGCATTGGCATATATATTAGACAATAGAACGTAATAACCAACATTCTCTGGATCAACCTCAAACAAGCGGTCTGAAGCTAAGGTCCCCAATTCAGCATTTCCATGTATTCTACATGCACCAAGAAGAGCACCCCATATGGAAGCATCAGGACGTATAGGCATGTTTCGGATGAAATCATATGCCTTTTCTATCAAACCTGCTCTAGCAAGCAAATCAACCATGCAGCCATAATGCTTTAAACCTGGTTTAATCCTATACTGTTCCTGCATCACCTGAAAGCTAAATTGACCCTCATTAACCAAACCAGCATGGCTGCAAGCAGACAATAAGGATACAAAGGTTATATGATCTGGCTCAACTCCCTCTTTTTGCATTTCTTCAAATAATTTTAAAGCTTTGTCACCATGCCCATGAAGACCATGGCAAGATATGATGGCATTCCATGGGACTGAAGTATTTCTAGGAATATTGTAGAATAATGACATCGCATCATCAAGTCTCCCGCATTTCCCGTACATGTCGATAAGGCAGGTCCCCACAAAGACATCTGCTACAAGGCCATTTCTAATAATGAGTGCATGAATTCTCATGCCTTCTTTTAAAGCTCCTGCACTAGCACAAGCTGCTAGAATACTCACCCAAGTTCCTTCATTTGGAGTTATCCCTCCACACTCTTCCATCAGGTGGTATGCTTCAATTGCTTCACTTGCAAGACCATTCTGAGCGTAACCTGTAATTAAAGTGTTCCATGAAATAACATCTTTGGCAGGGAGTTCTTCAAACACTTGAATTGCATAATCTACATAGCCCAATTTTGCATACATGTCCACAACTGCATTTCCAAGTACTACATCCTCCAAAAGCCAACCCCTCCTGAGAGTGCAACAGTGAAGAGACTTGCTACTTCGCAAATCATTTACCTGAGCAAAGGTTGAAGCTAAACTAACTACTGTCAACAAATCAGGCTTTAAACCAGTTGACTGCATCTCCATAAAAAACAAACATGCAGTATCTGGATCATTATTCTGTTCATATGCGGCAATAATTGAGTTCCATGAGACTACATCTTTTACCACCATGCTCTCAAATATTTGTTGGGCATCTCCCAATTTGCCGAACTTGGCATACATGTTTATTAGAGCATTATTCACGAATAAATCAAATTCCAACCCATGCTTAATGATGTATAGATGAATCAATATCCCACTCAATGCATCATCAAACTGAGAACAAATGGCAAGGAGACTGCATACAGTTATAGAATCCATCTTTATTCCTTGCGACCTCATAGCAGACAAAATATCCAGTGCTTCAGCAGCATTCCCATTCTGACAATACCCAGAAATCATTGCATTCCATGAGCCTGTATCTCGGAATGGCATATCATCAAATACCTGACGAGCAACACCTAAGTAGCCATGTCGAGCATACATGTGTACCAAGGAAGCAGCAACGAATACGTCAGATTGAAAACCCAGCTTCATAATTGAGCAATGGAACCTTTTTCCTTCCAACACATTTCCACAAGCTTTCAGCAACGGAGGAAAAGTATAGAAATCAGGTCGAAGATCAGAGGATATAATAAAGTTGCGGTAACAATTTATAGCGGCACTGAAAAAACCACAACGGACATAAGCAGACATCATACAGTTCCATACGAAGACATCCTTCTTTGGAATCCAATTGAAGGTGCATCGAGATAAGAAGACATCACCAAGATGTAAATAAAGATTCACTAGTCTGGTTGAGAAGAACTTATTTTGAGCTTTCCCTGACACTAAAAGCTGAGCATGATGACACTTCGCATGATCCATTTTTGTGTGAGACCGGATCAAAAGATCACAATGCCTCTCTTCCTTCTCAACTCCAATGAAATCTGATTCGAGTTGCAGAGCATTTGTGGAGAATAAAGGGCAGAGAGGTTCAGCATATGGAAGAGAGTTGCAACGATACTTATCTCTATGTCTTCGCATCACTCTGAGGAATAAAGGAAACCAAGATATCATAAGTACCAAAAGAATAAAAAATGCAAAGTCGTGATTTTCTTTTTCTAGAATTACATGAGTATTTAACAGGTTTTTGTGAAATAAATTTAACATAATCAAGCCCAATCATTTTTATCCGAGCAACTCCTCATCAAAATGATCTCAATCTTTCTTGTTCCTGGGTACACATGCATAAAATTAGCCACACGAACTATCAAAGAATATTTGCATTCAAACCAAAGAGTGAAGATAATAATACGATGTACACGTGATTTAACAAAACATTATTTACCTCAAGACAAAGGGAAATTTCCACATCTCCAAAAATATAGGACACTTCTGCTCACTTGCATTGATCGAGCTTACATAGTTGGATCTACAAAACTCCAAAGGATATCCCCGTGATACTTTCTATAGAGACACATGTCATACAGGTTTTTTTTTTTCCTGAAGATGGGATATATAAGCTTCAAAGCAGAAGAAAGAATCGAAAACTACTGCATCTTCTGTCAGAATTATGGTATGCCCAACACTCATCAATACCATTTTCACACTTAAATGAGCATTCCCCCTGCGCCAAAATTGTCAACGGACAGAGAATTGTAAAGATGGTATCTGAGAGGTAGCTATCATTCAAGCATATCATCCACAACTAGAACAAGACCAATGAAATTAAACCCCACAACCCAACCTGGGTAATGTAGTTGCGAGCAGATTCCATCGTCAGATAATAGAGGGATGAAACCATCTTGCCTCTGCGTCATTAAGTTGCCAGCTTTCGTGCGAATCACTAAGTTTTAGCCAAAGGGTAGTTTTCACAAGCACGTAGGAGGCATGGGGAGAAGTAGATAAAAGACTTTACCGTCACCAGCTAGAGAGTGCGCGCGCTACTCACCCACAACGTTAGGAATTGAGCTGAGGAAACAGCGGAGGCAAGGCAATGGTAAGATGTCAAGAGAATGTGTGATGTGTTGGCTTGACCGCTGGCACTAGGCTGCTGCTTGAATATGTTCGGTGGGAGGGAAACGACGGAAAACGGGAGAAGTTAATGACACATGTAAATGGGCGCATTTATTAATTTATGGGATAAGTACCTTGAAAATTTTAAAATTTATCACGAAAATTTAATTCAATTTTAAAACTTTTAAAAATTGAAATTAAATTTTAAAACTTATCACAAAAATATAATCAAAATTTAAAAATTTCAAAAAGTGTAATCAATGAAAAGATTTGATTGGACCGATTTGATAAGTTTTTGAATTTAATTATACTTTTATAATAAATTTTAGGACATAATTATATTTTTTAAAAATTTTAAAACTAATTTACATTTTTGTGACAAATTTTAAAATTTCACATATTGCCACTTAAACATGAAATATGTCAAAAGTCCTTGCAATAGTTTCGATCAAGTTTTTGAGAGAGAGAACACTGTGAAGTGACATATAAGTGGAGACTCGTCTCTAGCGTTTATAATTTGAATGATCATTATGAGTTTTCCGTCCATGTGAATTGGATCACGCCATTACACATATTCTAAGGACTATAAAAGTTGTACACACGACAATTGACATAGTTCAAAGATTTCCTGCCATTCATGCAAATGAACAGAAGACTCTCTCCCCAATTCTACGGTGACTGAATGACTGGATCAGAAGATAACAGAGTGAAAGCAGACCTTATCCTCTCACAGTCCCCACACAAAAACTGCCATTGCAAATCCCTTCCTCTCCTACTGCTCTCCTCTCCCTCTCTCTTTCATTGTCACCAATTAACCCTCGCACTGAAAAAAAAGCCACTTGAAAATGGCAAAAGCAAAGCTACTGTTTTCAGGGCTTTATTAGTGTTTCAGCCATTGCAGCTTCTCTTAACAGTTGAGCAAGAGAAGAAGCCTTGCCTTTTCTTTGGAAGGGGAGATAAAAGATGGGTTTGCCAAAGCATCAGCTGTTCCTGGAGAAGATGAAGGAGGACCAGGAAGAAGAAGCTTGACAGACAAGGAGTCATCCCCTCGGTTTCATCCTGCAAAGAAAAAGGGTTTGATCTTTCACGCTGAGCTCTGTTGTCTTCAAGAAAAGTAATGGAGTGCGAAGATTGATGTTGACCCGTGTGAAGCTCTCACGGATTGGTGCATTTATGCCGTTCTTGAAATTGGCCTGTGATTGTTAAACTTTAAAATCGGGGTTAAAGGTATCATGTGCTTGTCATGTGTGATTACAAGCTCGGATTTGGACTCCAAGTATAGATGAAGCTTAAGTGGTTGATATCCTCATGTAAATCTGTTTTAGCTTATTAGGTAATGCGTCTTGATTTTTCCATATGAACTTTGTTCAGTTGCCCGAGTGATTGAATCCGATAGAGCAATGAGATTGTGACTGTTTGTTTCTTTGATTTCTCTCGTCATTTGGGATGAAATAAGAAGACAACATTATGGTCATTGGTTATAGGAATGCTTGTGCTTGGAAGTTGCCCTCACTGGTGTTCAGTCTACAAGTAACTAGTGATTGAAAGATGCATTCTATCATTGACATCTTGAGGACATCGTGAGACATCATCACTCTTTCCATCTGTAACTGTAATATGGGATCCAAAACTTCGCACATGCCAATGTAGTTTGCTTGTCTGTGTGCCCTGATCTCAAGTGCTTCTACTATCCCCTGCTTCATGCTGGTGTATCCATATCGATACAATCCAAGATAACGATTTTGTTGATGACAAGGAAATAATTTGGATAAATTTATGCCCATGTGAGCTGCAGGCCTCACAAGCTATGCTTAAATTATATCCTGATTAGGTAGAGTAGGGCAAATGGAGCATCGCAGACTAATGTTGCATCAAGTTTCCCACATGATTGACTAATCCTTTTTTGGGAAAAAGGAGCGCATTTCTGGTTTTAGCTTGACATCTGCATTACTTGATCAATGCACTAAGGATAAATTCCATATATCATGTTTCTGATTCTTTTTCTGATACTTACTTTCGGTGCGGTTTTTTTCTTCTGGCAACAATGCGCTTTACACAATCCATGGCCGAATATGTCAATCAGGTTATTGCAAGATATCATGTGCAAACTGAATCAAGTAGGAAAGGCCATAGAGTACCTATGTGCTGCAAGTTCAGTTTTTGGATGAAGCACGGAAGACAGGTGAGCTCAAGAAGGCCAACCTTGCATTTACTAAGGTTACTGTCTGTTGCACCTGCTATAGCCATAGGCTAACTTAATGGCAACAAACGCTATTTTCCATAGTTAACTGTCCGACCTGACCAGTCACCAGCTACTTCAGTAATATCAATTACTGTCTTACTAATGGAAGCTGTCAGTGACGTAGGAATTAGTTCATCTTGCTTTCAATTTCATTAGCTCTTAATAATTTTCTATAGCTGATTTGAGTAATGAAGAAAAAGACCAAGGAGGAAACACTCACTTCATTGTTGGCTTCGTTTATTTCATCAGCTACTTATTCCTTGTCCTGGAATTTAACCCCAACTTTTAGATGGATTTGTATTTTTCTTTTTGATTTGTGGAACATCTCATGTGGATAGTAATATTTGAGCATGGAACACTGTCACACTTTGTTTTGCTGATTTGCTTTTTTCATTAAGAGATCAGGGTTCAAGTCTCCTGTCCTCGTGTTTTAATAGAGATTGGATAAAGTCTGCTGTCCCCCTGTCCTTGGGGTTCAAGACTCCTGTCCTTGTGTTTTAAGAGGAAGGTGCTATGGCGACCGTACTAAGTGGCACACAGCTCCTCACTGTCCGTATGAGGCATGCTATTTGGCCGAAGCTATCACCTTTACCTTGGCGGCCAGCTTCTCTCTTCTTCTTGAAGCCACCCCGCTGCACTCCAGTCCAGCACATCCAACAAGAGGTACTTCCTCCACCTCCAACAAATTTTTACAAGAAGAAATAGAGTTTTCGCCTCGAAGATCAACCTCGAATCAGCTTGAATTTGTTCGACTCTTTCTCATCCCATTTTAACTGTTATTGAGAATTATGCAATAGAAATGTGATTCGTATCTAAATTACTTTCTATTTCCATTTCTAATGCACCAGCGGTCCCATATTCTTCCTTCTCCTCTAACTATATGCTAGCTACTTGAAGGTTGATGCAGGAATTATTTGTGAACCTTGCAATGGCAAAGGATGGTTAGTTTGCGATTTCTGTAAGGGACAGAAGACCAACGTTAAAGCGGAAAACAAGCGGATTTATAGGCGATGTCCATCTTGCAGAGCTGTACTTCACTTTCCAGATACTCTTTTCCATGCTTATCCTTACCATATCATCTAGTACCTAGTCATGAATGAGATTTTTTCAGTTGTTACTGTTCTGCAAACTAAATGTTTTTAGACACGATGGTTGTGCAAGATTCGAACCAAGTACTTAAAAGCATTAGATCAGAGGCATTCTTGTGTCAGATAATGTCTAAAACCACAGGCTCGCCCAAGACAAATGCCTTTCTCACATCTACATCGTGAAGCCATCATATCTTATCCCAATACTTTCCATGGAACATTTTGCAAGAAACTGAAGATATAGCTTGAATTGCATGGTACGAAATGTTTCGGATTTCAGAATTTCTGACAAGACAACGAGTGTCGATTAGGTGATTTCTTGCACCCGTTTCTCTCTTGGCTTGTATTTAGATTTTACACCTGTCCTTCACCAGTTTGCTTGCTGTACTCAGTTTTCTGCCAACTGGAATATTAAACATCATAGGACAGGTTTCAAAGTTCAGCAATTGCAGCTGTTTCACTACTTTGTGGTGCCCGAGAAACAGTGTAGAGGAGTTCTGTTATTGTAATGGCAATGCCAACATGAATGTCCGAGTTGATTTGATAGTAATAACAACTAAAACAACACGTGACTTTGGAAATTCTGATCAAAATCTTTCGTTCTTCTGATTATGAGCCTTCCCTAAGTTTACACTATCCGTTTACGTTCTTTTCCGACACGTCATGAGAGGATCACTCAAAATATAAGTATAAAAATCTACTTAAAGTTCTCATCTTCAAAAAAAGAGACTTCCCCTTCTAATATTACTGCCCGTTTTAGACCTTTTGCGGATTATTTATGTTTGTTTTGTTTCCGCAAATGTCCGAACGATATGTGAAATATCTCTGAGAATTCTAAATGTTTCCGCACCATCATTTTCCTGCAGATTGGATTCGTCTTGTGTTCGAAGTGCAAGGTATACAAATGTGTCACATTCCCAGATTCTGATGATGGTGAAGAGTTGTCTTTGTGAGCTGCCGCCATATAATTGTACCGAGTGAATAATCTTGAACTGCCACCATATGATTCTATTGATTATATTCATTCTCTTCTTAAATCTCTCTCTGTCTCTCTAACATCAAGTTCTCGGTTGACTTGAGGAACTGATGTATACCAAATTGCGGAACAATCAAACTTTGAGCATGTCGTGCCTCGTGGGTTTCATTTGTTCGCAAACCTTCGAGGAGATGAGTTCTTCACATCCTAAACTAGACTAGTGGATGTTTAAGCAGAGGATTTCAAGTCAAGGAGACAGTTAAATCTCAAGTAATTTACCGCAGCATCGGTCATGTGTTTCAAGGGGATCAGGGGTATGATAAATATCCTGTTAACAATCTTTTTTCCCCTCCTTCAGGTTAACAGGATGTGCACGAGAGAGAGAACGGAGATGGGGTTTTTTTCGTATATTTAAGCCCTCCATGACGGAGGTGGGGAGATGGCGAGAGATAGAGAGACAGAGATGGAGAGAGAGGTTTCTTATATTTCTAAGCCCTTCAAGATGGAGATCGGGAGACATAGAGAGAGACGGAGACGGAGAGAGAGATTTCTCATATTTCAAGCAGAGACGGATATAAAGAGGTTTCTTATATTAGTAAGCAGAGAGAGAGAGAGAGAGAGAGATTTCTCTTGTTTCAAGCAGAGACAGAGACAGACAGAAAGAGGTTTCTTATATTAGTAAGGAGAGAGAGAGAGAGAGAGAGAGAGAGAGAGAGAGAGAGAGAGAGATTTCTAATGTTTCCAAGCCCTTCAAGGGAATCCAAACTCATTACAGCAACATAACACAAGCCACACAACAAATGCTGAGCTACCTATTGAACATGGCAAGTTGAATTTCTCATGGAACCATCAGAAATCCTCTAAATCTTCAAATCCGACGATAAATCTCTCCTTTTAGTAAAGCCGTTATTCCTCAATCAGATTAACAGAGTTAATTGGCTCAATATCATAACCAGCGAAAAGAATTAAACTGATAAAGCTGGAGCTGTTCAGTCTCTGGTGACCGAACTTTTCACTTCAGGGATCAGCTAATGCACTAGCCGAGATCTGAATGATGAGCAGTAATGGCACCAATGAAAACGAGAACTTCGGGAGACCACAAAAAATAGCAATCAAACGTGTAAAACCTTTTTAAGATCTTTTACTCTGCATCCAAAGTATGGCTATGTACTTGCCAGTTGTCGCACGTCCTCTAGTCAGAGCCTTCTGCAAGACAACAAACACTTTGACATCCATTAGAACTTGGATGTTAAATCTAAGTAAGTTGATAGATAAAACAGCAATCCGGGTCCAATTACAATTGTATGAGAAAAGCTATAAAGCTTCCTATCTTCTCCTTCTTTGTAGACAGACAATAAAGCAAGGCAATCCAATTAGGACTAAATAATGTACCTTACTACCTTTACAAGTAAATGGCACAATGACATAATAAGTTCCTGAACTTTTCCACCATAATTACTAACACAAGTAGACAGAATAATATTCACAACACAATTCATCCAAATTGCTGCTAACAGACTTCAGAATGGCCAGTAAACCATTCAAAATAAGATAATCAGCAAGTTGAGCAGAAGCGAAGTTGCAGGAAATCATAGAAAGTGAGATAAATGTAGTACCGCTGACGAAATGGTATTCTGATAATTTACCTGCTTAAAATATTATAATGAACAAAGTCTGAACCATCCTTGATGTAAAACTAATTGATCTAATTATGGATAGTCAAGAACAGTATTGTATGTTTTGCTGCTTGTATGTTGATTGTTGTCGCTTCATTGGTATTGCTTTCTGTCTCAACCATTTTGTTCTGTTGAATGGTTCGTACAGCAAACAGTCACAGGATCAGCATCAGTCAACGAGCTTATTTCCCCATTGATGAAGAGAGTGCTACTGGCAAGTTCTGCATGCTCATTGCGTCTCTTCGTTTTGTTATCAACTTTGCTTCCTGGGGATATGGGTGATGGTGATGGTCACACATCCCAAGTTGGGAATGCTAAGCTTGACAGCTACAGATAGTATCTTTATTTTAATTTTTCCCTGTCCTTTGGGCATCTTGGCAATTTCCCTGAAATTTTTCTCTGTTATTCTTCGGCTAAATACATGGTAATACACGTTGACACGTTATCAGTAGTAGTCCCCTACACTATTAAGGTCACATAAATTCTTTTGGCCTGCGTGCTTTTAAGATTATGATGGTCCACCTTTCAAGGAAAAAAGAGAATGATGATCTAGATATAACAGTCAGAGTCAGATTAAAGCGTCAATACTGTTGTTAAATTGCAGCAATCATCACCATTTTCTTTTGTTCCATCACGAAATGTCTCCCTCACAGGTATATACGGGGATTGCTGTTCCTCCATTATATATTTTAGATTGAAGATGTCTTGAATATGAAAGGCGAACTGTCGAGATTACCTTGTAAGAAAGTTCAGTCATATTTCAGTTATTGCTGCACTGCTAAGTGTTTCTGCCATTCATTTTGAACAGCACAATCTAAACTAGTATTGATATGATTCTGGCGCCCCTCGTGATGATTCAGTCAGGCAAAAGAAGTTTAATGAAGCGTTTCATCTGGATTAGCTTGCATGAAGTGGACTCGCTCTTCAGATGTCTACATAGAGGATGAGATTGAGGCCTTTGCATGATAGTCATGAAAAGCCGAAAGCTTAATCCCACGTAGGGAGCAAAAAAATATCATCCAGACTCGTACGGAGACTAGGATTTTGAGAAAAATGATCCCATCATTCCATAATGTCAATATGAAGTCCATTTTTTGATGCAGATCAATTGCGGCTACAAAGTACTGCACCCTAAAGTTGCGCCACCTTTTTCTTTAGTAATGCAAAATTAACTGCTCACTTGCATCTGGAGTGCCTGAGATGCTTACTTACTTGCCTATTATTATTCAGTCTGGTTCGGCATTTTCTTCCTATACTATTTAAGGATTGTAAAGAAAAGCAAACGAATAAATTTATAATAGTGACCATTGGTTTAGTGGAGGAACTAGAGCTATCTGAATCCATGGCTACATTGAGAACCTATGCATCTTTCTTTTACCAGGATGCTAACAATTCGTATCTGATAAGCTCACGAGTGTTACCAAATTTCATGCAAAGTGCTTGAAGTTTCAAAATAACTCCATGGCTTTATTCAAGCTCAAGCCAATGCAGGACCCTCTTTTTTACTCTCTAACAGTTGGCCTTATTAGTTAGCATGCACTTGTTGATAGTCTTCATGAGTAAGTTCTTCAGCATGCTCCTTTGTTGCATCTCCAATTGTTGTGGCCTTTTAAGTACATTGGTTATATGAATGTTCAGCTCTTCAACTGTTTCATATGGAGAAGCTGGGTTTGAACAATATAATCCTAATGAACCATGCTCTATTACCCAATTTTTTCTCCGTAATCATACAACGACAAAGAGAAAATATCATTCCAAAGAACAATGAGGGATAGGTAGGAGGTTACAGGGTCATCTTCAACTGAGGAATTGATCACAGAAGACAAGCTTGCCACCTTTGATGCACAGCCCTTGCTCTCCAACCGAGTTTACCATCTTGCCATGGGAGTACCTCAATGGCATCCTCCCCATCGCCTTGTGGAACTCTCTTATGCAATGCCCTCGCCTCTTCCTGTGCTCTCCCCTCCTTCTGCTTAGCCCTGCATCTCTCACCTCATCCCTATTCTTGCTGCTGCCTCCTTCGTTCCTTGCATCCCCGTAATCCCTGACCCTCTCCGCCCCAACAAGGACAGGACCTGCATTGATCTCATCAGCCACCACAAAGTTCATGAGTATGTCCTCGCAGTTAGCCATCTTGTCCACCACTTTCCTCATCCTTGCCCCCACCGGCCCACTGCCACAGCTGTAGCTGAACAGGTACTGGGTCTTCAGCAGCATGAACTTCGTGAGGACTATTGAATATCTGTCTGGGTGCACCGTGTAGATCCACTCCTTCCTGACCAGGTCCATGTCGTGGGACCTCCCAAACATCCCCACTATACGGTCCGGGTTTGAGCCCCACACCCTGAACGTGAACTCCACAGACTTGGCATCCACCTCCACGTCATCGTCGCATATCAGCACAGCTCGCGTCTTGATTGCAAGCGGCCGAGGAAGGAACCTGGCATTGAGGCTGCTTGAGGATTGTGGGACCAGAGAGATCTGAGCGGTGCCAAGAGAAGCGGCCGACAGGTTGCGGGAGAGCTCGGAGAGGAGCTGAGGTGGAGTACGCAGGTTTCCCCACAAGACAAGCACCGCTGCCACGACAGGTGATGCGGAGTAGGAGGTGGCGATGGAGAGGAGAAGCGGAATGCGAGACTCAGAGTAGCCGTTGATCAGGACCGTCATCTGGTCCGACCTCAACGATTCCGGCCTCCTCTGGAAGCTGAGGTCGCAGGGATCTTGCCGGAGCTGGGGGCGAGATGACCCATCAACTTTCACCAACAACCAGAAGCAGCAGAACACAAGGGCGGAGCCCCAGTTCATTCTATTTCACACCAAGAGCATAACCCCTCAGTCCTAAATTTCCCCCCTTTAACACAAATTCTTGCTTATCATCGACAATGGAGCTCAGAAACAGCTAGCCCAAGTGCTTTTGCGTATTTTATCAACTGTTTCTCATTGGGGGCCTGCTCCTTTGGCTTTCGAATTCAATTCCTACAAAAGGGTCTGAATCGTTCAATGTCTCCTTTCGTATTCTTCCTCCCCCAACTTCAAATTACGCTAACGCAACCAGAATGCACTACACTGAAGAGACTCGAAATTACTTTCAAGCATCCGCAACACCAAACATAGCCTTAGAAAAGCAGCAACAGAGAAAAAGCAACAACAATGAGGATCGAAAATGAAAAACCCGGAATAAGGAGCAGATGAAAAGAAGAGAGATTTACAATGAATAACCAAGAACAGGGGGGATGCGACAGTGAGGGACTTGAACACGATCACAGCTTTATAGAGGCAAAACTAACCATCAATACGCAAACCCCAAGAAGTACGAAAGTAACAGAGCAGCTGGATCGAGAAGGCTGGTCGGTGTGGAGGGGCGGCGTCGGCTCCTCGTCGGCGGTCCGGCGGTCGGAGTGGTCGCCGGAACTAAAGAGCTGTGGAGGAGGAGAGAGACGAGAGGACAGACGATTAGTTTTTTTCGTTTTATGTTTAGATGGGCCTGGTCGTACGATGTTAGCGTTAGGCACTGGCCCTAATATAACGCTTAGGTTTCTGCCTTTTCTTTGCTTTGCACGTGGTATATCCAAAGGTAGGGGTGAGCATCGGGTCCGGTTTAGCCCGTTAATCGGACCAAATCAGCTTGGACCGACCGGCACCAAGCCAGTTGTTTGGGAAACCGGTTCAGTTCTCGATTTCTTGAACCCATAACCGGCTCAGGACTTTTAGGTCTCCGGTTCAGAGGCTAGAATCGCCAGTTTTACCAGGTATCAGTGCTAAAATGGTTTTGAAATCTCTTTTAGGAAAGAAAATTTTTTTTGCACCATCAAGAATTGAACCATGGTATTCAACATGAAAAAACAACAACGTAAAATAGACCAGTTCTTGGTTATAACCTTGAATCGAATTGGAACCGGCATTTCCAAAATCGACTGATTTGATTCCTAGTTCTAATCTTTTTGTAACTGAAGGTCAAAGGGTTGGCTCTTAGTTCTAGGTCACAAGTTGAACCACCCCCAAACCGATCACTCCTATCCAAAAATATGCTCGAACTTTCAAAATCACAAAGCCATTCTTATTCGAGCACATCCAGGTGTGCTAGTCTCACGAGTTCTTTAAGCTTTATATCATTATTGAGTAAAAAGAATTATATATTCATCCCCCCTCCTATAATATGTATCCCTCATTCATTTGAATCGTAGGATGTCCGGTGAGCATCGTATGTAAATTTGATACTCTACTATATCAGATGGTCTAGATATTATTTAAGTACTTGTAGTTATTTGGGGGTATCAATTTTTGGGTGCATCCATATCAAGTTTGTCACTTTTACATCCACTTTCCTTTTCTCTTATCTGTGCCGTGACACTGACAATGACAATATTTCTCGCTTGCCAAGGGAAAGAAAGGGCAAATGAAGCAAGAAGGGATCTTTTAAGCCTTAATGTCCCAAAAATACTATACCACAAACTTTTGGTCCCGAGACGACATTGGCTCGAAATATATTGAAATTGAAGAGATTTATGATTACTTTCAGAGTAATATTTTCCTCCATTCATAATTGGCGGAATATCCAACCATACTTCTGATTGATGGATTATAAGTTATGGATATCACTCGCATGTAACGACATGATAAGAGAAAGTTTCCTTTAAAAAAATATTATATATGTGTGTGTGTTTCGAAGTTGGGCCAAAATTGCTACAATGGCAGCCTATTTTTTTATTGAACTTTTTGGGCGATGGGTGTGGGGAGAGAGTTAGCCTACTTTTTGTAAATGATCAATTCATTGGAACATGTTTTATTAATGCTGGAAGTACTAAGTTGGCATAGAAAATTAGTTGATAAAGCGAATATTTCATAAATCCATTTTTGTATGTGCATCTTAGCTCTCTATCACCGCCTTTGTGATAGATATTTAGATATTTCCAATAATTCCTTTGATTTTTCATCTCTCTTTTTATTATGTATATCCAATTTAATTTTCATAGGCAGTTATTTAATAAAGCATATATATAAATTTATGTACTCATTTCTATACATATCGAAATATAAATTTCTCCGATTCCCCTCTTCCGCATTTTTCTCAAGTGCCCTATTTTACTTGCACTAGAACATGTTTGAATCCTAGGGTTTTGACTTTGCTCCTCTTTGAGCCTGCTGAATATACTAAATAGTAGACCAAGTCCAATTAGCAATGAGGTAATCATGCGATCCTTTTTTGACATTTTCAGTAGAACTTTAATATTAAATTGCAATAATCTCCAATAGGGGGTGGCTAAGTTGGTGAACGCAATACCTTTGCATCTGATTGAGCATGACATCACCCGTGAGGGAAAAGTGCCAAAAAAATCCTACATCTTTTGCATTAATGTCAATTAAATTCTAAATCTTTTTTTTATTTCAGTTCAATCCTAAACTTATTGCATTTGTGCCAATTAAGTCATAAACCTTTTTTTGATGCAAATTCAGTCCTAAACTTTTTGTATTGGTGTCAATTCAGTCCTAAACCTTTTGTATTTGTGCCAATTCAGTCTTTCGACATGTGAATAGCTATTAGCCAAAATGATTGAATTGATAGCAATACAAAAAGTTTAGGACTACATTGGCACAAATACAAAAGGTTTAGGATTGAATTGACACTAAAAAAAGGTTTATGACTGAATTGGTATTGGTGCAAAAGATTTAAGACTGAATTGGCACCAATGCAAAATGTTTAGGACTGAATTGGCACAAAAAAATTTTAGGACTAAATTGGCACCAATGCAAAAGATTTAAAACTTTTTTAACACTTTTCTCTCACCCATGAGCTCATAATTTTATACTTAGAATAAAGGAAGAAGACAAAGATTAATTCTCGTGGCATCATATGATAACATTGAAATTACGCAAGTTTTATTCTCATCGACAAGAGAGAGAATGACAAAACATTGGTATATCACAACGATAGTCATATTCGCATGAGTAGCGGACCTAGTCAATCAACACTAGCACACCTACCACATCATAATAAAATAAATGGCCATAGAAGTGAACATGACACGGCATGAGGTATACACAAAACCCATGCCGGAATTGGACGGAGTACTGGTGCCGGGAGGGCCGGAAGCTGTGCCAACCATGACGGACAGCTTTTGGCCCTGTGAACAATGAGAGTCATGGGTGCATGTGAAGTAGAGGGCCCCGGTGGTGGTGAGGGTGAAGTTCACCGGCGAAGTAGTGCGGAAAGTGATTGCAGAACTGGTGTTGCAGCTTGTGAAGTCCGACTCTGAGACGACGGAGACGTCGTGCTTGCCAGAGATGAAGTTGAAGACTGCAAAGGCAATTCAATTTATCCATTCACATTAAAATCACATACGTATAATATATATATATATATATATATATATATATATATATATGCACACTATTATTTATATATCACTATGTATAGTGTAGACATGTCCATCTCAGGCCACTTTTTCTGCGGCAATTTAGAGGAGCTGATTGACATTTCTCGCGTTCACTTACAAAGCTAACCTATAAAAAAGGGTCAAAAAATTGGTCTTCTTTTTCACCATCATCCAAAAATAATGCCTAATGTAATTGCCTTTTGTCATTATTTTTTCTGATGTTACGAAGCGTCTGAGCCTCTTAGAGCAATCAATTAATCTCATCGAATCACTACAGTGTTCTCGTCTTATAGCAATCAAATTAAATATTAAGATGATAATAGGCCCCTGAAGATAATTGGTAAGAAAGTTGTGTTGGCTGATAATCAAGTATGCAGAGAATTCATGGGGCAAAAAAACACACATTAAGAACGATTAAGTGGGTTGACTATAGTCCATGTATCTTGCTAGTTCGTCATTTTTTGTCTTTGTCAGATGCAAATAAGATGTAATGACCAGAAATGATATTGTTAAGGTCAATCATAGTCCTTATTAATCAAAGGATGTGATCATGTCAAATGTTCTATGAACGGTTCTGGCATTTAGTGGGAACAGTAACCCTAAATACACAAACTTTCTATTGCCGGCGGGCGCAATATACGAAAGTCGATGACATGACAATCGGGGACAGGGATTATACCTAAAACGTCATCGACCTGGAAGGTCTTGCTGCTCGCCCAGGTAGAGTAGAAGGAGGCCCCGTTCACCGCATTGCTCCAGCCCGTGGCGTCTCCCACTATGTACGTCGCCGCCTCCACACTCCTCAGCATCATCCATAGTACCACTGCCATCACCGTGAGGACCCAGCCCGCCGAGCTGGTCGGCGCTCTCGCCATGGCCATGAAGCTGCGCGTATATCTCAGGTCGCCCCGCCTAAAACCTGTCGATGCTCTTGCAAACCAAGGATGCAGTCGGAAACGTGTTTCTGTCTGTATGTGCATATTGTGCTGCAGCTATGCTCGCTTATGTAGTTGCGGGGCTTGAAGTTAGCTGAAATGGTCTCCTCGGTCGTCGGATGTTGGAAACACTCGCTCTGATTTGGTCTATCTCGGAATATTTTCATTAGGATTAGGTGAGCGAAATGATGGTTGGACAACATAAAGTCATATTTATATTTTCATTGCATGCAATAACCCTAAGATAAAAAATAAAAAATAAAGATATTCAAGAGAATGGTCTCTCTCTCTTTGTCTTGAAACCGCGGTAAATCTATATAAATACCCTCGTTATAAGTAAAAGCCTTTTGAAGTAGGCGGATCGGCCCCTCTTGTTAAAGAGCGGAGGAGGAGAGAGACGAGAGGGCGGACGAGCAGTAGTTTTTTTTTCCTGTGCAAATTTCTTTCACCAGAAAATAAAATGGGAAATTGAGGTCAAAATAGTCATTTTAGATAGGTGGGCCTTATGTTAGCGTTAGGCATCTTTTGTTTATTTGAATCATAAATGATAAGTGCATTGAAAGTCTTAAAACTTGTACGAAAATATAATTGAATCCTAAAACTTTACAAATTGATTCAATCGAGTCATTCAATCAATTCCGTCTAACATGGTTAACGAAGAATACTAACACGACTTTTCTTCGTTATTTTCTCTCTCATACGTGGCATTGACCTTATAAAAGCATGAAACATAAGAGTAAACTCCTATCGAGTATCGAGAAAAACATTATATTTTCTTTTGTGATCGAACGTCACAGGATAGGTTCCGCAAATGTCCAAATGATATGTGAAATACCTCTGAGAATTCTAAGTGTTTTTGCACTATCATTTTCCTGCAGATTGGATTCGTCTTGTGTTCAAAGTGCAAGGCATACAAATGTGTCACATTCCCATATTCTGATGATGGCGAAGAGTCGTCTTTGTGAGCTGCCACCATATAATTGTACCAAGTGAATAATCTTGAACTGCCGCCATATGATTCTGCTTATTATATTCATTCGCATCTTCTTAAGGGCCCGTTTGGTTCAGCTTTCGACTTAGGATAGCATTTGAAATTACAAAAGCCCAAAGTTGGTCCATTCCAAAAGTCCAAAGCTGGTCCGAACCAGCTTTAAACTTTCGGCATTTCACAAATGTCGAACCCAAATTTTATCTCCAAACTACCCTCACTTATTTTGGCTTATTTCGATTTTACCCATTTTGTTACTGTTTATCTTCTTTATGAGGCGATCGGCAAGGGAGGCTAGAAAAGGGCAGCCGACACCAGATCAGGCCAACAAGGGCGGCCGACATCGGATCGAGCCGGCGAGAGGCTGGCGAGGTTGCATGATCCCGGCGACGGTCACTTGAGGTCGCGCGACCGCTTAAGCGCCGTCGACCTAGGTCACGTGAGGCCGTTTGTCACCTGGACCGCGTGACCACAAGCGGCCGCCACCTGGGTTGCTCGACCTCAAGCGGCTGTCGCCTGGGTCGCGCAGCTCAGGCAGCCATTGCCTGTGGTCGCACAACCCAAGCGACCGTCGCCTATCGCCTGACCTCGGGCGACGGCCGGCAGCAATAGATCTAGCTCGTCAGGGGTCGCTCGACCTCGGGCAACGACTGTTGGTGCCGGATCTAGCTTGTCGGCAGCCGTAGACCTTCATTGGCTCCAGCGAAGGGTAGGGTAGGTTTTTTTTTTAAAATAAAAAGGATAATTCCCAAAACCTTTTTGTAAAAAAATAATTTGCCAAACATTATTTGGCCTAAAGTAGCTTTATAAATAATTTTTTATTAAATGTCACTTGCATTTTTCAATGGGTTATAATGTAAAAATATTTTCATTCTTTTAAGTAGCATTTGAAAAGTTGAATTAAACGAGCCCTAAATCCGGAATAAGGAGCAGAGGAAAGGAAGAGAGATTTACAACGAATAAACCAAGAACGTGGGGGATGCGACAGTGAGGGGCTTGGACACGATCGCAGCTTTATAGTGGCAAAACTAACCACCGATACGCAAGCCCCAAGAAGTACGAAAGTAACAGAGCAGCCGGATCGAGAAGGCTGGTCGGTGTGGCGGGGCGGCGTTGGCTCCTCGTCGGCGGTCCGGCGTTCGGAGGGGTCGCCGGAGCTAAAGAGCGGTGGAGGAGGAGATAGACGAGAGGACAGACGACTAGTTTTTCTCTTTAATGTTTTTTTCGATGTCCAAATTTCTTTTGTCAGCGACGGTGACAAAATTTGAAGAAATTAATGTTAATCCAGGCTTCGGGCAAAATGTGGGCAAAAATTGTTTATCTGGAAGAAAAATAAAAAATAAAACAAGAAATTTAGGTCGGAAGAGTATTTTTTTTATTTTTATAAATGGGGCCTGGTTGCATGATGTTAGCGTTGGGCACCGGCCCTAATTTACTGCTAAAGTTTTTTGCCTTCTCTTTGCTTTGGCACATGGAATATATCCAAAAGTAAGTGTAAGCCCAGGGTCCGGTTTAACCTGAGAATCGGATCAAATCGGCCTGGACCGACCGGTGAAGGCTTGTCGTTTGGACAACCGGTCCAGTTCTTGATTTCGCGAACCTAAAACCGGCTTTGGACCCTTTTTGGTTCCCGATTCAGATGTCGGAACAGCCGGTTTTGAAGGAAAAACTTTTACACCCATCAAGAATTAAACAATTGGTATCCAACACGAAAAATAACAACGTAGCCGCTGGACCAAAAAATGTCTTTTAATTGAATGATGAAAGTCTTTGTATTTTACCACGAGAATTTGGCCCAAAACATAAAATGTGCTAGCTGTCCAGTATAATCGAGACTAGATTAGAACTGGCATTTTCAAAATCGATCGGTTCGGTTCTTGGTTCCAATCTTTTGGAACCAAATGTCACAAAGTTGGTTCTCGATTTCAGGCCACAAATCGAACCACCCCGAACCAATCAACCCCTGTCCAAAAGTGTACTCGGACTTTTAGAATCGGAGAGCCGTTGTTATTTACAAATTTTATTCGAGCAAAACGAGGCGTGCTAGACTCGCACGTTCTTTATATCCGGTTAATTATCGAGTAAAAAGAATTATATATACATCCACCATCCTATTATACGTATCTCTCGGTCATTTGAACGGCGAGTGTCATATGTAAATTTGATAGACTCTTATCATATAAGTTTATTCTTTGTCCTTTTACCTCCACTTTCCTTTTATCCTATCTGTGCCATGACATTGACAATGGTAACATTTCCCACTCGCCAAGGGAAAGAAAAGGCAAATGAAGCAAGAAGGGATCTTTTAGGCCTGAATGTCCCAAAAAACTAAACCACAAACCTTTGGTCCCAAGATAACGTCAGCCTGAAATATATTGAAATCGGAGAGATTTATGATTTCTTTTAACGTTATATTTTTCTCCATCTCTGATTGGAGGAAACCTTCCTCAATCATACCTTTAATTGATGGATTATAAGTTATAGACATCACTTACATACAAGTGCATAATGGTAAGAGCAAATTTCCTTTGAAAAATATCATTATTTATTTTTATACGTTTCCAAGTTCGGTCAAAAATGCGGTAGTGGCAGCACATTTGTTTTTTTTTTTTTTTTTTTTTTTTTAACTTTTTTGGCGATGGATGTGGCGAGAGTTAGCCTGCTTTTTTGTATATGATCGATTCATTGAAACACGTTTTATTAATGCTGGAAGTAATAAGTCGTCATAAAAAAATTAGTTCATGAAGCGAATATTTCATAAATCCATTTTGTATATGCATCTCGCCTCTCTATCATTGCCTTAGTTTCCCTGCTCTAGAACATTGTTGACTCCTAGGGTTTTGACTTTACTTCTCTTTTAAGGCTGCTGTATACACTGAATAGCAGACCAAGTCCAATCGGTAATGAGGTAATCCCGTGATCCTTTTTTGACATTTTCCTTACAACTTGGATATTAAATTGTAATAATCTTCAATAGTGGTGGCTAAGTTGGTAAACGCGATGCCATTGGACCTGATTGGGAATGACATCACCCGTGAGCTCATAATTTTATACTTAGGGAAAAAGAAGAAGAGCAAGAGAATTAATCTCATGACATCATATGGTAACATCGAAATTAGGCAAGTTTTATTCTCATCGACAAGAAAGAGAATGACAAAACACAGGTATACTGCAACAATAGTTTTATTCGCACGAGCAGTGGATCTAGTCAATCAACACTAGCGCACCTACCACATCATAAGAAGACAAATGGCCATGGAAATGAACATGACACGGCATGAGGCAAACATAAAGCGCGTGCCGGAATTGGACGGAGGTGGGGGCGGCGAAGGCGGAGGCGGAGACGGGGTGGTGGTGCTGGGCGGGCTAGGGCCGGTGGTGGGGCCGGAAGCCGTGCCAACTGTGACGGTAAGCTTTTGGCCCTGTGAACAATGAGAGTCGTGGGTGCATATGAAGTAGACGGCCCCGGTGGTGGCGAGGGTGTAGTTCGCCGGCGGAGTAGTGTAGCGATTGATCGGAGAACTGGTGGTGCAGCTTGCGAAGTTCGACTCCGAGACGACGGCGACGTCGTGCTGACCGGAGACGAAGTTGAAGACTGCAAAGGCAATTCAATTTATCCTATTAAAATCACATACATAATATATATACACACATGAACACTATTCTTTATATATATATATATATCTAAGCATAATAACTATACATTTCAATCTAATGCCACTTTTTCTGGAGCAATTTAGAGAAGCTGATGAACATTTCTTGCTTTGACTTATAAAACTAAGCTACATAAACGGTCAAAAAATTGGTCTTATTTTTTGTCCATCATGATACGAGGCGTCTAAACCTTTTAGAGCACTCGATTAATCTCGTCAAATAATTACAGTCTTCTCGTCTTATAGCAATCGAATTAAATATTAAAATAAGAGATCCCTGAAGATGATCCTAAGAAAGTTGTGTTGGCTGATAATCAAGTGCACAGAGAATTCAAAGGGCCAAAAAGACACATTAAGAACACTTAAGTGAATTGACTACAGTCCATATATCTTGCTAGTTGATCATTTTTCATCTTTGTCAGATGCACATAAGATGTAATGGTCAGAAATGATATTAGTAAAGTCAATCATAGCCCTTACTAATCAAAAGGATATGATCATGTCAAATGTTCCATGAACGGTTCTGGCATGTAGTGGGAACACTAACCCTAGATACACAAACTTTCTATCGCCGGCGGGCGCAATCGATGAAAGCCGATGAAGTGGCAATCGGGGACGGGGATTATACCTAAAATGTCATTGACCTGGAAGGTCTGGCCACTCGCCCAGTTAGAGTAGAAGGAGGCCGCGTTCGCCACATTGTTCCAGCCGGTGGCGTCTCCCACTATGTACGTCGCCGCCTCCGCACTCCTCAGCATCACCCCTAGTACCACCGCCATCACCGCGAGAACTCGGCCCGCCGAGCTGGTCGGCGCTCTCGCCTTGGCCATGAAGCTGTGTGTATATCTCAGGTGGCCCCACCAAATGCCTGTCGTTTGCTCTTGCAAACCAACGATGCGGTCGGAAGCGTGTTTATGTTATCGTGGGCATGCTGTGCTGCAGCTAACGCTCGCTTATGTAGTTGGAGGGCTTGAAGTTCGTTGAATGAAAAGTCTCTGCCATGGTCGGATGTTGACAACACGCGCTTTGATTTGGTCTATCTTGGGATATTTTCATTACGGGTTAGGTGAGCAAAATGATGGTTGGACAACATAAAGTCACAACATAAAGTCGCACTGATATTTTCTTCGCAGCTGGTAAGGGCCCCGCCGGCAGCCATGGGGCCGGTGAGGGCCCCGGCAACAAAGAAATAAACAAGTAAAGAAAAATATAAAAATTATCTATATCAGCATTGGTCGTGTCACGTAAGACGACCGACATCCATGTTGGTAATTTCCGGCCAATATGAAAAGTTTTGGATTAAATTGATCAAATTAAAAAATTTAGGACCGAATCAACACAAATTCAATTAATTTAAAACTTTTTTGATAATTTTCTCGTCTCCTTTCATGTCCACTTTCCCTTTCACTTATCTATGCTATGAGATTGACATGATATTAACAAGCAAGAAAAGACATCTTTTAGGCTTTGATGTCAAAAAGAAATCACCAACTTGCAATATGTTTTCTCGAAGAAGAGGGGTGTAGGTCCGTTTAGCGTGCAGAGGAGGGTGCAGGGCTAAAGGGGAAAGACGATTAATTTTTTGTGGAAAAATCGAGTCTTGGCCCGCCGGCCCCACCACGTGGCCCCTCATGAGTGGTAGGGGACCATGCTGACTTGGCGGTCCGGGACCATCCAATATTTCCTCTTGATTTTTAGATAACATTTGCTCGAAACATATTGGAATGTGACAATAATGATCCCGACTTTTTATTTCTTATCGAAATGAAGGCACGGTGAGCCAAGCTTGGGTCAAATAGTAAAGATTTATGATTTCTTTTATAGTTATATTTTCCTCCATTCATAATTGGAGGAAACTTTCTTCAATGATGCATTTAAATACAAGAGAGAAATGATAAAAAAAATAAAAAAGTCATAAATTTATTGCACTTATGCTAATTCATTCACAAACCTTTCAATTTTGTCAGTTTAGTCATAAATACTTTTACAATTTGCCAATTCAGTCATAAATCTTTCGATTGTGTCAATTTAGTCCCAAACATTTTAATGATTTGCAAATTTAGTTATTCTTGCCAATTTTGGCCAGAAATAGTTAATGCTAGTTGTCCTATGTGGCATGGCAGTGCTGAAGTGGATAATTTTTTTAATTTTTTTTTCTTATTTCCTTTTTCATTTCTTTTTTTCTTTTTGCTTTCCTTTTCTTTTTCCAACCTTGGGTTGGCAAGGTCTCTGGCCACTGGCAAGAGTCGGCCACGGGCGAAATGAAAGATGTAGTATTAAATTGATCGAATTAAAGTATTTAAGATTGAATTGGTACAAGCGTAATAAATTTATAATTTTTTTTTAGTTTTCCTAGGGAAATGAGAGGCAGACGGTGCCATCATTTTTCAGAGTGACTGTCCTTCTTGCACCTCCCGTTTTTCGAGGGAAATCGGTTGACTCACTTAAGCGGTTTCAATCCCTATTTATTTGTTTTTTCTTTGCCAGTGTTGCTTCTGATCACAATATTCTCAATTATCTTTATGCTTATAATCGTAATTGGAAATTTCCTGTTCAAATGTATGTATTGTATTTCTACCAAAAAAATGTATGTATTGTATGCATGTGCAGAGATAATTATAGAGGTTATTTATTGTTTAAATAGAAATTATATTATATTTTTTTAGAGTAATGATTTTACAAGTACGTAACTTTTTTAGAGTGCAATTTGGTAACTAAGCATCTTCTTATTCATTTACGTATGCATATCAAATTTGAAAATTTCAAATATTTAATTTAATAGAAAACATTGAGGTATCAAATTGCAATGAAAAGTAAATTTTATGTTCTCAATCCGCATTTCTTTTAAGCATGAGTTTTGAAGATTTTTTGTTTCTCCCAATCCGTAAGCAATCCTAAAGGCGCGATTCATAGACTGGACAATGGACGAGACCACTGTCCTGGTGGTCCTCCTTGATGGGCAGCCATCGCAATGGTGGTCGCGTCGTTGCCAAATGGCCACCACAAATGGTGATTACCGATAACAAGTAGCTCAAGTCGAAATCAAGATTGAGATATAGATCCTTTCTCATGCCGATGTCATAGTTGTCCGTGTAATTCCAAATCGATTAAATGCATGGTTATAATGTGTCGTATTTACATGCAATATCCCTCTATCACACTTAAGCCTCTGGATTAAACATTCTTACATAGTATCAGAACATAAGTCAATAATTTTGATCCTGACACTCCAACTAGCTCACCCAAAATAGGAATCGCGTCCATTTCACTATAGTTAAGCTCGGTCAAGCACGTGCGGGGAAGAGACTACACGTGAGGAGAGTGTTAGTATAATCCGATATCACTTAAATATATTATTATAGTGTACCATATGTACATGAATTAAAGCAATTCGAGATTATACCAGCAACTGTGGTCTAAGGTGATCATCCCGACAAATGCAATTACCACCACGGTGGTTGCCGCGGACAGGCGATTATTGCCAGTGAGCTAACCACAGCAACGGTGGTAGCTCACTGTGGTCAGCCATTCATGATTCCCTCTTCTGGTTTTTACTCTTTTTATGCTATTAAATAATTTTTATTTTTTATTTTATATGACTATATCCGACATGATATTTGTTTGTTTTCCCAAATAAAAAATAGATTATGACAATTCCTTGCATTTTTTTATGCTAACTTATTTTATCATGTCCTAATCAAAGTTTTGCGATCAAATACAGTCAAACGTTTGTTTCGCTTTTTTCCGAGTAATTGATGGGCCATCCTTTGCTCTTTTCTCGAATAGAATATAGAGATGATGGCATAAATGATCCCTAAATTTTGTCTCAATGTACAACGTGGTTACATTGAATATTTTCATATAGTTCGGGGATTAAATTAAACATGTAACAAAAGTTCATGAGCCACATTGAATAAATTAAAAGTTCAAGAATGACATTACACATTGTGCTAAAGTTCAAAGATTACATTGAACAAATTAAAAGTTTATAGACTACATTATATATTAGGCCAAAGTTCAAAGATCGTTTATGTCATTTTCCCTAAAATATATACTAAATCTACTTCTCAATGGTCAACTCTGCACCTTTATGAACTTGCCGGTTGCAAGTTACTTACCAAGGAGAACTTGTGGTCCATACCGTTATCTCTACGAATGACCAAACCGTTATCCTAGATGGGCTCTTTCTCCTAAATATAAGTTATAGACATCACTCACGTACGACAGCACAATGAGAGCAAACTCCTACTGAGTATCGAGGAAAATATGATTTTTCTTTTGCAAAGTTTGGCCAAAATTGCGACAAAAGGCAGCAGATCTTCTTTTTTAAAATCAATTTTGTATATGCATCTCACCTCTCTATCATTGCGTTATTTTCCCTGCCCTAGGAAATGTTGATTCCTAGGGTTTTTACTTTCGCTTCTTGTTACGATTATTGAATACCGTCAATAGCAGATCGAGTCCAATAAATAATGGAATAATCCTGCGATCATTATTTGAAATAATTTTGGAGAGTTAAACATTTGATAATCTCCAATGGTGAGTTCCTTCAGGGCCTGATTGAGTATGACATCACCCGTGAGCTCATATTTAACTTAGGAAAAAGGAAAAGAAAATTAATCTCATGGCATCATATGTTAACATCGAAATTAAACAAGTTTTATTCACATCAACAAGAGAGAAAATGACAAAACGTAGTAGGTATATATCACGACACTCGATAGGGCAATAATCTTATTCGCACAAATAGAAGTCCTAGTCAATTCACTTTGCGCTCCGGCTACATCACGAGAAAATACATGGCCATAGAAGCGAGCACCACACGGCCCGAGACGTACAGATAACCCGTGCCAGACTTGCCCGGAGGCGGAGGCGGTGGCGGAGGCGAGTTGGTGGTGGGGCCGGAAGCCGTGCCGACCGTGACTGCCAGCTTCTGGCCCTGCGAGCAATGGGAGTCGTGGGTGCATATGAAGTAGATCGTCCCGGTGGTGTTGAGGGTGTAGTCCTCCGGCGAGGTAGTGTAGAGAGCGATCGGAGAAGCGGTGTTGCAACTGTTGAAGTCTGACTCCGAGACGAAGGCGACGCTGTGTTGGCCGTTGATGAAGTTGAAGACTGCAAAGTCAATTGAACATATACTTTCAAGTTTGGGTATGGGAGCAATTAAGGGGAGCTGATGGGCATTTCTCGCGTTGACTTATAAAGACTAAGAAATATAAACGGTCCAAAAATTGGTCTCATTTTTTGTCCATCATAAAAAAATCACGCATGGCGGATTTGCATTTCGTAGTTATTTATTTTTTAGGATGCGAGATGTCCAAGTCCCTTAAAGCACTCGATCAATCTCATTAAATCACGACAGTTTTTTCGTCTTCCAACAATCGAGTAAATTATCAGAATAAGAAATCTTAGAGATCATTTTAGGACAGTTTTTTTCGCCGATAACCTAACTCACGCTTTCTGAAGTGTAGTTTGGTGTATTTGATTGTAAATCAATTGGGCCTTAAATAGATTAAGGGTGCCCAATGTGGACAAAATTAATATTAAAAAATTCTTCAAACAAGTTTGAATGTCAAGCACCTTTAAAATTCTTGGCAAATCAAGGTGTGCAAGGAATTCAAGGGGCAAAATCCACATCAAGAACACTCAAGTGGGTTGACTATAGTCCACACATATCATACTAGTTCGTCAGTTTCTGTCCCTGTGAGATGCAGACAAGCTGTAATGACTAGAGCTGATAGTACTCAAGTTAATCATAGTCCGTGTAGTTCGAAGGATATCATCATGTCCAATGTTCTATGAACAGTTTTTGCCGGCGGGCATGATCGATGAAAGTTGAAGAATCGGTGATGATACCTAATACGTCGTTGACACGGAAGGTGTTGCCGCTCGCCCAGGTAGAGTAGAAGGAGGCCCCGTTCCCCGGAGTGCTCCAACCAGCGGAGCCTCCCACCACGTATGACACTGCGTCCGCGCTCCTCAACATCACGCATGTTTCCACCACCATGATCGCAAGAACACGACCCACCCAGCTGGTCACCGCTCTAGCCTCGGCCATCCTGCTAAGCTCGGCCCCGTGTCGAAGCTATGCGTGTGTCTCAGGTCGCCCCGGATGCCCAAACCTGTGTGTTGTGCTTGCAAACTGACGATGCCGTCGAAGTTTGTTTACGTGTACTGAGCAATTTGTGGTGCAGTTGTGCTTGCTTATGTAGTCGGAGGATTTGAAGTTAGGTGGGATATCTCTTCAGTGCTGGAACTTCATTAACACTCGCCTTCGATTTGGTGGGTCTTCTAATGTTTTCTATTTGGTTTGGTGAGTGAAATCATCTTTTGACGACATTAGTAACATTTATATTATCGTGACATGTAATGCCCCTAAATAAAGAACGATATCCTATGAAATGGTCTTTCTTTTTATCTTGAGCCAGTACATATCAATATATATACTCTCGTGATAAGTAATACATTTCGAAATAGGTGGGTCGTCCCATTTCTAAGGACGGAGAACATCTATAACATGTTCGAGTGATGCTGTCTTCAGGGGAGAAAAATACTAAGATTTCGAGATTAACCTACTTCAAATCAGCTAGAAAAAGGGGTACTATTGACAATTTCGAGGAAGAGTGGCTTGATCATCGGTCCATAATCCAACTAAAGCCTCTGACTTCCCTATGTCATCTCTCCATTTGATGTGACAATCGATTGCTATTGTATTTCAAAGATCAGAACAAAGCTAAGAGGTGGCATCGTCACCATTTGAATCAGCTGGTGCAGGTATGTATCTTTTCTCTGGACCAGAAAAGTCAACGAAGTTCCCGCATGCATCAATCAGCGTTGCAGGTGGCGATAGAAGTTTCAAAGAACTTAAGTGTCACACAACGCGGTCGGCGAACATTTTTAGCATATTTATATTATGATCTACTAAAATATCATGCGAAAATCTATGCGTCTTGTCCACCCCGAACAGGATATCGCAGCATTTTTTTTAATCTGCGCCAAATTTGGCCATGAGTTTGCTGAAAGTATTGAATCAAACCCAACGGGAATCGTTCAAAATTTGATTACACTAATTCAAGTATTTAGGATCCGATTGCATATCGGATGAAACGCTCAAGAACATCGGTGCAATCATCCCAAGAATTAAACGACCCCTGAAGCACATACACATCAAATCTGGTCCTTTCCAATTTTATAAACTATCTGAATCGTGGGTCGTTGTTGGATGCAAATGCACCGCCACGAGCTGAAGCCTGCTCTAGACCTGCGATGGTGACATTGTAAATACAAAAACACATCGTTGTATGGAGACAAAATTGGAACTTTATTTTTTAATTTCTCCGTGTAATTTGAGTCAAATTGGGAGTTTTATAAGGAAAAATACGTCTAGAAACATTGACTCCTTTATCTTTAGTCATGATTTTGCCCTATAGTCAGGTTGATTACGCAATCGCATTACTTTTTTTCGGGTCCTTTTTTTGACTATATATGCCTCGCATATTTTTTCTTCGCTACAACATTGAAACATGACTTTGGAACTTTAGAATTTCTTGGTCTTTGTTCGACATTTTGCGCATATATATGTAGGATGAAAGTCGCGTTGTTGATTATCGACATTTTCGAAGATTAGTTGTGGATATCGTTTGACGGGGTGTCGATGGTGAGGAGTCTCATGTTCGATATTTTCGCTTCGGCTTGTTATTTTACAGTAGGTTGATACATGCACGGCATCGTTCTGTGACGATTTGAACTTTTGAAACAACTGGTTTTATATCGTTTAGGTTAGTATGTTCTTCGCTTCGGTCGACAACATAGTCAATACATCTGCTGACCTTTAGGTGTTTTCTATGCAAGACATGAGCCGACCCAAGTAGAGTTTGTCCCAGACGAAACGTCTACACCAATTTCCCATCTGCAGATGTTATCCAAGAGTTGTCTTATAATACTTTTGTTCATGAGCAATTCTTGTTTTGAAAAGTGGAATAAAATGATAGCGTTCCTCATGATCATCAGGCGAAGCATCTTCAGCTTCGCCTTCAAATCGTAAGGTAAAAATCACAAAAAGCCTTTGACAATGGCTGCTGATTATGTCATTATTAGGATGAAAATGACTTTCTTTCATGAGCGCCGTCATTAGCGATGTTACCCTCGGTACTCGACATGCGAATTGGCAACCCTTCACGCTGTCGAAGTATATCAGATATATAATGCTTACACAGAGCGACGGCGGGCCAAGCTCGCGGTGGCCTAGCGGTAACATGTTTAACAACCAAATTATATCTCCTCTATTTGAATATATGTACATATATTAAATTACTAGTTGAGCCATGAACAAAAGAAGCATGCTGCTAATTGGCGATATTATATCATGTCAAGCAGTATAAACGCGGTATGATGTACTCTTTTCCCCCGAGAGACTGGTCACATGGAAAAGCAATGCAATGCAATGCAAGTAACAGTAAAGAACCACCCAGAAATCCTAGAAAGAGATGCGAGAGAGACCTGTATACTGATATAGGAAGAGAGGCTTTGGAATCTGCCTAAAGTCATATACATCTCTTACTGGAGTGAAAATACTCAGCAGATTTTTGGGTAACGTTCCTTGGAAAATGAATATATCATCTTTTATATCCGCCGTAATCTGTAGAACCCTACAACCCTCAGATGGCAAGCACCAAATGACGAAAAAAAAAACCCTACTTGACTTTAGAATCTGGAAAACAGTATCAGTATCACTGTAGAGGCCACATGTACAATGGCATTTGACCCAAAACAAGCTCGAGCTCGAATGACCTGCATAGACACCAAGAGCAAGAGAAAAAACTGTGTGAGAAAATGGAGGACTCTGAAACTTTCAGCCCGTTTGGCTCAAAAAATTATCTTCTATGCACGCGAATCAATATGAAACAGTTGTTCATTGGTGAAATATGTACATTAGCTTCGGATAGAGAGGATTATGACTTGAAAGTACTAAGAAATATGAACAAGTTAGACGTGACCCATTCGTTCTGCATATTCCACGAAGTTATAAAGCAAATCTCCATGCAGCCTCAAACTACAGTCTCATCACAATTGGCCCATTTAGTGGAATGGACAATCTTCCATACCCAAATGATCCAACTTCAACACTGTCATTGTATATTTTGCCCAATTTGATAAGGTAAAATGCATGTAGGCTATATTGTAGCCACCGGAGAAGATCACAGTCGGAACCAAAATGAGTAAAAAAAAAATCTCTGCATCAACTGATATGAGCCCCATAGGATGCAAACTACAATTGACTAATTGGTTTGATGGCTCAAAAATACAAACTTTCTGGTATACGGTTTCTATTGGGCTCAAAGTATCATGATTCAAAGTTACCACATTCAAGGCCCTACGCATATCAGTTACACTTTTGAGTCAGAACAGGAAGCTTGAATGTTGCGAGAAACAAATCACTTATCATATCAGAACACTCTATTTTACAGTACCAATCTCGTCAGCAAGTAATTTGACGAAATGATGATGCTACCCAGCTTAATGATGAATGATATCTTTTCGCTTTCAATTCCTCCAGTTAGTAGAATGAAAGCTTATAGGTGCAGAGCACAAGCTTGCTTTCTTCAAATTTGCAATTACATAATAATTTTCTCAACCATCACGGGGAGCATCACTTCAGAGCGACGAGGGCATCCTATTTTAAGGAGGGGAGTTTGAGTTTAATGTTTCTCCGGTCTAGACTCATTTTAAGTGAAAAAGAAAATTAAGTATAATTTAAACCGTGCTACAGCGATTCATTGGGGAAAAAAGATGGTGAGACCCGCAGTTGGCATCATAAGAGAAACCCGACAGAAAGGGAAAATGGCCCAATGAGCATGCCTCTGAACTATAATATTACATTAAAAAGGAAATTGGATGCCCCTAAAATAACATTAGCAAGACCAATTTCCCATAAACACCAGGCATCATCTATCAAGAATAAAAAAAATGTAGATGATCATGAACTTCATACCTTCAAAGAGCCAAGCAAAGATGTTGCAGATGAAGATTTAAGCGCCGGAAATCCTATATCATACGAAATGCTTCCATCAGGCTTGAACAGTCCATAATTCCTCTCGGAAGTTGGTCCCGGTTTCTGATCCTCATTAAACAAGGCAAAGATATAAGCCTTCAGTGGATATTTTGGTCTCAAAGGAGTCCCTTTCCTTAAGGCAAGTCTTTTGCGAAGGTTATAGTTGTATGTTCTTGCATTATCCACCGTCGCTGCAGCTTCGTTACTATCTCCTTTCGAAGCCCACCCTGTCTCGGTGACAATGACTTCCATCTTTTTAAATCCAGCATCCTCAAGAGCAACATAGGCAGCATCAATAATAGCATCCAGCATATTATCATAGTGTATATTGTTTTTCTCATCATAGATCCCCTGGGTCTTCTGGAAGAGGGCATAATTGATGTCGATGTTCCCGGGATCACTCAGATAAGCCAAAAACGGGTAAGCATTCACACAGAATGGAGAACCGATTTCCTGGAAAAATGCCAATAGAGGCTTCATGTACTGGTCCACATTGTCTTTGAACGTACATGAAGAGGGAGGGTAAGAATTCATAAAGACGGCCAATGAATGTGCAGTCGTTATTTGCACCACATCGTCCAACTGAAGTTTCTTTACGGCATTGTACACATTCTTCACTGCGCCCAAAAGAACACCCCAGAGTTCATAATCGGCTCCTCCCAACACTTCATTGCCCACTGCAATCCCACGAATCCGCGTGTCAGGGAGGAAAGACTGCACATTTTGTTTAACCCAATCTAATGCATGATCTTCACTAGCATTGACATCTTTTAGGTTGCCATTCGGAAGCCCAACAACTAAATCGAGTCCAGTTCCACTAAAAGCTGTGAGGACGCTGTGATCAGCATCATAAATACGTACATTCCTTATTTTTGCTGCTTTGAGAAGAGTAACAACTTTATCAGGGGAAGGGAGATTATCAGCAATCCTCCCGTAATTTATTCCGTAGGTGCCGATGAATGCTTCAGCGGCCCATGCAACTGAGAAAATACAGAGTCACTGTTATCAATATGACCGAGTATATGCTGCTGAATTTTGAGATAACAAGTACAGCTAACTACAGAAGACTGAAATTCTCGTCCAACTGATCCTCTAAGATTGATGCATGGCATTAACATTATGATTGTCAAGAAGGCTTGACCCAAAAGTCATATATTAACATAAACTCTAGTAACTAACGGAGCAACATACAAGCAACAGAAACACAGCAGAATTTTTGTTTAACATGGAGCAAAACATTTTTTGTCCACAGAGAAATCTGATAAGAGGAACACTTCCTTTCTCTTGTCCCAAAGATCTAGAGAACTGCAAAAACCTAATAACATGCACATCAGAATAAGCAGCACTTTCGATCGATATGAATGCTTTAAAATCAACCTCTGAGAAACCCATCCAGGAGGTGATCTTTCTTGAATTCCCCCAATCACAAGTACTGATGACAAGTAACAGATCACAATTGACACCCCTCCCCAAACACACACACCCTCGAGTTGCCTCGGTGCACACAGAGTAATGGTTGAGACATATAGCTCAGAGACACCAATTGCTATTGAAATAAGCAAACTCTCATCCAAACTGTCATGAGTTTTCCGAAGTAGCAACAGTTCAGTCAAGTGAGGTGACGGCTGACCATCACCAACCACAGAACTGAGTCGATTCAAATTCAACTTCTTTTCATCCTTGCAGTATCATATCCACAATTAAAAGAGTACAAGAGAGAAAAAAAAAATACTAAAAAAGCGCACACCCTCAACGGACCCAATTCAAGAACAATTCACTATCAAGACGATCACAACGGGTACTCAAATTCTACGAAAAGAAAAGAAAAGAAAAACAAGAATCACACAGCCACCGACAGCAAGAAAAGGAAAAAAGACCAAAAGTTCAAACTCCAACCCAACAAAGAAACGGAAAATTACCAATTGGGTCATTACACCAGAGCAATAATAGATAGAGGAACCGTACAAGGAGCTTGCTCCTCCTCATCTCCTCCTCCCGGTGGAAACAAGATCTTCGCGAGGGGCGATCGCGAGGCGCGGGACGAGGGCAGAACCGAGAACCCGATCTCCTTCACCGCAAAGCTGCTGCTGCGTCTTCTTCTGCTGCTGCTGCTGCTTCTTCTTCCCCCTCCCCACCAGGCATGCCATATGAGTCAAGGGAGATTCCCTTCCACTCTGTATACCCCCTCCACCCCGCCGCGCGTCCCCCTCCCTATCTCACTCTGCAAGCCTTAACGCCTTTAACGCTTTCCCACCCATCTCTTTCCACGGACACCACCCCACTTCACTTTATCTGCCTACTCCTCAAATCCCCTCTGCTTCCTCTCTCTTTCTCTTTCTCTTTCTTCTGAGAACGTGTACAGAACAGGGGGATGGATGTGGGAAGTGAAACCAAAGAAACGAAGAAGGGACGATGAAGGAGAGGGGGGAGGCTTTATTAGAATGGCGGTCGTTTTCCGTGCGGGGGGGCTTTTCAAAGACGGGCGTGAGTTTTTTTGGGGGGGCTTTGTTGGAAAATGCTTCTTTTCTTTTTTTTTTACCTCGCGAAAAAAATAAAAAAAAAAGTTCGGATTTTTTTGATTGATTTATTTGTTCTTGTTTGGTGAATAATATAATTGCTGGTTGAACAAACCCGCGGTGGTCGGCGATGGCTTGTACTGCGCCACGTTGTTTTCGAAAAGAGACGAAAAACTTTTGTCATGGTTGCTTGGGTTGGTCGTAAACTTTTCGTCAAAGTACGGTGTTGCCCTCGAACTTTAATTTAATGTTCGATGCGGATTCCTGAATTTTTAAACAATTTCATATGACTTAGTAACTATATTGAATATTTATCAATAGTTCGAAAATTACGTTAAATAAATTAAAAGTCTGAAAACGAGGTTACGTGTTCGGCCAAAGTTCATACATTACGTTGCACAAATTAAAAGTTTGAAGACGACACTACACATTAGATCAAAATTGAAAGACTATTTATGCTATTATACCATAAAATATCTATTGAACTTCTCAAACAGGGTTCTCATTGAAGTATCACTTTGTCGCCGATCGACTCTCATGCTAGACCGATTTGTTGTTTTAGGCTATTTTAGACATTTTATGTCGAGTTGAGACGTTTCGAAAAAAGTGGAGAGTCAATCGGACAAAGGATGTATGGCCCTCTTAATTAGGAAATAAAAACGAATTAATGGGTATCAAAGAAGAGCAATGAATGATGAGCATAGTAGGAAGTAACGGCAATGTATAGCATAAGATAAGGCGTGAGAGCTGCAAAATGTAACTGCCCAAAAAAAAAAAAATTAAATTGGTCATTAAGATGCAATAATAATAACAATAATGGGCAATCTTCCTCTGTCTCTTGAGCTTCAAATGGTATGAATCCTCTTGCCACTTACAATCCCCCACATTAACTTTTCATATGCATGGCTTTCTTTAGAAACATCGAATGATTCGAATCCCTAGCTTTACTTATATGCTCGATTATTGCTTAAGCATTTCTTTAGTGTTCAACAAGAAAAGAAAATTGTGATGAGCAATAATGACTTAGAAGCCAACCCCAAAAAAAGAAAATCATTAGAGTCTCGCTTTTCCGTGGCTTTTCAACCAGCTTTTGTCTCTTCCTAATTAGGGTTTCTTTCTTTCTCTTGTTCTGAGTTCTTTTTATTTTATTTTATTAATTTGGCATCATATTCATAAATGATATTTAACGGTGTTATTAGCTACTCGACCATTAATAAATAGACACTAATAACCATCCGACCATATGCACGAGGGAAAGATTGATTGTAAAGATGAAAGAAAAGTGGTGATAAAGAAGTTATGAAATCGACAGTCGAGGTTGCATTATACAACAGCCATTCAAACGAAGTAGAGGAAAGCTTAACGCTTAAGACTCTTATCATGTCATTGAGAGAATTAAAAATACAATTAGTCAGGGTGTCTCTTGGGGGTGTAGATGGTGCATATACATTCGGAATCACGAAAGGTAATTCAGGGTGGGTTTGGGAGAGCATTTCCGATATCCCTTTAGGCCTCTAATGGCCTTGCTGCCGAAGCCAAGGTGTTTAGTAACCCTTAAACCAAGGTCGAGCCTTGCAAATGTCAGAGCTCGACGCAGCTCGGGACCGGTTTTGGATTTCAGCATTCCGAAAAATGCTGTTTTTGGGGTTTAATGATCTTTTTTTTCCTTTTCAATATTGCCCTCGCACTTATTTTTCGTGTTCCTATTTCGCCCCCACTTACTTCAGCCCTGTCCATCATCTCTCTCGGACAGAGATGATCGTTGCTCAAGTCGGTGCTGATTGGGTTCAAGATCTAACTCGCCAGGGGTCACGCAACACGGCAAGCTTTGCTGAGGGTTGGTGCTCGCCTTCGGCCTCCGGATCTAGCTTGCTTGAGATTGCACAACCTTGGCAGTTTGTCGCTTGAGCTATCTCTATCGCCTAAGCTGTCCTCCATTCACCTGAGCTATTTGTTCGACGATTGGAGCGGGCGAAGTTTTCTTTTTCATTTGGGAGGATTGTGAGTGGGAGACCCATAGAGCTTATAGCGAAGTGGTAGGTTTACCAAACACTATTTTCTTTTCATGAAATCCCTTAAAAATAAAACTCCCCAGCATAAATGCAAAGTCTTTATACAAAAGTTGAATCAAATGTACCCTTAAAATTTCGTCCTTCTCAATTTGCAAAACTCGTGAGGACTAGCAAACTTGGAGGTATAGTGGTGGCCCTAGCCTATAGGTCTAAAAAGCTTTTAGATACTACAAACTGAAAAATTCATTATAGGAAGTTGTGGGGTGCTGTCAATTTCCTTTCGTTGCACGATCGAGAGAGAGAGAGAGAGAGAGAGACCACGAAAAGTGATTTGAGTGCGTGCATTCCATAGTGGAACAAAGGCAAACGCGTCTGTCGTGCTGTCGTCACTCGAGCACTAAAGTTACTACCGAAAAGACTTTCAAACGGGCTAAGGAATCGACTCTCTTCCGATGTCTGATGATCTGTTTCAGGCTCAAAAGTCGCACCTTTTGAGGTGGCTTGAGAGTACTGGCGTTCATGGTTAAAAAGACGGATTAATACTACGAAAAATTCTAAACTGATATGTATGTAATAAAGTTATCATAAATTATTTTTTTGATCATAAAAAATCTTAAACTAATACACCTATGATAATTTTATCCCGGACTATTTTTTTTATCATCAAAAATCCTATACTGGTATACCTACGATAATTTTATCTCGAATTAATTATTTAACCACAAAAAACTTCAAACTAATATACCTGTGACAAATTTATCCTTAATTAGTTTCTGTTAAATTTTATTGTCAAATTGCTAAGTTTAATAACACACGGTAATTGACAGGTATACCGATTTAGAGTTTTACCTCTACGTTTGTCACAAATTTACCAATTTGTGATTTTTCGTGATATTAATTAAATTTAATGGATACTAATGGAGGGTAAATTTGTCACAAATGTACCAGTTTGGATTTTTTAGTGGTCCAAAAAATTAGTTCGGGATAAAATTGTCATAGGTATACCGGTTTGAGGTTTTTAATGGTAAAAAAAATAGTTCGGGGTAAAATTATCACGGTGTAGCAGTTTGGGATTTTTTGTGATAAAAAAATAGTTCGGGGTAAAATTGTCACAAGTGTACCAATTTGAAGTTTTTTATTGTCAAAAAAATAATTCGAGGTAAAATTATCACATGTGTATCGATATAGAGTTTTTTGTGATATTAACCCAAAAAGATATGTTAAATAACAAAAAAGCAAAAGAGAGCATGTCTTGTTTTGCTCCAATAGATATCATCCATGCAAACGAAATCTCTTCTTTCACATCTCTAGCCAAAACCTTAGCTTGAGTCATCATATTTGCACATTCTCTTCAGGTTATCCCGAAAAATATAGGCATGTGCGTCTCCAATAATTACTGGGTATGTGTGAAACGGAAGGACTACCACATCCACCCAATGGGATTAGTTGAATACTCAAAAAATCCCAAGCATTATGTTGATATTAAAAAATGACGAAGATTAATTTCAGAGAAGAATCCTTTTATTCAATAAAGCTGAGTTTTGCACATTGCGTACATTTGATACATTGACCAATAATGAGATTATGATTTTGTTTTTCCACATAAAAAAAAATCTAATATTAGAATATTCTAGAAGTATGTAATTATCTTATATGTGTTGTCACCTCGAGTTTTGTCCTTATTTTCATTAAATCATTAAGTTTGATTTAGGATTGATCAAAAGTTGATTGACAATATGCTAGGCCCAAAACACATTTTAAACATAAAAGTACAAGTTCTATACATCAAATCAAATCTTTTGACACGCAACCACATGAATCCAAAAGTTAATGTTCTACCATTCGAGGCCGATCCCTCGATTTTTGCAGTGTTAGGAAGTTTATGATTTCTAGATTTCAATTTCACATCCTAGAAGTAGGGATCGTCAGCATCCCAATGCAATGAAAATCGGGTTAAACGGATGTCAGACGAGAGAGTGATTGCCAGCTAAATCCAACGATACTTGAAAGAAAGGTCCTAGAGCCCAAACCATATCTGGAGGTCTCGAACCCACCCAGACCTAGATATATGCAAAAGATTATAATTCAGTGATTTGCATGTGTATTTTGGAATATGGTGAGCGAGTAAGGGTTAAGCATGAACTAGTCTGGCGTGAACTCATCCATTGATAAGGGTTGCCCAACACTTTCAGGACTTCTTCTTTTGTTGGCTGAAGGTGCCGCTCAGAGTCGCGGTGTTGGTCCGCCGGTCTCCCTCTGCACACGATATTTCCAACCCTAATCAGACCAGATGATTATAAAAGTCAACACAAATCTGTGGCTCTTAATGGGTGGCCTCTGGAAGTTGAGTCTATCTCGAGAACTCTCGTCATTCTTGAGGCATAAAAAAGCCCATGGGGGTCTAAGAAAATGCGCCGAGTGTGGTGATAGTCAGTGAGCTTAGTACTCAGTCTGAAACAAGAAGGGAGTCAGATTTTGTGGTTAAAAGCTGCTAGTTTCTCGTGCTAGAAATGACTCAAATGCCCAAGTTGAGTTGCGGAATGACTGGATCAGATAACAGAATCCAGCAAACCTTATCCTCTGAAGGCTCCAAACTGGCCAATGCCTCAAGTTTCTCACTAAAAGCTACCGGAAAATTTAAGCAAAAGAGGATGGTGGGAGCAGAATGGCAGCCTCATTTCTTCCCACTGCAAATCCCCTGTTCCTCTCCTGCTCTTCCTCTTCCTCTTCTTCATCTTCTTCACTGTCAGCAACTGCATTTAGTCCACACAAGAACCAATTGAGGAGCAGGATCACTGTCTGCAAGGCATTTAGTGATACCCCCATTGCAACGGTGAGCAGGAGAGGCCTTGCCATTTCTTTCATCACCACCACATTCCTGTTCTCTTTGGAAGGGAGAGAGAAACTGGGCGGTGCCAATGCAGCTATCCTTGAGGCTGATGATGATGTGGAGCTCCTGGAGAAGGTGAAGAAGGACAGGAAGAAGAGGCTGGAGAGGCAAGGGATCATCAATTCATCCAAAACAGAGAAGGGTTTGGTCTTCTCACTTTCAAACTCTGCTGTTTTCTCAAGAAAATGTGATTGGAGTGCATTGATTGAGATAGACCCACTGATGCTCTCGGTATTTTAGTGCGTATTGGATTGGATGTTCTGCGACCCATTTGAATTAATGGTCTCATGATAGTCTAAATTTTCAAAATGGAATTGGAGGAATCATATGCTGGTCAGCTGCAAGGATCATGTTTTGACTTGAAGCGTAACATAAGTTTCAACTGGATAAAATCCTGTAGTCCTAGTCGTAAGCTGAATCTGTTTACTCTTAAAATATCAAGCGTCTTGGTTTCTCATGAAGTTTTGTGCTCTGTTGCACAACTGGCTGCCTTTTATTGAAGCCGGGAAATACATATGCTTGAATCCAATGGCTCGTGATTTAGCTGAGATATGGAAAGTCTTACGTTGGAAGTCGCGCATATTCTTTGTTTTATTTGAGTAGCTAATGATCCAATTTGGTGGTCATTGCATCTCTGCTATGGAATTTAAGTACCGTGAATAACTTTGATCTTTTTTTCTGCTAACTGTATAATGTCATCCAAAACTTGCGCGATTCGATATATTTTGCTGGTTCTTGCATTGTGTTATAATCATATCAGGTCAAACATTAGTTTTTGGGGCAACATGTCAGGATAATATAAAGTAAATAACGTGTTTTTTCTGATTCTTTTAACAACACTTTCCTTGCATTTGGTGTTTCCCTTGCTATACCGCACGCACAAATAATCCGAGGATGAAATGTCTTGCAGGATATTTGCAAGATCTTGTGTACAAACTGAGTGAAGTAGGACAAGCCATAGATAACAACAACCTACCAGCGGCAAGTTCAGTTCTTGGAGGAAGCACGGAGACAGAATGGCTCCGGAAGGCCAACCTTGCATTCACGAAGGTTAGTTATTTTGCAGCAGTTGCAGGCTAACTGATCGGCAACTGCTGTTTCTATCCACTTTCACTGCCATGTGATGAATGACTGATCCCAATCAAAACTAGTCTTCTTTCATTCTACGTTCGTTGACCAAACACTTCCACAATGTCAGTGTACTTGCTGATAAAAGCTGCGACCGAAATAGGAATTATAAAAAGTCCTTTCTTTCCTATTCATCTTGCTTCAATCTCAATCTTTCTTAATGATTTTCTGCAGCTGACTATAAGTCCTGAAGAAAAGACTGAGGTGGACACATTTAATTCATCACTAGCTTCGTTAATTTCATCAGGTATAATGTTCCTTGTCCTGGAATCAACTCCACCTGTTTGATGAATTTGTGTTTTATTTTCTACTTGTGTTATGGTTTGTGTTTATGTGGATATAGTTTTTGAGCATGCAACACCAAAATAGTCCAAATTATCATTGAAGTTCTGATGTTTACATTGTTCATATCACATCAATTTGCAGTCACAAGGAATGACATTGAATCTTCCAAAGTCGCTTTCATCACATCGGCTAGCGCTTTTGAGAGATGGACAACCTTAACAGGGCTCGTCGAAGTGCTCAAGGGACTATAGAAACGATGAGGATTTTTCAATTTTCATTTTACTTCCCCTTTGAGAAATTTTCATTCTCCTGCATTAGATATCGCGGCTTTCATCCTTGCCGACAAGTTGTTGCCCATTCAATTTGAGCATTGTTTCGCACATTGAAAAGTACCTCAAATTCTTGCGTCATTGTACTTTAAATACTGTGAATCTCTCGAAGTTTTAGCCTTGATGTTACTCTCCGCTTCCGCTTCATATAATTCATGGCGAAACTTCAAAGACCTTTTATTAGACGGGTGCGAGCAACCTTGATCAATCATGAATGTCACAAATGCTACTCGTGCTCATGTGTCCGTAATCTGACAGCTTGCGTCATGATTTCCTTGTTAGTAGAAGCATAGAGGATTATCTCATGTCGAATCTGGATCTGTATGAGTTCTTCCAAACAATCTGTAATTGACTTTTTGGCATCTTTTGTCCAACATCTATGAAACCCAGAAGATACCAAAGCTAATATAAGTTGATTGCACCAATCAGCACGACAAATTTAGTACCCTCGAGAATAACAAGTTCGTACATAAGACTTATTGGATACATAGCTACATAGCATTGTCAACATCGGACACCATAATGTTACAGTAGTCATTACACGATACGACTTTAGAGTAACTACAGAGACCTAATCTGTGATTGTGTACAGAACCAATCAGATAGCTACACCATCAAACTACAGTCATTTCAAAAGTACCCATAAACCTAAAAGGAAGAGAAGCGGCCTAAACAGACTAATAATCACAGAAGGCTCTCAAGTCTCAAGCCGCAACCTCTCCAGGTCCGCTTCCACGGTTTCCATTCTCGATAGCTTCGCCATCCACCTTTTTGCCCATCTCGCGAACATCTAACTTGTTTGGGTCGTCAGCACTTCCATTTGGTGCCGTTTTCTCCTTGATATCAGATTCAGGTTCAGGAGCGCTCAGGTTGATTTGATCCCTCTCTTCTCCATCAAGCATTTTGTCCACACCAGTAGTTTCTTCTGCTTTTTTAACTTCACCAGGACAATCCACTTTCTCTGTCTCAACTTGTGGTCGTTCGACCTTCTCCTTCAGCTCCACATCCTCTGCTTTCTCATTTTTTTTATCATCTCCAACAGCATCTGTCTTGTTTTCCTTAGCTTCCTCAGCTTTGCCAGAATTGGCTCCCTCCGTTGGCCCTTCAGTTTGAACAGCCTTAACATCACCATCTTCAACTCTTTTTTTATTCTCATCCTGATTTTCCTCAGGAGCTTCCTTTTCTTTTTCCGTCTCAGCTATATCCTTTTCAGTATTTTCGGCATTTGCCATGTCAACTTCTTTCTTCTCCTCAGTCCCTTCAGGAGCAGCTTCAGTTTCTTTCTTGTCCTTCTTGGAAGCTGATGTCCTCCTAGCTTTTTTCTTTGGGCTTTCAATTTCAGGCGGAGGAGTTGCTTTTGCCTTCTCACTGATCCTGGCTGATCTCCTAGGAGTCTCACCAGTGCCCCAGTCGAACTCTGATATAGCTGGACCACCTGGGTGTTGTTTGAGGTACTGATCCAATTGCTTCCGGTTGGTGATCTCGTCTCCAGTTGGTGCAGTGAAGACAATCTCATTTTTCTTAGGAGTCCCACCTTTCTTGATCAAATACTGCAGATATTAGACCAACCATTGCGTCAGACAAAACAGAAGGAAATAGAGTCGAGAAGTGATGAGGTCCAAATGCAAGATCATGCTCATATAAAATGAATGCTTAACATGAACATCTTACATGAGAGTAAAGGGAGAGTCAGATCTGAGTCAAGAAGTGATGAGGTCCACATATAGATCATGCTCATAAGAAATGAATGCTAAGCATAAACGTCATACGAGAGAGAGAGAGAGAGAGAGAGAGAGAGAGAGAGAGAGAGAGAGAGAGCACATTTGCATTGTGTAGACTGTGTGCTTAGCACTTCAATAACACAATCTAATTTAACGAATTCTGACATTCAAAAGGCAGCATAACGGTAAAATATGCTTTGTAGAAGATGGAATTAGATGCTGACGATCACATTATTATAAGAATAAAAAAACTATACCTCTCTACCCCTTAAGACGGAAAGTATCTTATCTTAAAGCTACTTGAAAGAAGTTAAAGGACCAAATTCTAAAAATTCCTGGAGAAATTATTTGACCAGCAGAAACACCATGCATGTTCTAGAGACAAATCTCTTGAATCCATGGTAAAAGGAAAAAAAAAAAAGAAACAACCTTTCCAGAATTAAATTAGCACAAACCTAAATCCAAACAGGTCAAATATTCTTTAAGGCGTTGAATGCATTCATCTACGGATAAAAACAGGAACCTACAATTGATAGATCCAGCCTCACCAAAAAAATTAACCCTTCTACCCCAAATCAGAGAGTCTACAGCCATACCAGTTCGTTAAAGCCATTGCACCCAACTTAGTACCCTATATCTCTTAGTTCCATAAATCCTACTTCCTTCTTTTGGATATCTAACATTGCTCCATGGGTCTCCTATTCACCACTCCCATGAACTGTCTTTCTTTTCCCAGAGCAATTTAATCGCCACAGGTCTGAATCAAGGTCTCCTCTTCTTATTCTTGATCAGGTCGCAACATTGTCTCATTCTATCCCAATCTTAAAAATGCATTACCATAGCAGCCTCATCCCGGCTAAATTTATTTGTGGACACAATAACATTCAACAGCCCAGGTTTGCAGATACAACTCTCAATCTGCTTTGCAAACGTTCATCGTGTTTTCATCCAGCTTGAGTGGCACTCTGGGATCACACGGCTCCAAAGTCCAGATCTACCATATGTTTTGACCCAAAATACATTTTAAGTTCTGGGAAAGCATTGATCTAAAACTCACTCAACAATGGTCAAGTCATTGAAATATGAATACGCATATATTGCCTCTCCACTGAAGCGTGTATATATAAATGGGTAACATAGATGTGGAGGCATGGTATGTTTAAGTTCCTAATGACACTTCCTCTCCTGCCTATTACAAGACATGCAAAGGCTAATTGAAAGGTTTTCCAGCCAACCAAAGGAACTTTAACCTTTCAAGAGCTTTTCAACCAAAAAAAGAAAAAAAAAACTTTCGAAAGCTTGACAACAATTGAGTAACTTCCAGCTTCAAATCCTTTGGGACCTCACAATGATGGGGCTTCAGGGTACTCAATAGTTACATAATTGAGCTCATGCTGCCATCATCTGTTTAGCAAGATTCAGCATTGTTCCCAGAAAATACGAGGGAGACATTCAGTTGTCTAAACCGACTTTAATTCCCTTTTAAACTCATTAAAAGGTTTCCATTTCAGATGTGTGTGCAACAGACTCTGAATTTGACTCTACTAAAGCAGGTGTCCTCCTCTGTCAATTTTCAGTTTTAAATTCTCCTAACCGATTCAAACACAATGACGTTCCGTTAATTAGCTCAAAGGGAAATACACTAAAGCAAGTGGGAGGAAAAAGCTACTCTTACAACAGAAACAACTCAAGATTCATACTCATATGCAATACAAGTTATAATATGGAAATTTGGGAGTGGTAGAAAACTGGCCAACAAACAAAAATACACTAAACCAGGACTAATGATTAAATCAAGTCAATGCATCTTCTATAACCTTAATGCCAGGTTGACAACAAATTTTAAAAATGTGATTCCAGACAAAATTAAGATGATTTGACAGGTCTCGATGGAAAAAAAAATGGAAAGATCCCGTTAAAAAATGAGGCAGATGCATCTGCCAAAGTAGGTAGTTTGGGAGTGGTTGCATGATCCTCCAGTCAAAAGAAAATGTCACTTTTCCATAGAAGGGCGGATGACAGATTGAAAGAATTAAAAAAGAGAGTTTTTGAAGAAGAAGAGACAATGGCTGGTTAGTAGATCTAATGTATTCAAGGTTTTTATCCAAACATTTAAATTTTGAGTTTTCCCAATCAAATGATTCCATTACTAAGCCATTATCAATCAAGAAATTGATGCAAGGTGAGTTTGGGTGAAGTTGTTGAACGAATTACACTGTCCAGAAGTGTTTGATGTGTTTGCAAAAAAGAACTTTGGGATAGAAGAGTTCCACCGGCATAAGAATAAAGAACTTTAAGGTTCACCACCAATGAATTGTATAAAGAACTGAAGGAATCACTCACTTGAGAGAATTTCTCATATATTATCAACTCAAGAAACTGCATGCATACAACTGAGAGTGCACCTCTTATCTACAGAGGGGACACTAAACTAGGAAACATTCGGTTTGGAAACATAAAATTAGGAAACATTAAACTAGGAAACATCAAATTAAGAAACCAACTTCAGCTGGAGACCTACTCATATTAGTAAACATACTTAATTTTGGGAACAACCCTTCAGCCATTAATTCAGTTGATGCGCCTTTATTCTTCACATATGGAAACTCCATCTTGAACGCTTTCTCCTCATTGGAACCCATTGGATCATGATATGGCTGAAATCTCCCTTTGCTTGCATAAATGTCAAATGGTCTTTTAATGGAACTTGACGCTCCCGTATCAGAAATATTGAATGGTGGTTGACAGGAATGTCAATATGACAAAATCTGATCATATCTGTTAACATCAAGTTCAACCCAGTACACTAACAGAACTTTTGAAGGAGTCCAACTTGCACAAAATCCTCTCTATGAGGGGAAGAGATCTTCCCTCGTAGATGCGCCTCTTCCGATGAAAAGAGAGCATGGGAGGCAACATGATCTAATTCCAAGAAACAGTGAAAGTATATTAAGTGGAGAAAAGTGAAGAAAATGAGTAGATTTCTGTCTTTCAAATGTCTGTCTTGCCGAAGATGCAAAAACACATACATTTCTTCCAACTTGTCCATAAACTTCCTCGTGCTTTGCATCATTTCTTCTTAATGTTCAGTACTAAGCAGCCAAAGGTAGAATCAGAAAGGTGCTATGTCCACGGCAAACACTTAAATCTGTACTCCACCCTTCTAGAACTTGATCAAGGTCAGCTCTTTATCATATTTTCTCTCAAACCCAACTCATGAAAAGAAAATAAGAGGGTAGTTCTCATTTCCTTGGTCGAACACACATACTATTAAACTTCGCATATGTTGACAAGATGATTACCATCATCCTTATGTTTTTGATCATCTACTTAAAACTAATTCAATAACTTCAAAGGCATGTCAAACAAACCCAGCTCTCCTCTATAAGGTATTGCATCACTGCACTGGTGAACTCGAACCATAAAAGCCAAACTGCATCCAGATTAACCCATAAACACTTTTGAATAGACCACAGTAGATAATACTCCAGCAACTATAAAGTTGAAACCTTAGTCTAATAATTCCACAATGGGCTAGGATGTCATAACTCGAACAATTCGAGAAAGGGATGCCATCTATAAAGCAACTGCCAGCATCTACTGTGATTTTGCAGTGCGCAAAACACAGTCTAATCAATGTATGTTCTCAAGTACTTGCGTATTATCACGCTTTGGAGCACTTCAGCAGATCATGTTACTCCTTCACTCAATACTTTCCACCAGCTGCCAGCTTTGCACTTTAAACCAACTGAAGTGAACTAAAAGTCCCTATTGCCTTTGTCTCATCCTTAAACTTTCACAGGCACAGACAGTTCTGAGTTCCTAAAAACTAAAAGTCAAGACTAGATATCAATTCCAAAGGTTTTCTATTTGCCCCCATTTGAAATCAAACTCCAAGGTTCACCCTCACTAATATGCCAGTCCACTTGTAACTAGTTTCAAAGAGCTTGATGATTATGAAGCCTCCACCTTGTTATCTGAAATATGCCGAGTACAAGAGACCATTTGCACTAATGCACCGACCAACTTCCTTCATCCTAATATTTAGTAAATACAGATTCACATTAGTAGGATGATCTTCTTATTTATGAGAATTGATTCCCTGGTTAGAGGCACATGCAACAGTGAATGAAAAAGCAAGACAGATTTTTTTTGAAATGTAAATGCAATAAAAGTTTATCTCAAACAATAAATGTACCTTAAAAATGAGTCAAAGCTAGTCTCTTCACTTGTTCAGGTTCCTATTTCCCATATTGAACCGAGATGGAGTCTAAAGCTGGTCATATAGTGACATGCTATTGAGACTTCCCCTTTTGTGAATAAAGGACTAGCTGCAAAAAAGGCACCACCAGCAGCTATATTTCTCGCAAATCATATTTAAAAATATATTACATCTCAAACCTTTCTAGATATTGTCTTTCTCCATTACATCTATCAAACCAACAGACTCCAACCGTTAATCACCCAAAACTAACTTTGTCGATTAAAGGATTGGGGGACAAACTCATATGAATATCCGCCTAAAATTTATTGCTGAACTTTTAGCCTCGATATGGTTAAGGAAGAACAGCTTCCTTGATCAATAGAAGACCCACACAGCATTGCATTCAAGCTATTCATTTTGAGATTCAAAATTGTCGGACAGCTTTCCTGTTTCCAATGTTCATAAAATGATTGCCTAGAGTTCACTAAACCAAAATGGTACCTCCATTCAAGTATCTATTCCTTCATTACTCTCTGATCTATTTATACCACAAAAGCTTCAGAGAAAAGATATTTGATCTTTATGCTCTGTCCTATATTGGCCAATAGCTCCAAGGAAAAACCAAGCGATATCCCTTCTTCACCTCAGTTTATATTCTGCTTTCTCAAATATCTCAACATCCAGAGTTTCAGAGAATCACCTCTCCAAACAAATCAAGAAATAGGCAATGTTTGACAGAGCAAACAGCCACAAATCAGGTACCGCACCTTTCCCAACTCCAAATAGAGCAGCTAAAGCTTTGAAGACCAAGCGTACCATGAATTTCTTTTCTGGTCAGGCCATATGATGTTATGATAACGTAACAGTTTTAAGCACCCATAAGAAGCCACAGCAAGCGGACCATTGGCAAGCCATTTATACATATCTTAAAGGTTGTATTAATATAAAAATACACACATAGAGGTAATTTTTCTTGTTGATGAACTTTGCAATGATATACTTCCAAGTAGATGTCAAGCTATTAGTGCATCTAGTTTGTATAAATTTGTGCAAATTGTCTCAACCAAATAAGAAAGGAAAAAAAAAAAATTCTCCCAGAAATGCTTTTATCTTTTTCATAAATCTTTTGATTTGAGAAGAACTAAGCACAAACATGTATCAATAATTTTCATCCTAGTTGAGAAAATTATCTTTTTCACAAACTAAACATGCGTTCAAGAAAAGTGAGATGAAAAAGAAGATTTTTTTTTCAGTCCATTATCTGTGGAAACGAATTCTGAAAACATTGCTTGAAAACCAAACTGCCCCTGAGTTTTCCAATAAGGCCAGTCGTACCCTCCAAAAATCCGTCCATTTCCTTGACACTTCTATGGACTAAGAAAAGCTCATCCTAGTAGTTAAGAATCAATTCTATTCCTGTTACACTTCCAACTTCAAACATTGAAAATCAAAGATGATCATGGCTCTTCAAATAATACACCAGGACAAACCGCTCACCTTAGTACTATAGGCCACAAAATCAAAAGGATTAGCTAAAGATGTTATTATAGAGAACTGACAAAATCTCCATCAGAGGGAAGTACAGAACCCACACACATGTGGACTCCAAATGCCTCAGTCAAAATAATTTCACATGAACCAAGTAGTTTTTGCGCATGATGGGAATGCTTATACAACTATATTACAAGGCCCAATATTGGAGTTAGCTTTGCACCTAAAAGAGGAGAAGACATGTTTTCTAAGAAGTCACCGAAAGAAAATGCAATATCCTCAACATTACCGCCTCCCCCACGACACCCACAAAAAAAAAAAATCCCCCTTTCGCTTTCACTCTTCTCCCCCAACTCAAAATCAAAAGAAAGGAAAGAGATATCAACCCAATTCATCTAGCTAAAGAATTTTACAAGAATAGAGTCGGCATGATAATCCCACTTGATGCAATAGAAGATAATTACAAGTAACACCCTTGTAAAAATGATGAGAAAATCATGAGTCACTTCCATCCAAAGCTTCCAAATCAATACAATACACCTTTAGGCTTTTAATTATGAAAAGCCAACAGTTCAGATTCCATAACATGGTAGGACTTCATGAAAATAACCATTACACAATCAGGCTTCATTGCACAACTCAATTTACAGCGATCTTTTTTATAAAAAAACGGACATTAGATCTGAATGCAAATCATAGGTAATGGAACAAAGGCTAAAATTTATGATTGGTTAGAAAATCCGTTCTTTCTGTAGTCATTTGAAAAACCTTTGACTCCACACGACGTCTCAATGCAAACCCTAGGGTTTCAAACAATGGCAAAAGGGTAGACACAATTCCTTTGTTGTGTACATTTTGGGCATTACTAATTCAAAAATGACACCACTGCCACTTTCTGCCAACACGGTAGCTTTCCAGCAACCAAATAAAGAATATACGGTAGCTTCCCATGTGCATCAGACTGACGAAATAAACAGCCGATGTTCAAGACTTAAACAGAACATTTAGTTCCCAACCAAAGACAACACAAGTTGAATCCTCCACCAGAAAACCAATGAAGGGGGAACAGGAAAGGAAGAAACAGAGGAGCATCATTAGACGCGAATTTTCCCGTTTTCGCAATGCAAAAAACCCACCGTCTCGATATAATCATGGACCAAAACGTTCGAGGAAACACTTACCCTTAAGAAACCTTAACGGGAAACAATAACAAGTCTAAAGCCTCGAAAGCTAAAGGAAGGAAGTAAAAATAAGTGCCAACAGAGCACGGTTCCATCCCAGAAATCCTAGCGTCTCGTAACAAATTTAGAAAGTCACAGCTCACTAGAATTAATTCCAACCCGTTCCACAACACAGCAGCAACAAATCCAGAGACACCCGCACGACTCAAACAACTCCCGCGCCAATTTGCAGAGCCGTGCATTTCCTCGGGCAAAACGCCTTGTTCGGAACAACACGGCGGGGGCTCCAGAAACCCTAGCCCCCATCACCTAACCCCGAATCAAGAATCCCGCACCAACCACTCGCAAGACCAACGAATTTCCACCTACCCCAAACCAAGTCTCCGCATACGAAATTGCGAGTTTTCAAAGCAAAGATCGAAACTTTGCACATGGTCAAGGCTCAAAAATGTCGTCACGGTTTCGACACGGAGCACCGAAGCCGGAAGCAAGAAAGCCCGAGAGGGACAGAGAGAGAGAGAGAGAGAGAGAGGGAGAGAGAGAGAGAGAGGGGTAGGAAGGGAGGGAGGGAGACGGAGACACCTTCTTGGTCCAGCCGGGGGGAGCGGGGAGCTCCAGCGACACCACCTCGTCCTTCTCCACCGAGCCCGCCATTCCAAGAGCCTCCCTCTGCCAGCCGCACGAACCCCCGAAAGCACCGAACCCCACACAGAGGAAGAGCACGCCCCTTTCAGCTGCAGCCCGCACGCGCGCGCGCCCGACACACCTGCCTCGACCCCAAGAAAGCCAAGCAAGGTAACGAAAAGGGTTGCAGAGAAAGACAGAGAGAGAGAGAGAGAGGGAGGGGTCTGGAAGCTGCCTACCCTTTTGTCAAGCTGCCGGGGTCTGCGTCGCTCTGTCCGCGTCGCTCTCTCTCTCTCTGTCTCTCTCTCTCTCTCTCTGGGTGCGTGTGTGTTGTGTTATTATCTCGTGCGAAGGGAACGAATTTCAAGTGTGTGTGTGTGCGCTTGTGTGATGATGACGATGATGATGAAAGTGATGACACAGAAAAACAACTCTCTCTCCCTCTCTCTCTCCTGTTTCTCTTTGTTTCACTGGAGTTATTAATATTTCCTTAATTTTTTTTATTTTCTGGTTTTTTTTGTTCGGAGAGTTCGTGTGTGAATGTTGCGGTCACGGTGCGCCGTGGGGGGCGACACGTGGCGCGTCCAGACAAGGAAGCGACGGTTTGGATCAGGTCGGTAACGCATGGCCCCCCTCTCCCCGGGGCGGGGGGGCGGGGGGGGCCCCGGGTCCGGGGCTCCGAGGCTCCGGTTCGGTTCTTGGGCCGGGCTGATTTTCTCCCTTTCTCTCTTTTTCCACCGCTTGTTATTTTTCCTTTTTTTTTTTTCTGCTGATTATTGTAAAAGGAAAAAGGACAAAAAAATTGCATTTTGCCTTTTGAGGATTTCCTCTTTTTTTTTTTCTTTTCCCAATGTCGTATTTCGTTTGTCACTCGTCATGGGCTTCGGCTCGAGAAGACTACGTCGTAATCCTTTTAATTGGGTAGAGACGTGGTGAAACTAGGGTTTTGGAGTAGAAGAAGAGGGATGAGTGTAAACCAAAAGTTAGAGAGAGTTTGTTAAGATGGTGTTAAAGTTTGATAAGGGTCGGAGGTGAAGAAATATAGGGAGGGGTCATTTTCCGAAAGTTTTATAACTCAATTGTACTTCCGCAATAAGATTTAGGACTTAATTACACTTTTCAAAAGTTTAAGGACTCAATTGCACTTTCGTGACAAATTTTCGAACATTCCCTATCGCCGCCAGACACGGCAAATAATCATGCTCTACAACAGATTTAGATCGAGTCAATAAGCCTCGTGGCACCAACTAGAGCGAGGCCTTAAAAGGGCAGACCAAGGAAAAACAAGGAGAGAACCGGACATTGCTCCAGACACCATTGTAATGGTAAAGAAAACAAAATTTTGAGCTACACCATCACTGGACATATACCTTAAAAAACCGGAGGAAAGCTGATCATGTCGCTTTTTCCGAGCAAATCTCTGCAAGGACTTTGGCAGTTCGGCTTCCTCGCTCGTTTTTTGCTTCTTTCTAGATAATGCTTCCTCTTCTTTCATCTGTGGTTCCAAGAAAGGCCTCTTGGTTCTCGCAATAATTTCTTGCTTCTTCTTTGCATTCTTACTCAGTTTGCTCCTCCCCTTTGTTTTCTTCTTCATCGGCATGTCCTTGACGGCTGCAACGGCAGCTTCCATCTCTGATTCTCTCTCCTGCTTGGTAGGCTTCTGTTTTCTACTTGGTGGCTTCACCATGCCAATCTTTGATGGATCAAACATGATGCTCTCCGGAGGAAGTTTGTCAAGAAGAGAGCGCACTTCCTTTTCTCTCCTCTGCTTAGATGTTTCAAATGGATTTGCAACCCAAGAATCAAAGTTTGGTTCTCCTGATCCCGGAATTAGAATAGAAGACCAGCCCACAGAGTGAGCTATGCCCAAGACATCTTCATAAGGACGGAACAATAGTTTCTTTATCTGGTACCCTTTCGCCATGGAATGAGTCATGTATCTGCTGTAGCTCTGAGATTCCGAGAAATTTCCCGAGATCTGCACAAATGAACCAGTTGCAGCAGCAAGCAAACCCTTCTGACTGGGTGTTCGCATGGCCAGGCAAAGTTTGAAGAACCTTGAACTTTCTCAAATCCCATATTTTGATTTTCCTTTCCTTGCCAGAAGTTGCCATGATATGGCCGTTAGGATGGAATGCCAATGCTGATACAGGGCCGCGATGACACAGCATCTTGACGAGAGGAACTGAAGTGGTGGGCTTCCACATGGTTACTGTCCCACCTGAATGACCCAAAGCAGCCACCCCATTGAAGGGATTCACCTGCATTACATCTGTACGACCTAAACCAGTCCGGAAGTCACCAACCATCCCCCCCATCGTAACATCCTGATAATGAAGCTGGCCGAATTTATTTACGGACGCCAAGAGGAAATGGTTTTTCAGAAATTGAAGCTTAAGCACTGCTCCATGTTCTTGAAAGATGGAAAAGTTAGAATGAAACTGATCCACAGTAGTCTTTAGATAATTTTCTATAAATTTGCAACAAAAACAAAGATGTGAGCCAGCCTAGAAGGCCCATGGTTTATTGCTTTTTCAAAGATTTCTATGAATATATACGTTGCCACTTTGCATCTACGCATATAAAGGTAGCTTATCATTTGTATAACCTAAGACCTACAAAAATGTAAAACCAGAGTTTTATTCCAAGATCCAAAATTGTCAGCACTACAAAAGATCGTTCTGAGAAAGTCAAGAGTCCAAAGTTACAAAAGAAAATTTTTCAAGTGAAAGTAGAGATTTCAACTTTGTTGGCACACAGCAAGAGGAGATGTATAATGGGATATTGAGTTGCACAGACACTTGCCAGTAAAAACCAGAGGAAACTTGCAAGCAGTCAAGTTACTTGGTAATACAGAGGAGTCACCCACTGGAGCACAACTTCAAAACTTAAGCTACTTTTTCAGGTGAAATTTTATAGAAATGATCCTGTTTATGAGCGTCCTCAGGACATTATAATTGATGGACCAAAAAGTGCAATTCGAAATGCATATACTGTTTCCATGTATCACAAGGCAACCGAACAGACCAAAAAAAAATCTCCTATCATTTTCAAAGTAAAATTGACGTACTTAACAATGCCCTAAGAGCATCCTCTAAACCAGTGACTTAGAGCATTTCTTAACATTTTCCTTATGGTTGTACCATCAGGGATTCCGCCGTAATTATCAGTTGGCCCCTAAAAAGGAATTTAAATGGAAGTGAATTTCATCAATAGGATTTCTATTATTGGCCAGTTTCACATGACAATAATGTAATATTTACAGGAACAAGAACCGGACCAAAAGGCAATATCATGTACAAGAGGAACCTGGAGAAATACTCGAAGATCTCATGTACTAAAAGGAAAGCTATTGTGATGGAGATACTTGGCAGCCAGAAAATGTAAGTGCCACCAGGATGCTCACAGAACATCTTTCATCTAGCGTCATGAAAGAAACAACTCTATGAATTCCAAGGCCCTTTAAATGTGTTAACTAGCAAAAAACGAATCCCAAATAACAATAAATAAGGACAGAGGAAAGTCATCTGAAACATGACAAGAGAGTAACTAATTTATTAATCAAAACAATAAATGCCACAAAAAGTTGATAGATGTATATTAGGTATTACTCGAAAACAAAACAGAAACCTTTAGACAGTGCAATTCGATACCGTCCCTGTTGTAGATATAAGGGTACCTGCCAAGTTCAAGGAAGATACATATGATAATCAACCATCAAGATGTGTCACTCTTCCAAAAGCTGCAAAATTTGCAAAATCTTCCTGACTGAAACCAATTAAACAACAGCTTACTGCTTTATTTTAATGGACAAGAGACGACACATTACTCTGATTATTCTAGAACTTCACCACTGTAATGAGTTGACAACTTTAATTTTCCATGAATCATCATCATAAATTGCTCTGCGTCTTTTACCATGTCATTATGAGTCTTGAAAGTAGATCATCTTAATCCAAGAGAAGAATTAACCCCACATTCACCACAATTGTCTACTTACCAGTTTGGATATCCATACATTTAGTATATATTGCTGTATCAATTTAAGATGTATAAACAATAAAATGCTTGGCGGTTCACTTGAATAACAAAGACAAGGTTGAAACATGTCCTTATTTATTGTAAGTGGGTAATTTGTAATTCGACCACCTGACTGTTTTTTGGGTGGGAGCAATCATATCCCACTTCATCAATCAGCAGTTAGACAAACTTCATTAATATATAAAGAGTCAGTTCACAAAAGTTTCCAAATGAGGGCTGAACTTCCAACTTTCTCCTAAGCAGAGGGAACATATTATGCTTTGCACACAAAGTACAGGGTGCGGCAGATTGATGAGAACCTAACAGTTGATGAATGGATCGGATAACGTCCAGTTTTAAATAGTATGGGAAATTATTTCATAAAAGCAAGAAGTTCATGAGGTCAGACTTCAAATGAGCCAGAGTATAACGAGTGTCTAAACATTTTTGTAAAGTAGTTTCAGAACAAGCATCATATTACATGGACAATAAGCAGAAACCATCATAACCACGCACACAAAATTAGACAGTCAGCATCAAGTCATGCATGCAATTTAGTATGCAAAGTGTTTAGATGATGATTGAAGCCAAGTCAAAAGAAAGATGCTTCTCTATTTTAAAGAGCGAGAGAGAGAGAGAGAGAGAGAGAGAGAGAGAGAGAGTACTTCTTCTGCGCTGCAGCAAAGAAGAGCTCGTTATGCAAGAAGATGACATCACGTACTGTTTCTCCAACCTGATAAAGAAAATATGGTTATCCAAGTCAGTCCCACAACAATCCAAAGCATATGTCGTCACAATTCAAATTGAAAGTGTCCCTATCAATTTTTGAGTAACAATAACAACGAAAATCAGTATAGTTGTCCATGTGCGGGGAATTACACACCAATGCCAAGAAACAAGATCATCCATATCCCATGATATTGTTCCCACTTCATAGATATTTCAATTAAGCCTGAATTCAGCTACTTATTTAGCAATTCTCTAAGCAGTGGTTTACCCTCAAAATCCTGGATATTTAAGTTTTATAACAATTCTCATAATTTCAAAAGCTCAATATAGATTAATGGCGAATAAATAGAGTCCACTACTTCTCCGTTTGGTTGCAAGACTTCGGCCTCAAAGATTGATGGTGTGTTCAAAACTTAAGTGGTGCCCTCCATACTTCTCAGTATCGTTTAAGTGCTCTTGATACTCGAGACATTCAGGATATCCAACAAGCACAAAATATCAAATCAAACAGGTCCAACAGTTCATTATACAAGGTGGGAAAACTAACTACCTTCTTGGCATCATCACGCATTTCTAGTTCAAAAGGGTTTCTAACGTTTCCTCCACTATAGATCCTTTTGGAAATTTCAGTCCAACTTTTCTTTTCATTAGCTTTCATTTTTATTTTTATTGTTACTACTCCAATTATCCACTCAATCCATCTAGTGGATAGGGAATATTTCCTACAGAAAAAGATAATATAGATTATGTCCTCACAACAATAAACGGTTGCTTCTACAAGCTCAACTCTCCCTTATCACTCCCAAATGTAACCATAATTTAAATATTGTCAAACTGAAACTGAGTGGAGATGATACTCCTGTTATATGAATATTCTAATGAAACCCAGAAACACCCAAGATGCCTTTCAAGCTTACTTTCCAGCCAACTAATCTCATTATTATCCTCACGGACATGTTATGGAGGGATGACATCTGTCATAAGCTCAAATGAAATCCTTCTTCGCCACCCAAATCACCTTATACCTGAATTTCTTTGATCAGACTCAAGTTCCTCATGTCAACAACAACTAAGTGGCCCTTGCGTCCAGCTGCTGCCATATACCGACCACTAGAGGTGAAATCCAGAGTGTAAGGACCGAGATCTGCAAATTAATTAATTTACTACTTGAAGTGAAAAATAAATAGTAATATCTTAACACGACTTCAAAACTTAAAAGGAAAAAGGAAATGACTCGGTTAAAACTCCTTGCAGTGGAATATTCCCAACCAAGGATTTAGGCCTAGAATTGCCACCGTATAATTGAAAAATGAATGCATTACTGTACCTCACAGATCAGATGATCAAAACAGTGAACACAAGAGATGGTTGATAGCATAAAAGGCCAAATTTGTGTGTGTATGAGAGAGAGAGAGAGAGATTCATCTTTGGAAATAATTGAGCCAGCTTGAATTCAATACAATACACGATTCCATGCGGATGAATATGTTTGCAGGTAATCAAGGAATGCTGCGTACATTCTTCTAAGGGTTACAGAAGGTTCCCTTTAGAATGTGCTTTCTAGGCAACAATATCTACCAGTATTGTTGTCTAGCATCAGCCAACTAATACCAACCTGGTAAGACGATGTCATACTGATTTCTAGAGCTAGATATATCAACTTCACAAGCAATTGATTCTTGCCCGATTCTCCAAGTTTTTTCTATACCTTCAGCCTCCAGATAGCCTCCCTCACTTGGCATAAGCCACTAAAAAGAGAAACATTTATAGAAATGCTCAAAGGACGCATGGAAAATCAAATACTCCATTGAAACCCAAAAGTACAGTGAAAGAGTTATTTCAGCAAAAACTTTTGCATATCAGATAAAGCCAGCAAGTCAATCACATCTATCCACACCAAGATGGTGTTTGATAAAGCTTCGATATAGTAGCTACAACCAGGTGTTTCAGCTTTTACAACATCTTTGGCAAATATCTCAAAGCTCCAACGACATACAAAGGCAGCACCTTAAAGCTATTTCTAGGAAGTTGCTCCAGCCAACCAGTTCATCACAACACAACTACATCACAAAGAATTTCAGCATGGCTATTTTATTACACCAAACAGACCATGTAGCTTCTCTCAAGAAACAAACATCGAACTTTGATTTTCTCTCATCATGGGGGAAAAGTCCACGTCTTTCAGTTTTACTAGAAAGGTCAATAACTTGGAACAACAGATAGACCATGTTAACAACTACATAGGACATACTTCCATCCGACACTCAGATGCTGTTTGGTATCTTTGAGGTCATACAGCTATGAAAGTGTTGCACTGTGAAGTATTTGCTCTACAGCTTCCAAAAGCTGCAACATCCCTTTCTAAAAATGTAGGTGATGTTGGGCAGTTGTACCAAGCATCCAACTAAGGCAGCTGGTGACAAGCTTACAGGAATCCCGCACAGTAGGAAAGCAGGGCTGAAAAAATCCATGCACACAAGCAACAAGTGCAAGGGAGTGCCGATCACTTAAAAATTGGAAAGCATGTGTACTACATAGAAGGAATAGCACAAAGATGAAACTAAGGCTGGCATCAAGCCATTCTTGAAGCTTGGGCTGAACCTTTTGACTAAATGTTGAAGACAAACTAACAGGATTTTTCCTTTTCGTTTTCTTCTCGTGGTTTGGTGAGCAAACTGGTAAATGTTGTCATATACAAGAACATTTACCTTCTCTGCCTTGGCCGCTGCTTCTGCAGATTTTCCATATAACTTTTCTCTAACAGTAAGTTGGCCCCTCAATTTTTTGTCTTGCAAAGCCTGCGATAAAGGAAATTCTTCAAGACACAGAAAACAGACAGCTTAGTATGAAACTTAGTCTAATCACAACCTAGCATACCTCTAAATTAGCACAATCACCTCTCAGATATTTCTTAATTCGCATTTCCAATCCATCTGAGTCCTCCTGCACCAGAAAGTAACGGAGATATAAGCTCCAGAGTAGGTTAATGTTAGTTACGTCAAAGATATAGCCATTGAAGAAAAGGTGATGGGTAAGTTAAATCTCACTGGTCATGATATAAACATCACACGTATTTAAGAAAAGGGGACAAAACATTTAAACATCATTGCATTGCCAATGATCACAATTAGGGGTGTCAATGGGCCGGGTCTCCATGCTACCCGACCCAACCGACCCGAACAGCATACAACCCGACCCAAAAACGGTTCGGGTCGGGTTTTAGGGTTTCTTTCCTTTCTTTTTTTTCTTATATCCAGAATTTAAGAGTTATCTAATGCAATAAAATTATTCTCAGAATTTTTTTTTCCTTGATGGTATGGTTTCCAAAATTGATTGTGGCCCGTATAGGGTTAGGATTATTGTGAAAAACAGATATCATCCACATGTTAAGAAAAAACAAGAAGGTTCATTTCTCTGGTCTTTCACGCTCATGTTCCTCTCTCTCTCTCCACAGCATGCCTAAGCACCAAAGCGTCAGAAATGGTGCAAAGTCGAGAGAGAGAGAGAGATCAATCTTCTGAATTGAGAAAAACTCTCGTTCCATGCTCATCAGATATCAACTTCATGGACAAACATTTACAATTTTGTGGAAGAACCAAAGCAAAACGAAGGGCCATGAGGTTTAATGTTCAGATATGAATGCAAATTCAAAAATACAACCTAAATGGAAGATCACTAGGCTCAAGAACGAAAAGGTAAATTGTTTAGATCATGAATAGTATTGCTGATCTTTCAAAACATATTGCCTGACAATGACATAACAGTTGCTTCGGCTCTTTTCCTCTTCCTGATATAGTATTTCATTCGTCTCCTCAAGAAGAGACCAACAGACACTCCAAAATCACGAGTCCATCTACAAGTCTAAGCCAAGGAAAATCACCACTTCTCAAGCTTCAGAAGTGTTTCACAATGGATTACTCTCATTGATCCAGCTTAAAGGCATGCATTGGCCGGACGAAAACAGGCAAGAAACAGAGAGCTAAGAAGCGCAGCATTGAAACCAAACGAGCACCGTCGCAAATTCACCACAAAGAAGACTGAAAAAACAGAAGGCAAGCCCAATCCCCCACACACATGACTCGAAAGGCGAGACATTTATACTAGAATAGCACAAATCTGCCAGATTCCGTCAACAGAACCACCAAACTTCCGATTGTCGACACAATGAGAGAGACGCACCATGCGATCGGACGGCGGAGGGACCTTATCGGCGAACTCGAAATCCTCGGCCATGGCTGTCCGCGACGGGCGAGTCGGGGGCGAGACCGAGCTACGGTGGGGGAAGAACTCGACGAACCCAGGACATGGAAAGAGCTCCGACCTCCGACGACCGCTCGCCGGAGGCAGCAGGCCGGTGGAGATGTCCGGAAGCTGGAACGTTGGAAGAAGCTGCTGAGAGAGAGGGAAGAGACAGAGGAAATTAGGGTTTAGGGTTTAAGATCCTTACGCGAGTGAGTGAGAGTGAGAATGAGAGGGTGCCCGGATGGCCCGAACCGACCTGAACCATTAAGATATCCGCATTCAGAATTACTATAAGGGTGCGCATGATAATTATTCAGTGTCCAGAAATTATTTCTAATCAGAAATGATTCTTTTTTATTTTGTGCCCGAAAATAATTTCTGAGCATTTAGAGGCGTTTGATAACTGTCTAAAATTTCTATTCTTGGAATAAAAAAAGAACAGAAATGTGTTTGATAACTGTAGAAAATTTCTATTCTAAATTTTTTTGAAGTGTTTTTTAAAACTTGGTATTAATTCTAATGGAGCACTTACCAACTTTATTTTTTTCTTATAAGTGAAGCAAACATGGTGATATGTATACACATGGTATATAGTTGGTACAAACTCTTCCCTCTATCACTCCTAACAGTGTATATCGTATTTTGACTTTACCGTATTTTTGCTCCTATCGAAGAACTTGGAATTAGAATGGAAACATTACTCCAAATCCAAATATTAGGTAAATGCTTGTATTGAAGACTTTAAGATGAATTTGATCTAAATCATTTTCCTTTTTTTCACTATAGAGAAAATTTTTGTGGATGTTTTATTAGTTAAAACTTTAGATATCACAAAGAAATGCCGGCGGGAACTTATGTAAGTCCAACTTCCCTCTAAGCAACTACCAAATGGGCGAGGGTAGCGCTCGCTCGAGCCTCGCCGTCGCCCAAATCGGCAAGGGTCGCAGACACACTCGCTTGGGCAACCGTCGCCGATCTGGGCCAGGGCTCGCTCAAGCGAGCATGGCCCTCGCCGGTCTAGGCGACGGCGAGGCTCGAGCGAGCGCGACCTCGCTCAAGCGACCACGGCCCTCGCCCAAATTCATGAGGGTGGCGATCACTCTAGCGAGAGCGAGCCCAGATGGGCGAGGCCAGCACTCGCACGAGCCTCGCTATCGCCGATCTGGGCAAGGGCTCACTCAAGCAAGCGCCGCCCTCGCTGGTCTGGGCGACTGTGAGCTCAAGCGAGCACGGCCCTCACCCACTCGCTCCAGCTTGCCGTTGCCCAGACCGGCGAGGGTAGTGCTTGCTCGAGTGAGCCCTTGCCCAGATCGGCGATGGTTGCTCGAGCGAGCACCGCTACGACGATATCCCTCTACAGTAACAAGTCATCAGCAATAACTTACCTCGAACGAGAAGGAGCAGCCTCATCAGTGTCGGTGAAGGAGTAGCCTTGCGGGTGAAGGAGCAGCAGCGGTGAAGGAGCAGAGTAGAATGAGCTCTGTGCAGGAGAGGAGTAAAAAGTGATTTAGCGCTTCCAAAATTGTTTCTTATTTCCGTGCCGAGAAACAGGAAGCTAGTTTTTTTTGTTTCTTGTTTATCTTCCCAAATTATTTCTGGGCATAAATTTTTGTAAAAATATGCTGGGGAATAAAAAATTTACCAAACACAGTTCTGTTCTCAAACTATTTTTGGAAATAAAAGAACAAAAATTTTTACTATTTGACACGTTACCAAACGGGGCCTAAGAATCAAACCCACATCCTGGTCACTACCCAGTAGACCCAAGTGCCCTTGAGTACTTAGCAATTAGATCGACTAATAATGAAGGTGTATCGTGCGTGGACAAACTTGAATGCGTTCTTGAAATTTGGTGCGTGATTAAGCAGCTAACATTCCTTGCCAAGCTTACAATAAATGCAGCAGTCCTAGACCAGTAGGTAAACATCTTCTCGTACAGCACAACACAGCAAATCTCATCGTACCACCAACTTCAAACCATACTTCATGTTAAAAAACTTTTCACAATGAACCTTTCAATTAAGAACAAGAGAGCTACTACGAACACTGATCGAATTGCTTCGGCAGTAGCCCCATATGCACGCGAAACGAAAATGAACAAGAGGTTACCTACTCTGCTACAATACATCATTCCACAAGCAACAGAATATAACGCTATCGATATTATCTTTGGCTTGCTCATGCTTCGACGAATCTATGATGCCAGGAATCAAACATCTAAACAACCAGAGAAACAACAAGAGCTTTCAAAACTCTCCAGCCTTTTTAATCGCAGTAAGCAGATTCTAATCATCTCAGAGCTTTCATGTGTTCTTGAATGTGTTGTTGAGGTGCTGGATGATGAAAGTCGAGCATGCTTTGGGTTGAATGGTGCAAATTTTGGATGAAACTTATGGGTGTTGTAGAAGTCTGAATGGCCAGACCCACGGTTTTGCCAATTTTATACAGATTTGTGTGGTGTGAATTTCTTGGGGCTTCCTCACGAAAGTCGTACCTTATACTTTGTTCTATAACATACTTTAATTTTAGATTTTGCGGACCTCATATGATCTATTTTCTGCTTTGAAAATCACACGGGTTCCACGTCGGTTTTTCAAAATAGAAAATAGTTCCTGACCTTTATACGGTTATGAATTTTCATAGAATTTTTTACAAGGAATCAGGACCAGTGTTCTCATGAAAGTGGTAGGTTACATCTAAGACTATAACATATAAAATTTCCATGATTTTTAGAGCCCATTGAATATGTGATACGTCCATTTTTGTGTTTGTCTGAGCTTTGGAATTTGAACTCTGTTTTTGGCCTGATTCGTTCGAATTGTTGAGAGTTGTATAAGCCGAACTGGATTTCGAGTTCTTCATTAGAAATGTTTCTCTTGGTCTCGTCTACATTGTGTTAAAGTTTCCTAATTTTTAGAGCTGATTTACTTAGGGAATGTTAATGATTTCCGAAAGCGTGCAAACTGTCTTTATGTGACAATTTTTGGATAAAATTTCCTTTTTGTCAGTTGTCTTTTAAGACTCGTGTTCATGAAGGAAGTCTAGCTTGTTTAATTTGCCGACCAACAATTTTCATGCAATTTGTATGATTTATGAATGGACAAATGTTGGTTGGTTTGGAACTTGAGATATTTCCTTTGCATTAGCAGTGCAAATGACATTTCTAAATTACTGCACTATACATGTTGAGGCGTGTGGAATTGTAAGTGTGATTATTCCGTCGATCCCCATTTCGATGATGCCCCGGAGTTGGGATGCCTAGAGGGGTAGCTAGGTTCCCCTGAATGCCTAGGGGGTAATAAGGTCCCCAAATGTCCTCGCAATGCCGTGGTGGGTGCGAGATGCCCGAGGGGTAACTGGGTTCCCCGGAGGATGGTGCAACCTAAGTTATTAAATCAAACGTGATCGTTCATATTCTTATGTTTCATTTGCATTTCTGGTTTACCTGCTCCAAGGTGTTTTCTTTTCATACCAACATACTATTTTGGTTTTGAGGAAGGTTCTCAAACAAGTTGATTTCATGTATTTTATACTTTGAGTTTTCCTCGCATGTGAAGTGATGGATTTATATAATATAGATTGGTAAACATTCTACTTGCAGGGTTTATACTCATTTGTTGTTGACTATCATATTTCACATCACTAGATATGCCGATCTTGCCTACCTCCACCACCATTAGCTATGGTGCACCTGTTGATTTCACGAGGCACATCACTGAGTTCATGGATCTAGATTTTCTTGAGATCATCTTTATTAAATGTATTTTGATCCTAACAATAGATATAGGTTCCCCCGCATGTCTCGTACTCCTTGAGTTCGTAGCCGTGTATGCCCGGGTTGGCAGGCGATTGGTGGGACCTATCCCACATCTTGGTGATGATGGAGCGAGTAACGGTTGTAGCGGGGTGGAGTGAGCCATGGACTAGATGATGGTGTAGCATTTTTTGAAGCACAGCAACGATTTTTTTTTTATGTACCGTGGGCGATGAATAGGTGATAGTGTTTATATATGCGAATCCAGGCTGGGATAATACAACTGATGATTCTTTTTCGCGTCATCATGGGGTTGAACCTTTTTGTTTCCCCTAGTGTATCGTGACCTTTGTCACCTAAGTATATAAATAAAAATGAAAATGCGATCGCCATGTTTATTTTTTCCATGTGTGTTTCTTTAAATTTTACATGTCTTGGAGTGATAAAGTGCAATAGTGGCCGAAGGAAATAGGATGAACGCATGCGATATAAGACACTAAATGCATGTGTTTGATTTACTCTGGAAAAAGGGTGATTGATGGTCACTCATGAGGTGCTTGTAACAATTGTAAGTTACATATCTGTACCTGTAACATTTGTATGTTACTTATGTGATCTCAGTAACGTTTGTATGTTACTTATTAGTTGATTAGTGACACTGGATCACTAATCTCTAGTGTGGGCAATGTGTAGTAATTTGCACATTCCCTGGTGTGTCCATTTCTAATTTAAATTCCGAGTTGGCAATCGTTTCTAGTAAGTTCCATTCCCTTGTTCTTACACTCGCTAGATCGATTGCCAATTTACGACTGAGGGCATCCACAACCTTGTTTGCCTTCCTTAGATAATATAGCATCTCACAATCATAATCTTTTAATAGTTCCATTCACCGCTTTTGTCTCATGTTTAACTCCTTTTGGGAGAATATATACTTATGATTTGTATAGATTTCAAACTTCTTTCCATACAAATAATGTCTCCATATCTTTAGTGCAAAAACGATTGCTGCAAGTTCTAGGTCATGTATTGGATAATTTAATTCATAAGGCTTCTTCAATTGCTTTGATGCATAAGTTATGACCATCTCGTGCTGTATCAGAACACATCCGAGCCCTTTGTGGGAAACATCGCTATATACCGTGAACCCACTGGATCTAGAGGGTATGGCTAGTTTCGGAGCTGTAGTTAATTTCGTCTTAAGCTCTTGGAAGCTTCGCTTGCATTCGTCGTTCCATTCAAACTTCACGTTCTTCCTAGTTAATTGGGTCAATGGACCCGCGAACCACGAAAATCCTTCTATAAATCTTTGGTAATATCCTGCAAGTCCTAAGAAGCTCTGAATTTCCATTGGTGTCGTTAGTCTTGGCCAATTCACCACTATCTCGACTTTCGTCAAGTCCATCGATATTCCTTTCCCAGATACCACATGACCAAGGAATACCACTTGATCCAATCAGAACTTAAACTTTCTAAACTTAAATGTAGAGCTTATGTTCTCTAAGTGTCTACAGCACTATTCTCAGGTGCTGTTCATGTTCCTATGGTCCCTTTGAATATATGAGGATATCATCAATAAAGATTATTACAAACTGATCCAAGATTGTTTGAACACCCTATTCATTAGATCCATGAATGTAGCCGATGCATTAGTTAAACCAAATGGCATAATTAGGAACTTGTAATGTCCATAACGAGCCCTGAATCCTCCTTCTTAATTCTTAGCTAATGATATCCTGATCTTAAGTCAATCTTAGAAAAGATTGATCTTCCTTGCAATTGGTCAAATAAATTATCAATTCGGTACTTATTCTTGATTGTAACCTAATTCAGTTGCCTGTAGTCAATGCAGAGACGCATTGATCCGTCATTTTTCTTTACAAATAGAACGGGTGCATCCCATAGGGACGCACTAGGCTGAATGCATCCCCTTTAAGCAATTCTAGCAATTGCACTTTCAATTCCTTTAGTTCCGCTAAAGCCATCATATACGGGGCCTTTGATATTGGTTCAGTCCCGGGAGCCAACTCAATTACAAACTCAATCTCCCGTTCTGATGGCAATCCCAATAATTCTTTAGGAAACACATTAGGGAATTCTTGAACCACACATATCTCTTCAAGTTTTGTTTCTTCCTTTGTTTGGTCTTTTACCATGGCTAAGTATCTTTGACATCCATCATCAAGAAGTCTATGTGATGAGTGCCATCGAAGGGTTTGTCTCATCTCCATAGAATTCAAAATTAGGTTCGTTTGGTGGATTGACCTGGATTATTTTCCTATAACAATCCACCTTGACCCACTGTTTGCGAAGCCAATCCATCCTTAGGATGGTGTCAAAGTCATACATGATCAACACTACTAAGTTTATCACCTGATCCCATCCACCTATAGAAATCTTACAATTTTCACATACTAATGTGGACAGCATCACATCCTTCAGTGGCGTGGAAACACTAGGAGGCATTTTAAGTGGTTTAGTTTTCATTTCGCTTAGTTGCCTATACCTCTCAAACACGAAAGTATATGTAGCGCCCCTGTCAAACAATGCATATGCCTTTTTATCACTTAAGGAAATCATACCTGCGATAACAATCTTGGAAGCCTCTATTTCCCCTTGAGTGACTGCGTATAACCCTTCCTTGAGCTATTGGCCTTTGTGGGTTTCCTTGTGGGGGTGGTCCACCCAGATGTTGTTGCAATTGTTGTGCCAAGCCAGCATTTGACTGTGATCTTTCTCGCGGACAATCCTTCCTTATGTGACCCTGCTGTCCACACCCAAAACATCTCCTTTGAGCTTGGCACGGTCCTAGGCCATGTTGTTTACCACACCTTTGGCATGGGCCATTTCGATATGGCACCTGACTCATGGCTTGACATTTTCTGGGCCATGTTGTTTCCCTCTGGATTTTTCTTCTCTCACATGACTATTGAAGGAAAGTCGACCGAATGTCATTTGCCCCCTATAAGCCAGCTTCTGTTTAGCTAGACACCTAGCCTAAGTAATTATCTTTCTTGGTCACCACTCTTTTCTTGATTTCTTACACCTGGCCATGATAGAAAGAGAAGATGCCACCTGTGAGTGCATTGTAATTATCCACCCCTTCGTCTACTCCTCTATTTCATTTATCTCGGTATCACCGAAGGAAAATTTTATCAAATCGTAACTCCCTTCTTCACTTTTTACTTTCACCATCATCGATCCAGAATTTTCAAGAGAGCTTTAACTTTTGGGTGTTCAAATTTTGCACAAGGTAAGTGAAAACTCTAGGTTTAAGCTAAGTAAATCTACTTGGCATTTTTAACTTGGTTGCTTGAGAAATGTTATTTTGATGTGCAATAGTGAGGTTCTAATGATGGTTGAATTTGTTTTGCTAGTCATGTGCATGTTCAAATGGATGTGATTTGTTTCCTTAAAGTATAGTGAAAATCGGTAAGTGAAACGATTAAATTTGAACATGTAAGTGTTATCTTTGAAGTGATTGTTGGATTTTTCTTATTAGTTTATGTATGTTTAAAAAGGGTAGAAAATCGTTTTACTGAAAGTGGAGTATATTATGTGAGTATGAATGATGATTTTGTATATCTTTGGAATTGCTTAGACTTTACTGTAAAAAATCTGGTTATGTATACTCTTTAAATTGTTCAGACTTTACCTTCAGACCTTACGCTCATACTTTACCTTCATACTTTACCGCTCAGATTTTACTCCAGAGTTTACCGTCCAGACTTTACTGCTTAGACTTTAGCCTTGTGAGTCTAAACTTGTTTTTGAATTTGAATGTGCTTCTGAGTTTGAATCCGCTTCTAAATCCGAACTCGCTTCTGAGTTTGAACCTGCTTTTGAGTCTGAACCCGCTTCTGAGTTTGAACCCACTTCTGAACTTCCTTCTGAGTCTGAACTTGCTTCTAATGACTCGAATTTTCTTCTGATGACCAAATTTGCTTCTGAACCTGAATTTGCTTATGAGTTGATTTTGCTTCTGAGTTTGAAATGTGTTGCTTCATATTTAATTGCTCGGATGATGCATTTCATGATTTTAAAGTACAAAATCGTGATGGCTTGGTATGGGACAGGCCAAATCGAACTTTTGCATATAAATACTTGGTTGTCATGACCTACATGAGAATAATAATAACCCCGTCGCCCATTTAGTGGTGTGTCGGGATTCCCCGTGTGTCGGGATGCCCTGTAGGTCGGGATGACGCCCCGGGGAGTGTTTCAGGATGCCTTGGGAGTTGAGATGCCCCGTTGGTCGGGATACCTCGAGTGTGTGCCAGGATGCCTCGGAGTTGAGATGTCCCGTTGGTCGGGATAACCTGGGAGTGTTCGGGAGGATGAAGTAACGAACCTAATCGCATGAACATAAATGTTTTACTTCATATGCTTGTGGTTGAGTGAAAGTATTGTGAAATGTCGCATTGCTCAGACTTTGTGGCACATCTAGACAATAAAGGTATAACATGCATTCGAATTCTATGCATACCGTTTGCTATGCATGCATGCGTGTTTATGCCAAGTGAAGTGATAAGCTGATTGTCTTAACTTAAAACTAGAGATTTCATTTACTGTGCCTCGGTTCATCCCATTATGTTTTGCAGACATATAGGAGTGGACAATCTGCTATCAATGCTTACTGGTTTTTCCCTAAATACTATGAATGCCAGTACGTTGATATGATTGTCTCGAGGGCGGATATAGTTTGTACTAGATGTATATCTACTATATGGGTTGATGCGGGATTTTGGTTGATGTGAAGGCGACGACATCTACGACTCGTTGTAAAGTTTACTTTTGTGCAAGCCGTCTTTGAAGTAAATTGTAGCATGGAAATAAGCAACCTCGACCTACCCGAATGTTTGTTCTTTATGATTTTATTATGTATTGACTGGATTTGTAATTCTCACAAGTGTTGTTAATGAGAAACAAAAGTATTTTGACAAAATTGTTCAGACTTTGATTTCCTCTAGCCAATTTATTAATAATATTAATTGGTACATGTTACGCGTGACCTTCCGGGGTGTCACGATTGCAGCTCAACAGCTTGAAGATTCTTTCCATTCCATCAATCCATTGCTTCGCCTCTTTAGGACTCCCCACTCTAGTAAACTTAGGTGATTTCAATTTCAAAAATTGCTCCACTAACCCTCGGGTACGATGTTCATCTCCTTATTGTTGTTAGGGTTGCCTTTCCATTAAGGTCCCTATATTGGCAAGCCCTTGCAATCATCCATTCAGGGTTCCACCCTTGAAGGAGTAGCTTCTGTTCTTGATGGAGAAGACCTTCCTGATCTTACCATACTTCCTTGCAAATTACTGCATATTGCCCACACTGGAGATTAGTGATCCAGCATCCCTAATCAACTAATAAGTAACATACAAACGTTACCAAGATCACATAAGTAACATATAAATGTTACCGGTACATACATGTAACTTATGATTGTTACAAGCACCTCATGAGTGACTATCAGTCACCCTTTTTTCAGAGTAAATCAAACACATGCATTTAGTGCCTTATATTGCGTGTGATCATCCTATTTCCTTCCGCCATTAGCGCACCTTATCACTCCAAGACATGTAAAATTTAAAGGAACACGCATGGAAAATATAAACATGGCGATCGCATTTTCATTTTTTTTTTTTTTGGTATTGAAAGGGGCAAAGCCCAAAAATTACAACATAACTCGTTTAACAAACCTTGAACCAACCTGATCTCCTAATAATAGAGGAATCAACCCTCTTGGTGGCCTATCTAGTACTAAGGTACTATTTGCATCATTAGAATGAAATACCCAATTTGCTAACCAATCAGCACATGAGTTGTCTTCCCTAAAATTATAAAGAATTTTGACATTCTGGAAACACCTTAAAAGTTTCTGAATCTAAGGGATGAGCGTGTCGCCAAAGTGGAGAGTGGGAGATGATTTGTGAAATAGTGAAATGGCAACTTGCGAGTCTACTTCCACAATAAGTTTAGGTATGCCCAAAGAAATTGCCATTTTAAGACCCAAAAGGATACCCCATAGTTTTGGTTTGAGCGAAGAGCACACTCCCACAGTTTGAGCAAATCCAGCAAGCCAATTGCCTGATTTATTGCACAGAAGCCCACCTGCTGAGGTGGGTCCCGGGTTGCCTTTAGAGGCCCCGTCAGAATTGAGCTTGACCCAACCAGTCGGAGGGGCAGTCCAACCCACAAGCTTATCTCTTTTCTCCATATGAGGAGACAATCTGTGTTTTGCCAGTCGAGCCGAAGCAATATCTTTAACATGGCCTAGAATCACACACAAGGGTTTGCTGGTAAGACAAAAATCCTTCTCAAATATTCTTCTATTCCTCCAGTTCTAGAAATACCAACAAGCAACAGCAAAAATAAGTGACCAATTATCACAAACCCTAGTTGATAAACCGGATAAGTTTAACATCAACCATGGGAGTAGATCTTGGGTGAAGAACTCGCCTTGTAAACTAGCAGGTAGAATCTTCTGCCAAATTGCCTTTGCAAACTTGCAATCTCTGAGAACATGTATAATTGTCTCCGGAGAGTGCGGGCACATCACGCAACAAGAGTCCGCTGTGAGTCTACGTCGAAATCTTTCATTGTTAGTGAGTAGGCACTGATGAGAAACCGGGGGTACACCGGGGGAAAGGTCGGGGTACGTCGCATTTTCATTTTTATTTATGTACTTAGGTGACAAAGGTTGGGGTACACCGGGGGAAACAAAAGGTACTACCCCCCTGACGATGCCAAAAAGAACCATCAATCATACTACCCTAGCCTGGATTCACATGTATGAACACTATCACATATTCATCACCCTCGGTGCATAAAAAAAAAATCGTTGTTGTGCTTCCAAAAATGCTACGCCATCATCCAGTCCATGGCTTACTCCACCTCGCTACTACCGTTACTTGCTCTGTCGTCACCAAGACATGGGATAGGTCCCACCAATCGCCTGCCAACCCAGGCATACACCGCTACAAACCCAAGGAGGACGGGACCCGCGGGGTAACCTATATCTACCATTAGGATCGAAATACATTTAACAAAGACGATCTCAAGAAAGGCTGGGTCCACGAACTCAGTGATGTGCCTCGTGAAATCAATGAGTGCACCATAGCTAATGGTGGTAGAGATAGGCAGGATCGACATATCTAGTGATCTGAAAGACGATAGTCAACAACAAATTAGTATAAACCCAGCAAGTAGAATGTCTACCGATCTATACTATATAAATCCATCACTTCACGTGCGAGGAAAACTCAAAGTATAAAATACATTAAATCAATTTGAAATCAACTTGTTTGAGAACCTTCCTCAAAACCAAAATAGTATGTTGTTATGAAAAGGAAGCGCTGTTGACACAATTTTGGCGATTCATTTAAGTAGATATTGCATAGGAAAATTAGGAGTCGATCCCGGCACTTAGCAAAAATAATAATTAAATTGCATATAAATTAGGAGCGTTTACATTAGTAATTAGGCCCATATAATTGCATTTTTATTGGACTGGCGGCGGATGGACTCGAGTAAATGGTTTTGAGCTTGACTGGACTAAGCCTGCAGTGGCTAAAATCATGTATATCAAGTGACGAAAATTTGATGAATATTTAAAACAATAAAGCTTGATATTATCAAGATTTTTTGTCACAAACAATGCAATCGGCATGGATTCCCAGTATATTCGAACATGCTTAACTATTTGAAGGAACAAATATAAAGAAGAGCACTGTGTACGCGGCCACCGATTTGCATATGGAGAATCCCATCCACGCTTGAAAGGAAAATTATGCATTGAGCCGTAAAATTGAGCAAAATTCAGTCAACATGGGGAGGACAAGAAAATTGATCAGCATTGAATAAAGAAGAAAGAACTCATGCATGATCCTCTGGCCATATTCACGCAACATTAGCAATATAGCAAAAAGGAGAAGAAATAAAAATCAATCTCACTTGATTGAGAGAAAATCAAAGAGTATATTTCTTTCCTTGTCTTAAAATTTGATATCTTGTTACTATAAAAGGGCCACACATTCAGAGCTACAGGAAGGGGGCGGGGCTTTTCTTTTGGATCTGATCACACACAAGAAACACGGAGAGAAAACACGAGAGTTAAAAGGGAGAGAAGAGTCGTCCTCTTCCTTGGGCATGCGTCTTCACCGCCACGACCGAATTCCTCCAACTCCACGACTCGGTGCTGCTTCCTTGGTGACAATCCAATGTAGCCGAACTCCCTGTTCCGGCGATGACGTTGCTGTCCTCTGCTGCTGATCCGTGATGCTCCCAGCCAAAGAGCTCAGTCCGCGATCGCTGCTTGCCACTATTCTTCTGTGTTGTACCACCACAATCAGTCCTAGTCGCTTGACGACGTCTCTGCTCCAGTAATCAGTTGTGAACCCACTGCTCCGTTCCGCGACAGTTTGAGCCAACAGCAATGAATTTGCCGTGCCACGAAGCCATTGAGTGTCACCAGCTGCGCCCAAGCTGCCGTTCTACACCTCTTACGGCGTTTACAGTGCTGTATTTCATTGTGTACGGCTCCAAGTGATACTTTACAAAACCGGGACAAATTCTTTGAATTCCTTGGTAAATTATTTTCAGGTTGACCAGTGAAGTCAGCAATTTCGTGTGAACTCCAACAACGTCCAGCAAATTCACAAGTGTTCTCACAGTGAAGCCACCGTTTCAATCCGCGCCACCATACGTTGGTCCAAACTCGGAAAGAAAATATTTAAATTAGGTGAAGATCTCATTTAATTTGATTTTCAAGTATATTGCTTCTTTGTTTGAAATATTACAATTTTGTGTGAATCTTTAAATGATATTATCGTATCCATTACGTCCCCGAATAGCCTTTAAATTAGGAATTTCCTAATTTCATAACTTGCATATGATCGACAGTCCGATTTCATGCCCGAAATATGACTCGCGATCGCACGGAAAATCGTCAATTCAATCTCCCACCCGAGATATGATTCGCGATTGCGTGAAAAAAAAATTGGCCAATCCGATCCTCATGCTCGGGATACGATTTGTCAATCTATTGTTTCTAAATTTAAATGGATGTCGGTAATATTTTGTGATATGGTGTCGTTTGATTTTTTTAAAATAAAGAAAATCCAAAAATATGTTAGTTAGGATTTCAATTAGAAGCTTTGCATGTTTAGGGAACCCTAAATATATCTAGAAGATAGGATAATTATTTAATTTAAATTAGGACTTGAGATAATTTATTTCCTAGTTTAAATTAGGTGTTATTCTAATCCTAATAGAGTATTTAGGTTATTTTTAGATTCCGAATTTCCATGAAAATCCCAAAAAAAAAAAATGAGTCACTTTAGGATAGATTAAAATAGATTGCACGTTAATTTAGATATTTTTTTTATTTCGAATTTCACTGGAAAAATACAAAAAATAAATCATTTTTCAATTATTAGAATTAGGTCACGTCGTCACATGACATATAGTTCGCATGCTAGGTTGCATTAATCGTATGATATTTTTGCACGTCATTGCATATAGGTTAGTTTGCATTTTAATAAAGCGCAAACCCTAGAAAACACCTCGAGTGTCTTGTTTTGTTAATTAGAAATCATAGTAGGATTGTCTGTATAATTTTCTACTAATAATGTAGATACTTGCATTGCATTAAGGTACGTTATTCTCCTAATCTTGTAATTTATTTATTAATTTCTTGGGTGTTAAATTGGTGGTTTGCGCACCCGCATGAATACCTTGCATATTAGTAATTGAGTAATAAAATGGATTCAGACTGCCCGCATAAACATTTTTTGAAAAGAAAATGTACCGAAAGGGTGTTAGACTAGATCTAGTATAATCAAGTCCCCGAACTTAGAATCTCTGGTTTGTAAGAATAAAACATATCTCCCTATGTTTTATTTAGATTTCTAATCGACCTATCATAAATAGATTAGTAGCGACTCCAAGTACGAAAACTTTTGCATGTTAAAAACTTAAACCCTAAGTTGCAAATTGGTAGGGCTTAGAATGGCCCGAGTTAGGCTTAGTCTTAATAATCCATTAGCCTAAGAAATTTTAGGTCGCGACAGCTTGGCGACTCCGCTGAAGACTTAAGTTAAAACTCTTAGTGGACTTAGGCCAAATTTTCTCTTTTTAAAAAAAAAATATTTTTGTTTGGTAGCGAGAATTCTAGGTACGTCTCTAACATTTAAGGTGTTAAATGTTTTTGTAGAATTGAAGTTATAAGGGGTGGAGTGTTCGTTAACCAATTTCTTGCAGGGAGATGTTAAGATTAGATGCTTTAATTTTGATATTGAAGCGTTGTTTGCATATAATCTGTTGTGCATACCTGTGCATTTTGACTACACTCTAGCACACACAACCTGTCGCCGGACCTAGGCCGCATAGGATCACCTAGGATGATATTGAGATGAATACCACTCCGACCGTCCGCTCGCGATACGAATTGCCTATCTCAATCCCGAAATTTCTTTCTTAATGTCAAGAGATTACCACCCCGGTCTGCATGCCCGCGACATGGGTCGGCTCTTTGATGATGTCGAAGTTACGAGGACTCGACTTAGTCCGCATGCCTGCGGCTAGTCCGATCATCCTCGTGGCTCCACTTTGTTAAACCTTCTAAAGTAGAAATCAAGTCACGTAACATGCATATGTCTATGTGATTGCCACCTGGTTATTGGTAAAATAAGTCCTTTAAACTTTGCAATTTATTTACTTTATTGTATTGTTTTGTCGGTTCATGGCATTAGGTTGATTGCAAGTCTTGGTCAATATACAATGAGAAATTTTGACATTTGACTTATTCTTTCTCCCAAGAAGGAACTCAACATATGGTGGGACAAGCTAGATTGAGCTAGTCGTGAGTTCGTGGAATCAACAATTGGCCGACTCCTCCCTCTGTTGCATATCAGCATTCATGGCAGCCTCATTCAAGCACTTGCCCATTGTTGGTGTCTAGAGACGACTACTTTCATCTTCGGTAAGCATAAGCTCACTCCGACCTTAGAAAAATATAGTATCGCCATTGGAAAACCTTTGGAATCAAAATTAATTAGTTCACCTATCGGAATAAATCCTATCTCGATTTTATTTGACTTTCTAAGAATCAAGGAAGAAAAGATAAAAAAAAAATTTAGAAAGGTCACCACAATACTTGCCCGTTTTCATTTCTTGATGAATGTTTTCAAAATGGCACTTCATTTCAAATGAGAAGGATTTTCCTATTAGCTTTTTTTGGATTTATACTGTTCCCTCACTGTAAAAATGCTATTAATCCTTTGATTGCTAAGTTAGTCGGGCAAGTGTGTTGGGGGAATGAACTTTGTTAATGCCCTCATGGCAGAAACTTTTCTTTCCCTTTCTCGATTTAAAGAAAATGGTGACAAAATCTTTCATGCTTCTCCTGAGCTTTTGCAAATTTGGTTCTTATCTCACTTAAAAGGGTTGGGTGGTTTAAGAATTACATGTGAAGTTAACAACTCTGATCACCCTATCATGAGATTTCAAAATAAACAAAAACATGCGCCAGATTATCATTATTCCAATTGGCTGGCTTTTTTTAAAAATCCAACGTCCAAATGTTTCCTATGGCATGCTAAATTGTTCCAAGTTCGTGAGGCCAGATTCACATGTGGACGTGTTGGCCCAATCCCTTTACTGGGATTCACTGGGGCAATGGAACATTACTCGACTAGGGTGACTCGCCAGTATCAAGTGGTGCAAGAGCTTCCCCCAGCTTTGAAGCAAGCTGATTCAATTCGAGTCGACTTCACTGACGGAGACCTTGACCATGAGGATAGCATTTCTTTAATCAAGTCGCTGTGGGATATGTGCCATCCACAAATACTCATATGGCCCGAAAAAGAATTAGAGGGTAAAGAAAGAAAGTATTATGTTACAGCTGAATACATTCGACAACACAAGATTCCAGATAATTTACTCCCAAAGATACCGATGGTGCCTGAGAAAATCACCAACCGTGCTGAAAAAAAGATGTCTCAAGAGAAAAGCTAAGAAGTTACAAGAGCAAGTTACGCACTTGGCCAAGGAGAATAAGCGATTATGTTTGGAAATCACATCCCAATTTTATATTGATCAAGCCAAATGAAGTGGCTTGTGTCTTTTAAGATATTTTTCTTTCTAGATTCGTTGTTTAGGAAGTTGGGTCATTATTTTAGTATATTTGTTTAGGGGATTTCAAATTGTTGCTTTCATAGTTTTGTTCAAGAATCCGTTATGAATAAAGTTTTTTTTTTTATATAAATCAAAGTGAGTAGACCAATGTCATGGATTGATGTGTGATTCTTCTTGACACTTATTTATGCCTGTTTTATCCATGAAATCATGTAATTACGAACCGATCACGATTGCCTATTCGTACGCAGTCAAGAACTAGAATGGCCGATCAAACTAACTTACGAGATCGTGTCGTTGGCATTGAGGACCAATTGAAGTAATTCCTCACCGCAATGCAACAGATGTCCACCGAGATTAAAGCCCTGTGACTAACTCCCATTCCTGCATCTCTTGAGGCATCAATCCCAAAGCAGAAAGGTAGAAAGAATGCCGATAGTGAGGAAGATGACGATCTTCCCGATTTAGTAGATGACTCCGTCCAAATTATCGTCAACAAGGATAAACCTAATGAACGGGTCAACAAGCTTGAAGAAAGAGTGAAGCAACTAGAAGGCTCACATGATTCACCCTCAATCGACTTGTCTTTTTACTCATAGATCAAAATCTCAAAGAAGTTCAAGATGCCGAATTTTGACAAGTACAATGGCACCTCCTACCCCAAAAGCCCATCTACAGCTATACCATGTACAGAGGACCCCGTACGTTGATAATGAACTCCTGATGATCCATGCATTTCAAGCAAGTTTGATGGGTCCTGCCTTGAACTAGGATCTCATGAAGAAGATAAATAGCCTCAAAACCTAGAAGGAAGTTAGTAAAGCATTTCTAAAACAGTACAGGTTCATAACGGACATCATTCCCACCCGCGAAGACCTCGAGCGTGCTTAGATGAAAAAGACTGAGTCGTTCAAGGATTATGTTATCAGATGGAGAATATAGTTGCTCAAGTTATCCCAGAACCCATAAATAGTGAATTGAAGATGATGTTCATTAAACTCTTCCGTTCGAGTACCGTAATCGAATGGTAGCCATTTCGGCTGATAACTTCAATCAACTCATCCCCACAGGTGAACAGATTGAGATAGGGTTGAAAGATTGGTGGTTTGTGGAGCCGTTTTCTTCGACCAAAAGATTTAGCACAAGAAAAGAGAAAGAGCCGGCAACTGAAGTCAATGTGACGTATACTTAGCCAAGTCGAAAGAATGTTAATGTCGCTCCAGCGATCCAAGTAGCAAAAATTCAATAGCATAGCATGGGTCATCAACCTTCTTAGAGGAGGAACAATAAGAAGCAATTCACCCACCTCCCTGGGTCGTTGTCTCAAGTGCTAATGGTCCACTGGAAGAAAGGTTTGCTTACCATTAAGCCAAAGCGGCCCAACCCCGAGCAGTTCTATAACTACGATCTATCCAAGAAATGTGATTATCATATGGGTGAAGTGGGGCATTCAATTGATGACTGTATCACTCTCAAGCATCGGATCCAGAACTTGTTTGATACAAGGGCATTTTCCTTTCAACCGGTTAAGCAGAACATTCAGAGCAACCCGCTCCCTGATCAGACGGGCAATGCGAATGTCATATTTAGTTTCAATACTAGTCGAATCAAGAATGTCAAGGTGTACACCACTGACATCTATGGTGAGTTAATGAAAGCCGATTATTACCCGAGTAATGAGGTCATTCCCTAGCTATCATGAGAGAAAGAATTTCAAGAATGGTAAAAGCTAGGATGATCGTTTATGCACTGGCATCATTTCCATTATCTCCAAAGTGGTTATTAATTGGGACGAGGAGTTTGCTACATTGAACATGGGGAAGGACAAGCTCGACCCTTTGCTTAAAGACATGGCTCCGCTCAAAGACGCGTCCGATGATGAAGAGATTATAGTAAGCACGCCCACAGCCAATGAAGGGATAGCGATCGAGATACCTCAACCGTATGAGTACAGTGATAATAAGGCAGTCCCTTGGTCCAACAGTCTCGATGTCGACTTGGTTACCAGATCTGGGCGTACCTATGGCCAAGCTAATGCCCAACTTGCAAAACCTGTTACTGATGAAGAAGTCAAGAAGTTTCTAGCTGTGATTAAGACTAGCGAATACAACGTAGTTGAACAATTGCGCAAAATGTCCGTGCAAATCTCTCTGCTTGAACTACTTCAGACATCTGTCAAGCATCGGAAGGCTCTAATGAAGGTGTTAAGTGAAGTCCACGTGCTAGAGACAATCGATCATGACAAATTGGAGGAATTTGTGGGTTCCATACTCCTTAAAGACCTTATAGCTTTTTCGGATGAAGAGTTCCCCCTAGAAAGGAGAAGACATACCAAAGTACTTCACATTTCTGTCAAATACAAGGCCTTGCATGTAGCCCGGATACTCTTTGACAATGGATCAGCCTTGAACATCTGTCCTTTGGCGACTTTACACCACCTCAAGATAGATCCTTCTAGGATAAATTCTGTGAAGACCTCTGTGCGAGCCTTTGACAGAACGAAGAAAGAAATGATGGGAGAAATCTACCTTGACATATAGATAGAACCAACAATGTTCAACATCTTATTTCAAGTTATGGACATTCCCACTGCAATCAATTTTCTGTTGGGTCATCCATGGATTCATATTGCCAGAGCTGTGCCATCCAGTTTACATTAGAAGGTGAAGTTCGTTGTGGAGAGAAAGTTAGTCACAGTCCACGGTGAAGAAAAGCACTCAATTTACCATGCAACGGCTATCCCCTATGTTGAGCCAGATTGCAAAATAGAATCGAGCTATCAGTCACTTGAACTCGTATCGAGCATATATGCGTCTAGAGGATCATCACTACATGTTCCTGAGGTGCTAAATGTTGTAGTCATAGTCGGAAGAGTAATGATGTCCCATGGTTTTACTCCTGGTGAAGGCCTTGGCAGGAATGGTTAAGGTATCCACCAACCAGTGAAGGTCTCTCGGAGGCCCCATACTATTAGGTTGAGGTACCAGGGGTCAAGCATGCCAAATAATGGGGGACGTGGGCGTGGATGTGGTCAAGGTCGAGGAGACGGGCAGAATAAACAGCGATCCGAAGAAGAGCTTAATGGTAAAGAACATGGGCGTAGAATTACCCAAAATAACGGAAAGCTTGGGCATGGTAGGTTTCTTTCACATATCCGCACCACATTCCCAGACCCTATAAGAATGATACATGAAGAGAAGGAGGTGATCAACACTTTGGGGCAACCGAGTGGCAAGTGCGATTATTATGCGAAATACTTGGCGCCCCCGAACTTCTATGTTGACCTTGTGACATTGTCCCAGATGGATAGGGAGGTATGGATGATCTAACACCTCTAATGACAGAAGATCATGATAATGCAATAGAAGGAATTACTGCCCTGTTCGATAATTTCTTTATTTGAGCCATCGAGAAAGGAGCATTGGAGGGAATGGGCATTGGCCCGCAAGAGTAACATCTTTACTTTTTTTGCACACTCCCCTATATGGGAATTTTTACTGCTTTTTAAGACTTGTCCGGTCTCAGGAGCTGCTTTTCAAGACTTTTCATTTCTAGGACTTAATTGTTGCAATTTCCATTCCAATAAATGTAATTCATTTGGTGATAATCAATGAAATTACAAATTATTTTCATTTTTTAGGGCATGTTAAGGTACATTAAACCAGCCCGGCGATGATATCCAACCGCTAAAAGAAAAATATAGTCCAAGGAGAATTCTGAGACATAGGCTTCTTCATGTTCCCTCATGTTAAAACCTTTTTGAAAAGAATTTAAAAAGAAAAAAGAAAAATTCCAAAAATTTTAAAAAAATAAAAAGAGAAAAATTTAGAAAAAATGCGATGTTTAGCCCTGTTTGTTCTTCTAAATCACATACTTTATGTTTAAGAGGCAATCTTGTGACACGTGAGGGTATGGGAACGGTCCAATTTGATGAATTATGTGCCGTCGAGCCTGATCTCGATGACATTAACGAACTCGAAGATTCCTCGGAAATGGTGCGTGGCCTAGAACGACATGAAAGGTCTAAAGTTATCATGTCAGACCAAACTGTCATTATTAACTTGGGTGATGCAGAGGAAACCATAGAAGTGAAGAGAGGGGCAAATCCCCCTGAGAGTGAGACAAAACACCCAATCCGGTTGCCGCATGAGTAGGTAAGTCTTTCAACCAAAAAGTGCGTCAAAGACACTTCAAGGTAAATGATCTCTTGAGGAGGATACTCTCGGTCTTTCCTGTTCCCGGAGGCAAATTCGCCCTAAACTACATCGGTCCATACGTAGTTAAAAAAGTGCTCCCTGGAAATGCCCTGATTCTCACAGAAATGGACGGTCGTGAGTTTTTCACGCCTGTTAATTCTGATACTGTGAAAGTGTATTATCTCTGATAGGATCTAACATTTTTGCGGCAAAAGTTTTCAAATGTCTGGTTTATACTCCGAGTTAGAAATATTTTACTTATGAATAAATGGTTTCAATCAATTTAAAGATGGAATGTGTGCATTTACTTTAAATTCTACTTGATCATTTTGTCAGTTTGCATCATCGATTTCAAAAGGGGAATCTATTTGGACAATCTGATAATTCATGTGGAATGAATTGAATATATTGAATGATATATATCAGGATGATGAAAGGCAAGCCATATTCTATATACAGTCCCATGCACTAATCCCCAGTGAGTTGAGTAGAAAAATTCCATGTCTGCAAGGTAAAGGGTTATCTCGCAAAAGATACGGCATTCGAAGTGATAAAAGGCAATTCATTTCTCTATCCCAAACACAACAGTTTATCTATTGTTTCACCACTTTGAGTCTAAACGCTTGGAGAAATCCTTTCAAATTACCCCTGTTAAGAACCACCCCACATTAGAGTAAACTGGAGGTAAGTCAGCATCATAAGTTGAAAAATAAGTAGAAATTTTTTTGCTCTTACTTGCATCAATCTTCGAGTGTTGCTTTTTCAGATGAATTTGCACAAAGTTCAAGTATCTTAGGATGATGGAGAGCATTTCTTTCTCTATCCTATACACGCTTTCTCCTTTGCTAAGCCTAATTAAGTCTGCAAATTTATTTCTTAAACCCAGTTGATGATCATTCCCCACACTGGCGTAAGGTAAAAGCCATCACTGTCTAAGTAGCATATCCGGAGCATCGGTAGAAGACAGAAATCCTTGAGAGTCCAAATGGCGAGTCACTCAGTCAGAGTATAGTTGACCAATGTTTGCATTGTAAACAACATATGTCAAGTGTCACACAAAAAAAAAAAAGATAAGAAAAAGCAATCTGCCTGATAAAAGCAAGACCGATGCCCAATGAAAAAATATGTGTGTTAAAATCATCTCCAGTGGGATAGTCATAGTCCTACAAATTTAGAGAAGTGGTGAATTTAAGCCCAATGAAGCATTTACTGAAATGACAATGCCAGAGGATGAAGAAGAAGACTAGTGACAATGCCAAGATAATCACTAGCTTATTCACCCCAATTATACACATTTTGAGCCTAATGATTCATTCATTTCTCAACCCATGAGCCTAGCCTATGTTATGTCCATTACAAAGTCTCTTTAGATTATGATACTTGAGCTAACATAAGATTTGGATGTTTATAAGCTTAGCTTGAAAAAGTGTAAGCAAATCCATTTCTATCTCATTTTGCAAAGTTCTTGACTTGTAAATTCGGAGACAATTACGGAATATTTTCTTTCAATAACCATGACTCAAAAAGTCCCCTTTTGCTAAGTCATTGACCAAGCCCACATTATGATCCTAGCAAAGACTTCTCGGATTGGTAAGGTTGTATTGTTTGCGAGAATATTCGAACTCTTATCGACATGATGATGGTGAGATAGAGTGATTCTTATAAATTAGCATTTTTCAATGAGAATGAGTGAAAGTTCTTTTGAACCGAAAGTCCCTCATTTGACAGTTTCAAGACACCCACTTGTGAGTTCGGGTTGTCCTATCATGATTTTCCCCAATGAAATTTAGTAATGCTGATTTCACAAAATCGTCATGTATGAAAACCAGTTGAATTCATAATGCATGAGTATATGTGTTCTTGATTGTCCATGAATGCATATTACATGTTGTCTAAAATTGTGTCTAGCAGGAGACACGTCCTCAAGAGTCGGACATATTACCAGATAAATATATCTCTATCCCTTGAATGCCTATGACTATCCAGGTATCCCTAACTTGTTCGAGCAATTGTCAGATCCCATATTTGATCATTTTGTTGCGATCTCTAGATGCTTCTGACGATATCTAGGCATCTATTGATTAAGCCTTTTCAGGTACCTCTAATGATATCTAGGTACTTTGTTAAGGAATCTCAGAGCATTCGGGCTAGCCCTTCTGTTCGCCAAGTCGTTAAATACCTCTAATGATATCCAGGTATTTATCAATTAAGTCCTTTCAAATATCTCATATGATAACTAGATATTTCGTTAGGCACACCTTTCAAACAATTGGAAAGTTTCTTCTTAAACACCTCTGACAATATCCAGGTGTTTAGCAGTTGATTTTTTCCGAATATCTCTGACGATATCCAGGTATTTCGTTAAAAGTAAGAATGTATTCCAATTTATCGAATCGTTTTTCAAGTACCTCATATGATAACTAGGCACATTGTTAAGCCTCCTTTCTAGCAATTTAGAGAAAGCCCTGCAATAGGCACCTCTGATGATATCCAGTTTCCTAATGAATAATTTTCTCGAGTACCTCTGATAATATCCAGGTATTTCGATAAAAGGTGGGATAAGTTCCGTTTCACTAGATTGTCACTAGACGCCTCTAACGATATCCAGGCGTTCAACGGAAGGTCCATTTCAAGTACCTCAAACGATATCCAAATATTCAAAGTAGTTTTCCATTCTTTGATTTCTAGATACCTCAAATGATATCCAGGTGTCTATTGATCACCATCTTCGATTGCCTCAGACGATATCCAGGTAATTCGAATTACCCTTCGTGTGCCCTAATTGAATTACAGGTCATTGAAGTCCATCCGCGTTCATCAAGCAATACCTTTGGGACTAAGCCCAAACATTTGCCAAACAACCTATAGAATCAGAGTCATGCCTCGATCTACTTTACCACTCGTATAAGGTAAGTAACTTCAGGTATGTTTTTGCTATTAGCATGCATCACTTCTTATTGCATTTGAAAATGGGACTCATTCTCCCACAAAAAAATAACATTCATTGCATGGTTAAAATTTAGGTAGCATTTAGTTTTTGAATGCAACCTCTTCGAACTCACCTTTAAAGAGGGGTAGCTATTGACACCTAAATTTTAACAATCCATTTGAGTACATATTGCATAGGAAAATTAGGAGTCGATCCCGACACCTAGTAGAAATAATAATTAAATTGCATATAGATTAGGAGCGTTTACATTAGTAATTAGGCCCATATAATTGCATTTTCATTGGACTAGCGGCGGATGGACTCGAGTAAATGGTTTTGAGCTTAACTGGACTAAGCCCGCAGTGGCTAAAATCATGTGTATCAAGTGAGGAAAATTTGATGAATATTTAAAACAATAAAACTTGATATTATCAAGAACTTTTGTCACAAACAATGCAATTGGCATAGATTCCCAGTATATTTGAACATGTTTAACTATTTGAAGGAACAAATATAAAGAAGAGCATTGTGTACGCGGCCACCGATTTGCATATGGAGAATCCCATCCACGCTTGGAAGGAAAATTATGCATTGAGCCGTAAAATTGAGCAAAATTCGGTCAACATGGGGAGGACAAGAAAATTGATCAGCATTGAATAAAGAAGAAAGAACTCGTGCATGATCCTCTGGCCATATTCACGCAATATTGGCAGTATAGCAAAAAGGCGAAGAAATAAAAATCAATCTCACTTGATTGAGAGAAAATCAAAGAGTATATTTCTTTTCCTTATCTTAAAATTTGATATCCTGTCACTATAAAAGGGCCACACATTCAGAGCTATAGGAGGGGGGGGAGGGGGGCGGGGTTTTTTCTTTTGGATCTGATCACACACAAGAAACACGGAGAGAAAACATGAGAGTTAAAAGGGAGAGAAGAGCCGTCCTCTTCCTTGGGCATGCGTCTTCACCACCACGACCGAATTCCTCCAACTCCGCTACTCGGTGCTGCTTCCTTGGTGACAATCCAACATAGCCGAACTCCCTGTTCAGGCGACGATGTTGCTGTCCTCTGCTACTGATCCGTGATGCTCCCAACCAAAGATTTCCCTTCGTGATCGCCGCTTGCCACTATTCTTCAGTTCTGCACCACCGCGATCAGTCATAGCCGCTTGACGACGTCTCTGCTCTAGTAATCAGTTGTGAACCCGTTGCTTCGTTCCGCAACAGTTTGAGCCAACGGCAACGAATTTGCTGTGCTACGAAGCCATTGAGCGTCACTCGCTGCACCCAGGCTGCCGTTCTGCACCTCTTACAGTGTTTGCAGTGTTGTATTTCGTCGTGTACAACTCCGGGTGATACTTCACCAAACCCGGGACAAATTCTTTGAATTCCTTGGTAAATTATTTTCAGGTTGACCAGTGAAGTCAGCAATTTCGTGTGAACTCCAGCAACGTCCAGCAAATTCACAAGTGTTCTCACAGTGAAGCCACTATTTCAATCCGCGCCACCATACGTTGGTCCAAACTCGGAAAGAAAATATTTAAATAAGGTGAAGATCTCATTTAATTTGATTTTCAAGTATATTGCTTCTTTGTTTGAAATATTACAATTTTGTGTGAATCTTTTAATGATATTATCGTATCCATTACGTCCCCGAATAGCCTTTAAATTAGGAATTATTTCCTAATTTCATAACTTGCATATGATCGACAGTCCGATTTCATGCCCGAAATATAACTCGCGATTGCACGGAAAATCGTCAATCCAATCTCTCGCCCGAGATATGATTCGCGATTGCGTGAAAAAAAAATTGGCCAATCCGATCCTCATGCTCGGGATACGATTTGTCAATCTATTGTTTCTAAATTTAAATGGATGTCGGTAATATTTTGTGATATGGTGTCGTTTGATTTTTTTTTAATAAAGAAAATCCAAAAATATGTTAGTTAGGATTTCAATTAGAAGTTTTGCATGTTTAGGGAACCCTAAATATATCTAGAAGATAGGATAATTATTTAATTTAAATTAGGACTTGAGATAATTTATTTCTTGGTTTAAATTAGATGTTATTCTATTCCTAATAGATTATTTAGGTTATTTTTAGATTCCGAATTTTCATGAAAATCCCCAAAAAAACAAAATGAGTCACTTTATGACAAATTAAAATAAATTGCATGTTAATTTAGACATTTTTTTTATTTCGAATTTCACTGGAAAAATATAAAAAATAAATCATTTGTCCATCATTAGAATTAGGTCACATCGTCGCATGTCATATAGTTCGCATGCTAGGTTATATTAATCGCATGTCATTTTTGCACATCATTGCATATAGGTTAGTTTGCATTTTAATAAAGCGCAAACCCTAAAGAACACCTCGAGTGCCTTGTTTTGTTAATTAGAAATCATAGTAGGATTGTCTGTATGATTTTCTACTAACAATGCAGATACTTGCGTTACATTAAGGCACCTCATTCTCCTAATCTTACAATTCATTTATTGCTTTCTTGGGTGTTAAATTGGCGATTTGCATACCCGTATGAATACCTTGCATGTTAGTGATTAGGTAATAAAATGGATCCAAACTGCTCGCATAAACATTTTTTGAAAAGAAAAGGTACCGAAATGGCGTTAGACTATATCTAGCGTAATCAAGTCCCCGAACTTAGAATCTCTTGTTCGTAGGAATAAAACATATCTCCCTATGTTTTATTTAGATTTCTAATCGACCTACCATAAATAGATTAATGGCAACTCCAAGCATGAAAACTTTTACATGTTAAAAACTTAAACCCTAAGTTGCGAATTGGTAGAGCTTGGGAGAGCCCGAATTAAGCTTAATCTTAATAATCCATTAGTCTGAGAAATTTTAGGTCGTGACAAGCACCTTGGGACAAGTAAACCAAAAATGCAAATGAAACATAAGAACACGAACGATCACGTTTGATTCAATAACTTAGGTTGCACCATCCTTCAGGGAACCTAGTTACCCCTCGGGCATCTCGCACCCACCATGGCATCGCAAGGACATCCGGGGACCCTTGTTACCCCTCCAGGCATCTGGGGGAACCCAGTTACCCCTTCAGGCATCCCAACTCCGAGGCATCGTCGTCATGGGGATCGACGAAACAGTCACACTTATAATTCCACACGCCTCAGCGTGTACGGTGCAGCATTTTAGAAATGTCATTTGCATTGCTAATGCAAAGGAAATATCTCAAGTTCCAAACCAGTTAACATTTGTCCATTCATAAATCATATAAATTGCATGAAAATAGTTAGTCGGTAGATTAAACATGCTAGACTTCCTTCATGAACACGAGTCTTAAAAGACAATTGAGAAAAAGGAAATTTTATCCAAAAATCCCAAAAATTGTCACATAAAGACAGTTTGCACGCCTTCGGAAATCATTAACATTCCCTAATCCCTAAGTAAATCAGCTCTAAAAATTACAAAAATTTAACACAATGTAGACGATACCCAGAGAAACATTTCTTGTGAGAACTCGAAACCCAGCTTGGCTTGTACAACTCTCAACAATTCGAACAAACCGGGCCAAAAACAGAGTTCAAATTCCAGAGCTCAGACGGACACAAAAATGGACGTATCACAGATTCAGTGGGCTCTAAAAATCATGAAAATTTTATATGTTATAGTCTTATATGTAACCTACCACTTTCATGAGAACACTGGTCCAGATTCCTTGTCGAAAATTCTATAAAAATTCATAACCGTATAAAGATCAGGAATTGTTTTGAAAAACTGACATGAAATCCATGTGATTTTCAAAGCAGAATATAGATCATATAAGGTTCGAAAAATTGAAAATTATAGTATGTTATAGAACAAAGTATAAGGTACGAATTTCGTGAAGGAAGCCCCGAGAAATTCACACCGCACAAATCTTTATAAAATTGGTAAAACCGTAGGTTTAGCCGTGACTCGAATCAGGCTTCTACAACACCCATAAGTTTCATCCAAAATTTGCACCATTCAACCCAAAGCATACTCGACTTTCATCATCCAGCACCTCAACAACACATTCAAGAACACGTGAACCATGAACGCAAGGATCTCAGTCGTGCATGTCTTCCGTTGGTCACCAAATAGCACGAACTTGCATAGAAATGACAGTAAGCCGCAGAAATCCGGAGGAAACAAACCTTGCCGAGCAATAACGGATCTACACATCATAGATTAGAAAACATCCACTTGCCTGAATTCCTCAGAAGTGCTTTGCGTCGCTTGGCGGAGTTGTAAGAGTCCCGGTTATTGGCTGGTCTTCCGGCAATCCGAGACGAGCCGAGAAGGTTGAGCAGTGGCGCAGATGAGACGACGCGAGACAACGGGATGGCACAAGAGGTTAGCTGAACAAGGGAGGCGTCGCTGGCGAAGTTGGACGGGCGTGAAGCCGCGGTGTCACGCGAAAAAGAAAGAGAGTGAGAACGGAGGGAGGAAAAGGAGGAGGGAAGAAGAATGAACATTGCTAGTTTAAATTTTCTTATTCCTCTCTCCTTCAGCCGCATGGATTGGAATTTGGCAGCAAATTGGTGCGCCAAATGGAGGTAGATGGCGCGGCTGGGTGGTGCAGGCGTGGTTAGGTGGCGCGATGGCGTGGTGCGGTGGTGACGTCTAGGTGGCGCCGCGCACGCACAAAGGGAAGAAAGAGAGGGAATGTCACGGGAGAGAACTGGTGTCGGGTCACAGAACTTTGGCACTTTCTGCATTCTAGTTTCGTATGTGATAGAGCATCGAACCCGTTCAATATACTCGTAACTTAGTGCGGAAATTCAAACCTGATCGACTAAAGCATTTACCAACCTCGGTTGTCAAGTTTGTCCACGCACGATACACCTTCATTATTAGTCGATCGATTGGCTAAGTACTCAAGGGCACTCGGGTCTGCTGAGTAGTGACTAGGATATCACATTTGTTTCCTCCTGGAGTGTGCAAAATGGACTGCTAGAATCAAGAACCGCCCGGATCGAAACCGAATCGGCCGATTGGGTTCGGTTTCCAGGATTGTCAGTCCGGTTCCCGAATTCTAAAAGTAGAACCGGTATCCGGACGGTCCGGTTCTTAATTCCAAAGAGAACCGAGCCGACGTTTCTTTCATTCACCCCCACACCTGCCTTAGCTTAGCTTACACAACCTGACTCTTCCTTACTTTTGGACCATAATTGGGGGCATGGAACTGCACTAATTATTGCAACTGTGCAATTTCTTCCACATTTCTCTTTGTACAGCATTCCGCACAACCTTTTTCTCTTTGCTTTCTCGATCTTATTCCGAGTTACTCCGAGAAAAACTACCAAAATAGATTCTTCCTTTTCAATTTTTTTCTGCTCTATGACACTATAATAGTGGGGATGGTGGAGTCATGCACCCTCTCATTGGACTGAACCGAACAAGTCCGGTTGGGTTCTTGGTCCTAGGACCAACCAGTCCTTCCAGTCCGGTTCTCAATTTTACTTTGGAATAGAATTGCACCGGGAACCGATCACCTCTAGTTTCTTCGATCATTGACTAAGAAAAGAAGTTGGGTTTGATTCAAGTTTGACTAATTGTTTTTACGTATATTACAAGTAAAAAAGCAATAGGAACTTGAATGAAGAGTGCGGTAAAAATAAATGCGAGAATATTTACTTCGATAATCTCATTTTTTTTTTACTCAGCAAAAACTCGGGATTTAATTCCATAGCGATGATAAGTCTTTTGCCTGTAAATTCAATGGGCTGAATTATACCTTGCTGATATTGAATGAGATCAATATCATGAATAACAATATTTCAGTTATCAAATCAAATCATCTTCAAGAATTAAATAGTACAACTTAGAAAGATCTTTTTATTCACACCGAATCCAAAATCCAATTCCTAATCCAATTGTGCTCTTCGGTCATGAGCTTGCCAGTCTCCAGCAAGGCTCTACCTCGCCAGATCTAGTAAGGTGGAGCTTCACCGACATTAGGCGATCTCAACCTCGCCAAATTCAGCAAACTAGAGCCTCGAGCTCGCCGACCTCGGGTGAGTTGGACCTCGCATGTGGCTAATTGCCAGCTGTCACCGTGCCCGATGGCCAGTTGAGATAGAAGGAAAAAACAAAAAAAGAAAAGAAAAAATAATTATAAAAATTGAATCTTTTGATTTTTTTTACCAAAAAAATCAAATTAGATTTTCCATGCCAAACACCGAAAAATTATTTTTGGCTCGTTTTCATATTGTGGCTAAAATCACAAAATATTGTCATTTTTTTAAAAAATATTTTTCAAAAATATCACATTTTACGCGAAACGAAGGGAACCTTGATCAGCTAGCAAGCGGACATGGTAACTGCAGAATCGCATATGTTCTTTGGCCGAGTGTTTACCAAGTCAATCACATCAAACTTCAGCAAGAAGCAAACAGCAATCTGCCGCTTATTAGTCCTTATGACCCAGTTTCAACTAGAAATAATAGACCATGCATAAACATTTACAATCATTTGATGATAATGCGATGCAACAACAAACAGTTTTAAGGACCAAGCACGTAATCCGTCCCTTGTTACTCTGATTAATGTAGAGCTCTCTTGTTGTTTGGAAACATCTTTTGCTTTTCTTTGGCCTGGCACGTGGTTTTACCGGCCTCATTGATGCACCTAGGGGACCGGCGGACCTGTTATACGACTGGACGAACCGGCGGGCTTGAAGTCAAAAATGGCGCATTTAGGCAGTTTCCTATATTACCATTTAGGCAGTTTCCTATATTACCATTGAGGCAGTTTCTTATATTATCATTAAGGTAGTTTTTTATATTACTATTTAAGCAGTTTTCTATATTAGGAAATTAGATGTTATCTTTAATTATTCGGTTTCCATTAGTATTAGGAGTTCTATCTCTATATATAAGATGTCCGTCTTATAATTAAGACACAGTATTATTGAATAAAAATTTCGAGTTCTTTGGAGTTGTTCCAAATTTACGCTTTCTTTTTGCGTCAATTAGAAAACGAATTGTTCTTCCGTCTAATTTTCTTGTTCAGTCAATTTTTCTATCGAGTTTCGGCATCAATTGGTATCAGAGCACAGGTTGCTTGAATCAATGGCTGAACAGAATCGCGGTCGTGAACGACGGGCTCGTGGTGGCCGGGGGTGTGGAGGCGTTTCTGAAGCAGATGACCAACTGCGTCTAAGAGATCTGCGAGACGTAGAAATTGAAGAACAGAGAAGACGAATCCAGGATTTGGAGCGACAACTTGCGGAGGCGAGGTTGGGCGTTCAATCCGAAGAAGAAGCGGAATCTGAGGATTCATCCGATGATAAAGAAGAAGATGTAAACCCTTTCGGGGTTCTGAACCAGGGGCGGAATCGAGGAGTATGACCTGGAAATCAACGTTCTTCTCAAAATTTCGGAATGAAGACCGAGATTCCCGAGTTTAATGGTAAGGCTCATCCTGATGAGTTTATTGATTGGTTGCATACGGTAGAACGGATTTTTGATCTTAAAGACCTAACTGAGGGGCAAAAAGTGAAGTTAGTGGCTATTAGGCTGCGAAAACATGCTTCAATTTGGTGGGAACACGTGAAAAAGCAACGCGCTAAAGAGGAGAAGCCGAAAGTGAATCGCTGGGAGAAGATGAAAAAGTTATTACAAAAAAGAATTTTGCCTACCCATTATAGGCAAGAGGTGTTTATTGAATATCATAATGTCAAGCAAGGTGATAAAACAGTTGAAGAATTTACCGAAGAATTTGATCGTTTGCGGATGCGTTGTGATGTGGCGGAGGAAGACGAGCAGACGATTGCACAATATCTGGCAAGGCTGCGATATGAGGTCTCTGATGTTGTCCAATTACAGCAGTATTGGACGTATGAGGATGTGTGCAGACTAGCCCTAAAGGTGGAGGGGCAGTTTAAAAGAAAGAGCAGTAAGTCCAAGTGGTCTAGCAACGGTTCTAAGTGGACAGGCAGCAGTTCCAAGTGGTCAGATAAAGAGTCCCGGGTGAAAGTAGGGAGTTCTTCGGCCCCGGCAGCAGTTAAGGGCGCTGGTTCAAAATCTGCAACAAAATGAGAGCAAGGTAGTGCAGAATCTAGCAGGGGAGGAGCTGCAGGCAAACGATGTTTTAAGTGTCAAGGATTCGGACATTTTGCTGCTGATTGTCCGAATCGACAGTTTGTGACACTTGTAGATAATCCAACTTTTGATGAAGACCCAACTTATGACAAATCTGATGGCGAGCAAGCAGATGCGAATCCAGATCCGGAGGACATTGTCTATGCCGATTCTAGTGAGTCTTTAGTTGTGCGTCGGGTTTTAAATATTGCTGAGGTAGATGATGAATCGTGGCTCAAGCATAATATCTTTCATACTAAGTGCACTAGTGGGGGAAAGGTGTGTAGTATGATAATTAACGGGGGAAGTTGCGAGAATGTAATATCTACCACTATGGTAGAAAAGTTGGGGTTGAAAACTGTTGAACATCCTCAACCATATAAGCTGTCATGGCTTAGAAAGGAAAATGAGGTAAAAGTGAGCAAGAGATGTTTAGTGCAGTTCTCGATTGGGAAGAAATATGTTGATGAAGTGTGAGGTGATGTAGTTCCAATGGATGCTTGTCATATCATATTAGGAAGACCTTGGCAGTTTGATAGGAAAACACAGCATGACGGATTCAAAAATACATACACCTTCAAGAAGGATGGCCGGACCATTACTCTGGGTCCTTCAGATTTGAGAAAAGAAGGAAAAAGTAATTTGCTTTCCAAATCAGAGTTCCAGGAGGAAGCGGTGAATGCCCCAGAGCTTTTTGCTGTCGTAGTCGTGGAGCAGAATCTTGATAGTCCAGATATTTCAACTCAAGTTATGCCTATACTTGAGGAGTTTGCTGATGTTATGCCAGAGGAATTGCCACCTGGATTGCCACCCATGAGGGGCATACAACATTGTATAGATCTCGTTCTAGGAGCTGCTATTCCTAATAAGGCAGCTTACAGAATGAATCCTAAGGAGCATGAGGAGATGCAGAGGCAAGTGCATGAACTATTAGAAAAATGTGCAATTCGAGAGAGCATGAGCCCTTGTGCAGTGCTAGCTTTATTGGTTCCTAAGAAAAACGGGTCGTGGAGAATGTGCGTGGATAGCAGAGCTGTTAACAAGATCATGATCAGGTATCACTTTCCTATCCCGGAATTTGATGATTTAATTGATCAACTGCATTGAGCGACTATCTTTTCGAAGATAGACTTGAGGAGTGGATATCATCAGATTATGGTATGTCCTGGAGATGAATGGAAGACCGCTTTTAAAACTCGAGATGGTCTGTATGAGTGGATGGTGATGCCTTTCGGGTTATCTAACGCACCGAGCACCTTTATGAGACTAATGAATCAGGTGTTTCGTCCTTTTATTGGCCAGTTTGTCATCGTATATTTCGATGATATATTGGTTTATAGTGCATCGACTGATTAACACTTGCAGCATTTGAGAAGGGTGTTCGAGACATTGAGAGAACAGAAATTATATGCTAATACCAAGAAGTGTCACTTCTTGACTGATCGTGTGACCTTTTTGGGATATATAGTAACTAAGGAGGACATTCATATGGACCCAGCTAAAGTTGAGGCTATTACAAATTGGGAGATTTCGAAAAATATTTACGGGGAGGCAGAAGTTGCCTTCCAACTATTAAAGAAGAAGGTGACTGAAGCACATTTTCTCGTGCTTCCTGATTTCAATGAAATTTTTGAGGTGGTTTATGGGCGTAATCTAATTACTCCATTAGATCTCACACTGATACCAGTTCTCAAGCAATTTAGTTCAAAAGCTAAAGAACATGCAAAACATATCAAAGAGCTGCATTCTCAGGTCCATAATCAGATCAACAGGCAGAACATGAAGTATAAGCAACACGTGGATATGCGCAAGAAAAAAGTCGTCTTCAAGAAAGGTGATCTAGTTTAGATTCACCTTAGGAAGGAACGATTTCCAGCGGATAGATTTGGCAAGCTTCAACCTAGAGCTGATGGACCCTTCAAAGTTTTGGAGCGAATTAGTGACAATGCTTACAAGATCGAATTGCCGGGCGAAGCAGATTCAATGACGAATCTTTCTCTAGCAGGGGAGGATGATGCATCTAGGGGACCGGCGGACCTGTTATACAACTGGACGAACCGGTGGGCTTGAAGTCAAAGATGGCGCATTTAGGCAGTTTCCTATATTACCATTTAAGCAGTTTCCTATAATACAATTTAGGCAGTTTCTTATATTATCATTAAGGCAGTTTCCTATATTACTATTTAAGCAGTTTTCTATATTAGGAAATTAGATGTTATCTTTAATTATTTGGTTTTCATTAGTATTAGGAGTCCTATCTCTATATATAAGATGTCCGTCTTGTAATCAAGACACAGTATTATTGAATAAAAATTTCGAGTTCTTTGGAGTTGTTCCAAATTTACGCTTTCTCTCTGCGTCAATTGGAAAACAAATTGTTCTTCCATCGAATTTTCTTGTTCAGTCAATTTTTCTATCGCGTTTCGGCATCGCTCATGCTCCAAGCCCAGGCAGGGCTGGGGTTTGACGAGAGACGTGGGATTTCCTGATGCATCAACCGATTCGGTCTTCTAGGAGGGGAATCTCGGGAGAGACCTTTTGAGTGGCCTCTTGCACTGAGGCCGGGACGATCCCGTGAAGCCCGTTCAAGTGGCTTTGTCCTTGTTGCTGTCGGGTTTGGCCCTCCTCTGGTGATTTTGCCTTTCTTGCTGGGACCTGCATGTGTGGTTGTTTCAAGGCACAGATGACATCAAGAAACTTGAACCTGAAGAAAGCTTCTTAGCGGATAACAAGAAGTGGGATTTGCATCAAATTGCCAATTCATAAATCCGGGACTCGGGCTTCCAAGACATGTCAAGAGACAGCAGTAGCTGAAAGAGGTCGAATTCAGGAGAGTAGAGGCCGATTTGAATGGAAATATGCAAGTGGCACATAGTAGAAAAGCAATGGAAGGAAAGGTAAGTGCAAAATCATGTGATCTGCTTAATTGTAGATCATGCGTGATCGCATTTGCTTCCGAGACCTTGTGGCCACAGAGGAAGGAAATCAAAGCCCAACTGAAAGAGGTATGCAAACCAACTGTACAGAGAACATGAATACCCCATGGAAATTTTTTTTTGAGCCCGAAAATACTACCGACTGATTATTGCTGGTTTTACGAAAATCCACAAGCAATAAACTAGCAAATGAATAACATAATGATAAGTTCATAGTTCATACTGAAATTTACACAGAATGATCATAGTTGGCCAATCATGCTCTAGATTTCTTGAAAAATAACAAGAACGATATGCTCTCATGATAAGCCCTTTGATCAAGTAGATATTATCCTTGAAAAGAAAGAAGAGAAAAGCTAATGAATATTGAGGTATAAATTGGTTACCGGATAGGATGTTAGTCACGTTACACAAAAGGTAATTAACTTAACCGATGTCAACCATAAGGATGACACTTACCTTCTTTAATTCCATCTGGATTGGAGAGCGTTCGAAGTAGAAACTTGGCATTGGTTTTGCCTTAATGACTAGACTCTTCCGAAGCATCTTAATTTCTGCTTCTTCGGCTTCCTGTATACAACCAAGCAAGGGGTTGACGACAAAGTTCGAAAATTTCTATTCATGAGAACCCAAAGAACAAGGTTTTTTGAAACACCTTGAGTTTGGCCAGCATAATTGCTCTCTCCGTTTCCTCTGTGCTGAGTTTCTCTTTGAGCTTTAAGTAGAACTGCCATTGATCAAGACATAGTACAAAATCAGATCAGTTAATAACTACTACTATGGCGGAGATTCGAACTAGTACCTCTTTTCTTTTCTGAGCCCTCTCTACGCACTTAAAACTGAAGCTGTAAGAAGGAAGATGACCTATCCCTTTATCGGGCATATTGACTATACCGAATTCCATATTGTTGTTTTCTCTGGCTGGAGTTGCAAACTTCTTGGCACTCGTTGTTCTCTTTTTCAGACTGATTTCTAGGGGTTGTCCTGAGCACTCAGAATAACCTATGCCGTCTCTCTTTGATCACAAACATAACAACAGTCATAAAATTCTATGGTAAGCTTCGGTTAAAGCGAATAATAAGAACAAAAGAAAAGTTCATCGCGGGTGGATTGACCTCAGTTATGTTTAAACCAGAAAGTTTCACTGAGAGGGTTGATCTGTTAACCGCTTTCTTCACTGCAGAAGGAAGGATTTCGCTCTCCAGAGTACTACCACTATGCGCATTTACTTTCTCAGTGATCATCACCCCTTGGTTGGAGTTATAAACCTCACTCAGCTTATCACTGTTGACACCATATACTGAATCTCCAGCATCCATCTTCCCTAGAAAATGTTCTTGAATGAAGAGAGAAAATCTGAAGCCGTTTAGTGAAAATGGAAATTGCATCAAACTAGAAAGAAGAAGATGAAAATGCGCAGAACAACCACGGTAACTACTTCGGAACTTCGCCCCAGGAAAGAAGCCTCGGGATATAGACACGCGAGAGATTCTCCTCGAGATTGTTAGTCTGATTTCTTTCTCTTGCTTAAACTTCTTATATGCACCACGTGATCACTAAGGCAAAACTTCTGCCGGTGGTGTCTTACCCGTTCCGGTATATAAAAGTGGCATTATGTGTTCTGAGGTCAGAGTCCTTCTCGGGTTCTCATTTATCACATGTCAACGCCAAGAAAAAGGAGAATAAAGTACTTGCTTAACACAAAAGGATAGCCAGATAGACTGACTGCAATGCCTGAATAGCCTGAGTCATGAATCTGGGAAATAGAAAGAGATGTACTAACAACCCGGTAAACTATAGATAAATTAACCTCAATTGACTATGGCATGTGAATCTGCTCACTGAGGAACAGCATCGTTTTTACGACATGTGATCAGCATATTTCTGCTGAGAAAGAGTTCATGTGTGTGGAAGAAAATTAATGGTAAAAGTCATTGGAACTGTTAGAGCGGGCTTCTCCTGTGGAAACCCTTCTTTGCGTTGCATTGGGGAGCTATTCAATGGACTGAAAATTCTGGTCAGTGATCTCAGGTCTCATTTTTGCTCTCACATATCACATCAGATCAGGATGATTGATTAATGTCTCTCATTCTCTTGCCTTGTGTGCTCTGTGCTTCCTTTCTTTCTACTAAGCCAAAATACATTGGCCCTTATGGAGAGAGAGAGAGTACAATGTGGGGAGTAAAGATTAATGGAGGGGTTCTCTCTTCTTGAGCATTATCATCTGTCATTTCTCTATTTCGTTGGAGCTCATTTCAAGAGAATGATTCTTGGTGTGATCCTTCGTGATCTCTTTAGTTCAGATTGCTACATGTGAAAGAGACGTGAACATAAGACTGAGTCCGAAGGTGCTCAATTAACAATCGGGGGATAATCGTAAGAAAAACTTTTCAACTTTACTCTCCACATCAAATGTACTGTTCACGGTTCAAAACCTACTAAAAAAACCTTATTTGCCCTCATGCACAGCCATAATCTACACCTAGACCCTGCTCCCACTCTCTTTCCCTCCCCTTTCTCTCTCGGCACACGTCGTAGCACAACAGAACAACCATCGAGAGCCACCCCCACAGCGTCAAGCAACTTGACACTATTGCCCGACGCCGATGCCGACATCGACACCAATGCTGACACCAACGTCGACGTCAACACCCTCGCCCTCGCCTGTTGTCCGCACCCTTCTCCCTCGTCTGTGTCTCTGACTGTGGCATGAGATCCATGTGGCTCTTGATGGCGAGGTCACCTGAGCTTGGCCTGAGCCCACAGCTCGCGATCACCAATTTCATGCGAGGTCGGCCTGGAGCTCGTGAGGGTCGCGACCGACACCGCGAACCTCTTCAACAAGTTCACGAGCCGCGAAATCTCTCTATCAGAGCTCGGCCATGGCAGCTATAGACCCCAGATCGAGGTCTATTTGGCCTTGAGTTGGCTTGGCGACCATCGCTGGCCTCAGTTCTGAGGTCGGTGACGATGGCATGCGCAGTGGAGAGGGAAGACACGGTGGTGGATGTATCAGACTGAGCAAGCCTCTCGGTGGGGGAGAGAGCGTGGATAGATGTGAACGGGGGTAGTTTGGGAAATCAAATGGCAATTTCGTAAATTATTTGTGAACGAGAGATGCAATTTGAAATTCATTGTAAAAAGTAAGGATGATAATCATAGGTTTTAAAATGTGAGAAGGGTATTTGTTATGAGAGGTAAAGTTGAAGATGGTATTTATAAAAATTCCCCGACAATTAACTACGAGGTCTTGGTCCTAGTTTCATTAGGACTCATCAGTTGAGAAATTAGTGTGGGGAATAATTACACTAAACCAAACTAGACTCTTATTGAGAAAGAGAAGGTGATAATTATCCAAAAAGTCCTGAATCTATTGTACGATGGCTAATTCAATCATAAATATTTTAATTGTGTCAATTTAGCCATAAATCTATTGTACGACAACCTATTTAGTCATAAATCTTTTAAATTTTGTTCAATTTAATTCCAAACGTTTCAATGATTTGCCAATATAGTCCTTCTGGATAATTTTCATCAAAAATCATCAAAGAACTACAATGGCAAATCATTAAAAGGTTTATGACTAAATTAGCAAATTGTCAATAGGTTTATGACTAAATTAGCACAATTGAAAGGTTTAAGACTGAATTAGCCGTCATACAATAGGTTTAGTATTAAATTAGCACAATTGAAAGGTTTAAAATTAAATTGGCCGTTGTATAATAGGTTTATGACTTTTTAGATAATTTTTCCGAAAGGAGATAAAGATTGTAAACGAGTATTGGATTGATTACTACTTTCCATTCATTTTTCGGCCACCTAAGTAATTTAGTAATATTAGTTGTCTATAAGCTAGCACTCTATTGATCCTTTCTCGTGTGTTTATAGTCTTAAAATGTTGACAGTTATTATCATACTTTAGAAAAATTAATATTTTATGTCAGCTAAAACATTATTAAGTTGATTACAAATACTACCACACCAAAAAAAAAAAATTGATAAATTCTAAGGCAATATATTATACAAAATTTTACTATGAACTAGTTTTGCAATTTCTATCATACATGTACTACACATAATAGAATTTTCCAATAAATGCTGGTTGACCCCGCAGTATGTTCACTCCAGACCCCGTGCCCCGGACCGATGGAGGGAGATGACATAATTTTGGGAATAGTAACTGTTGCATATATAGAACTTTAAAAGGGAACAAAATTTTAAAAAAAAATCAGTGAAAACTAAATTAAAAAATATCGAAAGATACCAAAAGTTGATCTTTTCCTCAATAATAGTAATAATATTCAGTTTATCAAACGATTAACTCGTTTTCGAATCGGATTGCGAAGCATATGCACTAACAAGAGGAAAACGATGGATGAACTGTAAATTATTTGACGAGTCTCTTTCTAGCAAAATCAATTAAAAGAGGGTTCAACAGTTCAACTCCTTCCCCAAAGGGTCACATCTAAATTGCAGAAATTCGTGAAGATCTGCTTTACCAAATCTATTATTATATACATGTTGCTTGATAATGCAGATAGAGTGTACGTATCTCTTGCGATGCCTCCACTTCTACTGCATTGATACTTGTGCTTGAGACGTTCCCCTAATTTCAATGAAACTGACACTTTGTACTTAGGGTTCATTTATTTCATTCTAAAGAAGGACATAATTGCATGATGTAATTCTTCTTGTAATCTTGGAGAACCATGGAGTCATGAGAAGGCTAGACCATTGAAATGGCATAATTTCGTTGTTGAAAAAATAAATTTGGTTCTTGCAAAAAAGATATACAAAAGTTTTAAGAAAATGTTAAATTAGCGAAGTGCTTATCAATGAGATTATCATGGAAACACCTTCTTATTTCTTGACACCACGCAGCTATTGAGAACTCTTCAGAGGGTCCAGATAAGTAGAAACTCAAATGGTGGACTCAAAACACGAACTCGCACAAAGTTCAATAAATGGATCATAACTTTTGATCCGAAATGAGTTACGAGACTCATAAGACTAGTCAAGAAAGCTCATTCTGCATGCTATGCTGTGCCTAATGGGAAACCTGTTGCCAAATTTTCAGCCCTGTTTTCGTGGGTTTCAAGCCACTTTCTACCTTTAGGTCTATTTGTCGAATTTATTAACTACTTAAGGTCATTTTCGAGTTATTTCGTGACACTTAGGTGTCTTCATAATATTTAGATAACCTTCATCCATCCTTTTAAATAAATACAGTAGGGTTGCATTTGGTCATTTGGGTTCAGATCGGGATAGGATAGGATAAGATGAGATTAGAATTCCTTCAAATATCCTTCGGATTTTAGAAAATCCCTTCGTATGTTTGATGCAACCTATGATAAGATCAAATTCTTTAAAATTCCTCGTCATTGTGAAAGCAAGCTTCTCCTTCCTCAAGTTCACGATTGTTCTCATCCAAATCGCGCACAACTCCCAAACCTTGAAAAACCTAAAAGCCAGCTAACCCCTCAATCCCGACCTTAATCCCATCCCCTGATATCCGCAATCGTTCACACCTCCACACCTGCAGACGAAATTCAGCACTCAGAAAAAATCGCCTGAACTCGAGAGCAATGCCGCCAATGCCCTAATTCGATCATCCCTCACGCAAAACCCTCGTTGAATGTCCACAAGTAACTCCAATAACTACGAAGGAGAAAAAAGAAAAAAAATAGTGAAATTACTACGAAGGAGAAAAAAGAAAAAATTAGTGAAATTATCGGACAAAAGTGATGGATTGGTTGATTCATGATAGTTATGCAAGGATTGGAGGGTTGGAATTGAAGAATCGATCAATGACGAATCAGAATTGAAGCGGTGCAAGCAACCTCACAATTACGAGTTTGAAATATGTTCATTCTTTTCTCTCCTTTTGGTTCCACTTCTCTCTCTGGTTTTTTACTGGAACAAAATTTTTACCGGAACAAAATGCAGAGAAGGTGCTGTGACTATTTTTCATTTTGTTAAGTTATATTTTTTTAATTTTTTTTATCCAATCCGGGGCTTATCCCATCCTCTACTCCTGATTTCTTATCTGGCATTTTATTCGGATATATTCGGGTTTGTCCAATCCGTAGGGCGTCGGCTAACACTGGATATGACAACTTGGTATCCTATCCGAACTACCAAACATAGCCTAGGAGTCTAGAATTATGCCTATGTGCGTGTTTTGCAAGTTTTACTTATACTTATTTATTGTTTCTGCTGCATCATGTATGAGCATAATTTAGTTGATAGAAACACACCTCCATGGTGATATGATGATGACTGTCATGACCTTCCCTTTGGGTGATCATCTGGGATTTAGCTAATGAATTACTAAGTTTATACTTAGTTCATGCTTTCCTTAGCCAAGACCAATTCGCAACTTAGGTTCAATTTTTAACATGCAAATCAATTTCATTTTGAAGTCGTTACCAATTATATTTTGGTGAGTTGATTAAAAATCCAAGTAAAGTGTAGGAGAGTGCTTTACTTCTACGAACTAGAGAGATTTATGGATTTGGGACTTGATTACACTAGATTACTCTAACGCCCTTTTGATATCTTTTCTCCTTTATTTTCAAAAATATTTTGTAGGTAACTTGGATTAATTTTATACCTAGCCACCAATGGTCATATGGGTGCGCAATCAATAAAAATAACAACAAATAATAAATAATAATAAATAAATTGCAAGAAAACAAGAATAAAACACAAAGAATTAAATTAAGGCTCTAAATATACTAAACCTAGCCTAACCATGACTTTTATATCTAGTTATGGAATTCTAATTAACTCTATTTTTGGATTGTTCTTTTATTAAACGAATTTCTAATCTAGGTTAACATGCATGATGACATGGGACATGACCTAATTCTAATGATGGGCAAAAATCAGCAAGAAACTATTCTAATACGACATGCATTAGATAACCCTAAACATGCAATCATTAAATGATGTGGAATTTATGACATGGCATGACATGACAATGACATGGCAATGGCGCGACATAGATGATGGCATGACATAGATGATGTGGCATATGACATGGCATGGTGACATAGCAAACATTGATGATGTGGCATTTGACATTGCATGTACATGGTATGATGACTTGACGAGCATTCATGACGTGATATATGACATGGCATGTAACGCGACATGACATAGCAAGATGATATGGCATTGATGGCACGGCAAATAGTGATGCATGGATGATGCAACTAAATCTACATGACACGCATTTATTTTTTGGATTTTTTTATATTAAAAACCGTAATTAATAGTGTAAATTCTAATGTAAGATATTATCCAATTCAAACTATGAAGTAAACCAAGCCAAATCCTATCTTAAATTGGAAACTTTTCTTAGGGACAGAAATGTAAGGAGCTTTTCAATAGGATGGATCCAACAAACTCCTCTAATTTGTGTTGCTTAATCGTTTTAGGAATATGTACTTTGCTTAACACTTTCATCAAGGACTTTTGGTGTTTGACAAATGTCTAGAGAAGCTCAAGTAGAGAAATATATGCAGGCATCTTGTGTACACTACACTATACTCGCTTGCTTTGATCATGGCTAGGAATTACTTAGCCTCTTCATCAATAATCGACTTGATAGGTTGAGCATCGGCTTGAGCATAAGTACGCCCATACCTCGTTACTATATTAATGTCCATGTCGTATGACCATAGAACCGCCTTGTTGCCAGCATACGGATAGGGTTGTGGGATATCAATCACTACCCCCTCATCAATTGATGACAAATCAACTATAAACTCTTCATTGTCAGAAGCGTCTTCAAGTGGTGGCATATCCATTGACAAAGGATCTACCTTGTTCTTTCCAACAATTAGGGCAGCAAATTCCTCATCCCAATCAATAATGACTTGGGTGATGGTGGAAATTATACTATTGTAGCTAGCATATACGATCATCCTAACTTCAATCATCTTTCGAAATCTCTCACTCATAAGAGATAAAAATGAGTCTCATCTTTCAAGTAATATATATCCTGCTCTTACCAATCCGTGAGTCTCATCTTTCAAGTAATATCCAGCTTTCGCCAATCCGTCATAAATGTCATTCACAAGCACCTTCAAATTCTTCTCCTTTCCGGCATCAAAGCCTAAAATGACATTCACCTCTTCTGCACGATTGGGCAATGGATCTGTTTGGACGTTTGGTTGAGTGGTCGGAAGGAAAATGCCTCCGTGTCTAAGAGGTTTTGAACTCTATGCTTTAGAATTAAGCAATCATCAATTGAATGTCTCACTTCTCTCATGTGGTAATTATATTTCTTGGACGGATCATAGCTAGAAAATCGCTCAAGATTGGGCCGCTTTTAGCTCGTTGGAAAGTAAGCCCTTCTTCTGGAGGATTGTTAGAACCTTGGACAGGGGACTAGGGAGAGCAGCAAACTGTCTTCTATTACCTTGGCAACCAAAGGATTGGCGTCCACCTCCAGAATGTTACCCCCCGGCAATCTGGATCGTTGTAGTATAATTATGAATTGGTTAGGTGTAGGTCACATTAACCTCAGCAGCATGTTCCTGCTCTTTCTTAGTGATGAACCTCTTGTTATTCGAGGCTTGCTCAACAGCCCATCAGTCTCTCAGTGCTACCTCGATTGTTTCCCCGACAGGCGTAAGTTGGTTGAACGACTCAACAATCGAGCCCAGCATTCCACTTTAATACTCAGGTGGGAGAGTTTTCATGATTAGATCCATTAGCTCCTTTTCCATTGGTTTAGGCTAATCTAGGTGGCTAGGGTCCTCCGCCACATAGCATATGCCTTGAAAGATTCACTTTTCTTTTTCTTAGCACGTGTCAAATCTTCACGGGACAAAGTGATGTCGATATTGAACTTGTATTGCTTGAGGAATGCATCAAACAGCACTTCCAACTCTCAAGGAGGTTAATCTTCTTCATAATGTACCATTGCAATACGGGGCCAATTAGACTCGCTTGAAATGATTAGATCATCAAAAGCACGTTGTAGATGTATTGGGTCATCCGAACTAGGTAAGTCAGCAAATGAATCTTCAGGCAAGAAGTGCTGTCATACCTTTTGAACTCAGGCATTTTAAAATTCATTGGCACCTTGACCTTAGCATACAGAGGGACAAGTCAGTTGGGCCTTCAGTTTGCAATCCTTGCAATTAGCTCAATTTCTCTCCAACCCTCGCAAAGTGCTTATCTTGCTCAGTTTTCGGCATATCAACAAATTTCGCTTTGTTGACTTGAGGAGGGTCCTCAATCAATTTCGGCATGTCATCATCGTCAAGAAACATGTGTTGCTCTTATCAGTTGTTTGCTTCGGCATCACAACCTCAGTCTGAGGTTGAGTGGGTGCAAAAGTGAGATTGATTTGAAGAGAGTCCATGTGTGTTTCGACAGTTGTTGAAGGGCGATGAAGACTTGCTTCATGTCATTCTCGATATTAACAACACGGTTCTGCACTTCACTTAGTTCAAACATTTTGCCTTAGACCGCATGCGGATGGGTGAACGTTGACGATCCATAATCACCTAGTTTGAAGAAAATAAGCACTAGCGCAATTAATCTTATCATGGTCCATCCAACTGTTCACCTTCTTCCGAGCTTCAATAAACATCACATTGATAGATTTGTTCACTATCGCTAAGATCCATCCAACTGTTCACCTTATCACGGTCTTCAGTAGGCACAATGCTGGCCAATCATCGGTCTCTATCATCGGTGAGAAATATTCACCAAGAAAACTAAAATTTTGTCATGCAAACAATGAAAAGTGTATTTTACTTCGAGAAAAATATTTTTGGAATGGGAGTCCATGTGAGGATTTTGTGTTCATGGAACCAGACGAGGGGATGTCTCTTCTTAAACATTGAATCATGGGACTGACCATCTCATACACCACGAGAGATGCGAATCTTACGGTCCAGGTTCTGCCAGTCGTAAATGCCAAAGGAGCACAACAGCTGGCATGGGCCTCGGCGAAGGAGAGGCGTCCGTGAGCCCTACTTGAATCTACATCGATCAAGGCCTTCGGCACTCAAGTAGTCATAGCCCATTCAAGATCTGCCTGCCTCTTTATAACATTACATTCCTCCTCCCCTTCTATAAGAAACATTTGTGTCTCAAAAATCCACCGGGTTAATATGGTCATCCATCGTGTTTGCTACCGCGGTCCCAGGACAACGCTTGCTCGGACTATAACACAGAAACTCATGGTCTTCACAACCAATGGTCCATAGCCTCCTCGAGATGAGTGCTCGGTCGATAATCTCTTTGTAATTAGATCGCAAGCTCGCCTCGACTCACTGTATATCTCGAGCCTTGGAGCGAGAACCACCACACATCTCCTATAGTCCCAATCTCTTGGGACCCGGACGATTTGAGAGAGGCATAAAACCCACGGTGCTAACTGCTGTAGTCTCCAGTCATGGCTCCTCACGATGATTGGCCATGTTCCGATGCCATTCCTATGTATGACCTCCAGAAAGATTACCTGGGGTCTTTGAATGTGTTCGAGACTAAAAGCATACAAGTCTATGATCTGAAAGAGTTCCTCAAGAAGAAATTGCAGGTCCTTTGATTTGAACCGAGACCCTAAACAAAACGAATGCACACGCGCCGCTTCACCTATCCTTTCCCTTCCATCTTACAAACTAACCATTACGATGGCATAACAGAAACATTGCTTCATCGAACCAATGCACTGCACATGAGAGTACCTGCCGGCCCTTGGTCTAATAACAGGGAAACTGAGATCTGGGAAAAAAACTCATTTCATTGATTATTTTCTCTCTACATTATTCTTTTTTACATCAAAACTGAGGCGAAAGGGCCGAGTTAATTAGGTCATATAAGGATATTAGCAGAGGTCAAAATTTGATATCTAAGAGCTATTTTTTACACGAGGAAAGGTAAAAACATGGAGAGGGAGGGCCTGATTAAGATGCAGCAGCTAGAGGAGGGAGCGATTGAGAAGCTCCTCGGAAGAAACTCGGAGGCGAAGTCGTCACGGTATCGTCCCTAGCCTCCTCCTCCTCCTCGTCTTCGGCGTCCCACAAGAAGTGGGCGTACGAAGCCATAACATAACTGCACCACCACCAAAACCAAAACCAAAACCGTTCAATACAACCAGCTTCAAAAAGCCATACACGAACCAAACTTGAAATTTCAAGAACCACCATCCATAGTGGTAAGCCAAAACGTTCAAATCAGTTCAACGAATCCTTTTCTTTCTCAAGTTATGTCCTAGTCTCAAATCAACATACTCACCAACTTACTATAACCATACGACAATACTTTTTAACTTCAGGAACAACCAAACCTGTTAAACTGATCCCGCTCTGTCTCTAGTTATGTCCAGGCATTCAAGCTCAAATCACGACATCGAATCCCTTTAATAGCTGACAGGATTGCTTACCAATCATCAGGTGCGGCTTTAACGGCCTGATGATAGTAATTCTCCGCACGTTCCGAGTCCTTATGGCTCTGCCATATCAGGTCTCCATACATGGACAGAACGTTTCCGTCTTTCGGGTTCGCCAGAATTGCTCTCGCCAAGTACTCCTCGGCCTTCTCGAGATCCCCTCGAACCTAATTCAGATTTCAAACCAAACCGTTAGAATAGAGGATTAGCTACATATCTCATGTTCCACCATCAAAGCCACGTCGCTGAACAAAGCACAAAGATAAGCAATTCAAGTCAAAGTTTCGGAAAGCTGTCTGTCGCTCTAGAATCCAATTCACTCACATCAACATGTATATTATACATCAAATAGGTCCAAGCCCTTCTTCTAATAGAGAAGGAAGCCCACATAATTCATAAGCTTCCGCTATAAAAAACCCATTTTTTTCCTTGGTTTTTTTTTTTTTTTTTGAGGAAGAAAAACACTTCACTCACCTCTTCCCCCTTACCAAACAAACAAGAAACACAGAAAACCAATTCTCACAACGCAAAACCAAACCAAAAATCAAAGAATCGCGGGCAAAAGAAGATGATATTTTATGAGAAAAGCAAACCTCTTTCAAGAACCTCGCGTAATTGCCAAGAACGAGAGCATTCCCAGGATCCGCCTCGATCATCCTCTTGTAATACAAATCCGTGCTCTCCTTCCCGCCATTCCCATCCCAATCCTCGAACCTTCCCGCGCCGTCACCGCCGTCCGATCCTCCTCCGCCGCCGCCGACGACCCCGCCCCCGACCAGGACGCTCAGGAAACCGGCGTCCCCCACCCGGCTCCGGCACCCCGCGTCGACCCCCCCATCGAGCCCCACCTCCTCCTCCTCCTCCTCCAACGTGAGCCCATTAAGGATCCCCGCGACGGGGGGCTTCCCGCTGGGCGGCACCGGGACGACGTCCAGCAGGTTGGACTCCGACCGGGCCCTGGCGACCCTCCTGCCCCTGCCCGGGAAGGAGTCCTCGACGGGGGAGAGCGCGGCGGAGGGGGAGGCGGTGAGCGAGACGGGCCGGGCTCGGGCAGCCGCCGCCGCCGCCGCGGCGGGAGCGTGGCGGCGGTGGCGGCGCGCCGCCTCGGGCTCCGGCGAGGCGGCTTGCTCCTTGGCGTGATGGGGCGCCCACGAATTGAAAAGCGGCGCCGATGCGCTCCGCAGAAGCATCTCTTATCCTTATCCTCCTCCTTCTTCCACCCCTCTTTCGCTTTTCCGATCTCAGAGAAACAGCGCAGGGAGAAATTTAGAGAGAGAGAGGGAGTGATGCTTTTAGAGAGAGAAAGGGAGAGAGGGGCACGCTCTCCCCTGGAAAGAGTTTGTCAGGCGGGGGCGAGATGGACGCGCAGAGAGAGGTTGGAGAAGACGAGGAGGAGGCGAGGTTCGGCTTTTGTAGGAGGAGGAAGGGCGGGGAGTACGGATGCGATCTTGACCGTCGGCTGGGAGTCCCATCGAAGGGGCGGAAATGACCCGGGGGGGGGCGGGGTTCTCTCTGGGAAAAGGTGCGCGTGAATGTTGCGCCGCACGTTGCTCCCTTTCGCCCTCGCCCCCCGTAAGGTCGGTTCATGAGAAGATGCCCCCCTTGATATTTCAAGGATTAATTTAAACCGATATACATATAATAATTTCGGCTTAAATTAATTTTTTTAAATTTATCCTCAGTTAATTTCCTGTTAAATTTTTCCGTCAAATTACTTTGTTGAATAGCACACGACAGTTGACCGATATGCCGGTTTCATATTTTATGCTCCATTTTCAGTTTGTGATTTTTGTGGTATTTATCCGACTTAACGGAAATTAACATAAGGTGAATCTGTCATAAATGTATCACTTTGGAGTTTTTAGTAGTCAACATATTAGTTTGGGGTAAATTTGTCAAATATGTACCCGTTTGGGGGGTTTTTGTGGTAAAAAAATTAGTTCTGAGTAAAATTGTCACAAACATACTAGTTTGAAGTTTTTCATGGTATTAACCATAGTTTTGACCTTTAATACTCTCTCTTTATTTCGTCAAAAAACGTGCTATTTATTTTGAAAATATATATATATTTTTCGTTGTTATATTTTTCAGAAAAATGGCCGCATTTTTCGACGCTCGGCTAAAATCCGAAAATAAATATAAAAAAATAGCTTTTATTTTTTGAAAAGGAAATATTTTCCCTCGATTATGTTAACAAATGCAGAGTCGTTTCATCTCATTCCTCTACTACTCCTCCGCCTCCTTCCCCAACCCCTAAACCCTACCTCTCTTCTCGCCGGTAGATGCTGCTGCTCCTCCACCTCTCCGTCGCCTCCTTCACCGCAGCCGCCGCCGGAGCCTTCCAACCTCTCGGCTCGCCTCGGCTCCTTCGTGCTCGACTAGATCGACACGATTGAGAGGGAGCACGAGCGGTGCGCCCCTGTTGCGGAGAACGGAAAAGTCCTCTTGGAAAACATTTTACTGGGAAAACTAGCACCGCCTAAAGTCGCAATTCGTATGGTGTCGTGTGTTCAACACCGCTCGAACTTTGATTGTAGAGCTTACTTCTCGATGAAGTAGAAATGCAACAGCTCGGGTTTCAATTTTTACATTGGGGGCTCGTGTTCGAATCGCAATTTCGTTTCGTATCAGAAATTGCCATACTCACGGCCATTCGAGGCAAGAAAGACAAATATGTGAATGGACCGGATCGAACGAATTGACCCGACATTAATGAACGTTATCTCGAGTGACCCTTAATTTGAGAATTGGTGCTAATAATTGAACTCGCAAAAAGCGACAAATAAAACGAGAAACTCGGCGTTCCTTATCGGACCAGCTCGTACATTACCATTCCATTCCATTGCAAGGTCGACATTGCACTGCACCTTGCGCCATCGCTCGGGCGGGCCCCTTCATGAAGGCGGAATTGCCCGAGCGGGGTCACCGCTCGCTCGCTCGATGGAGCATCGGCGGCCGAGATTCGAGCGCCCCCGCGTGATCTCCATTCCCCCCCCCCTCCCCTCCCCTCCATATTAGACAAATATGTGAATGGACCAGATCGAACGAATTGACCTGGCATTAATGAACATTATCTTGAGTGATTAATTTTAGAATTGGTGCTAATAATTGAATTCGCGAAAAGTGACAAATAAAACGAGAAACTCGACATTCCTTATTGGACTGGCTCGTACATTACTAAATAAACGTTGCATTACACCATGCGCCAACGCTTGGGTAGGCCCCTTCATGAAGACGGAATCGCCCGAGGTCATCGCTCACTCGATAGAGCACCGGCGGCCAGGATTCGAAGCCCCCACGTGATCTCCCGCCCCTCCCCCCCCCCCCGCCACACATATTAGACAAATATGTGAATGGACCAGATCGAACGAATTGACCTGGCATTAATGAACATTATCTCGAGTGATTAATTTTAGAATCGGTGCTAATAATTGAACTCGCAAAAAGCGACTACTAAAACGAGAAACTCGGCATCTCTTATCGGACCGGCTCGTGCATTACCATTCCATTCCATTGCACGGTCGACATTGCATTGCCCCCTTGCGCCATTGCCCAGGCGGGCCACTTCATGAAGACGGAATCGCCTGAGCGGGGCCACCGCTCGCTCGCCCGCTCGCCCGCTCGATAGAGCGTCGGCGGCCGAGATTCGACGCCCCCCACGTGATCTCCATCCCCTCCTGCCCCCTTCTTTCGCAACACGGCAACTTATCATTGTCCCCAGCGAGCCCCGAAAGCGAAAAGAAAGGCGACCTCTCCCCGTCCCCATCCCGGCATCGAAAGTCCCCTCCATGTTGGGCAGTATTAACGGTTCTGCCACTGGTGCGCGCGAGTGGCCGGGCTTCGCCGTCGTGGGGCCCTGGTGGTCGCGCTGAGGCTCAATCTGATTCGTCAACCCAAATCTCGATTTATCTTTCTATTGAGCGATGGGGATTGCGCGCGGGGGGGTATTCTCGTCATGATCTTCACATAGCATGTTGAGCCTACACACGAAGTTAGTTTGGTGCTTCGAGAGCCATGCGCGCCTCAATACTCAGATTTGATTAATCTCTCGAAATGTTCCTAGCTTAGCTTAAGTCCGAGCTCGAAATCGAGTCCGCCGATACAAAGGGACCAAAAAAAAAAAAGAGTGATGTCGCGATTATATGGACGGTTAGCGCATTAGAGAAAACTCGACCACTCGATCGATTGGAGCTACTCGAGTCGGGTGTTTTTGAGTTCGAGCTCCACTTGTCCGAGCGGTCAGAAGAGGATCGAGCTAAATTCGAATGATTCGTGTACTCGGGATTGCGAATGCATGTCATGGTTTTCGGTAGCTCGCCTGCACGTGCCACGACGGTCCAACGACAATTTCGGGCGGGCCTAGGCACGTGCTTTCGACGCGAAGGAAGATATACTCGGAAAAAGGATTTCAAAAGATGAGATCATTCTAAATAATGGAGTAGTGTTTACAATGTCTCAAGTGCCTATTTATCCGGGAAAGTTTTCAAATTGCGTCCTGAAAAATCTGCGAAACACGTCCGAAATCTTTGAAGGCCGAGAAATCAGGGAAAACGCATGAATTTGGAGGTTAAACATTGCCCAAACCGTCGTTGCCCGAGTGAGCTTTGAAGATATGGCAATCCTCTTCGATTACACGTCGTAATTCCTCCCGGATCTTTCGAAGTTGAACATACATTCAAAGCGTGGATGGGACCGCCCGCTCTTATGATGCTCGAGGGTTTTGCCGTTCTACATTGGCAAAAGTCTCGGTCTATCCATGGATCGCCCTCTGCTCACAACACGCCACACTCGACTCGACCGGCACACACGATGCTTGACATGGCGACTCGCGCTCGAGACTCGAGCGAAGAGGACAAGCGCGCTTAACGATTTCGCGAAAATCGATAGTGGGGGGCGGGGAGAACACGATAAGTGGAGCCCGGCGGCCGGATTCAACGGTGCGAGCTCGAGCCGAGGGTCACGGCCATCGCCCGCCAACGGACGTAAGGCCAATCCCGTGGGCGGACGCACTCCTCCGCCCACCATAACAGATCTTTAGGGGCCCCAATCGATCGTGCGCTTTGTCATGGAGAGAGCGATCCCTCGCAAGTTGGCCCGGCCCGGGGGCAGTTCGGTCATTTCACCTTCGCTCGGAGACATTAGAGATATTTTCCCGATTGTTTTTTTTTTCCTTAATTTCCTACCCCTTTTTTTTTTGTCACTTCCGACTACTTGGGTCTCGGTCGAACTGTTTTGTCGTTTTTACTATTATGGGAAAGTGGAGAGGGGGGCTTTGGAGGTGGGGCACATAATTGAAGTAGACATCCCTTCGTTCACGAGCCGAGAGTTCACAAATAGGAAGGAAGAAAGAAAGGCTTCTCTCGCGGGTTCGCCGTCTAAGAATAATCGTGACCCACGCGATATTATTGATTGGTTTTAATAATTATTGCTTAAAACGTATTGGCTATGAAAAGTTTGCAGATAGAAGATGAGAGGTCGCGACTTTTATGAAGATAGAATATTCAATGTGCTTTGATGGAACGCACTTATTGAAGACATCTATTGATAGCTTATAAGAGGAGTCTGGGTCCACTCTCCATCCACACAGATAATGATAAGTTGTATTCTATTCTCATCGTTTCTTCTATTTTTGCAACGTTCGAAAGCTCGAGGTTATTGCTTTCTTAAGGTTATTACTTTTTCGAGGTTATTGCCGCGGATAAAATTGTATGTGCCTTAATCCCCTCTTATCGCCGAAAACAAATCATGAAGATCCAAGATTCTTTTATTATGAAATTTCGCATTATCGATTACGTTATTACGTTATTACATCATTTTGGCGTCGAGAACACGGCCGCTTCGGTCTCCTCTGTCACCCCGTTCAAAAGAAGTTTCGGGAAAGGTGGGAAAGAGCCCCCAACTTGAAGAGCGTCCTCAAGCATATGGTGATGGAGAAACTAGAGCAAACCATCAAGGCCATCTCCATCTATGGAAAGCTGATGATAACAGGAGAGACTGTAAAGAGATGTGGTTTCAAGATAGCAAAATCTTTTGCAAGGACCACCGGGGAGAGAGAGAGAGAGAGAGAGAGAGAGAGAGTCTTCAAACCCCAATTTCCGATTTGCGTGAAGGAGATTCCATGTGATTTTGGGCAGGGGAAATGTAAGCCTGGAGGAGCGTTTTCGATGATACGTACAGGTGCGGACAAGTACACAGCTGGAGGAGAAACGTCAGTCTCCATCCACTTCCTTCTGCATGAGAGAGATCACCTTGTTTCGTTCCATCTCACGTCGCTTTTGCTTTGGAAAAGTTCATCGCGGTGGACCCCATTTACGTGCCTAGAAAAAATTATCCAAAAAGTTTTAATCTTATTGCACTTTTATCAATTTAGTCATGAATATTTTAATTGTATCAACTGAGTTCTAAACATTTTCACATTTTGCTAATGGGGTCAATCTGGTCAATTTTTATTGGAAATGCTAACGTTAACGCTGGCCGTCTTATATGGCTCGACCGGCGTTGACGTGAATAATTTTTAACAATAATTTTATACTTTTTTCTAAATGTTTTTATTAATTTTATTAATCTTTCTTTTCTTCTATTTTCATTCTTTACTCTCTTTTTTTCTATTTTTTTCCTTATCCCTTATTTTCTTTTCTTTTTTTCTTTACTCTTTATACTTTCGGTTCCACAAAAGCTGTTCAGTGATCACGATGCCATTGAAAGGTACTACAATATAGAACGGTTGGCTTGAAATCAATTGGCATTAGAAATGGCAAGGGACCATGCTCGAGTCGCAAAGCCCTGCGGGAACGACATCTTACCGTCGTAGTCATCCTAGACTTGAATACAAATCTAGCATGTGAGAATGTCATTAGATAATTGGGTGTTGATTTCATTGGTCGAGAAAACTAAGAGATGCTCAGCTTCCAAGTTTAGCTCGATGCACCAGCCGTTCACCTGTCTCTGCACTACACTGAACCTCATCAGTTGACCCAAAAGCATAATGAACCTGGTCCTTCGGACCTGTTCTGCGTCGGAACACGGCACGGAATTGTCAACCGGCTAATCGGTAAAACCGTGGTCAGGCTTGCTAGGTGCGGTTTCGAGTTCCACAGACACGAACTTTGTAGGAAACTCAATCGGAAGAGCCAAACGAAGCACACAATCACCATCAACTCTTAAATTGTGTCGCGACACAATTGGTTTCGCAAGATAAATTTGCCTTATAAGCATTTCCAAATCTATTAGTTACACCTGTTTTAGTCCCAATAACCATGACACTTTCAGAATGAACAGCCGAAAAGGTGGGTAGAATGAAAAGCCTTCGCCTCATGGTAAAGACGTGCTGCTGCATCATTACACTCGTTGAAATGCCATTACTGCAGATATCCAGATTACTGATGCCATACATTTCTCCAGTGACAGAAAGGGGGTGGTGAATTCACAGAGGCGCTTACAGTGTCTTTTGGTATAAGCTAGCGGTTCGCTTATGGTTCAGCTTTAACCTTCACATCGCCATTTGGCAAGGAACTTTGTGCTTGAGCCAGCCGCTTCGCTTCCTGTATCGAGAAAACACTATGAGGACTCTTTTTCTCAGATCAGAAACATTTTTACAGTACATTCACCATGAAATGAACCACTAGGGGACACTGCCCAGTATCGACTTTTCCATGAATACAATCAGCTCTACTATTGCGAGATTAGATACAATCAGCGACTTTTTAGTTCAAAAGAGCCTGCCAAGCTCAAATTGATTGTCCAGAGAATGAACATGAATTGATGACTAATTTATAAAATTGATGACAAAATGATGTTGAAGACTTCATCTAGTGTTGGATATGACTACTTGTTTAAAAGCCCACTAATAATTTTTTTACAGGTTAGCATAATAATTTCATGCAACCTTCACATACCCAGCATTACTCTCTCACTTAATGAGAAGACGAACACGGGAAACTGGCCACAAAAAATCATGACTTTTATGGATGCTTAATCCCCGCCATCAATTATTCATGATATTTTTGCACTATATATTCCAGTTATATCTGTTTGTCAGTATTAAAAGATTCTACCTGACAATAAAACTAAAATTGAAGATATAAAGCTACACGTTTCTGAGCCTGAAATGCTTCTGAGCTACGGCACTCCTAGGCCTACCCCCTACTTAAAATGCCATCTGCAACATTGCTAACTGCCTACCCCATATAACTCATCCTCTGTGATATTTGACGATGGATAGTCAACTTAAACACTCAAAGATTCCATTTTCTTCAGAGATTGCTTTCAAACGCACAAGCCAAGGGATGACTACCCAAAAGTAAACAACTGGAGAAGAGGAATCTAAATGAAACGAGAACTTACAGAAGCAGAAGGTGCTCTTATCTCTCGAAACAACAACGACCAATAATAGATCCAACCATGTTGTATGTTGCTTTTAGTTTTCAAGCCTTAACTCCAAGCTTAAGGGAGAAGCTTGGAACGAACTTTTCTTTTCAAGCTTTTTTAACTTTCAAATTTATATTTTGAAATTAGACTTGCATTTAAAATCAAACTCCTTAAATCTGTCCAATTGTGCATATATTACATTTAAAATCACCTACCTGTATTTCTTCATAAGTTCTTAGAATTAACATAATTCTTCATATTAGCGACAATGTAAAAGATGCTTTGAGAAAAGCTTATAGATGAACCAACAGGGCAATTACTTTTAGCATTTGTAATGTATCTAACACTAATCACCTCAGAACTTTTCAAGACATACAAACATTTACAGTTATAGTCATTGAAATTTGTTCATACTTTAGATGAAGTTAAAATTAATTATTTCTGAAGTCGCTTGTCTGGATAGCTTTTAGCCCAACGTAAAACACACTTAAGTTGGTATCAGCGCTTCAAGATTATATCTTCATCAAAGAGGAGTGATCTCTAACACCAAAGCCAAGTTATGTGAAAAAGCAATAATAGCCCACTGGAGGAGAGGACCTAGGAAAAATAAGAACTTACAGCAGCAGAAGCTGCTCTTATATCTCTAAAAGAATCGGCCTCATCTGGGAATGCTTGATCAAGTTCCTCTAGAAGATGCCTGCGTAGACCCTGATAAAGGTGAAAAACAAAGATTAGTAAGAAAACATTTCTTGTGTCAGGAAACAAGGATTGTGTACGTTTTACAGAGAAATGGTACCTTGAAGGCATCAGTTTTTCCCTTTGTAATTTGATTTTTCGCAATGCAACTATTGATGACGTCCTTTGTAAATCCATCTGGATTCTTGCCATCATCAATCAAGCTGAATAACAGCAAACAAGAAGTTGAATGCGCGAACCTAGAAATGCTTCTAGTAAGTATTAAAGATCGAGATTGCCGACTCACTTGAGGACCTCCACTGGAACCTGAATGTTGCACTTTTCTGATAATTTCGCCATGTTGTCGAGCTCCAAGACAAGAGAATTTCTGGAAGCCCCAGATTAGTGAGATCAGTTGAAGTATGCATATAGAAATCTTCAAAACTTCTAAGTGTAGGGCTACAGAAGGAGCTAAGATTAAGAGCAAAATTACATGCGCTGGAGGAGAGGGAGTTGAAGGCCAGTATTGAAGGATGAGACATTGAGGTAGAGTTGATGGAGGAGACCCAGAGTTTTCTGGATAGAATTGATAACCTGATTGAGGTCCTGCTTCGGATCATCTTGTGAAGTTGTAACATCATTTTGGGGATTTATCACCCCATTTCCACCACTCACACCCATGCTTGCCACAGTATTCTGTGATGTATCCATATTAGCTATTTCCCAGTCTTCCAATGTAAAGCAATCAATAATCTGTGTCGTCTACTGATCACCTGCACAGATACAAGAAATGAAACAAATAATTTTAAAGGAGTGAGGAATGCGATACACATTATGTTTGCTAGACAAAGAGATTTAAAGAAATAAATCCATATTCCCTATGTCATATGAATGTGCCGACATGCCCTGAAGCCAACATCATGGGTACTAAAAAGAGAACCGCAAAACACATCATGTGCATCAGATGAACAGGTTTAAAAGAGCTACATCGTGATTTCACACATCAGATACATGTACCAACATGCGACGGATAAAAAATTGTATATTAGATAAAACCACCATGCATGCACACCATTTCTATTAGAGTTCCAATATCACAAAATGTGCCAAAGTGCAGAGAAGTAAACACAGACTCGGGACGCATTAGAAATAATCCGCGACTTCTCTAAGTTTAACCGTCAGACCCAAAAAAAAAAAAAACAGAAGAAGAAGCTGAAAGGTCGGGAGAACTACAGTTAGCAAGGAAAGAATTACTAACAAGAGAATGGCTAAGCAAATCCACCATCATTCGAGGGAAAATCATTCGGTCCACGAGGTATGGATTTCTTCAATTAAAAACTCAGCCTATATAAAACTCGCGAACCAAATTAATCCCAACCTGGATCCGCAATTGATTATCAATAGAAATGGGGCATGCCATTAGAGATCTTATTTCATTGGGTAAGGCGGAAGCCAATTGTACTTGACATTGATCGTCTTTCTGCCGTTTCGCGCAGAATGGACCGAATATCCGATGTTAACAGTTCCAGAAAAAGAGTTTCAAATAGGTGAAGTACAGGGCTCGGGACTTCCAACTTAATCAAAGAACAGATGCATTTTGTAATCCGCATAAAAAGGAACTAATAGACAAGAAGACAGAGGCATCTACCAGTTCTGAACCAAGATATCGAACTTCAAGACAATGCCAATTAGCTTCCCGGCAATTAGATTACATCAAGATCCCTACACTATAGGCTAACAACTTCCTCCGCTAATGGCTTCTTCCTCGCCTAGGTAGCACCCCGGCGACACGCGAGTCCGGAGCAAAACGGAGGAAAGGAAGAAAGAAAAAGCCCCCCCCCCTCCTCGCGTCAGATCTCTCGCTCGCTCGCCAGGGCAATGAACAAGGAACACGTACCGTATAATCCCGAACCCCCCTCGCTTTCGACAGCAAGTGCCACCCGTTGATCTCTGGAAGTGGTGGGAGCAATCGACAAGGAATTCCCCCCAACAAATTGGAGGCTCGGATGCTGCGAACCCCGCACGACGACGAATCCTCTCCGAGAAGGAAACGGGGAAATGGAGAGGTGGGCGTGGAGTGGGATCTGGGAAGGGAGGATCTCTGGAGAGATCTAGGGTTTGGGATTGACGTGAGGGAAATTTGCGATTTTCGTCTGATTTGCGAGAGGGAGAGAGGGAGGGAGGGGAGGGGGAAAGGAAAGGGTAAAATAATCTTTTGTGTGGCACGTGGGCAGGAAGGCGCCCTTTTACGGTACGACTTGGAGGAAGATAACGAAAATGGGTAACCCCCCAAGAGAAAAATATATATGGCCAAATAAATAAAAAGAACTTTTACTATATCCACATATAGAACCGTTAAATAGGCCTTAAAACCCATATATGATCCATTTAAGAAATAAATCGATCGACACAATCTTGAATAACCTATCTTAAATGAGTTTTAAAGTTTTAAATCTATTATAAATGGATCTTGATGGATTGAGTGTGGAATCTATTTCCAACCCACCCGTTAAGCCCACCCATTTTTATAAAAATATGCATTCTTTTTAAAATCAAAATTACTTTTATTTTTATTTTTATTTTTTTCTCTTTTTATTTTTTTTTGGTAAGATTTTTCTCTTTTCATTTTTCTTCTTTTTTTATTTTAGACCGGTGGCCGGCCACAGGCAAGGAACGACCTCACCGGAGGTCGACGAGGCTTCGGGGCTTGCCGGCCTATGACAAGGCTCCGGCCTCAGGCAAGGCAGATCGACGAGACTCAAGCTCGCCGAATCTGACGAGGTGGAGTTCGCCCAAGGCTGGTGAGGCTTAGGTCGGCTCACCGGAATCGCGCGAGCTCGAGGCTAGCCTAAGGCCGGCGAGCTCGTCCTTACCTATAGCCAGACGTCGGCCGTTGTCATTGTCGGCCACCAGCCAAAAATAAAAGAAAATTAAAAAATGGATTTTAAAAAATAAAAATATTAAAATTAATAAAATAATTAAAAATTTAAAAATTGTATTATATGAAAATGTTTTATTAGTATAATTTTTTTAAAAAATTCATAAGAAATAAATTTTCCTATATTGAGTTAAAAATAGAAGTGTTTTAGTAATATGAGCAAGGTCGGGTATGGGTTGGGTACATGTCAGGTCGGGATATTTATATTACAACTAAATTGGCCATAAATGGGTTAATGGGTTAATTTAGGTCGGACCATTTACAACCCGAGCCAAACCCGACCCGACTCACCCGTTTAACATGTCTAATCACGTGGCATAATAAAATATGTCATATATAATTTATCAAATTAATTTGATTAAAATAATCATAAAAATGATAATTTACCATGTATATATAAAAATATACATTTAATATACAGCATGTCCCAACGTATTAGAATTCTCTACTTTTTAAAAAAATGACGTGTCGCGTGTCGTGTCGTATCGCGTATCGATGTCACATGTCGGTGCTACGTAGGGCTTCCCCCGGCGAAAAAGCAAGAACATGCTGACAAATGTACGAGGACTTCTTCTGTCCATCAAAATGACATATAAAATGATAAAAACAAGGAAATTTGACGTCATGTCTCTAGGTGAATAAGAAGGAAAAAAATCAACCAGCATTAAAAGTTGGTCGCTAGGTCTCACCAAAAGGGCATCCGGATCTGATTACATCACGGGGCATATGTGGGCTTTCGCCGAACGACATGGGGAGCAGAATAGGTGCGTAGAAACATCAATCGATGGAACAAGCTCAAAGGGAGGTGAAAGTCGCGAAGTTTTTGCATCCTTGGCATTGAACTTAAGCATAAAATGACATTATAACATCGTGATATGGTCCGAAAAAACACCATCATACAGAAAACAAAATAAGTTTTGCACAAATAATTCGATAAACTCCAAAACAACCATAAGATGCGGAAGGGGAAAGTCGCTAACTGCGCCGAGCTCGGCATAACTAAATACATACGAGCCCCCAAGCGCGAAAGCTTACAATCTCGGCACAACTCTGGCAAGCCCCAACCTACATCGACTCATCTCCGAGCAATTACCCAAGAGCTAAAGACACCCACGAATACACAAGCTTTACCCTTAGAAACCAAAAATCAAACCAACATAAATAGCGCGAGAGAGGGTACGACTACAACGGCATCTTCATTAAGCAAAGACCCAGCCGTCCAGAATCAACGCAAACATCTTCAGATCAGAATAAAAAAAAAAACCATCTCAAATTCATCCATCACGGCGCATCCAAAATTGGGTTTCACCCAACACTCAGCGTACAGGCTTCACGCACACAGCAGAGGGACGTGCAGCATCTAACCGGACACAATCCTCGTACTCAGGAAGAGGGATTCGAGGTCTATGCAAGAACTCACCTCGGCGACGAGGGATGCCGTGGCAAAGATCGGATCTTTGGGGAGCCGAAGGAGAACCGGCAGCCACCCAGCTCGAGTCCACCCGGGGGGCGGGGACTCAGTGAGTCGTGGTGGTGCGCCGAGAGCGATTCCGCGGAGAGTTCAGCTCAATTCCGAAAGCAGAGAGAGAGAGAGAGAGAGAGAGAGAGAGAGGAAAGAGGATTAGGGCTTCGACTGATGCATTAATCGTTCATTTTTCAGGGATTGAGTTTGATTACGATATCGAACCCCCAAAAAATATGTATATCGAACATAATCTTGATTACAATATCGAACCCCCAAAAATACGGTAACTAGAATTTAATTTCAAATCGAACATCACGAAAAGTAGGTGCAAATAGAGTGCACATGAATAGGTAAGTTGTTCCTACTTTGATTAAGTGCAAGAGCAAATAAACTTCGGGTACTCCGAAAAGGCAAGATTCGTATAAATTTTTTTTTATTTAACAATATCTAACTATAGGACTTTTTTATTTTAAAATTTTAATTTACCAATAAATTATCGTGAACTATGAAACGTTACAGTAAAATTTCACGTGATTTTACTCGGTATTCGAAAAATCTTAAACTGTTTTCGAGTTTTTCATTTAAGATAAAAGTAAGAATGTGAACGAGTACCGCAAAAAGTTGAAAGTTAAGAATATAAGTCATTTTCCAATTGGAAATTTTTTTAGATGTTTCGTTTGTCCTTAAGGTCATTCTGATACCAACTCTTTCGTATTCTTATCTCATTAAAGTCTTGCATAAGGGTGTGATAGTGCAATGGCTCATGACCCTCAAATTGGGCCTCAGCATAGCATTCGGTCCGCGGAACCGAACCGAATTGCCCTTGGTGGGCCGGTTCCAAAATCTACGTTGTAGGCTCTCGGCTCCAAAAACTAGGATACAGCCTTAACCGAGTAGATTCTAAATTCCAGATCTCGAAACTATCCATCCTAAAATCTACCAACTCTAAAATTGATCAGCTATTTATCTCGTTTGTAAGTAATTAAGGGGATGTTTTACTTTTCGCAATTTGATAAATAAACTAGAAAAGTTTGTCCTTTCAAGGAATAAAAAAATGAAACAAAACAGCTTATTTCTTGGTAGACCCCGAAATCAACTATATTCTATTAGGTAGGTTTCAAATTTCAAATTTGAAATGTACCCATTTAGGAATCAATCACCCTTATTTCAAAGTGTCATCCTTGAAAATAATGCTTTTATTTTTTGTAAGGGAAAAAACTACCAAAAATCCAAAACTATACCACCTGAGGCACATTTATTATGAATTTTTTTTGTGACACAAAAAATGTCAAACTATACTATTTGTGACATATTTACTCAATTGTATTTTAGTCTATGGGTATTTTTGTCTTTTTTGCTTTTTTTTTTTTTTTTTTTCCTTTTCGGTGAGAGCAGCCCTTGCCGCCGTTGGGCGAGGGCGGCCCTCGCCGGCATCGGGCGAGGGTCGCCCTCGCCTGAGCCAGGCAAGGGCTGCCCTCGCTCGCTCGGGCGAGGCGATCCTGGCCCGACTCAGGCGAGGGCAACTCTCGCCGGAAAGGAAAAAAAAAGAAAAAATAAAAAAGACGAAAATATCCATGGACTAAAGTACAATAGAATAAATATGTCACAAATAGCATAGTTTTGAGTTTTTTGTGTCACAAAAAAATTCAGGGTAAATGTGTCACAAGTGATATAATTTGAGGTTTTTAGTGGTTTTTTCCTATTTTGTAATTTTCCCTCTATTTATTTGATAAGATTGATTTGACTTCCTTTATACGTTAATGAGGTGCCCAAAGCTCTTTAAGCATTTTAAGCATCCAACTAACTCTCATGTGTGACAATCTCACTAAAGGGATTCATTTTTTTTTTTTTTTGTCTTTTTAAGGCGATTCGAGTTTAGAGAGTTCCCCAAAGAGAAATCATTCTTTTCACGATTTCAAGATTCATTCAACTTAACCTTTCTGTTCAGTATCAAAGTGGTCGAGCCATTAGATTAGTGAATTGTTCTTTTTTTTAGTCAGGTCTATCACCTCGATACGTACTCAAGACTGAAAAATCTTCTACCCGGCATTTGGCGGCCCGCTTCGAATCAAAAGCCTTGATAAATTGGATAAGAAAACCTGAATAACTTATTCAGACTTTAGCGCCCCATTTGTTTCGCAAAAAATAAATGATTTTGAAAAATATTTTTCTAAAAAATGATTGCTTGTATCGATTGAAATACTTAGTCAAAGGAAAAATTTTTCATTATCGACAACAACTTATGTCTAAACATTCACATAAAACATTGAAAATATTTTTCGTTCATTTTATTTTTGTAAGAGACACAAATAATCGTTTTTAGGAGAACATTTTTCAAAACTTTCATTCTTTGTAAAACAAATGGAATAGAGAGGAGGGATCTAGGGTACTGGCTAGGGGTGAGCGGTTCTCGGTTCGGTCGGGTCTAATCCAAGAAATAAGAACCGGATCGGGAGGAACAATTCCCAGTTTCTAAGATCGGAGACCGTATCGGCTAGTCTTGGGACCGTGGATTGGACCGAACCGATGATCTGGTTCGGTTCCAATGGGACCACTATTAAATATTATTTATGAACTGAATACCGATTATTCCGTTCTTTCCTTTGTAATTTTGGCTTGATCCCATAAGGCCATGGAAAAAATTGAAATAATATATAATATATGAAAAAATTGAACAATCGGTTCCATTGGGACCAATATTAAATATTTTTTTATATATATTAAATATTATATATGAAAAAATTAGAAAAATATATATTTATCGGTATAGTCCGGTTCCCACTCTAGAACTGGAAATCAAACCACTTAAAAACCGGTTCCACTTTTAGGAACCGGGAACCTGACCGATACTCCCTAAAATCGAGCTAAACTGGTCGGTCTAGTCCGATCCGATCTCGATTTAGGCGGTCTATCTTGCTTACCCCTAATGCCGGCGGCACAGTGGTCGCTACTTCTAGGCCACCATGACGCAATGGCCGCTCTTCTCAAGTGATCGCCTTCCTGTGATCTCTCTCTCGTGTTATGGTGGTCATGGTGGCCAATCAACTGTCTCTTCACCAGACCAGATTTCAATGAAGAGACAGAAAAATCTTCAGTATTTCACTATTTTGCTTATCTTGATAGAGGCGACCATCACCGGCTATGGTTGGTGATCTTCTCGTGGAATGGGGTCTCTCGTTTTTGGTAATTTATTTGGTTTCTCTTTTGATTACAAATGCCGTGGGAGATCAATGGAATAACTCTTGAATTCGTGTGCACTACTTGAAGTTGGGGCTAAAGAAACCAATGAAAAACGATGATCAAGATGAAAAGCATATCTTACAAGAGCATTGTAAAGCAGTTTTAGATCTCCAAAAGCCTTCGAGCCGAAGTTTTGTACTTGATAATACAAAACTGATGTTTTTTGGTGCAAAGTTTTGCTATGAAAATGCTCAAAGCTCGAGGCAAGTCACCTTGCCTTGGGTTCTAGTATTTTCGGAATGTTACTAACAAATTTATTTTTTTCTTTCGATATTGCCCTGATTAATATATTAGCATTCCTGTTTTGCCCCTCACTTTTTAAGTTTTCGTGCACCGAATCTGCCAACAGAGAGAACTACACGGTCCCGTCAACGATGAAGAGAGGAGGGCTCATGGAGATTGTGCGAGGTCGTGAAGAGCTGGAGGTCCGATCTCGAGGGCGAGGTTGTGCTTACTGCTTAGCATCTTAGAGGTCGAGGATGTCGTGGAACTCAGCGACATACTTGAAAGCTGAGTCTAGAGGGAAGTAGAGAGAGAATCTCTTTCGTCGAAGACGGAGGTGGCTCGTGAACGACGACGTGCGATTGAGAGTAGAGGAATAAGGGAGAGAGCCTCGAAAAGAGGAGAGCTAGAGGGAGTGACTGGGGGAGAAGTTCGAAGAGCTTGGAGGCGAGGAAGGACATATGGAGGAGCAGCGGTTGGGCTCGTAGGTGGGCTGGCAGGAGAGGCAGGTTGAAGAGGTGCCGGGGGCGGACTGAGGACATTGAGATGGTGGTGTGGCTGCTGGTGGGAGACGGCGGAGGCGGCGGTAGTGAGTTTTGATGGTTGGGGTTTGGGAGAGGGAGTCCCGGGAGTGAGAATTCAAGCTAAAGTGAAAATCTTGGTTACCAAACAATGTTTGCATTGGGCGAAATTTCTTAAAGTCAAAGTTTTTTTTTATCTTGATGCAAAATCATAAAGCCAAATAAATCCCTCCCAAACGCACCTTTAATCAGGATCTTGCTTTTCTATGAATTTTGACGAGGGACAAGATTACGACGGGTCATGATTCAAGGAAGATTTACTTTCTAATTAGTTTAAAAGTCCATAATCCGAATTTAGTAGGATTATGAAATTGTTATTCTTAAATTTAGTAATAAGGTACTTCCTTCATGCACAAGTTGTGTGTTTATTTGTTCAGGTACTTTCACCTATTATATGTATTACAGTATATTTTCACCTTCTGAACTTCCAAGAACAACTTCAATAACTCAAGCCCGTTTTACAATCAAGAATTCGAGGGGTGTTTATAGGAGCAGCATGAATCGTTTGTGTGTTCTCCAAGTAACAATAAGATAACCCACGTAAAATATAAATTTTGAAAAGATAACAGGATTATGAAATGCCTATGTTAGATGAAACTAAATAAGCAAATTATAGCCATAAATTGTAAACAAAAAAAAAGGGAATATAACACAAATGGTCTATGAACTTTGGTCCAATATGCAATGTAGACTCCGATCTTTTAATTTGTTCAATACGATTCTTGAACTTTAATCTAATATGCAGTATTAACTCTGATTTTTTTAATTTGTTCAACATGATTCTTGAACTTTTGATACATACTCAATTTAGCATTTAAACTATATGTTCAACGTTGTTGGGTGAGGGTTCCTTGTTCCAATCCGACCCGTGTGGAGTACAAAGAGATTTCATTCTGATTGTTGGAATATATAAATATAAAATAACTTATTCATCTATCACTTTAATCTTTTGAAACAGTTTGTCTCTTCTATTACATATTTCCAAGCTTTAATCTTAGGCCAAAATTCAGCCTATGCGCAAGGGGGAGTATCGGAATACATATGAAACCACGCATTCATCTAATAGCTTTATCACATGGGTCTTGATCCATGGCCTACGCCGAGGAGGTTGGCCATTGCCCCGAGCAGGGCGAGTTCAAGTGGGTCCTCGTTAGGCGGCGACTTTTCAACATGGAGGTGTAAATACATCCACGACTGAGATTTCCTCATTAGCTGGTTGATGCTTTGTGTGAAGGAAATTGATCTGTTACGTACGAAAATTATCTACCTTCGTCTTTATCACATGTGTCTTGCTCCATGCCCTACGCCAAGGGAAGGAGGTTGAGGGCAATTTCGGGTGGGTCCTCGTTAGGCAGCGACTTTTCAATACCGAGGTGTAAATAGATTCACGACCCAGATTTCCTCATTAGCTGATTGACACTTTGTGCGAAGGAAATTCTGTTACGTATGAAAATTTGTCTACTTTCGTCTTGAATGAGAGGCCACCAGTATCGATTGACATGGTGACTGAAATCGGTTCGTCAACCGGTTTTTCCAGACGAGCAAAAAAAGAAAAAAAGAGCAGGGTAAGATGGACAGTCGTCCATTCTCACTTCAGATTTTATTTGCATTTCCACATCTCTGAGAAGGGAAAAGGAAAGATGTCCATTTGTGGCTCCCCTTGCGTTCTTTGGGATGGCCGCGAAACCCTCTAGCCCTCAATCTAATCTATATCCGTGGAGATGACGGTAAGGATCGGTCATCGATCCACCCGGAGCACAGGCTCGAGCCGACCAAGCACCGTGATAACTCTATAAAAATAGAGTTATTTTATCTACTTTAGGCAACAAATAATGCAATATTTGTTAGAATATATTTGGATTTCCTTTTATTTACTTAATATTTCCTTGTTTATACAGAATATTGAGATATGGAGAAAATAAAGAAAATATGGCAAAAAGAAGGAAATGAATATGCAACCTAAAGAAGAGTTAGAAGGTGGATATCATATTGGGAATTCTGTGATTTATTCCCTAATTTTATGCGAAAAAAGAAGTAATTGCCTTGTGAGAGGAGTCTTGGATGCTATTATATAAATAGGATAACTTGGAAGAATATAGAGTTTTTTTTTTTAGATAGAGAGAGAGATCGTTTTTGTTTTCAGTGTTCTAAGAGTTTTTCAAGTATTTTGAAGAGAAGACAAAAGTGGTGACAGAATTCTTGTTCTTTGATTCAAGATGTTTGGTTTAATTTCTATTGTTGTTCCTTCTTCTATTATATTCTAATTTTCTTTGTTAGAGCTACGATGTAGCCTAATCATGATGATATGAATTTTATGCTTTTTATGCTTTGCAAGCAATTTCATTCATGTGAGTTATATATTATTGTGCTTAATGCGTTTAGGTGACTGGCCACCACTTGAATGATCTGATGTGCATGTTTGAGACTGAAAAGTAATAATATGCAATTGCTCCTTATAATATATAACCATAAATTAAATGTGGATAGAAATATACCATGTTATTTGTGTAGCTTTCGGTGATAAGGTGGTCCAAAAGATTCATTGTAAACCGGGAATATTAACAGATTTTAATGCGCTTATGTTTATTTAAATTCACATAGAAATATGGTGGATTGATAAACTGAGTAAGTTTGCTATACCTAGAGATAGGATAGTAAATAGACTAGGAAATTCCGCTATCACATGTTTGATATTGTTCTTGTATGCATAATGATCTGAAATTCATATCTAGTGGTTATGATGAAATCGGATGTTCGAACATATTTTACCTAATTGATTATCTGCCTTTAGTTTATAAAATTTCATTTTTAAAAATTGTCAATTTTTATTTGTTCTCAATTATATTTTGATCAGTTAGATAAATTTTAGAATTAATCTATTTTTAATATTTAATTGGTTTATTATTATCAATCTCTGTGGGACGATACTCTTATTATTATTATATTACTTGTTCAACACGTTCGTTGACACGTGCAGAATTTTACGAACAAGTTTTTGGCGCCGTTGTCGGGGATTGTTTATTTAATACCAATTAATATTGATACCGGATAATTCTAAGTTTAATCTAGCTTTTATCTTCTTCTTTTTTCAGAGTATACATTGGTGCATGACACGTAGCCAACAAGGAAAACTTACTGAGTTTGATCCAGAAATCGAATGCACATTTAAAAGGCGACTGAAAGAACAGAGAAATCACATTAAAAAAACGGAGGAAGTTGATGATGATAGAAATCAACGTAGACTCTTAAAAGATTATGGTGCGCCAACAGTTGAGGGCACCACATCAAGTATCAGGAGACCTGCAATTCAAGCAAACAACTTTGAGATCAAGCTATCACTGATTCAGATGCTTCAACAATCAGTGCAATTTAGTGGGCTACCAAGCGATGATCCAAATGCTCACATCGATACTTTTCTTGAAATCTGTGACACAATTAAATATAATGGAGTTTCAGATGATGCTATTAGATTGAGATTATTTCCATTCTCTCTTAGAGACAAAGCTAAAGGTTGGCTTTCTTCTCTTCCTGTAGGATCGATCATTACATGGAATGATATGGCCCAAAAATTTCTTGGTAAGTTCTTTCCACCTGCAAAATCTGCAAAAATGCGTAACGATATTACTAATTTTATGCAGATGGATAATGAATCATTGTATGAAGCATGGGAAAGATTCAAGGAGTTTCTAAGGAGATGCCCACATCATGGATTACCCGTATGGATGCAGGTACAAACTTTTTATAATGGGTGCAGTACAAATCTCCGTTCTATGATTGATGCAGCTGTAGGGGGAACTCTGAATAATAAAAAACCAGAAAAAGCCTACAACTTATTAGAGGAGATGGCATCCGATAGTTATCAGTGGCCTACTGAGAGGATATCAGTGCGAAAAGCTAGCGGAATTCATGATGTGGATACTTTCACAGCAATTGTTGCGCAAATTGAAGCACTTAACAAAAAGATAGATAATATGAGTGTTTCAGGCATGAAAATTCAGAATATGACATGCGATTTTTGTGGTGGAGGACATGTTAGCACAGAATGTCAGGTAGGTAACAATTTTGCTCAATCTAATGAAAATGCTAACTTTGTTGAGAATTTTAACATATCACAAAATAATCCCTACTCCAACACGTACAATTCGGGATGGCGCAATCATCCAAACTTTTCATGGAATAATCAAAATGTGATGAGACTGCCATCGGGATTCAAACAACCAGAAGAGACAAAGTCCAGTCTAGAAGATATAGTCACAAAACTTGCCAACACTACTCAGGATTTCATCAAGAGTACAGATGTGAGATTTCATAACCAAGAGGCTTCAATCAGAAATCTGGAGATGTAAGTGGGGCAGTTAGCAAACATGATGTCTTGGAGACAATAGGGTTCTTTGCCTAGCAACACAGAGAAAAATTCGATTGAAAATGTAAAAGCTATAATCCTGAGAAGTGGTAAACAAGTGGGTGAAGAAGATACCAAACAAGAGATTTCCAAAGACAAAGAAGAAGATGTCAAGAAACAACCAAAGGAGATAGGCAAAAGCAAACTTTTTCTAGATAATCCCAAGCCATACGTGCCGCCAGTTCCATTCCCTCAGCGACTCCAGTAACACAAAATAGATAAGCAATTTTCTAAATTTCTTGAAGTTTTTAAAAAATTGCACATTAATATTCCTTTTGCAAATACTTTAGCCCAAATGCCTAGCTATGCAAAATTTTTAAAGGAGATTTTAGCAAACAAAAGAAAGCTAGAGGATTACGAAACTGTGAAGTTGAATGAGGAATGTTCGGCCATCCTACAAAATAAATTACCTCCGAAGTTAAAAGATCCATGGAGTTTTACAATTCCTTGCACTATTGGAGATTCTTACTTTGAAAAGGCATTGTGTGATTTAGGTGCAAGTATTAATTTGATGCCTTTCTCTATTTTCAGGAAATTAGGATTGGGTGAAGTAAAAGCAACTATAGTGTCACTTCAACTGGCTGATCGATCAATTAAATATCTGAGAGGTATTGTGGAAGATGTATTGGTAAAAGTTAACAAGTTTATTTTTCCTGCAGATTTCATAATTCTTGACATGGATGAAGATTTTGAGGTACCACTTATCTTAGGTTGTCCTTTTCTAGCAACAGGAAAAGCTCTTATTGATGTACAATAGGGGAAGTTGATTCTTAGAATTCAAGATGATCTTGTTTCTTTCAATGTTTTTAAAGCAATGAAATATCCCTTTGATGATAATTCTTGTTTTAGAGTTGAGACAGTTGACAAGTTTGTAAATAATGTTTTTCAAGAAAATATTTTTAAAGATCCACTTGAAGCATATTTGGTTCAACCAAAAGACAGAGAAATTGAGAATGAGGAGATAATGGAGTATGCAAATTTTATGGAGGCAAATCCAACATATTCAAGGCCTAAGACAACAAAATTTGAGGAGTTGGGACAACATACAACGAAACTTAAGCCATCAATTGAAAAGCCTCATATTCTTAAATTCAAACCTTTACCTTCTCATTTGAAATATGCTTATTTAGATGGAATTTCTTCTTTACCAGTAATTTTATCTTCTTCTTTAACAGATTTGATGGAGGAGAAAATGCTCAGAGTGTTGAGAGAAGATAAATGTGAAATTGGATGGAAAATAGCTGACATCAAGGGAATTAGTCCTTCAATTTGCATGCATAAAATTTTGATGGAGAAACAACATAAACCCACTATCCAACCCCAGAGGCATTTGAACCGAAAATGCAAGAAGTGGTGAAAGCTGAGGTAATTAAATTACTTGATGCAGGGATCATCTATCCTATCTCTGATAGTTCCTAGGTAAGTCCTGTGCAAGTTGTTCCAAAAAAAGAAGGTATAACTGTTCAACTAAATAATGATAATGAATTAATTCCGACTAGAACTGTTACTGGATGGCGTGTTTGCATGGATTATAGAAAATTGAATAATGCCACTCGTAAAGATTACTTTCCTTTACCTTTTATTGATCAATTGTTGGAGAGACTTGCAGGGCATGAGTTTTACTGCTTTTTAGATGGATATTCTGGTTATAATCAAATCCCTATTGCACCTGAGGATCAAGAAAAAACTATTTTTACTTGTCCTTATGGTACTTTTGCCTATAGGAGGATGCCTTTTGGTCTTTGTAATGCGCCTACTACTTTTCAAAGATGCATGATGGCTATTTTTTCTGACATGATGGAAAAATATATTGAGATATTTATGGATGATTTTTCTGTTTTTAGCACATCTTTTGATTCATGCTTGAATAATTTAGCTTTGGTGTTACAAAGATGCGAGGAGACTAACCTTATCTTGAATTGGGAGAAGTGTGACTTTATGGTGTAGGAAGGGATTGTGCTAGGCCATAAGATCTCTATAAGAGGAATTGAGGTGGACCGAGCTAAGATTGAAGTTATTTCAAAACTGCCGCTTCCTACCTCTGTGAAGCTTGTTCGAGGATTTTTGGGACATGCAAGATTTTATTGGCGTTTCATTAAAGATTTTTCTAAGATTGCTAGACCCCTTTCTAAATTGTTGGAAAAAGATTCTAAATTTGATTTCTCTGATGAATGTTTGCAGGCATTCAACACATTGAAGGAAAAGTTAATTTCGGCCCCTATTATGATTGTGCCTACTTGGGATTTGCCTTTTGAGTTGATGTGTGATGCTAGTGACTCGGCTGTTGGAGCCGTACTTGGACAAAAAAAGGATGGAATTTTTCGAACCATATACTATGCAAGTCGCACCCTATCTGGAGCTCAATTGAATTATGCCACAACTGAAAAGGAGCTTTTGGCAATAGTTTTTGCTTTTGATAAATTTCGTTCTTATTTAATTGGTTCAAAAGTTATAGTTTATTCTGACCATTCTGCTCTTAAGTATCTGCTTGAAAAGAAAGAATCAAAATCACGTTTAATCAGGTGGATTCTATTGCTACAAGAATTTGATTTGGAAATCAAAGATAAGAAGGGGACTGAAAATCTAGTTGTAGATCACTTGTCAAGAATTCCGAATTTAAAGGAAGAGGTAAGTCCAATTATGGAAGAGTTCCCTGATGAGAAAATTTTTTCCGTAAAATCCACAAAAATTCCTTGGTACGCTGATTTTGTGAATTATTTGGTAAGTAATATTCTTCCTCCTGAATTGTCATATCAACAGAAGAAAAAATTCTTTTTTGATGTTAAAAATTATTTTTGGGAAGAACATTTTCTTTTTAAAGTATGTGCAGATCAGGTCATAAGGAGATGTGTTCCAGACGAAGAAAAGGCAAATATTCTGCATCATTGTCATGACAGAGAGGCAGGTGGTCATTTTGGTGCCACCAAAACTGCAGCTAAGGTTTTGCAATCTGGATTTTATTGGCCCACACTTTTTAAAGGTGCTTACTCCTTTGGAGCTTCATGTGATCGATGTCAGAGAACTGGAAATATTTCTAGAAAAAATGAGATGCCTTTAAACAACATTATTGTGTGTGAATTATTTGATGTTTGGGGAATTGATTTCATGGGACCCTTTACATCTTCTTATGGTAATTTATACATTTTAGTGGTTGTGGAGTATGTGTCTAAGTGGGTAGAAGCTGTAGCATTGCCAAAAAATGATGCTAAGGCTGTTGTCAAATTCTTGAAAAAAAAATATTTTTACGTGATTTGGCACTCCTAGGGCAATCATAAGTGATAGGGGGACACACTTTTGTAACAAACAGTTTGAAGCACTGTTGAGTAAGTATGGAGTCACACATAAGATTGCAACCTCTTATCATCCTCAGACTAGTGGTCAAGTAGAGGTTTCAAATAGAGAAATCAAGAGAATTTTAGAAAAAACAGTGAATGCCTCTAGGAAAGATTGATCAATGAAACTTGATGATGCACTTTGGGCCTATAGGACAGCATTCAAAACCCCAATTGGGATGTTTCCTTTTAGGCTAGTGTTTGGGAAGGCTTGTCATCTACTAGTGGAATTAGAGCACAAAGCATATTGGGCATTGAAATTTCTGAATTTTGACATGCAGTCTGCAGGTGAAAGAAGATTGTTGCAACTAAATGAATTGGAGGAATTTCGCAATGAGGCCTATGAAAATGCTAAGATATATAAGGAGCGTACCAAAAGATGGCATGATAAACACATATTCAAAAGAGAGTTCGAAATTAGCCAAAAAGTTTTACTTTATACCTCTCGTCTTAAACTTTTTCCAGGAAAGTTACGTTCTCGATGGTCTGGTCCTTATACCGTCACACAGGTATTTCCATACGGAGCAGTTGAAGTTGCACATGATACCGAAGGCACATTTAAGGTGAACGGTCAACGTTTGAAGCCCTACTTCGAAGGTGGTTACAACAAGCAGAAGACCACTATTAAACTTCATCATCTAGAATAGTGACATCTGAGATAGTTTGGCTGAAAACTATAAAGCAAGCGCTTCTTGGGAGGCAACCCAAGCATTTTTATTATGTTTCTTCATTAATTTTTACGTTAAAATTCAAAAAACAAAAAAAAACATGATTAATAATTTTTATCCAGGTTAATTTTCTTTCTTGAAGGATCACTTTTTGGAGTTTAGTCATCGAGACCATCCATGGACACATCCTACAACAAGGGGAGTTTTCTTGTTCCTATTTTTCTTTTGTTTCTTTTGTCTTTTCACATTGAGGACACTGCTTCATCTAAATTTGGGGGAGACAAAATTTTTGCTTAAAAAGAATTTTTTTTTTGCTAAATCTGAATTTGTTTTTTTTTTTTGTTGCATTCCTTGTTGTGAATTTTTGCGATTCTTAGGAAAATTTAAATTTTGTTCAAACTTGCGAATGATATGTGAGTTAATTTTGATTCTGATGATGTCGATCCATTTACTGAGCACTAAAAGTCCTTAATTTTTGAGTAGTGTGTACATCTAGAGAACATTCATATGAAGTATGTGATTTTCTTAGATCTCACCCAAATCTTAGAATTTGTTTGATTTTCTCTTGAGGCGAAATCCTAGGCTACATCTAACTGAGAAAATGATTTAGGCAATTTTTGGATCGATTGAACCTTTCAAGCCAACCCTGTTTATTTATCCATAGTCACCCCGTTGAGCCTTAATTATTATCCAATCTTTTATTGGCACCCACGTATTTTTTAGCTTACCTTTTGCCAAATTATATCATTGTCCCATACCCCATGAACATGTTGATAAAAGTTTATTTGAGCATAATGGCAATTTGGGAGGAAGGGTGGAGCATGGAAATAATTTGATTGCTATGGTTGTTTGGGTGTATCTTCTTCAAAAAAAAAAAAAAGAAGAAAAAAAAAGAAAGAAAAAAAGAGAAAAAGAAAAATATTGCTTTTATGGTTCCCTATCCAACTTTCAATTGAGTGAGCCTTTTGAATACTCAATGGGTTGGGAATGTTCACGTTATATTAGGAGGGACTTAGGGAGGAACTCCACCATAAAGCAATGAAAAAAAAAAAAGAGGAAGAATGATGATCCGTAGTGACAGAAAGATTATTTTGAAGATGTGAAATTGGAGATAGTGGCATGTGCTCTAATTAGATCCTAGAAATCAATGTGTTCATGGGTGATTTGAGCTTAAATTTACCATTATCTCACCGTTAGCCCAGCCTTACATTACAACTTGAGAAAAGTCCTATTGATTTTTGGTTGGATGATTAGCTTACATTAGTGGAGAGAGGAATGAAAAGCAAACCTATGAGATTTGGTTATAATTATAAAGAGTTTTTGAGAGATTGCATATCAATGTGAACTTATTTGGATTGCATATAATTCGAAAAGATGAGGACTCACACACACACACTTGGATCACATAGTTAGAATCGGTCTTAACTTATGAATCTATTTCAATGTTTGGATGAAATTTGTGTTTTTCTTTGAATTGTGATTTCGAGCAATTTTGGAAGGAAGTAATGGAAGGGGCCGTTAGCTTGAGTATGTCTTATATCTTGCTTTTGCTCGAGGACTAGCAAAATGTTAAGTTTGGGGGTTTGATAACTCTATAAAAATAGAGTTATTTTATCTACTTTAGGCAACAAATAATGCAATATTTGTTAGAATATATTTGGATTTCCTTTTATTTACTTAATATTTTCTTATTTATGCAGAATATTGAGATATGGAGAAAATAAGGAAAATATGGCAAAAAGAAGGAAAGGAACATGCAACCCAGAGAAGAGTTAGAAAGTGGATATCATATTGGAAATTCTGCGATTTATTCCCTAATTTTATGCGAAAAAAGAAGTAATTGCCTTGTGAGAGGAGTCTTGGATGCTATTATATAAATAGGATAATTTGGAAGAATATAGAGTTTTTTTTTTAAAATAGAGAGAGAGATCATTTTTGTTTTCAGTGTTCTAAGAGTTTTTCAAGTATTTTGAAGAGAAGACAAAAGTGGTGATAGAATTCTTGTTCTTTGATTCAAGATGTTTGGTTTAATTTCTATTGTCATTTCTTCTTCTATTATATTCTAATTTTCTTTGTTAAAGCTACGATGTAGCCTAACCATGATGATATGAATTTTATGCTTTTTATGCTTTGCAAGCAATTTCATTCATGTGAGTTATATATTATTGTGCTTAATGCGTTTAGGTGACTGGCCACCACTTGAATGATCTGATGTGCATGTTTGAGACTGAAAAGTAATAATATGCAATTGCTCATTATAATATATAACCATAAATTAAATGTGGATAGAAATATACCATGTTATTTGTGTAGCTTTCGGTGATAAGGTGGTCTAAAAGATTCATTGTAAATCGGGAATATTAACAGATTTTAATGCGCTTATGTTTATTTAAATTCACATAGAAATATGGTGAATTGATAAACTGAGTAGGTTTGCTATACCTAGAGATAGGATAATAAATAGACTAGGAAATTCCGCTATCACATGTTTGATATTGTTCTTGTATGCATAATGATCTGAAATTCATATCTAGTGGTTACGGTGAAATCGGATGCTCTAACATATTTTACCTGATTGATTATCTGCCTTTAGTTTATAAAATTTCATTTTTAAAAATTGTCAATTTTTATTTATTCTCAATTATATTTTGATCAGTTGGATAAATTTTAGAATTAGTCTATTTTTAATATTTAATTGGTTTGTTATCATCAATCTCTGTGGGACGATACTCTTCTTATCATTATATTACTTGTTCAATACGTTCGTTGACACGTGCAGAATTTTACGAACACACCACGACCCCGTTCTTCTGCATGGCGTGCAAGGAGGTCGGGTTCAGGCTCTCATATGCATGCGGACCGTGCGCGGTCCACCTCCACGGGGAGTGCGTATCCCCACCTATGGCCATGATCCATCCTCTACAGGAGTGTGCTGGTGATCTCTCCTTCGTTCGACGCGTCGACGATGACCACGGTGGCACCAAATTCCGCGGGGCATGCTCCAAAGCCGATGCGTGGTTGTGGGTACAAGTCCGGTGGAGGAGAGAGCTGCTTCCACCCATGTTGTCTTCACCTTGACAGATTCATAATAGTTAACGGGTGAGTTATTTATCTGTTTTATTTATTAAATAATGAAGTCTTTTATTATTTTATTTTGTGAAATTTCATCTTTACTTATTAGCATTTCACTCAAGAAGACTTAATTCTATGAAAGGCTATGAGTTTTTTTACTTGTGTAAATCATAAACAGCTATAGTAGGAAAATGAATGTTTCCTATTTGATCATTAATTAGCGCAAGAGTAATCAAAACAAAATTTTCTAGATCTGAATAATAAGAAGAAAAAAAAGTGTTACAAATAGTTAAAGAAATGCAAAAAGAAAACTCTATGCCATTTAACATGAAATTGAACTAGACTTAATCAGTTTTTCTTTTTTTGGGGTGGGGAGCGGCGGTGAGTGGCATGGGGGGCCACAATTAAACCCCAAAAGGGCCGGCGAGAAAGAGTGGAGAAGGACGAGCAGGGCGGCAAGCCCCGCCCGGCTCCTGTTCTACTATTGTTGGTAGAGTTGTAGCGGCGGGGCGACTCCGCCTCCCTCTCTCTCTCCGTTTTTTTCCATATTTTTATTTGGGATAAGTGCACTAGTTTTTTAAGACTTGATTGAATCAATTTGACAAGTTTTAAAACTTGTTTGTACTTTCGTGACAAGTTTTAGGATTTATTTGCATTTTTTTTGAAAGTTTTATAACTCAATTACACTTTCCTAACAAGTTTTAGGATTTGATTGTATTTTTTGAAAATCTTAGGATTTAGTTGTATTTTTGTAATAAGTTTTAGAACTTCAAGTGCATTTATCCTTTTTTTTTTATTTTAAGTAAGACCTATTATATAGATACTTACGCGCAAATGAATTATTCCTGAGCATATGCATCAGGATTTGCGGATCCTACGCTTTCTGAAGTACATCTGCATCCTATCTCATCTCAAGTTCTTCTGTTCCCCCACACTTGATCAAAACCCCCTGCGAGAGAGAGAGACAGAGGCCTGGTGTATTGTCTCCAGCGTCGAAGCTTTGATCAGCAAGCTTGGTGTCAAGCAAAACGGGAAACTTACCAAGAAAAAAATTATACGCCTCTTGTAGGGATGCCAACTTACCATAAACTTTTCAATTTGGCTGACAGTCGTTGACGCGAATGCCAACTGTTCTACATGGCATGATTAACGTTGATGTGAACGATTTTTTGAATTTTAATTTTTGTTTTTTTAACCTTTTATTTTTTGTTCTTTTATTTCCTGTGTTCCTTCGCCGGTCTATAGCCTTGGCGACAATCGACGGAAGTCGCTGACCACAGGCAGGGGCCAGGATGCCCTCGTCGGCCACTAGGCGAGAGCCCGTGAACCCACACTTTGGTTGGTAAGGGCGTTGCGGCCTTCGCCCAATGCCCGCACTGTCCATTGTGAGGGCTTGGGTGAGGGCCGTGAGCTCTCGCTAGACCCAGCCAAGTGCGATGCCCTCGCTTGTGGCTAGCGGAGGGAAATAAGAGAAAATAAAGTAAAAAGAAAGAAAAAAATGGACAAAGAAAAAATTTAGAATTTTTTTAAAATGCAAAAATTGTTCATGTTAGTGTCGGTCGTACTACATATGATGGCCAACGTCCACGTCAATGATTTCTATGAAAAATTGACTGGAATGATTATATTGGCAAATCATCAAAATGTTTATGATTAAATTGATCAAATTTTATCAGAAAAATAAATAAATTTATCAGATTAAAAAATTTAAGACTGAATTGACATCCATATAATAGATTTATGATTTTTATCTATGATTATCCCCAAGCTCAGCATGGGTTGCGCCATCAAATCATGGTAGCAATCGCTTCGTCGATGGGTGGGGAGGCCTGATTTTGTTTTTGATTCAAGTTGTTGGGTGGCGCCGCGCAGCGCGGCAAGGTCTCCATAGATTGTGGCAGGCGGCTGCTGGGCGGTGGCAGCTGATGACATTGATTGCGGTGGTCGATGAAGGAGTATTAGGTGGTGGGAGAGCTATTCACTATTTGGGTGGAGTAGAGAGAGAAAAAGAGGAGATGGTTTTATGTTCACATTTGTTTTCATGGCTAAGATAAATTGAATACTGCTGCGATAAGTCTTACGTATGCGGTCTTCCTCATTTAAATGAGTCCTTCCCGTCAGATTTCTTTTTCATCGCGGCGAGTTTATCTGCTAGATAAGATGAATGGTACACAAATACATAATCGCTGATAAATTAGTGCCACAAGTTCTTACCGAATTCAAGGTTACAATACAAATAAACCCAATGTCTCCTATTGCTTAGATATAAATGTTTATTTGCAAGATGTCTGTAAGATTTCGGTAGGATCATTGTCAACTCTTCTATAAACTTAAGCTGTTAGATGAAGATGTGATTTTATATTTAATTACTCTAATATTCCCCCTCATGCTTAGTCTGGTGTTTGCGCCTAATACTAAGAGTGGACATTTTTTATTGGGGAGACAATTGGGGTTTGGAAAGATTTGAACTCAGAATCTCCAGCTCTGATACCATGTGAGATTTTGGCTGGATCACTATCAACTATTCTATAAACTTAGGCTGTTAGATGAAAACGTGGTTTAATATTTAATTACTCTAATGATGTCAAAATGACTAAACCTTATGTTTTCCTTTTATTGCATATGCTTTTGAGCAATCAAGAGAAGTGTCAAGAATGCTTCTCTATAGTTTAGGATTTTCTAAGTGAGTTCTATGTGAGATGGTGAGATAAGATTTTGTGGGATTGCTTAGGTGCAATCGAAGGGTAGGAAATACTTGAGCAATTGTATGACCCTTGTAAATGTTCCGATTGATAGTGGATTCATTGCGGTGGCTCTCCCGGTGGAGTATATTCTAACACTCGAATTAAACCGTGTAAATGTCGAGTATCCATATTGATTCTTGTTTATTTTTCTGAAAATTTCATTCTTGCTTGCTATTGAATTGCACAGATGTTTAGGTTCCACCTGCACAACAATTGACATCAAAGCTCAATCTCTAGGTTTTGTTAGGAGCAAATGCCGAGATTAAGAAATTCAATGAAAGGAACAACTTTAGGTTCCACTTATTGGACAAAAATTGGAATGAAATCTCTAGCTATGGTTTTGTAGAATTGATTTGGGGCTTTTGCTTGTTTGATCATTGTGTGGAAGGACTGTCTTTGCAATCATATCGGGAGCAAAGGTTGAGATTGAGAAATTCAAAGATAGGAATAACTTTGGGTTGTGGAGCATTAAGATGCATGCCCTATCAACAATCTTGTGTTTGGTGAAGGCTTTCAATGGTAAGGACACATTGTCGAAAACAATGAAAGAGGCCAATAAGGTTGAGTTGATCGAGAAGGCAAAGAGTATTAATTCTATGGAATCTGTCAAATGATGTGTTGATTGAAGTAATTGAAGAAAAGGATGGTGTAGCTTAGGCAACACTTGAAACTCTTTATCTGACAAAGGGTTTGTAGAATCGCTTGTTCATGTCAAGAAAGATGTTTCAATTCCAAATTAATGAAGGAACTTCAATTAGAGCTCACGTAGATGAGTTTAATAAACTCATGATGGATTTGAATAACGTCGGGGAGGCCCTACTTGATGAGAAACAAGGTATGATGTTGCCATCTCTATTAAATTCCTTGGAAAACTCATCTAAAGAAATAGTAGGGGCGTTTATGATTAACTTGGAAGAGGTGAAGTCCGCTTTATTTTCTAAAAAGTATCTTTGAAAGTTGCAAGATATAGTTTGGTGCCATAACTTTTTTTCGGATCACTTTGGTGCCAAGTCAGAGGAAAAACAATCACTTGGTGTCATAAATTTTTTTTGGATCACTTTAGTGTTAAAATTTTTGAAATACGATCATTTAAGTGCCAATCTTCGGCGAGCCACGTCAGTTTCAGAAATTAATAAAAAAAAATGCCACGTCCCGGCGAAAAGTCGTGTACGGCACCGGAGTTGGCACTTAAGTGATCGCTTTTTAAAAATTTTAGTACTTAAGTGATCGTTTTTTAAAAATTTTAGCACTATAGTGATTCAAAAAAAACTTATAATACTAAACTGAGCGCCGTACACAAGTTATGGCACTTGTAGTATTCTTTTGCTATTTAGTGTAGATAGCGCAACGCTGGGTGGTGATTCACGGTAGAGATGAGCATTGGCATCCAGCAACAAAGGTGCAAGCAGGTCAAAGTTGCTCCAAAGAAAGTCTATGGCTCATGTGAAATGCTTTGTAAGTCGCAAGGAGGGGCACATGAAGAGAGATTATTAGGAGTTGAGAAACACGGGCGGAAGGCAGGATACCACAATCGATAATGCGGTGAATGTTGTCGAAGAGAACACCATGGATGTAGAGGCAATCTTATATGCGATTGTTAGGAGATGAACAAGTTCTAGATTGATTGTGTTTTCATCATATGATGCGTTTGAGGAACTAGTTTACTCCTCACCAGATTGTAGATGGTGGTAGGTTTGGAAGGGGAATAGTGCAGCTTGTAAGGTTGTGGGGGATGGGGATAATTTGGATGAGGATGCACATTGGGGTGATGAACACAATGACAGACATGAGGTATGTATTAGAGCTTAAGAATGCCCATAATTCTCTTGGAACACTTGAGTGTCAATACATCGCTAAGGGATGATGAAAGCGAAAAAAAGTAAGTTCTCTCTATCATCTATTTGAAGAGACCTTAACTAGAGCTATTACAGCTTCATCAGGTCAGTTAGACTCAAACTTGACTCAAGTTAGGGCACATGTGAGAGAGGAAGTTGTTAAAGGGTTAGAAAAAAGTGAACCTAGACTTGTGTGAGCACCGCATCTTCAGGAAACAATGCCAAATTTAATTTAGTTTGGCTATATGTTCGAACGAGCAACCAATTGACAATATCCAACACCTAGGCACTTCTATGATTCCTACAATAGGAGGTGCTCAATATATGCTAACTTTCATCGATGATTATGCGAGGAAGGTATTTTATACTTCAGAAAGCACAAATCCGATGTGTTTAGTCCATTTAAACAATTTACGATGTTGATCAAGAAGTAGTTTAGAAAACTAATCAATTACTTGAGAACTAACAGCCACATGGAATTTTGTGGTAAAAACTTTACCTGGTTCTACCAAAATGAAAGGATAAGAGACACCTCACAATTCCTAGGCCACCATAGCAACATGACATTGCAAAACAAAAGAATAGAACTTTGTCAAATCGACCTCAGAGCATGCAAGTCTAGGCAAGGAATTTCGATCCAAGGATAGTCAATTGATCTCCATGATTTGCTAATGAATCTAAGACTCATGAGAAAGTATGGTTAAAAACATGTTGATTACTCTGGAGTTTGAGTGTTCAAAAGTTTTGATCAGCTTGAGCTAAGGAGAAGAGTGCATAGTTTTGGGTTGTGCACATCAGTTGAAAAACTACCAGTTGTGGTGCACTATTCTCAAATCACTCATTTTTCTAATCAACAGAGATGTGATCTTTAATGAGATTGCTATGTTTTGACAAAGGAGTCTAGAAACACAATTGATAAAGTACACATATTATTATTCCAGCTTTGAGGTGGAGCTTCATATTGGGACTTCGGAGACCTTAGAGATAATGGAGGGCGATACTACAAACAAGGCTACAATTTTTGAAGTCAGTTATACAAAACAATTGATGGAATCACGATACAACATAGCTATTGGTAGATGGAGAAAACAGATTAAACCATCAGAAGTTATAAATACATAAATATCGCTTATGCACTGAGTATAGATGATGATGATGTGGAGATAGATGAGCATCGGGCTTACTTTGAGGCAATGGCTAGTGTTGAGTTGTCACAATGAATAACAGTTATGAACAAAGAAATAGAATCTTTTGTTGGAATCAAACATGTGAGCTAATCAAAGCATCTAAGAGTTGGAAGATTGTTGGTTGCAAATGGGTCCATAAATAGAAGGAGAGCATTCTCAGTGCGGAGTAGTGAGATATTAGGTGAGGCTTGTTGCTAAGTACGCTTAGTGGGAGGGCATTGACTATAATGAGTGTTCTCTTCTATGATGAGGTATATTTCTATTCGAGAGCTACTTGTCTTAGTTCCTGCATAGGATCTCAAGCTAGAGTGACTAGATGTGAAGACGATGTTCCTTAATGATGAGTTGGAGGAGTGTGTTTACATTAGATAGCCTAAGGGATTTGCTATTCAAAGTAAGGATGATCATGTTTGCCTGTTGAAAAAAATATTCACAGTTTCCTAAACATTGGTATAAGGATTTTAACGCTTTTAAGGCTAGTTAAGACCATATGAAAAGTCAAAAGGATAGAGGTGCTTATTTGATGGTTATTTTATGAGATTGAAGAATATGTCTTTGATGTATCGATTATTAAATTTTATGTTTATATTAGCTAGACGTGCGTCCGGTATTATTGTGTTGAAAGGGCAATTGAGTGCTATGTTTGAGATGAAAGATTATTGGGCAACAAATAAGATATCGGTTAAGGAAATTTTGTATGATAGGGCTGTGACTGTTTTGCGTGTCTTAGCAGAAATTTATTAGGAAGATAGTGGAACATTTCAACATGTAGTGTGAGTACACTTCTAGTAGTGCACTTCAAACTTTCTATAGAATTGTCACCTTTGACTGAGGAGGAGGATTGGAGTATATGCCTCGTGTTCCTTATCCTAGAGCCGTGGATAGCATTATGTACACTATAGTTTGTAGTAGGCCTAACATTTGTAGGTTGGTAGCGTTTGTTAGCCGTTGCATGGAATTTTTAGGTAAGGCTCGCTGGAAGACTATGAAGTGGATCCTCATATATGTGAATGGCATAATAGACATTGTATACCAAAGGGATGACAATGGTAGTAAAACTATGGTTCATGGATATTCTAATCACACTAGAGACTTGAATGAACATCAATTGTGAGCGAGTATGTGTTTACGTTAGTAGGTGGTACAGTAAGTTGGAATGCGACATTGCAAGACGATATAGCATTGCCTTCTATAGAGGTGGAGTACATGGCACTTATCTTGCGAAGAAGGCAATATGGCTAAGGGATTTGCTCTTAGACTTTGGGTGAGAGTAGTTGAGTGTTGTTATACACTGTAACAACCAATGTGTGATATACCTGGTCTGGAATCTGGTATAACACTAGTGGCAAAAACATATCAGTATTAGGTACCATTTCATCCAAGATGTCGTGGCGAAAGGCAAAGTTGTCGTAAAAAAGATCGTAACGGGGGAGAACTCGACCATCATCATGGCAAGCCATTCCTTTGGCGAAGTTCAGTCTTTGCCTTGGCTGCGGACATCGAGCCAACATAGAGAATTAGTGAATTAATGTCTCAATGTCTCGAGTTCTTCGCCAAATAGAAAGTTCATTTTCAAGATTACTCTACAAATAAACCGAAGTCCCACGTTGCTTAGATTGAAAGGTTTATTTCGATGGTTTCAATTAAATAAACCTTTTGGCTTGTCCTTTTATCCATTACATTTTTATTAACCAAGAGGGGTGTTAGGGTTTTTTTTCTGAGTTTTCTGAGTAAATTCTATAAGACATTATGAGATAACACTTTGTGAGGTTACTTGAGTGTAATCTAGGACTGAAGAATACTTGAGCGATTATGTGATTATACGACTCTTATAATTCTCCGGTTAATATTGAATTTTTTGTGGCACGCATTCCTCATGAAGTAGGTATCGACTCAAAATGAACCATGTTTATCTCCAGTGTCTTTATTGTTTCCCATGGATTTTCTCTTGTAGTTTGATTGTCTCGCGTTTGATATTGGATAGAACGGTGTATCAGATTCCGCTTATTGCATAACAATCGCTGTCTTCTGTCATTATATCCTTGTACGTTTTGTTTTGGTTTTTGATAGGGAGAAGCTCAAGCTTAAGACAAAGAACATACCGTCGAAATGCAACTGGTGCAAGGAGGAGTTGATCCGGGATCAGAGAACTGTTATCCCGAGCTGGTCTTACGTCTCGGTGGGCAAGCATCGCCGTTTTCATGTTGGGTGCGTCCAAGAGATGATGCTCGAGAGCTGGAGAGATGGCGGCATTGATCAGCCCGTACGAGGAAAGGAAGAGGACAGCACCGCCGACTTCACAACATGCCTAAGCTTCAAGATCAAGCTCTCCATTGATCCTGAAGAACAAAGAGATGCCGACCCTTCGGAATCAACGACGCAGAAGTTGGCGGATTACCTACTGAAGGTCGTCCGCGATGGGAACGACGCAGAAGTTGGCGGATTACCTACTGAAGGTCGTCCGCGATGGGAATGATCCTTTGACTGTGGCCACGGGAGATCAGGCAAACGAAGCAATCGAGCTCCTCAGCGACGTCTCGGAAGCTCTCAAGAGTGGGGTGGAATCAGCGACGAAGAAGGAGGCGGATCCCAAAATGGACATCCGCCCTGCGAAGTCAGAGAAGCAGAAAGCTGTAAAGAGGGGTGGGGTCTGGGTCCTGCAAGGTATGGGAGAGAACTAAGTTCCTGTGGCGAAAGCTGCTTCTCAAGATACGCCAAGGGATAGCCTGGCTGGCCGACACTCCAGTCGGCCGTGCTGGCCACAAGGCCTGGACCACGGTCACGCAACCATCCAAGCTGTGGGAGCTCATCCGTCCCCTTCTGCAATGGCTTCACGCCAAGTTATGTGAACTAGCAAGTTGGAAGTTGATCGGGACGTCCTTGCCGGCAGGTCGACTCCCATATGATGCCTAGGCGTACTTGATGAATTAGGAAAGGAAAAGGAAATGTTCGAAGTTTTACAATTAAACGTTATAATTAAAACTTGTAGCGTCTCGTCTTGTGATCTCTCTCTAGTTTTGCCGAACTTTTGTGGTGTCAAAAGCAGTGCTTTCGGAGTAATGTGTTATGAATTCTTGGATGCTTGATGAACTTATTGGCGATGAAATGTTTGTGCGTACGTGCGTGGGCTACTTTGTTCCTTTTTTCTCGCCCTTTGTTCTTGATAAGTAGTTGGACATTTGTTTATATTGGCCGAATTTTGAAGGCACTTGCAGGACCTGAGTACTATGGGTTGGGGGGGGGGATGCAATGGTCAACACGCCTTGAAAATAGTTCATTAACTTCTCAAAAGGGTACGTGAGATCCTAAAAAGGATGGTCCACAACTAATTATTCGCAACTAAAGGTGAATTTATTTAGTGAAAAATGAATAATTTAAAAAATATTTTCTTGAAAATGATTGCTCGTATCAATTATAAAAATGAATAAACGAAAATTTTTTTTATTGTCCATGAAAATATTTAGATATAAATTATTATCGATAATTAATGAAAATATTTTTACATCGACATTGTTTTTTTAGAAAATATTGTTCAAATTAATTTTTTTCCACGAAACAAACGGGCTCTAACAATTTGAATATCTTTTAATCAGTGCGGTGCTAGCACTTAGTGTTAGCGGATTCAACAAAAGGAAATAATTCTATCGCAAGGAAAACTACATTCAACTACGTTCTTAATTGAGTGGAGTTATTGATTATAAATTTTTTTTGTTGTGACCTGCACTTTTTGAGTTTTATTACATTGTTGGAAAAAATTAAGTGGTATCGAAACTCAAAAAAACAGTGAGGTCAAATTACATATACTTAAAAATAATAACGGGAGCAATTGGTTTCCAAATAAGGAAAAAAAAGCTGCCATACTTGCTTGGACCCAAAATACTTTTGTGCGCGTGTGGCGGGGGGATGGGAATCCGTTATCCGAGTATTTTGTTGTGGGCTTAGACAAGCCCGTACGGCGCCTGAAAAAGTTCAAACACCGAGCCAGCCTTCCTTCAATGGATCTTTCCCACGGGGCGAATTGCATCATTAGTACCCACCATACTATGCCTAGCTACATTTGAGAATTGAGTCCTTCTAGTGAGACATACAAAAGGCTTCGGCACGCCAATTGAGCCGGTCGGTCGTGGCCATAATCAAGAGAGTGGTATAAGCTCCTGAACAGCCTGTATATGGGAGGGCAACCACATCTTTAGAGATCCTCTGAAGTGATATTTTTCTTATCCCCATAATCTAGCATAAACACCACTCCCACAATTCAGTTGCGTCAACCCTTGTTGACATCTAGATTTTCACCTTCAAGACTTCACATTTCATAAGTAGACTAAGGTGGTTTTGATTAATTAAGCTTGGGGCAAAGAGGTAATATGGCTGCCATTCAGGGTAGAGAAATAATTTCATCACTCATTCAGCACATGTGCAATTGAAAGAATGGAAAAAACCACAAAAAATCTCAAATTATGTCCATTGTGACACACTTACTCTAAAAAAAATTTGTGACACAAAAAATCTCAAACTTGTACTAGTGTAATACATTTACTCTCCATCAAGCTTTAGTTAATGAACACTGTTAAAAATCTTCCTTTATGTACGACAAAATGCAAACAATGTTGACATAGTGCCCACATGGCTTAAATGAAATAAAAATGATATTGTTTTAGTTCAAAAATCATCTGATAGAACTTTAACATAAGATAAATGTGTTACGCGGGTACAAGTTTGAAGTTTTTTATGTCGCAAGAAATTTTTTTTGGTAAATGTGTCATAATGAACATAGTTTAGAGTTTTTAATGTTATAAATACAAGTTCGGGATAAATGTATCACGGTGAATATAATTTGGGGTTTTTGGTGGCTTTTTCACTTGAAAATTTCAAGAGATATTTGGCCAATGATTTGGAAGATAGGGGCCTATGAATCTGACTTTATAATATGGGAAAAGGAACAATCGAATTGTGCAGGTGGGATTTAGAAAGAAGAGGGAATAGATAATCTCAAAAAGGAAAGAGAATCATCCTTTCTTGCCTTCCAAGCTCAAGGCTTAACACCTATAAAGAGAACTATCCTTTCTTCCTCCACCGGCGTCACTTGCGTGGCCGTGTCTCGTCCGCCCATCTGCTCTGTGTCTTCGGTTTGGTAGCTCCACCAAAGATAGGATTGGGAAGTTGCTTTAATCCTAATAGAATTGCTATGGTATCCTAGTTCTAGTAGGATTGAATGCGATGCTTGGGTTATATAATGTTTTGTTATATATTTTGGTCATGCCCTAGGATATTCACGACTCCCTAAGAATGACCTTGCATCATGTATTGCATATTTCATGCATGAGGAATCGGATAAGGCAAAAGTTCGGACCTCAATCATATTGCTCTTTCATTACATATACTTATATCAAGAATGAATCTTCGTAGTCTCGGGTGCCCTTGCATTGTCTTGGTATTTCTTGTTTATTATTACATGTTTTTAAGCATTCTCTGATACTCATGATAGTGTTTTGCATAATAGAAATTATTCAAATATATTTCCTTGCAAATTCCTTGCTCGTGTATTCACTATCATTATCAGACTTCAGAGATTTAATCTAATAATATGTCTCCTTTTTTACCATTGTCTTCCACATTTTGAGCAACTCGAATACCTTTGATTTTTTTCTGAAAGCATAGACTCAAGTCCTCCTTGTCTCATCATCAATGAAAGTAATAAAATATTTCTTACTATCATAAGAGAGTTTCTAAGCCGGTCCCCACACATTAATATGGGCCAACTCTATCCTTCAGCCTTTATTCTGTCGCCCATTCAATTGAAAACTAACCGCTTTTTGTTTTTAATAAATGCAACTCTCATAGAAATCTAACTCAACTTTCTACAAATCTGGAAGCAACTTTCTTGAGTGTAACTACTTTATATTCTTTTCACCAAGATGTCCCAAACGATAATGCCAAAGAGTAGACAAAATAATTATAGCCTTAGTTGCAACCATATCACTTATATTGTCTCATTGGAGAAAGTAAAGCGTATCGATATACTTTCCCTTTGCTATTACTCTTGCCCCTGAGGTTTTCTTTCACTCTCCACATGCAAAGGTTGTTACTAAACCTTTTTGATCAAGTTTACCAATTGAGATTAGATTTTTCTTCAATTCTAGAATATGCCTGGTTTCACGCAAAACTAGATGTTTTTCACTTGAGATGTTCACAATCACAGTTCATTTTCTAACAATTAGACACTTGTGACCATTTCTCACAATCACTTGCCCAAAATCTTCACTGGCATCATCAGCAAATACGTCTCTTTACGTAGCATCAATTCATAACATATAGTCTGTGCAAAGAGGATTGCTAAACAGAAGATATGATACATCTAACCGATAGAGCATTAATTCATGAAAGGATGACTTCAGATGCAAAGGATTTACATCTTGATCTAAGTTCTTAGGTGAAAAAGACATTTGGTACACTGATTATAAACCTTAGGATCATCGAACACAGGGCACAAAAGGGATGATGATTGGCTTCATTCCTCAGAAGTATCGGCCGAAAAATGCCAATTGATTTTCTTTCTAATCGGTCTTCTGCAGTTGTACTCATCATTTATCACCATTGGCCCCCTTCTAATGTGAATCTGAAGCAACTCGCAATGTGAACAAGAGCGTAGATTTTTAGTGGGTTTTCCTTTTGAGTTCTTCTCCAATCAATTTCTTCTGATTTTTTTTTGGTCAAAATTTCTTCTGATGTTGATACCGTGGAAATTAAGAGCCAAGGGACCTATTCAATGACCCGCGTTGGAGTTATCCATCCGGAAGGATGCAAAGACGATGCATTGGCTCTTCATCAATGACGAAACCATTTTTAAAATAAATCATGAGCATATGAGATGTCTTGTTAACTTGGTATGCCAATAATATATAGGGGGAATCCCACCTTTGTGGAGTACGAAAAGATAATTCATTCAGATCTTGCTCGGAAAAATAATCCAAAATATTCTAAATTTATTGCATTTTTATCGATTCAGTTCTAAATATTTCAATTTTACCAATCGAGTCCTAAATCTTTTCACTTCTTACCAATTGAGTCCATCCGATTAATTTTTGTCTGAAATGGCTGACATGAATGGCGATCGGTCACGTAGGCATTATTAAATAATATTTTCATAATTTTATGAATTTTTTATTAATTTCTTTTCTTTTTTTTTTTCTTTTCTCTGGTTTTTTTTTTTTTGGGAGGGGGGTTCCGAGTTAGGACCGGCGACCTTGCCCACCAAAGCGGGCTCGCGCAAGTCCTTGCCCAGCCCAGATACTTTAGTTTTGATGTTCCTTTTTTGTAAACCAAGGTAAATAATTTTGTCGTACGTAGTAGAAAGGCAGGATATTTTCGCCGTGATGGGCCGTCGATGTAGACCTGTTGAAAGTCAGCCGGTTTATCTTGCTAGTAAAAAGAAAACGAGAGGTGCAGATGGACCGACGTGGGATTTTTTATCTTCAGATTCCATTTCCACGTCTCATTTCTTCGGATAAACGAGAGGGGAGCGAAAAAAGAGAACAAGGAAAAAGATGTCGATTCTTGATTTTCTTTGCGTCCTTTGGAATCACCTCGAAACCCTAGTCCAGAAGCTAACGTCGATCTTCGGAGATGGGGCCGTTGAGGACGGGTTATGGATCCACCCGGAGCACAGGCTCCAGCCGACCGATCAGCGGGACCCATTCTACTGCATGGCGTGCAAGGAGATCGGGTTCTGGTGCTCGTACTCCTGCGAGCCGTGCGCGGTCCACGTCCAGAAGGAGTGCGTGTCTCCACCTCCCACCATGTTGTTATAAAATTTGGAAGAAGGAAAGCTACACAGTATGCAAAGAACTATATTGCTCTCATACTCATGAATTTTACATCAGATACTCTTCTTAAAGAGTTGACACACGACAGTTAACAGCATAAAAGAAAGTACTCCACTAACCCCTGAAAAACAGCAACGTGCAGAAATCACCTATTGACTTGGTAAAACACAAAGCCGCGTTCTACACCACTACGAAACAGACTCCTAATAACTAGGACGCTAAACAATTTACAATTAAATAATCCACGTGACTCAACATTCCCTCCCTTAAACTGAATGTTTGCTAACATTCAGTTTAATACAACTTCTGGACACCAAGAAGATTTCTCAGCTTTTGAAATGTAGCCAACTTGAGGGACTTGGTAAAGATATCAGCAACTTGATCCTCACTTTTGCAATAGATGAGATCAATAACTCCTTCCTTCGTCAGATCCCTCAAGAAATGAAACTTGACATCTATATGCTTGCTTCTTCCATGTAAAACAGGATTTTTGGAGAGCTTTATTGCTGAACTATTGTCACAATAAATTACAGTAGGTCCTTGGTTCTCAACATGAAGTTCTTTGAGAATTTTCTTCAACCAAATAGCTTGACAAGCGCATGAAGTCGCTGCAACAAATTCAGCTTCAGTGGTTGATAAAGTGACAATCGGCTGCTTCTTTGATGACCATGAAATAGCTCCCGAATTCATCATAAATACATATCTGGAAGTGCTTCTTCTATCATCTTGATCTCCAGCATAATCACTATCAGTGAAGCCCATCAAGTTTGAACTTTCTCCTTTCTTGTAGAGCAATCCAAAGTCAGCCGTACCTTGCAAGTATCGAAAAATTCTCTTGGCAGCAAAGAGATGCATCTCAGTAGGATTCTCCATGTACCTACTTATGAGACTCACAGAATACATTATATCTGGCCTAGTTGAAGTTAAATACATCAAGCTTCCCACAATTTGCTTGTACATGGTACTATCAACTCTATTTTCTTCAGGATCTTTCACTAACTTCAAACCCACCTCTGTTGGTGTGCTAGAAGAATTGCAATTCTTCATTTGGAACCTCTCTAAAATGTCTTGCACATATTTTCTTTGGGAAATGAAGACTCCACCAGCAAATTGAACAACTTCTATCCCAAGGAAATAGTGCATCTTTCCAAGATCAGACATATCGAATTCAAGCATCATAAACTGCTTAAATTTTTCAAGCATAGCACTATCATTTCCAGTATAAATCAAATCATCAACATACAGGCAAACAATAAGCATCTTCCCTCCTTCTCCAGTTTTCACAAAAAGCGTATGCTCATATGGATATTTTCGGAGACCTTCCTTCAGAAAATAGGCCTCTATACGACTATACCAAGCTCTTGGAGCTTGTTTTAGTCCGTATAACGCCTTGTTTAGTTTGTACACCTTGTGCTCACTACCAAATTTTATATAACCAGGAGGTTGATCAATAAATACCTGCTCTTCCAAGTCGCCGTGTAAAAATGCCGACTTCACGTCCAACTGGAAGATAGGCCAAGAATTTTGTGCCGCAAGTGCAATCACCACTCTGATTGTGTCATGTCGGGCAACTGGAGCAAAAACTTCTGTATAGTCAATGCCGAACTCTTGCTTGTAGCCTTTTGCGACTAAACGGGCCTTGTACTTATCGTCTTCACCGTTCTCCTTTAACTTCGTCTTGTACACCCATTTTACTCCAATGGTCTTTTGCCCTTTTGGAAGCTCTATCAACTCCAAGTATTATTTCTTTCAATGGCTGCAATTTCTGCATCCATCGCCTTCTGCCATTTTGGTTCTTTAACAGCATCTTCGAAAACTACTGAATCGCAATCTGAAAATAAGGCAAAATGAGTAAAATGGTCTTCAGTTTGATCGATCCCAGTTACCTCATAATCAGTCATCCATGCGGGCCTTCTTCTAACTCGTTGAGGTTGCTGTTCATCTCCTGTTTCAGAGGCTGAAATACGTTCATTGATTGCTGGTTGTTGCTCATTTTCTACAGGTTCCGCATTTTCTAAAGGCTGCTGCAATTTTTCTCCATTCTCTCCATCAAAATCAGCTTGCATTTGCTGTTCAACTTTGTTTTCATTCCATAACCAGAACCTCTCTTCATCAAAAATTACATCACGACTGATGATAATTTTCTTGGTGATAGGATTATACAATTTGTATGCTTTTGAATGTTCACTAACACCAAGAACAATGCATTTTTCACCTTTGTCATCAAGCTTGGTCCTCTTCTGATCTGGTACGTGGGCAAACGCTATACAACCAAAAATTCTGAAATGCTCGACACATGGTCTGTGCCCACTCCAAGCTTCTTCAGGCGTCATATTTTGAACAGCTAGTGTGGGGCTCCTGTTCAATACATGAATGCTCCAATTGACAGCTTCAGGCCAAAAACTTCTTGGAACACTGCTTCTTGCCAAAATGGTTCGTACCATGTTTACGATGGTGCGATTCTTCCTCTCTGCAACGCCATTTTGCTCTGGCGTATAAGCTGTCGTAAGCTGTTTTCGAATTCCATGAGTCTCACAAAAATTTATGAATTCTTGTGAGTTATATTCTCCACCACGATCGCTGCGAAGAGTCTTTATAAGCATGCCTGCTTCTTTTTCGACCAGTACTTTGAAGTTTTTGAAAGCTAGAAAAGCTTCAGACTTCTCCTGCAGAAAATAGACCCAAGTTTTCCGACTATAATCATCAATGAACGTTATAAAGTAACGTTTACCGCCATTTGATGTCGGATTAATGGGTCCGCATAAATCTGAATGTATCAGTTCCAGCACGTTCTTCGCTCTACATGTTTTTCCTTTTGGAAACAGATCTCGATGTTGTTTGCCAACAACACACTCTTCACAAACTTGAGGAGGACTTTGAATTTGTGGAAGACCGGTTACCATATTCTTTTGCTGCAGCGTCTTTAGACCACTAAAACTCAGATGTCCATAGCGAAAGTGCCACAACCAGGCTTCGTCCTTCAATCTTGCAAAGCAACACCATTGATTGGTGTCATCAAGATACAGTGGAAACATCTGGTTTGTTGTCATGTTGACTTGAGCAATTAAGCCCAAGTTTTCATCTTGAATTCGACAAACTCCATCTTTGATAGAGATCTCATATCCCTTCTCTTGTAATTGACCAATGCTAAGCAAATTGGTTTTCAAATCTGGAACAAAGTAAACGTTAGAGATCACCCGAGTAGAGTTTTCTTTAGTGTGAATCTTAACGTTGCCTTTGCCCATGATAGAAACAGAAGATTTGTCGCCAAAAGTAACCGTGTTACGGAACGATTCATCCAAGTCTGAAAATACAGACTTATCTCCACACATGTGATTGCTGCAGCCGGTATCTAGATACCACAAATTTCGATGAACCTCTTCTTTTGTATGACAGACCATCAAAAGCGAAACTTCTTCTGCTTTCTCTGCAAAATTTGATTTTGCACCACGGTTTTTGTTAAGATTGGTTCTACATTCAGACTTGTAATGGCCATACCTGTGACATTATAACATTCGACATTTGACTTGTCGAAGAACTTCAATTTGTTGCCGTTTGGATAGTTGTTGTCACGGTTTTTCGCTTTCCATTTAGAATCGACAGCGTGATTCTCATTTGATTTATGATATGACTCTTTATCCTTCCATCTCCCTTTCCCACGATCAGGACCTTTTGAATGGGCTACTGCCTTTAATGCTTGTTCCTCTTTATCTTGCTGGACAAATTTTTGCTCATGAACCAGCAAAGAACTCTGCAACTCATCAATTGAAAGATCATCAATATCTTTAGATTCTTCGATAGAACAAACAACAAAATTAAATTTCGGTGTCATTGATTGAAGAATCTTCTCGATGATGGTGACGTCCTCCATCTTCTCGCCATGAATCCGCATCTTGTTAGCGATCGTCATTGTTCTCGACAAGTAATTGGTAACAGATTCACTGGTTTTCATGCGTAAATTCTCAAATTCTATCCGAAGCCCTTGAAGTTGCACGCGCTTTGCCATCGCATTCCCCTGATACTTTTTCTTCATTGCATCCCAAATATGCTTGGAGGTGTCTTTGCAAAGAATTGTCTCCAAGGTTGATCGATCGATAGCTTGAAAAAGGTAGTTCTTAGCTTTAAGATCCTTCAGCTTCAATGCATCCAAGTCAGCCTTTTGTGTATCCGTCAACACCACTCCAGCCGCTGGTTCTGCTACTCCAGAATCGACGACATGCCAGTACTCTTTCGACCGCAAGAAATTCTCCATCAGCATGCTCCAATGGTCATAATGACCATCAAAGCGAGGAATGGCAGGCTGAACGAAATTATCAGTGGCCATTGAAAAAGTTGCTGCTGCGACTTTTCACAAAGGTATCTCACGTTCAATCTGTCCTCACTCTTATCACAAACTGGCTTTGATACCAATGTTATAAAATTTGGAAGAAGGAAAGCTACACAGTATGCAAAGAACTATATTGTTCTCATACTCATGAATTTTACATCAGATACTCTTCTTAAAGAGTTGACACACGACAGTTAACAGCATAAAAGAAAGTACTCCACTAACCCCTAAAAAACAGCAACGTGCAGAAATCACCTATTGACTTGGTAAAACACAAAGCCATGTTCTACACCACTACGAAACAGACTCCTAATAACTAGGACGCTAAACAATTTACAATTAAATAATCCACGTGACTCAACACATGTCCCATCCTCTACCGGAGGGTCCCGGTGATCTCTCTTTTGTTCGAAGCATCAAAACTTATGACACCGACACCGATACCGACACCGATACCGATACCGATACCGACACAGATGGCAGCAGCAGCAAATTTTGCAGGGCATGCTCCAAGCCACTACTTGGTTGCGGGTACATGTCGGCTGGCGGAAAGAGCTACTTCCACCCATGTTGTCTTCACCTTGACAGATCCATAAAAGTTAACGGGTGAGTTAATTATCTGTTTTATCTACTTACGTGAGTTATTTATCCACATGATGGAGTCGGAGAAATTCTAGGGCGCTTGATTTAAACGATATCTTTAATATCATATGCCGGAAACAGCATTGCGTAGTAAAGTAATGCAAGTTACTTTTTTGTTTAAGACCGAAATAAAAATTTCTATTATTGAAGTAATCTTAATTTAGCGAATCATTTTTAGTTTATTTCATGAAATTTCATCTTTTCAAGTATGAACACTCTAAAATTTACTTATTATGTTAGTATCTCACTTTATAAAAACTTAATTTTAGGCAAGGTTATGAGTTCTTACTTGTCTAAGTTATAAACAGGGAAAAATGACATGAATTGTCTCTGAGCTTTAGTCCAATGTGCAATGTCATTCGTAAGTTTTTAATTCATTCGATGTGATCCATGAACTTTAGTTCAATATAAAATATTGTCCATGTTGTCCATGAACTTTTGACATATATTTAATCTAGTTTCTAGATCATTTGAAAGGGAATAGATTGAATATGTACCAAAAGTTCATGGACCACATAAAATAATTTAACAGTTTAGGGACGACATTGCACATTAGGATAAAATTCATGGATCACATTGAATAAATTGAAAATTAGAGAATAATATTGCACATTAAGCCAAAGTTTAGAGATGATTTGCGTAATTAACCCTATAAACAACACAGTAAAAGATGAATGTTTCCTATTGATCCTTAATTATGAAAAAGCCATTAAAACAAATTTTGGTAGATTTGTGTAAAAAAAGTAATAAAAATAGTTAAAGAAAATTAAAAAGAAGACGCTATGGTCATTCCATGTGAGATTCATAGGCGGGCTCAATCAGTCCCTTGAATTTTTGGGAGGGGGAGCGAGCGAACAATTCGAGGAGTTTTAAAATTGACTTTCGGCCGTCATGACGAGTTGCGAAAGGGCCGAGGAGAAAGAGAGAGGAAGGATGACTAGCCCGGGTTTCCCCACCTTGCTCCGTGTCGGAGCGGCGGTGCGGCACCACCTACGCCCCTCTTTTTCCACTTCTTTCAATTTCTTCTTTTAAGGAAGACATATTATAGTTGATGAAGCGCATATAAATAATTCTTTGTCGAAGTGCAAATCTTTCCTTGGACTCGATTGGTGTCTGTAAAGGATGTGCGCTTGTCAGGAGCATTGGGTGAGCTGGTATGAATGATGAGTACTCTAGCTTAGCTACAAAAGTCGAGCCAAGGTAGAGAAGGGTTGAATTGATGTCTCAAGTTCTTTCCAAATCCAAAGTTTATTTTTGAGATTACAATTCAAATTAACCGAAGTCCCGCATTGCTTAGATACAAAGGTTTATTCCCAGAGTTTCAATATAAATAAACCTTTTGGCTTGTCCTTTTATCCATTACATTTTTATTAACCAAGAGGGGTGGTAGGGTTTTTTTCTCTGAGTTTTCTGAGTAAATTCTATAAGACAGTATGAGATAACACTTTGTGAGGTTGCTCGAGTGTAATCTAGGACTGATGAATACTCGAGCGATTATGTGATTGTATGACTCTTCTAATTCTCCGGTTAATATTGAATTTTTTGTGGCACGCATTCCCCATGAAGTAGGTATTGACTCTAAACGAGCCACGTTTATCTCTAGTGTCCTTATTTTTTTTAAAAGTGGCACTTAAGTGATTAAAAAAAAACTTTTTACACTAAAATAAGCGTCGTACATAACTTTTAGCACTTTTAATGTTCTTCCTAAAAAAACCTTTTGGCTTGTACTTTTATGCATTACACTTTTACGATCGTGAGGAGCAAGAGTTGTTTAAGTGAGATTCTGATTTTTGTGAGATTGCTCGAGTGTAATCTAGGTCTGAGAAATATTTAAACAATGAAGAGATTTTGCGAGTTTTGTAGTTCTCCTATCGATAGTGGATTCTTTGGGCATGCATTCCCGTGGAGTAGGTATTAACTTTAACCAAGTCATGTAAATCTTTTCTTGTCCTTATTGTTTCCTATTCATTTTCTCTTGTAATTTCATAATCTGATATTGGATTGCGGTTTCATTAGTTTGCGCCTTGTTGCATAACGATCGCCGTCCTCTGTCATAATATCCTCGCACCTTTTGTTTTGCTTCTTGATAGGGAGAAGCTCAAGCTTAAGAAGGAGAACATATCATCGAAATGCAACTGGTGCAAGAAGGTGTCGATCCTGGCTCGTGGAGCTGATATCCCGAGTTGGTCATACGTCTTGGTGGGCGAGGATCGCCGTTTTCACGTCGGGTGCGTCCAAGACATGATTCGCCAGAGCTGGAGAGATGGCGGCGTTGATCAGCCCGTACGAGGAAAGGAAGAGGACAACACCGCCAAGTGCAAGAAACGCCTAAGCCTCAAGATCAAGCTCCCCATTGACCCTGAAGAAGAAAGAGATGCCGACCCTTTGGAATCAGCGACGAAGGACGTGGCAGATCTCATGACGAAGGACCTCTGCGACGGGAATAATCCTTCGGCCGCAGCCACGGCAGATCAGTTAAACAAAATTGCGGAGGTCCTCAGGCAAAGCTTGAAAGTTCTAACGAGTGGGGTGGGGTCTAAGTCTGGCGAGGTATGGGAGCTCACCAAGGGCCTGTGGCAACTGCTGCTTCTCAGGATGCGCCAATGGATAGCCCGGCTGGCCGACACTCCAGTCGGCCGTGCTGGACGCAAGTTCTGGACCACAGTCACGCGACCATCCAAGCTGTGGGAGCTAATCCGTCCCCTCCTGCGATGGGTTTGCTCCAAGTTATGCGAAATAGCGAGCCGGATGTTGATCGGGACGTCCTCACCGCTCGGTCAACTCCCGTGCAACGCCCAAGCCTACTTGATGGAATCCATTTGAGGAAAGGAAAGGGAAACTTTCGAAGTTTTATAATTAAACGTTATAATTAAACTCGTACCATCTGGTCTTCTGATCTCTCTCTAGTTTCGCCGAACTTTTGTGGTGTAAAAAGCGGTGCTTTTGGGGTAATGTGTTACGAATTCTTGGATGCTCGACGAACTTATAATAGGCGACAAAACGTTTGTGTGTACGCGCGCGGGCTCTTTTGTTCCTTTTTTCTGGCCCTTTGTTCTTGATAAGTTGGTGGACATTTGTTTTTTGGGGCCAAATTTTGAAGGAAGTTGCAGGACATGACACTGCCATTGGGGAGGGGGGGTGTGGGGGGGTTGGTTTGGGAGGGGATTTGATCAACATGCCTTGAAAATAGTACATTAAAAGCAAGAATAGTAACCATTTTATTTCTCTCTTTTTCTATTTTTTTTCTCTAAAATAGATTTGGAACAGAAATCTGTTTAATAAAATAATTTTACTTTTTTTTTATTTTCAGGATAAATTTTGGCCCAGATATAGATTTAGAACAAAAATGAGAAGTTAAAATTTTTAACTTTTATATTTCTGGAACAGAAATAATAACAACTCTCTCTTATTGCTCACTTTTGCTGTCCATCTCCGCCCACTTGTCGTCTGCCGCTAGCTGCCCACTCGCGGGCCATCTATTGTTGCCCACTGCTCGCCTGCTTGCTCGCCACTGCCACCTACTGGCCGCCCACCCACTGTCACCTGCCGGCCATCTACTGCCACTCGTTGGCTGCCTGACGCTGCCCGCTCACCACTGCCACTTGCAAGCCACCTGCTGCCTCCCATTGCCGCTTGCAAGCCATCTGCCGTTGCCTGTCCGCTGCCACCATGCGCCGGCTAGCCACTAGAAACAAAAATTTAAGAATAACTTATCAAACAAAATTTTATTTCAGGAATATAAATTTTGTATCGTTATCAAACGCTACTTTTTACTTAGAAACTCGTTTAAAGAAGAGAAATAGATTTTTCTATTTCTAGCTAGAAATAGGGCCGGAAGACGAGAAATGTTGTCATTCACGACCTAACTTCTCAAAAGGTACATGAGATCCTAGACAAGATGGCCCGCACCCAATTATTCGCAACTAAAGGTGGGTTTGTTTCGTAAAAAAATAAATGATTTGGAAATATTTTCCTGAAAATGATTGTTTGTATCTATTACAAAAATGAATAAATGATAATCTTTTTTATTGTCCATGAAAATCTTTAGGCTCAAATTGTTATTGATAATGAAAACATTTTGCATCGACATTATTTTTTAGAAAATATTGTTCAAATTGATAATTTTCCGCGAAACAAATGGGCTCTCACAATTTGAATATCTTTTAATCAGTGCGGCGCTAGAACTTAGTGTTAGTGGATTCAACAAAAGGAAATAATTCTATTGCTAGGAAAACGACATTCAACTACGTTCATAGTTTTTTTTTGTTTTTTTTCTTGTAATCGAGGTGTTCGGGTCAGCTTGCACATACCTCGACTATTCTTTGGGGGAGACTAGCACAGCAACCCACCGTCATAGCCCCCCACTTAAATCACAAATGCTCAGTTAGGAAATCGAACCTGGGATCAGTGTACCTAACCACACAATCCCAAGTATGCCCTAACCAACTGAGCTACCCATGGGTGGGTAGCATAGTTGAGTGGAGTTATTGATTATATTTTTTTTTGTTGTGATCTGGACATTTTGAGTTTTATTAGATTATTGGAAAAAATTAAGTGGTATCGAAACTCAAAAAATAGTGAGGTTAAATTACATGTACTTTAAAATAATAATGGGAACAATTGGTTTCCAAATCAGGTAAAAAAAGCTGCCATTCTTGCTTGGATCCAAAATACTTTTGCGTGAGTGCGTGGCGGGGGGATGGGAATCCGTCTTCTGAATATTTTGTTGTGGGCTCGGACAAGCCCGTACGGCGCCTGAAAGAGTTCAAACACCGAGCCAAGCTTCCTTTAATAGATCTTTCCCATGGACCGAATCACATTATACTATGCCTAACAAAACTTGAGCATCTAGTCTCTCGAATGAGACATACAAAAGACTTTATCACATCAATTGATTCGGCTTGTCGTGGCCATAACCGGGAGAGTGGCATAAGCTCCCGAACGGCTGGGACAACCCTATCCTAGAGATCCTCCAAGATGATATTTTTCTCATCCCTAAATCCTAGCACAAACTCCGTTCCCACAATCCAGTTGTGTCAACCCTTATTGGCACCTAAATTTTCACCTTCAAGACTTCACATTTCATGAGTAGACGAAGGTGATTTTGATTAATTAAGTGTGGCGAAGAGGTAATATGGTTGCCATTCAAGGGTAGAGAAACAATTTCATCACTCATTAGCACATGTGCAACTGAAAGAAGGGAAAAAGCCATAAAAAAAATTTTCAAATTATACTTACTGTGACACATTTACTTAATTTTTTTTTGTGACACAAAATTCCAAACTTGTATTTAGATGACATATTTACCCTCCATCAAGTTTTCGTTAGTGGGCACTGTAAAAAAATCTGCCTATATGGATGGCAAAATGCAAACGATGTTGACATGATGCCAGCATAACTTAAGTGAAATAAAAACGATGCCATTTTGGTTGGAAAATCATCTGATAAAACTTTGGCGTAAAGTAAATGTGTTACTCACAAGTTTGGAGTTTTTTATGTCGCAAGAAATTTTTTTTGACAAACGTGTCACAATGAACATAGTTTAGAGTTTTTGATATCATAAATAAAAATTCATGATAAGTGTGTCACAGTAGGCATAGTTTGGAGTTTTTAGTGACTTTTTCCCTTAAAAAAATCAATAATCTCAACATATATTTGGCCAACCATTTCCAAGATCGGGGCCTATGAATTTGACTTATAATATGGAAAAAGGAAAAGTCGAATTGTGCACGTGGGATTTGGAAAAAAGAGGGAATATGCTTATTTCTTAATATGAAGCGATAATCCCAAAAAAGGAACGAGAATCATCCTTTCTGCCTCCGCCGGCGTCAGTTGCGTGGCCGTGCTTCGTCCGTCCACCTGCTCTGTGTCATAATGTTTTGTTATATATTTTGGTCATGCCCTAGGATATTCACGAGAGGCGTGCAAAACGAACCGCTCAAATATAAAATTACCCCGACCAAATTGGACCGGCCGGTTTGGTCCGGTTCTAGAGAGTGTCGGTTTGGTTTCTGGTTCCTAAAAGTTTAATCGGTGTCCGTGCGGTTCCATTCTCAGTTTCAAAGGGAACTGGATCGGACTAGACTAGATCGACTATATATACATTTTTTTTTAATTTGTTTTACTTTTTCAAAAAAATGAGTAAAATATGAACCAAACCCCAAGTGAAGCACGCTTTTTTATTTGTCTTTTCAATTTAAGGATCATTTCATATATAGGATTTAATTCAACATGAAAAGATGGCGTCAATTAGTGAAAATAAAAAAGTGACCGGTTCCATTAGACTGGACTAAAATCGGGCGGTCCAGTCCGGTTCCTAGTTCTAGGACCAATCGGTCCGATTCTCAATTCCTAATTTTGGAAACCGATCCTTCCGGTTTAGTTCCCGATTCTACCTCCGGACTGGATCAGACCGGAAACCAATCATCCCTAATCCCTAAGAATGACCATGCGGCATGCACCGCATATTTCATGCATGAGGAGTCGGATCTTTAAGCCAGAAGTTCGGACCCTCAATCATCATATTGTTCATGCATTACATATATGCATCTTAGCAGTCTTCGTTGCTCTTGCATGTTCTTGGCATTTCTTGATCGTTATTACATGTTTTTAAGCATTCTTGGATATTCACGATAGTGTTTTGCATAATAGGAATTATCCAAATAATTTTCATTGCATCTAGGTTAGTAATAATAATCAAGATTCCATTTTCTTAAAATTGTTAGTAGTAATCATGTAGCACCTTAGTTTAACCACAATAGTTTAAGTTTTTGCATATCTAGGATTTGATGAATGACATATCCTTAAGGTTAGTTTCATTCATGCGTGTTAATGAGATTAAGAAAAACTTAAAAAAAAAAAGGAATTAGCATCTCATATAGATTGTATTTAATTATAAGATTAACTCATATCTAATTCTATTTGATAAAATAATGTTCGTGTCAATTAGTAATGTATGTTGCACGTCATTTAGGAGGTGATATGTATTTAGAATATAATTTTGATTTTTTGTGAATTGTGTTACACATAGGTTGCACCTCGAGCATATTCATGTTTAATTCAACCACATATAGAGTAGTATTCATAATATTTGTCATTTAGTAATTCAATTAATACATGCATACATAGTTTCGGCCATGAAGCATTTTAAGAGATAATTTTGAATTTATTATGTTAGTCATGAATGTAGCATTACAGGATTAATTCATGTCATTTATTATGCATGTCATTTAATGATTCAAATTTTGCATGCATCAATCTTGTTCACGTAGTTTTAATTTTGTGTTGATTATATTAATTAAATGAAGGAAAAACCAAAAGCATTAGATTAAGTTGCATGTCAGTTAATTTTTCATTGCAGCATAAGTCATAGTTTGATGGTCCATACATAATCATGCATAGCCATTCTATTTTAGACACCGCATGTAAGTAATGCCATTACATAGGGGTAGTATGGTTCCAACGTAGAACATAGAGCCTGAGAACTGGACAGGTAGGAACCTATCTAGTTCTAAATTCCAAGTTCCAAGATATGCAGTACAGGTTTTAAGTTTCAAAAAATTAGGAACCTGTTTCAACAAGTAGGTTCTAAGTCGAACTTGTAGGGAACCTAAAACCGCTCCTCCCTACCATTATGGCATTTGCATCTTTATCTTTTGATTCATAGTCCACAAAGCCTTGAGGCTTTGCTCAAGCTTGCTTGATGTATTTTAGGTTCTTCACTTGTTCCTTGTAATTTAATTACTGTTTTGATTACCGAGTGTTTTCTTTAATGTTCACGCACCATGCATGATCACTTCATGTGTTAGAGGTTTAGGGATAATACAATTTGATGAAGATTGCATGCAAAATGTTTTCATAAAGAGAAAAGTTACCGAAAGGGTATTAGAGTACGTAATTAAGCGTAATCAAATCTGCATATTCAAAATCTCTAGTTTGCACACTTAGATGGTCTTCCGAATCGTACTTGGGTTTCTAATTGGCCCGTAATGGGTTAGTGGTAGCTCCAAAGTTAACCAAATTGCATAATTGAATTGATAAACCAAGTTGCGATTGACAAGATTGAGGATGGCCCGTGCTAGGACAAAGCAATCTTTCGAGAGAGGGACCACCTACCTGCGTAGTAATCCATTTGCTTTCTCTTGGTGGTTCACTTCAGGAGGGTCACGACACCCTTTATGTACCCGTCGCACGTTATGCTGACACCACGAAATTCTGTTTTGCAGCCCAATGGGTATGGAAGAAATCGGACAGTGGCATTTTGCCCCAACCAATTGCACAATGTCCTCATTACGGACTATTCTGTCACTTCCTTGCATTCTTCAACCATCATCCCCACTTTACGGGGACTTAAATGAAGGGTAAACACTTGCCCAAGAGAGCATGCCACTCCAATCCATCTTCTGCTTCCTTTGATCAAAGCAGTCCATAAGTCTCCGGTCATTTGGACTCTCTCTAGCAAGTATGACAATCTTAATCAACAGCACGCCCTTTTCTTTCGCGTTCTAGGATTTTCTTGGTCTCAACAAATCAACGGAGGTTTTCTCTTATGGTTGAAAATGTTGCGGTGGATCTTCTAATAACATCTGTCCGTGGGAAACCTCCAAGATTTGGTTGACGAACAAGCTCATGCAGCGCCAATGGGTTAGAAGACCGGACTAGCCTTTTCTTAATAGATCATTCCTAATGACCGTATGGCAAATCACATTATCACTGATCATGCAGCACCTAATTTAGTTGGGATCCTCTAATCTTTTGAACAGGACATATAAATCATTTAAGCACAATAACTGATTTCAACTTGCCGTGACCAGCATTAAAAGGGCAACATTAGCTCCAGCCTAGTTTATGTATGGGAGTTCAACCCTGCCTTCAGAGATCTTCCAAGAGAATAATCATCCTATCCCAAAATTCCTAACACAAACACTTTGGTTGGTGGGCCAAGACTTCCCTGGCGGAGGATAAGCCCGCATTGCGCCTAATGAGTTGGAATATCAGGCCAACCTTACCTCAAAAGATCATTAACAAAAATAGTATGGCGAATCGCATCATCATCACGAACCGTATTGCGCCCATTTAGCTTGTGTATCCACTTTTCGAGCGAGACATACAGATCATTTTAGCATAATAACTTATTTTAGTCTTACATGGCCATGATTAGGAGGCGGCATCAATTTCACACCAACTTGCTCGTGGAAGGCCAACCCACCTTGAGAGATCCTTTAAGATGATAATCATCTCATTCTCGAATTACTAACACAAATATCACTACACCACTCGCACAATCCAGCTATATCAACTCTTTTTCATTTCTCATACTTCATCACGATGCCACAAAACTGCACTTTTCAACCGACGTGACGTGTACTCCATTCAATGCTTAAAAAAAAAAGGCAAATCCAATCGAAAGGGATTCATGTCCACTTTTGACAAACGATTTGAATTAAATTGAAGAACATGGCATCGTGCCTTATGGAATGCCCTTTAAAAGAGGAAAATTAGAGCATACACCACCAATGTGAATAAAATTTTAAGCAAGCAATGTTGTCTACCTTAATATGAGTATAAGTGAGAGAGCGAGTTGTTAAAACTCTCAAATAAATGATAAATAAAATTGTTCGCGTAGCATTTTTTTTTTTTTTTTAAATGAATGGGTGACGCGAGGTCATATGACAAAAGCTATATCAACTACTTTTCCACCGGCAACAAGGCTTTCGAGCAATAACTTGTGATGATTTTACTAATATCAGTTAGGACAAATACTACTGACCAATTTAGTCCTCTTAATAGATAGTTCATAAGAACAGTATGGTGAATCGCATTATTATCACTGACTGAGCAACTCCCCATTTAGGCCGCGCATCTAGTCTCTTTAGTAAGATATAGATCACTACTCTACAATAATTGATTAATGCCTACCATGGCTATCCTCAGAGAGCTGCATTAACTTCTGATCAATTTTTGTATAGAAGGCTAGCCGACCTTTAGAGATCGTCCAAGATGATAGATCCTACCCTTAGGTTTCCAGCACAAATACCCTAGTGGCACTCCACGGTCCAGATACTTCAACCCTTTCCCGTTGCTCACGCTTCACCTAATGCTACGTAATCCCACTTTTCAACTCCCATGGGTATGCGAGATATTGAACTGTGGCATGTCCTCCATCCAATACTTAAAACTAAAGGAAAATCCAATTGAAAGGGGTGCAATTCCACTTTTGACAAGGGATTTGAATAAAAACTGAAGTACCTGGGTTTGTGCCTATGGAATGCCTATCATTAAGAGAAAAATTAGAGCATACGTCGCAAGTGTAAAAAAAAATTTTACACGAGTTATCCTGTTCGCCCTTAATTCGAGGATTGTGAAAGAGTAGGGTGGTTAAAACTCTCAAATCAATAGTGAATAAGATTACTCGTGGATATCTATTTACTTACAGTATAATTTCTTGAAAAAAATGACAATTTGCCCTCTTAACTGATAGGTGATATGAGGTCATACGACAAAACATACTTCAACTATTTTTCCATCTGCAATGATGGCTTCCTAGCAACAATTTCTGATGATTTTGCTAATACTAATTTGGAACTAGATAGGTAAACGTGAAGAAACGGGAGGATAAAAGCGAAACCAATCCCAAATTTCAGGGGACAAACTGCAATTGATATATAAAACTTAGGCAAAATATCACCAAAAACCTCAAGCTATATTACTTGTGACAAATTTACCCTGAATTTTTTTTTGTGACACGAAAAACCCCAAACTATATCACTTGTAAGACATTTATCCCATAATACTTTGGTCCATGAGTATTTTCGTCTTTTTCCTTTTTCTATTTTTTTTCTTTTGTTCTCCGATGAGGATGACCCTCGCCGACGTCAGGCGAGGGCTGCCCTCACCCGCCCAGGCAAGGGTGACCCTTGCCTGACGCCGGTGAGGGCAGCCCTCGCCTGAGTCGGGTGAAGTCACCCTCGCCAGATCCGGCGTCAGGCGACTTCGCCCGACTCAGGTGAGGGCTACCCTCGCCCACTCAGGCAAGGGTGACCCTTGCCCGATGCCGGCGAGGACTGCCCTCGCCGAAGAAAAAAAGAAAAAAAAAAGAAAAAGGAAAAAAACGAAAATGCCCATGGGTCAAAGTATTATGGGGTAAACGTGTCACAAGTGATATAGTTTGGGGTTTTTCATGTCGCAAAAAAAAGTTCAGGGTAAATTTGTCATAAGTGATATAGTTTGGAGTTTTTCATGCCACAAAAAAAAGTTCATGGTAAATTTATTACAAGTGACATAGTTTGGAGTTTTTTATGGTATTTTTCCTAAAACTTATGTCATGTCGATGTCCACGACATGGAGCAAGACATTTTTATTACCTATTCACCTAATTTTCTAAAGTAACAAGAGTAGCGTCAGCAGGCGTCCGTGCGTTTAACATGATGGATAAGCGAATGGTTCAAGAGGGTATTGTGAGTATTAATCATTAATCACCACTTTAATGACGAAACTGCGCATTACGTGTCCCCCATCTTCAATCACAACGAACTAGCCACTTCTTTTCCCTACCTCTCATTCATGATTTATGTAGTAATTAGGTAAGATTATGTAAAGAGGAAGAAATGGTGGAGGATCCACTTAAAAATTCTTAATTGGGCCAAACCGTTATCATTCTTATATTAAATAGGCGCCAAAAAAGCTAGCTACACAGAGAGCTGAAAACGACAGCAGAATGTACCAAGGAAAAAACGTGCGAGCTAACAAAATTAGAACTTAATTTGGACAAGGAAGCCATTTTATTTATTTGATGAATGTTCCCATCCATAAGTTAATTGTTTCATATCGTAAAGAAAACCCTAAAATGATTTATATCGCGAAAATCTCTGCTTAATGAAAAAAAGTAAAAAAGAAGAAGACTATAATAAGAAGTTGATGCGGTTCTATAAGCGACTTGTAAGGTGCATTTGTTCCGCGGAAGATTAATGATTTAAAAAAAAAAGTTTCTAGAAATGATCGCTTGTGTCGTTTACAAAAATAAATAGACGAAATATAAAAGGTTTAGATATAAATTACTGTCGATAATAAAAATGTATTTGATTAACTAATTATTTTAAGCGATACAAGCGATCATATTTATGAAAATATTTTTTAGATTACCCATTTTTCGCAAAACAAGCAAAGTGCGTTCAATCAAGTAAACCATAAATTGAGGAGAAAAAAAGATTTACATTGATCCAAAGAGAAAAAAAAGGAATTGGTGGGCTATGTTCTCACCTGATTTGAGATAAGAGACCTGATCATGTATGTAGAATCGGTTTCCAAGTTTCAAGCACATCAGATGAGACCTAATTATTTAACTATTCGAAAGACGTGTTCCTTATGGGTGGGCAAACACGTGACTATGATTTCCTACCAACGACAGATTATAGATCAACGGGAATTTAAAGGGGGCCCCAAAGAATTTGAACCTAAGGTCTTGTTGATTTGATCGCTTATGTAGAATTTGTGCGACCATCTCGACCATCTAGAAGTTCGTGCTAATAGACGGAGGAGTGCATAATTACTTTGAATATCTCGATAGAAATAAGGATGATGGCATTATAAGTTCCTTAACTTTTCCACAATGTGATCTTCCGTTGAGTGGAACACCGTGTCAAATGTATTTCGCTCATGTGGGGTGCCAAACATAATGACATGAATTGTCACGTCATTTATTTATTTATTTAGCTCAGCATATTTACATATCTTCTTATTTTGCTTCCTAGGAATGCAACTCGTCATGCCGCTCTCTTTAATCACCACGACCAACCCACCCATAGATCATATCTCTCTTGCGGGCTCGATTTGTCATTGATAGAGGTCGTTCGCCCGCATTTGAGGCTACATGGCCACAATTCTAGATCAAGCGACCAAGATTGGAGGTCGTGCGACTTAGATTCGGGTTAGTGAGCTCGGATCCCAAGGTCGCAGCACAAGATTTGGGGCATAACAGACATTTGAAGGAGGAGAAATTGGCTTCAAAGACCAAGAACCACCAGATCACCCCTTACATTCTGGAGTGACGGAGGAATCGTATCATTTGAGCTTTTTTTTTCTATGCTTTTTCTGGAGGTTTGGAGAAAGTTATAATTTATAGGATTTTGCTAATGCTCCTTTCTTGAAAGGAAGAACATGAAATTCTTTTTCAATTTAGGGGACCAAGGGATTGGATCTAGGCATAAAGTGAATGCTTGGATGATAAATTCATTTCTCGGTCTTCGACCCCGTCACTACGAACATTCCCAATCAACGCAATGGAATGTGTCTATTTTTCTATCTCTTGACTTAAAATGGGAAGATGTGCTCCTTATGCGTAGGCAGACATTTGACTATCGTTTCTATAGAATGACAGATTATAAATCAACGGGAATTAAGTGAGGACCCCAAAAAAATTAACCTAAAGTCCTGTTGATTTGGTACGATATGAAGAATTTGTGCAACCATCTCGACCCATCTAGAAGTTCATGCTGGTAGACAGAGGAGTCCATGATTACTTTGAATATCTCGGTAGAAATTAGAATAATGGCACCCCGTAAGTCCCTTTAACTTTATCACAATGTGATCTTCTGTAAGTGGAGCTCCATGCCAAATGTATTTTGCTTATGTGAGTTGTCAAATGTAATGATATGAATTGTCACGTCGTTTATTTTGTGTTCTAACTCCGCATTTTGCTTTTCTTCTTATTTTTCTTCCTCTGGAATGCAACTCGTCATTCTGCTCTCTCTTGATCGTATCTCTCCCTTGCCCTATTCGTCATTGATGGAGGCCGCTGGATCGCATTGGAGGCTACATGACCACAATTCAAGATCAAGCAACCAAGATTGGAGGTCATGCAACTCAGATACGAGTTAGCGACCTCCGATCCCAAAGTTGCAACACAAGATTTGAGGCATCACAAATGTTTGAAGGAGGAGAAATTGGCTTCACAAATCAAGAATTACGAGATTGCCCCTTTCATTATGGGGTGACGGAGGGATCGTACCATTCAAACCTTTTTTTTTCATGTTTTTCTCATAGGTCTAGAGAAAACTGCAATCAATATTATTTCCCTAATCCTCCCTTCCTGAAAGGAAAAATTTTATATATAATATCAAATCAACAAGACCTTAGGTCAATTTTTTCCTTTCTGCAAGGATCAGAAATTGGACTAGCGGTAAAAAGAATGCTTGGATCATGTTTTTCTCGGAGGTCTGGAGAAAACTGCAATCAATATTATTTTCCTAATCCTCCCTTCCTGAAAGGAAAAATTCTATATATAATATCAAATCAACAAGACCTTAGGTCAATTTTTTCCTTTATGCAAGGATCAGGAAATTGGATCTAGCGGTAGAAAGAATGCTCGAATCATGTTTTTCTTGGAGATCCGGAGAAAACTGCAATCAATATTATTTTCCTAATCCTCCCTTTCTGAAAGGAAAAATTCTACATATAATATCAAATCAAGAAGACCTTAGGTCAATTTTTTCCTTTTTGCAAGGATCAGCAAATTGGATCTAGCGGTAGAAAGAATGCTTGGATCATGTTTTTCTCGGAGGTCTGGCAATCAATATTATTTTCCTAATCCTCCCTTCCTGAAAGGAAAAATTCTACATATAATATCAAATCAACAAGAACTTAGGTCAATAGTTTCCTTTTTTCAAGGATCAGCAAATTGGTTCTAGCGGTAGAAAGAATGCTTGGATCATGTTTTTCTCGGAGGTCTGGAGAAAACTGCAATCAATATTATTTTCCTAATCCTCCCTTCCTAAAAGGAAAAATTCTACATATAATATCAAATCAACAAGACCTTAGGTCAATTTTTTCCTTTTGCAAGGATCAGCAAATTGGACCTAGCGGTAGAAAGAATGCTTGGATGATAAATAACTCACTTCTTGTTCTTTGACTCTCTCAGTCACTACAAACATTCCCGATCAATGTAATGAGACACATCTCTTTATCTATCTCTTGACTCGAAATGAAAAGATGTGCTCCTTCCACGTGGGTAGACAATTGACTATGATTTCAAAACAAGGACAAATTATAAATCAATGGGAATTGAGTGAGGTCCCAAAAAAATTGACCTAAAGTTTTGTTGATTTGATACCATATGTAGAATTTGTGCAATCATCTCGACCCATCTTGAAGTTCATGCTAGCACATCGAGGGGTGCATAATCACTTTGATTATATCGATAGAAATAAGAATAATGGCATCGTAAGTCCCTTAACTTTTTCACAATGTGGTCTTCCGTAAAGTGGAGTACCATTTCAAATGTATTGCGCTCATGTGGGTTGCCAAACATAATGATATGAATTGTCACATCGTTTCTGTTTTTTTCTAGCTCAGCATTTTCTTTTTCTTCTTATTTTTCTTCCTATGGAATGCAACTCGTCATGCTGCTCTCTTTTTAATCACCACCACGAACCCAACCATCGATCATATCTCTCTCGCGTGCGATTCGTCGTTGATGGAGGTCGCTCGACCGCATTTGAGGCTACATGGCCACAATTCAAATCGAGTGAGCAAGATTGTAGGTCGTACAACTCAGAATTCGGGAGAGCGACCTCGAATCCCAAGGTTGCAACGCAAGATTTGAGGCATGAGCAGAGTTTGAAGGAGGAGAAATTGGCTTCTTGCGGTGGCGATGCTGCTGATTGTGGTTACTATCCGGTTGGTGGTGGTCGGGATTGTGAGGTGGCGGTGAATGCGTTCGAAGGTGGTGTTAGCACCGATTGCGCTCAGCAATGTAAATTCCGAAATTTACTTTGTAATTATTCTATAGCTATCAATCTTATGCAAAAGTCACATCATTCGATAGGTTACGGATCCATCGAATCGATGACTATACATTGAGCCATATATTCACCAGTGAATCAATAGATACGTTCACGACTCTAGAGGTCACCGATTCATTCAATACATACTTGTAGCTTTCCCCTCGAATCCAATCTAATCACAAGATAGAAGTCGATGATCGACCGACCTGATAACCATGCCTATGATCCCAAAAATGAAATTGAAACACCCTCCTCGGCTTCCCCACACGTTCGTCCAATCGACTTCTAGCGTCGACATCTCGTCGTTTGTGTCTCAACGTGAAAAAGGTTTTGAACCTGGACATCACCGAGGATTTGAAAGCGACAAGTCGCGGCACAAAAACAAAAACAGGGAGACAGGTTGTTCTGTGTCATCTCAGTGACGTCCTGAGGTGGCCATCGAATCGCGTTCCGGGTTTCTTTTGTGGGCTTTTCCATCTTCTGTCGCTGTTTTCTTTTGTCGCCTTTACCTGCCTCAATGGCGACGGCCACCATTGGCGTGCGTAAACGCATGCTGATTATATAATTCCTTTTCGGCTTAATCGCGTGATTAGCGTGAATCTTGGTTTTCTTTGAAAAGATAGAAGTAAAAGTCATCAGAAAACACCATCCAAAGGCCGGGTAGTTTCGCTAATCAAGTGAATCGAGAAAAATATTACTGTGCTCGAGGAATCTTGACACGTAAACACACAATATCTGAAGCCGTTAAAGTCTCTTAAAAGCCCCCGACCAAAGATAAAAGTTTCTTAAAAACAAAAAATGACAGTAATAGAAAGTTTAACTCAAAAAACGAACAGGTTGAATGCACTCACCGGAAATAAAGCAGGACAAAAAGCGGCTCCAATACTACATTAGAAAGGCAAACTCAAAAACTCAAACCAATAAATAAAGAGAGAGTATGTGTATATAAAAAGTTTATAAACTTCATAATCGAGTGATGAATGAAATTTCAAAAGACATCGCATTCTTTATGGATTTGAAGAACACCTAGCGCCCTTTTAATTTTAAGTTGATTTAGTTTTGTTGAATAGGGATAATGACACAAACAGTCCCTAAATTTTGGCTTCATGTGCAATTTGATCCCTAAACTTTTAATTTGTTCAATGTAATCCATAAACTTTAACTTAATGTTCAATGTGGTCTCTAAATTTTTAATTTGTTTCATATATTCCTTAAACTTTTGACACATATTCAATTTAGTCTTGAAACTATATGAAAATGTACAATATAATCCCTAAATTTGAATTAATGGAAAGACTACATTGAATATTTTTATAAAGTTTAGAGACTATATTGAACATGTATCAAAAGTTCGGGATCACATTGAACATTAGATTAAAGTTCATAGGCTATATTGAACAAATTAAAAGTTTATGGACCAAATTGCGCATGGAGTCATAGTTTATGGACTGTTTGTGTCATTTTCCCTATTGAATATACAGTTAAAATGATTTGAGACACCATGCACGTGCTACTCATTATCGTCGTAGTGCATGGTTGGGGCCTTATTCTTGAGAACCTATGTCAATGGATTATATTTTTAGAGATAAACAAGACCTTTTTAGAAGATGATTAAGCTGTCATGTCGATCAGAACCATGCATGAATATAGAAACATGAACTTTATGCCTGCCCATAAAAGTTCCTCGCATTTCATCAAACTTCTAGTGAACTTTCCACTATAGCTAGTATACTTGTCCATGCTTCACCTCGGTTTATGTATTTTAGGAAATTTATATTGATTGAAAATGCTTTTCTACCCTTGCACATTCAACTATATAAAAAATGGAAATATCACTTAAAAACAAAGCATATCATCTGGTAGATAACTGAACATTATGAGTTCGTTTGCCTAGTAAATAAATTCACTTGACAGTTATCAAACATCTGCTTATGTCGATGAATTCCAATTTTATGCCCAAGAACACAGTATTCCTTAAAGTTGTTCCTAAAAGGAGTCTGTTCTAGATATCCATGCCAAAAATCCCGGGTTCATTGGTTTTTTCCGATTTCAAGTGTTGTCTAAGAAATCAATTCCGAAATCACGGCGAGGGGATTCGATAGCAATAGCCGAGGGATCTCATGGAAAAGCTTCCACTAGGAGCCATGCATTCGATGCACCGATGAATGTGCTTCCAATATTATGATATATACTATTGGAAGGAGACAAAGTCAATTTCTCTCTCCATATTATTAGATGTCATATTTACAAGGATGTTTATATTCTAAAAAAAGCTCCATTTAAAATTTCTTTGATAGTAATTTTCCCATTTTTATAGAGTTAGTCGTAATACTTATTACGAAGAGATTTTCCTCTAAGCCCTTAAATGTTACTTATTATAATATAATAAATAAAATTTATCAATAAATAGAATTTATCTAATTTAATTAATATTTGTGTATAAATTAATTTTTATATAGTTTAAAGAGTTCTAAATAATTAGACTTATATTCTATCTATAAAATAATATGAAATGATTATCATACGCAAAAAAAAAAAAAAAATATGAACTGACTACTTATGGAAACGATTTGTTATTGTTATTATAAATGACTATGGATTAAATGTACAATACAACCTTTTTTTTTTTTTTTTGAGATATAGAATGTCCACTCTACTCTAAGGAAAGGACAAGATAAGTGGAAAAATGAAAGATACAATACATTCTTGACAAAACTCTTAGGTTGCGTTTGGTTATTTGAGGTTTTTTATCAAAAAGGATAGGGTCAAATAGGATATAGGTTGGATAAATAAAGATAAAATTTCTAGTATCTTATATAATATTTGGTAAATATATGAATATCCGAGCTAGATTAAAGAAGAATTGAATGTCAACATAATAGGTCTCGTCACCGCAATTCCCACCTTACTCTACTCGTCGCTCTCTACCACCCTCGCCTCTCTATCCATGCCGGATTGAATGTCGATAGTTGAGATATCTGAGCCCTCGAGGACGTCCAAATTACCTGAACACCACCATCGAGCAAAAGCTTAAGCAACCACCGATCCCTTCTCAATATTGATCGCCGTGGCCTGCAATCTTTAGCAACCATTAGTGTAGTTGCCACCTCTACCCTTGCCCCGACATTGGGGTCGAGGCCCAACGAAGGAAGGTGCAAGGGATGGAGGTGTAGTTGCCCGTGCGACAAAGGTGCATGAGACATAGGAGAACGGTGATAGTTGTTCCACCATGGAGGAGAACAACGACTAGTGCTCCAAATTTGGCCATGGAGCTCCTCGGTGGCCGAGGTCTAATCGAGCTTCATCGAGTTGAGCTCAGTCATGGACGACCTTCGGATCTGGCCATGGAGCTCTTCTGTGGTGGATAAGATTATTTGTGTAAGATATTTTTTACTGTATGGCATAATTTCTTGAAAAGTGACAATTTGCCCTCTTAATTAATAGGTGATGCGAGGTCACACGACAAAAGGTATCTCAACCACTTCTCCATCAGCAATAAAGGTTTCGAGCAATAACTTGTGATGATTTTGCCAATACTAATTAGAGACTTAGAAACTCTAGCTACAGCTAGAGCTGAAAAACGAAATCAGAAAATACAAAGAAAATACGTAGGAGCTAACTAATTACAAACTTTATTTGGTCAAGGAAGCAATTTTTATTTATTTATTTAATGAATGTTGCCATCTATAAATTAGTTTATTTAAAGCGTGTAGAAAAACCCTACCATAATTTATTACATGAAAATCCCTGCTTAACAAAACGGAAAAAGAAGAAGAAGGAGAAGACTGTAATAAGAAACTAATGCGTGTTCCGTAAGCGATTCCTAGAAGATCAAGTCAATCGTATATTGAGAGAAAAAAAAACACGGTTTTACATCGATTCCGAAAAAGAAAAAAACAAAGATATAATTCCTAGGTTATGTTTTCACCCGATTTAAAAATAGAGACCTAATTTAAGTATGTAGAATCAATTTCCAAATTTATCTTCTTTAACTATTTTACAGCCATCAATCTTACGCAAAAGTTACGCCATCGGATAGGTAAAAACATAAAAGAAATCATGGGTCGATTGAATCGAAAGCTACGCTTGTGATCCTAGATGTCACTAGCTCATCTAATAGACCTTGAATCGAATCGAATCGAATCTAATCAAAAGACAGAGGTCGACAATCGACCCGACCCTCATAAATATGCCCGAGGTGGCAGAAATGGAAATCAAAACACCCTCCTTGGTTTCCTCAATATTTGTACACTTTGGTCAAGTTTGACATCTTGTCGTGTGGGTCTCCCCCATGGAAAAAGATTGGAAGGAACAGTTAGCAGCACAAAGATGGAAAACAAGATGCTAAGGAACATGTTGTTCCTTAGGTGGCCATCAAATCCATTCGTTTCTTTCTATCTTATGTCCGTGCGTTCTTTGGTGGACTTTTGGGTCATTTGTCCTTGCTTCTTGGATGGACTAACGGTGGACTTTCGATCGCTTGTCCTTGTTTCTGGCGTGGACTTTTCCGTCCTTCCCCTCAGTGGCGGCGACCACACAAGGCACGCCAAAATGCAAGCTAATCATTTGTCTCGTGTTACTTTCTTTTCCCAACAAATAATTGACCAAAAATACTTCACACGACTATCAATTCAATTCTAAATTTTTTAAATTAATTAATCTAATCTTAAATATTTTGACGATTTGGTAACACGGTCTTTCCGGTCAATCGTGGTTGGAAATCGATGACGTTGATGCATCATGTCCTATGATCGGCGTTAATGTAGTTAATTTTTGTAATATTCTTTAACGTAGTTAATTTTTGTAATATTCTTCAAGTTTTTTGAATTTTAATAAATTCTTTTGATTTTTTTTCCTTTTCTTTCTTTACTTTTTCTTTTTATCACTGTTCATCTTCCTAAAAGGGCCGCGGTTGCCGGCGCCTTAGCGATGGTCGCAAAGCCCATGCCAGCCACTATGCAAAAGCCGTCACCCCTCATTTTTCTTTAGAAGAAAACAATAAAAAAAAAAGGAAAATGAAAAGAAAAAAAACCAAAAAATCAAGAAGTTTAAAAATTTGTGAAAATTGCATGTCAGTGCCGCCCATGTATGTTGGACTGTCATCTTAGTGATTTTCAATCAAAATTGAGCAAAAGGATTACATTGACAAATCATTAAAATGTTTAAAATTGAATTGACCAGATTAAAAAGTTCATTATTGAATTAGCCACAAATTTAAGACTTTGCGGACAATTCCCTTTTCCCTAAGAGTTCTTTAAAAGGATTATTACTATTTTAGGGACTGGTGCATTTTCATAGAATTGGCAGGACTTTTTTTATCTTCTTTCCTCTTCCTCGTCAAGCAACACGTAATGCTCATTTAATAACTAAAATTGATCGGTTCATAACTGAATTTCGAAAAAATAAGTAATAATTATGCAATAAAAAACTTACATATCAATAATGTACATGCACAGCATATGCCCCCGATGAATCTGATAAGTGGTCTCGACTCTCAAGCTCCACGCAAGACGTCGTTTTCTCGCCGGGGTAGCCGTTGAATATAAGAGATATGACGTGGCTTACCGTTAAAATAATTAGTTTATTCAAAAGGGCCATCTGTAAGCAACTCAATAAAATTTAAGAAAAGTAATAAGAAAAAAAAAACCAGAAAAGTCGCAAAATCGAATTGGACAATGTGCTATCGTGCTATATAATGACGACGACGCCGACGCCATGTCCAGATCAGATATAGTAACAACCGTCTCCGTCTCCATCTCTCCATCTCTGCGCGCAACGCGGCGTCGCATGACGGAGCTCCGGCGAGCCTGTCCGCCTCCGGTAAGGGTACCTCCGCCTCCCGGTGCTGCGCCGGCCGGCATGCGCCCGGCGCGGTTTTGATCTGCTTCGCTCTCGGTTTCTTCCTTCGAGCTTTTTTTTTGCGAGGACGAATCGAGCTTCTGATGAGTAGTTGCTTTCGGAAACCATTTGCTCTGGTTGCTTTGCTTTTGCTTTTGCTTTTACTTCTGCTTTTGCGCTATCTTCGTGTTCTCAGCTTGCTTGAGCTCGGCAGCAATCGCGCGAGATTTGCCGGAAAACGAGCGATCGCTCATCGGTTTTTCGCTTCGTCAATGCGATTTCTGGCTTTTTTCCAGCGTCGTGATGGATCGGCGGTCGTCGCTGCTTAGAATATGTTTAACTTTGTTGAGTTTTGTTTTCTACGTCAAGTTCGGGGGCTCTGCTTTGTCGGAGGTTCTATTGTGATTGATAGATTGGTTGATGTTGCAAATTTCGAGTTCTTGATTCTTGGTAGATGCGATTTGCAGTGTCTTGTTTCCGCTGAGGAGCGAGCGAGTTGTGATTGCGGGTGCTGCTCGTTACAGGAGAATGAGCTGAGTGCCTATCGAAGATGGTGACGAGGAAGGTCGGGAAGTATCAAGTTGGGCGGACGATTGGCGAAGGGACTTTCGCCAAGGTCAAGTTCGCGCAGAACCTGGAAACTGGGGAGAGCGTGGCCATAAAGATTATGGCCAAAAGCACCATTCTTAAGCACAGAATGGTTGATCAGGTACTTACCTTTCGGCTTTCTTCCCTAAGGACTTTTCATTCAGTCAAATTACATTCACATACGTATCCAGAATCTCTTCAACTGTTGATTGTCAATGCAGCAATTGCTAGGCCGATAGTAGTCCAAACTTCAATCTTTGGTGTTGGCAACAGCTCAAGTTCATTGTTTTAGATATAAAATGTTTTGCCTCCCATGCCACTTCATAGTTTCATGATTGATGTCACTTAAAACAGAGTTAACAATAACTTAACTAAGGAGCTAGAAAGTTATCGGAGGCAATGGACAGCTGTTCTCTTCCTGAGGCTGTGGTCCATTTTAAAGAGGCAGAATTTCATTGTAATAATGGGAGAAAAAGAGATGAATTTGATAAATTTAGCTTGCCCACTGGCTATCTGAAACTTGCATAGCACCTAATTGAAGTCTAACCACGACTTTGGTGCTTTTTCAAGAAATGCAGTCAGAGCAATGACATGGTTAAATTACTAAACTCTAAAGGATGAAATTTAGGACTTTGGTCTGACTCATGTGAGAAGGAAGACTTGCATTTGTTTGATGTCCAATTTTTACAGTTTTGGAGATTTTTGGGAACTGTTTTACTTTAGAGCTACATCTCTCAATCCGGGTTGTTCTGCTTGTCCAAAAATCTACATACAATTTGGACTGTAATACTAACATTTACTTTGCTCTTAGTATTTGAGATTGTATGTTGCCGTAAGCAGTAACAATCCGTGCAGTAGATAATGTAACGCAGGGCATTATTCTTGCCCATGGTACTTGTAATCAGTTGCTATTCCAGGACAACCAGGTCAACTGATATCCAGTGAGATTACGTAATCATCATTCGCGAGCTTGTTAACTCTTCTTCTTAGCTTGTCAATAGTATAATCTCTCTCTAACAATCTTTCTTCTTTATTGCAGATCAGAAGGGAGATATCCATAATGAAGATAGTCAGGCATCCTAACATAGTTAGGCTGCATGAGGTATCAGATAATCTCCTCTTCTTAATGATCCTCGTGGCTTTTTTCATGATCTCTAAGAATTCGACTGGATTGTGCTTCTTCTTCATGACTCTTACTTAAATAACGTAAGCTTCACTTCGTTCCTTAAATGCTGCAGGTTTTAGCAAGCCGGACAAAGATATATATCATCCTTGAGTTTGTGACTGGCGGGGAATTATTTGATAAAATTGTAAGAACTACGATTGCCTTTGTATGCATTTTATCCTGGTTGGAGAATGATTGAGTGGGTTTTGCAGGTTCCAACTTTTACAGCATGCATATTTTATTTACTTGTGCAGTAACATGATCTTGTTACATTGGAAATTAAGCTAAAAATAATTCAGTTCAATTTTCTTCTCTTTGCATGTTGAAGATATATCTTTGCAACCATAGAAACAAGGTTATAAAATGGGGACTCTACTTAAGATTGATGGAGGTGTTTCAGAGATCAGATCGAGAATCTTAAGATTCTAGAAATTGTCAAAATAATTTGTATTTATAATGTACATATACTTGTGAAAGTAAGTAATCGTGTCTTTTGTAAGATGAGGATTTACATAAGCAGAATTGAGATGCAATTGAACGCTAGCAAAGTCTTTAAATCTTAATGTCAAAATCTCAAAAGGGTGACACTAAGTTTTGGTGTAGCAAATCTATAAGAGAATCGAATTGTTAAGATTGGAAAAATAGCATTGATTTTATGAGTTTATCAATCAATATCGGAAATTTCAAACAATTTTAACAGAACCAAATTCCACTCAAGATTGAGGTTGTTCTTAAGTTTTTTATCGCAAAAGAGTTATATTATAAAGTCTAGATCGTGAACAATCACGAAATTCTGATGCCTGATTTGTTTATGTTTGGATTCACAGGTTCACCAAGGAAAACTTTCTGAAGACTTGTGTCGGAAATATTTCCAGCAGCTTATAGATGCAGTTGCTCATTGTCATAGCAAGGGTGTCTATCATAGAGATCTGAAGGTACTGAGCTGTACCTTGCATGTATTATATCTCATGTTATGTGTTCATTTGGCACAATGTATTGACTGATTAGTTTTTCCTTGCTGTTTGGTTAAAGCCTGAGAATCTTCTTCTTGACTTTCATGGAAACTTAAAAGTTTCTGACTTTGGATTGAGTGCTCTGCCCCAGCCGGTAAGCATTATGATGTTCACTTCAGGATCATCAAGATTTTCTGTGATTATAATTCTTCATTCTTCCATTCCCATCTGTATTCTCTTCTGAATACGCTTCTAATTGTATACAGGGGGTTGGACTCCTTCACACAACATGTGGAACACCAAATTATGTTGCTCCCGAGGTACTAATGTAGTCACCTTCTGTTTAGTAAAATTAAAATTTTGATGTGCTCTTTCATCCTCATTTTGGTTTTATGTTTCACCTTAGGTGTATTATTAGTTGCCAGTTATATATTTTGGGCCAAATGATTGGATGACCACTCCAACATGCATAATTCTTATGAATTCTATTTATTGGAAATGTATTTTTCAGTTGGTAAACTACATTATCATCACTGTTAAAAATTTTGATCTGATTTTACATTTGTTTAGCGCCTAGTTTCCTTTTCCTTTAGTGGGCTTTGCTTACAAGAACAGATGATCACTAAATATCACACGGTCTGATCCAGACAGTGGCTTTGTTTCGCTAGGTATTGGTTTTCTTTTGCCATTAGTAAAGAAGCTTCAGTACTGTTTTTCTTTACCTTAGTTGATTGTTATGGGAGTTAAATGCTAGATAAGATTGGCAATCCTGTTTAAGTAATCTTCTATGCATACTCTGGTCCGTGGAAGCTGACATGAACACCAGCCACCTCTCCTCACCCTGTGTGAAGATGTCGTATATAAAACCATTGGAGACACTTAAAAAATCTCAAAAGATTCATTTGTGATATTATGACCTGTGAAAAGTTATTGAATGCCAGCTGCTGCTTTTAAGAAGTAGGTAATAAATGGATAAAAGAAAAAAGACTATCAGAGAGGTTGGAAGCTCTTAAAGTATTTGTTCCCTTCATTGCTTTCTTGCCTGATGGTTGCTAGCATGCTATATCAAATGGTGGATACTCTTCATATTGCTTGTTTGTATGGTAAATGGCCATCTTTGAACCCGCTTTGTTGGTTGTGGCTATAGTAGCTCACTTGAATTCCTTTTGGGGCTTATGTTGTCTCTACGTTCTACCTCTCAATTTGTCATATTTTTTAATGCTAAAAAATGCCTCAGGTGCTTGGGCAGCATGGATATGATGGTGCAGCAGCTGATATATGGTCATGTGGAGTTATTCTCTTCGTTATAATGGCTGGATATCTCCCATTTGATGAGACGGACCTTCCAAGTCTTTTTAAAAAGGTCATGTTCTTACCTTGATTTTTTCCAAATTGAATATGGGTAGACCTAGACTCCTTGTTGATCTGTGGTAATAATTTTTACCTCTCCTGTTCCCTTTTAAGTAGAGCCAAGAGTGTATGAGAAAAAGTAGTAGCAAACATGGCAAGCATAAAATATCTGCCATTGTTTATTTACGGATACTGTCATTATAAGGGAGCTATCAGCTTAGAGTTTCTTGTCATTTGGACTTGGAAGACGTGTCAATGCTTGCAGTAGATGGTGTGTGGACAGCAAATGCTAGTAGAGGTTGGCTAATTGTAATAATAATTCCTTATCCTTTTCACATTGCTCCTCTTGATCGGGGATTGGCGTGTAAAAAAAGGTAGTCGGATGTATAATAGTCTGCTCAATTCTAATGCGCCAGAAGTCGGTCCATTTTACTGCGAAACTGACTGAATGGGATCTTGGAATGGATGGCTGCTTGTCATCCTTTCTTTTCTTGTCCCCTCCGTTTTTTTTTTCCCTATGTCCCATCTGTTTTGATCCTTTCTTCATGGTGCTTTTCCTGGATTGTATCGAACTTTAGATCATCAACGTTCATCATTTCAATTCATCGCACGTGATCTCTTTGTCCTTTGTTGTATAAGTGAATAGTTATCTACTTTTATGATTTGAAAGTCCTCACTTCTCTGGTTTATGTATAGATAAATGCTGCCGAATTTTCTTGCCCCTTCTGGTTTTCTGCGGGTGCAAAGTCCTTGATCCAAAAGACTCTTGATCCCAATCCCAAGACAGTAAGTTGTTCAATTTGACACCCTATACTTTTACGCTGGTAATAAATTACCTCATAAACTTCATTTGATGCATTTGGTGGGTTGACTTAATTTTTGCTTAGCCTGGTTGATGTTGTAGCATGATTGAATGTATCTCTTCCATGCACATAGTGATAATCTCACTTGAACTTTATGCATTATGTTGTCCAACTATTTGATGAGGTTTTAATTCATAATGTCAGATTTCATTCTTAGTCAACTAATATTCTTAAGTGATTTTGCGAGATTTATCTTATTGCAAGTCTGTCATATCACTAAACAATAGTACATCACTGTTTTGCATACTTCTTGAGCTTGCATTAGCATTTATTTTTAATGCTGATGCATAACTTTGTGGATATTTCTTAAAACAGCGCATTGATATCGACAATATCAAGAAGCATCCATGGTTTCGTAAAAACTATGTGCCTATCAAACATAGAGAACTTGAAGATGTGGATCTGAACGATGTGCATGCGGTTTTTGATGATATCGAGGTTTGCTTCAGTCCACTGTTCTCTGATTTAATTCCAGAGAGCTGTCTTCTTTCTGGTATTACTTCATGATTTATATTGTTCAATAGAAGCTGTCTTGTGGCATTTTTATTAAAGCCCTAAAAGTTCAATGATCTTTGTTGTATTTGTTTAAATTATTAAAGAAGTCGTGGATAATTTGCAGGAAAAGTATGTAGCTGAGAACTCAGACTCTATAGGAGGGAGCCCTGTAATGATGAATGCGTTTGAGATGATAACTCTATCTCAAGGGCTGAATCTGTCAGCTCTTTTTGACAGGGGTCTGGTAATGCATCTGAATTCACCTTTCTCTCCAATTAGCATGTCCCAAAAAGTAATTCTGCAATTTTCTACTGCAGTTTCTCAAATTTAACCTGTAGCAGACTTGCTACTATCAACAAATTAGGGATTGTTAAACTCTGAAGTAATTTGGTCTGTCCACATGATTTAGCTCACCTTTTAAGGTCCATGTTAGGTGAGTCTCGGGAATGGGAATGAAAAAGTAAAACAAATCTGTCATATTATTCATTGGCCAGTTTACTTCAATCAACTTATACATTTACACGTCTAGAGTTAAATAAAAAAAGTAGCCATTTCAGAGAACACCCCCCCCCCCCCCCCCCCCGCCCTCCCTCTCTCTCTCTCTCTCACATATCATTGTCTATCTGTGGCAGGATCATGTAAAGCGGCAAACTCGTTTTGTTTCCCGAAAACCAGCTCAAGTTGTGATTTCATCGATTGAAGCTGTTGGACTATCAATGGGTCTCAAAGTCCATACACGTAATTTCAAGGTATCTGTCTATCGCATGACACAATTCAAAGTCAGACAGCATTCATTTCCTGACGATCTTGAAGTACTGTAAAATCAAATGCATGTACACCTATATTTGACTCGGGACTCGTCTACATATTTAGGCATGGCAAACACATAAGCATATACTCTCTTAGAATGCAACATGTGCTAGAATTGTTTTGGTTTTTTGGGACATCCAGTGATTGTGCTTCGTTTTTGCCATTTATACTATGCACGCTTAGTACAACTGTAAATTTGCAACAGGACATGATTATGGTATGTGTAACTGTTGAGACTTGAGTTTTGAGCTGCAGTGTTCCTAAGTCAACATCCATGCTAAAATCATATCTCATGGACATGAGTAAATAATGTCAATAGAAGAATGCTGTGCGCCACTCATTCTGTTAAGCTAGACCGTTGGTTCATGACTTTCATTTTCCCCTAGCAGTTTCTGCCAAGGATCAATATTTGATAAGAGTATCAGTTATATTGCATGTTGTGTTTTCCATCACTTAGGAACATCTACCAAGAATATGCCCAATTTCAGCTAGAAACATATTATAACGTGTGGAATAGCTAGATTATTCACTGATGCATGAGGGTTTGAGAAGTGGACGAGATGTCCACTCTACTAACCTTGCTCTTAGAGGATCGTATTGAAGATGGTAGAAAGAAAGAGTAGTAATATTCATCCTTGGCCATCAATCTTTTCGTTTCTCATAGGGATCTTTGTTTGTTTTATGGTTTGAATTACTTAACATGCCTAAGATGGCATAATTAGAAATTCCCAGTTCAAACATTCTTAGGTTGAGCATGCATTTTCAGTTGAAGGTTTAAATTTACTTAGGCTTCCCTTGTTTCCCGGTGAATGATTTGGAAAATAGTCCTAAAAGTAATCACTTGTATCGCTCAATATAATTAGTCAATGAGAAATGTTTTCATTATCGATAACAATTTATATCTAAATATTTTCGTGAACAATGAAAATACTTTTCGTTCATTCATTTTTGTAAGCGATATACGCAGACATTTTTAATATTTTCCAAATCATCCATTTTTTCGTGAAATAAACGCACCCTTAGTTTTAATGATCCTTTTCTATTCATTCTCATACTTTCAGTGTACTATCAATGTGTTAAAGAAGTTCAGTTTCAGTAAGTAACATTCGGTTTTGTATTCTGACATTTTGTTCATACCTTTGTCCTTGAAGATGAGAATTGAAGGAATATCTGCAAACAAGGCTGGTCAATTCGCAGTCGTCTTGGAGGTAACTCTTATTAGTTTTGTATTAACTTCAGACTATCTTCGGCGATACAACCTTGGTTTCTGGATCCTTGTCATTCATAACGTGATCGAGTAATTCTTCCTTAGGTGTATGAAGTGGCACCATCTCTGTTCATGGTTGATGTTAGAAAGGCTGCTGGGGATACACTCGAGTATCATAAGGTAAGCTCTTAATATGTCATTCGATTCAGAAACTTCCATCTGGTAATCCCTGCTTGGATCCAACACAATGCCAGGCGGCTCGACTCGACTCATAAATTCGGAGCTCAAAACTTGATTCGAGCTCGATTTATAAATTCAAAACTTTTCTTCCCGCTCTAACTCGACCAGACTCAAAATAAAACTCGACATATTCGACTTTTCCAGCTCGATTGAACTCTACTTGGCTCGAAATACTTGCACTCTGCCTTTCTGTTTGTGTTTAAAATTACATTAAAAGGTGAAAGTGTAACTACATACTAAAGAAGTAAAATTATTAGTCCATTATCTGTTACAAAATTTAAAAAACCTGCATAACAAATGAGATAACTTGATTAGGCTCATGAGCTGATCAAGTCAAGTATCTTAGGCTCGGACCTGAGTCGAGCTTGAAAACATTCTAGCCAATCTTGAGTAGCTAGCTGGTCGATAACAACTGCACAAGTAGCTCACGTAGCTTGACTGGCTTGCACTCCTATTAATGGCCAAGAAATTGCAAAAGAATCCTTGCAGGCCATTTGATAGTAAAATTTGCACTTGTGAACTTGCCCTTCCAGTAGTACCCCAGTACCTTTGCATTGTGTTTCAGCAAGTTCATTCAATGATCTCACTTCATCTATGCAATTTGACCGCTTTATCTCGGTACATGTAAGTTTGTAAGTAATGTATCAATTACATCAGATTTGCATCGCTGAAGCCGAGTATTTAATCTTCATCTTTATCAAAGCCTTGGGAAAGGTATTACTAATTGAGGTCAACTGATATTCTAGTGCACTTCCATTGAATTTTCCTAGCACCAATGAGGTCTAGTTGAACCACTCACATTCTTCTGGTCAAGTCGATCTACTGGTTTGAGGTACTCGATCGTGTCTGTTCGAGTGGAACGACTCCACCCAGGATGCGATTTGAAGTCTACAAGTGTCTCATTGTCCCTTTCAGACTATACTATATCATGAATCTAACCCGGTTTCGCTAAACTTCTGTGTTGTCTTGTCTATGGCAGTTCTACAAGAACCTCTGCGCTAAACTGGAACACATCATCTTGAAACCGGCCGAGGGTTTGGTGAACGCCAGTCTGCTTAGAACAATGACTTGCTGATCCGGTGTAGTGGGCGTGAGGCAAATCACTGTGCAGACTGCTCCGAGACATGCTGTTCCTTTGCCGAGATGATTGACCCCTTGAAAATACGGCAGTTTCGGGGTGATATACCTAAAACAAACTAATAAAAAAGAAAACCTGTATATGTTTGGCTCTGTAGATTATGGTAGTCCTGATGATCATGAAATCGTTGCGAAGGATCTTACAGCTTTTATCCAGAGATGTCACCACTTGTATTCTTTGATTTAGGAGTTCTCGGCAATGTAGAACCATACTTGTTTCTTGATAAAAAATAGACTTGCTTGAAGTAATTAAATGAAAAAGAAAAATGTTAAAGAGTATAATCTTAAATTACAGAGTCGTGAATCGTGCTTCGAAAATCGAAATGTTTCTATTCAAAACATGACGCTTTTGCGAAATATCTTGTTTTTCATTTACCAAATTTTGTTAATATGCATTATTACTGATTCTGCATATAAGCATGCCTAGCATTTTGAACTGCTATGCTCTTTTCACGTTACTTGTTAATCCCCAACTATCGAGATTCGCAAGAGATTAAATCGTCAATTCAATGTGTCGAAAAAGTCATGATTTATTAGGTCTTGAGAATGAGATTGGAGAAAGAAAGTTACTTAATCGACCGAATCGACCACCGTCCGCAATGCAATGTCATCCTTGGAGAAAGAAAGTTACTTAATCGACCGAATCGACCACCGTCCGCAATGCAATGTCATCCTTGTCGAGTATACCGGCAACGACGCACCAAAGCATTCACTCCTCTATAAGAAACCGAGTGGCTCTGCTGATTTTTGAAAGCAAGTTTCTGTGACAGGTTTTTTTCCCCCGTGAAAGCTTCAGGATCGTTGGTAGCATCATCGACACCTTTTGCGGCGTTCCCAAATCATACACCTATGACCCACTGCAACTTAATCAAAATTCGCAAGCATTGCTTCACTAGCCATTACAATCTCGGAATGACGACAACATCTGCTTTCCAATCTAGATAGTTGATACAGCAGCCATCAAGCGTTTTGATCATATTAGATCGCCTGCCGCGTACACTAAGTGAAAGAATCCAGGCTAATGTACAACAGCCAACAAGCTTAATCTGTACATATCAGATCAGATATACAACAGAACATGATCAGCCCACTGCACAGAGAGCACATAAGTTCAAGCGGACCAGGGCAGAATCACAGCGGGTGTTAGAACTGAGATACAGACCTTTCTTCACATCATCAGCTGTTTCTTGGGTTTCATTGATATTCTCAAGCTCTATACAAATGCCTCTTGGTTAACATTAAAGAGGCAGAGTAAGATCACGAACCAATGCAGGCTACACACGTGGAACTTCTCGGCAACGTACTTCCTTAGTCATACATCCCCTCCTGCTCCCAGGCTTCAACCAGAAATTCTATCATTTCCTGGGAATGCAGCAAAAGAAGAAATCATGGGTTGTGGTTAGCAAGTATGCAGTAGTTGCTGGTACAAATAGTATAAATGTCACTACGATGAAATATATAACTCTGGCATACTTACCGATAAAGGGACGGGCCTGGCGAAAGGAGTTCTCCTAGCGAGTACGCTTTCATAAGTGGTATTCCAACTGCATAGATTTAGAAAGTATAATCAGAAATGGAAGAATGAATATATGTGTCTGTAAGTGTATAACTATATACATGTTCTGTGAATGTGAAAGACCAAATGAAGGTGAGGATATGTACATATAGGACTGCCTGCTATAGCATAAGCTTACCACACAATATATTCCACTTACTTGATGCCAAAAGCATACGATGAATAAATGCTTTATATTGCTAGAAAACATAAGATCAAGTGATTTTTGAAGCAACGTATCTTAATACCGAGACGCTGACAGCTTGACAGTGTGCAATAAACAGCATGACATTATAGGCCATGAACTTATTAATGAGACGATGAATGGCTTCATGAAGTGCAATGTACATCAAGTATTTGAATACATGGAATCTGAGGATCGGACTAGTTGATTAGAGGATTGACAGGGTCTCACACTCTATAGTATCCATTTGGTTGACCCATGCTGAATTGTGTGAGGTAAACCGGGCCTCTACAGGTGCTTCCTCATATTATTATTTTCTTAAATCTTCTTTACAAGCGAGCCAAATCTTTGTTTTATTTCACTTTTTCATTCTCATTGTGTGAGGTAGGCAAGGGGAAGGGGGTTTATGAGACTGAAGCTCCAATCTGATCTCCGGATAACAAAGGCCTCTAGCAACTGAGCCAATTTGATTTCCAGATCTCAAATCGGGTTTAAATGATGGCATAACTCTTTGAACTTTAGTAATTACTTCCACATAATAGTAATTGGGTTAATTGACTTGCCAATGTCAGTTGGAACCTAGACGCACCGAAGAAAATGGAGAGAAAGTAGCAACAAGCAAGATTGTGCACACAAAGAGGATATGGCTTGAGTACGCACCTCAATGTACGTCCACGCTTCTGTTTAGATTGATTCCTGGAGCTCCCATTTCCAATCCATTGCAGCCTGCTCTCATTCCATAGGATAAGGCCTGTGACAATAAAGCTGCAACATTACATATGGTGACAAGAGTAACAGCACACAAAACACCTTAAAGTGGGCATAAAAATTCATTCGAAGCATTAAGCTCATCAGCAGCAGAAACCATCAAAACAACGGAGCACTTCTCCCCGTACCAGAACAAGCAACATGGAGTCGAAAACGCACCGTGATTTACAAACTCAGAATCGTTGCTCTGATTAAGAGTCGATGTGCTCATAGACGACATGCTTCTCTGAGATTGAAAAATGCCATTATCCACATCAAAAGTGCTGCTGCTCCAGAAATCATCAGAAAAGCTGGGCTTCTTCACAGTCTGCCCTTGAATACGCAGCCCCTTGGCCGGTTCATCGACAGCTATGATTGGTGTGGGCTTAGAATAGCATCCAAAGCAACCGCTGCCACGTCATAGACCGTGTAAGTCACATAAGCAAGAGTTACCAGCAGCGAGGAACACACTATCGGACCTGATCAAGAAACACCATTATCGAACCCCCTGGGCTTAGTCTCAACATTAGGCATCGCAAATCCATTCCTACTCTTTTTAACGATAAAATTCTCAAGAAGCGCTCTCTGTTCTATCCCATCCATCACTTCTTGAACAATTTCTGAAGGAGAAACTTTTCCACTTTCGCTTTCAATAAACTGGAGCAGTCAAGAGCAATATAGATAAATCCGAGAACCCATCTAAAATCAACCCCACAAATTAACAAATTTCAACTCAACCCAAATCTTAAACCAAACATTAAGCAGAGAACAACACACGAAACAGACTCAGACAAGCCAAGAATCGTTACGTGTTCGAGACAGGGAATTTCTCCCAGAAATCAGCCAACAAAACTTCCAGAGAACCCAAACAAATCAGAAAGAACGAATCGAGGGCTTACCCCATGCAAGCAAGAATGTGGCGGATCCAAACTGTGCTCGAGCTACTGAGCAACACCATGTTACTGTCACGACCCAAATCAGGAAACTGGCGACACCCAGAGACGGGATTTCCTTTCCTAATTAATAACCACAAACCTACACTCACTGTAACGCACGTTTCAGCCAGAAGTTGGAGTTGCAATAACGTTAAACACTGTCGCTCCCAGATCGAAAGTAACAAGAAAAATCCATCAGAAGATAAAAGAAGCTGGTCCTCGGTCGTCGCGGCCGAAAAAGACAGCCGCTATTTCGTCTCGTTGGGTGCAGTGGTTACCTCGAATTTCCCCAATCCTCGTTGACCCAGCGCGCCGATGATTGCCGAGAGCCCTTCCCGACGAAGACGATGATGTCCCGGGCTCGAGCCCAAGACCGGTCCTTGCTCGGCCCAAGAAACGGACCGACAAGTCTGACACGACTCGGCCAAGAAAAGGTTTGAAAAGAAAGAAACAAAGAAAGAAAACGATGATGGGTCGAGTTTTTCGAGAGATTAAGGAGGGATCGCAACTGTGAATCGGTTTTGTCGAATGGTTCAGCTCGTTTCGGCCATGAGATGCCACCGAACGTCGAATCTCTTCCATTGACATCCGAACTTAAATTTGGATAAGGCCATGGAAGATCTGTTTTCATAATATATAGGTCCGATTGCTTCGGGGTTCACTTTTCGGCTTATTTATTGGGATAAACGGGGGTGATCTTAACCGTCGATCACCTAGGTCTCACGTGTATCCCCTGCATGTGGGGTCCCCATGACCGACGGTCGCGATGAATCCGGCCTAGTTGTCGTGAGTCCGGACAGAAAGCCCGCGTTGTCCATAGCAAGGCCAAAGCAATTGTCTTTAATAGTAGTGAACACGGATGCACAAACTTACTTATAAACTAACTTAAAGAGTGAGTCGACGGCAAAATCCCTTTCATCGGTTGAGGGTCATTTGAATTGTCGAGCAATTGGTTTGGGTACGACAAATCTCGATTCAATATCACACCCTACCCTACTAGCCCACTCAAAATAATTTCGGTCTGATGCAGGCTGGACTAATTGTGAAGCTTCATTCTCAAATTTGCTTGTATCAATAGAAACCAATCGAGTCAACGGTCCGAATAATCCCGTGTTACAAAGAAGAAAAAAAAAAAAAGAAAACCCACTTTCGCCCTTTTGATTCTTAAATCTTAGCACGCTCAAATTATGTCGTGCCATGGAAATGATGAGAGCTCTCTCGTCACTGCCCACTTTGCCCTACCAAAAATGTTAGATGAGGTCATGCGCCGGATCTAGCTTACATGAACGAATCCATTGATGTTCCATTGTACCACGAAACCCTCTTTTTTAAATTTTTAATTTCATACTTAGGTGATCTCACACTAAACAATGAGGTAAGATGAGGATAACCCTTGTTTTAGCTTCTCTCTTAAGTCCTATTGGTCGGTCAGCCGCCATAGCTAACAAAAGTAGGTTCGTTACTTCTCTTTCATACTAAGAATGGGAGCTGCCTTTGGAAGAAGGGTGAGAAAAAAAAAATGAAGAGCCGTCGCTACTTCATTTTTCTTTTCTTACATAATAAAAAAAATTCATCCACATGATGAGGGTATTATCTTAGTAGACGTCAGTCATACAATAAAATATTATAAAAAAGGAAAAATGACTCAAATAGTCTTTAAACTTTGACTTTTCATTGAACGTTTAATTTGTTCAATATAATCCCAGAACTTTTGGTATATATTCAATTTAGTCTCTAAACTATATGAAAATATTTAATATAGTCCATGAACTTGAATTAATGGAATGACTATATTAAATATTTTATATAGTTTAGAAACTAAATTAAACATATATTAAAAATTCAAGGACTACATTGAACAAATTAAAAGTTCATGTATCATATTGAATATTAGTCTAAAGTTCGGGAACTATATTGAACAAATTAAAATTTCAGGGACTAAATTGCATATTTGACCAAAATTCATAGACTGTTTATGTCATTCTCCTTATAAAAAAAAGGGTTGCTGAGTTACTGGTTAATAACTTCAGCTTGTACAGTAATTGATCGGGAAATTACCAAAAACAGAAATTATTGCACTTGTACCGATTTAGTCTTATATCTTTTAATTTGATCAATTTTTTTATCGAAATAATTTGACCAATTTAGTTCTCAACATTTTGAAGATTTGCCAATGCAGTCTTTTCAATCAATTTTGACTGAAAATCGTCAATGTGAGCATCAACTGTCTTACGTGGTATGGTTGAGGCTGACCTAAACAATTTTGTAATTTAAATAAAATTAAAATTTTTTGAATTAAATATTTTTCTTTCATTTTTCTTTTATTTTCTTTCTTTTCTTCTTCTTTTGCCAATCGCCAAGCCTCGACAATCTGGTGATCGGCCACAGACGAGGGCCAACGAGGCTCAACCTAGCCCGATCCGGTGAGGTGACCTTGGTAGGCCGCACGGCGAGATCGAGCCTTGCTAGAGGCCGGCAAGGGTCGGCTTCACCAACTTTGTGTGAGGCTCGACCTTGATGGCTTATAACAAGGTGTCTAGCAAGTTCACCCTTTGCTGGATCCAATGGTGAGGTGACCTTGCGTGAAGCTGGGAGGTTGACTCTCGCTAGTCTTTGGCAAGGCTCAAGGTTAGCGAGGTCGCTCCTCGCCAGATCCAACGGCAAGGTGACCTAGCCAGCCTTGCAGGCAAGCCTAGCTCGAGGATAGTGAGAGAAAGCCTTGCTCGAGGTCGGCTAGGGCGACCCTCGCCTGTGGCTAGTCTAGTCACCACCATCTATTTCTTGCTCACGACATTATATGTTGACCAACTAATACGCTGGTTTTACTCGAAATAACTGTATTTTCCATGGAAATCATTATCAGGTTGCTTAAAAACACCTCCATAATCCATCTTGATTTGCTTTGGTAAAATATTCTCTGGCACTCAAAACACTTGTTTGGGAAGTTCTCTCGTTTATTTGATAAACTCAATATGTACAAAATGATTTTCAATAAACTAAAATCAAGCTTAAATGCAGTGAAAAACAACTTATCCGGTAGTTCTGCTTTGTCTCTAGCTACTCAATTGATTAACCTTCCATATAGCATGACATCCAAATCAAGTTTCTGTGACATGTGAGTGGCACGTAGGAATTCTTAGATAGTACATGAGATTATCACTAACTGCAATTTACATAAATGGAATAGCCAATCAAAATATTTTACATGAGAAAAAACATCCTCCTTCCGCACATATTCATCAGATATACACATTTTAAGCCCACATACCAATCTCCATAGGCTCCTTACACTTCCTTGCTTAGCGACAAGGTAGAACCGAAAAACCGGAAAAAGAGAAACGAGAGCTATAGAACAAAAAGGGACAAAAAGAAAAGAACATAGAGAATGTTTATCGGAAAATACTAATGGCCGACGATGTAGACATTATATAAGACATGATATTTTTCTATATTTACCTTTTTTTTCACGTGAAAATAAAAGTTCTTTATCAATAACAACTGGCCAATCTGTGACGGTTGCGATCCCTGAGAATTGCTTCGTAAAGTGCTGCTCTGTTCGCTGGGATTCCTCCGAACTTGGACGAGCTTTTGTACTTCGTGGACGACGAAGGATAATGATCATCATCTTTAGCATCCTCTTCGAAGTGAACTCTCTTTCTTGCTTTCTCTCTCTCGATCTTCTTCTTCTTGTTGGTTGCACCTGCGCGAGGTCAGACTCGATCGGTTAACGAAGTTCTTGCTATACAGATTAGGTTATACACGTAGTCGAATAGGCAAGCGTACCAGAGATCGTGCAAGATGGTATGTCCGGTTCCGAGAATTCGGCGATGTGGTCAACTATGACGCGGTTGGTCGAGTATGACTTTTGGAAGCCTATGGCGAAGAGGATTAACATGCCCGAGACCGCCATGGCCGTGGCCAACGATGCCCCATCCGAGCTCGGGATGAGATTCATGCTTGTTGCTTGGTTTGGTCGATGGGATAGAGAAGAGGGAAATGAGCAAGAGTGAAGGGTGAGTTGATGAGATGATGAGGGAAGGGAGTGAACGCTTATATAGTGCTGAATACAGGGAGAGAATATATTCATTGAGTCCGGAAGTACCTTCTACGCAAGCATTTGGTTCTTTTTTTTTTTTTTTTCCTTTAATGATTTATCAACTTTTCTTCGAGTGAGTTATCAACTAGGTCTGGATTACCAATTTTAATTTAAGTTATCCAAGTTTATTTGATTTTCTTTTAATTTACCAACTTTTTAATTGGGTATTTTTGTTGAGAAAAAGGTCGGTTATTGACTCAGATAAACAGTCGATAATGTCATATAATAGTCGTTGATGGATCCTCTTAATGTATATCAGTACTCAAAGGAATTGTTGACCGATAGGCCCTCCCAATGTACATTGGTATCTGGGTTTTATAAGAAATCTCATATATTACCGATGCTGTGGAGTGAGAATCGCCACCACTGTTTGGTCTCGAAAAAGACCATGGCCAAAGGAGCCCATCAATACCTGCTGGAGATTCGTGTTGAGATCTAGGGGTGTAGAAATGCTCAGCAAGTAATTAGCAAGTCATAATATCCAGTTAGCGTATAACTCATTGATTCAGCCTTTCGAGCAATCGTAGCTCTTCTCCAACGTTGCTATCGCAACCGAACGAGTAGCCGTCCAAAAAGTGACGAAGAAAACTGGGGTTCGTGTTTTTCCAAGCGGAGTTTAATGTGTGTCTTATCGTGATGGAACATCTGATTAGTTTAATCTAACAAGGCAAGAAAAACACTTCATGTGATCCAATCACTAGTTGCTGAGTCCTATGTTGGTGTTCTACACGGCAGTGCCAAGAAAAGAGTGGGTCTTGGATGATGTCAATTTCTTGTTTGCGTGAGGCAAAAGTTGCCCAATCATAAGCTCCGTAAGTGCTGCCTAACCCTATAATAATAGTGCAATTTGATTATCTAATTGGTTTTTCTTTTTTGGCCAACATTGTATGGTTTGATTAGCAGTGAACTTTCTACTTCTAATCGAGTAATTTAATGCACTTTAATGTCCTTGGCTGAGGCTGCAGTGGGTGCTTGACGATTTGATATCTTGGTGTCGTCAGCAAGAAAAAGCTAATAATTATTGATAACGAAATATTATTAATTTTTTATGAAAGGAAAGTGGTTTTTGCAAGACAGTTTTCTTATCGTGCTAAAAGTTAATAAATAAATGATTGGAAATTATTATCTTTCTCTCGTGAAAGCATAACGATTTTTTCGAGACAATTGCGGTACTAAAAGTTATGAGAAATTAATTTTTATCATATAAAAGCGGGACGATTTTTCCAGGACTTATATGGTGCTGAAGGTTGTCAATTAAGTGACTAAGTATATGGTGCTAAAGGTTATTAATTAAATGACTAAGTAATTTCTTTTGGGGTCATAAAGTTTATAAGTAATTTAAAGATGGAAAAATGTTACAATTTTTTTGCAGCAACCAATGAGTTTCAAAGCATCCCTAGCTAGATCACTTATTGAAAATCAACCATTGACTTCTTAATGTGATGCCTCCATTTCTTGCTCTCATGAAGTGCTACCAAATGTTAAACTAGAGTAGTTTAATTGTTTTCGAAAGAATTAGCATCACAAAATCACTCCCAAACACCACATATTCCATAGCTTAATGTACTAATAAAAACGATAGTTATTAATTTGCTTCGTGTGGCATAGGTGTCATCACAATTTGCATCATTAATCTTAAAAATCACTCATTTTCTATATTTATCTTTAAAAAAACTACTCTTTTTCTATTATATATTTATAATATATATTCATATCCAAACTTTGCTTCTAGAATGATATCATTTAAATTACGTAAGGAGACATTATTAATTTACCAATTTTACTTTGCTTGTCGTGAGAGCTTATGTAGGCAATCGTCATTTTCCACCTAGAAAAAGTACGTGGCATCAAACTTGAATTAATGATTAAGATCGCTAATCCTTATCCTTGGATCTCTCTCTCTTTTCACCACTTCATTGACCAAGAATTTCCAATACCAAGAGCGGTAGAAGGGGCTTCCACGTCACCCATCTCATCTTCCACACCTAACTTGTTAGATGAGATCATGCACGTGGGCTTTGTTGCTCCTCCTAATGAAGTGATTAAGAGAAGATTCAGTATGATGGAGATTAGCAAAGAGTGATATGATTGGGCTTTGATTTTTTCGAGACAGTTGGGATACTAAAATTACATAACACGCGTGACTCATTTTTTTCACGAAAAAATTGACACAAATAGTTTCTTAACTTTAACTCAATATGTAATTTAATATCCAAACTTTAACTTAATTTGTAATGTAGCAATCATTGAATATTTTGTACATGTTCAAATTAGTTCATTAATTATATAAAAATATTCAATGTAATCTTTCCATTTTTTCAAGATCAAAGACTACATTAAACATTTTTATATAGTTTATAGGTTACATTGAATATGTATTAAAAGTCTATAGATCACATTAAATAATAGACTAAAATTTATGGACTATATTGAACAAATTAAAAGCTCATGGACCATATTGCAATTTGAGTCAAAGTTTAAGAGCTATTTGTGTAATTATTTCTTTTTTATATTGACCACATTCATTATAACTGATTCAATCAGTCAAATGTTTAAACCATTATTACCGTATTAATGTTGATGGAGGTGGGCCGTGAATCGAGAGAAAGTATTCATTGGTTAGGTACTGTCACGTCATATGCTGACGTGGCATATACATTTATACTGAAATCCAATAAAAATAGACACGTGTCTATGACGTGGCAATTAAAAAAAATCAAAACTAAGCTTTTGTTTTTTTCTCTCTTATCTTCCTCCTCCGTCTACTGCCATCTCCTTCGTTTGGTCACCGGTGGAGTCGTCGGCGCTGCGTTAAAGCCCACCATTACTGCTCGTCCAACGAGCCATCGTCGCTCGCGGCCTTCCATCCACAGCGCACCGCCCTGTTTATCGTATGAAACTTCCCTTGTTTTTTCCTTTTTTGTTCGGAATGAAGCTTCAGTGGCTATGAACTTTTTGGTTTTCTCGACGAGCCATGGCCTCAAATTAGGAGTTCGTCGTGGAGATGGACCATCAGCCCTCCTCTGTTTTCCTTTTTTGGTTCAGAATGAAGCTTCCTCGGTGGGTATGATGAAACTTTTGGGTTTTCTCGGAGATGAACCATTAGCCTTCCTCTGTTTTTCTTTTTATGTTCGGAATGAAGCTTCCTCGGTGGGTATGATGAAGCTTTTGGGTTTTCTCGAAGAGCCATGGCCTCGGATTTGGAGTTCGTCCTGGAGATGGACCATCAACGAGTTCCTACAGATCCGGACATGGAGCTCTTCGTTGGGAAGATCGAGCCCAACGACTAGTTCCACGAGGCCAGATCTGGATCGACAAGCAAGAAGATGGAGCTAGGACAGGGCGGTGCTCTATCGATGGAAGGCCGTGAGCGACGACGGCTTGCCCGATCGACTTTGACACAGCTCCGGCGAATCCGCCAATGACAGTGGAGGAGATGCCCGTAGGCGGAGGAGGAAGATGAGAGAGAGAAAAACAGAAGCTTAGTTTTGATTTTTCTTTACTTGCCACGTCATGAACACGTGTCGATTTTTTATTGACTTTTAGTATAAAAGTATTGCCACGCCAGCCTATGACATGGCAATACCTAACTACTGAATACTTTTTTCACGAATCGATGACTTGCATATATTGTGTACTATATAAAAATCCCAAAAAAATATGATTTAACGAAAATTTTGTACTTACTTAGAATAAAAAGGAAGCCTACTCCCTTCAACTCCACCGTCTATGACTACTAACATTTGTCAAACTATATATATAACGAAGGGGCTAATATAATCTGTAACGATCCGGCCCGATATGCTCTTAATTACATTGTGAAAACCCTCTTCCAAATAAACCGATTATACGATTCGATTGAGATTTAATGCCTCAAATTAGTCTTATAATCAAGGTCACAATTTGACCAAACCCAACCAAGCACCATACTTTCACGGAACTCTAACTTGCCTTTTTCTCCTTTTGAAGTTGACATAGCTACTGTCCCCTCTGACCATGAACTGCAACATAGCTCGTCCTTTCTTATCATAAATTCCACTCCTTCAAGCAATTAGTAGCCATTTACAGACCACAACGTAATTTCCACAACTTAGACAATGTTTCCAACGAGAGCTCGAGGACAGACTGGTGTTGAGGTCGTTGAGATAACTATTTTTATCTATGATCGTTTTCATGTCATGGACACAACAGCATTAACCTCGTACACCAGTGAGATTCATATATAAACACATGTTTTCCACTAACATCAAAATATCATAATGTACGGAAAGAAACGAAGCAATCTTTTCTAAGAACAAGTACGAATTGAATGATTCCGTGGCTGGTGAACAATTATTATGCACTGAATTTTATGTCTAAGTAGTGAGGAGTGATGGTAGGACATGTGATTTGGACCCAAGAACTTTAGCCTTTGTATCTGGAAAAAACTCCAGACCGGGTTGCTCTGCAACCTTTCCATCCTCAGCAATTGCAATTGGGTACTTCAGCAGCTGACCCGGCAAGTCTCGATCGGGTTTCTCTGAGCAGTATAGCCTCCAGTTGCGATCAGCGATCTGGTTGACCGTCTGGACGCACTCCAAACTCTCGGGGTGATCGAAGGAGTGGTAGCGCTCGCGCAAGTGCTCATGCCACAAGGACATCCGAAAACCGTAGATCTGGCCTCTGGCTCGGTGTGGTTTGTCGGCTAGATGATGCGGCTGGTAAGCTCCCATCGCGATCTCGGTGTCCCTAGCACCATCCATCGACCTCTCATTGATGTTGGCCGATCCCACGATTATGTATTCGTCGTCGACTGAGTAGCACAAGAATTATTAGTCTCTGTTTAATAGCAAACTCTAACTTAGCCAATTCAAGCAAGTGAACTGATAATATTAAGATTTTGTACCGATTATTGTCTTGGCGTGCAAGTAAATCATGAATCGCCGCGAACGCTGAGCCCTTCGGTAATCGGTATCGTGTTCTGGCTGCTCCACAGGTACGTATTCTCCATATTTTTCAGTCTCTCTATTTCCCAAGCAGAAGAATGTCAAGTAGTCCGTGGGGTCTGCGTCGAGTCCGTTGTTGTGGATAGCCCGCGCTACATCCTTGTACATCATCTCCATTGTCTGGTGCTGCCAATGCAATATAGCTTGAACCGATGGACTCTCTGGAACGCCCTCCGGCCACATTGGGATGACGATATACACTGCGAATCTCTCCCCTGCTTCGATCTTGCTAACGACCTTTAGCGACAACTCTTTGGGGATCAGATGAAGAGCGCCGGCCTCCTGGACTTTGGCATCGCTTGACTCCCACGAGAACGAGCTTCCTAGGAAGTACTGGTTTTCAATGTAAATGAAATTCTTCGCCCGTCGAATCGCGTTGATATAAGCATCTTGGATGCTTCTTTCAATGGGGTATTCTTTACCCCTAATGATGCCGCGCTTCGCTGCATAGCCTGGGGTGTCTGGCAATCCAAGAGCTGCCCCACCGTCGATGGAGCGAAACAATTGAACGTTCCACGTTTCACTATCATCGAGCAAAACTTCGTCAGATGGTGGCATGAATACTTCAGCACTTAGGTTGACAAGCAAGTTGTCGCCATGTCCTTGCTTTCTCCATCTTTGCTCGAAGTTAAGCAACACGTCTCTGGCGACTGGGCCTTCAAGCCGGCAATGCACATCGTGCCAAGGCTCCCGCGGTCCACCTTTCTTGATCGACACGCCACCGAAATTCGGCTGGTGGAAATCGTTGTGATGAACCGAGTTCAATGTCCTGAACAGGAGATGGGAAGGAGTATCGTATCTCCCGTCACAAAGATCGATCCCACCGATGAAGCTAACAATCCTTCTCTTCCTGGATTCTCCACCAGAAGCCTCGCTATCAGCCACCACAATCTTCTGGTGATGCGTGAATATGGTAGCAATCTCCGTGCCTTGAACAAGGCCTCGGCCATTGTCGGGATTCCGAGGGCATAGGACACAATGAACTCTAGTCCCATGGAAGAAACTCCTAGTGTCTTCATCATGAGTAGCCATCACTCCATCTTTCTTAAGATCTCTAACCGAGGTTTTGTCATCCCAAACTAGCATTAGGACCACGACGCCCTCGTCAGCTTTCATCTTCAGGAGGTCGCCGAGGGTCATGTCTCCTCCCGGCTTTTGCCTCTTTAGGTCCCTGATCAAGGTGATCTTCGTGTACACCGACCATCCAGCTATATAAACAAATTGCTTGGCATTTGATATCGCATCGAAAATATCCTCCCAACAGCGATGAGGCTCATAGTGCTTGCCGCCGGCGAGATGGATCTTCGGGGTAAAGCCGTCTTCGACATGAGCATCTTGATAAAGAGTGACTTTACAACCTTTTCTTTGTTCGAAGAATGTGTGAGGCACTCCCAGAAAGTCAGGACTCCGAATCCCTTTACACCAGTGCGGGTCTTCAGCGGCGCTATCAAATTTCAACTTGACATGGATCTTCGAGCCACGGTGGAGGGACGTGTGCTCTCCCCTGGATATCTCGAGCCACCTGTCGACTTCTTGCCCCTTCACGATTTCACTAATGGGAAACAAAGCCGTTCCGATCACAGTTGCTCCAATAGGATCAGCTTGCTTGATGGAGAACGTAATTTGAGAAGTCGCGTGGGCGCAGTATATGTGGAAGGACTCGTTCCATATTGGGTTGCAGGGACCAGTTTCCGTTAGTCTCGTTCGCGAAACTCGAGTTTTGCCTATATCGACTGTAGTATAGAGTTTAAACGTGGGTCTTCCGCACCCAATACATTTCCCAATTTCCTTTGTTAGCTGCGTAAAGTTGTTAAGACATATTGGAAGTTCAGACACAGGATCTAACATCAACATTAGCTCACGGAAGACACAGAACGGAGAATGTTCTGAAACCCGGAGAAGCTAGACGAGCTTGTACTGTTAAGCATTTCAAAGGAAATTTTTAAAGAGATTGAGATCAATTTTCAAGCATACTAATTCTCCTCTTCAGAAATTTTTTTGACTTGGAATCATGATCTACTTTGCTTACATTGACGCTAATACTAGAGAATTATTTCCTACTTCCCTCTCTGCTTTTCTTCATGTCAAAAGACAGAAACGAATTACGGAAAAGATCCTTACCCAAAAAAAAAACGAATTACGGAAAAGAAGATTATAAAAGAAGAAAGTTAACTTGATACTTTTGATTCAAAAGGGCATTAACGTTTTCGGTAGGAGATTGTGTACCTTATGAAAGAAAGCAGCAGATTTTCCTCCAGAAATTCCAACAACTTCGAATATCGTCAAGCGAAGCGTTCCATGCAGAAGCACATCCTCCATAACCATCGCCTGTCATTTCATCAGAGGAAAGGTCAAAAGGAAACTGATATTTATTAGCAAAATCCAAATATTCTCGAAGAATTCGCTGTCTTACCAAGTCTGATCAAACAGAGTTTCTTGGGTTCAAGGTCAATGCAGTTCTCTCGAGGTGCCTCGCAGATTAGTCCGAAGAGTAGATAGAAATCAGCTAACTTTGATCGCAAGTTCACCGGTAAATTTGAAAACAAGCTAACCCATCTTGCTTGCGGCTTGAAGTTTATATCGATTTCAAGCATTTCATATATGGGACATCAAGTGTAGCTTCTTGGAAGGTTTTTGAATTCTTAGGGTTGTCCTGATGACCAGTTGGTGTGCTGGACGTAGAAAGAAAGAATAGTAGATGCATCCACTAAACAATTCATATTAATTGCATAAATCCTCAAGTAACTAATTTTAAGGGACCATACAATAAGGAATCTTTTCGAGTCGGTTGGAATCATTAACATGAGAAGTTGTGATGAATTTTTGACATTGACTTCTCAAAAGTCTCCTGAGAGTGGAACAAAATCGAATTAGTTGCGTCAATTCCTTCTGCATGAAGGCACCTTTCTTTATCTGCAACTGGCGTGCAAAATCCTGGATATCAGGCCCGGTTGGCAATCAGGGGTCGTGACTTCGAAAGGTTTTTGCCTCGATTTGGAGAAGTCATAACGGTCACAAAATATTCGAGATGTTTTCTGGGTTTAATTATATGACTTAGACAAAAAAAAAATGAGTGCCACAATGATTTTTTATAACGAGAAATTCGATTTGCTTTTTAATTTTAAAACTGGCTGCCTGTATGGACATGAACCAGCTCACGCAGACTTAAAGAGGAAAACAGGAAGAACAAGCAAATCTCAATTTGAACTCAACTCGGTCTGTCGTGAGTTACTCTTCCAGAAATATAAGAAAGTCAGAGGATGACGGCTTACACCTAAATTACGTAAGACAGCTGCAATTTTGTTTCTTTATCTTAGATTGTCTGCCGTGAGCCTCCACACCATCTCACATCGGACATTTTTATTAGGTGGCCAACTCCATGTTCTGTAATAAAAAATTTTGGTCAAGGGGTTTTCCCACATGAGCTTTCAACAACTCGGATCAGATGTCTCTGGTTCAAGATCAAGAAAGGACTTGGCCGCATGGCCATCATTTGTGACTTTGAGGGCAAAATTAATGCTTAAAAGTAGTTAGGTCGACTGCAAAATGTGGATAGAAAGAAGGGTCGGACCAATCTATATCACACGTTTTTTAGGGTCTATAACATGGAATGGAACCTTCTTCCTTGATCCCTAGACTTCGGCCTAACCTCGCATCTTAATGAGCTTGGTCGATCACGACCTACATAACAAACCAAGACATTTCACTTTCGAACTTTTTATCGTTTATATTTTTAGCTCGGGTCATCTACAAGCAGCAGAGCCTTCGAATACAAGGGCTTCTCAAGGGGTCAGCGTGATCTTGGTTTAGGGAAGAATACTTCTCTACTTCATCTGGTCTGGGTGGCGTTTGCTTCACTTCTGGTAAACTTGTCTGGACTTTGGAGTGCTTTACAATAAAAAAGTTGCTGGGAAGATTACATAGCTGATACAGCATGCAAATATTTATTGGCATAGAGTAATTTGGTTGCGTAGATGACCCAGTTTGTACTCTTCGCTGCGAATGCTCAGTATCAAGAAATCACTTTTATTCAGCAGCATGACAAAGCGAGGGTCTTGGCTTCGATTCCGGCTCTACGACGCAACACAACCTCTTCGGGATAGGCATCTGGGGAGTTAATTCGTCAGAAATGAAAGAAAGCAAGATCGAAGATAGGAAGAAAAAGGTTTGGGAGAAGTTCAATGTATATTTTTCTATATTGTTCGATACTCAATGTACATACTTATAATACAATGTGAGAAAGAATAATGGAAACAATATATTTTACAAATCAAATCCAATCCCATTGATCCTTGCGTATCAATCGCAATCAAAATAATATCGAAGATATCGCATATCTTCCAACACTCCCCCTCAAGCTGGTGGTTTGTAAATGTCCAAGACACCTAGCTTGCTTAGTAGATATGCTTGTTATTTCTGACAAAGGGGTTTAGTGAAAACATCCGCGGGTTGTTCTGCAGTCCCAATCCCTCTTGTTTCAATTATCCCTTCCTGAATTTTCTCCCGTGTGAAGTGACAATCTACTTTTACGTGTTTCATCCTCTCATGCACCATAGGATTAGCCGCAAGTTTGAGAGCGGCATCATTATCACAAAACAGTCTGGTTGGACCCTTAATTTATACTCCAAGATCTCGCAGTAAGCCTTGTAGCCATACTATCTCGCAAGTGGTTTTCGCCATTGCTCGATATTTTGCTTCCGCTGAAGACAGTGAAACAGTCGGCTATTTTTTTGTCTTCCATGAGAGCAAGGAGTCTTCTAGCTTAATGCAAAAACCTATGACAGACCTTCTACTCATTAGACAAGTTGCATAATCTACATTGCAATAAGCCGTCATTTCCATGTTGCACTTTCTAGAAAGAAATATCCCAAGTCCTGGGCATTTTTTTAAATATTTCACAATCTTCAGTGCAACATTCATGTGAGATTGTTTTGGTTTGTGCATAAACTGGCTGAGTGTCTGCACAGCATAACATATGTCCGGCCTGGTCATAGTCAAGTATATGAGTTTCCCAACAAGTTTCTGATACCCTGCTAGATCTTTAAGCACGGGATCATCTTCTTAGGAAGATCCCACATCATATTCTGCCGTGGTCAGCTTGGTATTTTGTTCAATTGGAACAACAGTTGGCTTGCATCCTGACAGACCTACTTCTGATATAATTTACAACATAAATTTTTGTTGACTAAGGGAAAGTCCTTGGTCGGATCAGGCAATTTCAATTCCCAAAAAATACTTTGGTGTCCAAGGTTTTTTATATGAAATGTGGAATGCAAATACTCTTTGAAGCTCTTTATGGCATGGTTGCCATTTCCCATAATGAGTATATCGTCAACATATATCATTAAATAGATGAATGACATACCTCTTGTCCATGCAAAAAGAGCATAATCAAAACGAGATTGTTTGAATCCTGCAGCTGTGAGTGCATTCGCAAATTTTGTATACCATTGCCGAGAAGCTTGTTTAAGACCATGTAGGGATTTACGAAGACGACATACTTTATTTTTCCCCTGTCTCCGAAAACCCTATGGAATTTCCATATAAATCTCCTTATCCAAATCACCATGAAGGAAAGCATTATGGACGACCATTTGGTGTAATGCCCAATTTTGGAAAGCTGCAACCGATAGGAAAGATCGGACGATGACATCTTTGGCTACTGGGGAGAATGTCTCGTGATAATCAAAACCTTCCCGCTGTGTAAATCCCTTAGCCACCAATCGAGCTTTTGTAACGTTCGATGGATCCGTCTACCCTATACTTTATTTTGTATACCCATTTGCACCCAATTGGCTTCCGATGAGGAGGCAGTGGCACAAGCTCCCATGTGTTATTTTCAATTAAAGCTTGCAATTCTGCTACCATGGCCTTTTGCCATCATGGATCAGTGGAAGCCTCATTATAGCTAGACGGTTCTCGATTTTTAGATATTTGGCTAATACAACGCTTATGTTCCGATGAGAGTTTATTGAATGAAACATAGGATGAGATGTGATATCGAATACCTGGCAAATTTTGTGTAGCACAAACATAGACTTTAGTCCACGTGGGTGGACATGTGACGTGCCCGGAACGTCGTGGAGGATCTCTTGGTGGTGATGGTGAAGTTTCCTCCATAACAATTGATGATTCTCTGTCAAAGGGTTCTAGTGCGGGTGTTGGAATATCTTCAATTGACGCATCGTCTTCCACTAGTTCCAATGCTGTTGATGTAGAAATATCTTCAGTAGAAATTGGCTTAGGTGTTTCGAAGCCTTTGATTGTCGGAACATACATGGGATTCTTCAATCCTTCCTGTTCAATGGGAAGAATACAAGAATGGTTGTTTGCCCCTACATCTTCCTTAAGGAAGTCACTTTCAAAAGGAAAAATGTTTTCGTGAAATATGACATCCCTGCTTACGAAAAATTTTCCCGTTGATGGGTCAAAGAGACGATAACCCTTTTGTAGATTCGGGTATCCCATAAATGTACATCACCAAGCACGGGGACTCATCTTGTCCAGAGGGCCCATAAAAGTAGCGTAACATAAACATCTAAAAATTCGCAAATGATCCAACTCTGGCTTTTTTTCAAATAGGAGCTCATATGGTGACTGTCCATTGAGTACTTTCAATGGCATTCGATTAATCAAGTAAGTCGCAGTGATCACGCAATCTCCCCAGAAAGCATCTGGGATAAAAGCTTGAAATTTCAACGCGCGTGCAACCTCTAAAAGATGGCGGTGTTTTCTTTCAACTACCCCATTTTGTTGTGGAGTGTAAATACATGAGCTTTCATGTAGAATGCCATGGGATGAGAAAAGGTAGTCGCAATCATGGTTGAAGAATTCCCTTCCATTATCTTTCCAGATACATCAAATATGTTTCCTGAATTGTGTCCTTGATAAGGAAATAAATGTCTTCAAGTGATGTAATACTTGAGCCTTAGATTGCATAAGGAAAATCCATGTAACTCTGGAATAATCATCCACAATGGTGAGAAAGAATCGAGATCCATCATGGTGCAGCTTGTGATATGGACCCCATACATCAATGTGAATTAATGAAAAAATATCAATGGCACGACTCTTGATAAGGGGAAAAGGCGTGCGAGACTGTTTTGCAAGTGGGCAAATATGATACTGAAAATAAGGAAATAAAGCACTATGTCCCATTCTGGAATGCATGAGGAAATTTTTATCATTGGCAGTCAAATTACACAATGATCTTTTATTGAAAGAAATGTGGGATAAATCGAAATTTCTGGGAAAGCTTGTCCAAAAATATAATCCTTGAGAGTGAGTACCCGAGCCCATCAGTCTGCCAGTCGAAAGGGCCTGAAAGAGACAAGTATCAGCATCGAAAATGACTCGACAGGAATTTTCGTCGTAAGCTCTAGACACATATATGAGGTTGAATCGGAAGTCTGAAACATAAAGGGCATTTCTGAGTGTGATCTAAGGACTAATATTTACCGTTCCTATTGTAGTGACTAGTGTAATATTCCCATTTGGCAATTTCACAGAGATAGGGATATTTAATTCTTTATGAATAATGGAAAATAATCCCTTATTGCAAATAATATGGTCGCTGCCCCTGAGTCAATAATCCATGCATTTCTGGAAATAGAATTGATCAGACAATGAGTAGTACCTGAAAAAACGTTTCCTTTGTTAGAAGTATCCAATTTCTGTAATGCCTGCATAATTTGTTGATATTGCCCATATGTGATGAGCCGATCATTGTTTGGACCAGTAACTTGATAAGCTGCAGCCGAAGATTCTTTTCCTTTATTTCCTTTTTTCGGGGGTTTACTGTGTAATTTCCAGTAATTATCAATTGTGTGATGGGGCCGCTTGCAATATTCACAAAATAATTTTTTGGCCTTTAAATTCTGCCTATAATTCTTTTGTGCACCCGAAAAAAATTGGCCATTGGTTGCTTTTGGTTGGGCTTGCCGCCCACCGTCCGATTCCATTAAGGAATCAAAACTCTTCCAGCCTTCAGATCGTGACTCGTGATTTGCATCGTCCATCCCACTCCCTTTTAGTTGCCATGGATCATCACTTGTAAACCCTAGCTTCCCATTTCACAGTTCTTTCTCTCGGTTTAGGGTTCTAGAACCCGATTCGCGATGCTCGCCGCAGGTCGCGAGGGCGATGCTTTCCGTTCCCCTTGCATGCTCCGGCGAGGCGAGTCGTTGGCTCTCTTCCTGTACTGCCAGTTGAAAGATGTGTCCGAGCAGTGGCACCGGGTCCATGGCGAGGATCTGCGGTCTAAAGGTGAGATAGGATTCATTCAGAATCAAGAGAAATCGTGTGACTTTCTCGCTGTCTTTTGTCTCCCTATACTGTTGTAGCGTGGTTTTGGGCCCCTTGAGCTTTTCTTCGACTGATTCTAGCTCATTCCAGAGGACCAACAGCTTGTTGAAGCAAGCGGTTATGCTCATATTCCCTTGCGTTAGCTTTGAAAGCTCCTGGGTGAGAGAAAAAATCCTCGCACGGTCCAATTTCCTGTACATTTCTCGTATATTATCCCACATCTTCTTTGCATCTTCTGTGGGGGGAAGTCCGACGGCTATTTCTGGGCTAATACAGTTCCCGATCCATGTTCTAACCAGTTGGTTACATTTTCTCCATTGCCTTGCCATTCTCTCGTCAGTCGGGATCGGAACAAATCTGTCTATGAAACTGTCTTTGTCCTTCATCACCAGAGCTCGTTGGAATTCTTGTGCCCAGATCGAGTAGTTTCCAGATCCTGTGAGATGGTGGCTAATGAGCCGCAACTCCAATCCATCGGCGGCAGAGACATAGAAAACGTCACCAAGCTCTTTTCGACCAGTGACAGACGCTGTTGGATACGGCAAGTAACTGGGTGGCAGAACCGGGTAGGGATTTGGACCCAAACCCGAATTCCCTGACCCGCTTGATACCCTCGCATTGATTGTTCCAGATCCTTCAGTTGGGCCCACTCCGCTTGTAGCTGGTGGGCCGCTGTTGGGCTGGGCATTTTCTTGGCTCGCCCCAGGCAATGATGCATTTGGGTTCGGCCCAAGGTACCATGGATTCGGTATCCATTGGAAAGATTGGCCCCCGATTGGCTGGCCCATGATGGGCTAGCCTGGTATGGGCCGCCCCATATTTGTCTGAGCTTGAAAGGGTTGCCAGAAGATGGGCTGGATCTATGCTGTGGAAACACAGTCTGTGGATCCAGTGTTGACTCCTGAGTACGTGAGGTTTGTGGGTTGATCTCCTCTGTGGAAGTCTGGTAGGAAGCTATGGTGGTCTCCTCCATGGAAGTCTAGTTAGAGGTTGGTGGTTGCTGATCCATGGTGAGGTAAGTGTATAACCTTTCTTCGTTCTTGCTTTAAAAATTTTGATTCCTTTGCTGGAAGGGTACCTTGTTTTTCAAGTCCAAAAAAAAACTCAGCAGGCAATCGTTTAGTGATTGTGGAAGTTAAATCAGGAGCGAAACAGCTCTGATACCATGAAAGAAAGCAAGATCGAAGATAGGAAGAAAAAGGTTTGGGAGAAGTTCAATGTATATTTTTCTATATTGTTCGATACTCAATATACATACTTATAATACAATGTGAAAAAGAATAATGGAAACAATATATTTTACAAATCAAATCCAATCCCATTGATCCTTGCATATCAATCTCAATCTAAATAATATCGAAGATATCGCATATCTTCCAATAAGGAATGCCCTGGTCCCTGCATCTGTTGTTGGCCTTTGAGGGAAAAGATCAATTTTCGCCACCTATGACTGAAAGTCATATTCCTGAGTGTCCCAATTGTTGAGAAAAGAACAATAAACTGAAGTTATGCAAACTCTAAGCACAATCAGTTCTGTTCATGATAAGTTGCAAGATTCATGCTCATTTCAGTTGTGAGTTCTTTTCCCGGATGACATGATTTTGCAAGAAAATTTTGAATATCCAACTAGTTCTAGCAATCCATCCCTCCCCCAAAGGAAAATTGACGGATGAACTCAAGACTCTGCAGCTCATATTTCCAATTCAAGAGTTTTTTTGGCCTTCCTTACCTCAATTGTTGGGACTATCATCCTGAATATTGGCATCGTGCTCAGCGGATTTAATGGGAAAATTATCAAAGAAGTCTTAAATCTATTGAAATTGTGCCATATTAGCCCTAAACCCTTTTTTTTTTTACCAATTGAGTCTTAAATCTTTTGTATTTGTATCAATTTAGTCTATCCGGTCAATTTTGGCTGATCGACGCTAACATGAACACCAATCGTCCTACGTGGCGCCAATTTTGGCCGGACCTCAACAACTGGCCAAGGCTAGGGTCAATGAGGGACCTCGCTAGCCAAAGGAAGAAGGAAAGAAAAAAAAAAAAAAGAAATAGAAAGAAAATAATAAATAAATAATTGAAAAAATATTAAAATATTATTAAAAATTATCCACGTAGCATCGGTCGTGCCATATAGGATGCTCAGCGTCCATGTTAGCCCTAGCCTGTCAAAATTCGCCGAATGGACTATATTGGTACAAATGTAAAAGGTTTATAACTCAATTAACAAAAAAAAAAAGATTTATTGTTGAATTGGCACAATTGCAATAGGTTCAAGACTTTTATGGTAATTTTCCCCGGATTTAACATCATCATCAATAGACAACTTCCCTTCATGAGTCATCAAATTCCTAGCTCTCAATAAATGACAAACCGATGTGCTCCGAGCAATCTTCCAAATAAAATCGACAAATGAAGGCGTGAAATTTTGAGTAATTTGATAGATCGATAGATAATTTATTGCTTGTGAAATTTTGTGGGATCACTGTCAACTACTCTAAAAGTTTAAGCTGATAGATAAATGCGTGAATTAATATTTAAATATTCCAACACTGCTATGATAAACTCAAAACTTAAAATTTATATTTCGATGACCACATTTATTATGGATTTAATAAAAGAAAGAAGAGTCGCAATGGAATCAAGGGAAAATGTATTAGTAGTCCCTGAATTTTTTCTTATTGTTCAATTAGATCCTTGAACCTTTTTTTGTGTAATTGGGTTTTTAAAGCACATGTTTTTGTTCAAGTCAGCTGGGAGAGGTGTCGGGCTTTCCAGCCTTCGGTAGGATCAAAGGACCCCAAGCAATGAATGGTTGGGGTCTCACGACCTCACGAGGGCTAGATTTGGCTTGGCTTGGGCAACTCGATCCAAATCTGACCTCAAATTGTACAACCCTGTATAGGTGATGCCTAGGGTCGTGGGACCCCAATCGTCAATGTCGGGGTTGGGCGACCCTAGCGATAGCCAGATCTGGTCTAGGATCGTGCGATTCCACTAAGCATCGCCAAGGTCACCGACCTCCGGTCGGATTCGATTCGGGCCTGGTCTGTTTCTTTTTTTTTATTATTTTTTTTATTTGCCCCTCAAGTTTGCTTTCTATTTTTTAATGCTTCTTTAATCCTCTTAATGTGCATTACTTCTAAATCTTTTTGTGCTTACTGACGTGTCAGAATCAAGTTTGGTTACGGAACAAGATTTTACATGGGAAAGGAAAAGCCTCTGAAGATCAATCAGCAATCAGGTTTTAAGTTCAAGAAGTATTACTTGTTGCGTGGGAAGAGGGCGCCCTCCCGCTTCTTTGGCGGAGGACCCAATCCTCCGCCGCTAGACAACTCAGACTCAGGCCGAACACCGGTGTCAACAAGGCCGGTGATGACGTTGCTTTCGGCGGTTGGATTTGTTTTGCTTTGGAGGAGAAGCCCATGAAGTCCCAAGGTCTTGTGGTCTGAAGTTTGAGAGTTGTGCTGGGAAATACAGAGGGTGCTCCTTTCATGCCTGCAGTTCATATTTCCAATCATTTACACGAGTCCCTCGTTTAGGCTAATGAAAATAATTTAGAAGTGCTTGAAACACTTCCTTCAAGACTCACTGGCTATTTTATCTGCCTCTCGTTTTGTAAGCTTGGCCGCGAAACCATTACAGCTCCTCTTGTAACTTGTAATCAAGAAACTCTTCGCAAGGCTGGCTTTGTATGTCACAGAGAGAGAGAGAGAGAGAGAGAAAGAGAGAGAGTTCAGAATTGGCCATTAGCAATACCACGCCCTAGCATATGAATGTTACCTTTCATCCGTAACTTGTCCGATCATGTTGAAATGCTAGGACGACGGCGAATACCCTTCCTCCGGAAGCGAACCCTTATACACAATGTATACCTGTTAATGATTAACAAGGTTAGAATGTGTATGTAATCAACAATCTCGCAAAAGAAGATCAACTCGAGCAGGTACAGCAATTAACTGTAGTGGTTATTTTTTACGGTCTTAACAAGGATAGTCAGACGCCAATGCGCGTGTATACCAAAATCATCAAGTCAGTAACAATAGTTTTCCAACTACTTATAAAGGATAGTGCTCGCATGGTCCCGTGATGGACAGTACCAGAGTAAACAAAATGCGAGGAACCACACAGAAATTACCCTTAGCCATTGTCAGTTCACTGCAACTCATGAAATCAAAAAGCTGTTTTAAAGCGGGACTTAGTAGTAGGAATGACTTGAGCCTCTTCCTTTGGAAATACAGTACACTTCAGGAAGTACGAAGAGGTAACAAACACATTAATTCATGTCATAAAGTTAGCCAAAGAACTGAGCAACTGATCTGATTTTCCAACATGCATGTGGATTGGTATTTAACATGCATAAGTACATGGAAAATTTGTTTCTTTCTGAGTCATGCTGGGGGGGCTCTGCTAGTAAAACATCCCACTTTTTCCCACTTTTTGGTAAAGTACACGTTTGTAGGTGATTTTTAACGACATTCCGTAGGCTAGTCGACATTTACGTTAGCGATTTCCAATCAAAAATGGCCTGAAAGATTATATTGATAAATCATCAAAAGGTTTATGATTAAATTGACAAAGTGTCCAAAGCTTTACTGGGACAATTAAAAAAGGTTTAGGACTAAATTAGCAAATCGTCAAATTGTTTAGGACTAAATTGACACAATCCGAAGATTTAGGACTGAATTGGCCGCCGTACGATTGATTTAGGACTTTATGGACAACTTTCCCCATTCCATTGTCAAGAACACACACTTTCTTTCATCTACTTTTAAGAAAAATGACAATATCAAATGCTGTCCGTATCCCTTACAGCATAATTGCCATCCCTTACATTAGCATCAGAGGCGGAGGTTCTAAACTTTTTAACTGAGAGTTATAATATCAAATGACATGACAGCATCCTGCTGGCACCAAAACTTAGATCGAGTTGGCATAATGGACAACCTGGGCTCGTTGATCTGGAAAATATGCCGATCAAGAGGTGACTGGTGTTCTAGTAGGAAGGTTGGCATATATCTTAATGGAGCTCAAAGATCGTGCCAAAGGGACATGGTGATTAACCAAACGTGCGGGGGCGTTACCAGTTTTCATTTACAGAGATATGATGTCTCTTGTTATCTGGCCTTCACATTTAGGTATGTAAGTTAGCACATCTTGATGATTACTAGCCATCATTTTGGTGGTATTCTGTTGTTTTAGAAGCGCCCTTTCATTAACCAAGTTTTCCATCAATGTCTCCGTCGAACTCTCGATCTAACTCGTGACTTATTTCTCTCTTAGGTCACAAATTGAGGTTTCAATTTTTCGTTCTCCTCTTTCGTTGGTTGCTGTCAAGGGCAGCTTACGAGGAATTTTATTTAAGAATACCATTGTCAATTCTTTCTAGAACAAGCAGTCATAAAACATCGAGTTAGTAATGGAAACTGCATTCAACCCTAGTTACTTGCAGAAGATCTCTTTTATATCGCCAGTAGACTAAGCAAATGTCCAAAATTACAAGCAGAATCCTCTTGTTAACCCTTGGTAACATTTTGTACCCTCTGGTTTCGATACATTAACTTTGCATCCCGTTGTCTCAAACCCATTATTTTGCACACTAATTCACGCAATCGAAGAAAGAAAAAGGATCGTAGGAAGTGTCGCCATCTCTTTGTCCTGAATCGAGTCAACGGAGGTTCCCGGTTGCGTGTACTCTGCTCATGCGACTTTTTTCCCTCTCCTTTTCACTCACCAGCTATGTTTGAATTTAACGAAGCCGCGTACCCTCCTCTGGTCTTAAATGTTCCTTGAAAAGGTCGCACTGCACGTGAGCTTGCTCTTTCCAGCAATGGTGTATTGAATTCGAGAAACCCAAAACCGTGCTGCAATTATTCAACACAGTACCGGGAGAAAATTTAAAAGAAGCACCTTCCGTGCATGTATCCATGTGGTCGATGAAGTTCCTGAGATTTCATTGGGTTAGCTTCCAAATCAAAGTAGATGGGATTTTTAATGTTCTACTATGATTACTCTCTCATGATGACTGATTACCTGATGATCCTCTCTTTTCAGGTTGCTTTCCAGTATAAGTACGAAGAGAAAGCTTCTTCTCAACCGAAGAGATGCTTAGTACGTGGAGTACACGGAATTAGGGTTTCGCATCATTTCCCTTGACAACACGGAATAACCGTGCCGTTGGCATCAATTAAACCACGGCGATGTACATGGACCGTCATGTCCATATATGTTGAGTAAGCTCCACCGGTACGATATTGCATGTTCGATTCCTTCCTACTCAAATAGAAATGGCGGTATAGAATAAGGAAAGTCATCCTCCATTGCAAATTGATCCTAATCAAGGATTAATAATTCCTTCCATTATGTTTTACGAGACAACGGCAACAACCTAATTGTTGCTTTAGAAGATACATTGTTAAATATCGGTCGCGATACATCACGGCGCAACTAAATGATAGCAAATTGTAGACTATTGGTATTGCATTTTTGGAATTGGCAAAGTTTATGCTTGGACATCACTAGCTAGTTGAACCTGGTCATTGGACTTGTTGGGTAGGGATCGAGTTCAAGTTATATTGGTATTGATTCTATTGAGATCTATTGAGACAATAATGGAGGCATTGGACGGGCTAGAGGATTTTTGTTCGAAATATGACCCAACTGGATTGGCTTCTATGACCTCTTTTATTTTAAATAATGAGGGCAAAGGTAGGAATTTATTATACTTATGATTCCACATTACTGGCAATTAGTGCATTTTCCACGAGCGTTCTTATTTTGGACTGAACTTGCACCAATTATTATTCAAACACGTGATTAAAATGAATAAGTAATAATACCAAATGTTAACATCAATGTTCATAAAAAAAGATGTACCAATATTAACATCTTGCCGTGAGTACACAGTAAAAAATATAAATCATATAGGAGTAAAACATCTTGCCACGATCGTCATTATTCAAATAATGTTCTAGAAATGACTGAAATCCTCTCATTTTTTTAGAGAGCAAATTTACCACATAAAGTAGGAACATCTACACACTTAGTTGGAACCACCAGCCGGCACACCACCGGCTGGCGCATCCACTGCTACAAGCCACCCCTCCATCATCACTGCAGCCTCAAGCAAACCCCAAAGGCAAGCGATCTCCCTAGGCTTGGTTGAGAAATGGCTAAGGATGGTCGACGGTGATCGAAATAAGAGAGGGCCAGGGATGGTTGAGGTGATTGAGCAAAGGTGAATGTGGCCGAGCTAGCGACACCGAAAACACCAATAACGGTGGCGATAAGGCACCACCTCCATGCTCGAGGTCGGTAAAACTAGACATGATTTATATGCTTGACATGAGGTAAAACACGAATTACAGAAAGAAAATCCAAATTTGATAAGACAGCACACATTTATTTTTATATGTTGACACAAATTATCAACGTGTTTTTATAATAATTCAATTCTTTCGCCTATAGAATCAAAGTTAAGATGTTTTAGGCTAGCACAAACTATAAATACAACTACATTGTACCAACATTGCCGACCCCTCGATGCAAGATAGAGTGGAGAGAGAGAGAGGGCCTTTGAGATGGCTTTGCACCATCATATCGATTATTCCGGAGTTCCTAATTATGAAAATACAATTTTCTTTTCAAACATAACCATCTCCATATCATAAATTTTCTTATCCACCCCAAACACTCAAAACCAACTCAAAACCGAATCATTGAAAACCTAACCAAGATGATGTGATGAGTATGCAAGGAGGGGCAATTTGGTCTTTTCAATGTGAATTTTTCCTTAGAGATATGTGAATGGCACTTGTAAAAAATAAAAATATGTAATTGAATAAAAAACAAGGTATGTGTTAGAATAATCAAATTTTAATCCACGCTTTCATATAACAATTTAAACTTTTATAATAGTTGGCAATAATCCCACAAAGTCTCACGGTATGTTTTCGGTATTTCCCATTTATTTAACATCATCCCTCTCCGCTCGAGCTCTCTACTCTTGAAAAGAAAAGAATAGAATACGTCCCACCCAACATTGGCAGGTGAATTCTACAAAGCTCCAAGAGGAAAGAGGCCGTTGTTGACAAAATATATCCCACCTACCATTGGTGGACCCTTAAAAGCCCCGTGCATGTGCAGCAATAAAGGAATCCATACAGGCTCTTCACTTCTCGTCTGTGAAGTACCTTCTACTTCTTCATTTCCAGGCAACAAATTGGTGTTGGGGTGCTGTTATCATGTGCCATTCCCCACATCCTGCTGCCCTAAATTTTTTTTATCATTGAATTCGCACAATGTGCCCATCAAACACCTTACCAAAAAGATATCTCTCTCTGTAGTACTCCAAAGAAGTGCCCTAGAAAATGGTAGATAATCAATCTTATGCGACTACGATTAGTATTCTTGCTTTTTCTTTATTTGAACCGACTTTCTTCGGACCTTGTTGTTAGTGAACATTATTAATTTCAGATTGGATCCTAGAAAAGAGATGACAAGGAAAAATTTCACGGATTCCCCCTTGAATTTTCGGAGTAATAGCATTAGCCCTTGAATTTTTCAATCTTTATGTATTGCCTTCCTAAATTTTATCTTGAAATATAATTGTACTTTCTCATGATATATCTCTTTTACCTTGAATTTGCCACTATGAATGGAAAATAGTTGTAAATAAAGAATAGAAAAAACAAGAAAACTTGTAATAAGCTAAAAACATTAGTATCTTCGTAAATGTAAAAGAAACTAATTACCACGATTCATATGATAATATTACTGCATTAACTTACGTAATTTGTGCTTTTCAAAGCTCTAAGTTTTGAGAGCTTAATTTCTATATCCTCTTTGACATATGTATACATTATATAAAAAGAAAAAAAGGATAAAAATATTCAAAGCCAATACGAACACTTTTTTTTCGGATTTTTTAACATTACAGTTACAGTAACATGATGGACTTTATTTATAAAAAATATATTTTTTTTTCAATAATTATCGGATGGGAAATGGCCAACCTAAAAATAAAAGAAAAATGATTTATAAAGTTAAGATTTTTTCCCGAGAAAGTTCAGATTTGAAAGAAACATATGAAATCAAGGCAACGCTATTCATCTTTTTTTCCAGCTTCATTTTAGTTTATCATGAATTGTCTCATATTTGAAAAAGATTAAAAAAAACAATATTTTACTGTAACAACATCAAATCGACAACGGGAGATAAGAAAATCGGACAAAACAACAAGCAGAATAAAGATAAGAGAAAATGCAGGGATCCAAAACCAAGGTCAATCGTAACCATTAGAAAACGGGCCAACAATTTATATTTAACATATTTCGTGACATTTCTTACATGTGTACAACAGCCTTTCTTTTCTTTTTTTCAACAATGCACAAGAAAAACTTGAAATATAGTTTTCTGAGTGGCTCCTAGAAAAAAGATGATATAGAAATTCCATAAAGCTGCCTAAATTTTCGGAGTAATAGGTATTAGCCCTTGAAAATTTTAATCATTGTGTATTGCCCTTCTAAAGTTTCATTCTGCAATAAAATTGCACTTTCTCGTGTAATATCTGTTTTACCTTGAGTTTACTAATATGGACAGAAAGTAATTGCAAATAAAGTACAGAAAAAACAAGAAAACTCATAACAAGCTAAACAATTTAGTATCTTGTAATATAAAAAGAAACTAATTACAACAATAAATATAATAACATTACTAACTTAACTCACGTTTGTGGAATTCAACACTCCAACTTCTGAGAACTTAATCTCTACATGTTCTCTCTAACAAATGTATACATTATATATATATATATATATATATATATATATATATATATATGTAAAACATAAAACATTCAAAGCCAATATGAACTTGTTTTGAGGATTTTTTTTTTTCACATTATCGTTACGTGGACATGACAAATCTTTAATTAAAAAGCGCGATGTGTTTTTAAAATAATTATTGCATGGGAAATCGCTAAGCTCAAAATTTTAAAGAAGAATGACTTGTAAAGTCAAAAACTTTTCCCCAAAAAGTACAAATTTGAAGAGAAATATGAAATCAAGGCAACAAGATATCATCTTTTTTTTCAGCTTATTGTTAGTTTATTATTGATTTTATCATATTTGAAAAAGATTAAAAAATATTTTCTTTATCATTTATCTTTTGGTTGGTTTACTATGATTTTTCTCATTTCCATATTTCATTAGTAATTTGTTCATTGTTTTTAGAGCAATTTAAGAACCAGAGAGATATTTCTTTATGGAAAATATATCTAAATGATGGAGAGTTATTGTTTGTAATAAAATGAAAGTTCATGGGGGCAATGTATAAAGATTGAAAGCTCCAGAGCAAATGCGATATGCGTACCACCCCAAAATCTCGTAAGGGTATTACAAAATTATCCTTAAATATGTGTTTGTGTGCACCTGTGCGCTCATGGTGAGGGCTGCTTATTCCTCTTGAATCGATGACTTTTCTTATTAGAAAAACCATTTTCATCAAATGCTAAACCTATTAGAAAACGGGTTTATAGTGTACGTTTATCATATTTCTTTATACTTTTCAAGTGTAATTTCAATGACATGTCAAACACAATATGTGAACGATATAATCACATCAAACAAATCGTGAGAGATAGGAAAAACAGACATAATCAAAAGCATAATAAACATGAGGATAAATGTAGTGATATATAGTGCTTGTTTGGTTACAGTGATGCTTTAGTATAGTGCATGTGATTGCTACGGCACAATCAATACGATCCTACAATTTGCTGTTTGGTTACAGCGATGCTTTAGTATAGTGCATATGATTGTTACGGCACAATCAATATGATCCTACAATTTGCTGTTTGGTTACAGTGATGCTTTAGTATAGTGCATGTGATTGCTACGGCACAATCAATACGATCCTACAATTTGTCGACATGATTTTCCTTCAGTTATAATGACGCTACAACATAGTGGGTGTAATCGCCACAGCACAATGCCTATGATGCTATAGTGATCTTCCGCTCTTCTGCGCTAATTGACGTGACTAGTTTTGATGGAGGCTGCCTTTCGCTGATGCATACATGTTTCATTCATCATCTTCTGATAAATCCATGGGAGACCGGATATCATAACAGTGTACATATACACATATATAACTACACACACACACACACACACACATATATATATATATATATATATATATATATATATATATATATATATATATATATCGGTATATCTGACAAAAGAGAGTATATATATGTGTATGACATTATTTACATGTGCACAACTGTACTTTTCTTTTTTTAACTATGCACGGGAATAACAAGGAATATCACGAAATCAATGTCAACAGAACCTTAGGACTTCTCCAATGAACGATGACAATCAGGTGGGGGATTGGTACTGACAATGATAAAGTTATTGAGGAGGACCACAATTTGACATTACTCCTGCCCATTGCACACCCATTATTGAATCGATCTGCCATCGTTTGCTTAATGTTATGTACCCCCCGGAGCACCGTGGGGCACCCCCATCGTCGAAGTCACCCTCGATTCGCTCTTCAATCATCCCGTCACCATCCATGCCGATAACGAAAAGACATGGAGCCTTTGTGTTTTCCTTAGAAGAGAGTTCTTTCTCACTTGCTTTTTTATTTTTTTTCTTGTGGTCTTTTTCCATGTTTTGCAAGAGTAGTTGAGAGTTCCCACCAAGCTACTCGAAACACGTGTCGAAATTATGTCTTTTGAGTCTTTATAAATGCTTTCTAGGATTTACTTGACACGGTGCAAGAATTTCAACGAAGTGAGTAACCAATCATTGGGGTCCGCCCATAAATAACTACGGGTATATATAGTTTATTTCTCTTGTGATCGAGGGATGTAATAAAAAGATGTGATGTGCTAATTATAGTAAAATCTTTAGTTGGACGTAACCCTAGTTTAAGAGTGAATCAGGATAAAAAAACTTATATCTCGATTGTCTTTTCTCATTTTTATTTTCTATTTCATTGTGATTATACGCCGAATCCTAACACCAATCGGGTTCTCTTCTTAACACTCAATTAGTCAAAGTCTTACTATTATTTGCTGACATTTCCATCATCCTATAGAACCACCACGGCACTCCAACATTTGCGAGATAGTTTCTCCATTTCTTGGTCGTCCCTTCTTCTTGTTATCGTCGCCGCAGAATAGTGAAATTCTGCAGTATCTTCTTTTGTACCCATAGATAGCAACTAGTCGACAAGTTATTGTATAGTCGGTAGGAACTTGTGGATTAATCCGGTGTCGGTTTTATGGATATCATTAAGAAAGCCGGAACGGTGATTTCAAAAGCTCAATGACAGAAGCTATGCTATTCGAGCATCGTACGATGTGCCATATCAGTCGTCTACAGTACTTAAGGACATGGACCCCGAAAGTACATGAAAAAAGACTAACGTTAAGTATTGTGCACCTGCCCTGCACAACCAAAGGGAGAGTTATAACCATGCATCATCGAGCTGGGATGTCGACTCCTGTAGTCGGCAACTCTATCGTTAGTGTTTTCTTTCCCCCTTCCTTCTCATTTGGCCAGAAAAAAGTCTATCAGAGCTGACTAAAACCGACGACTTTTGTCCTCCATCACTCTCTAGGACGCAACTGGTTAAAGACCACTAGCGAGCACATAAGTCCATGAAGCTTCTGCAGCATAAATGAATGGCCGAAAGATGATATACCCTCGATGTCCTGTATCATATCTCAAGTCATTCTTACTAGATTACACAAACTATGTCTTCGAGACTCATAGTACTCTCTGAAAACCCTAATCGAGAGGGCCCTGATCGACATAACTAATCTAGGCATCGAATATAGTATTCCCTTGCAAACAAGGACCCGCTGATTGGGACAATAGGCAGCACGTCCCCGTCCAGGAAGTATAAACATTCTAAAGCACATAAAAACAATAATGCATGCATCCCAGGAGTTGTAAAATAGGCCATGTCCATCTCTAGGGTTCTGAGAGATATTTCAGCTTTCTGTATCCTCCAAGCAGAAGTCATGCACTCCCACGAAACCTAACAATCAGGAGACAGATCTGATCGTGCATCACATAAAACCTCAAAATCAGGAGACCGGTCATAAGTATGTCCATTTTTTTTCCTATGTAATATATGACATAAAGCGATACAAAACCACATTTTAAGATTACTTAGACCGTGTGTATGTATCATTACGTGACCCCATATGGCCAGACACTTCATTTGATAAGATGCTAGATGTTGTTGTCGTGCAACACACAGGTTAAGTTAAAATACTCGAAAAAAGATTAAATTATTTCAAAGTTACACATTTCAAAGTTACACATCTTTTAGACGAGTACTGATTTTACTAATTGAAGTTAACTCTATATGTGACAAAACCGTTGCCCATCGAGAAGATTTATTCTCTTCTCAACGTCAATCTTCACAATTGCCATTGCTGCAATTACAGAGCAACAGAAGAAGGAACCCTTTTGCATGAAAAAAAAAAATAGCTATGATCTGTCTAGTTAATAAGGAATTAACACATGTGAAAAAAGTTACCATATATAGTCAATATTCTCCTAAAACTCTTCAGAAGCAAGATTTAGTAGCATCGTGCAATATGAAGATGCTATACTCAAACCTCATCATGAGCACACATGGCAACAACTTGGAGGGTCTTGTGAAAGAGCTTGGAATAATATATTCATAAAGATGCTGATAATCTGCAAGTCTCTTCTCTACACAATATACACCCCATATGTAACTCAAAATGTATTTGGATTGAAATTCTTCATGGGTCATACAACAAAAAAAGTGTGATCATTATATCATGTCATGTAATATGACACCATGCCAAATTTGTGAGATTATTATCAATATATTTCGAAGTTTGAATTTGGTCAGGTTTTCTATTTAGAAACACCAACGTGCCTTCCAATCCAGTACATCCAAGAAAGACCCTTTGTGCTATTGAGTACACTGTCGTTGCCCAAGATTATGAATAAACACCTTCATTGTACAATTGAGGTTCGCTTGAATCTCAATATGAGAGTAAATCGAATCGATTTATCTCATACTGCGTTTCAACCAATGATCAATCTATTAAGAAAACGCCTCATATGTGATGGCTAAAGTTCGAATATAGTCAATTTCTTGGTATTATAATCTTTCACTATTGGTTTTTCTTTTCTCATACTTAATTGAATGGATTCCCCAATGGGTAAGAGACAAACTCTTAAAACAAAAACTTTACCCAAAAAAAAAACTCTTAAAACAAAAATAACTAACAAATAGGATTGGTAGTTTAGAGGAACAAATCAAAGTACTATGCCGTAGTCGAAAAATTAAAGTTCACCGAACGAGCAATTGAAAAGCTAATAAACCATGAGAGCTTTTCCTCTTGAATGTAAATTGGCGATCGACTAGGGCTTGTTACTGTTTGTATCTCTTGAAACGAGGCTAAACTAATCCAGAGGGACCGATGGAGTGATACAATGACTAAGACTCTGTGCTTTTAAGTTTTATCAAGGTCTCGGGTTCGATTCCTCCATGACACAATCTTTAAGGAATAAGCCAGGATGTATAGTTCCGTCCGAAACCTCTATCCCACGCAACCGTCGCTACAAGAAAACGGTTCGATCGATTCCGGTTACATTGAGCCCAACACTTGTTAATGTACTGATTCCGAGTCTCTCCCAATTGAAATGACTATTATTAGTCAATTTAACTAGGTTTTTAAAAGATAATGGACGACTATGCATAAATTCTTCTTGGTTTTGAAAATAAAGTGCTCATTGTTAAGGTGCTACAAAGTCAGGACACTCTCGATTTCTGTGTCCATGAAAGTTCCAAGAGTTAAGGAGATAGCGATGCAAAACAACCGATGTTATGTCGAAGGTCCCAAGACATTGACGTCCATGTTTCTGCGATGCACTTTTTTAATGGCACAGAGGAAAACGAATGAACTATGCCGGCCCTATCAAATTAATATGGCAGGTAGCACTATTTCATGGTTAAATTTCACAGCTTATATGAGTTTAACTGCTATTCTAAATTTGCACTCTAAATGGTGCACTTGTTTCGCAAGAAATCATTTATCTGAAAAAAAAAAATTTAATAATGATTTCTTGTGTCATTTATAAAAGTGAATCGATAAAAAAAATTTTCATCATCAACAACAAAACTTAAACATAGATTGTTGTTGATAATAAAAGGATTTGCCGCAAGCTAATTTTTTCAAATGTTAGAAACCATCATTTTTAAGAAAACGAATCATTAATTTTTCTAAGAAACAAATCGTGGTACTTTTCTTTCCTTATTTTTTTATAATCTAGAAGCACAAGCTAGACACCCAATTATCAGTTATAAATTTTGACGCGAAAGTAAAAAATTACTTTTTGCTTGAATTTAATTCTAAACAAACAAGCTTTATTATATCAAATTGCCACAACCCAATTACCCAATGAGAAATTCAAAAGCTGACCTAATAAGAAAGCTACCGGTGAAATATTAGCTACGATGCAATCCAAAATTTCATCGTCGCTCCATAGTGAACGGTTAAAATCGTATCACATCGAAAATCCACGAGAGTGAAATCTCACATGTCGAAATGAAAATACCTAAGTTTGTGGATTGCAAGACCCCTTGTATATTCCCAAATAAATACACGACAGTTTCCCTTGTAGATCGAAATGAGGATGGGTTACGTTTGACTGTGCAGTCGTAGATCCGCCGTGTTTGGAGGGCTCAGAAAGCTGATGGCGGTGGGGTCGCCGTCGTCCTCTGTGGGGTTCTAAGACTTCATGGCGGAGTTGGTCCAGAGCCAACTGTTTTGCGTCCCTTCGTGTCATTGCTTTTTTACACCTTCCTTTGTTCTTTAGCCAAAGTGGAGGTGATTCATCTCTATTTTTTTTTAATAAATTTATGTCACAGTTTAGGCAATACGAATGAACAAGGAATCATCTGGAATCATCAATGAAATAAAATAAAATAGGTGTATAGTTTACACATTGAAACTTTTTCTTCTCTTTTTTTCACAAAAAATATAGAAAAAAAGCTTTCATAAGTAACCTTATCCGATCTTTTACTTTAATGGTCATCAAGAGAGCGGGTTGTTAAAATCTTTAAAGCGAAAGTAGACAGACCCGATTATGCAAAGTTTTCTCTCATATTGTCGGTATATGCTCTTATTTTCCTTTATATATTTGAACATCCAATTTCACGTTCTTTATTTTAGGCCATGTGTCTAAAAGACAACCGTCATATGAACTTGATTTACACTTGGTAGTATGGTACAAGATATGTGTGCAGAGAGCAGGGTAGAGAGGGACATTGAAAGAATTCGGAAAAAGATGGTAATTAGATGAAAGGACTGGGGTGATGTTTAAACAATCACATCAATGTTAAGAAAGCGTCAATGAAGAGCATTTTTAGGGAATGTTTTAATTAAATCAATAAGCAAAAAACGTCTCTAGTAATCATGCACAGATATGCAAAGCAGAAGCAGTCTGGAGAAATTGGAGCGAGAGATTTCCTATCAAGGAAATGAGAGAGTGGGACGATAGCCGAAAACAAAACGTCGAGAAGCTCGATACTCGACAGTGCGCCGAGGTGAAAGCATATGGGTAGCAATCACGAATTCAAATGGCATCATGTAAATTTCCGTCCTCTATTCAATTCCGTCGAACCGAAACGCATCATTGCTTTCTCGATTCGTACCCATGAACTAACGGATCACCCTTTAGTGTTCTTTTCTTTTCCGCCTCATGAATTCGTGCAAGGTCATGAATGAACGGGCACCTTCCTACGAATCTCCTGGGGAAGGGATTTGATCAAATTAAATTCAAAGGGAAGGAGTTCAATGATGAGGAGGCCGTGTAGCCCGTTCATTAATTGTCGGAGGTCACTCGTCTTCTGAATGCAAGCTGCTGTGCCATTACCTTCTTGCTCCGCATCAGCCATTCTTCGATCTGTCACGGCTCCCAGTGCATGCAGCGATCTGACCAACCGTTCTCAGTACTTCACCGACAGTCTGCACTCTGCGCAGTGCTTCTGTTGAACTAGATCCAGTTCGTATGGCGGATGCGACTGATTGAACAATACTATTTGGGAATTATAGTATCGAGGCATTTATGATGGAAAATTACCAAAAAAATCATAAATTTATTATAATTTTTAATTTAATTTTTAATTTTTTTATTATTAGTTGAGTTCTAAACTCTTTTGTATTTATATCAATTCAATCCATCCGGCCAATTTTGATCGGAAATCGTTGACATAGACGCCAGCCATCTTACACAATGTGACTGACGCTAACGTAAATAATTTTTAATAACATTTTATATTTTTTTTTCAATTATTCTATTTTTATTTTTTTTCTTTCTTTTCCTCGCCTTTCTTTTTTTGTCTTCCCTTCTTCCTCCGGCCAGCAAGGGTGAGTCTCGCTATGGGTGGGAGAGGCTTGCCCTTGCCAGTTGACCTTGCTGACCGGCCAGAAGAAGAAGGGAAGAAAAAAAAAGAAAGAGAAAGAAAAGATAAAAAGGGAAAAAATATTAAAAATATTAAAAATTATCCACGTCAGCACCAGCCACTTCACGTAGAATTGTCAATATCCATGTTAGTGATTTCCAACCAAAATTGACCGGTTGAACTGAATTGGCACAAATGCATAAAGTTTTTTTTTTTGGTAAGGTCACAAATGCATAAAGTTTACAACTCAATTGGCAAAGAAAAGGGTTTAGGACTAATTAACACAAGTGCAATAAGTTTATTGTTTTTTTGGTAATTTTCCCCATTTATAACTATAAATTACGCGATTTCCCACTACTTGAGTTTTCAGCTCATATGAGATTAGAGAGTATGATGATCTCAATGTTCACCTATATTGGTGGATTTCCTCGTCGTCAAAGTTTGTGATATTAATTGATACTTAGGCTCCATTTATTTTGCACAAAATGAATGATTTGGAAGATATTTTCCTAAAAACAATTGCTTGCATTGCTTGAAATAATTGGTCAAATGAAAAATATTTCATTATCAACTATAGTATATGTATAAATATTTTTGTGGATAATGAAATTTTTTTTGTTCGTTTTTTTTTTGATTTTGTAAGAAATACATACAATTATTCTTGGGAAAATATTTTTCAAGTCATTTTTTTTGCAAAAGAAATACACCATTAAATCTATTTTGTTAGCATTTTCATTAGAGCGCACTTCTACTTTATTTTATGTTCATGCAATAATAGAGATAAAAGGTTTGATTCCCCCACATTATAGATCCTTCATTTCAACATTAAGTAAATCAATTTTGTAAATATTTTTTATATCCCAACATTATAAATTCATAACAGGAAAACCCACTGTGCCATATATATTCTTTTCCAAAAAAGGAATTTCCTAAGGTGCTCTAGAGCATCATGCTTCATAAATATATGGTCATATATGTCTTCATTTTTGTTGGGAAGAAATTTTCTCGTTACAATCTCTGATTGGAAGGGTTTTTCCAAAAAAATTTACAAATTAAAAGCATCTCTCTCTCTCCTACTAAACACAAGCCTCCCTTGGAGTCGCCCTTGCTGCCACCACCAAAGGTGCGAAACCGCCTATATTATCGCCTTTCTCTGTGGAGGTGGTTGGAGATGGAGGGCTGTCCCCAGCCGCCGCCGCGGCCTCGTCGACCACACAGTGTCAATGGATGGTGCTATGTACACTAGAGGGAGAGTATACAGAAGAAAAGAGGAGAGGAGAAGTCCTCCAATCAAGGATGAGACGAAAATAAAGCTCACAAACATAAGTTGTGCTAATGATTTAAGTAAAGTGTCAATCAAGACAATTCTACAACCTATTGAGAGATTAATTTTCCATATTAATTTATTGTAATCCCTTACAATTGTCATGAATTTCATACAAAACATTAGGCCTAATACCCAAGAAAACCTCAAACTTTAGTTTTTGTCTTATTTCTACCTTTTGTCTCAGAAAAAATCTCTAACTTTATGTTATGTCCCAATTTTACCCTAAAATTTTTTTTGTCTCATAAAAAACCCTCAACTTTAGATTCAGTACCAATTTTACCCTAAAATTTTTTTATCTCATAAAAAAATTTCAATTTTAGGTCAAGTTTCCATTCCACTTAATTTTTTTTGTTTCATAAAGATCTCCATTAACCCTCCGTCAAAATCGCCCTCAGGATTTTGTGTTTATTGATCTCTTATGCTTGGGAATGTTTCATCTCTCACGATCAGAGAGTGCTCGGGACACTCAAACAGCTCTTGCTCGAGAGATTTCTATCTCTTGATTGTCAATGAAAAATTTTGGACAGAGGGTTAACGGAGTCAAATTTGTAACTCAAGTAAAATTTTGTGATTTTTTATGAGATTGTAAAAATTTTACAGTAAAATTGAGAATGGAAGGTAAAATCGAGATAAGACCAAAAGTTTAAGATTTTTCATGAGATAAAAAAAAAGTTTAGGGTAAAATTGAGACAAGACCTAAAGTTGAGAGTTTTTATGAGATAAAAAATATTTTAGGATAGAATTAGGACATGACTTAGAATTTGAGATTTTTTATGAGATGAAAGGTAGAAATGAGATAAAAGTTAAAAATTGAAGTTTTTTTTGGTATTAGGCCCAAAACATTACAATGCTCCGAAAACTACAAAGGATCTTTTTAGAGAGACCGCCGTGAGCTATATTTTTGTGTGCTCAGAATAACCTATCTTCCAAAAGAGGTTCGTACGAAGATCATAAAAGCTACCTAGGCCTAAGATTTTTCCTTCTGCCAACGGAAACCGGATTTAGGTAAGTTCCACAGCTGTGTGGCCAGCTGCCACACTCGATCTGTAGTAGCACGTCGGTCGGGTGTAGAAAGTACTGCAGTACACTACAGATAACCACTTTCCAAAATTTACATTCATCTCTCTCGCCTATATATATATATATATATATATATATATATATATATCTGCTCCCTCTTCATTTTGTCATTCTATCTTTCTCTCTCTCTCCCTCAAGATGGTGCAATCAAAGAAGTTCAGAGGAGTCAGACAACGTCACTGGGGCTCTTGGGTCTCCGAAATCCGCCACCCCTTGCTGTAAGAATCCCCTTTTGCTTATCTCCAATTCAAGAACGCCGGTGTGATGTTTTGTCGATATCTGGACCTTGTGGGGCTCAATTACTCTTACCCATTTTCCTGTTACTACAGGAAAAGGCGAGTCTGGCTCGGCACGTTCGATACGGCCGAGGAAGCGGCCCGCGCCTACGACCAGGCTGCCGTCCTCATGAGCGGCCGCAACGCCAAGACCAACTTCTCCATGCCCCAGGCCCCGCCTGCTGCCGACCCTACGTCGCCCCCCTCCGCCGCCGCCGCCTCCCCGCCAATAAAGGGCCTCTCGGAGGTCCTGCACGCGAAGCTACGGAAATGCAGCAGGCAGCCGACGGCGTCACTGACGTGCCTGAGACTCGACACCGAGAGCTCCGACATCGGCGTGTGGCAGAAGCGTGCGGGCCAGAGGCCGGACTCCAACTGGGTCATGACCGTCCAGCTCGGAGCCAAGAAGCCGAAGGGCAACGAGGCGAATTCCGATGATCCCGAGGGCGTCGCGTCGTACTCGGAACGAAAAGGGAGCAATGATATGGAGGAAGAGCAGAGAATCGCACTGCAGATGATTGAGGAGCTCCTCAACAGTGATTCACCTGAAGGTGAGGATTGCTTATCTATCTCTAGTCGCCAAGAGTGAAAAAAAAAAAGATACGAAAAATTAATTACTTATATATATATATATATATATATATATTATATACATATATATACTACTTAAGATTTTTAATTCATCCATCGTTAAATTTGCTCGCCGAATAATAAATAACGCGAGCATATAATACTAAACTCGCGAGCACATAAGTACGGCTCGCAGAAAGGATAGTCCCATATAATTGCGGTGGATGGAATAAAAATTCCATAGTTTCATTATTCATGTAAGATGACATTATGACTTTGTACTGTAAAACTTACTTTAATGCTGGATAATGTGCGGAAAAATGTAACGCACAACGCCATGGAAGCAAGCAGGAAGTCTGTTGTTTATGTGTATCTCGATCATGATTGCTAACCATTGAAGTATCGATGTTCAGCGAATTCTAAGTCCCGTAATTCGAAACGAAATTTGCTCCTGTACATGTTGTGTTAATCGAGTTAGGGTTACGAAATCCACGTGAAAAAGGGTTTCCTTAATTTACCTATCGAACGGGAGAGACAGATGGTTGGTCTGGAATTATCAATCATCAAATCATGTACGTCTTTCTATTAAATGCACGAGAAAAATTACTAGAATGCTACGTTTTTTGAGATTTCTTGGATATGGTAGTTGCTGAATAAAAGCTTTATAACAAGCACTAAATGCTCTGTTGGGATAATTTCTTTTAATAATTTGTCACTCCCTCTCACCCACCATTTAAAAAGCATGTGATCCAATTTATAGAGTTTATTTATATTTGTGCAGTTTGAACCCAAAAAAAAATCGATTTAAAATATTTTTCCCTAGATATTACTACGTGGGAATATCAGGACCAGGCAAATATATCTGTACAGGAATTTCGAATTTCTCCCGTCTTTTCACAACATCAATGTCCAGGCTATACATGTTCCAAAGGTCTCGAGAGTACAAAACAACAAGAGTTTTATTTTCTTTATTAGCCCCTTTTATGAGGAAATAGTTATAATTCGAGTCATTTTACTTTTAGCAAGTTTATGTTTATATCCTTGAATTCTATTTTAAGGGGAAAAAAAATAATTTAGCATCATCACTTTTTTACCTCAATATCAGTTTTTATCCCGAACGTTAGAATTTAGCCTGGCAAAGTTGAAAGACTCAATTTTATCGTTCATTCAAATATTAGCGTTAAAATCCAAATTCTTGAAAAGCCAACAATCGTAAACCGGAACTTGTTTCCATCCACCGTGCCAGCTGCCGTTGGCAATCGCTCCGCCACCTCCAGTTGTCATCTCTACCTTCATCGCCTTCCACCTCTCTCTCTCTCTCTGTCTCTCTCTCTCTCTCTCTCTTTCTGCCGCCATGGATTACCTCAAATTGAGCTTGCTCATGGCTACTTTAGGTTTCATATCCAGGTCGTCACAAAGAGAGAGAGAGAGACAGAGAGAGAGAGGTATGAGCAACGGTAGAGATGGAGGGGCTTGTCGACAACGGCAAGCGGGAGTGGTGCGACGATGGCAACTAGGGTAGGTGGCTGGGTTAGGATTAGAATTGACTAGCGGGACTTTGGGATGGTGAGGAATTTAGTATATTGACAGAGATGTTTGGGAGAAAAATGACCACTTTGTAAATAAACCCACAATGCAATGATGTCTCCAGCAAAAATCAGCATCGTAGGCTCCATTTTTTTTTTTTTTGATGACCGAGGTGTCCGCGCGGCCAGCGAGCTTGCGCTCAAACCAGCGGTGAAGCCCGACTAGTTCTCGGGGGGGGGGGGGGGCTAGCGCAGCATCCCACCGCGCATCGTAGACTCCGTTTGTTTATGAATAATTTGAAAAACTTTTTTCTAAAAGCGATCGTTTGTATCGCTTGAAATAATTAGCCAATGAAAAATGTGTTCTTTATCGAAAATAATTTGTGTAAATATTTTCTTGGATTATAAAAATATTTTTCGTTCATTCATTATTTGTAACCGATACAAACGATTGTTTTTAAGAAAATGTTTTCAAATTATTCATTTTTCGCAAAACAAATAGAGTCTTAGATTAAAATTCACGGTGCCATGAAAAGAACGTGAGCACATTCAAGACCAAAGATCAAACACCATTGGGCCGTAAGAAGCAACCTCATCTATGTAAAAACACAAATGTAGGTGCCTCTTGGTACGCAAATGATCGAATTAGATATCCAAAGACTTAGTGGAAGATCCAGCAGAAACGTAACAAGGAAATGGGTCACCTTCTTTAAAATTTGAAAATCGCAATTTCTCGCCCGTTGCGAAATAATGACAAGCGAAATAATAAATATGAGGATAGCCATTTGCGCGGTTCCGTCCACAGCGCGGTCTTATATCTACAAGGAAATATGGGCGAAACTTACTAAGAAAATCAAGGGACCCCCACATGACCAAATCAAGGAAGAAGTTCTTTACACTATTAAAGTGTATGGTGAATTGTAAATTGAGAGAGAAAGAGAAAGAGAATTCAATGTTCATGAAGGACCACAATGAAACTACATAGCCAAAATTGGTAAAGTGAAAACGACCATTTAAATAAATGAAAGATGCATCTTTAGATCAACTACCCGAACGGGAGCAATTCATTCAAAGTTGTTGTGTAGTGGCCCGTAGGATCGTGATTCAATCACATGCAAAACAAACAAGCATTGTAAATCGATAGGGCACCTATTTTTAGAGGGGTGGATCACGATCTCGAGACTAACGAGTTAAGTAGCAAATGCGACCATGATTCTATCCGCTATCTGTGTGTATAATGAAAGCTATTGCAAATGGCTTAAATTTGGAGCTTTAGTGCTACCTTCTTCTTTTTTGTTATCATTTCGCTCAATTGACAATTAATGTTAGAGATTTTAGGGCTGTTCTCTCCCACCAAGTTATCATTCATTCTCTCTCTCTCTCTCTCTCTCTCTCTCTCTCTCTCCATTAATGGCGATGCGACCATTGCTTTGTCGCAGTTGGTTGTGCAATGGGGACGAAACACAAATTCCGTGGCCATGGCTTGGTCTATGGCAACGAAGCGATAATCTTTAGCGACCTAGTTATTTTCGTCTTCGTAGCCCTATTTTCTTGTAGCGATTATTTAAGGTCACGTTAATTTCCTAACCTAACACACAATTGATTAATAACAAAGCAACCCGAACATTTTACAATGTTGAGGGTGCGCATGGCAATAATTATTTGCCCAAAAACTGATTCTTTTTTATTCTGTGTCTGAAAACTAATTCTGAATATTTGAAAACGTTTGGTAACGATTCAAAATTTTCATTCCCGGAATAGAAAAAGAACATAAATGCATTTGGTAACGGTATAAAATTTCTTTTAATTAATAATATTTTTAAATATTTTAATATTTCTTTATTTCTGTTTTTTTCTTTTCTGTTTTTTCTTCTCCTCCTTCTCGGCCATGGCCAGCGACCGGCCACAAGTCAGGGCCGATGAGGGCAAGGGCCAGACCCTCGCAGCCTGGGCAAGGGTCACTCTTGTCGAATTCGGCAAGAGTAGCCCTTGCTGGCCTTCCCCAAACCTTGCTCGAGTTGGCGAGGGCCGCCCTCACCCAAGCCGGTGAGGGCCGCCCTGGCTAAATTTGGCAAGAGCTGGATTTTCGCCGTCATTCTTGCCAGATCCGGCGAGGGCTGCCCTCGCCCAAGCCGCGAGCCTCAAGGGCCGCTCTTGCCGGCTCAAGTGAGGGTTGGAAAAGGCCAACGAGGTAGACCCTCACCCAGGCCGTGAGGGTCCAGCCCTCGCTTATGTCGCCGGTCACCGGTGGTCAGAGAATGAAGAAGAAGAAGAACATAAAGAACAGGAAAGAAGAAGAAAAAAAAATAATTTTTTTTTCAATTTTGATTTTGTTCCAAAACTGATTCTAGAAATAATTTTTTGTAAATTTGTTCCCGGACACAAAAATTTTAACAAATAGATTTTTATTCTCAAACTGATTCTAAAAATAAAAGAACAGAAATTTTTACTATTTGGCAACTTGTCAAACGGGACCTAACTTACTAAAATAACAAAGTTATTTGCTTTGTAGGCCAGCATGCATGGCCCCTGGTTACATCCCGACCACTCCTTTTTTACTCTAACCATTGCCAATTAATACATTGTGGAAAGGGTAAAAAACGCAAGTATGTCGTCGATGAGACATGCGCACCCGCATTTCGATTACCCATCGTTGTCTTCATTCTGTATGACTATTTGGTGCATCCCATCAATATTAAAGTGAATATAAATTGAGAGAGAGATGTCTCTAAAGTTTGATGTACGCAACCTCGTCGCTAGAAAGGAGTGATGGAAAGCAATTGATTATGAAGTCTGCCTGTCACAGACGGGTTTGTGTCGACGTAAAGAGACAATTGCACCATATCTCACATATTCTTTAATAGCTGACCAGTCATATTTATTATAAGAGGATTTGAATTGTTTAATTTGTTCACACGAGTGCCCCCTTCCCACCAGAGATCAGATTCAATCATAGTTTTAGGAAATAGAAGTGTCTGGAAAAGATAACTCGGACGTCAAAATATTTGCTGCACGATTTACTGTCGTCTATTAATCATCGTCCGTACATAGAGTAGATGCTTGTGAAGTAAATGAATTTGACGTAAAGAGGCGGGAAATGAATGTCATGTAAATGCAACACGCAGAGCCAAAGAACCATTAATGAAAAGTGCCGATAGTGACAGACAGAGCGGGATGTGGCAGAGACAGAGCAGCTGAAGCTAACAGATTCTCGGAGTACGGAGATCCTCCAGAGACAGAGCAACTAGAGAGTCACCGGTGGAACCCTTAATGGTAGCTGCTCTGGTGGACGAGCGTGCCTGTGGATCTCTATATCGAGATTGGTTGTTTGGCCATGTAGTTTGCTTAGATGATCATGTTTGGGACAATTCCTGCAAAAAGGGTTTTCCTGAGAACTCGGTGAGGAAGAAACGGGAGTGGCCAGTACCACATATGTAGAGTTGGAGGAAAAAATAAAGAATAGTTTGTTATGTCTTTAAAGTAGCAAGACGAATCTCGTCAGTCAGCAACTACGAAACAACTACCTCAAGGCGAGGTAAAATATCTGTACAAAAAAGTGAAGTTCGCAAAGGTTCAAAATCTATTAGCAGTGCTAAATCAAATAATCTTATTTTCTATCTTCGTTGTTATGATACGACTTTCCCATGAAGAATTTGATCCATTTGCTGCAATTGTGACTTTTGACTCATTGTGCCATTGGAAAGGCCACATTCTGTAGGTTTTCTTTAATTATTTGAGATTGAAAAATTAACAACAGCAACCTAAATGCTTACATGGCATGAAGTGTTCTCAATATTGTATGTTATAAAGGAATACAAATTAATGGAATAATGTAGAAACAAGTTATTTATAAACTTACTATTTATATTATACACTATTTACTTTTCTTAACATATCTATTTAATTGTTATTAACAAATATTTTTTGATCAATAAAGACCACTATTCTAGTTGTGAAGTCAGTTGCCTCGTTTAAGAATATAGAATTTTTCAACGTTTAATGTAATTGAATACTTGCAATTTAAATAACTATGTTAATAATTATGAATATTTATTTTTGAGAAACTTGCATCTTGTAAATTAAATAACTAATAATTACGTCAATAAAAAAATTTACATTGCACATAAAATGTTTAATCTTTACTGCAATTGGGACATTCAACCTATTTGTGCTTTCAAAAGGGTAAGCTTTTAGATTTTCTCTTAATTGCCTAGGATATCAAAAAACGAAAAAATTTAATAAAAGCCACCTAGAAGCTTACATGACAACAAGTGTTCCTAATATGTAAATAAGACGCAAAGTGACCCTCTCTAGGGAAAAATGTTTGCATATTATAAGGGTTAGGGAAAAACCTCATGGCTTCACCAGATTTGTCTAGCCCCGCATAGTTTTCATATTTTTTAATCCCGATGGACGAGCTTAGGTAACATTTTAAGCTAATCCGAAGGCCTAGCTCGAGCCCATCGCATGATTTGGAAAAAAATTTTCTTAAAATGGGGTGTTTTTATCGCTTAAAAAATTGAATAAATGAAAAAAAAAATTCATCATCCATGCAAATATTCAATATAAATTATCATCAATAATGAAAACATTTTCATTGGCTAAAGTTTAAACAATACAATGAATCATTTTTTAGAAAATATTTTTCAAATCATTCGTTTTTTGTAAAACAAAAGAAGCCGATTAAAAAAATGCTAAGATCCATCAAGTTCATCAGTGTGTAGCTTCGCCTCTGATGCGTTAGATTCCATGTGAGTTCTATAACATCGTCAACGGCGCATGAGATAAATGCATGTCTCCTAAGTTAGAATGATTTAAGAAATCTATTTCTTGTGACGTGACCTCACGAAATTACAAGGGTGCATTACATAAATGCATGTCCCCAAAATTAGGATGATTTAAGAAACCTTTTTCTTCTGACATGACCTCACGAAATTGTAACCAAGGAAGGATGAAATTAGGGACCTCTCACAAACATGGCCAAATGGGAGTACTAGCACCACAAGATGCTTCGTACGACAGGTCTACACAGAAGAAGACTTGACTTTGTGTTTGTTGCATGTGGTCGTTAAACTTGAAACTTGGTGCGCAGCTCAACGCTGGATCTCGTCAGTGACATGCTTCTCCACAGTGTAATGATTAATTAAAATGTTTGAAATAGTTCATTTCGCTCGAACTGGATTCGGCAATGAAATATTTTTTTGCTGAAAGTCATTTTTCGATTTTATTATAAGAGATAAATTCCGTGGCAATTCTGAATAGAAAATATCACGAGTAAACAAAAAAATCGGCAACTTTACTTCAAAAGAGCTCAATACAAATTTTACCGGAATTTAATTAACGACAAAATCTGCAAATGTAAGTACTTCAAATGGAACTAAATGTGCACAAACTCTGTCGGAATTTAATCGGCAACAAAACTTGAGAATACTTTTATGATAAGATGTGAAGCGTGATTGAAAATCTAAAAAAGCAGGTCAGGTTTATTTTTGAAGTATTAGGCATCAATTTCATTGGTTGGAAAAAAACAAATCAGAAATTCTAGGATCTATTTCGAGTGACTTTTATTTTCTTGCCGTTTTAAATCTTGCGAGCTCACAATGTGATTTTTCTTTAACAAGAAACATTTGAAATCTTTTACAGTGAGCAATATTTGCATATACAATCACTTGACTTTTCATGATTTCAAAATTTTGAATTGATTTCAAACAATAGGTTAATTTTTAGTTGGATATTTAGTAAGTAACCTTGTGACAGTTTGGTAGTAAAATACAAGTATTCTCATAGGTTTGCATGACTTTGTTTCTTCCCTCCGTCGTCACAATGGATGGGATCTCTCTCTAGTTTGGCAACCTTGCTTAAGTATGGCAAGAGTCGTCGGTGTACCGCCGCTGCTGTTGCCCAACCACCTCTCTCTCTCTCTCTCTCTCTCTCTCTCTCTCAAAACAAAGCTTGTCTTTGATATGAGCACCACATCAGCGCCACAAGTATGTCACGTGCCACATTAATGATGCCACATCACCAATCCGATGATATTAACAATAATGATGAATGGTCTACATCGAATAATTCGAAAGAGGTAGACACTCGGTTGCCTAAAAAGTAAACTAAGACGGACCAAATCACTTATCCGCTAAAACCCTAACCAATTCGTTCTCAACCCCCACAAAATCTCATTGTGATCACAGATCGTGGCCAAAATGTCCATGGGGATCGCTAAAAAATAGTTATAAAGCTTTGGAAGGATTCCATGAGGTCACCCAAGTGGTTCGGCAATTCATCAATGTTTGCAATAAAGTTCACTGGGGTTTTGCCAAAGTTGTCTTTAAGAGGTTTAATAATAGCGCCCCAGATCTCTCCCCCAGAATTAGTGGATTGGACAAGGAATGGTCCAGAGCAATAAAGAGTCATAAAAGAGGGACCTACCATTTTATCCGCTAAATCGGGACCACCCCAATTATCTCTAAAATAAATTTAAGCTTCAAGGGCATAGAGATTTACTTGGTAAATTTCGCATTTAATCACTCGAGCAGAGCAATATATGCATCTTGATTTTGCTGCAATTAGATCACGACAATTAGTTCGTGTGCAAGTTATATTGAGGTGGACATGTGGATTGTGTTGGGGAAGCCTCATATTGGATTGCTAGTATGATTTGGAGCAATTAATATATTTTTAGGTTTTTTTTTGTCGGATTGATATTTTCTTAGTCGACTCACAACTTTCTTTTTTTGATTGAAAGAAAAAATTCCATTCATTTCTTAGAATAATACTTGAAAATAGATATGACATCATTCGACGGCCAATCATTAGATTTAGTGATGAGCACATACCAAGATCTCCCACTTCATTTGCAACTGATTGCGTTGCATGTTTAAATTCAATGTCTTCATCGTCATCGCCGTGCAAAAATACCAACATCAATACTATGAAAGAACACATATCAAATACTTGTAAAAAAACACCCAAATCTGTATCCATATCTAGTTTGGGAGAGTAAAACCTCTAGATCTAAACCTAAATTTAAATAAGGAGAGGAGAGTGGCCTAATTTGGGAGAAGTTGTGGAGCCATGTCACAAACATCCTCCTCAATGGCTGTTGACTGAACAGATTGACGGATTCAGATTTGGGCGTATTCAGAGATCTCTCAAACAAAGATATTGAGTTTCTACTGCGTCGACCCGACAAGTTTGATGACTTGTGCAAGGGATGAGATGAATATGCTTTACAGTATATATTCACTCTTCATATCAAACAAACCTGTCGCATCAAAATTATTAAGAAATTCACAGCTAGATTGAGCTTGCACATTATTTATTAAAGAGTGCACCGCCCATCAATAGTTTCAGAATATTCTATAACTTAAGTTGTTGGATGAAATGGATAAATATATTATAATGAGAATTGTATATTGCTAGAATGGAGGTACATAGACAAGGATTTTTGTGTATTTTAAGCAAATTATATACAGTTCGTAACTTTCGAAGAGCTACTAAATTCAATTAAAGGGCATCATTAGAAGACTACTGACTAAAATGGCGTACTTCAATTTTGTTAATTATGATGGTAATTCGTTATTTACTTTCTATAACTATTGTCGTCAGGTAAAAAAGTTTCTTACATTAAAGCGGTGAAGCCTACAGTTCCAACAGTTTCTCCAATTTGTTCCCTTATATAGTTAATTTATTAATTAATTGATTTCATGGTTTTTTTTATCGTCGATTTCATGGTTCGATATTAAGATTTTTTTTAAATCTACAGAATGGTTATTATGAAAATTATTATAAAAACCGGCTATAGGCATTTGTTTTTTTTCTTTTCTTCAAAAGAAAACTTGTTTAGAATTTGGTACGCTACTTCAAACAATGGATAATTCTTTTCCACACCGTCTCACTATAATAGTAAACGTGGAGAATTTTACTCAAGTAGGCTTTTAAAACATAGGGGCTATCTATGAAAACTTGGAATCCATTTTTATTTGAAGGAAAACTATTTCTAGAAAATTATTTATTGACTTTTCGATATTTTGACAATTGGAAAACCAGTCAATCTACGAAAAACATTTTCTATAAACTTAAAACAAGTTTAGATCGAGGGAAAATGATTTTCCTTTCTAATAAGAAGGGAATCACTTTCCCTAAATCACCAAATAAATAAAAGTTAATCATTTTCAGTGAAATAAATGCACCTTTCAATTTAAAGTTACCATACTGAATTTCAAAAAAAATCAAAGAAATATTTAAGGAAAAAAAAACAACTTCTGTTTTGCAAATTGGAGACTTTCTTGTTTGAGAGAATCATACTGGAACAATTATTGTCCAATTTAGTTAGTTTTTAATGCTTTTTGTTAATTATGATCTATCAATATTCTATTCTCATCCATGCTAATATGTGCATCACAATTGTTCTGCCAAGCTTGGGATGGTCTCGGTCTTTTGCTCAATTTTTTGTGAGAATACACGTGAAATTAAATGACAACTTATGAAAATTGCGGACTCTGCATGCTATCCATCTATTGTACGGATTTTATTGATTCTTAATACGGAAGAAATGTTACATAAATTATATATTTAGGGTTGTTAATGCGGTTATTTATACCAGTCAAATTAAACGATCGTGACCCCTTTTTTCTCTCTACAATGCCAACATAATAGATAATTGCCATTAGAAATGATATGTTTTATCAAAAAATTGAAATTAGACAACATTCTCAAAGTAAATTGTGCACGATTCCATCAAACCGATAGCATCACATGTGAATGAAGAATTCGCATTAACATACAATACGAACTAAGAATGTCGTCTTTATTTTGTTCGATAGAGGAAGATCTATATGGAATAGGATACAATTCAACGAACAATTTATACGGAAATACGTATTCCAATTACACAGATGAAATGAATAAAAAGCCCAGAAGAAGCATATGTATAAATATAAGAACGTGAAGGCCTAGATAAGCAAACAGGAAACAAAGGCCACAAGGCCCAAGACCAATAGAAGAATAAGAGGATATCCACATTTGATCCCTTACATATTAATTAGCCATCACCAATTAAATTTCCATTTTCCCCTCAATATCATTCATCGAGTACTTGATAATCTCATAAACACCATGCTTTGCCTAAATTAAAAATTTAGTAATAATGACTTTTGAATTAACATTTACATAAAATTGGGAAAAGATAATTATTTTATATTTATACTAATAACATATTATGAAAGCTTAACAAGGCCTTCTTATGCTTTTCATGTCTCCAACTCAGTTCATCTTACTATTAGATTATCACATAGATAAACCCAACAAGGAGTATGAACCATAAAAGAAAATATCTATTAAACCAATCAAAGGTATACCAGTTACAATACCTATTATCCAAAAAGAAACCCTTCCAATAGTATCGGCCATTTATCTCGCTTTCCTCCACCATTTCTTTCGTTAAGTTGTCATGCTAAAGACATAAGCAGCCATAGAAAATTATGAAATGTGATCCTTCCAAATGGGTGAAGACAATTCTTATTATTATTTAGAATTTTACTATTCTTTTTTCTTCTCTTCATTGAAGAAATAATTGTAAAATAAAACAGCAAGTACAAAAATGAGTAATACCCCCAATAGAGACTGTTACGATTCAATTGAACATTTTGTTCATTCGAGTATGATCGTGTCGTAGCTTTGTAATTTGAATTAGGTTTTATAGATAGATGAATTGCATTCTTGATATTGACCCTATAAAAGAAATGGATAACGATACAAATGGTCTCTGAACTTTGACCAAATATATAATGTGATACTCGAACTTTTAATTTGTTCAATGTGGTCCCTACACTTTAGCCAAATATATAATGCGATCCCCGAATTTTCAAGTTGTTCAATATAGTCCTAAGACTATTGGTATATATTCAATTTTTTTTTTGTAAGGTAAGATGTATATATACTTTATAACACACCAATTACAATGAAGGGAAGACGTACTCAAAAACCTCGTACCTAAGGGAACAAAGGAGGTGTTCCAATGGGTACATGGTGTACGGCTAACCAAGGCTAGAAAGCCGCAAAAGCAAACTTAACAAGCAAAACACATCAGCCAAGAGAACCTATACACCAGCTAAGTGGAACTAAGAATCAAAAGCTGAGGCAGAGATGCCCTAGTTGGCTTGGATTCTCCGGTTGCGGGGACTATCTTGGACTAGTTTAAAGGATAAACATCTATCTCTCGTCACCTTAATTAAGTGATTGCGGATGGCTAGCAAAAAGAAAGCCTTGTTCCTAAAAGGGATGTCATTTTGTTCCGTCCATATAATATGGCATAAAGCGCTTAGGGAGAAACAAGCAATGCATTGATGGAAGCTATGGCCACCAATGACCCGAATGGCCCATCGGAGGTTGTCATGCCACGATCCATTACGCCAGGAAAGATTACACTTGGAAGCCCAAAAATTGGCAAGAGTGCCAGTGATGTTACAACCAAAGACGAGATGATCGATGGAATCCGGTCTACGGCGGTAGAAGACACAAGCCCCTTCTGCAATTCTATTGTGCCTCAATAGACACACCTGCATAGGAAGCCTATAGAGAGTAATGAGCCATAACAGAAACCCATACCTGGGGGCAATGGACGAATCCCAGACGAATGAGTTCCAGTTAACTTTCTGGCCCTTGATCCTTATGGATTCCCATGCCTTGGATGAGGAGAACTCGCCCGAGGGGTGACCTATCCAAGTGAGGCAGTCGCTAGCTCCCAGTTCTATAGAAACAGTAAGCGGCCAGGAGCGAAATGAGTCTAGGATCGAGGATTAAGGCCATTCGGATGAGAAAAACTCACTCACCGAGGAATTCCTTGGAATACCGGAGCGGCAGATATATCTATCTACAAAAAATTTGTAAGGAGGACCCTTAGCATGCCAATGGTCGAACCAAAATGAGGTGTTTACTCCGTTGCCAATGCACCGGAAGAATTGAAGGTGGAATTCATGGCAGAGGTCTAATATTTTTTTCCAAGCCCAAGAGCACACCATTGGCCTGGGCGCTATCCAGAAGTTCATGTTCTTCAAGAAAATGGAGTGTATCCATTTGCACCAAAGTGATTCTTTATTTGTGAAGAGAATCCATATGTGCTTGAGTAAAGCCGCCCGATTGCAGTCAAGGAGTCTGCAGATACCCAATCCCCCCTCATCCTTAGGAAGGCAGACTTCATTCCAAGGCACTTTTGCCCCCCCCAACACCTAAATCCGGGCCTTTCCATAGGAATTGCCTAAGTATCAATTCAATGCTGGAAAGCACAGATCAAGGCAAGGGGAATACAGAGGCCCAATAGACATGGGTAGCATGAAGAACAGATTTAATAAGCTGGAGCCTACCCGCAAATGAGAGGAACCGATGCGACAAAGAACGAGTACGAGCAATAATAAAATTTACGAGGGAAATGCAATCTATCTTTTTTAATCTAGACGCAATGATAGGGACGCCAAGGTATCTAAATGGAAGTATACCTTCGTTGAAGCCAAACAAGAGTCGGATTTGGGTTCGTACTTCTTCAGAACCGCCAAAGTAAAAAAGATCACTTTTGTTCGCATTTGGGTTAAGCCCTGACCAGGATGAAAATAATTGAAGGCCATCCTTCATTAGGGTTGTTGACGCAAGATTTGCCTCCACAAAAATGAGCACATCATTGGCAAAGAATAAGTGAGTAAGGCAGGTAGGCTTGCAACGCCAGTAGAACTTGAAGGCTGAGTGCCTAGCCTTGGATTTGAGGATCCCAGAAAAAACTTCCATCACCAAAGTGAAGAGATATGGGGATAGAGGGTCACCTTGATGAATACCCCTTCTATTTGAAAAGTAACCATTAAGTTCTCCATTGATGGCAATTGAAAACTTAGGGGAAGTAACGCACTCTATAACAAGCTTATTGATCGTCTATGGAAAGGAAAAGGAAAGCAATACATTTTCCAAAAACATCCAGTCCACCGTGTCATAGGCTTTCTAGAAGTATACTTTGATGGCACACTTGGGTAAATATGGGTTATGGTGAAACCCAGCAAAGAGCTCTTGATCAAGCAAAATATTATCTCCAATCCTTCGTCCCTTAACAAATGCATTCTAGGACGGACCAATGATGGAGGGCTGAACATATGCAATCCTATTTGCCAAGATCTTGGCGATGCATTTGTAAATTATGTTGCAACACGCAATAGGTCAGAAATTATTTATAGTCGAAGCATTAGGTACCTTCGGGATAAGAGTGAGTGTGGTGTTGTTGGTCTCCTTTAGTAGCGAGCCAAAACAGAAGAAATCCTTTATGGCCAAGAGGACCGAGGGATCAACAACATCCCAAGACGTATTAAATATAAAAATATAAAAATATTTAATATTGCCCTTCCATTAATTTAAGTTTAGAGACAATATTAAAGATTTTCTTATAGTTTAAAAACTAAATTGAACATGTACCAAAAGTCCACGGACCATATTGAACAAACTAAAAGTTCAGGGACCGCATTGCATATTGAACCAAAGTTACATTGGATATCGAGCCAAAGTTCAAAGACCGTCTGTATTATTTTCCCAAAGAAAAACGGCAGATACAGCCAAGTCTCAGCTAACCATCGCACTACATAAATGGGATAGGTTCGAAGAGGACAAAAAGAGAAAATTTAGGGTATCGAACGTCTCGGTCAAAATAATCTAGGGTTTTTTTTTTAGGTGGGTGTTTCCTCCGGATGAAATTCATGTGTCCATTAAGCATGAGGTCGAAATATGCTTTTGAGGGAGAATTGAATAATGTTCTGTTTCTTGAGGTGGGAGCGAACTCTCTTCACCGAACTGAGGATATTCGTCTGACCAAGCAAGCAAGGACGCAGGATATTCGCCGCATTTTCTTCCACCAGCGAATATTCACCCTCACCTTCCCCCTCCTCCACTGATACTCTCCTCCTCCGCCTCGCTCCCACCTTCCCCCTTCCCCCTCCCGCTCCCGTCCGGCGCCTTCCCGTCGCCGCCCGTCGCGGTGGTTTCTCGGCCGTCCCGGGACGTGGCCATGAAGTTCGGCAAGAGCCTGAGCAACCAGATGGAGGTGACGTTGCCCGAATGGCGGGACAAGTTCCTGTCCTACAAGGAGCTCAAGCGGCGGCTGAAGTCGATTCACCCGAGGCCCGGCGAGAGACCCATCAAGCGCCCCCGGACGGCCGACGCCCCGGGGTGCTGGTGCTTGGATCCTGTGCTGGCGGAGGAGGTCGAGTTCGTGCGGCTGCTGGAGGACGAGCTTGAGAAGTTGAACGCCTTCTTCGTCGAGAAGGAGGAGGAGTACATTATCAGACTGAAGGTACTTCGATTATGTCTTTGCTCTGTTCTTGCGGTTTTGCGTCATTTTCATTTTTTGTTGTTTCTTGAATCGGCAATAGAACAGAGAGAGAGAACTTGGTTTATGGTAATGTGATGTCTATGTTAGGGACATAATGAATAGTAAGGCACTTATTTATGGAGTTCTTTTGCTTTAGAATGCATCTAATTCTATTCCTAAATCGGTAGCTTTTCCAAAAACAAAAAAGTGCTCTCTTTCGAGCGTTTCTTGATCAGTAACTTTTCTCTTTCCAATGATTTAATCATTTGCTTGTGGTGTGAGACTATACGAGGTTCCGGTGCGATTTTGTGTCTATTGCTCTGAACACTGACAAAAGAAAACGACAAGTTATGCTTGTGCCAAATGTGTTTGCTGCCCTGGGGATTGAGCAGTAGTAAGGGTGATTCCATGCTTTCTGCTCGGGAGCCAATAGTTGTGGGTTCGAGTCTTGCCATAGGAATAAGTGGGAAGCCATGGCAGTTGGTTGCTGTGCAAGTTCGCCTCCAAGTTGCTGGCTAATTAAGGTCGCGTCCCTAGGTTATAAAAAAGATTGCCTTTCTGCAGCTTGGTCTTCAAGTTCCGCATCAGCCGTGCCTGAGAGATTATTTGGGATTGGTATAGACATAGTTGGCACACTTTCATATGTTCTTTCACTGGTTTTAAAGAATAGCGGGTTTCTCTTTTACCCTTTTCTCTATACGGCGGAGAGTAAACTCGGTGATATTCTTGTTTAAAATGGAACAAGAAAAACATTTTTGTTTATGATGGTGTCGTTAGACTGCTCTAGTATTAAGCTGCCTAGAGTCAACAAGTTATTGGCTAAATACATTTATGACTTTTGAAAGAGCGATAAATTTGGGAAAACAGTGCAACCATCTTGGATCACATAAAGTGGACAGATTTGAACACTTATTAGGGACAGATTCAATTTGTTCCTATACTTTGATTGTGTGACTGTAAACTTACTAAGTAATTTAAGCTAAACATGGTGATGATGGGACAAACGCTGTTAGAACTTGGAAGGGCAGCAAAAAGCGTCGTCGATTTCAAATTTGGCACCAAAAGGCCATGAAAATCTCTATGGCTAGCAGTTCCAAGTAAACCAGAAATAGAAGCTAGTCTCTCCCAGCTTTTGACTTTTGAAAAGGAATGTCAAAATATCAAGTAATGTTCTAGAGTGTATGGAATAAGATTAACACATGTTTTTCTGAATTTTACTCTTTCTGGCTAAAAGTTGCTAGGAAAGGTGTCACCTTTGAAGAGTAAATTCAACAGTAGTTGCAGGTTAAAAGCCTAAGCCACCCTTAATTGGTGAGCAGCAACTAACGGTTTTCTGCTGTGGGGTCCTCTAATTCAGTTTGAATATAGGAATTGAGATGTATCTTTATATGTTCTTCAATGTAATTGTAATGATTAGTCTCCCCATAAAAGATGGAAGTGTAAGGCAAAACTGATCCATGTTTTAGATACTGAAATTAAAGGGAGAGGTATGCAAAGAGATTGCTGAAGCATACTGGGAGAGGATAATTGACTCTTGTGCCTTATATTTTCTGATGCAGGAATTACAAGATAGGGTTGCCGAATCAGAGAATGTTAGCGCAGAGATGATAAAAATTAGGAAGGAAATTGTAGACTTCCATGGGGAGATGGTTTTGTTAGAGAATTATAGTGCCCTCAACTATACAGGTACCATTTTCTCTCTGACCTGGGCCCTTTTGAGTTGATCATTTTTCATGGCATTCTTGTCAAGGTAGACTAGTACCTACGTTCTGTTTACCCCACTCACAGAAGAACTCGAGCTGTAATCATTGTCCTATATATTTCTTACATATCGATTGAGTCATCCACCATGGTTCAAGGAATTAAGAGACAAAATAGATGTTACCACTGGTTCAACTTGTCTAGTTGTTATCTTGCGTGCGATTCTGCTAGTATTTGGCCCACAAATTTTTTGGGCGGCTTTTTTCCCAGTTCTTTTAAAAGAATATTGTCTCAGATAGCAATTGGTCTTTTATGCTAACGCTAGGCAAACCTAGATTTCATTTGGTGGTATTGTAGCTTTGTTGGTAGATGGCTCGCATCATGAGATACTGGCTTGCCATCTGACGCTTGATGACAAAGTTTAGCTCTATGAATCGGTAAAATTTGTTAATTCACCAAATTGTGGTCATATGGAGGAATCATGTAACAGATTTTCATTTCTTTGTCTTTTGTGATGTTAAGTAGAAGGCCAGTAAGGCAAAGCGATCTTCTGGTTCCTCAGTGGTTCTATATGACGTAACACAGAAGTGTTTCCATTAATTATACGTAATTGGAGCATTGTCAAGAATTGTGTTGTGTCGCATGATTTAATCTGAGATCAATAACTCATGCGGTCTTAAACAGGACTGGTGAAAATCCTGAAGAAGTATGACAAGAGGACAGGAGCTCTCATTCGCTTGCCCTTCATACAAAAGGTCTCGCAACAGCCATTCTTTACCACTGATCTGCTTTACAAACTCGTGAAAGAGTGTGAGAGCATGCTCGACCACCTCTTCCCTAATAATGAAACCCCAGATTCATCTGAGGTCTCTGATGCAAGTGAACAGTATGATCTGACAGCTTCCACCTCAATTGGGAGTGGCAATATGTTTAATGCAAACAAGGAACTCATAGAGATCAAGCCAATGGAGAGCTTGTACATGAAGAGCACTGTGTCAGCATTAAGGGTTCTGAAGGAAATCCGCAGTGGAAGCTCGACTGTGAGTGTGTTCTCTTTACCACCCTTGCAGATTCAGGGATTCGACAAAACATGACATAAAATCCCTGTTCTTGAGCAAGCTGCCAAATAGCAGTAACATTTGTTTGGCAAATGCATTGTGTTACACTTCTATTTTTCCCTTTTTTCCTTGCATGCATCATAGATGCATGATTTATACACTGACAGTTGTGTAAGAGGATGCTGAAATATATGGAAAAGTTATTACATACTAGTAGGTTTGTGCATAAGAATCCTTCGGACTGTTGTAACTTATGTCTTGCAGAAGGAGGATATCATGCAGTTTTCTTCTTATGGAACTTATTTGTCGTTGAAATCTGAATACCCTCCTTCAAATATTGCTATGTGCACAAGATAATGCTAAGGTGAACTCGTTCCGTCCTTGCAAGATGGATAGATCATTCAACCATAAAAAACCTGTCTTGAGCTTTTCTGAAGTCTATGTTAATGTAATTTGAAGGACGAGCATCTCCCTGGTATTGTATTTTTGTGCGTCACCATCTAAGTTTTCCTTGGTTGTATACATCTCAGGCTTTTACTCCTCTGCATGAGGAAAGCCTTAATCTTTACATACCCGAACTAAGGTCTTCAAAAGTGATCTCAAGGTCACGTTCCTTCTCCTTCCTCCTCCGTATAGACGCTCAGAAAAATTCAGTGTTCGCTGATTGACATTGAAAGAGGAACTCCTCGACAGCAACGCACAAGAACCTGCTGGAGTTGTGGATAAGCGGGTTGGTGTCCCTGTGCCTTAGCCCTAAAACATTACTCTCTAGATTCATAACGAATCGATCATGTCAAATCTGGGGATTGAGCAAGCTTGTCGCTTGAATGTCTCGGGATACTGACCAAAAAATCTCTTGGGACGCTCCATTTTGCGGTAATTATTGGCCGCCGGTACCACAACAATGCCCTGATAACAATATAGTACGATTGTTATACTATCTTTACTACTTTCAGATTATAAAACGAAACACAATTTGTAGGCTATATGACTTACTACTTTCAGATTTCTTTCAAATGCTTACTCGAGGAGTCAACGACTGCCGTTAACACACCTTCCCGAAGCACACCAGGGCAAACAAACAGCATGGTGACAAAACTAGGTGAGGTGACGATGCATAATGCTCAATTTAGGAGTCTCGAGGATTGCGGATTCATTTCCTAATTGGAAGTCGCCGAAATTCCATATCTTTTACGTGGGATCTACGTAATGTGCCTTGTGATTAGGATCACAATAGCTATGGATTGTCAAATAAAATGTTTGAAGGTTTGTCAATGATTGGTTATTATAGTTCATTTCGCATAGTATTTACACAAAGCATCGGTCTGTAACAGTGCGCGCACAACAAAAGACACAATAAGATTTGCCGACATAACATCTCACAGTTCATGCAATTTCTTTATCTTTATAATTTACTTGCGGAGAGCGTGAGTTCGCGACAAGTTGTCCGTCCAAGAAACGAATGCAGCAAGACTTCTATTCTGGCAAGAGTATCTGCACCTGTACGCCTTTAATAATTGAATTATCTTTTGGAAATCCTCCAATTATGATATCATTAGCACTGACCCTTGAACTAAAAAGCATCTTTGAGGAGATACATTTCATAAATTAAGGGAAAATTCTAATTAAGGACCCTAAGTGGAGTCAAATTCTCAAAAAAGGGCCCAAAGTGAATAGTGTGTCAAATAAGGGCCTGAAGTGCTTAATCAGTCTCAAATAAAGACCCGAAGTGCCCAAAAAATCTCAAATAAGGACCTGGGTCCCCGGCTAGCCAAAATACCTGCCGGCCGACGAAAAAAATTACTATTCCGGCACCGGAACAGTAACTTCTTAATTTTTTAAATTTTTTTTTGTTTTTTTTTTATTTTCCTTTTTTTTTCTTTTTTTTTCTTTTCTTCCTTCGCTGGTCATAGCCGGGGCCGGCGGAGGTCGCCTGCCTCAGGCACGGCCGCCCTCTCCGGCATCGGGCGAGGGCCGCCCTCGCCTAGGCTGGGCGAGGTCACCTTCGCCGGCCTCAGGCGAGGCCGCCCTCGCCAGCGTCGGGCGAGGGCCGCCCTCACCTAGGCTGGGCGAGGCTGGCCTCGCCCGACGTCGGCGAGGGCTGGACCTCGCCCGCGTTGGGCGAGGTCGCTCTCGCCAGTTGCAAGCGAGGGCGACCTCGCCGTCGTTGGGCGAGGTCGCCCTCGCCAATTGCAGGCGAGGCCGGCCTCACCCAGCCCAGACGAGGGCGGCCCTCGCCCGACGCCGGCGAGGGCGGCCTCACCTGAGGTCGACGACCTCCGCCGGCCCGGGCTATGGCTAGCGGAGGAAGAAAAGAAAAAAAAAGAAAAGGAAAAGGAAAATAAAAAAAAGGGAAAAAGCTACCAAAAACCCCAAACTTTACCTTTTGTGACACATTTACCCTGAACTTTTTTTTGTGACACAAAAAACCCCAAACTTTATTATTTATGACATATTTACCCCAATACATATTGTCCATGGGTATTTTCGTCTTTTCTGCTTTTTCTTTTTTTTTTTTACTTTTTTTTTTCCTTTCCGACGAGGCTCGCCCAGGCGAGGGCAAGCCATGCCCGATGCCGGTGAGGTCGGGCGAGCCACGGCATCGCCCGACGCAGGCGAGGCTTGCCCGACCTCGCCCGAGGGCGAGCCTCGCCGACGTCGGGCGTGGCTCGCCCTCGCCTGGGCGAGCCTCGCCGATTGCCGGCAAGGGCCCCCCTCGCTGGAAAGGAAAAAAAAATTGAAAAAAAAAAAGAAAAAGCAGAAAAGACGAAAATGCCCATGGACAATGTATATTGGGGTAAATGTGTCACAAATAATAAAGTTTGGGGTTTTTTGTGTCACAAAAAAAGTTCGGGGTAAATGTGTCACAAAGGGTAAAATTTGGGGTTCTTGGTGGCTTTTTCCCTAAAAAAAAATAGAAAACGAAAAACAAAAAAAAAATTAAAAAGTTACTATTCCGGTGCCGGAACAGTAACTTTTTTGGCCGGCCGGCAGGTATTTTGGCCGGCCGAGGACTCAGGTCTTTATTTGAGATTTTTTAGGCACTTCGAGTCCTTATTTAAGACTGATTAAGCACTTCAGGCCCTTATTTGACACACTATTCATTTTAGGCCTTTTTTTGAGAATTTGACCCCACTTGGAGTCCTTAATTGGAATTTTTCCTAAATTAATGGTAGGTTGCAGTTTAAATACCCTAATGAAGCAAGTTGTCCACATCCAAGTCAGCAAAACAGTTCATCTTACTGTTATTTATATCATAGCAATGGATTATTCTTTCTGAACATATAAAGTTTCTTTGCTTATCTCTTTGCCGTGAAGGCAAGGCCAAACCTGTCTGGAAAATCTCAGGCGATGACCAAATGTCATTTCTTAGTCTTATTTCCCCACCATATTTTCAATCATCAACAGCTTCTTCACACGCTATATATGCATATGGGCAGATCATAACTCATTAAGACACCAACATCACAAAGCCATTTTCCTTCCGTCTCAAAAAAATGACATCACAGGCCAAGGGATTTGTGGACGAGATGAGGATGGTGTCGATGAAACTGCACACCAGAGAGCAGGCAAGAGAGGGAGAGAAGGAAGTGAAGGGGCCAGAGGAGAGGTCGGTCTCCAAGTGGGAGCCAACCGTTGATGGGTATCTGAGGTTTCTTGTGGAGAGCAAGCTGGTGTATGATGCACTTGAGGGCATTGTTGACAAGCCTGATTTCCCTTACTGTGAGTTCATCTTTCTGATTCTTGATTGCCAGAGGAGTCCAATTTGATTTTTGCTTTTGTGGGCCGAACAGATTTCTGTGGGTAGGTTGAAGTGTTTGGTGAGATCTCCTTTTTTTCTTTTCTTTCACTATTTGATGAAAAGGTGATTCTTTTTCTACAGAGTTTGTCGAGTTTATGAGATTTCGATCCTGTCTAATTCGATGTGTCGAATGGAAGCAGGATCGATCTAGATGGGCTAGAGGGGATTATTGTCTCTGATTTCTATGGGTTTCGTGTAATTTTAGGCTAAATTTCTCCTTCTCTCTCTTACATAAAGTTGGTTTGGAGTGATCAAGGAAAAAAGAAGGGATTTAAATAATTATGAGAGAAATAAAGAAATGATATAAAATATAGTTTGGAAGCATGTGAGGGAAAAGAGATAAAAAAAAAATTATTATGACATAACTCTTCAATTTAAAATGTATAATATCGTGATGTTTTCTACCTAAAGATATATGTCAATTTAGAAATAGAAACTAACATGAGAGCTTTATCGAATTTTGCTATTCAATTCAATTTCAACTCATTTAGAAATAGAAACTAACATGAGAGCTTTATCAAATTTTACTATTCAATTCAATTTCGACTCACGTTTTATAAATTTGATACTTCGCTTCATGATTTCTATCTAGATTAGATTATGCCTACGGTGATTCATTCCTTGAGAATGCATCTTTGATGAACACAAATAGATATTGCAATGCGTCTATTTCACTGAAAAATTCATAATAAAAGAAAATATTTTCCATGAAAATTATTTTCAAGGAAAATAGTTAATTTTCATTTGTTTGGTGATTTAGGGAAAGTAATTTCTTTCTTCCCTAATCTAAGATCAATTAGTTTTCCGCATCCAAAAACCGGAAAGTCAAAACACAATTTCTCGCAAACAATTTTCTTTCAAATTAGATTATATATTAGACCACATCCCTTCATCAGTTTGGTGAATCGTTTTGGATTCTATTCGGCTCTTACTCTTTTTCGTTTGATTTCCAGATGCTGAATTGAGAAACACTGGCCTGGAAAGATCTGAGCAATTGGGGAAAGACCTAGAGTGGTTCAAAGGCCAAGGCCATGGAATCCCAGGGCCATCTGGTCCGGGTGTGGACTATGCATGTTATCTTCAAGAATTGTCAGAGAACGACTTTCCTGCCTTCATCTGCCACTTTTACAATTTTTACTTTGCCCACACAGCTGGCGGTCGAATGATTGGCAAAAAGGTAAACAAAAAACATAATACTTGCTACTCCGTCTATCTATGTTCCTTTTTTTGATAAATCAAGTCTGCACAAAAACTGATATGATATGCTTGTAATATTGTATATATGTACAATCAATTTTGTTGACCACACAATGTATCTTCTAGTATATCCATTTTTGTTAAGCATCATATATGGTTTCGATCTGGCGTTGCACGCGCTTGAATTGTTACGCCGCCACATAAGTCTCGTCCAATGCTAAATTGGCAAGGTGCGTTATGTAATCCTGTTAAATTACTTTGTTTTCTTTCCTGTTCAAGATATTCAAAAGTTGCATAACTTGTCTCAAGGAACTGTGATTGGCATAATTAGTCATAAACAACTAGGAGTAGGGACATGCACAAGATTGTGTTGAAAATCAACCCTCTTACTCTGATGCTTCAGGTTGCTGGGAAGATACTCAACAACACGGTCTTGGAGTTCTACAAGTGGGATGGTGAGCTCAAGCAGATTTTGCAGAATCTGAGGGACAAAATCAATAAAATCACTCTGGTGCTGCTCCGGCCTCTCCCTCTAATTGCTTTTTCTATTGTCTCTCTCGGTTCTCAATCTGTTTTCCTTCCAGCAGTGACTAAAACATTGTCTATTGGTGTTACCTAGGGCTGGACTAGGGAGGAGAAGACTCATTGTTTGGAGGAAACAGAAAGATCTTTCAATTACTCAGGAGACATCCTTCGTTTGATACTGTCGCCAGTGCAAAACTAGGGCATGTGCACGGGCACAGGTTGAATGTTGTCACCAGACTGTAACAACAGTGTATCGTATGGATTTCCATTCCGAAGGATTGTAAAGATTCAGAAAGAATATATCATCATTCATTCACGTCCAAGATTCTACTCAGGTTACAACAAGAATTGCTTTACCAGTGAAAATTGCGGTGCCAGACGCTGTAGACTTCAATGTGTTACAGACTTGGCTGAGCCAAAAAGATCGCTGCCATTTTATAATGTCTGCAGTCGTGTCATTTCAACTAACATAAGCTAATTATGACACATTAAGTAATTAAATTACACTAGCTTTGCATATTTACAAAGATCATTGCCATGACCTCGGAGCTCTGCCACCATTGGAGCTCTTTGAGCAACTTCACAAGGATAACTTTTCAATCATCATTTCCTTGAGGGAACTCACTAATCTGTGGAACACCTTAAGATTGCTACCTATTTTCTCCTATAAAAAGAAACAGACTCGTCAAAAAGATGATCCCATAGCAGCAACAGGCATAGGTCGGCCAATATGCCGGGCTTCGAAAAATAGGATGAAGAAATAATGTGCAATACCTCGTTTAGCAACTCAAGCCGTTCCAAGATTGGAATCAATTCTTCACACAACGGAGATACATCCTGTGCCGAATTAGGCTTGGAACCGTATGAAATTGCTCGACTAGTCCCCATTGTGTCAGATGAAAGCAAACTGCCAAGAAAGTGGGATGTTCATATGCAAGGCAGAGAGAGAGAGAGAGAGAGAGAGGACAATGTCTGTACCTATCTTTAAGATGGATGAGGAGGACGTTAAGAACCTGCTCCGCCAGTGGAAGCAACAAAGCAATTAACTGATCTTTATTGCCAGCAATGCGGCACATTTCTACCATAGCAATATACCTCCTGAAGAGAGCGAAAACATCATGAAACTTATCAGAATATCTGATACACAAAAACCACAATAGACAACTTCAAATTCTTATACCACAGATTAACAATGCATATAAGGATTAATGAAATTATGTGAGACTGCAGCCACGCAAATCACAAACACAGAAGTTGCTCAGGTAAACATTAACACAGGAATCATTATTCCATTCCAAGAATGGTGGATGCCCATACAATTCTAATGATGGCTTCTATTAAAGATATTTCTGATAAGTTTAAAATTACTCTGAAGTCAAACCATTCCTTGTCACTATATGTGATGTAAGGATAACAAGAAGGGCGTAGGACAGCAAAATTGGAACAACTCTAGCTACATGGTAGATTTCTGGGAAGGCCTCATAGCATATATACATGAAGATCATTCATCGCCTCCTAGAATCATAAAAATTGATTCTTGGTTCTCAAAATTTAGTATGTTAATTATACTTTATTTCAATTCCTTGCATTTGTTTTGGTTATTAAATCCTTCAAAAACTGTAACAAGCATAACTTGTCATAAACATATGACAGTTATCCGTCTTTGTCATAGTTTCCAAAACATCAAAACACCACATGACAAGATGCTTTGGATAAAGGAAAATCCTTGCTACAAAAATCTAGATTGTAAACACTTTCATTTACATGGTAGATACCTTTTCTGCAGGTTGTCATATGCTGAAAGTGTGTCTCTTTGAAGACACATGTTAATGATTTCATCCACCTCCTGTCTTGACAGTTCATTTATGTTTTGAATCTGCACTTGCAACACACATAGATAATAAGAACAAGACAATCCACCGACCAATCACCACCATAACAGACAGCAACAATTGTTTCGATAGCAATATTTACAAGGTAACTGTATTCTGACCACTTATAGGAACACGACACACACTTGAGAGAGAGAGAGAGAGAGAGAGAGAGCGAGAGAGACACAAAGAGAGAGAGAATGTGAGCAAGCTATATTAGTTATGTCTTTTGCCTAAGTAAACCTTCATTAAAAGCAAGGACTTCTCCTCAGCTGCTCTCTCAAGTGCACTTGTCCCAGAATTAAGAAGAGATGCAAGTAATGTCAAGGTAGGTTGTAGTGATGCAGCAGCAGTACGGTAATCACCACCATCAGAAACCTACAACGAGACATTCTGGTCAATAAAAGTTCTATCAACCTGATAAAATCTACAAACATATCTTCAGCGATAAAGATTTCCACATATATACCTGCAGTCGTAGCATCTTTTTAGTGACAAGATAATATAGATAAGACATCAGGCTAAAGCATAGCCGAAATGAGCTCAACTCTGACTTCTTTTGACTCTGTCCATGCCAAATAGAATCAAACAACTAGGTCAGATTAATAAGATATTTCATCATATGTAGAAGTACAATAAGATTACCACAAGAACACGTACTTGTTGAGCAAAACTAGGAACGCCAGATTCAAAAGAAAAGAGAGCACGCATCATGGCAAAAAGTGCTTGGACAAAACCGTACTCATCAATCTCCTCGAAAGGCCAAACCTATGTTAAAAAAGAGAAGATTCCTTAAAGATAATTACAGGCTGGTCAATGCAACAGCTAATGAGAATTAGCTAAAACTTATACATGATTCAATGAAGCTAAGTTGAATGCATTAAGCTATCAGCCGCACAATACATTAAAAAGGCCATTACCTTACTTAGGATACCAACTACAAGATTCATCTGCTCAATTGTCAGTTCATCACCAGCAGAAATATCTTGCCAAAGAACTTGATCAAAGAGTAGTTGATGTCCTCTAACAAAATCTATAATCTCACGGACAATTTTATTCTTCACCTATTACAGATAAACAAAAGCAATATGTTGACAAACAAAAAGAATGTGATTGAACTAGACAAATTCAACGGGAGCATCATGGCATCACGCCAAGCTTCAGATAGCTATGTAGGTAATCGGGAAGAACGAGCACTCTTTGTTAATTTGCATGCAACTCAAAAAGCATCATCAATAAAATGGGAAACTGTAGCATTTAACTTGCAGACTCGGTTGTTGGTTTCACTGCAACATAGGGGTGGTCAATGAGGAAAATCACAATTGAAGTGCTAAACATTTTTTAGGCTTCGTTTGTTTCACAGAATATCAATGATTTGGAAAAAAAATTCCTAATTTTGATCATTTACATCTCTTAGGAAAAGAGGTAATGGAAAATATTCTCATTATCAACAAAAATGTATAGGGAAAAATTATTGTTAATAATGAAATTATTTTTCATTGACTCGTTTTTTGTTAGAGATAACAATGATTAAAGTTAGGAAAATATTTTCTAAATTGTTGATTTTCCACAAAACAAACAGAGTCAGAGTAGTCACAATAGGCATGAACATTTTATTTTGGTCATTTGAGCCTTAAGTGCATTAGAAAACTCACAATCAAGGTCTAGAATCATCACATATGATGTAGTCCATTGTGGCGTGAAAGTTTCGAGCATCACATTTTGGTTGTCTGTTCGATATCAAAAGTGATGTTTAAGTTTTACATTGCTTTGTTTTCCGCTTGATGAAAGTGACATAATGAAATTTTACAAAAGTTGGTAATTTGAAAACAGTCAAATATATGTCAGCGAACTATTCAAATAAGCGCTGGTAACGTGGTGCTGGTTGGTTATTTAACTGAATCAGATATGAACTCACTCAAATTAACGTTATTAATTATAGGAAGTAAATTTTGAAAAATAGGTTACATATGTAAATAGACCTTTGGTAAACTATGCAAATAAAAACTTGATCAGTTATTACAAATTGGTAATTTGGAAAAAATCACACAAAAGTCAGTGACCTCAAAAAGTAGAAAACTTAATCAGACAAAAGTTGTTAAGTCACTCAAATTAAGATAAGTAATTTGATATGCCATAAGAGTTAGTAACCTTAAAACGTTGGTAATATATATATTCTCTATAGAATTGGCTCTATAGAAACGGCAAAAGAGGGGGTAAAGAGGAAATTATCTTTATAATATAAAACCTGCCAATTCATTAGTAGCTGAATATCAGTAACTACACTCTTTGGCGAAGTGGACATTCAAAGAATGGAACTGTTAGGATAAAAGAAATTCACTGACCTCAAAAATATCAGATTTTTCTACCAGTGATGTTAGAGAGAACACTAATCGTAAAATGGGAGTGACAACCATTCGCTGTTTGTCAACTTCAGCAGCCACATAACTTCGATTCTTAGAGCCTACAAGCTTTCGGGATCCCTGACACAGGATTTGTGTTAGCTTAAAAGAACATAATGATAGAAATACCCAGAATAAACAAATTATAAGATACATCACCTGCATACTCACTGCCTTGCTTGAGGAAATATGCTCCAAGGCACCCATGGATAACAAAACCTGGGCCCCAGATTTGCCATATTTGTTGCTGATTCTCAAAAGAAAAGCAAGTTCAGCCTCAAGAGTACACGCTCTTTGCATCGAGTCAAGGGAATGACCACCGTCCTAACAGGAGGAGAAAAAAACCTTTAAAATGTAACTCCGACACTTACATGGAGAGATGACTTATGTAATTGGACTACAGGAAAGCATCATCAATAACAGTCGTGACAATAGAGTCTGTGATTTCAAGAAAGAAAGCTTCAAATTTTTAACATGTGGTACCGAAACAACTTCACATGGAATGCATCAACCATGAGAATGAACCAAAGAGCAGGAAACGCCAGATGCCGACATTGCAAAATTAAGTCCACATTTCAATTTAGAACTGAGAGACTTCTTTTTATTAAATATTATAGCCGAAGACAATACAATTCACTATATGGTAATATTCTGATAGTAAAAAAAAATCCTGTACATAATATATTGTACAATTAACAACACCATCCATACAGAAACTTTTACAGGTGAAGCACAGCACAAACCCCCTTTCTGGCTGTCCATTTCACGTCCAATGCCAAAAGTAAACAAATGAACAATCTCACCCATTAAAGTTAAGTAAAGAAACTTAGAATAAGAAAGCTAACAAGCAAAATTAAAATATGACATAGATTATCCCTCTATTTATCTGAATGGATAGAGACATAGAATGAAAATACCCTTTATAGTGTAATTTATAGCTCATATTATAGTGACTCACATGAGATTACAAAATATTTCATATAAATTTACAAGCCAACTAACCTGGAAAGACACATTGGTAATGTTCACGAAGCAAGACCTCAGGAATCCCCTGCTTTGGAGTTGGTTCAAAAAATATCTATCATGATCTATACAAACAAGTGCATCCAAAACGTAGAATGCTATTGTTTTCCCAGGTTCACTGCCTTGACTCGCATCCTTTATCACCTGAAGATTGCAACCAATAAAATAAATAGGGAAACAAAAGAAGGAACAACTCTAAGGACCACCTTACCAAAAAAAAAAACAACTCTAAGGACCAATAAAAGTGACAATGATAAAACAATGTCCACATTGATAATCATACAGGAGATGAAATACAAGAATTATTAAACTTGACAAGGTTATATTTGTGTGGGATAAAATTTCTTTGTTGTTGCCGTTCTTGTACAGGATTGTAGCGCAGCTTAGTAGCAGCAACAACCAACAAGTCTTATCTCACTAAGTGGGGTCTGCTAGATGGATCCTCTTAAGAAATTCCGTTTATTTTCTTTCAAGTCTTCAAAAAGGTCCAAATACATGAGATCTTTCCATATGCCATGTCTTTTAAGATTTTCTCACGAGAATTAAATGGCAACCATTCCAAATGAATAAGCCACCTCAAATGAGGTTCTCTTATCTTAAACCTATTTGTTGTCACACCAACCTTTTCTCGAATGCACTCAATCAGAATCATATCTTTCCTTAAGCACCTATCAGTCCAATGTAGCATTCTCATCAATGCTCATTTGTGCGGATCAATGCTTAACCTAGCATTCTGTATCATAAAGCATCATCAACCTTGTTGTCATTATATAGAATTTACTTTCAAGTTTAAGTAATGTTCTGCTATCGCAAGACCAAAAAACAAAGATAAAAGTTTGCAAAGAAGATGGATCAATTGTGAATCATCAATGAAGTACGTAAGGATCCTAAACTTCCTTATCATTTGCATTGATGAAGAGCAAAATAGCAAGTTCATAAGCCATAAAGAATTTCCCCAACTCCTAATCATGTCGATAGTGTGTTCATGATGAAGAGAACGTAGAAAATTCCTTGGGTTTAGATAATCAACGGGTCAAAGCATAGCAAATGAAATCCATTGAGATTTACTATATGTCTTCTAATATACGTCATCTAAGTGGATATGATATCCCCTTTAACAAATTTTACTCTGATTTGAGGTTCTCACAAACAAATCTTCATAACCCTAGTCGTCAAACAACTACTCACCAGATCAAGGATACCTTGGGCTTCCTTCTTGATGATAGAAAAGTTTGCACGAGCCAATTCTAGCTGTTCTTTATCAAGCTGAAAGAAAAATATAAAAACTAATCAAGCAGGAACTTTATTTCTCCAAGCAAAAGCTGATCACAAACTCATAAGTGTTTCATCGTGAATGTAGAAAGGTGGAAACCTTTTGGAGATCCATATCATCACCATCCTGCTCATCAACTAAGCATCCAAGTACTTTTGCTGGAACATCTGGGTCAAGCACATGCTGGCAGTACTGAAAATAACTGAGGAGCAATGCATATTGCCTGAACAAAATAAGTGAGGTGGAAGTCCGGTTAAAAGCTAAAGGAAATGAAGAAGCAAAATCAATTTCCTTCAGTTGCAACATACCGTCTCCTCAAGGGTTCTGATGATTCTCTTCTTAATATTGCTATGGTGAGCTTAAATAATATTGAGTGACAAGCACCATTTGACAATTGTTTTACCATGATCATATCAAGACACGTAAAACCATCGGCACTAAGACTATCAGGGCTCAGAAATCTTTCATCCCGCAGCTTAGCCATGCATGTGAGAGCAACCTATATGACCATCAAAAAAATTGTCATCTATTATAAAGCCAATTTGTATGGAGCTGAAGGTTCAGATTCTACCTGGCTCAATACAAATGCCATCTTCAGTGAACAGTCTGGAGAGGCTGAAGCACTCAGGGTGGCATCAAGCACCCTGTAATGACCAAAGCAGTTATTAAACTTCTATATGAGCGAAAAACAAACACAATTAATAATGAGGATGCTCACTGATATAAGTTCTCCGATCGATTTTCTAGTAGCGACAATCTTCTAGATGAAGAGATCTACAAAACCAACAGATGGATGCATCAACACCATATTGGCTAAGAAGGAAAGACAATCCCAGGTGTAGTATTGAAAACTGCTATAGACTTGCAAAGACCATATATGAGTGCAAATTTTGGAAGGTTTAATCATCGGAAGAGGTGCATCTAGTGTATCCATTGCTGCAAAAGGTCATAGTGGCACAAGGAGATGTAGAGGGAAAAAAGGACCTCCACAATATGCGACCATCCAGTAAGCATATGAAGTTGTGCAGCTTGTTCCTCAAGGTTTTTGTTGTACTTCCATGCCCATCGCAACAACACTTGAATAGTCTCTCTTACTTCATTTAGTTCAGGTTCACTGCCAAGGCTATTGAACTGAGAATGAACAACATTAAACTTCTGGCACAGCAAGAAATATGAGTGCCAGAAAAAATTTATCAGAAGAAATAAGTAAAGCCCAGCTTCAGGAATAGAAGAGGTTGGGTCTCACAGAGTAACCCTGCCGGTGAATGACTGACCTGCCAGAGCTTGTCACTAAACGAGGCAAGGTCAATCAGGCGATCACCACGCTCAGTGTAATAATAGATTCCACCTTTTTCTGAAGTTGCTGGATTTATGAGTATCTCCTCAGCCTATCATACATATAATGTCAAATGCAGCTTAGAGGAATAAATGTCATGAAAACTATGAATCCAAGGGTCCGAAGACTCACCATAACTTGATATTTTCCACTCGTAACAACCTGAGAAAGCTTTGTCATGGTATCAGGAGATCTAAACTGGAGAACCTCAAGCAACTCTAGAACCTGAGTTTCAGTTCCAGGAAGAGTAAATTAGGGTTCACAGTGAATTTGGAGAGAAGATGGATGAAAGACTCTTTCTGTTATTATGATAGAACCTCCTGATCAATTATGATATCATCATATCTAAGATCAGTTGTTAGAGCAATCAAAGAATTTTTATGATTAAACTGGATGAGTGTAAAACCCATTTATAGGGCTAGGGTTTCATTCGCACTCAATTTAAACCCAATTTCAATATGGAGCAAATTATGTTTTCAATGATGTCGTTTTCTACCCTATTTTTAGGGAATATTGACCCAGTGACTTATGTCAGGAAAGATTATTGTTAAAATATTGCAACATAAGGTTCTCCAGCTGAGTAAGTTGCAGGAGAAACTTAAATGAATGATTTTAAAAAAATCTGGAACCAAAAAGACAGATGAAAAAGTTGATCAATTAAACTGTACGGCATATAATAGTGTTGGATCTACAAACCATTCTTTAGATACCTAATACCATCTAAAACACTGTGGGACCACTGCCAAATGATTAAAAAAAGTGAACGATTTAAAAAAATTTGGGAACCAAAATGATGATGAAAAAGATGATCAATTAATCTGTACGGCATATAATAGTGTTGGTCTATAAACCACATCTACAACATTGTGCGACCACTGTTAAATGATAGAAAGCTTAAGCTATTAGGCATATGCATAGTTTGATAAATAATGTAATAATCGTAAGATACCTATATACAGGTGGATTACAATAATTTCCTTAACTAATTTATAAGGAAACCGGTTCTACGTTCAGCCTTCATGCAATGCAATAGCTCAGCAGTACATGAAAACAACCTATTAACTTTCATGTTCAATACAGTTAGATATATGGAGCACAGACAGTTCAAGTGCAATATGTGAGATTAAGAGGTATACAAAGCATTTAGCATATTCCAACCAAGCTCTAAGAAACAAAAATCAATAGATCGCAGAAACCAGATATCGAGGTCATAAAATCAAATGAAGGCTCTCAATACCTTATTTTTATCAATAGCGCTAGTTCCAATGTGTTCTGCATCATTTTGATAAGCAATGACAGGATCTCCTCCAAGATCAGTAGTTTGCTGACCAAACAGATGAGCAAGGATTCTCTGGCACACCTCTCTATGAGTGGTGCTACCCATGTCAGCAGCATGCAACTCCAAAGCTAGAAGCTTTAGCAGCCACGCTCTCTAGAAGCATGAGAGCAGGTTAAACATTGGCATTAAGAACACTCGAACTTAATTAAGCCTTCAAGATTCAATCACCATCACCCAGACACAAAGATATCCAGCACCTTGAAGAAAGCATAAACTATGCAACTAATTCCACAACACATGAACCATACACTGAGCATGCATTTGGGTGAAGATGTCCAGGACAATATTTCCAAATGCTAATTAGATCAATGATTCAAAAATGCATATCGTCCAAGCATGTTTCTATGTTGTGCAAGCTACAGGAATATATTAGATAAGACTTTTCTCAATCAATCAGCAAAAAGTACACCAAATTAAAAAAAGGAGTATCACTTGCTTAACACTTAAGGAGCAACATGTCAAAACTCAGTATATCATAGATGTTCAATGAGGTTAAAACAATTTATCAGATGTCTGACACAATATATAAAAATGAAACATGAGAAAATCCTGATTGATAGCGCTTCTAGCATAACAAGGTCACTTTATGCACCTCAAGCTCATCAAACATATATAGCCATCCACTGAAAATGCAATTTGATTTTGTTGCAATAAACAGCAACTGAGAAGTCAGTATAGGCATGGCAAATTGATGAGCATTAAAGTGCTACCCCTGGAAAAATAGGAAAAAGATAAAAAAAATGCTGAACTAGTGCAGTACAGAAAAAACTGAACTTCATCAGAGAGAAAAATTTAGATTCCAGCATGTATTAGGCATGATGTTCCCATGGCCTGGATATTCGTGGAACCTCACCACATGAACAATTTAACCTTCACCAAAATCTCCAACAACATAGTGATTGGGGTCATAGATACAAACCTGATGAAGGGAACTAATGCGAAGGGCCTGGTTGCTGCTGCGTTTAGGTAGTGGAGCAACACCAATTGTATCCAGGTGCTGCAATGAAGCACAGAAGTGAGATTCTGAGGGTAAAGGTCAAATATTTGCAGAGGCAGAATAACGCTGCAGTTTATGCAAGATCAAAATACAAAATAATCTCACACCTTCACAAAAAACTGGTATCCTTTGGTGCTGAGTAATTCCACAGTAGGACCACTTGTAACTGGATCCAAGCAGAGTTCATAAAGGAGCTACAAAAGTAAAAAGAAAAGAATCTAAAACAAATTGGAAGGCTCTAACTAATGACAAAATTCTGGGCAAAATATTAAGTGCCAAGGCATAATTTTACTCTTTTCCCCACATGGCAAACCACGATCAAACAAAGCTAACCTGAAAGCCAAATTCATGAAGAAGTGCATTCACATCTGGTTTTTGAAGTTTCTCCAGAATTTCAAGTATGACCTTCAAGCAACTACATTGAAGATCAGAAGCATTATAATGAAACCAAACCAAGATGACATTAGAAAAAGAAAGAAATGATGCAGCATATTTTCCACGATGTACCTGTAATGAAACTTCGGCTGCAGCATAGTCCGCTCAACAGGGCCGTCGAGATCAAACTTCAGCAGTAAATGTGCAATATTTGGAGCAGGCCGACTAATATTATCAACTAAAACCTACAAAAGATAAAGAAGAAAGTAAGGAAAAATTGTATCTTTCTCTTCTTTTTCTAAATGATAAAAGGACTAAGTTACAAACAACTGCTCTTTCAGATGAAGTAAAACCAAAAAAAGCAAGACCTGCATTATAAGAACACCAGGATCATTACTGCTGTTCTCTATAATCTGGGACTCCTCTGACCGCAACTCAAGGCAAGCTGCATAATCCTCCACCAGACAATTAGCAGCATTTGATTTAAGGAGTAACTGTACAAGCCCAACCATGCGAGAACTGCCACAGAAAAATCACATTGGAGATCATTATGACAGGTAGAGATGCTAATGACAATGCCAACAAACACTGCTGCATGAAATAATGGCTTTCCACCCAACAGCCACCACCACAACACCAACCAATTCTTAACCCAATAAGTAAAAAAATCTCTGTTGTTGAAACTCAAACTCTACAGTTCCCTACACATGATACAGAAAAGTCCAACTAAGCCATTAACCCCACTACGCATGGCTAGTGTTAAATATAACACTGCCACTCAAACATACTGCTACTGATTCTAAATAGAAGAGAAAACCCTGAACCAGAAATAATTTGTTCAGAAAGAGAAAGGAGGATACCTCAAGATGCTCATTATTCTGACAGAACAAAGCTGAATTTGTGGTTGAAAATCATATCTGACGTACTCCAATAGGGCAGTAACTTGATTATGGTCTTGCGATAGAATAATGTCCAAAGGCTGCAAAATGTTAAGGCTGAACAATGAGTCCTTGGTGGCATTCACAAAGTCACAAAATAATTTCAAAAAACTAGCAAGAGGCAACAGCTCCTTCATAACGCTAGACTTTTTTAGTCAAATGCGAACAAAAAACATACAGACATCCCCCTTACCCAAAAAAAAAACATACAGACATCCAAGCTCAGCAGTCTCCTTTAAATTTCTCAATTCCCAAGATTAACTGAGCAAGCACAAGCTTTGAAGAAAGCCGATAGTCAAGGCCCAGATAGGTACCAGTATTAAAGATCCCAAGTATAGAAGCTAATATCTGACATTTTTTGCATGCCCCACTAGATGTCTCATCAATTTAAAATAATCTACCGGAACCAAAAAACAGAACATAAAACTAAGTTGCTTTGACATTGGGCTTTTCTATAGTGCCATAGGCATAGGCATTAAGAAACCGAACAATTGTGTAAAAAAGAGAGAATACTTCACAAGAAATCCAGAGTTACTACAAGAGGCGGGAAAGTTACCGATTGTAAAAGAAAAAATTGGATAGATTTCCACAGATCTAAACATTGGCATAATATGTTACATCCAGGTCATGATGTCATAGTTTTTATGGAATTGTTAATTAGCACACTTATCGCCCTTGTTGAGCTACAGTTGGCAATGAAAAAAGAAATAGAAATTTTTGCTTGATTAGTTCCCAGATGCATGAGTTTTTTGCACTCTATTAATCGCTAGGACACTCCTATTTTCATAAGTAAAAGGGAGATGGGGGACCCTCCCCCCCACCCCCCCCCCCTCTCTCTCTCTCTCTCTCTCTCTCTCATGGCCACTGGGTCAAAACTGTGATTAGGGCATTGGTTCCTCTCTCTTGCCTCCTTTGATACCATGTTAAGATTTCAGGCTTGCAAGACAGAGGTATAAGGAATCAGAAACAACTGTGCGGTTACTTAAATGGCTTACGTCAAGAATACATAAGAGGAAAGTTGTCAAACTCACATTTTCACCAAGGATCGATGAGTCTTCGGTAAAATCAAATCATAAGATTTCAAAAATTTATAAAATTGTTGAAGGAAACTATTCGGTCTCTTTAAAAGTTAGTTACAATATTTTAAACAATTAAATTCATCCGTAAAAGTATGGTAAATTTTCACACCGCAATTACATTATTAGGTATAAGTAAATAAAAATTTTCGAAAGTTTTCATTTGTTTAATTATTTAAGAGGAAAGATTGATGAAATATTGTGACAAAGGAAGGAGACAAAACTCCTTACAAGATTACATCCAAAAGTAAGAGACAGAATCTTGAAATAGTCATGGATGGAAGATGCACGGAGATGGAGTTGAGAGAGAGCGAAAGAGAGCAAGAAAATTTAAAAGCTTTTGGGCCTTATGGGTTTATTTGTGAAAAGGGGGCTTACTTGGGTACTTATTTATTTTGCGTTTCATTGATTCTTCTCATGGGTTTATTTTAATGTAAAAGCTTTTGGGCCTTTTTCGGCTTTAAGAAGCTCAAAAGTCCAGGTAAATTGCATCTTCACAGAAGAAAAGCAGCAATTGATTCAGAGCAAGTGTACTGAGTTTACTGAGTCAACTCACGATTTTACTTTGATTTTAACCATAAAATGTTTTGAAGAAAGTCTACTCAGTCTTCATGATTTGGCCCATAAAAATCATCTATTTTATGAGCTACATCGCGATTTTAGCTACCATGCATAAGAGCACTATTTACAGAGAATAGGGACACTCATAAAAACCCTTAGTACCTCACTTCATATATACCCAGCAACTAATTCCTAATTACGATATAGATATTTTATATATGAAATCGGACTTAGGGTGCAATTGTTTCACTGAAAACTTCATTACGAAGGAAAACATTTTCCATGGAAATCATGTCCAAGGAAAATAGTTAGTTTTCACTTATTTTGCGGTTTAGGAAAAGTGATTTCCTTCTCGTCCAAAGAGAAATTTGTTTTACCCCAATCTAAGCTTATTGCTTTCAGTCCAATCGAAACATTTCTGTAGATCAACTAATTTTCTGTCATCCAAACACTGAAAAGTCGGATAACAATTTCTTGGAAACAATTTTCCTTCAAACAAATGGACACTTAGAGTCTATTTGGATTGACTTTTACTTTTTGTTTTTTACTAATCCAAATCTACAGCCCAAGCACTATCAAAAACTCTCGAAACAACAGAATGTTGATACTTAGATTCAAATGTAATTTTTCATAATTTTCGAACTCGAATAATATTTCAAACTTTGGCGGGGCAAAAGATTAATTTTTGTTTATTTTAAAGTGTAAACAAAAGGACCCTTAAACAAAAAAAAAAGATCCAGGTTGCAATTACACAAAGTGCTTCAAGCCATTTACATGCTTAATATGTTATTAAAAGGCCCTTAAACTAGATTTATCAGAACCAATATATAGTAGTTTAATTCGTTAGAAGCTAAAAACCCTTCTGACAATACAATATCAAATCTCGGGACTTACACAATTTGACTTTAATGAAAAATATCTAAAAACTATAATGACATATAAAAATTGACTTTTTAAGATATAAATAATTTTTTCCATTGTCCTATTCTGAAAAAGAAAAAGTTTAATTTGTTTTTAAAAAATAATCTAAAATTTCATAGAATCAAATTACAAAAGAAAAGTACCGCAAAAATAAACAATGGAAAAAAATGAAAATAAGTTGGTGTAGCACCTGAAATATTAAGTGGATTTATTCACTCAATGTAGAGGTAACTCCATCGACACAGAAAATATACTATAAAAATGAGAAAATAGGAAAGGTAACCATGCAAAGAAGGAAGCCTTAAACAAGCTACATCGGAAATGTTAAGATCTTACCTGGTATAAGGGACGCCAAAAGTCAGAAAGATTCAGATCCTTCTCCAAAACAAGAACAATAATTTCTAGGCAAAGTTGCACAGCCTTCTCAAGGAGTTGACCGTAAGTTTGACTAGTTCGTTCTGCAATAATTGAATTTACTCCAGGCAGAAGAACGCTCATGACATTCCGGAAGACAGTCTTCCCACTCATAAAATCCTGCCAGAATAAGTTTGATCAAGAACTGTTCTATGTAATATTTGTTAATTTAAGTCAAGAAATGAGTGCAAGTTCAAGCAAATACCCCCCCCCCCCCTCTCCAATTTAAAAAAATAAAGTAGCATAAAATAAAATCTATCCACTTGCTGCAGAAAAGAGGATCATGTAAGAGGTAATTGCAATGGGGGAAAGTGGCACTGAATCAAACCAAGCAATAAGAACCAAAAGCCCATAATCCATGTAAAAAATTTTCCATTTTACTTGCCGGTTCACTCAACAATGCAATGAAAATGAAGAAAAAGTTGCAATTCATAGAGGAAGAGACACAGAATTAAGCCCAACAAGAACCAAAGCCAAGAATTCATCTAAGATTTGTTCTGTTGTGCAAGCAGATCCACTTAAAAAGAGTTTTTCCGTTGAAGTTGAGCACATTGATGGAAAGAATTATAAGAAAACCAACAAGAAGAAAAAAGTGTAAAAACCAACAAAAGGAGACTAAAGCAGAAAAGGAGTAGATGTTGTACTAGCAGATGGAAAAATCACATGGGAAAACAAAATGGAAGACAAGAATTAAGATGTTATTAAGGATCTTGAAGTGAGAAATCCATAAGGTAACCATTCACTAAACAATTGTGATTTTGCAACTTAACTTATTTGCTTTCAGTTGTTGGGAAGAGCACTTTTTGAAAGCTATTTAGGAGTTGTTGGCAGTGAACAACAGATTGTGCATTATATACAAGTCCGGGAACAGATCCACTAAGGGTCAAGCAATTTAGGCATTAAACTAGCTTCATTTGGTGAGGAGGGTTTTCCGCCAGCAAGTTCCACAAGCATGGGCAATTCACTAGGGCCATTTCCAAGAGAAGAGAGTATGTAATCCTTAATAGCAAACAAAATGGCAGCAGATATCTATATAGAAGGGAAATATCTTCTCTGCAAGATGTGAAATCAGCTTCACTATGTGGATGACCTGACTCATGAGAATGCAAAATTTAAATGGTTCTTGATACCTCCGACACTGCACTCAGTTACATTTTTCTTTCATTCTATCGAAAAAAAAATACATAAGCACATGAGAATTACACAATATCCAGGTAAGATATGCAACATGTAGACGATGTCCAAGTTGACATGAGTAATAGCCATTATGCTCTCAACTGAAAAGAAAAACTAGCACATACTTTCAGCAATTCCAAGACCGGTAGCTGAGTCTGCAGCGAAGCAGGCTGTGTGACCACCGCAAGGGATGACTTCTCAATGACACTGACGATATCCTCATCCTTGACGTCATACATTCTTAATATCCTGTGTGATGCATTGTCCAGAATATAAGAATTGCCGTATATTCTATTTAATCGAAAATCAGACAATAAAGGAAGCTTATCAACATTCAAGGAGGAAAAAGTGAAGATAATAGGTAGATACACTCGTCTTTACAAAAACAATGTTTGTATCAAATAGAAAATAAGAAGAAATGCAAGATTGATGGAAAAGGGCAAAAGCAGGAAGAAACCATCGCAAGAAAATGAAACAGTTACTCACATGTGAAAATGCTGGAGACAAGCAACAACTAGCTGCCATTTCTCATGAGGATCTGCATATGCTCGTTGAGGAAATGGCCCAAATACATGGTCATATATAAATCTGAAGATCCCAATGAATCTGCAAAAGAAAAAAAAACCACTGAATATCTAATTAAAGTATTGGCAACAAGAAATATTGTACCAACTTTGAGAAATACGATAAACTGTACCTATGACCTCTGTCACTGACATCTCGTTCTTCTGAAATGAGGATATTAATCAAGTTGAGAAACGAAACTGTAGATGGATAACGCTCACTTCTTGCTTCAATCTCATTCAATTCAAATTGCATATCATAGACCTGAGGCACAAAAAACACAATCTTCCGTTTAACAGTTAAGGCACTTCTTTCAGCCAAGCTTGATGTGAAAACCTAACTACAGGAAGTGGTATAACCACTGCAGCCACATTTGCTTCAATTGAACCAAGCAAGGCCTACAGGTGATATGCCACATGTCAAACCATGATTGGTCTTTCCTATTTTCCTTTATTTTTTGGTTGGCTTTGCTTCATCTTCTCTTATGTTTCCTTTAGCTTATCAATTAATGCACATATCTAAATTCACTTTGGCAATGATTGCATGATGATAGAAATGAGGGTTCTACAAGAAAGTGATGGCATGTAATCATACACTCCCATTATATATAGTGCGGTTACAACAAGTGATCATACACTCCCATTATACACTCCCATTTAGTGAAATTTAAGCTCATGATAGTAAACGAAAATCCAAGTGTACACTACCACTACATATCAAAACATGTAAAAAAATCAATATGATAAAGACAATCAATATGAATGACAAAGTCCGACACAACTAGATACACTGACCACATGGATTGGCATATGGTTGACAAGATAACTCAGTATTACAGAAAAAAACAAAATAAAAATAAATAAAGAAAAGAAGGAAGAAATTCAATACATTGAGGTAAGTTATGTGCTGAAAATAATCAGATTATGCATGAAAAACTGACCGGTGCAACCGATTGTGCTGTATTCCTCAAATGTGGACCAACTACTACTGGTAGATCATACTGCTCAAGAAAACTCCAAATTGTCTCTCTATGAACAGGAGACACGGGAACAAAAGTAGCTATGGCATTCCGCAAAGCACCCTGTAAAAGTGAACAGAGACTTGATTCAAGGAAAATGAAAAAGCCATGAAAAATTGGCAACTTCTGACCTCTAGTTCAAAAAAGTTGCAGGTAATAAGGAAGCAGAAAAGACATGATGACCTTAAGATAAGACGGAACATTCTCATAACTAAGGAGTTTGAATAAAGGTTCAATATCAGGGAACCAGTTCCTTCTTTCAATAGGACTCCCATTTTCCATAACCTGAAGCAAAAGGCAAGCCAATGTTTTGCAGCAGTTAGTACTTTAAAGAGGAAACACAATTCAATTTTTTAAAGATTTTGGCGGAACATAAGCTACAAACTACTTATAATCCAAAGAGCAATCGGTGCTCTCATTCCAAACAACATAACGATGTATACCACGCAATCCCCATGGTAACCATTTCAACGTAATCAACTCCACTATCAATACGTAAGGGATGTGCCTATACCTCAGAGTGTAATTTGTTCACCCAGAAGATATAAGCAAAATGAGGACAAACATGTGCCCTTCAATATGAAACTGTCAAATAAACCTGACAAAATAGAAAATTGCTAGTGGCTTTCATGGAAGTCCACAATAAAGGGTCAAACACGATTTTGTAGAGTGTGACAATGAATATATTTGAGAGAATTTTTAGGGATTAGCCCAGGAATAGAACAACTCCATATAGCGGTCATGTGATTCTAGATGTGCACCATGGTGTTCTTTCCTTATTGGTAACAGGGTCAGAACAGGCAACCAACCTGGTAACCTCGGTGTTTTTATAAGAGCTACAAACTTACTACGAAATGTTTCTGAGGTATAGCTACATAACCCCGCACAAAACCCTGGGGAACCTTCAGGAAGGGGCAAACCAGTCACTGCAACCCCATCAAAGCGCAAGCATTGTGACCATCTTTCCAAGGGGATTGGCTCATGCAACTATTTAGCCCTTGGGTTCAAACACATGACACCTTGGTAAGAGTCAGAAGCCTTAATGTCACAATCTGTGATTTCCACAATCCAGTTTGTTCAGGTTGAGTCATCACGGCCGCTCACAACGTACACGCCTACTATAGGGGCACTGATGTACACATTTTTCTTATATTTCTTATTTGTGGCGTGGTGCAATCTCAAGCATATGTAACATCTCCTCTGCTAGAGGGCAATATGCTTCAAAATCCCTTTAAGGGGGTACAACTACTCAACCTTCCAACTCGAGTTCCCACCTTGTCCATTGTTTGTATTAATCACGGGAGTACAACTTTATTCACAAACAACCGGAACCATTGCCTGCTTGCTAGCCAACTTATTCAAGAAAGAACTGTGTGTGCTCCTTTTGATTTGGGGCTTTTAAGCACTTGAGTTGGTTGGTGTACTATATGCAAGTAGGGACAGTACGAGTCACATACGTAGTTGTCAGGATCGAGATTTGAATGTTTCTACAATCCAATTTTCACTGAGCGATCAGGATCTTCAAGAAAAATCGCTCACCATGGGCATTGGAGTGGGATTGGAATCCCACATCCAATCCAATAAAAATGAACCCATCTCACAAGCAGAATTCAGGATTCTGCTGAAGAAAAATATCAAAATTTGGCCTGATGTCTTTGAAGACAGCAATCAAATAGAGGCAGAGGTATGGGGGAGTCAAACTTCATCTTCAGTGAAATCAAGGGCAATTTTGCTGGGAATCAAGCTCCATCTACATCTCTTACCTTAACTCAACTTCATCTTCAGTCAAAGGATGGGCAATTTTGCTGGGAATCAAACTTCATCCACATCTCTTACCTTAACTCAACTTCATCTTCATGCTTTTTATTTTTTTTTAACCGTGTCACCATGCCAAACTCTTTTCCAATCAACAAATGTCTTTTCTTTTGGATATTAAGACTAGTAAAGCTGTTTCTGTTCTTCAACTTTCTTCTTTCATTTTCTATTCATCTGATTTTTTTTGTTTTTTTCATTAAACAGAATGAAGTTTCTAGTTGACAACGATGCTTCACTTGTTGGACTTACTTATTTGCTTTTTTGTTTGCTACATTGTTAAATTCTTTGGATTTTGTTGGGAACTTATATTAACAGTCAATTTTAGAAATATTTTACAGCAGTTGTTTTTGAGGAATGATGTCAATGAATGTTTGTTGATTATTTTATTTTTTGGCAGAGTATGAATATTTGTTGCATCAATGTTATGCAAACTACTCAAAATTCTAAATGATATGTTTTATTTGAACTAGGTAGAATTTATGCTAAAGTTGAAATTAAGGAACGGAAGAATTTGACCATTGACACTCTCTATTAGAGCTTAAATTCATCCCCCCAATTTAGCATTTATATCCATGCAATAGTGCTAAACAAAGTAAAAATTCACAATTTAGGCCTCCATTTCTTAAATTTGTAGCATCTTATGATCCTCGATCCATCATTAAAGACCTTCAACGATCCTACCTAATATCCCAATCCTGACAACCCTGGTTGCACAGTCCTTAAACAAGGGCAATCGGTTGGGCCGTGACATCTAATAACTCGGCTACCATGCTAGGTGGAGGTGCCCCATATGTGTACAATTTTTGGAATGTAACTACTTTAAAGGCTACTGCTCTTTATGTTTTATTGAGTAGATGAATATTTATTCTTCTATATTTTCTGACCAAAGAGATTATTCCTTTCCCTAAAGCAATAAATGTATCTTAACTACCTTGCCATGGATATTGAAGATTAATGGAGAATCGAATCTTTAATGAAATGGGGAAACGTGGTCCTACAGGCAACAAAGTCGCACATGCATGGCCATCACGCCCACAACCACACCCATGCACACACATGTACACGCAAAAGCGCATGCATGCCTACACCAAGATACCATAGCTCTTGGTGCATTATACCTATCTATAGATGCTTTCAACGAAAATATATATCTCCTAGATGAATAAGGAATTCAATGGAGCATGTTCTTAAGAACTTTCTTATTAAATTAAATATGTCTAGCCATCAAAGGAAAAAGATAAAGATATTCCAAAATTGCCCTGCAAATGCAACTGCTGAAATGAGAACCCTATTTAGCAGATTTTTGGACATTTAAAAGAAAACCAACCTTTTGAAGAACATTCAAGTATGCAACAAGGGCTTTTGCATCCCCCTCTTGAAACTCGGGTAACATTGCTCCAGTGGTTAGGAGAGACTGCTTAAATTTTTCAGCATAGATATTTAAGCAATCAAACAAAGTGCTCCACCCAACCGAACGGAATGCTTTGCCCTGAAGTAGCTCAAAAACCTTTGAAGCACCTTCTTGGCTAGAAGCCTGAAGAAAATACCAGTTTAGCAACTACTGCATTGGGTCAAATGCAGGAATGCACAGATGACACAATATAATACATATTACATACCAAGTGTAAACAAGCTCTTTTAGCATTAAAGGTACCTAATTTTTTCTTAGAGATAAATCCACCACATTACAAAAACAGCTTGACATACCAATGTACTCAACATTTTTAAGAAAGCAACGAGTGTTTGAATATTGGTATGGTCCTCTCCAGCAAAAGTAACGAATGTCCACAATACATCATTTCCAGCCAACAGCTCCGGTTCCCTCTGTTCCAAATTAAGATAAGAAGATGGTCATAACTAACTTAAAGAAAATGCCATTGTAAAGAAGAGGATGACAAAGCAAGTATGACTTATAGCAAAAGCAGGGAATAGCTAACCTAAACAGAGATGCAGAAAAAGAGCCTCAAGTGCCGAAGCTTTATGTAGACATGCAAAAGCAAGATTTCAAATTATTTGAACATAATAAAGGACACATCTCCCTTTGTGACAGGTTGCACCTTCTAGTTTATGTACGTGAAAAAGAGGGAGAGATTTAAAACTGAATGGTCAGTGGGTTTTTCTGTACACAATATCTACGAAGATATACAAAGTATGATTATTAAACATGTAAACTTACTAAAATCATTAGTATTCCTGAACAATTTGACCAGGTAAGTGCCTTGAACTCGTTGTCAGATAGAAAATGAAAACAATTAAATCATTTCTCACTTCTCAAAAACAGCTACGTGGATTCTTCTAAGATCTGAGCAGATATGTTTTGCCTTCCAGAAGCACAATTCTAAGGGGAGAAAAAGAAATTTATGTGGAAAAGGTTCAAGAAATTAATGGAGACTTGTGCTCTACAATCATTAGAACAAACTTAACCATTTTTCAAATCATTACAAAATTTAAAAAAAAAAAACATTATATCAAAAGCAACAACTTTTTCTTCTCTCTGAAGCAAAACACCTGCAGAATTCAGCCAAAAAAAATCTAAGACTTTAAGTCTTTAATACAATTAAAATATAGTCTTGGAAGTTCCACACATAATGAAGGTTTGATTCATGGTCTATATTCTTTGCTGTATTGATTATTTTATTTCTTTGAGCACTGTCATTAATTCAGAAGCTCAGCTGCACCCTCCAACAAGAACGACATGAACTTCCATTGCTGACAAGATCCAAATCCACTTCAGAAGCTGGGCTTTGAGGCCCTCGACAACTTGTTGATGCCTCTTGTTTGACCCATATTAAGAAGATTCTAACAAGGAAGGAATTCTCCTTATGCTGTCCTTGAACAAGCCAGAGAACATTATACAGTTTCCATTAATTTCGAACGTAAAATTATTATGCGCAGGATGTTCCCCAGCAATTCATCTAGCTAAAGCCCCGTCAAACTGACCTGATAAATCTCACTGACAAACTCCAAAAGAGATACAAACGGTACAGGACCAACTCCAACGGCCTGTTCAGAATTCAGGTTCTTATCTGCGAAAGTATCATGTGATCCAGCCGTTCGGTAAGGAATAAGCATGCTCATAGCCTTCTCCTTTGCTTCTTTTACCTGAAAAGGAAGAGTCAGATTGAGTGTCATAGAAAGATGAGCATTGATAAGTGCTGTAGCACCATCTAACTAACCTTGTCTCTGGCAAGTGGGTGAGACAAGAAACAAGTGATCAGCTTGTGTAGGTAGGCATTATACATGTAGATCATGTCCTCATCATCATTCTGCAGTAATTGTCCAGTATCAATAGGGGAAGACAAAGAAAGAGGACAGACTTATCACACCCAAACAAGTAACAAGATGTAGGTATGTCAAAAAAGAAGTAGGTGGTCTGGCCGTACATCAATCATTCTATTCTGCCAGAAACAGACAACAAAGCAATAAAATAATAGTTTCTTTAGTGTACCAAGAATCAGGATCCCGAAAAAATACTTCAAGACATGCAATGCATTCACAATGCCACTATGCGACGAAGTGCCTGAAAAAAGTACATCTAGGTATCTGGCCATACTCCCAAGACATGAGAAGCAAATGCCCAAACAACAGTCACAACAAGAAAACCAGTCTTAAGAGCACAGAAGAGAGGGAAGATAATATATGAGCTGGTCTACGAACACATCCGGTCTCGAAATACAAATTTAATAGGTCTTGGGCATGATAATATTGCAATGGTCATGTAGATTGAGCAGTATAGCAACAAACAATAAAATCCAAGCACCAAAGACATCAACAAGAGCACCGGTAGACATGAGAGTTAAACTCCAAAAATAATTACAATGAGAGAAAATGCTGCAGGTTTATAGTCATAATACTTGTCTTGGTCCAAAAGTTGACGAAGCTCACAGCCTAGGCTCCATGAGCAGTATAGCAGACATGAAATGAATCCAAGCACCAAAGATATCCAACAAGAGCACTAATATACATGAGGATAAAACTCCAAAAGAAAATTACAATGAGAGAAACTACTTGGATTGTTTACTTAAATAGCATGGTAGAGATAGGATATGGGAAAAACGCTGCAGCTTCGTAGGGGATAGTAGTTGTCTTGATCCAATTGGTGAAATTCACAGCCTCGGCACACTTTTTTTTTTTTTTTGAATGATAGATAAAATTCCATTAAAATGATATCAAGGGGTACCACCCCTATACAAGACGGCTTCAGGTAGAAGCCAACCATCTATAAAATTATGCAGAAAAGACTGTTTCTAACATTTCCAACAAACTAGATGTATGAAATTGAACTTTCCTGCTATACCAAAAGTGAAGTGTGTACAACCAATTATCACTAAAAGAATGCGAATGAGGATTCAACTCCTTGAAATGCCCTTTTGTTCTTCTCTCTCCAAACAAGCCAAAAAACAAGGAGAGAAATCATCTTAGCAATCATTTTCTTTCCAACATCGAACTGAAAGTCCCTCTCCAAGAACCAAAGTTCGTTCACATAGGCTTTGGCATACACGCAGTTCTCTTAAAAGCACAAGGAACTAAATGACAGATCAACTATTATCTGAAGCAAAAATTGTAACATAGGTTGCTCATCAACAATGGACCTGTTCTAAAAAGCAAAGAAAAGCCAAAATTATCTCTTTTTGTGGGTCCCTTCCACTCTTGATTCTCTCGTTTCCAATAGTTTCTAGTGGCTTTCAATCCACCAATAAAACCTCTTTAGAAACAGTATTAAAAACTCCAATTGCAAAGTTCGTAAAGTCGACAATAAACACTCATATGGTCCTACCTCCTTCAAAGAATGACCTTGACTGAAGAAAACTTAAAATGTAAATCAGGGTGAAGACAACTACAATACCTGATATGCTGCAGTTCGAAGAACATTGTCCAATAATGACTGGAATACGTTGTTCTTGAAAACTACTTCTAAGCATGAAAAAATTTTCTCCAAATCATCTGATAAAGCATTGGGCACATGCTCCCTGGGAGTAACCGTATCTTGAATCAGCATCAAGTGTACAGCCCAAGCAAGTCTCACACCATCAAGAAAAGTATCAACATTATTTCCAGAAGTCATTACCTACAGCAAGCAAGAAAATGAACAAATTGCTTACACTTCATAGAGATCAGAAATCACTCTGTTTTTGGTCTTACAATGTCATGAAACTCATTTATGAACGAAGCATCATGGGACAAGATAGCTGCTTTATCAGGTACTGCACTCAAAGCATCCGATATGAAAGCAATAACAAGTGAGAAAATAAGGCTAAATGCGATCTGCAAAAAAAACAGAAAATTATCAGTACGTAATATAGTTTTTACAGAATGCATTCCATCTCCAGAAAGATATTAACCTTAAAAAAATTGATTCAATAGAAAAAACAAAAACCACCATTGTTTTCATCCACCACTATATATTTACATACCTGCTGCTTGGTAGTGGGACTATTCTCATTGAGTTCAGCAGCACTGTCCTTCAAAATAGAATAAATATCCTTGACTTCCTTGGCACCTGAAAAAAGGGCATTTTTAGCACTCCTTTATTGTAGTATTCTAGAAGTATGAGAACCTAAATTTCCAATGCATGACTCTTTTAATTACAAAAAGATATTTCAATTGATATGGCACCAAAGAAAGCCTTCGCTATACAAAATCCATTTACAACCTATGTATCCACTAACTCTGAGATCATTCCTCAGCAGCATCTACTCTCTTTCGAAGAAGGAAGGTCCTACATTCAAGCCTCAGACTTTATCATGGGATGGGCAAAAGGTGCTTCCTACATGAGCCACTAGCCATTGTCTTACATGACCAAAAAAACTCTTCGATCAATTGCATCAAGTCTGGTCATACTTAAACCACATTAATGGTTAGGTATCAAGACTCCTATTATTAGAAGACTTATTTTATTCCCTCAAAAAGTCTCATTCTATACTTCCAACCTAACTAAAGTGCGGCGAGTAGTTGTTGGCAATAGAACCCCTGAACCATTGAAATTACAAAACTAGCATAATCAAAAAGGTTTCCTTGAGGTACCTAATATATAGGGTAGATTTTGACCCCGAAATCTTGGAACGTATGAGTACATACAGGTTCCTGAGTATAGGATTATACCCACTTTAATCACCTTATAGCCAAGGCACTGGACCATGTTCCAGGTCCTGCTGTAACACATTTAACTAATGACCAAAATCTCTAGATCCATAACTCACTCTTAAATTTTGACACTCCTGATACCATATCCTAAACTTAATATCCATCACTCTAACTTGATTGCTTTTCACTATCTATTTTTCCTCCAAAAGAAAAATCATCTCATTGTCTATTTTTAACTGCCTGATATCTTTAAACTCAATAACTCCTTTTTTTTTTTTTTTGGTATTTCTTTTTTTTTTTTTGGTAAAGGTAAGAGTCTATTTTAGTAACTATTGTGGAGTATTGAAGTCATAAAGTCACTATTTCAATATAGACAATGAAATCTAGTCATTAGTTGATCAGTAATTGTTTCATTAGAAAGGTGGTCAATGTAATGCACCAAGAGGTCTTACGTAGATTCCAAGTTCCAAAAGGGGAAAAATTATACCGACGGTGTTTGTAGAGTACCCCAAGTAACTAGGGGTAACTTTGCATAACAAAATTTAAACTACAAGAATTTTACTCCGAAATCATCAAAATTCTATCAATCCTTGGCCAACTAAAATCATTGCAAGGAAAGCTATTCAACAAAGTCAAACAAAAAATTTTTAATTTTGGTCCCAACATACCAACCAAAAAACATATATAGGGGAATCTTCTTTCCCTTTTTAGACCTCCAACTACACCCACCAGTACCTCTACTTCATCCTCAATGAACCTACAAAGACCACCTATACCAAAAATCAAAGATGCCCCCATCAAGGTAATGAACATACTCTACAAATTCTAGTCCTCTTCCAATCTACTTGGTGTTTTAGGAATAACATGAGACTGCTTTTCAAAAGCAGGATAGTAAAAGCAAGAGGCTAAAGGCTGAAATGCGTGAAAACTTGGTTAGGCCTTAGGAATGATCAAATTGTGTACATTTTTTAAGGGTGCACCAATAGATTTTGAATTTCAAGTGAGAATCCTTTGAAATTGAACCAGAAAGATCTAATGTGGAGCTCCCAATGCTAAGATCTGGATTAGTAGTTCATTGCAATAACTAACTTTAACAATCAAATACAGAACTCTAGTGCTCCCTTGCACTCGCAAAAAATATCTAACACGGCCTCAGACAGATTATCATTCTGGGAAAAGTACCGCCAAGGCATACATTTAATTGCAGACGGTCATCAGAGATCCAATTATGTAATCAATTTGCTGCAATGTGGGTGTTGTGGAAGTCAATGGAGGCTTAATACAGCATGAGGATCGACGGTTATTCAGGACTAGGTGATTATCCTATAATGTGTCCAGTTTTTCTACTTTGTGAAACAATATAACAACCCGCTACTTGCAATCAAAATCTTCAGAGAAACTTTAAAGATTCTTAAAATACTATTCGGTCTTACCCAACACTCAATATGATGCTTATTCAGAGAGCTCATGGGGTACCAATTTCAAATATCTAGCTCATAGTACAAACACAGATTTAATCTTGTATCACAGAGGTAACGACAATTACAGGACTCGAACAGGAGAAAAGCTAGCCAAGCCTTTAGCCATCGTGATTCATCAGCCCTTTGAATACCTCCAAAATTATACAACTTCGAAGAAACCCTGCTGACATGAACGGCTGTATTCACTTCTAATGTTCTGACCTCTTCCCCTTGAGCATAATGCGGATGATCCGTCAAATTAACCAATCATATCCCCTTTCAAGAGATACCTCAATTTCCCCAGCAACAGCTTTAACCTATTCATTCTGATTAAGCCCAGTAAATGCAGGTCTGGTTTCTCAAACCAACTGATAGGTAACAACCCAGTAAAACTATCAAGCCCTCGTGCTGCTATCACATAACCCAGAACGTGGGAGTGAGCACCAGGTCTGGTTCAACCCGGGAACCAGCCGAAACCGGCCTGGTCGATTCCAAGCCATTCTAGGGAAAACTAGTTCGATTCCCGACTCCAGGATCCTATATCTAGGACCGGTTAGGTTCCCAGGCCAGTTCCTGAGTTGAACTGGTCATGAACCTGTTTTGAAGCCTCTTTTGGGATAAAAAAAAACTTTTGCAACCATCAAAATTTGAACCATGGTCTTCAGTATGATCAAACAACCACTTGACCAAGGAATGTTTTCGTGATGAAATGGTGTAACTTTATATTTTATTACAAAAAAGTTTTAACATAAGAATGAACCGGTCCACTTCTCGGTTGCAATTTTTTGAAATAGGAACTGGGGGTCACAGGGTTGGTTTCCAGTTTGAGGCTGGGAACCAACCCACCAAAACACCTTATCCAAGAGAAAGCACAATCCAACTGAAGTTTCTTCTAATTTTAGATATCTCGCTGGCTGCCAAAATGAAAGTCACTTCCAGAATCCCTATGCAACCCCAAGGAGCCCCCCCTGGGCACTGTTTCCTCAACCCCCCCCCCCCCCCCTCTATAAAATCCAAACTGGCTTTTCAAATCTTCTCAGTTAAGTGGTACGCTATCACCACACTAGAAAGGGAGTAAAAAACAAAGAAAGAAATTATCATCTGCACCAATCAAAGAAAAAATCTAGAGCAAGGATCTTGCTAAGGAAAAATTTATGGCTAGATAGTAAAAGATGTATTTACCTATTACAGAGAGGGTGTAGTTTGATTATTATTCCTTTTAATAATCTTTCTCTATTTTATCTACCACTTTTCTTTCAGTCAAAGAAGAAAGACACATGATTTGGGATTAACCAATAAATATGCTGCACAGATATCAAAACAGAAAGAGAATTGAAAAGAAGGATGTAGAGCTTTTAATCTACAAATTATATTGCATTTCTACTTCTATTTGAACAGCCAAATCTAACAAATGTCTTCCATCTTACTTGTTCGCACAACGAGAATAGAGAGGACCAGACAATGTCCAAGAATGAGTCTTTCCCTGCAAACCACAGCTGCCCGCTCTACAAGAGCCCCCCTAGAGTCTAGAACATAGTGTTCACACTGTGGACCACCAAAACCAGCAGGCTCTTCCCGATTGAGTTCCTAGCATGAAACTCAGCAATTTAGCTCGTTAACTCAGCAAGAATGAGATACAAAAGAGTTAGGTTCCGTAATGCTCAAACGTTATCCTTCAGGACTTCCCCCACAATACCTAATTAATATACATCAACTAAAACCAAGAATCCTTAAAGACATTACAGCAGTAATGGCAAAAGAAGAACCTGATACTTGAGCAATACTTACCTACATTAATGGGTCAACTTTCTTAAAAGATCTATGTTTCCATATTATATAGCAGAGTTATTTTGCATTAACTAATCAGGTAGGTTGGCATAAATTATAGCAACACAAAAGCTAAACTTAGAGAAATAATCTTTCCAGCAAGCTGCCTATCTAAGACATAGAAGGCAATTCTATTAGTGGGCATTTCACATGGCTTGGCAGACTAGGCAGAATACAATTATCCTGCTTGAAAGGTCACCGCCAGATTTTGTAGTTGTCGAAAAGTTTCTGCAACCGAAAAAGGATAAATACCAGGAAGAAAAAAGAATACAGCAGTTGACCTTGATGTTATTTTCAAAAACATCAAATGGAGATCAACAACCTCGCATTTAAGCATTACAGGATGAGAACAATTGTTAAAACTGATGCATTAGGAACTTGTTAGCAGCAATTTAGGTGGTATTACTGTTTTAGGTTAAAGCCAAAGGTGCAGAAGGTACAACTCATAGGCCAGATAACACATTTGTCTCACTTTGTAAAAATAAAGCTTGTGTATTTTTCCATCAATAATCAATCTTTTGAGCAAGAAATGTAGAAAATAGAGATATATTAACAAAGTATTGCTTGAGCTACTATGATGTCCACAAAATTGGTCTTTTTTTCCAATCTGTGTAAAAGTACACTCTGGAAATGCATGACCAGCCTTTTCTTCAATTGTTCATTAATGAACATTGCAGCATCACATTTTTTAGTCTATTCCCTCTGACTATTAAAACCCTTAATGACGAATGACAAACAAAAAGCATTATAGGCAGAGGGTTTGGGTTCGGCTCCTTGTAATATAATTACGCCAAGCACAACCAATCTTCTGGTGGTTTGGCCCAAGAAAAAGTCTCCCATTGTCTCTCTGTAAAAAAATTCGGAAGGTCATCAATTGAGCCTCCTTTCTTTACATGTTCTTATCTTTTCCCTTTAGAGTCAATCAAGGAGAAAGACATCTAAATATACTTATTCTTCACAAACTTAAAGCTGAATATTGCAATGCTTTTCTTACCAAAAAAAAATATTGCAATGCTTAAACAATAATTATCATAATAGTTTAATAACTTATGTGAATTCCACACCAAGACTAACTTATGTGCATTCCTCGCTTAAAAAACGAAGACGTGCACAAATAGTTCAACTAATGAAAGGAAACGGAGAAAGAAAGCAAAAACAAGTCATTGAAGTAAAGGAAGAAAGGATTGCTCATTTATTTGTTGACGCATGGCATCACCACACGAAAGGGTAAGACAATCAGGCGTTTAGAAGATGCTTCACGAACATAAGGAAAATGCACTAATATCTACAAAAATTTTCATCAGTAAGAAATCCCTTAAATCTTTTTTTTTTTTTTTTTTTTTGGTAAGGTAAAAATCCCTTAAATCTTTTATCTTAATATAGCTCAAAAAAACACGAGAAGAAAACAATTTGAATCTACTGCATCTCATCGAGCAGAAATATAGCAACTGTCCACTATTCCAAAGTCACGGACCCCTAGATGCAATACAACATCTGCGTTCCCTCTGATCTCCAAATAAGAGGAAACCCGCAATCTCAAGAATTAGTGAGAGTTGAATCTGTATCACAACACACAATAAGCAACAACAAATTGACACCTCAAATGCAATCTTTACCAGAGTCAATCAGTATGAACAGACAGGAAGTTTTGAGGAGAAACACATTTGGGATGGATTAACAAATGAAAACATTCGGTGACAGTGGAGATGGCATATAAACCCTCACAGAAAAAGAAATGGCAAATCCAATTCAAATCACACAAAGAAATGAAAACTTGAAGACTCTGAGGTACTAACCTTAATTAAAGAGATGAACCGTTGTCTAAGACCGGTTATAAGTTCTTCCAGGTACTTCTGAATGTCAGCGAGAATATCAGCTTCAAATCCTTGATCTAGCACAATAGCCTGAAAAGGCAATCTAAGGGATAAGTGTTTCAAGTTATGACAAACGAAAATTCTATATAGGAATGAGAAGGTACCCTTAAAAGTGTATATAAGGCTGTTATCCGATCTCTTCTCTCAGTATACCAGAGTCCAGCCGCAAGACGCAAAATTTCTAGGGGCTCTCTTCCCATTAGACCCCACTGGGAGTGACACCCAAAGTTTCCAGAGCAAGCAATTGGAATATCACATAGATACCATGGCCAACAAAGTACCCAAGTAGAACAATAAAACTATAATGGTAAGAATATAACCACAAATTCAGATTGCATATAAAATTAGTCAAAAAGAGACTGAAGAATAAAGATGTGTACAGACACTACCTCCTGATTGGCCGAAATAAGCAAACGAACACACTCCACTTCATTTAGGTGGAGATCATCACTCAATTTCAGAGCCTAATTATCATCACAAAACAAAAATCAAATTGCATTCACGCAATAACAGAAAAGGAAATTGCAGGATCATGTCATCTATAAGAAAGTGGATCTATCTCTGTATGTATGAAAGATCATCAACTATGGATAACATAATATAAAGTGGATCGATGATAGGACAATCAAATGATGCACCAAAAACTCAAACTTCTTCATCACTCAGAGAATTCAATAGACCCAAAAAGAGTAATGCAATTCTGAAGACTGTAATATAAAAGAAGCCATTTTTCACTTAACAAACAATGCATGTGGGGGAAAGACTTCCTTAAAATGAGATAGGCGTTAACCCACCTATCAATCATATATCAAACCAGGTTAAGGAAAAAAAAAACACAAAATCAGTTACAGCCCAAAAGATGAAGCGGAGAACATAAGTACAAAATAGATTGGTCCCGTTGCGAGCAAAATGAGAACCTCACGAGGAGAGAGTATCTACAATAGCACATAGGAGAGAGGAGTAAATTCGGCACATTCATAAGAAGACCCGCACAAATCAGTCCGGCCTCAGTAAGTCATTTCAATTACTCAATTAGTTTCTCCTATTCTCCATTTCGAAGCCAACTGAAGTTGAAGTGACAATATTCAAAATGAAGAAAAAAAATGACACACTGGACCAAAAAGTTCACTACAGCCACAGCTAATAGCAGCTTACAATCTGAACATCCTGATCGTCCAATGAGATCGGCGAGGAATCTGGCAGCCGCACTTCTTTCGCCTGAACCTGCGCTCGATCTGACGGCTTCGGAGGCTGCGAAAGCCAAGATTTCAAAAACACAAGGCAAAGAACAAGTCAGTTCTATCAGACGACACACGGAATACAAAACCCAATTCCAATGCAGCATCAGAAACTCGTGCACGCAATCAAAATGCTTCTTTTCCCTAGAAAGATCAACCAAACATCGAGTTCACCCACGATTCCTCGCCAGCCAGCCAGACACGAAAGCGCGAGCGTGCGGAGCAATAAACGGGCGTGCAAGCAGGGCGATCCCAAGCGAAGGGAAACGGGCAAATTACGGGATAAGAGAGCAGCGACTGGAGGGAGGGGCGAGACTTCCGGAGGGCGTGCATGAGCTCCACCCTCTGCGCCGGCGCCGGCGCCGACGGGCCGAGCAGGGCCGACTCGATGATGGAGAGGAGCTGCTTCGCCGACGCCATCGCCGGCGAGGATAGGATCGCCGGTGCCGATTCCGGGAGGATGAGGAGGATTTGCAGGCGGTGGGTGACTCTCAGTGCGGCGAATTCATACGGCCATGGGAAGGGGAGATTTAGGGCTCGAAAGGCGGGAAAAAGGGCATGGGGGAAGAAGAAGGAAGAAAGAGAGAGTGTGTGCGTGTGTGAGTGTGATAAACCCCTCAAAAGCCCTAATGGATTTTATTTTATTTTTTCTTAATTAAGTTATCGAAATTATTTTATTTGTACCAATTAAATCCTTCGATCAATTGTCATTAGGAACTTAGTCGGGGGTTTGCTCTGATGGAGGTGCTGGGCGTAACGCTACTAAGGGTGACGGGAGTTTTACTGCATAGAATTTGATAGGATGCTTCAAGCAGATAATTTACAAAAATGATGAGGAGCAAGGAGAGAGAAGAAGAAGTGGCGTCGCCTCGAACAAGGGTCGATCACCCCCCCGCCCTGAAGGTTTGGGTCTAGGGCAGGCCATTGCCTATCGGTGGTGAGACCTTACCTGGCCAGCCAAGTGGCAGCGGCGGCATGGTGACGATGGCCTTGAGTTCTTTTCTTGGTGGTGGTAGAGAGGGGGGTCGTCATCGAGTCATTGTCGCTGCCCTCCAACCCCTCACCCCCCATGGGTGGTGACCAGGGAACGAGGGTTTGGGGCCGTCTTGGCTCCTGATAATCCCCTTTCCTTTTCTTTTTGGTTTAAATTTTGAGTGATGTTAGCACCAATTCGCCCAACCTTGAGCGGCCCCCGACGAGGGTTGCATGACCCAAGGGAGGTCTAACTAAGCTCATACGACCCGGACTACCCTTGCTGGGGTTGCACAAGCTCCACAAGAGGCCGCAAGCAATATAAGTCACGCAACCTCTTGCAAGGGGTCACTTAGGTCGTGCAACCTCACCGGCCTCTCATCGACCCCACGCCGGCCAAATCTGGCTTCGCTAGCTGCCCTTGTGCATATAAAATGAACAGTAACAATAAAAGCAAAATCGAAAAATGAAAAAATTAGTGAAGGTAGTTTTAGAAGGAAAAAAATCATTTAATCCTAAAAAATGGCCTTCCGCAAATGTTGAAAACAAAAACCTGCATTGGGCTCTTCAACTTTGTCAAGGCCAGCATTTGGCCAAAGGAGTCCCAAAAACTTAACCACAGGCCTTATTATTTTTCCAAGTGACTTTAGAGACTTTCCGAAATTCCTCGGGAAAGTTTAACCAAACGAGCCATTAGTGTACGCGGGAATTGAAACTTGTGATTCAACCTGTTTTTCGAGGAAAAGGTCTTATCCTCTCCTTCAATTTACCTCAGTGTAAGTGATCCACTTGAAAAGTTTGTTCCTACGCTAGAACTTTGCTCTGTACATGTGTGACTCGTCAAGTTAATTTTTAGTTACGGGAAGTTATTTGCTGCTGGTAGTATTTGACCAAGTCGAGAAAAAGCGGCGTTCGGGCTCATGAAATTCGCGTTCGAATCTCTTTCTTCATTCTTATACCAACTTCAGTATGTACAGTTTACATCGATGACTAGCTGGTTTTCTCTGAGGCAATCTGAAATCCCCTCGCACCTTCCACACCCTCCGACTACATAGGAAAAAATACTAGAGCTGCCAAATGATGGATTACTTCGTTAAACAAGTGGATTTAGTACTCTATTTACATTAGACATTTCACGAACCATATCACGATCCACTCGAAGGAATACGAACGAAAAGGAATGGTTTCTGAGAAGCTTATTTCATGTTTGTTAAACCATAAAACTCTGGAGGGAACTGCTTTTGCAATTACCCATCTTTCCTTCATGTCTTCCAATCTTTGTCTCGTCTGATGAAGTGCACTATGGTGAAAAAGACGATGTTAGAAACGCTGCCCCGTAGCGGCAGAAAGAAAGTAATATATACCTTTAGCACACACCCTTACAGATGTTTATAATGCTTCTGTTGAGTATACGAAGTGCAAAAGTATAGTAAACAACTCAATGTGCTAAACAATATTTTAGGCTCAAACTTGCCCTCCCGTGACTAATTTAAAGCAGCAGTTGAAGACAAGAACTTAGTCTTCAACTTTTCCTGCTCCGGTACTTACATTACTTGTCCCTCTGTGATATGAACAGCTCAGTGAGATTCCGGATCAGAAAGACATGTAACCGGATTTTTCGGCTAGTATATTTGAAATCTTGCTTCACGAATCCCAGAAGAATTTGTAACTTGGCCTGTAGCGGCCCTTCATTACCAATTGAATTAAGAGCAACATATGGCGTAGCAATCACAAGGGGAAGAACCAGTGCACAGGTGCCCAAAACAAGTCCCTTGGCTCGGAAGTTTTCTTGCTATGTGCAGTGATTTGCATGAAAGTTATCCCCCGATAACAAACCAGCAATGAGCTTCCTGAGCCTTTCAACCCCAGGACCAGGCCTCAGCTCTGTAATGTTGGGTGTGACGTAATCAGCATCTGTTTTGTTAACGCTTTCCTCACTGTTAAACCACCCGCCTCGTGAAAATCCACTCGCACTTCGACCGAGCAGCTCAGAGTCAATCTTGTCGAGAACCGGTTCGTTTCTGCCAAATTTTCGCGCAAAGGGGGCATTGCTATCTACCATCATCTGGAAATCACCGAGTGTGAGGAAATGTGGGTGTTGCTTCGGAGGGTTGTCCCAGGATATGAAGTGGAGGTCATGGTTCACAGTCGTATTAATGAATTCATTAGCATTGCAAATGACCGTGTGGAAATAACTTTCTGGTGAAGAAAGGAAGTTCGAGTAGTACATGAGCACAATTCTTGGGAGGCTGTCCCATCCCCATAAGCAATACTCAACAAAGGGCCGAGAGAGCATCATCCAAGCAGAACCTGATGGGATTCATGGGCACACTTTAGAAGTCATCTGCAGTAATTTCATTCTGAAAATGTTGAAATTTTGCATGTGGAATGTAATGACCTTACCTTATAGATCCAATAGACAATCTATATGTATCGCACAGAGAAGAAATTTCTCAGCCTAATCGGCATCTCTGTCATAGTACATGTACATAACACAAACACACTGGTACACAATTTTTATATGCATATGCATGTCACTTGCTTAATCTGCATATTCCTACTCCTGGAAAGTTAGGAAAGAAATATAAAAAGAAGCAAGAACGAAAAACTCTGACTTGATTTTTAGATCTTATCAAAAAGCTCACTTAGTAGGAAAGAACTGCAGGCATCATGCATCATATAGACCCGACATTAACTTAGTTTGAGCAATATAGAACTAACTGTTTTTTATTTTCTCATGACAGATGATATTGCATCTAAATTCCAGAGACAATTTCCCATTTCGAGTTTAGAGGCTACCAATTTTTTACTAATGCAATTTTTTATTTCTTAATTTAACTCCCGAGTTTTACTTATCGCTGGAACAGAACAAGGAATAGTGCACCTGGAGAGAGTAATATGTGTCTTCATGCTAAAGATAATATGTGCTTGTGTGCTTTGAGAAATTTTCATTTCGATTTTAAAAGCAACACCAAGACACCATTTAACAAATAAATTAACATACGAAAAGAGATTTCTGCTAAGTGGATTCCTCACCTGTAAACAACCTGTATGCAGAAGGCACAGTTCTCTTCTCTGATACCCAGAACACATCTGATTTTTGCACTCTGTACAGCCCTGGATCAATCATAACAGGCCTGGCTCTCTGGTACCTGTAGATATCCAGCAGTCAATAAGCACTTAGAAATTCTCACTAGATATCTGCAACATACACAATGGATAAGAACAAATGGACGAGACACGAACTCTTTCCAACCAATATCACTGGTATGCTCAATGAAGTTATAGTTTCTGGGTATAGTCAACAGAGTGCTAAGCAAATCTGCAGCAATGAAAAGACAAACATGATTAATGCCTTCAGTAAGTGACCATTAGGCATACACTCCAAATATTGATTCCATGCTCATTTACATCGAATTTTCATGACAAGAAAACCCACTTCACTACTAAGGATGCTTTGATAACCCACAGCAGAAGGCATCAATTGAATAAACCATTTGGGACTCTTCGAGACCAGAAGCCTAGGTGCAGGGTGGTTAGTTAGCAGCTTCACTAGCAAAAGTAAGCAAGTATGTTGGTTTCTACTAAAGGAGTAATTAAATAGTATTCTACTCCTGATTATTAACGCAGATAAAAGCATAGAGTCGCTCTCCTCAATTTGCCTAAGAAAGGAAAGAGAAAACAGCAAAGCCCCAAAAGTGATGGAACAGAAGAAGAAAGAACGGTTTCTACCTACTTCAAGATATATTAATGAAGTAAAAGACACCATCCCCCTTTAGAGGTAATTCAGAATGGTGACGCCAAGTCGTCAGCTGTTTCCAAACGTATCAACTTGAGATCACCACGAACATAGTCAAAGCCCGGAAAAAGAAAACATTAGACCAATCACCGGCAGACAATTTACACGATCATGTTACTATGTGTTTAGTAAATATGTCTTGGACTCTAGACAAAGACTAGTTTTCCGAAACTACTAGCTTGGCTTCAAGGTTCACTAAGAAAATGCTTAGCCAAACCCAACAGAACAGAGCAACGACTTTGATGTATCGGTTAAACACGAAGGGGAAACCTGAAAAAACAGGGCAGGTGCAGAAACAGATGCACTCGTATCATGGAACGACATCAAGAAGATCAAGCAAGTCTTTATATACCATCTTGGGTCACCAAGGGATAATCTGAAGCGCTCAAATTAATGAACCAATCCCACTCCCCTGCTTCCCTCAACAGAATTGCCGCAGCATGAAGCGTGTTGCTCACCATCGTCGGCCCTCGGTACGTCACCAGATTCGCCCTCACGCTCATCCTCACGTTTCCCAATTTCGCAAACAAGGGCTCGCTCCTCACGAACTCGGCCATGTCCAGCCTCTCCTCCGCCGAAGCCTCCAAGTCCAGGTGAACCACGTACTGGTTCCTCGGGTGGTACAGAGCCCTCAGCGTCCTCTTCAACCTCTCCCCATCGCCCATCGAACCGGAGATGAGATACGCCAATCTCGGAACCGGGTCATCCAGGGTCGCGGACACCTTCAGCTTGGTCTCGACGAACACCGGAAGCTCTGTCTCCACATGGGCACGGCGTAAGAACTGGGAAGAATAAGAATGAGAAGCAGCAGCAGAGGGGGTGAAGACGGTGAAGAAGACGAGCAGAGTGGAGAGCGCCAGCGCCGTGGCGAGAAGCAAGAACCACTTCCTTTTCTTGTGGGGCTTAGCGGCTGCGTCCATGGCCGAGAGAGGTCAGGGACTTTCAGGAGATCAAGAACGTCGTCAAGATCGCGGAATTGCGCAACAAGATTGCCTTTTCTCACTCTGGGTCTGTGGGAGGATCGAAAATGGGTGGTGGGGTTGCTCGACCACCACCACCGGAGGTGACGGAATCGGTGGGCAATGATGAGTTTTAGTGGCCGGTGAATTGGAAAGTCACTCAAGTGGGAGAGAGACAGGAGTGTGCACACTCGAAAAAGTTTAGCTTTTTGTTTTTGCGGATGGAGTGGCACTCGGCTGCGCAGTGCCATGTGGGTCAGGGAGCAGGATGATTGGCTGTTCGGGAATTTTGGGAGGGAAACGGGACGGGATTCGGACAAACCTACACGTTCGCGAAATATAAGATTGAAAAGAGTCCAAAATCTATCAAGGAGGATGCAGCTCGTGGAAAGAAAAGTCAAAATGGTAGACAATATACTTTATTAAGTGAATAATAAGAAAGATACAGACAAGTTAAAATGAATAAGCAAGGTCAAGCTCATGAGATTGAGAAACTTTCGATAATGTACAGAATATGAATAAATTTAAGGTAGCATTATTATTATTGAACAATCATGTATCTTTAGTCTTGCAAGGCTCGGTGCCGACATACCTCGCCCCATGCCTCAATGGGATGATGGTGCGGTGCCCCATGCCCCAATGGGATGATGGTGCAGTAAAGCATTTACTTCGCGGGACTAGAATGGGGAATGCAATCCGAAGCCTTGCTTGTCGTGCTATTGGCACCAGGCCTAGAGTTTGGGCCAAAACGTAAAAAAATTAATAGCTCAAGTCAAGTTATGACGATATGCCAAATCCATAAGGTTAAAGCGATGGAATGAGCCTGACAAGACTCATTGATCATGAAAAACATGATAATAAATCGACGCATGAGACCCATTGATAAAATGTTTGGTGAGTTCATCAATCCTAAGTTTTTCGTGGGTAGAGTTTAGGTGGTGAAGTGCATGACACACCTAGAGACGATCAATCAACTCAACGCATGTACGAAAGTTGAAGACTGAGTCAAGGAGAATTTGTTAACCAACGAACGACTAGAGTTAAGGAATCGGGACCAACTAAATCATCTCCAGAGTGGCACGCGTGTTAAGATCGTTATAAATTCTCGTATTAGTATATCGCAACACATGACGGAAAGGCTCATTTAAAAATAAAGAAAAATCAAAGAGAGGACTAGCAATCAAGACATCACAAACGATGACAACAACACATTAGACTTTGACACTAAATGAAGATGAAGAGACCATGCATAACGAATCGATTGAAATTAGACCTCTTAATTCCAGTTTTCATCTTTCATTATAAAAGTTTTTTCCCGTCAGAATTTGTGAACTTTTTTACTTTCTCCACGCACTTCAGCTATCTCCATCAGCTGTCTATGTTCAGGTTCAAACACCGAACAAGCATGGCCTCCGAGAATGTAAACCATCTGTTCTAATCAATAAAGTTTTGTCCAATTTCCTTGCCATTTTCAAACATTTGTTTGTGCCTTATTTATTAATTTCAATTTCATGAAGGCTTGCAAAAAACATTAGAATCCATTTACTCTTGATTTTGGCCATCACTCATCCTATATCTGACTTTTCTCACTAATTATAGCCATTGAGTTTCCAACAGTCACAATGTTGCAAAACCCCTAGTAAATATGCCCATATACTTATCAAATTCTACAAAAACTCACATCCATTATTTAGGGGGAGCGACATATCCTATCTTACCGATCTATTTTTGAGAAGACAATCATTCACAAAACCACTCAAAAGTGTTTATTTGAAACCTCTCCTGAAATCCATGATAATCATCTTTCTCCATTAGAAAGTTTTACAGATTTTTTTCCCCTTTTTCTTTGCAAAAAGACGTGCGTACTTTTTTGTTAGTTTATTCTATTCACGTTGGCGGAGCAGTCCCCTTATCCTATTATATTTATATTACATGAAATAAAATAGAACGGAAAATTAAAAGACGTTGCTTGCTGAATTTTTCTCCTTTTCTAGGGCCACGGAGAGCGGACAGACAGAAGCCGTCCTATGCTGCGTTTTTCTGGTACTGGCAATGTGGAAAAGTCGAGAAGTGATATGTTTGTCCATTTCTATGGGGAAAAAAGGATAGTCCAACCACCAAGTACTTTTTTTAGCAAATAAATTATGGTTAGTTGAGAGACCTCAGCCGACAATATTAAATAGAGAAAGAAAACAGCATAAGTGATTCTTGAACTTTGGCCCAACTTATAATGCAGTCTCTAAACTTTTAATTTATTCAATGTGACCCCTAAACTTTAATCTAACGCGTAACGTCATTTCCGAACTTTTAAATTATTCAATGTAGTCATGGATTTTTGGTAGATGTTCAATTTAATCCCCAAATTATATAAAAATATTCAATGTTAGCCCTAAAATTAATGGAGGTACAATATTAAATATTTTCATATAGTTCATGGATCAAACTGAACATATACCAAAAGTTCATAAATCATATTGAATAATTGAAAAGTTTAAATACCGCATTGCATATTTTACTAAAGTTTAGAGATTATTTGAGTCATTATCACTATTAAATAAGCAATTGGCAAATTGGTGGGTTTGATTGAGTTTGAGTTGGTCATAAATAGGTTTAATCCAAAGCCACCCATTTAACTGGCGTTAGCCCATGGCTCATATCTGACACAACTCAGATCCAACCCAAATCCACCAAAAAGCAGAGAAAACCCCCCAATAGATCTCCAAAAATAAATAAACAGAGAATAAAAGAATTCTGCAAAAAGCTGTTGATTTTTCTTTGAAATCGCAGGTCGCTTTGGATTTTCTTGATAAGTGATCCAGGTCCTTGAGTTCACGTCCAAGAGGTGCAAGTGGAACCGCCGAAGTTCTGCGAACGCAAACCGGAGAGAGAGCAGAGAGAGTCACAAGGTTCACAGGTGGGTTAGGTTTGAGACGTCAAAGCGCGCCACCGACGTCAAAGTGCAGTACCTCGAGTCACTGAAGTGGGTTGGAAATAACTAATAAGTTTATCACGTATCCCATTGAAACTCATTTTTTTTGGGCTTTTCATTATGGAAACCATTGTAACTAGGCCCGTCGAATTTGAGGTGGCTCCTATATGATCCATTTTAACAAATACAAGTTAATAAATAGATTTGAGACCTATTTTGACAGGTTTACCTAAGCTCTATGTAAATTGATCATTAGTGTTCAAGAGAGATAGAACGTGAATCATCGTCTTATATCGGTAAATTCGGGAAGACATAGGCAACTATCTAATACTAGAGGTGATTGGTTCCCGGTGCAGTCCAATGGAATCAGCCACTTATTGTACGTAACTTATAATAGTTGTTGCAATTTATGTTCACATCAAGTTTCTTCCTACTTACATCGGCTATTTGTGTAACTTTTTCCCCCTTTGAAATCAGTCTGAAAGTTTTGTAATTTTTTAGTAATTGTTCTGGTGGAGAATAGCTCCCGAAGAGTTAAATTTGTTTGCATTACAAGTGAAGTTGATGTAACTTTTGGAAAATTTGGGGGGAGGAGGACTAAAGTTCACTTAGGGTTTCACTTTATTTTATAAAAAAAATTATATTTAGAGAGAGCTATGTGGTTTGGTTCGATCCAGTTCCCCTCCACTTTAAGAAGTTGGGAACCGGACCGGCACTCACGGGAATCGGACCAAACCGACCGGCTCAATCCACTTGTTCCTAGTTCGATTGATCTACATTGCTCACCCTTATCTAATACATTGCTGATTGAATCTGGAACAATGGCACCGCAGTCCAATGATTTTTAATTTATTCAATTTTATCTCTATACTTTTTAATTAATGTGGCGCCTGAATTGTTTTTTAAAAATAAATCCCTCTGTTAAAAAAGCCAGCGAAAATGCTAACATGATGTTAAGTTGTCTTCGTTTGCTGACATGATCGTCCTATGTGTCTTATAGTTGGCCTAAAAGAAATACCCTAAATCTTTTTAAAAGTTAAAAGAATAAATATAAATTGATATAGTTAAGGTAAGAAAAAAATACAAAATAAAAGTTAAAAAAAGAAAAAAAGAAGAAGAAGAAGCAGGCAGCCAGCAAGGCAACATTTCGAACAAAAAAGAAAGCAAGGCAACGTTAGGTTAGAACTCATCGGTGACGGCGGTTGCGCCCTGGTCAAAGAGGTCGACGAGCCCTTAGCCGGTGGTGGTTACAGCCAATGTCATTGGTGCCTTGCCGCTGTCGCCACTACCGCCGTCCCTAGGAATTCCTCTCTTTCTTCCCACTTTCTCTCTTTTTCTTTAGGGTTTGAGGGTTTTGTTTTTTAATTTTCCAATAGTTTGGTCCATTCAATGTAAAAAATACATGCCAAGTCTTGTTTGTCCAATCAGCGATGATGCGGCGCTAATGTAGCGGTCCATGTCTGCATTCGGTGTACATTTTTTATGGCAGGAAAAGAAAAACCCTTGACGACAAAAACATAAAGTCCAAGGGCCACTTGGCAAAAAAGAAGTGCGAAGATGAATAAATTGAAAAACTATAAAGACTAATGATGCCATTATCCCGTTAAATTTTCACCATCAACTTCGGTAGCGTGGAATTTCTTATTAAGTTACCATTCGATTTTAAACAACATAAATATTTATTTGTACTTTAAGAATTAAGAATTGCTGATTGTTTATTAGTTTACCAGTATTTATTTGTGTAGCTTATGACGGTGTTAAAAGTTTTTGATCTTAGATGAGATTATCACTTATAGTTTGAGTAATTCTAAATTTTCTTCCATTAAATTACCAACTAATTTTAGCTTATCAACTATCATTGGGTCCTCGATGATCGGCCCGGCGGTCATGAAAGGCATACGAAGAGTACAACAGATTAGGAGGTCAAAGGTTCAATCCACAACAATAGAAAAAAAAAGGGGATAAGTGCGTTGTAGGTCCTAAAACTTTTATGATTTGTTTCTTCCTCTCTTCTTCTCTTGTCTTCCTTCTTCTCTCTCGGCTATTTACCGCAAATTCTTTAATTAGCTTTGTGATAGGTGGCATTTGATTGGTCCGACAATATTAGAACATAAACTCGATCGAGAGAGAGAGAGACTCAATTAGGTCTTTCCTAATTTTCAACTCCTAACTACTCATTTAATGATGAAGAGGTTGATTATGACCGCTCCGATGCCATAGCTCAAGACGTAAACACATGTTTTTCCACTATAGGTTCGCGCTTTTCTGGCGTGTCTCGAGTCTTGACTGTATGTCCGCCTAACCCTTTCTTGATCGCGACACCGCAACTCTTTTGGTTGATTTTTCTACTGTTGTTAGTCACACGTACTTTTGGAACCTGCCCCACGTTACACTCGCTAAACCTAAACAAAGTCCTCACCCACCATATTCCCCACTCTATATTGCTTGTTGCATTATGTTTTCAAGACAAGATGACAGAGTAATGAAACTTTAATGATTGGATGATTTTCTAACACATTTTCATATGGGAAAATCATTGCATCGCGACACGCTGATTTGGCCAGATCTTAATTATTTAAACCCAAAGATTCTCATGTGATAGAGAGAGAGCAAAACAAAGAAAGCCCAAGGCCATACAGACATCAATCATTAGGAAGAGAAGGTACATTCTGTCAGTGTAACAAGCCAATGGAAAATCGAGAGCACAACATACATGACGCCAAATGATATGAGATTCATAATATAATGACAATGGTAATAGATGGTTGGTTACACCGTATCATCGCTACCGCGAGATAGTAGTGGGGCCGAGAGGCTGCGGTCGGTACGTTGGATTTTCACTATCTTTTCTGATTAATGTACAGATCAACTCTTTGCAAATGAGAAGAATGTTACTTAATTCAAGGGATTCCCTTCTGTAGTTTTAGAACAATTCTTCTAGAAAAATGTAAAAATCCTCGAAAGAGCTCTTACCATTTTATGAGGGCCAAATACATAAGAAGAAACTAACTTTTGCCTCCAAATAATTTTACAAGAAAGGCTCATGATCCACATGAAAAATTATTTGTCCATTTTTGCCTAAGTGTCAAATAACGGTATTTGGAAAACCAAACGAGTTTTGTTTCTTTAAAATCCGACACACACCACCCACCAAAGCCTTACCCAGTTTCTCTATCCTCCCCTCCTGGCGGCTCATCTGTCGCAACTAGCTGCTGCCTCCATTGCTCGCCGCCGCCGAGATGATGACCGGCGAGCGGTGACCAATGACCCCCCACTAAGCGCTCGGATCCCCTCATGTTCTCTCTCCGTGTCTCGGCCCCTTGTCCTCTTCTTTTGCATCGCTCGACCCCGTGCCCATGACCGCCAACATGTCGCATGTGGCCTCCAGCACTGGCTCTAGTACGGAGGTTGCCCCGCCTAGTGCAAGCACAAATCCGTACATTGCAAGCTCACACACACAGGCGACCATGGTTGCAGATGATTTGGCAAGGCCCGTAGCGGCAACGGCAGGTGACATTAACCTTGTCATGGTTGCAAGCCCCTTGCAATTTTATCTTTAAATTTGGTGCATCTAATGTGGTGCTCGCGTTAGAAAATCAAACACACTTCAAATCTAAAAAAATATGTTACGTCATGCATGAATGGTAAAATTAACAACAATAAATATGTAAAACGGTTCAGTTTAGTTTCAAAAAATTTGAAAACAAACTAATGATCTGGTTCGGTTTGGGACTAGCTTTTCGGGAAAAGGACTATCGAACCGGAATAAACCGCAAGAGGGCGGTTTGATTAAATGTGTTGAACAGTTCTTTCGTCGCCCCCTAACTACAACCCTTAGGTGAAGAGTCATTTTTTCTTATGTTTTGGATGTTGGGCGCATTGAATTTGATTGAGACTGATACTGTGTAGTTACTTGATGTTCACCGAAATCTTTTTGATGAACATCAAGTGATAGTGGCATACTATACTCTCGACAAACTTACCTTTAAATTTCTTGATTTAAGATGCAAGTTTCGATAATAGTTTAGCAGGTTGGACACAAAAAGGGATGTTTGGTACTTTATGCCTCGCAAAAGGGGAGGCCTTTGGTTTGATATGTGCAGTGTTGCTTGCCCAAGCTCTTTCGCAGTGAGGAAATTGTTCTCGCTATGCCCTAACTTCGTTTTGCCGACACTCTGTAATCGACTTGAGAAGGAGAATCTAGGTCAGAATGGGTGTTCTTCTATCATATACAATGTTTCCTTTTTTTGTCTCGACAAATTTTAATGATTGACGAAGGCCTCATTTACATAAATCAATAGTTGAGATCTATCGGGACACTCAAAATGATCGATGTACGAGGTAGAGAATTCGATCTTTGGCCGTACTCAACACGCATCACAATATAAATTGGAAAATAATATTAGCATTGTACTTTTACCAATTCGATCCTAAACATTTTAGTGATATCAATTGAGTTTTAAACATTTTCACATTTTACTAATTAAGTCTATCTAGCCAATTTTGACCAAAAATCGTGACGTGGATGCTAGTCGTCCCACGTGGCACAGTCAGCGTTGATGTGGACGATTTTAATAATATTTTCATATTATTCAAATTTTTATTAATTTTTTGTTATTTCTTTAATTTTCTTTTCCTTCTTTACTTTTTTATACTGTGGCCAGCAAGGGTGGCCAAGGCCTTGTCGGCGATGGCCAAGCGCCGAGACGCCCTCACCTGGCCTCTCTCAGATCTGGGCAAGGCCATTGTGGCTTTGAGCGAGGGCTTAGTCGGGAGGCCTTGCTGCCCTCGCACACGGTCGGCGGCCCTCATAGGTCATTAATAATAATTAAACAAAAGAAAAGAAAGAAAAGAAAAAAATAATAAAAATTTCAAAAAATTTCCACATCATAGTCGGCCGTGCTATGTATGACGGCTGACGTCCATGTCACCAATTTCTGGACAATTGGCGGAATGAATTACATTGGCTAAATTAAAATATTTAGAACTGAATTGGCATAAGTTCATGTTCAGGACTTTTGGTAATTTTCCCTGAGCTATAACCTTCCAATCACGATTTACATGTGCCATGCCCAACATTTTCCTATTCACCATTCTCTCTACGTGTCGAAGATGCACGAGATCAAGGGAATAGGCGATCACGAGATTGGATCTTCCGCTCGATAATCTCACTATATAATAAACATTGGACGCCATTGCAAATCTCGTTGCTTTGCCCAAGAAGCAAAAGGGTATCCCATTGACAGCTCCAAGACTTCAATTAACTAATAGAAATTGAATAACTTTATTGGTCAATATATGCGTTTAGGTCAGCAATCCCATGTGAATTCGGTCAATGTAAACCCCCGCGAACTGAAAAAAAATAAATAAACAAAAAAATAGGACAATCCAAAAAAAGAAGAAGAACTTTACCAAAAAAAAAAAAAAAAAAGAAGAAGAAAGGCCACCGACTCCTAAGTCCAAGTGTCTCTCAAGCCATTAAATTTTTAACGTGGTCGCTACGTGAGTTCACGTTCCTTAGACCTAGATTGGTACGTTCATCGTGGCACTTACGTTAGAATTCTGCTTTTTCATAAAAAAAAAAAATTATTTCCTTTATTTAATTTTAGGGTTAGAGGAAAGAAAAATGTTTTTTTTTTGGGTAAAGAGGAAAGAAAAATGTTTGATCTTGTATTTTTCATTAATTAAAAGCTTCTTCAATTGAGGTAGCCCGTAAAGCTTTTCCGATTATTCGTAACGGTAAAAGTGTAAACGCGTTGTGTGTGAAAAGGGTATGGGAAATAGGGTTTTAAATAAGTAAAGAAAAAAATTAATTAGAAATTCGAGAAATTCGTCGAATTTTATCTATTTTGGAAAGGAACGATTTAGAATTTAGTCGGATTGGGAATTTTTAAATTCAATTTTGGAAAGTACGAGAAATTCGAGAGGCTACCTTTTGTAATTATCTGAGCTACTTTTGAATTATTGTTATGTCTATAAATTAGAAATTTCTAATGATCAAAAAGATTTTATCTTCACAACTAGTATGAATTTCATCAATTCTTTTTTTTTTTTTTTATAAAACTTTGACGTTTAAACCATCTTTTTTTTTTTGCTTTTTATTTAGCAAAGATGCTTTTTTTTGTCTATCCTAGTTTAACTCTTGACTAAACCTTAGACTTTTACACTGTCTCTTGCAAAGCATGAGAGTCTAAACCCATATCTGAAACTACGCATTCCCACCTCTAGCCCCCTTGAGAAGGCGGAAATTCGAATTCCCCACCTCTCATTTCTCAAGTAGAAAGGGTGGCCACTGGGGCAAACCCCAATGATTTTTAGTAAATATGTGAATAGAAAGAATTTTTTCCCATTCATTTAGAAAGATAAATTTGGGAAAATATCTATGGTGAGAATTGTCAAATTTATTATACGATAACACGACAGACCAATATCCATCAATTCATATCATAATGCAAAAAAATAAAGTGAAATACCGTATTTACAGAAACAAATCGACACGAAAAGAGATTGTATTTATCCCTCCTCACTTGATTTTTTTTTAAGTTTATATTCATATATGTATCACACGATAAGACTTGCAAATTATTTCCCTGAATTTTATGAAATTTACAATGTATCCCCCCCTCTAGTTTTTTTGTTCTCTTTTCGTCCAAAAACAAACCCAATCAATGATTAATTTCCTCATAAAAAAATATGGGTTTCCTTTTTCAATACCCAAATCTTTAGTCTATACAAAGCAAAGGGTGAATTTGCAGTAGTTGACCAACTTTTCGGGGGTCCAAAGAAATTAAAATTTCCGCAATCTACACGCGCAAGTCCAAATTTGGCCGACCATTCTGCGCGCAATCAAAGCATGTACAGACAAAAGATTAGACCGCTTATCTGGAGATTAGTCAAACTTAATTAGCTTACTAATTACGGTGGTAACCATCACATTAATTCTCTCATTGGTATCTCAGCAATAAAGTAATTTTATTATGGTTATATCATAATAGTAACTGTCTGGATGAGCGGAATTTTCAGGAAAAAAAACGATATAAAGCAAAGAAAAATTCACACATAACTATTGTCATATGGTAATTTTCGGTCTAATTACAGGTCAAAATCTATGAAAAAAATCTTTTTAAAAGCATGGAATTGGAGAAAAAGAAAAAAGGAAAAAATTTATAAATGTGAAGTGTAAACCCAGACAAGATTTCAATTTACCAAACTGATAAAGACGTGTAACCAAAATTTGACTTCAACCTAGGTGTCTCCTGGCCCAATCTCTGCCTAATAAGTAATAAATGACTATTATTATTATATTTAATTTGTTATCGCATATTCGATTATCTTATCGCATACTATGCAAATATGAAATTATCGATCGAAAAAATTTTGGGGTTAGATTAAACTTTTGAATTTTTTTAATTATGATAGAGATGTTTGATTAGCTAGTGATATTAAGTAACGGTAAATTATTTCTATTTTGTTTTCTCCCTTTCACAAGGTTTTAGGGCATGGCTTGCGATGCTTTCACATGACAAAAGAAGTGCTTCCCTTAGGAACAGAATTAAAACCAAAGAAGTTCACTTTTTTTAATGTTTTGCTAGTGATAATAAATATTTTTTTTGTCATTTTTATATGGGGAAATACGTCTTTGGAGATTGCAAGTTGATAATCATTCAAACTGAAAATAACAAATTATCTCCTCGTTAAATGTCTAAATTGAGAATATATAAAAATATAGCGATGAAGTTAACTGTATTCAATAGATCAACTCCTCAACCCAATAGTTTTTTCTTGGGTTGGACAATCCAATAGTTGATCAAACACAAGTTGATCAATTAAGCACATCATCTTCGACCAAAAAAAAAAAAATTAAGCACATCATGGAATCAATTATGGATTTGTTATGTTCAAGGAGGAGACGCAAATCAAAGTTTTTTCAAGCAGTTCGTAAAGGTGCGCGTAAATGAAGGTTACTCAATCAAATTTCACCAACTGCGTTCAACACATAAATCAAAGGTTTAGACTGTACGTGGAATTCTGTAAAGTGTCTTGTGTACCTCCAAGTAATAGGATATCTACACCCTTGTGTCTGGATTATAGAAAGATATATGCATAAATGCAAACCGAAAAAAGGAAATATTGGATATCTTAATTAAGAGATATGATGAACACAAAAAAGTAACTACAAGAGGCAGAAAGAAAAAAAAACACATGTTCATAAAATAGATAAACATTTTTCCTATCGAATTAAGATAACCTTCCTATTAAAAAACAATTTGAATTGGTATATCATATACCGGCAGTGTAATTTAGTTCCTACACAATCAAATTCATCACCATTTATATGGATAGCGAATTACAAAGTCGATCGACTATCGAAATTAATGTCGATCGATGTGGTTTATGTCTGGAAAATAAAAATAAAAATAAAAATGTTCTTAAAAGAACTTTACCCTAAATCCACAAAAAAAAAGAAAAAAAAAAGAAAAAAGAAAGTGGAAGCATTCCAAGTCAACGAACCCACCTTCTTCCTCCTATTTTAATCTCTCCTCTTCTCCCCCTCAACCAGAGAGAGAGAGAGAGAGAGAGAGAGAGAGATCCACCGCCGCCTCCGCCTTCAACACCCCGAAACCCTCTCCCTCCTCCGCCGCCGCCGCCGCCGCCGCTCCTCCTCCGCCGCGCCTCCTCCTCCGCCATGGCGCTCTCGAAGGAGGTGGTGAAGAAGGTGGCGATCTCCTACGCCTACGTGGCCATCTGGATCTCCCTCTCCTTCGCGGTGATCGTGTACAACAAGTACATCCTGGACCCGAAGCTCTACGGCTGGCCCTTCCCCATCTCCCTCACCATGACCCACATGGCCTTCTGCTCCTCTCTCGCCTACCTCCTCGTCCGCGTCCTCCAGGTCGTCGACCCCGTCACCAACATGACCCGCGAGTTCTACATCAAGAACGTCGTCCCCATCGGCGCCCTCTACGCCCTCTCCCTCTGGTTCTCCAACTCCGCCTACATCTACCTCTCCGTCTCCTTCATCCAGATGCTCAAGGCCCTCATGCCCGTCGCCGTCTACTCCATCGGCATCTCCCTCAAGAAGGAGACCTTCCGCTCCAACACCATGGCGAACATGATCTCCATCACCCTCGGCGTCGCCATCGCCGCCTACGGCGAGGCCAAGTTCGACGCCTTCGGGGTCTTCCTGCAGCTCGGCGCGGTGGCCTTCGAGGCCACGCGCCTCGTCCTGATCCAGATACTCCTCACCTCCGCCGGGATCAAGCTCAACCCGATCACCTCGCTCTACTACGTCGCCCCCTGCTGCTTCGTGTTCCTGACCCTGCCCTGGGCCGTGATGGAGATGCCGAGGCTGATCCAGACGTCGAGCTTCCACTTCGATCTCCTCATCTTCGGGACCAACTCGCTCTGCGCGTTCGCGCTGAACCTGGCGGTGTTCCTGCTCGTCGGGAAGACGTCGGCGCTGACGATGAACGTGGCCGGGGTGGTCAAGGACTGGCTCCTCATCGCCTTCTCCTGGTCGGTGATCAAGGACATGGTGACCCCGGTGAACCTGTTCGGGTACGGCATCGCCTTCCTCGGGGTCGCCTACTACAACCACGCCAAGCTCCAGGCGATGAAGGCCGCGGAGGAGGCCAAGACGTCAAAGGCCGCCGGCGAGGGCGGCGACGAGGAGGCCGGGAAGCTGCTGGAGGAGAAGGAGTTGAAGAACGGAGACGCCTATGAGAAGAAGAGCGAAGAGAAAAATTGATGTCGAAATTGGTAAAACCCTTTCTTCTATTTTAATTTTTAATTTCAGTGGAGGAGGAAAAAAAATTAAAGATATCAGATGGCAAATTAATTTTATGTCCAAATTTTTTCGTGTACCTTTTCTTTTTCTTTAGGGGACAAGATTAACATGAATAAACGGTAAACTGTGGTCATTTAATTTAATACTCTATAGTTTTTTTTTATATTTTTATATATTTATATGTTCGGTCCAGATGATGCTGCGAGAGAGAAATTTATGGTCGAGAGGAATTTGAGGACTATGTACTTGTGTATTGACCCCATGATGCTTCTACACCACAAGCATCTTCTTCTCCTTTTTGTCTTTTTCTTTAACCACCTACCGAGTCACGCATCTGACCAGGTATTGCATCGAACCGGTCTTTCTTATAGATGTTATGTTTTAAAGTATATAGCAATTTGTCGGTGTACGCATGGGTAGGAGTGTGCATGGTTCGGGTGGGCGGTTTTCGCCCTAGAACTGTGGACCATCCGCTATAGGACCGGTTTCAAAAATTGGAACAGAGACCCGCCTGTCGATTTTATGGATCTACCCGAGAACCGGACCACCAGTCCGGTCCAGTTCCCGAGTTGGTCTATAGAGCCGGTCCCAACAAGTTTTCCTGGACAAATAAAAAAAAATTTGTGGACCAACATCGAATCAATAGAACAAAAAGAAAATAACATAACTTTCCATACAATTCATACATTATGATCGGTTATATTAACCATATCATCCAAAAATCAAGTGGGTACCCATCAATTATTGGGAAAAGTGATCAAAGTTATCCCAATTACATAAGACCCTTAGACATGATAGCAAATTTTCTTCTTTTTTTAAATTTTTTTTGGTTAGATTTTTTTAGTTAAAAATTAAAAAAAATAAAATATATCATTGTTATATTACTGGTCCGGTCCGAATGGGCGGGTGGGCGGTTCCACACCGGGAATCGGACCGGTACCCACCGGTTCCAAAAAATTGGAATTGGGAATTGGACCAGTTCCCTTGAGAACCATCGGTTCCGGTCCAGTCCCGGGCGGTCCGGGCGGGTCCCGGTTTTTTTACACACCCCTATGCATGGGGACTTGTTTAGCCTTGTTTCAATTGATATGGAGCACAGAGATGGAAGGCTACAAAATTAGGGGGAAAATTAGTTAATCGGTTCGATTTAGTCCTAAACTTTTTGATTTTGCCAATTTAGTTCTCACTGGCCATCTTATGTATTGGCAACTTTTTCCGATGAAAATGGGCCGTAATGACTACATTGAAATTTTGCCTAAAAGTTTAAGACTGATTGGACAATTTTTCCAAAATTAGGAAGTTTGGTAATTCATGATCTTTGGCTCCGCGGAATTGCATGATACATTGTACTAGTCATTGAATACTGCTGGCTTTTATAGTTTCTTTTTATTCATTCCTTTTGGGCCTTCATACCTTTTTTCTGTTGGCCACACCAACAAAGGAAACATGTGAATAATTTAGTCAACCACTTTTGTGTTATGATCATTCATGTAGACATCAGATTTGGAAAAAAGAAACTCTAACAGGAGCTATTCCGTCGAACCTTTGGGCACAACAAGATCTCGCCATTGTAGTCCCGAATCATATCCTCGACCAACTCGGCATGCGGTAATCAATGAGCATGACCCATCCGATGCAAGAAGCCGTACATCAGGGCCGGCTCGTGTTCAGAGCGACGCGACTTTGTTACTTGTTGCGTACCATCTCAACCGATGATGTCGCATGTGACGAGCTATGACATTGAACAGTTGAAATAAAACCCTCTCAATGTCATTTCATAATGACTCAAGTAATTCTCTGCTGAAGTTTATTTGGTGGGCTAATCTTGTGGGCTTTGGGCTTTTTGCAAATGTGTTGATTGGAAGAATAAGATGGGAGACCTTTCCTTGGATTAGAGATCAATCAAGAGGCTTGACTTGAAGTCAAAAAAGTGTCAAATTGCCAAAGTTTGGCAGATATGGGTCTGTTTTTCCTCATGGAATTGTCACTATCGGACCCACTATTCCTCTGTCTCTTTTGAAAGCAAGGACCACTAATGCTTCTTGGCATCATTCAGTCCACAAAGGGGGGACTACCACCGAACTGAACTTCACATGTACATGGGGTGGGAAATCCAAAGAGGTGAAGGTTAAAGACGGATTGTTGTACAACTGGTTCCTCGAGTGACTTCGTACAAAAGTTGGACCCACGGTCGAAGCACCCAAAAGTTTGTAGGATGAATCCTGAAAAAAGATAAGTTGGACGGCACTTCGACAAATTACAAAAATCCAAAAATGTCCAGTCGATGTCCTCGGTCGGGTTCACACCCGTTTACAGACTTATTTTAACGAAGTGTTAGATATAATAGATATCTTAGGATTTACTGTTCATAAGGTTTGTTACTATTCCTGAGGTTTGTTACTGTTAATTTTGCTCTATATAAAGGGCCCTTGTAATTCTTCTTCAATAAAATAATATACACAAAATTCTCTCATTTCAACTTGGTATTAGAGCCGTTATTACCTTAGGAGCGCTCATTGAGTCTGCCACACTGTGGCCGCCACAACGCCAGCCACACCGGCTGCATCGCCTCGATTCTTCGACAAGACCGAAGCTTTTCGTCTCTGCTCGGCATACTTTCGCTGCTCATTTCGAAAAAATGAGACCACCGGTAGACTTGTCGCCCTCATACGACCCACGTTCTGAAATTTCATTATCAATGGTAACCGGATGCCACTGCACGCACCGCCTTGCGTCGCCGCACCGTGGACCCAGGTAGCCCACTGTCGTTCATCGCTATTCACTGGTGTTTTGGACATCCTTCGCCATGTTTTTCCAAAAACCAACACCAACCCACGACTCGCCACCCTTAGTTGAGTCCGCTAGTTAAGTTTCGCCGCCTACCTCCGCCGGACGTGCCCTCACACGTCGCTCCAAGCTTTGCATGTGAGATCCACATACCGGTACATGCTTGGCCAACGCCGGCACGCGCCTGGCACATGCTCCGCAGCTGACGTCATTTGCCACGTCACCGCCATGCCATCTTCCACGTCACTGACACGTCATCCGTTGCTCGACCGTTGACTGTTGTTGATCGGCGTTGACCAGATTGGTTTTGTTGTTTTTTTCGGCCAGTTTGACCATTTCCTGATAGGTTTTCGGTGTTTTCCAATCGGTTCTCGATATACTACATTTTGCTGATTCTATAGTGGTAAAGTGCCTTTCATGGATAGAATGGAAGTCTCAATGCCAATTCACACTATTTTGAATGGTTCCAATTATATTTTATGGTCCCGAGAGATATCAAGTTTCTTGAAAGGACGCCGGCTTTAGCGTTGTCGCTGGAGAAATTAGGGTACCTACTATAATTGATGAAGAAACTGATGATAAATTTGCGGATCGTTTAGATGAATGGGTTAGTAGAAATCATCAGATTTCTCACATAGTTTCAAAACACTTCGATCCCATCTATCCGACTCTAGTTTGGCCTTTTTAAGACAACAAAGGAAGCTTGGGATCTTCTTGATCGTCGTTATTCTAGTTCAGATGTTGCCCATCAGTATCGGTTGTTAGGGACTTTATATCACATGCGTCAGGAGCCAAGTCAGTCCATCAATGATTTTCTATCATTTATGTAAGCTATTTGGGATCAGTTGACCTTGTGTGAACTGCGCTTGGAAAGAGATAGTAATATTCGCAAAGTTGCTGAACATCATGATTGTATTCATGTCATGCAATTCTCGATGGCTCTGAATGATGAGTTTGAACCTGTGAGAACCTCCATTCTACATAAAGATACCTTTCCTTCTATTGAGATAGTTATATCATATTTATTGAATGAGGAGACTTGGCTGGCTACCTTGAAAACGCAACGTCCTACTGTGCTCATATCCACACCTATGGATGCAGTACTTGCTACTTCAAGTTCTTCCTCCATGTGCTGCCCATTTTGCAAAAACTGTCATCGAAATGGTCATCTGGTATCAAATTGTTATCGACTACGACTTACGCAACCCACAGGATCGATCCCTCAACCTCGTAGCCGAGGTCCCTTTGTCCGTCCATCTGCCAATGCTACCACTGTCGAAGCTTCTTCCCATAGATCGCTGGTGTCCCTAAAGGATCTTCGCACCATTCTCCGAGAATCTGGTACCTTTACCTCTCCTAGAACTTTTGCTATGTCTACTGCTCCAGATATTTTTGATTCTTGGTTCTTTGATTTTGCTTGTTGCAATCATATGACATCCAACTCTGCCTTATTTTAATCTAAATCCTCCGCTTCACATGCACCTCATATTCTTACTGCCGATAGTTCTCATATGAGAGTTTGTCATATAGGCAACATTTCCACATCTACATTATCTTTAACTAATACCTTCCTAGTTCCTAAACTCTCACTCAACTTGATCTCTGTCAGTCAATTGTGTGAACTTGATCTTGATATTCACTTTTTTTCTCATGGTTGTCATGTGTAGGATCTTCGGACGGGACAGACACTTGGGATAGGTCGTAAAGTGGGGTGCCTCTTTGAGCTTGTTTCCCTAAATATTCCGACCTCTTTTGCTGCTTGTGCTGCCACAATGTCATTTGAAACTTGGCATTCTCGGTTAGGTCATGTTTCCTCTTATAGGTTAAGATCTTTAATTTCAAGTGGTCATTTAGATTCTGTTGACACTAAACATTTTGACTGTCTGCCCTGTAAGTTGGGAAAACATCATGCCTTACCGTTTCAGACTAGCGATTCTATATCTCATGCTTCATTTGATCTCATTCACTCTGATATATGGGGACTATCTCCCACTCCCACCATGGGTGGCTCTCGCTATTTTGTCATTTTTGTGGATGATCATTCTCGGTATACCTGGCTTTATCTTATGAAAAATCGTTTTGAAGTTTCACTACAAAAAAACATGTAATTTGCCACGGAAATTTGCGACGGAAAATTTATCATCGCAAATTAGCGACGATTAATTTTCGTCGCAAATTTGCGATGAAAAAAAAAATCCGTCAAAAAATTTGCTACCGAAAAAAGTTCGTCACAAATAGACGACGGAAAATAAATCCGTCGTAAAATCTGTCGTTGATTTACGACGACAAGTTTTTTGTCGCAAATTTGCGACGGATTTTGCGACGAAAATGAATTCGTCGCTAATTTGTAGTTTATCACACCTTCCCAGTCTTTCCACCCCCCGTTCATTTCTCTCTCTCTCTCTCTCTCTCTCTCTCTCTCTTGCTTTTCTCCATCTTTCGTGTGTCTCAAATCTGCAAAATCCGCCCACGTACAAATCAATTTCGATGAAACTTTTTTATCAGTAAGTATCATAACTTCGTGACTATTCATCGTTGGTTTGAAATTTCTTTTTTTTTTTATAGATTTTTTTTGTTTTTTTTTCGTAACTTCGTCGTCGGTTCAACGACCGACGATACCTCGCCGGCCTTTGGGAGGAGGCCGAACGGCCACGCCGGCCATGAGGGGAGTCTGAGATTGCTTAGGAAATTTATTCGTCGCAAATTTGTGACGGATCAATTTCATTTCCGTCGCAAGGTTGATCTCACCGCCGCCCACATCCGGGCGACGGCGAGGTCGAACTCGATGGACCGGCGACCAGAGAAACATAATAGGGAAAAAAGAGAAAAAAAATTGAAAAAAAAATTAAAAATTATTAAAAAATGATTCTTAAGTGATTATTTTTTTTAGGTACGTGTCCAATTGAAGGTCTAGCAATCCAAGTGGACGTTACAATTCTCATCAAATTGACCATTTTCTGCTACCAAGATTTCAGTCAAATATTTGGATAAGTCTTCTTTACATGGTTTATTTTGCAGTTTCAAAGTAATTGTTGCATGAATAACAAAATAATAGTTTTCATAATTTTATGGTTTTAATTAAGAACAGTAGATATGATATTTTAAATATTTTATGAGAATTTTTTTATTTTAATACAGATACAATGCAAAGAGAAAGGGCTTGGATGTATAATAAGAACTTACTTGGATGTCGAGGATTAACAGATGAGTTTCATACTGGGTTGGAACTATTTTTAGACTTTGCTAGTAGTAAATATGAGTTCATGGATGGAAATAAGTTAAGGTGTCCGTGTAAAAAGTGCTGTAATGGTAAATTTCTTGTGTGTGATAAAGTTAGAGAGCATTTTGTAGATTTGGGTTTACTCCGAATTTTTATAATTGGACTTCCCATGGTGAACCATTTATATCTGATGAAGGATATCGAAGAAGTGACCAATTTTTAGTTAAAGAAAAATGTGGCTATTATAATCAATTGAACCCATACAAGAGAATGGTGATTGATGCAGCTAGTCAGAATTTTGTTTCAGAATCGAATCATGCAAGTACTAGTTTTACTCCTACACGTGAACAAGTGGGTACTAGTCATGCATCACAATTGTAAGAGATAGGAGTAATGTGTTTTGATGAGAATGTCTATAATGAAACTTTTCCATCATCTAATCAGTTTTGATATGTGTTTAAAGCAGCAGATGAATCTTTATAGGCAGGTTATGAGAACCACACTAAGTTATCGGTGACAGCAAGACTGTTAAATATCAAGGCAGAGCATAATGTGTCTGCGGATTGCTTTAACTCTTTTGTTTAAGTAATACGAGAATCAATGTCTCATGATAACATCATGCCAAGTGATTTTTATGATATGAAAAAGTTAGTGGATAATTTAGGTTTTCCGGTTGTAAGGATTGACGTATGTAGTATGAGTTATATGTTATATTAGAGAAATGATGAAAATGCAGAATTTTGCAAATTCTGTAGCCAATCTAGGTACAAGATTAACAGGAGGCCGGGTCGTAATTAGAAGCGTAGACCATGCAAGCAAATGTTTTGTCTGCCTTTAATCCCCAGATTGCAAAGGCTTTATGCGTCTAAAGCCACTGCTGAATATATGACTTAGCATGCAAATCATGAAACAGAAGAGGGTCTAATATGTCATCCTTCAGATGCGGAGGCATGGAAACATTTTGATAGAACATACCCTGAGTTTGCGATGGAGTCTCGAAATATCAGGTTAGGTCTCTGTGCTGATGGATTTGCCCCATTTGGGAAATCAGGAAAAAGTTATTCATGTTGGCCAATCATCTTAACGCCATACAATCTTCCACCTAGTATGTACATGAAGACACTTATATGTTTTTGACATTGATTGTGACAGGCCCGCAAAATCTGAAAAAGTTGATAGATGTTTATATGCAACCATTGATTGATGAGTTATAACGGCTATGGGTTGAAGGTGTCCCTATGTATGACGTTTCTACCGATCAAACATTTGTAATGAAGGCTATCCTTCTTTGGATGATAAATGACTTTTTAGTTTATGGAATGCTATCTGGATGGAGTACAGCTGTGATCTTAGGATATTCGATATATTTGGAGAGATCAAAGTTATTTAGATTAAAACATGGAAAGAAGCCTAGCTATTTTGACTGTCACAGACAATTTTTACCGCTAAATCATCATTTCATAAAGAATAAAAAAGAGTTCATCAAGAATAGGACTAAAAGAACATGTCCACCATTGAGGTTGATCGGCGATCAAATTTGAGAGCGTGTGCAGGACTTTGCAACTGTTGTTGAGAGTCTGCACAGCACGACTTTTGCGTATGGAAGTACATATAAGTGGACAAAACATAATATATTTTGGGATTTACCATATTGGAAGGCCCATCTTATTCATCATAATCTTGACGTTATGCACATAGAAAAGAATGTTTTTGACAATGTCATAAATATTGTGATGGATGTCGCCGAAAAAACTAAAGACAACTTGAACGCAAGAAAAGATATAAGAGATATTTGTGATCGGCTAACACTAGATGTGGATGCAAGTAGCAGGGGACCAAAACCAAAAGCAGTTTATACATTGGATAAGGAGCAGGGGTGAGTTATTTGTCAATGGTTGAAATCTGTGCGGTTTTCTGATGGATATACTTCGAATCTGGGGAGATGTGTTGATTTGAATGAATGCAAATTGACAGGTTTGAAGAGTCATGATTGTCACATATTGATGGAAAGACTAATTCCAATAGTTTTGAATGAAGTTCTACTGAATTTTGTATGAGACGCCATTACAGAGTTAAGCAACTTCCTGCATGATATTTGCTCGACAGTGTTAAAAGCATCGCACATGGAAAAACTAGAGAGAGATATTCCAATTATTCCTTGCAACTTAGAAAGGATATTTCCTTTATCGCTTTTTGATTCGATGGAGCATCTCTTAGTTCACTTGCCTTGTGAGGCCAAAGTTGCAGGTCCCGTCCAATTTCGATGGATGTTTCCATTTGAGTGGTAAATTTTTTTTTTTAAAATAAAGTTCAAATTACTTTATTATATATTATGTTTCGATAAGCTTCTTTCTATTGCAACTAGATTCTTATATCATTTGAAAAAAAAAGTGAAGAATAAGGCACGTGTTGAAGTTTTAATTTGTAATGAATATATTATAGAAGAAGTGACAACATTTGCATCATACTATTTTGAACCGCACGTGCAGTGCAAGAGGCGGAGAGCAGACAGAAATGATGAGGGCCCCATTGATCCCAATTGCAAAGCATTCTCCATTTTCAATTGTCTAGGTCGACTAAGCGGTACATGTCAGTTTCATTATTTAACAGGTGAAGAATTTCATGTAGCCCATATATATATTTTACTGAACTGTCCAGAAGTCAAGCCATACTTCAAGTAAGTGTAAATTTGGGAAAATATGTATTGTGTGTCAAATGTTTGCTAATATGTAAATGGTTTTTATTATTAGGATTTTTCAAACTTCAATGTATGGACTACAACCAAATAAGTTTGACTGTTTGTGTGATGAACAATTTGCAGCATGGTTCAAGACATATGTAAGTTGCCTATGGACCAAAACCAAGTTATTAAAATTTAGTACATCATTTATTAAAATATTTATTATTGACTTTGCACGTATAACCTTAGATTCACAGTCATCATGATGAACTAGGAGAGCAATGATTGCTATATCATTTGTCATGGGGTCCACAGTTAAGAGTTCGAAGTTAGCCAGCATATTTCATAAATGAATATAATTTTCACACTCAAGAATATGAAATGGGAAAAGTCATAATGAATAGTGGTGTATCTGTTCGGTCATCTAATGGTGGCAGTTCAGAAGATGAATTTTATGGCTTGTTGAATGAAATCATAGAGATAGAATACCCTGGACCATTAATGATGTGGGTTGTGTTATTTAAGTGCACGTAGTTCGACCGTGTCAAAGGAATGAAGGTGCATACGAAGTTTAATTTAGTTGAAATAAATCACAAGAAAATGTATATGAAATATGAACCATTTGTCTTGACATAACAAGCAATTCAAGTATGTTATGCATCATATCCTAGTTTGAAACGTGACAAAACTGATTGGTGGGCTGTATGTAAAATTAAAGCACGGAGAAAAATCGAGGAACACTGGAAGGATGAAGCCTACCAACAAGAGGAAGTGTGTAACACGGTTGAAATTGAGGAATATAACATTCCCACTTTACGAGATCCATGTGGAGCAATGATAGATGTGGATCCAACTGAAATTTGCGAATTAAATGTACAAGAATGTTCAGAATCTGATTTTGAGACAGATGATAAAGATGAAGATGGAGATGAAGATCAAGATGAAGACGAAGACGAGGGCGAAGACGAAGACGAAGATGAAAATAAAGATTAAAATTTTTGTGACAAAACACTAATGATGTGTAATTATTATTGCAACAAGTGTTGTTTTGGTTGTCATTATTATTATTATTATATTTATTGTTATTATTGTTATTGTTATTGTCGATTATTCATATTAATTTAATTGATCATCGGAAAATTTGTCAGTAAATGACGACAAGTCAAATATTATTCGTGCGCTGACATTTGCGATATTCTATTTTCCATTACATTTGGATTGTTGCTAATTTCGTCGCTCATTTTTAGACAACAACTTATTTATGGCTATTGTTCATCGAACCAAATGTGATGGAAATGAAATTCACGGCAATTTTCCGAATCCGTTGCAATTTTCTGATGGCTTTGAAAATGTCATTTATTTTTGCAATCCGAAATAAATGAGATGCAAAATTTTGGACCGAAAAAAAATACGTCTTAAATTGACCATGATCAAAAACTCTGTCGCATATTTGTGACAGACAAAGCATGTCCATTGCAAATTTGCGATGGACACGTATGTCCGTTGCAAATTTGGGACGCCAAAAATTCCCTCCCAAATTTGCGACAGACGATTTTGGTCCGCCGCTAATTTGCGACGAACAGCTGCGTTCCGTCGGAATTTCATACCGATAAAAAATATTCGGGTTTAAATTTGCGACGGACTTTTTTTTCCGTCAGAAATTTGCGACCGAGTTTTGCTACTCGTCGCAAATTTTTTTGTTGATGTTAAATTTGCGATGGACTTTTTTTTTCTGTCGAAATTTTGGGACGGATTTTTTTTTTTCCGTTGTAAATTTGCGACAGTGAAGTATTTGCGTCGCAAATTTGCGACGGATCGGTTTGGTCCGTCGCTTCTTCTTCTTCTCGGGCCTCGCCCCGCCTCGCAAATCGTCCGCCGGCCAGATCTGCTTCCTCGGAGTCGTTGCCTACGTCGTCGTCACTGTCGCCAAGTCGGCTGCGCGCCTCCCCACCCCGCCTCGGCTTGCAGCTCGCCGTACTACAGCCGCCTCGCCCAACCTCCTCGCCGTCGCCGTCACCCTTTCATCTGTTTGCTCGCAGCTGCCCCGCCGTTGCCGTTGCCACGTCACCAGCGCGCCTCACCTCCCCGCCCCGCCCTGCCCTTCTTTGCCGCCCAGCCTCCCCGCCTCGCCATCATTGTTGCCGTTGCCGTCTCTAGCTGGCCTACGCGGCTCCTCGCCTCGACACGTAGCGGACTGAACCGTTCACTGTTGCCGCCCTCGCTCAAGGACTTGCTATCGGCGCCCAACTATCGGTGAGCCGCCATTCGACGCCGTCGCCACCGCTGTCATTGCCGCCTATCTGAAGTCGGCGTCCAGCCGCCGCCGCTCGCCGTCGCCGCTGCCTAGTTGCGCTGGCTGTCGTTGCCGCCACGCCGGCCGTCGCGGCTGTCGCCTAGCCGCTGGCCAGTCGCCTCCCAGCTGCCGCCTGATGCCGTTGCCGCCGAGCTCCACTGTAGTTTGCCCGGCCGTGGCCGACGAGCCACCATTTGGGGCCACGCCCGTGCCGAGTCCGCCACTGGCTAACTAGCGTTTTTATTATCCTTGAACAAAGTAAACAACTCCCGTAGCTCATACATATTATGAGTATTAATCGGACTTATTTAGGGATTGTTTAGTGTCTGAATGGTTAGACAAGTTAGGGGTCGATTTAAGGATTGGATGTGACTTTGATCGATGTTCGACTGGTTAATTTGTCCATTATGTTGTCGATTAAGCGTTCAATGACGATCGGATGGGGCGATATATGCGTTTTCTTAGAAAATGCATGAAAATTGAACAATTGTACAAAAATTCATAAAAAATTCAACAAAATTTAAAAGTCACATTTTGAGAAAATATTAAATTTGGTGCTAAATTTTATTAAAAAAATTAAACAAAACCAAAATTTCAAAATATCACAGAATGGCAAAAAAAAACTGTGGCCACCCATTTTGAGTGAAATTTAGATTTTTTTAGGTGGTCATTAAAATAATAAAAAATTTAAAATTTTTATAACTTTTTAAACTTATGGATAATACCTATGGCTAGCATTGTGAGAGAAATTTTAATTTTTTTAGGTGCATAAAAAAATTAAAAAATTATAATAAAATATAAAATTTCAAAATTTCATAGAATTGCTTAGAATACATGTGGCCATCCACTTTCAGTGAAATTTAATTTTTTTTAGGTGGCCAAAAAAAATTAAATATTTAAAAAATTACAAAATTTCATAGAATGGCTTATAATTCCTGTGGCCCCTCAGTTTTAGTGAAATTTTAGTTTTGTAATGTGCCGAAAAAAATTTAAAAATACAAAAATTTAAAAATTTTCAAAACTTTAGAGAATGGCTTAGAATACCTGTGGCCACCCATTTTTAGTGAATCTAATTTTTTTTAAGTTCCCCGAAAAAATTTAAGAAAAAGTAAAAAAAAATTACAAATTTGAAAATTTCAAAACTTTACAGAATGTCTTAGAATATCCGTGATCACTCACTTTTAGTGAAATTTAATTTTTTTTAGGGGCCCAAAAAATTTTACAAACAATAAAATTATTTTCACTACAAAACTTTACAGAATAACTTACAATACCTGTAGTCACCCACTTTTAGTGACATGTAAATTTTTTTAGGTTCATAAAAAATTGTTCTTGGGCAAAAAAATTCAACAAATCAGACAGATTTGTCCTTCACAAGTCAATTTCTGGCAAGAATGCGAACAATTAATTTATTCCAACATTTTGATTTCTTAGGCAGAATTATTACCATTCGCACCCTTACTTGTTTAATGCCAATCGTATGATTAAGTAGGTTAATCGTGTGGTTGCTTTGCTTAAGCCGGCCATGATTGGTTAACTATGGCCCGATCGTGTCGGTTGATTGATGATCGTGTGGCCGAGAACGAGGATCATGTGGTTGAAATTCATGTTTCATGGATGATATTCTACTTGATTAATTATCGTGTGGATCAACAAGTGGATCGTGTGGTTAATTATGGCTATTGTCGGCTTAGCATGGCATATTGCGCTCATATATTGATATTTGATATCAAAATGAGTGCGATTCATAGTATATTTGTTTGTAGGAAGTTGTTGTAATAAACACTCGGTATTGGCTCATTTCGAGGAAACATTTTCTGTTTCTACACCAAAATGGTAAGTTTTGTCATATACGTCATAATGTGTCCGTAATACGTGTTATTATTTTTGTACATATTTGCCTAACCTTCCTATTTGTCAGTATAAATGTGGAGGTCACATGCATAGAATACTAGCCTCTTCCTCGTCCTTGTTCCCATTTCTTTCCTCTTCCCTTGTCCTTTCATCTAACCCTCAACCACAATATGCTCCGTCACAATATGGACACGTTGGCCCTTCCTCCAACACTCAAGAAGATGTTGGGGGACTTGGCCACATGCGAACTAAATCTCATCCAGTTCCATCTCCTTTAGCTCTCTCTTCTTCCGTTCCACCTTATTATTCAGCGGAACAATAGAATAATGATGGAAACACAGGCGAAGAAGATAACCGATTTATGATATGCCAATTTGGAAATTCGTAAGTACTTCATTTTTATTTTAGTATATGTAATATTTATGGTTTTAGATATAGATGTCAACTGAATTTTCGATATTGCATAATATCCAATGATTGCAGATTTACAAATACTCCGTTTGTTGTGAGAGAACTGAATAAAATAGTGAAAAACTATTGGATGTGGTAGTGTATTAATTACAGAAGTGTTTCACAAGAAGTGAAAGATTTGTGGTGGAATGAGTTCAAAGTAAGTTTTACATATTATATTTTCTTACCAACTAAGTTCGGTGTAGTATATTGATGGTCAAGAATGATGTACAGGGACTAGAACAACTTTATAGTTTTTGGTACCTAAGGGACCGGATATTTTCCCCAAGATGAATTTTACAAAATCTGTCGCCGAATTGTCTGGTGCATGGTAATAGATATCCGACCATCATAATAACTTTTAGTTTTGTTTTTATTGATTGCAGTGGAAATTCTGGTGGGATGAAGAGGAAGAGAATAAAGTAAGAAGAATTTTTCAGAAGAAAGTCGGTGATTTTATACGAAATGTGATGAATAGAGCGAAGATCAAGCAAGTGAAGCCGTCTTTCATTACAGTTGACAATTGGGCGGAAATTAATAGAATTTGGGAAACTAAAAAGATTTGGCAAATCAGTGAGTAGAATAAGAAGAATCGATCTTCTAGTTCTAGTGAAGGGTCAGCCACATATGCTGGGGGCTCTATCAATATTGGGGAGCACTGTAAACAACTGATAAGTTTTTTAAATACGTTATAAGTTAATTTAATTCAATTTCTCATGTTTACATTTTGTAGGCGACAGAATTGGGGACGGAACTGACATTTGCAACTACATTTGAACGCACATTTCAAAAGAAAGATAAGACATGGACTGGCGATCGAGCGAAAGCTATTAAGGTATGTAAGGTTATACTTTGGATTTTATGGAAAATAGAATGAAAACCGTGAATGCTTTCAATATTTATGGTAGATATATATATAAAGTTATTCTATTTTCATCTATATTGTTAATGTAGGAAAAATATAATGAACTTTTAATGAGCAATGCTAGTGATAGTGATGGTTGTGCTGCGTCTGAGCCATTAGTTAACAATATGTCATTATGGGTGGATGTAACGGGTAGGATGAAAAAAGGAAAAATATTTGGGATGAGATCTTTGTCAAGGATGTATATGCCAAATCATGCTGGAACTTCATCATCCAATGCGACTAGTCGAAGGAGGTCACGACAATGACGAGCAATTGACCCAAGAAGTGAACCATTTGAGAAATATACTTGTATAGAAGGACGAATAAATAAATTCTTTGCAACAACAAATGGAAATCGTTATGCGATACCTCAACCTCAATTGCTATGAGGTTCCTCCTGTACCTCCCGGCAATCCAATAGGTGATGGACACATTGATGAGCGACACAATGATGCTAAGATTGCTGATAATGATGATAATTTTCTCTATCCTCTATAGTCATCCGCCCCAAAATCGGGGGTAAGCTTGCTTCACAATCTTTTATGGCATAAGTTGACTCATATTCATATGTAAGAATATTGATGTTCGTCCTGGAACCTTTTTTGTTAACCCTTTTACTTGTTTTTTTATACCTAGTTCCACATCCATGCATAAACGCTTCTTTTATATTTTGGACTAATTCAAGTATCTTTATTTATGTATCCACTTTTCATCAGGTGTCGACAAAAGTGACTGCTTTTGGTGTCCTGCCGAGTAATAATGCTGCCCAATCTTGTGTCTGGTTTGTCGATTTTTCATGATTTTTTAAGTAGAATCTATGATTGTCCCGCCTTCTATGAATGTTTTGAATGTATTATAAGATTGGATATTAAATAGGATCATGTCATACTTTGCAACTTTGCATATTTCATTATTTTTTGCGGACTAGCATCTTTCCGTCAGTTATTTTTTTCAATTATATGTCATTGTGTCTGGTTTGTTCGTTTTTTGTTACTGAAGCGGAATCTATGGTTGTCTCGTGTCCTTTATTTGTTTTTAATGTATTACATTATGTTTATTAATGCATACCTATTGATATGGACATGATTTGATGGCCGAAATGGTGTAATATTTGCAACGAATATTTAGAGACGAATTTTGCGACCATTATAGTTCGTGGCTAATTTGCGACGAATAAGTAGTGACGAATCAAGTTAGTGGCTAATTTGTGACGAATACATTTTGCGACGAATAAAGTTCGTGCTAAATTTGCGACGGATTTTGCGACGCATTTGGTGACAAATTTTGCGACAAATAACGTTCGTGACTAGTTTGCGACGAATTATTTAGCGACGAAATTTGCAACGAAATTTTCGATGAATTTTACGACGAATTTTTGCGACGGATGGTGTTTGTGGCAAATTTGTGACGGATAGTGTTCATGGCTAATTTGCGATGAATTTTGTGACGAAATTTCCGACGAATTTTGCGACGAGTAAAGTTCGTGGCTATTTTGCGACGAATTATTTGCGACGGATAGTGTTCATGGCAAATTTGTGACGAATTATTTGCGACCAATTTTGCGATGAATTTATTTCCGTCGCAATTTTGCGACGAACATTGAAATTTTCCGTCACAAAATTTTGCGACGACCTAGTAGCGACGGAATTTTTTCCGTCGCTAAATTCGTTGCAAATTCGATTTGCGACGGATTTTGCCAATATTTTGAACGCAAAATTCGTTATTAATCAGTTGTTTTTTTGCAGTGTTTCTCGCATTTATCATGGTTTCGTTGCCATGGTTAAAACCCAATTTTCACAGGATATTAAGATTTTTCGTATTGATAATGCTATGGAATATAGAGATACAAAATTTCTTCGAATTCTTTCTCAAAATGGTACTATCATTCGTTGCTCTTGCCCAAACACCTCTCAACAAAATGGTAGAGCTGAACGTAAGCATAGACATATCTTAGATGTTGTACACTCTCTACTCATCTCTACCTCTTGTCCTGAATGGTTTTGGGGGAAAGCTTGTCACACTGCTGTTTACACTATAAATCGTACTCCATCACCTATCATAGGTCATATCTCTCCTTACGAGCGTTTGTATGGTAGTGTACTAAACTATAGTCTTTTACGTGGCTTTGGTAGTGCCTGTTTTGTGCACCTTCATCCACATGAGCGCACGAAATTAGAATCCTGTGCCCATGTATGCTGCTTCCTTGGATATGGCATGGAGCACAAAGGATATAGATGTCGGGATCCCCTTTCTAACTGTCTTCGTGTGTCCAGTCATGTCACTTTTTGGGAACACAAGATGTTCTCTTCTATTTGTCCCTTCGACCTCTCTACTCATGTTCCTTTCTTTACCAATCATTCTGTCGACTTATTTCCAGAAGATGCCACACTTCTGTCTATATCTGACTCTTTCATTTTGGATATATCTTTTCCTCATCTTGAAGCAAGGCCTTCTGGTGACCCCACTTTGGCCACTTTGACGTGTCTGCACCTTCTGTGGATTCTTCACCACCGGTCATTCCTTCCTCCACTGACCGTCGCCCCACCAAAGTAAGTCAACCTTCTGTTCGGCTTCAAGATTACCGTTATTATTCTATGATAGCTTCCCTCTATGAACCTTGTACGTATAGAGAAGCTAGTACTAACCCTCTTTGGCAGAAGGCAATGGCAGACGAGTTACAAGCTTTAGACAAATCTCATACTTGGGATTTAGTTAATCTGCCTCCTGGTAAGTCTGTTGTTGGTTGTCAATGAGTGTACAAGATTAAGACAAAAGCAAATGGTACTGTGGAAAGCTATAAAGCTCGCCTCATTACGAAAGGGTTCACTTAGGAATATGGCACTGACTACGAAGAGACGTTTGCCCCTATTGCACGTCTTACTTCTGTTTGCAGTCTTTTTGTTGTCGCCGTTGTTAAGCGTTGATCTACATTTCAGATGGATGTAAAAAATGCATTCTTAAATGGCGATTTCACCGAGGAAGTTTATATGGTACCTCCTCCTGGCTACACTCATTCTTCCCACCAAGTGTGTCGATTATGCCATGCATTATATGGATTGAAACAATCTCCGCGTGCATGCTATTCCAAGTTTAGCTCCACAATAGCATCCCTTGATTTTAAATCTAGTCCCTACGACCATGCTCTTTTTGTTCGACATACTTCTCGAGGGTCTATTCTGCTGCTCCTATATGTGGATGATATGGTTATTACTAGAGATAATCGTACCGGAATTTCAAAACTCCAGCAATATCTTAGGCAATAGTTCGAGATGAAGGATCTTGGGCAACTTAGTTATTTTTTAGGCTTGGAGGTTACCTCAAACATATCTGGTTGTTATCTTTTGTAAGCTAAATATGCCACTGATCTTCTTTTTTGAGCAGGACTCACGGACAACAAGGTCATTACGACCCCTCTTGAGACCAATGCCAAATTTAATGCCGGTGATGGGACTCCTCTCCAAAACCCTACCCTCTATCGATAGCTAGTTGACAGTCTTACATATCTCACAGTTACTCGCCCTGACATTGCTTATGATGTTCATATTGTTAGTCAGTACATGACAACGCCTCGTATGATTCACTTTGCTGCAGTTCTGCGTATTCTTCACTATGTCAAGGGTACGTTATTTCATGGACTTCACTTTTCTACTCGTTCTACATTGGAGTTGGCAGCTTATTTAGATACTGACTAGGGTGGTGACCCTCAAAATCGTTGCTCCACTACGGGTTACTGTTTTTTCTTGGGCACTTCACTTATCTCCTGGCATAGCAAGAAACAATCCACTATTACTGATACCACATTGGAGTTATTATGGTTGTGATGGCTATTGGAAGATATGGGAGTCCGTCATCATAGTGGGACAGTCCTTCATTGCGACAATCGCAGTGCTATCCAAATTGCACATAATGATGTTTTTCATGAACGCACCAAACACATTAAAATAGATTATCACTTCATCCGCTACCATGTTCTTCATGGCACTCTACGACTTGTTTTACTTCATCAGTCGATCAAACTGCCGATATCTTCACCAAGACATATCCACTTGGGCGCTTCCTTGATCTTCTTTCCAAACTCTAGCTGACTTGTTTCAACTCACCTTGAGTTTGCGGAGGGATGTTAGATATAATAGATATTTTAGGATTTACTATTCATAAGGTTTGTTACTATTCATAGGGTTTGTTACTGTTCATTTTGCCCTTTATAAAGGGCCCTTGTAATTCTTCTTCAAGCAAGTAATATGCACAAAATTCTCTCATCTCAACTCAAAGAATGGAAGAAAATATGACTGGTGACGACATTTAGTAATAGAGGTGGGATGTGGCGACTCCTATGTATGATACATGTATCATGTATTTCAGCTGTCGAAGGTACAATTAGTGGGGTTGTTTACCAAAGTGATAATAACAAAAGTTTGATATTGCACTTGGACTTCCATTGTAATATTTGGGTATTTGCAAAAAAAAAAAAAAAAAGGTCAACAAGTCAACTTGTCAAAAGAAGCAACAGTGATGTTTGGCTCTTTTTTAAGAAGCCAAGGCCACGAACAGAAACAAAAGAAAAGAGAGGAAAAGAGGAGAAAGGAGAGGAAAGGAAAGAGGAAGAAGAAAAAGAGAAAAGAGAAGAGAGTTTTGCACTGCGGGGGTCTTGCTAAGCCGATTCGACTTCGTAACGCAACGCTCCGTAAGTATTCGTACTCCTCGTTCAATTAATCGGAACATTTTTCGGGTTAGGGCTCGTAATTCGGAGTTATGTGTTATTCGAGCGGCGAAACCTAATTTTTGAGTCGTTGAGCTGCGTATTTTTATAGAATTGGTATTTTACGGTGTTGCGGAGCCGTGGGATTTTATGGAACCTAATTTGGACTTACGGTTTGCCGGATATGAATTTTTGAAGTTGGCCGCGCAGGATGAACAGTGCGCGACCAGCGGCTTTTAGGCTGATTTTCGTCGGTTTTTGGCTCGATTTTGGGATGGCCAAGTTAGGGTTCCTGTAGTGCTCTGAGTGGGCTTTCTATCGACTATAAACTAGCTTGAAACAAGATTCGGTGGAGGAATTTATGATATGATTAAGTTTCGCGTTCAAACTCCGCGTTGCGAACAGTTTGGATAATCGCTTTGGAAAAGCGATTTGTGGGCGCCTTTGAGTTATCTTGTTAGCGTTTAAGCGTCGTTTAGCCGTTTCGTAGCATTTTAGTTAGTTTTGACGTCGATTCTCATTTAATTGTTAGGATTACGAGATCGTCGGTTCGAGTAAGCTTGGTTGTTTGATTTTTGGGGATTCCAGGTGAGTGGTACTATCTCTTCTTTGGTTTTATAAAAATCATATCTTGAAGGAATTATGATCCAATATAAATTTATATATGTTGAACTTAAAGGAGCATTTTTATTGCATAAATTGGGATCGAACATTTACTGCTTTTTAGTAATTGAGAATGATTTGAGAATTGTTTTTAGAAATGTATTGTGAAATGATATATATATATATATGTATGTATGTATTGTGTTATGAACTGGTTTATAAAATGACTTCGAAAATGATTCAAGAAATGCCGAAATGTATTTTGGAGGTTGAGTTGTGCTGAGAAAAAGTTTTTTGTTTGGATTGGGAAACATATTCTGGATTGGATTTCTGATATTGGATGATAATTGTTTGATGCTCAATATGACTGTGAACCCATTGAGGGGTTTTGAGGTATGCATACCGGGGTAGGATATCCTTCTAGGCCGAGCCACCGGCTTTGTAGGTGGAGACCTTGCCAATGGGGGAATCTTGGTAGCCTTGTCACAAGGCTTTGTGTCATGACTATGGTTAGATATTGAGCAATAAATTGGTCGATGGAATGGACCATTAATGTGATGTAATATGAGATTGGCCAATGGAATGGACCATCGGCATGTGCTTTTGATGAGATTCATTAATGGAATAGACCATTGATGTGTGATTTGAGATTAGTCAATGGAATTGACCATTGACGTGGTTTTTAATAGAGATTGATCAATGGACTTGACCGTTGATGTTTATGATGATTTAAAATGAGTATTTTCTGAATTGTATAAAGCCTTGATAAAATGAAATAACTTTTATGTGACTCAATATGTATTTTATATTTTGAGTTTAACTTCTGAGATTTCTAGTATGGCTTTATGTATACATGTATAGTGGTTGCTCGATTTGCTTAGAAGAGATACGTACTGCTTACTGAGCTGTGGTTGCTCACCCCTCTCTTTCCCCAATCTTTCAAGTTCTTTGTTTAATAGCAATAGAGCAAGAGCGATGTCATGGGGATTTTTGAGTGGTTTGAGGCTACGTCCTTCGGGTGGAAGGACGACTGTGTCACCCCTCATCATGATAGGTTTTGGGGTGTGACATCCATAGTGAAGGGAAGTATACGTAATCACCGAATCCGAGCAAATAAATGATAACGATCCGGTTTTATGATAAAATAAGTAGTTATTGCAGTTCTTTTGGAGCTAATTTGGATAGCCGCTCTTGATTGGATCGAGAAGGTGGACTTAATTAGCCAAAATACCATTCATTGTAATACCGTTGATGAAAGGGGCTAAAGATATGAAACATATATGACAATAGGAAGTCAGATTACATGCCTACAGAAAAAGAGAAGGCAACATAGAGGAAATCCAAACTAGACCATGACCAGTTAAAATCACAAAGTGAAAGGTATATCCAACCCCACTCTCACTTTTCCCTAATGTGTTCATGAACACGCTCAAAATCTACCATCCCACATGATCATTAACATTCCAAGCCTCCCTAAACTCAAGCACACATCAAACCTTGTCCTCCATGGAGGATCCGTTGCCAATCTTTTCCATTTGCAAAGTGGGTTCAGTGTTTTGTGGCTTGCACCAAGCTGCACAGACAAGATACAAAGCAAAATTCACTAGGCTCAAGATTGTGAGCAATCCGTAGAACCAATCGAGCCTCCCGTAATTGATGAGATCTGCCAACCATCCTTGTGTCCCGCCGCTGCCTGTTGCCTTCTTCATGACGGAGACGAGGGAGCTACTGAGGAAGAAGCCGATCGACAGGGTTGTGAGGAAGAGCCCCGTGCTCATGGTTTTCATGCCCTTGGGTGATTGAGTTATGAAGAGGTCGAGCTGGCCCGTGTATATGAAGGCCTCGCCGGAACCTACCAAGAAGAATTGCGGGATCAATAAGAACACACTCACCAGTAGGGTGGTGGTAGCACGGCCGATGGATGCAGCAACCAACAGTCTCTTCCGTTCGGTTATTGCAGCAGCTAACATTCCTAAAGTCGAAAGAGCGAGTCCGATTGCAATTCTTTGTAGATTGGAGAAACCTGCATGAAGAAATGCTTGGCATGGATAGATATAAATGTTTTGTGCATATTAAACAATTTAATACTATTTGCAAATTGTTCCTATTCTGATGATCACCTCTCAACAATGCTTCATGAACCAACAACACTAGAAGGGAACAGATATATCACGTTTACCTATAACTCATGCTATTGCAATGTATGCGTATATACCTGGTTGTCCTTTCCATTTCTTCCACGAGGGCATGATGAACCGATCATATGCAGCAAGAGTGATCATAATGGCCACCACGAAGAACACGGTGAGCGAGCCGGCTGGGATTTGGAAGCTCCCGATGGACCTTTCCGTGGTCGAAGCTTGCTCCACCGAGAATGTGATCATCTGCGCGTATGTTGACCAGAATATGATCGCCGTGGCCCAAATCGGAAGCAATCTTATCATCATCTTCACTTCCTCCACTTCTGTCACCGAGCACAGCTTCCACCGATTAGGTGCGGAATTATGACCGCCTTTCACGAAGTCTCCTTCGGTAACAATAGCTGCCTTGTCCAAGCACCCGAAGTCGAGATAAATATTAGGTAGTGGATACTTGGATACAATCATAAAAATGACATGACTCAATAGACGAGACAAAAGGAATGGATCTCAGTAACATCTCTCCTTTCTTTAGAAGGGGAAAGGGTAGAGCTCCATATGCTTGATATCAGGAGCGATGAAGTGATTCTTGTGAAAGATAAGAAAAATAACTCAGGAGAGACAAACAACAAATGAGAGCATGAACACGTACCGAAATTGATCGTGTGATGAATCCTAGACCCTTCAGGACCATCCTCGTACAAGCACCCAACATCGTACGGAACCTCCAAGCTCCTCTTCTTAATCGAAGCGGCCACAGCTTGCATTATGTGCACAATGGGACTCCCCATACAATTCTTGTACCTGTACCACCTCGTCCCTGACAAGAACACGAGGATCGAGACGAACATCACGACTGAGCACGCCCCGTAGCCAACACTTCGGCCGACCTCGTCCTGCACGTACACGAGCACGGTGACGGTAGTCAACGTCCCCATGCTGATTAAGAGGAAGAATCGGTTGAAGAAATAGGCCATCTGGGCCTTTTCCTTCTCGTCCTTGTCGTGGAACTGGTCCGTCCCGAAGCCTGAGACGCTCGACTTGAGGCCGCCTGTGCCAAGGGCCACGAGGTAGAGGGCCAAGTAGAGGATCCCCATCTGGAGCCCATCAGCTTGCTCACATGGGAGGCCGGGTCGGCACGGAGGCGGGCACAGTTGTGGGAGCTTTGTTGATATTGCTAGTGTTATATTTCGTTGATCCGCCTATGATGTGTGTCGAAGGGACACCATTTGCTCTAATAAGAAGTGTGTCTAAGAGACATCTTTTGAAGAGGTGCGAGAAGAGTTTTTAAAGGAAAGTTAAAATAACTTCCTCAGAAGAATAACAAGAAAGACATAGAACTCTCTCTCTCGCTCTCGACACATTAGAATTCCGTATCTATTTTGAGAAAGCAATTGGTATTAACGCTGTGGAACAAGAATACTTTCCTTGTGATTGTATTCGGACCAACATGAAGTAGATTCGTTCATCGTTTGCTGGTGATTCAACATGCGATCTTGAAAATTTTGTTCGTAGTGCATTGAATAGGTTAATCGATTCTTCCAACACACGCTTCCCAACATTGGTATCAGAGCCTCGGTTATGATCTCTGCCTTGTTTTCCCGTTGATTTTTTCCGCTTACTGATTAATATGGAGATTATGATGATGAACTTCATACTATCTGCATGCTCATTGCACGGAAATTGCAAGATGAATCGACGAACATGAATTGAAACGAAAATTGGGTTTGAATGTTACGGGCGACCGTTCTGTTCAGATGTTTTTTGAAAAATTCTTTTCGGTGAAAATTAATTTTTAATATATATAATTGAAGAACTCGTCGAGACGAATAGAATGTTGGGTCAAGCGCCGCCGGAAGATGCCGAACACGTCTACACGCGCAGCCAGAAGCCGTGGCGCGTGGGAGCCATGCGCCCAAAGCGCTGGCACTGCCAGCGCGTGACGGCCACGAGTGCGTCGCCAACCGGCGCGAGCTGACGTCATCGATGACGTCAGTAAAACTGTTGGTGACGACATGCTAACATCATTGATGATGTCATCTCGCCGGCCGACAACCTCCGACGACATGACTCGACCGACGACCGACTCGACTCGACTTGGAGACTCGACCCGGACGGTGACCCGACCCGACCCGGCGACCCATGATAGTCAACGGTCAACCGGTGGACCAGTCAATGGTCAAACCGGTTGGACTGACTCAGAAGCCAGTATAGGGCAGGTGCGTGCGTCACACGCGCCGCACACTTAGGTGGCGTGTGTGGGCGCATGGGAGGTCCGATTAGGCTGTGGTCGGTACCGTTGTGTTTGTATTGAAATTCTCTATATTGTGGTATAGTTATTTTATATGTTTGAAACCTTTAAAGGTATGAAAATGCATACGAAAACTTAAATACTTGTATTTTTGGGGTATTATTGATTTTTCCTTGTATTTCCCTATGGTTTTAGAAATACAGAAGCTGGCTTACATGTAAATGACCACATAAAGATTATGTAGAGCATGGTTCTTTGATGGCATGTTTATATGGTTTGATGTGCTTACAATTTCCTAATTTTGAGCATATTAAAACAATGGCTGGAGATCTTTACGTTATAAATTCCGCTGTTGATTATATTTGGAGTATGAATGTTCTATTTGTTGATTTACATCATGCCATACTATATGATTGCTAGAAAGGATGTAATCATTGTTTTAAATATTTTTGTGAATAATCTAGTCTAGTGGGAGTTCATAGGTTGGTAGAATTAGAAGAAATTCTCACCTATAACTTAAAATTTGCACAAATTAAACAAGTTAATGATAGTAGAATAATCGTATGCCAAAACTGATTGGGAACATCGTGAACTTTCGTTTTGGTGTCTTTTGTTGAATTATCATTAATTTAGTTTGTCTTTGCTGCAAATTAAAATATGTGTATTTGTGTGGAAAATGTGCTAGTATTGATTCTGTGTTTATTATGTCAATGTGTAGAAGATAGCGATTATGACTTCGGCATCCCAAACCATTGTGGCTGACCTCAATAATGGTGAAAAGTTGAACGGTGGCAATTATGACATTTAGTACTGAAATGTTCAATATATCCTTGAGGAGCAAGAGGTTTTTGAAACCCTTAACCATACCATGGATGAACTTGAGCATGGAACTTCTGTTCAACACAAAAGAGATCAAGATGCTTTTCAAGCTTAGAAAAAGAAAAATAGCATTGCTCGCATCACGTTGCTGAGTTGTATGCAAGATGATGTCATATGTGAGTTTGAAAGTTATGACAAAGCTCAAGCAATATGGGTTGCCTTGAAAGATAAGTTTAGGGGTATGTCTGCCACTAAGTTGAGGAGGCTCACCATCAAATTTGACACATACCGGAAGTGCTCAAATCTATCGATGAGGCAGCATCTTCGGGAGATGTCAAACATGATACGTGAGCTAAGTCGGCAGGTCATACTTTAACCGACGAACAGCAAGTTGAGGCTGTTATAAGGTCTTTTCCGAATAGCTGGGAACATATAAAAATCAATATGACACACAATGAGAATATCGTCACTTTTAACGATATTGCGTGTCATTTGGAATTAGAAAATGAGCGCCTAGAGGCTGCAAAATCCTCTATCCATGCTTATGTTGCTGAATTAGGTTCGAGCAAAGCTTCGGGCTTTAAGCGCAAGAGAAACCATAAATTCAACAACAAAGGAAAAGAGACTGATCAGGTACCTAAAAGAGCCAAGACCTTACGACGCAAGAAGCGCGGTGGGAAGAAGGACAAGGCCAAGATGATGTGCTACAATTGTGACAAATTGGGCCACTTCGCTCGTGAATGCACTGAGCCGAAAAAGGTACCGCATTACTCCATTACTTTGAGTAATGCTTTTGTTTCTAGCACTGTAATGCTTGTTGAATCTCATCCAATGTGGACTATAAACTCAGGAGAAACAGACCACGTAGCTAGAGACCGAGGAGCATTTGTGGAGTATCATCGAATACAACCTGGAAGAAGATGGATATATGTTGGAAATAACTCAAGAGTTGAAGTGAAGAGTATCGGCACATGTAAATTAACCTTTCGTGGTGGTTGAAATCTATTCCTACATGATATCCTCTATGCTCCGAATATTCGGCGAAACTTGGTCTCTGTAGTTGTTCTTCTTAGCTTAGATTATGTATTTAATTTTCATGGTGATTGTGTTGATATTTTGTTTGGAACAGTTTATTACGATTCTGGTTATGTATTAAATGGTTTTATGGCGTTAGACATTGACTATGATATGTACAAAGTTAATGTTAATGGTTGTTTTTCTTTAATTGCATCTTCAAGTAATGTAGAGATTGATGCAAATACTTGACATGCTAGACTGGGTCACATTGGGTTACAAAAAATGAAACGATTAGCAAGAGAAGGCCTTTTGGGGTCACTTGCTAATGTTGAACTATCCATATGTGAATATTGTCTAGCGGGAAAAATAACTAGAAAACCATTTGGTAAATGAACTAGAGCTGAACTTCCATTGCAACTTATACTTTCTGACATTTGTGGTCCTTTAAATGTGAGGGCGAGGCATGGAGCCTCATATTTCATCAATTTTATAGATAACTTCATGTGTTTCGATTATATTTTTCTGATCTCCCATAAGTCCGAAGCATTGGATTGCTTTAGGCGGTTTATAGCTTTGGTAGAGAATCAGTTGAACAAAACAATAAAGGCATTGAGAACTGATCGCGGACGTGAGTATCTATCTGAACAATTCAAGGCTCTTTGTGATGAAAAGGGAATTGTAAGACAATTGACTATTCCTGGTACTCCGTAACAAAATGGGGTTGCAGAAAGAAGGAATAGAACCTTATTGGAAATGGTTAGGTCTATGATGGTGTAGGCAAATCTACCTGTCTCATATTGGGGAGATGCGTTATTGACTGCTGCTTATATACTTAATCGTGTGCCCTCGAAGTCAGTTGCTTCCACCTTTTATGAATTGTAAACTGGTAGAAAACCAGACTTAAGTAATCTACGACCTTGGGGGTGTGCAGCATATGTTCATGATTCTTCCCATAAAAATGGCAAATTACGCCCTAGAGGGAAGAAGTGTATCTTTATTAGATATTCTGAACACTCTAAAGAGTACATATTCATAGGTGAACAAGCTGATGGAAGTGTGACTGAAATGGAGTCACGAGATGTCATGTTCTTGAAGAACGATTTTCCTAGTAGAGGTGAGATCAATAAGGACTTCCAATTACATGAGATAGAAGATCCCGATAACACACCCACTAATGTTATTGAGGGAAATACAGATTTACCTCAACATACAAGACCTAGTGGAAGTGTAGCGTCGCCTGGCGAACTGAATTCTCAAGAAGTTCATTTGCGTAAAAATAATCGTGAAAATGTTCCTTGTCGTCGATTTGAGATTGAAGGGGAAGCATTTATGATTGCTCCACAAGACGATGCGGAACCTAAAACAGTTCAAGAGGCTCTCTCATCTCCTGGCAAGGAAGAATGGAGAAAAGTTTTGGAAGACGAAATTGAGTCAAACCACGTTTGGGACTTGGTTGATTTACTACGTGATCGCAAGGCTATTGGAAACAAATGGGTTTTCAAGATTAAGCGAAGGGCAGATGGATCCATTGAAAAGTATAAGGCTCGCATTGTGGCGAAAGGCAATACTCAACAAGAGGGTATAGACTATGAGGAAACTTTTTCACCAGTCATAAGGCTTGCCTCCATACACCTTATCCTAACCATTGTTGCACATTTGGACCTAGAATTACATCAAATAGATGTAAAGACAGCATTTCTTAATGGAGAACTAGATGAAGAAATCTATATGAAGCAAACGATAGGTTTCATTGCTGAAGGTCAAGAGTGTAAAGTTTACAAACTTCATCACTCAATTTATGGCCTTAAGCAATTGTCTAGACAGTGATATTTTCGTTTTCATCGAGCCATAACTTCTTTTGGATTCACGATGATCGAAGAGGATCACCGTGTGTATATCAAACGGTCCGAAGATAAATTTATGATTTTATCTCTTTATGTTGATGATATTCTGTTGGCTAGGAATGACAAGGGTTTGGTTATAACCATAAAAGAATGGTTGTCTTCTAATTTTGAAATGAAGGATATGGGAGAAGCTGTATATATATTGAGAGTTAAGATTGAAAGAGATAGATCAAAGAAACTCTTTGCTATGTCACAAGAGTCTTATATAATGAAGATTCTTGAACGCTTCAATATGCAGCACTGTAATTCCATTGATACCCTTATCATGTAAGACGAAGGCCTGAGTACTAAGATGTGTCCTAAGACTCCAGAAGAAAAGAAAGAAATGGTAATTGATCCTTACGCTAGTGCTGTCGGAAGTTTGATGTATACTATGATGTGTACTTGACCCAACATATGTCATGCTGTAGGGTTAGTGAGCCGATATCAATCAAATCCTGGTCCAGCACACTGGAAAGCAGTTAAGAGGATCCTGAGATACTTGAAAGGCAGTATGGACTATCGACTTTGATATTAAGGGAGTGATCTACGCTTATTAGGATACTCTAATGCTAATTGAGGATGAAACTTAGATGAGCGTAAATCGACGTTTGGATATGCGTTCTTGCTTAATGATGGTGCAATTTCTTGGAATAGCAAGAAACAAACATGCATAGCTTCATCTACGATGGAGATAGAATTTATTGCATGTTCTGCTGTAGTGTAAGAAGCAATATGGCTAAAACGTTTCTTAAAAAATTTAGCCATTGTCATTGATGTCCTTAGACTAGTGACAATATATTGCGATAGTCAAGTAGCCATTGCCTATGTGAAAAATCCCAAATACCATGGTAGGACGAAGCATATTGACATAAAGAATAACTTCATCAGAGATATAATAGCACAGAAGGAAGTAGTCATATAATATATTTCAATTAATAGGATGGTTGTTGATCCATTTACGAAGGTTGTTCCAAGAAATGTGTTCTTGACCCATAGGATGGCTCTAGGATTACGTAGAATGTGATTATGATATGTAATATTGTTGAGGATCACTGGATTATGTGTGTATATGTATTGTACTTGTTTGTTAATGAATTGATGTTTTACCAATTAGTACAATGTTATGAGATTAGCACAAACACACATATATTGTTGAAAGGTATGTCACCAAACAATGATTGGCTCACTTACACGAGTAATCACTTCAAATGCTATAGTAAACGGGTTGAGATGAGACGATATGTACTATAAATGCTGGAAGAGCTGTTTAGTACATAAAACAATTTAATGTCACCTTGATTGGAATCAAGATGAGGTCTGTTATTCGTATGTGATAAGACTGAACATGATAGTCCTGCAATCATGTATGCCTGAAGGTAGTTGGATGCGAGTACTAAATTGGGCACTGTGGAAAGCGAGCTGATATAACACTTAGGCTAAACATGAGTACGTAAGAAGCATGTGACTATGTTTAGGCTAAGATTCGTATAGTGGATATGACTAATAAATGACATATGCTCTTATGAAAAGAGAAATTCACTATAGCATGTAATTCATACTACATGTGCTTTATTTGACCAATAAGGGAGATGAGTACAATTATCCCTATTTATTCATCGTGTGAGTCGTTAAGGTAATTTATAATTTACCTTACTTTGTGTCCTATGTTACTTCTGACTATGTTCTTGAAGTAAAAGATCAATGTTGCTACTTTAGCATGTTACCGGCGGTCATGAATAAATATGGCTTTATGGGACGTGTCTAGGAAAGCAGTTGTTTCAAAATGGAGAGAGACATGAGTGCGAAGGAAGACTGATGTTGTTTTACATCTATCACATATGTTTACCGGTCGACCAATTATTTCGCCTTCAATGGCTTTCAGAAATAATTGTAAATACATTGTGTTTTTTTGATAAAAGTCAAGTATAGCTTTTAAGGGATATGTATACTTGGACTGATGTAACAAAATATGTCTGGGGCACTGTGAGACATCAATTGTTTATTTATTTTTGGGATTGTAGCCATTATGTTGTCCCTAATAGGTGCATAATTAGAGCTCCCAAGTGCAAGTATACTCACTGGTCGCTCGGCTTTCTTGCTAATATGAATTATTTCTAAGGTAGATAAATGTTGAATGCCTTATGTTCTTAATAGAGTATCATTAAGCCTATCATGTGCGAGTAGGATATGTTATATTTCGTCGGTCCGCCCATGATATGTGTGTCGAAGGGACACCATTTGCTCTAATAAGAAGTGTGTTTGAGAGACACATTTTGAAAATGTGCGAGAAGAGTTTTTTAAAGGAAGTTAAAATAACTTCCTCAGAAGAATAACAAAAAAGAAAGACATAGAACTTTCTCTCTCTCGATGAATTAGGATTCCGTATCTATTTTAAGAAGACAATCGGCATTAGCGCTGTGGAACAAGAATACTTTCCTTATGACTATATTCGGATCAATGTGAAGTAAATTCGTTCATCGTTTGCTGGTGATTCAACGTGCGATCCTGAAAATTTTGTTCGTAATGCATCGAACAGGTTAGTTAATTCTCCCGACACGCGCTTCCCAACAGCTAGCATGGCCGTGCCCCGTAAATAATCATCTATGAGTACGGGAAATGAGTCGAAAAGCTACTGACAAATATTGTTAGAAAATTTCAGGAAAGTATGTTCTGGACCTACACTGAAGACGAATGGACCTGAACTGGGACCAAAGCAAAGCTAGACAAATAGATAGTAAATGTGATAGTTAGACATGCAAGAGATCAATTTGAGACCTACCAAAGTCTGGATGAGAGCGAAAATGGCGATGGTCTTGTATCGGCCAAGAAAGGAGTCGGCGAGGAAGCCGCCGAGCGAGCAAAGCAGGAAGGAGGTGCCCATGAAGTCGGTGATGATGTTGGCCGAGGTTGAGCTCGGCAAGTGCATGGTCCCGGTTAAGTACGTCACTAGGTTCACTGCTATTCCTATGGTCGACAGCCTCTCACATATCTCTATCCCTGTTATTCAATAATCTCAAATAAATTATTACATAATAATTAGATTTTAATATGGCAAGATAGTAATATCTCGATAAATATGGGGACTACACTCACGATTGGCTACTAAAGTGATAACCATTGTAAAAATATATTTATTAAATGACTAGATTTTTGCAATTATAAAAAATATATAATTGAAAGATAAATATTTGATGTAATAAATTTAAACATGCATGATGCATGGAATAGTAAATTCATGATTGCTGTTAAAGTGATAATTATTATATTCCGCGTAGTTGTGACTTTGGGAGTATATTAGGAATTTTGATGATATTAGTTTCTTATAAACATATGCTTTTCAGGAATCACCTACCTTCTATGCATCATCCATCTATATGATAAAAACAAAAAAATAAAACTTATAAACTCTCGTTTTGTAGAAGTAGAAACCTACCGCAAGTTAAAAGAAAAAATGGAGATGAGCAAAAGGAAACAAAGAAACGACAACTAGCAAAATAGACTATTATGAGTTTCACTTGAAGATATGCACGGGACATCTTAAAAAGTATGAAGAAAAGGGGGGAATCAGAGATATATTCCCGAAGCCATTCATGAAGTATGGCACCAATATCAGCAGAATATCTCACTACAAAAAAACATGTAATTTGCGACGGCAATTTGCGACGACCTTTTTCCGTCGCAAATTTGCGACGGATTTTGCAACGGTTTTCTAATTCCGTCGCAAATTAGCGATGGAAAAAAACCGTCGCAAATTTTGTGACGGAATTTGCGACGGATCTACTTTCCATCACAAATTTGCGACGGAACTATTTTACGTTGCAAATTCCGTCGCAAAGGAAATATATAACCGTCGCAAAATCCATCGGAAATTTGCGACGGAAAAAAGTTCGTCGCAAATTTGTGACGGAAAGTAAATCCGTCGCAAATTTGCGACGTACAATAATTCCGTCACAAATTTGCGACGGACGATCGATTTCGTCGCAAATTTGTGACGGATTTATTTTCGGTCGTAAATTTCCGTTGCAAATTTTGCGACGGAAATAAATAACCGTCGCAAAATCTGTCCGAAATTTGCGACGGAAAAAATTTCTTCGCAAATTTGAGACGAAATTGAACGACGGAAAGTAAATCCGTCGCAAATTTGCGACGAAATTGAACATCCGTCGCAAATTTGTAGTTTATTAGCCCGTGATATTCCAACTCTATATGTCTTTCGCACTCTCTCTCGCTTTTCGCCCTTCTTCGTAGTTTTGAAATCGGCAAAATCCGCGCACGCACGTATTAATCTCGGTGAAGTTTTTGTATCGGTAAGTATCATAGTTAGCTTCGTGACTATTAGTCGTTGGATTGTAATTTCTTTTTTATATATATATTTATGTTTATTTTTTTTTCGTATTTGCATCATTGGTTTAACGACCGGCGACACAACGCCGGCCTTTGTATGAGTCTAAACGGCCACACTGTTTTGCGACGAATATATGAAAATTCCGTTGCAAATTTGCGACGGAAAGTAGGTTCCGTCGCAAATTTGTGACGGTTAAACTCTGTTTCCATCGCACATTAAAAATTATTAAAAAATAATTCTTGATTGATAATTTTTTTTTGGGTATGTGTCTAATTGAAGGTCTCGCAATTCAAGTGGACACTGCAATTCTCATCAAATTAACCACTTTGTCCTACCAATATTTCAGTCAAATATTTGGGTAAGTGTTCTTTACATAGTAATTTTGTCTATTTTTGCATTTTCGTATTAATTGTTGCGTGAATAACAAAAATTATAATTTCCAAAATTTTATGGTTTTAATTAAGAACAACAGATATGATATTTTAAATATTTTTCCTGAATTTTTTATTTTAATACAGACACAATGCAAAGAGAAAGAGCTTGGATGTATAATAAGAATTTACCTGGACGTCGAGGATTGACAGATGAATTTCGTACTGGGTTGGAACAATTTTTAGACTTTTCTAGTAGTAAATATGAGTTCATGGATGGAAATAAGTTAAGGTATTCGTGTAAATTACGACGGTTAAACTCCGTTTCCATTGCACATTAAAAATTATTAAAAAATAATTCTTGATTGATAATTTTTTTTTAAGTATGTGTCTAATTGAAGGTCTCGCAATTCAAGTGGACACTGCAATTCTCATCAAATTAACCACTTTGTCCTACCAATATTTCAGTCAAATATTTGGGTAAGTGTTCTTTACATAGTAATTTTGTCTATTTTTGCATTTTCGTATTAATTGTTGCGTGAATAACAAAAATTATAGTTTCCAAAATTTTATGGTTTTAATTAAGAACAACAGATATGATATTTTAAATATTTTTCCTGAATTTTTTATTTTAATACAGACACAATGCAAAGAGAAAGAGCTTGGATGTATAATAAGAATTTACCTGGACGTCGAGGATTGACAGATGAGTTTCGTACTGGGTTGGAACAATTTTTAGACTTTGCTAGTAGTAAATATGAGTTCATGGATGGAAATAAGTTAAGGTGTTCGTGTAAAAAGTGCGGTAATGGTAAATTCCTTGTGTGTGATCAAGTTAGAGAACACCTTACTAGATTTGGATTTTGTCCAAACTATTATAATTGGACTTCTCATGGTGAACTATTTATATCTGATGAAGGATATGAAAGAAGTGACCAATTTTCAGTTAGGGAAGAATGTGGTTATTATGAGCAATTGAACCCATACGAGAGGATGGTCATTGATGCAGCTAGTAATAATTTTGTCACGGAATCAAATAAGGCAAGTGCTAGTTTTACTCCAACACGTGAACAAGTAGGTACTAGTCATGCTTCACAATTGGAAGATATAGGAGTAACGGGTTTTGCTGAGAATGTCTATAATGAAACTTTTCAATCTAATCAGTTCTGGGATGTGTTGAAAGCAGCAGATAAACCTTTATGGGCAGGTTGTGAGGACCACACTAAGTTATCGGTGACAGCCCGACTATTAAATATCAAGGCAGAACATAATATGTCTACGGATTGTTTCAACTCTTTTGTTGAAGTAATGCGGAAATCATTGCCTCGTGATAACATCATGCCAAGTGATTTTTATGATATAAAAAAGCTAGTGGATAACTTAGGTCTTCCGGTTATAAGGATTGATGTATGTAGTAGGGGTTGTATGATATATTGAAGAAATGATGAAAATGCAGAATCTTACAAATTCTGTAGCCAACCTAGGTACAAGATTAACAGAAGGCTGAGTCGTAATCAGAAGCGTAGACCATGCAAGCAAATGTTTTATCTGCCTTTAATCCCCAGATTGCAAATGCTTTATGCATCTAAAGCCACAGTTGAACACATGACTTAGCATGCAAATTATGAAACAGAAGAGGGTTTAATGTGTCATCCTTCAGATGCGGAGGCATGGCAACATTTTGATAGAATATACCCTGAGTTTGCGATGGAGCCTCAGAACATCAGGTTAGATCTCTGTACCGATGGATTTGCTCCATTTGGGAAAACAAGAAGAAGTTATTCATGCTGGCCAGTTATCTTAACGCCGTACAATCTTCTACCTGGTATGTGCATGAAGATACCTTATATGTTTCTGACATTGATCGTGACAAGGCCGCAAAATCCGAAAAAGTTGATAGATGTTTATATGCAACCATTGATTGAGGAGTTACAACGGCTATGGGTTAAAAGTGTCCCTACTTATGACGTTTTTACCGATCAAACATTTGTAATGAAGGTTGCCCTTCTTTGGACGATAAATGACTTCCCAGATTACAGAATGTTATCTGGATGGAGTACAGCTGGGATATTAGGATGTCCGATATGTTTAGAGAGGTCAAAGTCATTTAGATTAAAACATGGAAAGAAGCCCACCTATTTTGACTGTCACAGACAATTTTTACCGCCAAGTCATCCTTTCAGAAGGAATAAGAATGAGTTCATCAAGAATAGGACTGAAAGAACGCGCCCACCATTGAGGTTGACCGGCGATCAAATTTGGGAGCGTGTGCAGAACTTTCCAACTGTTGTTGAGAACCCGCACAGCACGACTTTTGGGTACGGAAGTACACATAAGTGGACAAAACGCAGTATATTTTGGGATCTACCATATTGGAAGGCCCATCTTATTCATCATAATCTTGATGTCATGCACATAGAAAAGAATGTTTTCAACAATGTCATAAATACTGTGATGGATGTCACCGGAAAAACAAAAGACAACTTGAACGCAAGAAAAAATATGAGAGATATTTGCGATCGGCCAATACTAGCTGTGGATGCAAGCAGCATGGGACCAAAACCGAAAGCAGTTTATACATTGGATAAAGAGCAGATGCGAGTTGTTTGTTAATGGTTGAAATTTGTACGGTTTCCTGATGGATATGCTTCGAATCTCGAGAGATGTGTTGATTTGAATGAATACAAGTTCACAGGTTTGAAGAGTCATGATTGTCACATCCTGATGGAAAGACTAATTCCAATAGTTTTGAAGGAAGTTCTACCAAACTTTGTATGGGGCGCCATTACAGAGTTAAGCAATTTCCTCCATGATATTTGCTCGACAGTGTTAAAAGCATCGCATATGGAAAAACTAGAGAGAGATATTTCAATTATTCTTTGCAACTTAGAAAGGAATTTTCCTCCAGCGTTTTTTGATTCGATAGAGCATCTCTTAATTCACTTGCCTTATGAAGCCAAAGTTGCAGATCCCGTCCAATTTCGATGGATGTATCCATGTGAGAGGTAATGGTTTTTTTTTTAAAATACAGTTCAAATTAGTTTATCATATAATATGTTCCGATAAGTTTCTTTCTATTTAAACTAGATTCTTATATCATTTGAAGAGAAAAGTGAAGAAGAAGGTACGTGTTGAAGTTTCAATTTGTAATGCATATATTGTGAAAGAAGTGACAACATTTGTATCATACTATTTTGAGCCACAAGTTCAGTTGAAGAGGCGGAGAGCAGGCAGAAATGATGAGGGCCCCATTGATCTCAATTGTACAGCATTCTCTATTTTCAATTATCTGGGTCGACCAAGCGGCGCGTGTCAATTTCGTTACTTATCAGGCGAAGAATTTCATGCAGCCCATACTTATATTTTATTGAACTGCCTAGAAGTCGAGCCATACTTCAAGTAATTGTAAATTTGCAAATATATGTTTTGTGTGTCAAATATTTGCTAATATTTATATGGTTTTTAATATTAGGATTTTTCAAAATGAAATGTTTGGACTGCAACCAAATGAGTTTGACTGTTTGTGCGATAAACAATTTGCAGCATGGTTCAAGACATATGTAAGTTGCCTATGGATCAAAATCAAGTTATTAAAATTATATACATCATTTAGTAAAATATTTATGGTAGTCTTTGCATGTGCAACCTTAGGTTCACAATAATTATGATGAAATTGGAGGGCAAGGATTGCTATATCATCTGTCATGGGGTCTACAGTTAAAAGTTCGAAGTTGGCTAGCATATTTTATAAATGGATATAATTTTCATACTCAAGAATATGGAATGGGCAAATCCATAATGAATAGTGGTGTGTTTGTTCGGTCATCCAATAGTGGCAATTCAAAAGATGATTTTTATGGCTTGTTGGATGAAATCATAGAGATTGAGTACCCTGGACCATTAAAGATGCGGGTTGTGTTATTTAAGTACACGTGGTTCGATCCCGTCAAAGGAATGAAGTTGTACACGAAGTTCAATTTAGTTAAAATAAATCACAAGAAAAGGTATATGAAGTATGAACCATTTGTCTTGACACAACAAGCAATTCAAGTATGTTATGCATCATATCTTAGTTTGAAACGTGACAAAGCTGATTGGTGGGCTGTATGTAAAATCAAAGCACGGAGGAAAATTGAGGAACACTGGAAGGATAGAGCATACCAACAAGAGGAAGTGTGTAACGCGGTTGAAATTGAGGAATATAACATACCAACTTTACGAGATCCGTGTGGAGCAATGATAGATGTGGATCCAACTGAAATTTGTGAATTAAATGTACAAGAATGTTCAGAATCTGATTTTCAGACAGATGACGAAGACGAGGACGAAGATGAAGAAGAAGATTAAAATTTTTGTCGCAAAACACTACAGATATGTAATTATTAATGCTACAAGTGCTATTTTGGTTGTTATCATTATTGTTCTTGTTATTATTGTTATTGTCGATTATTCTGTTTACTTTAATTAATCGTCCGAAATTTTGTCCCAAAATGCCGACAAGTCAAATATTATTAACGTGTCATAACATTTCCGATATTCTAATTTCCATTGCAAAATTTGAGATGCGAAATTTTGCCGTTCAAAATTTGCGACGGAATATATATGTCCGTCACAAATTTGCAACGGACAATATAATTTCCGTCGCAAATTTCCGACGGAAATTATATTGTCCGTCGCAAATATCGACGGATAGTTAGGATCCTTCGCAAATTTTTTGTCGAAATTTTTTTCCGTCGAAAATTATTTGTCGGTCCAAATTTTGCGATGGACAAGTTGAGTCCGTCGCAAATTTTGCGAGTAAAATTTACTGTTCGAAGTTTGCGATGGCCATAGAATTTCTGTCGCAAATTTGCGACGGACAAAATTGTGTGTCCGTCGCAAATTTGCAACGGACAAGTACCGTTCGCCGCAAATTTGACGTCGAAATTTTTTTCCGTCGAAAATTTTTTGTCGGTCCAAATTTTGCGACGGACAAGTTGAGTTTGTTGCAAATTTTGCGAGCAAAATTTTACCGTTCGAAATTTGCGACAAACGCACAATTTCCGTCGCAAATTTGCGACGGAAACCGAACTCGGTCGTCACAAATTTGCGACGGACGAGTGCCGTCCGTCGCAAATTTGCGATGACCGTGTTCCGTCTGTCGCAAATTGTGACGGACATAGAAAGTCTGTCGCAAATTTGCGACGGATAGGTATGATCTGTCGCAAATTTTTTGTCGAAATTTTTTTCCGTCGAAAATTATTTGTCGGTCCAAATTTTGTGGCGGACAAGTTGAGTCTGTCGCAAATTTTGCGAGCGAAATTTTACTGTTCGAAATTTGCGACGAACGCACAATTTTCGTCGCAAATTTGCGACGGAAACCGAATGCGGTCATCGCAAATTTGCGACGGACAAAATTGTGTGTCCGTCGCAAATTTGCGATGAAATTTTTTTCTGTCGAAAATTTTTTGTCAGTCCAAATTTTGCGACGGATAAGTTGAGTTCATCGCAAATTTTGCGAGTGAAATTTTATCGTTCGAAATTTGCGACTAACGCATAATTTTCGTTGCAAATTTGCGACGGACACCGAACGCGGTCGTCGAAAATTTGCTACGGACGAGTGCCGTCCGTCACAAATTACGACAGATGAGTGCTTTCCGTCGCAAATTGCGACGGACGAATGCCGTCCGTTGCAAATTTGCGAATTATTTCTCCGCACCGACAGCTCCGATCTCTCAGACTGCCGCTCGCCGCCGTTGCCATCGCAGCCGTCGCCGCCCAGCACACCTGCCGTTCGTCGCCGGTTGCCCCCGTAGGCCGGCTCGCACGTTGCCAGTCACCCCGCAGCCGCCCTGTAGCCCCCCCGGTCCGTCGCCCGTCCCCCCCGCCGGTCGCCCCCTCGCCGTCCCAGCCATCGCCGTTGCCTCCTTTCCTCCCCCGCCCGACACCGGTCACCCGGCAGCCCCCTCCGCCCGTCACCTGCCCCCCCGCCGGTCTCCCGCCCCTCCTGTCTGCCTCGCCGCCGTTGCCCCCACCTCGCTGCCCTAGCCCTCGCCTTCGCCATCGAGCCTGGTCGCTCTCGCCGCCCCCGCCCTCTCTGCCGCCGACCAGCAACCGCTGCCGCCGACCCCAGCAGACGACTGGCCGTCCCGCCGCCGGCCAGCCACCCGCCAGCATTGCCGTCCCGCAGCCGGCCGCCGGCCAGCCGCTCGCCTCCCACTCGGGGGCCGACGCCGTCGCCGCCGAGCTCTCCCGTCGTTCGCCCAGTTGTAGCCGAGCACCTGATCGACTGGTCACCATTTGGGTCCACGCCCGTGCTAGGACCGCCACTGTTCAATTAGCCAATTTTTATTGTCCTTGAACCAAGTAAGCAACTCCCTAAACCCTAGTTAATATAATTAGGTAATTAATCGGATTTGTTTAGGGATTATTTATGATCACTTTTCGTTGGCTAGGTTACGGGTCGATTTTAGGATTGCATGTGGATTTGATTGATGGTCGACTGATTAATTTGTCTATTATGTAGATGGTTAAGCGTTGAATGACAATAAAGTGATTGATTAAGCGTTTTCACAGAAAATGCTTCAAAATTGAACAATTCTATAAAAAAATCATTAAAAATTACGGAATATTAAAACAACGGTATATGTTGGTAACAAATATGAAATTTGACCGTAAAAGTTTTTTAAAATTTTTAACAAATTCAAATTTCATAATATCAGAAAAAGCCAAAAATTAATAGTGACCACCCATTTTGAGTAAAATTTAGATTTCTTAACGTTCCGAGAAAAAATTATTTAAAAATTAAAAATTTTTATAACTTTATAATATGGCTTGAAATAATTGTGTTCACCCATTGGGATGGAAATTTTTTTAATTTGGGTGAAAAAAATTTCAAAAATATAAAATATCTAAACTGCACAGAATTGCCTAAAATACATGTGGCCATTAGCTTGTATTGAAATTTTAATTTTTTTAGAAGGTCAAAAAAAATTAAAATTTAAAAAATTTCAAAACTTCACAGAATGACTTATAATACCTGTGGCCACTCACTTGTAGTTATATTTAATTTTTTTAATGTGCCCTAAAATTATTAAAATAAAGAATGAGAAAAATTTTGGAAATTTTACCTAATAGCTTAGACTACCTGTGGCCACCCAATTTTAGTATGTACCAATTTTTTTATTTCACAGAAAAAAGTTTATATTAAAAAATAATAATTTAAAAATTCTTAAAATTTTTAAATTTCAGAACTTTACAGAATGAGTTAGAATATCGGTGGCCACCAACTTTTAGTGAAATTTTTTTTTAGATCCCAAAAAAAATTTAACAATAATAACAATTTTTCTCTTACAAAACTTTACAGAATGATTTGAAATACCTGTGGCCACCCACTTCCAATGAAATTTAAATTTTTTGTACATGGTCAAAAATTTTTAATCAAAATGAATGCGATTCATATAGTAATGTTTGATACCTGTGGCCACTCATATCGTGCTCATATATTGATGTTTCATATCAAAATGAATGCGATTTATAGTATATTTGTTTGTAGGAAATTGCACATCATAAACACTCGACAGTGGGTCATTTCAAGGAAACATTTTCTCAGTCTATCCATCAAAATGGTAAGTTTTGTCATTTACATCACTATGTGTCAGTAATACGTGTCAATAGTTCTTTACATATTCCTATAACCTTCCTACTTGTCAGTATAAACGTGGAGGTCACATGCCTAGAAGACAAGTCTCTTCCTCGTCCTCGTTTCCGTCCCTTTCCTCTTCCCCTGTCCTGTCATCTAACCCTCAACCACAATATGGTCCGTCACAATATGGACATGTTGACCCTTCATCCAACATTGAACAACATGTTACAGGACTTGGCCACATGCGAACTGAATGTCCTCCAGTTCAATCTTCTTTAGCTCTCTCTCCTTCCATTTCACCCCATTATTCGGCGGAACAATCGAATATTGACGTAAATAGAGGTCAAGAAGATAACCGATTCTTCATACGTCCATTTGGAGATTCGTAAGTACTTCATTTTTATTTTAGTATATGTAATCTTTACGGCTTTAGATATTGATGTCAACTGAATTGTCGATGTTGCACAATATCCGTATGATTGCAGATTCACGGATGCTACGTCTGTTGTGAGGGAATTGAACAAAATAGTAAGGAACTTTTGAATGGGAGAGTATACTACTTACAGAAATGTTCCATAAGAAGTGAAACAAATGTGGTGGAATGAATTCAAAGTAAGTTTTACATATTTTATTTTCTCACCAATTAAGTTTGGTGTAGTATATTGATGGTCAAGAATGATGTAAAGGGACCGGAACAACTCTATAGTTTTCGATACCTAAAGGACCAGATATTTTCCCCGACATGAACTTTACAAAATATGTCTATATTTGTCTGGTGCATGGTTATGGATAGGTCATTATTATAATAACTTTCAATTTGTGTTTTTAATCATTGCAGCGGAAGTACAAGTGGGAGGAAGCGGAAGACAATGAAGTGAGAAGAATTTTCGATAAGAAAATCGGTGATTTTATGTGAAATGTCATGAATAGAGCGAAGATCAAGCAAGTGAAGCCGTCTTTCTTTATAGCTGACAATTGGGCGGCAATTAACAGATTTTGTGCATCTGAACAGAGTCGGCAACTCTGTGAGCAGAATAAGAAGAATCGATCTTCTAGTTCTAGTGATGGATCAGCCACATATGTTGGGGGCTCTATCAACATTGCGGAGCATTGCAAACGACTGGTAAGTCTGTTAAATGAGTTATAAGTTAATTTAATTCAATTACTCATGTTTACATTTTGTAGGCACAAGAATTGGGGACGGAACCGACATTTGCAGCTACATTTGAACGCACATTTCAAAAGAAAGATAAGACATAGATTGGCGATCGAGCAAAAGCTGTTAAGGTATGTAAGGTTATACTTTGGCTTATATGTAAACTATAATGAAAATCGTAAATGCTTTCAATATTTATGGTAGTGATTTTATTTTCATCTACATTGTTAATGTAGGATAAATATGATGAACTTGTAATGAGCAGTGCTAGTGGTAATGATGATTGTCCTGAGTCCGGGCCATCAGTTGACAATATGGCATTATGGATGGAGGTAACGGGTGGGGTGAAAAAAAGGAAAAATATTTTGGATGGAATCGTTGTCAAGGATGTACATGCCGAATAGTCTTGCAAGTTCATCATCCACTGCGATTGGTCAAAGGAGGTCACGACAAGACGAGCAATTGACCCAAGAAGTGCATCGTCTGAATAATTTACTTGTTCAGAAGGACGAACAAATAAATAACTTGGAGCAACAAATGAGACTCGTTATGCAACACCTTAACCTCAACCGATATGACGATCCTCCTATACCTCCAGCCAATCCAATAGATCATGGGCACAACGATGACCAACACATTAATGCCGAGAATGCTGATGATAGTGATGATGCTGATGATGATTTTCTCCATATTTTCTAGTTAAAATTCTCAAAATCGGGGGTAAGTTTGCTTCATAATCTTGGTTTTTCATAATTTCACTCATATTCATATGTAAGAACATTTATGTTCATCCTAAAACGTATTTTTGTTAACTCTTTTGTTATTTTACACCTAGTTCCACATCTATGTATAAACGCTTCTTTTATAATCTGGACTGATTTATATATAAACATTTCCTTAGGTTTCGAAAAGTGACTACCTCTGATGTCCTGCCAAGGTATCAAAGCCGCATCTTCTTGTGTATGGTTTTTCTGCGTCTTCTATGGTTGTCCCATCTCTTAGTTCATGTTTTGAATGTATTGTAAGATTGGATATCAAATAACATCATGTCAGACTCTGTAACTTTCCTTCAGTTATTTGTTTCAATTATATGTTATTGTGGCTGGTTTGTTAGAATCTATGGTTTGTTCGTTTTTCTGTTTCAATTATATGTTATTGTATCTTTTGTTTTATGTGGACAACAATTTATGGCCGAAATGATGTAAAAATAGCGACGAATATTTTACGCTGAATTTTGCGATCATTACAGTTCGTCGCTAATTTGCGATGTTTAAATTTTGCGGTCGATTTTGCGACGAAAATTGTAACGAATTTTTCGAAGAAATTTGCGACGGATAGTATTCGTGGCAAATTTGCGACTAATTTTGTGACGGACAGAGTTCGTGGCTAATTTGCGACGAATTTTGCGACGAATGTGTTGCGACGAATTTGTTTTTGTCGCAAATTTGTGACGAACTTTTAAATTTTCCATCGTAAAATTTTGCGACGAGCTAGTAGCGACGGAATTTTTTCCGTCGCAGAATTCGTCGCAAATTCGATTTGCGACAAATTTTTCCAAATTTTCCGTCGCAAATTTCGTCACTAATCCGGTGTTTTTTTGTAGTGTATGCAAATATGCAGTGAGTATGATCTCATCCCTCCTTTCTCAAAAAAGAAAACGTTACTCTATCCCATACTACATCACTTTGGAAAGTGTGTACACATCATCTCATCTTGTATATGATATAAGAGGTTAATCAAGATCTGTATTAATCATTTCCGGTTTGTTGAGTTTGTACACATGACAGTAATAAGCAGGTAGCATTTGATGTGTCCAAAAAGTGTGGAGAAAAACAAGTGGAGAGAGCCAAAGGGCAGACCAAGAATGAGAGCAGCAGGAATCGAACCACCAGTTTTGGACCTGTCTGCAGGGAACCCTTTGGAGTTCACAGCATCTGAAACTGCCCAACTCATCTTCTCTTCCTGAAGAATATTAGGAGAAAGTAATGGAAAATGTGAAATAATGTTACTGGGTGATGAAAACCCATGAGGGTTAGGAAGAGGTCACTGCACCCACCATTGCAAATCTTGAATGGGCTAAAATAGACTGAAAGACACCAGAAAGAGAGGGATTGGTTTGGGTTCTTCTACCGTGAGTGCACAAGTCACGAACGTCCGCAGGAACCTCTCTTTTTATAGGCAAAGAGAGACTTAAACTCTCTCAACACATGTTCACTTCCTCAAAAGAAAACAAAATAGGATAGGGGACCCTCCACTGAGAAATTGTGACAGATCACTGCATGTTGCCCCTCATAAAGGTGAGTGGAAACTTCTAGGGATGGAGGATCTATAAACAAACTCTAGATGGGTTTTTGCAAGGCGATATTTGGTACAGAATTCATCAAGAAAGGTGGGGGATTTCCTTATTTATTCATTTTGTCTTTTCTGGAAAAGGCGATGGTGATTGAGGAGGATGTGTCTCAGAGATGGAAAAGAAACACGGGGAATCTTGAACATGGACTGTAACAGATTCTCCCGTTTGTTTTTATCCTTTTGTGGTTAGATTTATGTTGAAGTTATGGTCATGGATGGAGATAAGTGCGTGCGCACTCTCCAGCGGAGGCTTTTCAGTGCCTTTTGTTGCCCCACCAAAGGTGGCAAGAGCTTGTGCGACTCCAAGCGGAGTTTGTTTTGTACCACAGAAACCATTTCTTGGAAAAGGAAAACCCCAATAGTCCTAAAATTTATATAAAGAATGTTATTGTATTTTAGATTGTTTTTTCGATTGACCCAATTAAATCCTAAATCTTCTTTCTTGAAAAGCACAATCAAGGCCCGAATTTATATTTAGTAGTGTTGTTTGAGGTTGACATGTTGGTAATATGCGAATATTACAGAGGTAATTGCTTCTTGTTATTTACTGAAAGAACTTGATTGAGCTTTCTTGAGCAGGTGTAAGACTTGATTACACCGATTGGATGATTTATAACTCAACTGAATGCTATAAAAAAAATTGGGACTTTCAAAGAAATTTCTTGTATTTCTCAGTGACTAAAAACATGATCATGACTTAAAATTTTATGACAATCCTTACCAAAAAAAAAAAAAAACATGATCATGCATTTGTGTGGCCATATGCAATATAAGGAGGGAGGCTCTCACTTTCTCTATATGAAAGTACTTATCAATGGTTCTCGGATAGGAAAAGTACCAAAAAAAGTTATAAATGTATTGTATTTGTGCCAATTCAATCATAAATCTTTCAATTGTGTAAATTCTCTTTTCTTTTTCCTAGGTTAGGATTTCCTCTCCTTTCCCTTGTAGCCGCCATCTCCCTACAGCGCCATCCCTGAGGGAGACTCTCTCTCTCTCTCCCTTCCTCACCCCTCTCCCTCTCTGTCTCCCTCTTCCCTCTTTTCAAGCTTTTTGTTTTTCTTTTCTCTTTTCTCTTTTCTCTCCTGATCTGTTATGAGAATATGTGTGTTTGAATAAATTTTTGCAGTTGATCTTAAGTGAACGTGGAGACCAGTTTGGGCATTCGTCTAGTCAACGGCTACTGAGGACTATATTCGTAACGTGGCTCCATAACCTTCTCGAGATTAAGCCGCTTTTCTCTTTCGATTTAGATTTAGATCAAGTTTGGGAGATTTTACTCTATCGAATTAGATCTAGATATAGATCTAGGATCTTTATAGATATTTGATATGTGTTCTTTCAACATTTTGATGTTACTATCTTTGCACAACGATAATAATAAGGATGTTGAACCTAGATGTGCGACGCAAGCCATTGTAAATGGAGTGTGAGATCTCGGCATGAGCTCATCATTGAATCTAGTGATTAGTCGCCGATCATTTACGGTTATATATCTGTTCTTGATAAATGAGAGTGTTTTTAGCTGCAGACTGTTCTTTGCTATTTGCTTTTTGACTTTTGTTTTGTTTTGCAGTTATTTGATATTTGCTAGGCTTGAAAGCCTTCTATGTATCTTTCGAGTATTATTTTGATATATGAACGGCATCTTTCTTTCGATAGAAAAAATATATTTCGAATGAGCCAATTGAGTCCTATTTTTTTTGATGATTTGTTAATTTAGTCCATCCGACCAATTTTAACTGGAAATTATCAATATGGATGGCGATTGACCTGCGTGGCATAACCAGCACTGATGTGGACAAAATTTCTAAATTTTCCAAATTTTTTATTACTTTTTGTGTTTTTCCTTTCTTTTTCTTCTTTTCTTTTTTTTTCCCAATCGTGGGCCAACAAAGTTGCTAGCTGCAGGTGAGGTTCTCCATGCCCTCGCCCAAATCCAGAAGAGGGTCGTGACACCTTTGCTTGGTCTAGGCGAGAGCCATAATTCCCTTGTCAGCAATAGGTGAACGGATCTAGGCGAGGGTCACGATGCCTTCACGCAAATTGGATTTGGGCAAGGGCACGACACCCTTGCCTGTGGTTAATGAGGGTGTAGAGGCCTTCACTCGTGGCCGGTGAGGGTTGTTGGCCCTTGCCTATGACCGGCGATAGTTGCCTGGCAACCTTGCCGACCCAGAGTTGTAAAAAAAAAAAAAAATTAAAATTCAGAAAGAATATTTGAAAACTATCAAATTTGTCTATGTCAACGTCAATCATGTCAAGTAAGACGGCTAGGGTCTATTTTAGCGATTTCCGGTCAAAATTGATCGGATAGATTATATTGGCATATTGTTAAGATGTTTATAACTCAATTGGTACAATTAAAAATTTTCGAACTGAATTGACACAATTGTTATAAGTTTATGACTTTTTTGGTATTTTTCCATTCCCAGACCGTGGTTTGATCTAGTTTTTACTTAATAACTGGAGTGGTCGAGAACTGGTTGAGTCTGGCGGTGATCTTGTTCACAACTTATTTAGGCTTAATTCATCTCTGTGACTCTCTTTTCACTTTCTCTCACTTTTATTTGATCTCGCGCTCGCTTACTCCGTACTCTCACTGCGGTTTGGGTATGTGTTTTCATAGAAGTTAAATATATAAGTGTTTTAATAATATGGGTTCATTATGGGTTATTAAATTTATATTGTAAGAAAATTGATCAATTTGGGTTAGATCATTTTCGATCCATCTTACTCATTTGACGGGTTTATCGCAAGGAAGGGTTAGTGCTAGAGAAATTATCTAATATTCTTTAATTTATAAACTAGATTAATGTAGCCATATAGATGATCGATTCTAGGGTGAACGTTTTCATTAATGGAAATGGATTTGTGACGCAATGAAAATGAGGATAAGTTCTATTAGATAAACATGATTAATAAAATTGCAAGCCACTCAAATTGGCTTTGTATCGCTTCTTCTATGGTAGAAACTTTAACCGGCCATTGATGTTACCCATGATTAGACGCTTCCAAAATCAAGGTTACTATATTCGTAGGCTCTGTTCATTTCCGCGAAAAATATTACATTTTTGAAAAATATTTTTTGGGAAATCATTTTTCTGAAAAATGACACAATTTTTCAATGTTTGGTTGAAATATGAAATAGTCACGGAAAATATTTTCCTTCATGCACTATTTTTAATAATTTTTTATTTTAATATTTCTTTTCTTTTCTTTTATTTCCCTTTCTTTCTTCCTCATCATCGATCATGGCGACGGCCAGCGGCCGGCCACAGGCCAGGCTCGGCCTCGCTCGCCCAAGGCCTGCGAGGCTTGCCGTGGCCAACAATCGGCCTCGAGCGAGCGAGGCCTTGCCTTGCCAGATCTAGCAAGGCTCGGCCTCGCCTCGCCTCGCCTCGCCTCGCCTGTCTCGAGCTCGGCCGAGCATCGCCGGATCTGGCGAGGTGAGGCTAGGCTCGGCCTCACTTGAGCTCGCCGGTTGTAGGACAAGAGGACGCACAAGGTAGCAATGGAGGAGGACCAAACGAAGCGCGAGACAATAGCGGAGGATGAGCGGCCCTAGAGATGAAAACCCTAGGTTGCGTGAGAATGATGGGGAAAAGGAGAGAGAGAGGAGAGGGCGTGAGTGTGAGAAGAGAGGAGAGGGCGTGAGAAGAGGGAAATTGATTTCCTTTCCTCATTTTCCTCAGTTTTCAAAGGAAATTTTTCATTGATTGGAAAATCTTTTCCTTGACCACTCAATTTTCGCCACCCCGAACACCGGAAATTATGAAAAATATTTTTCTAGAAAATATTTTTCGTGAAATGAACGGAGCCATAGTTTATCATCCACTTTCACAAAAAAAAATTGACTGCTATTAACAACAAAACAAATTGTCGAGCCTAATCAATCCGCTAATATTGTCAATTCAACGCAATCTACGAGGATGCCATGTCATTGACCATATCATTAGCCACATGATTAAATTTACAGTAATCTAATGAGCGATCAATTGAGGAGTCCATACCATGAACGATCAAGATGAAATTTGCTCGTATGCTCCGGACATGTACAAGAATTTTTCCTCCCGATCGCCCCTCCAGAATGCATTCTACCCCATAAAGGAGAAGAATAATAAGATGTCTCCCCCTTAATTAAGAAGCAACAAAAAGAAAGTATACTAGTCTATTTTTAGGTACACATGTGAAAAGGAAAATTTGAGTCAAGTGAGCAATAAATCTATGATAGGTCGATGGCAAGGCACAAATTGCCCATGCCAGCATGTCACTGAAAATTAGACCTGTCAAATGGGTGAGTCAGATTGAAAATTGTCTAACCCAAATTAACCCACTTCTAAGCAATACAAATCTAGTGACACATACATGAGTCAACCCATATTGCTAAAATACTTCCATATTTAACGCAATCTATGAAAACTAATACACTAACTGAGGTGAGAGAGACATTGAGTAAGTGAGAGAGAGTGTGAATACAGAGTCATAGAGGCAGGTTTAGTCTAAGAAGTTGTGAACCCATTTGACACTCATATAATTTGGGCTTTACCATTGTAAATCCATTTATGGCTTATGTATTGAATATAACCAATTCATAACACAACTTAGCTCATCAAACATGGTTTAGAAATGAGTCTATGATCCATTTTGACAAGTCTACCAAAAATGGACTCTATGTCTTGCAATCCGCACATCACATAAAAAAGATGTCCACTGAAGCATTTGCCTTGAGTACCATATAATATATATAATCACTATTTGGGATTAGCTTAATTATGATTTACATTTGTAATTAAAAATAATTGTCTTCTCACCCTGCATATGGGGAGGCTTGTACTTTTCATTTGGAATGTACATAATATTACATTTTTCTCTCTTCTACCACAAATCTCAACTTGGTATCAATTGCATATGCATATTGTTAGGATATTTTAAATAAAATATATTAATTTAACGGCTCAGTTTTTTAGGATATTTACTCTTCTGCTATATCTATTATCATATATCGGAGATTATAAACCCTATAGTAAAGCGATGTGGGATATTTCAACACACATGTATAGAGAGATACAATGGACTCAGTTAATGAGCCTCATGATAAGCTTAAGCTTATTTATGTATCGTATAATATTGCACAAAACCTGCTAATTTGGTAATTGAACTAAGGACATATATTGAACAGGTTATCCAATCAACTTAGTAATTCAATTTTATTAGGCAAACCAATTATACAATATAATAAACTCTTAAAGAAAAGGATAATTACTAAAAAATTCTTAAACTTATTGTGTGGATGCTAATTTAGTCCTAAACTTTTCAATTTTTAGTCAATTCAGTCATAATTCTCATGACGATTTGTCAATGTAGTCCTTATGACCAATTTTTGTTAAAAATCCTTGATGTGGACGTCGGCCGTTCTATATGACATGATCGATGCTGACGTAGTGTGGACAATTTTTTACATATTCTAAATTTTGTATAAAATTTTTGATTTTTTCTTTTTTTCTTCCTCTGCTAGTTGCCAGGCCTTGGTGGTGGCGCGCGACTGGTGAGGTGGAACCTTGCCAAGCCACTGGCAAGGCTAGACCTCTTGGCAAGGTCCAGCTATTGGAGATGGCCAACGGGGCTTGACCCTCGCTAGTGGCAACATTGGACCTCGCCGGTCCTTGCCTGTGGCCGGTTGCCAGCTATCGCTGAGGCTCGGCAACTAGTAGATGAAGAAGGAAATGAAAAGATAGAAAAGAAAAAGAAATAAAAAAGAAAAAATTATAAATAATTAAAATAATTAAAAAATGTAAAAATTTTTCTACGTTAGCACCCACCACTGGCTGTGCAACGTAGGACAACTGGCATCAATGTTAGCGATTATAGGCCAAAATTGACCGGAATAACTATATTAGCAAATCGTTAAAATGTTTAAGATTAAATTGACTAAATTGAAAAGTTTGCGACTGAATTAACTTATATAAGTTTATGATTTTTTTGGTATTTTTTTCTCTAAAGAAAGAAGAGCGATTGAGTCCCCAAAATGGAAAGGAACCATGCAAGCCAGTGGTGGATGTAGTAGATTCTATGCAAATTAGGAGTTCACCCATTATTACTTGGAACATAAGTTGTAGCGTAGGGTCAAGTGAGTTGCCTTGACACACCGCATTTCCATCGCACTTAAATTCGACATGCACGTTGCATGATGTCTGCAAGAATGCTGGATCCGGTCACGGAGACTTTCGGTGTCGTCTTATTAAATTTTACTTGCTTTTGCTGCCTAAACCTAAATCTCATATGAATGAGAAAAATCGAGAGGTTCTAAAGTTATCCATTTTCAAGGAGCGATATGTGAATCATCGAATAATACAGAATTAGGGTTAAGTCTCCAAAGACTATAACTTAACAATACACCCTCACTCTTGCGAAAATCACCTATGCTAATCCTGATTTTCTCTCCCCTCCCCCTTCTCTCTCTCTGTTAGGATTCAGTACATAATTACAAGAAAATAGAGAGTAAAAAGGTAAGAAAAAGAAATCGAGATAAGACCTTCCTCAAGCGGGACCCTGTGCTTTTTTGTTTCTAGAGAGTATGAACCACATCCAAATACTTTTTACCTTGCCCACCAAGCACCACCGCATGTGGTTTGTCATTGCCCATTGTCGCCACCTTAGGCTCCTGTTGCGACCACCAACACATCACTAAACCTCTACAATATGATCAACACAAATAACATTTTGAAAGCAAGTTACTCTATATTACGCTGGTAAACCTTGTGTGGAATTATGGATCCGAGTGTAATCGTGCATTTGTGGCCTCTTCACACAATTCGGATGAATAGCTCCTGTTGTCTATTGTGATTTCAAAGTTCCATGACATCGCATGGAATCTGCGCATCCTCTCTTGACACTCATTTCACGGTCTGAGCCGCTTACAAGATTGATTAAGCCAAAAGATCATTGCGACTAACCCCACATAAAAAATGCGGCCTTTTTTTCTTGACCAACCATAACAATAGGTTCCTATTTGCCATTGGCCAAGCATAGAAATAGGGCTAATAGGGCAATAATTAGTAGCTTTATCTGGACAATCGGTAGGCGAGATTCTCCAAATTTGGGAAGTGACCGACCCACTTGAATCACAGCGCAAAAATGAGAGTCAAGAAAGTCGACAAGCAGGACTACATCCGCCGCATGATGGGGTACTTCCTTTTGCAGCGCTTGGCACGTACCAACATACAGGTTCTTAGATATAGTCATGCTCACCATGGCAGCACACAACAAAATGAGAATCCACAAAGCTTCTCCACCTCCACATAACTGTGCAGGGGAACTCCTGTTAGTACAACCTACTTTGACTTCTAAAATTTCATATTTGACATCACATCCAATCCCCTCCCCCTCCTCTATTTGTACAGCCTATTTTGACTTCTAAATTTTCATACGACATCTCTAGAGAGGGCAAAATAGGTCCAAAATCCAATTTTAACTCATATTTCACGAGCTACGTGATAAAATAGTTTCTTAAAATTGTTTACTAATTCTCATAGTCAATTTTCTCACTCGATAGATGATCAAATTCATGTGTTTTGCCCATCATTTTGCGTCAAATTGGTGAATAATTCAGGGGGGGTATGGTTTTCTGTTGAGAAGTGCCGCCGTTAGCAAGACTATGATTGATTGGTGACCCTTGCTTGGCTGCGAGGGTTGAGCTCTTGCCAGATCAGGCAGCTCCCTTGCAGCCTCTGGCAAGGGCGTGATAGCCCTCACCCACGGCTAGCGATGCCTGAACAAAAGAAAATAAAAAAAAAATAATAAAAGATTCATAAAATATTAAGAAATTGTAAATTTTGTGCAGATCAGCACTGGTCATCTCGGTCGTGCCACATAAGATGGCTGATGTCCATGTCATCGATTTACAGCCAAAATTTATCGAATGAACTCCATTGGTACAAATGCAAAATGTTTAGGACTAAATTGGTTCAATTGAAATGTTTATGACTTTTTTGGTACTTTTCCATAGACATAGTGAAGGTTAGCTTATTATTTAATTAATGCATGTGAGAAGTGAGGCTATTACTGTGGGTTTTGCCACGATCTGTTTCCATCTCCTGTACATCCAATGCACTATCAAATCTTCGCCACTGGCCACCCGGTGGTTCATTTTCGTGAAATATCAAACACACACACACACACATCGAAACAAAAGCATGCCGTAACCATTTTTGCTTATCAGTTCCACTACTTTACGTGAAGAAACTTTGCAACACTAGAAGATATTTCAGCATGCTTACCTGCTCCCACCAAACCAATATGTTTCTAGTTTCTGTATGACCAACCGCGAAGCAAGATCATGGAATGCCTTTCTAGGTGTTGTTTCTCTTTATTACATATAACAATGATATCTCTCTGTTCTTCGTTTTCCCACCAAAACCTCTGTGACTGCTTAATCAATCATGTAACTATTCAAAGGATGCAAGCCTACAGGTTCTCCTTATTAAGATTGATGTCTAGTATTCTGTTATTCAAAAGATTATGAAGCGGTTTTGAAAGGCTCCCTGAGGACTGGGCAGCACGGGGGTCCCGCTCCCTGGTGAGCGGGCGGGGGTCCGGGGGGGCCGCCTCGGCGGGGGTTGGGGGGATAGTGTCCCCGGGCCGCTAGAGGCGTTTCATGATAGAAGGATTTATATAGGAAAGCTAAATATTTTAGGCTATGTGGACAACTTTGTAATTTGTGCCATATAGGGTTTTGTTATATATATGTAGGGTGAAACGGGTCTTTAAAATAGAGGCAAGAAGTGAGAAAGAGTGGTTGTACACTTTTCTACGTTATTAGTGAAACGGATCTCTTCTCCCCGTGGACATAGATAGGCGGAAAATCTCTCCTACTGAACCACGTAAATTCTTGTGTTGTGCGAATTTTCATTACTTTCTTGCATCGTTGATAGGATTGAATTTAGATATTCGACACTCTCACTATAAGAAACTTTTTCATGATGTCAAATGGTTTAAGATATAAATTACCCTTATGCATGGAGAATAGACCACGCTAGTGCTTTTCCTTTTGCTTTGTGTCTATTCTCTCACAGTCTGTCCGGGCATCTTCGTGACTGTCATTATCTTGATAAAGTTGGTTGAGTGGAGTAAGATCTTTACAAGTTTTTTATCCTAACTTTCTTTGGGTGATTGATCATGGGTTGGGTGATAATTTTGGTCATAGGGTAATGCCTGTACTGGAAAAAAAAGCGTATCATCTTCAACAAACTGAAGGATATGCTCTCGTTTTAGAAGTCAATCTTGAGTGTCTCACTTCCTACGCTTGCAACATGTGTAAAGTGATGCTTAACAAACAATGATATCGACAAGGCTTTAGGCCTTCTAGACACCATTGCAGAGGCCTCCCTCTGTTGTTTGATGCAGAAGGTAGTGGAGCAATCACAAAGAATATTTTCTTTTGTTTTTTTTGTTTTTTTTTTTTTTTTTTTGGGGGGGGGGGGGGGGGGGGGGGGGGGTGGTGTTAGGGAACGCAATTTTATATTACAAAGACTAGAGGGAGAAGTAACAAGCAAATCATAAACGTTTTATCTGTGGGTCAATTTGCTCCTAATATATCCATGACTTGAATTTTTTATGTGTCGGCTTAATTATTTATGACCCAAACTTCTATATTTTGTGTGATCCCATTGCGAATTGTTTCATGAGGTCTGAGTTGGCTCGAGTATGGCTCCTTTCCGTGGATATATATAATGTGTGAAATATATCGAGCATTTATTGAACTAGGGCTTTGAGAGTTTTTTTTACTTTTCATTGCCCTCCAAATTCTGTCTAGTGAAATTTCTTGTTTCCCTTTGCCCATGAAATAGGTCACACGGATCGAACTATGTAATTTTATTGTATTGTTTCGTTCCTCTATATTCTATACTTTATCATTTTTGCATAACGTAACCTTTTGAAAAATGTTCAACTAAGTCAGACTATAACCATCAAAGGCATTTCAACCCTGAAAAGGACAGCCATTCAATTATGCATAAAACCCTAACTGAAGAATAGAACAAATGGATTTTATAATTACGAGACTCCAATGAAAACTAGGGTTGTCAAATAGGTGGGTCAAGTCGGGTTTGGGTTGGATCGAAAATAATTCGACCCAAATTAACTCATTTAGACCCCGTTTGGTTCGGCTTTTGGAAGGGGTTTTTAGACTCGAAAGCCCTTTCCCCAAATGTTTGGTTCAGCATTTGGGAAATGAAAAGCCGAAAATTTGCATTTGAAATGCTGAAGCCTATTTTTTCCTTTCCAAATTGCCCTCACTCAAATTCCTTTATTCCGGTTTTACCCCTTGTTACTGTTCATCTTCTTCACTAGCGACGGCAGATCTGATCGATGAAGGGGCGGCGAGGGCAGATCTGGCCGGTGAAAGGCCGGCGAGGTCGCCTGACCCAGGCGACGGCCGTCTGGGTCTCGCGACCCAAGCGACGATCACCTGAGGTAGCGCGACCTAGGCGGCTGCCGCCTGAGGTTGTGAGACCCAGGCGGTGGCCACCTGGGTCGCGCGACCCTCGCCGAGGGTTGCTCGGCCTCAAGCGACGGCCGCTGGCCCCAGATCTATCCCGTCGGCGATCGCCCAACCTCAGGCAACGGCCGCCGGCGCCAGATCTGGCTTGCCGGCGGCTGGCCGGCGCCGGCTCCGGCGAAAGGTAAGTTGGGTTTTTTATTCCCAAAGTCCATTTGCAAAAATAATTCACCAAATACTATATTTTGTCCAAAGTAGCTTTCTAAAATATTTTTACCAAACACTATTTGCATTTCCCCGATGGGCTTTCACCCAAAGATATTTGCATTCTCCCAAATAGCATTTTCAAAGTTGAACCAAACGGGCCCTTATATACAATACAAATTAGTAACCCATATCTAACCCCACTCATTTACTAAGGTGCTTTCATACTTAATCAAACTTATGAAGATTCATATCCACCTAGTTAATCCACTTTAAGCTCTTTATGTGTATATGTTATTTGGATAAGATCGCTATTTCAACTAGAAGATGCTAAAAAATTGACTTTCAACATTGTATAGAATTTTCAATTTTTGTATTGATTCACAATAAAGAATTAGAGAGTTAATACTTGATGGTGAATTCATAAAATTACAGCAACAAATAAACGTGTAGGAATTAAAATATTAATTAAATGAAATGTATGATATTGATGAAATTGATTATGCTGACCATGAATTGCATTGACAAGAACTAAGATTAGAATATTACATAAAAATAGCAATGCCAAATGCAACCAATAAAAAATACTCCAATAACTAATGGATGAAATTTATAAGATTAATTAAAATAAAAAAAAAATAATGAGAAAAAAGAAGCCATCTTGATATTTTCAATAAGGGTGAGGTCGGGCCCATCTTGTGAGTCCACGAAGACTTCTTTGAACTTGAAAAGTCCGAGGAGTCCATTATTTGCTCGTTGAGAATGAAAAGAGAGTCACAAAGGTGAGTTAGGTTTGGATAAATTATAACGCATTTAACATCCGTATTTTTTTTTAGCTTTGTCATTCTAAACTTATTTATAACTCATTTACTAAATATAACTAACTTATATAATGACTCCGCTCATTAAATATGGGTTAAGAAATTGATTTTTGACCCATTTTGACAGGTCTAATGAAAACGAAAATTCAAATTTTTCATGTAAAATTTGAGGAAATCGAGTTGAATGATATGCCCACAAATCATTCGGCGCCCTTCAATCTTGTATTGTTTACTGATTCTCATAATCAACTTTTTCACTCGACAAATGATTAAATTCATGTGTTTTACCCATCATTTTGTGCCAAATTGGTGAAACATCCAAGGGTATGATTTTCCGGTGAGATTTGCCGTCGTTAGAAAGACTTTGACTATATTACATACCGGTTTCTGTATGGACTGGGAGGAGGTCGTGGTAGAGTTCAATTCTCAACACCGTCTTTTTTGTTTGAGACTTAACCCACGTGGATTTAAACCAATGTTGAGAAAATTATATTAACTTGTGAATTTTAATGGTGAAGAAAGTGTTAAGATTTGCCGTACAATCACAAAGAACTAGATAGTAAAAAACGAAAAAGAGAATCGAGACACAAGATTTTTGTCCTGGTTTACCCTTAAACTAGGGCTACGTCTAGCAATGGATTCCGTTATAATTAGAACCTCGCACCTTTCTGCTACATCTCTCAACTACAGTATGTATAGGCAATAGTTTAATTTAAAATAGGAAATTTCTTTCTAGAAAATTTCCATGTTGTCCGGTCGCTATGGAGTATGAACTACATCCTAACAGAAAGTTATGTATCATGGGCAGTCCACCTTAGTAATTTGGGGTTTGGAGAACTTAAATGGTAAGCAACACCCTCTCTCAGCATATCGATCGTGATATGTGATATTTTACGGATCACGTTCTATTACATTGATTTTGGAGGCATCAATCATATACCCGATTAGCAACTTTTGAAGGAGCTTGGCTCACATGAATTCGAGCTTGAATTATCATATCATTTCTTGAGCTAAACCTCATCATTGCTTGGAGTCGGAGATTTGGTTTTACTGCTTTCGCTACATAGAGTGAGAGATTTATACTTTTGAGCGGTTAGATTGAAAAGATACCAGATGGATTCGTTCTAAGGATAATGTGATGAACGGAGTAAATCACAATACATAAAAAAATATGTGTCTTATATTGACACACTGTAAGTCCAATCTGTTTGGAATTCGACATAATTAACTGCTTTGTCATATATGTGTTAGTCTAAATGGCTTGTCGATCTGCATCCAAATCCTTCATGTCTTTATGTGCGCGCGCAAAAAGGAGGAAAGAAGAGAAAACGTGAGCGGCAGGATAAAGGTAAGACATTGGAGCCTCTCCCAGGATCATACATTGGTTTTTTTTCCGAGGAAAGTCAAATTGTCATAAGAATGTGATGTAGAACAGTTAGCCTGTGATTATCTTGAAGAATGTGATAGCCGTAATCGTCGAAAATCTCGGCAGTTTTTCTGATTTTAGGGAAAACAACCATTCATGCAATTTTCTATATTACCATTCAAACAATTTTCCATATTAGGAAATTCATGATTATCATTACTTTCATATATTCTATTTGAAAGATTTGGTTTATTAGATATCATCTTTAATTATTCGGTTTCCATTAGTATTAGGAGTTATATCTCTATATAAGATATCCGTCTTATAATCGAAAATTACAGTATCATTGAATAAAATTTCAAGTTCTTTGGAGTTGCTCCAAATTTACGCTTTCTCTCTGCGTCATTTAGTATCAGAGTAGATTTTTCTTTTGGCGATGGTGAATACCGTGAATGTCAATCTCCTCACTGTTGAGGGCCGTCAGAATGAGCCTATTACGCGAGCTGAGTTCAATCAGTTCGTAGTTCAAACCAATCGGAGGTTTCAAGAGATCCTTGATGCCATCCAACATTTGTCCACAAACCATGCGCCTGGTGTTCTTCTAGCCGAGCGAATTCCCGTCACTCGTGATCCCGAATATGCTATGGGGCGTAGAGGAATCCCCCGACATAGGCGTCAAGACTATGTCGAGGATACAGAAAATGAAGATTTCTAGGAGATGCAGATTCGTCGTGGTCGCTGATATAGGGGATTCTAGGAGGAGCATGTTTGTAGGGATCGATTGCAGGGGGGCTATCGAAGAGATCCTGAGCAGTATCAATTAAAGGTAGATCTTCCTACTTTCAATGTGAATTTGGATATTGAAGATTTCCTTGACTGACTTTGGCAGGTCGAGAAATTCTTCGACTCTATGGATATTGACGAGGATTGTCAAGTGAAACTTGTGGCGTACAAATTGAAGGGTGGCACTTCAACTTAGTGGGAACAGACTCAATTAACACGACGTCGACAAGGTAAGGCTCCTATTCGATCATGGGGTGAGATGAAACAGAAGTTGAAGAAGAGGTTCCTCCCAACGGACTATGAGCAACTATTATTTTAGCAATTCTAGAATTGCCGACGATCGAATAGATAGTCCAAGCTTATATGGAAGAGTTCCTTCAACTCTCCGCTCGCAATAACTTGGATGAATCCGAGGCACAACAAACTGTTAAGTACATTAATGGTTTGTGACTTAATATCTAGGATCGGGTTTCTTTGCATTGACTATTCTTTGTCGAAGACGTCCAGGATATGGCGTGAAAAATTGAAATGCAATTGGAGATGACTAGCCCTAGTACTTGTGGTAGCAATTATTTGGATCGTGGGTCATTCAGGAAAGGAAGCTAGCCTGATGTTACAAGTTCTTCTAGTCGACAAACCCCTGATTTAAGCCGAGTTCCAGGGAGTACTACTGGGACGCCTAAGAAAGCAATCGCGGCAAGCAATCGCACTCCCAATCAGAATACCCATAATCCATATGCCAAACCACAACCGATCAAGTGCTACAACTATAACGAGTCGGGCCATCGTTCCAGCGATTGTCCTCGTCATAGAATGGCCAATATCGTTGAACATGACAAAGATGTGTACGAGGAAGATTGGGAAAAGGAAGAAGTGGGAGTCGAAGATGAAGTGGGCGAGCAAGTTAATTGTGTTGTGCATTGTCTATTGCTTGCTCCGCGAATAGAAGATACCCAGCGAAATTAGCTTTTCCGCGCTCGCTGTACTATCAACGGCAAAGTATGTGATATCATTATTGACAGCGGAAGTTGCAAGAATATAGTGTCAAAGGCCTTGGTGGATCACTTACACCTAAAGACGGAGCTGCATCCTACACAATCGGGTGGATACGCAAGGGAGCAGAACTTAAGGTAAACTAATTATGTCGTTTACCTATTTCGATTGGAAAATCATATCAAGATACTATTGTCTGTGATGTTGTAGAGATGGATGCATGTCATGCTTTACTGGGTCAGCTATCGCAATATGATGTTGATGCTACACATCGAGTTAGGGAGAATACGTATTCTTTTGTGTGGAAAAGGACTAAAATTACTTTGAGACCAAAGAGTAATTCCCCTCAGATTGTGAAGAAGCAGAATGCAAGGGTTATGATGAACATCCGAAAGCGTGAAGGGATGTATATGATTGTGGACAAGAGCGACCAACAAGTTATGGTTCGTGTTCCCGACATTCCTAAGCCCTTATTAAAGGTATTCAGTGATATTATGCTTGAGGATTTACCTGACGGATTACCTCATTTGAGGGATATCCAGCATGAGATTGATTTTCTTCCAGGTGCTAGTTTTCCTAATTTGCCGCATTATCGGATGAATCCGAAGAAGAATCAGATTCTACAGGAGCAAGTGGGAGAGCTCCTTCGAAAGGGCTTCTTGCATGAAAGCAAAAGTCCATGTGCAGTTCTTGCGCTTCTCATGCCAAAGAAAGACAGCACTATGTGTATGTGTATAGGTTTGTCGTGCCATTAATCATATTACTGTCAAGTATAGGTTTCCGATTCCACGACTTGATGATATGCTAGACAGACTTGCTGGATCACAGATTTTTACGAAAATTGACCTTCAAAGCAAATACCACCGAGTTCGCATCCATCCTGACGACGAATGGAAAACGGCCTTCAAGACAAGTACAAGTTTGTACGAATGGTTTGTCATGTTTTTTAGACTCATTAACGCACCTAGTACTTTTATGCGTTTGATAACTCAGGTTTTCAAACCTTTTATTGACAAGTTTCTGGTAGTTTTCTTTGATAATATACTCATATATAGTCCAGATGGGCGTCAACACATGGAGCATTTGAGGGATGTCCTACTAACCTTGCAGCAAAATAAATTATTCATTAATCTGAAAAAGTGCAGCTTTATGACAAAACGCCTCTTGTTTTTGGGTTTTATTGTTGGTTCGGATGGACTTTATGTTGATACAGATAAGGTGGCCGTGATTCGCAATTGGCCAATTCCAAAGAATGTTGGCGAGGCTCGAAGTTTCTACGGCCTTGCAACATTCTATAGGCGTTTCATTCGGGATTTCAGTACTATTATGGCAATGATCACTGACTGCTTAAAGAAGGGCAAATTCCATTGGGGAGATGAAGCTTCGGTCAGTTTTGCTCTTATAAAAGAAAAGCTCTCAACGGCGTCGATATTGATGCTCCCTAATTTTGAGAAAGTGTTCGAGCTGGATTGTGATGCTTCCGGCGTCGGAATTGGCGTTGTTCTTTCCCAAGAAGGTAAGCCTATAGCCTTCTTTAGTGAAAAACTTAATGAAGTTCGCCGGCAATGGTCGACATATGAGCAAGAATATTATGCTGTCGTGTGAGTTATAAAGCATTGACAATCCTATCTTTATCAGCAGGAATTTGTTCTTAACATCGATCATGAGGCTCTTAAATATATAAAGAGTCAGAAGTACTTAAATCGAATGTATGCACGATGGGTTTCTTTTTTGGAGCAATTTAATTTTGTGCTTCGTCATAAAGCAGACCATTTAAATAAGGTGGCGGATGCGTTGAGTCGACGTGCTGCGACACTCATGACTATGCGCACTGATGTTGTCGGTTTTGATCACCCATGTTCTCTTTATCTTGAGGATGATGATTTTGATGAGATATGTGAGAAGTGTTCTGAAACCAGTTGTCATGGAGATATAATAATTCAAGAAAATTTCTTGCTCTTTGGCAATAGATTATGCATTCCCCATGGTTCCTTGCGTGAACAACTCATTAGAGAGCTTCATGGTGGTACTCTCGGCGGACATTTGGGGCGAGATAAAACTATAGCTTTGATAAAGGAGCGATACTATTGGCTTTAACCGAAGCGAGACGTGGGGCGATTTGTCAGTAAATACTACATTTGCCAGACCGCTAAGGGCCACTCTCAGAACACTGGTCTTTATACCCCATTGCCTATTCTTTCGGGTCCTTGGGTAGATATATTGATGGACTTTGTGTTGGGACTTCCTCGCACTCAACGAGGTTTAGATTTTGTTTTCGTGGTGGTTGACCGGTTTTCGAAAATGGCGTACTTCATCCCTTGTAAGAAAACTTCAAATGCTTCGCATGTGGCAAGCTTATTCTTTCATGAAGTAGTCCGTCTTCATGGTGTGCCGAAGACAATCACTTCCGATCGTGACATGAAATTTCTGAGCCATTTTTGGCGTACTTTATGGCGTTTGTTTAGGACTGATTTACGGTATAGTAATTCTTTCCATCCCCAAACGGATGGTCAGACGGAAGTTGTGAATCGTACTATGGCGGATATCATTCGCTGCCTTTGCAGTGATATGCCTATGCAGTGGGACCAGTATCTTGCCTCTACTGAGTTCACCTTCAACAACTCAGTTAACCGCTTTAACGGTATATCTCCCTTTCAAGTCGTTTATGGGAGTACACCACAGCATACTCTGAATTTGGTTCCCTTGCCCAAGATTCCTGGCTATAGTGTTGCGGCGGATAATTTGGCGACCAAAATTAATGAAGTCCAAGCTGCTGTTGCTAGTCAATTGGCTACTTCTAATTCAAAGCATAAGGAGGATGCTGACAAGCGGTGACGTTCAAATATTTTTGAGGTAGGCAATGAGGTAATGGTTTTCCTGCGAAAGGAACGTTTTCCTGTAGGTACCTATAATAAACTGAAGCACAAGAAGATTGATTCTTGCCGCATCCTGAAGAAGATCAACGACAATGCCTATGTAGTTGACCTTTCTGGTGATCTCAACATTTTCCCTACATTTAATGTGACAGACTTATTTGAGTATCATGCTTCTGATACACCCCTCTATCCTGATCATAACTCGAGGACAAGTTTTTCCGAAGAGGGAGGGAATGATGTAGAATAGTTAGCCTGTGATTATCCTGAAAAATGTGATCGCCGTAATCGCTGAAAATCTCGGCAGTTTTTCTGATTTTGGAGAAAACAACTATTCAGGCAGTTTTCTATATTAAGAAATTTGTGATTGTCATTACTTTCATATATTCTATTTAAAAGATTTGGTTTATTAGATGTTATCTTTAATTATTCGGTTTTCATTAGTATTAGGAGTCCTATTTTTATATAAAATGTCCGTATTGTAATCTAAAATCACAGTATCATTAACTAAAAATTTCAAGTTCTTTAGAGTTGCTCCAAATTTACTTACGCTTTCCTCTACGTTAGAATGTTCCCATTATCATGGCCAAGAAAAAAAAAATAAGATAAGGGTGCAATTGGGTCTTACGTACTCAAACTCAGTTCAAGTCGAATCCTCAACTAGATAATTGACTGCATTTGATCTCTCAATGCACAAACTCAACGTCTAGCTCAAATTTTGAGTTTCAAAGCTTTGCAGGATTAACTTTTTTCAATGATAAAGAAACCTGCTATAGGTTACTAAATCCCGGACCTGAAAATTGTAGAAAATTTTTATTTTTTTCCTTCATGAGAATGCACAAAGCTAAAAATTGAAAATGAAATACAGCCAATTGACAATGCTCGTTGGCCCCTTCGATGAAGTGTTCTCAAACTCAACGCTTTTGATACTAGAACTTTAAGCTCGAAAGGCATCTTGCAGCTTACGGCAAGGCCGAGTTCCACGCCTATGGGGGTTTTCCTGCAGCTCGGCGCAGTGGCGTTCGAGGCCACGCACCTTGTCTGATACAGATACTCCTCACCTCCGACAGGATCAAGCTCAACATGATCACGTCGCTCTACTAGGTCGCGCTATGCTACTTTGTGTTCCTAACCTTGCTGTGGGCAGTGATGGAGATGCTGAGGCTGATCCGGACGTCAAGCTTCCACTTTGATTTCCTCATCTTTGGGACGGACTTGTTGTGTGCGTTCGCTCTGAACCTCATGGTGCTCCTGCTTAACGGGAAGACGCCGGCGTTGACGATGAACGTGGCAGGGGTGGTGAAGGACTGGCTGCTCATTGCCTTCTCGTGGTTGGTGATCAAGGACACGGTGACCCTAGTGAACCTGTCGAGTATGGTATCGTGGTCCTCGAGGTCGCCTACTACAACAATGTGAAGCTCCAGGCAATGAAGGCCGTAGAGGAGGCCCAGATGGGGAAGGCCGAAGAGGGCCGCGATGAGGAGGCCAGGAAGCTGCAAGAGGAGAAGGGGGTGAAGGACGGAAATGAGTAGGAGAAGATGGGATAATTTTCCAAAAAGTCATAAATCTATTGTATAATGGCAAATTCAGTGCTAAACTTTTCAATTGTGTCAATTTAAACATAAACATATTGTGCGATAGCCAATTTAATTCTAAACCTTTTGAAAATTTGCCAATTTAGTCATAAACCTTTTAACGATTTGTTAATATAGTCATTCTGGGTAATTGTGGTCGGAAATCTCTGAAGGACCGCATTAGCATATCATGAAAAGGTTTATGATTAAATTGACAAATCGTCAAAATATTTATGATTAAATTAGTACAATTGAAAAGTTTATGATTGAATTGGCCACTGTATAATAGGTTTAGGACTGAATTGATATAATTGAAAAGTTTATGACTGAATTGGCCGTCGTACAATAAGTTTATGACTTTTTGAATAATTTTTCCTTATAAGAAGTGAGAAGAAAAATTGATGTTGAAATTGGTAAACATTTCATTTTATTTTTCTTGAATTTCAGTGAAGGAAAAGAAGTTTTAAGATATGAGATGGTAAATTTTATCTCCAAATTTCTTTTGTGCTTTTTTTGTTTAGAGGACAAGATTAGCATGAATAAATCGGATACTCTCCTCTTTCCTCTTCTTCTGGTGGTGAACTGGGGTCATTAATTTTATACTATATAGTTTTTATATTTATATTTCGGGGGGAGACGTCGGTCCAGATGATGCTGTAGGAGAGATGCTTATGGTCAAGATGAATTTGAGGAATATACTAATTTATTGATCACATGATGTGCCTTGTCTATACAAGCATCTTCTTCTCCTTTTGTCTTTCTTTAACCACCAAAATGTGCGGGTGGCGTGGTATTCTAGATACTCTTTCACGCATCCGACTAAGTATTGAATCGAAAGGGTCTTTATGGATGTAACGTATTAAAACATTTGGCAATTTTTTGGAATACGTATGGGAACTAATTTAGCCTTGTTTCGATTGATATTGGCACAAAAACGGAAGGCTATAAAATTAGGGAAAAAATTATTCAATCGGTTCTAAATAGATTCTGATTTAGTTCTAAACTTTTCAATTTTGTCAATTTTATTCTAAATAGTCTTTTGGTCCAATTATCACTGGCCATTCTAAGTAGCACATTGCCACGTCAACAATGTCCAATGAAACTTGGTCGGAATGATTATATTAAAATTTTGCATAACTATTTAAGATTGAATAGGGGAAAAAGTGTTTGAAAAGTTCTAAACCTATTGTACCACAACTACAATAGAAATTTTCTTTGTCTTTTTTTAATCTTTTTACATAACCCCATCAACCACTAGGCGAGGGCTGAGAAGACCTCGCTAGATTTGGCAGGCAAGAACATCGTGGCCTTTGCCGACCACAGTGAGGGTGGGCGAGGACCTTACACGAGAGGGCCTGGGCAAGGGCTCGCAAGCCCTTGCTTAGATCCGGTGAGGGCCGCTATCCTCTGCCCACTTCGGCCTTTTGTAAAGAGAAATGAAAAAAGAAAAGAAAGGAAATAAAAGAAAAAAATTCATAAATTTAAAAATATAATAAAAACTATCCAATTCAGTACCGGTTGTGCCATATAGACGGTCGGCGCTAAATATATCATCACATTAAGGATTTTCGGTCAAAATTCGCCGAAATGATTATATTAGCAAATCTTTTAAAAGGTTTAAGACTAAATTGAGAAATTTTTAAAAGATTGGTGATTAAAATGATACAATTGAAAGGATATGACTGAATTGGCCGCCGTACAATAGGTTTATGACTAAATTTGCATAATTGAAAGGTTTATGACTGATTTGGCTTGGAATGAGTGGTTCTGAGTTCTTTACAAGTTTTACCTGGAACGTGAAACTTACTATTCGGTACAAGTTTCTTATTTTTGGAACCTGAAACTTACTTTGTCACAAGTCCCGAGATCAATTCCAGGGTTTAACAAGTTCTTTTTTTTTGTTTCATTTTTAGTTAAACAAAACGACAATGACTGCAACAAAATTTTCCCTTTCCTCTTTTAGCATCCCTATTTTTCATATAATAGGGATTTTAGATTTAAGGTTCCCTGTTTCGGTTCATATAGGAACCGGGAATCGAATCGGGAATTGGCGGTTTCTAAACCGGAACCTCCCTCCCTAGAACTAAGAATTGGAGTGGACCCACTGGTCTGGTTATTCGGTTCCCAATTCTATATTGGAATCGTGCTCACCCTTAGATTTGGCTGATGTACGATAAGTTTAAAAACAAACTAGCACAATTAAAAGGTTTATAATAGAATTGGCCGGCGTATAATAGATTTATGACTTTTGGACAATTTTCGTTTTTTGATAAAATTGAAAAATTTACGACTGAATTGGTATTCGTATAATAAGTTTAGAATTGATCGGATAGTATCCCCTAAAATTAGGAAGTTAGTGATTCTTGATCTTTGCCTTTAAGACATTGCATTATATATTGTATTAATCATGAATAATGCTGGCCTTTATACTTTCTTTTAATTCATTCCTTTTAGGCCTTCATGCCATTTTCAAGTCGGCCACAACAACAAAGGAAATAAGTGAATATCTAGTCAAACCACTTTTGTGTTATGATCAGTCAGACATCAAAATTGGGAAAAGAAACCGTAATAGAAGCAATTCCGTTGAAGCTTTGGGTACCAAACGATCTTGCCGCTATAGTCACAAGTCATATCCTCAATCAATGCGGTGTGCGGTAATCAACAAGCACAACCCGTCCGAAGTACGGAGCCGTACATTAGAGCCAGCTTGTGCTCAAAGCGACGCAACCTTTTTAGTATTTGCGCATCATTTCAACCGATGACGTCGCATGTGACGAGCTATAAGCTTGGACAGTCGAAATAAAGCTTTCACAATTTCATTTCACAATGACTCGAGTAATTCCTCTCCTACCCTGCTTAAGTTGATTTTGTGGGCTAGCCTTGTGGGCTTTGGGCTTTTTGCAAATGCGTCGATGATTGGAAGAATAAGATGGGACCCTTCCATGGACTAGAAATCAACCATGAGGCTTGACATGAAGTCAAACTTGTCAAATTGTCAAAGTTTGGCACATATGCATCTTTTCTCCTTAGGGAACTTTTCCCTCTGGGACCACCATTCTTTTGAAAGCAAGGATCACTGTTCTCCATATGGTGATTCAGTCCCACAAAGGGGCCTACCACCAAACCGTACTTTGTATATGTATGGAGTTGGAAGTCCAAAGAAGAAAAGTTGAAAAAATAGTTAACATGCAGCTGGTTCCTCGAGTGACTTCATACACTTTTTCGACTTATTTCAAGGGAGAATGGAACACAGTATGACCCGTGATGACATGCGATGACTTCTATCCATGTATCCTGTATTTCAGCTGGACAAAGGATAATTAGTAGGATTGTTCACATAAGCGATCAGAATAACAAAAATTTGACATTTCAATTGAATTTATCATAGTGAAGGGAAGTATTTATATTGTCACCGAGAAAATCCGAGCAAATAGATAATAGTGAACTGATTATATATGATAAGTCATTGCAATTCTTTTAGTCCTAATTTGGATGACCTATCTTGATTGGATCGAGAAGGTGGACTTAATTGGCAAAAATATTATTTATCGTAATACATTTGATGAGAGGGGCCAAACATATGGAACATATATAAGAAAAGGAAGTCAGAGTACTTACCTACATAAAAAGAAAAGGCAACATAAAGGAAATCCAAACTATTCCATGACCAGTCAAAATTACAAGAGAAAGGTATATCGAACCCCAACCTCACTTTTCCCTATTGTACATCAACACGCTCAAAATCCATTGTCCCACTTGATTGTTGACATTCCAAGCCTTCATAAACTTAAGCGCACATCAAACTTTCTCCTCCATGGAGGACCCGTTGCCAATCTTTTCCATCTGCATCGTAGGCTTAGGGTTTTGTGGCTTGTACCAAGCTGCACAAACAAGATACACAACAAAATTCACTAGGCTCAGGATCGTTAGCAATCCGTAGAAGCAATCGAGCCTCCCGTAATTGATGTTATCGGCCAACCATCCTTGTCCCGTGCCGGTGCCTGTTACCTTCTTCACGATGGAGACAAGGAGGCTACTGACGAAGAAGCCGAGCGATAGGGTCGTGAGGAAGAGCCCAGTGCTCATGGTCTTCATGCCCTTAGGTGATTGAGTTATGAAGAAATCGAGCTGGCCCGTGTATATGAAGGCCTCGCCAGAGCCTACCAAGAAGAATTGCGGGATCAGTAGGAACACGCTCACTGGTAGGGTGGTGTTATCGTGGCCGACAGATGCGGCGACCGACAGTCTCTTCCTCTCAGTTATTGCGGCAGCTGACATTCCTAAAGTCGAAAGAAAGAGTCCAATTGCAATTCTTTGTAGATGGGTGAAACCTGTATTGAGAAATGCTTAGCATGTACAGATTTAAACTTTTGCATGTTAAACAAAGTTAATACTATTTGTAAAATGTTCCTATTATGATGATCTTCTCTCAGTAATGCTTCATGAACCAACATCACTAGAAGGGAACAGAAATATCACGTGCAACAATGACTCATGCAATTGCAATGTGTGTCTATATACCTGGTTTTCCTTTCCATTTCTTCCACACGGGCATGATAAACCGGTCATAAACAACAAGAGTGATCATTATAGCCGCCACAAAGAACACAGTGAGCGAGCCGGCTGGGATTTGGAAGCTCCCAATGGACCTTTCCATGGTCGAAGCTTGCTCCACTGAGAACGTGATCATCTGCGCATATGTCGTCCAGAATATGATTGTCGTTGCCCAAACCGGAAGCAATCTTATCATCATCTTCACTTCCTCCACTCTTGTCACTGAGCACAGCTTCCACGGATTTGGTGCAGAATTATGACCGCCTTTCACGAAGTCACCTTCGGCAACAATAGCTGCCTTGTCCAGGCACCTGTGGTCGAGACAAAAATGAGGGAGTGGATATTTTGATATGATCATAAAAATGACATGATTCAATAGATGGAAGGTTGTTGTTTCAGTAAAGCTTCATATGCTTGATATCCGGAGCAATGAGAGTGATTCTTGTGAAAGAAGAGAAAAATAACTAGGGAGAGACAAACAACAAATGAGAGCATGAACCCGCACTGAAATTGATCAGTGTGATGAATCCTAGACCCTTCAGGACCATCCTCGTACAAGCACCCAGCATCGTACGGAACCTCCGAGCCCCTTTTCTGATTCGAAGCCGCCACAACTTGCATTATCTGCACAATGGGACTCCCCGAACGTTTCTTATGTCTGTACCTCCTCGTCCCCGACAAGAACACGAGGATCGCAACGAGCATTGCGACTGAGCACGCCCCATAGGCAATGCTCCGGCCGACCTCGTCCTGCACGTACACGAGCACGGTGACGGCAGTCAGCGTCCCCACGCTGATGAAGAGGAAGAACCGGTTGAAGAAATAGGCCATCTGGGCTTTTTCCTTCTCGTCCTTGTCGTCGAACTGGTCCGTCCCGAAGCCCGAGACGCTCGACTTGAGGCCGCCGGTGCCGAGGGCCACGAGGTAGAGGGCCGAGTAGAGGATCCCCATCTGGAGCCCATCTGCTTGCTCGCATGGGCGGGCAGGTTGGCATGGAGGTGGGCGAAGCCGTGGGAGCTTTGTTGACATTGCTAGCATGGCCGTGCCCTGTAGATAATTTGTGTGTGCCCCACCAAAAAAGTCATCGATCAGCATACAGACAAAGTGGAAAAACTACCGAGAAATATTCTAAAAGAATTCCTGGGTATATACCTTGACTTGATCGTAGTAAAATTGAAAATAAAGGCGGATTGAGAGTCTTACGGTTTGGAAGCAAGCTAAAGCTACTAAATAACATTCACACGTATACAAGTTTCATAAGTATACCAAAAGGATAGAGCTCAGTTTATAAAACCGGCTGATTATATAGTGAGGTAGTAGATAGGAGTGAGCGATTTTAAGTCATGTACAGGTTTCACATGGAATCTGAAATCTATCCGTTGAAACATGCTCCTCATTTTTTAGAACTTGAAACCTACCATACAGACCTTAGAACCTGAAACCTAACCTGTCGCATGTTCTAGGGTCTACTCAGGTTCAATTTGTATTATTAATTGAATGATTGCAATGAATCATCACATTTAATGACTAGTACTTTCTGTTATAATCCATTGACCATTTGACACACGAAAAATATGAAACATTAATAAAATAAAAGTTTCAGTCATAAAATGAAAGTTTAGACTAGTGGTTTCAGATTATATACTCATCATCACATACTGTAGAATACCACAGGATCACATGAGGACATAGATCAAGAAAAATACAAAAAAGTTATTCTAAGTTCTAGGTTTTAAGTTCTACTTACCTAGAACCTAGATTCTACCCTTCGATGCAAGTTCTCCAATTTTTGGATCATAGAACCTACCTTATATACTTTGAAACCGGACAGACTCCCAATGGTTCGGTTTTCTAGTTCCAAGTTCTACCCTTGAACCATGTTTACCCCTAGTGGTGGATGTTGATTGGGTATTTGCATGTACCAACCTATTTAAATGTCCATTCATAATCTATCACATCACTTTACGAACCAAATTTGGAAACCCATTGCCGCATCCCTAGGATTTCATCCATTGACCTGAATTTGGGGTTAAATGAATGTTGTGGACCTACACCGAAGACAAATGAACCTGAACCGGGACCAAAGCAAGCTAGATAGATAGATAGCATTGTGATAGTTAGGCATGTGAAAATCAATTTGAGACCTACCAGAGTTTGGATGAGGGCAAAAATGGCGATGGTCCTGTATCGGCCAAGAAAGGAGTCGGCGAGGAAGCCACCGAGCAAGCACAGCAGGAAGGAGGTGCCCATGAAGTCGGTGACGGTGTTGGCCGAGGTTGAGCTTGGCAAGTGCATGGTCCCGCCTAAGTACGTCACTAGGTTCACTGCTATTCCCATTGTCGACAACCTCTCACATATCTCTATCCCTGTTATCCAATAATCTCAAATAAATTATACATCAAAATCAAGACATCTTGATTATATGAGTATTGCTCTCATGATTGGTTATTAAAGTGATAATCCTTATAAAAATACAATTATTATATTGTTGAATTGTAGTAATAACCATAAACAGCTTATACATGTAATATTAAACCCTTGATTGGCTATTAATGTGATAATTATTATGATCCTTGTAGTTATGACTTTCTGGAGTATTGATGATATTATTCTCTCTCAGAGATTTTGTGGGACTTTGGCCTTAGCCTAAAGCATGGAAATATTAAACTAGGAAAGCAAATAGGGGCCTGGAAGATTTGAACTTAAGACCTCCTATTTTAATATTATGTGCGATTTTATGGAACTACTACTGACTGTACTAAACGCTTAAGCTATTAGATGAAAGTGTGGTTTAGTATTTAAATATTCTTTCACTCTCGTTATGTCTGCTATCAATGAATCAAGGGTATAAAAAGGTTGTACATTATGTAAACCAAACAGTTAAATGGTTATTACAGTTCTGTAATCTATTATATTGTAGTCTCATTCCACTAATACAACAACTAATGGATTGCAAAATTCACCGAGGGTTAGGTCAGGTCATAAGTAATCCACCTTCTATGCATTATCCATCTTTCAATTGTTATGCACATATGCACCGTTTACAACCGAATGAAATCAAAAAAAAAAAAAAATGAAACTTATAAAATCGATCTCGTTCTTGTTGAAGTGGAAACCTAGCCCAAGTTAAATAAAAAGAGAGAAGAGCAAAAGAAAGGATAACTAATAAAAAGACTATCATGAGCAGTATCACTTGATGACATACATAGGATATCTTATGAAAGTTAAAAGAAAATGGAGGAGTCAGAGGTGAATTCGTGAAGCCAATCATGAATTGTCTCACCAATATCAGCAGAATATCTGTAAATATTCAGTGAGCGTGATCTCATCCCTCCTCCTCAAAAAAGAAAATGACATGACTCAGTCCTACACTACATCATCACTTGGAAAGTGTGTGGGGACTGGAACTTCGTATGCCATGTAACGAGTCCCACCAAATTTTTCGCTTGTTGTGTCCAGATCTGTGTCAATCGTTTCCATTTTCTTGAATATGCAATTTTGGAGGGAAGATATATGTGTACGCGAGAATAATAAGCAGGGAGTAAAAGGGCAGACCAAGAATGAGAGCAGCAGGAACCCAACCACCAGTTTTGGACCTGTCTGCAGGGAACCCTTTGTAGTCCACGGCATCTGAAACTGCCCAACTCATCTTCTCCTCCTGAAAAACATAACTGTTATGGATTTCTACCGTTTCCTTTGTTGTTGGATGACGAAAGTCTACAAAAATCAAGAAGGGATCACTTCACCCACCATAGCAAAAACTTGAATGGGCCCGAATAAACTGAAAGGCACCAGAACAAGAGGGAATGGTTTTGGTTCTTGTACTGTGAGTGCACACTTTCACTAACTTCCTCATGAGCTTTGTCCTTTTATAGGCAAAGAGAGACTTACACTCTCTCAGCACATGTTTACCCCTCCAAAAGAAAACAAGAAATGGATAGGGGACCCGCCACTAAGGAATGGAGACAGATCACTGCTTGTGCTCCTCATAAAGGTAGGGATTACGTTTATCACCATCTCCTTTGAGAGGAAGCTGCTGGGGATTAATGATGGAGGGTTTGTACCCAACTTTTTGAGGGGTTTTTTGCAAGACTATATTTGGTGCAGCACTCATCAAGGAAAGTGGGGAAGATTTGCCTACTCATTTGTTTATTCGTTTTGTTGGAAAAGGTGATGGCGATTGAGGAGGATGTATCTCAGAGACGGAGAAGAAACATGGGGAATCTTGAACATGGAATTGTAACGGAGTCTCCATTCATTTTCTATCTTTTTGCGGTACTACTTATGTTGATGTTATGGCCATGGATGGAGATGGTGAACCACGGTCTGTACGTATTCTGGGGAGGGGGTGTTAGTGCTTTTGTTACCCCACCAAAGGTGCCAGAGTTTGTGCGACTCTAAGCGGGAGCTGGTTTTGTGCCATAGAAATAGAAATGAGTTCTTTTTGGAGAAAAATACTTCCAAAAAAATCGTAAAATTTTTGTGCGGTGGTAAATATTTTTTTAAGATTTTTTTTTTTTCAATTCACCCAATTGAATCTTAAATCTTCTTTTACAATCAAGTCTTGGACTTTTTATTTAGCGGTGTTATATTAGGTTGATGCGTTTAGCAATATTTGAATATCACGAAAGTAATCGTTCGTCGTTGTTTATTTAAAGGACTTGATTGAGCTTACTCGAAATTGTTTGGGGCTTGATTGTGGTCATTGAATGATTTTTACAACTTAATTCAATGTTGTACAAAGAATTTGGGACTTTTGGTGAAATTTCTTGGTACTTCTTGGTGACTAAAAAATGGAAACATGCATTCGTGTAGCCATATGCACTATATGGAGGGTGGCTCTCTCCCTTTCTCTACATGAAGGTACTTAACAAGGGTTCCAGACCACGGTCCCATCCGGTTTTTACTTAACAACCGGAGTGGTCAAGAATCGGTCCAATCCGACGTTGGCCCGGTGAGTTAAACCCTATGAACCGGTCAATTGAACCGGAGTTGACCGTATCATGGACCCTTCATTAGCTTTAAGGAAGCCTGACCGGTTCATTGGATAGAATTAAAATCACCGATCAAGGAGAAAAGGATCGTACGATGAATATCCCACTTTTGTGGCCAAGATAAATGCGTCAATCAATTATGGCAACTAGTCTTAGGAACTTGTGAGAACTGTAACTTGCAAAGGAGAGTGAGTCAAAAAGAAAATTACCAAAGTATATATATTTTATAAACTTGATTAATGTTGCCATAGAGAATAAAATCCATGGTATATACAGTGAAGAAGATGAGAACAATTGCAAGCCACTCAAATTGGCTTGTGTCTTTCATAATCTCACTCTCCCATTATTGTATCTCCTCTTCTTTGGTAGAAACTTCAAGGGTCCATTGATTTGATATTACTCATGATTAGACGATTCCAAAATCAGTGTTACTATCTTCGGGGTCCATCATCCACTTTCACAAATTCCTCCCAATCCCTCTCCATTAACTTTGTAAATCTTCTTTCCCTTGTACCGATTCATTGTTTACGATGAGATAACAAATTATCGATCGTAATCAATCCATCGGAATCATCGATGCCATGTCATTATCCAACGGCTTTGCTTTCTCCTTATCGAACAAGAATTGCATGGACTCGATACATGTGAGCCTGTTCCATCTTAGTGTAGGCTATTATTCGAAAAAGTCATCAAATCTTTTAAGCGTAATAAATCGCAACATTTGTTAAATCACTATTCAAATCTTCATCATTCGCATATCAAACCAGTAAATCCTAAGATCATCGATCAAGTTATCAAATCATTCAGCCATTGATCAAATCGTCCGCCGCACCATTACATATACAAGCGGTGTAGGATTTACTTAGGCATCGAATCAGCAATCAAGTCAGCAGCCAATTGGGCATAGAATATGCAAATCATCTTACATTCAATCCTTTGACCAAAAGATCACAATTAATCATGGGGTCCATACCATTGAATGACTGATATAAAGTGTGTTCACATGCTCCAGTCAAGAACAAGAATTTTTCCTCCCTGTCGCTCCTCCAAAGATACTATGGACTTAGGTTAACGAGCGTTGTGATGACGTTAAGCTGATTTTTTTACGGGATAATGTCATAAATAGTTCTTAAATTTTTGCTTTATTTGTAATGTAATTTCTGAACTTTTAATTTGTTCAATGTAATCATTAGATTTTTTATACTATTTAATTTAGTCGTTGGATTATATGAAAATATTCAATATTGTCCTTCCATTAATTTAAGTCAAGGGACAAAATTAACATTTTCATACATTTTAAAGGCTAAATTGAATATGTATCAAAATTCTAAGGATCACATTAAATAAATAAAAAGTTCATGAACGATATTGCATATTAACTTAAAGTTTATGACCAAGGACCACGTTACGCATTGGCCAAAGTTTAATGATCATTTGTGTCGTTAATCCCTTCTTTTATCAAATAATATTGCACAAATTACAACAAAAGGTGATCCAATCAACTTATCTAGTCAAATTATGATACGGAACCCAATCACACAACTAGGATAACTCTGACATTAAAGTAGAACGATTGAGTCCACAAGCTGAAAGAGAACCATGGAAGCCAGTGGTTGAGGAGAATAAAATAGAAGTTGACCCGTCATTACTTGGAAACTTGAGTGTGGAAGTAGGGTCAAGTGAGTTGACTCGACACACCACATTCACCATCGCGCACATAACATTGGATGGTCATCTTATTAGACATCACTGTTTATATTGCTGCCTAAACATGAGAAAAATCGAGAGGCTCTAAAGTTATCCATTTTAAAATGAGCAATATTCGCACAATTGAATATTACAGGATTCGAGTTAAGTCATCTAAAGGTTAAGACCTTAACAAAAGAGCATCGTGTTTTGAAAGAATCACATACGCTGATCCATAATCTTGATTTTCTCTCCTCTTCCATCCCACCCCTCATTGCAAACCAAGCACCACCACCCATGGTTTGCCGTTGCCCATCGTCGCTGCCTCAGGCTCACCATTGTTCATCACCGCCACCACCACACCACCGGATCTCTTTCTCTCTCTCTCTCTCTCTAGGAACACGATTCACAGTCAGCTGAGGCCGATGACCCCGAGTTTAGCATATCATCAAAGTACGTGGCATTTTGAAAGCACAGTTAGCCTGTATTACACGACAAATGTGGTATGGATCCAAATGGATTCCGTGCAAACGTGGCCTCTCTCTCTTCACACAGAAGGATCAATCCGGATGAATAGTTTCTGCTGTCTATTCCAAATTCAAACTTCCATTAAATCAAATGGAATCTATGCATCCTCACTTGAGACCCTTTTCACCGTTTGAGTCGCTTTAAGATTTGATTGGACTAAAAAGAAAACAGTGACTAAATCTCAAATGAAAAGTAAAGTTTCTTTCTCTTGGCCGACCATGACACTAGGTTCCGATTTGTCGTGGCCCCTCGCGGGCTATGCAGAGAAATATAAGGTTTACAAGGCCTAAACGAGTAGCTTTATTAAGGCAGGTAATGATGAGTGAATGGAATCAGCTCAAGGAAGATAAGTCACTAAGGATGCGTTTGGGAACTATTCTGTTTCTCGAAATAATTTTTGCTCAGAAATAATTTTTTTTATTCCACTGCCGAAAATAATTTCTAAGTATTTAAAGGTGTTTGGTAACTGCTCAAAATTTCTATTCCTGTAACTATATAAAATTTCTTTTTATTAATAATATTTTAATAATATTTTGAATTTTTTAATATATATATATATTTTTTTTTTTTCTTCTTCTCCTTCCTTGGCTCATGGCCAGGGCCGGCGAGGAGGAGGGCATCGCGGCCCTCGCCGCCGCCCTTGAAGGCAACCCTCGCCTAGGCCGCGAGCCACCCTTGTCCTGGCCGTGAGGGTCCAGTCCTCACCCTTATCGACCACTGGTCAGGAAAAATGAAGAAGACCGGCCACAAAGAAGAAGAAGAAAAAAAAAAATTTTCATTTCCGATTCTTGTTTCCATAATCAAGAATCAACTTTTTTTTTATTCTTAATTCTATTTCAAAACTGATTCTGAAAATGAATTTGTGCTCGGGAACAAAAAATTTACCCAATAGATTTCAGTTCTTTTTTTGTTCTTAAGAACAAAAGAATATAAACGGGTACTGTTTGGCCGATTATCAAACAGCCCTTAAATCAATTAGTAGGCAAGATTCTCCAAATGGTAGAGTTGACCCATCCATTATAACTAGCAACACACGATTGATATCTTAAGAGTAGTCGCATAAGTGCAACAAAATAGAGAGTAAAGGCGAGAAAGAGAAATCGAGATACAAGGTTTTATCATAGTTCACGTTTACATTAGGGCTATGTCCAGCAGAGAATTTCACTATATTTAGCATATTTCACCTATCTATTGCATCCATTAATTATATAAAAAAAGAGAGATTATATATATTCACTAGATATTTATGGGCTCAAACTTAAACTATTAGTAAAATACATGCCAAAATTATAAAAGCCCTGTGATGTCTTGAAAGCATTGCCCCCTATGATCCTTGTCGGGGCAATTCCTTCGGAGCCCTGCTCGCTCATCATGGAGCAGGACTCTTTGCATTTTTATCGATGAGGAGTATGAATCACACTCCAATACGAGCATCAAGAGAGTTGACAAACAGGGCTCCGTCACTGCATGTGCGCTGCGCGTGGGGATGAGGGCGAGCTCCCTTTTCGCAGCACTTTGGCACGAGCCGGGATCAACAATAGAACGCACCTGCGCACGTACCAGCAGACAGGGCAACAGGGATGATCACGCCCACCGGCCATGCACTACGGCAACACGCAACATGAGAACCGAGAAACCAGAAAGCTGCTCCACCTCCACCTCCACCTCCACCGCCACCTCCACATAACTGGGTGGAGGGGCGGCCCACATCGACCCCACCCCACCTTCCATCTGTACAACTTGCTGCCACATCTACTGTACAATCACGAGAAAATCTACTCGTAAACTTTGATACGACACCCCACCCTCCTCCCTTCCTATTTGTACATCATACTCTCACTCCTGGGATATGATATGGCAATACTAAAGAGGGCAGGATCGGATCCGACAATATTTTTTCAGCTCATATTTTATGGGTGGAGTGATAATTGGTTTATCTAAAATTTTAAAAACGGGTTCATATATATGGATCCAAAGAATTAGCATCTAACTACATATGAATTTTAATGGATTAGAAACATGCTCATTTCAAACCTATTTTCACTGCGGCATAATTGCAATCCGAAAAAATAAAAACAAAGAAAGAATAGAAAGAGAACTAGATATTGGCAACGCCGTCCATAGCAATGGATCTTGTCGAAGATGTTGCCCAAAGTCGCGGTTGACCTCATCGGCATTGCTTGCGACTCACCAATGTCCTGGCTCGAAGATGATTGGTCTCTCTCTCTCTTTTCACTCTTTAGATCTGATCGAAATAGTTACTTGACAATTCAAACTTGTCCTCCATTAGTAGCAAGCCAGCGATCTCACGATGAGTTAGCGCTTGAGTGTGTGACATAGAGAGCTCAAGCTCGTAACCTAATTGCACTCAAGTGTGATACATACACACACATACACTTGCAAAGACACACTCATAGGTGATGGCTTGATGACGAGTTGGCCATGATGATGGCTTGGTGATTACTCAACCACAATGGCAATCCGGCTGTGACAACGGGAACCCAGTGTTTGTGAGAAATGTTGCAAATCTTCAATGGCGGATTTGCAACAAGATGAAGATTCCTTTTTTTTTTTTTTTACTTTTTTCATATTTTATTTTATCTTATAAATTTTAGGTATGCTTCTTAAATATTTAAACACAACATTATTTTTAGAATGTCTAATTTACTTATAACTTTGTTTATTTCGATTTTAGAAGAACTTCACAAAGTTTGGAGCACAAGTCAAGGAGTATAGTTTATTTTAAAGGAAGAACATCTAATTTTAAGAATGTTTAGCACCTATTGGGTCAATTGCTTAATGTTTAGAACTTTTAATCTTTTAATTTATTGATAATTGTGTTCGTCTTAATTCTAAACGAACTTCACTAAGTTTGGAGCTCAAGTTGAGGGTGATAGTCCATTTTAAAGGAATAACTTCCAATTCAAAAAAAAAATTCCACTTATTTTAATTAAGTAAAAGGAAAACATTCTTTTAAAAACAAAATTAGATTACATTTAGAGCAGTGGGATAAAGAACAGGAAATGTGTTCCAATAACTTCATCCGTCAAAATTTTTAGTCATTTCTTATTTGCTAATTCTTTTTCGTGTTTAATTTGTTTTTAATTGATTTTTTTTTAGTATTCTATTTTCCATATTTAAGGGGGCTGCTAAAAATTTGGAGTCTGGGTTGGGTAGTGGGTTCGGGTGGGGATACGTGTCGCTAAAGTTATGTCACATATAAATGGATCAATATGGTTTAGATCCATTTTCGGCCTATTCAACACGATTCAATCCGCTTGTTCGACAGCTCCGCAAATTGCAGAATTCAGATTAGGCCACTTTGGAATGATAAACTTGCTTTCTTTGAGAGATATATGGAGAGGAAAATGTGGGAGACGGCGGAGAAAACTTTACAAACTTCAATGGATCAAAATTTCTCAGATTTCTCCCCCTCCCTGATCTCCTAAACAAATTATAATTGGTTTGCCTCAACTAATAACGAAGGAAGATGAGGTTGTGATGGCTACGACTTCTCGCGGCCGCAGAGGTTGCAGCCACTGCAGGTGTCGGTCGACGGTGGTGGAAGACTCTGTGTTGCTGCGATAGTGCCGAGCAAAAGAAAGAGCAGAAGAGAAAAACAGAATGATGAAAAAGCGATAGTAGATCTGGTTCGTCCAACATGGACAAGAGGTCATACGAAGTTACCTTCTAATTTTAAAGACTTCAAGTCCCTTCTTTTATAAGCAAATAGCTTTCATTAGCCTCAAAGCTGGGCAAGTACCACTGAAGTATCTGAAGTTGTAGAATCAACAAATCGAAAAATCTCGCAACTAGACAGCAACAGAAACAAACTCTCTTCATTCTGCATTAGGAATCAGCGTTCTCCATCTCCAGCAAAGATTCAGATCAGCTGATGAGAGAACAGACTTCTTGTCCTTGAGTAATGCTAGAAATATATTTTCTGATTCTGAGTGCCTCTATCTAATTCTGACTTCAACACCCTATCAAACTGTCACTACTGTGTGCACGATGGTTCATATTTCTGAAAATACGGTTGAAACTGTACTCTACTCTCTATGAAAAGACTTGAGTTATGAGCACGAAACAAGCGCAATGAATATCAAACATATACATTTCGAAACAGAAACATGGCCTCACCATTTCTACACTGTTAGTTCCATTAGTTTGCGTAAAGGAACTTTGCAGCATTAAAAAATATCTCAGCATGCATATCTGCTCCCACCAAACCATTATGTTTCAAGTTCCTGTCCTAAAAATTTCTGCATGACCAACCACAAAGCAAGATCATGGAATGCCTTTCTATATACTGCTCTTTATTACATATAACAATGATATCTCTTTGTTCTTGGTTTTCCCACCAAAACCTCTCAGGCTGTGTAATTGATCATGTCGACAGAATCTCCCGCTATAATAAACTTTTTCACAACGTTAAATGGTTTAAGATATAAATCACCCTTATGCATGGAGAATAGACCACGCTATCTTTTCACAACGTTAAATGGTTTAAGATATAAATCACCCTTATGCACCCTTATGCATGGAGAATAGACCACGCTATCTCTTTCCCTCCCTTTTCCTTTTCCCTCTTTCTGTCCATTCGGGAACTTTTCTGACTGTCATCATCTTGATAAAGTTGGTTGAAAGGGAGTAAGGTCTTTAAATGTTTTGGGTGTGGTGGGGATTGATCATAGATTTATTGATGATTTTGGTGTCATGGCAATATTTGTGCTGGAAAAGAATGGTACAATCTTCAAGAATTGAAGAATATGCTCCGGTTTTAGATGACGTTCTAGACGCCATTTTGGAGGTTTTCCCTCGGTTGTCTGTACCTACAAAAGTCTCATTTGATGCAGAAGGTAGTGGAGCAATCACAGAGGCTTTTGTTGGGGTAATGGAATGCAATTTTTATATTACAAAGAATAGAGGGACAAGTTACAAACAAATCATAAACGCTTTATGTGTGGGTCAATTAGCTCCTAATAAACCCATTAATTATTATTCGAATTCTCGATGTATCGGCTTAATTAATTATGACCCATATTTCTTTTTTTTGTGGTGAACCAATTGAGAATTTTTTTTCAAGAGGTCTGGATTGGCCCAAATATAGTTTTTCTTTTTGTATTTTCAATCGGGGTTTTCATATATATACAGAGCGTGTCAGAATGTATATGGAGCTAGGGTTTTTAGAGATTTGTTTACTTTTCATTGCATTCAGTGTTCTATCCATTGAATATCCATTCTCCTTCGCTTGTGAAGTAAGTCATGTCGATCGAACCATGTAAGCTTGTTGTGTTGTTTCTATACTCTATAATCTATGCTTTGTCTTTTTGGCAGAACGAAACCTTTTGCAAATGTTCCACCAAGTCATAATATTGCCATCAAAAGGCATTTCGTCCCTGAAAGTGAGAGCCATTAGATTATGCGTAAAACCCAAAATAAATTAAGAATAGATACATGAATTTTGTAATTCTGAGACTCCAGTGAAAACTAAAATTCAAATTTTCAATGTAAAATTCGAGGAAATTGGGTTGAATGAAATACACTAAAATTGTTGGGCGCCCTTCAAGCTTGACGCGTTCGCTGATTCTCATAATCAAATTTCTCCCTCGATAAAAGATCAAATTCATGTGCTTTATCCATCATTTACGGTCAAATTGGTGAACAGTTCAAGGGGGTATGATTTTCCTACGAGATATGCCGTCGCGTTAGCAAGAAATATGACTTATATAGAGTGGGAAGAGCTGGTGGTAGAGGTACACTATCAGCATAATCTATCATAACATGGAATATGCTTAGAGATGATGTTCTCTTACATTGATCCTGAAAGCCATCAATTAGATACTCAATTAGCAATTCGTTTTAAGGAGCTAGACGCAGGTGAATTCGAGCTCGAATCGTGACATCACTTCTGGAGCCAGAGGACTTGTTTTTTTATGATTCAGATTAGGTTCACAGAAAAAAGTAGAAAGAAAGAGAAAAGAGAAGGCAACATGTTCATCTTTTCTCGGACGCCAAATGATTTGTTTTTATGATTCATATCAGGATCACGGGAAGAAAACGGAAAGAAAAAGAAAAGAGAAAGGCAACGTGTTCATCATTGCTCGGGATCTGAGATTCGGTCTTTCCGAGTTTTGCTAAGCGGGGACAGATTTGTACTTTTGACCGTTTTCATATTGAAAAAAATATTAGATGGAGAAAGGGAAAAAGCGTGAGCGGCAGGATTCGAACCTGCGCGGGCAGAGCCCACATGATTTCTAGTCATGCCCGATAACCACTCCGGCACGCCCACTAGCCATTGCTCAATCCACCGTTTTAAATTATTTATTCCTTATCTTCATCGATCGCACATAAAAGGAATAAAATAAGACAGTGGAGCGTCTTTTAGGATCATGCATAGTTTATTGCTGTTTTTGAGGACGTCAAGTATTCGTAAAAAAGTTCCCCCTTATCATGGCCAAAGAAAGGATGTAGACCGAAAAATGAGGACGCAATCGGGTCTTACTCGGTTCAAGTCGAATACTCAACCTCGATAATTGACAGCGTTTGATCTCTCAAGTGGCCGTATATTCTTTTCGATCCTTAGGGGTGTGGCATTATCCATGAAATAAGTAAACGTAAGATCATGCTATTCTTTCCATGTCTGGCCATCTCACTTTGGTTGGTTCATGAAGTTCGTAAGGAATTTGATAGGTTTGGGGTTTAGTAACCTAAGGCTGGTTGTCTCCTTCGATGGGGTGATCTCAAACTCAGTATTTTTAATACTAGAACTGGAGTCAAGCTCGACAGGCATCATGTCGGTCTCGAGCAGTCGACAAGACTAGCTCACTAGAAGTCGTAGCCTAAAACCCATCTCCAACCGTGAACCGAAATTGAATTAAATTGCACGGAGCAGACGAGCATCGTCAAGCTTCATGATACCATTAAGGGGCAATCACCGTTTCTCCTGGACATGACGTGCGCAATCACTGACCGCTCCCCCGACTCCCACTGAAACTTAAGGCTATCACGAAACCAAGCTAGAGGTAGCCAATAATGACCGACTCCGAGCACAGAGAAAGACCAACAACTCTGTTTAAGGAAGGCTCCAACGGGGAATACGGTCAACACCTTCAAAGCATGCTCACCAGACAGCATGGTGCAAAACAGCTACCTCATTGGACGTTATCATCGCTCAGTGCATTATATTCTTCAAACTATCCATCTTTTCTCAGCATCACAGAGAAGGATCCAAGACCAGATCCCGGATGTCCCTCAACCCAATTGGCACAAATTTGCACATAAACATACACGATTACTAGTGTGTGTGTGTGTGTGTGTGTGAGAGAGAGAGAGAGAGAGAGAGAGATCACAAACACAGCTAAAAATATCAGCTTACAGCATGTCAATGATTACTATTAGCTACCGAGATACAAATTCTTTGCACATGGAACCTGGAGGAAAGAAACTCCAAAGACCAAAACTCTTCATTAAGCCGACACACGAAAACTTTAAAGCTAGCACATTCCTCAGTCAAAGCTTCTTGGAGAGCAAACGCATGAGGCCCATCACACCGAACATGCAGTATGTAGTATTTCAGATTAATAGCTTCTCTATGGCATCCTGCAATTCCACAGGGAAAAGCTAAGAGTCTGTATTGCATTTAAGGTACGATTACAATCACAACCCCTGTATTGCATTAATCTGATAGAGGGCATACCTTGAGCTGTTGGATCTGGGATTTCAACTGGCTTCCCTCATTTGATGTCACTGAACATGCAATGACAGGTCGTGTAACTCCACATGCTCGGCCAAGTGCTTGTTTTGAAGGGACAAAGACATACGGCACATTCTGTATATATGACATGAAAAAGGTAAGAATCTGTACATGCCAAGGCAAGATGGTAGCAAACCAGTGCATACTGATGTATTAAGAAACGTTTCAACTGGCAGACGGCATTTATGGTATCTCAAAAAAGGAAATCATAAAGCTGCATTTTTCTTTACCTATCACAAGCATTGAATTGAAGAATTAAACAGTAACTAAAACTCTAGATAATTCGCTTCCGCACCAAATGTTGCCAATTCGATAATAGCAGACTTTGGGGAAAAGGAAGAGGTGGGGGTGGAGGTGGAGGTGGAGGTGGAGGTGGAGGGAACTCTTTACCAAAGTTGAAGTCCTCTATGCTCTAAAATATTCAGGTGCATTGAAAAAACTGAAGAATATTAATTAAGCATGACATTCTAAATTATTTCAATTACGTAATTAAGTGGTACTATTTCTTTTTCTGATTTTATCAATCAGCTATGCCCTTTTAGAGTTTAAGTCATTTCATATGTGACTGACATGGCTTTTAATGAAATTCAACGGTTCAGATTAAGAGGTCTTAAAGCAGATTAAGGACTTACATTCTAGAGTCGTTTTAAGTCGTTATAAATAGTCCCTAAACCTATTGGGAGCCATCTTTCTCACATTAATCACTATTAATGAATATAACTTCTGATTCTCTTGAGTTTGTATACTCTATAGATTAAGGGCATGTCCGGATTGACCTTCAATTTTTTAATGTTTCTCAATCTAAATGTTGCGGTACACACACTATTGAGTTTTTTCAAGCCAAAACACTTGAAACTTTCACAACATATAAACGTTGACACATAGATTTGCGTACCTTTTTAAATTTTTCTGAAATTTGGAGAGTATTCCAAATTTTGCGGGCAAGCTACTTATCATTAAGCGGAAATAAAACAAGAACTAAATGTTCTACGATCTAGCTTCCAGTTATTCTGCATTTCTTATTTTGTAGACCTCAATTCCCCCGCATAATTAACACGCCAATATTCACAATTGTTGCTAGATAATGGATTCAAATTTTACAAACCATGCAGCTACATTGCCAATCCACAGACCCCACAAGTCATGAACAAGATCTGGTTCCGAGGACTATCAAAACAGACTATTGCATCGTCATGTAGAACATTCTGTTATTCCACATACTCTTAAGTTAACAACAGACTGAATAATATCAACCATCCAGTATGAGTTCAGATTGGTGAAGTTAAAACGAGCGAAACCAAGTCAAGTTAGTCTATTATCCCCAGGCCAGAATCAGAGCACCAAACCAATTAGCAGTCTTCTGTTTTTCTTAAACCCATCCCTCGGATGCAACCCCATCACAAGACTCAGATATCGAACACTCATTTTAGTTGCTCAGAAGCGCATATTCGCAAGTTACACTCGCGGAACTTTACCCCTCAGCAAATTAAAATAAAGATGAAAAAAAAAAAACGAGACCTCCTCTTGGGAAACTACAGATGAGAGAAAGAAAATTGAAAGCATAACCTGCATAATATCCGAAAAAGGAGGGCTTTCTTTCAAAACCCAGAACAGCAAAACAAACCACAGATTCAGTTTACACACTCATTTTGCCCTGACTTGTAAACCCCGAAGAGACGGTTCTTTTACAAACAAGCAAAAAGTTCCCCGTCCTATCGCTAAAAACAACAGATTAAACGAAGCGCATCCCCCATGCCATCGTTACGCAACTTAACTGAAAAAACAAAGCGAGCGGCAATAAAAACACGAACTTGGCATATACCTTATCCTCCGCGAGCAGCGGGAGATGAAGCAAGATCTCGAGCGGCTCGGTGTCGGCGGCCATCACGACGAACTCGGAGATGCCCCTGTTCAGGGTCTTCGTAGCTGAAAACCGAAGCACCCGCATTTCCCGTCAATCCCACAGGGGAACCACCACCCCACTCGCCAACACGCGCGAACACATACACATCGCACATTCATTCAAGCACACGAGCGAACCACCAATTACGGACACACGCGAGAGCCAGTGGCGCGACACGGACCTTCGTTGGCGCCCTTCTTGAGCTGCTTGTAGTTGGCGGCCTGCTGGACGAGGTCGAGGATGGTGGTGTTGAGCTGGGCGTCGGCGAGCGGGTAGGCCTTCGGGTTCACCGCTTCACCTGTCTGCAACACACGTAGGCGAAGAACGAGGGACGAGTTAAGATTGCTGCCGCCGATTCGACGTATCGATCGAGCCGTCGACGAAGGCGATCGAAGCGACAAGGATTACCATTTTCGAGGAGTCTCCGCAAATCGAATTGGCGCGGCGGTGGAAGCGCCGGCTAGGGTTTTGTCGAGAGGAAGGAGACGACGGTGATCGTGATATTTCAACACCCTTGATATCTTCTTAATCAATATTTTTCCACTCTTGTTAAAATTGAAATTTTGAACAAAAAAAAAAAGAAAGGAAGGGCTAATATCGTAAAAAAATTCCAAACCGATCTGGTACCCTTATAATATATTTATCCATAATTCATTCTCTTCTTACAAAAAAATTCCAACCCGGTAACGTATAACACGTTTGCCCCTAAACTAATTTTGGTCTTGCGAAAAGTCCCAAACTAGCAACTCAGACCTAAAAAGAATTCTCAAATGAGTATCTCTGATTCAAATTTGTCATCGGTTAGCAATTTTTGTTTTTGAAGTGGAGGAGGGTTGATTTATGTTAGGAATGCCGATATAGGAATTTTCGTTAGACCAAAAATTACTTTGTGATACTAGGTGCCAGTATAAGAGCTGTTTGTGAGCGGAAAATTTAATTTAGAATAAATACAGGGCGGACCATCGGTTTGAGATTTTTAATCAAATTAAAGCTTTTTTTCAAAGTGATTTGTTTCGCAAAAAATGAATAATTTGAAAAACTATTTCTCAGAAAATGATAACTTGTATTACTTATAAATATTTAGGTATAAATTACTATTGATAATGAATAAAATTTTTACCGGCTAATTATTTTAAATGATATGAACAATCGTTTTTTAAAAAATATTTTTTAAATTATTTATCTTTTATGAAACAAACAGAGCGTAGGCTGCAATTGGTTTCGGGAAAAGTCTTTGGAAAATACGCAAATGGGTAAAGAGAGCATTGAATCTTTCTCTTCGGCCGCAAAAGAAGAGAATATCGAGTTGACCGACGACAACGGGTAATGTTGACAATGTTTGACCAACTTCCTTCGCTGCTTCTTAATTTCATCGTACAACTGTCTCGAGCCAATTTCCGTCGAAGCTTACTCGAAATGTTTCATACATACATTCAGATAAGCCACCATGATGCGCTTAAAGGGTAAGAACGACAACATCGCCCCCTTTGCCTTTTGTCTACCTTTGAGGTAAACAATAATACGTCTCCGTTAAATTTTCCCAGAGCATGATTCCCAAACCATAAAAGTTTCAATTTTTTACCTACTTTCTGCCAAGTGTTTTTATGAAACATTCGATCTAACAACTCGAGTCGCCACGATCATTGCACAGTTTCACAGTTTCAGCCCAAACAACCTTTTCTTGTGAATCATTTAAGAACACATTCAAGAACATCAATGAAACTTACGAATTGCTCATAGTTTCCAAGAGAAATTGTCAAGTATGACAGTGCGGACACTCGCTCGGCTGCCTCTTCTCCATCCGATGTCCTGAATATATTTGCAACTGTTATCTGCAGAGAGAGACTCGACCAAGAATGATTACTTCCAAGCACATAGAAACACATCGAGAATGCACAGATATGCTCATCTTGCAAATGCACAGCACACGAATCATGACATCAACACGACAAATTCAATGAAAAGGAAATGGACAGCAGATTGGACTTCATTCCTGTTCCTACAAAATTTCCAGGGCTACAAACTCAATCAGGACTACTCTACAAATCATGTTTAAATCTAGACCACAAAGCAAATGGTAAATGGTGAAGCCCTTTCATGTATTCAACTCTGCTCTTCTTCAGTGGCTCCGGCATCAGCCTGCTCCGCAGCAGCTGCCATCAACTCGTCGAACTTCTCTGACTTCCCCAGCAATATCTCTATCTGCACAGTATATAATCCCCCTAGGTTATCAAACTCAACATGAGTACTAAAAGTAAAATCGTCGATGAAAATTCGCTATCAAGCGCACATAATGACTAATGCTTACTCACCTTGGCCTTTTGGACAGGTCGTCCTCTTGATTCATCCTTGATACCAACAGTTGATGTTGTGATCTCTGCAAAAAGTGTATTTGCATTTCCTCGTAAACTTGCACATTACCTGCTTCAAACGTATATTATGAAAACATAGAGAAAATCATACTCTTCTCTGCGGCAAATCCATTGTTCTTCAGAATTTCCGCGATGGTGACCACTGTCGCAATAGCTGCATATGTAAAACCATGGAATGAAAAACTACGAATGCCAATTGCCACAATGAGAAGACAGGTAGCCGAACCTCTTTCAGAATAAAAAAAGAACATACAGAGCAATCAACAATTAACAATGCACCAGTTAGCTGAATCTTGTGCATTACTGACAGTTAATTAAAACTCATCACCAACCAACCCAGAACTGGGAATTCTTTTGCCCAAAAACAGAAACCATTATCTACAAGCCTTAGTCTGTCCAATAAGGACCAGTCTAGTCATCCTAAGGGACAAAAGAATGTTCGAGGGCAACTGCAGAAACCCCTAGATACTGTAAACCCGAGCAGATAGAAAGGTTTAAGGCTCCTCAAACAACCCTCTGCATGAATTCCTCAACAACTAAGAACTATTGCGTGCTTCATAGAGTTATATAAACTGCAAGGCATACCCATAATTGGTTTTGCAAAAAGCACTCGGAAAGGGGATTGCATATGAGAATTCTCAGTTATGATCAAGGCCAAAGCAGAAATAGAAGAATGGACTAGTATACAAACACTAGCGACGAGATTTCCAATTCAGACAGAAGGAGACTGCTCTATAAGCACGCTCACAAGTTAAATGGAATATCTATCGACTCGTTCTAATCGCCATACGCACAGTCCTGACTCTGACAAACACAGTCATACCAATCAAAGGCGAAACAAAAACAACAAAAACGAATAAGAATCCATACCCATCCCAAGAGCAGAAAGTTCCACCTCATTGTACTGCTGCATATATCTCTGTATTCACAACAACAAACCGCACCAATCACCAAACTGCCGACCGATTGTCCATCGATTCCCGCAAAAGAACCAAACTTTTACACATACAACTCCACGCGACACGATCAACCAAAACCAAATCCCACATTCCAAAGCAAAAACAGGCAAACACATAAGTCGGAGACGGGCACACAAAACCACAAGCCAAACAAACCTCACACATCAACCTGACTACCTCAATCGATACGAGCAGGTCCATCGACGAAAGTACCAAAAACCTAAGTCGAAACCGCACCAATCACCAAACCGCCGACTAATTGACCATCAATTCCCACAAAAGAACCAAACTTTTACACATACAACTCCACGCGACACGATCAACCAAAACTAAATCCCACATTCTAAAGCAAACAAAAGCAAACAACATAAGCCGGCGACGTCAAGCTTTATCGCCTCCGCCCCGACCGTAGACGGGGAAGCACAAAACCACCAAAAGCCAAACAAACCTCACACATCAACCTGACTACGTCAATCGATACGAGCAGGCCCATCGACGAAAACGACCCAAGAAAGAAAAAACGCCAGAAACCTAAGTCGAATCCGCATGTCATTCGAACGAATCTCTCCATACGTTTACCTTAGCGAGGTTGACGTAGAAGAAGAGAGGCTTCTTGGTGTTGGAGACTTGGATGCGGTTCTTCTTGACGGCGTCGCCGCCGCCGCCGCCGTTCAGGGCGATGCTGCTGACGCCCTCGGTGATCTGCTCCATCGCCATCGGGAAACCACAGAGACGCTGGAAAACCAAACCCTAGATTTCTCTCTCCCGTCGCGAAGAAGATGAACTTCCGGGGTGAAGAAATGGGTTGCAGAATTTTAATATGGTACTCTTTCGAAAACGGTTTTTTAGCAAAATTTTTATACGAAAAAAAATGGAAAATGGGAAAACAGTATAATTAATTCTGCTTCGACAAGAGCAAAAAAAAAAAAAAAGCAATCTTTTCGTCTCCTCTAGTATTAAATTATTATTCACCATTTTAAAAAAAACTTATAATTAAATTACATGTGGATCGATGTGTTAAAAGTTGTATGTTGTGAAAGTTTCGAATGCCATAGGATGTGGAAAGGTCAAAATGTGTTTGTCGCGAGAAAATATTGCGTGGGACGGATTGTATATTGTTTTGGGATGAGTGTGTTTTGTGTCGTTGTTGCGATTGTGGTTTACGGTGTCGCAAAATGTTTTTATATGGAGTAACAAGGTCGGTATGATTGATTCAAGTTTTTTTTTGCGCTTGGGGATTAAGGCAAGACCTTGTGAGTGGATATTAAAAAAAAATCGAGAGGGTGAAGAAATTTGACAATCTTAAATCGATTTTTATTTTTATTAGAATAATTAAATATTAAACTACGTGTTATTAGAACAGTTGGCAGTAATCTCACCAAAATTTCACATTGTATCAAAGCTTAGTCCCACCAAAATTTCACATGGTATCAAAGCTGGAGATCCCGAGTTCGAATCTTTCTGAGCCAGTGTACTGTAAGCAATATAGGCAAGCAATTTTCATCGTCGTGCCCATTGTCTCCAACTAATCCATCCTTCTTGTGCTCCTGTCCCCCTTTTGCCAATGCAGAAACAGGAAATTAACCCCTGTAGACTCGAACTAGACAGGGGAATTAACAGACAACAGCACGAAGAGACATGATCTAGAGTTCAAAAGCAAAGGTCGGCGCGAGTACAAGCTGGTTCATCAAAACGAGTTTCAACGTCACCGGCCGTAATGATCGACTAAAGCCGCTACCCCTAACGAGGGCACTACACGTCTGGAGTTCGCTTGGGCATCGAGATTACTCACAATACAAAAGGCTCGAGGCGCCATGAACAATCGTGCGAAAGCAATGAAAATCCCGCAAACAAGGTGCTAAAGGCATTAGGTCGGCCTCTTGCTTCCAAAGATACGATTTTACCGTGACTAAACTGCTCGAGAAAACAAGATGAGACAATGACACAATCCAAGTGATAGATGGTAAATGAGAAAAATCGCCATCAAAACGCCTCAACGGCCAAAACCAAGCACTCGAAAGTCTCCACCAGAGCATTCCTATAAGTTTGAGGATTTAAAGAGTGACTTAAGGCTTGTATAGTAGTATTTCAAAAAAAATCCTGTACTCTTAATACTTAACATCATCAATAACATCAAGCAGTCCTGTTACTGAAAAGAGCCTCTCAAGAGCTTCAGGCACAAAAGCAACCTCCAAAAGAGAACTCAACCTATGCGTACAAAACCATGTGCTGTAGAGAAAACTCCCACTTTCACCCACAACATAACCTTTTGCCATCCATCAACTTGTAGAGAATGATTAAAAGTAGATCTCCTCCATAATACGCAGATAATTATGAACCTCGAACAACCATGTGAGACGGAATAACATGCTTAGGAAACTAGAGCACCATGAGGAAAAAGCTTGCTCAGATAAAGACGAACAATAGCAGCAAATCTTAGTTTTCCTTTGGTATAATTTCCCTACCATTCTCAACTGTTCCCAACTTTTTCCAGTATAGCTATCATGGTCTGTGTAATTTTGAGACAGGTTGAAAGCAAATTACACTATTTTATACAAGAATACACAGAAGTACCGAATACCAAGGTATATATGCTTTATGTTGACATTCGACAGTAAATACTGCCCCAAAAGAACCAGACTCTTTTATGAACTCCCATCCCTTTCCTTATCAATGTTCAACTTTGATTTCATACCTATCAAGTGGTGAGGCACGGGCAACGAACGAAAAGGATCTCAGAAGCAGGACAACAGTTAGTTTGTTATGAAGCAAGGACCCTCTTTTCTTCCTCTTCTAGTCTATTCAACCATTTAAATCCGAGATCACATCCTGCTTTTGCAGCTATCTCAAACTGCTTTCTAGCCATCTCTACTGGGTCCACCGCCGGAACGTCCTCACTCTTCCGTGATTTTCTGGCAGCTGAGCCTCTAGTTGGAAAGAACTTCGTCAAAACTTCTGGAACTTGAACACCTGAGGCATTTTTGGAACAACCAGTGAGCAAATTCTCATCAAAAGGTAGGACATGATGTTCTGTAAAGCTGCTGTTAGTGTCTTGCTCATTTTGAAGCCATCAAGATATAGATCAAAGCTTCACTCAAGCTGAGAGAAAGAGAGACATGTGAATTTTGAATCTTATGGAGAATGGACACACCAAGAGAAATCAACACTTGTGTCTCACGGCAAAATGATCATCTGTGCTAGAATTTGATTTGGAAGATGTGTCATACAGGGAGAGACTTGATGGACAAAGAGGGAATGCAAAAGAAGGTGATGTGGGGAGAGTAAAAGAGCGCTCTAGACAAGTGATGCATGAAGAAGCTGAACGATTATTTAAAAAAGAAAAAAATAGATCCCCCGATCCTGTAGTCATGCTGTTGAAGACCCTACTTTTATTGAAGATTAAAACACAAACAACAGACTTTTCTGTTTCCAAAATCTCAGCTATATTTTGGAAGTCGTTTTCCATGTTTTTTGGCAGGGATGATTTTTTATATGCAGACCAAAAATGTTTCCAGGTTCATTTTCCTTTCCTACATCAAATGAAGATGAGTATTTAAACAAAATTTTTGCAAAACAAATAGATCAGTAAGCTCTCTGGTCAACATCATGCGTGAATTAAAGGGAGAGATGTGACTGTTAATTTGGAACTGTTCCCCCAACACTGTTTGAAATAAGTCCCCAAAATCTGAGAGATAAAATGAAACCCTCGTTTCTCCTCTTAAAAGAGGCTGGATGATAATCCTGATAGATTAACTTGCAATTTGGAGAATCCATGATATAAGTAGACAATTTGTCGAACGAAACAAGGTAATCGGACGTAATCAAGATAGGATCCAAAATATTGATGAAACACACTACAGCCTATCTTTAAAAAGACTGTATACATGAATGCACTTTTTGTTTTTGTTCAAAAGCATAAACTCAAAGAACAAACCTCTAAGAAGGAGAGACCCATATGCTATGGCTGCACCAGCATGTCCCTGCATATGTTCAGAGGAGAGTAAACTATAAGAGGACAGCGTCTTCCCCATTTTTTTTTGTACCAAACCCGATATAATAGTATCCACCCAATTATACATGCAAATAGATTGCCATGCATGGGCCTGCACTTGTGAAGGGACACTTGGAATCTTCCCATAAATTTCTGTCAAAGATACAACGTCATCGATTTCTATAATCCAGATTAAAAAACTAAGCCCCTTCTGACAGCAAAGGTAGAAGTTAGTCAGACAAAATACAGTCGAATGAAAATTAGGAGGCCAAGCGGTAAAAGGAAAAGGAGCTGTCCTTCCAAAGGCAACTCTTTGAAACAGGTGACGAGTTCTTATCATATCTTCCGGCTTGCTTTTCTTATTTATCTCAGTTCCTACATGGTTTTAAAGAGAACACAGAAGCTTCAAGGAGGCTTTCTCTGGGTTCATTAGGGACATGACTACACCCCTCACATAGTTGACTGAAACCTCAACGACACTCCTATTTCTTAAATTCTTCAGGTAATTTCTAAGTACAGACTTATCCCTTTCACAAAGGTGGGTTGGGATCCAAAACTTTGATTAATACATTCTCTCTCACTAGAAACTGAATTCCCCGAAATTATCCAGTGCTAATAATTGTAAAAAAGTTACAGCGCAAAAGGAGTGCAAAGGAACTGTCTGTTGAATACTCTATGTTAGTGGACACAAAACTTATAGTGAATGCATCAATCTCTAAACCACAAGTTTTCAATTGCATCACTTCATGAAGAGGAAAAAAAAAAAGAAAGAAAAAAAGAAAAAAGAAGAAGAAGAAGAAGAAGGAGAAGAAGAAGCTCACCTTCTCTGATGCCCTATGGAAACACCACATTGCTGAGGCAATATCTTGCTTCACACAGTCCCCTGTCAAATAAACAGCTCCTAAAAGATAAAGAGCACCTGGATGCAGCTAGAAAATGACAAGTTCCGGTAAGATTGCACGTGATTAAAAGCACATTAAGTGTATATGAACTAAGAAAGAAACCTCTTAAGCAGAAACAGAAAAGAAAAAGCAAAAGACAACAGACCTGGTCAACTGCCTTCTCCAAATAATAAAAAGCTTGTTGATCAGAGGCGAAGTAATCATGCTGCACATAACCAAGAAAAACACATAAATCATATAATAGGCCATCCAAAGTGTGTAAGGGAAACAACAACCAGACAATAGACAGCACAAAAGGTAAATGAAAGCTACTATAAGCTAAAGGTGCAACAGAATAAACATGATAAATTTCTAACTACATTACAGAAAATAGATTGGATCTATGTGGAATCATGTTTTTATATGATAAGATTTACTTATGTGTTTAAAATTCAAATTAATTTGATAAAAAATTGAAATTAGAAGAGTAGAGATGAAAAATTAAAAAGAAAAAGCTAAAATTAGATGCATCGAAAAATAATTCAAAAAAAATCTTTTTGAAAAGAACAAAAATGAAAAATGAGGAGTAAATAATAAAAAAAACCAAAATCCACTCACATCAATTCTACAATTCCATCACTCTCCTTCTCATACATCCAAAAAAAAATCCTCCTTTCACCTTGTTTTATATATAGGAAAAAAAGAAGAAGAAAACCCATGTTCAGTTCCCTAATTTTTATGTCATGTTTCGTATGTGTGGCGTTGATCTTCTACTGGTGATTTGACGTCTAATCTTCCACCGGACAAACATTGATAGAGCTCCACGAAATTATTGGGCACTTATCATGCAGATGTGTTATGCAAACAAATCAAATAACACTTTAGTTAAAATTACTCTAGCATCTTCAGAACCAGTTAAAGCATTGGAAAAAAATTTGTTAGAAAGACCACATTTCCTAATTACCCAGCATCTTTTGTGCCAACTTTTCCAATTCTCAGCTGGGGGCCAGGAGCCTTGAGGACGTAAAGAAAAAGGCAATGTAAGGATTCTGTTATCATATGTTCAACAATACCTGATGAGGTTCCATGATAGCGCAATGGCAAAGCCAGCTTTAAAAAGAGTAATGGTTAAGTGTTTGATCGCTCTTCCCCAGAGCTATAACTAAAGAGAACTCTACCCAAGTTGCAACAGGTTTAACCAAGACACGCCACTTGGCCAAGTGTAGCAGTTGTATTTGAAGGGCAAAGACAAAGATAACATAAACAAGTTCCATAACTTAACGGTGCACATTGTAGTTTCCATTATACTTGCATGTAGAGATTTTAGGTATACATGCCAAGTAGAAATTATTCTGATAATAGTTCAAAATAATGGGTTCTCATGAAGCCCAGAGATATCAGTTATAAAGTAAAGATGCATTCAATAAAAGATAACTTAAAATACAAGCAGCCACTAAGTACAAAGTTCTTACCTCGACTCTTAGACGACAACCTAATTCGTACTGTGCATCTGGATCACCCATATTAGCAGCTTCCACCAGCAAGGCAGCACCACTGTTATGCTAACATAGTCTTATAAGGAAATACCACATGTATAAGTAGTAGTATACCACACCAAAGCATGACGATGCTTCCATCAAACCAATGATGAGAGGACAAAAGCAAGGTTACTAAGTTACACGGAATCCATATGGAAAAGTGCTTGCAAGAAATGAAAACAAGAAGATTGCCAGCAGCTCGCACCAGCACATTAAAAGGTAAAACAAGAGCAACATGTTTAAGCACAATGCTCTTTCATTATCGTGATAATATTTTTTCTAGAATACTGCCAAAATATGACCTCTCCAGATTGAAAGGCCTCAACAAAACAAAAGGTAAGATATATCCTGAGTTAGGTCACCCTCGATTTTACCTTCCCACATGCATGCCAGAAGTTTGTTCGCATCACAGCGCCACATGAATGATTGCCCAGAAACAAAGACATACATATCCCAACATAAGAAAGAACCACTTACACAGCTAAACATTTCCCCGGAACATGGTACTTCAAATGCAGTTTAGCCAGCCAATACCTGGCATGGGTGTTTGAATTGTCAGCCTCAAGAGCCAATTCAAAGTTCTCCTTCGCAGTCTAATCAGAATTGAATAGGAGAGAATACGCGACGGCACAGAAAAAGAAATATCAGTGCAGGTTGTTGTTAGTAAAAAAGAAAATGTAAGAACTAAAAGGGAAGTACAGTCGCTAGATTAACATAAAACTTCAGAGTCTCTACATAAGATAAGAATGAAAGAGCCGATACTTCGGTTCATCACTATGAAACTCCCATTGCTTCCAGAACAGAACTAAAGATTTCAATCGAACTGGAGAGAAGAACAGATGCAAAATCAAATCTTTCCACTCGGACAAGCATCCCGCACATGTCAACAAGCAAAGTTAAAAATGTTACGGACCGATAGAAACCAACCCATTTTTCTTTAGAACCATAGCTACAGCAGAATCATTATAAACGCAATGCCATGAGTAACCAGTAGAAGTTCCAATATTCTCCACTAAACAATCATGTTCATCTCACAAACATGAAAACAACAAAGCCAAATCACACAAGCGTGAAGACCATCGATCACGGAGAAGTCTGGCTCACCCTGAGGAGAGGAATGAGGCGGCGATCATTGAGCTCGCAGTAGTCGATCACTCGATCGACCTCCTTCAGAGCGCTCCAACCTTTGGCTATCAGCTCCATGGCCTTCTTGTTCCTGCTGTGCATGCCTCTCTGTCGAGCCAGCAAAGAAAAAGAATGAGCCCGTCGAAGGACTTAAGGCAGAATGTCGACACCCATTTACGCAGAGAGGTTGGTGGAATCACGTACTCGAGGATGGAACATGAAGAGGAGGCCATGGTCGAGCCTCGTGCAGAGTGACCTGAACATGTTTGTGTTTATGCCTGAACCAACTGGGTAGCATTGGGGCAGCTCTCTTTTTGAACTGAACCTGCGACTGACAGGAGGAGATGAGTGATTGGGTTACGTCCAGAGATCCGCCGTAAACCGGGTCGTTGCGGCCCGTCAGCCCGGTCCGGCCCGGCCCGAAGAAAATGTTTGCATTTTTTTTTTTACCATTGTTTGGACTCGATAGCAGTATGGACGGCGACTGGCGAGAGAGTCGGCAAGCCGAGAGGGGCGAACTAAGAGGCAAGAGAGAGAGAGAGAGAGAGAGAGAGAGAGAGAGAGGTGAGAGTCGAGACTCGAGATGGCGTCGAACCAAGGGAGACTGAGAGAGGCGTCGCATGGCCACATGAGATTGAGAGCAAGAAGCGAGAGGCCGAGAGGGACGAGTGGCAAGAACGAGAAATTAGGATTTTAACACAAAGCGAATGCGAAATTACACGTACCACCCCCCAATCATCTTTTAAGAAATGTTTTGTAATAATAAGAATTATAAAAAGAAAAATAAAGTTATCGGTCCAGTTTAGGTAATTCAATTCACACCTAAAATTGAGAATCGGACCGATAATCACTCCGTTCCAAATTTTAGGAATCGGGAACTGCTCAGAATCGGCCAATGTGATTCAATCCTGTTCCCATGCTCACCCTCTCATTCGAAAGTAATAAATATAAAAATCAAGGTATGTCGTAAAAAAAATGAATTCCACCTTATTTTGTTCTTTCTTTATAATAAATATAAGAAGTGTCAAATAACATTATAGAGCTTCTACTGTACTTCCATGCATAGTGTTTTTGTGTGCGACAAAACTATGATAGGTTCGCACTTTTTCTGAATCTCAAAAGTTACATTTAGGCTCCATTTTGTTCAGAAAACATTTCCTTCAAAGCGATGACTTGTATCATTTACAATTATGAATAAATAAAAAATATTTTCATCGTTCATAAAAATATTTAAATAAATTATTATTATTAGTGAAAATATTTTTTATTGACTAATTATTTCAAGCAATACAAGCAATTAATTATGATTTAATTTAAAAGATGTCAAGAAGATATGTCACCAAAAAAGTCAACAATGACATCTTAGGGGTGTTTAAGCGAAAATTAGTTCAAACCATAGGACAGAGCCGAGTCAAATCGGAATTATGGGCGTAATAGCTATTCTAGAATAGCATTAATTTTGGAAAACATCAACTTGGTCACAACCCAATTCAATCCATTAAAAGTCCAACTGCCATGTCCCTCACCTTGGTCAACCCATTCCAAGCATCCAGAAAATGAACTGCAGTTAATTATACTACCTGAAAACAACATTTGGTGCTTTGCCCAGTCTTTCAATTTCCCCCTCCAGATCAGCAGAGCAGCTACCAAGTACGAGCGATAACGAAAGAATCAAATTCATAATCTCGCGATTCTCTTTCATTCCCGAGGAAGTCTATATTTTACCTGAATCTTCTTAGATAATGGTATGGCTCCTATCGAAAATAGGATTGAATACAAATTCAAGCCATGGTACACAGTTTCATAAAACCGTACAATTTTCCCGATCGATGCGGGATTAGCATACCAGTTCACTTTCTTCCTTCTCGTTCTTAGTAAAGGAAACTCTTATTTTTAGAGAATGTTACAACAAACGAAGTATTCCCCAATTGAGATGAAACTTAGTCCCTGATTCTAATCAGTATTATTCTTATTAGGAATTTCCAATTGAAAAAAATCCATTTCTAAATCAACTATATATTTTTATTGATCTCTCGGAGATTTCATAAAATGGGCTTTCTAGAGACACTCCCTGACCAATTCTCGCATGAATTGGTAAAGATCCAATAAGTCCAACATTGATTCCTTCAGACGTGTCGATTGGGACACAATGTCTCTGCATCACTACACATGACCAAGTCACGCTACACATAACGTAGTCAGTCATGCACCAAATGATCAGTGATGGGGAAATGAATTGAGTAAAGCTGATATCTGATTTAGCTGCTGCTGATGTTGACTCACCGTTCATCCAAACACTAATAACTTCAGCAAGTCGTTAATCCGGCTGCTGCTGCTCCTCTCAGGCGGGGAAAACAAAAGGATAACCAAATTGTCAGCAGAGACATCTCTTCGCACATCCTGGCCAGGGTAGGCCAATATCAGACGGCGAAATGCAGTGACAGATCAATCAAAGAACTGCAAACATGAATATGTGCCAAAATGATCTCACTGGTGTAACAGCTAAACCAAAAGAATTTCCTATAACGAAGTCTTCGGATGGGTAAATACAAGAAAGTGATGGTGTGCCAAGGGTGGTGTATCAGGACCAGCTGAGGAATGGCTCGAGCTGATTGAAGTGAGAACCAGCTTTGGTCTCCAGGACCTCTTGCACAAAATGTGGCATTCAAATGCATTGAACCAGGAGAAACGGTTCAAGCATAGCAAACTGCGCTGCCAATACAAATTTAAGTTGGAATCTTCATCTGTAGAGCAATTTTTCATCCAATCGGGGTTGTCTAATCTGTTCGGAATTCGCCATTTTGTGGTCTGCACATCCCAATCATAAGATTCGGCAATACCACCATGCAAGCCATAAAAAGGGTAAACTGCAGCAAAATAATCAAGGATGAGACATTTTCTCGCACAGTTTATATCTATCACCAGCAAACACAGTCCATGAAATTGTCGTACCAGAAGAGGAATGGTCAAGAAACTCCAAATAGGCCATAAAGCAAAAGACAGCCTGCAAGTGAAAAGGGAGAAGATCAAAGCTGTATATATATCCCAACTAGCCCACAAATATTACAATATTCCAAGACCATAACCAAGATTATCATTCTTACATGCAAAATGCAACAAGACCAAGTAGAGTGACATATGGCAATGCCGCTATGCCAGCTAGCTCCCACTTCTCATCAAATCTCTTGATTCTCCACGCCATCATGCTTGTATAAAAGAAAATGAGTAAATTCAAACCAACAGCGAACATCCCGAGGTATAAAGGCACTCTGTAGGATCGATAAAATTCAGTTAATAATAACAAAAGGCAAGTGCACAACCTCTGTGCATATATATACATATGCAGGAGTTGAAATAGTAATGCATTTAAAAGAAAATGATCATTGAATGATATTGTTTGTTAAAACTGAACAGATAAAGCCATGCAAGGGTGTCTAAGGCCACACTAAAGTCACAGAGTCACAGAAAACGGCTCTTGGAGCAGTCCAGATAGAAGATAGAAAGATTTCTTAGAGATCAAGCAGGCTTGATGCCTGTTCATGGCTGTTGCATACTTAGTCATTACACGTAAAAAGGAAAACTCAATTTTCTCAAAGGTGGTAGTTCAGATTTATACTCCAACAGGGATCATTTTGGAGTTGGCAAGCGCTTAATACTCACAGAAACTTTCTTACATGCAGCAATAGACTCTTTCAGGCAGACACAAACACTGTTTCAAGAGGCAAAAGGAGCCCTCTAAAGAATGAAAAAAACCACATGCTGAAGTTCATTTTGGGATTATAGGCATAAAGATATGGACAGAGGAAATTATCCAATACGAAGCTATCAGAACAAAATCTCTCTTAATTTTCCGGGAAATCATATCCATAAGATATTAGAAATCAAATGAAAAGAAAAACCATTCCAAAATCACACTCAACTTCGTTTCATCTTTTACATCATTTTAATCATGTAAAAGAGTCATGCACACAAAATTGTCATAAACTTATAAATGAACATGTTCACACTTCTCTATCTGTCTAAACTTTCACTTTAAAAACTAATTGGCCATCTTGTTTGTGACAACAAGACTTCGATTACCATGAGGCCAGGCAATTTAGCATTCAAAAGCCTAAGGCTTCCTGAAACAAGAAATGAGGAGAAAGACGGCTTCATTCTGAAACAGACAGTGTAGCATGCAAAAACACTGCAAGGCAACATAGAAGCAACAGCTGCAACATTTCGAGCATATTTACGCACAACCGAATACTGTAACTAATTCTTCTTCCAACAATGAAAAACCGAACAAACAGGCCATTATTATTCATGCTCACTTTCTCAGCAACCGAAACAAGAAACACATCTTGATCCTTCCACATTGAACAATCCATGCTCACTTTTTCTCCAACTATGGAACAGAAACATCCACCACAGTCTAGCTACACATGCCAATACCACAAGCCACGGCCTCGAACTCAATGAACTCTACAAAAAGAAACAAAAAAACAGCATATATACCTTCTGATTCTGCCGTCGTGCCACAAGAGATAAATGAGATTCGAATGCCAATCCCCAAAGTACACGATGAACACCGCCGAAGCGATCCAAAGGACATTCTCCACTACCTCGACCCACGTCCGGGCTCTCGGAACCGGAGCCGATCCGGGCGTCGTCGTCCTCGAGCAGGCATCGTCCTCGAGGTCGTCACCGCCGGAGGAGTAGCCCTGGCTATGCCTCTGCCTCACGAACCCACCACCAACTGGTGTCCCACCAGACATTTCATGGACAGCCAACAAGAAAACCAATCTCTCCCCAAAATCAACACCCACCCCACACCCACGAAAAAATCCTCCAAGAACCTACACGAAAAAATCCTTCACACGTCGCCCCACGATCGCAAACGAACCTCAAAGCTTCCGCGCAGCGCCTCTAAAAGATTCAATCCAAACAAAAAAGCCAGTCAATCTCGACCGACCGCCCGCGACGCACCCCACATTCCAGGAGCGACAGGAACGAAATCCGGGCACGTTTAAATCAAAGGTGCCCAATAAAGGCAGTGACCCAAGAACAAGAACCCAAAAAGGAACAAGATCAGCCAAAGAACCGATCAAACCCGCTCCAAATCCTCGATCTTCACACAGAATTCACCGGCCGATGCTCCGGGGCGGGTTGCAATTTGAGCTGGGCCTGTATCTTCTGGCTCGAGTGATCGAACCAACGCCGAGACAGACAGCCAGACAGACAGAGAGTTCTTGAATGAGAGGCAAAGGATCCGAATAGAGTGGGCGATGATGTTGATGACGAAGAGTTTCCCTTGAGTGTGGCGATGTCATTCGTTCCGTGTTGCTTCTTCCGAGTTTGAAATCACAAGCAGAAACTTCCGCTGGCAAAACCTTTTAATATTATTCGATTTATGACGTCATCGTGTTAATCTGTCCTTTATTTTAAACATTATTTTCTTGGCGATCAAGATCATATAAAAAAATTATCGCTAAGTAAAACAAATGATATTTATATTCTCTGTTGAAGACGGATCCGATTGTATCCGACAAAAGATCTGCCATGGTTTGCAAGATAATAAATGGCAAGAAACGTTGACGCTTTTCCTTTCACCAACAGTATATTTGTACAAGGAAGTTGCAAATATGGTATAATTGGATTGACCTGTATATTATGGAAACAAATATCGTAAAATGCATTAACAGATATCCAGAGATATTCACGAATACGAAAGTGATTTATGGAATCTAATCGTAATCACGTAATATCTTCCATTAAACTCGACAATAACACCGCGACGAACACATCCGGTGGACATCAACCACAACACCGATGGATAACGTAAAATGCCATCGTAGCTGGATTAATGCCAACACAAATCGACATGGCCATAGTCGTCCATCGTGAAAGAAAGCTGAGACACACGAGCCTTTCAAAGCAATGTACACTGCACCAGCGCAAGAATGTCAATAGGACCGAGATGAATCGACAGCTTTTTTCCGCTGTTGGTGCACATAAACATTGGTAGATCGCTCTTCATATATCATAATTACCCAATAAAAGTTTTTTTTAATGATAATGACACAAATTGTCCATGAACTTTGGTTCCATATGTAATATGTTTCTGAAATTTTTAATTTATTTAATGTGGTCGAAAAACTTTAACTCAACGTACAATGTGGTCTTTAAACATTTAATTTGTTCAACATGATTTCTGGACTTTTGGTGCATGTTCAACTTAGTTTCTAGACTATATGAAAATGGTCAATATTGTCATTCCATTAATTCAAATTCAGGGACCACCAAATTAAATATTTTCTTGTAGTCCGCTGACTAAATTGAACATATATCAAAAATTCAAAATCTAATTGAATAAATTAAAAGCTCAGGGACCACGTTACATATTAGGCTACTGTTTAGGGATCACATTGAATAAATTAAAAGTTTAGAGATTACATTAAAAATTGGATTAAAATTTATGGACTATTCACGTCATTTTCCTTTATTTTTATCCCTCATGGTGCGTGCTCTATAAGACAATTAATTTTTTTGGTGGGGGGGTGGGGCCAAACTCTATAAAAATACTTATTATCACAATATGGGGACGTGAATGTTATCACAGTATTCAAATTCCGACCGCATTTAATAATAAAAAGAATGTAACGTTTGGTGGAGGAGGGCGCTGTGGCGGCTGCTTGATGGGGGCAATGCACGTGCGCATGGTGGATCACAGCCTAGGCACAGCACGCGCGCTCGCTCCGTGCCCTACACTCCACGCCTTAGCTGTGGCCTAGCGAAGGGTCATATGCCCTAGGAAGTTAGGCAAGATGATCAAATGAATTTAATTCCCATTGACTAAAGTTAGGCATGGCCCCTCACGTCTCTTTGGCAAGTTGCATGACTAATGGGAGCTACTAAAGTCCCAATCAAATTTGAACACCACAATAGGAAATGCGAAGCATCTCGGTGTTCGCATATTAACGACTATCCTCGATTCGCGAGATATCTTTCTAGGAAGAGTATTTTGGTTTGTCGGAATCGGTTTGTGTTGGGGGTTAGAGATCGTCAATTGGGAGCACAGTCGAGTCAACGCCCGTTACTCTTCTATCCATGACTCCGGCTTCGTTTGTTATAGCTCGGGCTTGACTCAACTCGTCATTAATTGAAATGCGAAATTTGAGCCCGATTTGAACAAGTGCAATTTAGTTTTAAAGCGAACACAAGAGCAAGGTCTTTTATTGCTTGTTAACATCAAAATGGCAAAGCACTCTTAGGCCTTAGCAAGTGAGCTTTGGCTTGAGGTTCAATGCTCAGAACTCTGGCTTCGTTTGAACTTGTATCTGCCTTTTAAGTGCGGTAAAGGAAAAGGCGACTTTTGTTAAGGCAACTGGATAAGATCTGTCAAAAAAAAGGTGTCGAAGGCAAGAAGGCTTTACCTTGTGGCGTACACAACTCCGGAGTCAAACACACGTTTTGCAAGCAACCATATCGCAAACAATGATTGAAGCCCTTTTCCAAGTTGAAACTTGAGGACAATCTGTCCTCTCTCTGGAAACCAAATACGAGGAAACGAAATATCGTAATCTGCCAATTCATGCGCTTCAATGTCTGATGGTGATGGCGTAACCGGGTAATAAAACTCATCAACTCCCTCAAATCATCCACATCTACAGCAAAAGCCAGTTCCGGATACGCGATAACTGACCCAGTAAAGTTTCCCAAAAGAGGGCAAAAGCAAGAACTGCTCCCTATTTCCCATATCGAATTCATGCGTAAATCAGCAAAGAACCTCATATCCCGTTACTGAGCCAAAGACTCATCGTCTTCTTAGGAAATCCATGGATTCCCATCCTTGTCCTATGCAAGTTGTCTCAGAAGGCTGGTGTGGCATGGAACTTCTCTGGTTTGACGGCAATCTTGTCCCCGACCGCAAATCTGTCACATTGGTTGAACAGGACAAACTTTTGACCAGCCCCGTGATATCTTCTCACAACAAGCGAAAGAGCCGCCAACTGCTTAAGCCATTATGCAGGAACTGCCTCCGAGCATTAGCATATGCTATAAGTTAGTTATAGCGTATGACACAGCCGCTTTACAACCGGCGAGGACTTAAAAACCATGCAACGAGGAGCTTCGGTTAAAGATGCATTTGATATCTGGCAAAATAGTAACTGATTCTATTTTTTTATTCTGCAAAACAAAAAAATAATAATAATAATAATTCATTTGATAAATTTTTTGTTCACAGACACAAATTTGTTCCCATAATCAATTTTGAATAAAAATCAAAAAACAAAAAAAATTAATTCTTAATTTTGGGAACAAGAATGATAAATAAAAAAAAATTTCTTTTTCATCTTTCCTATTCTTCTTTCTTGTTCGTCTCGGCTATGGCCAGGTTGCCGGTCATGGCCAAGAAAGAGAAGAAGAAAAAAAAGAAAAAAAATTAAAATATTTAAAAATATTATTAATAAAAAGAATTTTTGTGCAGTTATCAAATACATTTCTATTTTTTTTCTATTCCAAGAGTTGAAATTTTGGGCCATTACCAAACGCCTTCAAATGCTTAAAAATTGTTTCTAAAAATAGAATAAAAAAATCATTTATGAGCAAAAATTATTTCCGGGAACAAAATAATTATCAAACGCACCCTAAGTTAGCTGGTGGACATGCACGGTCAATGGTTTGTACCGCCATTGCACAAGGTGACCAAGTCCATGAGGGTTGAATACAACACGTCTAGCGATAAATGACCCAAGAACTTCCTAATTTCATTTGCATTATCAGAGTAGTCCATCTGAAGTTTCCGCTCATCTGAGAAGCCATCATCCACGACCAACCACCAGGATATACATCCATAGGTATCTTCCGGGTCCACTTGAGCAAAAAGACTGAGCATCTCCCCCTGTTCCAGCTCAAAAGATAAGCACAAAAAGTCTCTTGTTGCCTTTATTCCTACCATAAGAGCCTCCTCATGAAGCCATCGGATAACTTGGCTCGCAACCTGTCACAGAAGTTTTAAGGCAAGTTCAGTACACGATCGATTTATAGTCATCATAAGACCTAAATCAAGTGAAGAATAATGCAGATGAATAGGAAAAGATCAGAAGCTTTAACCACTAACTATTTGAAACATGAGAGGAACATATGATAAGATGTCACTGAACGCCCTATGCTGATGTTGCCCGGAAAATCTATGCATTCAACATTGATATCCCTCAGATAGATGACCAATTATGCCAAACCTGATAAAGGACTATCAGTTGTTCTAAAAGAATAAGAAAGCCTGTTTTTTTCCTGAAAAATCAACAAATTTCATATTTTCAGTTTATTTTGAGAACGAAAACTGACTTGCAAATGTGTTTGCCTACATAGGATTCACTTTTCAGAGGAAACAAGTGACACTATATACAGAATTAAAGCTACAAACTGAAAATATTTATTTGGTGTTTTAAGGGTCTTCATTTCAAATGAAAACATTGAGGACTCTAGCAGTAGTTATCATCATGAATACGATATGTATACCCAATTTTCTCTCCTGAAGAAAAATTTGAGCCAAATAAAACTCAAAATACAATCTGAAACCAAATGAGTCCTTATGCTTCCCTTCAATAATTTTTTGTGAAATGATGTCTGAACTTCTGTGACATGCTATAAAATAAAGGAAAACCTCTCAATATATTTAGTGACAACATCTACCACGTCATCTCATTGTCAGTTATTAGCTGACCCGAAGGATCCTGGGGTAAAGCTATGAGGGCATCCCATGCTTCTGATTTCAAGTATTCGTTGGCCTCCCTAATAATTCAGCAGTTGCCAGTTGCCATGTCATGGAACAATGACGTACAGGTACAGAAATGAGGCATGCCGAACTGTTCAATTAAGTGGTACATGACAGTGAAGATTGTCTCTTTTGCTGACTTGGGATTAAGATACTGTTTATCTAATTCACGAGACCTACTTCAACTGGAAAATAAAATGACAGTCATTCATGCGCTGAAATGTCAAATAAAGCAAATGGCAACAAAAGATAACAGCATCATCAATTAAATTATACTCTCCCTCAATTATCGTATATATGGTACCAACTCTTGACACGATCAACAGACGTAATAACTCACCTGCTGCAAAATAATCACTGGAAGATCTGCTAAGTCACAATCATATCTGTTTATAGAAGAAATGTCCTCGGCAGTCCCTTTGAACAGCCCAACGACATTGGGCGAACCTTCCCCTTCTACTTTTATGCAATCATCAGTCACCACTATTTTGGTCCCAAACTGAGTTTTAATGTGTTTTGGCTGATTAACATCCTTTTGGCAGCCTGCATGAAGAATTGACTCAGGAACCTTCATATAAAGCGTCCATGAAGATGTCCGAGAATGCCAAGAAGGTTGAGACATCAAGTGAAGATATGGAACCCGGCAAACCTGCACAAGTAATCAAATGTTTGAATAAATGTTTTGCAGTGGATTAAAGCAGCATATTAGTCTGAAGATCCAGAAAACGAACCACATTCTCCAGCTCCACCAGAACCGTGTTAGAGAAAATTCTGTGGGCCAGAGACATGCAGAAATGACCAAGAAGACCGAAACCATCTTTCACAGATTGACCAGACACTCCAGGAACAGCAGAAATTGGCTTATCCTTTGATCTCACGAAGACATGCTCATGGAAAATCTGTTGAAGATAAATCTCATAACTGGCACGATTAGGAATCTTCTTTTTTACAAGGCCACCAACTTTTTCAGCTGACCTAATTCCCTCAAGAGAATCCAAGGATAAAGGTGCTGTTTTTATCTTCTGCATCCCTCCAGTTTCAACAGATTGATCTTCTATGGCTGGTACAAGTGATATGCAGACCGATGTTCCCTGACCTAAGCAGAGCTGTAAATAATTTTCTTCTATTCCAGTCACGTTGACTCCCAAAGATGGATTGAATGCTTCACGATTGACTAAATCAAACACCTGTTAAACAGAGACAGGCAACATCTGTAAATGACAACCTACAATCTCGTGTCCTACCATTTTGGGTAAAAGCAATTGAATCTACCTGTTCGTCAAATATTGCCCGGTGAAACTTACGAAGAGTGGAGTGAGTTTTCTTAACACTTTCATCATCATCCACTGGTTCACCATCACCTTCCCTTTCAAGATGCGCAGTTCGGGCTTCACTGGAATCCCATGAGCTTTTACTCGAATGGGCACCAATAAAATCAAAACACAGAGTGTGACAGGATTTTGGAGGTACATTTATGGCCAACATACCGGCCGAGTCATGATCAACACATAAAGGAGAGAGAGAGGATGGGCGGATAACAGTCGTTGGATCAGTAACTGAATTGTCAAACAAATCAATGGTGAAGCTTTCAGCACCAGGAATAGAAGCTGCCACGCGCTGCCTTTTAACTTTCCAGTTTTGCTGCAATCTATCAGTTGTTGTACAGTTATAAGAAATTCAAAGCTATTGGATACAAGATTACAGAACAAGTTTCAGAAGATAGAAAGACAAAAGTCAAATAAGAGAATGTGTCAATTACAAGTGACACATTTTCTTCCCTTCTCTTACATATAAATCAATAAATGATTTACCTAGTTGATGATCAACTCTATTAAACAGGAAATATAACATTCAAAAGAAATTTAAAACGGAGCTTACTCCTATTATTTACCCTGACCGGTTATGGAACTATTAATTAACTCCTTTAAAAATGAAATATACATATCAAAAAGAAATTTAAAAATATAAAGTGAATGATAAACTTTCTATATGCGTTAGCAGATAAGTCATTATTGTTGCACATATGAAACAAAGAGTTCCAATAAATTTTATTCAGGAAAGACACATTGCAGATTGAAGATTTTACATTTAAGAAAAGATATATTTTGGCTATAGCAGATTGTTCCCTGCACTTAGATATGCATATAAATAAATGTTTGCTAAAATAGTTTCTTCTAAAACTAGGAGAAAAAATATAGCTAGAAAGTAGTGAGAGGCACACCTGATGAGTGCCCCGTAGAACCTAGCCTCTTTAGCAACTTGTTGCTCCAAAGCTTTGGCAGACTGCTTGAAATATTTACCAAGATGCTGCATTTAAGAGATAAATACTCAGTATTATCAAGGTTATTAGGATCAGGATCCTAGGTAGAATAGTTTGCAGGTCTTCAAGGATTGGATCGAGGATTGTAAGATCCTACGAATTTATCAAATTAATGCCTAAAGTTTGAAATTTCTACATTGTTTTGCTCAATTATATGCACATCGACTATTTAGGAAGAGGTCAGAGGCTATGTACTTGCATTGCCAGTGATACACAAATCATATCTTAGCAAAAAGTTAAAGAAGTTTTAAATACTAGTGATTTATTGAACGTCGTTGAAAAACACTAATATAGCATTTCTAAAGTCTACTCCTCAATGGATAGTTAGAATATCTGCGAAAATCCATAGAACTAAGAACAGTCAACATTTCCAAAAAATACTCCTCCGGGAGGAAAGGTACCCGGAAGCACTGTAGCTTTGTTGCTGCAGATACAGCTAGGTCAGCCAAAACTTCATTTGACAATGGCTTTGGCCTGGTGATGCTAGCAACTGTGACAGCATCATTTGTTTCTACCTGCATTCCATGATAAGAGGAAATTATACAGCAGAAATGCCTTCTCTAATGAGTCCAAACAGTAAAGTTGTTTTCGCTATAAAACACAACTTAAAAAAAAGAAACTTTCCAAGCACAAATGAGCTTGAGTATGCCCCTCAAACTCCATGATCACCATCTTGGGTACAAAGACACATTACAAATTCAACAAGAATACTACTGCAGTTGAACCATTGATGTGCAATTAAGCAACTCACAGTGTTGATGAGATCAAGGATGACAGACAGCTCTTGCTGAGCCAGCTGCAAATTCTCGACCATGCTCTGCCATTGCCACGGCGTTGAGCTCTCCTTTGCACTCTTCTTCTGCTTCTTATTGTCATCCTTCTCCAAGGCCCACGCAAAATCGATCCGCCGAATCAGGGAGAGCCTCTTTTCATCATAGCTGACATTGCTGAGTCACCAAAGAAACAGGGAGAATAACCAACTCTTCAGACAAATCCCAATCCGCGCGCTCGCATGAAGGCTCATCATTTTCATTTTATTTACCTCTCTAAGATGTCAACAATGACCCACTAAATTCTATCCAGACGAAAGATTTGCTTTTTCAACCACTCGTGACTGATGGAGCTAAATCACAGCAAGTCGCACAAGTACTTGAAAAATCAACTCAAAAACTCCAGCATTGGGTGGCTTCCGCTGATTCGCATTAGGAAAGAGAAGAAAACACCAAAACAGTTCAAAAATCGCAACTTTGCGCCTTCTAGAACCAGCATTATAGATCTTTCCCCCCGCATCCGTTAGAAAACGTTCAATTCAAAACCCATCTTCGATAAACAGATCGAAATCGACACGAGAACGAACTTCAACTCAGCATCACTTCAACCGCCACGAAATTTCAAATCTTGCAGACGAATTCTAAGTCAGCACCAAAACAGAGCGTGAAATTTCAAATCTTGCAGACGAATTTCTAGTCAGCACCTAGAAACAGAGCGTTTGCGTCCTCGAGCTAAGGATCAGAGAAGAGGAAGAGGAAGAGGAAGCTTACGCGGGGAATCGTTCGACGCCGCTCTCCTCGATGAATTCCAAGCGCTTCACGGGCAGCTTATCGAGCGACACCTCCAGATTCCCGTCCATCCTCTCCACCCACCCGGGGGAAGAGAACTTTCCCGGGAAAATTTCTCAGAGAAAGAGTTGGAGCCCTAGGTCGATTGCTGGTTTGGCTCCACACGCATCAAAAGTTTCCCAAGCAGTGAGAAAGACGACCTAGCAAGAAAAAGTTGACATCTTCCAAAGCCCCCAAAAAAATTGGAACCCTAATTTCAATTTCCCCCTTTGAAATCTTCAACAGCCTTCATCTATGTCGCAAGAGGGTGCGAGAGTGAGCGGCAGAGCGAGAGAGGGAAGAGAGAGAGAGAGAGTGTGTCCAATTTCAAGGGAGGTGAGAGAGAGTGTCCTCCCAATGCAGCTTTACTGGAAGAGAGAAAAAAAAACGTTTAATATCGCAAAAAAACTTCAAATTTGTACAAATTTACCCTAAATTAATTGTTTTGACCAACAAAAATCTCGAATTGATACACATGTAACAAATTTATCTTCCGTTAGTTTCCTTTAAATCATACCATCAAATTACTGAGTTTGATGATATATCGTAATTAACAAATGTACTGGTAATATTAATTCGACTAACGGAGAATAAATTTATCACAAGTGAACTAGTTTAAATTTTTTGTGGTCAAAAAATTAATTTGAAATAAATTTATCATATATCTACTAGTTTAGGGTTTTTATTGGTCAAAAAATTAGTTTGGGATAAATTTATCATAAATGTGTCAATTTAGAATTTTTGTGGTATTAACCCAAAAGAAAAAGAGCCGATTCCAAGGTCCAATTGGTCTTATTCTGCACAAGGAATTGAGAACCGAATCAATTCCCGTAGCAATCACCTAGAAATGGCTAGTTTGTCTGATCCACGAACCGGAACTAATGCACATCCCTAGTTTCGATGAGAAGTAATGCTTTAATTTGTAAAGTCAATTGTATTTTTATTTGCCTTTGGTTTTGACTTTGACAGTTGCTTTAATCTGTAAAATCGATTGTATTTTTATTTGCCTTTGGTTTTGAGTTTGACAGTTTCCGAATAAGTTATTCAGCATTTGATTACGTAGGCTTTGTTTATTTCGCGAAAAATATTTTTCAGAAAAACATTTTTCATATTTTTCGGTGCTTGATTCGCTTAGAAAAATGAGTAAAAGGAAAACCCATGCTTAAATTCAGGAAAAAGATTTTCTCTTTGAAAAACCGAATAACATTTTTCAAAATATGACTAAGTATCGGCATTTGGGCATGAAAACCCTAACGTTGGTTCCTGGCTTTCAATACTAGATCTCCTAGGTCCAGGTTCATCGAGGAGAAGCCTGGGACTCTGGTGTCTCGGTATGCACACCCGAGTCCATTGACATCGAACCCTAAGCCCTAATGCTTATGCTCGATGTTCCGCCACCCGAGCTTGGTCTATAAATGCCGTGCTTGGGTCCCCAATGCTCGAGCTTTAGTCCTTGATGCTCAGGTCCGGGTTCACAAAGGCTAAGCACAGGTCTTCGGTGTTCGGGTCCTTAGTTAATAAAACATATGTTCTTATAAAAAAATTCAAAAGAATCGAATTTTTTTATTAGTTTTTTTCTTTTTCTTTTTCATTTTCCTTCTTCCTCGATCGATGGCCGGCCATAGGTGAGGGACAAGCTTGCCCAAGGCCAATGAGGCTTGAGCTTGCCAGATTTTGGCAAATTGAGCCTTGCCAAATTGACGAGCTCGAGGCCTTACCAAAGGTTGGCGAGGTGGAGCCTCGCCTAAGGCCAACAAGGCTCGACTCAACTCCTCCAATCTAGCGAGCTTGAGCCTCGCCGGCCTATGGCGAGGACAGCGAGGCTCGAGCTCATTTGAGGCCAGTCGACGAAAAAGGAAAAAGAAAAAGAAAAAAATTAAATTTTGATTTAAAAAAACGAAAATAATATAATATAATATAATATAAAAAATTATTAAAAGGATTGCATTGCGAAAAATCTAATTATATTTTTCATACAAAACAATAGAAAATAAATTTTAGTTCGTTTTAGATTTCAACTAAATACAGGAAAATATTGTTATTTACTTAGAAAATGACTTCTTTGAAAACTTCTTCTAGAAGCATTATATTTTTCGCAAAATAAATAGAGCCACAGTTTCCTATGAAATTTCTCGGCGAGAAATGAGTGGATTTACAGTTACAAGTAGAGAAGGAGCAAGACAAGTAAAAAGAAAGTATTATCTAAGTTTTATCTGATTTTGTCAAACATAGCTAGGAAGTCTTTCTTACTAATAGCAAAAGAGGTGCAAAAATGTAAAATTGAACTAAGAAAGGAAGGGAAAGTCTGCTTTGTATTAACTTTAGGAAACGATTACAAATTGTGGTAGGATCCGGAAAATTTCATTTAAATTTAGAAACTTATGAGAGATCTACGGAATGAGGCACTTCTTTTGCATACCGTTTGGAATTACCATATTATCATATGTTGCAATAATATATGATTAGACCAACCAACGTGTTAGCTTAGATGACAAGAGAGTTTGTTCATGTTCTTGCGGTATTAGGTTAAATTTTTTTGTGGGAAACATTTCAAGAGTTAAAATCCTAAATGTATCCACCAATTTAGGGGATTCGTCTTTCCAGACGATAGATTACCGATTATGAATATATCTGTGATATAAGCAAAACATGATAACACGGGCAATTGCACTGTTCATAATCATCACGTCTGGATGATCTTTTCCCTCTTGGGCTAGTAGAATGAGAAATTCTTCCCTTTCTATTTATGAGAAACGTACATATCTTTGCAATTATCACCGCAAGTGTCATTTTCTTGATCTCATAATTTCCTTGTTAAGAACCATCGCAGCATGGACGTGCACGTGGAAACATTGTCTTGGCTCAAGTCAGATGGTGACTGGCCTGATGAGCCAAAAAAAAAAGAGACACCAGGTGTAGAATCCGACTTCCACTCGACTTGCAGCGATCTTGAAAAACATCGTATTAGTACGACCATATGAACGCGAAAGGGAAATTAATGACATTTTCGTTGGATGATTGATAGGCACGAGAATTCTATTCTGTCTCAAATATCATCCATCAAACAGAGAAAGCATTAGTCATATAGGACGGTAGGCGTCTACGTCAATGATTTTCGATAATATTTGGTCGGAAGGAATATATTAGCCAATTGTTAAAAAGTTTTAGAACTTCATTGATCAAATTAAAAGGTGTAATATTGAATTAGTATCCATACAATTTTTTTGGTAATTTTCCCCCTTTTTACACCATCAATCGATCTTATATAACTGAAGAAATAATAATCAATCTGAAAGATGTTCTATGTTTAGAGAAATCGAAACTCGATTGAAGTAATAATAACCATGCCGCCCGAATCCTCCATTGCTCCTCGTTATGATGCGTCATGTCATGATCTTGATATATATGCCTCCTTGAATTGAAAGAGCTGGATGAAAGGGATAATTACTAATTAAGTCCTAAACATATTATATGGATGTCAATTCAATCTTAAACTTTTTAATTTTGTCAACATAGTCATAAACTTTGCACGATATTCTAATATAGTCCTTCTGGTCAATTGCAACCTGAAATTGCTGAGATGTCGATTCATAAGTTATCTAAAATAGTATGTCACACAAGACTGCTGGCGGTGACTAGACTTATGGATTGCTATGTCAGCGATTTCCGGTGACAAATGGTCGAAATGACTAAAGTAGAATATCGAGCAAAGATTAGAAATATATTGACAAAATTAAAAAGTTTAGGATTTTTATTTTGTCAAAATGAATCAACTTCATTTAATTAGCAAAACTCGAACTATAACGCAAGTTATAGCAAGTCCCAAAGGGGTTGGGGGCTTAGAAAGCCCATTAGAAGGAAGGGAGCCTAATCGATGGGCTTTAGTAATCTAGTCTACAAAATAGTTTTCTTTTCGTGCATAATGAACTACCATTATATCTTTATGATTGAATTGATATATGTACAATAGATTCATGACTGAATTGATAATTCTCCTTTTTTTTGGGTAATCGGGTAACCTCATAATCATAAATTTTAAGTCGACTTAATTAATACTTTGATTGATCGGGCAGATTTTTAATTTCTCGAAAAAGAAAACTCACAAATTCTCTCTTATATCGTCCTCCGATGTGCGCGAGGGGTTTGAAACTTTAGGTTCCAACAGCAATCTGGATGGATTGGTCACGTCAGCAGTGACGTCATCGGACTTCGAGAATGAAAGGAGTTCAAATTGATTTTGCCTCTGAACTCCCTCGTACGAGTGATGTGGTCACAAAAACCTACGGATTTTCCTAAGTCGTTTGTTTCATGCAGAAGTCAACGCACGACCTTGAAAAATCAGAACTACAAGAAAGGCAACTTTTTTCCTGCATCAGTGATTTTAAAGAAGGAAAAAGAAAAAGAAATTCATTCCAAATTAGGAGATAACAATTAACATGTTGTGTTCACAACGCAGTGGCATAAACTGCTGTTATTCCATATGAAGGTGAGAGCGTTGGTGAAGACGCATGATTTAATTATGAACCTCTAATTAGCCTTAATGTTGATTATTTTGAAAAATATTAGTGGTGGTTTTTGAACGTGTAGGTAGATTTAGGACTATAGAGAGTTTGTGTCTTTTTAGACAAAAAAAAATTGGGGCAGAATTGAGATTAAAGTTAACATTTGGGGTCTTTAGGGGATTTAAACCGCCATCACAATAATATTTTCGGCCAAAACATTTATATTCAACCAAGCACATCTCAGATAATTAAGAGAGTCGAATTTAAAACACATCTTTTTTTTGAAGGAAAAGAGTACGGGATAAGTGCAGAAACTAGATTTAAAATTGTGCCCATCCGTCAAATAAGGACTTAAGCTTTTAATTTAGTCAACTGAGAACTTAAGGTTTAAAAAAACTCAAATCAAATCTTGAGTTAGCTACGATGAAATCTAACACGGCTCCAATTGGAATATTTTTTTCCATTTGCTATGTGTCAATTCCAACACTTAAATTCTGTCGAAGGCGAGCTTGAGACTCTATTAGTGCTCTTTTAAATCCTCAAAACCTTAATTGACCAAAATAACACCTTAAGTTCTCCACTGATCAACAACTAAAATTTTAATCCTAGTTTTCCACTTTTCTAATAAGAACACTATATAGACTCATTTTAAGGATTAATATTATATGTTTGATAGGGCTTTTTTAAAACCTTACAACCCTTAATTGACAAAAATAACACCTTAAATTCTCAACTGATCAACAACCATAATTTAAGTCCTAGTTCTCACTTCTCCCAAAAAGTACTATGTAGACACATTTTATGGATTGATATGTTAGAGCGCTGGTCAATCTTTATATGAAAAATGTATAGATAACTTTTGCTTTTTAAGATTCTAGAGATATTAAATTTCATTATGATGCTCGCATGAGGCGGCGGATTTGGTGATGTTCTCGAAATGAGAAGCAAAAAGTCGAGAATTGGAGGACAACTGGATGCGTCCTTTGTGGTCGACTTTTCTGTCAGAATAGTAATTGAACAAATACGGTCCATACAATAGTCGAAAAATACCGTATCTTCGCGATGTCAAAAAATACCTCCGTAAAAAAGAAAAGGTCGACTTGGCGAAGTGCACTAGGGTTGCTCAGGAAAGGAAACATTCTAAGTTGAGAATAATATAGTGGAAAATAAAATTATGTTATTTTAGTATAATTCGATGTAGTGATAGGTTTTATAGATGACTATCTAAAATAACATATATCAATCAAGATATGTACAATTAAAAGGAAATAAATGTCATAGCTTGAGAGATATATAAAATCAATATAATTATCAAATATCTCTAAAATAGAAAATTATCCTAATCCCTAATTATCTCTAACGCGTGACAGAAAATTATTTTTTCCTATCCGAATAATACTAATCAGAAGCAAGCGTAAAACACATTTTTTACATGAAAGTTTTACCAAAAAAGTCTCAATCATATCACGTGTATTCCCTTTCTCAATGGCAATTTTATTTTAACTAGTGCCAAATTGTCGCTAGTGGATAATCCAAATCCAAGAAAGAAGTAAAATAGACTTGCAATTGCAAGGAGTTGACTTAATTCACGGGTGACAAAAGGAGGCAACTTTTGGCTGGCTCAAATCTTTCGACGTTGTTCCGACGTGTCATGACATCGCCAATCCTGGCCCACACCTAAGATCGACAAAGGCAGAACAATCACGTGCACGATGCATGCTACTGCTTTCGATGCTTCGTTTTATTTTCCTATATATCCAGCCATACAACTCTCGAACCAGGCATCATATCACCAAACTTATTCTTTGTAGTTGTTCATCTAGCTTTGTCTGATCCCTTTTTCGCAACCCCATTTCGTTTTTGAAGTCCTTTTTAGTTCGATCTCACGCGGATCGTATTCGTTCCCGGGCTAAATTCAATGGAAAATCCTCTGCAACTCAAGTCGTTGAATCACATCTCGGTGGTGTGCCGATCGCTGGAGAGATCAATTGGTTTCTATAAGGACATCCTCGGGTTTGTCCCTGTCCGGCGACCCGGTTCCTTCAATTTCGAGGGCGCATGGTACTCTTCTTAATTCAAGCCAAGAATCTATCGAATAGCGGGAGAGTTTTGCAGTCATGCAGACACTCCTTTTTCTTTTCTGAGTTTTGCAATTGATCTTTGTTTTGATACGTGTTGATCTTTGGCTTTGGTGGGTTTTCTTGGATGGAGTTAAGGCTGTTCAACTATGGAATCGGGATCCACCTGCTTCAAACCGAAGATCCTCATCAACTGCCCACCGTTGGTGGAATCAATCCCAAGGACAACCACATTTCTTTTCAGGTCATCTCTCTCGAGCTTTTTACGTTAACTGTGTGGGAAATTTACTTAAACATTGATGTACACAAGCGATTGTTAAGACGGTAAAGTTGACAGTGGTGCGTTCTTGGCATGTACAGTGTGAGAGCATGGCATTTGTGGAGAAGAAGCTAGAGGAGATGGGGATAGAGTACGTGAAGAGAAGGGTAGAGGAAGGCGGGATCGACGTCGATCAGATCTTCTTCCACGATCCCGATGGGTCAATGATCGAGATTTGCAACTGTGACAACCTCCCCGTCATTGCTCTCGATGGCGGCGCTGCAGTTCTCCAGTGTTCCCGCATCAATTGCAATCTCGAGCACCAACTTCTGCAGCCGCAGCGTGTGACACTATGAAATTGGGTCTCTTTTTACAATAATCAAAACACAAGAAAGGACTGCGTGAATGGCTCAAGAAATTTTCCAGATTCCTTCTTTGTTATTCTCAATTCCATTGTTTTTGTGCGTATAAAATTGGGCAAGTTGGATTCTAATCATTGTTTTCCCATTCCGTGTCAATGGCTCCAAATTGTTTTTACTATTGTGGCTTTATCCTATAAGAACATATCGAATTGCTAACAATTACATTTTAACGGTTACTTAACACATTAGTGTCGTATCACCATTTTCTATCCATGAATTTAACAGAGGCCTCGCATCGAGCACAATTCAAAAGGTTGAGTTACTTTGATGACACAAGAAAAATAAGTTTAGGCATCCTTGATTACAACACAGGTATATTTTCAGGTGCTCGTATGGTCATGTCCCTCCTTTTTACGGTGAATCACACACTGCACATACATAGTAACTAGTAAGAAAATTATATTGAAATTTCTTTACTAAAGAACATGACAGATCTGTCATTATCGTAACATAAATTGAAATCAATTTGGCTTTTGCCTCATGTTTCACAAGCGGATTCCGTGACATTAATTTCCAACAGTTTGGCAGGATAGACACCGAGGCATGGCTGTACAAGTCAAATCCAACATAAAATACTCGGATAAATTTATAACTAACATAAACATGTAGATATTGACAAGATAATCAATTGAAATCTGAACACAAATTATGCTTTACTGTCACTACCCATGCAAGAAAAGCATGACCTCATGCTGTCCCCTTCAAATTAAGAAAGAAAAATTTTCATTATCTTAGATAAATCCCATTGTTTTAGGGGGACTGCATCACCCATGGCCCATCCAATAATTGTGTTGGGTGAGATAAGAGAGATACCCACGTGACTATTCAGTCCGTTGACTCAGAAAAGGTTCCTCACAACTACAAAGTACACTTAATCAAGAGAACATGCGATGCTTAATGAATATAAATAGAGGGTTAGTGGGATAATCATAGAATGCTCCCTTAATCAAATATGCAATGCAATGAAGGTTCGCAGATTGATCCCTTGGATCTTTCAGCCTTGAATTGGTGTGGTCACATGGACTCAAATTGTATACTCCATTAATCAACTGATAAGTACACTTATGGACTAGGTTACAACCTAAATTTCAGCGTCCCATTTAGTAATTTAGTCCATAGAAAATTAGGGATTAATAATTAACCCCTAAACAAGAATATTTTCATTAAATTACACGACCCATAAGACATCAAGAGCAATTGCATTAATAATAATATAATTTATTAAAATGTATTTTTTTTTCTTTAAGAAAAAGAAGAAAAATGAAACTGGGCCAACGAAGGGCCGACCGGACCTCCCTTTTCTTTTCCACCCTTTCTCTTTGCCTGGACCGACCCTTTCGTCTTCTCCGCGGCCCAGCCCACTTCTTCTGTCTTCTTCCCCCCCAACCCTGCTCCTTCCACAGGCACGAAAGATGGGACAGGGGCTGGTCGCAAAACCGGTGGTAGGCCACCTGTCCCAATCAAAAGTATGGGGACAGGTGGAGGAAGGTGGTTTGGCTGGCTTGCCTAAAGAAAGAGAGAGAGAGAGAAATGGAGAGAAGGTGAGCAATAGAGGGAGACTAGAGAGAGGTAGAGAACCCGAGAAAGAAAAATCGAGAGAGCGAGAACAGAGAGCAACTTTGTCGATCGTCGTGCCTGCATGGTGGCCAACGACGCAGGGACATCGCCCTTTTCCCCTTGCCAAACCTCGGTAGGTAGCGGTTTGCCAGTTTTCATTTTTTTAAGGTCGTTTTTCCTAAGGATCCCGGCTTGGACACGAGTGAGGCAACTAGACGTTGTTCGATCCATCGAGCTTGCCCTCCATTCGCCGTCGCCAAGCCAAGTAGGGATCTCACCAACGATCACCCCTATTTTTTGCCCTTCTTTGAGTGCCATGTTTTGCCCCTTTCACCCTGTTTCTGGGCACGCCGGGCTGAAGCTCGCAGCTATCTGGCTCACACGAACTTAGGTTCCCATTTGTCCTTTGTTTGGTCATTGTATGTGTCCGGGTTTGTTTGTTGAGAGTCCCGGCCTGAGTTCAAGTCTCGTATGAGCTGAGAACCTCTCGTTTCTTTAGTGTACTCCACCACCTGTTCGATGAAATGCCCTAATGAGATCTAGGTTCCATATCCTCGTTTTTGGTTGAAGCCGAGTTGTCCATGCATTGTTTATTTTTGGTGAGGCGTTCTTGTTGTGGTCGGCGTCCCTGGGCACTGGCCATTTAGTTGTTCATCACGTTACCAACACCACCATTGTTTTTTTTTTTTTTTTTTTTTGTGTTTGGCCGAGGAGGATACCCTCGGTTGGTGGCATTAAAGCTAGCTTGGAAGGAAGTTGTGGTCTTGGCGTGAGTGTCGAGAGGTGGCTGGCCAGACAGAGGTCAAGCCCTTAGCCTAGGTGGGCCAAGGCAGCACTAGAGTGGGCATGTGGCTAGGCCGAGACGAGTGGCATCATTTGTTTTGTCACGACCTAATTTTCGAGGGCCGCCTCGAGAAGTAGGTTTAGAGATACTTTATTAGACTCTCCCTAAGTCCATAACTTGTGTGACATTGATTGTTTAAATCTGTTTGTTCAATAAGAGTCACCATTAGTCACGATGAAGGGTTGGTTAGAAACCCTAACGAGATGTGAAAGTGTCACCTCGAAAACATACGCAACCAGAAATTCTTAGGGATCGGAGACTTTATTACACTAATTTTTTAACTAGTGTCCTTCTAGTATATAAACTTGACTATTTGCTAATCAAAATGTCACGACAATCTTTTACTAATTGAGAATTTTCATTATTCATTCTAACCATTCTAAAAAGGGAAAACAACAATCAATGAATTTAAAGTCCGCAATCAAATGAAATCAAAATGAAAGTGCTCAAACAACGATCTAGCATTGTCTCTAAAAACAAACAATACAAAATCCCTAAGATAAAGCCCTAAAGGCTTATTCAATTTTGGAATCAAATTTTATTTAAACCTAAAGTGTTTATTAAAAAAAAAACTAAGCCAAGGGAATTCTACATTTTTTTTACCTTTTCTCACATTTTTTATATTTCTAAATTTTCTATTATTTTATTTTATTTTATTTATGGGAAAACGGACTTCGAACCGGGTGTAAGAACCCAGTTTGATTCATTAGTCCGACCCAGACCCTGATGGTCCGGGCTAGGTGAATTCGGGCAAGTTCTTGGGCCCATTAGGAATAGGGCCTAAATTATCAAATTTCAGTTTTTATCCATCTTGGCCCAATTCCAATTCAACCCATTCAATTGACTTGACATGCAGCCCATTACACCTCTGCTCTACCCAAATCAGAACGTGACTCGGTCTCCATTATAATTGACTCTTTTTACTTTTTTTTTTATTTCTAATTTTTTTTATTTTTTCTTTTCTTTTTTTATTCCCTTTTTTGTTGGTCTTCTTCCCCGATGGCCTTTTTATTCATGCCCTCATCTTCACTGAGAATAGCTATTTGCTGTTGAGGAAAACTAATGAAATTGAAGTTGACAAAACTTTCAATATTATTATTAATCTGATACTTATTCTAAACCATTTTATTCCAAGTATATATATACATTCTGGAAGCTCAGAAGAAAGTATTTCAGACTTTACAAGCTGTCAAAATGAGATATGCAGACGCAAAAGTTATGTAGACGCAGACACAGAAGTTATGCAGACGCAAATGCTGAAGTTTTTCAGACGCAGAAGCAAAACTTATTTAGAACGAAACATAACAGCTAGTGATCTAGTATGTATTTCATAGAAGGAAAGTTTTGATTGTTTCAATCTAAGGCTATAATTGATTGACAATCAAATACTATGACAATAATGCATTAAAATGGATAAAACTCTATTTATGGAAACCAAGATTCTGATTGTATAGGCGACCAGAATCAGCGAGATTCAGATTTTGTCAACTAACGGCTTCTCAATCCATTTTATACAAATCTGTCCAAAGGTGAATATTAGAAGATGATCCTCTGAAGATCGTCCAACGATTAGTTTGGTAGTGGAGGAGTATAAAAGGAGTTCAACGAGGAGCAGAAAGTAGAGAACGAAATCGAGAATCAATAAGTCCAAAGTCTGAGCATATTCCGATCCTTCCTCTTGTCTTTCTTGTGCCAACTATTAAAATCTTGAGGGATATTTTGTAAGAGTGATTGTGTGAGATAAAGAGTCCTGTCATACACAAGAGTGTTGTCACTCAGAATCTGTATTTCTTCTTGATTACATAGTGAAATCCAATCAGTAGGCTGTCAGCGTGGGAGAGTGGACGTAGGCTTATCTAAAGCCGAACCACTATAAACTTGTGTGCAGTTTTTCTATCCCTCTTCTATTACTTTACACACTGCACATTAAGAACATTGTCTATATAAACTGTTTTGAATCTGAATTTTATTCAGACTCAACTGTGATATTTCATTTCCGCTTAATTTCATAAAAATTGTTTAAGATCACCTATTCATCCCCCTCTAGGTGATCCCTACTAGCAACATCATTTGCCACCTTCACCGAGTACACTTCTTCCGGCGAACTTCATAGTACCGTCGACCTCAACCTTCAATCGTCGACGTCACTTAACCACGGCCGGCCAATGACCACCGGCTACTAGTTGGCTGACGGTTTCTACATTGTCGAACTAACTCCGGCGAGAAATTCTCAAACTTAAAAAAATCGCCTTAACTGAAACTCAGTCTTATGTAGGAAACATATAAGCAAATCAAATCGTGAGATAGACTAACTGAAGCAGCCTCTAACTGCAGGCATCGCTCTGGCAAAAGTGGAATGGATCTCTGTCGAAGGTTCCATTAATAGCCAACTCGGAATAATGATGAATATGCCACAAAATCAAGGAAGAACACAAATTCGGTATTGATTCATCAAACTAGGACCTAATCAAGCACAAAGGACGAGTTCCATGCCTTGATTTCACGAAAGTCAATTCGGTTCTTCAATTTTGCATTTTGCCGAACATATGATATGCAACTTCAGAAACGATTTTCCAATTTAATTTTCAAACGATTTTCAGCGTAAACACAATATATAAGTTCTGAATCACCAATATATTCCACAAATCCGCTTTAGTTTCACATGATTTTGACCAGAAATCATTCATTCAATTCGGCGTTCTATGCCTCAGTGTAACAGAGAAACGAAGCATTGCAAGCAGAAAGTTTACCTGGTTCGTGGACAGTGTCTTCACGGTAGTCTATGAACGGGACCGCAATGGAACTTGGCATCTTCCGACATGGCGAAGAAATGATGAACAAGAATCCCTCGTACGTCCGAAGCGACGAACAACTTGGAGGTTGCGGATTCCGGGTCCAAGGAAGGGAAGAGATAGGTCAGAAGCTGGATCAGCAGCTGAAGGAGCTCGGAGTATCTCGTGTGTCCGAAATGGCAATTAACTGAGATCCTTTTCCGGCGATAGTGAACAAATGACGGGAGAAGGGGAGGAGATTTGCCGGAATTCTTCTACGCGAGTAGAAGAACCGAACGCTCTCTTCTCCAAGAAACCCTTCTTCCCTGGCGATTGTTCTGATTCCTTCCCCTCTTGCCAACTCTTTCTCCCTCGGTTTGTTATCCTCTCCGGCTCCATAATCTTTTTCTGTTATCTCCAACCGACTGGCCAGCTCATCTATTCTTCTAGAACCTCCATCAAATTTGCTTTGGTCACCTCCGATTTGCTCACGGACGAAGGGCGTCCGTCACTGTCCCTCTTCGTCACCTTCCTGTTCCTTTGCTCACCAAAGTGAGTGTAAGGAAGGAGAAAATATTCCGTGGTTACATATCACCACATCATCGTCCTACGTGGCATGCGTGAACTATTCAAAATTCGACACATGTGCAATGATATTGAATTAAAAAATTGAATTCAGAACCTCTCTTTCTTTTCTCTCTCTCCTATGAAGAAGACTAACACATGCAATATTAATTACTTTCTCTCTCTTCCCTTTTGTAAAAGAACTCTATTTCAGATAAGGAGGTCCTCCTTCTCTCTCTCAAATTTCAAATTTCACTCCCTCTCTCTGTGTCCAAAGACACTCTCTTGCCTTTGGCTCCGGCACGTCGCCTCCGCCGTCGCTGCCACGAGCCCCATTGCTATTGGGTTTGAAGTTCGTATCCGCCTTCGGCACTTCGGCTCAAATCCGCATCTGGAATGTTGTGACTCTTTTTCTTGTGGGTTTTGGCTTCCAAAACTAGGTGTAACTTCTCCTTCAAAACCATGGAATCTTGCACTCCATGGATGAGGCCTTCAGGCTCTCAGTGTTGCATTTCGGGGTTTCTTGAGGTTTCACAGACTTGTGAGGGAATATCTCATTTTTTTTTCTTTTTTACAAGGGTATAAAAAGTCTGCTTCTGTATGTGGGCATTTGGCCCTCTTGGGGGCTCAAAAATTGTGTCTTTATTGGCAAAATCAAGAAAGAAGAGCATGAACTGTGCAAAAGAAGACTGATGTTGTTCCTGAATGCCAAGATAGAACCAAATTTTGGTTAACTTGGTGAATCAAGACTCATTTTAGCTATTTTAATATTATAAAGCCCTTGAAATATGCTTGAGAAAATAGAGAAGGCAGAGATGCAACGGAAGGCCATGCGTGCACATTGTTGCAACAACTGACACTCTTATCACTGTTAATGTCTAGCTTCAGTTGGGGAACACAACAAGCTGAAGATATGATGGACATGCATGGTGCAACTATAAAAATAACAGTAGTTCTATGCGTGCACGGGCATTTGTACAAATCGTTAGATTGGTATTTCGATTTTGAAGTCATAAATTTTGAAGTTTATGAAACTTTGGCATTGTATGTGTCAAGCAAGACTTATATAACCATAAATCAGAAATTGCTGCTTCAAATTTAGCTGCTACAATAGAATTCTTGCTATAAACTAAACCAAGAGCGTGATGGATAGCCCATTTCAGCACCAATGCTTGTGACCTGAACAAACCAATAGCATCACCACTTCATTTTGCCAAAAAATTGTCTTTCTATCTCTATCATGTTTCGCCATAAGGAAGCATATTTTCATGGCCCCTTCTTTCCATTTTCAACTTTTGGCTTATTGAGCTGGGACATAGCTTACCGGAAAAAAGATTTATAACTATTAGTTATGCTCAAAGTTAGAGCTTACCCAAAAAAGGATTCATAACTATTGATTATGCTCAGCATCTTGAAGAGTTAGAGTTGGCCATCAAAGTACTAAATTGGGATGGTTACTCAAATTGTTACAACATCAAAAGTACCTTGAATGTGACTGAGTGGATATACATTTGCAACTAGAGATACATATCACTCTGGCAAACATCATAGATATATATCACTTTGGCAAACATCATACCACATACGTAGTCGCATGTCTATGCTAAGTGAAGCAACCGAGTGTGTAATAAGGTTGTAAAGAAAAGGATTTTAAAGAAAACAGCCACACCATTGAATTCATATAGAAAAACTGAGATCACAACTACATTTCTAAAGAATAGTCAGTTTGTTGTTTCTACTCTATCTTAGATAATGTAAAAATGATCTTGTGATCTAGGACGGTTAACTCCATTTGTTGAATGAATGTTGCTGTTCCTGTTGAGGATCGACCAATTTGAGCTTCTGGCATATGAGAAGCACCATTCTCTCGTTCTCAAGCTTGGCTCTCTTCATTTCCCTTTCCTTCTTGTTGCTGAACTTTACCCACTTCAGCCGTTGCTTTTTCGAGCTCGAACGCTTACAGCTGGTAGCTCACTTGCTGCTCCTCTAGCTACAACACCTGCGCCTTCATCTACGGCTTCTTCTTCCATAGACTCTTGTTGCAGTCTTGCATCATGCTTGTCACCTCGCTGCTCAGTTGCCGCAGTAGTGCCATAGAGAGTGAGAGTAGGCATTTCCTCGGCCTTTTGCTTGAAGATGTCCTCTCATTGTGAGCTTTTTCATCTTTGTGTCCTTGCCCACTGTGACCCCTCGAACCACCTCTTGGTGCAAGGAGTGAGGGTTTTGGGCATTTGGGGCTTCTGTTGCTGATGCAGAGGCATTTCTAGACCTAGCATTCCTGGACAAATGCCTCCAAAGATCCCACCACCTAAACCATTGGGTTCCATCAACATAATATAAAACGAAAGACATATTCTATCTTCAGTTCACTACTACAAATCTTCATTCCCTCTCAAAAATGAATCTCCTTCTTAATTTTGCCAATAAAGACACAATTTTTGAGCCCCCAAGAAGGCCAAATGCCCACATACAGAAGCAAACTTTTTATACCCTTGTAAGAAAGACAAAAAAAACGACATATTCCCTCACATATTCCCTCACAAGTCTACGAAACCTCAAGAAACCCCGAAATGCAACACCGAGAGCTTGAAGGCCTCATCCATGGAGTGCAAGATTCCATGGCTTTGAAGGAGAATTCACACCTAGTTTTGGAAGCCAAAACCCACGAGAAAAAGAGTCACAAAGTTCCGAATGTGGATTTGAGCTGAAGTGTTGGAGGTGAATACGAGCTTCAAACCCAGCAGCAATGGGGCTCGTGATGGCGACGTGCCGGAGTCGGAGCCGAAGGCTAGAGAGTCTGTCTTCGGACACAGAGAGGGAGTGAAATTTGAAATTTGAGAGAGAGAAGGAGGACCTCCTCATCTGGAACAGAGTTCTTTTACAAGAGGCTAGAGAGAGAAAGCAATTAATGTTGTGTGTGTTAGTCCTCTTCAGAGGAGAGATAGAAAAGAAAGAGAGGTTTCGAATTCAATTTTTTAATTCCATGTCATCGCACACGTGTCAAATTTTGAATGGTTCACGCATACCACGTAGGATGATGACGTGGTGATATGCAACCACGGAATATTTTCTCGTAAGGAAGAGATGGGAAAAGAGCCAATAGGCTGGTCTTCCGTAAGATAAATGGGTTGAAAAGAAATAAAGCGAAGGAAAGGTTGGGTTGAAAGTAAAATTGAAAAAAGAATGGGCTAACCAATGAATTAGGCCCAAATGATTTTTTCTTTTTTTTATTTAAATTTTTATCTTTATAATTTTGCCAAAGAAACGGAGGCTTGGATGATCGATGAAAATTCAAGTGTCAACATGTTTCGGCTGTCTTTGTCAATGCCGTGAGGAGCAAGGGCGACCTAGATGGAGTTAGGCTGTGAGGCAGGTGAGCCCAGGTTAGTCGGGGCGGACCCAGGCTGGGCAATTGGGCTGGCTGATGGCTTTCTTACCTGGGTTGACATGCGTATGGGTAGGGCCGAGTGAAGGCTTGTCTTCGTTTGGGCCAATCTATTTTGGTTGTAGGTTAAGGCCTATTTCGCAGTTGGCTGGGCTTGAGTGGCATGTGGACCAAGCTTAATTAGGTTTGGTTTACGGTTGCCCAACTAAGCTTATTGGATGAGTCCAGTCCAATCGGGGACTAGGGTTGATGGGTCCAGGTCATATTTTAAGTCCTAACTCGGCTCCCTTTATAATATAGTAAAATACAATAATATTATTTTTTATATAAAAATATAATTAAAAAATTCCAACAAAATTTATTTTTTCTAAAAATCAGGAAAATGCTTAGAAATTAGATTTTGATTAGTTTTCTTTGAAAATGTGTGAAAATCTTTGATAAAAAAATTGTGCTCATAATTAAACAAGACCTTAGGGCTTCATATTAGGGATTTGATTGTTCTTAGAGATAAATGCTGGGTGGTTATTTGTGCAACTCCATTATTACTTGATTGCGTACTTTCAATATATTGATTGTTGTGTCCCTTTAGCCTAGTTAGGAATGGTAGTTTTCTTATTTCTTAGCATTAGATTCTTGCTTTTCCTTGCAATTTATTTAATGCTTCATTGGTTGTTATTTTAATGATTATGCATTAGATTCTTGCTTTTCTTATTTCTTAGCATTAGATTGTTATTTTGATGATTACGCACTCGCATGATCACCTCACATGTTAATGGATAGGTTTAAAATCAATTTAGGCTGCGTGACAAACATTTTCTTGAATTGAACAAAGTTAGGTATCGAGAGGGCACTAATTGGGTAATTAGTGTAATGAAGTCCCTAAATTCATTGAATCTCTAGTTCATAAGAGTAGGGCAATTTCATTCCCAAACTGCGACATCCTCCCTGTCGTTACGGTGGCGCTCCAGAACAGCAACCGCGGTGTCCGATTACCGTCATACTATCTAGTGTTCCCTTACAAATGAGATGTACAAATAAGGGAGAAGAATCCTTTTTATTCAAGTACAGGCTCAACTATATCCGTAGATCTTGCATCGATCTAACAGTGGAGATCGCACCTCCCAAATTACCATCTACCTCCATTTATTATAGGAGAGTACAACTACTATATTACCTGTTCCCCAGAGTATTCTATAACATACAAGAAAACCCTATGACTTAGAATCCTTGAGATCCACCCGCTAGTTCATGGATTAGTCACGGTTTTTTGTTCAGAAACCCTCGAGAGTGATCCAATTCTTTGGGCATGACAAATGGCTTAAGAATTTTTCAGATACCTTCTTTATTATTTTCTTTTTGTTGACACCTGAAATTAATTAGGGTTGTTGACGCTTAGGATAGATGAATAAAATGACAAGAGATGACGTCGCCCGTACTAAGATGATTCACGTAAGACAGCTGGTAAGTACCGGCAGTCATAAACGAGAAATTTGAAATTCAGATGAATGGGGACCAAAAGTGCCGAGGGTATTTTCATCGAGGACGTTGACAAGGAGAAGAGTGAATGCCAAGTTAGGAAGGACTCAATGAAGGCCTTTGCTCCAGAAGAGCAGGTGTTAAACCAGGAAAAACTGGACTAAAAGTGCTAAAGGTATTTTTCATAGAGGACATCGATAAAAAGGATGATGGGTGTCAAGTTAAAAGAGCTCAATGAAGGTCCCTATTTCCGGAGGACAGGTGTCAGACATAGAAAAGCCCAATGATGGTTACCATCCTAGAGGACAGGTGTCAAACGGAGGAAAGCTTGATGACGGTTACCATCTCGAAAGACAGGTGTCAGACAGAGAAAAGCTCGATGATAGTTACCATCCTAGAGGACGGGTATCAAATGGAGGAAAGCTCGATGACGGTTATTATCCCGAAAGACAAGTGTCAAACGAAGAAAAACTCAATGGCGGTTATTGTCCCGAAGGACAGGTGCCAAATGGAGAAAAGCTCGATAACGGTTACCATCCCAAAGGACATGTGACAAATAAAGAAAAGTTCGATGACGGTTGTCGTTCTAGGGAACAAAGAGGCTCGATGATGGTTATCATTTCAGAAGATAAAAGGGGTACGGTGACAGTTATCATACTAAGGACAGATATCAGCACAGAGAAAGCTCAAGAGCGGTTATCACTTCGTACAAAAGATAAGATCAATAGAAGTTGATAAACAAGTGTCATTAAATGAACGGTGAAGATGAAATCAACGATGGGTATCAGATACAATGCCAAGAACAGTTACCAAGTCTGCATTATATATAACGTCTAATTATCGATAGAAGATCTCCCCCCACACATAAAAAAATAAATAAATGCTGTCTTTTATCCTTACTTTCCAGTTTCGCATTTTCAGTTTCTATAGCTGTAGTTGTTTAGGTCCTTAGTTAGTAGCTTTATTATATTATGTCAATGAACTTTGGACGCCGCCAGTAATTGGACAGTTTCGTATGAATATTCTGTAAAAATCAAGTTCTTTATTCATGCCTGGATTGCTCTTGTCCGAAATTGGATCTAGAACCCAGCCTCCTCTAATTATGAGTCGAAGAACGACGTTCAGTAAATTATATTTCGTCGCGAGAATATTTCCGATGATACATAATTTTGGCATGCCCAGTGGGACCCTTAGATCAATTGGAGGAGTAATGATGGCACGAATGAGAAGTCAGAGCCAATTAGATCAGAATAACAATGTTCTGGGGAGCAGTGCACCCTCGAATCCTGCTATGGAACGGGTGACACGTGCAGAGTCGTCAAACGAGCGAACAATTACAGAAGAAGATTAGGTAGGGGAGATGGATGTTCCCGAACACCTTACTGAAGAACAAAGAAGGCAATTGGAAACGAATCTAGTTGCACTTGCTACTATGAGAAGAATCATGGAAGAACAATATAATGATTTGGCTAATCTAGTCACTAGATGCGTGGCTGATATTGTTAGGCCATTGTTTATCAATACGGTTTAGGAGATCATTGGAAGACCGAATTCATCAATGAGTTCTTCTTAGCCATAAACGGTCACCGTTGTACCTCCAGGTTCAGTTGGAGGTCTTGGGTAGCCTATCGTTACAAACTTTGGCAGTGCAATAGTAGGGCAGCTTATGCCTCTCGCACCAGTAAGAATTCTTCAAAGAAGAGAAAACACGTTGGCAAGTTAAGTACACAGCCAATTGGCGACAAGTGAAGGTAGTACGGTTAATTTGTCACATTGGAATGAGAGTATCAATACGGGTCAACTAGCAGCTAACAGAGTAAATTTGTTTAGTCCAGTTCAAACAAATGTGACTACTGCAAATATGGTTCCTCGGCATACTGCTCCGTACTAATTACACGACAGTGTGTTGTCTGGTGGTTTTGCTGCTCAACCTAGCATTCCTCAGATGTTGTTCAGGCCAAATGTTAATATAGATAGTCCAGGGAGGAATGTAACACCACCATAGCCAGTACTGCATTATCAAGTGCCACAATTGCTACAGCCCTTACCGCAAAACCCGATTCCACAATATCCGCAACCACCATTGCAAAACACAATTCCACAATATCCACAACCACCACTACAAAATTCAGCTCTACAGTATCCACAGCCACCACTACAAAATCTAGCTCCACAATATCCATAGCGAGCAGCATAGTATCCATTATCACAGCCAATCCCACAATCACCAATACCTCAATATCAGATGCATCGGCTTCTGTAACAAAACGCACCACAAGTGATACCTTAGGTTGTACAGCCGATACAAATAGTCGTACCACCAGTTGTGATCCCAACAGGACAAAATCAATACATAGCTGATCCAATGTTGCGGCAATATGATGGTAAACCAGGAGCTTTTAGGCAAGTATACAGGAAGCTATACCCAGAATGGATGGATGCAGTTCTGTACCCAAGAGGGTTCAAGATGCCAGAATTTATCTTATTTATTGACGAAGATGATCAGTTAACGCAGGAGCATATCAATCGATTCACTGCTTTATGTGGAGATGCTATGTATGGAGGTCATTGGAAGCTGCGTTTGTTCCCATTATCATTGTCCAAAACTGCTTTTGCCTAGTACACATCTCTACCGCCTCATTCTGTAGTCTCTTGGGATCAAATGGAAATGATGTTTCATATTTAATTCCAAAGGGTAATGCTAGACATGTCTGTGGTAGATTTGTCAGCAATGAAACAGTATAATAATGAATCAGTTGATCAGTTCATGTTCCGATTTAGAAAGGCAAGAAATAGACGTCTTGTACCATTACTTGAGTAAACATTTGCTGAATTTGCCTTTAACGGTCTAAAGTTTGCCATCAGGGAAAGAATGGTAGGACAAGCCTATCATGATTTGTTTTCATTGACTACCATTGCTGTGAAGTATGAAAACTTTTTGAAAGAGAAGGATCGAAAGCATACTAGACATGAAGTAAACTTTGTCGACGAAACACCGGTTGATGAAAATGAATTAGAATACGCTGAGGTGGCAGTTGCCAAGATGATAATAGAAAATCCATACACTTGCCTTTCCTTGAAGCCAGCTAAAACGAAAGAAAAGGGAACTGTCATGGTCAAATCAAAGGACGTCCAATATTATTCCTTCGACATAAATAAGGTCGATGAAATATTTGACTTTCTTTTGGCCGATGGGCAAATCAAGCTTACTAAGGGCCAAATAATAATGAGTCCAGAGGATTTAAGAGGAAAGAAATACTGTAAATGGCATCATTTATGGAGTTATAATATAGTTGATTGTATTATGTTAAGAAAGAACATTCAAGAAGCGATTCGACAAGGCAAAATCAAATTCATGGATGAAAAAGAAAAGGCTAATATGGAGGTGGATGTTGATCCATTCCCTGTGATGACGGGAAAGGTGTCTTTAAAGCCTAAAGGTAAAATGATGCAGCCACACCTCTGTGCTCGGTGTAAAGAGGAAATCAATTATGATCTAAGGCTCCGTTCGTTTGGTGGAAAATATTGTGTTTTTGAAAAATGTTTTCTCGGAAGTCATTTTCCTGGAAAATATTTTCCCGGAACATAATTTTTCGGTGTTCGGCAACTAATATGAAAAAGTTTCGGAAAATATTTTTGGCTGGCGGTGGCGGCGGTGACCGGCGGTGACGAGCGACCAGCGGCGGTCAGCGACCAGCGGCGGCGGTAGTCGGCGACCAGCGGCGGCTGGCGACCGGCGGTGGCGGCGGCGGGCGACCGGAGAGGGGAAGGAGGAGTTTGGCGGAAAATGATTTCCGCTTTTCAGAAGCGTAAGTCATTTTCCATAAACTTAGGCTATTTTGTGAGAGGGGGACGGAAAATATTTTCCCACGGAAAACATTTTCTGCCCCTCGAACACCGGAAAACTCGGAAAATATTTTCCGTGAGAATATTTTCGCCAAACGAACGGAGCCTAAGAGGAGAGTATCTTTCGGCACAAGATGTTTCACAAGAAAAAACTTTTTGGGATCAATTTGAATATCAAAATTACAATAAGAAGATTGAATATTGGAGTTGATCCTGAAATGTTCAAGATAGGAATAAACGTTGGAATCAGGAGCGAAATTCTCAGGTTGTCGATAGTTTGAGATAATACCCAACAAAATGAAAGTCTTTCAAGCAACGCTATGAAGAGGGTGACCCTAGAATTGAAGCATTAGGAGAGCCTAGTGGTAAATTCGATTACTATGTTGACTATGGTCCACCTCCTAGATATTCGGAGGAAGTGGTTGCAACTGGATAGGATGAGGAATTCAATGATCCACCTGAAAGAGAGACCAAGACGACTGTGATACCTCACCGAACTAGGACTTTGAAAATACCAAACAATCCACTAGAAGATGAGTGGTTTGAATCAGGGGAAGTTCAAGGGCTAGGGGGCAATATAACAAAAACTCAAAAAAGGAGGTTACAGAGAAAGAAGAAGATGCATGAACTATAAAAATAGGTTAATCAGATTCATATTACTCAAATTCCATCAATACCTTATAAACCTAAGAAATTCCGAGCTACTAATTAAGTATAGAGAAGGAATCCTGGGGATTCTAGTCAGGATAAGCACAGTAATGATCATAAAAAAGCTAAGACTAATGACAAGATTGTATTTAGACATGCTGTATTATTGAGATCTGTTTCGCCTTTGAGTTCGTGCATGGTTCAGGCTAGACTTCCATTGCAGTATAGAGTGACATTTGTAGACTCAACAACCAATGAAGGTTCAATCATTGATGAAGAAGACAAGGTAGAATTTCAATTTAAAGATGAAGAGGAATTAATGGAGTTTGAAAAACCGACTTATGAAGGATCCAAACATTTGAGGGCACTTAATATAAACGCTAAGATAGATAGCCGTCCGGTTCCTAAGGTTCTAGTCGACAGAGGATCTACTCTAAATTTGGTTCCATATAGATTCTTCAAAAAGATGGGAAAAAAGGACGAAGAAATTATCCCATCGAATATATTATTGTTGGATTTTACAGGAGAAGTAACAGAGGTTAGAGGAATATTTATGGTTGACTTAACTGTAGGATCAAAAACTTCTAGAACAGCATTCTGTGTTGTCGAGGCATATGGTTTATGACATTCTGAAATTTTACCCACTTGGGATTTATAAAATGGATGATTTTATGGACATGCTTGTAGTTAGATCTCGCCCGGAACTGATCATTCTTGGGATACTTACCATTAAGGAAAGGCTAATTAGGGATTTAAATTAGCGTGACAAAAAAAACTTGATCGTGAACTGACTTTCGACCATAGAAATTGTTGAGGTGACATTTTGAGTCAGTGTAGGCCGACCTAAGGAGAGCTAGGGATCAATTCACCGCTGTCATACGAGTGGATCTCAAGTGATTCCGTTTAATTACGAGATGAATTAGCAAATGATCCAGAACCTATACCAAACGATCGCGCCCGTCGAAACTAGCGATAAATCCTCGCAATTATATGACAATCGAGGTCGTCACGATCCAAGTGAGCTTAAACATGGCTTGATTTAGTATTAACCATGGGTCGAATATGCAAATTTCCCAAAAACCACCAATTAGTCTGAGATACGTTTAAGTTACGTTATTTAAAATTCGATCATTAATTAGAGATCAAGTTGGGCTTTGAAAATTTAGAAAGTCACGACAGAACATTTGGACGACGTTTTTAGCATGAGCAGCCTTAGAATTGTCTGGATCCTTCGGAAAAATTGAATTTCGGCGAGAAATGGTAAATGACCGTTTTATCCCTGGAACTTTGTTAAGGCCAAGTGTAAATGGAGAAGGGCATTTTGGTCATTTCACCATAACTTTAGAAATGACAAATTTTGGACAATTTTTTCCTTGGATTTTTGTGAAATTCCTATTTTACCCTTGGATATTTTTGGAAAAGATTTGATCTCGACCGTTGATCTCAAGATAGGGATGAATCGTGGCCGTTGATTGGAAAGTAGAGAGAGGGGCAAGATAGTCATTTTGCCGAAAGAGAGTCAATTATTGTTATTTAATCATGATTTTCTCTCTCCCCCTCTCATCTCTCTCCCCCTCCCTCTCAGCAACCTCTCTCCCTCCCCTCCCTCACCGACTGACCGCCCTTCCTCCTTGGCCGTGCCACCACCGCCCCGGGCCACTGTCCGTTCGTCCACCGCCGTGCCCCCACCGCCCTCACACCACCGTCCCTCTCCCCCTCTCCCTCTCAACGACCTCTCTCTCTCTCTCTCTCTCTCTCTCTCTCTCTCTCTCTCTCTCCTAAGGCCGAGAATAGCCGCCGCCGCCGTCACCAATCGCCACTATTTAACCGAACCACCGTAGCCGCCGCATTCTAGCCCCTTTGTCACCCTTAGATAGGTTGATCTTGCTTAGGATTTCAAGTAAGTTATAATCTAAACCCTATTTAGGATATCGGGTATTAACGGACCTGTTTAGACTCGGTTTAGAGTGATTTTAGGGGCTAAATTGGATGAGAGGCCTTAGGGATGAAATTGTGGTATTTTGGTGGTAAATTAGGGGCCAAATAATGGCTGTGAATGGCTGGTTTGAATGCTGAAAAATTCTGTTTGGCACGTAGAATGGGTTATTTGATTCGGCTTGTAATTGCGTGAAATTGTCGTGTAATACCGGGATTATTGTGCTATGGTTTTTTTGGTGAAAATGGCATGTTGTGTGATGGTTGAATGTATAATGTTTGGGCTGAATTGTGATGGTTGGATTTGATGCATTTGAATGCATTTGATTAATGCTTAAGTGTGTGCACGTGTGAGATTTGAGGCGTGTGATCACTAAAAGGCCATGAGGCGTGTTTATGCGGGGTACAAATAAAATACGGTGTGTTGGCATGTTCGCGTGATCACTAAAATCCCTAAGGCGTGTTTACGCGGGGAATTGAATCGGTCTGAGACGTGTTTACGCAGGTTGTGATACGATTGTGAGATTGAGGCCTGAGGCGTGTTCACGTGGGTCGCGATAGGAATGTGTAAACCGGAGGCGTGTTTATGCGGGCTGAGAAAAGAGAATGAGAATGAGATGTACGATGTGGCAAGTGCGAATGTGATCGAGCATGAGGCGTGTTTACGCGGGTCGCGATAGGAATATGTAAGTCTGAGGTGTGTTTACATGGGCTGAGGAAAGAGAATGAGAATGAGACGTGTGATGTGTCAAATGAGAACGTGATTGGACCTGAGGCGTATTTATGCGTGTCGTTGACAAGTTAATGAAAATGGTGTGATGGTTCATGAATGAGTGTGAAATATGGAGTTCGGAAATGTCATATGTTCGACATGTGCTTTTGGGCATGAGAATGGTTTGGAAAATGTATGTGGTTTGAGATTCGTGATTTCGAGGCTAACATGCAAGTTGTGTACACCAAGAGCCCAAGTAAGTACATTGTATGTACGTTATATGTGTATTGCTTGATTTTGTGTTTGGACTTGTCTAAAGATACATGATAGCTTAGGTGGGGTTTAGGCTGTCAACTTATTAAGATTTAACTCATGGTTGTATAACCAAACCATTTCAAAACCCCCATCTAAGCCATGAATCCGCTGCCGTTGCCGCCATCGCCCCAGTATTTTGGTATTTCGATGCACACCGAGCATTCTGTGGTTAAGTATCCGGTAGAGGAGAATATGACTTGGATCAAACATTCGACCGTAGTTTGGGTAGACTCTGGCGGGCTCACACCTATACTGCTTGGTGTTTCCGGGACGGATTAGATGAGTTTGGCCCTGTTCAAGGTTTGATACTCCGTTTGACAGAGTAAGAGACTGGGACCCATCGGCTATACCCCCTCTCGATGGCGAGATGACTAGTATAGACACTAGTCTCGCACAATCATGGCATCAGCATATACTTGCAGCGCCCGAGCCTATAATAGAGGAGCTGGAGGAGTCGCAAGCCGGGTATGACTCGATGGATGTGGACCTAGGTGTAGAGTCGGAGGAGAAATCGATAGAAGAGCAACCCGAAGACAAGTATGAGGAGGTACCGGAGGAGGAACCAGAAGCAGAGTCAGAGGAGGAACCGAAGGAGGATTCGAAGGAGGAGTCTGAATTAGAGGAACGAATTGAGGTTCTATTGAAGTTAGGGGATGAGGATAACCCGATCGAGATGGAGGCAGACTCCGAGTCTTCAGAGGAGCACGTGCCTCAGGAGGATTCAGATTTGGATTCTGGGGAAACCGAATTGGAGTGGACGCCGTCTATAGAGTGTAGGGGCTAGACTAGGAGTAGCCAACATTTTTGAAGTGTCCCATTTTTGGACTTAGGATGTACACAGACTACTAACCCTTTTTGAGGTTGATGGTGTAATCTGTGGAAGTCAGCTCAGGTGTGTTTTATAGGTTGATGTAAATTTTATGTGTGCTGGGAGTGACTGGTTGTTATGTAATGGATATTGTGTAAATATATCGAGGCGTAATATTATGTTTGGTGGCTTGGTGATTTATTCCTCCCTAGTACCTTATGATTTTACTATCAAGGTTTATATTCTTGCCACCGTGATTGAATTCTGATGGGATCGTTTGGGTCAGCGGTGTTTCCTGGGACGTCGAACTAATTCAACCGAGCTTGGGGTGTCGCTCCCTTGATGGGGTTCGGGGTGTGACATGGTTCATATAACTTGTTGGGGAGAGATTGGCTTCATGGAAATCAGTGTGTACCATCGACCCTTCATAAGATGTTAGCTTTCTGGAGCGGAAGCAAAGTTGAGTATGTTAAAGCTAATAGTAAGGCTCATGTGTCATGGGCACATGCTTCAAGGACTGATCGAGAGTTAAGGAAGATGATAGATGATAATTTATGCGTTATTGAACCACCTAGAATTGATTCAAGGGATGTTGCATTTTGTCGGTTTGACAAGAAAAATGTCCATTAGATTCCCAAAACTGACTTGGCGGGGTGCTTAGATAAGGTCGTTCGTGGAGAACCTTACATTATTAGGCGATCTCACTAGCAGGTATATGGCCTATAAGGCCGAAGTAAGTAGTCAAGATGTTGGCGACTGCATTATGGAATTTGAAGAATCGCCCCTTAGAGAGAATAATAAACTCATTGAAGCTCATGACCCGCTAATAGAAGTTGATATTGGAGATTCTCAATACCATCAACCAATTTTCATCAGTGCATTATTAGATGAGGTTACAAAATCCTAGTTAATTGAGTTATTAAGGAAGCATAGAGATTGCTTCGCATGGAATTATCATGAAATGCCAGGATTAAGACGAGACATGGTTGAACATAGATTGCCAATTAAGAAAGGATTTTGACCACATAAACAACCACCAAGAAGGTTTGCACCAAAAATTGTGCAAAAGATCAAAGAGGAAATTGAACGCTTGTTGGTAGCAGGCTTTATTAGGACTGTAAGATATGTCGAGTGGTTATCAAATGTTGTGCCAATTTGAAAGAAGAATGGGAAGTTAAGGGTGTATATAGATTTTCGTGACTTAAATGCAGCAACCCCAAAAGATGAATATCAAATGCCAATGACAGATATGTTAATCGACTTGGCATCTGGCAATGAGATTATGTCGTTAATAGACGGTCATTCGGGTTATAATCAAATATTTATATCAAAGGAACATTTTCATAAAACAACATTTCGATGTCCAGGAGCTATTGGGACGTTCGAATGGTTGGTGATGCCATTCGGATTAAAAATGCCGGAGCAACTTACTAGAGGGCTACGAATTTTGTCTTCCACGATATGATTGGGGATTTCATGGAGGTTTACATTGATGACATCATCATCAAATCAGACTAGGTAAGTCATCTAACTTATCTTGAGCATGCTTTTATAAGGAAACAGAGATTTAAATTGAAAATGAATCCTCTTAAATGTGCTTTCGGGATAAGGGCTGGCAACTTTCTAGGGTTTATGGTTAATCAGAGGGGAATAGAAATAGATAAGAATAAAACTAAAGCTATTCTAGAATTGCCACCACCTGTAAGTAAGAAACAATTGCTGATGATCATAGGTAAGATAAATTTCTTGCACTGATTTATTGCTAATCTGTTGGGTAAGATAGAGATATTCTCTCCATTGCTTAAGCTTAAGAATCAAGATCAATTCATTCGGGGGAAAGAGCATCATCATGCTTTTGAGCAGATTAAAAAATATTTGATTAGTTCACCAGTTTTGATGCCGCCTAAGCCAGGTAGACTGTTGAAGCTTTATTTGTTGGCAACTAACAATACTATTGGAAGTATGTTGGCACAGGAAAATAATAATGGAAAAGAGCAAGCAATATATTATCTCAGTCGAATGTTGAATGATGCAGAAAAAAGATATACTCCGGTGGAGAAATTATGCTTGTCATTGTACTTTGCTTATACAAAATTACGCCATTATATGTTGCCAACGACGGTTTAGGTAATTTGTAAGATGGATATTATTAAATATATGTTAACTGCCCCGATTATCAGAGGAAGAATTGCCAAGTGGGCTTTCGTTTTGTCCGAAATACATTTGATGTACATGCCGCTTAAAGCAGTTAAAGGTCAGGCGGTTGTCGACTTTATTGCAGAATATCCATGTGTACATCTTGAAGAGGATAATGTTGAGGGATCGATATAGGTGTACTATGGACATTGTATTTTGATGGATCAAGTACGACAACAACGTCTGGCATTGGGGTCTTAATCGTATCCCCTTAGGGACATCGAACAAAACTTATGTGTTGACCTGATTTTGATTGTTTCAATAATCAAGCAGAATATGAAGCGTTAATTGTTGGCTTTAATATATTGGCTGACATGAATGTTAAGTTTGTAAAAGTAAAAAGGGGATTCCCAATTAGTGATCAATCAGTTATCGGGAAATTGCCAATGCCTCAATGAGAATATTATTCGATACTTCGATATGGAAAAAGTTTTATTGAACGAGTTTTTTGATTATGAACTGGAGCATATAAAAAGAAATGATAATGCGAAAGCCAATGAGTTAGCTCAAATGGCATATGGATATAAAATATCAAAAGAATTAGCTAAATTTATTATTACACAAATAAAAACTTTGCCATCGATAGACAATCGAATTATGATGACACAGTCCAATAAGGAGCATATCGATGTCGATGAAGAAGATTGGAGAAAATCTTTCATTCAGTATCTAGAGAACCCAGTTTCTGATGATAAATCATTTAAGAAGCAAGTGTTGAAATACCTGTTGTTGGATGGAAAATTATATCGGAAGACAGTTGATGATGTTTTGATTAGATGTTTAAGTAAAAGAGAGTCGATAATAGCAATGGCGGAGATACATGACGGAATATGTGGCGTGCATCAAGCGAGTATAAAAATGAAATGGTTGTTAAGGCACCATGGTTACTTTTGGCTAGTAATGACTCAAGATTGTATTGATTATGCTAAAGGGTGTGAGACATGCCAAAAACATGGACCATTGCAACACGTGCCTGTGGCAATTATGCAACCCATTATCAAACTGTGGCCATTTCGAGAATGGGCAATGGACATAATTGAAAAAATATATCCTCCTTCATCTAAAAAACATAGTTTGATATTGGTTGTTACAGATTATTTCACCAAGTGGGTCGAGACTGCCTCATATAAAAACATAACTCAGAAAGTAGTAAAGGAGTTTATAGAAGAAAGAATTATTCATTGATATGGAATACCAGAGATAATAACGGTGGATCAAGGTACTGTATTTACTGGTCAGGAAGTTTTGGGATTTACTAGATCTAGGGGGATCAAGATGCTTCATTCAACTCCTTACTACGCTCAGGCGAATGTACAAGCAGAGGCATTTAATAAGGTTATTATTAACCTTATTAAGAGGCATTTGGAAGAAAACCCTAGAGAATGGGATTCACTCTTATTGACGGTATTATGGGCTTATAGAACATCGAAGAGGTTGAGTACGGGAGTTAGTCCATACATGTTAACTTATGGCTAGGAAGCTGTGCTGCCTGTAGAAATTACAGTACAATTATTAAGGGTAAAATTACAAGGGGGTATGTCCAAGGAAGAATATGATGAATTGATGTATGGAAACATTGATGAATTGGAAGAAAACAGAGTTATAGCTTTGGAAAATAATTTCCCAGAAGAACAGAGTTGCTAAAGCATAAAACAAACATGTGAAGGAAAAACGCTTCAACATTGGTGACTTAGTTTGGAAAACTATTTTACCAGTGGGTTCGAATAATGAAAAGTTTGGAAAATGGTCACCAAATTGGGAAGGTCCATATTTAGTTACACAAGTTTTAAGTGGAAATGCTTATCATTTGATGGATATTGGTGGGCTTGGAGAAATGCCTAGATCAATTAACGGAAAATACTTAAAGAAATATTACCCTACTATGTGGGAGATGAAGGAAAATGAAGAAACCGATAGTCATTTGACAAGAGAATACATGAAACAATAGAGGTAGACAACAAAAAACAAACTAGTGAACTGAACAGTTAAAGGGTTGAGCTAGCCAAACTAGAGGGTCGGATTTACAGAAATAGTTCAGGCATCATTACATGATCAGTCTAAACCGATATGACGCCTAAACTTGTTTACAAAGCTGGATAGACGACTCTCCAGATGACGATTCTCGTCTTCAGCATGGAAGCAGGCGGAAGAGCTGGTGCTCCCAGCCGAATAAGCTTGGTTACACTCTACTTCTAGTGCTGTGAGAGTGGCAAAGCATGCGTTGGCCTGCTCGTCCAAGTAATCCATAAGCGACCTGCAGAAGTTGATGTCCTCGTCAATCTGGGCTAACAGCTCGATCAGCCCCCTCTTTTCTGTCTCTTCTGCTGCTCTTTCTTTGGATGTCAACTTGCTTTGGAGACGACGGGTGGTGATGTCCAGCAGTTCAACTTTCTCTTCTCTTGTTCGGGTCAAACTAGTTAGTCCAGCACATGCGGGTTCCAGAACTTTGAGCTGGTCAAAGTACACTGTCTCAACCTGAGTGACAAGGTCAACCTTGTTGAAATATTTGCCCTCAACGATTGCATGCTGTTCAATTGCCAGTTTGTTTTCAGAAAAGGCTTGAAGACCATGGGGAAAATGTTGCAAAACTCATTAAAGTCAATTATGAAAGGATGATGGAAGGAACTTAGGTTTAGCTTCTTTGAGGAAAGTGAAGATTTCATCTACAGCTCTGGATTCGAAAGACAGATAGGTATAAGTGAGGGATAGGCGGCATAATATATCATTCCACAAGGTGATAAAATCCTCGATGAAAGGTGAAGCATGTGAAGATGAGGAAGAGGAAGATTTGGCCATGGTAAAGTTAGTCTGGAATATGAGATGATTGGATGAGGATGTTATGATAGTAAGACTGCAAGGATTGTTTAAATAGAGAATAGAAGCGGATAGCCACAATAGGAACCGTAAAGAACTTAAGCGACGTGAGTAGTGAATGTAACTGACAGGTGCTTTGAACTAATTGGAGAGCAAGGACATGTCACGAGGAGTTATTAATGCTGGTAGAAATAGAACGATAAGATGGATTCATATAGGGGATCATGTCCGCCGGCAATTTATACAAGAAAAGGTGGGTATAGTGAATCATGACCCAGAGACATGAAAAGGGTTGTGCGGAAATCAAGCGAAATGGGAAATAGACGTAACTGACAGGTTCTTTGAACAGATGAAAATAAGGATATGTCAGGACATTATTGATATCGGAGAGAATGAAACGACATAATGGAAGTACGGGAAATCACATGCAGCAAACTCGTCGGCAGTTTTTATGACGAAAGGATAGGTGCGGCTTGTAAGAATTAATGGATATTTAAGATCCATACTAGCCAAGTACAGGAATGTGAGGGTTGCAATTATATGCTCCATCCGCCAGGGAGACGGGTAATTATGACCAGCTATAAATTTGAGCACTTTTGACGTAAGAAATTGATTTTGAACGTTTGAAATTGGTACAATGCCGTTTGGACAAAGAATACCAAAAAGAAATAAAGTTCTTTGATCAAGCATGTTTAGTGAAAGGGAAAGTGCATATATTCAAGGATAAGGAGTACACTTGGATGTGAATAAAACAGAGACCTTAATATATACATATAGTATTTACAAGGCAAACTAGACCTATGGTTACATGAAATGCTGCTCAATTCCTAGACAGAAGTTGCGTAAGCGTATTTCTAGATCACAATTGGTCTCGAAGAATTTATCTTTTTCAAAGGTGACCTCTTGAAGTTCGTCTTCCATAGTCCTGCATTCGATCTCCAATTGTTCTACCTGTTTAAGTTGATCAACCAGACGCTGCAGTGGAACATCATCAACTGCTTGATAACGCGCAAGGACAGCATGTGCTTGCTCCAGATCCTCTTGCATGTTCATATATGACTTTTCTATCTGGTCGAAGGTATTGATACGATCTTGTCGAAACTTACAAGATGTCAAAGCTGAGTTAAAAGATTGAGCCAGCTCTTCGACAGTTTACTCCATAGCTAGACAATCTAAAGGACAAGGTAAACTGGATAACTCGGTCAGAAGAGATTTAATTTGTCTCCTTGGAAACATCATTAGAAATACAAGCTAAACCAGGTGACAGTAAATGGAAAAGTCGAATCCATTTGGATCGAAACTCGTCATTTCCCCGAGAAAGGGACGATTTACCAAAAGTTCGCCTCGATGGACATGGGCTGTTATCAGAAACTGAGATATAAGTTGGAGAATAGACCTCAACAGAAGTGCCAATATAAGTCTTAACTTTCCTTTTACGAGACGTAACACTCATGTCTGCAAGACAAAAAACAATAGAAGATGAAGTTTAAAGTAAATAAGAAATGAATCCTACATGGGCTGGTTGCTAAAGGCGATACCTTCATCGGATGAATATTCTGATTCTGAGGAAAGATCATTGTAATTGGATGATAGATCACAAGGCCTCTCGAATGGGTGGTTTAGTCCAGGAAGATAGTGGGTGACTTTGGACATTACTACATCGACATGCGAGGAAAAGACATATGCTCGATATTCAACCCTCCATTCATTGAAGGTATCAGTGCTATGCGGTTCTTCGGCAAAATGTATATAGTTAAATTTTGGCAAAATGACACTATAAGTGCCATAAATTATGTACGACACTCACTTTGATACCATAAGTTTTTTTTGGATAACTTAAGTGTCAAATCGGAAGAAAAATGATCACTTACGTGCCAAAAATTTTTTTAGATTACATCAGTGCTAAAATTTTTGAAAAACAATCACTTAAGTGCTAAAATTTTTGAAAAAGGATCATTTAAGTGTTAAATTTTTTTAAAAACGATCACTTAAGTGCCAATATCCGGTGAGCTACGTCAACTTCAAAAATTAATAAAAAAATGCCACGTCGGATTTCCGGCAAAAAATTATGTACGGCACTTGAGTAGGCATTTAAGTGATCATTTTTAAAAAATTTTAACATTTAAGTGATCGTTTTTCAAAAATTTTAGCACTCAAGTGATCCAAAAAAAAACTTATGGCACCAAAGTGAGTGCCATACACAACTTATGGCACTTGTAGTTTTCTTTTGCCGTTAAATTTTCTAAGAATGGTACGAGTAATTTCATTGCAGCAAGAAATACTTCCTTCATTGATGAAACAATGACTACTGGTACGAGAGAAGGGATATTTCATGGAGTAAACAATAGGAGCTGGAACACCTTGGGTTAGACCGAATTGATGAGAACAATAGTGTGGATTGTATACCTCAAACCCTGAAAAAAACTGGCTTTTGATCGAGAAGTCTACAATTAGATCGCAAGGGGTGAGAATGCTTTTCCAGAAAGTACAAGTGTCAGGCTAATCATAGGAAGGGTTAACCTCAAGAACATCGACGCAGACTCTATGAAAGACAAAGTTCCTCGACGAAAGCAAATGTTGAAGGAAACCTTCAAAAAGGGAAGTTCTTATTAAAGGATAATAAAGAAGACGACAGAGTCTCCAAAGACCAAATTTCTTTTCGATATGAGGGAGGTCAGTCTCAGACCAATGAACAGGAGGTATACCTACATCAAAGAAGTGATCAGGAAAGTACGTATGTAACCACCCGTGCACCATCCATAAAGGACCAAAGAAAGGATCAGGATGTGCATTGGAAAGAGAAGTTTGAGCATCTGTAAGAGATCGATAAAGAACAGCAAGAGCAATTCGACCGAGACCAACATCAAGACCATGAGAGAGCATGTGAGCAATATTGAGGAACTCGGAAGAAACTGATAAGGTTGGTGTGCAAATGATGTACCGTGAAAGCCAACATAGAAGAAATGCAACATGCTCGTCGAAATGAATTTCTCCTTTGGACTCAGCAAATTGGTCCATAAATTCATCATGGGAAAGGTTAAGAGAGGTTGAGTTTTGAAAAGGCAAGCATTCAAGGACCTCTTGACCCCGGAACTCGACAAAAGGTGAAAGACCCGTTAAGGCCCAAATATCCAAAAGAGTGACGGTTACTGGACCACAAGGAAGGAAAAAATAATGCGAATAAGGTGACCAAAAGGTGCAGAGGCTGCCAATGAGACCATACTCCATTGGATTGATAGATATGCAACAGAACATCAGAGCCGTGTCAATTCGAGTCGATTGCCATTTGGACTTCATCACATTCTGCAAGCGTTTATACCATTGGAAAATCTCTTGTCAAAACTGGGATAAGAATTATACCTATAATTGGAGGTCAGCCAAGCATGAGCATGAATACGGCCACTGTTAATGGGAAGAATCTCTTGATAATGGCGAGGGAAACATTCAATGAACATAGGAGGGGCTGGAATGGATTTAAGATAAAAACCCAGTATAATGTGATCGTTGTTAGTATCATAGTCCATAAAGGACAAAGAAATATGGCCTCTTGTCTCGTAGGATTGAAGGTCATCAAGACGATTCAAGAACATAGAAGGTGAGGCATGAGAAAAGAAAGGAAAGTTGGATGCCATGTTTGGAGCAGATAAAGTGAAAAATAGAGGTAGAAGGGTATAAATAAACCCAACATCGTAACCAACTTCATCCATGATGAGGAACGTGGAGAAATTTGAATGAAACAGTTTCCGCTGAAAATAATTTATTGAAAGGAAATATCAAAATAAAAAAATAAATTCAAAAGAAAATGGAGGTGACTTTATTGATTAGAATTTTTCTTGGGGAACAACAGTTTCTTTACATCACTTGGAGGGACAACATACTATGGTCAAATTGACCATTCTCAGTTATACATTTATTTTTGGTACGCCGATTTTTAGCTTCGGCTGCCAGTCAACATTGATGCTCAGTCTGCTTGAGTTCTTTGAGAATGGTAATATCTTTGTCAAAGTCCATCTCCAGTTGAAGCTTCTGTGTGTGTTTGAATTTTCGAGTTTCTCGAAGAAAGGCCAGCTTTGTTCAATCTCCACTTTCTGCTTCTCAAGAAGAACTTTTTCCTCATCGAGTCCAGATATTTCTTCAACCAAGGTGTGAAGGTTAGTCTGCCTTTCCTTTACAGTATGACTGAGCTCGTTTATGGCTTGATTATTCTAAGGATAAGGTTGATCAAAAAGAGTTAAAGACATAATTAGATCATGATTACGTCGATAAGACTCTATCTTGCTGACAAAAGCCTTTGACAAATCATCAAGTTTAGCCTTTAGCTCAGGGGGCAGTATTTCACTAGGTTCAGCACTACACAACTCATTGAGCATAAATTTCAGTTGATTAAAAGCTGTTTGATTGCACAAAAGTATAGGAAGACCCCCACTAGAAAGGTCTAGTAGTTGCAATAATTTATCTCTGACCTTTTCAATGGCCATCTGCCTTGGGGAAGCTACATTTGAAGTGAAACCCAGTATGTAAGAAGCCTCGTCTAGCATGCGCTTAGTTTTCAAGAGAGATTGTGGAGAATTTCTTTCCTCGGCATAAGGAAGTAAATGGCTCGAAGAAGGTTGTGTCGAAGGAACAGCAACACTCTGTACTAGGATAAGAGCAGTGGCCAGGGACAAAGTTGAACTAGAAGAACTGACTTCAGTAAAGTGGATAGGGGAACCGGGTGTGATGTGGCTATCGATGGGTTGAGTACCGGTAGTTGTCCCAAGTTCTGAAGTTGCTAAGATTGGTGATACCAAATCATTTAAAGATCTTGAAAATAGAAGGAAATTAGTAGTTGAGACATATAGTGAATCATAACATACCATTATAACTCAAAATACCTTGTTCTGGTGTTGTAAGGAGTAATATGGGCGGATCAACAGTAGCAACCTCAAGATTAGGGTCAACAGAGAGTCCTGCTATATATATTGCTAATAATGAATTGCCGAAAAATTAATCACTATGCGTTGAATAGAAAGAACAAATAAAGAAGGGTATAACAAAAATATACCGTTTAAATTGTCTTCAGGTTGGGTGAGATTGATTTGAGAACCCGAAGCCTCCACAGAATTGGTAGTGGCCATAGAAGAGGAGGCTGATGTAGTTGAAGGGTTGAGACGTTTTCTTTTGATCAATGCAGCAAGTGGTTCTTCATCTGCGTTCTTGATAGACTGACTAGATGATGGAGACCCTGTAAGAACAAGTATCAAGGTTAAGAGGTAATGTGGAAATTATATGAAAAAGAAAAGACTGCAATAAATGGATACCTTACACCGGATCAGATTTCCTCTTGAGAAGAGGTGTGTTATCATCGACTGGGGGTTGATACATTGCGGTAGCGTAGTACAATCGGGGTCCGAATAGGAACACCTTTTGAGGGAACCACTTTCTTGGAAGAAATTGTCGACTTGGCCTTAGGAATTTTGATTTGTTTCCCCTGAGTTATCCGTAATTGTCTTGATTTAGAATTTGGAGCATCCGGTTCTACAGAAATGGCTTTTTTACTCTTCCTACCTTTACTCCTTGGCTTAAATACACCTCTTGCTATTCGAGTTAACATAGTTTGAGTAGCCTCCTCATAAGGGCTTTCAAGACAGAAGGAGAGCCACCAAGAAGTCCATGCAGGAGTGCATCCAGTCTTAGGTTTGAAATCGTCAACATCAGGAGCGAATTTGGCATACACAAGCCGAGTAATTTCAGCACAGCATACGAAGGGGGCATCCTTCTTAAAAGGATATTTTTGTTTGGCTATGTTTGGAAAGTCAAGGGAATAAGGAATTGGCATAGGAATAGTTTGAACTAAACCAAATTGCTTGGTCAAGTACTGAGGAGAATAAATTTCAAAGCCATGGTAAAATTTGCCTTTCTGGGACAACTTTAAAGGAAGGTCTATAGGAGTAAGGATGCATAGCCAAAAGTCAGTCGAATTAGGGCGAGCTATCGAATCAAACAAGCAATTGAATTCATTTGCATCATAAGCAAAAAATTCAATTTCATTTAGGTCAACTGTCAAGAGTTTATGGAGGTAAAAGGCAAATGGAGAAAGATCCTCTGAGATACTTAATGAGGAATAACTAAGTAAATGGCATCCAAAGAGAGGAGGTGTTGGTTGTTGAAATTCTGGAAAGGACTGGTGACGAAAGGTGCGAAGGGTGTGATTGGAAAGAAAAGGAAAATAATGCACCATCCAACATTGGAGTATCCAGAATGGCCCAAATAAAGTACCTTTATCTTTAGACGTCATTGATAAAGATGTATGAGTTATTCCTCTATACAGAGTACCTAGGATTAATGGTGCCAAAGTGAGTGTTTTACCATGTCATGACCTAAATTTCTTAGGCTAATGGATTATTAAGACTAAACCTAACTCGGGCCCTCCCAAGTTCTATCAATTCGCAACTTAGGATTTAAATTTTTAACATACAAAAGTTTTCATGCTTAGAGTCGCCACTAATCTATTTGTGGTAGGTTAATTAGAAACCTAAATAAAACATAGGGATATATGTTTTATTTCTATGAGCCAGAGATTTTAAGTTCGAGAATTTGGTTATGCTAAATCTAGTCTAACACCCTTTCGGTACCTTTTCTTTTCAAAAATGTTTATGCAGGCAGTATGGATCCATTTTATTACCTAATTATTAATATGTGAGGTATTCATACGGGTGCGCAAACCATCAATTTAACACCCAAGAAAGCAATAAATAGATTGCAAGACTAGGAGAATGACTTACCTTAATGCAATCTAAGCATCTACAATGTTAGTAGAAAATTACACAGACAATCCTAATATGATTTCTAATTAACAAAGCAAGGCACTCGAGGTATTCTTTAGGGTTTGCGCTTTATTAAAATGCAAACTAACTTATATGCAATGACGTGCAAAAAATGACATGCGATTAATGCAACCTAGCATGCGAACTATATGACATGAGATAATATGACCTATTTCTAATGACGGGCAAATAATTTATTTTTGGTATTTTTCCAATGAAATTCGGAATTAAAAAATGTCTAAATTAACATGCAACCTATCTTAATCTGTCATAAAGTAACTCATTCTTTTTGGGATTTTCATGGAAATTCGGAATCTAAAAATAGCCTAAATAATCTATTAGGATTAGAATAACGCCTAATTTAAACTAGGAAATAAATTATCTTAAGTCCTAATTTAAATTAAATAATTATCCCATCTTCTAGATACATGTAGGATTCCCTAAACATGTAAAACTTCTAATTTAAATCCTAACTAACATATTTTTGGATTTTCTTTATTTAAAAAAACATTCAAACAAAGATAATAACCGCATTTAAACAATCTATACAATCCACAAGATTCTTCTTATTAAATTTGAATTAGGAAAAGAAATCAAATTAACAGTCGTATTTATAGGGTTATAGATATCGACGGAAAACTCATTATTCGAATTTGAAAAGCGAATAGAATCTATTATCGTATTCAAGTGATTATGTATAAGATAACGATTTTTCGTATCGCCGTGTATCGTACCTTATGGATAAGGTTAAATAGTCGTCCAGATACATTATCAAATTAGAAATAATTCCTAATTTGGGGTATCTTAGAATATTGTGGATATCGCAAATAATATCCTAAGGTATCTAATCAATCACACAATATTCATGGAATATTCAAAATATTCAAACTAAGAATTTAAATATTTTGAAAATATACAAGATAGAGATTTTTACCTGATTTGTAGATTACTTTCCAAATTTGAATAACTGGCGGATCGGGATCGCGGAATGGCCAATGGATCACGAGCAGTTCGTCTCGATAGCGGTTCACGGCCAGCTCGGATTGCGGTTAGATGGTTCACGAACTTGCCACAAAATAAACTTGTAAAACAAAGTTCGACTCGGGATCGACTGTGACCGGCGGCTCAAGGTACTGGACGATGGAGGAGCGAGGACCGGCTTTGAACGATCACTGTGATAGCAAGGATGACGGCCTCTGAGCTTGGGGATCACGGGTGAGCCACCAAGACAGTGTGCAAATCCCTTCGTGGGTCTATCTGTCCAAGCTTCCACTAAAGACTTAATACTTTGACCAAGCAATCAAACGAAATCAAGAGGTGGCGTCTTCTGCATGTGATGACGATGAAGCCATGGGACTAGTGGATAGCTAGGGATTTGCTGAAAACTTGCTGGCTTCGCTTTGAGACTGTGAGAGCATCGAATTGAGGAAGAACGCGGCGTGAACTGCGGTAGCGGGGGGCGGCAATAGGATGAAGACAGAATGTCGACAGGAGGCACGAGTGGTAGCTTGGCAATCAACGGGCACGAGTGGTAGCTCAGCGTGCTTGAGCGATGAGCGGGCTCGGGTGGCAACACAGTGGCGCTGGTCGATGTGGCAAAGGGGTGGCGTGACCGACCTTCTCTCAACCTCACTCATGTGTATCACTCGCGTCTTTCTGAAAATTCTTCTAGGAATTCTTGAGCCCCCTTCATTGAAGGGTATAATAACATATTTATATTGTAACCTTAGATTAGTTGACCGGACTTTCTAATCATAATGGGCTTAGACTTAGGTTTTATCATTTAATTTTATTTTAATTCCAAATGGACTAAATTAATTTGGGCTAATTTAAACTTAAATTAAGATAACCAAAGCTTTTTAGACTTGTGAATTTCGGCCCCCAATCCCTTGAGTGAGCCGAGTTTCACTCGATGCTCGAGCTCGGTTTATGCGATGGATTTTTAGCTTTCTTGCCACCGCCGGTCCAATGTGAAATGCAATTAAACTATAAGTAATGCAATTTTGATATTTTTGTTTAGGGGTTAAAATTTAATTCTCAATTTTCTATGCAATTAATCACTAAATGGTGTGCCAAAATTTAGGTGTTAACATACCGGCAACAAGATTAGCTGCGAGTGGTCAGAAGTTTTTGAAAACTTTCAGTGTGGGAGCAAAGAAAATATATTTAGACAGCCAGAAGAGGAGGAAACAAGTACGTTCGTTAGGGGTTATTGGCTTGACACTAAGAGAATATGTTTCTAGAAATCTACCGTAAGCAAGATGTTCATCAGGGATAAAAGGTACTGATAGCGAAGCCATGCCACTTACGGGGGTCCCAATCGGAGGAAAATTAGTAATAGCGTATATGTCCAAAAGAGTAACAAACATAGGGCCCCAGGGAAAAAAGAAACAATTGGTCGAAGGGGACCATAAACTGATGGCAGCACCCAAAAGCCTTAGATTTAAATCATATGACAGCATGCTGACCTCTAGAGCTATATCAATGCCAGTTCTCATCTAGGCAAGGCGAGTGGTTATGTCTCCCTTTAATCTCACGTACCAACGGTGAAAACCCATTTCAAGAGAAGAAAACCCCCGAAATCGTGAGGTTTCTGGAAACCAGATGTCTGCAACCGAAGACTTCTGAACAGGAAGAACTTCTCCTATTCTCTTTGGAAAACAAGGACGAAGAGAAGTGGGAATCTAGTGATGATTGTGAAAATAAGGACCCAGACTAAGTTGGTCGGAGGATTCATCGACCAAGTGCAATAGTCGAAAGTCACAGTTTAGAGACTCTTGATCATGATGTAGTTGATCGAATTTATCAATATATGATTTGGGAGAATATTTGCGGGCCATGAATGTGGACTAAGTGGGAAATCTGAAAGGAAACAAAGCAGTGTAAAACTGAGAAGAAAACCTAGAATTGAAGAAGAAGGTGGAAGGTCAAAAGTTACGATTTTTTCGCTAGGATACAACGTTTCGAGTGATTTGCTATCATGAAGATCTGTTAGGTCATAAATGATCGAGATGACATGTCAAAGTAAAGCGAAGCGTTTCAGGAAGGATGAGCAAATACAAGTTATGAGGCATTAAGATTAAGATTATTCAGGTCAAAATTTGTTTTAAAAGAATTAAATAAAAAGAATTAATTCTTTTAAAAGGGGGCATATGTTGACACTTGAAATTAATTAGGGTTGTCGATGCTTAGGATAGATGAATAAAATGACAAGAGATGGCATCGCTCGTACCAAGATGATTCATATATGACAGCTGGTAAGTATTGGTAGTCATAAGCGGGAAATTTGAGATTCAGATGAATAGGGACCAAAAGTGCTGAAGGTATTTTCATTGAGGGCGTCGACAAGGAGAAGAGTGAATGCCAAGCTAGGAAGGACTCGATGAAGGCCTTTGCTCCAAAAGAGTAGGTGTCAAACTAGGAAAAACTGGACTAAAAGTGCCAAAGGTATTTTTCATAAAGGACATTGATAAAAAGGATGATGGGTGTCAAGTCAGAAGAGCTCAACGAAGGTCCCTATTTCCGGAGGACAGGTGTTCGATGTAGAAAAGCTCGATGATGGTTACCATCCTAGAGGACAGGTGTCAAACCGAGAAAAGCTCAATGACGGTTATCATCCCGAAAGACAGGTGTCAGACGGAGAAAAACTCGATGATGGTTACCATCCTAGAAGACATGTGTCAAATGGAGGAAAGCTCGATGGTGGTTATTATCCCGAAAGATAGATGTCAAATGAAGAAAAACTTGATGATGGTTACTGTCCCCAAGGATAGGTGTCAAACAAAGAAAAGCTTGATAACGATTACCATCCCAAAGGACTTGTGACAAATAAAGAAAAGTTCGATGACGGTTGTCGCTCTAGAGAACAAATAAGCTCGATGATGGTTATCATTTCAGAAGATAAAAGGGGTTCGGTGACAGTTATCATATTAAGGACAGATATCAGCACAGAGAAAGCTCAAGAGCTATTATCACTTCGTACAAAAGATAAAATCGATAGCAGTTGATAAAAATGTGTCATTAAATGAACAGTGAAGATGAAATCAATAATGGGTATTGGATACAACGCCAAGAACGGTTATCAAGTCTGTGTTATAAATAGCGTTTCATTATCAATAGAAGTTCTCCCCCCGCACAAAAAAAAAAAAAACAAATGCTATCTTTTATCCTTACTTTCCAGTTTCGCACTTTCAGTTTCCAATCTATAGTTGTTTAGATCCTTAGTTAATAGCTTTATTATATCATGTCAATGAACTTTGGATGCCGCCAGTATTGGACGGTTTCGTCTGAATATTCTGTAAAAATCAAGTTCTTTATTCACGCATGGATTTCTTCTGTCTGGAATTGGATCTAAAACCCAGCCTCCTCTCATTAAGAGCCGAAGAACGACGTTCGGTAAATTATATTTCATCGCAAGGACATTTCCGATGATACACTTTTCCATTGCTTTTGTGTGTAAAAATAAGGTAAGGTCGAAATTTTTTGTTTCCAAGGTTGGATTCTTATAGTTGTTTTCCCATTCCATGTCAACCGAGTACTTGATTAATTTGATCTCGACTTAATGAGGCGTTTAAGATGCTAAAACTTGACTTAAAACTTAAAACTCAAAACTCAAAGCTCCAATTTCATTTCGTGCTTTCGCATAAGGTATGATGTCGGGAATAGTATATGAATACGATGTAAATACACATAAATAACGCTTAACTGTTTGGTGATGCTTGAGGCTAGCTTGAACTGATCTTCGAGCAACCTAAACTCGCTGTCTCGAGAAGAATCTAGTCCTGCACAAGGACACAACTTCAGCAAAATCAAAGCTCCCTCAACTTGAAAAACCAAAACACGCTCGGTATGCGATTACAAGTTAATTCTTTTCAACGTTGAGCTTTTCATGACATATTTTTCATTCTAACCTCGAGTTGATCATATGCTCAGGTTGGCTTAAATTCGAGCATGAGCTCAGATTGAAGATATCGCAAAATACAAACATTCTAGCAGATCTATATTTGTTAAGTTGGGCCCAATTAAAAGCAATTGGACTAGGACCATTCGCTAGCTCATTTGCCCTGATAAATTCACTTGGTTCCGGCTGAAGAGAAGATCATCAGCATTCGTTGAGATCAGGTGCACAGGGACCCCTGAAACTCGACAGTGAGATCATTCATTGGTATTTCATGTAATGAGAAAATCTCATATTTTGAATATGACAAAATGATCAAAGGATATTAGTATGTGCATTTGAGTTGCATAACGAATGACTTCTATATACATAAGCGATGTGCAGATAGTAGTTTAACAATAGGATGTAAAAGCATGGAAAGACTTCGGTTCTACAATAGGAGAACAAGCTGTTGGACGGGCATTATATCTAAATCTCAAAGGACGACCTCTGCAGACGAAGGACAAACTGTAGAATGAGGGATGACTAAAGCTTCGATGGAATGATAGAAGGTGATCGGGCTACGGATAAAGGGGACGTCAATTTGCTTGCAAGAACCGTCTTGCAAAAGGTGAACATATAGTAGAAGGAAACTTTCAGGAAAAGCTTGAAAGGACCGTTTTTGCAGGAGCAATTGATGTTACAGATGAAGTGGATGGTTCTACATACAAACCTCTACGATCTTGGTGGGAAGACTTAGCTCTGTCATTTTGAATTGGACTCAAGTTGGTTTTTCACAACTATTTTCATGTGTTGGAAATCAGGCGTGTTTTGCCGTTTTTGGTTAAGCAGAAGAGATGTCAGGCAGACTGTAGAAGCAGAGTGTTCTACTTTGGGAAATGGCCTTTAATGCTTGGGCTAGGACCTTTAGTGAGAAAGCCTGGGCAAAAATTTAGCCCCAAACTTAAGCACCACTTGCCCCAAGCCGGCTCAGCGATCACCTTTAAGGTGAAAAAAGACCGCTTATCCATTTATCTTCACAAAGCAAAGAAATTCTCAATATTGCCTCGGTATATGATTGTTAACGAATTGAAGTTGTCGGTGTCTTCTTAATTAGAATTCCGAAAGCATCTTTTATTTCTTCTGTCTTGTCATGATTTGTGTTCAGTATATTATTAGATAAGAGTCTCGTACCATCTAAGAATGTTTGATTTGAACCATAATCA